>OX411309.1:99909769-102618948 GCA_948150685.1 Rhaphigaster nebulosa | reverse complement strand
GTAAAGTAGAATATAAAATAAAAAAAAATAAAGGATTGATTTATTATAAATGTATACCTTTGTAATATAAATGTTGACGAACGGTGAAAATGATAAGTAGAGTCAAACATAGTTAAGGAGTGAGCCCTATGTAATACGAATGTTTAATAAAATATTTATAGCCCCCTTTCTTACCTCCAAGTACGAAAATGCTATTGTCTAACAGATTGGTACATACAGATAATCAAGAATGAAAGAGGCACACCTCAAACTTTCTAAAGTCAGAAAATTAATAGTTGGACCCCCATCATGCCACAGAGTAGCCAATCCACAAATATCAGACCTAGCCAATATATCTGACATAGCTGTTCTACCAGCAACATGTGTCAGAGGTAACACCCTATAACTTCTCTACGAGTATTTATCCTTAACCTGTTTGTTATGTTAATTCTTAGAAAAACAATGAGAAAAAACATTTTTTGAGTTGTTCTCCTGTCATTCTGGATGTTTGATATGCTATGCCCCCAGCTAATCACTCAATATCATGCAACAACTGGATATAGTCTTAAGAACATTAGTTCGTCGAATATTACCAGGTGACTAAGGCTTTGAGGTCGTAGTCGATTGTCAGGTTTCAAGGGAGGGCTGTCTGAAATCCGATAATACTGTTTTAAGACTTCTCTGGTCCCGATTTGTAATGCCGCTTTTAAACTAACTGAAAAAAATATCACTAGCTGACAGTTACATTAGACAAATCTTACGCGAGCGTGATACGAGGCTAAGTCAGACATTCTAGTCTGATAAATACCATCATCCAGAGCTATTTTGAATAATCGAGTTATTCGTATCCAGACGCGAGTCTTCTTAAAATCATTTTTGCATTCGTATGACTTCAATAATAAATATTAATATAACGATGAAACTACATGTTAATAATATGCTAAAAAAAATATGTATAATTTTTAAAAAATAGAAGAACTAAATACGGTATTTACCTAATAGCTACTATTTTAAGATTCAATTAAATGTCTTGAATGTATAGAAAATCAAGATCCCTTAATGATTTTAGACACATTAATGAAAATTTATGATGTAGACTTTGAAGTCAAAATTCCTTAAAATATTTTACTGAACCGCCCATGTAGTATAGGAAGATTTCATAAGAGTGCAACACTGTTTCATTGCTTGCTGTTTGTTATAAATTATTTTGAAAAAATATTAGAACAACTACAATATTTTGGGAGAGATTCATTTAACACGATAATAACTATATATCGCATATTATCATCACAGATAATTTTACTACGCACATTTGTTTGACACTCGTTTGAATTGAATTCAAGTTTACTACTGACGTGGATTACGAAATTGATGTCAATTTACAAAAATTGGATTACCAATTTTTTTTCTCGCTTTTAACCTATAGAGTACTCGCTTCGGCAGTACCTATACTAAAATTGTAATTACTACAAAATTATATTGCTCATAATAGATAAATATAGTGTGTGATAAAAAAGGTAATTTTCAGAATAAATGTAGTTCTTTATATTGATATTAGAAAGCTATACGAAAATATGGATTTTCGTTACAATGAACAGCACATATATATTTTTTTTTAATTTTTAAGGACATAAAGAATGCAAAAATAAAATTTAAAGCTGATATCTAGGAAGTAAAACTATTTCTTAAATAAATTTGATGCCATGATTCATAATTTATTTCTAATAAATTCTACCCAACTTTGATAAGCACAGAATATTTTCCATATTTAATGCCAACAGAGCATTCAAAATTATTAAACCAATAATACTGGAAAGGTCTCGTCGACCAACAAAATCCCTTGACAACATTTTCTATTAGGGGAAGGGTGCTCATTCGGTGATCTTTTTAAAAAGTAAAAAAAAAAAGCTATTTCCGGCGTGACCTTAGAGCGTATACTTTACTACTTAGGGCGGACAACAATCGCGATGGTGTTAGCCAGGCTTGAGGACTGGCTCTGCTAAATTGAAACCAGCCCGCCCCTTCTTTTCAACAATCACAATACCATGGTTCTGAGGGTGGGAGAGAGGAGGGGGGGGTGAAAAAAAATTAAAAGGTTGGAGAGGGTATCGAGCGGTTCTGATTGGTCATAGTGTAAAAGGAAACTTCTTCAGCTCCTCTATTAAAAGAATAAAGGAGACCTATAAACGATGGCCTGTCCAGCCAATAGAGTTGCTGCGATTTTTTCCCTCCTATCCAATCTGTAACATAACTTCCTCGGGAGGGTAGTTGGAAGCAGGTGTTTTAGCAACCTTCAACTGTTGAAAGCTATAAGACATGTCAGATATATGAGAAGCAACCATTCCATACTGAACAAACTTTTTTATTTTTCTACAGGTTTCAGTTCGGAACGTTAAAACTTCAGGAGTTGGGTTTACTTCCTATATACCTAAAATAAATAAAAAAGTATATAAACCATGACCTGTTGACGTTTTATTTCTGTGAGGTTTTGGAAATGTGAAATATTATTTTTTTAAGAAAATATTGATCCCCATTCACATACATACACTCGCGAAGAGGATGGATTCAGTCTACAGGCCCTATGTGGCCTTGAGTTTTGGACTTAGCTAAAGCTGATTTGAGTTTCACTAGGGTCTATTCATACTATTACAAGAAAGTCCATCTCTTAGTTACAGGGGTCTTCAGAGCTTCTTGTGTTAATATGCATTTATAGCCCACGTCCAGAAAGTGCTTATAGTAAAGTACTATAGCTCTGTGACATTGTGGTAAGTATGTATGAAAGTTGGGTAAGCCGGTAGTTAAGTGGTTTTGGACCATCACTAGGGTAAGATTTAGACTTAGGGATGTATTTCATTAGGCCTTACTGTAATCGTTTTGTTAGATATAGAAGAAACAAATAAACTTATCTTTAGGTATACAAAGTAAATTAAACGGATCAAAAGATTCAGTGCTATATTAAGGATAAGTGCATTATCAAAAGACACAGCATTCTATAAAATTCGAAACGGAAAAAGGCTGAGATCCAAGAGGCCAGACGGAAGTAAGAAGAGAAGAGGGGGTCTCTCCCTCCAAAGGGGGGTTAATTGAATCCTATTGTGGGGCAATCTCCCCTCTCCCGCTCTTGGGCTACTGCCTTCCTAATCAAGGACTAATTTAAAAAACTGATTCCTGATTTATGTCTTTAAAGAGCTTTTTCCAGGTTACGCCCTCCCGTAGGGACTTATATCCGATGTAAATTAAGGTGTGCCGGAGGAATACTCGGGGCGGACGGATTTGCATCACTGTTGGGCAGTGGTTCGTTCTGAATGGGCTCTAATTGGTGGCAACGCCTCGGCTGCAGTTCCCACGGCAACACGACTTATCTTTCCTGAAAATATAACCTGAGATTAGGATTTTTACTGCCTCTATAAACGATGTTTAACTAAGCCGATAAAAAATCCTTGATCTTTTCTCTAAATAGCAATCTGGGATAATTTACGTATACAATTATCCGATACCTAGTATCTAGACGATTATAGTGACACTATAAGTGTATACAATTAAAAATTGTTTATCTGTTTTTAATATTATTAAAGTGTTCCCCATAAATAAATTAGAGATGATCAATAGTTGACTGTGTAGATTTTATCAATAATCGGGATTTTCAGGATAAGCAGTCTTTTTAGTGACTTTAAAAACAGAAAGAACAGCTAACTTTAAACATGTGGGCCATTATCATGGCCAAAATAGATCAAAGATATAAGATCAGAAAGATGTAGATCACAAGCTTATGCATTATTAGTCTTATGGATTTTTTTCACACCAAAAATTATGGTAGATTTTGATCCAGCACACCAAAAAACCTTAATGTTGAAAATATCATCGAAATAAAAAAATAATTTTTTTTTTTCTTTTCGGAGAGTGCTCAAAAATTTTAAGCCACGAAATTAAGTTTCAATTTGAAGATCTGTGTCTCCTCCTCATTGTATCCGATATCGACATTCTTGGGCTCCTTAGAAATCTATAAGGCTGGTTTATCTAATAATTTAAACTTTTTTTTTTTATTTGATCGAAAACCAATTCTTTTTTTTTTTTATGTTTATATTTATATTTAAATATACTCTGAAAAAGAAAAGAAAAAAGTTTTGCTGGAAAAACTTATGTCGATATAATTTTTCAAACTCGAGATATAAAATAAAACAGTTTTGGGATGTTTTATTATTTTTTTTTCTCAGCTCCTAGAGCCAATTGGACGAAATGGTTTCACGTGCCTTTTTTCAATATAGAATCACCTAAAAAAAAATTATCCAAATCGGCGACGGACACATCGTGCACTCACTCCCTTTGTTAGACAGATGAGATTGGAGAATTTCAAACATTCAAAATGAATAACGTATCGGCAATAAGGAATTCTAAGCATGAATAAAATTGAAAAGTAATTTTTAAAAAAAGTATATATGATATACAGAGATCGAGGCGGGCCGGAAATAGGTTTCGTTTCATAAAAAGATGAATTATTTTGAGCGATTTTTTTTTTTTTAGAAATTCTGATATTTCGTATTTTAAATATCACATAGAACCTTCAAGTGGTGTGATAACCAAAATATTTTTTAACATACTATATGCATATCGAACTAACCTTATAAATTCCATCAACATTCGAAAATAGTTTATATAGCTGATGGTTTGACTGAGCAGCTGGTGATGTGAAAAGACACGATTTGGCATGTACTGACAGAGATGCTGAGGGTCCCGGTTACAATGAAGGGTTGCCTCAGGGCGAACTGTTGGTACCATCTGCCATCTCGGCAAACACTTCTCGGTTCTCCCTGTTTTTTTCTGAAAGGTTTTTAAAATCTCATCCGCAAATAGTGCTTTGAGTTCAGATGATCGCCACATGCTCCACGCCTGGAGGGGTTTCGGCGGATGGGAAATTAGGGATTAGCTATTATGCTCTTCAGAAAACGTTACTGAGCAATGGTCAGTAGAGTCAGTAATTTTAATTTTTTTTTTTAATTATAAAAGAATGGATTAAAAAATTATTGTTATTTATAAATAAACAATTCATTTACATAAAACGAAATATAATAGTTTTCCTTCATCGGGTCATGAATATGCTTTATTAGATCTTATTGTAAAGAGAGATATAATTTCAAAAACCATAATTTCTACAGTCTCAGATCTGATAGAATGCTCATTTTTTAAAAAAATGTACTATTGGATAAATAAACAATATAATGTTTTTTTTTACACATTTAACTATCACACACAACAGCAACAAATACTGCCTTTAATGCGCACTCACAACTTTCAAAATATTTTTTTTTACAAACTATTCAAGACATCAGAATGAAATTTTGCAGAACATTTGTATGTTATGCTTAAAAATATAGAAAATTAACCTATCTCAATTCCATAAAAAACTAAAAATATTTAAATATAATTTTTTTTACAAATTTAGGAAACAGGTGTTTTGTTTTATAATAACCACACTTTCTACAGTCTCTGACCTAAAATAATGTTTAAAATTGTTTTAAAATACTCTTCAAAATATGTGCTATTAGATAAATAAAAATATAGGCAGCTTTTTTATTATCTGAATTATTTAAAAAAAAGACTTTGTCAAAAAAACAAAAATGTTGGGTGAAGTGGAAACAATAGTCCAATAAGCATTAAAATGTAACTCACAATACCGAATATGGATTTGAACAATATATTTTGACGAAAATATTCGTCATCTTTTGAATTTTATAAGATGTTCTTCTGTTGTGTACAATAGTTTAACGTGTAAAAAGTTAACTGTATTTTTTTATTTAATAGCACATATATTTAAGAGTATTTTAAAAAACAAATTTGAGCATTCAACTAGGAGGGAGGCTGTAGTAAGTGTGCTTTTTGTAAAATAAAATATCTGTTTCCTAAATTTTTAAAAAATTAAAATTATAAAATATTTTTAGGGAATTGAGATAGGCTAATAAGACCATGTTTTTCCTGTTTTTAAGTATAATACATAAAATCCCGGCTAAATTTCAAGATGATATCTTGAATGGTTTTCAAGAAAAATATTTTGAAAGTTGTCAATACACGTTACGGCGCGCGAGTCTTCGGATGGTTCTAATAAAAAATAAAAAAAATTAATTAAACAAAAACTATAAATGATAGCATAACATTTTTTGCAGGTGTTGCCAGGATATTAATATAATCAATTTATACTGCCTTTCTACAAAAAAATACTGCCTTTCTTTCTGTTGTGCGCAATAGTGAAACAGGTAAAAAAACCTGTATTTATGTATCTAATAGCACAAATATTATTTGTATTTTTTTTTTATTATTTGAGTTTTTTTACTTCCTTGTACGAAGTAAAGGAAGTATTGTAATCGCGAAAATTTTCGGTTTTCAGATTTCAACGGAAATATCCATTTTGACCATCCCTGAATCCATTTTGACTAGTTTCGTCGTGGCGTCTGTACGAACGTACGTAAGTACGTACGTTCGTATTTCGCATAACTCAAAAACGGTTATCCGTAGAAAGTTGAAATTTTGTATATTGATTTATATAACATACTAGATTTTGGTCTAAATTGGAAAACCGGAAGTGGTACTTTACTTGAAGGTCATATTAGACTTTCGTCAAAAAATATATTAAACTATTATGTGAAACATCTCAAATTTGGTAAATAGAAATTTTATATCGATATAAATGTATTTACTAGATTTTGGTTAAGATTCGTGAGCGGAAAAGGGTACTTTACTTGAAGGTCATAATAAGCTTACATCAAAAATTATATTTAAATTAAAAGAGAAATCATATGTTTCGGAAGTAAAGGTTACAAGTGCAATTTGGTTTCCAATCCAATTTAACATTTTTATTACTTGTTTTAAGTGTTAAAATTGAGTCTAAAATACTAGTTTTCCTCCCCATTTGTGAGATCAACAAATCTTCATCATGAGAATAAGATATTAGTTAAGTGGGTTTTTCCGCTTAAAATGTCGAAACTGTTCATTTCTAATGCTTTATCCAGTGATATTGACAGTTTTATTGTTATCATGGAACATGAAGAAATATCTTGGAAACTAGTTACCTACTGAAGGAAAACGACATATAATAACGGAATCCAGTGACAAGAGTGTGTTTGTGTGTGTGTGTGTGTGTGTGTGTGTGTGTCAATAGATGGATGACGGGACGCCGATTGTCGTTTTTACTGCAATCTTCGGAAACTAGTAACCAAATGCAGTATCACTTTTTGAGCCACGGATTTATAATTTAATAGGCGTACAAGGAAGTCATGTGTTGCCCACATCAGATATTTTTTTTTTAATGAGCATTTTATCACGTCTGGATCTGTAGAAATTAGGGTTTTTGTAAAATAAAACACCTCTTTCCTAAATTTCTACATAATAAAATTTTTAATATTTTCAGTTTTTTTTGGAATAAACATAGGTTAATAAGAGTATTTTTCACTGTTTTTAGGTATAACACACAAACTTCCTAGCAAAATTTCATGACGATGTCTTATATTGTTTTCAAGAAAAATAATTTGAAAAGGTTTTGAGTGCACGTTACGGCGCGATTTTCGAATCTTCGGATAGTTCTAATAAAAAAAAAAAATGAATTAAACAAAAACTATAATAAATGATAGGATAACATTTTTTGCATGTGTTGCCAGGATAGTAATATAATCAATTTTGCCAATTTTCATCAAAATCTGACGTAGTGGATGTCAAGACCGGGTGATTTGACACGGAATGACACCAGGAGAGAACTCATTTGAGGTGGATAGACGATATAGAAGCTTTGGGGAAGTTGTTACCAGACGGACATTGGAAGCTCTTAGCAGCCGACAAAAATAGAAAAAACTTATAAATGATGCTAATATTTTCATACACTCTATAGTCAATAAATAAATATATCACGAGTAATTCGTTCCATGAGAGTGCATTTTGAAGAATCAAACCTTTACAATGTGAAACTCATCAAACAAATTTTGCATTAATCTATAATTATTTTATTTTAAAAACCTGCAGGTTTTGAGGTGGTGACAGTACGGTTGTTAGGTTCACGTCAATGAAATTCTTGATCCACAGAATAAAAATCAAGTTTATTTGGCTTACTTTTAACTGGTTAGCATTGTGGTTTATTTCTTGCTTTTTGAAAATTAATCTTAGTATGTAGAAAATAATTTCTAGTTAACTATTATTATATAATTTATTATATCCATCTTTCACTTCATAGTTTGAAAAACTTCGTAGAATATTCTGGACATGTAAAACATGTCGCCATTAGCAGCTAATTAAATCAAAATAATTACAAAGGGATTCAATAAATACAACCTACTCACATTTTAATGACTAACGTTCTGTCATCCTCCCTCGCTCGGCCGTGAGTTAATTAATGACTCAATCTCAGAAATCAGTTGCACGACACGCCTTACCTCACAAAAAAAAGAAGAGGACAAAACCAATTAAGAAACACTCGTTTTTTTAATTACCATATGAAACAGAAATAGATTGAGTGAAGAATTAAAAAAAAAAAAATCATGTTGAAAAAGAAGTTGAGAGGGAGAGAGGATGTAAACGAAGGATTTGCATATGACTTAGCGCGTAATAACGCCTCAATGACCCGTCGATTGCTCCGCATTCCCACGGCACCTAGCGCTCCAATCAGCAGGCTATACCTCATTATGGAATGGACACTATTTACATATACAGCTTGACTACTACGCTTACAGTGATGACGGCATTCAACAATTTGTAGCACTAAAAGCGAAAATGTTCTAAATACAGAAAAAATATTATTGTGATAACACGCACAAAAAAAAAAAAATGAATGAGGGGTGGATCAATAAATCAACAGAAGGATATTATTAAATTTAATGTACAAGAGTATGGAGATCAACAGAGTTTCTTTTATTGTAACAAGATCTTTCCTACGAATTTATTTCGACAATTTAAATCTTTAAAGCCGCTCTATGCTTTAATGAAAATATTTATTGCGAATCTAAGTAAATCTTATTCATATCATGGGCTCATTGTTAAAACGATTTTGAGAACATTTGACGATTTATAATCAATTAGCTGAGTAAAATCCTTTCTGATCGTCCTACTATATCTTCCAACCCCTTCAGTTCAAACCCGAAATTCACTCCCTTATAACTCTTCCGTCTGACCTCTATACCACATCCCATTAATGCTTGTTCTCTCGGCCTATGGCCTGCCGAGCTTACTCACAGACTTTGGTATAAGGCTTGAGACGTCTGCATCTGAGCCTTTAATGAATCCTTCATTAACAGTGCTTCATACTGATGGAACCCCATTCCTCTCCTGGTTCCAAATGCCTTCTACACTTAAATCCCTTATCTTTGTCCATTTTCAATCTCTCCAAGAATCATGATCTCTTATAAAACTTTCTCACCAATATTAATTAAGTTTATTATAATTTTATTTTATTTATGCATTTGTTGTAATTAAATTTTAAAAAATATTAAAGTTAACTAGGGTCGAACGATCTGGGTGGGACACTAAATCATTCATGCAATATACTCTATTCGGATGTCAGTCCCAGAATAAATAAATTTATATTTCATTTAATTTCATTTCTAGGCATAGAGGGAGGGAAGGGGTAGAGCGATCACCATAACTTTTAAATGCGTAGGCCAATTGGCCAACTAGAAATTCTATTTAAGTAAATTAGCCCTCAAACTCCCCTTCAAAGTAAAAGAGTGGGGGCTCCACAAATAAAATGGGAAATCGACTATAGGGCATTTTGCTACAATGCAAAAATTCCTTCTCTTAGAAAAATTTCTTCCACAGACATCGCAAGAAACCTCTAGTACCGAGTTGAAAGAAAATCTGATCGCATGTAACAGTAACTGGCGGCATATTAAAATATTAATCCAGCATTAACAATAAACAATTAAAACACAAATTATTAATAATGACACATGAGTTTCATTACCCGAAACCTTGTAAGATAGCTGTCCTGACAGATGGTCTACAAAATACTGTACTCACGTGTGTCCCGAAATAATTAACTGCCTTCGGTATCTGATTGCAGGTAAACTGCCTGGGATTAGCATAGCCATCAAGCGGTGGCTAAAGCACTCCAATTATCGGCGAAAAAATAATTAACGGGATCGGGATCCTTTTAAATTGCCACCGTTTCCTCTCGGTTAGACTTCGGCGCCTTTACAGTCAGCTGGTATAGGCGAGTTAGGCAACATTAGCGAGAAGTGGTCACTGCCAGGAAGGCGCAACTGCTACGATCAGAAATGAAAACAACAGCCTTAATGAGACATTTAAATTATACTTGACATGAAATTCTAAATTCTCTTTGACAATTGATTTCTATCTTATTTTTTTACATGATGACAACATTGAAAGTAATACAGAAAAAAATTATATAAAATTATTATAAATATAAAATCGGCGGTTCCTAAAGTTTAATCCATCTCTATTGAGGTTCCCAATTTATTATTTTTTCTCAAGAACTCTGCCCACCTTTGACATGCATCTCAAGTTTCGCAATATTCATTTTTAACAGAAATATTGTCCATCTTATGTTTGGAAAAAATGGTAACCCAGAGATACCATTGTATCTGTAATAATAATAATTCTGTAAATTATTTATAGAGGTTCATGATGAATTGCATTCATTGCATTTGAAAGATCTACAAAATTCCTTTTTTCCTGTTTTTCAAAGTCACAATAGCCTATTCAGCTGTTCAGCGTTGTAAAACATGAAGTAAAAAAAGAAAGAAATAAAATAAGAGAAGAGGAAAAATAAATAAAATAAGAGAAAAGGAAACTATAGAGAGATTTAAAAAAAAAAATGAAAATGGAAGGACTCAAAAGAAGAAACCCGGTCCAAAGTGGTCTGAGTAAAGGAAAGTGGTGAGGCATGGGGATATGATGAGGGAATACTGGAAAAAACGGAGGAGAAAGCAACAGGGAAGGATTGAAATTGTTAAATTTTTGAAGTAGACATTTTCGAAAAAAATAAAAAAATAAGTTCAGCTAAAAAAAAATTGTTAAAGTTAGAACAACGATTAATTCAATTGATATTTTTAAATTTTATATTTAGGTATATTTCCGATTTACCAACACATATGTTTATTAAAAAAAAAATTAGGTAGGTTTATTTTTAATTAAAGGAGTTTGTTAATATTTTACGCTAGAGGTAAACTGTCGTAATTAACACTTTCAGAATTTTACTGGAGAGCAAAAAGAACTTTCAGATCGCACTGTTGTGGATAGTGGACATTGCTCGTTGTGGATAGTTGTCAAACTTAATATTTGAAGTGTTGCATATTTTATTACCTACCCTTTAATCTTGTTTATAATAAATAAACTCGAAAAATATGGCCAGAATAATGCAAATACCTAGAAAAAATAAATCAAAATCGGACTAACGAAAACTTATCCCTGTCGTTACGTACAGAATTAAGCCATAATAAACATAAGTAGAGGAAAAATAAATCAAAAATATTAATGATAAAGCCTAAAATGTATAAATTGTATTACTACTGATTACCATTTTTCGATTTGAGCGATAAATTCGGGTTTCTATTAACATTTTAATTATCATAATGGAAAAAAAAAAAAACTTGTCCGGATATTTTTTTATTTTTATTTTTTTGGAAAATTCAATCATGCGATCGATGACTTCCCGCTGTGGTTGTCCCGTCATCACTGACTTTAATCAACGATATTGATAGGCTCCCGACGCAATATTCTAAATGCATGGACAACTAAACAGCTGGATAACCGAATTGTTTTAGAATAATAAATAAGTTCCATTAACTGAATAGCTTTATTATTTAAGAGTCCATTAGTGGAAATGATTAATTAATTTTCGATTCGGGGCCAACATTAAATTGAATTGGAGACTTTCCTACTTTATACCTCTCACCTTGCCCAAAAAGATGGTGCAAATTCAAATGTTCCTTTTAAACTTACGTCGTCTTCAGTATTTATACCTAAAGTGTAAAATTTTATCAATTCTGGTAAGGGGGGCACTAGGCTGATGAATTTGTTAACGTAAAGGAAAAAAAAATCAATCACAAATCGCGAAAATACAAAAGAAATCATATTTTATTTTTTAAGCCAGTTTCAGGAAAAGAATCCAGTGAAAAGAAACTGTAGAACACAGCTATATTTACTTTGAATATTAAAAACAAAATGTTAAAATAAAATGGTTTTTAAATTATAAAGAAAAACGGCAATTTTTTATGACCTATCCTGTTAGTATCTTTCTAACAGAATCGCATACTAGTTGAATATAATAAATTACATTGCAAGTATAGGGTAAATTTTTTGTAATTTCTTAATAAAAATGATTTCAGGATTCCTAACCCTACATGTTGAATTAGGCAACAGAACGTTAAACTTCTTTTTCGCTTTCATTTTGACCAGCAATACGGTGGAACAAAGAAGCCAAGCAAGTAAAACCCTAGTTTCCCTGACTGAACGAAGAAAATTACTGGGCATTGTTGTTACGATGAAAAACGTTGCTGAAAATGTATTTCCTGGTTCCATTCAATCCTAAAAATCTAGTCCCTAATTTTAGTTAGGGAGATGGAGCTGTTTTTCGGGAATATTATGAGGTCGAGACCTGCCCCACGGCCTATATTCGGTTCACTATAAATATTATTTTAAGCAAGAGATATTTATCTACTAAAATTATAAACATTTGATTATGATGTATTTTATAATATGTCTACGTAATAAGATATCAGTGATTATTCCCTTCTAGTAGTGCTTCTAGAATGTAGTGCCATAATAGATATTTAAGTTAAAAATTAAAAGAAGCCAATTGGACACCAATACATATTTTTTATTCAAATATAGACAACGTTTCGGGTATCTTGACCCATTCTCAAGTCTGCAAGAAACAATATTAGTTTATTTAGTCACTATACATGTGATATTTTATTTTCAGAAAATGAATTATACATGGTAAGCAGCCAAATAAAATTAATAATAGTTAGGTAATTTTTTGAAATTAATAAATAGTTATTTTTTATATCAAAACACACACACATATATATATATATATATATATATATATATATATATATATATATATATATATATATATATATATATATATATATATATATATATGACTAAATCGGGCGTAGGAGTGATGACCCTACCCCGTGTACCTTAATTGTGAATCGCGTTGTGGTTTTCCAGGACATAAAATAGCCGCCCGGAGGTTTGGTCCATGGACGGTCTGTCTCGGGGAAAGAAATATAGGTCCTCGTGCGCCTACTGACTCCGAACAGCCATAATCCGTGGATCTAGACCGATTTGTCACTGTCCTTGAATCCGAGTGAATCGGTGGGAAGGATACTGCCGAATTGGCCCCAAAGGGACCGGTTATGGAGCAATGGGCCAGCCTGCCGCTGCACCATGGAAACCATAGTTCGCAGCAACGTGAGGTTGGGTGACCCCCTCCAGGCTGTCTGTTCTCCCGCAAGCAATAAATGTCTGTAAGAACACCACATCGCGCGGCCAAAGATCTACAAGGTCTACAGAGCCAACAGAAAAAAAAAAAAAAAAAAAAATATATATATATATATATATATAATGACTAAATAAACAAATATTGTTTCTTTCACTTGAAAATGCCTCAAGTTGGCCGAAACGTTTTCTATATTTGAATAATAAATATCTATTGGTGTCTAATTGGTCTATTTTAATTATTAACTTAAATTGATTATTCTCGATGCGTTCACCGTTTTTTACTGGCACTTGATGAGACTTTCAACAACCAATTATTTTCATACCCTAAAAGACTTGACTCATTAAGCGAAAAGCTCCTAAAGAGGCAACAATGCTTACTTAGCTCCAATTTAAGACCTATATTAAGGAGTGCAAACATGGAAATGACCAAGAATGGCCAACAATTATTCGCAAGGGGCATCAATATAAGAAAGAGGTAATTACAAGAGGTAGGGAATTGAATGATTTACTAAAAACTAGTCCTACATCTGTGAGGCCTGATTGACTCCAGCACTAATGAGTTTCTCTCTTAATGAGTTCCCGTTTATAATCGTCGGGGCTCCGGGTGCTTTCGAATGGGAGCGCTCGTTTACCGGCTTCTCTGGCCGAGAGCAGAAAAAAAAAATGAGTAGCTTCACGAAGAGAGGATTGTCTGAAGTAGAATATGCCTCCGGACAGAGATGTGGAATCACACAAGGTAAGAGACATCCACTCCTATACTTTATACTCTGAGGTTTAACTCTTTTAGTGCCAACGACGATATATCGTTATTTGTTGCATTTGCGAAAAGAGCCAACGACAAATGATATATCATAGTACAAATATTGCATAATATTATTACTATATTATATATGATATGAGATATATAGTGTATGTGATGACGTCTTAATATTAGCATTGTGAGATAACTCTATCTCAAAATAAATTAATATAAATAATACAAACCAAAACAATACTTTCGGTTGACAAGGGTTAAATGTTCTTTTAAACAATGTACAAAAGTAGTTAATTCTTAGTTCAAAGTTTGGTAATTAATTAACCTTTTGACGCTCATGCTGAAATCGATGAGGAACGCCCAAAACAATTTTTTAATGTTTAATTTAATATTTCTCTTTTTAGGCTTCAATAAAGATTTCATATTCACCGATTTAAATTATGCTATACTATGTCAGGGTTAAAAAAAGAGAAAAAATAATGGGCATCTATAGCCTTCATTTATACTTCGATCATTTCGATATACAAAATACAGCTTAAGACGTCCAATATTTTTTATGGAAATATGAAGAAAGTTTGAAGAATTATTTAGTTAAAATAAAAATATAAATTTTTTATGAACATGTAGGAAGAGTATCGACGTCATTCCGTGTAAACCCCTATAGACTGGACGTCTTTTACGCCAAAGAGAGAAAAGTGGCACCTATTAATCTTCAATCAGTAACTAAACATAATTATATTAATAGATTCAGAATTGACATACAAAACAGATCCTATCTTGTATTTTTATCTGTTCCTATTATTATTTTTATCATAATTAATCCTAAAGGGAGATCATTTATTTCCATTTCATATGATACGTTTCATAATTAATAAAAAACCGATTAAAATAAGATAGATGACAATTTATATATAATTGACGAAGTAGAGAAATAATCAGGCGAAAAAAAAAATGTATAATGAAAAAAAAATAATAACAAAAATCGACAGAGTAATGATTAGAATCAGATAAAAATGAAGAAACAAAACATCAACTAATTAGTAAACAATTATAAAAATTAAAAAAAAATGAAATGATTTAGGTTAAATAAGATTTTTTTTCTTATGTAAATTAATTGTCTTAAAATTTTCCTTTTTCTATAGATATTAATTAAGGATAATAATAAGGAGGTATGTCATATCAGCATAATTATTTCTCTCCATTTATAATTATTTCTATTATTTATAATTATTCAACTTACACGCTAAAATTAAAATTCGCTTTTCGAATTACTCTTGCCATCGCTAAGACTCTCCTGGAGGTAAGTGAAGGAGGGGTATGCTTCATTTTTCACGAATTCGAAAAAAATGATTATTCCTCTGTTAAGAAATCCTTAACTCTAGGAAGTTTTAATTCCTCATTTTTACTACGCTCGTGTTTTACTATGTTTTGGAATATTTGTAAACTTCTTTCTGTTGACTTATTAGCAATGAGGAAAAACAATACTGCGCCATAAAATAGGATCGGACATATGGTTTTTGGTTTCATAAATTAAAATAGAAATTTAAATATGAATTATCAAGTAATACAAGGGTGTAAAAGAAAAGTTTGTGAGAACCTATACTGATATTGGATGCACGTACCCAAAATTATGAAACACATAGAATTAAAAATCTCACCTCTAACCGGAAAGCAATTTCGATAAAATGCTAAAAGTACCAGATGATGAAACAAGTATTGGTTTAATTTTTTTTTCTTTTAGATTAGTTTTCAAATCTTCATCATAAGCAACGGGTTTCCATTTCCTAAATGTTGAAAACTAACAGGACTTTCGGAAAGATACCAGTCAGGGTGAGACGGCTACTTTTAAATTTCGTTAATATTACCAACTAGTTCTCGGATGGCTTTTCAATTATTACTAATTACGAAAGGTGTGATTAAAAAGTTGTTTCCTGTCAAGAGGGTCTGAAACCTATACACAAAATAACAAATGGCGGTTAGGTTTTCAGTCCAGCAAAACTCCATCATGACATACATTTCAATGAAAAGGTTGAAAGCTGATAACTATGGATTCTTGAAATTCAAAGTGATAGAGGGAGAAATCTTAAATAAGGAAACACAATCAGGAAGTTTATTTAGTTTTTTTTTTCGGTAGTAATCTAAGTCAAGAGAAATTTCTTGTCAATGTATTGACCAAAATATGCAGAAAATGAAGCCTTGCCCCTTAACATTAAACCAACAATAAAATTAATTACATAGATGTTTAAATTTTAAAGCAATAATACCAATATTATAATGTCAATCATAAATTTATTATAAAATGTGTATCTATTTGGCACAGCAAACATAAACATTATATAAATCACAAAAATTGATTATTTTCTTCACCTATATACAATTTGAATATATCGGTACCAACTTCTTCATTAGAGAATATTTCAGACTTTAATGTATGGGCAAACAACTTAAGAAAGAACGTTGTGGGCGGAGCTTAGGTCGGGAGGTTACTCTCAAGTAAGTAGGAGAAAACGTTCTCTCCCAATATGACTTCTGACAGCTATCTTGCCAAACATACAAACTAATTTTTTTTTTAAACAATTGATTTGTTTTACTTTCATTCAACCGCGTGCACTAATCGTAAGTAGGTTGTTATTTAAAAGATTATTGTTAGGCGCAAGCGCCGTAAAAGGTTCTTCAAGAAGTAATTTGCCTAAAGTAAGAAATAAAATTAAGACTTAAGATATATTATAATCTCAGAATAAAAATATGCAACATGGATTTAATAAAGGGCTCACAATTCTATTTATGTGCTTTCTAAAACACCAAACCTTACAGATAATTCATTTTAATCTCATTTTTTTTTAATCAGTATTGAATTTACTGGATCGTATTTTATTTTTTTTTTTAACGCCTTTAAATTCTGCTAGAAATGTTTAATAATTATCATTCGAAAGTTTTAGTGAAAATTTAAAAATTTAACTAGGTAGACATGTTTTTTTTTTGCTTATATATTTTATAGAATTTTAATTAAAATAACTATCAACAGGTTTATTAAAAATAACTCGGTGGATTTCTTACTCTAAGCTAACCTCTATACCTCTAAGGTTTGGGAAAAACATAAGTCCTTAGAATAGACAGCATCAGAACGACCATTTTTACATATTACTTTTCAAAGATGAAAATCGAGTTATATTCTCGAAAAATGTTAGTTGACCAATTTGACGTAGTAAAATGAGGTTTGACTTTATTTTATCTTGCATATTTTATTCAGGGGCAAAATATATGTTGTTTTTTTTCATGGTTAATTTTAATTTTGTAAAATGTTGGATTTTTAAAAAATAATTATTATATAAACCACTAATACAAACTATAATTTTTTACTTTCATTTACCTATATATAAATATATAGTAAGGGAAAGGTACTGTGATTTTAATTTTTTTTTGACATTTTAGATTTAATATACTGTTTCTTTGTTACGAGCATTTTTCTGTCCTAATAGCTTAAAGGTCCTAACTCCGAAAAATTCTAGTAAATCCGTTTTTGTAGTATCCCCGAATCGGTCTAAAAAATACACTTTCTTATGACAGAAAACCCTAAATCCAATGGTTGGATACAAATTTGATTCACTACAGAATTATATTTACAAAAATAATTTAGGGCATTTTAACATATCAGGGAAGTTTTGTCAGTAGAATTTGAATAAACTATTAACATAAAAATCTCAATTTTGGAATACACACCTTTCAATATTAGGAAAATACACACCTTTTAATTTTAAGAAATGAAAATCAATTCTTCATACATTAAAAAAATTATGAAAATGAAGCCTCAGCTGTTGTTATGTTGCCAACTATTTTCATTCAGTACGTGTTGAGATGTCATGGAGTGATGTGTTGTCACTAGAAGGTATTGTTTACGTAATTTGCAAAAATCCTCATTTCTTCAATACTCTTCAATCTTGCTGATCCTATGGAGAAACTATTAGTATACGCCAATCGAGGCTACTTGTCTTCCTCGTTGGTCTTGCTTTATATGTCATCCTACAGACATGTCCTCCATTCCGATTCGTATCAAAATGACTCAAGTGTCATCCTCGTAAATAATAGATGAAATTATCAATGTTTACATTTTTAAAAAAATTGGGTATGTGTTATTTATTGTTAAATAAATTAATGTATTGTTTTTTTATTAAATTTATACCAAAGACGGTTCAAGATGTTCGATTGTGAGAATGGGCCGGAGAAGAGATATCCACGCTGTTGAGGGTATCGTCACAGTGGAGGACGAGTCCTAATCTGGAGCTAGGCGGATCGATATTAATTATAACGGAGCTAACATTTGGCTTGTTATCCCCCTTACTCCAGTGCCAGCCCTCTCCAAGTCTCGCTTGGGAATGGCCACTATAATGCTTCTCTGCATTTATCCAAATGCATAATGAATCCAGTGCCGTTATAGTGCGTCAGCCGGAATGAGAGCAAACATTGTCATAATTCAGTATTGAAATTAGTTTCAGCTTAGATGGAGTGGGCGCCTCTAGAACGAGGGTGCCCTATGATTGTTCCCAAACTCAATTTATATAATACAATGAAGGCAATTATTTTTCTCTGTTAAGGGACCAGGGCTGTATTGTTGGAAGGGGTCCGGTAAATTGGTAGGGGTTTTAATTCCTTTCCACCCCTCCGGAGTGGGGCCGAGGAGCAACATAAATAGAATTTGTAACGAGAAGAGGGGCAAACTCCCTCCTCTGATTGCGGCTCCGGGTTTATCACCTTTATAACCCGCTAATGGAACAAAAGCAATTTTTACTTTCAACATTTTCTGCTTTCTTTAAATTTTTTACGGATTTAATCTTTTTCAATTTCGTGCCGCCTCCCCCGGGGTGTTCCAAGCGAAGGGATGCTCCTGGCACGCACTAAGAATTAATAGGGTTCGAATGAATCGGGGGTAGGGGTAAGTATGTTCCAATAGTAGCGCTGAATTTACGAAAGCCGTTTCAATCTGGTATCCAATTTTTCTCCTCATAAAATTTTAATACTTGGGAAATCGCAACCTTCACTATCACAATTATATAAATTAGCTATTGGTGTTAAAAAAAATATTGCTTCCCGATAATTCTTAAATTATTCTGGCAAAATTTCAGAAGAGAACATAAATAAATATGAATGAGTTAAATCACAGAAACGTAAATCGCTCATATCAGATTTATAACAGGACGATACAATAACTTTTTATAAAACTATTTAAATAAACAAAGGGGTTGACCGAAAGGCAGATGAAACGATTATGCTAAGATTGACTAGGAATTCGGGTACCGAGGGTGGTCAGTGAACGGAGGTATGAAGGCAACAATTGGTGGTATCAGCATCGAGTCTTCGGTGTCGCAATGAATATGATAAGAGAACAAAAAACATGAGATAATTCCAATTATCCATATATTTCCTAATTAATTATGATTTTAACTGTTACTACAGTATTTATAGTCAATTAATCGAAGGTTTCAAAAATTCATTAAAAAGTTATAATTACAGATCAAATTCTTAAATTTTTAAAATTGGTTTCTTCATTAAATTAATATTAAACAGTACAGTCTGTAAAAGAAACAATTATTGATAAAAAATCATTCCTTTCTATACCACGCTAATTGTGTTTCCCATTAAGTAATAATTTTTTTTTCTCGAAAACTATCTTGTAGGCAGAGAGAGGATAGTTTGTGCTTAGAACTCTTTAACTAGTTTTCCCTTGGAAGGGCAAGCGGTGATAGAAGTTGGATTAAGGGATCAGTTCGGTATAGGAAGGGATAAGTTCTCAGTATTTTATACGATACAAATTGAATGGAGGCTTGTAATAAAATTTAATTCTTTATGCATTACAACTCTGAATTACTCTACCAAAAATTTAAAAAAATATTGTTTTCTTATTTGATGCGTGGGTTTAAATGATTATTAATATTCAATTGCATAACTAGATGAACTAAAACTTTAAATGAGACAAATAGCAAAATATGAACCAAATTCCACAATAAATCGAGTTTATGATAGTTGAAAAGAGATGTAGAATGACTAAAAATAGTAAAATGGTTTCTTAGTAACGATAAAATAGAAATAATTCAGTATAAAAATATCTGGTTATGTTTTCGTGCTGCCATGAAACATTCTGAGAGGAAATAAAAAAAAAAAAAAAAAGCATTAGTAACACTAATTAATATTGTGATATTAAAAAAAAAATATATGTCTCATACGTACTTCAAAATTCCAAATAATAAACTCATTATTTAGATCTATTATATGGATGCATTATATCATTCATTTATAAAAATGTATATGTATTTTTACTAAAAATACTGCACCAATAAATGCACTGCTATTATTATTCATATATTCTTTTCAATTTTTTGGAAAGTTTGCATTTTCTTTTTTGTCTGCATGCCTAGTATAAAGCACAATTTTTATTATGTATATTAGTTATTTACTTTTTTTCACTTTACCACTGTTTTGAATGACATGCAATAACAGGATATTATATAAATTTATAAGAGGAATATTCTGAAGACAATCCCCTAAAGTCAATATGAATCAAAAAAGTGAATAAATAATACATGGAATAAAAAAGGAAGATTAATTTTGCCTACTTAATAATTATTATTTAGTTGATTATTAAACAATGAGCAAAAAGAAAGAAAGAATTCTATAATCCAGGATCTACTGGGATGAGGGATCGCAGTACAATCAATTATAAGAAAATAACTCGAGTAAATTAAAAACCCATTTTAAGCCAATTTTTTATTGATTTGATATGAAGTGTACATTTTTTGATAATTTTTAGTTGACTTGAACAAAAAAAATTCGTAACTTTTTTTTTCGTTATTTGTATTATAACTTCATTTCCTTAATTCTCATCTGAAATTATTCCTTTGGTTCAGATTTAACGTAGATAAACTCTCAAAGCGAAAATAGAAAGTATATTTTAATATTTATAAAAGTGTTTTTTTTTTCAAAATTACTGGACCAAATTCTATAAAATAGAAATATATCAAAATTATTTAAAGCTCGGCTAAAAAACCAGGTCAGAGATGATAATTATCACAATCTTAAATTTATAAATTTTTACTTTAAGCATTGGAATGATATTAACTTTTTATTAGAATTCTTTGGTATTTGGAGAACTTCAATTTACATCTGTAAATACAAAAAAGATTTTTAAAAATCAGGCATATCTCCGGAGTCTACAAGTAGTTGGTGTACGCAGAGGAAGGATCAGAGGAATATTTACCTCCCAAAATTTTGAAAACATATAATTTTCATAAAAGTTTTGTATTTTGAGTAATAATTTTTTATCCAATTCTCATTCTTATCTTTTAAACTTCCGCCCTATTTGGCGATTATAGACACGTAATGATTACTTGCCTTCTCATTGAATCACTCCCCCCAGAAAAATTTAATCTCTCCCCAAAAAATATTCTGTTTATAGGCTTGATCACGTAAGGACTTACGTTTTTTTGTCATCAGGCAGTAATCGGAATGTGAAATTTTGCCGAAGACCTCAAGAGTATCAATATTAAATGGTAATATGGCTCTGGTAAGAGGAAGATAAGTCCGGGCCGGGGCTGTCATGGGCAGGAAGGATCAGCGAGAGATAACTTATACACGGACCTAACGAGATAGTCCTATCGCAATTAATAGTGATCAATAGGCTCAGGAATTGAGTCTGTATTGGAACGCTTTAATAATAATCTATTAAATGAGATCCCAGTTCTCTCAGATTATCCTTTTACCAGGGCTGCCAATCAATCCGAGTTTAATTAGTTAATCACTAAAGATTGATCACATCCGATATACCTCGTTTAGGAGAATTATATATATCGCACCGGAAGTATCCATTGGACCGGCTCGCTCGTGGACTCCCGATTCGGAACCGACTTCAATTAGAAATATAATTACGATTCTTTAACGACTTGATCATTGGCTATTATAAATTGTGAAATCGAAAAATTGGATCGCTTTCATTTTTAAATTGAACTCTCTTTCATTATTTTGACTGCCAATGTTTCTTATCTCATTCCCACTTTTTATAGCTTATTTTATATTCATTTAATATTAAAATAACTTATGCTTTCAACTTCACTTCCTTATTCACACATGTCTTAAAACAAAGTAGAATTATGTATTAAATTAAGCAAGGTATGAAAAAATATTATTATTATAAAATCAGTTTGATGCTTAGGTTTAAAGTTTATTTGAATTAGTGTTGATGGAAAATGTACTTTAACAAATATGTATTCCATACAGACAAAGTTTTTTTTTTTGTAAAAAGAAAATATTTTAAATTTAAATATTTCCGAAACATTAAATAATAAGTAAATTTGAACTCTAATTTATATAATACAACAATTCAAATATTAAAAGTTGATCCACATGTCACTCGTTTTGAAATAATTGACAATAATATCGCACCCTTGCACAAATATTCAGATATTTTTCATAAAATAAGATTCCTTACGTTTTAAACATAAACTTTAATATGAAACTTAGTCGTCGTCTTCGTCTGATTGTAAAATATACTTAGAATATTAATTAATTCATAACACAGATTGTAATGATTATAGATTATTATTAAATGAGATAGAGTTAAATGAAAATCCGAATTTCGATTCTACAATATAGATATTAAGAAGCATTTATGTTTGTTCAAATACTCTTTGAAAAGATAATATTATTTTGAAAATGAATATTTAAATTAATTTCCTAGAGAAATCAGATTTAATTTTACTGCGATTATTTTCTGTAACGTTTCTTGGTGGGATCAAATAAGGAAAACTGATCTTGCATCCGACTCAAATGGATAAACATTATACAGATGAATAAATAAAATAATAAATACCTTGCTCAGATATCTGCACTTGTTCCAGACCGGCTGTCATGACGAAGCATCCACGTACACTAAACAGAACACTTCCAACTGCCGAACCATACACCAAGAGCGCTAGGCACTGACTGAATCCCTCCGAGGAACTCTTTGTGTCCCCGCCACCCTTCCACAGTGGAAGGGACGGTTGGAGGTCGCTTTATGTCCTTTTTTTTCTTGGTAACATTAGCTAGTTGGGGTTTGACCAGGTGCCGGTTCACACCTCCGTAGAGTTCCTAGAGCATAACCGTTTACCAGACAGGTGTCTGTAAAGTGGACCGGTCTCGTCAATTAGTTTAAGCTCGCCATATCTCATACGACAAAAAGATCTTTTGAAAGTGACAGCCATAGTGCGGTCATAAAAACCTGTAAGGGTCATGTTTGCTTGTTTGTTTTTTTAAAGAGTTAATATTGGAATCCTTTGTGAAGCTGTCATAAAAATCAAAATTCTACAAGCCTTGATCAGAAGTGGTTTATATTACTTAAAAATTGTTTTTTTGATTAAGCCTTTTTTTTTTTTTTTGAACGTCTTAATAACTATGATATATCAGAACGGCTCATTTTTATAGCATAAATTACGCCAACAATTGTTAAAAATTTAGTATTTTAAAGAATATATTATATTTTAAGTTTTATGACAAACATCCAAAAATTATATTTGAACTCTCTTCAAAACTTTTCTCTAACAATCATGATTATTTAGAGTCCATAATGAATACGGGACTAATTGCTAATTATCAATGCTTCAAGGTTATAATTATTAATAATTCCGATTAAAAGCTAACAAAAAGGAAAACAAAAAAAGAAAGAAAGAGTATGCCAAAAATCTAGTCGATCAACAAGCTATGACGTTGGATCGCTTTTCCGGGGTGACCTGTTCAATTAAAACCATTTTCATTACTTTGATAACAATCCCTTTGTTGACATGATGGATTTTTTTAAAAGTTTTTGGTTTAGCACTAATATTTCCCTAAATGTTTTCGCCGTGAACGTTGATGTTTACATCGGCTTTCTTCTCCCCTTCCCTCCCTTATGCCTATTTGTAAAACAATCCTCTATAGTTTGATGATGATATAAAATAAACACCCAAGAAGGAATTATATCGTTCTGTGAAATATTTGCATTCGATACATACGTAAATAGAGTGGAAATAGGGCGTAATAAACAAATTAATTTAAATAGCTTGGTTATATAATTTCAATTATATTTTTCGTTTTTGCTTAAAATGATAAGTTTGGTATATATATATATATATATATATATATATATATATATATATATATATACCTATATAATTTTCATATAATGAAAACATATAATTTTCATAAAAGTTTTGTATTTTGAGTAATAATTTTTTATCCAATTCTCATTCTTATCTTTTAAACTTCCGCCCTATTTGGCGATTATAGACACGTAATGATTACTTGCCTTCTCATTGAATCACTCCCCCCAGAAAAATTTAATCTCTCCCCAAAAAATATTCTGTTTATAGGCTTGATCACGTAAGGACTTACGTTTTTTTGTCATCAGGCAGTAATCGGAATGTGAAATTTTGCCGAAGACCTCAAGAGTATCAATATTAAATGGTAATATGGCTCTGGTAAGAGGAAGATAAGTCCGGGCCGGGGCTGTCATGGGCAGGAAGGATCAGCGAGAGATAACTTATACACGGACCTAACGAGATAGTCCTATCGCAATTAATAGTGATCAATAGGCTCAGGAATTGAGTCTGTATTGGAACGCTTTAATAATAATCTATTAAATGAGATCCCAGTTCTCTCAGATTATCCTTTTACCAGGGCTGCCAATCAATCCGAGTTTAATTAGTTAATCACTAAAGATTGATCACATCCGATATACCTCGTTTAGGAGAATTATATATATCGCACCGGAAGTATCCATTGGACCGGCTCGCTCGTGGACTCCCGATTCGGAACCGACTTCAATTAGAAATATAATTACGATTCTTTAACGACTTGATCATTGGCTATTATAAATTGTGAAATCGAAAAATTGGATCGCTTTCATTTTTAAATTGAACTCTCTTTCATTATTTTGACTGCCAATGTTTCTTATCTCATTCCCACTTTTTATAGCTTATTTTATATTCATTTAATATTAAAATAACTTATGCTTTCAACTTCACTTCCTTATTCACACATGTCTTAAAACAAAGTAGAATTATGTATTAAATTAAGCAAGGTATGAAAAAATATTATTATTATAAAATCAGTTTGATGCTTAGGTTTAAAGTTTATTTGAATTAGTGTTGATGGAAAATGTACTTTAACAAATATGTATTCCATACAGACAAAGTTTTTTTTTTTGTAAAAAGAAAATATTTTAAATTTAAATATTTCCGAAACATTAAATAATAAGTAAATTTGAACTCTAATTTATATAATACAACAATTCAAATATTAAAAGTTGATCCACATGTCACTCGTTTTGAAATAATTGACAATAATATCGCACCCTTGCACAAATATTCAGATATTTTTCATAAAATAAGATTCCTTACGTTTTAAACATAAACTTTAATATGAAACTTAGTCGTCGTCTTCGTCTGATTGTAAAATATACTTAGAATATTAATTAATTCATAACACAGATTGTAATGATTATAGATTATTATTAAATGAGATAGAGTTAAATGAAAATCCGAATTTCGATTCTACAATATAGATATTAAGAAGCATTTATGTTTGTTCAAATACTCTTTGAAAAGATAATATTATTTTGAAAATGAATATTTAAATTAATTTCCTAGAGAAATCAGATTTAATTTTACTGCGATTATTTTCTGTAACGTTTCTTGGTGGGATCAAATAAGGAAAACTGATCTTGCATCCGACTCAAATGGATAAACATTATACAGATGAATAAATAAAATAATAAATACCTTGCTCAGATATCTGCACTTGTTCCAGACCGGCTGTCATGACGAAGCATCCACGTACACTAAACAGAACACTTCCAACTGCCGAACCATACACCAAGAGCGCTAGGCACTGACTGAATCCCTCCGAGGAACTCTTTGTGTCCCCGCCACCCTTCCACAGTGGAAGGGACGGTTGGAGGTCGCTTTATGTCCTTTTTTTTCTTGGTAACATTAGCTAGTTGGGGTTTGACCAGGTGCCGGTTCACACCTCCGTAGAGTTCCTAGAGCATAACCGTTTACCAGACAGGTGTCTGTAAAGTGGACCGGTCTCGTCAATTAGTTTAAGCTCGCCATATCTCATACGACAAAAAGATCTTTTGAAAGTGACAGCCATAGTGCGGTCATAAAAACCTGTAAGGGTCATGTTTGCTTGTTTGTTTTTTTAAAGAGTTAATATTGGAATCCTTTGTGAAGCTGTCATAAAAATCAAAATTCTACAAGCCTTGATCAGAAGTGGTTTATATTACTTAAAAATTGTTTTTTTGATTAAGCCTTTTTTTTTTTTTTTGAACGTCTTAATAACTATGATATATCAGAACGGCTCATTTTTATAGCATAAATTACGCCAACAATTGTTAAAAATTTAGTATTTTAAAGAATATATTATATTTTAAGTTTTATGACAAACATCCAAAAATTATATTTGAACTCTCTTCAAAACTTTTCTCTAACAATCATGATTATTTAGAGTCCATAATGAATACGGGACTAATTGCTAATTATCAATGCTTCAAGGTTATAATTATTAATAATTCCGATTAAAAGCTAACAAAAAGGAAAACAAAAAAAGAAAGAAAGAGTATGCCAAAAATCTAGTCGATCAACAAGCTATGACGTTGGATCGCTTTTCCGGGGTGACCTGTTCAATTAAAACCATTTTCATTACTTTGATAACAATCCCTTTGTTGACATGATGGATTTTTTTAAAAGTTTTTGGTTTAGCACTAATATTTCCCTAAATGTTTTCGCCGTGAACGTTGATGTTTACATCGGCTTTCTTCTCCCCTTCCCTCCCTTATGCCTATTTGTAAAACAATCCTCTATAGTTTGATGATGATATAAAATAAACACCCAAGAAGGAATTATATCGTTCTGTGAAATATTTGCATTCGATACATACGTAAATAGAGTGGAAATAGGGCGTAATAAACAAATTAATTTAAATAGCTTGGTTATATAATTTCAATTATATTTTTCGTTTTTGCTTAAAATGATAAGTTTGGTATATATATATATATATATATATATATATATATATATATATATATATATATACCAAACTTATCATTTTAAGCAAAAACGAAAAATATAATTGAAATTATATAACCAAGCTATTTAAATTAATTTGTTTATTACGCCCTATTTCCACTCTATTTACGT
The DNA here is from genome assembly GCA_948150685.1 of Rhaphigaster nebulosa. NCBI lineage: Eukaryota > Metazoa > Arthropoda > Insecta > Hemiptera > Pentatomidae > Rhaphigaster > Rhaphigaster nebulosa. Next base: position 102,591,567 of record OX411309.1, on the reverse strand, counting down.
ATGTATCGAATGCAAATATTTCACAGAACGATATAATTCCTTCTTGGGTGTTTATTTTATATCATCATCAAACTATGATATAAAATCAAGAAGTTAAATAGTTCTTATTATTTTGTTAAACTTATTGGTTTTCATAAACTAAGAAAAGTTTTTATTTCTAATTTTCGGTTTTTATTTAAAAATATATTTATTAAAATAACAATATACATTACGACTTATTTCTTAAATATAATTTATCATATAATAACATTAGTGTCATAAAACACATTTTTTTGTACCTTTATTTTTTTCTTCTCTCGACACTTATTACATTATTCTAAAGGAAGAGAATTATATTTATTTTATTTACTTTGTTAGTTTTACACTCTTATTTTAGTATATATATTTTTTTTCTGCATAATGTAAAGTGGTTGCCCAACCTCTTAAATAATAATAATGTGATTAGTAGTAAATTAGGCGAAACCAAATGAACTATGGTTAGTTATTTCGATACATTTTTTTTTTGCTATTTCTGTTAACAAATAATGATAAAAGGCTATTTTTTTCTTTTTTGTTCAAAGTAGTTTAATTTCACTTATAGCTTAGTCTTTCGGATAACTTATTTTTATTAACGACAAAAAATGAATCCTAGTATATCGCTATCTGAGCTTCATATACGAATAATAAAGCAAATTTCAGCGTTAGACCACTTATAGATAATTAAATGCTTTGTTTGAAACGATCCATGGACATATATTAATTAGGAATGAACGAAGAATGACAAAAAGAAACAGGAAATGATACTGCCAATTAATAATTCATGCGTGATGCAACCGTTTTGTTTTCGAAAACTCTCTCAAAGAATAACTACACTTAGATCGTTAACTACCGTCTGTAACTACTAGTTAACGATTGTAATTGCTAAATTACAGTCAATTGAAGGAGCGGACTCCCTTTGATAAGCAAGCTAGGTCCTGTGGATTACCATAATCGTATCGCAGCTGGTACAATACCCACCTTTTACGAAAAATAATAACCTTTTAATCTATAAAAAAATTTAAGCATTGAGATTTGAAAATAAATATTTTAAAAATTTCATTAGCTGGAAGGTAACTTAACAGCACGTATTAAATAACGCCATAACTTAAACAAAAGATATGATTTTTATTTCTTTAGGTATTAAATATACCTTAAAAAATTAATATATTCCTCTCCATTTAAAAAAAAAAATAAAAGAAGGAAATAAATAAAAATTCAGCTTCTCCTTTTTGCTTATCAAGTTATATAAAGTTCTTTGCATATTAAAAAAAAAATGTCATTTTGTTTCTTTAAAAATATGATAAAATAATGTGCGGCCAGTATTAATATCGATATGTTAATCTGAATAAATATTAATCTGTATTAATATTAATATAAATCGATATAATTAGATATCCGTGGTTTGTATTAATTCAATATTTCTTGTCTACATTTAAAAATCTTTGGTTCATTTTTCTGAACTATTAGCAAATCCCCGTGATAATTAATCTTTTTTTTTTTTTTTTTTTTTTGTAAATTGTACTAAAAAAGTTCGTTTAAATTTCAAACCGAAATTTAAAATTTTATATTTTTTTCCTAAACATTTCTACAAACTTAAAAGACTCTTTGATTTTAAAATAATGTCAACCATGAATGGTACACTATATAGATTCAAATCTGAGCTGAGTGTCCAATGGAAGAAGAGTATAATCTTCCAAAACTGGACGAGACGGACCAATATAAAGATTCGTTTTACATTTTCACCTTTTCAGTAAGGGCACCCGTAAAGAACCTAGATTTGAATGCCCTACTCACATATTTTTAGTTCGCAAAATACCACAAATAATCATGCATCCTACAATGGAAAGAATATTCAGTAGTTAAGGAAGAAAAAATGTTTATATTATGATTATTTGTTATGTCCAAATTTAGTAATTGATTTTAAAATGTATGGTGTTTTCGTGATGGTGTTTATTTTTTATAGTGTGTGGAAATTATTCGTATTAGTATCATTAGTATTATCGCGATATCCCATTAACGAATGTAGTTATAACTTACTGATCCTTTAGATAGACTTTTCTAATGGTAGGAAAAATTGATGGTAACTTTTACTTTTACGTTTCAGAATAATATGGATTGCACGAGAAACTATGTTTTGCTGGTTAATTTGATTGAAAAGTTCTATTTTCTTGTTTAGGTAGTCTACAGTTCCGCATTCACATGTAACAGTTCTTTTCCAACAATTAATCTGGATTTTAGCCATCATTCTAGTCAGCATTATACCTATCCTCGATTACCTTCTGCTGCCTCCATCTGACTGAATGGCTTCCTGCTCAGAGCTCCCGGCATTTAGCCCGGGTGGACGACCAATCATTCCCGTAATGAATAGGATTAGGCTCCGACAGAGGAGACAAACGCCTCGGCACAATGGAGTGAAAAAAGTGCGCTAGGAAGCGTCGAAAAGGAAACTATAAATAAAGAAGCTAATCCAGCGGTGTGCTCTATTGAGGACGGCCAGCTGTGAGCCGATCACGATAATCCCACGGGACGTGGATGCCAGCTCGCTGGAGCAAAAACTCGGGTCCTCGTCTGAATCGGCATTAAGGCAGACGATGACTGAGGGAAGGAATTTGTCCCAAAGCTGAGCTCAAGCAGGTAGGAGAGTGTTAGAAATCGGAAATAAATTGTTTCCAACGTATTTGCTCAATACAAAATAAAAATCAACGAGTGCAACGACGTTCTAACTTGGGTGTCCGAAATTCTTGATTAAAGACCTATCCAACCCAACAACCCAACTTATCAAACATAGCAAAGAAGTCTGAATTCGGAGATTAGGAAAAAATAAAACAAGTAACTTCTAAAATAATCACATTATTGCAAAATAACTATTAAAATGATTTTACGAACTCTTCTTTCTTAGTTCTTTGCATATTAAATTCATTTGTGATTCTTATACCTACATTGTTTATTCTTATACATTATCAGCTAATAATAAATTTTGAAAAATGCCCTGTTTTACCTTGGAGGGATGTGGGGCTACCTCATGCCACTCTTTAACAATATATATCTATCTCGAATCAACACATTTCATGAATAGATCGAAAATCGACTGTCATTTTTGTCCTTTTTACAAAACATTCTCAATTAAAACTAAAACAGAAATTAAAAAGGTAAAACTACTAACAAAACCGATTGATTAACAAAGAAAACAGGTATAGGCAAAAATAAATCTCGTACATAAATTACAAATTTTTCATTCCAAAATGTTAGAAACACAGACACTTTGGTATTTCAACAACATAACTTTGCATAGTAACGTTTTGTAAATTTGTTTAAATACAGATATACTTGGACTTTAAAAAATAATAATAAATTTAAAAAATATACTAGCTAGTGCAGAAACCAGAAAACCATTTTTATTATTTTCCTGTATTGACCCTGACATGGAACTCGGGGGTCAATTATTACCGCTTTCATTAATTTAGCTCAAGTTTTATTAATGTTTGGATTTGCGGAAAATAGATACTTTTTCGATAATAATTGAAAAATTATCGATGAATTTGGTAATAATATTTTATTATAAATATTAAATATATAAAATAATATGTGAGTGTACCTATAATAACTTAATAAATCATATCCTTGTAAAACGTTGAACAGGCCCTCTCCTATCTCCCATGTAAGTTCAGTCGTGAGTTTTTTATTACATTTTTTTGTTCTATTGAATCCAATCGAGAAGATTCGGAAATCGAAATTGATATTGCGTTTGTAGACGGTATTTAGGTTTATTAGCGCGAAACAATCAGTACTTCAGCAGCATGTCTTCTTTCTCTTTCACACAGGCCCAATATAATGAAGGTCGTTCATTCTTTTTGCATTTGGCTGAGCCCATTTTGAAACAGGACACAATCGCAGAGATTGCAAATAAATTAAAAAGTTCCCGTTAAGGAATTCAATTTAGTGCGTTGTAATACCTCGCTCTGGCAAGGCCACCCAGAAAAAAAACATTCTAATCACAGATTGCTACAACATCTTTTATTTCTGTATGACAAAAAAAAAGATAATAACAATATTTAATTGCTGTTAATTATTATTTATAAGCAATTGCATACTAGACATGTTGTAATGGAAAATGGTATGGTTAAAATCCTTGAAACTCATTGATTATGACCTGGTTAAGGAGGAAATATCTTGTTTGGTAAAATGAGTAATGTAGAAAAAATAATTTTATTGATTTTATAATGCCATTTTTCAGAAATAAATTATATTAATTCTAGCGGGGATGAGTCGGATTTATTAGCAATATGTATCCATACATTTTAGTCTCAAAGAATAAATCTATACATATATTACAAATATCACTCGCAGTGAGATAAAAAAATTTTTTTTTTATTTAAATCATTACTAAGAAAACATTAAAAATGTAGTTAAATACCTTTTGATTGAATTTTGTCTTCACCAATGGATAATGAAAATCTAAGGTCAATACCTGCAACAATATTTGTTTATTAGAAACGAAAGCACATTTAACTATGTACAATCTTTAAATTAATAGTATTGCTCAAGATGATAACTAAAATAAGCATATGGCTGAATAAAATAATATATAAAATATAAATAACAAAATACAACTAAATAAAAGAAATAAAAAAGGCACGGAAATCCAGTCATTCCGTAGAAGCATAATGCTAAATAAACATTGTAGCTGTAACAGATTTAGCAGTTTACCGAATTTTCTGGATACGTTTTTTTTTTTTTTTCAGATATTTATTTCTCAAAACGTACGAAACTTGTAGACAGTTTGTAAACCAAATTTTTACTGATTTGTCTCATTTAAATGGATGAAAATAAATAATTTATTATTGTCAATAATCACTTAACAACGCTATTAATCAGATAATCGCGAGATCATTCAAAGATTCCACGGAAGATAGGGGGAGATTTGCCCGTAATGTATTTCGAGAAAATCATTAACTTTTAAAGTTTGGAGCTCATATTTTCTTCAGTCTATAGTTATTCTTCAAACGCTTCTAACAAATCGGCCATCCACATCTCCTGCTGTTACTTTTTAGTTTATTATTCTGCTCAATGAAATGAACATATTGAGGAGAATAACTACATTTCGGAAAAAATGTGACTACTCTTCCGTGGATTCTTTATATGTTTCCTAAGCTTCAAGTCTGTACTGTACAAGCAAGTTCTTAATAAAATTGTCCTGTCTGAATTGCAAAATTAGGAATTGAAATACCTAATTGCTACAGTCCAATCATTGTGGTTAAAGCATCAAAGACAAAGCGATGGGATTGGTAATTTATTAGTTGAATTAAACTGACAATAAAATTGACTTATAAGTATAAACTTATAATTAAATTGACTGTGATATCACGCTTCAATCTTGTTGGGCTGATAATCCAGAATAAGTTCGAGAAATCGTCCTTACAGTTTCAACTTTCGGCTTTAATTGCCAAATCTGTCCAGCTTCATTTTTTATAAAAGCTTCACTGATGGAACATTTGGATTTATAATATAGTGTGTTTTTAATATAAGTTTTTTTTTTAATTTATGTTGAATTATTTTTTGACATAAGTTAAATATTTAATACAATACGTGGCAAAGGCAATAAATTGCTTTCAGAGAAATCAAATTCGGCATATATTCAGCATACTGACATATTCTGACGTATCTTACATTTTATGAATAACATGTATTTATTAATGAAATAAATTTTATAATAGTTGGTAGTAAACCGAAAAATATGGGGAAAAATGCCCTGTTATTATATAATTTTTGTAAAATTGCGCTGGGGATTCTCCAATAAAACATTTACCAATTTTTTTATTTATTTTTTTAACTCTATAATTAATAGTCTTTTGAAACTTGATAAAGAACGGTACCTATCGCAAATGTCTTAAAAATAGTGTTTCCAAAAGTTATTTTGGGAAAGGTTTGCCCAATATGAGATAGCCTATATCCTTTATAAGAGAAAGGATAAAAATACTTCATTAGAGTTTTGATTATCTATTTGTACTAAAATAGTAGTGTCTCATATTAGTATTAGGGACAATCATTTTTATTTCTTATTAAAAGATCAATTAATCCCATAACATTAGAAAGTTTAGGACGAGTGACTAATGGCTAATAAACTATATGAAAAGCTGATTATAAACAGTAAAAACCCTTTTTAAAAACAACTTATCTTATGTGCCCAATCAACCATCAAACAATTTTCTTTTAAAACGAGTTGAATAATTGGAATTGTCTGAATAGAAAAGGCTCCAATTGGGAAACATTTTGCTTGCCCAGTGTCTCGATGATCCCTAGCAAGTATTTTATTGGCGCAGTTGGTAACTCCTGAATGTAGATGAGATACACAATAGGAAACTTTCCCCTATTCCATCACCAGATAACAAAACAGCTACAGCTAAGTGGTCTTAGTTCTAAAAAAAAATATATTTTGAAGCATATTATATATATATATATATATATATATTCACAATATGTTTTACCTGTAAAACTAGTCCTGATAATGGCTGATTTCGGCGAAACTTTGTCAGGTCAGTGATTAACTTAGAGTTGGAAGATACGAGATTTATGATTTTGAATCATACACAAATAAACTATACTGCATGGCAAATAATCATGATTAATTTATTGTTAATTGTGTTCAAATTGTACATATCTACTAAAATTTTAAATATCAGAACATTTGTTGTAAGAAAGATTAGCTTGTAATAGTATTAGTTTTTACTTTACGTAAACGAAGAGGCTGCTATAATATTAGATACACGATTCAGAAATTCCGAATCGGAATCAAACCTGAATTTATGTTGATTAAAAATATATTTTCTTTAATGTATACAGCGAAAGACTGATATTTTGTCCGTAAGGAATAATACAACACTTAAGACGATGTAAGTATAGTTGCTGATAAATATTAATTAGATCATTACTCGAGCGTTATTTATTTCACTATTAACAATTTGAAAACTAATAACATAGATCCTAAAAATATATAGATATATTTCATAGTGAAAGGGGTGTTCACTTAAATGGGAAACTCCTATTTATATATAATGAAACACCCAACAGTTAATTATAGGTATTTATTACGCCGGTGATCAACAACCTTATTGAATGTGGAAACAATCAAGGCAAAGTAATTTTCTCAAAACTATCATCAGCAGTTGACGTATACTTAAGCAGTATTGAACTTTGGTTTTATGCCTCCTGGGATAAAACTAACTAACAGTTTATATTTTAGCTATCAGGAGAGTGGCCAATAATTTTTGCCTCCCTTTCCCCATCAATTTTGTGTCAGCTAATGGTTTAATTAAGTTGCCATATTGCCTTGCAATCAATTTCGACTGAAGCGCGCTCTTACTGGCCGATATGAAATAACAATTTTCAGAGCTCTATTATGTCTTAACAAATACGGCGGCCATTGACAAGCTTCAGAATAGATTTATAAAATAAATATAACTATTAATGTTTGCAGATCTTTAGGTTTTTTAAATGACTGTTTTACAAAGAATTCCATTTAAATTGCTTTTTGTGATATCAAATTTTATTGACATAAAATTATTTCACTTATATAGATACTGAACTACTGAAGTATTGTTACATTTTTCAAGAAGTCGAATTTTTTAAAAAAAATTTTAATGTTTTAATCTTTGTGGGATTGTTTTATTTGCAATTTACTTTGATTAGAAATTAGTCACGGAAAAGTTGTTTAAAAGGAGGAAATGTACTGTGTTATAACATTCAGCATTGGAGTTCGGTTTCAGTATTTCGTTAGAACTAACGAGAAGAACAATGGAAAGTCTTTTGCACAAAAAAAGAAGTGAGACAAATGATCGGTGTTTGCTTAACGAAAGAGTATTGCTCAGTCAAAGGCTGTTGGCCGAAAGGTGGCATTTGATAAATTGAACCGCAAAGAACAATAAGTACTCAGTCTGCTTTGGAAAGAACCGCAATTGAAAAATCACCGGCGGCCCAACACTTACCTGCACCTTGCCTTTTAAGTGCTCAATATTGGAGCTGCGGAAACGAGTTTTTAAACAACCGCGACTCATTTAACAAAATTTACTTTTGAAAAATTAGTTTCAATTTACGTTAAAAAGGGAACGGATTGGCGCTCCCATTTCCTCCGCTCATTAACTCTCCTAAACATAAGCTAATTAAACATCCGTTAAACTGTAGTTAGGGATATTTTCATGTAAAATTATGAAACCACTCGAAATTAGGTTTAAAGATGAAATAAGTTTCCAAAATCATCTGGAGGAAGATACATTTTAGCTAATTTTTTTAGAAAATTGTTATTCGAAACAAGCATAAAGTTTTGAACTAGCAAAATGTATAATTATTAGAAATGGATTGTGACAGTCGCTAGTGGTATCAGTGACAACTTGCTCCTGTTCCTCAATTATACCTGATAATTTTTGTCACTTATACCAGCAGCCGTCCAAAATGTACGCAGCCTAACTTAAGTGTACTTGAGCCAAAAGACGATATTTCTTAATATACCTAAATACTTTTTATGCAGATGATGGTGAGAATTTTTTTTTTTTATACAACTGTTCTCACAATAATATTTGTATGTTTGCCTTGATTTTTGTGTACCGCAACTTCATTAAGTTAAATTTATTTGCCTGGTTAGACTACTTTTAATATATTTTAAAAAACAAATTTACTTCAATATAAATAAACATTAATAGTAAACTGACAAAAGTGATTATATTTCAACCTATAATATTTTAATTACCTACTAGTATCAGATTAAATAAACGTTTGACTAATGTTTCCTGTTTTCTTTTCTAATAAAAAAGCTTTAATAATAATAATATGTTGAAGTGTAAATTTGTAATTTATAAAGGTATTATAATTTTCTTAAAGTTTAAAATATGTTCTTTTTTTTTATATAAAACCTTTTCTATGTAAATACTATTCTACCACTTCCTAGGAGTCTGATAAAAAGTTGAGTTGTTAAAAATGTGGTTCGTTTGATCACGATTCACATAACTGTATTTGATACATATCACAATAATCCTGCGTAATATTCCATTTTTAAGTTTTTGAGCGCCTTAACCGTGTTTGGGGAAAAATTAGTTAGCTCCATGCAGAAGTGCTATACTACTTTTACAAACCATTATTTTTTACTCAGTCCTCAAATTAGGAGTAGTGAGTAGATGTCATAGCTAGTAGGATGTAGGATACGAGTAGAAAGCATCAATGAAAATGAGTTAAAACTGAAAAACTGAGGTATATTTTTGCGAAGGGCTAAAACAAGCGATAATGTTGAAATATTTTCTCACCAGAAGACCTACCATGAGCATTGAGACTATTGTGATCCCGTTTTTTAATAATCCCTGACCCTTGACGAATATGGGAGCAGAGCTTAGCCTCTCTCGTGACGAGGCGGAGAGAAGAGATCGACCAGCGGGCAGCTGACACCGACCAATATAAGCTAAGTATGATAGGTGTGACAGGGAGGGATCCCACCCTCCCCATCCAATTTTCTGCCGCCTCCCCGGGGCCCTCCTTGTCGGTGAATATATTTCTCTTCGGCTAGCTTTAATTGGAAACGGCCCTCGGTGCGGCCTGAGGATTGATTTAGCCCCGGCTTGCGGGCGATAGGGTCGTCCCAGATTGCTCTCTTCCCTCTGGTCACCTTCTTCCCTCCCCAAGTCGCTACTTCCTCCTATACATCAGCCTCTTTGACAAGCTAGGATTGCCTTTTATATGAAATACACAACATTGCAATTATTTCGTCGAACTAAGTTTGGATGATATATCACTGCTGAGCGCATGTTTAGATGTATTCATATCACAGAAGGAAGAATAATATATTGAACTATACAAATTTAAAGTGGATACCAGACCATTCATTTCGTTGTTTTGACCTCATAGTTGTTCAGAAAACTGCTTTTTACAGAAGCAATTTAAAATAAAGTGTCTATTTTTTTGTTTTCAGTTGGAGACATGACGTACTTCCCATCCATGCATTTGTTTTGTTTTTTACGATCACTCGTAAAAGAGGTATGCCGATATACGCTACTTCTATATACGATACTATAATAAAATATTTCATAAAACAATCCGAAAATAAAATATATATATATATATATATATATATATATTATAATTTTGCATTTTATTATATATATCTATATATATATATATATATATATATATATATATATATATATATACATATATATATATACATATATACATATATTATATTCCTTTAGTTTCAAGTAAATTAAACTAATTAATTTTTTTTAATCGGTTCAAACCTCAAATCACACAAAGAATTTATTTTGTAAGCCGTATCTTAGTTTTAGACAATGAAAAATTGACTTATTTGATTCAAACATTTGTATTAAAAGTCTCAACTCTAATTTATAATAATTCGACAGCATGTAATAAGCTAATTTAAAAAATAAGCCATTTAAATGTCGTTATATGATGGCGAAAACAATCTATCTAAAAATATCTTTTATCTCGGAATTACGCCTGATAAACATTTAGGGTTTTCGACACACATTCGTAAAAAAATTAAAACAGTAAGACTTAAAACATATCGGCATTATCTATAAAATATTTAAAATATATTATATTATATATATTAAAATATATTATATATATATATATATATATATATATATATATATTATATATATATATATATATATATATATATATATATATATATATATATATTAAATATTATATATTATATATATATATATACATATATATATATATATATATATATATATATATATATATATATATATATTAAATATATTATATATATTAAAATATATAAAATATTTAATCTATAAAATATTATATGTCCGACCCTATTGTATGGCGCACCATTGTTTTCACTCTTTAGTCGACAGAAAACCGCTTAAAATATTTTCAAAATGGAGTATTGCGAGGGATAGTAAAAGGAACTTCATTGCAAAGAGTCAAAACATCGAGGCTCCATGAGGAATTAAAAATGTCAAGAGTTACGGATTTTCTAACTGAGTGGACATTTTTTTTTTTGAATCAGTAAAACAAATAAATCTGACATTTAGTGAGCCTCATACGTTCTGGAATATCCCAGCGTTAGCAAAAATTATTTGAAATTTAAATTTTAGTTTTAGTTTTGGTTTATAAGTCCGATACAAAATAAAATGTGAGTCCCCGTCATCCATTTATTAATAAGAAATTATGAAAAATTAATACAAATTAAATATGTAATTTAGACCTTTTTAATATGCACATCTGCAAAAAAAGGAGAATCGTCAGGCAATGAAGTCATCAGAAGCATAATAAGGAGATATGAAAAAAAAGTAATCCATAAATCAACATTTTTCAGCAAAAGAAGAAAAGAATGGAATTTATTTAATTTAGATTTAAATATTATGGAATAAATGAAAATAGCTAGTATTTTAAACATACAGTTTTTTTTTTCTATTCATACTCAAATATGAGGTAGGGTATTCGAGGGGAACTCGATTTTATATCAGTTTCAGCATTAACTTTGAAATGCTTTGACATTTGATATCTGAGATAAGCGTTAACCTTTTAGAGATACCCATGGTGATTAAGTTTTAAAGATTTGAACTGATGCCGAAAAGAGATACTAAGATTATTAATTAATCAGAACTAAGTTAATCGATATACGAAGCCTAAGCCCTTAATATAAGTAATTACCGAAATGGAATGGGGGAAGAAAAAAAAAAAATTGAAGGCAATTTGAGAAGTAACTACTGGTAGTAGGGGGATTGGAAGGGTTGGGGTAATATGATCAAAGGGGTAATGGCCTAGGGTAATACACCATTGGGAGGATTGGAGCTATCCCTGATAGGCCATCAAATAAAGCTCCGTCGGTAAAATACAATTTCCCATAACAATTTGTCACCGGGAGGGGGCGCGCAATCCCAACTCCGTCTTTGGGCTCCTCCGGTCAGATTGCTTCCCTGTACCACTAGCTTATTTTTAAATTGGTCATCTCGTCCCGGTGATCCTAACCTATTTCTGCTACTTTATGCTTGTCTTTAGAAGTAATTTAGGTTCGCCAAGCTCCCTCTTCTTATTTTAGTTCATTTTATTTTCAGTTATATTCTAATAAAATTCTTTTAAGTGAAAAGGACTTAGACGATAAGTGTATTTTGTTATCATCATTCATAATTATGAATATTTTTTGAAGGCGAAACACTAATAAACTTATAAACAATTAATAATAATTTGAAATACAGTAGAACCTTAAATATTCGGCCCTTTTAATTACTTTTAAAAAAAACGTCGGCCAATGCTACATACCCATGTCCTTCCTTAATGACTAATTAAATTCTGTGATAAATCATTTAATCTGATTTTTTTTTATCTCCACTGATTTTTTCATCACTTAAGATAGCTCAGACTATTTAGGATTTGATTTTTAACCCTAAACTTGGCAGTTCTTTTATTTGTCACCCATGAGACCGTTCTTTTATTCACTTATTCTTAAAAAAAAATTGTAAAGAATATATTTTTTTTTTTTGAACTTTATTTTTAAATTCACACCTGTCTACGAGACAACCAGTGAATGTGCTGGCTAAGAATATGTTAACGGGGCATGGAAGGCATGAGAAAGAGTAGTACCCAGCGGCACCTCTTCCTGTCGTGACAATCGGATATAGTTAGGTTAAGAGATCCCTCATCCAGCTCCTCTTCAGCCTTCTGCGAGTGTTGCCAGGCATGTTGGTTGTCGCCATATCTTGTATGAGTGTGTTAGGATATACGTGTAAGTTATCGTGAAATCGTTTGTAGTGGGTCCGTATGTGTTCGTTAACTGTAGGCATATTGAGGTCTGTATGCAACGTAAAGTTGCTGATCTACCAAGGAGCTTTGGTGATAGTCCTTAAAGTTATTGACTGAAAAATTTGGAGTTTTTGTACGTGTGTTTTTTTGGCTGTCCCGTTTATCTGTGAAGCGTAGGTTCAGATGGGCTTGAGTAAGTAAGTGTAAGTGTTCAATTTATGTCTAAGTTTCAATTTTGAACGTTTTGAAAGAAATGAGTATAACAGTTTAAGTCTTTGGTTTAGCATTTTTTGTTTATTCTTGATGTGTGGGCCCCATGTCATTCTTCTGTCAAATGTCAGGCCAAGGTATCGAATTTTGTCTGTCTGCGGAATTACTACATTGTCGAGGTATATTGGAGGGCAGGTTTCTTGTCGGAGGGTAAAAGTGATATGTTGAGATTTGTCTTGATTAAGTCTAATTTTCCAAAGTTTGCACCAACCATGAAGTTTTGTTAGGTGATGTTGTAAAGTCTGTGAGGCGTGTGCTGGATTTTGATGTTTTGTTAGAATTGTTTTATCGTCTGCATAGGTCGCTATCAGAGTTTCGGTGCTTTTTGGAATATCATGTGTATATATGATGTAGAGCAGCGGAGCTAGTACTGATCCCTGAGGTACTCCTGCTAAGGTCGGTCGAATGGCAGATTTAATTCACGAAAACGTTGTGCCAAGTTTAGAGCTGAGTTATGAAGTAAAAAATTTGGTTTATACGTTTATATCATGAAACGATAAAACAAAAAGTAAAAGTACCCTCTCTTTAAAATTTTATTTTCGGAGTTAAGCTGCTTCTGCTCTGAAGTGGCTATGTCATAACATCAAAAAAAAAAAAAAAAAAAAAAAAAATTACGAACCATATCGTCTCTTATCCGGAATAATGTAACCAGTCTATTCCAGAGAAGAGATGGTATGATTCACAAATAATTTTTTTTTAATATTATGACATAGCCACTACAGAGAAGAAGCAGCTTAACTCCGAAAATTCAATTTTACAGGAGAAGGTATTTTTACTTGTTGTTTTATTATTTCATGATATAAATGTATGAACCAAATTTTTGACTTTATACCTCAGCTATAAACTTGGCAGAATTTTTTTTGCACAGTTATACGGAATAGTCGTGATACATTATTCCGAATAAACGGGTTTCTGCTATACAATACAAAACTAATACTTTTTGTTTTATCGTTTCACATTCAGAAATTATTTGTAAATTTATTAAAAATAATTTAAAAAATTTAAAAAAATAATTTAATTTGTTTCAAATGCTGCAAAAACGACTACTAAACAAAGCTAAAAAAAGCAAAGCTTAAGGTCGGTTTTGATTTAATTAGTTATAGTCATACATAAATTACACGGATTTGTACTTGGTATATTATACACCATGGAAGATCCTCTCATATCATTGATTTCCTAAATTTTTTGAACAGACCATAGTACATGCACCATAATAGATCGCTTAATATTTTATAGCAAACATTTCAGTAATTCAATAGTACCAGGATTCTTAGAAAAAAGTTGCAATGATAAGGATGTTTTAAAGATCAATTTTGGCTTAGGTAACTCTAAAAAGAATATCAGAATCTGGAAAAAAAGAAGATACAGTTAACCACATCCGGATACCTTAGTTTAAGGAATAAAACTTTGAAATAAAAACAAACAGCTAATCGATTTTCTTGGTACTAAACACTTAGTTTATTTTTTAACGCTTAATAATGATTATCAAATACCGTATTTCGTTGTAATTTCACAATAAAATAAAATTTAGCTTTATTGTTAAAGTTTTAAGAGCTAAGCATGGTTTAAATGTTCACTGACAGTTCCAATTCATTCAATTCGCCACACTGTGCAAATATGCAACACGCTTAATTACTGGCAATGACAGCTGCTCGGCCGGGCTCTTGAAGAAGCTAATAACCGCAACAAGTGGTGGCCACTCAGTTAACCTAGAACTGGCAATTTAGAGTTGTGAATAGATCGATGTACTATACAGCAAAATAGATCAACATAGTATAAAATAACAAAATATATCCCAGTATATATTTTAGTTGATAAGTTATTAATTAACAATGCAAAACTATTACTCATTTCTCCTATCTTCTACTAATATATCCTCTTGGAATTAAAATGGGAATCTTCGGGCAAGATCGAAAACAAGTTATCATTGCATTCTATCTCTTATCTCTCTCTCTTTTTTTCTCAAACAGTTGTCTAAAAGTCTTTCTGAATCACTGCATTAAGAGGCAATTAAATCCATTTTAATGTTTCTAAATAAATTAATAAAGAAATTTGCATATTTGATGAAACGATATTTTTCTAATTAAAACAATTTATTTTATTAGATTTAATATATATTATATAATATAATATAATATATAATATATATTTTGAGAAGATACAAACATAGATGTTCCACTCACTTCCATGCTGAAAGTTCTTTTCCAACTTTAAAATCCTTTTAATAAATAACTTTCAATTAGGTAATTTTATTGTAGCTCTATTTTAAACTTAGTGAATATATTTCTATGCCTATGCTTTATACATATTTGTTGTTCCTGTTGGTTTTTAACAAGCCAAATCTCTCTCTCTCTCTCTCTCTCTCTCTCTCTATATATATATATATATATATATATATATATATATATATATATATATATATATTTTTTTTTTTTGTTTTGTCTGGTTTATATAAAAATGGTTTTGGTTCATAAAAAAACGACAAAATGATTTATTTTTTAAATTAATAATTGTTTCATCGGAATCATAAATTTGGTTTTACTATTTTTTTATTTCAAACGTTAATAAATTATTATTCCTTATTTATTGAAATTTCGGAAAAGAATTATTTAACATTTCACTGTTATGACTTTTTTATCGTAACATTACATAAAAACCATATGTTATAGTTTTCAACGTTCTCCGGTCTTAGCTATAATTGAAGGAAGTGGTCAACAAGGGAATCCTGTCTTTTAATATAGTGTTATTCGATGCACCGATCGTTCATTGAATCCTTTGGATTGAATCCCGTTTCGTAGGACCGGAAGCGGGCCATGATGGGTTATGAGCGTCCCTAGCGATGAAAATAAGTGGCTAGTTAGACCGTGTAAAGCTTGTACATGAAACCACTGGAAGGACAGGAAGCCCTGTAATTCCAGTAGTACTAGAATTATAGTTGAGGCCGGGCAAGAATTGCTACAATTAAATGCCTAGGTTGGGTAATAGCACGGGTAATCAGGTTGGCCTCTAATCAGCTAGTAATTAGGTTTCGAATTAGTAGGGAACGAACAGTTTTAATGACTTAATGAAAATAGACTTATAAATTTGATGCTATAGTAGCGGCGGAAAATAAACCTATTTGAATTTTCATTATCTCGGGGAATAAAAAAGAAATCTCAGTTTTGTGATTGAATTCCTAAAAGCAAAAGGAAGTAGCTTGAATCAATCTCCTCCCATCAGAGTTTATTTTGGGTTGCAGGATATCCTTAGTTATATTTTAAAATGCAAGGGCCCAGGTGAAAGATAATAATTAAGTTCTTGATTATCTGTATCATTCAAGGATATTAATACATTCTTGAATAGAAAACGATTTTAGGTACCTTCATGTTAGTATTATCTCGCCTAAAAGAATAATCATGTACAAGGAACATATAGTTCGAATCCCCTGGTCACATCGATGATCTTTACAGGAGTTAGGTCACCTGTTACAGAATGTAACAGTCTCACAAGTACAGATCATAATATTGACAATTTTTTTCCTAAATTTTAATTTTAATTTCGAATTTAAAAAAATAATATATGATGTGCATGATTGATGAATTTTTCAGACGTATTTTCTTTGAAAATATTAGATTTTTGCGCTATATCGAACAAAGATCATTGGTGGTGGAAAGTGCATTTTATATCCGTTTTGTCTCTAGAACACGATTATGGGCATTTCGGAGATGTCTGATATATATATAAAACTTTCCTACTTTAATCCTAAATGATCACCCCATCACGTTCAGCTCCTCAATTAAAAACATCGGGTATTACTATCGACCAAACCCTTTCCTGGAAACCCCACATCGCCCAAATTTCCCGACGGTCAATAAGTACCCTTATATTATTCCATCGTTCCCGACATCTTCTTCCACAACCACCCGCAAACTCCTTTTCTATTATCTTTCCCCACTTTGACTATGGATGTGTGAATACGGGGACCTATCGAATGTGCTCGAGGATAGATTGAAGCGGATCATGAACTGCTTTTTAAGATTTGTCTTCGGCACTTCGAGACGGGCCCATGTGTCCCACCTTTGCGGCAAGTTAAAGTTGCTCTTCCCCTGCAACCGTAGACAATATTTCCTCGAATCTTTTCTATATCAAACTATCACCACACACCACCCTTCCTACATCAAAAGCCTCCTACAATTCAAATCCTCGGTCCACGCACTGGAAATAAGATCTCGCCTTTCTGACCTCCATACACCCTAAAACCAAAACATTCGAACGCTCCTTTCTCGCCCGCTCCTCTACCCTTTGGAATTCCTTTCCTTCTAATATCCGCCATGCTTCTCTCTATCCTCATTCAAATCTTTCCTTTTCCAGCATCTTCTTTCTCTCCAAAATGATGCTCTCTAATTGCAAAATTTCAGTTTAGGATTAACATCTGGATCAGAAGTGAATAATATTTTTTTAATGTACAAACTTCAACTTTGCTAATCAATTCATTATTTTTCTATTTTTCTTTTTCTCTCTCTTTTTCTATTCTTTTTTTTTTTTCTCTTTTTTCTTGTTTTGTTCAAATTAATTATATTTTTCGATGAAAAAACTTATTTATTTGCTTATTTATTTTACTGAAAATATTGTAAAAATTAACTGATCTGTATTTTGTAGTCTTATAGACAGATAATGATTATAATGATGTTCATTCATGTTATTCTTAAGGGACCTAGTCCCACAATAAAGTTCTTTTATCTAATATATTTATATTAGATAAAATTATTTATAAAGTTCTTTTATCTAATATATATCTAATATATATATATATATATATATATATATATATATATATATATATATATATATATATATATATATATATATATATACATATATAGATAGATAGATAGATATTTGCCCCGTTAGATATGTGCTCTTCCAGCGGACCCCTTTGGATCAAATGAGCTGAAATTCGGGATGTTTTCTAGGCAGAACAATCCTACGGAAGTGAGGGGTAAATATCAGTCAAAATTTCAGTATGTTTTCCTGTGTTTTTTAAGCTTTTGCGTTTCTCTACAGCCCTTCCAAATTGAGTTAGAGGGTTGAAAATTTGTATCTGAATTGAGTTGGTGTTAGATAAGTGCTTTTTGGGCTCTTATCCAACATACGATCTTAGTGACGGAGCTCTACTGCTCACGTTTTTTTTATTTTATTCATAAAATAACACAAAGTTCGAAGTTCTAACAAAACATAAGGGTTGGCTTTTTTATTTATAATAAATAGTCAAGATAAACTATACTCAAATAAAGTATGGTCAAAATAGGTTTTTACATTGTTTACTTTTTCCAGACACCCTTACATCATTCAGAGATTAATGCTGCATAATTCCATGGCAACAATCATTATTATTTAAAAAAAAAAGCACACACCAGGAACATTATAATTTAAATGTTGATATAAAAACTACATCATTTACTAGAGGGGAAAGTATAGATTAACCTTTAAAACGAATCAAACATAAGGTTCTAGAATTGGCTTTGGATTAAATTGTGTTAGAACAATGATATGAAGTTACCTTTTGTAGAACTAAGGAAAGATAATGCACCGCATATTGATCAAACTAGAAAAATCAAAATTCAAGTAAGGAAAAGCTCTATACATTAACCTAGTTGAACTATTTGAATGTGCAATATGGAAAGTGTGGAGCTGCAAACATTTAGCTAGTTAAAAACATGTTTTTATTCAACATCTCGTAGTGATCAGTATCGTGTTGACAGTTAACCCCTTAGTACTGCATTGAACAAGGTCTCTAGAAACCTTGAAACAAATGCCAAAGAGAAAACATTCCAACACAGTCGCGACAAATAAGAAACAAGCCCCCTCGGGTTCATTAGAGCTGCTCTCCAGCACAGGACAATGAGCCCTAAGTGGAGGGATTCAGACATAAATTTTGATTAAGGCCGTCAGAATCTCGTTAGCTGATTAGGGAGCCATTGTGGGGCTAGTTATTGTGCCCCCACCACCACATGGCGATCGGGCACCATCTGTCAGCGGCCCCTTAGTGACAGGTAACTCTCACCGATAACCCCCACTTTATTAGTGCTTTGGTGCAAGTCACTTTATTTATTAGTGACGGCTCCATTATAGCAACAGGAGGTGCCTCTCAGGACGTTCGGGAGGTAAGCATCATGTTGCTTATGAAGTTGAATAATATGAAAATTGAATGAACAAAGAAGCTTATTTTATTGATTGCTCTAATTTGGGAATATATATTTATGGCTGTCTTAGCCCAGGGAGCAGAGAACACAATAATAAAATATTAACTAGAATTCTGTGACTAAGAAATATTGACACGGTTAAAGAGTTTATTTAACCTCCATTTATAAGTAATAAAATGAAATAATTAGAAAACCTTAATGTAAATGATGCTGCTCCTGTTGATATCTTCTGTCTAAGTTTCAAAAAAAAAAAGATAAACTAAACTAAAATATAAATTAAAAAATGGTATAAATCTTCGTGTATCCAACATCTTCTGAGAACTATTACCAAGTAATGAGAATTGATAAGATTTCTGTAAATAATTGTTTTAATATAAAGACTAAAATAAAACAGAAAATAACTATATAACAATGCTAGAAAGTATTTAAACCTCTTACTAATATTAAAGTTATTTGATATCTATATGTCCCAAAATAACCTAAACATGTATACTCATTATCAAGTAGTTACAACTAGCACAATTTACCATATTTTAATTGGGCCTTTTTCTCTCATGAGCCTCTGGAAGGATATTCCACTTTTTGTCAGAGGCAAGGGTTCCAGTGACAAAAAAAATGTATCCTAATTGCCGAACGCTGTAGGATGCCGTGAAGAAAGAGGTGCGTGTTAGAAAAATATGCGAGTTCTCACGAGGAGGACAACAAGAACAGCATAAGTTCATCGGTACTATCTCGGAGACTATGCTGCGCGGCTGCACTTCTTAAGTGCACATTGCAGTTAGCATAAAATCCTCTCGCCCTCATACACTCCCGTTGTCATGTAACCAGAAAAGATATAGCGGGCTCCTCTAACTGACCAGGAGGGGCATTAATCAGCTATTACTTCGTTTCTTGCCAACAGTAACAAGTAGTTCGTCTCTGAACTAACTGATCCAAGGACTGGCTTAATAGGACTGACCCAGCCGTATAATTTTACGAAAATGTTTTTTATAATAATCTTTATTTGTAAAACGAGCAAAGGGATATACATATATACCCGTAGTGATTGACCTTAGTTGCACAATTCAATGATTGCCTATATCATCTTTCCAGGTGTCTTCTCTACACTCATGCAGACTCATACAAAATGACAATTCTTGTTAATAAGGCTTTATAGCAGAAGCATCAAAATAAAATTAAATAATCGCTGATTTTCGGTACAGTATTTTATATATATATATATATATATATATATATATATATATATATATATATATATATATATATATAATTAAAATCATACTAAAGCAGTCAAATGCTGTAACGAAAATCAGCGATTATTTAATTTTATTTATGTGCTTAATAAAATTAATAAATAGTTGCTTAAAGTCTTATTAATAACAATTGCCACTTTGCATTACCTGTATGAGTTATAAATAGTTTAGAGAATAATAATAAATATAGTAATTATTGTATAACAATAACTTGGGCCAATCACAACTGGTATGATGCAACTTAATTTACGTGGTTTTTGGCTGAACTCTCTGCTCAAATCATTTCTCTTAAGACGGATTGATCCTGGATGCTCATGTCATAAAAATTACTTAGCGAAATATTTTTCATGAATATTTAAATACATTGGTAACAAAAGGAAATATTAAAAATTTTAAATAAAAGATCATTTCAGTCGGCAGTAAGTTGAGGACTACATAGGTAAGATACAGGAATCAATGTTTTTAATGTTTTAATTAATGTAATAGGTAATAATTATTGTACATAAGTTTGAATGTGTTCAAGATGATTTATTTTATTTTTACTTAACTTCAATTTTCTTTATCTTGGATGCCTACTTACATTGTTACTGTTTAATTTATTTTTATTTGTGATGTATATATATTATTTTACTTATTTTTATCATGATCTTTTTTTTTTGTTTTTATTGTTTTTATTTATTTTTATTTATTAAATATGGTGCCAATAGATACTTACAAGTCTGATACCTATTGCCTTTGAGTGTGTCAGATTGTATTATTTTACAATAAAATTAAAAAATGTAATAATAATAAGGCTTGACGAATCCGTAGTTCCAATGCTGACTCATCTAATTATCGTTATCTACATATCTCCCTCCACTGAAATCTGTAAAAATTTAAATCTACATGATCATTTCTAACTCAATCTTCACATCTGCGTCTTAGTTTAATTGTCCATTCATATGTTTACTTACAATTATTGCTCATTACATTTCTTGATATTGGTTCCTTATTCAATTACAACTTTACGTATCCATTTAAAATGTAAATGTAGCACGGAGAAAATACGTACTGTTCCCCTAAGAACGTAGAATATAAATTTATATCTAATATAACAAATATTTAAATATTTAATATTGATCTAAAATAACTTTTTATAAATCTGTGGAACGGAAGGATGTTATAACTAGTGGTTTTTATTATAAAATTTATTTTAGATATTCCCCAGGGAGGGGAGGGCCACAGAGTATTATTTATGTCGGTGATCAAACGGTTAGTATTTCGGTCTAACGGCTGCTTCTTAAATATTCACATCCCCAAGAGAAAAAGAGCAGAGGAGAGATATAATGCGGTGGTTAGTTTGTTTTGTAAACACCTTCCTCGTTTGTCGCAGTCGCCTTTAGTGTCGTCACCTGATGCCTGCCATCAAGGAGCAGGATGCATAACTTTATCCTTTTTTATGTATATTTTCGTCTTCGAGGGGACACATGGTTATCGTTACTAATTATTATACCGCTGGGGTCCCACAGGATACCGCGGCGGTAAACATCCTCCCGCTGGTAAACTAACAGATTGCTTCAAAGGAGTTGGTGACACTCCAAAGAAATTTATGGACTCGAATAAAGGAGAGATCAAAGTGACGCAAAATACTGAGGATTGATGGCCCAAGTCTTCATCTTTATCCAAGGAAAATAAAATTTGCAATAATTTGGCACCAATATCATTTTTCTTTTTTGACATTGCAACTTCCACTAAAAATAGTATTTTTCAAATTTGTATTTTATTTCATATTGAACATCAAATCGATCAACCATCTTTTTCTTACTAATCCCAAATAAAAGATTCGAATCGTCCACATTTTATCCGTGTTGTTTCAAAACGATATGAATGTTTTTATACATTGAATTATCATTAGAAGTCCTACAAGGAAATATATAAAGTACCAGTTATCGATTTTAATTAAAATTTATATTTTGATTATATATTTGTTGCATTTATTTCAACGAGATGATGGTTCAAAGAGTAAACGAAAAAAAAATACTCAACAACGAAATTTATTGTTTAAGCTGTGCTGACGTTACGGCCTACGTTGGCATGAGAATCATTGTCAAACTGTAACGCTTCTCTGAAAAAGGCCAAAAACTTAGATTGAAACTTCGGCAAACATTCGACCAGAAATTTTATTATTCTGTGTTTCATTTCTTACAGCACCAACGTCAAGGGTCAACTATGTATCCATTATAATGTTGTCTTGATTTCTTAGAAGATTCTTGAAATAAATGCCAGTTTTACACTCTGGAAGAAGTTCGTATTTTTGACCCAAATCGGAGTATTGACGGATCTTAAACCCTACAAAGCCCTGATAATACTTGTAAAGGAGGAGAGTAATTGAGAATATTATTATTATGTAGCAATTCCAGTTAAAAATGTTTATTGATGCTCGCAACCTTTTAATAGGGCCTGTATCAACAATTCCTATTTGTCCAATATTTATTGGAGACTTCTAAGAAAATATTTAAACAAAGTCTGAAACTTTAATCATGATTCTGTTTAAGAAATGCTAATACAAAATACAAGGTAATTGGAGAAGTTTAATTAAACGACGGGGCCCCTGACCTTTTCAGAATTAAGTGACAATATAATCCTGCCTCACCTCAAAGCATGATATAATGAAAGTACACAATATAATTATTACGGTATTTTTATTCTATAAAAATATAAATTATCTTTTTGTACACTGTTGGAAAATGATTTTACGAAGGTCAGTATTTCATTTATTTATTTACAGCCCCAAAGGCAATCCAACTAAAATGATTACCTTATCTTAGTATTTCTTGCAGCTTCCATGTATGGGGCAATTAAATTTTGACAGCTTAAGGAAATATTTTTTTCGTTCCATCGCCGCTAAGTCGGGAGGAAGATCCTTCATAGTTAAAGGCTTCCCTTACAGAGTACGGCAATCTCAAAGAAATCCCTACAAAGACATTGGACTGTGGTCCACTTACCATAAAGATATCAAAAGTTAATCATGTGTGGTTGTCATTGCAGCTCGGGAATCTTATTATGAAAATTGGACTCAATGTTTCTGATTGTAACAAGCTATAGTTGGGTGGGCTCCAGGAAACAATAGTTTAGAGACTTAAAGAAAGCGAAATATAATTATCATATGTAATTTGTTCTTATTCTCACCCTTTTTAACCGTTAGTTGTCAGATTTTCAAAAAAGTATACTTTTATGGGTTGCAGCTCTTGCATAAGTTATTTCATTTATAATAAATTATACATAATTTGTTTAAAATAAATTATATAACACATCTCTGTATTCGTTTTAAGATGAATATGAACATTAAATAACTCACTTAAATGTTAAATGAATGCATTGAATGACGAAATGAACTCGACACAATTAGAAATAATATGTTCATCACTTTATTGTTCTTGCAAACATAAAAAGTTGGCAAGCATTTGGTTAAAAAAAAAGCATCCGCATTATGGATAGTAATTAACATATCTTAAAATGCACTTTATATTTGTTTTAGATACTTTCCATGTTTCTTCCGCTTCGAATGCTTCTAAACTTCTAACTCAGGTAATCCATTTAACTATCTAATAATAATATTTTAACTATCTAAGCTTAAACATAAGTTTATTTACGTTCCGTTTATGTGTATGCCTGCGTTTAAGACGTTGCGTTTATTTTATTTTATACGAGTTTAATTATTATTTTTTCGTATTAAGTTTATTTTTTATTTTGATATTGTTTCATTTATTTAAATTTATAAATAAATGAATTTTTCTGTAAATATGATGTGAATAATTTCGTTGATCTCTATCACCATTGTTCTTGCTGAGACTGAATGTAATATTACTCAATAAAAAAATTATTTAAAAAAAAAATACGTTCCATATATAAATCGTATTTGTATTTTTATACTAGGGTTAGTATAGTAGTTAGTATTTATGTTTACTTATTATACGGGAACTCTCGAAGATAATTAAGGATAAAAATATTGTTATTGTCCCGTACATATTACCTAGTTTATCGTTTGACATTAGTGGAAAAGTAGGGATATTCATACGAGTATTGCTACTGTTATTATTATTCTATTTTTATATCACAGTACAGTTCTTGAAATATTTTTTGTTTTGCAGATCAAGCTCTAGTAGATAAACTGTGCCTATTGTGAAAATTGTCGTTAGCTTATTATTGATATATATTATGATTGTCATATATTATCATGATATTGTAATATATTATATCGTAAAAGTTAAGTATATCAAAAAATAGCAATTTATTTATATATATGGAATATATTTATTTATATAGAAGCATATGTATATTTACGTTAAGATTATGTTAATCGATACTAATAACACTAACACCGAATGGGCCAGACTACATGGCTAAAGCGATGTATGTATTAGCCAATTAATTATCTATTTATCTATCTATCTATCTAGTAGGGTTAGCCTTCAAATATTTAGCATCCCCACTTCATAAAAAAAAAGCATTCCCAGCGAAATAAAAAAATATCGATGGTATTTTATGGCATTCTAATATAAATCCATCTAAACTTGATTTTCGTTCTCATTGTGCCTGTTTAGAAAATATTCGAGTGGGCTCATATATAATATATAAATATATATATATATATATATATATATATATATATATATATATATATATATATATGTGTGTGTGTGTGTGTGTGTGTACCCAGAGTGATTATAAGAAATTGTAAAAGAGTTGTAGTCGGAAACAACACGCAGTTTATTGTCTGAGAGATTCCAAGTTAGTCTTTGGTCCAGATGAAATCCAGATGAGATCCTAGATCCTAGGCGGGTCTCTGTTCAGTAGGGATGAGCATAATATTATTAAGGGATACTGCTGGGAAGGAAGACGCTGTTTTACGAGTAGGTTGAAACTGATTTGATGGACCTGTCGGAATTTATTTTAATCCTCCAGTTTTTATACCATTCTTCAAAATATGCGATTTGGGATTAAATAAATCCGTTACTCACTGATTAGACACGACATAGGCATACTGCTAAGACAGAGCTAGCATATATATATATATATATATATATATATATATATATATATATATATATATAGCTTATTATTACTCTGTGATGGTTGTTAAATGATATTTTCAAATGTATCAATTAATTATCTATTACATGACTATCCATTATCTATGAAACGGAATGTCATGTTCATAGTTTAAAATCCACTTTCCTTATTTTTGAAATAAAACTGCATGTAACATAAATTCAAATACCCCACAAAACCGTAAAGGGATATAGTAATCCTTTCCAGCGAGAGTATATAAATATGAAAGATAGTCGGAATTGGATTGATAAATAAGTACTCAATATAAGGGAAGGAGAGGTTGTAAGTTAATGGAGTATTGAGTTATATTTAATGTTAGAGTGGGACTGGAGGCGATTGCTTCAATAGCCGGCCTTATCTGAGACAGGACACCGGAAAAGGACACGATGGTAAAGGCTTGATCTCGGATTCATTCCCTTCCCTCCTATTGGCCGGCAGAATATCTTCTTTTTACTGGCCGCCATTTTATGTATCCTATCCTAGATGCCGAATTATTAATGTATGCCGTTAGGGAGTTTATGTTTATTTAAACTTTTACCTTTCTTAGCACAAATTCCTTGCATACACCGTCTAAATACTAGATAATTGTTAAACAATTAGAAATTGATATACACATATTACTCCTTTGCAAAAATAGTGCCCTTGCTCAAAAAATCTCTATTTGCAACAACTAAGTGTACTTATGAACTACTTTTTGCTTCTATAGCGTCATATTTTTAATTTCAAACCTGTTCGACTGAGAGCACTTTTTGTAGAAACGTCCTAACTCAAAAAGAATTTATAATAAGCACAAAAGAGTTTCATCTTTAGTTAAATCTTATCTCAGTTAAAATCTTTAAATATACATCTTGAGACATGATACTTTATATATATATATATATATATATATATATGAAGAAGCGTTGGCTGGTTAGTTATTTACCGGTATTTGTGGTATTTGAGCGATTGAAGTCTTTATGTTTGAAATCATCCAATTATATAATAACAATAATATTTAGGTTATGCTTATCTTTATATATTAATTGTCTGAACTGAACTAGTTACCATTTTGTCATGTTTGCAATGAATGTAGGAAACCAAATAGTTATTTAGAATTCAAAGTGGCTAATATTAAAAAACTAGAAATCTTTATAAAATCTAATCTCTCAACGGATCATATCCCATGCTCCGGTCAAAATATTTTTTAATATGATTTGTAAGAAATTTTAAGCGAAAACCCTAAAGTAATGACAAATCTCTCAATTTTTTTTTTCTTAATAAATGTAACTATTAACTAATTAGTAAGATTTCAATTTTAAGAAATTGTAATTTTGAATTTTAGATGCAATTGTAATTAACACACTTGACATACAGTCACGACTCCGTGTATATATTCCATAAATTTGCAACTAATGTGTAAATGATCCTAGGTGTTTAAAAGCAGTATGAAATACATAAATAAATAATATAACATATTATTTTATAATCAACTCGAAAGTTTAGTACAAACGAAATCACAGGAACTAAATAAATAGATTTATCGATAAAAGGGTTCACAAGTTATTGATATATTTATTTTTTTTTTTTATTGGTTCATCCAACTTCGTTTTTAGAATCTCAACAAACCATTAACAGCCCAATTTCAGTTTTTGAGTTCTTATGTTCAGTATAAGAGTACGAAATCATGCATGACGACTAGGGTTGGAATATCGAAAGAAAAATATCGATATTCGATATTTTGATATATCGCAAAACCAAATATCGATATCCACCGATAACCGGTAGAAAAATATCGATATATCGAAAGGAAATGGATGAAAAAGCAGGGAAACCGTGCATTAAATGAGTATAACGTTAAAATGTGAAGAAGGTTATGAAGTAATATAATTATTATTTATAGAACAATATTATTATCCTTGAATCATTATAAAAAAAGATAGAAAAGAATAATACTTTGGTTAAAAAAAAAGTATTATAATACATTTTTATCTTGAAGGCTTTTTGCCATATTTCATATATTATATTATTCTATAAATTTAAAAAAAAAAAATCTTGTTTTATTTTTCTAAAAAAAAATTGTGTTTCATAAAGTTTCCATGCATACATTGAGCATTCTCAAAACATTTATCTAAAAACATGTAACTCATTTGATATATATTTTAGTACAATCACCATTTATATTATTACCTGTTTGTCTTTACATACAACTAATTAACAGTATATGTGTTTCAATCTAAGCTACTAATTATTGTTTGGCAACTAAATATTGTTTATTCTCATATTTTCCCCGTTATATTTATAAATTAACATGTGCTATATTTTAACCAATGATTATCTGCAACAATTTATTTACATTTATAGTATTGTCTATTTTATTTCAATTTGGTGAGTGATTGATCCATATTATTTTTTGTTTTGGTAATCATAAACTCTTGAGTTTATTTGAAGGATAATGAGAAGAAACCTGAACCCTATTTAATAATAAAGTACGAAAGTACAATTGCGAGTAGACCTATGATATAATATGCATATGACACACTGTGAAATGTTGAAACACAATAAAATATAAAACTAGTTGTTAGTATCTACCTTCTATTTCTATTCTTGAATATTCTTCAACATCCCGTGCAGTCACCATATCTGGAGCACTTATGTGTTCACTCAATATAACGCTGATATGAGGCCGAAGTTCTAGGAAACGTTGGACCATGTAATATTTGCTGTTCCATCTGGTAGCAAATCTGAAATTAGCTTGCATTTAGTGCCACCTTTAGTGGCTTTTCTTAACTGGTCACAGCCAACAATAGCAAACCAAGTTATAATGCTTTCTAAATAATTCTTCCAACTCTGGCACAGACACCAAGGCCTTTTCGCACACAAGATTTAACAAGTGAGAAAAACAGTGTACATGTTTGGCCTGTGAGAACGTATCCACTGCTGCCTTCACAATGTTTGCCCCATTGTCAGTGACAATTGTTGTTACTTTTTCATTTGAGATGTTAAAACTTCGGCACACATCTTTCAAAACATGAGATATGTATTGGGATGAATGCCTGTCTGTGAGTTCTCGAAGTTCTAGGAACACTGAGGGCATTTCATCATTTGTTTCTAAAATATAATGAACAATGACACCAATGAAACTTTTCATCTGGTGGGACTCCGTCCATACGTCACACGTTAATGTTACTGAATTTACTTCATTCAAATGTTTTTGAAAAAGAGAGCGCAGTTCTGAGTATTTTTCATTCAATAATTTTTTGAATGTATTTCTAGAAGGTGTCTTATATAAAGGGGCTAGAATTATAACCAAGCTGAGAAAACCTTACTTTTCAACTGTGTAGAATGACAGAGTATCCTTACAGGTAAAATATAAAATAGCATCATTAATTTTTCTTCGTCGTTCGTCTCCCTCTTCAAATGATGTGCTATTTTGGAAACTACTTCTTATGTCAGAAACTTTTGACGAAGGAATTATTTCATTTGCTTCTGATTTAGAAGTAGATGGTGTTGCAGAAAAACCTGACCCTGAGGGAGACGAAAAAATGTGCAAATGGAAAGATTTGAGGTGTGACTACAGGTTTCTTGTGTTTCCCGATGTCCGAAATATTTTGTGACAATATTTGCACTCCGCACTTTTACTGTTTCTCCATTTAAAATGTTTTCACACTTCACTTTTTGGCGGCGACATTTTAGTTTCTATTGCCACTTTAATCAGCACATTAACATCAACAACAACAACAACAACAATGAACAACAGGTAACTGACCGTTAGTGACGCCTATGAGTTAAAACAGTAAGGAAATTACAACAGCTCAAAGACAGCGTCCTAGATTGATTAAATAATTAAGCTATAATGTTAAATACAGCTCACGGATAACATTAAAAATATGATAAAGAATAAAGGAGATTTCTAATTAAAATAAAATAATAAAGTTTAAAATATCAATATCACCGATATATCGGTGTAAAATATCGATATCATCGATATATCGGGTGTTAGGATAACGATATAATATATCGGTTTTTCAAATCCGATATATCGATATATTGCGTTTCGATATTCCAGCCCTAATGACGACCATATATTTAAATGGAAGCTATCAGAATCAGTTCTTAATCATTCGTATGGGTGGAAGGATACAGTTCTACATAATTCATTACAAAATTAATTTTAAAAATGGTATCCCGATTCATTTATTTATTTTTTAAGAAGCATATGAATTATGCTCAAACTGACAGGTTTTAAGACTCTTTAAAAAGGAAAAAAATCTAATTTCCCCATGACATAACCCGTTATGGCCGTTAACAGCTATTATAAATATATATATATATATATATATATATATATATAAAACAAAGAAACAAGTACGAAAGTATCTAGTTACTTCAAATAAAATAAATATATAATATAAAAATAAAATAAATTAGTATACTTTTTTTATTTTAATCATTTGATTATTTTCTTACTGGATTGGAGTGACGTATGACAGTCTTAGAATAAGACACATATGAAATAATTGGAATGACAAGGTTCCAACTAACACTTCATATTTTTCGTGTAAATTGATGTAAAAGTTACATTAACTCATTATTCAGTTATCTCTCCATCTACAGTAGTGATTTTTTAATATGGAACTGATCGATGATTATCACAATGAACAGTGAAGAACCTTTTACAAAAACATTGTAATGCATAAAAGGAAGAGAAATTTTGACTTTCCAATAGTGTTTAATATATATTCACATCACAAATTCATTCTAACCATGTCAACGTTTCGAGAATGTGCTCCCATAATCAGGGCCTTTTTTTTAAATAATAAATAAATTAGATATACAATATATCTAATATACGATAAGATAAATATAATATATACAATATAAATATAAATGATCCTTGTGAAGCTCGGTCCAAATTATTAAATCCTGCATGACATAATTTAAATAATAATAAGAATTATGATGTTAAAAATGCAATTGTAACGAAAGAAAGTTTAAATAAAATTGATTCAAGAAATGATGATAATGAAATTATAAGTCGAGATGCTCAATCACTTTTTACTAACATTCCAATAGATGAATGTTTGAGAAGAGCATTGACCCTAGAAGAGAATTGAGACGAGATAAAAAACAATATAATGATGAAGAACAAAAAACCTTTGTAGAAGATAAAATTATGCAAAAACTATTATTATTTTAAATATAGCAATAATTTGTATAAATAATTGTATGGATTGCCAATGGGGGGAGGGTTTAATGTCAGTCAATTTGAATGGAATATAAATTGAGATATGGGATATAAATACCTCAATAAATTACAATTCACACAAAATGAAAAAATAAACCTGTACAGATAAAAAACATATGAATGGTTGATTTTTAATGGTGAGAAGAAATCAATATAAAGAAAGTTTGGAATTACTGAATAGTTATAATAATAGGATAAAATTCACAAATAATAAAAAAGCGGTAAATAATAAACTTAGATTTGATGAAATTTCTATGGTTGATAGCTAATTACATATAGCTAAATTACATAATTAATGGACAAAAAAAGATGTTTGCAGTAATAGATTGTTAAACTTTTTTTCCAACAACCCCTAAATATAGATCAAAACAGGAAAACTTTTTATTGATAGCATCAAAAGCATCAAACTAACCGACAATTTATAAAAACTACAAAAACGGCAGTACATAACATATTAAAAGAAAATTTCTATCCTAATAAATTATGGTATAATGAAATAAATAAAAAATTACTAGTAAAATATTATAAAATAAATAACAACATACAAGAAAAGCAAATATTAAACAAAACAAAGGAAACAACTTATATATATTTTAAAACATGCTTATACTTATGAATACGATGGAAGACATTGAATGACACAGGTACTATTACTGCTAGCATTAAGAAACACTGCCCCAGGAATCTGTAAGGCCCCCAACAAACACCATTTCCGACTTGAATGAAATTTAATTGAATTGGCCGGGTTTTAGTTGTCATTGGCCTGGATATACACCCTCCTAGATTAGTTCGCGGCAAAATTACTTCTTAATTAAACTGTCTCCGAACTGTTATTAACTTGCTCTTTCCGGTTAAATATAGTTTTGACATTAGCTATTCCCCTTGTCCACGTAGTAACTATCTTCTTAGTGATGGATCACGGGGGTTTAATAGCTTCGAGACCGCTTTTCGGTCCACAAATTGATTTTAATTTTAGAATGGAGATAGTCGTGGTAAAGAAGAATTACTTTTGAAACGCGAGAGTTGTCAGCCATAACTACAAGAGGAAGTATTATTTTGGATTACACGTTCATATAATTTATAAATACTGAAGGATTATTGCATCAGTTAAGGTCTCGTGTTTGAACCTCGATTCACTTTTGTGATCATATTTTTTTTTTCAATAGGACAAAACTCAGTGCACCAGATTGAAATATAAAATGAAACAGCTTAAGCTTTGTGTAATTCTTTATCTAACATTGCCAATAATAATTCAGCATACTCTTTATAACATTTATAAATCGTATTAATATTTTCACACCGCCTAATTTCCCATTGTATATATTTGAGAAAAACAACTTAAAATGAGATAATATATATTTGTATCAATGCATCACCAGTAACGCATCTGTTTTGTGCTGATTAATGGTATATACTATTTGTATATTATTTTAACACAAATTCCAACAGATTATTTTTTAGAAGAAACATATTGTATTTTATATCACATATAATAATAATAAAAGGCTAAGCGAATCCGAAAGTTCGATGCTGATACCACCATTCGCTGTTTACAAACCTTCCATTCACCGACTACCGTCCAAACCCAAATCCGTAAGATCATCCTTAATGTCTATCGCAAATAGATAATAATAATTCAATTTAAAAAAAAAGAACATATATCTTATTAACCAATGAAAATCGATGAGCAAGAAGCTAACCTGTTCAATTGATTATAATATTTAATGGTTTTAAGAACGAAGTATATTTTTAAGTTATCCATGAACAGTTAGCCGGTGGTGCTTTGATCGCCACTTGTGTTGCCTCTGGTGAAATAAATGTATAAACCATAAGGTAGAATAACTGTAATAATAAAATATATTAATTTGGAAATTGATAATTCTAGTTTTTTTAATAATAATGGATCAAACAAATCAGCACTTGGTATTTCAGAATTTATTGCCTTTTCATTATCAGACTTTGTGGATTATTATAATTCGAGGAGTTATGTGGATTGAGACGGAACGAGAATTTCATTTCATCATTATTATATAATTTTCCATCAATTTATAATTGCTATTTATAGTTATTTTGAACACATTTTAATAAACTTCAATAATTTATCACCATCTATTCAAAACTTCTAAAACTACAACGGCATAATTAGAAATAATTGTGCTGAAACATTTGATGAATTGTAGTAAAATTAACATAAACTTTTTCTCTAAAATTTTTATATTCGAAACTGCCACTAAATATAGGTAATAAGTATGGGCTTATATATGTTATAATTTATATCTCATACATGAGAAAGAGTAGTAATTAAATACTTGAAATAAATATTCATTTTACTCGATTTTATAAATTTTATAAAAGAATACCTAGAAACCGGGTTATTATTTAAATTAAATGCTATTATCATTATTATATAAAATAATAAAACCCGATTTCTTCATTGAATTGGTGGATCTTCTTTCCTATAGTTCATTTTTATATTTTATTAAATTAATACATTAAAATAATTATTAAAAATTATAAAAAAGTAATTTTAATTAAATATTTATTAATATTAATTGCAGTTGTAAGTGTTAAGATACTTTTTAGCTCTGATGCTTGTATTACAAGAAATTGCTGTTTCTGTATCACAGAAAATGGCGAAAAACCAAATCATAAAATGTTAATAAACGACTGTTTTGAGGTAAGCCTGCTAATTTTCATTTAAAAAGACACCTTTAAAAATAAAATTAACAAGTCTGATAAGAATTTTGTTTTCTAAAATACATCGTATAGACAGTAAATGACAATGTAAGAAATTATAGCGAATTTCTTAAAAATCTATCCTTTACTAAGATGGCACAAGGCTTAAAATGGAATATATCTATTTATATTACTATACAGAGAGTTGTTAATACATGCTCTATTAAATGATATACGATGGCTAAAAATGGGTAAATTTGGTTTTATAAAACATTTTATACTAAATGGTTGACCGGATACGAAGCATCAAGGATATGTGTTCTGAGTATTAGTCATCATAGGTTTGTTTAATTGTTTGATCCCATTGGTGACCTTCAATTCGGGTGAAACGTCGACGGAAAAGATATATTTAAGCTTGTTTGACTTAAATGTGAAAATAACATGTTGGTATGAAGTGTAATGTTACCGTTATTAAAGTTTACTTTTATATTTATTCACATGTGTTACCGACACAACATAAAAATGCAGTTGTAAGTAGAAAGTTTTTTTGAAATATATAATTGTCAATTTAGTTGGGTGCCTCGTTTCCTAATGGTCAGAGCGCCACTTGGGTAATACGTCCGATACAGCTGCCAGCAGAATGATACGAGATGGTCAGCTTTAACTTGCTAAGCGGCTATCAAAAAAGGTCACTGAATACTGTCTCTACGCTTCTTAACAAGAGCTACCACTACCGGGTATGAATAATTTATAAATAAAACGGACTCCTAAGTGTTATTGTTCTCATGAAAGATACATGGAACTGGATGACCAACGACCTTTCGGCAATGGCCCCGCGACTGGATCAGTAGCGTGAGAAAGATCTTGAAATGAAGCCATGGCCTCATTAACATATATATTGCGGGGTGGCTCTTGCCTGCATCTAATCCTCCCGCCTGACCAGTGTGGGCATGGTGAACCTCCTAGCTGGATATACACTCCAGATGGCGGGAACGGAATTGAGGATATGGGTTCCCGAATATAGGCAGGTGGCAACCGGTGCATCCATTCCCCTCTGAGTGCCATGCCATCCACGGCATGGACCTCTTCAGCTTCCTACAGAGATTTTAGATTTACAGTGGCTATCTCATTGCAGCTATCTGCGGCAGCCTGAGCACTATCTAGTGTTTGATACTACATCCTCCCTCCTGGAAGGAATCTAATCGCCAGGAATAGAAACTGAAAGAGAAGAACACCAACACGTTTCAGCTAATTTATCGATATTTATTTATATGTCAGTATTTATTTTAGGTGAATTAATTAATTTCTCTTTATACAGCAACAATATGTCGAAATCAATAGTGTTTACGTTTTTCAGTACGCTGCAACATGCTGGTAAATTCATTTTGATGCGTTATACATTACTATTTTGCTGATTTTAAGTAATATTTTTGGCATCCTAACGAAAATACTAGATACTTTTTGATATAAAACGTTATTGTATTTAATGCGAAATATCATGATAATCCAAACGCAGGCCAACACAAAAATATATACAATTTTTGCAAGATAACAACTAAGTAATGCAATTTAAATCTTTTTTTCTTGTTACGAGAAGGGGCGGCAAAAAAAATTTTCAGAGGTAAATCGTATTTATTGTGAACAGAAAACATTAAAATAAACATTAATTTTTATAAAAATTTTATTATAAGGTTATCTATTTAAATATAATGTAAATGGAGGCGAAGGTTATCAAGATTATTGTCTATTAAGGTAAACGAATATGAAGCATGATAATTTTCCTATACAAACAAAATTACAAAACACAATCATTTCAAAATGTTCGACATAATCTCTTCGATCTTCATGGAGAAGTTGAAGGTCAAATCAATAAAAACATATACATTTTGAAAATGTTTCTTTAGGACCTCATTAAATATCTTTAATTTTAAATGCATATAAATCTTTATTTACTTTACAATGAAGAGATTTGGTATGGAAGTTCAGCTTGTGTTGGGTAAACGATATTGGAAATCACAATCAGTCCAAAAAATTAAAATTTAATTGCTTTGCTTAATGCTGATAAAAACTTAACTTTAGCCTTGCTGAATACGTATTGAAACTTTGATGCAATAAATTAACTTGATAATTAATATGCATTTGAAATAAATTTAATCTCTACCGGATCAACTGGTAAATTTCTTTTTCAGGTTTTATTAACGAAATACCGTACTGAACAAAACTGCGTTGCTTAGATAAAATATTAAAAAATAATATCAACGATTTGAAAAATAATCGAAACTTTCAGTGAACCAGCAAAGCATGAAATGAATTACCTCATAAACTCATCACCATGCAAGACGTCTGACTGAAATAAGTTGCGCCTACATGCTCATCAAAGACAGGCAACTCTCTATTCAGTCTATGATGGCCCGTAACAATATAAATCCTACGCTTTTGAGACAAAATAGCTAACGAGCTAATTAACAAAAGGTGTTGCATAATCTGAACAAATAATGTTTAGGAAATAGATTTATAGTTTCACAAAAGACGAAAATAACGCATACATTACAATTTTGTGCTTTATTAAGACTCTTAGAAACATAGTATGTATATCCGAGCTCCGATAATCCGAATTTCCAATAATCCGTGGTCTTTTTAAGATTTTTTTTCTCGTAAATCATCTAAATAACATTTCCAAATTATAAAATATGATCATTTAGGAGTAATACGTATTTATAACGCGTCTCCATGAAAAGGACGCAATCTATTGATTGGAAGATACTTGAGCAGAAATAATAAGAGAAACTATACAAAAACCAACGTCAAAAATTTAAAAACCGAACGGTAGGGAAGAGGAGGCAGCACAATGTAATGAAGAACCTGACGGTGATATGAACGATGAAGATAACCAAGATTTATTCCACTTGATATCGGATATACTCGGCTCTGAACAAGACAACAATGTTGAAGAACTTAAACAGAAGCTTTCGAGTGACGATAGTGAGGAACCCTATGACGAAATGGTTCTTTGATCAGTATAT
Source organism: Rhaphigaster nebulosa (assembly GCA_948150685.1). Lineage (NCBI taxonomy): Eukaryota > Metazoa > Arthropoda > Insecta > Hemiptera > Pentatomidae > Rhaphigaster > Rhaphigaster nebulosa. The sequence continues at coordinate 102,555,053 of OX411309.1, read as the reverse complement.
TGAGATGATTCGGTGTTGAAATACGACGATGGAAATGAAGCCAATACGCCGAAAGATTACACGCAGGAGGGTTTCGTCGACTGGAAAAAGCATAGGAATACATGGAACAACAAGATGATAACAAGACGTTCTTTTTTTTTTTTTTTCAAGAAATACGGTATCCGCGCAGATCCCGAAAGAGAAGCTTTTCAACAGCACAGTAAAATAGAACATTATTTTTACATAAAAGGTTTGAAATTCATCTATATAACATACACTATACAATTATGTATTAATACGCTGAAATACGAAGGCTTTGATAATCCGAGGGGAGACCAGTTTCATCCAACCATGTCCATGTTTTTCAACAAAATAAAATATTATCATCCATATTTGTTGTCAATATGTATATTTTACCATTTAACGGTGTTTTTAGACCAAAACCAAATCTAACGTATCGATGTATATTAATAAAAAAATAGGAGCCCCAAACTTAAATCAATGTAATACAATCAACTCCTCGGGGATGATCGTAATGTAAAAGTGTTAAATGATACTCAAAGAGAAGAAGAATATTTTTAAAGGAGCGCTCTTATATGGATTACATGTTGTGAAGAAAAAAAAAATCAACAAAGCGTCCACAGTTGAGTAATACTAGCTGTTATTCACGCAAATGTCCCAAGACGGTTATTATAACAATTTAATATTCCTAGCACGGTTATAAAAAGGTAATTTATCGTTTATTGCTTCTCCCTTTATTGGAGGGGAAGGAGAGGAGGTTAAATACTTAACAAAACAGAGGGCTACATTTCGTGATCGCGGGCAATGAACCGCCTTGTTCCTTTTCTTTTGATTATTATCAAACCATCGCTTTTTTTTTAAATAAAAACTCTTGACCGCGTTTCTTTAAAATATTATTTAGAGTGCATAATAAGTTTCCTATACAGTAATTAAACAGTATGTTAGTAAATAGTATGTTCTTTAAGATTGTTAAGGCTATTTTGTTTTAAGACCCTGAAATTAATCAAGAATTTGGTGTTCTGCTCTTCTTTTTTAATTACCTCTTAGTGCCTTTCAGAGTTGAGTTAATCCAACCCGAGATCTCCATCTATTTCTGTGTCTCGCAAGAATCGTCATCTCCTGCTATGTCTTTCCTCTCGCTTGAACCAACTTGGAAATATAGCTTAAATATAGCTAGCTAGGAAATATAGCTAAGCTTAGGTCTTCTTCTAGGTCTTGTGCCAATTGGTCTCGCCTCCAATAAATCTGCGTGGATCTCGATGAGGGCTCATTCTGCACAATGCCCATACCATCCCAACTGTCCAACTCTCCAGAGTTTCCTTTATTACTCAAATATTTAATTCTTCCCTTATGGTTTCATTCGATCCTATCCCTGCGTGTTTTTGAAGGCAATCTGCGCAAGTAGTTCATCTCTTTTACCCTTCGGCTTCATTTGCTGTCTGGGAGGACATATATAGTTCTTAGTTTCATGTAGCAGAAGAGGCATATATACGGCTTGTAAATGTGGATCTTGACCTCTCTCTTTCTCGTGATTGTTTTACTAATGGAATAATATATATTATTAGCTATTCCTATCCTGTGGAATATTTCTGGCTGTAATTTTCCATTTCCACTGATCACAGTTCCAAGGTAAGAGAACGCATTCACGACTTCAAGCTCCTCGTTATTACAAGTTGCACGGATTTATTCGGACTCTCGTCCTACTTGTAGGATTTTGTTTTTCTTGCGTTATTACTTTTCTTACTTTTTTTTGTTTTTATTATTAATTTTCTTACTTTGCGTTAATATTCATGCCCTTCCTTCTGAGTTCCGCTTCCCTCTCTACTAGAGCTTGTTGAAGATTATGTGCAGAGTCACCAATGAGGACTATGTCATCGGTATATACCATTGCTTGTGCAATATAGTTCTCATGTTCCAGTGACCAGTATCTGCTCTTGCTGTTCTTCTCTTACATATTTTTATTATTTCATCCATAAAGATGATGAACATTAGAGGACTGAGGCTACCTCCCTGCTTTAATCCTTTTTCCATAGGGAAACTCTTTGATTTGTTGTTCATTATTCAAATTAATATTTAATATGAAATTGAAATTATACAGATATTTAATAAATTTCGTCAAACATTATTGCTATATAATGATTAATATCTAATTAATTTTCATAGAACTATGTTTTTATAAAATAAATAAATCGTTACTGTACTAATCCCTGAATGACGTAGAGTACCAGAAGTGGAAGAAGTACATAATTCTCGAGCTTACGGTACTCTTTGGAGCTTGGAGCTGGTTATAGGGAAGCCTTTTTATGAAATAGCTTTAAAATAATATTTAAATCAGAATTTGTTTTCCATTTTTTGGGTTCAAGCATATCTTTAAATTTTCTCCTTTTATATTCAATAAAAATTATAAAAATACAGTTAAGTTAGATATTCTCTTGTATTGTGATGTAAAAATGGTTTACATTAATAACTGAAATCTGAATTCTTAATTTAAGATATGAAATCGGATTAAAAAAAATAATGAGTATTTAAAATTTATAAATGATACACTGAAGGTTATATATATCACAGGAACATTTGTTGTTTTCTGTCTTAGGTATTTGTCAATATGTATACATGTAAGCCAAATTTTTGTCCAGTTAAATTTTAGTCTATTTAATAATGAATTACTCCTTTTCTATGTTGGAAGGCAGTCGAACTTAGGGGACAGTCATTCCCTTTTTATCCTCCTCGTTGGACCAAGTTGGGAGGAAGTACTTCTAGAGCCTCGCTTTCATATGTTTTATTTAAGAGTGACGCTCCGCCGAAGTCGGGTATTATAGAAGAGGAATGTGATTGGTTTTTCTATACGACCGCCTAGTTTTATAGGGCCTTCCTCTAGAGGGGGGTTACAGGCACCGGCACAAGGAGGAGAACAGACATAAATAAGTAAAAAGGAATGATCCAGAAAGAAGACATAACTCGCCTCCAGCTTATTTGTCCCGCTGAATTACGTTATTTACTCCCATTACCTGGTCAAAACGGATAGCATTTTATAAAACGGGATATAAAACTGACTCATGTTTTGGCGGGAGAAATATAATGGGCGAGTAAATTGTTAAAGAAGAAATAAGATTGGGTAAGAAACTGGACGTTTTATTATGAGTCGGAGGTGGTGGACTTAGGGTACAAGTTAAGGACTTACCATCCCGTAGCGTTAATTTCGCCAATGCCTATAAATAAATATTAATATTTAACTAATAACATATCGTGTTTATTTAACGTCCTAAGAGGTATAAATTATGTTTAATCTATGAAGGAGCACAAATTTTTATTCATATTTTATTTTTGTATTCATTAGTTTTCTCTTACGATATCGCAGACAAATTGTTAGTTCTCATGCCTTGAATACTTTCTCCTACCAGACTAGCTTTACTGAAATCACCATAAACGTACACCATACTGTATAGCCGAATTCATGCAATCATAACACATCTTCATCAATTTATTTTTTTTCCCAACAAACCAAAATAACCAAATCTTCCAATCGGTGACCAAAGCAAAAATAGCCGCTGCAAGTCGGTGTTATGGCGGAGACAAAACTTTATCTCTTCCAATTTATCTCCTCGGCTGTGCGGAAGTGAAGCACTTAAGCCCCTGGAAGCCCCGACGCTCGTGACCAGGTCTAACCTGAATTAGTAATGGCCACAAACAAACAAGAGAACCCAATTTCTAACTTGAATGAAATTTAATTGAATCCGTTTGGGTGTTAGTTCTCAGTCGACTTGTTTTCCCCATCTCGACTCTCGAACCCATTTCCAGCCTCTGCAAACATAAAAGGGGTTTGGGGTCTGTATTGGCTTTACCCACGCTTCTCCTTATACTAGCCCTCGGATTGGGTTCGCCAAAAATCCAAATGCCTCGAGCGGTTTAAAATTAAGTGTGTGTGTTTAGATTAGCTCGATGGCATCTCTATTAGGGATGATAGAGTCAGCATTGATGATTTTAATTGCTACGTTACATTTTAAGTGCTATTTATACATATTTCAGAAATAAAGTTAGAATAAAATTGAGTTCTTAACAAGGGGCGAAACTAAAAATAAATAAATCACTGTCTTTTTTATTTCCATTTACAATTAAACTAGAAAAGATAAATTTTTATTTTCAATTAAATATCTCAATTATTGATTTTATGTACACGATTATTAAAAATTATGGACATGGACAATAATTTTTTTTTCCAAATCTCCAGGAATCAATGTTTTTAGATAATAATTTTTTTAAAAACAAAGAAAAAGAGGTTATATTTGTTGTGACTTAAATTTTTTTTTTTTAAAACATTACAGATTTTAATATTCCTACCATAACCAAATATAGATACTATAACCTACAGGAAAGGACACTATTACCTACACTACACCTTTCCATATCCTCAAAAGCATACTATACTATGTATATTTGCAATTAATAAATTGTATAACTAAAATGAAAATTGATAAATAAATAAACAAAAAAGACAAATATTAAACAAAACGGATTTACAAAAAAATCCAATAATACAATATTAATACCCTAAACTATGCCAATATAGCTTGAAATTTGTATACATTTAACAATTTCAAATCAATATTATTCACAAATTTGTTTATTGTATTTTGTATTATTACATGAATCTTGATCGGCTTTGCAGTAAGATGTTTTCAAATAAGTTGGTATCTGCCCTGTTCTTATAGCCTACAGTCACAAATAAAAAGAGCAAAGTTTTGTATAGCTTGTTGGTCGTAATCAAATTTTAATTAATTAATTATTTTTTTATTTATTAAGTTTTGATAGCAGGATTTTTAAGAATTATGGGTTAAAAACAACAAAAATAGAAAAAAAAATACAAATAACAAAAATTAAATTAGAAGTAAATACAATAGGAATAAATAACATGGGTCAATTTTTTTTAATCAAAAATATAAAAATAAAATTATTACTATAACTGGTAATTATATATTATGAATGAACTTTTAGAACATACACAGAAGTACTAAGCAATAAATGGAGGTTGACCTAAGATCAAGGAGGGGTGCTCTGCCAGAGAAGGAACTAACATTGTTTATAAACTAATATAAGTGAAGAGAAGGGGCGAGGATAATGTGAAGGGAGCCGAGGCAAAATATATCAAAACGGTTATAAGAAGTTAAAGTTGGCTAGGGCCATAATGTCCAAGGGGGAGGGGTTCCTATCTACATCCGCGATCCATTTTCAATTTTCAACCTGAAATTGCTTCGTCCTTCCCCTCCTACAGATCCTCCTTTGATAGACTGTCTCCCTCCTTGCCTTACTCTTCCATGTCAGCCAGTGTTCTCCGGGGATTTGTAGTCGGCTCCTCAGTTGTTGTAGTGTGTGTGTGCACCAACACACCACACCGATGCTGTGCTGGTGAGAGAGCGTCCTCGATTGGTCGCTCGAGTGGATGAGAGCCGCTATCTGACCAATGATCAGACCGCACTATGATATATAGTAGCGCCCCCATTTGCCGCCTCTCTAACCACCCCGGCACCAGATCTGATTCCCATCGAATCCGTCAAGGCCCAAATTGGATTCCTAAATTAAATTGAACCAAATACATCACTTTTCCTTCAGTCTGTTTTCAAAAAAATTAAAAAAACATTTTCCCATTTCCGTTTTTAGCTTATTGATTACTTAATTACTTCAGGTTAAGATTGGTATTTTTTTTTTAATCAACTCAAACGTTTGATAAAAGAAACCCGAAACGTCAGTTGTTATCACACGGTATGTCAGTTCCAGTGATCATGATGTTAAAATATGAATAAATACAATTACAATTATATAAATAAATTGTTAAATCCGTAATTATAGTAGAACTTATATAAGAACTGCAGCCAATTTCCCTAAACAAGTAATGCTTATTAATTTTGATGAAGACCATACAAATCCTACAAGGCTTCCCGAGTATCCACCAGTCCAGTCAGCAATCGATTACAGCTTGAAGACCTTAGATTGTTTTAAAAAAACGTCGAACGTTGAACGTTGAATAGGGGTTATGCGATACCGAATGAAAATACAGAAAATAAATTTCTGGGAGACTATCCTTATTTTTCTTCCAGACTCCGACCTGTAATCTTGTAGGAATTAAAAATAATTGTTCATATCAAAAAATGTATAGAAGTATATTTTGCATAGCTCGAAACAATTGACATTTCATATTATAAAACCAAATAACAATTTTTCTATCAAAATAATTTTAATTTTTAGAGATACATTACTTTCAGACATTGTATGGGGCTCATATTTGTACCTCAGGAAAAAAAAAAATCTTTACTCCTGGGGAGAAAATGGAAATGCCACCTCAACGCGTTCGGCCACCACGACCTTATAAAATGTAGTAAAAATAGAGAAAAATAAAATTAATTATTCCATCAACGAATTTAAAAAAAATGGAATAAGATAATTAAATCAATAAGAAGGGATTGAAGTTATGTTTGAAGAATAATAACGACAAGGAAATGAAAAATAGGTATTGCATACAAAAAAGAAGAAATAAACTCCATCAATTAATGAAATTTATTGATAAATACTTAACATAAATATATCAAATCTCAGATTTTGTATTACGTATGAAATATTTAATGATTTTAGTCAACTGATTGACATTAATTAAATACTCACAACAGTTGAACAAGTTTATCAATAGTTCCATTGCTCTCCAATAAGGCCTTGATGATTTATTCACTGTATTAAGCTTCTTATACAATGTTAAAACTTATAATATTATGTTTAACATTTTAACATGTTCATTCTACAACATAAAAAATAGAATCTCAACAAAAGTTCATGTATTTAATTTTCATACAATCACCTGTTATTTTCATGAAATTTGTGTGCATTTTATGTTCAGCACATTTATTTGTTGTATTTTATTTTTTATCTAATTGTAAACTTCAACCTAAAATAATATTTTTTTGGGGTATTTAACTGTGTGTGTGTGTGTGATGACAGGTTTTTAAAACCGGTTTTATTGATTTTTTTATATTCACTTTAACAGAATTTTTTACTAGTTTTTAAATTATATAAATAAAGTGTTTAAAAAATTTATCTTGTAAATCTTTTTACAACATAGTAGAAAAGTAATATTTTCTTTGTAAATTGATATCTCCAAAAATTAAATGTTTTTTGATCCTTTTTTCGATCAATTTCTGAATACGCGGATACACTCGTTTTCAATTTGATAAATTATTCACATGTCCTCCTCTATAAATTATAAATCAAGATTTGATTTTATAATGTTGATAAATTATAAGATTTAGAGCTAACTGACTGAAGTGAGCTCAACTTGGACCACATTAAAGTTTCGAGCTCGATGGGAAAAACGTGTCCTGGCTCTGGACGATTAGTCAAAAGAGACATTATTAAAAACACAATGAGACCAGAGACCTCACTTAAGACGGTCAGACATAAGTCGGCCTGGGATATTATGGCTCCGATGAAATTAAGGGGAAAGGTATGTACCCTCGGCGACAAGAACAACCCTTTCCACTCCCTTACCAGAACAGACGTAATGGAAAGCGGCTATATTTCGTCGAAAAACATAGAATATTCAGCGGCTAAAGTGCCTAGCTGTGTGGGATTCGAAAAACTCGTAATAATCTCAATGTAAAAAGGGACCAGTCCCATGGGTCTCCGAGGAAAGAGGAAACTCTGTTCCGTAGGCATTGTACAATATTTCCCTCTTAGCGCCTTCACAAAGCAGATTACTTACCGCTACACACTTTTTCACTTCGGCAATTAGATCGCCCGCTTGCTCTTTCCCCTTATGAACCAGCGGGCCGCGGGCATCTGTGTATTGTGGAGGAAGTCAACTACAGCACAGCTCACAAGCATCAGGAGTTTCGATGTAAGGCAGAGCCACTGTTCCTCCACATTTGACATGCATTCTTACGGATTTAACCATTAGGAGCGAGGGATGGCGCACATCTTTGCTTCATAATAATCGACAAAAACCTTTTTCTTAAAACGCGATTTTTCTAAAATATTCTTTTCTAAATCCTGACATGAATTTATATTTCTTCTCCATGATTTCATTTCTTTTCCAATAAATTTTATTTTTTGTTCACACTTGTTCAGACATTTTAAACGCGAAAACACCTTTAATTAAATTTTTATTGAGAAAAAAAATTCATGGCTTATTTATTGTTCTATTTTTAATGTATTTAATTGTGTTTTTTTTTTATTGCTATTCTGCTATTCAATGAAATTCATAATTTATAAAACATTATATTTTGATACATGTGTTTTGCTTTAGGCTTGGAACATCGTCGACATCGAACTTGGATTCGACATTGGAAATATCGACATCGTTTTTTGAAAAAGGTTTAAGTTCCAAAAATTCGGAATTTAAGTTTAAACTAATCTAAACACCACCTCTATCCATTCTCGCCCACGATATATCGAAAAAAGAATTGGAAATGGTTTAAAAATCGACTATTGATGACGTTAGCACTGAATACTGGCGATTCTCAGTCTTTATTTCGGTCTTGACTAGTGCTAAAAGCCTTAAAATATGCTGTAATTATAAAGGTTTTGCCACCTTAAAAAACTCCTTCTGTACACAATAAAAAAAAATGTTTAATGTTATTTTGGGGAAAACCGTTTCATGTGTTTTCTGTAAAGCTTGGCTAAATGGCCTTTTTCAAAAAACGACTTCGATATAAATAAATACACGTTAGATGCAGGTATAATTTATGAAGGAAAAAATATATATATTTCCTTAAAAATGTCCTTGTTTTGTCGCTATAATCTTATATCTTTCGTCGCACTCGTATATATTTATTAAAAAAGAAAATGAATTAAAATGCATAATCATATTAATCCAAGATCTAAAATTCCCAAAAAATGTTAACTGTATTTATAGCAATAATTTTCTTTTCTATTAAAACACAACATTGAATCCATAAAATCTCAATTTCTTAACTTAAAAGATATTGGTACTGGTTTTAAATTTTAGTAACTCATGAAGTTACTAATGAAATATGTTAATGGTTTAACACAATTTTTGCAGTTTAGAGTACCTAGATTCTCAAATCTAAAGTTTCCCAATTTTTTGAATTTTCAAATTGTTGGGAGAGAAGGGGAGGAGGACATCTTCCTACCCCTCTCTGCTGTTGATTTTGTTTCAAAACCATCTTTATTAGATAAATCAATTGATGCTAATAAGACCGTTATAAATAATTAATTTAGTAAAGTTTTTATTTCAATTATTTCATATTTTTTTTAAAGTAAAGAACAGTTAAAACATTTGTTTGACAACTCGACGAAATAGAGCACTTAGACCAAGCTTTATGAGACCATATTCATTCACTACCTGCTTCAGAATTCCTCAAAGCTTCTAATGGTACCAATACCCCCAATACTTTCCTTCTTTTATGGATGTCCCGTGGCCATTTACCGATGGAAAGGATAGTTCTTCCATTATCATCCAAGTTATTCTACTATCTTACTTACTAATTTACTCTAGTAAGGGCTTGTCATAAACTATATCAACAACTGCTCGAAGTGGACCACCATTAGTCAAGTTATACTTCTGTTATACTATTCTAAACTTTTTAATACAAAATTTTAGAATTAGTTACATTTAAAAAGGATTTATTTTTAATGTTTTCCTACTTTCAAATTGCACTAAAAATAATCGGAGGCTATCGATAACCAGGAAGCGGTTTAAAATTTCTAGGATTACAGTCTATTTTATGAATGAAAGAACTGATGAATGAATCTTGATTTTCCCACTTTTTGTGTATAAAGAAGGCGGTCAATAATAACATAAAATGCAATATGTTAATGCAGGTAACTATTTATTAAATGCCTACGTTTCTACTCAAATTTTGGATTTTCATCAGTGCTAAAAAGAAAGATAAAAATACGGAGTAATGTAGGAATATAAAAAGAAAACTAAATATTTTCTAAGAAAAAATAGAAATAATGAGCTAAAGATAAAAACAATGGTAACTTATATATTAATGAAATTGGTTAATTGTATTTATATCACTTACAAATGTTTTCATCTTTAACTTACTTATTATTTGTATTTTTTCTCTGAGTTCATATTTACGTTTGTTTTTATTTATGCCTTTTTTATACTCCTATATTACTCCTTCTTTGTATTTTTCTTTTTAGCCCCGATCAAGACCTACAATGTGAGTCGAAACGTCGGCATTTAATAAATAGTTACCATTATTTTATGTTACTCTTTTCGCAAACCGGACCACCTCCTTTTTGATTTACCATATGGTTAACCATCAATACATTAAAAAAAAAATTGTGAAAATAGTTCTATAGAGTTCATAAGACCATTAAATCCATCTAACTCGAAGAAATTATATACAACTTATGTTTAAATGGGAGCCATTCGCAAACTTAGCCGCTAATTATTTATTATTATAGAATATTATATTCTATGATTAAATCATTTAGAGACATTTATAACCTTATTATTAAAATTGTTTTTAAAAACGTACCTCATTAATATTTATCCCAAAGTGCTAAATTAGTAGACTGGCATAAAAATACAACTAGTTGAGGTACCTGTAAATGTTATATTCTGATTAAATCATTTAGAGACATTTATAACCTTATTATTAAAATTGTTATTAAAAACGAACCTCATTAATATTTATTCCAAAGTGTGAAATTAGTAGACTGGCATAAATACAACTAGTTGAGGTTCCTGTAAATATTTAAATCTCATTAGTAACACAAAAGGTTAGAAAAAATCATTAGCATGATAATGAAAAAAGTAATTATCGGAATGCGATACCAATAATAATTCTTTACTGAATATTTCTTGTTTTTGTAAAACGCCTACCGATTCTATTTAAGAAGATGAGAGAGCCGTTCTTCGTCGATAAGTTTTGTTACGTCAATGGTTCCAGTCGGTATTGATTTGATAACTAAAAAAACGCTATCGGAATAAAAAAGGAAGAGTGGGTAAGAGAGGTATGGTTTACTAATTTATAACTGTTTCTATAAACTTTTAGGAACGTGACCAGAGGTTACTACTGTACAGATAGACCCACTTTAGGTGAGTTTCCCGCATTTAGTGCCCCAGGATTGCCGTGGGAAGCAAAAATGTTGGAAGTGGAACCTCGATTATCCGTCTCCTGATTTACCTTCTTTCTCGCTTAATCGACAAGAATAAAAAAAAAAATAAAAAAAATCTAAAAAGTAATGCATAGCCGACCAGATATTTTGGTTAAATACAAATAAGACAAAATGGTCAGAATAATAGGCATAACCGTTCAGAACGACTCAACTTATTAACTACAAGAGTCGAAAAAATAAGGAAGTACCAAGGGCTTGCCTTAGAACTAAAATCACTTTATCGCTTGGTTAAAGTAACTACTCCAAAAATCATATCTTCAAGCGGTCTCATATTAAAAAGCGCTAGAGAGGGTAAAGAAGAACACGTCCTTGACCTACAGAGCTTGGAAGTAGTTAAAAAAGCAGTCCTTCTTGATACTTGCTGGATTGCAAGAAATTTTTTAAATAAATCAATAGAACAATTATTGTTCTATTAATTTATTTAAAAATTCAAGCAATTCAAGAGCATATAGATTATATTATACAATCAAAATTCCCTTGAATTGATTTCTGAGAAGAATATAATATTCTAGAATAGTGAGAACAATAAATAAATATTAAAAATTAATAATAATAATTTAATTTAAATAGCTCTTACAATCTGAGGATTGTATGGGGAGCCTTATCAACAAGGATGTTAAGGTATTCCGCTAGATGCGTAGTGCTCTTTGATGAATATTTGTAAACAACAGACATAACTTTACATTTGGTTTACTTTCTTGTGAGCCTTTTGATTTAAGTTTCCAGGACTTTTATTCAACAATCCTCTCTAAAATTGCTGAGACAAATTAGCTCAAATCATAAATACGAAACGTAAAAATGTATATTGCATATAAATAACAATAGAGGTTTTTAATTTTAAAAAATTAATTTAAAAATAATTAAAAAATATCACTGACTTAATTTGTTTTTCTTCTCTCCCCCTCAACAAACAAACGTGTTTTACCGCTACAGGCAGAAAATATTTGGTCTCGTTAATCATTAACCACATACTTTTAAGGAAATACCAATTCGTAAGTTAATTATTTTACTTGTAGAGGGAGTTGAAGAAAAATAAATGGATAAAATAACAATAACCCTAGTATAAGACCTTTAAACCCACTACGAGTGAGTTGCTGATCTATACCGTCGACATTTAGCTCCCCTTATCGATTTTTATAATTTAATTTCTACCTTCACCCTTAATTGGCAATATCCCTAACTGTCGGGCGACGGCAGATGAAAAAAAAAAGAAGCAAATTAATAAAGCTAATTGGAATTATAAATAAAAGGAGAAAGAGGTTTATTTGACAATAGAGGGGGCGGATGAAAGCCATTTGCTAATTAATTGGTAGAATAAATTTGTTAAACTGATTGAAAGGCTGGAGGGGATATGTGTCCGCTGGATAAATAATTTATCGGCTCTCCATTCCAATTATCCTCAGTACGGAATAATAACAATAAATTAATCTTTCAACTCTCCGCAAAGGTCGATAGCTTGTTAGGCTCTATAAGCTATGAGGCTAGCTCTGTCGAGTACCTTACAGGGTATTAATACAATTAATTTGACACAACAAACAGAGGGACTTGTTAGTAGGGGAGGTAAAATTCTGAACAAACACTAGTACAGCGTTAGCGAATAAATTAGTGTCTCGAAAGCCATCAATCAGGGAGGAGGAGCTGTTTTTGTGTGTTCACCAAGGCGAGGTATTAAAACCAATTTAAATGCATCTTCCTCTCTGCTAATAGCCGTTATCCCTGTTTATAGTAATTATACAGATAATCTAGGATTATCCTTCCAGTACCGCCCTTACTTAACGCACTCTCTCATCAACGATTAATTTAGACGGCGACGACGTATGTGCGGGCACGCATAACGTTCGGTCTAGGAAGCTGGAATCACTTTTTTCAGATGGCCCAAATTACTGAAGTTATTGAAAACAAAATACAAATAATAAGATTGTTTAAGGTTCAACTGCTGTATATTTTTGAGAAATAAACTGTTTTATTGTCAGATGTTACAATCTATCCCAATTAACCACAAAGAATAATAGGAACAAACTCATATCATATTTACGGACAAATTGTATACATAAGAGATAAATAAAAAAGTAGAGAAAATTAAATTAAATTAATATCTTTAACGTGGATCTACCTATTTACACTATTTATACCCAGTCTGGGAAACTCCGAACAAACCTTTGCCCCCGTTAGTAGAGCACTCCAAATATACTTCAACGCATTTGGAAACGAACGAATTGTGATTTTTTTTAAATTGTTAAAAAGTAGAGTTAAACCTCGTTTATCCGGACCTCATTAATCTGAATCTCCGGATTATCAGGATCAGAGTTTTACTCATTTTTTTATTCAATATTCACATTAGATCATCATTTTTTACTATGATAGCAGGAACTATATATAAATACACCAAATATTTGCTTTATATTTTTTAAAATATTTTTATTTGTTATTTTTATTCAATCTACAGTTCCTGTGTGGATAGTGTAATAATTTATGGTAATGAATTTTCAATGATTCGGATATCCATTAGTCCGAATAAACGAGGTTTTACTGTAATGTAAGAAAATCCATCATATCATAGATTTTCAAAACTGCAAGAGCTTCCAGCCACTTTTTCGTTATTTATTTTTTAAAACCAATTTCATAATATTTTTTTATGAAAAAATTTTCTTTAATTTAATACCACACAGACTTTTTTACATTTTTTTGAGATAGTGGCCAAAAAAAAAAACATTTTACACACTTTTTTAGACTTTTATTATGCCAAAAAGATACCAACAACGAACTAAAATATTTCAACCCCGTTTTTGTATGAGTTAGTTCCATCCAAAAACCTATATCTCCTATATTAAGATTTCTTCTCTCTTAACTGCATCACAAACATTGAAAGCCAGTGGAAGCTGAGACGCTTGCAATTTATATACAATTTTGGCTGGCGTTTTCGTGAAATATGGACGGTAATGAAGTTGACTTGTACATTTTCAATAATCGTGATAAAATTTATAAACATTTATAATACTTAGTTTAGTCTTTCAAACATTTATAATACTTAGTTTATATGATCTCCTCAAACATTTATATCTGTTTGAGAGATTATCAATGAATATTCAATGCAAATATAAGTATTAAAATATTGCATTAATTAGTTCGAAACATATTTAAATATTTTTATATCTTAACCAGCCTGATAGAGGATTCCATTTTAGAGAGTGTATTATTCCAATTTTCTACACCTGTCTCTGTATGGCATTTTCTGGTATATTAGTATGCTGGTTTCTTATAGATAGGTTTGGTTTTAGTTCTTCCACGTGTTCTGTGGCTCACAATAGGAGCTAATGGTAGTCTAAAAATCCATTCAGTCTGCTTCGATCATTACCTTCTTATCTTCAATATGAGTTTTTTATTTACGGTTCCTCATTTTCTTTCTCCGATATATTTTTAATATCTGAACGCTAACGTGTTTTATTACGACTAAACGATATTTAATATTTTTTTAATCTATTATAATTAATTGATAATTATCAAGGAGATGATTTCACCAACGATCATTTATATCTCCCAATACATTTTTACGTTAAAATTTATTATTCAGTGTTGACTAAAATTATTAAGCAATAATATTTTTTCGTGAGATACATAGCGAATAACAAGACTGCATCGTGTATTTAAATATATTTTCTTACATTCAAATCTACATGGTTAAGCTAACATATAAATTAGCATCTTATAAATTTATATCCTATAGAAATAGTTTATAAAATGAAGCGTTACTATTGTTTCGATTTTTTTATTTGTTTACAAAATTGTTTAATGAAAATAGATTTTCCTTGTCGGATGATTGCAACTCTTTGGATTAATGAAACACAAATAGATCGGTCATTAGACCGCTAATTACCGCCGAAATCTGATAAAAGGATGATGAAGTGTGGTTAAGCTAGCATAACCAAACAGAGTTTAGTGTTGAAATCATTTCAGACGATGCACCTGGGGGCATATTGGCAAATAAATTCCTTCGAGTATTTCAAAAGAAAAGGTAATAAAAATAAAAGTTTGGTTTAACTTCTGAAAAGAATTTTTCTATAGAGGTATTTGTAGACCTTAAGTCACTGTATATTGAAAGAACTTTTATTTTGTCAATCTTTTTTAATAAAGAAATATTTATTTTGTATAACATATGTTTTCAATTATTTTTATTTCCATCCTAACGAAAGGATTCCCACTTTAAATTAATTTTATAATATAGATGTAAGTACATATATGCATTTACAAAAATAAATTTATGTTTATGTATGCCTATTATGAGACATTAAATAATTTTGTTACTAAAGGGTAAGAAGTAATTATTGATATTAAGAATATGAATGAATATTTGCAACTGAATGTTTTGGAAAAATCGAATTTTAATATTTTTACTAAACCGTGCATAACGTTTACTAACTAACCATGCTATCCATCCATCGATCCATTTAGAACATAATTAAAAAAATAATTAATAATTTAATTGTTAAAACACTGTCCGCACACTCTTTATCCGTCATTAAAAATATTACATTAGAGCCACTGCATCATGTACCGTTTCGATTCCGCTAAAATGGAGCTTTCCTATTATACCAAATCAACTAATGCATTTTCATAAGTTATGAATCACCCCGCCCTTGGAGAGTGGGGTCGAATGAATCAGCTGACAGAATGCACATGGAAAGTGTGTTTTCTTTCCATTTGGGTTCGGCTCACACACATAAATTGAGTATAACTAATGAGCTGGGTAAATATGTGCATCCGTCCATCTGGAAGTTGCTTAAGATAACAACAGATGTTTTAACACTGAGAGGCTAGTCCGAGAATGGGGAGTCCGGGGCGGGTCCCAACGGCACAATACATATAGTCGTAAATAATATGTGTCCAATATCATATAATATAATATATAATAAGTTTATTGAAATGAATTTTTCAAGTTACAGACATGTAACATAAGAAGTAATGGCTCACGCTTAGGTGATACAATACCACCAATTCAGTACATATTGCTATAATTCATTGTGAAATTTAAAGCCTAGCGTATAATGCGAAGTAAACATTAAAAAAAAGTACAATGACCTAAATAAAAAATTAATAATAATAAACAAGAGCAAAAATTCAAAAAAAGAGACAAAAATATTGTTAGGATTGATTAACATATTTCAAAAACAAGGACTCATGTCTCTAAAATACCAGTCAACATCTCGCCTATTCGGGTATCATCACCACAGAAAAAGAATATCTGGTGTGCCCACTAACACTTTTCTTACCGCTTTAGGATAAAATCAAATACAAAAAACGTTTGCTGTATCTTCCCTTATTAATGTATAGTTTTAGAAACAATCAAATTATCTTTCAAATGCACATATCAAATATTCCAGGAAATGCATAGTTTTCAAGTAATCAAAAAACTAAACTAAGATAAACCGGTGCCCATAGGAGACCGTGCAGAATAATTTATAACATGTGTACAAAGTTCCAAACGCTATATCTCTGCTAATTCTGCCTCGATTTAGATGTTGTTTTTTTTCGGTAATGTTTTTTATAGAAAAATTAAAAGTGCCTTAAGGTGACACAGACATACAGACCAATAGCCAAAAATGCTTTATTTTGATTCAGGATATTCTGGAACGTAAGATCCGTTGAAAACTGCGCATCGAAAATTTGACTTGATTACAGTACATGCCCTACCTGTACGATATGGTAAGTAACAAGATCACAAAAATGCAAAACCAAAACAGCAAATCAACAGTAAAAAAAAGAATATTAATCATCTAGACATAGCACATCACTGCAAGTCATCTCAACACATACTAATGTGATCTTTACGATCTTGTTTGTCAACGCATAATTTATGTGATCTTATTATGCTATTTCTTATCAGCATTGTCTTTCCTGATGATGCATAAATTTGTTAAACGTTGACCGGTTAGTACTTTACTTGTATTTGAGAAATATAAAGCTTGGTTTCTGGAATCCTGAATTCCAGTTAGGTCCTAAAAAAGTAATAACAATAAATAATTAGAATAAATAAATATGATATATAATTTAAAATCTTATATCATAAAGGGGGTGGTGGCCCGTTATAAGGGCGGTTTTAATCACAGTGAAAACCGTGATTAAAACATAATATTTATTAATTTTTTCCACTTCCTTCACACTGATAATACATATAATACCGACCCTTACATTTTTTAAGGATATTAAGGTTACTATAACCCTAAAATACAAAATAAATTATAAAATATTAACACATAAAATGTTTAACATTCTTATTTCTTGCAGGTATTTCCAGAAACAGGCTCAAAACGACAATAAATTAGTCTGAACGGAAATAAACGGACGTGTACCCACGTGCGTACTCATGCAAGCTTTTTATTTTATAGAATATATATAATTCAATATATTCCTCATATTATATTTTATTTGAACCAAAATTTGACATTGAATTTGATCAGTTACAATATAAATTGTTGTTATAATTCTACAAAAACAAAAAGTTCTATTGATAAAAAAGGGGTTCATAGCGATGATGATAGTAATAAAAATGCTTAGTGAAGTGGAAAATTCGATGCATGTACCAACAGCATCAGCTGCCTTCGTACCTTTCTCATCTTAGCTCTGTCTAAACCTAAATATTGACATAATCTTCCTATCTACGTTTCGAGCTAACCCTCCAATGTTTATCCTTCGATTCAGAGATGATCACTTTTTTTTTTTTTTTTTTGAGATTCGTTCTTTATTAAGCCCAACAAGTTTGTTTAAATGCCCATTTAACCTTCGCGTTTTTATAACAGACATATCCATGACTGTGGTATTTTTAAAAATAAAATATTAAGTTATATAAAATACAAAGTATGTTTCTACATCTGTCAGCTGCTCCTCTACACTGTTATGCAAAAAAATATTAACAAAAATAAATGAATACGCACCTGCTGATAAAGTCCGCAGAGATGGAACGACACATTATGATTAGATAGTAACTTTGTAGTATTAGAGTCCAAGCTTACTCCCTTCCTTGTATGTTTATTCCGATATTTATTGATGTAAAATCATATTTAACCCGCAAATGAAAGTTGTTAAAAATAAGTCGAAAACCAATGGTTCGATATTTAATTATAAATACGAAAGATAATAGAAGAGAAAAAATATAAGTAAGTAATGCTGTTCTATAATTATTCACGTTTCTACAACCATTGCTCTCTCCAAACAGGAAGTTTCTCAGCAGAGCGGTGGAAGAAGCCACCCCAGGCTTTTATAACTGACATTTAGGAGCGGAGTGGCGAAATCGGATTTAACAATGGAATGGTGGGATATGGGATATAGGGAGGAGGGTATCAGTTAACAAGACGGAGCAAGGTCAATATCGTTAGCGGGCCTGTTAGAGGCTGTTGGGATTAGCGAGGGGGGTTTTGGGAGTCCGGCCCCCCCACAATTAGCGCAGCCGCCCTACTAATAGGTTCCTATCTCCGGTTATCTTCGGCCACTTAACAGCTACCGGTTCCCAAACTTACACTGGCACCTGAGCCTCCGTTCTCTCTACTAATGATAGTCCCAGTTGCCAACAACTGCGTCCGCTTAACTGATCTAGTAAATCATTCGTTGAGGTTGCTATTAATTGAAAGCACAGCGTCCCCGGTGCCTATAATAATGATTTACGGACGGGCTAGGTTCAATTAATAATTAGAACCGCATCGAGAACAACAACAATAAACATATTATAAGAATTAATTGGTGAGAGAATGAAAACTCTTAAATCAATAATGTAATGTAATAATGTAATGGCGACTTCCTAATATTTTTAATTTCTAAAATATCAATTAATATTACTAAAAAATATAATATAATTTTTATTTTATTACATTAATGTTTTTGTCAAACATTTTGTTATCTAGAAATTCCACGACCCTATTTCATAATAAAGAACTAGTGGTAAAAATACTAGTTGGAAGATCTGTTTTAAAGGTTACAGGTTACTTGTAGTCTTTAGATAATAATAATTTTATTCAATTTTTTTTTAGTTTAATATTTTTATTATAATTTTTTTAAATGTAATCGTATTTTAACATTTTAATGTTAGTCATAGGCTAACTTAAGTAATAACGCATAGGCTAACTTGTACTTGTACTTTATTATAAAACTGGGGGCAGAAGTTCCTTTGACAGATTACGTAGCTTGTACACGCTGCTCTTGCTCTAAAAATGGGCCTTCATGCTTGCTTTCAGAATAAATAAAAGAAAACTTTTTTTTTGGTTTTAATCAAAAACTAGCTTATCCCCCATCAATAATTATCTATATAAGACTAACAAATGTACATCCACCATTTCTAATTTATTTATTTACTTATTACAGTTATGTTTGTACATTTATTATTGCTTTGTCACTTCTTCAATTAGTTTTTATTTATAAATATGGTATGATTGTAAACTTGATAATATTTCATAATTGATAATGCCAGTTACGGGAAAATTGTAACATTGTCCCATTAAAAGTTGATTAAAAAAAAAGAAAAACTTATTTTGGAAATAAATTATATTTATTAGTTTATACTAATTTAGCTTCATATTTAAAATAACATTCAAGAAAATCTTGTTTTTGGATAAATTACCTATGGTTAAGGAATTGACTAAAAGTGAATTTCATCCGTTCTTTCCTATAAAAACAATTAGATTTTCAGACGGTACTTCTGTCTAATAAGCTTTCAGTTTTCAATTGATATTGGCTGTAGGAATGACTCATTCCCTATATGCGCCAACATTCGTGGATTGATTTTTCATTCTTATTTATGCATTGATAGTTCAGATTTACAAATTCTAACTTGCAAAAAAAACAATTAATAATAAAGCATTCTTAGAATTCTAGTTGGAAAAGTATTTTTAAATACGATCCATAAATTAGCATATAGAACATAATTTAATTCTCTGCGTAAGCATGGCCAACCTATGTATAATAGGAAGGAGCCCTTTGTTGAAAACAGTATTATTACTAGGTAATCAATTTTTAAGTCAGTTAGAAAGTAATAAAATGAAAATTAAAAGTAACTTTATAGTTTTACTTACTTTTTTCTATCTCATTATTTCAGTGTGTATACAGGAATTCCCGCTTCGAGCATTCGAGTACCGTAGAGAATCCCACTTCGTTAGGCCAAACACCGAAACAAATTGAAACGAATTAAGTATTTAAATTTAATTAATTATTCTTTCGAAATGAATGAAAATCGATTAAATTTGTATAAGATTTTTTTTTTTATGACACGTTCATGAATGAAAGCTCATTGATTAAAGTTTAAAACGTTACCACTTTTTTTCTAGTTCCAAATCAGTAAATGGGCGACGATTAGCATTAGGAGTTTTTCGACCTATAAATCTAATAAATAATTAAAAACCATATAACAATGAACCAAAAGGAGCTTTGATTTTTAAGTATTCTCTTTTTTTAATATTTTTTTATAAGACCTTCAGTTTGTGTTTAGTTTTATATTTGAATATAGAAATAACGGAGATTGTTAAGTAATAATCCATCTCTTTTGTTTAGTCTTTGTCTACGCATCAGGTGGTCATGTGACTATAAAGCTGTTTAGAACTTTTTTCAAGTTAGATTGTGTTTTTAAATAAGTTTTGAAATAGTTCATAATTATCCATAATTGAGTACTTATGTAAAGGCGACATACAGCAGAAGTGCCATAGTATTGCAAGAAACAACATAGCAACATTATATCCCCTAATGGTTGTAATATTTCAGGAAGCTGTGGCACTAACGAGGAACATGTTTGAAGGTATCCGCTGCTAAGGCAGGCAATTCAATCAAGGAAATGGTAATCAGCTGAGTACATACGAGCTGCTTTTGCTTCCAGCTAACGAACTAATTAGTATTTAATTAATGTCAATGCTACCTTGATTTACATTTAGATGACACATCGATAACTCATCGGCTCATAGACAAACGCCTCATGACTCAAATATTACTGGGCGTATTTATAGGAAAACTTAGCCCATCCGCGTTAAATTTATTTTAGATAGAAAAAAAAGGGAGGGATCCAATCATAAATTAAATGAAAAAACAAATGCAGAATAAAGCCTTATAAAAACAAAATAGGAATGTGTAAAAAGGTAAACATTTGAAGGCTCAACTGTTGTGTAGCAAACTGAGTTGATAATTCTGAAAGAATACAGCAAACGATAAATAATCTACTTAATTTGACAGTAAAGCTTATAATATAAATGTATATGAAAGAATAATTGAATCACATGTTATTAATTTTACGGAGTCTTCACATTGTACCATAAGCATTTAATTTCAAATGACATAATGACATATCCAAATATCCAAATATTGCTAAAAAAACCTTGCAATACACTATTATTATTTTCAATATTAACAAATTATATATATATTTAAAAAAATATTTGGATTGTTTTCTTTTTCTCCTTTTTTAAGGCTTTAAATAATGATTCCAAAATACTTTATATTTTTTCTCTATAAATCGCCGAGATATAGGCTTCTGAATCCTCTAATCTGCCAACAGTGTGAAACAAAATGGCGGATGGAAATGTTGAGTTTCAAAGATCATCCTGGGTTTACCTGTGACTTCTGTACCAAATCTGAAAAACAAAAAAAAAACCGTCCAATAGTATCGAAGAAAAGCCGCGAACGTATGCTTTTTTTTGTTCTATTTTTTTTTTATTAGATATCCAGAGACGAATTTTTTTCTAAGGGTTTTAATTAGTTTTCTTTTATTTTATTAAGGGGTGGGGAGTATTTTTTTTTTCTTAATGGACAATAAAGATCCATTATTTAATATAATAAACCAAAATGAAAGTGGTTGAGAGGGCGAATTAAGAATAATAATAATGATGGAGATAAAAAAATATCTCAGAGTAGTTTCATGTTAATTTCGCTAAATCAAAAATAGTATAAAAAGTATGTTTAAATTAAAGAGGGGCGAAAAATCTACAGGAAAATCTTAAAAGAAAAAAAGAAATTGCTAAGAAGATAGATTGTAGAGAACTATCTTGAAGTTATGAAGTGTATTTTCCCTATAAATAGAGAGCAGAAGAATAGGGAATCTTTCAAACCTAATAATAGCAAATTGATACCTATCCTTTTTTTTTTTTTTTTTTTTTTCAAATTTGTAGTGTAAGAAAATGCAATAGATATACATAAAACGAAAAACGTCATATATATCAGTTGCCGCCATGAAACTCCGTGAAACGATCACTTCCGTACAAGGAACGCTTTGCACTTTGAAATTATTGGACCCAGTGCATAAACAAGAACTTCGCCTCTGCACTGGCGCATTCAGGACTACACCAGTCGAAAGCTTATATATTGAGAGTGGTGATTCTTCTTTCGAAATAAGGAGAAAATATTTGACCTGGGCAAAGGTTGGAACACTGAGGTCTAGGAAAAACTTTATCAATTTATTAATTGCAAATGAAGACCACAAAATATCCTGTAAATGTTTCCATTGTAGTTGCAAAAAGTCGAAAAATGATTTGCAAATAATGTTTCCTACATTCTTCAAGATTCCAGATAAATCCCTACCTAATTGAGTATCAATAGAAAGGCCGATCGACTACAGTTTAGCTGTATTTTCGAAACCCACAACTCCTCATCATGTAAATCAACAAATGTACAAAGAACGGGAAGAAGTGTATTCTAATTACTGTTTCTGGTTCACGGATGCTTCAAAATCAAACTATGGTGTTGGATCTATTGTCATGGCCTCTATTTGTCATAAATTATTTCTACAAGAAGCATGTACTGTTTACACAGGTGAACTTTATTCAATATGGAAAGCCTTATCTCTGATAATAAAGCACCTCATCTCATCTTGTCAAACTCATTAAGCTCTCTCAAATCCTTAGAATACAAGATTTTGAATTATTGATGCTTCAGTAATGAAAATCAAACTTATTGAGACAGAATGTGTATATTTACGCAAATCAATAAAATTCTTGTGGGTTCCTTATTATATCCGTATTAGCAAGCTAATACTGCTAGGACAGATCCTGTTACTGAGGTAACACCCGTTAACAATAAAACAGCCTTGGATTGGCGTAAATATGTTAAGGAAAGACTATACGCTTCTTGGGTCAATGAGAATAGGTACCTCCTATTGTAGAACATATCCTGCTGGACTGCGAGACTCTTAAGGATATAAGACAAGATTGTAACTTAGGTATCAATCTTGGCGATAACGAAATTGCTGTTGAAAATTTATTGAAGTTTCTAAAAATATCTAGACTCTTCCATCTTAACTAGTCAATTCAAGAAAATTTGTATAAAAAACAAAACAAAATACATAGTGTTAAAAGTATAAATTATTTGTAAAGTGTGTATCTTAATTGTATATAACAAAAATCTTTATAGCATGCTAATGGGTAGATGAATTTGTAAAATAAATAAACAAAATCAACCATAGTTGGAGACCAAGAGCCGAACAAGATGTGGTCAGAAACTAATATTGTTAACTAACTAACTGTGATCTTCTAGAAAGCTGCGATGTTGCTGAGATAGATTCCAATCAGAAATGACGCAGTAAATTATGTTGGCTTAGATTTACACTTTTTTAATTATCCATTTATTTAATGCATTTATTTAACAAGAGAAGTGCCTATATAAATAGGTAGGTACATAATATAACAGAAAAAAATAATTTGTAATTTAATTTTAATAAATTTATTCTATTTATATAAATTTGATTTTGTCAATTATGTAGTACCCAATTTTACACCATATTTTTAAATAATTTATTTTTAACGTTACCTATTTATTAATATTTATAATTTTTGTATTTTCCAAAGAAATACTGTTACTGGATAATGGCTTATCGAAGCGTGAATAGTCCTGACAAGTTCCGCCTACAATTCATAAAATAACGCTATATAACAATAATAGGTCTAAAATATAAAAATGTTTCGTAATATTCAAAGAAATCAATAAAATAATGCCGATGCCTAATTATTTTTCAATTCGTCCCGGTGGGCGCCGGTTCGAATCCAGCCTGGACAGGCTGACTTATAATTCAGGACGTACCCACAGAATGAAACCTCCTCACTCTGGCTAGAATAGGCTGGTAAACTTCTCCAGCTGTAGTACTTAAGAACGTTAAACACCGTATAAACAAGCAATAAAGAAATTTTTAGCAGGGCACATCTTATCCCTCCCTTTCCCTTCCATTAGTATTAAATGTCGTGCACTTTATTTAACAAGTTGGAATATTTTATTATTTTGTTGATTATTTTTTTAATTTATTAAATGCAACGAATGGAATTAAAAAAATGAGGAAAAGCATTTTGAATGTTCATATCGGTTACTTATTTTATTTTGAACTCCATTGCCTTGAAATGCCATAAGGGCCGAGGATACGGATAGACTTTAGGAATATTTTTTAGGGTCTAAATGGATAAAAGATATTTTCATCTAATATCTCGCTTCAAAGGTGCTTGGGGATGCATAAGAGGGTTGGGGCGGTTTCGAGAACCGATATTTATTCATGGGCCGAAGAAAAGGCCAGGCGCAGGATGAGGTTTTGAGGAATACCGGTTTAAAATTAATAATATTATAAATTCATGGTGTCGAGAGTGGCTTGGCTGCAAGGGACTCCCATTGGGTGCCCCCTCCCCTCCACCGAGTAATTATTTGGGTTCAAAGTTGGCAGGAAAGGAGAGTAATTAAGGGATGCTCTGCCTCATGAATACACAATCCAGTGATTTAGTTTCTCTAATAAGCGAGGTCTTTGGGCCCGAACCCTTGGCTCTTCGCTCGGGCCATTATTAGCTCTCTGGCTAACGAGTGTGACACGCTCTCACCCCCTCTCTCTCACTCTCTCTCTCTCTCGCTCACTCTCTCACCCTCTCTCAATCCCCCTCTTTCTATCTCATACTCTCTCACTATCTTTACCCTTCTTCCCTCTCCTTTCCTCCTTCCCACTCTCGCAGGCGACTTATAAAACTATAAAATTATTCATGGCTAGAAGGGATGACTTCCCTTTTGATGGGAGAGTCTTCCCTAAATCTTTGCCTCTAACTTATTTCACCCTCAAGTTTAATCGAGCTCCGGGGTTATACAAGATAATATCGCCGTGCATTAATCGCTTAAGTATCTAAGATAAAGTTGTCAAAGACATTAATTTAGAATTAATGAAGGGCTGGTCGTTCAGTTTGCAGTATTCCTAACGATTTTTACAATCTTGATTACCTCAAGTAATTCGGAACCTCACTTAAATTACACGTTGGGTTAAAAAAAGAAAAAAAAGAAAGGTTTTTTAAAAATTGTTCTCTTCTTGTCGTTCACTGTTTTCAAAGACTTCTCGCTCGGTAAAAGTACTTGTTTTTACATTCAAAAGAATTTGATTTAAATCCGCTTAAATATAAAATGAGTTAATGAAAACCACCCTTTTGCACATTTGTTTTGATTGATTTGTTTTCAAAATGTATAATGTTTTATGGTTTTTAATTCACTCCAAGGTATTATAAAAAAAAAAGTTGCTTTCTTTAGACGAATCTATCATAACGCGTCTTTATATCTGAACTTTCAGACTAAATTAGTAAAATATTAAAAAATGAACTAAATACCAGATTTAACTAAGAAAATAAATAAAACATCAATGTTGTATGACCATCAAAACGTTAAGCTGGAGAAGTACAATGAGAACAAACTGAATACATTTTTATGTAATACAAAAGATAGAATTGATAGGATGGAGAACAAAAAAATGCATACATGATAGAATGTGAAAATTGCAATAAGGCATATATTGTTGATACATCAAAGAAATCAGGAACTAGAATTATGCCGTATAAAAGTAATTGCAAGAATGATAAAAAACGTTAATATTACCACCCTAGTACAACATAGTATAGCATCCAACCACAATTTTAATTTTGGAAATCCAAAAATAATAAATAAAGTAAAATTTAAAAAAATATATAAAAAAATAATTGAAGCCATTCATAATACCGAAAATTTAAAGAAAAGTCAATTTCAAGAAAGATACAAAAAAACCTTGGCAGCCAGAATGCAAATATAATTAACAGAGTCAATAAAATATACATTTCAGTAGGCACTATAGACCATGGAAATCTTTGGCCGCGCGATGTCTTCTTAGAGACATTTTATCGCTTGCGGGAGAACAGACAGCCTGGAGCATGGAGAACAAACAGCCTGGAGAACAAACAGCCTCACGTTGCTACGAACCATGGTTATCATGGTGCAGCGGCAGGCTATCCATAACCGGTCCCTTTTGGGCCAATTCGGCAGTGTCCTTCCCACAGACTCACTCGGGTTCAAGGACAGCGACAAACCGGTCAGGATCCACGGATTATGGCTGTTAAGATTCAGCACGCGCACGAGGACCTATATTTCTTTCCCCGAAGCAGACCGTCAATGGACCAAACCTTCGGAAGGCTATTTAACGTCCTAAAAGTACAACGCGATTCGCAATTTAGGTACACAGGGTAGGGTCATCACTCATAATATGAAATAATAATAGAGATTAGAACAAAGTATAATTCCAGGAAAGTACATTGTGACAATGATATTCAAAGTATATACACTCTTTTTATAATTTTTTTTTTTTTAAATAGTGACTAATAAAAGTAAGAGGAAATAAAATTTATAGATTTTAATCAATGACAGAAAAGAGCGGAGAAATGATAATAATAATATTAAGGAATAATACATAAGGTAAAAAAACAAATAAACTGTTAATTGTTAATGTATGTTTAAAAAAAAAATAGTATATGAATACTTATTTATGTACAGCGGTTGTTATTTATCGTGTTTTGTTATTTAAAATGCAAATTATTCACAATGTTGTTCAGTAATTTAAGAGTTTTTGTCCTGAAGATTGGAAAATTCCCCGAAATATGTGATAGTTTTTTTTAATAAACAGTACAATCGACCATAATAACTTCCAAAAATTAAATTAAAATACTTCCAAAAACATAAAAAATAAATAAACAAAGAATAAAGATAAATAATTTCTCAGGCGCTATATAAAATTCATTAATGTTTTCCTTAATTTTATATATGGTTTATAGCAAAGATCGACATTATCATTTAGGTGAGATTATTAAAAAGAAAACCGATGATATCGAAATCATTAATAGTGTTTATAAAAATAATGCATACTTACAAATATTTTGATATTTTTTCAAATTAATATCAAATGAAGTGTGTTCATTTTTTTGATAAGTTTTTGAAAAAAAAACAAAACAAATATTATTTTTAAATTTTTGCCTCGAGAATATATGAACAAAAGGTAGTAACGAAAACAATGAAATTTACTACTAAAAGCACTCCGTTTTAATTATATATATATATATATATATATATATATATATATATATATATAAAACAATTCAAACATAAAGGAAAAAATATTTATTTTCACATTAAAGAGGAAAATCAAATATGATAAATATCTTATTCATTTAAATTATATTCAGTTAAAGAAATCACACTAGTCGAATCAGAGCCAATAAAAAGGAAAAGAAAGTCCACCAGGAGCCACAATAGTATTAATAAATCAGGAGAGACTCATTTAAGGGAGCGGGGTAAAATTTTCCAATTAATTAGGCGGGAGGAAAAGGAGTGGGATGGGAGACGGGGGTCTTTTGAGAGCGCCCTCCAAACACTCAAAGGGTTAAGACCGTTTATTTCTCCAAATATTGACTAATTCCTTAATTAACCTTTTCGCCATGAGAAATCATTTCGCCAAATTAGCTGATCTCTTACCTTACTTCTTCAGTCTCTGTCGGTATCTATTTAACTAATTATTTACTACTAATTAATCTAAGCAAGCGCCGTCTCTGTGCCTCAAACATTGCTTTAAAACTACTTTATTGATTTTGTTAAACGAAATTTATAAATCCCCATTTAAATGAAAACGTTCAAGCGAATAGTTATTATTAAAATCATCTGTTATTTTATTTGTTTATTTTGTTAAAAATTATTCGGACAGAATTTATTTATTTTAGATTATAAATCGTCAGATTGTGAATAATTTGAGGAATATAAATTTGTTTTTACTTAAAATTATTATAATTCAAGAGATAAAGCGAAGCAAACAACTGATTTAAATAAATATAGTTCAGCTTTAAATTATTTATTTATTTGTCTTTTGTGAAACACTGAGGGAATGATTGAGTCACATTTTACTATATTTTCTTGATTTTTTAATCCATAATAAGATTAACTCTATCAATAATTTTTTTAACGAAATATAAAAGTTAATATACTTGGTTTTTTAAAGTACTTACTTTATCACAAGTCCAGTTCTACATTTTTCGTTTATTATTATTGAGGGGTTTAGTTTAAAAATAATAAAAATAAAAATACTGGTACACTAATCTTTTTTTACAGGGTATAATAGTACTTTTATTACCACTATATTGGAATATATAATTTATTGCATTACTTTAAAATATATATGCATAAAGTATTCTATTTTAATCTTCCATTTAATTTATTACAGTTTATAGGGATATTCTTAATAAAAAGAAATTTCATAGCAAATTATGTTTTGGAAAAAAAATCGTTTTTATTCAGAGAGCAATTCGCCCGTGGTGTCTCCATAAACAATCAGATTTTGCAGTTTTTTATGCAAACATTTAACTTTGCAATTTATCTGTTAGTATCCAGCTGATGCTAGTGTTTGTATTATGTGTTTATATTTTTAGGCACATACCGATTTATTATTTTGGATGCTTATAGTTTAAATTTCTGAAGTTTAAAATTCTGGTTGAATTTCTAGTTGAAAATCTATTAACATTACACTGTGGTATTTAATGTTATTTACATAACTTATAGTCATAAATATGAAAATGTTATTAATGGAGCACAAGTTAGCAAAAGACCTTGAAGATGAGATAGAGAGCCTCGAAACGTTGGAAAATAACTGAACAAAAAATAAAAATTCAAATAAGACTGTTTCACAAGTTAGTTATAACTTATAGTCAGTTTTCGTAATTTATAAAAGTGCTATAATAGTTCCTGCTTACAAGAAGGATGATCTGTGTATATCTATATATCTGTACCACAGAGGCAAAAGCAAGTGTCCAATTTTTCTCGAATATTTTTTGATAATGGTTTATATTTATTAAAATATATTGTAAATATTCCAAATCTGATACATATTCAATTAATTTATATTTTTACTTTCAACTCTAAAAATCTCTAGATTTTTATTATGAAGAGTAAATATAGAGTGTTTATATTCACATAGATATGAAGATTTCGTTGAATCATTAAGGAATAAGGTTACGGAAGCTGTTTTTTTTTTGGTTATTTTTTTTTGCAAAAGTCTTAAAACAGTCCGAATTGTCATACAGTGTCACTGCAGCGTTCTATGTAAGCCATTTTCCAAGATGAAATCCCTAGGCTATAGACATGTTACTTTCTTCGCTAAGACTTTTTTTGATAAACAAGAAAAAATATTAATTTTTTGATAGATGTGGCTTAGAATTAATTGCTAAAACTATTTAATGGTCCAGTTATTTATTGATTTTCAAATGATTTGATTCAGCATCCAAACTACGGAATCCGGCCGCGATAATATCGTTTGGCCTCTGGTTACTCTCCAAAAAATACATAACCTGCAATATTTATAAAAATATATTTCTTTATTTGTTTTCAGATTCTTCATTCAAGTTATTCTAATCCAATGAGGGATTGCTCTTATTTTTTTCTGTTCCATTCGCTTCATATTTAAACTCTTCAGTTACTTTCACTATCGTAAAATTCATCCTCTCACAAATATATATCTTTATACCCTTGTTATTATTAATAGCATTTTGTCCTTAGTCTATTGTTCTCTAATGATTTACACGCATTAATGTATAAATAATTTTACTGAGCCTCTGTACGAGGATATACTCTACACTTATGATGCATATGAGGATATGCAAGATTTAACATTATGATAATTAGAATGTGATATATTTTAACTTGCATCATTTATTATTTAATTGTAATAAAGTGAAGAATCTTTGATTAAGTTACCAACAGGTGTCAAACCGTTACTGTTTGCAGATGACCTGGCGATTGTTTTTCGGTCCGAAAATATTAATACCATAAAAGATAATCTACAAGAAGAACCACACATCTTATCATCAGTCCCTACACTTCTGCATATCAATAGCTCAGAAGACTATCGTCCTAATGTCGGATTCATCAAGTTCTCTAAAGAGTTTAAAAGGTATGTTACTCGGAACACCTAGTAGTTATAAGAATCCAATCTTCTCTATCAATATTCCAAGACCAGGGTAAGTGCGTATATTTCATATGGATTCCCAGCCACATTGGCATTGTAGACAACGAGCTCGCAGATCAAGCAGCCTCAGAGACACTTTCGCTCTCTGGCCGATGCACTACCGTTCTCACCCCATCGGAACTCAGTAGACCTCTGAAAATGGAAATATCAGAGAGGTGGCAATCCATGTGGGACGCAAGCCCCTCTAGTAAATTGAAAGTTACCAAAAAAGTGGTAAAACCATGCTAAATATTATTTAGCCACACTGTTTAAACTACTCCCACCCCCATTCTTGAGCGAGTATGATTATTGAGTTAAAGGCAACTAGGTAACTATGCCGCTAATTTTAAATCCAGAGAAAAGCTACAATTTTCAAGGCCTATAACTTTTGTAGAACAACAAACATTACATTCATGAGTTATACTTCAAATATACAACTTTTTTTTCAAGTTATATTCATTGTTGACAAATCAAAAATTATAGATTTTGAATATTTATAAAAACTTCGCTGATATGCTTATCACTTTTACTCTCGTCGAATCAGGGATTGACAATACCTGTAGTCCTCGCACTGACCGACCAGATCCATAACTTATCCTGATATCTAAGGATGTTTGTTGACAAGTCGTCAACGCTACATACTCACCGGTAACGCGACAGCGCATAAACGGCACCTTAAATTAGCCACGTTAATTAGCAGAGGCATGGCATTAGGACAACAAGACAACAAACATTTAACAAGGCTCCTTTGATTGGGCCCGCTAATGATGTACACTTTGTTAGGGATCATTCAATTTGTTCCTCCTCACGAAATGAAAAGTAAATATAATAAGAGAAGTAGGCAGTGAAAACATTCCACTGTGTATGAAAGAGTCCACTATATGAAAAGGGCTAACGAGTAGCCTGACCAGAACCCTAATGAGCCCTAGGGTACTAACGATATATCCCTTATTAACATACACCCCCAACTACTAGTAGCTGCAATTAAAGCTACCCTTCGCCAAATATAATTAACGAAATTAACGACCGCCTTGACTTGTCGTTCGTTACTGGAGCCCCTTCCCTAATTGCCGGATTCCTTTACTCCACGTGGAAGATGAAAGCCCCAATTAGTCATTTTTCCTTTTAGCTCCTGTCTTTCTCCTCTCCTCCTTCTGTCTCGTTATCTCCCTCTCCTTTAGTCACTTCGTACGGCAATAACGAGCGTTTTTACACGCTACTAACGTCCACCCCCTGAACGATATGGTATCGATTAGTTTCCATATCAATCCAATGTAACTTCTCAAATAGGTATTGAAGTACATTCTTATTAGCTAAGATAGAAGGTCAACGCTATCCATAATGATTTGTAACAAAACGAATCAATTGATGATCAATTTAGTATTCATATCGCACACGGACTTACGATTTTCACATCTCAAAAACTGGTTATTGGGATATCGTGTTTGAAGTGTTTAACTGCTATCTAGTTTTCTTATAAGTTAGGGAATGAATATAAAGACATTTTCTTAATTTCTAATTGTTGTCTAAGTGTTTATTTAGTCTTCGTTCAGTTAAGAAAGATCTTTCATTACAATTTAAATAATTTGTATTTATTAATTTATTTGAGAGTTATCATTTTAATGTGCAGTGTCAATTGAGGTAATTCTGAAAGCTAGCATCATGGCCGCTGTTATCATTTTTCAACCAGACTGTGTTACTGTTGCCCTTATCCGCTTTAAGACTAAGCTACTATAACAGTAATGCAAAACTCAATCCGCTCTATGACATAAATTGTTAGGTTACTGTATTTTATATATTGCTACCTCGAAATTCCTGGTTTCAGAGACGTCACCTTGCCAAAGTGGATGAGCATTACATCGCATAGGCTTTGAACTGTTGAATTCGGTTGATTGAGTGGCTGCTCACGTTAACTATTCACTACACTTGCTCATTTCCATGACACAATTGGTTGGTCTTGATGTAGGAAAGCCGTTGTATTATGATGAGACTTTTTTGAATTTATAGCTCAATCTTTTTGTGTGAATAGCACTTAGTTTTTTTCATATGTGATCACGGATATTGCATAGACGATTACTGTTTAACATTTTTAAGGCCAGTTGCTGGGTCAGGAATTAGGCCTAGTTCTATGCTGTCAATAATAATCGATCCTTTAATGTCGGAATGAGCTGAATATGGTTGGATCCTGAATAAAACACAGAAGAGTACTGTGAAGTTAAATGGTAACCGTCTATACATTTTTTTTTAGTATCGAAATAGTTTCCCATTACTGAGCCAATAAATAATTTTTTTCTTCGACTACTGTAGTCAATATTAGTGATTACAAGATCACTTGTAAAAGCTTAAGATTGAACTAAACTGTTTGCAGTTGTGTGGATTATCGAGTGATTCAGATAATCTCTTGAAATAGAAAAAATGTCATTTTAAACCCATACAATTGCCTAAGTCATAAAACGAGTAAAATATTTTGAAATATATTCCTAAGATACTTTTTTTATTTCTATTCGTTATGTCAGAAACAATTATGTCACCCACGCAATGAATGCCATTCTCTTTGTTTTCAATGAGTACGGCTGTTACAGCGTGCCAACTATCACTGATGTAACCAATCAGTGAATGCAAAAAACATAATTTCATCACTTCAGTTATGAATTCACTCCTATGTGAATATCATTGGCAAATAATTCGAAAAAAGATCAGAAATGATGCTAGAGGCTCCGTTGTCTACATATTTTAAGTGATCAAGGAAGGAGATCTCTAACACAACACATTTTCGGGATGCCTGATATGGTATTTAAAATTAAATACAAACCTTTAAATTAAATTAATAAAATATACCAAAGTATATATTAATTATATAATTTTAATTTTGAAAATCCAACCCTCGCGAAATGGGCTCTAAAATTATAATTTGACTATAATGGTTGCTCATTTTCTCGAAACAGTAAGACCTTTATGATTACTTAAACGGATAAAATACCGAAAGAAGTTGGACTAACGCGGGGACTAGAAAAAAAATGTAATGGTGAGATAATCTCTGAAAGCAAACATTCTCACGATAATGCGTTTTAAGTGCGCTAAAAATGGAAGAAAAAAAAATTAAAAACAACAGCAGCTGGTTTAACATTCGAGCGATTATAAAGCGATCAGAAATGAATTAAGACTATCATCTTGATCTAGGCTTTAATTGAACCTAAAATTTGTTCGTAAAAGTTTTTACATTAACAAAAAAGTTATTTTAAATGATTTCATTTTTAAAATGAAATTTTCTGCTAACATATTTGTTCAGGTATATTTATTGATTACTATTTCTAGGAATGGGTGGTGCTTCATCGAAAGAAGATGACAGGGCCGAGGTTCGTTACTAACCAAGCAGCTTATTAGGGGTTTGTCCTTACCAGCCGAAGGGTATAACTTTGTCTCGTTACCTTTCTCTTATATCTTGAGTATTTTTGCGTCGATACATCTATATAATTCTATGTCCATCATGATCTTTTTACAGGTAATATTCATCTTTTATTCAATAATATATATATATATATATATATATATATATATATATATATATATTTATATATATATATATATATATATATATATATATATATAGATTTCATAGCGTGGGAATCTCGTAGACTGTTCAATTAACCTCTGTTATATACTATGTAACAACATAGCTACAGATTTATAATCTATATTTATGATCGTATAATAATTATATTATTAATAATTCTTTAAGTTATTCATAGGCTAATATTTATGAAAGTAAATTTGGTAATATAATTAGCAATAAAATAAGCAGTAGTTAAAATATTATAAAAGAAAAATCTACAAAGAAGGAACTTACCAAATACTTCAGCAAAAATAAGTAAGTAATAAAAAATATTTCAGCACCAGTAAAATTAGTTAAAAACTTGAAAAAATACTGCTTTATCTCTGCACTCAAGAATCTTAAAAAAAAAAAAATTAGTTTAATTTTGATGAGCTCATATAAAAGTAAAAAGTAGAGAAATTGAACGAGTAAAAAAAGATATTTTGGTTTATTATTTTCAATAATGAAAGTTTGTTATCGACCAATAAAAAAAAATTTAACCCTGCCCCCCAAAATAATTAAGGTTCAAGTTCTAAGATATGTCAGAACTCAAAAGTCAAATTAAAATAAGTTAAAAAACATCCGTTCGCCGTCCGCGTCTTTTTTCCGAGGCCAAAGTCTACTCCACGAGATCCTCAGCACTGCTCATTACCATCCGCCATTTCGTTTCGACGTGGTGGCTGATAAAAGGTTTAAAAAATAAAATAAATGCAAATAACTTTTTTTGGATATATACAATTTGGAAATTACAAACTATTGTGCAATAATTTACCACGTTTTTTAAACACTGAAGTCACCGAAAGTTGGAGTTTATACTTGATAAAATAGACATTTAATCAGAAAAACTTACATTTACTTTCATACCAAATGCAGCATCTATTGGTCGATTTCAAGAATTAGCACATTTAAAAATTACAGCAAGAAACTTCTTTTAAAATAAAATGAATTAGTCACGTTTTCCTATCGTTTAGTAAGTATATATATCAACTGAAACACAGCCGAAAGATTTAACGCTTGGAGAAAAATGAAATATAAATTACTAATGATATTAATTTTACATAAATAATTTATGTAGAAATTTGCATTAATTATTAGACGAAAATAATAAATGAGAAAAAAACTATAAAATTTTATAATTTAATATATATATATATATATATATATATATATATATATATATATATATATATATATATATATATATATATATATATGTATATATCCTATATAAATAAATAAATAAATAAATAAACGACTATGACAATCAGAAAACAGCTAAAACACAAGCATCGTGGTCCATAGATGGCCCTAACGAAAAAAACAAAAAAAAACATAAATGATATGTATAATATATATATATATATATATATATATATATATATATATATATATATATATATATATACACACACACAATATATTGCTATGTTTCTGGCAGTCTGCTTTTCTAGAGCAGGTGGGGGTTCCAGAAACCGCATTTATTTGTGTAATATACACTGTATTTTTATTGATTCCAGAAGGGAACGGATCAATCAAACTGTATTATCGATTTATCTTAACTTAAAAGGCTTGAGACCACAGACGCCCTGCTATGGTCACTAGGCTGTGATATTATAAATACCAGTGGAGTTCTTTTCCAAGAGTGTGGCATACAGGATAAATATAATAATAGATTTTGACATAAGATCTGATTTTATTTAAGAGGATTTATTAATTAATCTGCTGGTTTAATTATGAACAACTTGAATTCACTTCATTATAAAAACCTATTGAGTTTAACATCTGTATTTGAGAATACTGGGTCTAACTTGCTTATTTAAAATCTTACAGTGCCACATAATATTATACAACAATGTACTTAACGAATGTAGGGGACTTTGATTTATCTGGTGTTCTCGGGTGTCTTCGTAATATCGGGTACTTTCCACCTTGCAGCTTGATGGTCTGGTTTTCTCTCATCGGCTGCGGTCTCCAGCTCTGCCTGCCAGTACATGCTGAATCCGTCTCGGATGGACTGCTCAGCTGCTCTTCCTTCTTCTACTCTTACAAATTCACTCCCTCACATTCCAGCTCTAACTGCCTATGATTTCGTGTCGCCTGTCCGTTCTCTCTCTTTCACCTGCACCTTCTTGAAAAGTCAATTTTGACTTGGCCCATGCTCTCCTTTAGCCCTACTCTCTTTAAGCCCTCCTATTGGATCTTATAAGAATTTTGTCTGAGAGGCGTGTCCCTTCCATCGGCTTCGAGGAATTTGAAATTATTGTCTCTTTATCCTTGGCCACAAATTTTACTGCACCTGGCCAGGAGAGCCTCTGCCTTATTTTTACGATGCCTTATCTTTATGTATTGTTAAGCCGGAGTCTCTAAAATCGACCTTTGCAGGTCAAAAGATCCTGTGCACGATTTTTCGTTGTTCGAAAGGGAAACCTATTTATGCCAATATTGAATAAATTACATGACAACTACTTAAATTACCCACTATTTAATTACTATTATTTAATCGAAAATATTTCCTTCCATCTCAGTATTCTCACTACATAGCGATATATATATATATATATATATATATATATATATATATATATATATATATATATATATATATATATATATATATATATATATATAGATGGAATTACATTTTTAAAACAATTTTCATATGTCTCTTATACTTGTTCAGTATGTTGAAAAACTGGACGCCAAATCGCAGTGACGGACTAGGACTGGTTAGGAAATCATTTATAGACCATTCATTCTTTATTGGGAGGATATAATAGGTACGAATGGAAGAGAAACGCGGTTAGATATTTTGATTTGCATAATCTCTTTAATTAAAAGATACTAAAATTCTCAATAGCATTATAAATAATACATTTTAAACGGTTAAAGTCTTATTAAAATAAAATACTCTTCATTATCATTTCATCATTATATCATCATTTTCTAACCAATAAAGGCATAAGAATAATAAATATATTGCTTTTATGATAAAACCTATTTTACTGAATTCAAACACATAACTTAGCATCATTTATTCAGAAAAATATCAGCTTTAATGGGATTTCTGACACCTATAGTCATTTTTTGATGTATACAACACACACTACATAATAACGGATACAAATAAGACCTTAAAAAATATTTTTCTTACCATTTTCGATTTAAAGGTTCATAAATTTAGGATAAAAGCCATCAACCAGGGAATGCCTTAAGTGTCATATTTTATGTTGGACAAACACAAGATTGGAGATTAAATTATATGATCCTTATTAAATCTTGCGAAGTATGGAATGCGCATAAAATCTCGCTGATGAAATCCTCATCGATTTAAGCTTCTCATTGTTAAAATGGCTTCCTTTAATAATAATGTAATCTATATTGAATTCCATATTAAATCTCTGGTCTATGAGGGATTTTCACTTGTCAGATTTGAAATATTAGTTATATAATGTATAAATAAATTGGATGAAATTATTATTTTCTCGAATATTTTAGATGGAGGATATTTGCTAATCCGTGAAGAAAAACAGGAAAAAAGTTTTGAGATTTCACTTAATTTACCTAATTTGGAATATCTTGTGTTCAGACAAAGATAAGGAAAAAAAGGACTCGTTCTGTAAAAAATGAGTTGTTATCGAAAGTGTCGTTCACTATTTCTGAATCCCTCTCGTTCTCCAAAAGTACTAAACGTTTTAAATGAAACTATATGGTTAGTTAGTAGCGTTTGTTTAGTTCACAGTTTCGAAAAAGAACCAAGGTATAGGTAGTCAATTTATGATCCGTTCGTACCAACAGGCGAAAAGCAAAATCAGAATAAAGATAGATGCTCTATTATCAATTTTAGAGGATCTTGTTTGACTCATTGAAGAGATATTATCAAAATTCAGCTTCAATTTATGACATTGGTTTAATTCGTTATCTGAATCATTTGAGATATCGAAAAATGTCAGAAATTTCTAAGAATTTTATAAAGATTATTAACGTTTTAATAAAGCAGACAAATTATAGTGTTGTTTTATTTAGTATTAGTGTGTTTTATTAACACTTTATTATAAATTTACTAAGACTGTTGCCCGAATAAAATTCTCAGTTTTTATATTAGTTAGCTGTCATTCTAAATTGTTCAGAATTTTGAAATTCTAAACTCCCTGCCAACATCTAAGAAAAAAATGTGAAAAGATTACTAAGCAAAATAAATCATTCCGCATGAGTTATTCCTACGGACCCTTTAGTGCCCAGTTAAACTTCGAATGTATTAAAGTTCACGTAATATTTGCAATATATGTATCTATTATATCGTCGATAAGAGTGTGAAACCAGTTTGGTTTAGAATCATTTTATAATTTTATTTTATTTTTGTTGTAAAATTGATGCACTACAATTATTTGTTATTTTTATTTTCTTGATAGTATGCTAGTGCATACCTATTTAAAAAAAAAACACATCAATATGATGAAAATTTAATTTTTTAAACATCTTTTTGCCTCTTCTGAAGATTCGGAATTTGACGGTTACATGATTTCACACTTTTCCTGACGATATTTTATAATTATTTCCAGTAAGAGAATAGGCTTCAAGACCCATCTTACACTAGTTACTATAAGGCTATCTTCTCATCCTTGGTTGATATGGACTAAAACTTTCAAGGTTTAGATGGTTTGAACTTTTCATCCAATCAGATATACGGAAAATCAAGAGGTAGAACTCTACTTTTTCCAGCTGTGAGGTCTAAGCGTTCAACCTAGTTATTATCAATGTAATCAGGAAAGGTATGAACAGGGACTGCAACAATTTACTGGTAGGGGAAAAAAATATAAGATTTCTCGAGAAAAAAAATGTCAGAAGGTATCAGCTTTGATTTTAAATTTTAGTAACTCTTTGAGTAAAATGTTCTACAACTTTCGCAGTTTCAAGTAGGATCGTATTTCTCTATAGTATTTCTCTGTGATTTTAACTAAATGCTCTGAAACTCTGCAGAGAGTTAGTTGTTGTTATTCTACGTGGGCATAAACATTCTATGACAGGATTTTGAATTATTCGCGAATTAAGATCTCATTTTACATATACAGATTATATATATATATATATATATATATATATATATATATATATATATATATATAACTTATGTTCGTTCCGAGGACTTAAAATAAAAAAAAAAGGAAAAAAGGGAACGAAATGACACGCACACTTGTTGAGAAAAGACTGACTTTATTGCCTTAATAATCCTCTATATATAGTCTTAGGGAGTGTTTACATCTTAGAGTTAGGATTAAGTTGTATAAAGTTACACTGTGTACCTTAACTCCCCCCTGCCAGTTTACGAACACTTCTCGTAAACTTTACTCCTATAATACACTCTGAACAACAAACAAAAACACGAAACAACAAAAACAAAAAAATAAATAAATAAAAATGATACTCTGCCATGTAAACACCCAAAAATATGAAACATAATACAATAATACAACTAAATACAAAATTCTTATAGCTAAACTTATGAACTATTATACAAAAAGAAATAATGAACAACTTAAGAAATCGACATCTGTCAAAATGAACATAAATCATCCTTTGATACATCCGAACTGCTCCCGTAGAAGAGAGGATACTCACTCATGCCTTATCAGGATTGTCCGGGCTCGCCCAGCGGAATCTTTAATTGTTCAATGTGAACGGTTCTCCGTTTCCTCGGTTCTTTGATACTCTGGATGGTCACTACATTGTGTTCACGTATCACAATCACCTTGAATGGTCCCTCATAACGTACCGCCTCTTTAGTCCTGTTTGATGCCAATTTTCGGTACACGATAGTCCCTATCTTAACATCCTCCATCCTGTCCCGTACCCGGATATTTTCCCGTGCCACCCTTCTACTCTTTTCCGCCGCGATCCTCCTGTGTGCTTTCTCCCGCAGTTTCACGAGCGCTACCCTATTACTCACTAATCGCTCTGCCAACCCTTCGTCTACTACCGTGCTCCCTCCGTCTCTTCGCCGCTCTCGAAGCCCGAAGATTACTTCAAACGGGGAAAACCCTGTAGCCATATGAATCGAATGATTGTATGCTGCTACCGCCTTTGGCATCGCGCAATCAGCCTCCAACCCCTTGTCTACGTGGAACACTCGCAGGTGATCTCCCAGCGTACTGTGCAACCTCTCTATCCCTCCCCTACTCTTGGGGTGTCCCGGTGTGTTAATATGCCAAGCTATCTCCAATGCCTTCGTCTCGTTTCGCAGACTCGCATTATCGAATTCTCTCCCTCCATCGGAAGAGATCGTATCCGGTATCCCATAAAATTGGAACCATGTTCGTAGAGCCGCGATCACTGCCTCTGCCGACCGGTCTTGTACTGGATATGCCATCGCCAGCTTGCTAAATACGTCTAGCACTGTAACCCATTTAAACCCTTTCCACGTGAATGTATCCACCTGCAGGTCGCTTAACGGTGCGCTAGGTGTCGTCGTCTCTTCTTGCTTCCCAGTTGGAGGGTGACGATCATATTTCGTAGTTTGACACACTACACATGCCCTTAACACCTTCTCTATCGTCTTTCGCATTTTCTCCCAGAAGTACTTCCTTTTCAATGCTTGCAAGGTCTCGTTTACTCCTCGGTGGTTCGTCTTCCCCTGGTGGTACGCCAGAGTAACCTCCTCCTGCCGTTCTGGATCTCTGATCGTCTCCACCATGAGTTTGCATCTGACGAACGTCCTATCGATTCCAATTTTCTCGGTCTGCCATAAGCGCTTTATCTTCTCCCAGACCGATGCGTTTACTACATACAGATAATGGGTGGTTCCTGGTCTGGACGCGTCTTTCAGGGCCCTGCAAATCTGCTCCTCTCTTACTCCTGGATGCGACCATATCGTGTTAATACTATACTTGCCATATTTTGAGTAATCCACCTTCATCAATCCCGACGTCCGGGTTTTCCAGATAATCTGACGTTTCTTGTCATTGATGATTTCCTCCCTCTCCTCCATATCCGTTGGCCTGTCTTCCGTAACACTTCCGTCCCCCGTCGACATCCTTTCTTCTTCTGCTTCCCCTGACTCTGGTTCCCCTTCACCCTCAGGCGTCCATTCCCTTACGAATCTCTGTAGCTCTCCGGAATGTTCCCCTCTTTCTGTCTCTATCGCATTGACCTGCAGCGCTCGAGATAGCCAATCTGCCACAATATTCTCTCTTCCTGGTTTATAAGCCACAGGTTGTTCCCCCTGTTTTCCGTCCTGCGACAGTACCGCCCCCAACGCGTATTCGCTCGCGTCTGTGGTGATAGTGAATGGTTTCGAGAAATCAGGGAACGCAAGTACCGGTTCTTCCTGTAATCGCGACATACACTTTCGAATATTACCCTCAATCGTAGGCGTTATCACGACTTTGCTCCCTTTCTTCAGAAGGTTATTCAGGGGTACTAAATATTCCGCCATCTCCGGGACGAATCGTCGATAATAATTTAGCGTTCCCAGCAGCCTCCTTATTCCTCTCACATCCGTTGGGATTGCCATCTTTTGGATAGCCTCAACCTTCCGCGCATCGGGTCGTACTCCCTCCTTTGATATATTATGCCCCAGGAAGTTGATCTGGTCTCGCCCCAGAATCGATTTCTCTACAGACAGCTTTAGTCCGAATTGTCTCAGCCGGTCGAAGACGCATCTTAGATCTGCTATATGTTGCGCTTCATTCTTACTGAAGATCAGCAGGTCGTCCATGTAAACCTGGCAGACCGATTCGTCCAGTCCCCGCAAAAACTCGTCCATGAGTCTCTGAAACGTTATGGGCGCGTTTTTCAACCCAAACGGCATCCGGGTAAATTCGAAATGACCCCTTTCGAAAGTAAAAGCCGTCTTATGTTGGTCCCTCGGGTGCATCTTTATCTGGTGGTACCCAGCTTTTAAGTCCAGCGTGCTAAACACAGCCGCTCCTCCTAACCTATCCAAGATATCTTCGAATCTCGGTATCGGGTATTTCTCGTCCAGGGTGTTCTCGTTTAGTTTCCTAAAATCTACCACGACCCTATACTTCTCCCGCTCGCCGTTTTCCGGACTCTTCTTCTTCACTGCCCAAAGGGGGCTGTTGTATGGCGACGTGCTGTCGGTAATGATACCTTGTTTCTTCAAACTCTCCAGCTCTTCCCGGATATGTTGCCGTAGAGCTTGCGGGTACCTTCTCTCCTTGACGTATGTCACCCTATCCTGTTTCAGCGGGATCTCGTGTACCGTTTCCCCCGTTACACTCAATATATCTCCCTCTTGGAAAAAAATATCCGCGTACTCATCTCGTAACGCCTGTCTCCAGTCTTCCCGGTTAATTGCCCCGACTCTAATTTTGTCCTTTCTCAGAACCCTCTTACACCTGTACTTCTTTGTTCCTATCCTAATAATCCATTTCCCGTCCTGACTCCTTATCCGCGCTCCCATTTTCCCTAGCAGGTCGCACCCGATTATTCCCCCGTATTCCCGAGGCATATTCTCCACTACGTGCACCCTCAATTTTCCTCCC
The DNA here is from genome assembly GCA_948150685.1 of Rhaphigaster nebulosa. Taxonomy (NCBI): domain Eukaryota; kingdom Metazoa; phylum Arthropoda; class Insecta; order Hemiptera; family Pentatomidae; genus Rhaphigaster; species Rhaphigaster nebulosa. Next base: position 102,512,566 of record OX411309.1, on the reverse strand, counting down.
TCGGTTCCCCATTTATTCAAATCTATCCCCACTTCCCCTTCTATCTTACATGGACCATTCAAGGTGATTAATCTACATCCACATACCTGTACCTGGGGTATCCTCTCTCCTTCACAAAACGCCTCTATCGCACTCCGACACATTATCGTATTTGAACTGCCTGTATCCACCAAGCACCGTACTCCTCTCGCAACTCTGATAATAGGCAAGCCACCACACTCACTCTCTATGTTATGCACTACCGCGTAGTTGCCTCTCTGCTCGCACTTTTCTCATTCATTATCTCTCGATACCCTCTCCTGCGTTGCTCTTCGTCCGCCGCTTCTTCTGCCGCTCCTTCCTCCTCCAGCTCCTCTGTTTCCTGGTTCGATTTCCTCTTCGTCCGTCTCCGAGGCTTCCGATGACCCTATCGACTCAGATGGTGATCTGCTCCTCTTCCACATTCTTTGCGCATTCACCTCCATGGGTTCCCCTCGATTTGCTTCACCGCGTCTGCTCATGTAGGGACACTGCCTCGCAATGTGTCCTTCGGTGCCGCATTCGAAACATCTCGTTCGGGGGCATTGGGCTACCAGATGTCCCGTCTTCCCACATCCATGACACCTCCTGTCTTCCCTTTTCCAGATCTTCTTCTCCGGTCCTTGCCTCCTTTCTCGTGCCATCGTCCTCTCCCGTCCAACGAATTCCGTCTCTCTTCTCCTTCCCATATCTGGCCTAGGTTTGTTCCTACTTGTCTCGGGCCTCCTGTAAGTTACCCTACTCCATCCCGTTTCTGCTTCCTCTCCGAATCTCGCCTCTTCATCCCTGGCACTAGCGTCTACCATCTCCTGGGCACATTCGATGAACGTTTTGTCTCTAGACAGCCCCTCTTTCTTTCCCGTGTCTCTCGCTAGCTGCACTTTCAATATAGTTGACAAAAACGCCATCCTGCCCTCCACCTCGGCTGCGTTCAGAGTTTCTCTCATCTTCTCGGTTATCTTGTTGTATCTGGCTAATAGCGATCCCGCATACTGCCCATTCGTTTGGTAAGGCTTCTTCGTCTCCCTGAACATTCGAAAAATATCCTCTTCTGGGGCCCACCGGCCTCCCCCAAATGCCTTTTTCAGCCTGTCCTTCACTATGATCCAAGGTGTATCCTCGTCCGCCTGAATTAGGTTAAGTATGTTCCTTTTTACTCGACATACTAACGCTGCTCTCAGTGCGTTCGCATCCATTGGGTCTATGAGGTCTTCCGCCAACTTTGCCTCTATGCGTGTCACCACACGGTCGCCTCCCTTGAGAAAATGATTTAGCTCACCGATTTCTCCGTTGAACCTTTCTAGATCTGTGATCGCCTTTCTTAGATCCTGCGATGTCGCCGTCTTTATCTTTAGCCATTCTAGGGCGTTTGCTTGTGCTGCCGCCAAATTCGCGTGCGCCGCCGCCATGGTTTCCGTTGGCAACGCTGGGATGTCCTGTGGTAGTATCAAGGTTGCCGGCCGCACTATCTCATCTGGCATACTGTAACCTTCTCACTTGTCCTGGTCAATTTAAAAAAAAAACAGACGCGAACAGCGTGAACATAAAAAAACACCAAGAGAGAAAAAGAAAAAAAAACAACTCTCTATTCCGAGTATGGCCTCCCGGGTTTCGGCACCACTTATGTTCGTTCCGAGGACTTAAAATAAAAAAAAAAGGAAAAAAGGGAACGGAATGACACGCACACTTGTTGAGAAAAGACTGACTTTATTGCCTTAATAATCCTCTATATATAGTCTTAGGGAGTGTTTACATCTTAGAGTTAGGATTAAGTTGTATAAAGTTACACTGTGTACCTTAACTTATATATATATATATATATATATATAATTATTGTAAGGATTGAAATAAAGACAGCGTTGAATACGTTATTATATATAATGCCCTGGCCATACCTGTATATTTAAATATCTGTAGATCTGTATGCACATCTTAAGCGTATTTTTATATATATATATATATATATATATATATATATATATATATATATATATATATATATATATATATATATATTTATGCATGTGTGTATTATCGCCGATCAACTTTTTGCATCTATTCATGTCGTCTGAACTTGAAGTGTGGTATATAATCACTGGCATATATGTATGTATATAATTGAAATGAATTGAATTGAAATTAATACTTTATTGCATCTGATGCTCTACCATTCCAGTATAGATAAAATCGTGCATAACTAAAAATCCGGCCATGGAATTGTTTTGTGCCCACGACGACTTTTGCTCAGATTGAAAAAAAAGCTCTATTGAAAACTAGCTCTCTGCAGTTTCAGAAAATTTGATTGAAACCACTTTTTTATGAAATACTGCGGAGTCTTTTCTCAACTTTTTGGGTTTTCAAATTATTGGATGGGGTGACACCCCACAACCCTTGGCGACGTCTCTGGGTATGATGTATTATACCAACATATAGAATGACGATTTATAAAAGCGTTATGAGAAGTTATTTTGATTGTTTAATATGTGTTCATTTATTAATTTTTAATTTTTAGAAGGCCACGGTAATTTTAGCCTATAGTACTGTTTCGTTTGCCAATTTTTTGTTTTAAACGCTGTCTAAATAACGAAAGAATTTTAAAATAAAACTTGTATTAAGATGGGAGATTGGAAGGGACCGGGGAGAATTAAAAGCACACAGAGAGAGACGGATATAGGGAGCAAACCGAGTGACAAGAGCTTAATGTAAGCGAGAGAAGAGCTCCCGAGTCGGCAAACAGAGGCAAAGTAAATTAACCAACTTATTAGACTGCTAATTTGAGAAATTCAATTTTCACGAGGCCCCTTTGTGAACGCAGGCAGCCAATTGCCTTGATTTCTATAAACAAATTAAGATAAACGAGTTGGCGGGTAATGTGCAGAGAACATTGAAAGCAGGCTACATTGTGCGGTTCACATATTGTAGCAGAGTCGCTCTAAATTAGGACATATCTTCCCTCAGCTTCCCTTTAACACTATGGTAGTCATCCTGTGTACATCCGTGTATTACCTAAGCAATCCATCTTATGTACTAAACGGATCGGGTTATATACAATATGTTTCAAGCACTATCAAGTTTTACCACTTCTTACAATGATGATAGTAAAATATTGACATAAACATTATTTATTGAAAAATAGGATAGATTGGTAAATGAATACATGGATGGAAGAAAATATTCGGTCTATCTAAAATAATCAGTTAATAGAAAATATTCAGTTGTTTTAAATATTCTATCGATAAAAAAAAAAAAAAAAAAGTAAGAAGAAACCATTCAATCAACCAAAATAATCGTTGAAAATGGTTTGTAATTTCCAAATTGTTATATACGTATCAAAAAAAAAAAAATAAATAAAAAAAAAATAAAAGGCTTTGGTATATTGATTCTAAAACACTGTTTTCCCTCTATCTTCATAAATGGCAAAGATAATGGCTATGAAACCTTTAATCGGTTGCCAATATTAAACTAAATGGCGGATGGTAATATCGAGTTCCGAGGATCTACCTGATGACCTGTGACATTGGTGGCAAATCACGAAAAAAATCAGTACAATATTTTCGTAGAAAAGCCGCGGACGATTTTTGTTTGTTTGTTAGATTTTCGGAATCTACGTATCTTGAAAAGTAAAACCTAAAATTTTGATAGGAGTTAACATTTCTTTTTTCTTGTTCGGTTACAAAGGTTCATTATTGAAAATAACAAATCAAATTAGTTAAAAATAACTTGTCGTTTAATCGGAATAATTCGCACCCATATCGTGCTTTTTGAGACCAGTAGTCATTTAAAAATTCATTTTTATTTTTATTTTATCACATATATAATCTCATTCTGTATATTTATATGTTTCTCATTTCGGTTAAAAAGACAAAATGCAACACACCTCACATCCACAGTCTAAAAAGACATATCAACTAGAGCAGTTATGTCTGTATATATGTCTGTGTGATTTTTTTTCTCCTTCCTGATGATGCCTGAATTGACGAAATATCGACAGGTTTGTTGTTTTCCCAGGTTTTCAGTTATTTTACAGACTCTAAGCTTCGTGTATTTAATCTTCTATTTATTTCCTAACAATTGTTTTACGTCTGTGTTTATGTTTTGGCTCTTCTGTAATAATATCATTTGTAATGATATCAAACATGCTTTAAAGTATTACGACTAATATCTATTGTGAAATAGGATGAAATATTCTGAAGAACAGCGGCTCCAATTACAATCGTTACACCTGCGGTTGCCTGGAAACTTTGTTTTAAAGCACGATAGCCGGATTAAGTTTTAATTATAAGGAAGATACCTATTATTTGAAAAGTTACACTTCTACCTCATGTTACTCGACACCGCATCTAAAAAGTTGCAAAAGTTTCTTTCGGTATCCATATCATGTTTCATTTTAGATTAAATTTCGATGGCATCCTACTGCTTATACGGTCAGATTTTCGATTTTCAATAATATATTTATTACCATTTTGTATAGCGAAATATCTGTTTTGCTTGTGTGTGTGTGTGTGTGTATTTCTTTTTTTTTTTTTTTTTTTGTTATACCCTAAATTACAAAGTCTTCTGAAAGCATTGAGACATACCATGGGTGAATTTTTGATCTTCTGAACCTTCCGAAAATCTTTGGGAACTCGAATAAGTGATATTTCAGGTATGTTTATTTAAATAGGATAACGAAGTTGTCATGCTGCAGTGGATATGACGTGTATAACTGTTTTATTTATTTCCCTTTTTAATTTGAATAATATCAACTTAAATTTCTCGAAGGTAAATATAAATTCCAATTTCATTAAATATATAGATGCTTAATCCTATAAATTATTTTACTTGATCAGTTATTTTCAGATCATTAATTGGATTCTCCGAATCATTACCGGATTCCATCCATCAACTCTTCATAGCTAGTTCCCCCTATTAGCAACAGAATGCAAATCGAACGTCATAATTTTCAGCGACAGTAATTATTTTAATGAATCTCAATTAATCCCGTCTTTCTCCATTCTTATAATTGCTTACATGTACTGATGTAATCTAATATCAATTTGGAAACTCTAATGGCTTAGGCGAGCATCAAATTTGCAGTAGAATGAAATTTTGTTTCTTGTTTGTCCAGAATAATTATAATACAAATCATTTCTGTTCAACAACTTGTTTTCTGAAAATAATTTCAAGTTCCGTTTAGCGCTACTAAATTCACAAGATGGACTAGATGGCATTTTTCTTATTTTCATTAACAACTATTTCATTTCGCTCTTAAATTGATAGAATAGACTTGTTGGCATTTGGCCTCTGTTTGTTAGTTATTATTTCGAGCTTGTTGAAACCCTTGACGACTTGCATAAAGGAAAGTGCCCAGTTATTATATGAAATATCCTTCTTTCTCCTCTATATTTATGAGTTACTTACCAATTGTGTTTTGATCTATTTGCTAGTGGCCATTGCGGAGTCTTTCCTAATCAGACCATTACAATTATTCAGCATAAGGGAATTTTTGTGACTGAAGTTTGACGTATGATTTAGTAGTCTACTTAAATTAAAAAAAAAAAATGAATTTTTACTGTTTATTTTATTTTAGCTTTCTATATAGTTTATTAGTCACTAGCCCTAAAATTTCTAATTGTATGGTATTAATTGATCTTGTAATAAAAAAATGGATGTGCTAAATATGAGACACAACAGGAAGCCAAATATGAGATATCTCATATTGGGCACACAATGTGTTATTTAATTTAAGGGAGGAGAAATAAAAGGAAACGTTGCCAAGTTATAACAAGAAAAAGAATGCATATTAAAAAAGATTCGAGCGACGATGAAAGTTCTGACGATGTAGAACTTCCTATTTAGGACTCAGACGATGATGTTTCGAGCATGATGAGGCAGATCCTGAATGCATGTTTTGCATTTATAGATTTTCCGAAGATAATCATGGTGAGAAGTGGGAATAATGTTAAAAGTATTTTCGTTGGTCGCATGAAGATTGTGGTGAAATTATAAATTCAATGTTTTTGTGCAATTTTCGTTTTTCTAAATATGTTTTCCTTTTACAGGCATTTTTCTTATTAATCATTTTTTAGTTTTTGTTTTTGATGATTTACATATTTAACAGCTATTTTGGTGTGACATACTAAGCTATCTTTATTTATTTATTTTTTTATTAGTAAGGCTGAAAATACAGATAGCTACTCAATTTCTTATCGAAAACGCCAAATTTAGACAAGATTTATCCAAGGCACTAGCACAAATAGATAATTGAAACTGTATAGAATCATTTATATCCTTTTGGTTGTAAAATATACATTATTTTCATAAGGAATACACACTATCTCATATCAGGGAACCCATTCCCACAACAGCTGATTTAGAAAATGTTTGAAAACACTGTTTTAAAAACATTTCCGATACCATTCTCTAAAAAGTTTTTTAACGATTCAAAAGACTATTAGTTATAGAGTAACAAAAAAAAAAAAAGGTATATATATTTGGTTAATATTGGGGAATCTCCAGCGCAATTTTACAAAAAGTATCTCATACTAGTGTACTAGTATACTCATAATTTAATTTTTTTCGTATGAACTAGCCTAAATATTATTTTACTTTAAGTTTTACATAAGTTAGCATTATTCCATAATAATACAATTTAACATTAAATTAAAATATAAACAAATAAAATAAAATTGAATGTATACGCCAAGAACACTAGAGATGAATTAGCTTAAATTAAATCAAGTTTCCTATGCCTTTTAATTTTATTTTCAAAATATATTATTCTTCAAGAAAATCTTCTTATATGAAAATCTTATACAGCTATTGGTCAAATAATTGAATATACAGTAACTTCAAATTGGAAGTAAAAATGAGAACTACTGTTATTTTGCTTATAGTCTTAAATTTTTTGTTAAGCAATCTGCATTAAAATTTCTTTTTAAAGAGGCTGAAGAATTTTTCATTTTTAACAGAAAGTTATCTTCAATTGCTGTTCGGATGAACAGCATCAGTGAATAGAAAATTCTTTGTATTAAATTTGTTATGTATTGAAGCAAGCTAACGCTAACGCTAGCTAACCATCAAACTTATTTTAACTCTCTATTTCTTTTATTTTTTTATTTTTTAGAAAAGGTAATCTAATAAATGTGTTACGACAGATGCTCCGGAAGAGTCACAGTAAAAAATTAATGGCAACCCGGAAAAAAAAATAATACAGCCAGCAATCAAACCTGCATTAGCAAAACTCTTGCATCACAGCGTAGACACCAAAAAACGGCTCAAATGAGCCTCACAATCAGCTCACGAGCATGGACAAGGACAGGTATTTTCACACCTCAGACTCTAATTACGGAGGAACAGGCAATGCTCTGTACAACGGGCTGTGATTGTGAAAGCGCGGTTCAACGCTCGCTGCAATGGGACACGTTGAGGGAATGATTTAGGTGCTCTGCCTTCTTCAGCCTGGTGTCTTCAGCGACTGGGGTTCTTGTCCTGTAAGGTTTCTGCATCCAGAGATGAAATATAATGAAGGATGCTGAAATGGTAACGTATTAAGAAGATTCAGCTAACACGCGGATACACAATTGCATACTACGTGTAACGTATGATAAGATAAAATTAGTCCACAAAACAACGCCCACTTGTATACAATACTTCAAAATTTATTAATTAGTCTCTTTATCAGAAATAATAAAGTTTTATAGAAATTAATACTTTCCTCAAACTGTGATACGGAATTGAATCCGTTGAAGCTGTGATATTTTTGTTTCTTTTTTCAAAGTTATCAAAACTGTATTATTTAATTAACGATAAAAAAAAAACTTTTACTTTCGATATAGCAGGAATTCTTTATATTCTATCCCTAACCACTTTGGACAGTTCAAATTGCACGAAGTTTAATTTGTTTTTTTAAAACGAATTCTAAAATTAGTGAGAACTGACAAATTAAAAAAACAAAACAAGAAAATATATTATTATATATTATATATATTTATATTATATATTATATTATATATATATATATATAGAGCATTGCTATTCAAGAAGCTACTGATATTTGTAATTCGATTGTTGATTTTGTATCACAAGAAATATTATGCACTTAGCCTAAATAACAAGAGATTTTTTATTCTTTTATTTTCAGATAAAATAAAAATGAAAATATGATTAGCAAGTGCCTTTTGTATTACTAAATACATATGTAATTTACATCCAAACATAGCCAATAGTCTATGTTATTTTAGTGTAAATGTCCCTTAGTGGATGAAACAACAAAAAATAATATTTTTTGAATGTAATAATATATAATATATTCTATGTAAAATAAATAACCTACGAATCCATTAGCATAGCTTACAATTATTTATAAAATCCTTTTATCTAGTGGTATAACATCAATTAATCTAATGTATTTTTATTAATTAATCAAAATAGAATTATTGAATTTTGTACGACTCTCCCAACTAAAAATTTGTTCATGTATCGCTTTATTTAAAAATTCTGCATTTTCGAAAATAGCCATGATCTAGTCGTAAAAAGAGATGATCGGAACTGATATTATTGGCAATTTAGCAGTTTAATTTAGTTAACCTGAGTTAGCGTCTATACCTGAGTGTATGAACATTTATCATTAGAGAGGATTGGGTCATGCCTACAATTAAAAAAAAATGGCTTTTACTACAGAATTTTATATAATATAAAGAATCACAAAGAAAGAACTTATAAATAAAAGAACTTTCGAATGAACGAAATTGATCTTAATAAATCGGAAAACATTTTTTTTTTTTTTTATATTTTCATAAGTAAATGCGAAAATGAAATAAATTTTTAGTAAGTGTTATTTCGCAGAAATTTGACACTAGATGAAATGACAGTGCAGCCGTAATAGTTATTTGTATTCTTTTAGTTTTCATTTACTAATTTTTATTTGTTTCTCATTTATAGTTTGTTTCATTTTAATAGTTAAAAATACTTTTGCTTTAATGATTCTTGAATAATATTTAAAATTTCTCCAGTTTTAAAATTTTAAAAATAATTTTTTATGTCCTTGCTCCTCTTAATCTAAAGTCTTGCATGATCGAGCAATCATTAGAAGTGTGATAGGAATAAAAAAAGTGAAAGACACACCTCCCAATCAATTTTAATTTTTTAAATTTAATTATCTGAAGGAACTTATTTTCTATCTTATGATCGATCGGCCCAGGCATTGATTGATTGAGCCAATTTATGAGATCAAGAGAAAATTAAACTCCTTCATTTGTTACATATTAAATGTCAAATATCATTTTAATTAGAAACTAGATAACGCCATACGACTTATTATCATCACTCAGGTATCATAAATTGTTTTAATAGCTTGAAATATATGAATATGATAATATCCTCTAATGCTAAAGGCAAATGTATGCGAAAATAAAGAAAACACAAAACTATTATTTATAAATAAATAAACTAATATTTTGTCGTAATTAAAAAGGCTGCCTGCCTTATATAAGAAATAACCCAAAAACTATTTACTCATAATACAATTCTATATTAAATGTGATTTGCGTTTGATAAAATCGGTTAACAAAGCAGACTGTTCAATCCTAAACGTATGCTTTTTGCTCTATATATTTGTTACGTAACCTATGTTATCGGGTTCTTTCTGATTTTATCATGAGAGACGGGGTCAGCAACAAAAAAGCACTCAGTCCTTTAGAAATATAAACATTGTGCTAGAAACGGTTTCAATTTATTTTTTTTTTCAATTATTTAGTTATAAGTACAAAAAATAAATTAAGAGAAAGAGGAAAAAAGAATCTACTATTAAAAGCATCCGATAAAAAAGAAATTGAAAATACCTGAGAGATGTGGTTGAGGACCAACGGCTATCGAGATTAACACAGCCCCACAAATAGGCCGCATTAGCGTTAATGACTCTAAAATAGAAACACTCTTGAGCGCACTTAATGGAGTTCCGCTTTGTCAAAGTGTTACCACTTAAAAATGAGCACTCAGAAATAACTCTAGAAAAGTCTGAGAATCCCATAAATAGGACACAAAGAAACTGTAACTATAGGCAAACCCTCTAAAGAAGCCATAGGCATATCATAAGATCTCTATATCTTATTGATTTAACTTTTTTTTTTAAATGTATACAACTGAATATTCTACTATTTAATTAAAATAAAATCAAATGATAAAATATTTTTTAATCACAAAATCCCTCAATTTAAAATATAAATAAGCAATGGTCATTTAAACAGCCAATATATTTATATTGATTACATTTTACATTTACATTAATTACATTATATAATTAAATTAAGTTATTTGTATTAATATAAGGATTAGAGCATTATAAAAACGAAACTTATTACTATATTATAATAACATGCGTTCATTGTTTTACATAAAATAAAACACAATTTGTTTACAAAATTACCGTATAAAGATAGTATAATTTAATAATAATTAGTTAAATAAAGTGTTAATGTAATAGACTTAGCTTGAATTATTTAGAAATAGCTTGGACTATTTTTATTTACAACAATTATTCGCAACAATCTTCTTTCCTTCTTTTCTGCGAAAGTTTAAAAAAATTGAGTCAAAATGTCTAAAGCTAGCCTCAAATCAATAGACAACACTTTATATTCTTTTTAAACTATAAACGACATACATATTTATAAATCTGGCCACACTATCAGAGTATGATAAATTTACATGGCATTATTACAGTTCGAAATGATTTTTCTATTTCCATATATTTGTTCAAAAAACTTTTCAACAGTACAGATTTTATTAGTATAAATTTTATTACTCTTATCGGACTCCCCGGAAGCCCCTGCGGGCCTGAGTATATGAATTAATTCAATCAGAAAAATTAAGGGTACGCTACGTTACAGCTTGGAACTTAATTATTAAAATAAAATTTTAAAAAATCAAAAGACAAAATATTTTTCAATCACAAAATCACTCAATTTAAAATCTGAATATTAATAAACAATGGTAATTCAAACGTTATTGGTCATTATAAAATATTTATAATGAGTTAATTGAATTATGTTCTTCATATTGAGAAAAACAATATTTAAATAAAAACTGATTGCGAAAACCATTATAAATCTATTAATAGTAGTAAACCAGGATAAGAGTTTCTACCTCTTTCTAATTGCAGATAATACGTGACTTGCTCACATCTATATATATATTCGTCTCCATTTAAATGAAAACTTAATCATAATTACCAATTATAATTTAGCTTATTTATTATATGCCTTGGAATATTGCTACAACAAAAACATTTAATTAAAAAAAAGTAATTAAAATTGGATTCTAATGACTTTTTGATCGATTTCATTTGAAAGGATTATCGCTTACAAAATTAAAAATTGTTATGGGCACTAATTAATTTTTTTTAACAGTCCTACAGGTCAATATCAATTTCCTTTATTGCTTAATTAAACTGTAAACTTGTTTATTTACTTAATTAAAAATACCGCTGAATTTATTGAAATCGACTAATACTTGATTCCCGGTATTATTGCGCAATTAATTATCGCCTTAAAAAGATTAATTTAAAACCCAACTGTGGATAGGATGAGGAAAAAAAAATTGTTAGAATATTGTTGATTGGATAACAGATCGAGATAATAATGAACTTTTTAATTGGCGTTTTTGTTTTCCACTTTTTCCAAGTTAATTAACTTTCCCTACCGTTCTAAATTCAGATGAAATTGTTTAGGGCGACTAAAACCTTTTAAAATTCATAATTTTTTTAATTCATTCTATATGATTAGTTTCTAAGGTTTACTAGAGTTTATCTCATATGGCATTTTCTGACTGATGTTAATTTTATTGATTGGGTAAAATATTAACATATATAACCACTCGTTAGCGTAGCGAACTGGTTAAGGCTGTTTCATAAGACACTTTCCTGCTTCCTTAAGTGTTCTAATATAAAAAAAAAATAATAAAAGAATATATCTTGATATAAAATTGAAAATAAATTTTTTAACAAAAAGTAATTATTGAGCTATTTTTATTTGTATTTACATTTTCTCTGAAATACTCAAATAAACAATAAATATATTTTACAATATATTCTTTCTTTTCAACATTCCTGGCTATTTGAGGACTGTTTTACGACTATTTGTTTTTATAACAATTTCTTCTAGCTAGATTGAGTTCAAATTGAACTTCTGAAATCTGATAAGATATGGATTTATCTGTATTACTCCTTTGAAATTTATTTTATCTATCAGATTTTTTTGTTATCTTAATTGCATTACTTTCTTTTGTTTTGTTTATCACTCTTTCTTATGATTTTTTTCTCTTGAATTCTTTTTTTCTTTCTTAATACACTTTGCTTAAAAAGTAATCATTGTAAAACAATCAAAAACATCAAATCATGGACTGTTGATGTATTTATAAAATCTAACGCGTATTTTTATAGATTTTACTCTAGTGTGGAAATAAATAATTAAAAAAACTACAAAAAAACTTCATTAAGTTGACTTACTCATTAAAAATATTCATATTAACGCTTTTCTAATGTTAACTTCATTTTAGACCCTAAAAATTTTTTGATTAATAATAAATCCAGTCACTGTTATATTTTACTAACAAAACCTCATTTATTATATAATGTATACAAATTAAGAAATATTATACATAAACAAATGTTTTAGTGTAAATTATATTTATCATTATTATTACAACAGGCTGAAAATGGCGAAAATGGTAAAAGTCGAAATGTATCTTAAATATTTTTCGATAATAAAATATAATGTTTGGAGCATTGAATAGATTTATTCATCATTAAAATATGATCACTTTTTTTTTTTTAAATAAATAAATAAATTTTGTTCGCATAATCCGTTTTATGCGATGTTGCTCAGTTTATAGATCCATTTGGGCACTAAACTTCATATTTTAAAATAGATAAGAATTTCAAGTATTTAAGATTTCCAGTCGATAAAGTCTCAACATCAGAATGACTTTTATCCTACATCCATTATGATTTATTGGCACATCATAAATTTTCTAGGCAGTAAGCTAGTAAAAGCCAATAGAATAACCTGTGAAATGGAGATGGGTATTAGCCGAAGAGTCCAGGTAGTTAGAGTTAGAGAAATTTACAGCCAGTTTGTGGGGGTTTACTAGAAGCCTGTCACTCAGACCGCTTGCTGTTTATGCTAAATTGGCTTATATGTAGACATATTTACATTTAAGATCCTCTTAACATAGGTTTTATTTTATTGCCCATAGTAATACTTCTAACCGTAATAATAACATACGTAGAGAATATGAATTAAGTTTTATTTAGCAACATGGAATGTCCTGAAAAAGTAGTAACACTCTATTCTGGCTTTTGACCGAATGGTCGAATAACCTGATTTTTTTGTGTGGGAATCATTTTTGCAATCAAAACATCGTAATGCTAACTATTTGCCATTCCAATGTTTCTATTTGGTCAGAACTGTACGTAACCTTAAGGCAACATTGTAATAACAAGCTTGTGACATATTCATTAAATATGGAATAATATCCTAGAGATTTCAAACTTAAAATATAATTCTTTTTTTTTATGGCTTCTTGATATAATTATAAAATCAATTGATGAACTTACACCCATAAAAAATATAAATGTTTAAAAAATATACTCTTATGTATAAGATTGAATTCGCGTTTATTTAATAAAAAGTACATAAATACAGTATCCATCACTAACTTATGGTATACAGTGAGAACCAAAATGGGAATAATCTAATAGTCTTATCCATGTTAACATATTTTTTTATTTATAAGTTACTTCAATTTAAACTACATATAATGAAAAAGTAGGATAAGAGAAAGAGATACAAGACACACCAGTTTTTTTACCAAAAATTTTAGAATATAAAAACAGATTCGAGGTTAGTAAATTTTTACTTACAGGTCTAAAATTTTTGTAAAGTAGCTAACAAAACAAATTTTGCAAACTATTAGTTTATTTTATATATTTATAGCTCAGTAACATTTTTTATAATTTTTATCAATGAGGAAATATCTCTCGCTGAATATTCCGGCATTGAAATGAAAGTCCGTTTTAGAGAAACGGTTTGGGGAAACTTAAAAGTGCAGTAAAAGGCCGTAATATCAGAGCTGGTCTTTTGGACGAGAACAGCGAAAAAACGGTGAGGTGTATACAAGAAATTCCATAACAATTGTAGAAAAGGTTTTAATAAATAGACACATTTCAATCACAAAATTCTCAACATTTTTTAGAGTATATACAGAAACTGTGTCCCTTCTTCGTGTCCCCGTGTTCAAAGAAATTTTTTTTTTTTTTTTTTGGAAGGTCAATGTCGTTTCACCGTTTTCACTTGATTCGGCAGACTCCTCTTTAGTGCATGAAGAGAATGTAAATATGGACGGAGCTGTAGTAATAGCAGCAGGATGAGGAGGAATACCCCTTCGATCAATCGACTTAGACAGCAGCAAGCACAATTCCAAGAAACTGAGGAGCAGCTGGAAAGTCCACCCCTTCACCGCATGATTTTATATATGTAATGCTTAATCAACTATCCAAAACGAGAAGCATAAAGGCTTCATTGGATTGCCTCGCACAGGTAGAATACTGGTACTATCCTTTCTATTGGTATCTATTTAGCAAGGTACGGTAGTACTTACCCCGGAGCGCTGATAATCCTGAATTAAGCATGCTGAATTAGATTGAGAGTACCCCTATTGTATGCTTTGTATTTTAAGATTTTGTTTTATCATAGTTTCCTTATCACCCTACATAAGGAGGGAATATTAACTTTTAACACACGTTTGTTTTCATCTAAGGCCAATCAAACTTAAAAGAACTAATAATTAAAGTAAATAAGTAAGAACACAAGGTTATCATCAAATATCATTTATTTTCATCGTCATTAGGCTCATTTGAAAATCATCTGTTTAATAGGGAATTATATCATCCATATAATTTTTAAAAACAATTGGATGGCTTTATCATTTTCAAAACATCTTGGCGAAGGAACAGGGTATCTGTTTCACATTCTATGGAAGCATCTAAGTCCACCTGACTCTCCTGAATGATTGGTACTAATTTATTTATCTTCAATGCGAGAATAGTTGTAAACAACCGAGACAACAGAATGATAGGAAGATAATGAACTAGAGGTACATGCAAAGAGTTTATACGGGCCGGTATAGCTCGACCAGAGGACTACAACGGAGAAGAACGTGGCAAGTGAACTGAATTAAAACAATTTTCCGGTTGCCCGCGCCACAGCTGGGTTCTCAAGCCCCTTCGATACCTTCGCTCCTTCATAATGAGCTGTCGACCGACAACCAATGCGGTCACGGTTAAAATTAACGATTTTGTCGGTTAGCTCTATAATCCTCTTTCTTTCAAAGGATTTTCTTTTTTATGTCCTCCTCAAGAGTAAACTCGTTCCTCCAGCTTTGTCCTACCTCAAGGTGATGGGGCCTGGCTCAGCCATTCACCGGCCTTTACTTAAGACTCACGCTTCCACTTCTTCAAAGGGTCCTAGCGAATTAGGCAGTTTTTATCAAGCGTGTTATTATTTATAAACGCTCAATTCATTTTGTAAACAATCTCTCTTAATTTTTAGTAGTTTATATAAAAGTAAAATTGAAGTATATACATTTTTTAAAAACGGAAATAAAGCCAAATTTGCTTAAAGTTATAATTACAAAAAAAGCAGTGCACCTCTATTTTTTAAAAAGAAAATAGCCTTTCCTTAGCGGATATTACACACTCTTGTTTGATTGACAACAGCAAAATTACTAGGTTTTGAGGCTTTCAAATGCCACCCGAATTAAATCATTTCAGCCCAAAATCTATTGAATCACCAATATTCCTTATTCTATAAAAAAATAAATTATTCATAAAGATCTTAATATTCCTTGCAGTACAGACTTGGCACGAACTAAATTAAAATCTTTTCATGTTAAACCCCATAAGCCTGTTCGATAATAACCTTGCCATTCATTACATTTCAGATTCTCCCACAAAGCGTCTGAAAAGATGAACCTGGGATCTTCTTCCATATAACAGTCATTTTCATACTATAATAAGTTAAATTACCTTATATCATACCTGAATGTTTCCACTAAAACAGTTCCTCTGCGTTATCAGGAAGGTTGATTCTTCTTCTAACACCTCTGATGGTGTTTAAAATTCTTAATTATCTTATTGTGAAATAAATAAAATGATACACAAACAATTATAAACCACTATTTGCAGACTCTATCCGAAATAGAAACTTATCTTTCCATTATAGAATTCTTGCTCTTTTCAGCCCTAACTTGTCTGGTTATTTTTAAACACACAGTGAAGCCAATAATCAGTTTGTCAAGGGAATGAGATTGTAGATGAACTAGCAAAGCAGACTCAGAACTAATGCTGGTTGATCTAGAGGCGCACTGCAATATATCAAATTGGAGATTGAATCCAGGAGACTGAAAAAGAATGACACAGTCTGATTCCATCCTTCAATTGTAAAAGTAGTATTAATACCCGATGTGTAATCTTGCTCTTCGTTTTATTATTTTTAGAGCCTTCTGAAAATAATAAAAATTACTTTCTTATCCGATTGCAAACCATAGGTAATTTCATCACAATTTATCGTGTCATATAACTCTTATTCATCATATTTCTTGTATTATTAACAAAAAATATAAATAATTTTTATAATGAAATAAAAAAACCGAACGCCGTTGTTACTAACACTAAGGAAGACCTGAAAAAGATATTTTTACTTTAACCTTAGCATTAAAAGAAGTTTATAAATTCTACCTGGGCTCAACTGCTTCGTGACCACACATTCCTTCGGACCTAAATACACTACGTAAGACAATTATTCAAAAACAGAGCGGCTAAAAGCAGTCCACGGTCTGTAAACATGTTTTCCTAGAGGCAGTCAACACAGTGTTTGTCTATGACGAACGCCTAGGATAAGTGCTGAGATGGTTAGTTCCTAAGTGTCAAAATGTTTATCCTTTAAACTTTTGAAATTGTTTTCTTTCCTAAACATTTAACAGGCAAGTCTGAAAGGCAGGAGAAAGACGAGGAAACCTAAGGCAGACTTCGAAGTGATAATAATGTAGACTACTTTGTTATAAACAAAATTACTGATAAAAATATGCAATTTTACCATGATACATGGATTGAAGAGAGTACGATTGAAAAGAAATATATTGAAATTTTAGAAAAAAAATAGAATGGAAACGTGATTGATTAAATTATCAATCATAAATAAATCAACATGATGGTGATCTAAGCACAAAACCAAATATCACAGAAATGTCATTTGCAAAAGAAATATGTAAGATTGGCCACTAGAAACTCTTCAAGACATAAATATAATAAATTTTATGCGACCTAAATTAAATTTTCGTTTGATAATTCTTTTCTCATGCATTATATGCATTAGTATAATAGTAAGTTGGCCTGATAGGTAAAGATATTATCTTGTCTTATCAGACCAACTTACTATTGGGATTAGGAGTACCGTGAATCTTTGTGAAAAGAGCTTTTATTTCGTAGTTTTTAATTTTCCGCCGAAAATTAGCAACAGAATGTCCTTTCTTGTAGGTAGGATATGAGCCTCTAGAGTTGCTGAACGCTGAAGCGTCGAGCTCATTATTTGCTCATCACAAGCTTCTTGTCAAAAGAAACGATAGTAACTCCACAAAGAAAAAGGGTACACACAACGAAAACGAAAAACAACCCAGATGGAGAGGCAGTTTGGTGATTTTAATATCACTCCTCGATGTTACTAACCTTAGCTTCAATCTAGGTGCTCAAAAAAGTTCCTGTAAAAGAAGAACTGCTCCTGAAGAAGATGAAACAAGCAGGTACTCTAACTTTTTCACCCTTGTGAAGAATCTGATAATGATTTCCATCTTCCAAGTAAAGAGTTGGATGTTGGAGAAGCCATAAACATTCCTGAACCTGAACCATGTGAATGAGTAAGTTAGTATATACTTGTAATTTGTTGTGATTTCGTTTATAGTGAATCCGTATGTGTTCGTTAACTGTTTGTTTTCAATGGTCCGGATGCAAAGTAACATTGCTATCGTACCACGAAGCTTTGGTTATTGTCCTAAAAATGTTACAGACATAAATTCAAAGCTAATGTTGCAGGATCTTTTCGGCTGTCTGCGAAGCGATGCTCCAAGTGGGCTTCAGTAAGTATTTGTTGAATGTATTTTTAAGTTTTGAATTTTTAGTATAATAGGTAGTCTTAATTATAGGTCTAGTGCCCCATATTATTGTTCTGTCAGATTTCAGACCAAGGTATTTAGATATACAATTTAATAAAAGAAGGAAATCCTATATTTGACTGAATGCGTGAATCACAATATCTTTATTTACAAAGTGATCGTTCTTATCTACTTGTGTTTTTCCAAATTATTTCAACAAAAAGAAACGAACTTGTAAACATTTTACGTATGAGACACCATATCAATCAACGGATACAGCATATAGTATCATAATTGCTAATCACATAAAAGGTTGAATTATCAGGAGGTCCAATCAAATAGAAAGGGAGGACGATAAATCGACTCAAACCTATAACGTAGAAGAGCAGCCTAACAGGACATAAACCCTGTAATTTACTAATAAAATTGATATTAGCTCTGCGCCCCCCTCTACCATCCCTAGTCCCTATAAAGTTTATAGTAATAGAATAATCTTCAATTTACTCTCATCGCCCGATTAAAAATCGATTCTGTTTCGACTACGTGTTTGTTAAAAGGCTATATGAGGAGGGCTTAGGAAGAAATCTCATTTTCTAAGAGAGATTTAATTAAAAAGGATATAAATTGGTTTCTCTCATCAGAACCTCATTAAATTCCACAAAAGGGAAACTCTTTTTAATGGCTGACAAAGGTAGCTTCTTAGGATAAGGTATATCGTGGTGATTCCTGGCCTCTCTTTTTTTTTAAAAAGGGCTAATAGTACGAGGCCCTACCACTGCAAAACGATCCATTGTAATAGTAGAATGAAATATGATACATTAATTTTAATTTTCCAGCCGTAATTGATACTATAAGAGCCGTTCTCTTCACTTTGTAAACTAAATATTAAGAATCGCTACAACAGATTACTTAATTTTGACAGTTATAAAGTCTCTCTAAATTTTTTATCTTATTTTATCATTGATAAGTTTGCCTTTTGTGGTTCACTGGTGATAGGATTCGCTGGATAATGATACGGTCCGAAGTAATGTTTAGTTTAGGGGTGCCTAACCTTTTTATAAGGCGTGCCACAACTGTACCCCCACCCTTCCCTAAACCCTGCCTACTTCACATTAATTATTATTTTTACGTAGTATGGGCGCTTGATTTTTAAAATATTTTCCCCTTTTGCACAAATTACTTTTTCAGCCCAGAATGAGAACTGAAATATATATATATATATATATATATATATATATATATATATATATATAAATATATATATATATATATATATATATATATATATATATATATATATATATATATGAGAGCAGAACCCAATGCGATGTAATGACAGGTTCACTGTGGTTAGGACGACTAAGTTTTGACTTGGAGGATATAGGTTGTTTATGAAGTGTCCATGAGGAAACTCAATGTCTTATTCTCAACATATATTTATGTTGAGGATATTTATTCGAATTAAGAACGGCTTTATTCACTTAATTTTTTTTTAAACTTAATATTTATTATGGATAGTAAAAAAAAAAAAAAATACAAATCTGTTGAATAAACATATCTTGATTCATTTGACGTTTTGACCATTTGATTAGTCTGATTAAACTAATAGACCCTTATAATGAGAACCAGTTTGTATATAATACAATTTTAATATGTATTGCAGAATTATATTTTTAAAATTTTGTATTTATACAACATTGGGGTTACATGGCAAATAGCTCTCCTTTGAGGACAGTAACTTAATTTTAATTAATTAACTTTACTAATTTCGGATTCTATTATTCTTATTTTATTTTAATGTTGTAATTGAGAAGAAAAACATAATCCCAAAAGCAAAAATCAAATATCATATGTTTTCTTTTCCTCTGATTACATGATTTCCAGGGGATCATTAATGTTGGAAAGGAATAAAGCATTGCAGAAAATTCTTTTGACAAAACATACAATGTGAAGTTTAGAACAGGAGCTATCTTTCGCGATTAGCTCCTAATCAATGGATACTAAACTTACATTGCATCACTATAGGAAAAATCTATATATACATAATTCCTCTGTGCAATTTGGTAACATCTATGCAAGATCCATTTTATTTGTTTATTTCCAAACTAGAAATAATGACAGAATTATTACCAGAAATTCGCAAGCACAGAAAGGTAAATTGAAATTAATGGATGCCATCTACTGTAGTTCATTCTTTAAGCTCTATTTATTTCCCGGATGGTATTCGAAATAAACAGGACTTAGACAGTAAAACAGTTTAGTTAAAATACCTAATCTTGGTTGGAATTTCGTTGTTAGTGGTGTAGATTCCTCCTCTGTGTATGCCAGCCATTATAAAATGTTTTTAATCTGTTATATTATTCATGAAAAGGAATTAATGCCGAATAAACTGCTGCCTTGATAATTAAATATAAGGTATTTATAAAAGAGATACTTTGCGATGTTCAAACATTCAATAAATTATCTGGTCGTATGAAATGAAATAGTTTAAATATGAATTAGACAACTATTTGTTAGTTAGTTATCAGTTAGTAATTGAAAAAAAAAAATGTTAAAATAAATACGTGTGGATTGAAGATGAGTAACCTTAAGGTAAGGCGCCCCACTTCGTCTCCCCGATGACCTAGCGTTGATAGCAATTCTACCTGCTGATAAATTATTGAAATACTTCAGTACCTCACGATTAATTGACTATTGACAGTAAAAGTAATTGTGGCGATTTATGTTTTGGCAAAGAAGTTTTTAACTATAAAACAAGGAGAAGCTGGTTATAGTTTTTGTTCTAATGCAAACCGCTATTCTGGTTCATCAAGGAAAGATATTTTTTATTTTATCATTACTATTCATAGACTAGAGTATTGTTTTCATGTTCAAAATGTCCGAGACCCTTGCGTTTGCTCATTAAGGTAGGGAAAGCTGCCATAGCTTTCATAGGTCGAGTCCTAAATCCGTCCCCCTCAGGAATTGAAAGGATTTTTAACTCGTCTGAAGACAAATACGTCATCTTTTCTGAAGACAAACGAGAAGAATAATGGGTTTAATGAACGACATGTTTCAAATATCACGAACTGTATGCATCCAAAAGTAGAGAATTTGTTTGTGTTTTGATGCATATTTAGTCACATTTTTAATAAAATAATCAATAATCAAAACATTAGTGGCGTATGCAGCGGAGGGGAAGAGGAGGAGGGATCAGGAAAATATATCCTTCCTCCCTCCGAAATCTTAAACGAAAGCCACTCTTTTAAAACCCTAATACTTCGGTTTGTTTGCTTAACTTATGTTTAATATTTGAAATTTCGAATTTGGCTTAGAGGGACGATATACCTGTCCAATCAGTGGCTGATTGCTTCTTTTCAAGACATTGGACTATTTTCTACAAAGCCGATTTTAAAACTGACGATATGAATATACAAAATGCTTTTCACCAACTGATTTCCTTACAGGTAGCTTCTATGCAGATCGAATTGTTAATTTGAAGTTAATAGGTACTGCATATACGCTTTCATTTAATTAACAAGACAATATTTTTTCCATACCTGTTCTATTGATTTATCTCCCAAAACTTACATTTTATGTGATACAGCAAGGTAATAATCCTTAGTAGGATTGTCCTTCATGTATAAACACATCCAGGCATCTTAAGCGACTATCAACAGCGTATAAAGCTCAAATCAACAACTAATGGCATTAATTATAAAATAATATAAAACTAGTCAAATAAGTTTTACTTTCTATTTCTTTTTAGATTTTGTTTCTACAACTAAGTATGTTTTTCAAAATAAATTTTAAGTACTCAAAGACTTAAAAATCAAAATAATGGCAATCATTTCTATATTTGTCAACATCTATCAGTGTTGATATTACAACCTAGGTTTTGCTTGTTCAATTTAAATTCAAATTCTTCAGGTCAATTCAATCACATAATTTATAAATAATAATTTATAAATTTGTAAATTCAAATCACATAATTTATAAATAAAACATAAGTTCCTTTCGGCAATCAAATAAAAAATACAGTCAATGTTATCGAGAGCAAAACTAACATTTTTTTTCTTAGAATATCATTGCCCAATCGAGCACAGTTTATAGTAGATGAAAGAATTAACAAAAATTAGAAATTTATTTAATAAAAAAGAAAAAGAAAAAAAGCGTTAGCATGTCAAAGATAAAACAATATATATGTTTTGATGGAAATGATGTATAATAATGAAATAAATAATATTAGATAAATAAATATTATCATAAATCAATTATCTCTCATTGAAATGTTTTATGAATGTATTACATACATTACTGGCAGTTCATAAAATATATTATGATAAGAATTGTTATTTATGATATTGTTTTTTATTTTTTATTTCGGTATTTTTTATATGATTAAATACACTTGGAAACCCCGCCAAAAAAAAACAAAAAAAAACAAAAAAAAAATGACTTTCTAACATTGACACACATTATCCTCGTGAATATTCCTACTCAAAATAGATAATACATCATTTTATATAAAAGTAAAATACTTCTCTTGTGGAATATTATGTTTATGCCTTTATAATGAAGCAGACATTTAATATTTAATATAATATTTTATATAATTTTTTAGTAATTTATTTATTTACATTGCATTAAAAGAGAAATGAAGGATACAAGAAAAAAAAAACGGTCTTTAATTAATATTATGATGTTGATTGGTTCACTTGCAAGAGATTGAACATTTAAATGAAGCATCATACTTTATTTTTATTTTCATTATATTAAAACAGGTTACCAGCAATAATTATTTATTTTATTTCAAGAATACACGGAAAATTAATCTATATCTTCCAAAAGTGATTACTTGTTAAAATTTGGTAAAACTTCATCTTCTAGATTCTGCTCATTTCAGGCCATATACCTGTACATCAGAGGTAAACTGTCGGAACATTTTCAAATTTTTACATGAGAGCAAAAAGGAGTTTCAGATCGCACTGTATTGCTTGTTGTGGATAGTGCTCAACTATTGTATTCAAGTGTTGCATATTTTATTAATTAATTCTTTTAGCTTATTCTATATTCTCTTTTAGCTTATGCACTTATGAAATAAAAACAATAATAATGCAAATATAATAATAAAATCAAAATCAACAAAAACGGATTTACGGCAATTTACCTTTGACCTACGCATAATCGTAAGATTTTATGTGTAAATATGAAATGGTAATTTGTTTGTAATGTTTAATGCACATAAATACTCTTTATTTAGGAGGTATTAATCTAAAAGTTAATAAGCCCAATATTGAGATTTATTTCGTGGGTCCATCACGATAACTGATATTTATGAGGGAACAGGAGATTATATTTATTGATTTTTTATAGTAACAGTAACCGTGTAACTGTAAAAAAGTAAGGTGCGTTTTTAAATGTTTTTCCTTACTGTTAGAACAATGTAAGTACTTAATAATATAACTATTTTCGAGTTTTTGCATTTATCCATAACTTTTTTAAATAAAATAATCACAATATCGCTCAGTTTCATTAAGAAAGTCTTGAAAAAATGTAAAAACAAAAGCGAAACTAGAAGGCGTTGATAAGATGTCTTTTTAATCCAAAATAAATAAATAAGCGCATATGGCAAGATAACTACATCTCTCAGAGCTTTACTTAATGGAAAAAAAAGAGAAGAAAAAAGTTCTGAAGTCTTTTATCCGAATAACAACTCCATCGAGTTTAAAATGAAACATTTAAATTTAACGCGCCAAATCCCCTGGGTATTATCGGATGCCATGTGATCACGAGAAAGCCCGCCAAACATTAGACCGTTGATAACTTCAAAAATAACCACATTATTATCCTGTGCTGATAAACAGAATTCGAATAAAAAATCAAATCCACTCCAAATCCAATCAAAAAGTAGGTAATCCACATTTAATCATGAATATGTTGATATTTCTTAGAAGAAACAGATTAAATATTGCATAAAACGTAATTATAATTTATTAATTATTTGATCTTTAAAATAATTAAATTGGACTGTAATTTAAAATATAAGTATTTTATTATAAAGGAGTGTAAAGTGTTGATGAATTCACATAAAGGAGTTGATGAAGTCCCATTAAAGGGTAGCAAATATAATTAATGCTTCATTGAAATATAATATTTACTTGGTAAGATCATAGTTATCATTCGTATTTTTAAAAGCAAGTTGTATCATAGTACATTTCTTGTTTGTCTTTATTTCATGATGATAAAAATATAGGCAAAGATTCGGCTATATTGATTCATCATAAAACTGAATAACATATTTTATAGTCAAGATTTAGGTATTTTGATACAATAATTGGAATGATTTTTTGTATGATCGTTTTGATTTAATTAAAATAAGTCATATTCTTCTCTCATATTTTTGAAAATGCCATCTAATCTATTATAAATTATATAAAGTACTGAGGAAGTACCTTGCTGTGGAACTTGAGCTGAGGCTTGAAGCCTACTCTCTGTCGTGGTAATCATCTGCTCCCAACGTCGAGGTTACAGAGGACGAAGAAAGCCGAATTGTCGGTCACTCAAACGATCATCTAACACAACAACACTTACTCCTATCCCGAGCTCCTGGAGCGACTGAATGAAGCGGGCTACTCGCGAAGGAGCGGGGGTGGGGGTTGGCGCATGCGTTGTTGGCCCTGCCGGCGCGTGCCGCAACCACCCCCACCCTCCGCCCTAAATGAGATTACTTTTATACTCACCCTCCCCCTCCCCCCCCGGCCTAGAGAGAGAGGGAGAGAGCGCCACCCTCCCGCAGAAATTGCCTGGGTTAATTATAATTATGTTATTGATTTTGTAGATTGTCAGGCCGTTCCTTATCTCGGGAATTACTTTCCCCCGCCACCGGGCTATTGGAGCCACACTCTAAAGGATTCGTCCACCTATCGCTCTCTCCCCATCTCCTTCTCCTATTGATATAATACAATAATCGGCGCAGGCCACTCCAGCCACACATCCTCTCTACGAGATTTATGTCAGTCTCTAATGAATTTTAAAAGGTATTACTCATTTTACAAATTAAAACCGAAAATCCGTTGTAGCAAGCAATTATTTTATAAAATAATTCAGATCAATCACTACGTCTTTTAAGAATTGAAAAAAGAAAGAAACTACCTCAACTAAAAATCGATAATATTACTCTATGATTCTTCAGGTACCCTATGATCATCTAAATCCTTATCTATCAATCTTACGACGCACATCGGGCCGAATTGCGAATTTAGAACGAATCAAATTTAAATCACGATTTCCGTCAATTTTTTCAATTAATAAAAAATTATAAATTAGCAATCAATGAACTTATAAAAAGAAAGAATTAAATATGAATGGAAAAAGATTATCATGACTAAAATAATAAAAGGAGCAGCACGTTTATAACTGACAGAAGCGTATAATATATTTTAAAAATTTAAATGAACACTTAATATCCTCTTAACTTTTTCAATCAGTATCGGAAGATGGTAATTTAAACTGCATATAATATGTTAATGAGAGGAAAAGAAAAATAGGATGATAACTGACAAAAGATAGGATCTATAAAAATGTTGAAAAAAAAAAATGTTCAATAAAATTATTATTTAACGAAACACAGTAATAATATATGATAACAGAAAAAATATAGAATCATTAAAAGTTAAAGAAGTTAAAAAAATAAAATGTTTAATAAAAATATAAATATATACATAATAATTTCTAAATAAATCACCTTCCTAATTGTTGCAAAAAATTGAATGCTCAACGTTCTCCACATTCTTCCACCGATTTATCTCCAGATAAATATGCCTGCCTGCCAATATCTCCAGAGGTCATTGCTTTTGGAATTTCAAAAATACAAAAATAAACAAGGAGATTTAGGGAAATAGAAAATATTTCAGTCGCGAATAATGTTTTACCACCTTTTTACTATAATTATCATAACATTATACAATTTTTTCCTTATTTTTCGTTAGTTAACAAACCACGATATTAGCAGAGGTAACGCAGTTTGAATTTATTCAACAATAACCTCCTTTCTTCAACTGATTTTTATGTCGAAAAATTTTACAAAAAGGTATTTCAGTTGAGCGGAACTCCCTTTACAAAAAACATGGTTGCGTTTCTTTTCGCTAGTATTCGCAGACGATTTTTGAATTGAAAATTAGGCAATGCATTTAGAATATAAAAATAACAACCAAAAGATATATAATCCTGTGCAACCATATCTCTACCTCTTTTAAAATCGATTTAGCGCTATAATTCACTTTAATATACAATGTATTAATATAATCGAAATGTATTCGTAGTATCTAACTTCAGCAGCTTCCATTTCAGCAGAAACTTTGTACTCACCGATGAATAAACGCTTAACCTGAGAAAATACTAGGATTTATTGTTTTTCTTTTGACTTGTCTTATTGAATCATTATTATTAACAATCGAGGCTAATCTATCCGTTTTAACGCCACTAACTAGTGAGGTTTGGATACGAATAATTTTCATTTCAATATTAAATATTCAAAATTTGAATTTTTCTTGCTAAATTCGCTGTTATGTCCACTGTGCAACGTCTACTAGTGCGAATCTATAGTTCCAATACTTAATACAAAAGAAATTGATTGTTGTGAAATAAAATAAAATTTCAACCACTGCATAGAAGTAATACGAATAATCTTATGGGATTTATTGATAGAGTGATACGCACATCGAGAACTGAGAACATCTTCTTTGGACACAGTTCTTAAAATTTTTCAAATTCAAAGATATCAAGCTGCTCCGTAAAAAGTTTTGAGGAAGATTAACACAATCAGGATCTTTCTGACCAATTCCTATGCCACATGGTGGGAGTTACTTTGTTTGGTACTATTTTTTATGATTATATTTGTTCCAGAAGTAGGCTGCTGTTTTGCAGTGTTCTGCAGGAATTCGAGGAAACAACTAGGAAGAGATGTATAACTTTTAATGAAATGGAATTTTCAACTTAGCTACATTAAACCGATAATTCTTCGGTATAAAAAAAGGCAATAGTGTTTATGGATTCGGTGAGTAGTTCGAAGGAACTGATATATAAAACAGTAATTTGCCCTGTGCGAACAGTGATGCGTTGATGCTTACTATGAAAATTGACATCATGATTATAATAATGAAATTGGGTGTTAGATGACTTGCTTTCATGAAGATGACTGAAGTCTGAAACAAACCCTCTATGGGATTCTAGAGGAATCGTAGTTCACCAAGACAGTGGATGGATGATGAGAACGTTGATTTGCAAATTAAGTGGCAGTGGCGAAGAGTTGGGAGTGTTCCTGTTGCTTATTCAGGCGTTGTGTACTTCATAAATGACTAAACACAGGTGGACACATCAAATAGAAAATAACGCTATAAACAAATAATTAATGGAAATAATTAACTTGAGCCCACCTCTCTTATTATTTGCGTCATAAGTGTCTAAGCTCTTAGCTTTCCTAGATTAGGTCAAATACTAGGCATAACGACTATTGTACAAAACAAAAAAAAAAATATGAACTAGGACGATAAGACGACTCTGAAGGTGAGGTAGTCAAGTTTCGTAAGACATGTGACTTAAGCTGGGAAGGACGTTTGTATTTAATGCAGAAGGTCGTTTTTTAAAAATAGTTTTTATCGCTCAAGAAAAATGAGAATTTGGTGGAAAGGCCTCGTTAAAAAGGGTTTATTAGAAAACCTATTTCGTCAAGAGATACCCCATAGCTCAGGATCGAACAGAATGGTATGTGTTTAGCATTAGGATATAAATCTGTTTCCGACTCTAGAATGTGATTTATGAATCATGCTGGTATTCTTATATTACAGCTTGATGTTGCAAGAGTCTAGATCCAGAGAATAACAAGATTTTGTTTTTCTATAAGGTAGTCTACAAACCATGTTGATATTCGTGAATATGGTAGTAAATATGGTTATTGATATTCATTAAAATCACAGTTGTAAATGTTGTTTACCTAACATTTGCGTTAAGTTAAAAACATTCTATGTGGTTAGCTTTGAATTGAAAAAACATGTAATTGGTAACTTGAAATAATATTATTTAGGAGCTCGTTCTACACTAGCTGATTTATTACAAGCTCCTTCAATGCGACCGAGGCTTTAGCCTCACGATGGGAGACGAATGGGACTCTTCCAGGAGTTCAATGGAGGGCAACTTCGCTAATGGTACCGAAGAGTCCTTAAAGGATCTCAAAGGGTCCTGCTATTAAATAAATAATTAAAACACTCCACTGCCGAAAGGATACACACTTTGGATCCTGCCCAATTAATCAGAACCGTAGGGGCGGTAGTGCCGTTTTTGGACCACCCGTCCTAATTGCACCAAACATCTCTCCTAGAGTTCACTTAATTAATGCTCACTTTAATTAACACGCTTTGTCATACGCTTCCTCCTAGCTGCTGTCCCGAAAACGTTAGCTTCTCTCTCAATCTACAACCCTCTATGAAAACATTAATTGTCGGTTCATAACTCCAATACAACCTACGTAATTAGACTTCTTAACTGCATGATAACTTAATGCCAACAGGTTTTGTTACTAAAATTAATATTTGCATTGAAAATGAAAAAGGAACTTAGTTTGATTAAAAAGTTTTGGTTCTAGTTTTTATTTATATGTGAATAAACCAAAGAAAACAAGTCTCCAATTATTCGGTTTGATTCATTTTAATTTACTGTTTAGGCTAAGGGTAAATGGGTCCACTCGCGTCTTGAAGCGTCTAGGCCAGTCCCGCCAAGTCAGTCACTCATATCAGTCACGTCAAGCCAGTCTCGTCAAACCAGCCCCGTCCAACTATAGATTACATGTAATAAAAGAGTTCAATGATGAAAATTAAGAATTAATATAAATAAAACAACCAAAAATTAGATATCCCAAAACGAATAAATTAATGATCCCTAAAATAATTAAAAATAACACGAATAATAATGTCACTTCTCGTCTTTATAAGTCTAGATCCGCCAAGGCCAATCAGACCCGTCAAATCAGTCACGTCATATCAGCCACGTCAAGACAGTCCCGTCAAATGAGAAAGCGTATAATATGCATAATGTAAATTTATTAATTGATAACCAGCCCCTCCCCATTGTAATTATATAATAGACACAATTACAAAATATAATTACTTACATAAATTGGTCTGAGAACAAATTCTTAATTCGTTATCATTAGGAGAAAATTTAGCTTTGAATTTCAAAATATAAACAGAGAAATTATTTATTTATTAATAATTATTAAATTTATATTTCCCTGAAGTAAAAAGTATATCTGATATTGTACAGACAAGAGAAGATCATATTAATGAAATAAAAAATAAAATCTGTTCTCTAGTAAATAATAATGGATTATAAATTCTATGACTTATGGATTACATTATTCTATCTTCAATAAATATTCATTTTGTTTTGACATTAATTCAGTTAATAAAATGGGTTAATGCTATGAAATGATGACTACTTATTTCATATTACCTTAAGTATTATTAAAATATTTTTTATTGGGGGGAAATTAATAAAGGGGTGGCAAAATTAAGTTTACCCCCTTGCAAAAAGTTCCAGTTGTGGCCTAGAATGAAGAGATTCCAAAACAGAGCTTCAAGTATCTCAAATATCTGTAAATAACAAAACAAATAAACGTTTCACTAATTCAGGAATCGTCAGGACTAAAACAAAAAATCACACAAATGCAATCCAGAGACGACTGATCTTACATAAAGAGTCTAAAAAATACTAACTAAATAAAGATAGTTTTGCTTGAACTGTTATAGAGTGATAAACTTTATTTGGCGAGTATTTTTTAGACTGCTGATGTGAGATGTGCAATTATTGAACCGTTCAGTGCCTGTCTGGTGTACCCGAGCTCAACAGATTAATGTTGAGGAGGATACCATGCATATAGCTTGGGATCGAAACATCCTGTATGCTACAATAAAAACAGCTTAAGAAAGTAGTTAAAAGTGGGTATACCCTACAACCCGAATTAAATTGTCAAATATTTAATATATATATATATATCAATTAAAGAAATTAAATTGTTAAAGCAATTAATGTAATGGTGTTTAAAATAGATTATGTATTTTATTCATATGGGACTAAAAAAAAAATATTGTCTCCTGCCAGTAAAATGTTTTTTTTTTATCATGATATGTAACTGTGAGCAACTCTAATTACATACCTTTTTTAAATGTTTTTTTTTTTTATATTTGATACATTACAGTTGCATAACAGAAATTTTAGTTTTTGCGATAACATTTATACATCTGTATAAATATAATAGAAATGAAATAATTGAATTGTTGGCTGGTGCAACGTTGAAAATTAATTTTTTTTTACAATTACTTTTTTTTTTAAGTTACAAGTTAAGTTATAAAACTGACCGATTGACATTATCAAGCAACTAGTTTGAGGACTTAACCCTTAACTTTCCCATACAGTGAGCCACAGCAAACGTTACTCTACCTAAACAAATAATTGTAAAAAAAATAACGTCCAACGTTGCTCCAGCCAACAATTCAAATAAACGAATTGTTTCATTAGCATCTTATTTGTATTTTTTTTTATCTTTGTATTCATTTTTTATTCAAACTTTTTAAACTACTTATTTTTACAGTATATTTCAAAATATGCTTCAGGTTATCAATTTATATTTGTCATTTATAATATATAATTTCGAAAAAAATAAAAAACAGTACATTGTTAACTTAATTTTTTTTCTTCAAATAATAATTACTTATAAATCTTGTAAACGTAGAAAGTTTAATTAGTGAATAATTATTTACGAAGAAAGTTCTGTAGAGAACGATAGTTGTTCATTTCTCCCCCTTGGGATTGTCCCATGTCTAATGAACTGTTTTATGTATAATAAAGTGAAGAAAGAATTTAGAAAAAGTTAATTTCAAAGGCCCAGAGACACTCTGTATATATTTGTTTCGCTCTAAGGACATTCCATGCTCATAAATAAAAAAATAATTTTTCGTTTTTAGTCTGTTAATCAAGAGTTATAGAATTTTGGCTGCTAAATCGACAATTTTTCCCACTGTGCGGCATAAGGCTTTGTTTTATAGTCTTCCTATATTACCCTAATATAATCACAATTTTTGTGTTTTTTCTATCTTTAATTGATTTATTTTTGTGTATGGATGTTCAGTAAATAGATACTAATATATTTAAGTGAATGAATAAACTATAACGTAAACTAAAGATGCCTATAATAGATTTTTTTGCAGCGATGGGTTTTAGTTATATTTTGGTCTTCTTAATGAACTTTACCTTTGAGAAAAAGGAAATAAGCCAATGGATCAGTGTTCATATAGAATGTGAATATTGTTCCATTGACTTATTTCCGTTCAAAGTTTATTAAAAAGAACAAAATGTAACTAAAATCTATCGACGCAAAAAATTACTAATACCTCTTTACCCAAACAGCACAGAATTTATTTGAGCAGAATTGGTTATAGAGTGTTTCTTCTTCTTTTTCTAAAATGATGTATTGTGCAATCAATTCCAACAGGTCTGATTCAATTCGCAATTAATTTTGCACCAGCTGACTGAAGACAAGAGCCAAGCCACCGTTGGCCGGAAGGTTTTCAGGCCTGCTTTTGTGACGTTGGCTATGAAACCATTTTAAGGCCATTAAAGCTCGGACGGTCCATTGATCCATTAAAGGTGTATAGAGAACTCTGAAAACCTTTTCCACGTCACAGCTCACCCCGTCCCTCCTCCCCTCTTCTCCCTATACTCCCGCTGATTCTTCGCCTACAAAGCTCCGCTACTGTAATAGCATCTTGTCCCATCAACATTCCCGAATGAACTATTCTGTATTTCTTAATGTAATTGCTATGTTTACTTTATAGACAAATTTCGCTTGTGGCAATGATTACTATTTCAAAAAAATAGCAAATAAAGTATCTTGTCACAGAATCTCACACGCAAATGTATTCCAAAACAATTTAGAAAAAAAATATTCCTATGTAATTCTGTTCCCATCTCTTCTCTTTTCCTCCGTACATTAAACTTGGAAGAAGTTTGCAATACGCATTAATGAGGTTCGCATTAACTTCCACATTTTATTTTAATTAAAAAATCAAAGAAATAATAGTTTAAAAATATTTTGGACATAAGAGGAAGTTTCCAAAATAAATACCTGCAAAAATGTAATCATATTCTCTTTTTTTTAAAACTCTATAATAAATGTTAAAAAATGTTTTTTTATTTGAGGCTTAAGTTTGTTGATAAATGGTTTTTTTGGAAAACTGTCTTCTGAATGTCCTATGCCCGATTATGTATCCTGCGTTAGCTGAAAGATGAGATAAAACATAGTCAATAAAATAATAAGTTTTGCTTCATGGAATGTATGGATGTATTGAATGTTCCTCTGCTAGGCTTGATTACCCACGACTGAAAGGATTGCCTTCATCTTCTGCTTCAATTTCATTTGTAGCTATTGTATTGAACCCCCACCGACAAATACTAAGTAGCTCTGTTCCCCTCTACTCCGGTAAGGGTAAGATAAGATCACAATGAACACAGTGCTCGGAGTAGTGGTATCACCAACGGTTATCCTAAGAATGAGATCCATGAGGAGGGATTCCACCAATATTATTACCCTAATTTCGCCTTTTCCAAAACCCATATTCCGAGTGGTTACCTCTCGATCCATTGTAGTGCAGATTATAGCTGTTGTGGCTAGGCGAGGGTCCTAGGACCAGCGGACAGACAACACTTAAGACCCCTGCAGTAGGGAACATATGGGACTGCCCGAGGGGTGGCGAAGGGGAAATAAAGTGCTTCGGTATTTGTTTCTGATTATCCGAACCCGCTGGGGGTCCGTCAGTGCACTGCTTGTAGCAACTGATGGGGATGTCGGATCGATAGCACTGTAAACATATGTCCTCAATCGAAACCGACTCAGAGGGTGCCTTTCGAAGAACATCTTCAAATTATCTGATGATAATTTATTGAACCTGATCTGAATTAATTTATATCTATCTTTAATGTTCATTGCGGTAATGGTGCGTTAGCAGTATGATACGTAGAGATAAGTTATCTTTTTATGAATTGATTGAAAGAAATAGTTCTTTTCACTTTAGTGATTTGAGAAAAAAGGGTGGCAGTTACGAAAAAGAGTGAATTGCGAATCTTTCCCTCCCTTTTTCTCCTGTAATCACGCTCTTCAACTCCCCAGTAATCCTAATTTTAGTAAATGATTTTGGTAGCTACTTTTAACCAATCAAGCCTTCCTCTCCTTTCAGAGATTTTAATTTTTTTTTTCCTGTGCAAAGGAGTCAAAGATGTTGATTTTATTTGTAGTATTAAGTATCGGCATGTTAAATCCAGTGCTCTGGAGCGGAAACATTTATGTGAATTTAAAAAAACTAATATAAGGCCCTAGTATGAAGCGTAATGCTCTATAGTGCTGAAACATGGCCACTAGAAAAATCACAGGGTAAAAGATTCCTGGCTCTGGAGATGGATTTTTTGAGGTCGGCCAGAATCTCAAGAAGAAAGCGAGTCAGAAATGAGACTATTAGAGAGAGGGTGGAAGTAAGAAGGAATATTCTGGAGGTGGTGGAGGAAAGGAGACTGAGGTGGTATGGATACGTTAAAAGAATGAATGATGAACGAATCCCCAAAATGGCATTGGAGTGGGAAGCAGAGGGAAGAAGGAGAGGGAGGCATGTCAGATGGAGAGATGATGTGAATGAAAGTATGGCGGGACGGGGCCTGACGGAAGAGGAAGTGATGAACAGAGAGGAGTGGAGGAACAGACTGACTTCAGTTTAATGCCGAAAGCTCCAAGAAATTAATGAATATATTGATTCTCACATAAATATCGGTGCAGGTTTATATGGCTTTCATCATTATCCTTTTTAATTAACAGTCTTCGCTTCTTCTTACATGTATATGTAACATTTATATATGTAAGTGCAAAACATTTTTTAAAAAGCCAAGTTTTGATTTCAGTTTTCTCCTGGTACTGTATTACAGTTTGGCAAAATTGACTAAATAGATGAAATTAATTATTTGATAATTGTAATAAAACAGCTTTTTCAAGTTAGTCATACGAGTGGTTCAATTGCAAGCGTGCTTATATTGTTTAGACTGCCTTGAAAATCGTTCGAGTTTGAAACCTTTCTCTCTACTCTAGCAGTTATACAGTTTCGAATATTGAAATATATTTATATTAATTTATTTAAATTCATAGATTTATTTATAACGATACTTTTTTTTACTCTCTTTATAACGATATTCTTCTTCCAGTTTATTTATTAAACTGGACCTAAGTTTGCCAACATAGTTTGGCTTTTTGCTTATATGTTACAACATCTCCTTTTAAGAAAACTAATTTAAAAAAAAAAATAGTTCCTACATTTGGTAATGACAGTTATATAGTTGATCATAAAACAATATTCTTAATATTGACTCATTATCGAATCATATAATGTCTGCTTCCAGTGATTCTCCTAGCTCTGACCGTTGAACGCGGAAAGCAAGTTTACCATTCAAATTCATTGTCACAACCTTGTTATGTCATGAGGAATCTTTCTGTCAACGCAGTACGGGTATAGAAGGCCATTTATTAAAAATTAAATTGTTTGACGGACATCGAAGTTATCTAAAAACTGAAAAATAAAAAACTTTTAAGCATAGTCTAAAAAACAATTCAAAAGTGAATTTTTTTTTACTTTTGCCAACTACATAACCATTACATTACCTGCTATGATTTGTATTGTGTGATCAGCCAATTTTTTTATTACAATTACTCATGGATATTTACAGAGATCCTAGTGATTGTTAATCCTAGTTGAAGGATAAACATAGCGTGGAGTTACTTCAAGTCGGTGATTTGAATAAATTTGAAGCGGGCCAAGTCGATCTGTGGAATGTTTGCTTCATCAAACAACAATCGGTTCTATTGGCTTATAGATTCAAATTAAATTCGTTTTAATTCGTTTCGTTTCACCACTTCTTTGGTGAAATATCCATTTTCACATTAATAATAGACCTTTCAGCATCTATCCTGTCTCAAACCGTAGTTATTTTGGAGTATTTAAACTTTTTTTAGTAAATCTACGCAGAGCTTAGCTCATTGGATGAGCTGAGATTACATGTAACTCCTTCCTTTCTTTTTAATTGATCAGTTAACGCAGAACGTTGCGTGCGGAAGAGCTTCTACTCAACTGACGGAAGGCAGGTGTTACTCTTCTTGACTGATTTCGTCTCAAGGATATACATCAACATGCGCTCACTTCCTTTTAATATTTTTAATGGTTTTATAGCGTTTTTGTATAGCCTGTTATAATTATAAACTGGAGGACTAATTAGTAAACTTACGGAAGTGTTACTCCCCATTTCGATGATATTGGTCCATAAACAAAGGCGAATTTCCACCGGAGATATCTTTGCTAATTACTCGAGTTATTAACATGCTACTAACATTTTTCATAGATTTGCTCTGAAAAATATCAATAACTTTTGCTAATAACATTAGTTTTCATTTATACCAGTACGTTAAAATTTGTGTTTATAACTTTTCTATTAATGTTTTCTATTAACGTTGTTATATTTTTCATTAACATGCTAATAAAATAGTCAATTATGGGCGTCCATCTTACTTTTTTATGAAGAGAGCTGGCTAGTCTTGACGTCTCTACCCCCCTGCTCGCAACCCTGCCATACCTTGACGGCATAGCCTTAGAGTACGTATTATAAATTCTAAACACTAGATGAAGCCTAATCCGCAGGTTAATTATAATTGATACACCCATACGCCTAAATCATTAATATTTTTACTCCACAAAGGGCAAAAACATCGAGCCCCTCTTGGCCTATATTGATGGACGCTCACGTTGTCAATAACATAAATTCTGCGATCGCTCTGGGAGCGGTCCGGATCAAAGAATGTTAGTAGCATGATGTTATATACTTGTTTCGTACAAGTATTGAAATTTTGCTAATACAAACTTTGCTAATAACATTTCGTTATTTCGCTATTCAAACAGCCCGCTGGAAGTTATTAACATTTGTGTTTGATTCACGATTGATAGCAGTGCTAATAAAATTTAGCTATTACCCGATGTAAAAGTAGGCATCTAACTAATTATTAATAACATCAAGTATCAAAACTAAATGTTAATAACATTTTGCTAATAACAATGCTACTGGTAACATTTCGGAGTAAACTCATCTTAAGATTTTGTTTCAGAGACCTCGAAAGCACTCTGGCCCATTTATTTTTATTTTCATGAATGTGGCCTATATAAAAATAAATGAAAATATATATAAGGGTGGAGATATCGTTAATCTTAGATGCAATTAAGGTGAAAATAGGGAAGAAGCACACAGTAAGATAAATTTTACAGCTTTTGTTTGTGCCAACGTTTGGGCCTAAGTTGTAAGGTCTACAGGATGTAACATCAAGGCCAAGCCAAACATGACATGAGAATCATAGAATGAAGATATAATAATCATAGAATGAAGATGCATGAATCGTAGAAAAAAATAAGGATAAATAAAGTAGGATTACATGAGGAAATATGAAATAGTAAAATAAATTACATGAAATTATACGAAATTTAAAATTGTATGTGATGTGGAAATAGGCCCCGATGAAGTCCTGCAATTTTGGCCGAAACTGTGGTACACATTAAAGTTGTATAACTTATCTCAGTGTGTGTGTTATTTCCTGACCTCATCCCCAACCATCTTAAAACATGAAGAAGATTATGATTATTTAAATGATGAGATTAATGAGATTATTGTAATAAAATGAGATTAATAGTTAGTATTGCCTCTAGATTGACGTATATTAAGTCATATTGATTGACTGTTGTACTAGTAACATCCGTGTACAAAGGGTCCCTTGCTACCCGTCATGTCGCAGCATGTCGCCGGATCATGTAATGACAACATGTGTGCCGGATCATGGCCAGGATATTGGTCTAATAATGCTATGTAATTGATGTCGGCCTAAGGTGTTACGCCAAATTGACTATGTCGCTACACGTGCAGTCATTAAGGAATAATCATTAGCTAATAACAATATACTAATTTCCTAATTGCAGGTATTAAAGGAATGATTTTGATTCCTATGAACTTATTCCGATTAATATTTTGTTTTTAAGAGTCATATTTCAATTTCTCCATTTTAGAGATAACTATATAAAAATTATGTAGTTTCGAAAAAAAAAAATTAAATAAATTGAATTGGTGGATAACCGAAGATGCTGCTATATATTATAAAATTGAGCAGATTTTATGATATAAAATTTTACTTTCGACTCTACCTTAGGTGGAAGAAATATATGTAAACAGGTGGATGATGACATAATGGCTCCGTCAGTTAAAAACCATTTTTGAAAAATTTTGTATTGTAATTTTCATTTATATTTAATCTTTTAATCTCTTAGTCATTTGGCTGTTTTTTTTTTTTTGGTGTACGGCAGCATCATAATTTTATATAATCATTAGTTATATAATATATAACACTAATGCATTCGTAAGGTTTATTTTGTCATATATATCATAATGATGATAAAGGGCATAGTGAAACCAATGGTTCGATACCGATACCGTTAATCGCATACTCACCTCCTTCTTCCGACCCCCTTCCAAACCTCTGTTCCACGAGATCAGTCTTGAAACAATCTTCTCACCTATGTCTCGGACTTCTGCCCGTTGGTTTAGTGCTAATTAACTTTTAAGAGTTTCGTTCACTATTAAGCTAATTTTTTCCATCATATTAACAGGATGCGTGCTTCGTAATTCCGCGTTACGTTGCCTCCTTAATTCCCTAGTAGACTAACCTTCTTCGTACCAAATATTCTGCGCAATACATTATTTTTGAAGATTTTAAGACGTTGTTCTATCTTCAAAATAAGATATATGGTGCTGTATGCATACATATATTACCTCTTGCGATTGGTTAGGATGCGTTGTACATTACTCCTTCAGTAAAACTACGACCCTCCTCCTAAAGAATGAGACTTTCCCACCTACTGCGAAGACAGCCCCGTAGTTACAAATATATATTGTAGTAATGCCCCCCAAAAGAGCACTAGCTCCCTCTCCTAATGTGTCTTGTCACCTGTTCTGTTTACTATACGGCGAGGCCTAACCAGTTGTTTTCCAATTTTAGTTGACTCTCAACCGAACTCTGGAAACAAATGGCCTACTTGGTATATTGAAAACGCCAAGTAAATGCCTCCATGAAAAGGGACTTATTTGCCTCCTTGGCTCACCAAATTAATGTCGCCGGGCTGTTCTCATTCTCTTCTACCCAGTGGTTCTATTGGGTATCGATCTACCTCCTCTAATGGTTTTAATTTAAATACAAAAAGGTTTTTGAAGTGCTATTGTACTTTTTACTTCAACGTCTTTAGTAATGCATTGTTTGAGGAATTAGCTAAATTAAATATTAAGGAAGTGCTAAAAACTTTTATATTTGAGACCAAGAAAAATTGTTTAGCTTTGAAAAAATCTTTGCATTATATTCATAACTTTAATGAATGCTGATTTTTTAATTATTATATCAATATATAATGAGAAATAACATCCAATTAGTCCAGGCGCGGTAGTTTTAAAAGAAAAATAGTAGAAACAAATTCTATATGTTTTAGATAAAATCGGTATGTAGCAACATGGTGAGAAAAATTATAACTTATTATTTTTTAAAATAAAAAATAGTACGTAATAACATTAAAAAGGAGAGAAAAATGGGTTTTAAACAACGGAAAATGGCCAACAACTTTTCGCGAAAAAAAAAAATGAAAAACCGCGGCATATGGCCAACAACTTTTCGCGAAAAAAAAAATGAAAAACCGCGGAATGTGGCCATTTTTAGACATTTTATTACAAAGCTTGTAATTGTCGCAGTTACTCATTATGGCGCTTAAATTGTGGCTTTTCTTAGTAATTTTGATTTTTCCCGGGAATTGAGAAAATTTAAAAACAGGTGTTTTCGAAAAAAGATTTAAACAAGGGCCGAAATGGTCCTAAAGCGATTTATCAAAGAGCTATTTATTCTCTAATAGTGTCTCTACAACGCTTTTTTCATAAAATATATGTAAGGTTCGATTTAATATCTAAAAAAAGCGTTTGAACATATTGCTTTTTTAAGTTCGGCCACTAGTGGCGAGGTAATGTAGGTGAAGTGACGAAGGGTGGGGGAAGGTTCTCTGACGGCTATGCTTCGAGTGCTGAAAAGTGATAGAGAGAGAATTTCCCCTCTTTTCGTCATTCTCCTACGCTATCTCGCCATTAACGGCCGAATTGATAAAAAGCAGAATGTTCAAACGCGTCTTTTAAATATTAAATCGAACCTCCCATATATTTCATGAAAATAGGATTGTAGAGAAACTTTTCGGGAATAAATAGCGCTTTGAAAAATCGCTCTAGGACCATTTTTTACCTCTGTTCAAATATTTATCAAAAAATGGCCCAAGAGCGATTTTTCAAAGCACTATTTATTCCCGGAGAGTTTCTCTACAATCCTATTTTCATGAAATATATGGGAGGTTCGATTATCGAGATTATTATTATTATTCGATCGGCGAGATAGCGTAGGGGAATGACGAAAAGAAGAAAGAGCCTCTCTCTATCACTTTTCAGCGCTCGAAGCCTAGCCATTAGAGAGCCTTCCTCCACCCTTCGTCACTTCAGCTATACTACCTCGCCACTAGTGGCCGAACTTAAAAAAGCAAGATGTTTAAACGCCTTTTTTAGTTATTAAATCGAACCTTACATATATTTTATGAAAAAAGGGTTGTAGAGAAACTATTCGGGAATAAATAGCTCTTTGATAAATCGCTTTAGGACCATTTTGGCCCTTGTTTTAATCTTTTTTCTAAAACACCTGTTTTTAAACTTTCTCAAATCCCGAGAAAAGTCAAAATTCCTAAGAAAAGCCACAATTTAAGCGCCATAATAAGTACCAGCGACAATTAAAAGCCTTGTAATAAAATGTCTAAAAATTTTTTTTTCGCGAAAAGTTGTTGGCCATCTTCCGTTGTTTGAAACTCATTTTTTCTCTTCTTTTTAATGTTATTACGTACTATTTTTTATTTTTAAAAATAATAAGTTATAATTTTTCTCACCGTGTTACTACATACAGATTTTATCTAAAACATATAGAATTTGTTTCTACTATTTTTCTCCCAATTATCACGTTGAGAAAGTCCATTGGAAAATTATTTTATAAAATTTCTCAAACGCGCCTGGACTAAATTCATATATTATAAATTTACTAATACAAAAATTTCAAGTAAACAGTCCAATTCTAACATAATCCGATTTTATTTTTACAATTTCTGTATAGAATATATTCCTGTCAATTTTTCTCTAACTGCTTACGTTTTCGCAAGGATTAGCGAAAGCAGTTGATGGAATTTGGTAATATTGATATGAAACCATGTAGGTACCAACCAGCACAATATCTGAATATTTCATTAAAATCAGATTAACAGTATTAGGTGTTATACCGGTCACATGAATTTGACTGCGGACAGACAGACCAAATTTGTTCCATGTGTCTAAAACCTAAAACGCGAGTGCAAATTTTCGATTCTGAGGATAATAATTGTTTTCACTACTTGCATGAATACAAAGGCTCCCTTCCTTCGGTAATGAGAAAGCAAACAAGAAAAAAAAAAAAAAAAAAGGAAAACCTCAAATAATGTATATTTATTTACAATTTGATAAAATAATACTGGTCATCATTATCGTTTTTCTAATTACAATAAATGTGAAAAAATGACGAAGTTTCCCTACACGCTACGTAAGTCTAATTAAATGAAAATATTTAATATTGAAACGAACTAAATTACTTTGTGAATAATAAAAATGTGATTAAGATTGTAGGCCATCATAATTGGTATATAAATGATAATATTTGGGTTTTAACTAGAGCGCTTTAATTGTATTGTGTTTTAATTTTTTATCAAGCCTTAATTGAATTTTGTGTGAAAGGTACATTTCACTCATCATGCATCATTCATTTTATCATACATCTTGGTACGCGCATCTATTCATTTTAATATATTTTTTCCCCTCTACTGAATAAAATAAGTAGATTTTGAATAATGTAGTATTAACTGTCAGAAATATTTTTGACCTATTAGAAAAATTATAGTAATTTGAAACGTTAAATATTATACTTTTTAGCAATGGTATAATCCGTAATTTACTTTTCAATATCTTTCAAGAGTATTAACCGAATTCGATGAATACTACTTAAATATTTCAGTTTTTAAATCATTTGCAACTCAAGAACAACTTACTGTTAGTGGCAGCTGCATCGATTTTAACTTCTCTATAAATTCTATACAAAAAATGTAATACTAAATTAGTTTAATGATCAATATGTTTAACTTTTGGCTCAATATTGAATTATTTTTTTTACATTTTGCCTACGATTTCTTCTAGAAAAATTCTTTAAAATATTGTACGGTTTAAACATTGCAGAAAATATACTATTATATTCAATTTTTTGTCACAAATCTCTTTTTAAAACAACGTGTCCTATTCCTAAACTACTGAGGTAAATTAATTTTAAATTCGTATAATCTTTTTTAATGAAATGAGGATACTAAATTATAATTTTTATTGAAATGTTTATGCGAAAACTAAAGATTCTTTTAATACTAAGTCCTTAGTGAACATCTTTATTTGACTTTTTTAGTTTTTTATTATTTTTATTTTTTTAAAATACCTTTAGTAGGATAAGAAACATATTTTAAGATACCAGATTTAATCTTCACTCACATGAACAGTTAGTTAAAGACTTTAGTGCTGTTCACATATGGTTATCTCATATAATTTATAATCATGAATGCTAATTGATTACATAATAATTCGCTATATTACATTCTTGTGTTTAATTTGTGATCAAAGCTAGTGCTATCCTTCATTGGTTAATTAGATTTCAAAAAGAAAAAACAGTTATTGAGCTCATTTAT
The DNA here is from genome assembly GCA_948150685.1 of Rhaphigaster nebulosa. NCBI lineage: Eukaryota > Metazoa > Arthropoda > Insecta > Hemiptera > Pentatomidae > Rhaphigaster > Rhaphigaster nebulosa. Next base: position 102,470,399 of record OX411309.1, on the reverse strand, counting down.
TTATGAATAAAAAAATAACTTAATTACTCAATTACATTTTTTTTCAATTATTCTTTATATATTTACATTATTTATTATCAAAAGCAATTCAGTTTATTGATAAGACGCTCTGAGTAATTGTTCAATTACTCAGCAAGGATCCAATCTGAAGTAGGCTGTATAACGTTTCTGCTGATCAAACAGCTCACGGGTTGATAAGGCCTATCATACACTTTTACAGCAGCGGCTTTTATGACTTAATGACCCTTGTAAAAATTTACTATTATTCTTCACTATAACCCGGCGGTTTAAAAATGGTAAATTGCATTATTTGATGACTGTTTAATGCCGGTGCAGTGACAGGCTATATTGGACTTACATGACAACGTAGTTAACCTAGAAAACAAAATTGCTTTTGTGTATTTTTCTAGCTCTGGGAATTATCAGATAAGATGGCTGGTCTCCGGGACCGATTTATAGGGAAGAGTCCATTCTGCCTTTATCTGATTCCTGTCGTTATTTGAATTTAGTCGTAGCATTATTTCTAGTCGGACTTTATTTTAAAAGGATTTAGACTGATTACTAGCTGCAGAGCCTCAATCGAATCTGTCAGACGAGTTAAAGATATCTTTGCTGCATGGCAAAAAGAAAAAACGTCGACAAAATAGCATCTCAAACAACTTCAACTGTCAAAGCTAAGTTTACTGAGAGACCCTCTTCGCTGAATTTAATGATCTACAAAGCATTTCCGAATATATTTTTTCCATGAAAAATACACAATCCATTCCTTTGATATATCTATTAAGAAACCTAACAAATATCGGGGAAAAAAATTGGTTAAAAGTTAAAAATTATTTATTTTTTTTAATTTATACATATTCCTTCCGATTTTGTTTTATTTCTTATAATGGGTTTTTCAATAGGGGCTAGTCAACTGATATATTTGACAACTGATGTCAGACACGATTGAGTGTTTAACGACCTGCATTTTTGACAAATGAGTCATTACACAGTTGAACATCGCATTAAAACAGTTTAACTTTGTTGTCGAAACGGCAGTTCAATTCGTCATGCATCAAGTCGTGCATTACGAGAAACATATGATCAACCTATTCGTCCTAGGGAGAACACTATTCGTCACGTAATGTAGAAATTTGAAACTATCTCAGTGATGGATTATCCCCCTTCTAATTGTCGTTGAAATATTCAGAACTCCTATAATATCAAATTAGTGGCTAAGAGTGTGAGAAAACACTAATTTTGTGAAAGAACATAGATGCAATGACCATTGCAGCGCTAAAACCTCGCTAATTTGGCTTTACAGCTATTTCATGTCGACCACAATTTTTCGCAGAAAATAATTTTTAACGATGAAGCTCATTTTTCCTTTTGCGTAATTAAACAAAATTGTCGGTTTTGAACTTATGAAAATCCACAAGAGAGGCAGTTGGATTCTGAAAGAGTAACTAGTACATTTTTTAGGCTGGAGGAAAAATTGGTCCTTATTTTTTTGACAATGACGCTGGCGCTGCCATAACTGTGAATGACGATCCTTACCGGGATATGATTCGGAATTTTCTTTGGCCGAAATCGGAAGAAATAGATCTAATAGACATCTGCTATCAACAGGGCGGGGCCACTTGTCATATTCGCCAGAGAAAAAGACGATTTATTTGAAGAGAAATTCAACGGTATTTGGCCTCAAGGTTCGTGGACAAGACATTGCCTCCAAGAGCATGCCCACTTAACAACCCTTGATTATTTTTTTATTTTTACATCACTTGAGTTATTAAATTAACAACTTATTTCATTGCTGTAAATCAGAAGAAGAGTGATAATAATACTCAATCATAGACTTTGCTCCTGTATATATATTTTAATAACGTCGAAATACATATATTTGAAGAAATTAGGGTTTTTACCTGAACGAGAGAGGAACATACATGCATTATCCAGGTAAAATGTTCAAGATTATCTTTAATTAACAAAGTGACTCTATATAAAGTTTTGCTATAACCAATATGGACATACGTGATAGGATTGGTTCTGCTAAAACCTCCAACATCTAACGAATTAAGTTCTTTTTGATGAAAGTATTGCGTAAAATAGTAGACGAACCATTCTACGTAACAAGGACTTTCCAGCAATTTGTAATCCTGCAAAATAATATTACAATAGCTTCCATCAAAGACCGACTCACTGCGCGAACCCTCTGATGGAAACACTAAAATGTTCTAGGAACCCATATAATATAGCTCACCCTGATGTATTCACATGCGTTGGCCATGAAGCTAAATTAATTTACTCTGTTGAACGCTGTCAAAGCTGACAACAAATTCTATTATTAAAAAGCAATTGGCAATCGCAGATATTGTTATTGTAAAATATTTTTGTTGTATATATGTTACAGTAAATAAAAAAAAAAAATTCCTGAAGACTTCTTTACTGTTATTTTCCTGAAGAGAAAATGGGTGTAACACAGTGATGGACTTAGATTTTAAATTATACTCAATTAAAATTAAAATCGCAGTATGAATTCTTTATAAAGGAATGGAAAATATATTATTTCCTATTTGCTTTTTTTTAAATTCAGTTAAAGTTTCTTTTTATGTTCTTTCATATTAATATTAACTAAAATAAACTATTAAAATTAGTAAAACTTTTTATTATTTTAAAAAAAAAATTATTAAAAAGTAAGCATTATTAAGTACTTTATTTTTTTTATTCAACGTTCCTGGGTTCCCCATCTCCAGGAATTCAACACACAATAAATATATTGATCAGCTTACTGTTAGCATTGATGCTCCAATTACTTTTCACCATATAAAATTTAATTCTTTTTTTTAATTAGGGCAAAATAATATTATATATTATGGATCATGATAGGACAAATAGGAGTAAAATGCTATGGTTATGCATAATTCTACTAAGGAACAGTGAAAGTTGTGTTTTGTATTCCTGAAGATGGGGCATTACCCCGAAATGCTGAAATCTGAAATGTGAGGAATATTGTTAAAATTAATTTTTTTAAAAAGCAAGTACTTAATAATGTTAACTTTTTAATACCAAGTTATTCAAAAAAGCCTTCCAACAATTTAACTTTTCTATATATATTGATTTTTTTAAATAGATATTGATTTAAATTAACTTACACTTAAACTCTCTCCTCAAAAATGTGGCTCACTTCGATCAAATTATTAGCTTACTTTTCTGAAATATCTAATGAAAAATTCAATAAAATAATTCTCTTTAATTTCAATCTCGACAAAGATTTTACAATAACAAAAATGCTATTTCCCTTAATTAGTTCTTTAAAACGGGCCCAGTAAACGAAAATATGTATTTTGCATGGTTTAGTATTTTTTAGAGATGGGCAAAAAGTACCCTCACTAGCCGGGATTAGATACGACTGGGGATGGTTGAGGTAGGCCAGTCTTCGTTACCCCTTCCATTGCTAGTTGTATCTAATCCCGTCTAGAGTGATTATTAGAGTAAAATACTCGGTAATCGTTACTCAGAGTAATTTTTTCCGATCTCTAGCATATATATTTATCATCATCATCAAATTCTTTTCTTCAAATGCAGCTCTGCAGGGTGATTGCTGCCTGTTGAGTCTAGGCCAGGTGTAACACCTGGTTGTTTGGTTAATTTATGCAACATCTACATCAGCTCTAACATTTTTATTTAATTAAATCGTAATAGTAAATCTCTAATATTAATTTATTAATATAAACATTTAAATCAGTTTAATAAAAATTATTATAGCATTTTCGTGGTAATGGGCCCTAAACGCGAAGGTCTTCAGTAGAAGCTGTCTGCTTGGTGAATTCGTGTGTAAATCTGACACTCGGTTACTGGATCGCAAGCATACAATTCATTTTAGGTAATATGTTTAAAAGGACAGGATAATATGTACAGAATTAGCCTACGACAGTATCGGCTAACGATAAGTTGTCATCTCCAGACAGTTAGTTATTAAATACTAATTATATTTGAATAAATTGACGTCATGTTACCTTCATTGAATTAGGTTTATGGAACCCATTTTATTCAATTCAAGAGGATATATACTAAATAGATGGTTATTATATTAACGTGTCTATTATGTTCATAATTAGATTACATTTGCCTGATATTACTGTGACTATCAAATACTCATATATGTGTATGTATACCAATTAGTATGTATAAACCATTTATGTATTTTATACAAAAAATACATAAATGCCTTTGATTTTATACCATCTGAAGAAGTATTGTTATCAGATATTATAGTATTCTTCAACTGTGTTGATGGATACTGGATAATATACATCATCCACCACTTCTTTTACTTAAGTAGTGTTTTTGCAAAAATATTTTTGTAGTATTTTTTTATGGTGAAGGCGAAGTGTTCCCATGCAGCGTCAATCGAAAACCTAACTACAACATGAAGTTACGAATTAGTGAAATATTACATGGCATCAGTCTTCAATACATACATCAAACGACGCTCGCATAGGACTAAACAAGAACTGGACCGCTTCACTGGAAGAGATATATTTATCTGATAACTATTATGTTAAGGTTACTTCTTATCATGCTATGCTTATTTGGTATTTGGTCAGGAACTAATCTATAAAACATTATAAAAATATCAACTGCAAATCGTTATAACTATAAAATTTAATTTAATAAAAAATAAAAACCCGGCTACGGAAATAACTTTTATATCTTACAATCCCATCAGTCCTAAGGGACGGAATGAACTTGCTTATCTGCTTAAGCGCATTGATGGGTTGTTAGTGAATATGGAACCTTGGTGTCGTAGTCGGGTGCCTTCCACACCCAAATGAAAATTACCTGCACAGTTGCAAGGAGCTTTCTATATTTTGACGTGCACAGATGAACGGTACGGAATGATTTGTAAGAGACCGTCAGGCACCGGACTACTACACCAAAGCTCCATATTCACTAACAACTAACAACCCACCAATGCGCTTAGGTAGACGTTCCGTCCTTTAGGACGAATGGTATTGTAAGATATAAAAGTTATTTCCATAGTCGGGGATTTTATTTTTTATTAAATTAAATTTTATTTTATGGTTTTTAGTTTTTTAAGGATTGGCTGTTTATAATTTATTTTCATATGATTATGAACTTACAAATGATATGATGAGATACAATAAAATAAATATAATAATAATAACAATAAAAAGACGAAAATACTTAAAATATAATAAATTCATTTTCATTATTTTGAACTCAAAATGTTTCAAAACCTTCACGGGATCAAAACGTGTAATTTGGCCCATTTAATATGAAAAACGGCTGAGCCATTCTCTAAAAAAATCGTTAGATACCCTCAAACGGACAGATTTAACACATTTAATACACCATTTGTTTAATATTTTGAGCTCAAAATGTTTCAAAACGTTTGTAGGATGACAACGAGTAATTTGACCTATCTAATTTGAAAATGGTTTGAGCCATTCTCTCAAAAAATCGTTAGATACCTACTAACGGTAAAGCTAAACACATTACTTCCTTGTGGCTGCGCCTTACTTGAGTAATAAAACCGTTATAACTTAAAATGTTCCTGTGTACAACAGAGTATTATTATTGAGTAAAAATTTCATTTTTTCGTTAATTCTTCATCATTTGTAAATTCAATTCATTGAGTGAGACTAACATATGTATAAGTGATTCAGAATTTGGAAATTTTCCTCATTTCAATTAGGAATGATGAATTCATCAAATAGTTCGACACACTCACTAACACGCAAGGCTTTGTATTTTCGGGAAATTTATACCTTTGTGTATTTCTCCTAGATTTCAAAAATATCTGTTTGTATTCCCTTATTTTTATTGTAAATTATGAATCAAATGTGACAATAAATCTGACAGAAGTTTCTTTGGTATAACCGGTTTCATTCGTAGTCTTACAATTATCATTCCAAGATCATATGTGTGCTTTAGTGATATTGTTAGGTAGCCTGGTAAGCTATTACAATTATGTCCTTAGTGAATTTCAGACTCTGACACGCAAAGAGTTCGTTTCTTCTCAAACAGTTATTAAAGCTCTTTTTATGCGGCAGGCGATAATGGGGATCGAATAGGGAAAAGAAATTCATTCTAACCATTCTATAATTGCAGTGGTTTTTCTAAATCTTTCGTCCAATAATTAAGTGCACGCATAGAATTTTTTCCATGCATATCTAATTTTCTGGAAAGGTATTTCTTTTTTTTCTTTTTTAATATTATCACAGGCGGTAATTTGTATAACGCTGGTTCCATTCTGTTGATAGCATCGAACCATCTCTATCGTTGGAAAAGATATGCACTTCAATTTTTTTTTTTTATGGTGTTTTTCTAAATAATTATTGGGGAACAAAAATCATAAAATGTTTGGCTTTTATTAAATTTGATGTGATTTAAAATTTTATTAAATGTGAGATGTTATAGAATAAATATGTTATGCAATAGATTAAATATTCAAATTTTCAAATTAAAATTTTATTTCATTGGTGAAATATGTTTATTCTATTCGGATTTCGAGTTCAACAATATAAATAAATGTAATAAAGAAATATGATGGGGTTCTAGATGATAATTTCAGAAAATTAATGAACTGGCAATTGTACCAGGGTAAGAGAGGAAGAAATAACTGACACATTTTGAAGAGCTGCTAAAAAACAAACCAATGTCTCTAGAAAAAAATAGTTTTATTTTCAAAACGAACATTGAAAACAGTTTAATTTCCCTGTGTTAAAAAATTACTTCTTCCAAAGTTCGGCCTTTTTTTTACTATGCCTTGCGGAAGTTCCCGGAAATTTTCCATCCCTTCAAGCCATTTCTGGTGGAATGGCATTGATTTCTTGCCTGATCCTCCTCTTTTAATCATCCCCAAAACGAGATCGGTGTTTAAATACCTAGTTCTTGAGATATATCCAGAGAAAAAAATCGCCTGGAGATAAATTTGTTGAGTGCCGGCCATCCCAAGTCAGGCCTCAAAAAGATGGATCTATCATGGAACATTTTCGTTAAACCTACAAGCGAACGTCAAGATGTGTGCCATGGACACATCTAGTAGGAACCACACATCCCCTGCGTTAATTTTATCCAACTTATGGTCTCCAAAATATGCACGTAATGGCTACTGTTACAGGCCTTTTTAAAAAAAAGAATGGGCTGACAATACCGAAGTCACCAGTTATTCTGCTAGAAATAAGGATGAACGAAGGGTGGTCGAAAACCGGGAACATTTTTGGAAATTTGTAGTCAATAACGACCGGTATTTGGAAGATGTAATTTTTAAAATCCAATGAAATAAAACTTTTTTCAATGTACTTTTTGAAAATGACACCACTTTTATTTTTTCGAGACACTGGTTTATTTTTTATAGCATTTCAAAACTTGTCAGTATTTTTCTACCCCACCCTGTATTTAAAAATGACTAAAACATTTCGCTTGTTATCACTCAGTGTGACTCCCGTCAGTGCTCTTTATCAGCCTTCTGCAGGTACTATCTGGGACCTTCATACGTGATGTAAATTAGAGGAGCAACGAATAATCCTTGTGGTACTCTCGGCTTGATTCTTTTGACAGGATAATAGTGTTTATTAATATGTACATATTTACAGATATTTATGAGTTGCTAGTGGGCAGTTATGCTCTAAAATCAACATTTGCTAAACGAGCCTTTAATGTGATATCTTTTCTAGAGTTGAATATAAACATTGAAGAAAGCTAAGTGCTGTTGTATCTTTGCTGGGAAACAATGAATTCACATTAAGTTTTATAGCATAATCGCCTCGAAAGGTTTCCAATTTACTCGAAATCGAAGTGTAGGGAAGTAAAGTTTTATAGGAGCAAATATACTAACAGCTCCTATAAAAGTGTGAGACTTAGAGTACCCCATTGTAAACCAACCCACCATCTACCATCGAACTTCCTTATTAATATTCACTTCTTTATTGGCTGACTATTCAATGTTGTAAAAAAAATATAACTGTGTAAAAGCATTTTTTTTTTTTTTTTTATACTTCAGGGATTATTTTTTCTGTTTGTTATTTTTCTAATTAGTTGTGTGATTATTTTTTTATTTTATTTGTTTGCAAATAAATATTTCATTACTATTGTCAGGACTTCTAGTTGTAAATTAAAGAAAAAAATAGGTCAGTCTTAAAGATAGTATTTAAATATATTAATTATGTTTGATTATTGTTACGTAATTAAGAAAAAATAAATTTTTTAAGCACACCTATTTTTTTTTTTTTAAATAGATTTAACAAGGTTAGGTATGAGACGTTTAACAAATAAAACGGCATCGTCGACAAAAGTGTGAAACTATGTCCAAAACGGTTTGATTTAGAGTTATTATTTACTTATAAGTTTTTTCTACTCGATAGTATTTCAGTTGCTAGTAGATTCTTAAAAGAAACACCCAAAGATGATAAAAATTTAATTTTTTGAATGTTTTTTGTCTCTTTAGAAAGTTGCGATTTGATTGTTTTATGGCTTCACACATTTGCCGACGAGATGATGGGTTATAAATTAATTATCACAAAAAAATAAATAAAAATAACTAACAAAAAAACGCTAAAATTATGGAAGGTGATTCAACAATTGTATCGTATTCAAGATAAATTAGTATCGAGTATTCTTATGCAATTAGAATCATATATCTTGGATTACACAGGGTATCCATAAATTTCCTTATTTATTTATCCGCATCTATCTTTTCGGATCATTAGGGAACCATAATTTACAAAATTATATGCTGTTCAACATATTAATATCCCCTAAAAATGTTAATGTTCTAGTAACTTGTTCTTCATTATTGCTCAAAGCTTCTGTTATTGTGGAAGATGTGTTACATCTTGTTATTATGCCAGTGTATAGTGTGCATGATGTGCTTTATTGATAGTGTTATATTGCATTTATCACACAGCGGTTTAAGGCTTCTCATAATGTCATATGGCAATATGGCCAATCCTCAGTCTTGTTAGGATAATTTTCCAAAGTCTTTTTTTATTTTCTGTATCAACAAATTGAATAGATATCATGGCCATCGCTACAGAGGTACGTCGGTATGGAATCGACCTCGGGCTGGAATTTGTCATAAGATGTAGGTTCTTCTCCAGATAATGGCTTCTACCTGCTGGAACAAAGATGGAGCGGATAATGAGTGGCCTGTAACTCGCAGAAGGATCAAAGACGAAAGAACACGCCTATGTTTGTGGAGATACAGTGGGCCATTGTGAAGGCACTATCGCGGGCAGCTGTATCTTGAGTCAATAGCGCTGGATAGCCGCCCGTGGGCAAACACACATATCAATGCTTGCCTTTTACCTGAGCACACCTAGCCCAACTGGAGCCAACCTCTTCTTATCGCTCCCCTCTTCAGGCAAATCGTTCCAGTTTCCAGTTTCCAGTGCTTTGAAAATGATAAATTCATCGTTAGGGAAAACAGTTTGAAAATGATGATTTAGGGAAAACAGTTTTACTGGTCTTATCGGATTATTATGATAACTCCTTTTGTATCGCTCGTTACGAATAAAGTCAAATTCTCTAATTTATTTTCTTTCAGGTACTAATAGTTTTAAGTAAATTAATAATGGTTGACCTACTTATTATACAGTAAATATAATTATCGGTCTAATAAAAGTTTTCTAAATTTTACCTAACACACATTTTAGATTCTTTGAAACCAGAATATTCATTTAAAAAAAAAGATGTTCTGTTTTCAATAAAGATTCGATAAAAAAATTTAAGAAGTATTAATTAGAGCATAATTGCAGAAAGCGGTATAATCAGCCTCAGAATTGGATATATTAACCTGACCCATTCAATATAATCTGTAAACAGGCAACAAAATGCCAACAATTTGATAGTATATTCCACGGTCAGCCACATTTTCCAAGAGTGTCCTTTCCACATTTCAAGTTTAAATAGATTCTGATCTATTATTGTGAGTTCTGCTCACACTCGATATTTGAATCATTCTAAATAATGATGATTCTAAAATAAAATCAGTCTTTAATTTTTTGAAGACCAATAGCATATTGAATAAAATATACTCCAGAGAAAAACGAAACACAGGTGTTGATGACCTTATGGTTTTCCGCCTTAAGCAGGCCCTACGAGAGGGGGCGGGCCCGGCCGACTAGGTTTTTTTTTACTTTTTTACATAACATTACATACATTATTTAATAATTATGTAGTATCTTTACATAATCTTTTTGTTGCACAGGTACATTATAAAGGACGAGCAACTCTCTTGCTCAAATATATATCTCAGTTCATATAAACTACCTCCCGCATGAAAAACATCAGGAATATATTTTTTGATATATTGTGTAATACACTAATTTGTCAAAATAACTATCTTATTAACTCACCATTTACTAATGATGGTAAAGAGTACCAATGTATGTTTACAGTGTGATGGTTTACAAGACGAGCAAGTCTTGTATAAGCTATTCTGTATACAAAAGCAGGGAACAGTTCTCTCTTGCTCAAATATGTTCCGCTGCATGGTTTCTCCACTCAAAAGATGACCAGTCATACAAATCATGTAATTGAAGAATTATATAACTGCTTAAGCTTGAAATTGTCTCTCAACTCAGGCAATATTTGCTTTTAGTTTGTTTCCCGGTACTTCGCTATGAGTTTTCATTTTTATTTTTAATTTCGAAGCATGACGAAATTAATAAATGTTGAAAATAAATTCAGAAAAATGGTAAGGAAATAAATTTCATCAAAGAATATCAATTCACCTTTAGTTTTTTTTTCAATATTCCTCTTAAATTTATACTTACGACATTCTTTGAACATAATATTTTGTTTCGCTTGGTAAAATTTACATATTACATAATAAATCAGGCAATGTATCAAGAGTATAAATTTAAAAGAATATAAATTCAATACAGTATTGAAACAGACATAATATTGTGTATTTTTATCATTATTATTATTATTTTTATCGGTTTGAATATTACGATAAAAGGTTTATTTATTTGTTCTAAATTAATCCTTAATTAAAATAATATTTATCTGAAATTCAATGTGTATTATTTTTTCTATATTTTCTTGAATATAAGGAAATAAAAAAAAGTTTCTAAATTTTTTAACTGTTAGTTCAATACGAGAAGAAACCAGTAAAAACTTTTCTGTTTGATATAATATATTTAAACGTTGAACTGCAGAAGAATGTATAACATTCAAAACTAGTTTTAAATAAAACAAATTTATAGAAGTGGCAAATAATTTATCAATCCCTGATTAGATTGATCCTTCTACACTATCATGCGGATGTCAACTGACTATTTTATAGGTTCTGAGAAGACTTCTAGAAGGAAGAAAAAGGCTTCATTGACTAATGTCTCAACTTTTAACCTAATTTAAGATAACTAACTTTTAATCAAATATAGTGAAAACATGTTTTAGATAAAAAATCGCTCCCTCAATAATGATGATGTGGGAATGAAAATATAAGGCTGAAATGATTTTTCTTTCAAAATAAACATATCGTATTTTGCTAAAAAAAAAATATAATTTTGCTATAGCTATAATAGAGTAAAACGTATCCCATATGGAATCCACATGATCCACATAGTGAACTAACCTTTTATGTTAAAAATGGACGTGTTGAGCGTTGATGTTGAAAACTATGGCTGCTCGAGTTCAAAGCATCTCAACTTTACCGAGAAAGTTTTCAACAGTTCGAGGAAACTCGAGAAGACATCCAAGCCCCTATCTGATGTGAAGAACATAATTAACAATCAAAACTCAACCACTCAATATGAAATAAAGAAGCCGTGGGTTATGAACAAAAAATACGATCTGGCACAAGAAAATGAGTTGTTTTTCTGCGAGGGTTCAGAAGACGACTACACCGACATCATTCCTAAGTCGTTCCAATTAGAGTATGGTGATATAAAAAATTTAGCTATAATGTTCGACAATCCAATTACAGTTGATATTGAGGATGACGATATATTTCAATCACTCTCAGAACCGGAAGATATAGTGTTTAGTGAAGACGAGGAATCTATTCTGAAAGAAGAAATTAGTGGTGTTTTTAAAGAATTACGGATTAATGATTTACTTTTTGATCCAATTGAACTTTGATTTTGTTTATACAATCATATATTTAATTGTTATATTAATAAATAAAATGTTATTAACATTAATAATCTTGTTTAATTGATTTTTCTATACCTAGTATGGTATAAAAGTTTGACAAGATTGATTGCCTGGCTAATGAACAAATTTTCCTTATCGTTTTCCTAATATCCTTACTCAAGTTAATGTCAATCATATGTAATAGCAATAGCAAATATTATAATAGTAAATAGTATAATAGTAAATATTATAATAGTAAATTAGTAAATTATAATAGTAAATATTACAATAGTAAATTTAACTCTATACGGTTAATTTTGTGCTTTTTATAGATAAATGAAAATATTTATGAATGAAACATATGACAATGCGTTTGAAAATATCTGATGTTTGATGACTTCCATATACGTCTATTAAGCTATAAATCGGCGGCTCAAAAAGTGACCCTGAATTTGGTTATTAGTTTCCGAAGATAGCAAAACAACACTCCGCATCGCGACGCCCATCTATTGACACATAGACATACACATAAGCTCTTGTTTATGAAGATCTTATTCCGTTGTTATATGTCGTTTCCTGTCTATGTCACTAGACAAAGCATTAGAAATCGGCGGTTTCAACATTTTAAGCGGAAGAACCTTAACTTAAATCTTATTCTCTTATTGCAGCTCACAAATGAGGAGGAAAAATTTAATTAGAGTGGAAAAAAAAAATCGCGTTTATAACCTTTTATCACCGAACCATATAATATCTGTATTAATTGTTGATATACCTTTTGATTTATCTTTATTATGACCTTCAAGTTCCCCTTTCGGCTCTTCAATTTCAACCAAAATTTATTATATTACTTGTATTGATATTAAGATATAATTTATCAAATTTGAGATGTTTTACATTATATTTTAATCTAATTTTTGATTAAAGTCTAATATGACCTTCAAGTAAAGTACTACTTTGGGTTTTTCAATTTTAACCAAAATTAATCATGTTGTTTGTATTAGTATGTAAGTCTTAAATACTAAATTTGAGAAGTTTTGCATTATATTGTAATATAATTTCTGATGAAAATCAATAATGACGTTCAAGTAAAGTACTACTTCTGGTAAAAATACGGTGACCAAAAAGGGAGGTTTACAACTAGATTTTACATTAATCCTAAATACAAAATTTTAACTTTTTACGCCTAACTGGTTTTGAGTTATGCGAGATACGTACGTACGTATGGACATACCTACAGACATCATGACGGAACTAGTCAAAATGGATTCAGGGATGGTCAAAATGGATATTTCCGTTGAAGTCTGAAAAATAAAATTATCGCGATCACAATACTTCCTTTACAGCGTACAAGGAAGTAAAATAATGTTGATTTAAAAACAAAAACTTTAATACTTTCCTCATGCCTGAAATGCCATTGTTGAGTAAAATATTGCGTCAGACAATTTTGACCATAGTGAATTTTTAAATTAAGTTAAAAACATACCGACATGTTTTTTTTTTTTTTTAAAGGCTTAAGTGCCAAACATTCGTAATATAGGTAGTGATTTATTATGGGACGTAAACACCACCTTTTCCGCTCACGAAATATCGGTAAAAAATAATTGGAAATGGCCTATAAGTGGAATATTAGTGATGTAAGGACCAAATACTGTCAACTCTCAGTTGTGATTCGGCTTGACAAAAGCCTTAAAAATATATTCTAATTATGAATGTTTTGCCATCTTAATATACTCCGACTGTGCAAAATAAAGAATAAAATGAAAAAACAAAAAAACGTTTTATATGTTTCCTGTAAAGTTAACGTTACAACGTAATATATAATATTTCTTTTTTAATTTACTTTTTACTAATTAAGTCACTTTTTTTTACCGTTCGGTGATCCGAAATTTTTTCTAATCCGAACCCCTTCGATTTGATTAGTTCAGATTAGCTAGAGACTACTGTATTTTAAGCGAAACTTCACGAATATAATTGATTTACACAGTTTAAAGAAACTTCATTAAACCGTACCGCTCAGAACATGCCATGAAAATATTTTCAAGTGACAGTTATATTATTCAAATGAGTTCTTATTTATGTACTAAAAATTTAATTTTTCTCTAGAATAAAAATACTTAATAACATTCTCGTTAGGTGGGCTGTTGGTAATTTTAAAAGGGACATTTGAATATATTAGGTCGGTTACCGGGAGAGGGGGGCTGTTCGACCTGGCTTTGCGTGCTTGATGGCTTCTGTAATTTGACCAACGGTGAATGCGGCTTTCGAAAGCAATTAACCGTATTTCAGCTTCTGTAATTATGCTTAAACCGTATATCTTAATTGTCTCTGTTTAATGTGAGCGGATTGTTGGGAGTGTGGGCATCAATTTTTGACCATGGCCTATAATACTAACGATACGTCTATTTACATTTTAATCTTTAAATGGTCATTCTTCAAAATTAGGGAGATTTTCTATTAATATTTCTATTACTTCGGATAGCTCAATCAAAATATTACAATTTTCGAAACTGCGAGGGTGAGGTTGTGTGTGAGGGAGTGAGCACAGTAGAGAGGAGAGTGAGGATGAGGGTATATTACAATCAAATAAAAAATTATAATTTTATTGAAATATCTTTAGTTTCAATAATTTTTAGTTAAATTACTACACTATTATTATTAAATTATTATAAAACGTGTGAGATAAATTAATTTTAGTCTGTTAATAAAGCTGAATTTGGGAAATATTAAATGAAATATAATTTTTATTGTTAATAAAAATTGAGGGAGTGAGGTTTTTTTGCTTATTCATTTCAGACCTTAAATTTGGAGCCTCCATATTAACTTACTTTCTCTATTCTAACAGCTGGTGAGGGGGTGGAGATCACCAAACACAAAGTATCATCATCATCACCATGGCACTACAACTCATCCAGAGACAGGGCCTCCCGTAACTTCGACCGCAAGTCGTCTCTGAGAAGTTGCGTACACCAAGGATAGCAAGTGCGTCGGTTTCCACTCCATCAGCCCATCTAAGCCTAGGTCTTCCCAAGCACAATAAAGTACATTTTTCAACTTACCATCTGACAATCATAGCATGCTCATGGAAGTTTCTCTCAACATCGGTTACAATTTGCTTTAGAGGGATCTGGAAAGGATTGCCAACTGTTTTCTTCAGCTTAAAAAGATGAGTTTACTAGGCGCGTTTTTAAAAAAAAGTGAGACATATGATCAAAGTGCAAGCAAATAATTGAACTAATTGTTAATGTAATCATTTTATTACCGATCACAGACCTTTGCAATGGGTGGGGACGTTGAAGGAATCCTCAGCGAGGGTTACGCGATGAAAAGAGCTCCTGGCCCAGTACAATATGGAAATAGTGTATAAGCCCGGTAAAGAGAACGTAGTCGCTGACTGGCTGTCCAGAGCCATCACGATAAATGCCATAGAGAAGGAGGGTGGGGAACCATCGAGGGACGTGCGTCAATTTATGACAGAATGGACAGCCGAAAGAGAAGGAGAACAGGGCTCGCGAAGAAGAAGAATCCCCAGGATAGACGAGCTCGACCGAGGAAAGACCGGTGGAGATGGAAGAAATATAAGAGGTGATAAATGACTCCCCGATATGGACGTAGCAAGATTAACTCCATCTGGTCGCAACCTGGAGTGAGAGAGGACCAAATTTTCGCTGAAGGACGCGTCGAAACCAGGAGTGACATACCATCTCTATGTGGGAAACGCCATGATATGGGAGAAGATCAAGAAATTTTGGCGGTCTGAGCAAATCGGTATGGACCGGAACTTCATCCGCTGTAAGCTCATTAGCTCTACCATTGTAGAGACAGTGAGAGACGAAGAACGGTAGAAAGAGCTGACGCTTGCGTACCACCAAGGGAAGACCAATCACCGCGGAGTGACCGAAACTTTTCAGGCACTGCGACGAAAGTATTTTTGGTGGGGAATGAAGAAATTCATCAAAAAGACCATCAGGACATGTTCCGAATGTCTCACTACCAAATACGACAGACATCCCCCAAGAGGAAGACAGGAGGAGACGCCGACTGCGGATGTGCCGTTAAGAGACCTACAAGTGGATAAGTTCACCTGGATAGAATACAAGTGGGTCACGATCATCGATCTCTTCAGTAAAGTAGCGATGGCACACCAGATACAAGAACGAACAATGGAAGCGGTATTGAGAGCTCTCCAGACGTGGTTCCAGTTTTACGTGGTTCCAATTTTACGGGGTTCCAAAGCGAATATTGACTGACGGGGGAGTGAATTTGATAATGCTCAGCTTTATCAGGGGGAATATGAAGAAACTCGATGTAGTGTGGCATCTTAATACGCCAGGACACCCTAAGAGTAGAGGGGGCATCGAAAGGCTACATGGCACTCTAAGCGACCACTCTGAGGATGTACCAGGTAGAACAAGGGCTGGAGCCGGATACGGCGATGAGGAAGGCGATCCACCACACCGTAACAGCGTTCTCGCCGTTCGAGATAATTTTCGGGTTGCGGGAGCGGCGCCGGAATTACGAGGATACGACGGGTTTATATATATATATATATATATATATATATATATATATATATATATATATATATATAATATATACAACGTGCACAGTGCTAACAGAAAAAAAATATATAAAATATAATATATATATAATTTTTAATTCCGGTGCTGTGACCTATCAAATCCTCTTTTGAATTATTCTATATTAAGCTCTGCTCTGTAACAATAACAATGGCTGTAATAAATTATTCAACGTATTAAAATATCGGCTCCCACTCAGCTCTCCCCCACCAGCCTGAACTTATGTAGAACAGTTCCCATGCTGGGAACGACTTACCCTTGCTCATATTAGCATCGGCTTAATGCAGGGATGCTCTGTCAAATCTCTATTATATATGCTGTAATTAATTCGTTTTTAAATGGCGATCTCACAATGTATTCTGCTATACTTCATCTATCTCATTGCACAGCATTTATGGCATTAACAATTATTTATTTAAATGCTAGATTGGAGTATTTATGAAACGAAAAGACTCCTGTTGATCTTATGGAAACTCTATTCCATTATTGTTGAAATCTGAGCCTTTCAATTTGAATGAGAAAACGAGGTTTTTTTATGCAAATAGTTGTTTTTATGATTATTAAACGCTTATAATTTTTATATGACTGAGTTACAGAGTTGGTTATGTGCATACTTAATAGAATATATTTTAATTTATTTTCATTTATATTTCTGTCTCGATATCTATGTTCAGGCAGACATTTCTGCTGTGTATTATTATTTTATGCTTTCCGACGAGTTTCTCGAGCTGCTCTATTCAATGCTGCGGTAATTTCTGGAGCACCGCTCCATCAGGTTACGAGTCGGTTAGGTGATATCCGGAAACGTCGCACTCACCTTCGGTGTCCTCTAAGAGTCTGTGCTATTCCCAATACTGTTCTCAATGTACACGGCTGAAACTGTTGGAGTGGGGTGTAAAAAACTATTGTAGCAGCATACGCTGATGACATACCGATCTACAGTATCTTCTTAAACGCAACGAGAGTTCTATCGTAAGGTGAAGGAGGTTTTTGAGGAGATCGCAAAGAAACTTGAAATATTAAATATTAAAATTATTCCCAAGAAGACCGATCGTATCATAACCTCCTTCCAGAAGGACAAGCGTCCTCATCCTGAGGTCTATAGGGAAGCGGATAAAACAAATTTACCGGCAAACAGCATAGTGCAGTACTTGGGTGTCGCTCTCGATGGACACTTGACACTATTCCGCCATTGCCACAAGAAGATCAGGCCAAGTCTCTTCAGACTAAACCACCAGTCAACATCGCCAAATCTGTCTCTCCGCAAATTATAAAACCGGTCCTCCGGAGCCACACAGCATGTTACATAAGAATTACCTCGGTTGTAGAATTTTATGATTATATCTTCTAAAAAAACTAAAAACGATTCTTCACAGACCAAAGTATAATTTAGCTCCAAGAAATGATGGAATTGAAAAAATCTTGTTAAAACAATTTCCCAGAAAGGGATCATTCACCTGTCGAATTTATACAACTCCATTCATCGTTTGAGACAATATCCAGATGGATCGAAACAAGTAATCCTCATCCCTTTAATAAAACCAGCGAACAATGAAGACGGACCAGATCATTAACAAGCTGTATGCCTGCTTCCCCATGTGTATAAAATTTTCGAAAAAAGTTATTCTTAATCTTCTAAAGGATATATGTTCAAATAACGACATTATCCTCCCTGATCCAAACTGGTCTCCTATCTCACTTGAGCACCGAGCACCACTGATTAAATTACAAGCTTACATCACAAGAAACCTCTGGCTACATCTGTGATATAAATCGAATGCTCTAAAACTTTCAATTCTGTGTCGCATGGATTTCTATGCCAACAGCCATGCTCTCAGAATGCTCGGAACAGCTTTACTCAATTATATCATTTATACAGAGAAACATTTCGGTCAAGGTAGGAAAGCCGATAGTGTTCCCCATGGTGCACTTCTCTCTCCCGTGTAATTCAATGTTTATACAGCACGCGTCATAGGAGAAAACTATGCTCATTCAAAAGCAATTAGATTTGATGGCAACATTGCTATTTAGAGTAAAAGTTCGAATTAATCTAAAACAATGAAGCAAGCAGAGAACAATTCTTACAAAATAGTACATAAACTTAGGCACTAAGTTAGTAAATCCGAGGAAAACAAATGGGATAATAGTACCTGAAGAATATTGTATAACAAAGTGCAGAAATAAATCTCAAGAAAAAGAGTATATCTTGATATAAACATCAACTGACACTTAATTTTCGCAAGCAACTTTAGAAAAAACTGGCTGCTGTCCAAACGAAATCATATAAATTGGCTCACCTCCTTGCCTCACTACACTTATGCATGCGACTTAATATATAAATTTATAACAGTATCATGTTCTCTAACATTTTCCCCTCATACAGCGAAAGTGCTGCAACAATTCCAGAGCGGAACAATTAGAAAAATATGGAAACATATACCCTCTGTAAAGAAAAATTTGTTCATGCTCATAGCATTATACTACTGTCAACAATGGAACAATTCATAAGGCTACGCCACGTCAAGTTTTTTGATACTTTACGTCTTAAAAATCCGCTATCTAATAGCAAAACACTTCCACCAGCTCCAAAATGATGGCAGGATGCAGTAGCATCAAATGGATAAAATATATTTAAGTTAGAGATTAGCTTTAATTACAAGACAATTCCACTGTCAGAAGCACCGTCATTGGTATCATAACGTTTCTAGTTAATATCAGAAATATTTAGTTATCTTATCTATATACCTTAAAATATATCCAGGATACAGAGGAAGGAAAAAATATAAGAAATGATCAAAATGGGGCTTGAAAAAAAAAAAATGCTTTAAATATATATTTTTAATGCTGATGATTGATAACTTTGCTTTGTTATTTTTTATTTCAAAATTTATTTCTATTCGTTTTTACTTTCTTTTTTTGACATTTATATAGTAATAATGAGTACTTTATGTTCAATTATTATTATTCATTATAGTTAGAGGCTGAATTGTGTATAATTGTTTATTATGTTTAAATCTTTACTTTTCAATTTCATGTTATTTAGCTTAATATTTTATATTTTATTTTTATTTATTTTTCTTCTTTTTAAATTTCTTTTTTTATTATTTGTAAATTATTTATTATCATGTTGGACTAAGGCCAACCCTTTGTCCCATAGACAAATAAATAAATAAATAATCATGAATAAAATAATAATAAGTATTATATATATATGTATATACATATATATATATATATATATATATATATATATATATATATATATATATATATATATATATAAACTTTATTTATATTTCTAAGTCGTTGTTTTAATGTATTAATTAGATTTGATTATGGTTTTCAGATTATATCTTTTATTTATCTATTTTTTAATGTCGTTAATAATTCAAAGGGACTTTCAAAGAGATTAAATAGTTAATATGAATATCTGAATTGTTATTGCATTTGCAAGGATCCTGAGTTCTGAAATAGCTATTTGTTTTAGATTTAATACAATTTTATTTAATCTTCTTTAATTCTTAAACTAAAAGCTTTACTATTAGCCTATTTTTTTGTTGTTCCTTTGTAATTATTACTGTATTTTCAGTTATTTTTTTTTAAATACATTCCACCCGAACCGTTAAGCCTGGAGAGATAAAGTGGTAGTGATTGCAGTCAAACCACTCTCGCTGAGTTTTAGTTATATTTTTTTTTAATTACGTTCGTGGGTATGATTCTTGTGAAGCAAATAGGAAAAATAATACATCAATCAATTATAATAATATTAATTTTAAACCTTTCTTTATTCTATTTAAATAAATACTAATGTAATTCTTTCTAATATTTATTTTGCTTAGAACTATATACATTTATTTTAATCACAAGATTAAGCAGTAGTAACGGATTATGACGAAACATGATTTGATGATAAGATAACAATTAGATTAAATCATCATTTATGTAATATGGATATGCAATTTAATCAGTATATTTATTTTCATATAATTAATGTAAATTTATATTTTAATTCAATAAGTAATAAATTAAAGGATTTAAGTTTGTCTTAAGCAACACTACTTATTATTCGTTCTTATCTTACAATAAAGAATACTTATTAAATTTTCGGTTGTATTATTCTTACAAGGGGAGTGAACGATGTGTCCGTTACCGATTTTGATCTAAATTTTTTGGATGATTCTACACTGAAAAAAGTCGACCCATATCCTACCTTATTATCATTGAATTATGATCATTAGGCTCTAAGTTAAAAAAAAAAATGCTGAAAATGCTTTATTTTATTTCTCGAGTTTGAAAAATGATATCTCCAAGGTTTTTCCAACTTAACATTTGTTTTTTAAAATGCATTAAAGAAAAAAAAATTATTTTTGGGCAAAGCGTTTAAATTCTCAAGTAAACTAGGATTATAAATTTTTTCACACCAAAAATGATGGCATTTTTGAGTGAAAAATGATTCAGCACATAAAAAAACTCTAATGTTAAAAATGCCATCGAAAACAAAAAACAAATTTTTTTCAGTTCGGAGGTTGCTCAAAATTTTGAAAGCCACAAAATTACGTTTCGGTTTGAAGCTCTGTCTGTATCTTGGCTTCAATTTACCCGTTATCGACGTTCTTGAACTCTTTCAAAACAGAGGTGTTTCTTCTTTCCATACATATAAAAAATTATTGCATCACCTTATAAGAGCAGTGTTAAAAAGGAGATTACCATATAAAAACAAAATAATTGAATTTCAGAGCGATCTGAAGGGTATATTGACTTATATGCAATGAAAACGGTGTTTTACGGAGTAAAGTATATTAAAAGAATTTTTTTATTAAAAACCGGCGTCAGATTTGGTTTTAGCACTTTGAAAAACCTCTATATTCAAATTTAAGAGCAAATCAAAAAATAAATATTTTATATGTGTTTTAGAAAATACGTTATCCGCAAAAAACTTCAATTTTGTCCTTATATGGTCATCTCCTTTTTTAACACTGATCTTCTGAGATGATGCCATAATATGTATGGAAAGAAGAAACTCCCCTCTTTGAAACGAGTTCAAGAACGTCGATATCGGGTAAATTGAAGCTAAGATTCAAACCCAAACGTAATTTTTAGGTTTTCAAAATTTTGAGGACCCTCGGAGCTGAAAAAAAAATGTTTTTTGTTTTCGATGACATTTTTAACATTTTTTTTTCAGCATTAAGGTTTTTAAAGTGCTGAATTCAAATCTGCCATCATTTCTGGTGTGAAAAAAGTATGTAATCCTAGATTACTTGATAATATAAAAACTTTTTATAATTTATTTTGACCAAAAATTAATGATTCAAACTATTTATATAACGTTATAAATTGATAGTACGAGTAATAGGTATTTTCAAGTAATTAAAATAATTTATTTGAAACAAAAGATGGTTAAGAAACATATTGCTACACTTAGATGGGACACAATGTGAATTGCGACCCACTATGGTCTGTCTTTTTAACTAGCACATTTCTTGTTGACTTCACCACGAAAAACGTTTGCAGCATATAGTATCCAGAGCCTGATTCACATTTCTTGGGCTCAGACAACTCTAGTACTTTTAATAAGTGCCCTGTTAATTTCTTAATTATTGTTTACTTTCCAGTCTACTTGCTTGCAAAATCCTATCTTTCCTGGATCTCCTTGCTACTCCCTTCACTTTGTAGCTAATGATTAAACGATGTGGTCAATTGGAAGTAGAAGTACAAAGGTCCTTAATAGTATCCAACTCGGGCCCAAACTTGTAAGTACGACGAGTCAATGGAGGAATTAAAACTGCTATTCCTTCAATTACAGGAGACCTTCAAATTGACAATCACATGTAAAAATATATTGAAAAATGTATAAATTATTTATTTTTGTTCCTTCTTTATTTATCATTAGCTTTAGTTTGCTTTTTCCCTAAAGATGAGAAACATGTAACTTATTTTACTAGCAGGAGACCAGTAACTACCTGGAATCTTCCATCAGTCAACTCAAGTACGAACCTCAAACCCTTCCAGAAGGCAAAATCTGCAAGCAGGGTATGCATAACCTGAAGGATCTCGACAAACTTCTTTAGGCTGTGAACGTTTCTCCGTTTAGCTCCTTGTGAACACGAGTTAAATCTATCCTTGCATATTTACAATCTGCTACTGATAAGCCTGTCTTAGCAATGAAATAGTGATGATGCATTCCCAGTCTTATGGACAAGAGGGAGTGCTGAAAATAGGAGAATGTACCTTCTCTATTCTCATCTGAAAGGTACATTGTATGGGGATTAACAAAACTACAAGGATTGCAACATTGATAAATAAATAAGAACTTAAACCAAAAGTAGGTACTTTCATTATTTAACGTTTCATAGTATAAAGTATTTACGTATTTAAAAGTATAAAAAATTTCAATAGTTTAAAAAGCATATAATATAAATATCACATGAGCATTCTTCACCTGCAATGAATTAAAGACACTTTAAATAATTATTATGTGAATAACAGTTTCTAAATTGTTTCACAATGAAAATAATCGAAAATTCCTCTTTCCTCCCCCCAAAAAAATAGAAAACAAAATCGAACAAAACGCTGGGTTTTAAAGGCGTAAAATTACTTTGAGTGCTCATCAAATGGAACGACAAGCTATGACGTCATCAACTCAACAACTTTACTCACTTACTGTACTTCCGGCTTAATTCCAAATACAAACTTATCTTTTGCAATCTCTACTGCCACAGTATCTCTGTTAAACGATACCAATTCTTGCTTTCTAATATTCATGAAAGCGGAGCTATGAGCATTTAAAAATTACACAAAAGGCTTCTTGAAATATTTCTGTCCTAACACCCCACCTAGAGGAACTTAATTCTATATTAAAAACACTTTAACATCTGATGGTATTTTTTAAATGAAATTTCAATGGATCAACAGGTTAGTTCGACTGGACAAGTAATTTCTAAATTATTATTATAAAATTATTATTAATTATAAAACTATACTCGGATATCATTTCATTTCTCCTTTAATGTACTTAAAAAAAAAAACAAACGGTTAGCTGGAAAAACATGCCGATATCATTTTTCAAATTCGAGATTTAAAATAAAGCATTTTCAGTATGTTGTATTTTTTTTTCTCAGCTCCTAGGGCCCATTGAATAATACGGTATGATATTTCAATGTAGAATCACCCAATTTCGACGGACACATCGTGCTCTCCCCTTGTTAGTATTTAAGTCTAAATTGGAGTGGAATTAATTGGAGCTGTATCGATAGTGCACTCTACTGATAAGTTGGAATAGTGACAGAACTGTCACAGAAGCAGTTGAAACCATGACAATGAAAGGTTGGAATAGAAAATATCCTAGCACCAAATGTTTAGTTATTATGTTGCTGGTTCCTTCAATTAATTCATTATGATCACTAATAGATATCGTGATTTTGAAAGTGACAGAATTGTCTATTTGATACGAAATTTCAAATAGTTAGGATGACGGTCAAAATTAAACAAAAATAGTGTAAATCTATATTGTATGTACTAACGTTTCGGTCCACTTTCTACGTCTTCTTCAGGGATATACAGAATTATACAAAAGAGTTGAGTATCGCATAAAGAGATATAATTAAGGTTTATAAAATGTAAAAGACCTAAAAGTAAGGGCAATATATAAAAGAAGTCAAAGGCTTACATTTTTATTTGGCATTTTATATACTTTAATTTTATCTTTTAATATGATTCTTGTTATTGATGTATCTTGTCATTGTAGGCCTGAAGAAAGACCTATAAAGTGAGTGGAAGCGTCGGCCTTCACTAACTAATTTTCAAAATTAAACAAACTTAATATTGTTTAATTTTGACCGCCTTCTCATAGATTAATACGGTCAACAATTCTATGTATAGTTTTCAAATATATTAGCTGTTAAAGATGTTTCTTTATCTAAAGTAAATTTTCTCACTTTTTAAGATGAGATTTATCAATGCATTCTGATAACTTGGTAAAACGCAGAACAGGAAATATCAAATTTCTAATCTGCTAAGCCGCTCGGGATGTGTTATCAACTAGAGTGCTCGGAACCGATGCCTGAGTAAGATTTGTGAACTCTGGCTGCAGCACCCTCACTCAGTATAACTGCCATAATTAGCACAGGATGTGCCAGTGCAGCTCTTTGCAGATTAACATCTGTCCCTTTCTTCCTCGCACGTTACTGATTATAGCAGATGTAATTATTTTATTGCTACATTTGACAAAAAAAAAAAAAAAAGAAACCTATTATTTCTCCCTATTAAACGCAATATTACTTATTACTAGTGTTCATCGAAATTACAGTCAAGTTTATTAAAGCATGAAAATTGAATAATGAAAAACCAAATAACAATAGATGGATTGCAATGTTATTTAATGAGTTTCTTAAACCAAAAGTTTCTCCATTAAATCCATTTCCTGTTTGTATATATATATATATATATATATATATATATATATATATATATATATATATATATATATATATATACCTTTTATGACATTTATCTATTTACTTTTTAAAATCGTACGAAGCCTTAAATATAACAAAAAAAACTTAAAATATCTTGGATGCTAGATTACTCAACATTGGCGATGGCATGGATAAAAAAAAAACCCGAATAAAATATAATATAACAATAAAAGAAAAAAATTACAATATTGATAACTTTACAGACTGATAACAGCTAAAGAAATTAATTTTCGTATTCATAAAAATCGTAAATTTCGTAAAACTTTAATGCTAGTCCTGATGTTACATGAGATTCGTAGTTAGTCCAAGTACATAACAGTAGCTTCTTTTTCCAGATTTGCATTTTGTATTTTTATCGCAGTAAGAAGGAAATAAAGAAAATAAATCGTTACCTAACAGAAAACAAAAGGAATTTATATTACCTATAATGAAATAGTAGTATTACCTCCATCAGATCCTAATGGATTAAAATTTTTACGAAATAACTAAAAATTAACCAAGGAAGTATCGAGTTATAACATTAATTCAATGCAAATCCATCTAAATATTTTGTGTATACTAATTAATGAAAATTTCATTTATTTTGAAATTAAAAATATTACAATATTTACAAAAAATAATTGATTCAATACAATAAGCACAAATGAAATCATTCCGATTTGTTAAAATCGGAAACTGTACCCACACCAAAGGCTAGCGGAGAGGGGAGAAAGTGGGTGACAGTATTATGACTGGGACTGAGACGAAACGGCGCCGGGCAAAAAGAGAAAGAAGAGGCGAGCTATTTGGCTAAGTCCCCCCCGGTGAAAAGGAGCGCTCCTATGAAATATATATTGTAGCGCTTCCCATTGTGGCGTCACAATGGACCGACCCATTGTGGGCAGGGGACCCACGATTTAATGGGATTATAATCCAGATGAGTTGACGTCTGAGTGTCATGGGAACCAGTCATCGCCGATTACAGCTGCGGCTGTCCCTCTTTGCATATTTTATATTATCTCTTCCTCCCTTTCATTTGGGACTCGATAAATTGGAGTCATTGTGCGTCAGCTGATCCTGTCGTTTGGGCTTGTGATTTAAGAGGTTTCGTTAATGAAAAGTTAATGCTAACATATGTGCCATGGCTTTAGTATGATACGCTTTTGTTTATCAGCATGAATGAGGGCAAAATGTGGCATTAATTATTTTCTCTTTATTTACATTGTTGCTATAAACTACATTTTCATTTACGGGGTAAAACTGATAAAACCGTAATACTTAAATATATAGTTTAATTTTTTTGGGGGGGTTTTGTCCCTGAATCTGAAAATATCAAACTAAAACTTCTTGGAAAGCTTCATAATACCAGTAATACTTAAATCCAGTCCTGTAACAATAAACTAAAAATAAACATGTAACCTAGTAATTAGCCATAATTCGCTGTGAAATCATCTGCAAAGTGTCGGACAATTGCTTTGCTCAGTTTTATTTGTTGAACGTATGATTTCCCTCAAAAGAGCTTCAATTTCTTCGCAAAAGGGTTTTTGATGCGGAACTATCTGTCTAAGCTGGCCAGCTCCCTAGCCCTGGTTTAAATTATATAACGTACATCTCTCTGGTGAAGGTATAGCAAGAATTGGTAGTCATACATAGTTCCTTTACCTGATATAGCTGAAGAAATTAATAATAATAATATTAAATTTAATTTAATTTTCATGAGAATAAGTGGCTTATTAATAACAAGCTCAAATTTTTGAAGTAATACGAAAATAAACTGTAGCTCCAATATGACCACTAGTGCTAAGGGTCCCAAAGTCCATTGAATAAAAATAAATACCATAAACCTGTTTTTCCTTATTAAATATTGTATAATCGAAATAATTATACAAGTAAAAACCTGCAACTTTCCGATTAAACCTTTCCACCAAGAGTTTTGATATACTTTTCTATGATATTATTAATTTCATAATTAATGCAAGGCTAATTTCGGGTTTTTGCAACAAAAAAAAATACAATATCTATAGTTTGGTAATTATTGAAATATTCCAAACAATGCCTTAAGCCTCTCGAACAGCTTATGCAACTAACAAGTCAATGTTTCTCTAATTCTGGTATCATGAGGACTGAAAACCACTAAATCACAATAATGCTGACCAGAGATAGTACATCTTACTTCGTCAGCTTAAAAATACTATCCCAATAGAGGTTTTACATCCCTGGAAAAAGTTCAATACCTTTATAATATAGGAAAAGATAAAAATTACAACACATGAACTATCTCTGGTCAGTATCATAGTGATATTGTGGTTTTCACTCTTCATGATACCAGAATTGGAGAAACGTTGACTTGTTAGTCATTTATTTCTGAACGAGAGGTTGTCATTGCCATTGTTTGGAACATTTTAATAATAAACAACTAAAACTAAAACTTTAATAATAACAACTTTTTTTTTTTTTTTTGAAAATCCAAAAATTAGCCTTGTATTGATTATGTTATTAATATCACCATAGAGCACAATATCATAACTCTTGATGGAAAGGTTTTATCGGACAGTTGGAGATTTTTGCTTGTATAATTATTTCGATTAGATTTAGTGAGGGTAAATAGGTTTAACAGTCACTTACTTTCTTGATGTTGACAATACAATTTAATTTATTATTATTTCTTGATTTACATCAGGTGAAGGGAGTATGTATTGTTCGAGTCTATGAAGATCACGCCCAATTCCAACATTTAAATGTACTCTGAGTTCAGAGGAGGAAATGCTAATAAGAAAACTGATAATTGTAGAGAGCAAAAATTTGGAAAAAAAAGAAGAGACAAAACCTATAATTATTGGAAGGTTCTAAGCAGTGCCTCGTATAAGCAGCTTAGTCAATGCTTCTCCAATTCTGGTATCAAGGGGACTCAAAATCACAAAATCACAATGATACTTGATGCTAACCAGAAATAATAATCCAAATAGGGATATTACATCATTGGCAAATAGTTCAACCCATTGTATAGAAAATGGGAGGCAACATTTGAACTCTCAGTATGAAAAATTAACATTGTATTAGTTCTAATGTTGCCTCTCATTTCATTTAGTATCTATTGAACTGTTTACGAGTGATGTACTGTATTTAGATAGTATTTTTAAGCTGATGAAGTAAGATGTACTATCTCTGATCAGCATCATATCAATTTTCTGGTTTTCACTCTTCATGATACCACAATTGGAGAAACATTGACAAACTGCTAATGAAGACAGTTATGGTTCTGTTTGGAATCTTTCAATAAAAGATGGATATGATTTATTTTTTAGAAGCCTAAATTCTTCTTACTATTTTTTTTCCCTTTACCCTCTCCAAGTTTTTTTACTAGCCCCAGTAAGTTATCATGGCGGTTATTTCTTCTTGTACGTTCATCGCAGAGATGTATTGATTTAAGTCAGAGAGCTGGCCATCATAGACAAATAATTCCGTATCAAGATGTGCTTAATGCTATAAATATAATAAATATTAATCATACGTATCAAGATTAAGTTTTTTCTTTTTTTATAATTTCTTCTACTTAAAATCAAACTTAATGGGATTTTTGTTTTGTGCTTTCATCTTTGTAAAATTGTATATACGTAGAAGATTTAAAAAAAAAAGAAGTCATATTTTACGGAATATTAAAGCTTTATTCATTAAACACTCCATTACAAGCATGGAATCATGAAGTCAAAGGGAGGATTTCCGCAGAAGAGGGATCAGACAACGGAGGCGCATGTAAACGTAGGAATCTGTTCTGGGCGGATGCCACAGGGTCTTAGGAGAAGGCACAAGTTAAACAAAGCAGAATTGTTTCGACCTCTTCTTCTATTCCAGTTTGTTAATTAATTTCTCCCAGAATTAACATGAAGAAGTTGAGTGTACTTAAACCCCTTCTAGGACCGGGCAAAAGTTTCAATTTACTAATTACAATGTCAATTTAGGAGGTCTCAAAGTCTGGGAGTAATTTGTTTTAGGAAAAATAAATTAATTACGTGTTTTTAAGGAGCTAAGGTTAATTGAACTGTTATACATTTAATGTAGGTGGCGCCTCTGAAATTTTAATAGGTTAATAAATTTAAAAAAGGAATTTCCTAGTAGGGTTCCTTAGAGGGTGGACTTTTTGTCTGTGCAATATTATATTTTAGTTATTTGCTGTCAGTTTCGGTTTTAACTTTAAAAACCTTGATTTCATAATTGAATTAGATAGATTAATTTCTGCCAAACGGAAATATAAAAAAGGATTGCAGATTATATGTAAGCTTAACTCAATATTTCAGTGTAAGAATATTATTCCTAAACCAAACAAAAAAAAAATATATGTACTGTTGTTTATGTATAAATTATAATCTTCAGTATTTTGACGTTTGGAGCTGAAACCTAAACCATATATAATCGGCATCCTTAGGAAGAATCTCCTGACTACTAAAATTGACTATTGGCGACAAGCGGCAGGAATATCCTTAATACATCAAGTGATAAACGATATATTAAGATAAAAAATGAAAGTATAAAAAACCTCTTGGGGGAAATTGAGAAAAATGCCTTAGTAGTCTTTGGTCTTTCAAGAA
This sequence comes from Rhaphigaster nebulosa, assembly GCA_948150685.1. Taxonomy (NCBI): domain Eukaryota; kingdom Metazoa; phylum Arthropoda; class Insecta; order Hemiptera; family Pentatomidae; genus Rhaphigaster; species Rhaphigaster nebulosa. The sequence continues at coordinate 102,440,696 of OX411309.1, read as the reverse complement.
GAATAGCAGAAGGAAGATTGCCGAGGAAAGTTTAAGGTTGGAAAATAGATGGAAGAAGAAGATGAGATATACCAAGACAGACTGGGAATAAATAAATGAAGGAATATATGATGAAACGTGTTTTATGAGAGGAACAACCTTGGACAGAGTAATCTGGAAAAGGCTGATGATTTAGTTTTGGTGAAAAACCTTTCAAAATAAAATAAAAAGGTAATAGATTTTCAAGAAATTTAATACTGGTCTATTTATGGCTTTGTCTTCATTGAGAATTCTTAAAATATTAGTTGTGAGTCCATTTATATTTAAACCCCCCTTTTTTTTCTGAATGAACTTTAGATAATTTATTCGCAACAGAGTATGCTTTCTCGTCAGTATTACTGGAATTGCTAAATAAATAAAAAAAATTAATCCTGGACGGTGGCCGAATAGCGGTGGGAGATGTAATCTGGCGTCCGAACCGTAATTACATTTGGAACCTTCCGTGTGAAGAGTCCAGGGGATTGGAAGAGTTTAATATTTCACTAATGGCCGAGAGAGAGAGTTGAGTTCCGGCCGCCAATAAACGCGTCACTTACTTAATTGCGGGAGCATCGATTCCCATCGCCCCCGGTGAAGGGACCACTTTTATCTTTTAAGTAATTATCAAGAAGGCACCGCTGGGGGAATAATAATTAGTGCTTTCAACGGGAGTGAGCAATCCGCTGATTGTAGAAGCTCTTTCAAAGGACCAGTAATCATGTGTAAAGCCCTACAAGACAAGGGCAGATATTGCTCCTGAGAATAATCACATGCTCTCTCCCTACTCTCTAAGATATTGCCCAAGACGGGCTCGCCTTCGCCTGAATCAATACCCATCCTTACCTTGCCATGGAAGAACCCTATCAATTCCTCTTCCATGTTAGGCCACTATTTAATCAACTGGCGGAGTGATCCATCCTCAGGATGGTCAAGGCGACAATGGTTCCTCAGTCCGTATAGTTATGTCTGATGTAATTATAAGGTGACAGATGCTCATTTTTTAATTATATTTTTAACCCGAAGTCTGTCATTAAGTCTATAAACCAGTTTGAGTAAAAATTTAAGTATAAATGTACTACTTTGTCTTCCTTAAAATCTTAAGGGGATATATTTGTATGGAAAATGCAGTCAGTAGAGCGGTGACTGGGTTGGTAATGCTGTCTTACTGGAGAAACAAAGATGGTTGGGCAGTAAATAATACATAAGCTGTGATTCTCATAGTTTCATCCAAATTATATTTTTATTCAATTTACCCTTTTCTTTGGAATATTTTAATTAGAATTACATGTTTCCAATTGCAATTAATTAATTAATTGCATATTAATTCTCTAGGAGCGAGACGAATTAATAAAAAATATATATAAGGAATATTTTATATTACGATGGAGAAATGTTACCTATAGATATCTCATATCTAATTATTATTATACTTTTGAATTTGTAATTCGTATTATTGTTTTGATGGCTTTTCTTTTTTTACACTGATACACTTCCCTCAACCATATTTTCATTACTTTTGTGATTTGGTATTTAATTAATAAATATATTACGAGAAAGATAACGTTTTAAACAATGTGGGATTTTCCATTTTTTAAATACCTTAAAGAAAAGAAAATGTGAAAGAAATGTTACCAGCATGCTCTTTTCCTTTTCATGATGTATTTCTAGTTATAACTTCGGATGCTATGATGATGTGAAATCATGGTGCAAGAAGTTTTTCTTCTGTTGACTGAAAAATGTTAAATTAGGTGGTTAATGTGGTAGTTAAATATTGAATATATCACGAATGTAAGTCAGTGTCTTCTTCCGGTTTTATTTTTTATATATTAAAAAGAGCCGAACTAATAGCGACATTGTATTACATATACATATTCAAACAGTGGTAGTTATTCTATTCCGCTTAGCTTTATAAAAAAAAAATACTATTACTTTATAGTAGTAAAAAAAAAAAAATATTTATTTAAGATTGAGTAAATCAGCCTTCATTTTGACAGACGTAACCCGCATAGCTTGGGCAGTATTCTCCGTAGAATGGGCTGAATGCTGGAGAGGGTACTGTCTGCTATGATTGCCTCATGTACACATGAAATTTTGTGCACCGACCAGCTCGGCGCTCATGTGTCAGGATTTTTTTGTTAATTTAATTTCCAATTTATGTATTAGCTATTTATTTTCACTGTATCAATAAACTTGTTACTCTTTATCCCTCCCCTCACCACCAAAAAGAGACGCTGTATATAACCAGAGCCCTTTTAAGGCCTCCCAATCTGGAAAACGTTGTTTGAAAACTGCCGGTTTTACACTGACGTGACAGAAGTAGTAAAACCACAAAAACCGAAGGCGTCTCTAGGGCATTTAACCTCATATTTTTGAGTGAGTTACCATGAAGATTACCAGGATCCGCCACTGGATTCTAATTAATTTAATAAATATTGTTATATATTTCATACAAAGATTACATGCTATATATTTGCAAATTATACATATTTATGAAAATGCAATAAATAAAGAAAAAAATACAAAGTAATTATTTCAATTTAAAATAAATACATAAATTCAAAGAAGAGCCATTGAAAAATAATCTAAACCTTATTTGATTTAAACTTTTGTAATAGGACGGTTTTTTAACAAGCTAGTAGAAAATGATATAACATATCATTATACTACATATAGTAAGATACTATTAAGACATTGTAATTACAAAAAATATATAGTATATTTAAGATAGCTAAACAATCTGTTTTTTATTATAAATAATTTCGTTTTAAATAAATAGTTTCTAACAATATTTTGTTATAAGTTCCAAGAAGTTCACCGGTATACACGAAGGGTACTCCTTAAATCGGTGTGGTGGTGACTGTCAGGTATACGGGCTAATTAAAGTTTGGATAGGGGAACCGCCTGTGATTTAGCGAGCTTTCGTTTACCTAGTCTAATACCAAGTTCATTGGACTATTGATTTCCACTGACTACGCAATGCTCAGGAAATAATTACAGAAATTCACCATAATTTAGGGATTGATAAATTATTTGCCACTTCTATAAATTTGGTCCTGTAATGACCTGTTGGGAGATAGAATTAAATTTTGAATCGCTCAGTTTTGAGCCTTTGGGTGGATTAACATGCGCCATAGCTTGGCTCGCTCCATAATCAGTTAACATCCGCATGATGGTATAGAAGGATCAATCTAATTAGAGATTGATAAATTATTTGCCACTTCTATAAATTTATAGAAGTGGCAAATAATTTATCAATCCCTAATTAGATTGATCCTTCTTTACCATCATGCGGATGTCAACTGATCACCATAATTTGTTTTATAGATTGTGTTTTATATGAGCTTTACAGATTGGTGGTTTTACTTAATCATCTAAGTATTTAAATAATTTGTGGTTCAATCCCAATAGCCTTAAGTCTTTTAAAGCTATGCTCATTTTAAACAGTAAACTTTTTGCAAACTCCTAAATATTCAGCATTAAAACTGTTAGCTGTTGAATAAAAATATCAAGTAATTAATTTGTTAGTTGTCGCCTACATTGGTTAACCTTCCAAAGATGGGGAGTTCAAAACTAAATAAGTAAAGTAACGTAATAGATAAGTTTTAATAAACACCTTTAAATTTCACCACTCTGCATTTACTGACGTTTCAGACTACACTTTATCCATTTTCAGAACATATAAAAATACATATGGACATCGTTTTTTGAAAAATGCGTAAGCGGCATCCCGCAAACTTTACAGGAAACACATGAATCGCCTTTTCCCCAAATAACTATATATTTTTAAAAAATGTATTCTTTGTAGTGTTTTTAGTGGTAGGAGTTTATTAAGTTGGCAAAACTTTTATAATTACAATATATTTTAAGGCTTGTAGCATTGGTCAGGGCCTGAGTTATCACTGTGAGTCGACAGTATTTGGTGCTTACGTTCTCAATAGTCGTTTTTTAGATCATTTCCAATTTTTTTTTCGATATACCGTAAGCAGGAATCGACAGAGATGGTGTTTGCGTCCCACAATAAATTAAAACCTGAATTTTAATTTTTAGGTGCTGAAGACTTTTTCAAAAAACGACGTCGATTTAGTTTACAATACTTTCATCATCTTACTTCTTTATTCTCCTTTATACTTTACTTTCAAGTCAGTACCTGGATAAAATGGACATATATAATAAAATCAATCAATTATGCATGGTGGTGAAGTATGAAGGTGTTTATTAAAACTTCCAAAAATAAAAAAAATGATAAAAAAACTTTGGGAGCCTTCAAGAAAATATTATATAGTATAGTATGTAACCAAAGTTTTTTTAACATCTGGATGTAATCAAGCAATTATTATACACTCGTGTTCAATATTATTAAAAAAATTATGGTTTAATGAAAGGAAAATCAATGCTAATTTTTGATAAGAAAATGACTGCTTGTGAAATTAGTTGATAAACTATATATTTACGTGAATGAACTATCATAGCTAAGCAAAATAAAAAATGTTGACAATGACATTCACGAAACCATTTTTTTTGATAATTATATTTATTGAAAATTTCCTTTTGATTTGTAATTTATTTAAAGTGTTATCATTTTTTTTCATTGTTTGTTCTTGCAGTTTTACAGAAATTTTAAAACTAATTTTACGTCAAACTAATAATGTTGAAAATTGTTTAAATATTGTTGAAATATAGATTGGAATCCTCTTTATAATAGTACAATTGAAGATTTACAGTGGCAATGCCCAAAATGACAACTTTACAGGAAAGGCCTTTTTTGAACAATAATAATTATTTATTATTGTTAATAATTATTGTTTATAGGATGAATCGCCTATCATTTCGTGAAGGCATTGTTGTCTTATGCATTTTTTTTGGACTTAAATGAATTAACATATATATATAAACAGAAGCTGCACGTAGTTTTTGTCATGGTGGTTATAGCTCCTGCCTTTATTTTGCCAATACTGTAGAAGAATGAAAAGTTCCACTAGATAGATTACCCTTCCAACAAAAAATAGCGTTATTAATAAATTAAATAACACACACAAGGAGCAATTGTTTCATGCTCTAAAGCTACTAATGTAATGGGCTCGCTCTCCAATGATAAGTCGCCCCGGTATTTCGGGACCGGATGGTAGCTCAAATGAGATTGGTTGAGTTTAATATTTCACTAAGGCGGCGATTGGGCGAGGCAATAAATGCCCCACTCTACTGATTGGTGGATCACTTAGATTGTGGCTGTATCGGTGAGCTTTAGTGGCTGTTCGCTAGCTAGTGGTAGGGATCGTTCGCTTTTACTAGTCACTTATGTAGGCCCTGTCCATCGGATAGTAAATAACTAACTGCTTCGCATCCCTCACTAATGGAATTTAATTGAAAACGTTCATCTCTCAAGTTAAGGCTTGTCGGTTACCTGATCTATTGCCACCACCCTGGCCCAATAAAGGCCTAGGTAGTTGATTGTGGCCGAGAGGGTCATTGGATAGTTCAGAGGTATCTTAGAAGAATTCGAAGAAACTTATGAAAACTCGGTCAACATTATGCAGAATGGTAATAAATAACTATTTAATAATTCAATAAAATTAAAAAAAAAAGAGCATCCAAGGTTTCATGTATTAAAATTACAGTAACCCACATAGTTCCACTTTAATCATTTTACATAAAATTTGTGACCATATAATAATAAAAATAAATAACTGAACAAAAATATTAATATAACTTACAAATTTACAAATAGTTTTATTGATTCAGAACAAAAGGGAATTATGATTCTTGGAGTGATAGGGCTAAGAAATAGGATTTAAATGTAAAATGAGAGGAAACATTGCGGATGAGAGGTGGATTAGAGTTTCATAAGGACGTAACACAGTTGACGAAGGATTTATCAAATGCAGTAGTCTTCTGGGAAAAGATGTAAAGGTCAAAAGAGCGGAATTGTATATTGCAGAAATGAATTTCGAATTTGAACTTGAGCACTCGGAAAATATAAGGATGTTGACAGAAATGAAGCAAAAGGTATATGAAGGATGCAATAAAGTACCAAGTGCAAAACCATTTCAACTCGACGCAGTATTGGGAAATGTCTCTGAAGTATTGGGAAATGATCACGAAATTAAATAGAATAAAACTTATTTTTGAGCACCAGAGTTTCCATCGTAAACCACACAAACGATTTCCAAATGAGTTAAAATTAAGCGACGCAGCTAGTCAGTTTTGGATGACCTGGGACGAAATGAAAAAAAATATCGTTTTTTAGACTCAGAATTATAAGGATATGATGCATTTATTATTCGAAAACTATGAGCTGCACCCTGCAGACTGAGAATCTGCAAAACCCTATTTCTTATGACTATCTAATTTGTAGATGAACTAAGTTAATGGATATTTTCAGATGTATTAAACTCAAATTTTTCTCGATTGATATTTTATGAGATTTCGCCTTATCTGAGAGTTCAATTTTTATTTTCGCATGACATTAGGCTCAAAGTGAAACCTTAAGCTCTGTTTGGATGTCTCTCTTCATTTCTTGAAGATTGCACCTTTTGGCAATATTTGTCCTCTCTTGAAATGGGATTTTCATAGTTGTTATTCCTACGACTCCTCAAATACCAAGAAAGTCAAAGTAAAATAAATAGCATATCATGATTTTGCTAACTTTGAAAAATCGTTTTCAAAGGAGCCATAGGCTTATTTTGCTGTCAATAATAAATAAATTTACTTCTTAAAGTAAAGAGAGCATCTAAATAATAGATTAAAATATTATGTTTATGTGTGATTGACGTGTAACTTATTGCAATATGAAATAACTTAATTTTTTTATTATTTTTCTTAACTGTTGACTTTTTCATTCCATCATTAGCTGCTACTAATGGCCCTTATTATTACCCTTCCTGCAAAGGAAAACTCTTGAATTCTGAAATACTGGTGTTTTTAGTAAGATTTGATTCCGTAGGAAAACATAAGTGTGTTTACTGTAGTAAATGGTTCATAAACAAGTTCGATTTCAGTCAAATTGTCACACCAAAGTACATACATCTTATCTTGAAGTGCAAATAACTTAAATTTTTTAACATGGAAATACACTCGCTGAAGGTTAATGTTTAGTATTCAAATATTTAGTTTTAGATAGCTCGCTTAATGCAGCCATGTTAAAAGGATTCTTCGGTTTACTGACTGATTTGTATTACAATTTTTTACTAACAATTATTTTATTTTCCGATAAAATAGTTAGAAATTCCGGTAGTAATTTTTTAAAACTAAAAACTACAAATTGGATGTATAATAAAAGGAAAAATTGGAGCTTGTGGAGGTAATTAAAAATAAAAAACATAGTGTGTGTTAGATATGGATATAATTACTTAATTATTTGTAAGACAAACTTAATTGTTACTTTATTTCGTTTTTATCTGTTCGTTATCCCTATAAAATTGTGGTTTATTTGATAACTTGTGTTTTCATGCAATAAATATAAATACAATAATTTTTTTTTCTACAAAATTAATTTCTATGTATGTAATATAAATCTGGAAAAATGTAAATGAAATGATAAATAAATAAATTTAACAGAATAAAATAAATTCATGGTTAAAATATATTAGATATGTTGATTATTTATTCATTACACTAATCTTATCATTATGTTGTATCCAGAATATTCTATCACTGATGTGACATGCAGTAAGTTTACATGTTCAAACATAGATATATACTTTCCTATTTATTATTATTATTTTTTTTTGGCTCAACACACCATGAAGATCTTCTTTGGCCTTGCGATGTGGTCTTCTTATGGTACAGGTATTTATCGCTTCTGGAGCACAGATAGCCTGGAGGAGAACAACCAACTCACGATGCTAAGAACAATGGCTTCCATTGGGACAAAGTCGGCAATGTCTTTCCCACTGACTCACTCGGATTGAAGGATAATGAAAAATCGTTCTAGATCCACGGATTATGGTTGTTTAGGTTCAGCAGGTGCACGAGGATGCGGATCCAGAGGTAATTTTTGGGGAGATGGACTATAAGGGCAGGACCGGAACTAGGATTTTTGCGAGGCGGGACAAGTTCAAATTTCCCGCCCCTTCTCCTCCACTCCTCTAATAAAAGTCAACAGTATTATAACGGTATTTTAGGTAAATGTTATTAAATAAATAACATTATCTCCTAACATTAACCTTGACTGAATGAATGTCAATACCATCAAAAAGCAGAAACAAATATTATTTTCTTAACCTATAATATTTCGCTCGAAATTTGCCGTCATCTAAATTCTGCCGCCCGGCATCCCTTTTCCCTTTCCCCTAGTCTTAGCTCTTTATAAGGACACACCGGAATTTGGGATACTCCTAGACATTGTCAGGAGTGATTGACAGGATATCTGAGTAATTAATAACCCAATGACCAGTTTGAACCAATTTAAAACTATGTTGATCTTAATCAGGATTCCATTTATAGCAGTCCAGCAACTTAACCACTGGACTGTATAAATAAATTTTGAGTTTTCATCAGGTTTCAAAAATAATAAAACGATAGAAGTTTAACGCACTTATTTTCTTTAAAATTAATATAAAATGTAAATTAGTTGAATAAATGCTAAGAAGTTGATCTGTTATGGAAACTAATACTATGAAATGCATTTGAGAAGACACTAGACCTTTACCATCTTTACCACAAAATCTTCGGAAACAGACCATCTCCTCAAAGTATGAGGCAAACCAGGCTGAAGAAACACCTTCTGCACATCTTCCAGAAAGACAACACATTATTCTCCTCTTATTTGTACCACTCTAATTTAATTTATTGGACTGGCGTATTTAGTCATTGTTTTCATAATGATTGTGCTATTGCTACTAATTCTGTTTTCTAATTTAAACCATCAACATAAGAAGTTCATATGTCTATTTTAATTATCTGTAACCATCAGTGAATATATTTATATTTAGTGTTATTAATTAATTCTTATTATTTTAGTTCAATATTGTTTATGATTGTGGCATAGTGTGTACCAAAATTGTTTGCATGATATTTATTATTCAGTTTATTTACTTTCTACCACTACTGGGTAAGGAAAGTACTGTTATCTGGTCAAAATTTCAATGTGCAGTTTTCAATGGATCAAGGCGTCTCAGAGACCCTTGAACGTATAGATCCGCATACATTCGCATCTTCGGTCATTGATCTGTCTATGCGTGTGAGTCACGAATATATCTTAAATGGGTGAATCGATTTGGCTGTTTTTAATTATTTTTAATTTCTGACGGCCTGTTTTGCATGTGTACTATATCGGACAGCCTGCGAGCAATAGCGGCTGTGCAATTGCTGAATTACTGTAGCGAATATAGGACTCTAACGATTTTGACGAATTTACTTTTCTTTAGTTTTTAGAATAACTCGGAAACTATAAATCTTCTGGAAGATTGCAGATGCTGATTTGAAAGGAAATTAGATTTTATACAAAGCTAAACTTAAAAATAAAAAAATATTCTTATCGGACCAATATTAACAAAGATGCAGCAAACCATTGTTGTATTGTACTTTGCACCCAAAGCGGTAAGGAAGTCGTGGGAGTAGGCACACCGTTTTTTTTTTGGTAATACAATTTTTTTATATCATCTATAATTTTTTATGTGCTTGGTATGTTATGTTTTTTTAAACATTTATTATGTAACTTTATATGATGATAAGCTAATACTGTAGAATTATTATTTATATATCGATATTCCAGCTTCTAAAATACTTTATAAAACATTCATAGAGCTTATATGCTTTGAAAATTATTTTTAAAATTATTAAAATTTATAAAATCAATTATATTTTTTTAAATGACTTCGATCAATAAGATTTAAAGATAAAAAAAAAAATCTTATTTTATGTTTTAGAGATAATGATGGCATTATACCCTGTTTTCAATCATAACTTTTTTTGAAAAACATGTCAATGTATCAAAAATATATATTCATATAAGCAGCGATCGGTGTTAACAGGAGGATGGTTGGAATATTGGGTGGGTTGTAATTGGGCACCGAGTTGGCCTGCCCTAGGGCGGGACTCATTAGCAACTGCCGTAGGACAGTGATTATAGGAGCACAGCTGAGTCAGCCCCTTCTATCTCTCTGCCCTTTTTTAGGGTCTTACTAGAAAGACAATTAGTATGTAGAACCGTTAGTAATATCGTCTGTATCCTTCTGAGCAAAAACTGGAAGCCGTTAGAAGGGAAAAATTAACAATTGGCTTAAAAAACTAATTGGACTGAGCAACTCATCTCTACGGAGTCGCGAATATGATTAACGAGAAAATATAAAAGAACTTAAAAATTTGCTGTCTGGATTATAGTGCAAGATAATAAAAGAAAACCTTAAGTCCCTCTGTATGTCTAATATCTGTGCATAATATCTGTAAATAAATAACTATTAATTGCAGAACATAGACAGTATATCTCGCATCAACAATCTAAAATACTAACCGAATAGACACAATTCTTAATTGAAACCCCAAGGCAGTTCAATAAATAAAAAGAGGGCAACTCTAGCCCAACTGGAAATGTTTATATTCAGACAACTGATGGACAATATATCAATAACTGCTAAATAATCCATACAAAAATGACAGTTCTAATGAATTATTTGAATTAATAATAATTGTCCTAACATTATAATTAATAATAATTATATTTTAACACAATTTTTTTTTGTATATTCAAAGTATATTCATTTGAATATATGGTTAGTTGCCATCTCTGGCCTCGAGTCAGTCCATCTCTGTCGGTTTCATTCACAATACCACTCTTTGGATTTTGAGCGGAGCTCTGCAACTCCATTTTGAACCTCGTCCGGGGAATTGAAGGTTTTTATTTGAAGATGGTGAGCCAGTAAACAAATGGTGACCGGAAGGTTCAATGTCCAGACAGTAAATAGGGTCTCATCCAGTTCTAATTTTTTTTGTTTGTGTAACAAAAAGTGCGTATTCGGGTTTTATCTTGTTGAAATTAAAACCTATTATTGTTTACTAATCGTGGGTAACGGTGGTTCACAACTTCAAACTCTTCAAGAATGAATTCATAACGAATTATACCTTCGTAAATCCAAAAACAGATACCATTTTCTATTTTTTTTTTGATGACCCAGCAGGCTAATTGCAGTCTAACCATTGTTTCTAGGTCTTTGGGTTTCTCCAATATATTCACTTTTCTTCACTAATAACAATTGTGTTAATGATACGATGGTCATTTGACTTTTTCAAAAGCTGTTGGCAAATTTAAACTCGACGTCGTAGCTGCTAAGTGGTTAACTCATGGTGCAATCGCTCTTTATGAGCGATTCACTATTCCCAAGTTATGCAGCCTACGATTTATGGTGAATTGGGGAACTCCGAGCACTCCTGCCAATGTCTGAGTACTTTTAGTTGAATCTGTCCGAGAGGTTCCTCAACTAATGATGATTTTTGTCCAAAACCCTCATTTCTATCGATGCTGATTTCTCCAGTTTCAAATTTCTGGAACCATCTTCTCACAGAACGTCCAGAAAGGGCATCCTCTTCTTCCAAACGGGTTTTACGATTATTACTTTAGTATTTATTGGGTTTAGCGTCCATTATACGTTTCACCGATCAATAGTTTAATCAAAATTGAATAAAATAAAAATCGAGAATAAAATATGATTTTGGTTTATTATTTTCAATAATAGATCTTTGGAATCGACCAAGAAAAAATGTTTGTAACCCTCCCTCAAAATTTGAGGTTTTACCTTTCAAGATACCTAGAATCCAAATATCGATTAAAAGAAAATCAAAATGGCGGCCGATTAGAGATCTCATAAGCCCATAACTCGGTCATTTATAAAGATAGAGAGGAAATGTAAGGTGTTTTGGAATCAGCATTTCAAGGCATTAAAAAAAGAATAAAAACGAAAAATAAATCTCTATCTGTAAATGCTTTTGGTTTATTATTTTCAATAACAGACCTTTGGAATCTACCAAGGAAAAATTTTTGTAACCCCCCCCCCGCTCCCTCAAAATTTGAGATTTTACATTTCAAGATACGTAGAATCCAAATAAAAAAAAATCCGTCCGCAAAATTTTGAATGAAATTCCCTAATAAACAAACCAATAATCATTTAAATCGGACCATTATTAGCTGAAATATAGCGTAATGAACTTCGTAGATTGATTCTTCGGGCGGCTAGTCATTGTGGTCCTAGGCCTCCTGACTTATCTATTGGACTTCTAACTTCCTCGTATCTCTCTGCTGTATCCTTCCTTGGATTATTTCTGTACTTCCTTTAGCTTCCTTAGTCTATCCTTTTTTTTTTCCTACTTTAGTGCACATCAAATATTTCCTCTGTATCATTTCATATCACAGCATTCTTGCATTGACAGTTTTTTAAATTAACACTCCCAGTTCGGCACTCTCACGGCGATCAACTTGTGACAAGCTTCAAATTTCTTTTCCTTTGGTGCATACATTTTTTGCCTACAGCTTATTTTTTTTTACTTGGACAGAATAGATATTTTTGAAATATTACTAAGTGGAAATAATAAACCATTGTATAATAATTTGCAGCGTTTTTGTAATCGAATTAACGTTGGCAACTAATTATTTTGTTGTTTGGAAATTATGCTATTTTTCAATATATTTAAAAATAATAGGTAAACATATATAATGCCAAGGAAAACAAATTATTATTGCAATTATTTATAGAAACATAGTAAAGGCGATAATGTCCGTGTCTCTACCAGACGGCCTCGTAAGAGATGGATAAACCAAATAATTGGTAATTGTTTTGATATGACTCGAATTACATTCAAATTAACAGTGCAATAAAATCTTTGGTATAAGTTTTTTTTCGTTTTATTGCGAAATTTACATATTAAATCCGTTTAAGTGTTGCAGGTTATTTCTATCATTGAGACCTTAGTTTTGTGTAGCCATGCGTGATTATATTTATTAAAACAATGGCGGATAAATAATGATCCCATTATCTCATATTTGCAATGGTTTAGGAATTAGTTATGTTAATATTGGCGAACCAATGGTTACACACTTTACCTACTGCTTACATCCCTCCACAGTTTAGCCAGACGTATTTAAACAATTATCACCCTTAATTATCCAAATAATAATATTTAATTGTTTAGAGGACCCATTAGACTCCATCAAGAAAACTAAAAAAGTGTTTTAAAAAATAAAATAAAAGAGAAGAGAATTTTTAAGTGTCCTGATGAAAAGCCACTTTGAGTGTCCCATAAAAGAATGAAATCTGGCGAAAATCCGAGCTGCCAAAGTAGCTGGAAAACGTCAAAGGGCGGACCGTTTTACGGTACTTAATGAATTCATCGATCTTTTAAATGTTCTTAGAGCAATTTGGCGGGAGGAGGTCGCTGCCAGATTACTCCCAACAATCAAGAGGGCCTTTAATTTTAAGGTTTAGCGAGCCCGGGTCATAATTTAAAGAAGGGTTTTGTTGAAGCGGAGTCTAATCGAATACAGGCCCAAACCCAAACGACCCTTACAAGTTTAATGGCTCCCCCTGGGGGAAAAAGATTGAAATTAAAGCGGCTGCCCGCTCTTCAATACGGTTTCAACTCTTTCAATCGTTCTTCCATTGCCGAAATCTATCCCGCTCCTCCTACGCAGCTAGTCAGGAATTCCGATACTGATTTTGTCCAGCTCTGGAATAGGTTTCTGGTCCATTTGATTTGTAATAGGGAAGGAATTTTCTTTAATAGTTACATGAGTAATAAAATGAATTTACCATTTTTTTAAAGCTACTTTTCTCATTTAATTTACAATATAATACCAGCTTTGTACTATCCAGTTTTTAAAATTTAGATTATCAATTTAAAAAAAAACAAAACAATTATTTATCTGCTTCATGCACAATTTAATATTCTTCTTAAAAACAAATAAATAAAATTAGTTATAGTTAACAAATAAATTTATCCAACGGAATTTAAGAAAAAGAAGCCGCTCAATAATTAGCCGCTGTTAAAAAAAAAAATCCATTTCTGTATCAAGCGCGATTCAAAACGGAACATTGATAATGATCATTGATTAATTTCTGAACTCAACTATTAAATACAAAATGGATAATAATAATTTAAAAAAATAATTTTATATATATATATATATATATTTTTTTTTTTTAATGTTATCTATTTTGTAGATATTAAACTCTTTTACTTCGAATCAATGAGTACAGATTTAGATTCGCGATATAACGGAGTAGCTATCTGAAAGAATTAGACGTAGTGGAATTAGATGAAAGAACTAGAAGTATGGCTTATAAATGTGGATAATGGTCGTTGGGAGTATGACTGAAAACCAGCAAAATAGCAACTGATTCAATTGAACTATGTTCCTTTTTTTTTTTTTTTTATTATAGTGAAAGAATAATTAAGCTTCCTTCAGATATATATTGATAATGAATCCTAAGAGCTTTTAACTTTTGCTTCATCATAGACAAAGAAGAAGCCTGTGACTAAACGAAGATGCTAATACCCGTCTGTATAAGACGCTCGACAGACAATGGAAGGGCTGGTGGTTAGAAGTCCAAGTCATTAATACAGAGCTAAACAGAACCTTTATGGAGGATGAAAGGAGGCTGACTGAAAAGAGGAGGGTAATGAAGACGTAAATAGGTGCGAGCAAACAAATGGCTGCCTGGGGACAATGGGGCATTAGGTGTTAGCCTGGGGGAGGTTATGTATCTAGCGCCCATTTAGCCGAGTATTGTTAATCAAGTGAGCATTGGCTTCTACACAATGCTCCTCCTGATTGGTGGATTATCCATTGTTGACAACAATCAGTGACATTGTGCCCCACAATGCTGGGTAAATAACACCTAAACGGGAAATTCATACCCTGTACGTGTGTGTCCTGTACGCCAAGATCCACCACCCCTCCTCGGGGCAGGCTCAATAGGCCCTCATTAAGGCAATAGCCGAATTCCACCAATCAGGGCACGGAGCATTTCTCCTATGAATCGTTCTAATCAACCTCTTTAAAATCGCTTCCTTAGGGCGCGACATTAGGCGTTAAATAGGGCGTTTTCAGCCCTCACAAGGGAACCTAATGAAATTTCAGCCTCGGATTCAGGCTTCTCTGCGGTTCCTGCAATCAAAACTGTATCAGTCTGATTGGAACTACACCTAAGTCGGCAGCTCCAATCAGAAACCTTCCATCTCTATCAATGTCTAATCGAAACTAGCTCAAAACTCAAAGTGATTTGTTGAATATACATTCTACCAAATTATATATCATTCACTTGGATTGTTTTAAAATAATAAATATCTTAATGTATGTTTAAATTTAAAAAAAATGTTTAAATTTTTTTTTCCATTACTAATTTTTAATTCCCAATTTTCTTATTTTAGTTATCAGATAACCTTTAA
Organism: Rhaphigaster nebulosa; assembly: GCA_948150685.1. Classification (NCBI taxonomy): domain Eukaryota; kingdom Metazoa; phylum Arthropoda; class Insecta; order Hemiptera; family Pentatomidae; genus Rhaphigaster; species Rhaphigaster nebulosa. Next base: position 102,425,303 of record OX411309.1, on the reverse strand, counting down.
AATTTAATTTCAATGTTTTTTTTTTAGTGATTCAATAACTTTCCAACACACATCTTATTGAGCCTTTTTATATATTTGTTTATAAATCTAAAATGTACAGCTCAAACTATAACTGGAAAAATTAAAGTATTAAATATTATTATTTAATTTGCTTTTATAATATCTTGAAGTGCCATAAAGCATACAATTAGATTTTTTTTAAATTTCCCCGTTTTTTTTTTAAAATTACTTAAAATTATTTAAAAATCTTTTTTATTCAGGATCAAATTTTATTATAAAGTTATGTATAAATCTTTTTATAATAAATAAATACTTATTCACCTGAAAGTTATATGATATCAGTTAATCCAGCTGGTTCTAGTCTCAACGCTCTACACAGTTGGTATACAAATGTTTTCCAAACTTTCGACATGTGTGTATCCTTTCTATAATTTCCGTAACGCTGAGTACCTCTTGTCAAAAATAAATAAATAAAAAAACTTATACTTTAATAACAATTAAAATTTATTTATTTTTTCCTTTTTTAGTTATAAAAACAACAACTAATGAACGAAAAATAGAATTAATTCATAATAAAGTATATATAAAAGTTATATTATTAATAACATTTATAAGGATCAATGAGAAGAATGAAATTGTTGATGCTGTGACGACGGGCCATCAAAATTTGGTTGTGTCATGAACTCAGTTCTACAAAGGACAATTTGGTTCTCTGGTAGTTAATTTTAATCTGAGATGTGGTTCCACTTCCAAAAGGTTGTTCTTTTTTTATCAACTTAAAGTCTAAAAATGCTGAAAAAGCAACTTCTCGTAGATATGAACACCAAAAATACACAATATTAACAAGTAACGAAGTTTTTTAAATTATGCTTCTTACTATTGTCAAAGCCTGGTGAAGCTCAAAGCCCACCAAATTCTTCTCGAACCCCTGGAGGTAAACTTTGGGAAACACTGGTATAAAATAACTGAGGGACCAAGTGGATAAAGGTTATAAGTGACATTTTTGGAAAAACTGAATTATTGCTATAGGTAAGGGTGTAAAGTGATATGCTTTTAATATTTCCTCCTCCCATTCAAATAAAATCAATAATTGATTCAGAACTGATGTGAATTGATAAAAGTGCTAAGTGATGATGCACATCCGCCTTATAGTGGATAAAGGTGATTTGAATTCAGTTTTATCAGAACTCGGAAAGTTTTACTCATCACCTTCATCTATTTGACCCTTCAATTGTATTATTGTTTGTTGATTGTTGTTGATAAGTATTGTGTTATGACAGTTTTAGCGGTTTTTAATTGTTCCTAAAAAATAACAGACGTGTTTGACTTCTACTTCGATTTATGGTAAAGGCATTGTTTTGGAAAGATTAATTTTTTTTTTAATTTGAATAATTAAAATGCGAAATGCGCCATTGCTTACTTTTTTATTCCTAATAATTCTTTTTCGGAGACTAGTCAGATAAAGTTACAATAAAAGGAAATCAGCAAAATAAATAAGTTGTTTTTGTTTCTTAGTTATAATTATTAGAGTAGGCTCTCGATCATATGGTCTACACATTTAGGCCGAAACGTTGCCTGTTTTAGTTAGAAAATATAATGACTTTTTTTTTATTTTAATTTTAATTTCAATATACGTATCTTCAAACAACTTATCATTTAGAATAATCATCTCTGGATTTTTAAAAACATCTACATAGCCTCATTAATCTATCTGTCTTTGTTAATATATCTATAAATCTACTTATTGTCTTATCCACGTGCCCATCCTAATACCATCTGTCGCTTAAAGCTTTGTTGTTGAAAAAAAAATTGTATATACAAGGAAACTATGATTTTGAACTGCAATATCACAATAACAGAGGTTTAATAATATTAAGACCTCCTGTTATGCTGTCATCGAGCGGTTATGGTAGGATGCTAATGTGATGGAGGTGATTCACTGGCTGACTGACTACAGAAGAGCCGAGTCCGCTTCTATTAGAGCGCCCTGTAATACAGTAATGGACTTGGGCTCGGTCCCAGCTAATGTTAATTCATCACGGCTAATACAGGAAATTGTCGAATCCGCTTTAATTTAGATGAGAGGGAAGTTGTCAATGTCCAGGAACTATGGCCAGGTCCTATCAATGGCAAGGCGAGGTCCCCAACCTCCCTCCGATAACAATGAAATAATGCTTTCAGAATCCAGTTGTTACAATGCTCCAATGGACATCTGTTTAAATAAAAATAATGGGTGTATATGGCAAGCGGATATGATTGTGTTCATCAGTCCGTTGTTTTTGGTCTATGAATGGTTGAATGAACCCATTTACCTCTAAAACGAAAATCTGGAACTCACGTGCACTCCTTCATATCACTGTTTTGTAGTACGCCGATAAAATGGATCACGATCTTTCCACTCTTGGAGAGGATAACCCGTATTTCGTACCCTGGCTGGGATAAGGACGATATACCAAATGAACAACAAACGACAACGCGGCATAATTGTGGAAGACGATTTATGAACCTTTTTCAATCGACTTCTTTTATTTGTATTGGTAGAATTGCGCAGCTGGTAGAATATTTAAAACTATAATGAATGAAAAAATAATAAATAGGGGAAACCAGCATATAAAAATGGAAAAATCTGAAAATATTCTCTGGTCCATGTTACACCTTTAGAAGGGGATCCCATTTCAATTTCCTTTTTGATAAAGTTTTAAGTAGGTCTTTCTGAACTTTTAATTGAAGGGACAACTTGAAGAAAGATAAATAATGAAAAAAATAAGGTGTGACGTTTTCCATTTTATTAAAAATTTTCATAATTTTATTTTATTTGAGATGAGCCTAATTCTAAATAAACATTTATGTACATAATATTTATGTCATATCTTATAGATTTTTAGAAAATACAGACTACTTCCTTGATAAATCTTATACTATCAGGCATACATAATTAATGATTTATAAATGAATATTGAATTATCCACTTTATAAGGAAGTCAATAGAAAACATTTTTTAACTGGACAAACTGCACGACATAAGTCACTCCAGATATCAGGGTGACTTGGCCAGCAGGTGCAGCCCCCACGATCTAGCAGGGGTCGCAGAGCATTATCCGTACCCGGTGGGGGCTGCCACTATTGTTAAAGAGCTACGAAAACACTAGGAGCGGAAACCAGCTAATGCACTTTCCACCCTTACTGCTTTTCATCTCCTCGTCCGTCTCTTCCATTTTCTTCTTTTTATAAATCGCAATTTAAGAATAGCTTATTGGAAATTTCGGTTAGTTGTCCATAAATTGTTTTAAAAATATTTATTTTATTTATAAGAGCTTTACATGTTTGACCATTATAAAAATTTGCTATCTACTAATGTAATGAGCAAATATGCTAGTTAAGGATAATATGCTGGCAAATACAGATAGAAGATTAAATGTAGATGCAAAGGATTAAAAAACATTTATAAAAGAAAAAAAAAACATAATTAAATAAAGTAAAATAAATAAGAAAATCAAAATTATAACGTAAGGATCTTATTGCAGTATAGTCCTGGAGCTGAGGACAAAAACGTGTCTGATTTCAGGAAAATTTTAATCTCTATACCAAAGGTACTCTCATAATAAACTGGAAAGATGAACATCTGCCATCCTAGATCTGTTGCAATCAAATTTTATAGATCAACGAATTCGTCATTTTTGACCCTTTTTTCAGATTTTCCTCAGTAACTCGCACCCAGTGTATTTTAGGTAAAATTTTGCCATAGCCAATTTTAAAGAAAGTTAAATATCCTGTAAGTTTTGTTTTTAGTATTTTTTTTTTAAATTCGAAACAGCTACTGAGATATGGAGCCATGCAAATATGCAAAATGTCAAAAACACTAAAAGTTAGATATTCAGTAATTTCGTCTTAATAACTATTTTCCAGTACACTTTAGTGCAAAATCTTGTAGATGACTAAATATCCTACATAATTCATACAAAATATTAGTAATTACTTTCAACTGACACCAAGAAATATTGAAATAATTTTAGAGAAAATGAACCTTTTTTAGATTTTCTCAAGTAATTCGCTTCCAATGCATTTTAGGTAAATCTTTGACATAACAAATTTTGAAGAACGTTAAATTTTCTGCAAGTTTTTTCTGTCATTTGTTCTAAAAATTGGAACGGCTGCGGAAATGTGGGACCGTAAACATCTTCAAAATGTCTAGAAAATGCAAAAGTTTTTTTTTTAAATGACCTATTAACACTTCAGCATTACTGTTATTGATAAAATGTAAGGTATTAGTGTAGTCTTGGGATCAGAATAATTATGAAATCTGTCGTCACCTTCTCCAGCCCTTCTTTTTGGATTTTTAGATTAAATGAAAGGTAAGGTATTAAAATTTTGTGAATAAGAGGAAAACACTGAAATAGAAAATTCTTGACTCGGCAGTGGCAATTCTTCCAACTGCTTTGACGTTTTAAATTATTGAATTGATGTTATTTTTTTTTTTTTTTTTACTATTTCATTTTGTAAACAAAGTAAACAGTTTAATGTTGACTTTTTACATGCTGTGACGTATTTTGGTATTTTATATTAAAGCTTTTGACCGCAGTGGCAAGCGTGAGGTAGGCAATAAATTATTATAAACTATTAGCAATATTATGTAGTCCATCCTCACCAATAGCAACTGTTCGATATAGAGATTCTTGGGCAATTGCACATCTGACGATATGTCGGTGTCACCAACAGTGACTTGTGCTTCGATTCTTGCATCTATCATTTATTGTGAAAATAGATTCATCGGCCTAGAGATCTTTTTTTCATTTGAAAGGAATATTTCTTGTTGATGCATTTTGAAAAAAAAATCTATATCTGCAGATTTTTTCATCCTCACTTCTATTCTGCCCTTTTTGTATTGTTTACATCTATGTAGCCATAAAAAACTACCTTCATTGCTTTTTGATATAGGTGACACATGGCTGGCAAATAGTAGTGCCAAAGCGCCATTTGACCCTGTGAAGATCGATAACATTAAAAATCTTTTTGAATATTCAAGTTGATGTTTGTTGTTGGGAAAAGGCTTTAGAGAGCAGATTTTTTGGTTTTCCTCATGACGCCTCATGACGTTAAAAAGAGCAATGTACAGGGTACTAATTCAAACTCTAAAAGAAGTACTAAATCTTCATTTTTCTTAGCGATAGCCACTTGAAATATGAGCAGATGGCCGACAACCATTTCTTCATTATTAATTTTAACCGTACAGGTCATTGAGGCCAAGGAAAAACCATGTTCTTACGTGACTGCTTCATGTCTGCAAAATTATTTCCAACAAGCCTATTTTAGATTTCTGTTATCACTTTTACTGCAAGGTGGCAGTTTATATCCTCATAATTCCTATTGATGACAATACTATTTTATCTACTGCAGAGAATGGAGGATGACCCATAAATCAGTTACTCAGCTTTTTTGTGTATTCTTTACTCAATTTTTTCGAGAAGCTCTAAAATCACAATGCTGTTCTCCAGATAAAAATTTCACTCGTGCAAATTGCCCCAACAATGAGCAGATAGGATTGGTTGTTGTATTCCCAGCCAACCATTTGGCCAACACAGAATCTTTAGTTCCTCTCCTATACATACATAGGCTACATCACCTCTGCTTCTCATGTTGCACATCCAGATCTGTTCTATTACCATATCTCACCAAGTTTCAATTATTTCCTTGGGAAGCAAAGACCTATACTCCTCTGAGGTCATTTTCTGGTCAAGGTTGAGCATATCCTGAAGGTACAGATGATATGACTTAGCATACAAGAAGTAGCCGCTAACTGGAAAAATGTATCATGAGCTGACTACGTGAATGACCTTCTAAATGTTGTAGACTAAATCTCCAGAGTGTCTTGCAGTAATTAAATCCGTCATTAACGTGATCAAATCAAAGCATTGCACCCAAAGCATTTTGGAGCGTGCTTTAATAGTATGATTTGTGTATTGTATGTTTGAATAATAATAATAATTATAATTATTATTTTATTATAATTATAATTATAATTACAATGAGATGAATGGAATCAGAAAAATCTTCGGTAACTAAATAAATACAAATAAAAAAAGGATAATAAATAAATATAAATCTTATAAATATTAAAATTTGGAAGCGAATTACTCTATTTTACTTTGAAATATTAATAATATACCTTAATCCGACCTGATATAATATAATATATAATCCTCTTATCCGAGCAATGTCTGTCTGTCCGCAAAATGGGTCTCGAAAATCCGCGGAAGGATATTGCTTAAACTACTAGAATAAGAGTTTATTCTATTTATTCATAAAAAATGAATAGCAGAATCCTTTACCACTGTAAATTCTATTAATATTATCGGTGTTAAAGTAATAAAATTACTGTAAGGTACATGACAGGTACAACATAGGGTATGTAGGGGAAAACGTGCGGAGTGAAAGGATTGACCTCTGTCATCCCGGCCTCTCAAAGTCAAAAATGTTAGCCAAATTATTTTACTGAAAATATTCCTATTCCAAAGGGGTAAAACTTGTTCAAGGTAATAGGTTGTTTTCTTGAGAGTTCTGATTGCTACCGAGGAGTTCTGTCGATAATCCTTAACATTCTTATGCCAACAATTTTGACTGAAAACATTCCAAATCCAAATGGGTAAAAAATTTTGTTGGTAACCGCCTGTTTTGTTGAGAGTTCTGTTGCCCCCTCCTCCCCTCCTCTCCCCTTCGAAGAGTTCTAAAAATTATCGTTATTTAAAGCTGATAACAAAAATGTTACTGGGCTTCAAAGTTGAAAAAAAACGTCTTATAAAAATTCGAGACTCAAGAATCTTTTTTTTCGCTTCGTAAGCAAAAATGTGTTATCTTCACTTTTGTTTTTTTGTGGTTTAAACAACAGAACTATTTCTAAAATTATAGAAAACTCGAGAAATCTCAGGGCGGCTTTCAAAACTCTAAAGAAAATTTAAAATGTTTGACTTTGAGGGCCAACCAATTGATATTAAAAAAGATTTAGGGCTTCAAAGTTGCGAGAAGTGCGAAGTTGCCCTCCCGTATCTTTAGTTGCAATTTTTCAAGGTTTAAACAACAGAAATATTTCTAAAAATTATAGAGAACTCTGGAACTCTTAGCAGGAAAATCACAACCCTAAAAAAATTAAAAAAAACTTAACTTTGAGGAGCCAACTTCACAAAGGTGAAGGTTTGGAAAACCTTCTGTTGATCAATCAAAGATCTATCTGTTGATAATTCTTCAATTGAAGCAACCCTTGGACAGGATTTAGCTAAGATCGTAGACTAAATCCTGTCTAAGAGCCGCTTCAATTGGAGAATCAACAGAGAAATCGGAGTTTTTCCAAACCTTCTATTGCGTACTTTTACACCCAAATACGCTGATTTTTTTTCTTTTATCCGCCTCAGCTAATTAAATATAAAAATTTTCGAGCATGGTTTTGTCATCAAGTACTTAATGTTAATACAATGATGCTATTGGCCATCGAGAATAATGGTACACTACTTTTCTTTATTCATCATCGTAAGTAATTCTGAATTTAACAATAGACATAATTCAGTGACGAAAATGATACCTCACTAAAAAGACAACTTTCGCTTTAGCTTGATAAGGCTCTGACAATATACGCAAAAATTAGAGCCCTTTATAAGTTCACAAAAGGGACGGAGCACTCGGCACTCGCATCAGAAAGCTGGGACTCGTGAAGGATGATAAAAGGTGAAATATGATAAAGCGAGGGAGATGGCTCTCCACTTTGTCGGTCCATTTCCTCCAGCTATCATCCACTTAGCGCCTTCAGGTGATGGACCGGGCTATGGAAGAATTTAAATCGCCGGCTCTGTATAAGCCCAAAGATGCACCAATTTCTACCTCTAATCAATTCAAGAAGTCAGATCCACTGGTCATTGTAAATCAGTAAGTGGAGATTTTTAGACAATGATATGCTGTTTGAAATCACAAACAATTATTTTGACAAATTATAAATGATTAATTAAAAATGTCGATCAGTGTAACCGAACGTGCTTCCTCGACTTCTTGCATCTATGGTGATCCAAATTAATTTGACATTTTATAATATTCTTTTTTTATAACTTTATTTTAATTTAAATTTGTATTTTATATTATTTTTACTTTTATTTGACAATTTTTATCTTACTTTAAATTCTCTACTGGACAGGAGAATTTAGAAACTTAGATGTCTGTGATAAGATCTAAAATAAGATCTCCATTCCCTAATTTTTTTTTTAACCCCATATTTTTATTCGCGAAGGTCACAGATGAGGGTGATAATCAGCAAATATGATTGTTGAAATAGATAGGTGGCATGTGGCATGGGCATGGGGAAGAATAGTACACAGGATAGGATAGTACTTCTTCTCGTTCTTGGATTAGACCATTAAATCAGGAAAAGAGACCTCTCACCCATATCTTTTTTAGTCGCCTTTTAATGGATCAGTAGTTTAACTAGCAGTTTAGTAACCATATCGCTTATCAGTCTGTTTTTATGCCCGTAAAGTTAATGAACAAAAACGGAAATAATGAGCACGTATGTGTTGGCCGATAGTTGGTTGTTGTAAGTCGGTATGTAGAATTTTGTTGGACACATGTTCACCAGTTCATATCGGCGACAAACAATTCCTCAGGCGGATACAGTGCTTTACATTGGACTAACATTCTACCGCTGAACATAATTGGTTTCATTGCTTCACGGCTGCTAGAATGGGTGTGTAAAGGTTGTTATGGAAAGAAAAAGTATTACTAAAAAGGTACTCAACGCTGAACCAACGGGTTAAGCAGAGAGAGGAGAATTTTGTTAAACCTGAACTTGAGCGTTTGTCTTTGACAAGGTTTTGTGCCGGGAGTTATGTAAGCTACGGTTGTTTTTTATTTAGGTTTTTGGTCTTATTATGATTAACAACTTTAAAATTTCATAAATTTCGATAAAAAAAAAATCTTCAAAAGGTATTATTATAATGTTACCACCGTTAATTTCAAAATTTACAATTTTATTATTTTTTCATACATTTATTTTATTCTTTAACGCCTTACACTATCAATAATCAAATTTAATTAAAAATTAAACTGCGGATTTTCGCGGCGAATTCTGTTTTTTTTTGTGAAAAAAGAGGTTTTGAGACGATTTGGGCACAAAAAGCTGAAGATAAAAATATTTTTTTTGAAATTAAATAAAAAATCACTAGGCGTTAATGACGCAATTTTTCATATTGATTGATGACTGTACCCTACCCTTGTTAGTGGTTAACCTTTTAACCTATGAACTTAAGGTAAGAAGTTATGACAGGATTTACTAAAAAAAATGCGTTTTTGTATTTTTAAGTTTAACGGCCAAAAACCACCAACAAATATTCAGTCGATTAAGATACCAAAATAATAATTTTAGAAAAATAAAGTGAAAGAAAAAATAATATAAAAACATAAGTATTTAATTTATTTTAAACAATCTTTACCAAACTAGCCGAATCCTATAAGATTATCAGGATTCGAACCCCTTTCTTCATGACCCGTAGTCATCCATGTTGTACCACGAAAATTTAATCAATAATTTTATATTTACTACTGAAATAATATTTACAAACCATAGATATATTATGTAACGTATATTACATAATACAAGGAGATGGTGGTAAAGGTGGCGGTAAAGATTACCACAAAAAATATAGTAAGAACTACTTAATGAATACTGACGTTTCGGCCCACATTCTAGTCCTTCTTCTGGACGACCAACAACAAGATACAATAAATATGAAAATCATAGAAGTATACTACACGAAGGTATATAAATATTAGAATAGAAAGAAACGGAGATATAAACGGAAAACTGAATATTGGAAATACAATTATACAGAACATAGTAATATATCAAAAATAAATAGAGTGAAAGTAATAATTTTTATTCTATTTAGTTTTGTTGTATTTATTTATTCTGTGTGAGTTTATTTTCAATATTAATTTTTCTGTTTACTTTCAATATTCAGTTTTTTCTTTGATATCACTGCCACTTATTCTTTTTATTCTACCATTTATATACTTTTATGATTTTCTCCTTCATAGTATCTCGTTATTTATAACTCTGAAAAAGACCAACAATGTTCGCCGAAACGTTGCTTTTCATTTAACAGTTTTTACTTTTTGTGTTAATCTCACCCTGACCATCTTCACCTTGAATAGAAATATACATACACAACTTTAGCCAAGTTTATTGTATAAATAATTATTGAAGACTTCCAAACGGAAACCGGTAAGCCATTACCATTCATTTCCATTCTGCAATATTATATACAATGTTGTAATCCTTCACCAGAGATGGTATGATAATTTATCTATTGAACTATGTAGGCTATAATATACATTTTTAAATCGCGTTAACGCTGTATTTTATTCAATAGAGCATTTTAATTAAATTCGATATAACCAATATTAATTAGTTGTTTCACCTGCGCTGACTTAAGAGTCACTGCTAGCAATTTTTTATTTTTATTTTTAAACGGGAAAAGAAACAGTAACAAAGGGAGGATAAGAAAAAGTTCATATATTCAAACTAGTGAGGCTCATTAGTAAGGGCTGTAGCTCGTTAGTCGGCTTCATTACAGGCATTGGGCTGTCCCATCCACCACATCCACTAATTGACATCTTTGTACTTGTTTAATTGTAAACTGAAAAATATTATTCCTCTTCTTCTAGAGTCAGTCGAGTAGAAGAAATAAGAGTAAGATCGGGGGGACCGCGAATATTATTTAAGGATTATATTATTGCGTTGTATTTCTTCATCTGTAAATACACAGATTTCTTTTTAAGCATGAAAATATTTAAAAATACGTAGAACATGAACGAAAAATCTTACATTATGTATGAAATCGTTGACCGTAGTATTCTAACAGGTCAGGGTCGCGGAAAAAATTAAAGAGAAAATATAAAACTATTCAATAAATACCTACAAAGCGGGCCGAAACGTCAGCATTCATTGAACATTTATATACTATTTTCGGATAAATTTTGATTGCCACCTTTAGCATCTTATCCCAGAAAGTTTACGATTTGATACAGAAAAACACATTATTTTTCTTCCTAAAATACTGTACAAACTCCAACTGGCGCATTGTCCGAAGTAGTCCTTGGTCTCCTCAATAAGCTGTCGCTAGCTAACTCTATCTTGTGCGGTCACTCGCTGGTATTCAGCAGGACTTCGGCATCCCGGATGACAACATCCTTCTATCTGAGTCATGGTTTGCCTCTCCCTCTTGTGAGGTAGAGCCTTCCTTCCTGCAACTTTCTTGGAATCCCTTTCTGCGGCATTCTGGTAACGTGTCCAGTCCATTCTTTCAAGCTTGATGTGCCTCATCATATTTGTATCCCCATATAGATCATAAATCTCACTGTTCTTCCTCTTCGTAGAATACGCAGAAAATGAACGAAAAATCTTACATTATGCATAAAATCGTTGAGTTCAAGATTTTGTGTTCTTCTGGGAGTACGTCGTACGTATTTTCATTCCGGTTACATTGTTTAAAAAAAAGAAATTAGTGGTGGTGGTACTTATACTCCATGACTTGGTTTATACCCGCCCTCCTCAAGCATTTGAATAACTGTTTTAGGTCTTTCATTTAGATCGCAAATACTTGTTGCAATTCAGTCCAGAATGTAGGAAGGAGATGCCTTGCAGTTATTGCATTCGCTGTATTTCTTTCGCTCATTAAAAAATATAAGGGGCTTAATAAGTCCTGTTCTCAATCTAAAAATGGATGTTTGATTTATTTGATGGTTTACACCAGGTATGGTTTGGTAAACATTTTTGCTACAGTTTTGCTTGCATGTTCATTATAGTGAAGATCATCATTTATTATGAGTGATGATCAGTTCTTTTTTTTTTTTTTACCAAGTTTATGCAGGAATGCATTGGAAGTTTATTTTGAACAATTTCTTAAGCTGCTTTATTCTTTTATAGATCATTATTATTGTATCATCATATATGTTATTGGGCAATGAAAGACGCTGACTTGTACTTTTGGCATCTGTGAAAATCCAGACTTCATCATATGTTTTATCAATTGATATTATTGCTTCAGCTTTAGGATGTTTTTAATTCAAATCCAAAAAATATATAGTCCAAACACTATCCCTATAAGAAATTAATATATTTATGTAAGCAATACATATAGGGGTGTATACCCAAGTGGACCAAAATAAATTAATTTGGTTGCTTAACCATTTTTAATTTTTTTTTACAATTTGTATGTTGATTCCTCCATGTTTTTAGAGATAAAAACTGTTGGAGAAATTTGTTTTCATTGATTGTTCATAAATGGTAGCCATATTTCTTAAGTTCTACTGGCAGATTTCAATAAATGCAATCATTTGCGGTATCGTCAATCATGAACTTCATAGTAATTCAAACAGAATAAATATAAATTCTACTAAATGTACCCTCGTTTTTTTTATGATTTTTTTTCAATTTTGTTCAAAATTTTAATATCTGCGATGAGACTGGAATTTCAAATCTGAAATTCAGAAAATTTAGAGTGTGTTAGAAAAGATTTATGGCAAATAAAACGTAACTTGGTTAATGCTTTTCGACTGTTCAAAAATAAGAGAAAATGCGTTTAGCAAATAGCAATTTGGTAATGTCTGAATAGTGCAAGTAACATTTCACTTCCTAAAATTAATAATTAATATTTTTCAAGTAAACAAATTTGCTTACAAAATTATAAAATAAGATATGAACTTGATTTTGTATCAGGTCAAATATGGCATAATTAATTACATAAGATTATATTGTTGTTATCTCAATTGCAATTTTTTTTCTGTTAGGTAATGTTTATATGACTTACCTATATCATTTTTGATTAGCCTTATCTAAGCAATAGCTTAATAATGTGTTTTGTATTTTTCTTATTTTTGATTCCGGTTTATTAGAATGTTTGATATTTTTATATGTCATCACAAAGTTTTTTTTTGTAATTGCATGAAAATACTCGGTTTCTATTATTAATTCAATTAACTTAAATTTCTTAAAACATAGGTCATTCACTCTTCATTGACATCAACTGATTTTTCATACAGTGTTTGAGGTCCCGAAGTATGGGTCCCGACGTCATTATTCTCTGGGCTAATGTCGAGTGCTTCACAAATCTACCACCGTTCATCATAGACACATGCAATCAGATCTTTGGCCGAAAGGATTATTGGTGAAAATTTGTAAATCTTAGGTATTCAATGCAAAATTTATTCATTTCATCATTTGATCTCCAACAGGTCTTAGCAAACTTGCATTAGTAATTTTGTTTTATTTTTGTTCCTTCTATGCCATCACATGTTTTTGTCCACGTGCTGAGACAAAGAAATTCCTCATTACACCACGAGTATGGAACAACGTTCTAATGAGAATACTTTCCCCATGGAATGGATATTACAGGATAATGTAATATATTTATGTTATAGTAACACAACGAATCTAACAGGTTTCAACTGGCTATTTAGAAAATATACGGAGCACAAAGATGTGGAACATGGAACGTTCGAAGTTTGATCGGCAATTGGAGAAGTTAAAAGAAGCTGGAAATGGCATTCTTGACTTTACCAAAACTAGAATAAGGGCTACGACTGCCTTCAGAATGTTATTATAGTTTCTTTCAATAAAATTCTTTAGGCCCGCATCTAAGAGAAAGAACAACGAAGAAATACTTTTGTGTTCCAAAAGATATTTAAAAAAAATGAAGGGATAGGAGTGTAACAATGGAAATAAGTATAAACTAATTGGCGAAGTTAACCAAAACCGCTTTCGACAGCTCTCAAGGAGGAAACTAAAAGAATATGATCAACAAAGTCATTGCTTAAAGGCAATATGCTGCCGTGGATATTGAAGAAACACACATCAGGAGAAATGGTAGAATTGGAAATGCGCTCTGCGTTTGGATAGGACAGATGGGTCCAACAGTGACTATTATTCAATGTTAGCCCTTAACTTGGAAACAGATGTGGTCATAAAACTTACTCTCAAACGCACAAGCACAAGCATATTCACCTTGGAGAGTTTATTCAGACAGAGTAACAAAAAAGTAAATGTCAGAAGGGATTGAAATTCTGATTGTATTTCTATAGCTTAGATTCGCCTACAATGTTTTAACCTCTGTATTACACTGTATTTCTATAGCTTAGGTTCGCCCTCAGTGTTTTAACCTCTGTATTTAATTTTTGTTATTTTTACTGAGCAATCTAAACCTACAAGTCCATTCTCAAAGGTAATTTTATCGATCAGCATTATCACCCTTGTAGCAGGCTGGAAGACGAGACTAGGCCAATTACAGAAACAAACCGTGGATGAGGGATTGGAGCTAATGAAGTAAGGGCCAACGCTAACGAGGCTACACGCGCTCTAATGAGCCTCCCATCTTGTTCATAATTGCTCGTCCCTTTGCCTTTGCAAGGCCGGCTTTAGTCAACGGATTAACATGAAAACCAATTATTTTCCATAAATATCATTATTTTGTTCGATTCATTGTTAACCCGAAAGGTTTTTTCTCGTTTTAAAAAATAATTTTCATGAATATTGAAAAACAATATGGATACATGATACAGGAAATACAATTTTTATATTCAAAGATACGAAAAAAATAATAAAAATGGTGTTGCATTATCAGGAATGTATTGAAATTCGGTTGCTATGTGCATAGTGTTTTTTGCCTACGAGCTAACACTAATTTTAGAAAACTAAAGTTTAACACTCATCCAGTTCGTTTTTCATTCACCCAGTTGAATTACCTATCATTTCTTATACTTACACTTACTTATAGACTGTTCCTGGAGTCGAGAAAATTTATGTAATCAGAAATAGATGCTGAGATCCTTTGCCTATACGCTCCTTTACTGGGCGTTTCTGAGGCTGAGGCATACTGCCAGAGTTTTTTTAACTCTGGGTTTTTGTTCAGGTTAGAAAGTTGTTGGTGTTTTTTTTTTAGATAGATAGTAAATATTCAATGCAATGATTAGATTTTTTTTTTTAAACAACTTGAGTTTTAAAAAAAAAATATTTTACTTAGTATACACCAAGTATTCCTTATCGTGAAGTCACAGTCCTACGTTCCAGTATTAGGACTGAAAATATTGAATAAATACTAAACACCTTAATAATGCATGTGAAAAATCCTTTAATATTCACACACACATGTATATACTAGGCTGATACAAAAGTTTTGTCGGTGTTTTGTACAGTAAAATAAAATTGTATTGAAAAATAATAACTTACAGCTCAATTCTCAAAGTAGAACCCCTCGTGTTGGACTGTCTTCAGCCACCTATCAATTAACTCTTGAAGACCTCGCAGGTAGTAGTCTTTATCTTTTGATCAGAAGAACTCGCGAACACCGTTTTCGACTTCCTCCTGATTATTGAACTGTCTTCCCCTAAGAAAATGAGCCATTGAGCGAAACAAGTAACAGTCATTTGGGGCGAGATCAGGACTAAATGCAGGATGTGGAAGAAGTTCTAGACCATCAAGTTCTTCAATTTTATTCAGACTTTTTCTAGCGGTATGAGGGCAAGCATTATCTTTGTTGTAGGAGAACTCTCTTCCGATTGACCAGGGCATAATATTTCTGAATCCTGAAAATAGTCGACAGTTGGCGGCTACTGGTTGACGGATTTTTATTAACTGCCCTTTCTGCAGCCTCACTGTTCCGCCCAGAACTTTGTTCACCTTCAAGGGTGGTGTCACCTCTGCTAAAACGCCTAAACCAAAGTTGCGTAGTCCTTTCATTCACAACACGCTCCCCCTTCACTTCGTAGACTTTTCGAGCAGCAGTCGCTGCAGCAATTCTTCGTTTCCAATAATGCTGCAAAAGTACACGAATTTCAAATTTTTCTGAATTAATCTTAAAAGGTATTAACTATTATAAACGATAACTGATTGAGAGTGAACAATTGTTGTTTAAAACGTTCTCTTTCTGATAAACACGGCTAGTTAAGGATTAAAGACTGATACAGAACAGGACAGATAAACAAACAATTCCATTCAAGAATCGACAAAACTTTTGTGTCCATACATATATATATATATATATATATATATATATATATATATATATATATATATATATATATATATATATATATATATATATTTTATCTTGTCCTCGTTTACCGCTGAGCGGTGTGAGGCGCCTTCTGATAGAGCCTGATCCAATTATCCCTATCCTCAGCCAGTTGTCTTCTTCTTCTCCAGTCCATGCCTCTCTTCTCGAAACCTTCCTTTACTCCCTCTACCCAGGTCTTTCTGGGTCTCCCACGTGGTCGCTTCCCTTCCATTTTAGCCTCCAAGGTAATTCTTGCTGGTCTATCTTCAGCCATCCGCAGGATATGTCCGAACCATCTTCGCTGGTTCTGTTCTATTATTTCTTCCGCAGACCTTATGTCCAGGTTTGTTCTTATTGTGGAGTTCCTCACCCTGTCTCTTTTTATTTTCCCCTCAATTTTTCTTAAGCAGCGCATTTCCATTGCTTGGATCTGGCTCTTGTGCTTGGAAGTGAGGGTCCAAGACTAACTTGCGTATGTCAGGATTGGAAGAAACGTATTTTTGTATATTACTTTTTTCATTGCTTTAGAGACTTCTTTCTTGTTCAGAAAGCCAGTCTTGAGGGATTGGAAGCATCTGCCTGCTATCTTGGTCCTTTCGCTAATGTCTCCGTCAACCCATCCGTGCTGGTTGAGATAAGTCCCCCGGTATTTGATGTCCGCCATGTCTTCCGCTTAGCCTGACGATCCTGCCCCACGGTTTCTCCTTCTACCGAGCCTCATATATTGTGTTTTTTCAGCATTTATTTCCATGTTTATGGATTTTAGTCTATTTTGGAGGATCTTTAGGTTGTACTGCAGGCTCCGACAGTTGTTTCCAAACACTACCATGTCGTAGGCAAATGCTAGGATGGTGTAATGGACACTATGGAGGTTTCTGTATCCGAGGTGATATTGCCTCATTTCCTGTTTTGCTTGCTTTAGTGCAGAATCTAGTTTCAGGATGAATAGGAGGGGACTAAGGCTGCACACTTGTCTGATTCCTTGCTCGCTTCGGAATTCCCCAGATGAGTGGTTGCACATCCTAGCATTTCTTTGGATGTTGTACAGACTCAGGATGGCCCTTCCAGTCCTGTGTGAACCCCGTACGCCTGCAGCCCTTTGGAGATATCTTCCTTCTGCATCCGATCGAATGCCTTGTTAAAATCTACGAAGCAAGCGTTGGCCTCTTTATCCTTTTCGATGATCTCGGAAATTTGTCTCATCGTGAATATCAGATCTTGCGTGCTCCTGTTAGATCGAAATCTATATTGTTCTTCTCCCAACTTTTGTTCGATGATGCTTCTCAGTATTTTCTCGAGCATCTTTGAATAAACTTTATATGCGAGGCTGAATAAGGATATGCCTCTGTGGTTCTGACATTCACGATTATCACCCTTCTTGAAGATTGGGATATATATATATATATGTGTGTGTGTGTGAGCGTGTGCGTGTGCGTGTGCGTGTGCGTGTGCGTGTGTGTGTGCGTGTGCGTGTGCGTGTGCGTGTGCGTGTGCGTGTGCGTGTGCGTGTGTGTGTGTGTGTATGTGTATATAGAAGTGTATGTGAACAGCCAAACCAAAAAGTTGTACGAAATTTAAATTTTAGATAAGTATTTGCCTGAGATTTACAGCAACTTTTTTGCTAAAATCGACTTATCGGATTGCTCCTTTTTTTTATTCTCCTACGGATTATTATTCTATTCTATTATATGATTTTTCTACTACGGATGACAGAATCAGGTATGAATCAGGTAATTGTGAATTCGTAAGCGTTGAAAAGATAAGTATCATAACCAGAACGAGGAATGACAGAGAACAGTTTCACTTCCTCTGGTGTTGTTATTAATATTTCTAGTAACTCGTGTAGGTACACCTCTTCTCCTTTCCGACCTTCTACGCATGTAATTTCGAATGTTTGGTGTGGTAGTTTGCTGAATTAGCCTTTTGGAATGATCTTAAGTAAAGGTAAGTTAGTAAGTCTGAAAGGGTCCTTTGATGACAGCATGTAAGACCAAGTTACTGATGTAAAAAAAATACCCAAAAAAAGGTTTGGCATGCTCTAAAAGTTTTGGATTGGGAAAATTGAAATTTCTGAATATGCACCTTTAAAGTAAATATATTTTGAATTATTTGCTCAAATTGGTTACGTTAGTAGAGGTCCACGTATTACGTTTTTTTCATAGTTCTAATTTTCGTCGTCCAAAAAGGGTATAAACTCCAACCTATAGCAGTTATGGTGTGTAAATACCACTTAAGCATTTTCACCCATTTTTTTTTTTTTTATTCCAAGAAAATTTGAGATTCTAAGGTACCATAGTACCTACAGTGTATGCATATAATATATGCAGAACGTAAAGTGTTCTCAAGGTATGTTCTAGTAGTATGAAACGTTACTAATAAATACAATAAATTACCTTTTCGTTCACTTGTTAATCATTCCAAGTATAGATAACTCATATAACAAAATAAACAGTGATTAATGATAAATACAACTATAATACGGCATCTGTACTAATGGAAGTCGGAGCAATTTCGTTAATGCGTTGGAGATAACATGTTGGTTCGGTCAGACTGTGAGGAACAATGTTATCTCTATTACTTTTTTACTTCTCTAATTATATTCAATTTAATTTAATTTAATTTTATGTGTCACTCCCTGCATACTCTGAAAATTGTAAAGTTTATAGTCATTATTTTATTCTTGGACATTCTCAATATAACATCCAGTAGTTATATGAGTATCATTTCAATCTGCTTAATCACAATTAAACATTAAATCTATAATACCCAGTAATAATACATAGTAATATCCAGTCCTGGTATGATCGGTCATCCGTTAGACTGACAATTAGGTTCTAAATATCATAATTCAACAAATAAACATAATATTAATTGTTAATTGTTATTCGGCAACTACGGATAAAACTAAGCCAAAGGGAATTTATTTTTCACATTAATTGTTGAGAAATTAGTTACCAAAGAGTAAACAATAACTAAATTATCTGTATTTTAATCGTAACTAATTTAACAACAATTAGTTATTTAGTTAACAAATATAGTTAATTAAAAAACTAGTTAACTAATACCCAACTCTGCTCCCTGGCCAAAATCATAGTTCCGGCCCTGGCCAGATGATCCTATTAGGATGGTGAATATGAATAAGTACTAGGTTTTTGTGGCTAAATCTAAAATTTCTTAGCTGTTTATTACCAGCCGGTTGGGACTCTTTCTTTAGCATCCCGATGGGCCCCATGATAGATCACAATTTCTGGGCTGTGACATAGTAGCTTAAGCACTATTTTATTCTTAAGTTGATTTATTGCCAATGCAAGACCATCACACCGATTGTTTAAAAAAATAGTTTTATATTTTATTGGTCATATTTACCTTATTTGTAAGCACCCATGTTGCTTAAGTTGCACTTCTTCTTTGATAAGAACAAACGGGCGACTGAATTGTCGAAAATAAAAAAAAAAAACTCGAAGTGTGAGATAAACTTAAAAACTTGTTAAATCATAACTTCAATGGTCACATAGTGTTTATAAATTACTTATCAACATTTGCCACACCGTTTTGGACTTTCCAACTATCATAGTAAACAACCACCATTCAATGGAGAACTATTGTGAGATTTACTTTTTTCCCCCCAAATCTAAATTTGGTCCAATGTGCGACGCCTTGGACATCGATCCTCCGCATAAATTCACCAACGTTTGGTATAGGGTAAAAATAATTGAAGGCGATATTGAGAAAGGTTTAATAAAGGAGAAGAGTGATGCTATAATATATAAGAGATGAAAGATGAGGGAGGTCTAAAAGAGGGTAAAGGAAGGAGAGGTTTCATGTCCGATAATTATGATAGGAGGAGCGGTTAAGAGTTGATTTCGCCAGCCGCTATCTCATTAAAAGTCAGTCAAGTGGGAGAGCTTTGGCCGAGGTTTTAGTTGCTAACGAGGGGTTGGGACGGCTAATGGTCCCCTATGTCTCCCCGGTGCTACCTAACCAACGGGATCTTTTTACCGAATTTGTCATTGTTAATCTTTTAACGGATACCTTCGTTATCTTAACCAAAAGGATAAGTCTGAAAGGAAACCTTTTAATGTAGTCATGGACAGTTTTACATGTTTCCTGGACTCATTTTCCAGGTTTTTCGTTATATTCTGTTACGATGGATTTTGTAATGAGTTTTTCATTTTCAAGATCGGTTGAACCGCTTATTCTCAAGGAGTTTAACATGAAACTAATAATTGAGGTTGTAGATGCAAAAAGGATACCCAAAACGCGTTTGAAAATTTTAGTGTATTACCATTTTTTTATTTTTTAGATGTACATCAATGCTCTTATCAAAATTATTATCTTTAACTATTAAACAGGATTAACTTTAACATTCAAACAGGATGTTGCTGCTGCAATCTGAGGTTTCACTATTAGAATATAAAAAAAAAACATTAGAATGTTCTGTTTGCATAAAACGATTTTCAACTCATAGAGCAGGAATATTTTATTAAATTAATAATATTTAGCTTGCTCAAATAAAAATTTATTCGTGGATAAATTGAATATAACGTATTATTTAGAAATAGGTGAAATATCCTATTAAGAATAGTTAAAAAGTACTAAAAAGTAAAACAAGTCATTATCTTCATTTTTTTCGTCGCCTAAGTAATACTCCTCTTGCGCGGTCCCTGAATTACTGTCCAAAACTGTTTCCTCCTTAACGTGTTTTATACAACGTTTAATGTCTGCATAAACATAGCACATGCCTTTCTTTTCGGGAGACTGCCGATAAAGTCAATAATAATTCTCCATCAGTGAAGGTATTGGGTTTCCTTCTTGAAAACTTGAATATAAGTATAAGTTCTGCAGCAACAGATTTCGTCACGTTTACATCTCATTGTTATATATTTTTTAATGGTAAAACTACTACCTTTTCGAAGATTTTTAAGTTTATCCTCAAAAAAAAAAAAGGAGAAATAAACAAAGGAGAGACTTCCAATCTTAGATTATACTGTGGTCCAAGAGAACTCAAATGATGATAGCGATTCATTCACTTCTACCATAGCTGAAAGATACGGTTGGGTAGTACATATGTTCTCCGTTTTTTATGTCTGATTTCACAATATCTATTTTAAGATTACAAATAGAAAAAGCTGACTTCTTACCATATCTATATCTCACTAAATTTTTGAGATTTCGATTCGAAATTTGGGCAAAAATCATTCAGATGGCATAGATATTAAAAATGAGTTATCCTCAAAAAAGGGCACATTTGCTCGAAAAAACAGTGTTTCGCCTACCACTTTAATTCTCATATTAAAACATTCTTTTTGTGGTTTGTATATATTTACAAAATGTATTACAAAAAATATATAAATTATAGTAAGAAATGCACTATAGAACTATTCTCTGTAGTTTTGGTAACAATCTTTTGCCATCCTAATTAATTTCTTAATTTCTTAATTGAATTTCTAAAGTAGTTGAGAACCAATCGAAAACGGTTGGATAATTGATAAAAATCAATGAAGTAGAAGTCTGAATAATCATTAGTAATTTTAATTGCATTAAAAAAAATATTATAAAAAGACTCACAATAAGCTACAAATTTGTCATGTGAAGAGTCAATGAACAAACACGGATCATTAATGACGACCATTGACAGGCTGACAAGAAATAAAGACATGCCAGGTAACTCACATAGAAGGATGATATGGAGTTGGATAAGGGATCTTCTTGTCCAACCCAATTGCTCTCACTTTCTTTTCACTCTCTCAGTTTTTTCACTTTGATAATATGATGATTTTGCATTTCTTATACCATTATATTACCAAGATTGTGAGTCTATGTAAGGAGTTCATGGCTCAATTGCTGTTCGAATACTTCAGCTCTCGCCAAGATATGAAATGTATAAGACCTCCATTTGAAGGTTCACTATCCTGCCATTGTGAATCGTGAACAGTGAAATAAAAATATAATTAAGTAAATGCTATCTCCTTAGATGAACTATCGGAGGTACTCCTTCGGCATTTCCAGGCTTCAAAAAGTTTGAATAATAAAAAATTCCTTAATTAATGACGTCTCGAATTCATTAATTGTTAATATGAAACAGTATTAAATCCATTTTCTTTAGTCAAAGCATTGTAAAATAAAATAATTCGACGAAATGACTCTTCAAAATAAGGATCTAAAACGAAAGGACTCAAGTAAAAAATGTGAAATTAAAATTTTATGGTTCATAAATTAATTAATTTCCAATTTCATGGTTTGAAAAAAGAGTAATGCAAATCATTTCATTATCGAAACAGAGATAAATGGACATAAACCACCCTCATATTGAATTGTTCATTTATTAAAATATCCAACATCTTTTTTTTAAATTCAACATCGTAGTCCTATTGCACAGGGCTGAAGTGATTTTGCGGCGCAGGGTTTCAGAGTCGAATCAGGATAATATGTCTTATAAATACGAAAAAAATATCATATTTGCAGAATTGACTCTAGTTTGTGAAATAAAAGCAGTACTTACCCTTATGTTTAAAGAGAAACGAACTTTTTTTTTTCTATTCGGTTGGAATTATTTAAACTAAAAGACTGTTATTATTTATTTATTTAGAGTCTGATGACCTAAATAACCTTTCTACCACTACTCATTATTTTATTCACCTCAATGTTGGTGATCCCTTTGCTTTCTAATATTGAGCCAAGGTATCAAAAATCTTCCACTCTGTATAATATCGGCAATAAATGTGCCGCTCACTTTGTCCACCTCTGAACAAAATTATATAGAATTAATCAAATGATAACTTAGTTTTTTTTACTTTAAAAAAATAATAGATTCAGTTTGAACAAAGTAACCATACAACCCTGTACCTTAGTACAATAAGATATCTAAATTCATTCAAATACTTCTGCACCAAAAAATGATTTTAAAAAAAGTATTTTTTTATTCCCCAAGGAAATTGATGTACCTGACAGTATAGAAAAGTTTCTTACTCCTAACCTCAAATCTTTACATAAAATCGTGTGTGTGTATATATATATATATATATATATATATATATATATATATATATATATATATATAAATTATTGTTATGGATTGATCAATATGTTACATTTAGTAGCACTTCAAGGTTTCATTGAATGATTACAGTGTTTTTCGCTCTATCTTTTATATATGTGTCTTGTATTTGTATAGGGCTCTTATACTTTGCACCTTTGGTATGTCGCCAAAGTGTAAATATAATTGTCACCGCTGCTGATGTGGCTTCCCGGGCAAAAATAAAATTTGGGTTGTGAGGAAATATTTTCTGCTCCAACTGCTACTGCTGTTTGTGTAGCAAGTGCAGGGTACTGACACAGGTAATAAAACACAGGACACCATTTTCTATCCTTTTAACTTTATCTGAGGAGGAGAAAAGCAATGGAGAAGGAACACTTGAAGAAAAAACATGACGCTTTCAACATAGAGCTGTCACATCTTCTGTAGCCTCATTTCTCCATATGAATCGCAGATTCGTCCCGTCACCGAGACTGGGCATCCTCCAAAAGTCTGTGCCAGTTTGTACGGTCTCTACAGTTTCGGACTCAAAGAAGGGCCCGCGCGTCCTCTGAGACCGAGTCCATCCATCGCATCTTCGGTCGTCCAACTCGCCGTTTTCCATAGAGCTCTTCTGTAAGGATCATTTTTGGGATCTCGTAGGCAGCCATCCTTTCCATGTGCCCACTCATCGAAGTCTTCCGAGCTTCACAAACTTAACTATGTTAACATGGTTGTAGAGTCTCGTTTGTTCAGCATTCTTCCTTCTTTTCCAGACGTCATTCTGCCTAAAAGAATCGAAAATTCGTCTGAGAATGCTCCTTTCGAAGCTCAGAAGCCTGGACTCTTCAGCCTTCGTGAACACCCAATCTTCTGAGCCATAAGTGACAACTGGGCGGACTAGGGTCTTTCAGAGCTTGATCTTGGTCCGATTAGAGAGAAGTCTACTTCTAAAATGCTTGGAAAGACCAAAATAGCAACTGTTAGCCGCTGCAATCCTCCTGTTTATCTCCTGAGATATGTCATTTCGAACGTTGATTTCCGAACCCAAATATGTGAAGCTGCTTACTCTCTGAAAGTGGTATCTCCTGCATCAAAATATCCAGCTCCTTGTTCAGCTCCTCCAATCCGCATGTACTTCGTCTTAGCCTCATTAACAATTATATCAAGATCATCGACAGCATCTTCCAGAGCCAGGAATGATTCTCGCAGGGCCGTTCCGATCTGGCAACAATGTCAAAATCATCAGCGTTGTTAAGCAGGGTTGATTGGTGTTGGATTCCTGACTTCCTTACAGCTTTCTCCCCAGAAAAATTAAAAAGGAGGCCGATCAAAGCATCTCTCTGCCTACGCCACAATTTGTGACAAAGGGGTTAGAAAGATCTACTCCCACGCGCATCACATACTTTGAGCTCGACATTGTCATCTTCACTAGTCTCACTAATTTCTTCGGGACGTTCCTCTCTTTTAGGGCCTGGTAATGCTCTGGTCGGGAAACACTGTAGGTAGTAGGTAGATTTAAAGTCGACAACGACGATTCTATACTCCTTAAATTTTTCCAGCCTCAATCTCAGTGTAAATAGCTGATCCATAGTGGATCTTTCCCTTTTAAATCCTGCCTAATACTTTACCTGAGAAGAAGGAAAGCAATGGGGAAGGAACACTTGAAGAGAAAACATAAAACTTACAACATAAAGCTGTCACATCTTCTGTAGCCTCATTTCTACATTTAAATTGTAGATTCTCTATGGGGAGAAAACATCCCATTGTAGATAAGTACTTATTTTTTATTGGTAAAAAGTGTAAATAAATCATTTGGTACATTCTAAAGTATTTAATCAAATTAATACTCTATGTAATTTCATTCATAAACGTCTTATTAATAACTTTTGATACTAACTCCTCTCAATGAACACGAATATCTTTGGAGAACAAATGAATATCAATTTTGATTGATGGTATATATTTTCTGATTGAATATTATTATTATTATTATTTCATATTTATTTGTAATGCATGTAAAGATTTTTACATTGATAGCAAGAATATCTCTGCTATTGAGGTCCCAGAGTGACCCCGCGTTTTTCTTTCTTTAAAGGAATTTGAATAATTAATATTTATTTCACCTAAGATCTTTAAGGACAGCAACCTCACTAGGCGTGGCAACCTATTGGTGGACTATGATTCTTTCAAGCTGTTTAGGCACTAGTGTTACGTTTTAGTATTTTTTTATTAAGGTAAATGGTATGTTGAAACTAAATATTCAACAATCTATTATTATCCTTTTATAATTGAGGACCAGTCGTGTATATTTAAATTTATATAAGAGAGTGGAGGAAAAACAATGAAATTGAGTTTAAGAACAAGATTCTCAGTCGAAACTACCAAGTTGCACATTTCTAATCTAGTTTTTAGTTAACGTTTAATAGGTATTCACATCATTAAACAAATTTAGGATGTCGAGCTTATTCAAGATGATTTATTTTATTTATAGATGATTTATTTAATTTTTACGTAAATTTAATCAAGATGATTTATTTAATTTTTACTTAACTTTAGTTTTCTTTATCTTCGTTGTTTAATTATTTCACTATTATTTAATTTATTCATCTATTTATTTTTGTTTCTGATGTATATATAAAGCTTTGATTCTAATAATAAAGCACCGATAAAAATACCATTTGATTGTTTCAGACTTATTATGCTCTCTCAAGCCCTTGGAAAAAAGAAAGGTGACAAAAATCCAACTTGTTTAGAAAGAATTTGTATATATAGGCTAATTGATAAAATTCTTGTGGTTACCTTATCATTTAGGCATTGCAGGGAATGAGGACGCAGACCGAGCTGCTAATACTGCTAGGATAGATCCTGTTACTGAGGTAAAACACGATAACAAGACAACAGTCTTGGATTGGCGTAAACATTTTAAGGAAAGATCGCGCTTTTCATGGGTCATTGAGTGGAAGGAAGGCAGATGAAAAATTAAAGATACCTCCGAGTTCTGGAAAACTGTCGAGGCGAGAAATCGAGGCGAAGACGTCGTCTTGGCCTGAATGCTCACCGGACATATAGCCATGACACACACCTATCTTCTGAAGATACTGTATCCACCGACACATCCTTTTGTACTGTTAGGTTCTTAAGGATGCAAAGCAAGATTGTAACATAGGTAACTGGCTGAACTTCATTCTTGCCGACAATGAAACTGGTGTTGAAAATTTATTCGTTTTTTTTTTTAAATCTAAATCCTTCCAACTAATTTAGACAATCCAGGGAAAATTCTATAAAAATAAATCGAAATTTATGAAATCGGGAAGCAGTCAACATTGCATATTTCTTTATTGTACAAACCTACAATAAAAAATATACTATGCCGACTGCATACCGATTATTTATTCCACTGTAATAACAACAGTCGATCAAGCAACATCAATGAAAATCCTTACTAATAACATTTCAGTGAAGAACATGAACTAGGCAACCTACCAAACTGATCAGTATTGCAAGCTTAGTATTACTTTGCTAGTAGGCGCAGTGCTCTTGCGGTTAATACTGTGTTAGGTGATGAACGTATAAGAACCGGATGAAAAAAACACGTAGAATATCACTAATATTTTATTGCAATATGTTTTCACTGATATTATATCTAAATAAAATAATAAGTAGCTTCACTTCCATAATTTTATTTCAACCCTTAATGGTATTAATCGGTTTCAAGCATTATAAAATTATTTCAGAAATAATAGTCTCTTCATGATATCAAAAGTATCTTCAATAAATTAAAAATAACTAACTGAGCCCATCTTTATCGTTATAAAATCTGAAGAAATCTGACTTAATTTGATATCAAAATATTTGATAACTTTATTTATGAATGAAAGTATTGCACATTTTTTAGTTTTATAGTTATGAGTGAATATATACATAAGTATGAGAGTAAAATAAATATATTTTCTTATAAAGCATAGGGTGGCTTGAAAAAAAAGAAGATAAGGCCCGAATATAGAGGCTGATTAAGTTTCTCCTAATCTAATTCCTTATGATGCATTACGCACTGTATATTTTTGTTTGTATAATTTTCAGCTTAAATGATGTATTTTTAAGTAAATATTATTTCATTAACGAAACACAAAGATCATTTAAAATTATTTTTTATCCTTAATCATCATTGTTGTAATAGGTCTATCTATAATGCTCTAGGTGTTGTAATAGGTTTATAATGCAGTTGGTAGATCGAATTCATAAATCATGCATGTTTTTTGAGTTCAAAAAACATGAATGAATAAAATGTTAAAAATTGGATTTCAATCATTCTAATTGATTTTGTGATAACAAATGTAAAGTGACTTTGAAAAAGCTTTTAAGTGACTAAATGTCTTTTGCAATATTACATTATAATGGTGATAAATACGTTTTAGTAATTAAGAGATTACAAAATTTTTATTCCGTATGTACGGAATCATTTATCGTAAAATGATGAAACAACGAACCATTTGACTATACTCATATATTTACTTTTTTATTTTTTAAAAGCTCCCAAATAAGTTTCAAGCCCTGATTTATCGTAAATAATATTCTTAGTTTTGTATGTTAGAATTACATTTCGCTTAAAAAACATGATATAATTAATTTTCCAGTTCCTATATTGCATCCACGGTTAAAATTTTCTTTTCGCCTAGGTTTTTTATATGTCAATCATCCAAATTAAGAAAAGAAAAAGTTTATTCCTAATTATATCTAATTTAAGCTACTTTATACCACTGTATCCTTGGAGGTGCAAGACAAGGGAAGAACAATATAGTGCACTTTATGCTTTACTGTTTTATAATTGTATCAGATATTTTTATTTAAAGATAAGATAAAAAAAATAAAGAAGGAAAATAGTATTAAAATTACTATTTAAAATATGCAAAAACATTAAAAAAAAAAAAAAAATTAAAAAAAAAAAAACATAAAGCTGCTGCATAACAAAATGCAATCACTGAAGGGATGCATGATATGTATACCAACAATGAACATGTCCCACTTCGAAATTCTTGCACTATTCATATAGACTTTTCTGGTCTGAAAACACTTGTTCAACCCTTCCTCGAATTTTTTTCACAGCTGCCTTCAATTCTTTCAGGAAGCGTCGAGACCAAATATGAAAAGGATGAACCATTATTTTATATCCCCTTCAGCATCCTAGAGGTGCTAACTTTTCGTCAATTATATCTTCACCAAACATATATTGATTGTAAATCGGCATCACGTTAGGACAATAAACAGTAATATTATTCTTTTTTTTTGCCCACGCATCCAATGCGTTCATCTGATGCTCCAATTACAGTCCTAAAAAAAAAGTCGTCTACATAAAAATTAAAGGGACCATGATTGCGGATTAGTTTTGTAAAAATATATTTTAAAGTTTCATGCATTGAGTTAGAAGTTTGGAAAATCTATGAAACGTACCTCTTGGCTTATTTCAAACATATCGAGCTACTGAAACTTAATTGAATAGTTAGTGAATTCTCTATTCTGAATATACTTTTTATTTAATTATAAATGAAATAGGCTTAACGAAATAACTTAAATCTTTAAACTAGTAAAAATATGCATCTACCACACACGGCTGAAATCATTATTGTAAACATCTCCCACTAATGAAACTAAGCATTAAATGTACAACTTTATAAAGTCATCAATTTTAAAATCTTTTCTGTTGCAATGAATAGTGACAATTTAAGTAAGAGGGGCGACTTAAGGCCCGTATCTTAAAATTATATTACTCACCTTTTTTTCCAAATCATTAAAACATAAAGTAAATACGTGCACATTCCTACTTAAATCTATATTTAACCAGCCTTTATGTAGGCTATATTCCTCATTGATTTGAGGCATTGCCAGAAAGGCCCAGGAACAAGAACTATAAATTTTATAATTAACAATATTACGACTGTCAACAAAAGGAGCTAGTTATTTTACTTACGAAACTGCATGTACTGACTTACGCCTACTGAGCGTCAACCAACCCGTTAGAAATCTCACCTACGATTTTATAATAACCTACACCCGACCCTAATGAACATAGTGACTAATGCATGAAATGGCAATGGAACGGTTGGCTTATACAAAAATGCGAGGAAGTAATTGTTTAAACAATTATCTTTACCGGACAAGTGCCTTGTTGGGCTAAATCGTGTTGTGTTGTCGGGTAAAAGTTTGAGGAAGCTAGTGTTGTTTAGTGGGAGGGATCAGTTTAATCCGCTGAGTGCATTTAGTTGTATGGTTCACCGTCAGCACTTACTCACTTACTGCCCCTGTTATACCTTTAATTGCTTGTTAGCTAAATACCCTGCCCTTACTAATAGGGCTGCCTCTTTTAGGGTGTTTCACAATGTAGAACTAAATAAAGAAGAAGTTATACAAAATTTTTATCAAGCGTTCGTTACTGGTAATTTCAATAAATACCGATTCAAAATTCCTGATTATTGCTTCATTCCATATTAACGAATCTACCTATCGTTTCTTTGAAGTCATCCATCTTAGTTTCTTTACAATTTTATTAGATATTACGCTCACGACTATACCATATTCAGTAGTTTTACAGGAATCACATCGTACAATTCATCCGATTTTTGATATGGTAAATTAACGAATGTGGCAGATTCGTAACTTTCCCAAACTAACGAATATACCAGATTCGATACTTTATCACGCCATTCAATAATCAAATTGAAAATAAAACCAATTGCAAACTTTCTAATCTTCTGCTTCGCTACTTTACCAAGATCGCAATTATAAAAAATGCATATTCGCAAAAATGAAATTGTTTATTTAACTAAGAAGGAATACTGGTTGTAAAACACATAAAATGTAGCCTGTGTGCCAAGTATCTCAAAAACTAGATTTTTTCAGATTTGTATCAAGATATTATATCGTCGGGTGTACGGTAAATTAACGTACACCCGACGATATGATATCTCTCCTTATTTTTTATTTACCTCGCTTTGGAATCCGATAACATAGATTACAAATTATGCAACCGAAAACATCAGGATTGATGTTACAAACTCACAGTGTTAGTTACCGACATACAAGCCCACTGGCGTGGTTCAACAGTTGATTGGCATATGTCCTTAAACATGTAAAGGATAAGATAGCGTCTTCAGCAAGCATGTTCATCGTATCTAATGCATCATTTCTCAGCACAGATAACACATAGAAAGCATCCGAGATTTATAGGTTTTATCATCTACAAAATCAATTGGTTATCTGTACGATCTAATGTTCGCTGTTGAGACTTGGATGAATACAAAAGCTTACGTAATTATTAACAATTTTCAATCGGTTTAGCAGTTCATTCAGAATCCTCAAATAGCACTGTGGAACCATTCGCTAATCTAGATGTCGTTAGACTTTTTTCCATTCAAGCAAGTAAATTCTTGTTGTAATCTTGAAAGTGAAAAATGAGAGTTTGGGAAGCAATAGTGTAACTGAAAAAAATAAATTATCCTTTGTTATTCTATGAGAAGCGGGGATAAACAATAAGATTGATTTCTTATTATATTCTAAGATATTTTTTCATTACGTTTTTATAATCCGAAATTCCCTTTTTGCCATGTAAAATTAACCTTTAAACATAACTATCAATTCATTTGTCCCATCTTCATCGTTATTTTGTAGCTACTTCGTTAAGAGAGGATCGGAAGCATGAGGATTAGATTCTAGCTGAAGGGCGCACAGAAAAGTCATGGCGATTTCTGTTATATAAGCCTACAACTTTTACTTGTCTATTTGATGTAAATTCTACGTGGCCCAATTAAACCTACAAATAAAAATAATTTGTATTTTTGAACTCTGTTTTGTGGCGATGTTCGGTCTGTGTATAAGAAGCAAAGCTTGCGATGTCAATTTTTGTGCTGTTCAAATGGACAATGTTGCACCACACGATACGGCGGACGGTAGTGGATTCGTTATAGATTCGTGAAACCAGTCAATTACAAACATCTGGTGGGCTATTTGGTAGGTTTTCTGTTACAATACAATCATTATGTTACTAGGGGTTAAAAGATAATATGTAACGCGCTGATCATTTAGTGATCTTTGCATTTGATTTATAATTACGCATCCAAAATCGATTAAGAACTTTAAGAATAGCTATATCATCGTTTATTAATAAATCTTATGCCACGAGTTTGATCTCAATCAAAAATATTGCTTTAATGGGAGGAACACGAAATAGATATTTATAAGTCTGAAAGTTTTTGACGAAATTAGGCGTAGCATAGTATCAGCTGATGACATTTTACTCCCATTTTCCTGCATATGGTTCTATTGATTTAATTTGAAGTTAAAAGGAGTTATTAGAAAACAAGAGAATGTTGCCATCGATCAAAATAAATGGAAATTAACTCTGTAACAAGGGCCCTCATAAGAAAAGTAATAAAACAAATCAGTTTTTATATGGCTTCGGCTATTAAGGGGGAAAGACCCCCTGAAAGAAAACTGAAAAATGGACTCGGGAAAAGTTATCTTATTTTCCATTTAAAAGGGTGGAGGACAGGAGGGGAGGAATTTTTAATAAGTACAGGTTTTTGGGGCGAGATTCCATTACTGGCAACCAAACTGAATCAAATCAGTGCGAGGCATCAGTCAGTTTATAAACAAGTTTCTCAGAGCGGGCCCTGATAGTAATTGCGGAAGATCCCCAATCTCGCATAAATAAGTAGATTCCCTTGCCAGCCGTTTTCCCCACAATTCGAAAATTATTTCCTTTCGCCCCTCCCCCTCTCCCGCCGATCCGGGGATTGCCCGGGAAATGAGGCAAGTCCCGGCAACGTCCCCGATGGAAGAAAAATTAGGTTTCTTTTTAAAAGGCGATCTTTCACTTTTCGATCCCTCTGCCTAATCGAGGAGGTTGTGCCGTAACGAAAACCGTTTCCGAAGAATCTATCCGTTCCATATTTCAAGAGTATGGTTACCAAATCTCTGGCCCATTTTAAAACATTGTTATTTGAATAAGGCAAGTATCATTGCTTTAAAATTTGCGCCAAATCACGCAAACATATTTTTATTGACATAAAAAAAGAGAATATGATGCATAATAATTGTGAGATCAACGTTAAGAAGTGTTTAAGGGTAATTATCAGAAAATGTTTAAATTAAACGTGCTGACATTTTTCAACCTGAAACGTGCATTGGAAAAAAATCAGAACTATACGAGCTCTTTTGTTCTACTGTGGAGCCTATATTCTATCTCCAAAATAGATTTATAAGTAGTAAATTAGAAATTTAAAAAGGTCGTTTTTTAATCCCTCGCCGTGTCCGATCCCCTAGATAAGGCACTTTAAAAATTCGTATTTGATCAACAATTAATTTTTTTTTTAAATTCACTGACTTAGTCAGTTATTATATCAGGATTTCATAAAAAATACGCCTCATTATTTATTATTGTCAGTATAAAGAAATAAAACAAAAATGGTATGTCCAGACGTTTCTCCTTCACTGCCTCACAGAAAATGTATAATGAGGTGTAGCTTGGATAGGAACATGGTTCAATGGCTGGGAATGAGAAGGGACGGTAGTTGGGAGTCCCTCGGATTGTTCTAGACCGCAATGGCGCGCCAGCCAGACGCTTAGTCTCGGCTTGCTTCGGTTCCGTAGAGGACCTTGTGGAGAAACAAGGTTTTTACAGCATCACTCCCCCACTTCTAAAAAGGAGGTGAGTTTTAAAGTAATTCTTTCACTCTACTTTTATTTTTTGATGGGAAATGCTAAACGCTTTTTGCTTTCATGCTCATTTTCATTTGTAAACGAATAACAATATTTTTAAAAATCTTGAAAATTTCACTTTAATTTCACTTCACTACCTCATTTTTTCCAAAATGTTCAATAATGAGGGAGTGAATAACTCTATTATTTGATGTATGAAGAAGATTTGGCTCTTCGTTTTTAATGAATGGAGACTGTTTTTAAATCATTGAAATGAAAGATAAGTATGTATCTACCGTATTAGTTGGTGTATATTTCCGTAAAAATTGAACCTAAAATAGGTGAAAGATCAGATGTCAGAAGTATTTATTAGTTCGGTGCCTACGTACTAACTACCCACGTTCGTAGGCACAAACTACACTGAAAGTGTAACGAAAAGTAGCTACCAGTCAGTATAATTGAGCTTGGCCAGTCTTAAAAGCCTTGTAGTTCCAAGCCTTGGGATTTCAAAGGTCTTTTAAAGATTGGGATCATGTTTTTCTAATTCTTACCAAGGCTTGCTTAAGGTTTGCCTTGCTGTTGGGAAAATAGTTTAAAAAAACACAAGATTTTGTGGATTTGATACGTTAGGTACATACCTGCACAACTTTCTATAAATTAAGCTGATTCTTGTCTTTGACAGGGCCATTCACAATACGAGATATTTGCAATTCAAACAATGATTACCAAGCCTAAGAACAAAATAGACAAACAAGAAAAAAATAAATAATATGATAAACTTCGCCGTGAAATTATGAAATGAGGTCCTCGAAAAGCTCCCTCACTCGTCCTTCACTCCCTCATTTTAACTTTTTTTCTTCATAATTAAAGATACTCTTGCGTGGCCACTACGTGAAGAGTGAAGGTACTATGCCGCTAAGTAGGTATGAATTTTTACAGCTCGAAATTATGACTTTTTATTATTGAGATTTTAGGAAGTGAAATCTGCCCATCTTGCATATAAAAATCTTGAATGGAATTCGAAAACAATTTTTTAATCAAAAGAGAGTAACTAATACCTACTAATTAAAGAACAGCATACAACATTTGTTAATGTTTTTTAGCATCAATATATTCATGTCAATATTTTTAATTGGTTTATCAAAGAAAAAGTCACTGATTTAAATCAGTTACAGTATATGCAATTTTAAACAAACGTTACTTTTCTCTCTGGAAGTATTGATTTATCTTCTTATCAGGAAGATGAGAATAGATTACGAATGTCTGATCCGACCGTACTCTTTCGTCCCAATCTTAGTCACTCCCAGCTCGGGTTCGAATGGTGTTCGAAGAAGATAATTGGTTATCTAGTGGGGTTTTTCTGAATAACAGCTACAGGAGGCATAGTTGTCAGTCTTTTAACCATGGAGAGAACACTTGAGCAGAATAACCTCTAACGAGATACTATTTTAAGCATCCTAAACGAATTACTATACGAATCTAGACGAAGGGAGAGACAGAACCTGAAATGGTAGGGTAGTGTTGTTGCAGAGCGTGGGAACCTGGGACTGGGGAACCTGCTCCCTGATCGCAAATCGAGGACATAATCCGATTGAATTAGGTTGCGGTCTATATGGAAGTTGGGCGAAACACATTAATTGCGCTGTCACACTGCGGAGTAGCAATTTTTGTTTAACTTATTTTATTGAACTCCCCGTCCATAAATTTTGGAAAGTAGTACAGCGTTGACAAGTATTAAGATAAATTGTGCGGTTATATTCATTTTGGATACATTTTCTCGTAAATCCTAAAAATGTTAAGCTGAGATTGTGTGCATACAAGTTTTGACAGTTGAATAGATGACAGTTATTTTATGTAAACAAGTACTTCCTCGGATGAAGTAAATATATCATAGTAGTTTTTCGTTATCAATTCAACAAATAATTAGTTACATTGGAAAAAAAAAACACCGACAAAATTGTTTTCACCACAAATCAACAACCTTTTTTGAACACAATTGCTTTGAGTAATTTGTTTTTGGTATGGTCT
Source organism: Rhaphigaster nebulosa (assembly GCA_948150685.1). Lineage (NCBI taxonomy): Eukaryota > Metazoa > Arthropoda > Insecta > Hemiptera > Pentatomidae > Rhaphigaster > Rhaphigaster nebulosa. Next base: position 102,390,485 of record OX411309.1, on the reverse strand, counting down.
GTCTAATATTGTATTCATATATTTTCAGCGGTAAAAGATTTGTTTATTAGATTTTTTTTTTGGATTAACGTATCAATTTCAATAAGTAAGTTTTCTATTAAGATCGTTGCTTTTTTTTTCTTTTTTTGTATTCCATATGGTATAAAATAAAACAATTTTTATTTAATATGTTGATCAATATATTTTTCCTTTAATTGCTTTTTATTTTAGTTCGGTTTGTTGGTGCTAACAACATGTACGTAATCACAAGTGTAGGTTATATCCCTGATTTTAGGTATTATTCTGTTTTACATTAAATGCATGGTGTGTTATTAAATTCTAATATTTGTAAAATGCATTTTGTTTTTTTAATTCAAATTTTATGTTGTGTTAAATTTTTCATTTGAAGTACAGTAATGTACAGTTAAAGAAATGGCAGTACATTTGGTTTACAATAAGCAACAACATATTAAGAATTTTTAAACCCCGCATACTGCCTAACCGAGCTGACCTTCAGCTTTAACAGCTAGGCGTATGAAGCTGAATGGGATGAAGTTTGACTATAGATCGATATAAAAAGAGTTTGAAAAAAAAAACATAAAGACTGCAGACAAATTTATTCTTTTTTTTAAAATTAAATTTATAACAAAATTCTAAACTGAATTAGATATAAATTGTTTATGATTGTACTTTACTTTTGTAATTTTCAAAAGCTTGTAAACTTAGTAAAGAGAAAAAATGACTCATGTGGTTAAAGATTCCAAATAGTGATTAATAAATAAAATTTTTCATTTTTTCATTACGGTGTTTTTTCTGAATTATCCTGTGTTGCTACTCGCAGTTTTTTTTTTACAGACGTGTCTTAAAATATTATATTAGTTACAAGAAAGCTCTGGCAGTCATACAGTTAAGTGTTCTGAAGGGAACGTTATTACCCTCCTTTCAAAGAGGTCCAGTATCCCCGGGATGTATGATAATAAGTCTCATGTTATTAATTATAAGCTGTCAATGGCTATGTGACCCGAAAATGATTATAAATCGTATTTTTCTTAATACCTCTACCCTTTTGTCTTTTGCTAAACATTTAATATGAATATTTTGATGTTATCTGACCAATCTGACCATAAATGAGGTAGCTTCGTTTCTGATAATGCCATGTGATATTGATACTAAAATTGGATCAGGATTTTTTTTTTTAATCTGTGTTGATGTTAGAACCGATGCCCTCTAGTTGTTATTGAGGATGACCAGCGAAGCGTTGAGCCTGCTGCGGATCGACAGCCGACTCCCCGGCTAATTGACTGACGGGGGACAAGATGCGTAGATCCTGGCGGACCATCTCCCGTGCCGAAGACAATGGCTGCGACAGGAGCACCGCGAGGATAATGGACAACCACACAAATCGGCCGGCGCGTGGCCATTGTGCTGGCTGAGTGTGAGAACCTTTTAGCCAACCTCCCCCAGGATTAGCTGCCTATTACTGCTACCCGGGTTTGCTCCTTCGATTTACCCTACTGTCTATTCTCTTCCATTAGTACTGATAACTTATTGTCTGGAAAGTAGCTTCGCTGCCAACTCCCGGTCCACTCCACTCTACCGAATCTCTTTCCGCAGTGATCAATACCCATTCTGCTACTGTAAATTGCAACTGATCACGACAAAGTAATTTTCTTTATTTATGTTAGACAGAATTCTGCATTAAAAATTATAGTTTGGAGCATAAACGTTTACTTTCATCAATTATCATTAATATGGAAACTCAAAACGCATGGATTTCATTCGCAAATTTATGCCCATCCCGGAACATCATGTCTTGATTCCATATTACGGCCTTGTATCCACCAAAGTCGGAAATGAATTGAAAAAACTAGGATTAAACTTTGCATTTAAAGTAGAAAAAACCCTATCCTCATATTTCCCTTTTCATAACACAAAATAGACCCGTTCCAAAAAAGCGGAGTATACGAACTAAATTGTAATGATTGTGCAGCCAAATACATGGGAAAACTGGAAGATTACTAAATCAGAGATTAAAGGAACATATATTGCATATATATTGCATGCATAAAGGAACAAGTGCATATATTAATAAGACAGAAAATTCCAACTTTGCAATTCAATTAAATGAAAAAAACCCATAAATTCATCAAAGACTCAGGTGTTAAATTAATACATCACGTTGAAAACAGCCTCAAATTAAATATATATGAAGCACTTGAAATAATATAATCCTTCAAATCCAATCCAGATTTTTTGCTTTGATTTTTCTTAAATGATCAAATAAATATCTCTAGTAGTCCAATCTTAAATTTATTCCCATCTTTAACAGAAAAAACAATAATTTACCGAAATTACTGAAAAAACCCCGATCCTTAAACCGTTTACCTATAAATACTCCACCTTTCTTTCTTTCATTCCTAGTTCACTGTGAGAACAAACCAATACAATCTTTTCTGTTTGATATAATCTACTTAGGCCTTGGTAAGTATCAACATGTATTTGATTTATTTTCTTAATTAAATTCGTAATTCATAAAAGTTTTATAATACTAATTTATATTGCATTTAATTAAATATGTATAATAATACCAAACTGTATTTTGAAGTGTTCATTTTTTGAATTTTTGTGTGTTTTTAGAACTGAAGATGAATGTATAACATTGGAAACTAGTTTTTAATAAAAACAATTATAAAAAAAAAATTATAGAAGTGACAAATAATTTATCAATCCCTAATTAATTTTAACTAAGGGTGTCGTTCTATGGATGCCAAAAGCCTATAAAATAGTTAAGCAATAGCTTAGACACTAAATTATCCCGGACCCATCATATCAGCACAGGCTTAGAGAGTATATCTAAGGAAGTTTTAGGGCCCCATCTAGATAATTTTTGAATAAGAAACAAAAAAAAACTTATAATTATTTTGTCAGTCATATGATTTAAAATAATAATAATAATTAGTACTAAACATAAAATCACAATTAAAATTAAATACTGTTTTTAAACTTTTACACTTGGATGGTAACTGATTGCCTCCCCGTCAGGTCCCCCTAGAAAAGTTCTTCCCCCAAGTCATGTGGCCAAGATGCAAAGATACTGAGAAGCTCTATTCTAGCGTTGTACTCTAACATAAATATAGATATTATTGCATGCAAATTTTAGTAATTAAATTAAATTCAGATTAATATAAATATCAGTTATTTAAGAACCACTTAACTATATTATCATCATTCGTCGAATCATAAACCGGTTTTGACTTTAGCCTGGTAAGTCTCAAACGTAACATTTTTTAAATTGATTACAGATTTCTTTAAAAAAATTATTGGGAAGTAAGAGGTAAAGAAACAAAAAATAAATAAATAAATAACAAATATGTTACGTTTGAACATTTTTGCTAATATTTTTTGTTCTTCATCTCTCACTTTCCAATAATTTTTTAATATAAATCTGTATTAAATTTTATTTTATTACTGTATACAACATCTTCTTATTATGGTCTAATTAAGTGATCTTTGTTGTTTATTTAGCGATCAAATTGAAAAAAAAAACAAACACACAAGCCAATATGTGTATGCTTATCTTTGGCATAGCTAATTTGCATTCTATAGAAATTTGTCACGATTTCGATATATGGCTTTGATGACTTTGTAAGGCGAAAAATGATTTAAGGAGTTGTTTAAAATTATAACAAACTGTTATTTTATTATGCATTTCAACACTTAATCCTGATCGGTTAAACACATGTGGATGTTTCCGATTTGTTTACTAAACAATGCCACATTTATTGTATTTTCATATATACCTTATTTACATTTTCAAAAAAATTTTAGAGACCCCAATCTAACCCTTGTTAAATTTAAAATGTTATACTTCTTTAAAAAAACACGCAATTTCTTAAAAAATTACTACAAATATATAATTTTTAATTTTTATCCGTTGAGAACTGCTCACTACGGCTTGTGAAATGCGTCATCAATCTGAAGGTAGACCAAAAATTATTTTTTAACATTAATTGAGGGGTTATATCCTGTAAGTCAATATATCCTCTTTTCATAAAAAAATATTTCTTGACTGATTCTACATATAAAGATTATTTAGTGTTCTTCAGAACTTGAGGTTTCCCGTGTCAAATAATTGTTAAAAATCAGCCATTTAAATCAAAATTTTACTTATCTAAACGAGATGCACAATAATAATTTTTTTTCATAATTTTTCTAAAGTAGATATATTGCCTTTTGAGAAATAATATTCCTCAATTCAAATAAAAAGATTATGAATTATTAAAATAATATTTTGAAAAAGAAGTAATTCAATTGATTAAATACCTTTATTTTGCAATATTTGAGAGAAAATGTTAGGTGTACTAATGTTAATGATTTAGTGCTTTTTAATGGTAATTTTTCATACAAAAACTAACAAAAAAATCAATGAACCTCATTTATACATTTCTTGCTTTAAAATATTATTCTGTGAAATTCGTATTTAATGTTCAGAATTCTATTCACTCATAGTCATAGAATACTATTCATTGCACTCCATTGAAGCCATTGCCATTAATCTGGCAATTGAGGCTATTCCCACACAGGATGGACAGCTGCGTTTCAATGAACGGCGTCCCATTTCCATTGGTTCCTCACAATCTAGGAACGCTCACGCTCATGGAAACCCGTTATAAGGAAACATAATAAAAAATAATAATAAAACTGGAAAAGAATGTAAGTTGGAGGCACGCGGGGAACGGAAATGTGTCCGTGAGCCCACAATCGTAACCTATTGTGCCACGTTATCGACCTTATTATTAGCTACTTTCCACGTAATGCCTCTCCGACATTCAATAACGCCTTGCCTGTAGCTTGTAAATTGACTCTTACATAAGATTAATTGTTCCTATATGTACAGTCATCTGCTTCAACAACGGAAAACGATCGTGACTTTCCTAGAACTGTAGTCGTTTGTATACAAACTGCTGTGTAAGTTTTTCAAATGGTAAGTTTGATTAAAAATAATATATTTTTTTTAATAGTCCAGATATCACTGACCGTAGATGTAATTCAAGGAGAAGATGGTAGGGGTGCGGTAAAGAAAGAAAACACACAGATAAGTGTAAACTTATTTTTAATATTTGCCAAAATAAGTTTAGACTAATCAAAAATAAACTTACCTATGTGTTTTCTTTCTTGACCCCTTCTTCTCCAACCAACATCTTCTTGAGTTTTATTAGGTTAAATTTAATTTTTTAACGCATGCCTACCTTAACTAAGGTAAATCTGCTAAGTACAAAGTACAAAGTTTGTGGAAAAAATGTTATATAACTCTTATCGTTATGTTATTTACTTTTGTCTTTTTACTGTGCACATTTTATATCTCACGTATATCAGATTTAACTTCAGACTTGATGATTTGCTCACATTTTTGTGCCGTGACGTTAGCATTAACATTAAAAAAAGATCATATTGGCTGAATATGATATATATATATATATATATATATATATATATATATATATATATATATATATATATATATTTATATTATTAATACATACTATATTTGTTACTTGAGAAGATCCATCATACGATTCCTACGAAATATTGACACGTGTATTGTTTTATATGATCTTGTACTTTAGGGCAGTGGTTCTCAAAGTGGAGGGTGCCGCGAAATTTCTAAGTAATACAATTTAATTAACGTTTTAAATTAAATTGAATACGTCATTGAAACAATTTACAAAAACAATATAGCTTTTTATTATAATTCTATGTTTTTTATTATTCTATCTTATTTACCTCTATGGTTAATTATTTTATTTATCGATCTTACGTCATGTGTTTGCACAACTCGTCGTCGAGTTTTGAAGTCTTGATAACTTTGGTTTCGAATGTTTATATGTTTTTTGACATACCTACTGGTGCTGGGACACGTACTGGTACTGGTACAGATGGGGGATACAGTCCGGCAAGTTGGCCTTGTGGTCCTTTTTCCAGCCCCAAGCATGACCAATGGAGATGACCTATTTTCCCTCCGTATCGAACCTTCTGATTTTCCTGAGGAAGTTCAGAAGGGACGTCCATTCAATGGAGGAAGCCTCGTGTTCTAGGATTCTGTCAGATCCAAGAAGTCTGTAGCTGCTTACTTTAAAAAACATTTTTTTTTTTCAAATTCTTTTCATCCTTCAATCTTTTACTAATTGTGAAAAAGTAAATATATATATATATATATATATATATATATATATATATATATATATATATATATATATATTAGGGGTACCGTGGATTTTGTTTTATGATTTGAGTGTTTGGGAATCACTGCTTTGTATGAGAGGAAGTCCCTATTTTTAGGTTAAAGGTTTTAATGTTTTAATGCTTTACTGGTTTTTAAGATAAGTGCATTACTGTTAATGATTTACAATAGTAATTTTTTGTTGGAGATCTATCATCGAAAATCATCACTAAAAATAAAGATATATACTTTGTATACTTACCAAGTATTGTGGATAATATATCACTTACCAAAACTTAAATGAACTTTGGAAATTGGTGCAAGCTTCAGAAGACTAATCACGTTTTATAATTAACAAATCGCATTGATCATATATGATTTGATAATTTCCTCTTAGCTTTTATTTCACCCCTAAATTTACATATTTCAGACCACAGTTAAGTATTTTTTCTTTTAATTCTTTCGAATAACTTCAATGTTTTACAAATTAAATTTATACTAAAAAGTCTACACTGGTCTATATACCGAAAACTGACTTGACTTGATTCGTGTCCTGTAGCGAACCCGTATCGTATATTTAATACGAAGTGGTGACACCGAAACCGGACTGGAGTGCCGTCTTCTATTAAATACATGATACAGGTTCGGTCCGGGACTCAAGTTAAGTCCGGTTTCGGAGTAGCCGCACCTATAAGGTATAAGGTACTGAAAATTATTCATGAAGTAAGTTTAACATTATACGAAGTTTTACACTTTGCTTTATTAACAATAATTTGATAATTCAATGTTTTAATAATTTGTCATTATTCTAATCATACATTGTAGATTTCAAGAGGAAAAAGACAAAAATAAAATTAATTTTATTTTGATGTTGAAAACATTTATTGTCATACAATATAATTTGTTCAGAGAGTGATAAAGTTGCAGAGAACGAGTGATGTAACATTACAGCCCTCGGATAAGAGTCAGGGATTGTAGGCGCTGATTGTAAAACTGTTGGCTCAAGTTGCCCTGTCCGGTAGTAAACCCGGAGAAAATTGAAGGCTCCCCCAGAAGAAGACACCAGGAGGAGGTTTGGTAAAGAAAAGAGGCTAACCAACCTTGTTATTTTCTAGATTCATCGGCCAATCTGCTCTTTCCCCTCTTCCGTTTCACTATAAATAACTCCACGGATTATTTTCACTCCATTTATGTCTGAGTGGAAACTACGCTTTACCCTCTCGCCCCTCTGGGGTTTTGTTTTCAATTTTAGAATACGCCGTGGGAAATGATATACTAGGAGAGATATTGGTAATAGAGTATTGTTTTAAGAAAACAAGACATGGGGTTGATTCTGTTAAAGACAGTTCTATCATGAGATAATATTCCAGTCATGAAAATAACTAGAGGTCGAATGAAAATAATGCAGTCTTATTTATTTATTTCTATGATTTTATTTAAAGCATAAATTATTTCTAGCAAATTTCTATATATATTTCTATATATACACACATATATATTCTGTATATATATTTATATATATATATATATATATATATATATATATATATATATATATATATATATATATATATATATGTGTATACACCTTATTAAATGCTCAAGTTTTATTTATGTTTTAGTTAAAATCATACAATTGGGTTGATGCAAAAATAATTATAATTATTTATTGAAAACATGCTCATCTTTTTTTTTTTTTGGCTTTACTTTTTATATTCACACCTGTCAATGTTGACAAGCAGTGAATTTGGTGGCAAAAAACATGTTATCGTGGCATGAAAGGTATGATAAAGAATAGTATCCAGCGGCACCTCCTTCTATTGTGATTATCGTATGCAGTTAAGCTAGGAGATCCCTCGTCCAACTTCTCTTCAACCTTCTGCGAGTGTTATCAGGAATGTTAGTTGTAGCCATACCTTGTATGAGTGTATTAGGATGTTCGTGTAAGTTATAATGAAATCGTTGGTAATGGATCTGCATGTGTTCATTAACTATTGGTATATTGCTGTCTAGATGTGATATAATGCTGTTGATGTACCATGAGTCTTTGGTGATAACCCTAAAAGTTTTTAACTGAAAAGTTTTTGGATGTGTGTCCTTTCGGCTGTCCCTTATATATGTGTAGCGTGGGTCCAGATGGACTTCAGTAAGTGTAAATGTTCAATTTATGTCTAAGTTTAGATTTTGAAAGAAGAAGTATAATAGTTTTAGTCTTTGGTTTAGCGTTTTTGTTTTTCTCCTTTTGTGCACCAGGTCATTGCCATAAGGTATTTTAGATGAGTGTATAAATAAAATCATAAAAATAAATAAAATCATAAAAATTAAATAAATAAATAAAATCATAAAAATCATAAAATAAATAAAAATAAAATCATAAAAATAAATAAATAAGACTGCATTATTTCCTTCTGTATGTAACGTAATGCTGCTGATGTACCAAGGGGCTTTGGTGACAGTCCTAAAAGTTATTCTTCTGTCAAATGTCAGGCCAAGGTATCGAATTGCGTCTATCTGCGGAATTGTCGGGGTATATTGGAGGGCAGGTTTCTTATCGAAGAGTAAAACTGATATGTTAGGATTTGTTGTGGTTAAATCGAATTTCCCAAAGTTTGCTCCAATCATGATGTTTTGTTAGATGATGTAAAGTCTGCGAGGCATGTGCTGAAACATGAAACATCAACATGTTTTGTTAAAATTATTGTATCTTCTACATACGTTGCTGTCAGAGTTTCGGAGCTGTTTGGAATATCATGTGTATTTATGATTTAAAGCAGTGGACCAAATTACTGATCCCTGTGGTACACTTGCTAAGGCCTAATGGTCTAATGGTAGAAAATTCCGAGCCTTGGCAGACACATAAAAATCTTTCAGAAAGAAAGGATTGACGAATAAGATAATAGGTAGGAGGAAGTATTTTCTTAAGTTTGAAGAGAAGCTCCTGATGCCAGACTCAATTGAACGCTTGAGCGACGTCGAGAAATACTCCTCTTGCATACAATTTCTGATCTAGCGCCGTCACAATGTAGTCCGACACGCTGTGTAATTGTTGAATGTTGGGTTCGGAATTCAAATTGATGGTCAGTATGTCAAGAAGTCTTTTGTAGAGTAGTTTCTCAAAAATTTTAGAGCATATTGGGAGCAGATAGGCATGTATAAAGATGGGGTGTCTGTGTCTTTGTTTGGTTTGTGAATGTATGAGTATTTCCATTGTAGTGGGAATTAGGCCGTTCAGAGGATTGCATTGTAAATACACGTTAGGTTTACTATAGCTTTCCTATGCATTTTTTGGAGCACTTGAGCATTTATCAGCTCATGACCAGGGGCTTTCTTCTTAACTAAATCTAATCTAATCTAATCTAATTTTCTCGCCAACTTCTGTCTTTAATTCAACAATGTATATTTATTCAAAATAATTTCCACCAGAATCTATAACATTTGCGAAATACTAAACTCTTATTTATCCCAGCAGAAAAGAAATTTGGATCTCTGGAAAAAATTAATTCCCAAAAAAAATTTTCAATATCACCCTGATTTTGGCAGTCAGTAAGAGAGAGGTTAGTATTGTGAGCAGTATTGTTTCAAAACATTCACTAGATCTCACTGAGTAATTTGAGCCAACAAAATTAAAAATCGTTTGAGCCGTTAATTCAAAAAATCGCTACTTGCCTACAAACGGACAGATTAATAAAAGCATTAGTAGAAGTACTTTCAGTTCAAATTGTTTAAAAAAATTCTCGGGATCTCAACGATTTCTTTCTGGATAATATTTCAATCCTGTGCATGTAGCCCACATGCGAATTCTAAGGACATCCTATAGGATGAGTTAGCAAACGGAATAAAGAGACAGATTGTGTACATCAGATGTCATTTATATTTTGTTATGCTTTTATTTTATATTTACGAAGTTATTTACAAATAAATAATTTATTCGTTAGTTGCAAATAACAATGGAATAAAACTTGATCTTCCATATTGTGCAACCCAAATTTATTGGGCTGATACTACCATACTATACATACTATTCATCTTATTAGACAATTGGTTAGAAAATATAATAAACAACTATAGGTACAGTAATAAATATTTTGAATTAGTAATACAAACTTATCGCTGATTCATGATTATATAAATATTGATTCGAATGCATCCAATACTGGACTAAACTATTGAAAGAAATCTGCAAAAGAAATAATAACCCGAAAATAACCATTTTCCAACGTGTTCGATAATTCATAAAGTTGTACCTCAACATTATATATTAACCATGTAATGGAAATTATTGAAAAAGCATCCTAGGTAAAAACATCAAATGGTTGGTCGGAACTATAGTGCCATCCATGGATAGTACGTTTTGAAATTTCTGAAATCCGATTGAACAATTCTTAGTTCATGACAAAAGTTCCTGCAAATTGTTGATTTTGGAATAAATTCTTTTTCTTTTTTGTTAGTTTATATTTTATTTGAATCGCACAATTTACAATGCATACGTATTGATTAGCTTTAGCGATAGTATCATTCATTCCCACGGAATAAATTGGCCATTAAGGGTGGCATAAGATGAAGAGGAGATGAAGCAAATATTGATGGGGAATTGTAAAAGGATGGGGAGGGGTTGAGGCTGAGTGGTATAGATATCTGCCAAGATACCGTTTAACGATTGCGGTTGGATTAGGGGATCTTAATAACATCGGCTCTCGGGGAGAGGGTGAGGGGGTGGTGCCGCTGCTCCGCTGGCGATACTTCTAGTCCTCTCTGTCTTCTGTCCATCCTGGCAACTTAAAAGATTTTTGTATGGATATATTATTTCTGCCACCGGTTATGATTTCAAAATAACATGATGTTTTCCCCAAAAAAATATCCATCTGTAACTGCATATAAAGTCCAATCTATGTAGCGATTACCATACTAAGTAGTGTGGGACAACAATTTTCTGACAACATAATTTTTATGAAATCGTCAAACGCGGACATATAAAGTCACAAAAACTAAGGTTTTGTCGATGTTCATGACAGTTACTTAATTATGCTTAAGTAACACCAAAGGTAAAAAAAATAAAAATCCTACATATTAAACAGTTACATTGCTACTGATTTGCCAAATGTTCGTAAAATCTTACGTTTTAACACTTTTACATTTTTTACAAAAATCACAAAACTTTTCCCTACTATTATATAATAATAATCCATTTTTTAAAATAAATTTTTAATATTTAACATAAATACTGCTTGTAATATTCTCAACAGCAAGTACTATTTCACATCTTTTTTTATAACACATTGCAGCACGAAAATTCTGTGTACTATAAATTATTGTTTTATCAAAATTGATGCGTTTAGTTTCCGTTAAAAAATAAAAAAGTAGAAATTATTAGCATAATAATTTCTACTTTTATATTATTACATTGCATTATTACAGAGCTGTTGTAGAGGTCAGGATGGGGGCATGGTAGGAGGGGATTAGGTCGTATCCTTCTGTTTTCGGGCACACGCGGCTTTCCATCTAAGATCTAGTCTAGCAAACTTATAGAATACGCAGTATCTTTGCTTATATTCTTTCTATTTAGATCATTTTTGTTTTATATTTTTTAGAAAATTTTAATACTTATCATATCATATACATAATTTACCATAAAATGAACTATAACCATAAACCTTTTCAGTTATGCGCAAATAAAAATTTATTTTCGTCATAACTTTTTTCCGTGTAAGTACGTGTCTCGGTAGCATACTACATATATGAAAAGTTAAAGGGCTTTAAGGGGAAGACTTGCGGCAAGTTTCATCAAAATTGTTATAGCCGTTTTCAAGAAAATTAAAAAAAAAAAGTGTAAGATTAATGAGAATATAAAGTGGCACTTCTGGTTAGTCGATTTTGACGAAAAATCTGCTGTAGCATCTCAGGCATATATCTACCTAAAATGTGTGATTTCAGTTTCGTACAATTTTTCTTTTTGAGCTAGGGTGTTCACGTACATACACGATACAAGACACACGTATATACGAGACTTGGTTATTTGTCTTCCGGAAAAGTTAATACGTGTATTTCCGTTGAAAACTCGCATTCGAAATTTTTCACGATCACAATACTTCTCCTTTCTTTATATTTCATATAAAGGATAGGGAAAGTAAAAAGAACTCAGTGACCTAAATAATATTCTAATCTTTTCCAATCTGAACTGAATGAGTGAATTTTTTTCTGTCTCTCTTGCATGGCAATTGGTTATAATACCTCTGAAAACACTTTATTTTAATTCTTTCTCATATGATGCAAACTTTAAATATAAAGGAAACTTTAAATAAATAAATATTGAAACCAAAAATAAGGGGTAACTTGTTGAGTTGACGTGTGCACGCCAATGGGACTGTTCACTCGGGTCAATTCCAAACGGACTATGGAGCGGATAGGTCTGCTATTTTAGGGTTTAAGTTTTCTAATGTTTCCATTGCTACCCGTACACAAAAGGTTTCCCTACTCCACAAATCCAATGCCCCTCAGTAATTCGAACCTTAGTGCCTCATATATGGTACAGATCATGATGACGTACTCAGCTGGTTCCGGAATGCCCTCGCTAGGGCACAGGGTATCGATGTCCTTCCCAAGGTCGTGAATAGAGAAGCCATTAGTCAGACAGGATCCATTTCGCCACCAAACGTGACCGGATTATGGAGAAGTGTTTCGGGCTTGTCATCCATCGTTGGTTGCACTGTTGTATCCTCCCGGACTGTCTCCTCGTGTTCAGTCCTCATCCGGATATTTCCCAGCTGAACAGCAGAATGACAGCCTTCATTCCAACTTCTCTTATAAGGTTTAGGATAAGATTTTCGAAGTATGATAAACAACCCGGCTGGCCTTGGTATTTCGCACCTTCTATAGAGCAGTTGAGGAGAACTGGTTGCTTCTTATTAACTCAGGAAAACTAACCAATTCTTCTGGCACATTTTATTACTGACAAAAATCTGCCCCTTCATAGTCTAGTGAGTAAGAGATTGGTGAATAACGAAGAAGTGCTCTTTCACCAATGATTCAAATCTGATCCATGAAATGAGAGATTTTGACTATCCAATCCAGTTTTTTGCTCTGTTAAGTTGTTGATATGTGTGTGGTAGAAGGCATTGTGCACCAGCACTGTGTAACCTATTGTCATGATTCTTTTCTCTGTCTAACTTTTTGCAACCTTTTTATTTGTGAAACTAATCAATTTATTATAAACTTACACAAATGCAAACACACATTGTCTTTATTTTTGTGTCATTACAGAAGAACTCCTTTTATCTGGAATAATGAGGCCACGGCTATTCCAGATAGCATGAAATTCTGGATAAGAATGGGATAGTCAATAAATAAAAGATTGCCGATAGTGACGAATTTTTGAGCATATGTATATAATTGGTAAAGTTTTTAACATTTAATTTATAAACATATATAATTAGAAAATTTCAGTCCCTATTTTCGGAAGAACTGTAATTAGTCTCATAATGTATGACAGTGATTTACAGTCAAACGCGGCCTAATTGTCTAGTAGGGTTCGCATTTCCAAAAAAAAACAGATGCCATATACATACATTTGAATTATAAGTATGTTTTTAAAAATAAAATTGGATATAAGATACGATCTATACATTGTAATACAATACATATTTAAAATAGAATAAAAAAAAACTTTTGATGCTACAATTAGTTGTAATTGTAAAATTTTTAACTAAAATTATCTAATATAAATTCATCAGTATATCATTGTATCAGTATATTGTGAAAAAAGTACTTGTCTTTGTTTGGAAAAGGTCTGAATATTAAATTACCTATCTTCAGAAAAACGAAAACAAAAAATAAGTTGGTAATACTTCAGATTTGGGATATGACCGATCCAAAAGCGGAGTTCTACCGAATTTTGTAACAATATTTATGTTTATTTATTCATTCTTTGACAATTTTCCGTCGATGCCTTAGCTTAACTAGGATGTGTTGTCCTATCCCCTAGGGGGTCAGAGATCACATCGTGAGTCAGCAGTAATAGGCGGATTAAAGAAGCGGCCCAGTGGGAGTGGCCATTATACCAACCCTGGAGGGTCTGTCCGTAGCAGATTATTATGTTTGCCATAGTGTCGTCCTTTGTTAGGGCGGCTTTGGCTAATTTGAAGTCACCATCTTTAAATAAAAATGGTTCATAGAGAGTAACTTCAAGCTTCAACTTCTTTGAGATAGGCCATCTGAACATATCTCGTATTTAGTTAAATAAAACGAAGACGATATTGTTGATAATTATAGCTAACCATTCCACTTCAAAATTGTTTCTACCATCCGAAAAACAAGGTAATTAAAAATCATGAAATCGTCACATCGACGGTGTATCTGCAAAACCTCAAAAGCCCATATACTTAAGTAGCACTTAAAAGATTTTGCAGGTATACTGTCGATATGTATTATTTCTGTTGGAAATATAAATTTTTTAAGTGCTGAACCTATTAAAAAAGGAAGGTAACATTTGAAAAAGATTTTGTTTAGTCTTCATATGTACCTAAAATTGTTATAGATATTACCAGTATCTTTAAATTTATTAAAAACCTTAATTTTTATTAACAATTAAAAAGAGATTATTTTTTTGGAACATACGTACAAATCTAATAATAAACTGGCTTGTGCTGTTGTGTTATAAGTTGCTTTTGAGATGGTGCTGTTGTCATATATCCCAATGATTCCGACTGATGTGCCATTCGGATTCAAAACATTGCTGTTTCCGGAGCGGCTCGCGTTTGCTATGACCATCAACAAAGCATTGAAACAATCGTTTCAAGTATTTGGACTGAGTTATAAAAGTCCATGCTTCTCACATACAGCCCAACTGTATGGAAAACCCACTCATTTATTCATTTACGCACTATATGGAAAAAGATGAGGAAGTTTGTACTCATATTGGTTATTAGTATATTATTGGTCTAGAATTGAATTTCAAGTGGACACCTGTCTCATGTGGAAAGTGAGACCTTATTTATGTGATTTCCCCAATATCTTATCATTTTTTCGTTCAAAACTAGTTCGATGACTGGCGTGCAATTATATTCACTAATAAACGATTCACCAATGATGTAATGGTCAACCAGATCAACCAGAATATTAGCCACTTATAAATATATATATATATATATATATATATATATATAAATATATATATATATATATATATACTTTTTTAGATGTGTAACTTAAAAGTAAATAATTTTTAACTAAATATAGATATTTTTATATTATATTATACAATAATATATCACATAATGTTTTATATATATATATATATATATATATATATATATATATATTATATTATATTTAGATATGTAATTTAAAAGTTTTAAATTAATTAAAACGACAAACTATTTTAAAAATATGTTAAATATATTTTTTAACTAAATGTAGACTATATTATATTATATAATAATACATTATATAATATTATAATATTATATTTTATATATATTTTTTTCTCTCACATAGTAACCTTAAGCAAGAGGAGTTTATTTACTAAGTGTACATACTCCATGAAAAACAGCATAATATATTTATATAATATTCAGTTTACATTTTAGATTATATTAGTGCGTTATATTAATGTAAAATATACTTAAAAATTAAACATAAAAGAAATAAACAATAAATAGAAAGAAAAACATAACCAAACAGGAATAGAAAAATAAAAAAACATATTTTGAACATACAAGTAGGATTATTGTTAGAATTTTTATAGAAATATTAGACCAAAACAAATAAATCAATAGATTCATACAATTAGGTAGATAGAAAATGTTTTTTAAAAAAAAACTACAAATAAAGAAAAAATAAAATAAATAACTAAAGAAAATATAAAATAAATAAGAAAATAAACATTTAACTAAGCTAAAATACAATCATACATTTATTTATTTATTTTTGAAATACATTATATATAAAAACTTATAACTAAAGATAACTTCTGTCAGCTCAGTAAGTAAAGAAATAAAAATTAACATATTGGTCATTTAGGTGTTCACACTTCACTGGTAAATATTACTATTACACTAGATGATATTAGTTTAGATTGGATGATTCCCTTGAAGGTCGATCTTAGAGAAGGACATCAACTCCTTTTTGAATTTTTTAAAGATTTTTCCTTGTGAAGGAAGCCTTTTTGTCTTTCCTTGCATAATACATATTTTTATTAAATCGTACCTATGTAGTTCTTACAAGGTACAGTCAAAAAGTATGTATTTAAATGATTGTGGGGTTTCTCCGTCGCAGTTACATGATTCTGAGTTTATCAAGTGAAATCTTTTGAAGTAGTGTTCAGATTGTCCATGTTCTGTCAGAAATAGTGTCAGTTCGTAATGTGTATTTTTCATTTAGAGTGGTTTTGAGGCTATCAATTCCTTGTTAAAACTAAAGATGCAAGTCCTTCTATGTCTAAAATAATTGGTGGAGATTCGAAGATCCGTAGGAAAGATAGGATGTTGGAGGCAGAACAGCGAGCAACGGTACATTAATTAACTAATAAAAAGCGCTAAATATGATCCTAGCCAAACTGGTTAGGCCCAAAGGTTGGGAATTCTTTTTTTTACTCCTCTTTGCTAATATTTAAATATTTCGATAATTTAAAAATACGGTAGATTATCGCTAATCTGAACTAATTAATTCTGAGAGGGTTTGGCTTACTGAAAAATTCGGATTACCGAACAGGGAAAAAGGTGGAAGGTGGTAATTTCATTAGTGACAAATCAATTTAAAAACATATTTACATATTAAAAAGTTGGTACTATTAAAAATTTGGTACTAAGCGCGCATTACATAACATTCACTTACAACTCTACTTCGAGTAGAAATTAATTTCCACTTAGTTAGGGCTCGTGAAATTTTAAAAGTTTCCCTTTAGTTTCAATAGAAATTCCATTTAGTTTCCATGGAAGCATTTAAATAGCATAAAGTAGAAATCTTTAACTAAAACAATCACCCAAGTTTATGCGTTTTTGTCAGAATTAACTCCAACTACTTCATAATATGTTAAATGTTAATTTTTCTTTAATCTTTATCATTCCAGCGGTATGTTATGCATCTATATTACTTCTCTTATTTCTGGAAATCTGTTTTCGACCTAGAAAAATATTTCTACTTTTTCCTTTTCTCCTTTAGTGAATTATAAAATTCTTTCATAAAACAAAATACAAAAACAAAATCCTTGTTTTATTCATTTATTCAATTATATTCCACTTGTAAGATATGAATCTTAGGCAAGTTTTAACTGTTTTCGATGATTAAATCAGTATAATTATCCTCCGGAAACCGAACTGTTTTGCACTTGCTCCAAAACCACTATTGCTTGGATAAACATAATCGTCTAAGGAAAACTTTTAAAACAGAGGAAAAAATCTAGGTTCAAAAAAAAAGATTTTACAGTACCTTAAAGTCAAACTTTGTAAAATATAGTGCTATGCCCATATTTTTTTAATTGAGACGAGAAACATTCAAATATTTAACAACAGAAACAGTTTTGAACTGCAAATCCAACAAAATTTATTCCAAAACAGTTCAAAAGCTCACTGTCAAGTTTTCCTATAGGTATATACGAATTTTATTTAAATTATTATTATTCATTCACCTCATTAGTACCCTATTTTATTAGATCCTCATAAGTGCTACTCGATACGACAATTTCATGATTTTGCATTACATTGTTTTTCGGATGGTAGAAACAATTTTGAAGTAGAATGGCTACTAGCTCTATTCTATATTGTCTTCTTTTTATTTAGCTAAATACAATATATGTTTAGATGGCCCATCTCAAAGAAGTTAAATAATATATAATTATTATTAAATTTCAAGAAAATATATCTCATATACTTCACAAAAAACAAAATTTAGTTTTTCCCAACTATAATTTTTGCTATGGGCCCTTCTTTCGGAAAACGCCTCAATTATTTTTTTTGATGGAGTTATTGGTTTCGGGTATATTAAACAATTCAATAAAAATCAAAAAAACATTTCCAATTATTGCATTGAATATTGTACAATCTTAGACAAATGGGTGAAAGAGAAGAGAAAGGGGTTGTAGATTGCAGAGGTAGAAGCCTTAGCCGAGTAGACATCGCCTTTCGGTCCTCATCAGCAGTGTTCCATTCAAAGGAGGACCATTTTTCCTGTTTGTAATTCTTAAAAGACTGTTTTCAACCGTCTACCTGATCGATGGCAATCTGGTGAGTGCTCGTTTAATGTTATTGCTTCCCGATGAGTATTTTTGTTTTCCACTTCTTTTATTCCTTCGGACAAGTCTTAAACGTTCTCAATTACTTGACATTAAAGGAAGGGATGGTTCCTAGATTAAAGTGTTCTAGCATAGTTGAAGGAAGCTCTCTTCTATTGATCCAAGTCTCCGGATATAACATTTATAAAAGAGCTTTAAACAACTGAATTTAACTAATGGAAGGGTTAAACCAGGAGTAATTGGAAATAAAATTAAATTCACTTTACAGACCCCTACAAAAAATAATTTAATAATAATCCCACATTTAATTAATAGTAGTTCCATAATCATATATAAATTAGTTTTTAATTAACTACGATTCATGAATAATGGACAGCACAAAATGTTTAGTGTAGAAGTAACATTTATCTTATGCTACAATGGCATTTTGCCATAAATAGCGTTATTACTGTCGAGCGAAAAATAATTCTTCAATAGATTCTAATTCATCCTCGGAAATTTGAAAATGAGGAAGCAGAATCCTTGAACAAGGAAGGTTCGAGAAAGAAGCAGCCGAATATGCCCATTGAGTTACATACGACAAAACAAACTATAAATTTCAATACTGACATTTTCAAAAATATTGTACATTGGGAAATCTATAGAAAAATACTTCTTTCAGTCAGTGATGCTGCTGATTATGATTATTATTATACTGAGGGGATGAGAAACCCTTCCTCTTCACCACTCAGGTGGATCTTTTGGGAGAAACTTCTTTTTTCACCCAGAGATCCAATAGAAATGTATACTTCATACAAAGCACAATAATTCCTTTTGGTTAGATCTAATAGTATATTCAGGTTTGATTATTACCTTTTTTAAATACTGCAGTCTATAAAAGGCGAGGGTTTACATTGACACAGAATGTGCTCTCCCTTTAGTCCATCCTCTTAGCACAGACAATATGCGGAATCTTCCGCTAATTTAATCTTCTTGAGATGATATTTTAGCGGAAAATAGCCCGTGAAGAGACCCGTTATTGTTCTCAACCTGTTTTTTGCAAACCAGGTTTGGGCCAAATTTAGGCTTTCCTTGGATAAATTGAGGAAGAGTTTGGATTGTTTCATTTCAGGTTTAAATCTGAGTATGTTTCTTTCTTTATCCTTCATGTCCCGATTCCGCATTAGGGTAAGTTTATTACCGTCAGAAAATAACTTTAGAACATCGAGGAAATTCAAGTCTGCCCACGATATATGTAATTGTATATGAATTTAGGGCCTTTAGTGCTACCTGTCTGTCTGTTATTACATATATTATTTTTCATTCAGGACTCTTATTTAAATTTTCTAGAGCAGCTATTTTTATTGCATATATTTCAGTTTGGAAGACCATTTGGAATGACCACATAGCTCTGTTCCTTCTACATTGTGGTTCATATACTTCCTGCCTTTGCTTTTCCTTCCATATCTGAAACATCGTTTTACCAGACTAGAGCCCCTTTTTCAAATTGGGATCTTTCATCTTTCCATATTTTTTGTCTGGGATAAATACTATCTTGAAATATTCAAAGTCAAATTTCCTGGGTAAATATTTACTTAATGAACTCTCTTCCATTACTTAGCCACTCTCTTCTCTTAAGCTCATTAAGGATTTTAAGATGCTCTTGATATTCCTCTGGTGATTACAGGAGTGTAGTCAGAGTGCATTTGCTAAAGCCTCTTTTCGTATCCAAATGTACAATGGAGTTTTGTTCAGCATTACTCTCATGGTTGTGGGGAATGTTCTGATTGCTCCTGTTATACTTTCTCCAGCCTCATTTGTTATGTTCTTTCAGTTGTTTCCGACCACCAAGTGACCAAGTGGCATTGGTAATAATAGGCAGAATGGCCATGGTTTATAACCATTCCAGTATTTTGGGTCTAATTCTCCATTTTTTCCAAATCAACTTTTTCAGATCCGTGGTGAAGCATTAGCTTTTGGAATTCCAGGATAGTTTGGGTCTAGGACTGCCACTAGATATTTTACATCATTTTTTATATTAATATTTTTCCTTTCAGGGCAAAAGAGTCCACATTAAGATTCTTTTTCCAACTGTAGGCCACAATTGTGGTATTGCTTGGATTCAGATTTAGTCATGGCATAATATTTAAGTTATTGTTAAGACTTTTTCCATTAGTTCCATTAATATGGTTTCATGTGATATGTATCAACTAAACCATAAGCACGATTTAATTTTGTAATATTATATAGATGACAAGCCAAGAGGTAATTCTGCATACCTAATCCAGGGAGAAAGGTCGGCAAACAAAAAACATTCAGAGAACTTTCAGACCTTCTTCATCAATCCATCCTCCCAGATGCGATATTTGTATTACAGCATTTAATGGATAAGTTTATTATGAATCATTCTATAATTAAATTCGTGTATAAGATTTTAATAAACCACTTTGATAAAATAAAATAAGTGTTAGAAAGAGGTTGTTGTTTAATACCCAAGTCCATTATAAATTCAAATCATCATTACTTACTCATAAAAAAGATCAATTTGAATAACATTATGGTATCTGTAATCCTGTAAGTAAGAATATTATATTGGTTAATTAATAAACAATGGTAAGCACAAAACAGGCCTTTGGAAATGTATCCAATCGGGAGTACTTAACAAGGGATTCCTGTTCTACTAAACACTTTATAATTTTGGGATAATCAATCCTCAATCATTACCCGATGGTATCCCTTGATAAATCTAAATATTAATATGATACATGATTGATAAGCAAACTAATTGATGATAAAACATAGCTCATGTTTGGCTTTTATCATAATTATAAGCTACAATTAATACACATAAGTCTCCAACATAATCTATAATTTCAAAAAGTTCACTGGTTAGTGAACTACAGTAGTTCAGAGATTGTGAACTACAGTAGCCTATAAAAGAGATGAAAGAACATTCTCATGGAGACATTCTTTCGTTGTTTTTATATAACATTTGTTTTTCCTATTGAAACTTTAATGCTTCTACTTATCAGCGTTCCTTTAATCTTTAATTCGTTAATCCAGGTTTTTTTTGTATCCTGTGAGGTATAAGGTAAAAGAACCACCCTCTATGTCCATAAATGGACAAAGCACAGTTTCTTTATTATTTATTGAATTTTCTGTATTTTTAAGAAGACAATGCAATGTTGATATGGTTGTCTTCTCAGTTTGATAGGCAAAGTGATATGGATGAATGTTTCTTGCATTTATATCTTGTATGTGACCATCAATTGCCTTTTCTATTGTCTTAAGTGCTACTAAAGAGAGGTTTATTGGTCAGTATTCCTTAGGCTTATCTTTAAACTGATTAACAAGTTGTGTAATAAATACTGCTTTGGTTTCTCCCCATAGTTTTAGTATGTATTCCAATCTTATTCAGCTTGCCCTGTATAGCCTTCCCAAGGCTTGTACTAACTTTCCTTTTTTATGCATCAGAGAGGCTGGAATCATTCCATCACCCTAACCACTTTGCAGGGTTTGAATTGGTATATTATCCATATAATGTCAAAAATCATATTAATGCAGACTAGAGGTTATGCAAAGGCTGATATAGACTAACCCAATAGTTAGAGTGCCTCACACGTAAACTCTTCAACATATACTGAAGTAGTATCCTACATTATAGCATATTTTTTAAAACGTTGAAGTATGAAGTCTTGTATTAGTCAGTAATATCACAATAATAATTGTTCTCTATTTTTTCGATTTTCGCTCTCATAATTTATAAATTATTTATCATTACCTTTATCTGAAAAAAATCATTTTTAAAAATTTTAAATGTTTAACAGGTCTCTTGTTTTGTTTTTTTACTTCCTTGTACGCAGTAATGGAAGTATTGCAATCGCGAAAAATTTTCAGATTTCAGATCGCGATTTTCAGATTTCAACGGAAATATCCATTTTTACAAATTTCGTCGTGATGTCTGTATGTCTGCACGTATCTCGCATAACTCAATAACGGTTAGCCGTAGAAAGTTAAAATTTTGTATTTAGGATTATTCTAAAATCTAGTTGTGAGCCTCCCTTTTTGGTCCCTACATAATTACCGCAGTAGTAGTATATTAAAATATAATGAAAAACTTCGAAAAATTTGGAAAACAAGACTTACATATTAAAATTGCCTAACCAGAAGTGGTATTTTACTTGAAGGCCATATTAGACTTTCATCAAAAATTATATTAAAATATAATGTAAAACATTTCAAATTTGGTAAATTTGACTTTTATATCAATATAAATAATGTAATAATAGATTTCGGTTGTAATTGAAGAGCCGAAAGGAGTACTCTACTTGAAGGTCATAATAAACTTACATCCAAAGGTTAATTGATATTTAATATGGAGATCATATGGTTTAGTGATAAAGGATATAAACGCGATTTTTTTTCACCCTAATTAAACAATCTGATTACTTGTTTTTGGTGTTAAAAATTAGTATAAAATACTTTTTTTTTCCTCCCCATTTGTGAGCTAAACAAGTCTGCTGCAGGAGAATAAGATAGAAGTTAAGCGGGTTCTTCCGCTTAAAATGTTGAAATCGTCGATTTCCAATGCTTTATCTGGTGACATAGACAATTCTAATGTTGTCAAGGCACACGAAGAAATCTCTTGAGAATTTGTTACTAACTGAAAGAAAACGACGTATAATAACGGAATGAGACCCCCAGAAACAAGAGCTTATGTGTGTGTGTTTTTTTTTTGTTTTTTTACGAGGGTAGTTTGAAACCTTCAAAAGACAAGAATAGGCCCGTACTTATCCGCTTGTGCAATTTCTACCCACTAAAATCACCTCCCTTCATCTCTTTCCCACCCTCCACGGGATCATCGTTAGGCATTACTTCATGGAGGGTGAATGGCTGTGTGCCGCCTCATTGTTTTAGGCCGCCACTATTTAGGCGTGCCTCTTATTTTCCTCCTTCCTCAGCTTCTTGATGATCTCTGCTGCTAGGCGCAGGCCTGCCATCCAGCATTCCTGTGAGAGCAGAATCAGGTTGACGATACTGTACTGTATGGCTCCTGAGTCATAGATTTCTAGAAATTCTTCCCTCTCTTCTTGAAAGCGGGAAAAGCTAAAGAATACATATTCTACAGTCTCATCTATTGTTGCACCTTGGACATTCAGCGGTATTGTTCAACTTGGACCGCACTTGGTTGACTCTGAAGCAGCCATGTACAGGTAGTAATCTACTTCCCCATGTTTTCTATCCGGCCAAAGTTGGATTTGAGGTATCGCCTATGGGTCCACCTCCCATTCAATGTCGCATCCCAGCTACGTTGCCATCTCTCACTCTTTATATGAGTGTTGCCTCTCTTCTGCGACCAGCTCTATCGGTGGTATCTTGGCCACCACACGTGCAGCTTCGTAGGAAACTGTGCGGAAGGCGCTGATCACTCTGAGAACACTCCGGTGGTAAGCAGATACCATTGGTCTCCTGAAGGCCTGTGTGTTCAAGGCCCCACTCCATATCGCGGCTGCGTAGAGCAGGTAGACGGGGCCATACTTGCTATCAGTAGTCTGCGACTACTTCTGGATCCGCCTACGTTGAGCATCAGTCGGCCAATGCTGTGCTCACTCTAGCCGCTTTATCGCATGCTTGTTGGATATGCTCCTTGAACCGCAGCCTCTCATCGATTATAACCCCAAGATACCTCAGAAAAGACTGGGACCTAATTTCTTGTCTACCCACTCTCAAGGTTATTTCTTCATTCCTTTTGCGATTACTAATAAGAAGGTCCTCTGTTTTCCTGTCTGCCAGCTGGAGCCCCACCGATGCCAGCCAATCTGGGATCAATGAAATGCTCTGGTTGGCCTTCAAGGTCACTTCATCTTTGTCATTCATTTTGTCTCGATCACGACTGTGATGTCGTCGGCAAAGATCGCCGTCTTGGCACCCTCTGGCAGACTAAGCCTGAGGATCCCATCGTACATGATATTCCACAGTAGCTGCCCAAGCACTGAGCCATGGGGGTACCAGTAACCTTAAACCTTTTTGGCCCATCCGCTGTTGAATAAATCAGGGTCTTATCTCTGAAATAATCTCGAATAATGCTCGTCAGGTAAGTGGGGACACCCATTCCCTGCTGGGCATTCAGAAAACAGCTCCCTCTCGCCGAGTTAAATGCGTTAAATATCAAGCATGATAACTGCGCAATAACATTTCGCACCTCTCCTCCACCTCTTCCCCACAATAGCCTTCCGAGCCGTTTCTATCACCATGGTGATTGCGTCCAGAGTTGAGCCAAACTGAGTCCGTGCTAGGCATCCTACACCTTCAGTGGTCTCTTGTATCCTGCCAGCTATAATTTTCTCCAAAGCCTTGCCAGCTGTGTCCAAAAGACATATCGATCGATATGCTGAAGGGTCCGATGGGTTTCTCTTGCCTTTCGGGATCAGCACAAGGCGCTGCCTTTTCCATGGCCGCGGAAAGGATCCGTCACTTAAACAAGAACTGATGACTTCTTGAAAAATATTTGGCCTTGTCTCCATTGCCGCCTTTAGTGCCATATTTCAGATGCCATCCAAACCTGGTGCTTTTCTTAACTGAAGGCTAATGCAGACATTCTGCTTAGTTCATTAGACACTAGCTGAGTTCTTCAGCTGTCAAGGATGGTACGTCAAATGGCTGCCACAACCCTGAATGCATTAATTAATCTTCTTGTTCTGGGAAAAGAGTTACCACTATCTTCTCCATAGCAACCGGGTATGTAGGTGATCTCGAAGAGTTGCTCTTTAACTTCTTCATGACGGTCCAGTAAGGCCTTCCCCATGGATCCTCGTCCACCTCTTCGCAGAGTTCCTTCCAGCACCGCCTCTTGCTCATCTTGATTGCTCGCCGTAGTTCACGCTCACAGGTCTGCTGCTAGTTCACAGAACTGCCTTTTGCTCGATGATACCTTCTTCTCGATGCTTGACACCGTCTACGATCATTCAGCGATCTGGTCGTTCCACCAGTAGACTGGGCTTCAGCCCATGCCTCCGTTGCTGCGCACAATAGCTGCGTCACACGCTGTGGTGACCAAATCCATTACCTGGTGTGCCTTATCCTCTGCGGAGCCTGAAAGTTCACAAGATGCCTCCATCATAATTTTGAATGATTCTCTGCCAAAAGTCCTATCTTTCCAGCGAACTGTATTCCTTTCTTGCCTCGCTGATATTGATTTTCGGTTTCCAAGATTAATAAGTATAGCCTGGTGATGCCAAACGATAAGGACAATAACATTGATAAGTATTTTTCAGCCGGAACGAAGAGGCAATGCAGCAAATCATCCGCAGAACTCAAAAGCAATAGTAATCCGAAAAAGAACTCCAGGACTCCAACTGAAAGTGTTATAACTGTTGAAATGAGTAACAAGCAGCTACTGTCTGAGATTTCAAAATGTTGGACCGTAAACTAGAAGATAAGTTGTTAAATATTATTAGAAAAGTTGTTTTCGACGAATTCCAAATTGAATTAAAAAAATATATTATTGAAAATCAAAATCTGAGAGAAGAAATAGCGCATATTAAACGTGAAAACCAGGAATTAAAACAAATGATTGAAAATATGGACGATAAAATCCAACAAAAAAATACTTATTTTTAAGGGACTCACTGTTCCTCAAGATGGAGACCCGAATAGTGTTATTCAGGATTTGTGTAGAAATGTACTCGGAGTAGATAACACATCAATAAATGAAACGTATCCACTAGGAGATATAAATAAAAAAAATATGCCTCTCATGGTGGAATTCAAAACGACATATGATGTTAAAAATATTTTGTATAGCACAAAAAAACTTAAAAATCACGATCAATTAAAGGGATCACGGTTGGTAGAGATTTTAGTTCAACTACAAGATTTAAACAATCTAAACTTCTGATAATAAGAATAAGAGGTAAGAGGTTCAGGTAAGAGGAAACAAAATGAAAATTAAAAACGAAATCTTCAGTTGGCCCGGAATGGATGGTTTACTGTGGGGAGAGGAGGCGGACGCAATGACAACACTGAAGGCTCTCACTGGACTGGACCTCTCGGAGCTTTTGTATCGGCTGCTAGAGACACCGGACGGATTATCTACTGACTCCAAACAAGTAAATAAACAAATCTGCGGCTCAGATTAATATGAAGAAGTTGCTCCGTACATTCAAATGAAGTTGAAAAATTAAAATAAACGGAATTATCAAAAACAAATATATGCTACATTTTGCTTGTGCTGCAGATATACATAATATCCAATTTTTATTTTTATGATACTGCCAAGAATATAATATAAAAAGAAATATAGAAGAATTTAGTCAATTATTCATTTATTTTTTTTTTTTTACAATCAATCATACTACTATTTGAAAATTCCATTATCCAGCTAATGTGATAATAGTTCTGCATTTTTTTTAAATTTTGAAATGTCTATTTTTGTAAAGAATAGGTCTCTCAATAGATAACTTAGTATTATATCTCAATAGAGATGGCTTAGTAAGCAATTATATTTTTTGTTAATTTCTATTGTTTTGGAGGAAAAAATTGTGGTAAGTAATGTTTTGTATTTTTATGTGAGATAGATCTCTCATTTATAGAGGTATTATAATATAGTAAATATTGTATTCTTTATCACATTTCCTTTGGAAAAATGCGCTAAAGTAACGATCTACTAATCTCTTACTGTATTCCTATATCCTAGAAATCAAAATTCAGAGTATTCTTTGAGTAGATAGTTTGGCTATTATATATTTTACTAATATATAATTTACTTGAATCTTTATTTCTAAATATAAATTTTTTTTGAATAGATTTATAAAATTCGTAATTTTCTGTAAGAATTTTTCAATGCATCTAAAACGTATTAGATATTTTTTACTGTTGATGATTTCACACACTACTCCCTATTTGTTTTCTAATTTTGTAAAAATTAGATTTCATTTAATTGCAGATATAATATAAAATTAAAAACATTATTTTTGTATTTTCATTGCAAGTTTGTTTTATGAATATGATTATGATTCATGTTTGTTTTCTTTTTTTTTTGTTTTTTTATATTCAAAAGATTGTATTTTAGTGAATAGTAATGACAAATGAAGAACTTTTTCTATTGAAGCTATATTATTATTATAATACGTTTATGGTATAATGTTATATTATTCTATTTCTATGTAATCAGATTAATATATTTATAAGAAACCTCGACAGACCAATATTGTTCATTATCTAATATGCGTTATATATAAAAAAACATAAATGTAAATATTTGCAAATAAATGTATTTACCTATCTATCTTTCCTCCCTTGTTCTTCTAGAGGTCGCTGCAATGCCGGGCATTTCCTACCACCGCTCGGGTGTCCGTTATCGCTTGCTCCATCGCTTTGTGCGCAAATAGGACTCTTCGTGCATTCCCCTGCTCGATGACCCTCTTCATAACACTTGCGGCAACACTTCGTTTGGCCGGGCTCTTTGCATTGCCTGGCCAGATGTCAGAAATCCTAACATCAGAAATAATGCTGTAGTCGGATTTTCTCCCGAATCCGACTGATAACCAGTCCTACCCTAATCCTTTCTTCAGCAATTGCTCTCCTGGCCTGTAGGACAGGAAGAACAACAACTGCCGTCTTTGTTCCAGCGAATGCCGAACGAATCGATCGCACAGCAGTTTTCTGGATCTGCACTCCATCTAGTAAGGTAGTGAGTGCCTCAGCGACTTCTTCTTCTGATGTAAGGGCATCCAGGTCTCTGATTTCGATCCATGACTCCTGTCTCAAATCCCTTACTTCGGCCTCTGATCCCAACGCTCCTTCTAGGGTTTGCTTCATGCTCTCCAGAGCCCCTTTTGATTGTCGGTTCAACTGTATTAGAAGATTCCCGGCCTCATTCTTGCGAATCCTGGTGATACTTGAACCCATACTTTGCAACGCCGGATCGGCCCGAACCTTATGGAGGATATCTGCATAGGTGGTGCCTTTCGTGATGAGGGCTTCCGGCCTCGGTGGTTTTGGGCGTTGGCGCCCTTTCCTGTCCCTCCTCGCGACTGTTTACCACTGCTCTCCTGTAGAGGTTGCAGGGCCTATCATGTGTTGCCGAGGCTGCTCCGCTCTTTCTCCACTAGGTACTTGGTATGTTTTCCCTGCACAACCCCCTTTGTTTGTTGCTTCTTTCTCAAGTCCTCCTCTTGAATAGTTGAACCCTGGTTCTTTTTTTTTCGTGATCTTTATTGGTGCTGGCGTCACGGTCTGGGTACCAGCATCCACCATACGTTTTGTCTTTTCCTCGCTTAATTTGATCACCAGTGAAATCTGGTGGTTCTGGATTCTACAGATATATTCCTTTATCTTCGTGGACATTATACCGCAACTGGATATATGCTTGTAAATCCTGGACTTCTTCAAAAAGCGTCGTCCACTCCGCTTGACAAAACTCCAAAGGTGTACCTGTTGTCTCAGCTACAGCTAGATTTATATACGTGGTATTGCGGTGGCATGATGACGATGACATGGGCCCCGCTTTCGCAACCTCTTTCGACGCCGGTACAGGGGTTCCGAATCCTTGCACCATAAGGCTAATCTCCTGCTCTATCATATAATCTATTTTATTTGCATTTTATACCTCCTGCCAGGTTTAATACAGCCGCCCCTAACCTGAGGAACAGACGCTGACCAGGTCACTGCCTAATCTAGGAACCGCCGCGCCTGGATTTATCCAGTTTTGGTCCACCCCGGGTATTTTATTTCCCCGGTACCTTCCACCTGCGGAGGCGCCCGATGGGAGGCTAGTAACTCCTCACGAGTGTGTGTGTGTGTGTATGTGTGTCTATCTGTCTGTCTGTCTGTCTGTGGGTCAATAGAGTAACGTCGCGCGCCGATTGTCATTTTTGAGATACTGCTATCTTCGTAAACTAGTAACCAAATTCAGGGTCTCTTTTTGAGCCACCGATTTATAGATTAATAGGCTTACAAGGAACCTAAGGGGTGTCCACATCAGATATTTTTAAATGGTATATTTTGAAGTGAAATATCGTTTCATTTGAATCAAAACGTTGGCTTTTATCATAAATGCAAAAAAAAAAAAAAAAAATAACAGTCAAAGCAACACATAAGTATTTTTCTTTTTGAGTATTTCGTCCATACTGGTTTAATTTTAGGGATTAGCAAATCAATTGTTTTGTGGTCAATCAATAACTTCAGTATTTTAGAGTCGTCTTGAAATTCCTCGCCATTTATTTAATTTTTTTTGTTAGAAATAAATAGGATTTGAGTACTCTCAGGCTGATAAGAGCATTTTATGCGTTACAGATAAAAGTACATTCAACAAATTTATCATTTTGCCAATTTGTTCTTTCTGTGAGGTTTTCATTTTTCTTTTTGTTTTCCAATAAGCTTATCTAATTTAGATAAAGTCTATATGGCAATTTCTTCATAACCTTTACGTAGGTTAAACATTATATTATAAACAATATAGTAAAACGTATAATAATGAAAAAAATATTACGTAAATAATGAGAGAGTGACACCTTCATTCGTTGAATATTTATCAGAGATATGTTCAATATTTTTCTAATAATTTTCTGCATATATACATTTAGCAGTTAATATGTGTGCAGACGAGCGAAGCATAGGAAAAATTTAATTCATGAAATCTTGGGGGCATAGAATATTTAATGCCATATGTGAATTTTTGAGAAAGAATATCACTTTTAAAATCAAATTTAACACTGGCTTCATTATTTATTACCGAATTTTAGAGATTATAATTACTGCTGTTAAGAATTTAGTGTCTGATTCTTTGACATTTTTTTATTTAAGAGAGATTTTTCTCTGATAGCTTTAATCCATATGTGATTTCTCATTTTTATTTACGCCAGTTCTTTTGAAAAATATTAAAGAAAACGATGACCCATGTTATGTGCTTTCTATATTGAATACTTGTTACCTCAAGTTATATTCATATCTCAACAAAAAATATAAACATTTATATTAATTTATATTAAAAAAAAATCTATTTTTATCGAATTAAATCCTGTAGGTCAGAAAAAATGTAAATTCTATTTTGCTGATTTAAATTTTATTATCGTATTAGGATTGTCCTGGCCATATTTTTCGAGTATAAGTGTCATAAATTAGCTAAAAGGGTAACAAAATATGTAATATGTAAATAAAATATAAAGTTCTTCCACTATCCACAACAAGGAATACAGTGCGATCTGAATCTTCGTTTTGCTCTCGTGTAAAAATTTGGAAATACTACGACAGTACCTCTGACATACACGTTTAAATTTACTAACCAAAACACTGTTTATATTACAAATGTAGCGTCATTTCTAAGTTTTTAGCATGTTTTCTAAAGATTATTATTTTTCATTAAAAAAAAAAAGATATAAAAATATTAACGAATAATGACTATAACTATACTTTAGTTCAGGAGTCCCCAACCGTTTTTACCTGTGGGGACATTTATAGGTTATCAGTCAGACGGTGGGCACCGATTTTTTTCTTCTTCAAGGTAAATGTTTAGTTGGGGGATATTTTTAACAATATTTAAAAATGAATATAACAATTTTAACATAGCTACGTCGTTTTTTGAAAAAGGCGTAAGCGCAACTAAGCAAACTTTACTGGAAATACATGAAACGATTTTTCTCCAAATAACAA
This sequence comes from Rhaphigaster nebulosa, assembly GCA_948150685.1. Taxonomy (NCBI): domain Eukaryota; kingdom Metazoa; phylum Arthropoda; class Insecta; order Hemiptera; family Pentatomidae; genus Rhaphigaster; species Rhaphigaster nebulosa. Next base: position 102,359,433 of record OX411309.1, on the reverse strand, counting down.
TATATATTTTTTTAAATTGTATTCTTTATTGTATGCAGTAGGAGTTTATTGAGATGGTAAAACCATTATAATTACAATATATTTTTAAGGCTTCTAGGACTGGTAAAGGCCAGAGTGATGACAGAGAGTCGTTAGTATTTGATGTTTACGTCATTTCCAATTTTTTTTCTCGATATATCGTGAGCGAGAATCGATAAAGGTGGTGTTTAAGTTCCATAATAAGTTGAAAACTAAATTTCGAATTTTTTGAAAAAACAACGTCGATATGAACAGACGACGTATTTTTTGTAATCTTATAGTGCTTAATAATTGTGTAACAGCACATTAAAAATGATTACAAAACGTCAAGTTTCTTTATAAGAAATATTAAAATCCAAAGTCACTATGGTCTTTGGCACTCATATTGCTTCATAATTTAGAGAATATGCTGATAACATTGTGCTTGATTTACACATTTTGAGATATCGATGAAAACTAATTTGAAACAATGAAATATGAGACGGGCATATGAGCATATAACTAGTTGTAAATTATTTTTAATGCAATATTTCCAAACCTGTCATTTAATTTTTGATATCTATTGCTAAAAAAGGAAGAAAAAAAAAATGTGCCCACTGTGACGCTGGGGCACATTGGGGCCCGTGGACTCAGAGTTGGGGATTCCTGCTTTAATTAGCTGAGAAAATAAAGGAGGAGAACATTTTTTTTATTCGTAACCTATCATTGGAATAATAATATAAAATAATATTTATCGCTAACTGAATTGGTCATTAAAAAGCTTTTCGGTTTATCTTATTATTTTTTTTTTCATTTATGGACATCTTCAACCTCAATGAAGTATCGCAACTGTCTTCGACAACCATGTTTTCATTATATCTTCCTTGATAACGTATCTCTATCTGTATATATTTACATATTTTTTTTAAATTCCGTCATGGAACGGCTGGTTCAGTAGCATTACTTGTCTATCTCATTGATAGATTGTTTAAACAATTTTGAAATGAGAATGTTAAAAATCAATAAATAACAAGACGTGAGGAATTGTTGCAAAGCCTCCAATAGATTGAAATAATCCTGATAATCAGTTGACATCCGCATGATGTCAATTTAATCTTGATTTAGTTCTGATAACCTAGAGAAGTCCCTCATACAAATTCTTTTCACCCTTCAGCACGTGTTCGATACATGAGCAATAATTAAATACTGTATATTTAATATTTAAGTAATTAAATATTTAAATAACTTATATATCGCTAATTGTTATGTCGAAAGTTTGTCAATGTGTATTATCAAATTCAATGGTCAATTGGTTTCTTCATCATTAAATTCCTTTAGAAATAATCGAATCGACGACTATATATATATATATATAGTATGGATGGCTTTTGGATATCTCGAAATAGTAGTCGATATAACGAAAAAATATATCAATATTTCGATATATTGGGCCTCGATATTTTTAATCTTTAAAAGAGACTCGCACATATCGACATTTCTATGCCGATCTAATTAAGATATTGTTTTTATAATATTGGTTTTTCTGTGCCATTTATAATTAAGGTATCGGATATGTGAGGTTCTGATATATAGCATTGCGTTGACCTGATGGGGGACCCAGAGACTAGGACTAGTTAGAAGGGCTTCGACAGAGGGCCTAGCTCTGCGGTTTCCTAATGACCAGAGAGGACAAATGGCCGAGTAATGGAGTCGCTATGAGCTAGGAGCAGCCACACCCTAAGTAGCGGTGGGGGAGGAGGGGAATGATTGCCAAGTAAAAACCTCCCCATCCTTCAGGGCTTTAGGGGCCCCACGGGACTACGCCCCCTACCGCTGTAATTATCGCTCTACTTCTTAGTGTCCGTCGATACCTCCATCTGTCAAAGTGCACTTCTTCTATAGTGACGTCGACCGTCCTCGTTTGATTCTCTTCGACTAACCGAGATATGAAAAATGGTGTCGGCCGTGCCGAGTCCTTCTGTTCTCCCAGAGCGAATTTAGAACTGTCATAACGTCCCGGTGAAAAAAAGGGGAGGCTTTGATAAACGGAGCTGATGGAGAAGAACCTTCACTTATTGGGGACTGGTCATACAATCAATTCCCTACGTCACCACTTAAATCCGTTTCAAGATTGGATGGATTTCCGAGGCATTGCTTTTTTTGATACTTTTTGCTGAGCATCGAAATTTATTTGTCAATAAGATATTCTCCAAGATGTTAAAGATTATTAATATTTATATACTATTTGAGATGTTGAAGTATTGTAAACAATATTTCGTACTATTTTTTATGGATGCGGAACATGACCGCTTACATTAAGGAAAGAAGAGCGCAAGAACGAAGTTTGATGCAATCGACGCAGAGGATCTGTGGTTCCATGGCTCACATAGCTCAACGTCCATCTGGAATTTTGAGGGAAATGTTTCGTAAGAGATTGATCTCTTTGAGGGATTGCTTGGGGTGGCCGATTCAGTGACGATATTAACTCTATGTCATTTTCTTTTTCTCATGGACATCTTAAGAACAAACCGAAGAGTAAAACATCGTTCTCTAGATGATTTGTAGGAGAGTATCAGGCAAGAAATCAATATCATTGTACCAGAAATGACAAGAAGGTCGACTTTTGTTACTTACCTTAGATTATCTTTGATCCTATTGTCAGGTCATTATTGTAGTAACATAAAAAATTTGTTTCACGTATTCCTCTAATAAGTCACAAATTTTATTGTCTGGAGCTTTGAGAGCCGGCAGGAGTCTATTCATTCATGTACAATGTAACGCTAGGAGAAGGGGTGGCAGTGGCTGCGGGAAATCCTCTCTCGTCATTTACTCTTGAATTAAAAACAGTATTAGGGTTTGTTTTTTTTCTAATATACATTGAGAGACAAAAAATATACAACCCTATATTACCTATTTCTTCTGGTTTACAATCTACTGACAATAAAGATCACTACAGCTTTTTTTAAAATAGTTTACTCATAACTGAGAAGAGAATTTTCAAAAGCTATAATTATTACTACAAATTAAAAATAAACATTATTATTTTATTTTTTTAAATAAATTTGGAATCGTAATTACACATTTCTTCCTCTTGTGTTCATTACAGCTTGCATTCGGTATGGTATTGATCTAACATAGACTTGAATATTCTTCGTTTAATCATTCGTTTTAGATGGAATTCTGTTGATGCAGGGCATCTCTCTGTTCATATTCATCAGGCACCTAATAGATGCTCAAGATTAGGACTGCGTGATGTCCACTCTAAAAATCACTACGAACCCCAAATTGAACTCTAAATGTCAGCTTGAAACCCCTCTCTCTTTCCTTTCCGCCACAATAAAATTAGTAAATATATATTTTTCGATTACTTAAAAAGCCCTTCACTGTTCTCAATATTTCCGTTTAAGACAAAATATTCAAGAATCCATAAGGTTACAGATACGTGTACGTTTTTCTGGTATTTCTTTTCACGTAAAATTTTTTGTTTCTGAAGCCCTGCATGTCAATTATTCAAAACTAAAGAGCTAATAAAAAAGTAAAGGAACCGAGTATGGTCGATATTCAATTTCGCTAAAAGATGGAAATGGATTCTTTGATCAGAATAAACAGTGCGGGCAAGAACCCTTAAAGTGTTACAAGTCCGACCGAAATCAATATCTTCTAATATCTCTGCATGGGATCCAATCTAACCAATTCTCATTTCCATCTCTGCCCAACTAGTTTTCTGGTCGATCCCATTTTTCATCTTTCAAATAGAATATCATACCGAGTTTTCTCCGAAGTTGAAAAAGTTATTTTTCCAATTATATTTTTTAGACATTGATGTCTTTTGTTGTATATAGTTTTAAGAATTCCTTTATTGGCAATTATATTTACCATTCAATATGCCTGCAACATAATTTGTGTTTATTTGGTTTCTAAGTACTGGTTAAGCATAGCATAATTTTGAAATCACAAAATGTTTCCTTTTTATAAGTTTCCTAAGTTATGATTATTTTATTTTTTTTGTATTTATATCTGTAGTATGGTATTTTAATTCGAGTAAATCAAGAGCTCCCAATGTAATATGCTTGTGGACCCTCTGAATCCTAACACAAGTTTGTATACTTATGCCTAATCTTTCTAAATGAGTTAGTAATTTGCAGACTATTTACTAGATCATAATAATAATAAAACTACTTCAATGCGATATAAAATTTGGAAAATATTGTAAATGGTTCATATTTTCGATGTGCGTTTCAGTTGCCCATGCGTCTCAGACCCCTCTGTGTCCAATAAAGGCATTTCTAGCCATTAGTCAGTCTGTGTGTCTGTTCCACGCTTATATCTTGAATAAGTAGTTCGATTTTGTTGCTTCTTTTTAGTTTTGTTTATGGTTTATGGTTTTGTTTCTCGACACCTGTGTACCAAACCTATGACTCTGGACGCAATATCGGCTGCGCTATCATCGATGTATATTGTACATTTTAATTTGTATATATTGTACATCACATTCTTTTGTAGAAAAGAAAACTTACTTGCGCACAACTCAAGAAGAATAGATTTTTTGGTTGATTATATATTTAAACATTTGAAAGGTAATTTAATTCCTAAAAGACAAAAAAAAAAAATCATCGAAATCGGACCAATATCCGACAAAAATATGAGATTTGCCGAAGTTACTCCAGTTTTTTTTTTTTTATTAAAGGCAATACATGATATTATAATAAAATAAAAACTTTTGTATTGTAGGGGAATTATTTAAAATAAAACGTTGTTATTATTTGTTTATTTAGAGCCTGATGAAGGAAAAGAATAAATGTTTCGAAAAGCGTTGCATGTCTTAACTCTTACATTGGCTATATATATATATATATATATATATATATATATATATATATATATATATATGCTTAAAAAAGTTAATTTTAAAAATTAAATAATAAAAAAGTTAAACCAACAGTAAAATACATATTTAGTAATATAATATTTGTAAGAAAAACTGCTTTTTATCTATGTTTTGCTTATGAAGTCCTTCATACTCTGCAGTCTTAACAGTGAGAAAAAGATATAGCTAATGCAAGGTTTAATAAAAAAGATATAGGTTGGGCAATTCAAAGTTCTCTATTTATTTATTAAAATATGCAAAATATTTATATTACAATTGGAAATGAATTATAAATGTCAATTAAATTAAATTAATCACAATGAGAACCTGTTTTTTTTTTAATTAAAAAGATAATCATTAAAAAATAATAACAGAGTCAATTTGAACAAAGCCCACTGTACGTCGTATAACTCAGCAAGTTAATTTATCTAAATTGTCTCACATACCAAAAAGTATTTTTTTTGTTCCCCAGTATTATTAATTATTTTTATCTGTACTGATACTTCATTTTAGATTAGTGGTTAGATAGTCGTGAGGTTGACAAATGGTAGTATTTATATATATTTATATAGTGTTTATATATATTACGCACAATATTTTTGTTTTTAAAGCTATGTTTTATTGACTGTTCAATGCTATCACTCCACGGACATAAACAACATAGTTTGTTTAATCCTAAAGTCAGCTGTCATTATTGTGCAACAGTCGAAAATTTTATCTATTTAATCAAGACATTATGAAGAGAAAATTAGTTGTTTAATCAGAAAATATAGATTTATTATTAACATCTGTGACAGGATCAGTAAATTTTATGATAAAATATTCATTAATAACACTGGTCAATAAATTTAAACTTTCTTGAAGTTACTTTGATTAATAATTAAGTATTCGAAGTATTTTGTAGTCCTAAATTCGAAAATGACAAGCTAATTACAGTAACACTTTCTCTAGGCGTTACTGAGGATTATGTAAATAAAAAAATATATTTCATGAGATGTCATACAGTGACAAAAACTTCAAAATTTTCCTCTTGTGTTCAGTAGCATCATCTCTTTTTAAAAATCAGCAATAGTCGCACATCATAGATTGTGCCCCTTTTGTCTTGTTTCCAATCCTGGTGAAACCTCTCTCCTTGTTCTTCGCTCACTGCACCCAACATTTTCTGGAAAAAAAAAATCCAAATTGGGAGTGTAGCAAATGCATTTTTAAGGGTATGCGACATCGTAATATTTCATAGGCTTTCAAATGTTCATCTCTGAGGTTTTCATAGTTTTCATCTTTCTTGTTGCCCAGAAATCCTTTCTTTACATTTAAAAAATTCTTCCAAGCTGCCATTTTCAATTTACAACTTCTATTTTTCTTGAAAACGAAAATTTCCTAGAAGCTTTCTTATTTAAGTTCCAATATATATACCTACATTTAGCTTTGCATCATTCGTTGTCTATGGCTTTGACAAAGTTTTTCATTAGTCCAAACTTAATAAGGAGAGATGGAAGAAGCATTTTTTGGGGATTAAGATGGAAGACATATATTATGTTTGAAGTATCAGCTTCAAAAGAAGATGTATGAGAACAATCTTTCTTAGTGTAGATAGGAGTTTGTCAGATTTTTTTTTTCTTCCGCAGCAGGATTACCACCCTTGAATTTTATCAAAATAAAAATAATCTTTGAATTCATTCGTTAAGTGCCCTTCAACAGATAATGTAATAATTCCTGTCTGTACAATTGAAGAGCGAAATTCTGATAATATACTTTTTATTTATTCATTGCACGTATAATATAAGATAAAAATCTAAAACTATATCTGTATCCTAATATATAACATCGGAATATATGAAGTATTTTAGAAATACATCACATGAATATGGAGGGGTGCACGTCGGAATGAAACATCTGATCTAGCGGATGACTTGGCAGTCCTTGGAACCAATGAAGAGGAATTTGAGAGACTCGCTAAGACTGATAGTAGAAGCTGATCAAATTGCGAGTTGATGAGGGTTAAACAAAACATATGATAGCCGAAAAATCCATCCCAACAATAGTATCTGCGTAAATGGCCGATCATTGACAAAAGTGGACAGGTTCAAATACCACGGCTCCACAATAACCTCAGTAAATGAATGTTATGGTCGTTACCTTCTCATGACACCGATGATGACTACCTCAATTATGTAATATAATCATTTAAATATAATATATATATATATATATATATATATATATATATATATATATATATATATATATATGTTTAAACATTTAAACGATATGATTTAACCTTAAATACCATAATTAACCTCTTCTGATTCAAAACTGACTTCATCAACCGCGATCAAAACGAGACTGTAAAATGCAGTCAAATTACATTTGGAATTAAGACGAAGCACTTTGCATTAATGAAAGGTTGATGGCAACGTAAAACTGAGCGATGACTAGCCCACTATTAAAAATAATAATTAAATCGGTACTCAAATCCATGAGGGGTTGGAAATTAATTATTCAAGGGACAGAGCCATTAGGAGGAATACTGCTGTTTTAAGAATTTCGTTTATCTTTGATGGCCTCCCTCAGCCAAATCCGTTATTTAGTTTAATTTCGGTAATGGGTCGGCCTTTGGGCGCCATTTTCGACATAGCCCATATTATATCGACCACCTCCTTTGGATTCTCCCTCTATTTACGTCCAATTTGACCCAGGGCGGCGTGACAAAGGCCTAAACAAACTCTTTTACAGTTATTAATTTAGAAAACCTTCCTCAAAGGTAAGCTGCTCCAAAATGTTCACTGGTCAGAGAGAGACATACTTTTTAATTTTCAACGTATTCCTGATAATTAAGAAAGGGCGAGCAGGGGGAAAAAAAGAAGAGGAAAAATGAAGAAAACCTCACCTGAAGAATAATGAGGGAAAGTGTGGTGGGGCATAATTTCCCTTTGCGTTAATAAGCTGCGGGGTGACCCCCTCCTCCCTCGTAATTTGTAAGAAGAAAAGCAATCTCGAGGCGAGCCCGTTAATAAGGATATTACGTGGATTACACTCAAATCACTGGAGGAAGCCGGCTGGGATATCGTTTGACATCGACTTCCGTTTTAGAAAATTAAAAAACGCACTACCCCCCGCCGGCTAGAAAATTTTAATATCCAACAAGGAGCGTAAATTAATACCGAAGGGAAAGTTTTTTCATTAGTGTGGGAGAGCGTACCTTGAGGAGCCTGTTCATAATCCTTGACTGAAAAGGCATGCAAGTAATTAAAACAGCAACAACAACATTAGAGGGGGGGCTCGGTCAAGTTGCTGTAATTAGCAACATTCCACCCCCGACCCTTAGCCCAAACTGGCTGCGCTTTCTACAACAAAGGCTCTCTACAAAACCTGTCCCTTTTCACAATTTAAAATTATTTTCTATAGCGTATTAAATTATGTTAAATGATTTTTTTTTTCATTTCCTAAAATTAAAAATACTTATACAACTTACTCGTTGTGTAGTTTGTTTTATAATTTCATATTTGTAAGTACAATACTTGGTTTCAAACGAAGGATCACTACTAGGTAAGGAAAATATTGTTGTCTGGTCAAAATTTCGAAGTGCTGTTTTCAATGGATATATGCGTTTCAGAGTCCTATGATTCTACAAAACAAAAAAAAAAAAGAACCATCATTAGCAAAGAAATAGCGTATTGAACTTTATACACATGTTTAATAAAGTATTCTGTAGATATTCCAATGGAAACCGGTTCACCATTGTTTAGTTTTTTTTAAACTTGATAACTACCTCCGGAAACAATCTAGATCCTCATTTGAAAGGTAATGTTTACAAAGCTAAGCATATAAAATAAAAATCTTAATCGGAATAATATTAGCGAAATACAGCAAACCGTTTTAATTTTTGACTATCGTCCAAAACGATAAGGAAAGTCGTGTGATTGGAAACACCAGATTTGGCATTTTCATAGAAACAAAATGGAAACATTTAAATTTTGTTTTAGCTTCACAAACCAAAAATAAATAGTACACAGAATTGTCATATTGCAATTGTTTAAAAACTATCTTATTGTACTTCTCTGAGAGAGAACGTGATGAAGTAAATTTTGCTGAGAATATTGCAAGCAGTGTTTATGTGAACCTTTAAAATTATTTTTAAAAAAATGATTTTAAAATAAAATGTGATAAGGAAAAATTATGTTATGCGCGCATCACAGCAGCACTTTTTTTATTTTCTATTTTACAATTTAATTTCATAAATTAATTTAATTTTAAAATTTAAGTGATTTACTAGCAATAATAATTTGGACGGTTTATGAATACTGAATAATAATTATAATTATAGAAAAACGTTCTAAGCAATGACCGATTCATAAGATTAAAAATTATAACGTTGTTTAACTATTAGGGAAGGAATAGGAAACTTAAAATAAGCCTAAAGCAGTAAAATAATGACCCTTCTGAATATTGAGCTAATATATCCATGTAGGTACAAGTATATTGCCTATATTTCAGACTGTCTATATGAATTATCATCATATAAGGAAAACGGCTATGGCATATTTCAGTAGCATTTAATAAGCAAAGGGTAGATAAATGTATTCTTCAAGAAAATCCTCTTCTTTTATTAACAATAATATATCTTATTTCCTTATTGAAACATATAATAGTTTTAGATATGAATTTATTTCCTTTTCAAGGAATCCCATGGCGCAGGTAGTGCCAAACTACAGAACAGAGGTTACTTTTCACTAAGCCATATTCTACTTACTAATGTATAACTAATAATAAATGTATACTAATAATAAACTTACACTTGATTAGTGATAGAAATTTACTATTTACTATCCAATTTCTTGAAAGTGATTTACATTACTAAAATCTGTTTAGTATAATTAAAATAACTAAGGATTTTTATTTTTAAAAAGGTATATTGTTCTTGAAATGCTCTCGTAACTTATTTGTTTATTAAATTTCTGGAATTTTATATAGGTACCCTTCATATTTTAAATATAGTTTATTTATGACTTACATCGCTTATTAGATCGTTCATAAAAAAAAAAATTGGACATTTAAATATTTATAGTAATTTGTCGATCATAGATTAAAAGATGACACAAAAAAATTAATTAACCCAAAAAAACTATTTTCAAAATTTTTTAAAAATTACAATATAAAAACTTTGTGAAATTTCGGCCACCTGTGTAGCTTATTCCTATACCTAAAATGTGAACTCCATAATCTATAAAATAAATTAATATATACAACTCTTGGAAGTATCTTCCAAAAATTATCAATTTTTTTATAACACATTATAATTAAAAAATACCCATACATTTTTTTCTATTGTTTCACTATCTACAATCTAATCACATCACACTTACAATTATATGTCTATGAAAAAATGAACAAGAAAACAATTTTAAGCTAATAATTAGAAAAAGATAAAATGACGAAGCAAACATAATGACAATAAACCTATGATAATCTTAAAAAATGATAATAAAAAGTAAAAAGATGAATAGAAAATAGGCAATATAATACCAAAATTTGATCTGGAGAGCTAATTTTAAAAAAATCTTTAGAATATGATATAAATTTATAATTATTAAAACCGATATAATTTTTTTTAGAAATTAGAATAGTTAGAAATAAATAAGAAGAGTTTTAGTGAATTCTTTTAGTGTTTTAAATAAACTAGGGTGTCCTTCAATATTATATCTTTAGTCCATCTTCTCCTTACCATTTTTATTATCAAAACTAAAGATAGAAATTTCACGCTAAGCCGTTTTTTTATTAAATGAACAAACTTATGTTTTAATCCCATCACCAGTCGAATACCTGATTTTCCTAAACCTTGTCATTATAGAAATTGTGCTAGAGGACAGAGAGTTTAAAAATATCCTAGTAAGTGTATTTAATTATAAGCCATCTGTTTATTATATCTGAGTCTTTACAGGAATATATGGATTAATATAATACTTCTAGAAAATAGTCGCATAAAAAAACACGGCAGAGATGATATAACAACATGTTTGAAAAATAAATGTATTAACTCTTCACTCTTAACTTTTTCTACAAACTAATAGGACAAAAGCAAAACAAAAGTAAATATACCTATTCTTTTATATAATCATAATCACATTAATATCATAAAATGTGAACAACGTGCTTATAAAGCTTTCCTGGGAAGAGTAAAAATAAAATAAAATGAAAGATTTTTCTCCTAAAAAAATCATGTAAATTATTAGCAGGTTTAAGGTTATCCTTAACTTCCTTAAAAAACTTCAACATAGTCATTCAAATTTAGACTTATTTTGACACTTGAGTTGGCTTAATGAGTCAACTTAGAGTCTCACATATGTGTGACAATGTTTTGTAAATGTTTTCAACTATGAAATTTGTCTATGATTTTCAACTATGAATTTTAACTAAAGGTCTTACGGTCTTGAGGTTAAAAGAAAAAATGTATACTCCTTGTACAACGTTTATCCCCAACTTATGACCATTCTCAAGAATAACAATTATAAATTTATCACATTAATTTTTTTTTTTTTGGTGCGTTAAGTCATTTCATTAAACTAATTTTATTCCTCTTATACAATATTTGTTATTTAATTTGAAGACAATTACACTTTTAAGAAACATGTTTGTTCATCAACAATAAGATAATACGAGAGGTCTTAGAATTAAGAAAGGAATTTTCATATCTTACTTAAAATTTTAAGGAAAACTATTACTTTAGTCTCTTAATGAGTTTTTAATTTTTTTTTTGCCGACATCCTAGGCTTACAGTCTATAGCCGACTCAAGTTGACAAAAGGCAACTCGAATTCAGGTTAGTTGTCCAAACCAGTCTAGGCTTGGCGGCCCTACGCTTTGGACCTATAGTTGTCTCCTGTAGGCTGCGGGTCTCATCTATCTCAGATGGTTTCACCCTGCATATCAACAGTGCTGTACTGCATCCATCCATGATGTTTCTGAGCTGTGCTGTAGTATCAAATGCAAATACACTAGCCCATTCGGTTATCCCACTCTAATTTCAATTATTTTATCACTGTTATTTTTAGGTTTTTATTTAACTTTGATATAGAAAGATAAAACTAAAAGATCAAACGAATAGGCAATCATCTTCCAATTAGTGTATTGAATATAAACCTGCTCTTGGAAAAGTAAATGTAGGGGAAGTGGGTAAAGAGGCCACTCTGATGGAAATTGAATTTTCCATTCATGGTTAATAATAGAAGCTTGTTGCGTTTCATTCTGAATGTGCATATTATAAGGTACCACACCATACATTTGTAATTAAGAAAAAAATATGATATATCTGACCTGCATGCATTTTTCTCTAGTGCCATACATACATAGTGGCCACTTTTCCCTAAAGCGGATAGTTCCAGGCTACTTTTCCCTTGTAGACTCTTCGTATAAAAACAACCTGTGAGATTCCATTATTTATTTTAAATTGATTAATCTTAATGGAGCTATAACGTAAATGAAAAACTCAACTAAAAGTGCAATAGTATTTCAATTCATTTTAGTCAAAACACTCAACCAATGAAAAGTATTAATTATTCTTAGTGATACTATATTATAAATGAACAACTTTGCCAGAATTAAGATTTCTGTACGATTCAGTCGTGACAGTTTGATTCGTGGAAACTATTTTGTCATTTAAAAATTCACACTTGAACTTATCATTTTCTTTTTCATAACCAGAACACAGTTCATGAGGTCATCGTTTACAGTTCCAACATCTACTCTGCCCTTCGTTTTCTTTAGATCTTGCAAATGGCTTCATTATAATAATGCAAGTGTCTTACATTACATCAGACGACGGAAAATTAGAAAAGTTTTTATTGAAAAATAGCGGAGTAAGCTTCCTTTGTCAAACTCACTGACAACACTAATGGTGTCTATTGGAACTAGGTTGACCGCTACCTAGAGGCAACAGCACTGTTCAGGGCAAGAAATGTGCCATGGCCACTTTTCCCGTACTGGCCACTTTTCCCTTCCTACTCTTATATCAGTTCATTTTATAGACCGATAAAACAATGTCTTATATCTTCACCCAGGAGGACGCAAACCATGGTACATATTGAGATCATAGTGTCCGTATCCTTCTTTCTTAAATTAAAAAATAATCTTATTGGATGATCATCGCTCTTTCTGCATTTTTAGATAGTATGGTCATAAGGTATGCAGGTTATGATTCACTAGGCAGAGACACGTTAGATTCTACAGGAAAAGGACATAAATGGCGAATACGTGATGATGTGAATGGAGGGAAAATGAACATTATTAGGACCTGCTTTCATATTTAACCGACTTAGGAACGTTAACAGGGAGCTTGTACCGTTGGAAGTATAGCTGTTACCGCAATATCCCTCTGCCGCTTTTATAACTCCTGAACGGAATCAATTTAATAACTAACCGCCAATTTCCATTTTAAACGAGGCGGACTCTAATCTCGGTTTTATCGCCTTCATATCTGCCCGGGTCTCGCTGTCCCGACTCCCATCTCCTTCGACCTCTCCTCTAACTGCTTTATTAAACGCCCCAATCATCTTCTCTACATGAGCAAGTTTTCTTGTCGCTGTGTTCCTCGCTTTCCTAGGAGAGAAGTTGGTTCTGTCGTACAAAACTTTCTGTAATACTGTTTTAATTGATTAACGACTTCATGGAAGAAGCTACACAACTCTGTAGATTGTAGCTTAAGTCAGCGAAACATTTCATTCGTTCTTGGACGGAATGTTCTTAAGTTAACTATAAATATAATATGAATATGAGTTTAAAAACAAATTAACATATTTCAAATAAATCATATTATTTTTTATATATATTTTGTTTTAAAAATTGATGTTCCTGCAATAATGAAGTATACTGTGTCGATACCAATATATCCGCAAGAATTGCCACATAAAACGTTAATTGACTAAAATGTCTTCTCCGAAAGTTCTAAAATTATCTGTATCATAGACACAGGTATGGAACCGACAATCCTGGACATGCCGAAAAAATATACATAGAAGAACAATTGCTTTATTAGAAATATATGTATGTATTACCTAATCTGACAGAAATTATAATTCTTGACACAGTTGGAATAATGCGTCACTATAATTCTATATGGTAGAGCTGGCGATTTATTCATTTTTAGTGAATCCTTCTCTTAGTTTATTATTTTATTTTATTTATTTACTGTAATATTTTATTCTAATTTCTTTTTATAATTAATCTTGACTGAATGCCCAGTGAGCTTATGTTAGATGGATAGAACCAATTAATATTAATTATTATTTTGTGTTTTTTTATCTGCCTCCTCTTGGCCTCACTATTCAGAACAGTGTGATTGGTGAATCAATCATACAAATTTGAAGATATGTGTCATATTATGTATCGATTTTGGACTTATTATGAATCTAATTGATTTTCAATGCAATTCAAGTCTACCAATCACTCGCAGAGCTTTAAAGATGTTGTATTACTTAAAGTGCTTATTTTCTTGGGGGAAAAAAAATTATCTCACCGTCGATTTTTTTGTTTGCTATATCTTAGTATTCACACCTGTCAATGTTGACAACCAGTGAATTTGCTGGCTATAAATTTGATAATGTGGCATGATAGAGAGTATAGCTGTTACCGCCACCAGCGTCCAGCGCCACCTCTTCCTATCTTGATTATTGCATATAGTTAGGCAAGGAGATCCCTCATCCAGCTCCTCTTCAGCCTTCTGCGAGTGTTGTTAGTCATGTTGGTTGTAGCCATGTCTCGCATGAGAAGTTTGGATGTCCGTGTAAGTTATTATGAAATCGTTTGTAGTATATCCGTATGTCTTCGTTAAATGTTGGCATATTGAGGTCTTTTGCTGATGTACCAAGGGGCTTTGGTTATAGTTCTAAAAGTATTTGACTGAAAAAATTGAAGTTTTGGCTGTTCCGTATATCTGTGAAACGTAGTGAAATGTTTTAAAATATTTATTTATTGAAATTCATAACTGTGTTAACTAAAAAAAAAATCAAACAAGTAAATGTGCATCACGATATAATGACTTGTAAGACATGTCAATAACAATTCTAAACTAGAAGGACCCGAGGCCATCTTTTTTTCAGACGCCTCTGAGGATTATCGGGAATCGAAGAGAAAGCTACGTTTGAAATTAGTGGGTTTGAGTGAGAATGGAGTTTGTTGTGGAAGGATAGGTACATGGTTCGGGCCAAATCAGCAACATATGGAACATTAAGGTTCTTGTGGATGATTTTATACGAGACAAAGTAAGGAGCATTAAGGATTTTATGAATGGTTTTGGATTGCAAGTATTGGATACGAGAAGAATTTGATGGTTTAAGCCGTAAAACTAAACTCCTTATGGCCAAATAGGCCTTCTTATAGTCATATGAATGAGTCTTTTGTAATTAGTTGGAAGTTTAGAGCGTTTGTCTTGTAAGTTTTGAAGTTTCAGTCTTCTATAAGGATTCCAAGTTAGACTTTTGTCAAAATAGAGTCCAAGGTAGCGGATCTGCTCAATAGGGGGGGGGGGATTAAAGAATACTGTAGGACAGGAAATCATAGGTTTATGAGGTGATTTGTTGGAATTTATTTTTATCCTCCAAAGTCGACACCATTCATCAAGGGTTGTGATATGTGATTGAAAAGTTTGGGATGCAATAATTGGATCACTATTGACTGATAGCACACATGTGCTATCAGCAAACGTGGTGAGAAAAATTTTATGGTAGGTTGGGATGTCAGTTGTATAAACTGTATCGAGGAAGGGACCGTGGATACCCCCTTGAGGAATATCAGCAGACTGAGAAAAGAGGAATGAATAGGCACTATGGTGATTTACATTGAATGATTTGTCAGATAGGTAGGAACGGATAAAGAGAAAATATGTAGGGAGTAGGAATATACGGAGTTTTTAAAGCTGTCCCTTGTGCCAGACTAGATCAAAAGCCTATTCTACGTCGAGAAAGACTCCCGAGCAGTAAAATCCATGCTCCCATGGAGAGGAGACAACGTTCACCACACGATTAAATTGCTGGATAGTGTTCGGAATCCAAACTGGTGATCTGGGATTATGTTATTAGAATCTAGGATGGGGCACTGGTATCCACCATAAAAGGGGAAGAATATGTACAAAGAATGGGAAATGGGCGACTCCCTAAAATGATGATGGAGGGACACCCGGTTGGAAAAAGACAATCTTCGGACTCTGGGTGTTGGAGAAGGGCAGCCGAGGACAGATCTAAATGGAGGAGGATTGTGGAGGAGGCCAAGGTCCTTCAAGGATCATAGCGCCATCGGATAATGATGATTACCAGGAGGACAGTACTCATAAACAGCTGAGAATGATATATGGAAAGGATGAAGTGAAATAAATTGAAATTATTGAAATTCAGCTTATGTACAATGGTCAACTTTACTCGCTTACTGAATTTCCGCCTTAAGTTTAAATCTTAAAATCTTCCTGCAATATCTAATGGCACATTTTCTCTATCATATTGATAGAGAAACATGATACCATATAACATGATACTATCATGATACCAATTCTAGCTTTCTATCATTTACAGAAGGCCGTTTAAAAATAACACCAAAAGCGTTTGAATTTTTTTCTATTCTAACACCCCCGATGGAGGAAAGTAATTCTACGTTAAAAAATATGATTGTGTTTTCAATTTACCCAGAGACAAATGATAAGACCGAAATAGCAAGAGATATTTTCCATACAGACTCTAGGAAATGACAGAAAATGGGTAAAAGGATTAAGAAGGTCATATTATGGGCGTATTATAGATCAAGAAGAATTTTAAGTTTGGAAAAACTCTGATAAAGGGATGAAATGTAGGAGGCTCCGATATATTGCCTAAGGATTCCGTTATGTCAATAGCGAAGTAATAGATATTAACTGGACTGGAAGATATGTAAATTTTGAACAAAAGGTAATCACAGAAAATGAATAGCATTACGAAATCTATAATATATTTATCTTCCTTATTTCCATTCGCTACTACAGACCATAAAGATCTTTGATTGCTTGCTGCGTTTATTTATGTTTTTATTATTATTTTATTTTTTTAACTTACATGTATAATTTTCGAGATTGCCGACAGCCTAGAAGAGACTCACATTGCTATAAACCATGATGCTATGGTGCACTGCCTAAGGTTTGATAAACTGTTACTGAAGGGGCCAAAATGGCAGTTTCTAGGAAAGTTCTTATAACACTCAGATTCAAGGTCAGTGTCAAGATCCATCGATTATGGCTGATTACCAGCAGGCCTAGGGCTAGGACCTAGCTGCCCTTCTCTAGGAATAGCATCAGAGGACCGAACCTACAGGTAATCACCTTAGCGCCTTGGATAATCTCATCTGAATTTCCGAATAAATACTTGGTTAAGTATCATCCCTCCTGCGCCCAGTCTATTTGTGTCATTCCTGAAGACTGACAAGGGAATCCGAAAACATAAAGAGGAACTCCGAAAACATGAAGAGAAACTCTGAAAACCTCAAATATCTTTATAATCATCATATAAATAACTACAGGTGTTCTTTTTAATGCATTAATATATAAAATATGCATCTAAGAGTCATTTCTGGTGTATCTTAACGCTAATACGACATATTCTATCATCTAGTTTCTAAACCTAATACTAAACAGTATGGGTAAAATTGTAGTGTAAATGTAAGCACTTACATTTGGTTTATTATTTTCAATAATAGACATTTGTTATCGACCAAAGAAAAAATAATTTCAACTCCCCTTCAAAATTTGAGATATTGGGGTTTAAAGATACTTAGAATCAAAATATTGAATAAAAAGAAAATCCGTCTGTCCGCCGTCCGCGGCTTTTCTCCGAGACAATTAGACCGATTTTCTTGAGATTCGGCACTAAAGTCACAAGTCACCCCAGGATGATTCTTGAAACCCAAAATTTCCATCCTTCTGTTTGTTTCAAAATGGCGGCCGATTAGAGATTCTATAAGAGGGGAAATGTACGGTATTTTGGAATCAGCAAACAAGGCTTTAAAAAATGTAAGGAAACAAATCTATATAAATGCTTTTAGTTCATTATTTTCAATAATAGACCTTTGTAATTGACCAAGGAAAAAACATTTTTTAATCGTCCTCAAAATTTTAGGTTTTACGTTTCAAGATACGTATAATCCAAATATCGAATAAAAAGAAAATCAGTCTATCAAAATTGTTATGATTATTTGAAATTCTCTAAAAAAGCAAAAAAAAAAAAAATCATTTAAATCAAACTTCAATCATCAATCATCAAAATGAACTTCGTATACTTATTCTCCGGCGATGCAGGTCATCAAGGCCTGTCAAGCTTCGCCAGACAGGGCTAGGTCTCCTGACATCGACTGTGGGATTTTGACTTCCTTGCATCTCCCTACTTCATTCTTCCTTAGATTATTTCTGTACTTTCCTTAGCTTTTTGGTATTTACTTTTTCTTTTCCCACTGAAGTGCACTTCCAATGTTTTCCGCTGTACCTTCCGCTGTAGTTTACCTTGTGAATTGCATTTTGACACAGTTTCTTCTTAATACTCCTAGTTCAGCATTCTCACGGCTATCATCTTGGGTTAAGTTCCTAATTTCTGCTCCATAGATGTCCACTGATTTATTTCTTTGCTGAACTTGGTTGATATTTTTTATAAAGTTTTCTACACATGTTCTTTTTCCGAAACCCTCTTCTATTTCAAATGCTCATTTCAATAATAATCCAATTATCTAAACTATAAACCAAAGCAATAAGGAAAGTACTGTGAATAAATAGACTAGATATTTTGGAAATATTACTATTTGGTAATAATAAACCATTGTGTAATAATTTGCAGCGTCTTTTATTTTTATTAAGCACTAATATGGCAGGATTTGTAAAGGATATCTGTTCGTTAAGCTTTTTAATTATGATTTTTCTTGATAATTGTTTTTATGGTAACTTATAGCTAAAAAGAATCCATTCTTTTAAATAAAATTATTTAAGCACCATCTGAAACATTGTGAAAATTTTGATTCTTCAAGCCGCAGAGATTTTGAGATAAAGTGAAAACACTTCTTACGTATCTTGGAATTAGTAATTGCTTATCAATCTATTATATATAAACAAGGTTTCCTTTGATAAAAAAAGCTCTACAGAACGAGCAATCGATACAACGATGTCTCCTTGTTGGCTTCTCCTCATATTCGCCTTTGCTGCTCAGGTCTGTACTTTTTTATCTTTATTTGGTAATTAATTTATTGCCATAGAAATTATCATTCATCAATGTACTTAAATTAATATCTTGATTCGATTAAGATTATTTTCTGAGGGAGTCGATTTGGATAGAATCAACTCATCTATGTTAAAATTAAAACCTATTTTTTAAAGATAGTTCTCCGTACTTTTGAAATGAATGATTGGGTTGTGAGGAAGTAAGTACTGTTAGCCTGCTGTTTTATTTATTTATTTTTTCTTCCAAATATTTGCAGAATCGCATGGAACAATAATAGTGGAATTTTTTTTTTTTTTATGATATTCTACATTTATATTAATAAATTATAGCTAAAAAATCCTTCATAGGGACTTATTGATTTATGTCTCAACATTATATCCGCGTCTTATAACAAGAAAAATAATGTGCGAATGCATGTAAATGAATAATAAAAACAATGTATAGTTGTCTGTTTGTATCGTTACAAGTGAACAACAGAACAACTGAAATAATTTTAGTTGACCCGGCCATAAAATGAATTATTATTAGATTTGAAAGTCATAAAATCACTTTAATATTCTACCAAAATGACATGTGTTTGTGATTTACATTGATTTTTGTAGAGAAAATGGTTACTAAAGCATTTATTGTTTGTATAAATTAACTAATGGCACTTACTACATAAATTATTAACCTTCGGTATAGTTTTTATTTGGAAATTATAAAATACATTTTGTATTATGTATATTTTTCTGACAAGAAAATATTCTGGCGTGAAAACTAAATTTTTTTTATATTCCCTTGAATGCCAAATAATAATTTTATAATCCGTTTTTTTTTTAACAATTAATTAATATATTTCAATCCATTGTATTTCAACTTGAACTGGTTATCAGGACAAACAAGATACTCATAACTTATCAGGTTTCGCCAAATTGCTGCTCAGTATTTGAAATCTATATTCTGTATCGGTAAATCATTATGATATAATTTAATTTATGTCTTAAAAAGTAATTAAAAACCAGCATTTAACTGAAGTAGTTTTTTGATAATTAAACAAACAAGAATTGGAGGGCGTACCGTTTTGTACTCCGCATTTAACCTTACTTCATAGTTAGAAACAATTTAGAATTCATTAATGTTTTCTGATAAATGTCGATAATGAAGTACATAAGGTTTCTACAAAAAAAAACCAAAAGAGTAAAAAAAAAAAAAATAATAGAAAATATCCTACGAATTTTGGAAACAAAGTTTTCTAGAGCTGAGAAATGAGCAGTCAAAGTACCTACCACTGCCCAACGATTATTTAATATAAAATAATTAATATGTTTAATCTTTAATTTAAATAATTAATATGTTTAATGTTTAATTTAAATAATTAATATGTTTAATATAAAATCAAACATATTATATTCGCTACTATATCGCATATTATATACATATTCGCTTCAGAAGTATTATTTGTCCTTTTATCTGAATGAACTGTATCCTTAACAGTTATTTTTGGTTCATTCTATAAGGATTTTGAAAGTGTTGTATACTAGGAATATCTATAGGCGGTATTTTTATCTTTTTTATTGCCACCGAATCGATAATGCTTTCACTCGTTTCCAGGCATTCTAAGGCAACTTCTATATTTTAGAGCAATCATTCTCAGAATGAATAAATGCCTTCCTGATATCCTCAAATGCTGGAAATTTACCATGATATGAGACATTAATTTTTTTTTTATGACATAAGAGGCATACAAAACATCCCACGACTCCAATCCTGTATTAATGCCATTGGTGGTAATCATCCTCTAGGAGGCGAACTATCACCCACGTGGTAGTGTCAGGGGTATGCAGTCTTTCTGACAAACATACGGTTCTCATGACTTTTATTCAGCTGTTTGCGAGTAGAATATTTTTATTTTGCACCAGGTCCTCCTCTCGATTCCTCTCCTCTCCCTTTAAAATTTAAGACATTAAATACTATGTTCACGTTTTAAAATTCACAGTAATCAATCAAAACTCAATTATTATATGAATTGAAGCCTCTGTTGTATATGTAATAGAACACAATTTTCAAGAAAACAAGTTTTTTTTTCCTCCTTCGAGAGTGAAGGGGTACTCCCCGCGGCCTCCATCTGAATCCCCAAGTGATTTTAAGCATAAATGATAATCAGCTTTTCTTTCTAAGTAATACATTACATAAACAGATACGTCAAATTGTATGAAACATCTTAGCATATCTTTTCCATGAATTATTTAAAGAATATATTGTCGTTGTTGAATGGGCTTGATGCCGTTAGATGTATTAACCAGGGTAGGAGTTAGGGACTATTCCTATAAGTTGCTACCCTATTATAACTAGAATGGGAAAGGTTAAGCTCGATTAGCATTAAATAGATGGATGTCAGTTCAAGAGACAATGTTTTTGCAAATTGAAAGTTAAGCTTAAGAACGGTTAGGTTTTTGAGTCAAGTTTTGGTTTGTTTCTTACTTCATGCTACAATATACACCAACAAGATCAATATGAAATAAAAAAGCATGCATTGAAAAGTTCTAAACGACAAACTTTTGGTAAAATTTTCTCCAACTCTCTATTTTGCGTATTTTTATACTTACAATTCTGGCTGTGTTAGTTATTTTTGCTTTTCGACCTCCTATGAAAGTTCTTCTATTAAGTTCTGTTCTATGCAGCAAGAGGGTTGAATATATATATATATATATATATATATATATATATATATATATATATATATATATATATATATATATATATATATATATATATATATATATATATAAATAGTATGAATTGCATATATATGGATGAATTTTATATATGCAATGAACTGTATTGTGTATAGAAATATTAAAAAGATCGAATTTACTTTTTAAAATATTATAAAACTTGATTTAAGAACTTTGATACACATATATAAGTTTTATAAATAATTAGGTTTAAGTAATAGAAAAATAAACAGGCTATAGCAATTGACTCTGGCTTTCTTAAAGAATAATAATGTAATTGATAATAAACATTCTGATTATATTGTATAATTATTAAAATTAAGCATTAAGGGTTTACTGGCACTCAAAAATGACGAAAAATTCAAAACTTCTACCGAACATTTTGATATATTTAGGGATTGATAAATGATTTGCCACATCTATAAATTTATTTAAGTGTTATACATTCATATTCAGTTCAACGTTTAAGTAGATTGTATCATACAGAACAGGTTACATTGGTTTGTTCTTGCAATGAACTAGTAATGGAAATGAAAAAAAAATGAATAGATATTAAAATAGCAGATACTCATCCTAATTTATTAGAAATTGGTCGTAAAATTGCATATGCAAATAAGAAATATCATTCTGGTTGAATATGAAGGGATGGAGTTAAAAAATCGGGGTTCTAAAAATATTAATATTGAGAATAAAAATAATGTAATTATTATTCCTATTAAATCTTTAATAGAGAAGTAATGGTGGAATGGGGATTTGTCATAATTAGAATTTAATCCTAATGGATTATTTTTTCCTTCTATTCTTCATGTGTACGCCAACTGATTTTTTTATATGTTTCAAATTCAGGTTCAAATTTTTTAACATAGTAAGTTCTTCCACTTGGCTCAATTATGTCCAGTTTGCAGTTGGGTACCGTATGATCTATAATAACAACTCGGGAATTTCATGGAGAAGTGACGAATCCTAATTTCCATTCTCAAATTCTTGCTAGGGCTTAAATAAAAGTGATGAAAAAACTGGGAGGTTTCAAAGATTCGACGACTGAGAGTCGGCGGATCGAGACGGGATAAGTTGGGTTTTAATGATTTTGACGCGGGCATCAAGATCATATATGTTCCACTGGAACATACTGGTCAAGCGTTTTAAAGCCCTAAAATCTACCGTTTTTGAGATAATGGATGGTACAGGTCCTCACCGGCCCTATGCCATCTTGAGTACATTCTGATACTGCCCATTCTGCAACCACCTTACGATAGCCACGATATCAGGCGAATCATACACCTCTTTTATTTCTTATCAGTGCCCTTCCACCATTGAGCTCCTTGTTTCATTGGGTAATGTATCTTTTTCAGTACTTTTCTTTTCCAACTACATATCCAGTTGGCTATATTTTCTTTTCTCAAAATTACCTATTTTATATGCTGTTCTATATTAATTCTACTTTAATAGTGGAATTTTTTTCGCCCTAATCAACAAATACACCTAACAGTTACAAGTTATAATTATACTTCACTGAATACAAGGTAGAGGATACGGTCAGGTAAACAGTTTTCCTTCTGGGGCTAGACCTAGTGAAGTGGGTCTTTAGGATTTTATCTAATCTCAAGATAAAAACTTGATGGATAAAGCTTTATTTTACTCTATCATTTTCTTTGGAGCCTTAAACAGTATCAACCTTAAAAGGTATTGAACCTTAAAAGGTATCAAAAAATATTCTGTAAAAAGCAAATGTATTAATTTAATATATGGTATAAATAATGGCAATTCAATCAACTGTGTTTACTAACTGTGGTCTAGCAAGACTCTGAAGCAATCGTCACCACTAGACAATTTAAATTTAATTTTACATACATTTAAATTGATGAATATGTTAATTAGGTACAAGTTAATACACTGTCATTTGGCTATACACCTGACGTAATTAAGGGCTGCTCAGAGCCCTTGTTGGCGTTTGTTAATTTGTTTGTTAACTTGTCACTACATTGGGCCAATTAAATTTGGTGGGTCCTACAGTAACTCAGTTAGACTCGTATTGTTATTAAATTATATAGCGTTATAAACAATTATTTATTGTTTAGATATTTGCTGTTATAGAAGTCGTTAGATTTGTTAGGCAATAAATGCTAATACAAAATGGGCAGTTTAAATTAATAAATTCAACTATTCTGTACTCCAATCATATCCATTTATCATTGTTCGCCGTATGTTGGGTATTTGAAATATTGGGCTAGTCAGTAGATCAGCTCCCTCATATTATATGGATCTCAAGAAGGTTAACTAGTTAAAAAAAAAGCAACATGTAAGATGCATCGTGTAAAAAAATGTATATATCATATGATATCATTGGAAGATTAATGATTTTACCTTTAATTTTTCAAATACCAGTAAACAACGAACCAATCAATGTTTCGACATCATCATCACGACATAAAAAGATAAGATCACATAAGTTCAGACCAGATACAGAGTACATCTCACATCAACTGTCTAAAAAAGACCAAATGGAGATAGTACATCAATTCCAAGACAACTCGAAATAAATTGAACAAGAATGGAAGAAACACCAACACAGCTGAGAAAGGCTCAATACGTTCTATTAATATCATATAAAATAAAATAAATATATTAAGTTGACATTCGCATGATGGTATAGAATGATCAATCTAATTAGGGATTGATAAATTATTTGCCACTTCTATAATTTTGTTTTATTGAAAACTAGTTTCGAATGTTATACATTCATCTTCAGTTCTAAAAACACAACAATTCAAAAACTATATTTTTGAATTTTTGTGTGTTTTTAGAACTTAAGATGGATGTATAACATTCGAAACTAGTTTTCAATAAAACAAAATTATAGAAGTGGCAAATAACAATCCCTAATAATATTAAGGTACGTTTACAAACAATGGCAAGTGCTCACAAGTTCAAACGTGTGGGGTATTTGGTATTGCTTGCGAAGTATCTGGAGCATTTTGATTGGTAGACAGCTTGGACTTGGAATTGTACATGCCTTAACAGCTGACAGCAACAAAAGAAAATACACATGCCAATCAGCTTAAAAAAAAAAGCATGAGCAGCAGAGTTCCATCAGTAAGGTCTTATTTTAGATTATCTATAATAGTAATTAAAATATAAAATTGAAAGTATCAAAATAGCGGGGATGGATGGCAAAATTTGAGACTCCAAAAAGTACTTTTCTAAGACCAAATAAATGCACATACAAATTTTCAAACCTCTAATTCTAAAAACGCTAAAATTATGTTTGAAATTTACCTCCAATTCTATGATATTCCTCTTCCTAGAAAACCACCATATGTCCGAATTTCAGCCCATTTGATCCGAAGGGGACGCTGTAAGTGCCCAAATGTAGCGAGGGAAACATATATACATAAATATATATATATATATATATATACATACATATATATATATATATATATATATATATATATATATATATATATATATATATATATATATATATACATACATATATATATATATATATATATATATATATATATATATATATATATACACACATATATATATATATATATATATATATATATATATATATATATATATATATATATATATATATATGTATATATATATATATATATATATATATATATATATATATATATATATATATATATTATGTATATCTGTTTATATGTGTATATGTTTATGAAACGGATTTGAAATGCACCCTCACCTCCTTCCGATGACCTTCATTACAGCGCAAAAGCGATACTATCTCATCTTATTTTCGGGAAAACTACGATTAAAAAATGCTATCTTGTTAAATTAATTAGAAGCAATGCACATTGGACAGAACTTAGATATCTCTGTAAATTATAAGTATGTCAACAGAACTTTGAATTGCTTTTACTCTGGAACGTTTAGCAATTAATATAAGTCTAATAAATTTAACAATTTATTTAATTAACGGTGATGTGAATTTTAAGATTTCGCTGATCAGCTCTGTGAATATAACCTTTCTCAGCTTTGATACTCCCCATTCCCAATCTCTAGCGACAACCTCGATAAAAAATGGTCAAATCATGATGACCAAGATTCAAATACTTATCCGTTTATCAATTCTTCATAATTAAGTTAAGAGCTGATTTTACCTAAGTTATAAAATAATTCATAGTCTTGTCTCGGGATTCCTAAATAAAATAAAAAAATAATAATAGCTTAATGGAGGATCTAAGATCAGATTACTAAAAGAATCGAATATATCGTCGGTTACGATGTGAAACCGTTTAAGTACGAAACAAGGGGACTAATTTAATCATCCATACTATTGTATTTAGTCACCTTGAGTACAAAACGTTTTTATTGAGGGTTATTTTATAGTTTTATTGATGTCTAAATTGTATGCACAACAATTAATTGTTAATTTTATCTACTCCATAGTATATTACATGTTGGTAATTACTATTTTAAAAAATATATCTCAATATGATGGAAATTTAATTTTTTAAATTTTGAAAAGTTTGGATTTTACAGTTACATGGTTTCAGATATTTTAGCTAGATAATATTATACGATAAATATTGCAATGTTTTTAAAGATAATATCTTCTTCGCTCTGTATGTGTTATCAGTAATCAGTATTTGTTAATACCCTATACTGTTCTTTAACCACTCCTTTTGATTGATCAGAGGATTAAATAACTTGGACACTTATTTTAAAAATTTTAAGTTGAAGCCAATGGGTTTTTTTTAATTTTATTTTTACTGAACCACTCCATCTAATCTACTGTATATAAATTTATTTGCTGATTTAAGATTTGTCTTATGTGAAAAATAATTTATACTACTGAACATATATTCGACGTGGAAGCTAGAGAAATACCAATGAATTCAAGTGTTTTTTCCCGTCTATAAATGGATTGTGATGTCACTGATATCAGTTTTAAATGATTTTTTCCCCTTGAATTCTTCATTCTAGTTTCTTTTTTTGTTAACATTTTGGAAATCTATTCCACCTTGTGTTATTTTAATTTTTTTCTTACCTTGGACTTCTTTCAATTGCAGTGTTTTTAAATCTTTTGAATCGATAAATCTAAAAGTTTCAATGAAGTAATATCGTTGAATAGAATAGTTCCGATTTTATTCACTCAATTACACTACAAAATATCGAAAAGCAACTTAGTTGTCTCATTGAATTAAATTAATATCTGAGTCATATTTCAGTTTCCTGAGTCATATTTCAGTTTCCTGGTTTCTTGCGGAATGTAAGAATAGTTGAAGAGTGCGTGGGGCTTTCAATTAAATGTATAAATGGATTATATTTTTGCTCCTGAAAGTTGATGAGAAAAATAAATCATATTTGTGATTTATGGTAAATGTTTATTTAATCATCGCTGATCGGGTTGGAAAATATTAATAAATAATATGCATAAATGGTGCCATATCTGATATATATTATTATTATCCATACATATTGAGGGTGTTGGGGTAAAACAACGTAATCCTCAGCTAAAAAGAATAAAAAATGGATTTTTGTATCATCTAACTCTGAATGATCAGATCTATATATGGTTATAATGTTTTAACCCTCAGGAAATATTTCAGACATTGCTGTCTGACATTTACAGCATATTAAAGCATATTGCTTATGATAACTACTAATTCTGTTATGACAGAACTTACCTTCCAGAGTTGAATGAAAAAATCTAATTTTTAAAATTTGAGGGTTACGTCGTTTTACCTGTGTAGGTTGTATATAGAAGTGTATAATTGTATAATTACATATATATAGTTGTATATATCGAGGGATTGTGTATATGAATGAACAGCTTTGAATATAGAAGTATTAAAAAGATCAACTTTACTTTTTAAAATATTATAAAACTTGATTTAAGAACTTTGATATATATTATATATATATATATATATATATATATATATATATATATATATATATATATATATATATATTGTATTGAGGATACTGGGATTGAAGGAAATAATTAAGATTCATAATAGTAATTAAATAAGGAATAAATTAAATAATGATGCCTCTGCATTTTCAAACAAAGAGAAGCGAGTCTCTACCTGGGAGTACCAGTAACGGGGAGGTGCAGTTCAAGACCGCCAATTTTGCATTGATTGGATTGATCTTGCATGCTCCTGTTAGGTCGAAATCTATATTGTTCTTCTTCCAACTTTTATTCGATGATGCTTCTCAGCATTTTCTCGAGCTCCTTTGAATAAACTTTATATGGGAGGCTGAATAGGGATATTCCTTTGTGGTTCTCACATTCACGATTATCACCTTTCTTGAAGATTGGGACATATATATATATATATATATATATATATATATATATATATATATATATATATTGTTATGTATTGAGGATACTGGGATTGAAGGAAATAATTAATATTCATAATCGTAATTAAATAAAGAACAAATTAAAGAGATGCCACCCGGTTCAGTAATATCAACATTAACCAGTTTCTTTTTCGGACAAAGGAATCTGTACGAGGTCGGGCGTTGTACCTGAGAGGTGCAGTTCAAGACCGCCAATAGGCCGCTTAAGATAAGCGAAAGTAAGAGCACCATAAAACTAGAGATAGGCCAGGTCGACATGGTGTAATAAAATCTGCCGCTCAATGTTACAGAAAGGAGATCAAACATCTTTGAAGTCCTTTGAAAATATTCTTATAGCGTCAGCCAATAAGATGTCCCAAAAGGAGAGTGGGGACAAAATTCATATTTTCATGAAGAAGTAGGGGAAACAGTATAAGAGTAGAGTTCTGAGGAAAGAGTTGAAGAGTAGAGTTCTGGGAGAATGTAGAGTAGTGTAATTCTTGAGAGAAGCCATAAGACGGAGGTTCGCAGAGGGAACAGTTGAGCAGTCCAGCGAGAGACGAAGTTCGAGCACCGAATTTACGAGAAGGCAACAATAAGATAAGTGCTAGTCCTTTCATTCATTATGTGCATGAATGTCTAATATTATGTGGCATCCGGTAATATATTAAATAAGCAAGAGTTCTCCCAGTATTCTCAAATACATATGTTACATTCCACAGATTTTTACTATGAGAATAATTTAGATTAGAAATTAGTAAACCAATAGTTTAATTAATAACGTAACGTAAATAAAGTAAGATCTGTAACAAAATCTACCATTCTATTTACCCTGCATGCCATCATCTAGTTAATCAAGTGAAATGGTGAACACGACACCCTTGGAAAGGTTCTTCAATGGTATTTATAATATCCCAAGTTATTGGCCATAGCAGAGGGTCTGCGGTCTCTAGCCTTTTATGTTAGCCTATAGTTTGATTGATCGGCTCCCTTCTGGAACCGATGCAAATAGAGATTAAATTAGATAATTAAATTGAGGAAATGTGGTTTCCTAGACAATATGCTCTGCTCTTAGAGTGTTATTTATCTGATAGATACTTCAGAATAAGACAAGAAGATGCATATTCTGGATTCCACGAAATATGTACCGGTGTTCCGCAGGGAAGTGTGCTAGGCCCAATACTCTTTCTGCTCTATACCGTTGATCTCCCAGAGGTTGAAAAAGGCGTCATGGCTACCTTCGCCGATGATAAAGCAGTTCTATCCATAGGAAATCACAACCAGGAAACTGTTAGAAAATTATACATAGCAATAGCCAGCCAGTATACAGAAATGGACCTCGAAATGGAAAATAAAACTTAAGCAATCAAAGTCGAAGCATGTTGATTTCTCTAACATGAAAATCAAATATCTGCCGATTACGATGAAAATATCGCGGTATGACAATGAATGACAAGCTCAGATGGAAAGAGCATGCAAAAAAAATAAATAATAATAAAACTTAACTTGATTGATCAAAAAATGTGTTGGCTCTTAGGGAGACAGTCCAATTTTTCAGTACTTAACAAACTTCTTCTAAACAAGCAAGTCCTAAAACCTATCTGGAAATATGGAATCCAACTGTGGATTCCACGAGGGACACAAACAGACAAATTATACAAAGATTCTAAAATAAAGTTCTCATAGAATTGTCAATGCACCCCGGTACATCAGAAATGATGATCTTCACCAAGATCTTCAAATACCTATAGTAGAAGAAGAAATTTAAAAAATCGACCAGTCAAATCAAGAGCAATTGCAAAGGCACACGAAGGCAGTCCATCTATATCTCCAATGCCCTAGTAAGAAGACTAAAACGACGGAAGCCACACGAACTTGTATGTTAAAGTGATAGTTTGAGGCCAATTTGTGATATTATTAAAACAATATTATGTATATTTGTTTTAGTTTCTTCTAGAACTAAATTGCTAATGAGCATGAATGTAATTTCAATAAAAAATAAAAAAAGTAAATATTACTGAAGCCATTCAACATTTTTTTTTAATTGTTAAAAAATGATATGGAAACCATTACAGTCTTTTAAATATTGTATAAATTGTAATGAATTCCTTTCGATTACACATGTTTGTTTGAATAGTGCAATAAACATACAAGGGCGTGTCTCCTTGTATACAGAGCGTTTAAGTGGTATGGAAACCGTAAAACAAAACACTTTCAAATAAAAGAGTACCTTTATCGCTTATTTGAACTTAGTAAATATGTTCTAATAAATATCTTTTTGTATAATTAATCACGTTTATTTTCAAATTCAATAATTTTTGGACCCTGACAATGAGGGGCCTAACTAATGATGACTGTGCCCAAATGCAAGCGTTTTTCTTGTGCGTCCCTACCTCCTTCACAAAACATTGACATACTTTATCCTTACCCTTTAGGAGTACCTAAATGCTTAGGAGTAAGCTTGAAAAATATTGCGGAGTTATGTAGGTAGTAACCTACTAAACTAAACTGCGCATAACTACGCTCGACGAAATAAATAAACAGTTCCTTTAAAACAATTTTTTTTTTTCATTTGGTTAAAACTTTTTCTAGTATATCCGTTTATCACGTTGACAGCTGCATAGGACCCCGGGATGCGTATATTTCGCTATATGCGGCGGGATTTTTTCAAGAATTTTACTTCCATATAATCGGTGTATCTTTATTAATAATGATAAAAAAAATATCATAAAAACAAATGTATTTTAAAATATTTTATTTAAACGAATTTTTAAAAAATAAACGTACCGGTCATGAAAGCAGCCGCACCTTATGTACATCTACGATCGCCTGGGTACATTTCCCGATCGATTGCTTATATGCTATCATATTATCACACATCTTATTAAAGGAATACTCATTTAACTGTACTCTTTTTTCTTTCTTTCCATACTTATCTGTTTTTCAGCCGCAATCCCGGACAAAAATTTATTTTTAAAACTATTGTCACCCCCAATGTCACCTATGTTACATTGAGGGTGGTGTGAATAAATAAATATGAAGCATTGAGAAACAGAGTGGACCAATCTCACCAGCTGAGAAAAACTCTTCAAATGATTTACCAAATGTTTGTAATACTGCTTTAGACCAGTTTTGAAAGTGAATCCTTGCATTTGTACCAATTTAGGATCAATAAGGAACAGATTTTAAAAATATTTTAGTTTTATTATAAGCCCTTCGATCCACTCTTGCACTGCCAACTTTATATCAAAGACACATTGGACTGTCTGTTAAATTGGCTTTATCTCATGAATGGTTTCGAAATTAACAAAAAAAAAATGTATCAGATGGCATAACATCGAATGCTTTGACACATCAAACTCAATTTTTACAAACATTTAGAATAGTCCACTCTGATTCTCACTTCCTTATATCATTCCTGTAAATAATAATTTCTATTAGCTAAACCAAGACTCCTTCTAGGGTATCTGTTTCTTATATGATATAAATGTCAGTAAATAATACCAAATGACATAGCTGAAGTTCGGTAATGACAAATACCGATAAAGATAAAATCTATAAAGATATTATCAGCTATATATGTTTATATATAAATTAATGATTTAACTTGTAAAGTTCACCGGAGATTTATGGATCTTGACATGCTCCTTACAACAGAACACTGCGTAACACCATTTCCTAGGGAGGTGGGTCCCAAGAGGTTTATAATCAGTCTTTTGTCAGGAAATTGCCCGGAGGAATCGATATCCCGCCAGCTCCCCTATATTAATTAGGATAACTAATAAATGAGAGAGGGAACTGGGAACTAGCTGGTAGAAATTAATTAACGGAGGGAATTTAATAAGGGACAGTCCGCGTATTATCGTTTTATGGCTCCCTGTATTAGCTGACCACATATTGAGTTGAGTCCTCTCCTCGGCGTCTGGAAATGTGACGGCTACGCGTCACTGATATTAGCCGTTGCGGTTTCCGATGCCTACACCGGGGATCTATAACTCTACCGTTGGTAGCTTGAAGGAGGGTATGCTTTTATGCTTTATGATGCTGTAGTAATGGGGATTACGAAGGACTTCAATTGAAAGATATGTACCATAAGCATATAAATATTCATTTTACTTTCACACATTTCATTATTTCTTTTAAAACCTCTTCTAAATTTGGGCGATGGTATAAATTTTCAAGTAAGCTATAAACAAACTTTATTACTTAGTTTACTACCAGCCTGAGAGTGCTGCAGGGTTGTCTGTTCTCCCCACTATTGTTTATCTTGGTTCTGGACGAAGTAATGAAAGCAGCACGCAAGGGAAGACACAGAGGCATCCAATGGGGGCTCACTGGACGCCTGGAATACTTAGATTATGAAGGTTAACTCGAGATCCGCTAACCCTATATTGCTTGAGAATGAAGAATTAGAGACAGTCTAGTCATTCCAATACCTGGATAGTATGGTAGCGCCAAATGGGGACACAGAACAGGATGTTGTAAGTCGAATCCGTAAAACCAGAGGGTCATTTGCCCAACTGAAGAGGATCTGGTAATCAAGTGAATTTAACAAAAATCCGCATTTTTATTACAAATGTCAAGGCCATCCTACTGTGAAGTTACAAACCTTTCTTAATAAGTGTTTGAGGAATATTTTGAGAGTGTGGTGGCCTAGATTGATTAGCAATGAGGAGCTCTGACGAAGAATAGGACAGAGGGAGGTTGAAGCCGAACTCCGCGAAAGGAAGTGGAAATGGATAGGGCACAACATTGCAAGAGAAGCCCTCAACTGGAACCCTCAAGGATGCCGTAGAGTTGGTCGACCTAGCATAACTTGGAGGAGATCCATATAGGCTGATGCAGAACGTGCTGGATTCCGATGGGCAGAAATAGGAGAACTGGTAGCGGACAAAGACAGATGGCGAACATTCTTAACGGCCCTACGTCTCACCAGGGATATCAGGAATAAATCATTACCTAGTGCGACCTGTATATTCAATTTTCCTATGACACTGAAGCTCTTCAAGTACCTGTATCAAAGTACTAAGTACCCAGATCAAATCTCTCATTGTTTTTTTAAATATTTTTTTTTTACAAGTGCAACATCTGTATAGAAAAATATACATCGAAATGAAAAATAAGTAAATGCGCGAGCAACAGAGCGATGTCACTAAGGTTGTATTTTCACTAATATACAATTGAATATTAAATATATTCAAATAATCCAGAAAAAAAAGTATTTCTTTGCTTGAACATTTTATAATGAAATGATCAGCTTGTGGATTTCTACTTCATTTCAGTGTACGCAAACAACAATTTAAATTTTTTATCTTTTTCCAATGGCAGCCATTTTAGCTTTACAAAACTTGCTGTTTCTTGGGTTTTTAGGGGTTTACGGTAACTTATATTACTGAGAACTGGTGTAAACTGATGATACAGAAACCATTTTATTTTGAAAATAACGGCCTAAATATGATGTTCGCTACATGTTTAATGAAATTTTGATCCATAATAGTCAAAATCCACCTCAAATTGTGACATCTAACTTGAGTAATTTTTAATTTTTCCTCTTAACATATTTCCTCAAGAAGGATTTACTTGTAGACTAATATCAAACATGAAATTTATACAGGAGTATAACACATAATAGAGAGTTTCAAAGTTCCAGGTTTTTAAAAATAGTCCTAACAGAGGTGCAAGGCGTCAAAATTTGTTTTGTTTTTTAATTTTTGAAAAATCGTTACTTGAAAAGGAACACAATCAAAGCGTTGATATTTTTTTGTAAATAGAACACACAAAGATAGTTACACACCACAAGATATTAACCTTGAGATTAGATTTCTTTTCGGAGTAATATTCCTTAAAATATTGAAAATTATTCAATATAGATGTAACATTTTGAGATGGATTTTGACTAATTTGGATCTAAATGTCATTAAACATGAACCGAACATAATGTTTAGGTCGTTTTTTCCTGAATAAAATGGATTTTGTTTCGTCAAACTAGGTTATATCAGTTCTCAGTAATATAAGTTAACGTGAACCCGTATAAACGCAAAAAACAGCATTCTCTTAAAACGAAAATGGTTGTCTTGGAGCTAGGAAAAAGATAAGCAATTAAAATTTTTACTTTTGGACACTGAAATATTGTAGGAATTCAGAAATAAAAAATAATTTCATTATAAAACGGTCAGGATTAGTGCACCAAGATAAATACTATTTACTAACACCTTTAACCTTTGTCTGATCAATTTTCGGATCTCTAGAGTGATGTTAGCGAAAAATTTACCACATTACTGTCATTATTAACAAATGAATACTTTATTGGTTTGTATACACAAAATCATACAATAGTAATGGTGGCATCAATGATAGTTTTCATCGGTTTCATACTATCTTTTTCTTCGTTTAGCGCGTCTTGTCCAATCAACATTCCTCACAACCAAACCTCATTTGTTTGTAAATTGAAAGACTTTAAATCCTCAGATGATTCCTATCTGCTACACAAATGACTCAATTAACTTCGTCGACATTTTTTTTCTGTAACTAATTTAAACAATTTTAAACAATAATGTTTGATTTGGCGTTGTACTGCACTCCTTTGATGCCTGTATAGGAAATAGAAGGTTGTGGGTATTGTTACACTAGTTTGAAATAAGCCAGTCGTGGGATCGGCTGACTATACGGAAAGGATTAACAAGTTGAAAGCAATCAAACTTTATAATGTCGAACCCACATTGCGGATTTTGATTACTATCACCAGAATTTTATTTCGTCTTTTTCCTCCCAAGCCTATCATTCTGTTTCACTGATGGGGATTCACAGTCTATTGTAAATTTGCCTTCCTCATTTATTGAATCAAAAAAAGTATTTCCTGATGAATATTAAATTTATTGAAGATGCACAAACATCTAGTACTTTGACATAGAATACGTTTCATGCGAGGAAATTGATTTCAAATCTCTAGATATTTTCTCATGAAATCTGTACTTAGGACCAAAAAGGGCCAATGTCCAAAACTTTGAAATATAGGGAAGTAGAGATTTTTAACAATGGACGTAAGTTCTACTCTGATATCAATCGTTTAGTTGACTTGAATTTCATAGTTTTGGACATTGCCTCTTTTTGTTTCAACGCACTCTCTCCTAAGTAATTTTTTTACTCAGAACTACAAAAAAATTTGGAAAATTGATTTTTAATATGCCATTTAATGTAAATTATTATTCTACGCATATTGTTTCCGAATAAAATCCTTCATTTTTTTAAACAATTTTTATGTCAAGAAAAGCTAACTTTCCAATAATGCCCGTGAATAATACCACAAATTTGTATTAGGCTAAGGGAAATATGCTACGGTGACCCGATATAAATCCTTACGAAAAATTTCGTATGTTCGTTCCGAGGACCCTATGCCTCGCTAATAGAACACACCTCTCTTATGTCTTTTAGGCTATGTCCGCCCTTCCATGGTCCGTGGATCCCTTTTATAGTCTGCCTGCCAGTATTATTTAAAAATATTAATAATTCGAACCAAACGACTCTTCACAGCCGGTGTTGTTGCAATACGACATTCAATCCTATTTTTCCCTACGATATAGTCTCGAAAGCTGGGTACCGGTGTGCATTTAAGTTCAAAAGATAAGTACCTTTAGTAGGTACATACAAGTCCTTAATCCAAAAATGCACGACGAACATTTTTGTTATAAAAATACGAACACTTAATAAAATAATGATGGCCAACAACTAAATAAAAATATTATATAATCAGTTCTTTATTCTTCTTCTTTTTCGGCGCTACAGTCAGAGTGAACTTTGGCCTCCTGTACAATCCTCTTCCATTCGTCGCGATCCAGCGCCTTCGTCTTCCATGCAGTCACTCCAAGCTTGGTCAAGTCTTGTTCCACATCTCTGATCCAGCTTGTCCTGGGACGTCTTCATCTTCTCTTGCCTTGAAACTCTTCTCTCATTATTTTTTTAGTCATCTATTCTCTCTGTATGACAAAGCCAACTTTCTCGATTTGCCAAATCGCATTATGTCCTCATGTCTTATGGGGTCATCAATTTCCCTGTTCTTCCTAACGCACCAAGTGTCTTGCTGGCACACCTGACCAAATATTCGCCTGAATATTTTTCTTTCGATGATCCTTAGAGCTAACTGTTGTGAAGATTTCAGGGTCCAGGTCTTTCCTACACTATTGCCCTTTATATATTTTAAGTTAGGTTTGTCTGGTTAAGAAGTTCGATCTCACCAATCTTTGCAGGCCGAAGAATGCTCTATTATCTGTCACGATTCTACTTCCGATCTCGTCGCTGTTTTTGCTGTTTTATTGCACTCCAAGAAATGTGAAGCGATCAACAGCTTCAAAGCAATAACTGCCTACAACTAAATTAAGCGGCCTTCTTACTGTGCAAGCAGACAACACTGTTTATTTTGTCTTCACTTCATTAATTTACTAAGCCAACTATTTCTGTTCTTTAATGATAGGATATAATTTATCTTCTTAAGAGTATAAAATATCTTCCCATAATTTTTATTGGTCAATTTTTTTAGGTTTATGATCTAGTGAATATTGGATTATATTATAAATTGTTTTTCTTATCGAAGCTATTTTTTACTTCACCATCATATTACCAATTATTCGTAAAATAATGTACCAGATTCAGAAATAATATTCGGTTAGCTGTCGAAATTTTTTTCTCTAGACATAAACAGTTTTTTATAGCCAAACACTACAATATACCCTTGGTTATTGGTTATAGCGCTAACATAGTATACCATGGCACTTAACCTTTTATACCATATTTATAGACAAACAAATAAATAAAAATACAATAAAAGCACTATACTACTAATAACTAAACTAAATAATAGCAAAACAAACAAGTAATTAAGATCTAATTATTAGAAAATTAAAACTTAGTTGAAATAAAATAAATCATCTTGAACACATTCATACTTATGTAAAATATTTACACTCAGCCTAACGAACTTCGAACCAAGTTTTACCCAACTTATGTGCACGGCAAGGATCACAAAAGATCTCAGCTCTTATCTCAGCTGCGTCATTGATATTGATAGTCAGAAGAAGTTGAGTGAGGGCGCTATTCGCAGAACAATTGTCGAAATAATCTTAATCATTTATTTCCCTCTATTGCAGGCATCGACCGTCTTAGACAGCCACTACCATGATCTCGAAGACCTTCACAATGAACTGGAAGACTATGTTACGGGGCTCCAAAAGTTGGAGGAGGAAACGAGAGAGACCTTAGGAAAAGTATATGAGTTGGAAGCTTCCAGAGCCCTGGCTAAGCACCAAGAGAACTCTGAAATGCTCATGAGGTTAGCAAACCAAAGGAAATGCCAAGTATCTACCCTCCTGCAACTCAACGAACAATCCGGCAGCTGGTCAGACAGGTTAGTAATGATTTAATTTTATGTACTTCAACTACTAACTTTTGATACACAAAACTTTTTATGTGTCAATAAGTTGATTCTTCTTAGTTTTATTTTTATCAGTTTAATAAGTTTACTCTTCTTCAGTTCAGCCTTATTTCATCTGATAATAAGTCACTGCATTGGCAATTCAATTCGAATCTATTCTAATTTAACTAGAAATTTAATGTTCGACTTCGTAAATGGAAAAGGTATTCGACGAAAATCTTAAACATTCCGCTATAGGTTATCCTATTCTCTTAAGGTAAAAAGAAGGTGGCTGTAAAATCTTCTTGAGCATTAAACCAAGCCGTATCAACACAATTATTTTAGAAACTAGAAAATATTTTTATTTAATTTACTAGAGGCTAGAGAATGGGGTAGCTGAGTGGCAAAGGCAAGGCACTGGATTCCTAACTCCCGAGCCGGATTTCGAGTTAGGCTCTGGCAGTAGTTTTAATAAAGTTGTAAAAAATAAAGTTGAAGTTTTAATAAATTCCAAAGAAACCTGCTTACTACTTTTTTTTTTTTAACATAAATGCAAACTTGCAATGTACTTCATTTTTCCTTTTATAATTCTGGCGGAGCGTATGTTGTCAGTTATAAATAGGTTTTTACATTTTTTCTTTAAACTTTTTATAGTACGCTACACGTTTTCCTCGAGAATGGCACTTCCTCGCTGCCTTAAGTACGAAAACTGCAAATCGGCTTGTTAAAAGAACAGAGTTCTTACAGTGGGCAGGACTTGTACTGACAATGTCCGTCAAGGAGCAAGAAGGATGGATGGGACGCTCGGCAGAAGGACAATTTTAAGAGGTCCGCGTATTTCTGTCTGCCTCACCTTATGTGCAGTAAATTAATAACAGAAAAAAAAACGTGACGTATAGTGAAACTGTCGGATCATTTTGCAATACATGAAGTTATATGTTACAGAAAAGTAACGGAATTTTTGGTTCCAATTTGATTCTAGACAATAAATATAAACATAAATCCAAATAGCTGGTGTGTCCGCTGACACGATTTTCCTTACCGACTACAAAAGGTGATGCTATATCTTCGCTAATATTATACCGATTAATATATTTTTTTTTATGTTTAGCTTTGTAGGCAATTAAATTATTTTTCATATGTACATCTGGAATGTTTCGTTGAGAATATTGAAATGCATAGTTTTCAAAAAACTAAACTAATGTGAACCTTTATATAGGAATATGAGCAGATTACATGATAAAACATGTATACAAGGTTCAATACGCTATATCTCTACCAATACTGGACCGATTTCAAAGATTTTTTTTTCGTAAGGAATTAATTTAAATATTCAATAATAATATACACAATTTACAATAGAATGTGTACTTTTCGAGTTATGCGCAAATTTTCAGCTTTTTCTTGGGAATGTACCATATAATAAAATTTAAAGGGGATTAATGAGAAGAATTTATGCATGTTTCATCAAAATGGTTAGAATGGTTTTGGCGCCAACCCATCTTTTTTTGGTATTGAGTGGCCGCTATTGCGCAGAGGGTGCTCGATTTAGTACACAGCCTTTTATGGCATAGACACACAGACCAATGGCTGAAATTGCGTTTTCTGGGCACACCGGTTGATTGCGTTTTCAAACACATTGATTGAAATTAGTTGAAACAAATAGTGGAAAATAGCAAATCAAAAATTTGAACCGGCTAGTTTACCTTAATATATTTGTTTCCCTTACCAAGTAGGAAAGGGAAATAAAAATATGTTGTAATTCACTAGTTTTGTTTACTTCCCACAGAGGTAAGAAAGGTATTATAATCGGTTAAAATTTTCAATGTGCTATTTTTAACGGTTTAATGTGTTTTAGAACTGTCAGAGTAAAAAAAAAATGCATTTTCTGTGCTTATGCGTATGCAGGATTATCTCTTAAGCAGATGGACCGATATTTTTTTTTGTTTTTGGAGAGTTTTGTCTCCTTTTTGTCCCCATGTCTGTGTACCAAATAGAGTAATCTGTGCTCATTACCTGAAAACCAGATAAGTTTTTCTATAGACTGTAGTGCTAAAACGATCTTGAACTTTCCCAAAATCATTTCCCTAATGTTCTTTCAATTTTTTAATTTAATGTATATAATATTTGAAAGACAATTACATTTCCAACAAAACAAAACAAAAATCGGCCCTCTATTGACAAAAATACAGCAATTAATATTTCTATTGGACTTTGCTTCTAAGTGGTATGGTAAGTTGTGTGAGCGCACACACCAGATATTTTTTTTATTTTTTTTTATAATTCTTGTAACTATCAATATTTTGTATTCACGCCATTGTAAACGATTTGCAACGTTATTTCAAAACAGTAACAATTTAAATCTCTTTAATTTACAGATTTACCAAATGCATGAACCTCACTCAAAAGCTGGTCTTCTATGAGAACGTATCGGTAGCTATTTACTACGAATACTTGGAACTTAGACCTTTATTTTGTGATGGTGTCAACTCCGTAAGCTTATGTGTGGACGGATCTGGTTCCGTTTTAGATAAGGTAATTTTATTGCTGTACTAAGTAATATTCAGTAATATGGTTCATTGCTGTACTATTAAGTAGATTTAAAGTTAACTTATTCCTTTTCTATCTTCTCCTATTTTACATCTATTTATGTAATTATTTATTGTTTGCCATCCGTCTCTGTCTTTTGGGAATTGCGGGTGTTTGCAGTACAAGGATGAAAGGCATTGCGTATGGCTACAAAACAACACTACTGCAAGTAAAACAGTATACAATTGTATTATGAGCTGTGCACACAGCTTGGTCTTCTATATTCTTAAATCACCGTTACAGGATGGCTCTAACTTCCGGCGGTCTTTCTGGCACTGACCATATTCTTCTACTTCAAGATCCAAGGGTGGGACCCGCCACTGTCCTTCAGTCATAAATGAACTCCTTGAACCACAGGAAATTTTTCTCACTCATCAACTGAGGAAACTCCTCGTGAGTGAGGGCATAAATTATCCTAGTTCTCATCATAGTGAACTATAAACCTTCGAATGCCGGGCAGATCGCACAACAGTCTCCGAAACACTACAAGTAGGGAATTGGGGATCTACGTCCTGGCCAAGACTATGTAGGTTGGCTCGAAACCACCACGCTGGAACCCAATAGTCCAATCGCGTGAAGATCGCTCATTGAGGAAATATTTTCTGAGTACTCCCTTCCGGGGTCGTAGCCCACCGTCGGATCCATTCCTCAATTGTATCCTCCGAGATTATCTTAAGTTGGAAAGTGAAAACATGGCTTCAAAGTTCAATACGCTGTATCTTTGGTAATAATAGTCCGTTTTCGATGTTGTTGTTTTGTTTTTTTGTTGCTTTAATTACCTTCTAATCGATCATATATAAAGTTAACGAAAAAAAGTATAATTTTCGAGTTATGCGCAAATATAATATTATATTAATAATAATATAATATTCTTTTATAAACTTTTTTCCTGCATTTTCTAGTAGACTTTAGGTAGATTTCATCAAATATAGTAGATTTCATTATGTAGACTTTAGGCCAATTTCATCAAAATCGTTTGAGCTGTTTTAGCGCTACAGTCCATACGAAACATGTTTCAATAATAGTCCGATTTCGATAATTTTTGTTTTGTGCACATCTACATGACAATATCTATCCAATGACACATCTATCTTGCCCCTACTATGTATATAGGAGGAGTAATCAGTACGACAAAAAAAGTGATTGACTATTAATAAATAGATAAAACGTGAGAAAAAATTGAACTAATAAAAAAAAGATTTGGTTAGTGATTATCTATGGTTTGTAGACGAATGTTAAATGTTTTTTATTTATTTCTGTTTGAATCCTATAATAATTATTTCTCAAATATCCTGAAAGCTACTTATCTATGTTTGTGAAATAGTTACCTATTAGTCTCTGATTTATTATTGTTAGGCGATTATTAATATTATATTTAATAAAAAAATATTATATTCAAACTGTCTTGATATAATTGGACCAATTTATGTTTCAGTTGATGTGCTCTTACCAAGGTGTGGAATCCACCATCAATCAATTCAACACCTTGAAAGAGAAAATTGTTGGAATAGTCAAGTACATACAGAACTTGGTCAAAGAAACAAGTGCTGACTTCATTGGTTGTTTTGGATTTCAGCACTCAGCATTTTTGTCAGCACAGAATGATTTGATTGAAATGAATTGTTAGAGAATAAATTATTTATCCACGTTTTTCAACTGTACCCTTAAATAAAACATAATGTAAAAACTTGAAGTGATTGTACTAATAATTAGTAGGTACACTTTATTAATAACTAATTTCCGTAATTATCATGAAAAGTAATTATTAATAAAATGATATATTTTTTAAATAATAAATAATAAAAATCTCTTGAGTATATTTTAAACCGGAACGGTGTATTATGATTTGTAAAATATAAAATATAAAATAATGACGAAATAATCCAAAATATATCTATTTATGACATTTTTAATTGCAGATTTAATATTGTTCCTATTGTATCCTACTCTATTCCTAATTAAGAATTAAGATCTGTTTAAAAGCTCTTGAAATCAAAAGAGCTATGACTCCCAGCATACCTGGAATCAAGGATTTGTATAGATCATAGGATTTTCAGAACTTAATCCCGTTGCTCAGATTTAATCCTCTGATGGTAAGGCTTGAAGGTCAAACACAAATGGTAAGGCTGGGTCAACTTGACCCGAAAATGAGTCATTTTCATTTTTTAATATTTAGTAGACTTTTGGGGAAAAAAAACTCAAATATATATTACAGAACATTTATTAGTTTAATAATTGTAGTTCTAACAATTTTGTTTTACAAACTCGTAAAATATAAATTGCAATAAAAGACAAAATCAAACACACAGGGCACATCTCCTTCGTTTTATACATTTGGCGATTCTCTAGGAAGTGCCTCTTCCATGTTTGTCAGTTTTATTACTGTGGTCCAAAGCTCTCTAGAAGGAATTGGAAGCTATGGTCCGTGAATACTTCGTTTGTAAATGTTGATCTGCCCAAATA
Organism: Rhaphigaster nebulosa; assembly: GCA_948150685.1. Lineage (NCBI taxonomy): Eukaryota > Metazoa > Arthropoda > Insecta > Hemiptera > Pentatomidae > Rhaphigaster > Rhaphigaster nebulosa. The sequence continues at coordinate 102,316,849 of OX411309.1, read as the reverse complement.
GTTTCACAATCTCCTCCCTAATCGAAATTTATGGCCAATACCTGGTGGATCTATAGCTCCGATTATTTCTTCTCCTGCTCAAAATAATTAACTCACATTATCAGTATTTGGTATTGGTCCTCCTATATCTCTGAAAATCTTCAAAAACAAGCATCTCTTTCATCTTCAGTATTCTTCTCTTGGCGGTGAATTTATCGAATATCCTCTTCAGGAGTGCTAAATAGGTTATGTTGGTACATTGTGAGTCCAAGAAATATAAAAACACGTGAGGATACATCTCCTGAAACAGCGAACATTTTTTCACACTAACGGTAAGGGTGGGTCAAACTGGCCCAGAGTTTGAATAAGTTGTAAATTATAAGCATTGTTTAAAAATGCTGCTTACCTAACTAATACCGCTTTGTCTATAGCTAAGTATGTAGTAATTAAAGGAAGTAAAGGAAGTATTGTAATCGCGAAAATTTTCGGTTTTCAGATTTCGACGGAAATATCCATTTTGACCATCATCAAATCTGCAGCATGAGAATAAGATATTAGTTAAGTGGATTTTTCCGCTTAAAATGTCGAAACTGTCGATTTTCAACACTTTTATTGTTGTAACGGAACATGGAGAAATATCTGGGAAACTAGTTACCTACTGAAGGAAAACAACATATAATAACGGAATGAGACCTCCAATAACAAGAGTGTGTGTTTGTGTCAATAGATGGATGTCGGTAGAAACTAGTAACCAAATTAAGTATAACTTTTTGAGCCACGGATTTATAATTTAATAGGCGTACAAGGAAGTCATGTGTTGCCCACATCAGATATTTTTATTTTAGTATTCAGTTTACATTTTGTAGCAGCAATCATTTCCTATCACTTCTTTTTCACTTCCAAAATTAGTAAACTACTTAGAACAAAATTCATTAAGTTCTTTGTAGTAAACATAAATATAAAAAAAAAAAATGTTATACTCCCACCTATGTAGGGTTATTTGTGGTACAGAACGATAAGGGAGTAATATTTCTTATACATATTCTATTGGCTAGTCCTTGATTTTTAAGAGCATCGTCTCACTTCAACGGTTAAGTCCGGCATGGCGTTATTTTTCCAGTTTTTTTTTGCGTACATTACTAATATCATAATCCAGAAATCGAAATCGGTAGCTTTTTGATAGTTTTAGCCAAAATAAACTGTACAAAAAACAATTTTTAAAGTTTCTTAAATCTTTTTTCAAGAAATTTGCACTTTATCAAAGTTTCAAACAAAAGTTGTCCCCCTTAAAATTAACTACATAAAAGATCCAGTTGCATTTTAAGCTAAAGCTAACGATAAAAATAAAAATAAAAAAATAAAAAAGTCCAGTTGCATTTTAAGCTAAAACTAACGATAACCTAAGAAATATCCAGTATTTCAAGAAAAACCTGCTGTAAGCCTTAAAAATATGTATTTTATCAAAAAATGTTTCAAACAAAAGTTTTTTAACTTAAAATTTTCTATAAAAAAGGTACATTACAAGCTAAAGTTACATTTTAAGCTGAAGCTACTGATAAGTGACCTACAAAGCGTCAAACCCGTGAATTTTTCAGTATTTCAAGAAAATATCTGCTGTAAGTGTGTTTTCTTTTTTCTAAAAATACGGATTTTATCAAAAAAGTTTCAAACAAAGATTTAGGACTTCCTGTAAAAATGATCAAGTTACATTTTAAGCTAAAACTAACGGTAACGGAGCGTTAAACCTATGAAATTTTCGGTATTTCAAAAAAAACCTGCTTATTATTATCTTTACATTATGTTTTTTTTTTTTCGTACATCACGAATATCAAAATCCGGAAATATAAATACGATTCAATTTAAACTCACCTACAAAAAAAGATTCAATTACATTTTAAGCTAAAACTAACGATAACGGATCGTCAGAGCGTCAAATGTGAAAGTTTCAGTATTCCAAGATGCCCGCTGTAAGTGGGCTTTCGTTTTCCTAGAAGTATGCATTTTATCAAAAAAATTTACAACTAAAAGTTGTTCAACATAAGATTACTTATAAAAAAAAAGGTTCAGTTACGCTAAAAGCTAAGCTAAGCTAGAAGTTAAGCTAAAACTAACATCGGACCTGTAATATTTTCGTTTATTCAAGAAAACTGTAAGTGGGTTTTCTTTTATCATGAAATATACATTTAATCAAAAAAAGTTACAAACAATAGTTGTTGTTATGGTCACCTACAACAAAGGTTCAATTGCATTTTCAACTAACGATAACCACCTAGCGTCAAATCTGTGAATTTTTGTTTTTCAAGAAAAACCAGCTTATCGAAAACCTTATACACTACTAATTTAACAAACTTAATAAAATTAAAGAGCTGGTATAAGAAAACTAAGTGCGGGGCAATTGTGGACGCCACACTATAATATAAATAATTAGATTCTTTCAACTCTTCCGCTGGGAGTTTGCATTGGTTATTCCCACATAGCTTTCAAATGGGTTATTCCCAAGATCTTACCAGGTTTTTCTCTGATTTTTCTTTAAAAATTCCATGCTTTAAGTTGACAATATTCATTTACTTAATAAATATAATTAACAGTCTTTAATTATTACTTTCAATTGAAATACATTCCCTTTCCTTATCCTCAATATATAGCTAAATTAGTACTTTACTAAAATACTGGCCACTAATTCCTTTCTGGCAGTAATCAGTAAGTAGAGCTAATATAAAGCTATAATTCATCAAAATAATAAATAAAAGGAGGAAATAATAACAAGTTCTAGAAAGAGCTAGAACTTTTTATAGGAAGACAAAAGGCTCTTGGCTTGGAATAGCATGGAAATGTAGATAGTGTAGGGGTGGTGGTTTAACTTAGGGCGTTAACGTCAATTTTAGCTTAAAATGTAACTAAACCTTTTTTGTAGATGATCTTTAGCCGAACAATCTTCGTTTGAAACTTTTTCTGATAAAATTCATATCCCTAGACAAAATAAAAACCAATTACGGCAGTTTTTTTCTTGAAATACCGAACATTCACAGGTTTGATGTCCCTAGCCGGTCCCTATCCTAGTAGGCCCGTTATAGTTAGTTTTGGCTTAAAATTTAACTGGACCTTTTTTGTTGGTACGTTTATGTTGAATCTGATTTTCCTTTCCGGATCATGATATTCGTAATCTACGCAAAAAAAAAGACTGTAAAATTCGTGATAAGCAGGTTTTCTAAAAATGCCGAAAATTTCACAGGCTTGACAATCCGTTGAGCCGCTAGCGTTAATTTTAGCTTAAAATGTATGGAGATCTTTTCTGTAGGTGATCATAAGCTAAAAACTATTGTTTGAAACTTTTTGATAAAATCAATATTTTCTGAAAAAATAAGACAGTTTACATCTGTTTTTTTCTTAAAATACCAAACATTTCAAAGGTTTAATGTCCCATAGGTCCGTCATCGCTAGTTTTAGCTAAAACTGTAACTAAGCCTTTTTTTAGATGATCTTTAGCCGAACGATCTTTGATAGTAACTTTTTATGATAAAATACATTTTATCGTATAGCGGTCACGGAATAAATACATCTGAGAATCGAACCCATACCATTCCTAAAGGGACTGACTGGCCAGCTACACTTTTAACCACCAGGTTTTCCCTCAATCCATTCAAGGACAGGTCCCTACTTTGTAGAGGCTGGGTACGCCTTAGGTTGGAGGAAGGGGTTTCTCGACCTCAGAGGTACCCATGGCTGATGAACTAAAAGTAAGTTTTTCTTCTATAGTGGAACTAGAACAAGGACATCAAGTGCCTCACCCATTGAGCTACCCCATTATCTATGTAAGCCTAATTGGCTTGTGTTTATTGATCAATAGAGGGTATATTTACTTTAGGAAAAGAAAATTGTAATAAAGCAACGGATCTTTTTTTAACAACCCAAAGCCTGAGTTTCATCAGCCCCTTGATCAGTTCATGATACACAATTCGTATTGAATACACTATTCATATTCAACATTAAGTTGAAGTCGCATCCAGCAATTTTCCTGATTCATTTGCAGCTTGCTTGGAAGGTGTAAGAGCGTAGGGCACAATTTAATTCTCTGATTTTACGCTCAGGAATCCAATATTTCTGCAACATTTTTTTCCTATTGTATCATTTCATTCGTTTTATTGTTGCTTATATAATATATGCTTGATAAAATTATTATACAATTATGGGCATCATATACAATACAAAACTACGGGCTGTCAACTCTTTTCCGGTTGATATACTAAATATGGCAGTCATTTACAACTAAGCAATGTATTTTTGTTAATTAAATGGCCTATATTCTAAGAATCAAAAATAAACTTATACCTCGCAGATTTTACTGATCAGGTAACGGACATAATCGTGAATAGTGGAGGAAAGAATATACCAATCAGACGAACGGCCACAATTTATGGTACTGACCATTTTCCGGCTAGGAGTAGTCTTTTTAATGCCCCCTATAAGTTCGACGGAGCCGTCAAAATAGCCTCCCCTCCGGAACAGGTTTTTACGATAGGATACCGTAAAATAGTAATGAGCCAATCGCCATTACTGGCCCTTACTATATCTTCAAGGAGTAGCCCCTGCATTACTAGATTGTTCCTAGGATGCAACTTCCATCAATCAGTCTTTGGCCCTTATCTCCTATCTCAACATTAAAAATATAAGTTGTAAGAAGAGAACCGAAGCATTTTATATTATTTTGTATTCTAAATAATTAGTATTTTTATTGCTATGTAGTAATGGGACTTAATAATAACCGCTTCAGAATTTGTTTAAACATTACTTATTTATTTTGATATTAGATGACTAACACAGCAGTATAGGCAGAATTAAGATACAAGTAAAATTAATTGGACGAAGGAACCTAAAAATAAAAATTAATTTCATAATTAACAACAAAAATGACCAATGATTGAATGAATAGCCAGGATGCAGTCAACAAAACATTTTTATTATAAAAAGCCAACTTCTTTTTCTTTTTTGTTGACTGCATCCTGACTATTTATTAATTACATCATAAACATCAAAGTTGACCATTTAACATCAATAAACAATTATAAATATTAAGATTCACTGTCAATTTTCTGTAAAAGGAGATTACTTGTTTAAATATTTTTAGAAATGTAACTCAACAAGACTTCTTATATTATTATATAGATAATCGCTTGTTTCGGCATAAACACTAGCCTGTATCCGTTTGTTGGATGTTTCGTCGAAACACGCGAATGAGCTAATGAATTTTGTGGGATTTGCCGAAGCAAAAAAAAGTCTTTCGGCATAACAGACGAAAAAGTTATCTGGTAACATACATTTGCAAATCCTTCCTTACACTTTTCGCACTAATTGCAATATGTATCATGAACCATAAGGATCCTTTGAGTAGTTTCAGAAACAGTGCAGAAAAGTTGTACTGTATTTCAATGATATACAAATTCAGAGTTTAAAACGGCCAGCACGAAGCCTCTTCTTGAATAAAGTGGATAATCTGTAGGATTAACTTGGCGTATATGAAAAAGTAATACCACTGTATATCTTATAGAAATAAGATAATAGCACTTTATAGCAGGCATGGGAGTTTTAACTCTAAACTGGTCTTCATTAACTTGAAAGGCAACACTTAGTTGAAATTTTGACTGCGATATCTGTGCGGGTTTTTTGACTGAAAAAGTCATTGAATCAGTACCAAAGCACGAGCCGAACACAACTATGTCAACATATTTAACAATAGCTGGACGAGGCAAGGCTACAAGTGATATTTTAAAGGATCTCACTCCACCATCTGAACGTGGCGTCATGGCTTGAGTGATCCGTGCGACCAAGACTGGTTTAGTGTTGATTCGTGTAAAATATGATAATGTCATAACGTGAGATTACGCTAATGCCGCAGGCCTTGAGGTAAAACTAGCTAACAGTAGAAAATCTAGGATAGATGTGAAAGGAGAACCCCTCTATTGGACTGCACAGTAACTCGAAAAAGTGTTGTGGATGAGATTAACTGAAAAATTAATCCCTGCACCACAGGACACAACAGACCATATAAAGCCAATGTTCTCCTCTGTGGCAACGAAAAATTGTGTGCTACATCCGGTTTAACCTAATAAAGGAGGAACTCATGGCTGAATGTTCGTGGTTGTTGAACTGTAGTGACTGAATTGATGCCCCTCGCTGCCTCAAATGTCAGGATACGGGTACACTTAGGCCACTTGCGTGGCAGAAGGCATAATCTGCAAGTGGTATGGGGCTGAAGGACACATTGCGAAGCATTGCTCGGAAAAGATAGGGAATGCCAAACCGACGTGTGGAAAGGATTATCACATCACTAGCTCTATTGATGCAGCGATATTGAAGAAACGCACGCCCCTATATTGAAGAACGGTTGTTAACCATCTTCAATGATTGTCTGGATAGGCGGTACTTTCCGAAAGAGTATAAGATCGCCGACTTGAGAATGCTCTACAAGGAGATAAGCAAACGAAGGAATAGAGATAAGCAGCTCCCAAAATCATATAGACCAATATGTTTCCTCCCTATGAAGAGCAAATTCCTTGAGCACCTCATACTTATCAGTATACGACCTGTTGTAGATAGTGCAAGCCATCCACGGCAGTATGGATCTACTAGAAGTAAGAGAGGTAAGGGAACCGCCGACGATTACACGTTGATGACTTGGCCGCAGTGGTGGCGCTCAGCAGCAGAAGAAGAAGCAGAAAGAATGAGAATGGCTGCTGCCAAAACCCAGGCCATCCTCCTGAAAGGTAAGATCGCTAGGGCTCACCCAATAATCATTAATATACAAGTCATAAGAAAATGCCGAGGTGAGGTATTAAACAACCTAGGTGTGAGGCTCGGTAGAAGGTTTAATATTACTCCTCATTTGGATTACTTGAGAAATCCGAAAATTGGGTAAGAGAATTAGACAGCTCCATAAAATTAAAATAATATATAAAGTTAGATATGAGAAGGAACATATCTCACCTGTCGTAGATTAATGGTACAATTCAAAATCTGAGATTGTTTAAAAATCATATTTAAACTTTTATTTTTCTACACTTTTCAATAAAATGCACTGTAAAGAAACAACTGCTCCGGAATGAACAATGGAATACAGAATGCCTAAAGACGGAAGAAGGGATGAATAGATTTTTTGAGAAATTTCACGAGATTGTCATGAGCAAACCAATTGATGAAGTCACAGGAACAAGTGAAAGCAGTTGGAGGCGTATCAAGGAAAGATTGACCCATACTGCAAAGGAAGTGTGTGGAGAAAGGTTAGGTATTCTGGTAAAAATGGTTTCGACGATGAATGCAAACAGGCAATCCAGAATGAACCAAAAAGACAAATATGGATTAGTCGAAAGGCACTGCTTAGTTGCATGGAATATATAGAGGCCAGAATGAACGCAAAGAGATTAGTTAGAAGCAAGAAGAGAAAGGCACTTCGGAGACAAATTGAGGAGATTGAAAACTCAAGATTTAACAATGAATCCCTCAAATTCTATAAAATGCTGAACAATATTAAAAGTGGACCGACCAGGATAGGAAATCTAACCAAAGATGACCAAGGTAAAATGCTAATGCTGGAAGAAGAGATAAAATAAAGGTGGCGACAACATTTCAAAAAATTGTTTAACCCCAGAAAATCTCAGAACTGCCAGGAAGACCAAGTACAATTACCTGTGGATTCTGATGACTTGGAATCTATTCCACCTGATGTAGAGAACATCTAAGACATTTTGGGAAAACCGAAAAACAACAAGTCTCCAGGTAATGATGGACTCCCCGTAGAACTGTTTACAGCAGTTTATCAGGAAGTCACTAAGGAAATAAAGGAATTGATAGCACAAATATGGGAAGAGGAAAACTTACCTAAAGAACGAAATGAGGCCTTAATAGTGCCAGTGTACAAGAAGAAGGAAGAATCAACAATAACCAATAACTATCGAGGGATTAGTTTGCTTAATACTGCATATACAATTTTCTCCATTTATAACAGACTCCTTCTGCATGTGGAACAGAAACTGGGTGACTATCAAGATGGTTTCCAATCCAATAGGTCTACTATTGATCAAATCTTTGCTATGAAGATCTCTTAGAAGATGAAAGAATAACAACAGACAACTTGGATGCTATTTATTGATTTTAGGGTAGCCTATGAAACAATTAAAAGAAATAAACTCATATTGGCTATGTATGAACTGGAGCTACCAAGTAAACTAACGCGATTAGTAAAATGCACATTGGGAAGTACAATCTTCCAAATAAAGCATTGTGGAAGATCAGAGCCATTTGGAGTAAAAAGCAGTCTAAGACAGACTTAGCGGACCTAATAGTTCCTCTCCTGTTTAATATCGCTCAACAAGCAATCATCAGGAGGAATGAATCAGAAAGGGACAATATTAACAAAGATGGTCCAAATTCTAGCCAATGCAGATGATGTAGTCATCATCGGGAGATCCCTTCAGACCATAATGATGGCCTTTGAAGTGCTTGATGCAGAGGCAAAGAAGATCGGCCAACATCTTAATGAGAGTAAAACCAAGATTATGGTATTAGGCAAAAAACAGCAGAATCAGAAGCAAAGTCATCATGGAATTTCAGTTTCGAAATGGTCACAAGCTTTCAGTACCCTGGCTCCATTATTAATGATAACCTAAATGAGGAGGAAGAGGTAAAAAAGAAAATTTCAGCAGGGAGTAGAAGCTATTTCTCTATTTCAAGATTAATTAAAAATAAACTTGCTAGCCATACCACCAAGTTTATGCTTTATAACACTAGGCCAGTAGTCACAGGAGAAACATGGATACTTAACAATAAAAGCATCAACCTGCTTGACAGATTTGAATGATTAATTCTGAGAAGAATTCTATGACCAGTATATGAGAATGGTCATTGGCGATGGAGAAAAAACTGCGAACTGTTTCGACTTTACAAGGAAGCCAGCATATCATCTTATATAAAAATGCAAAGAATAAAATGGCTTAGCCATGTGATGAGGATGAGCGAAGAAAGAATGGTCAGTAAGTTGTATAGGAATGTCCCGGATTGTATGCACTCATGTGGTAGGCCGAAGGGCCGGTGGAGAGATGGAGAGTCAAAGCCGGGAATAGGGCAGTATCTTCGGCAACTGAGGATATCTTTTACCCATGCAAGAGATAAAGAGAAATGGTTAGCAGCTGTTGAGCAGGCAAAGGGCATCTTCATGTGCCTGTTGTGCCGATTGAAGAAGAAGAAGACACTTTTGAACACCTCCTTATTAAAACACACTAAACATGAATGAACTGAACCCTGTGATTACGAATGTTCTGAGTATTTTAATGAGAAGGCATTCAAAAATGTAGAAAAAAAACTTTAAACATGATTTTACATTAATTTCTGATTTTTAGTTGTTCCATTATTCTATGACAGGTGTGATATGTTTAAAGCTTTTCCAATAGAGCAAAGCCTTTATTCGTCTTATAATAAATCATGTTAAACTGTTAAATATATTTATCCTACACGGGTCTTAAAAAATGTTTACTATCCCAAATTATGTTCACATCATTCTGAAGTTGGACAGCTTATCGCAACAATGTTCGAAATTATGAATACATTGTACTTTCAACCAGTGGCGTAGCCAGAGGGAGGATCCAGAGAGTCCAGATCCTCCTCTCTGAAATTACAAAATACTATTACTTATTCTTATCTGTAAACAAGAATTGCATATACCTATTTGAATGTTATTTTATAAATAATATACCTAGGCATAAAAAATGTTATATAGAGAGAGATTATCCCTTACATCGCCGGTTGGGATGGGTTTATTTAAAGTAGATCGTTGGATGGGCCTCCCTCCCTATCAAAACAAAATCCTTGCTACGCTAATGCTTTCGGCTGAATTACAATAGATTTGAAGGAATTATTAAGCAGTCCGAGTTCGAAGAAGCAGATTGCTTTTTTTGAATTATTATCAATGTCAGTAGCAATAAAAACAATCATTTAAAAATATTAAGAATAATATAAAGATCAATAGTGAAAGAGTCTGTAAAATATTTAACTGTCATGTGTTTTTTATGACTATCTTTGTATGTTATACCAAAATAATATATATTTTTTAATTGAAAAAGCATTCATTTGTTCCTTCTTTATTTTTCCTTTATATTTGTATGAAAAATTAGCGTTAATATATAATTTTTTTTTTAAATATATAGTCAGTAAGATTTAAAAAGCGGTATTAACATCGGAACAACATACATTTTTAATATTTGTCAATAAGGGCATCTTCGCTAGGGACTATAATTAACTTATGCCAATAAAACCCAGATCTTAATCTCATAAGGTTTTGTAAATAAAAAGCGAAGTGTAAGAAAAAGAGAACCAGTGAAAGCAAAGAGAAGTATGTGTACTTTACAAGTGTACAAAAATACCCCCATGATCTTGTTATACAAAGTTTCATTAATTACATGTTGAAGTTTTAGCGACATTACTAAAGCAAAACAAGAGCTAATAAACTATTAAATTTAATGAAAAATTTCATATTTACAAATATATCTTTTTTATATTCAATTTTTTTTTTCTTCATTAGCTGTTAATTTTGAATTTACTTTACTTGACCTAAAGTTTATTTATCTACTTCAATTTGAACCCATTACTTTTCTTTTAAAAATCATGAAATCACTGTAATCACTTCAAATACTTCTTGTATTGCCTTTGTACAGAGTATATTATATAAATAATTTAAAGTTTTCTTAATTGAATTGTGAATTAATTAAAATGTAGTTCTTCCTAATTATTTATGATTTCTTTTAAGTGCATGATTGACAGAGGGGAGGATGTGTAGTTAACTAATTGAACAAAATTTTTATAGTTGTAAATTGTTATAATAATTTTATTTTTATGTTTTGCCTGAGATCCTCTGAGGATCGTCCAAATAATTATAAGTATTTGATTACCAAAAACTAAAACAATTTTACCAGAAATGGTATCGTTTTTATTAAGATGATGATAAATCGTGTTGGATTTAGTTTATTCAAAATATGAGATATTATAAAAAGCTTTCATTACTAAAACTACTATTAACAACTATGCAATATATTGTGTTGAAAAATATTTGAATTGTAAAAAAAAAAGTCTATGATATATGCTAATACCCCTCTATTAATATTAATCAGGCAATGTAGGCCATAGCCCATGAGAAAAATAAATTAAAGTAGTTATAATTCGCTTTACAATGATTTTAGGTTTATTTTTTAAGGACAAACAATTTCACAAAATAAGTGTCTAAGGAACATACTTTTTTTCTAAAATAAAACAGAACTACATTGACAGACACTACTTTGACACTATTACCTTATCATTACACGGTAATGATTCAATATAATTTCAGAACTAAGTCTGACAACACCGTTCTTGCTGTTTGTTTTCTATGAAAAAAAAATACTTGGGAATTCACAGCCAAGATCTGTAAGTTGAATCATAGACAATATATTTTCATATTACACTTTTATACGTTTGTTTTTCATTTTGTTCTGTCATTAAGACCGTCAATTATTTTTTTGTAAATGCTTACAATTGTTTTTCAAATTTAGAAAGATTATTCTTTAACAAATTATGATGATGTTTAACAGTGATTGTTATTCAAGAAATAAATTATTGTTATAAATTTAGTGTATCTTCTTTATTTGTGAGTATTGCATTATTATACAATCATTATCATTAGATATGAATAGTTTTGATTAAATTACGTACATTAGTACCGATACATTAAAATTTGGTGTTGGTATTAAATTCAATTAAATGTTACCTACCTACTTACTAAATTTGATTTTTTATTATAAAACCAATACTGAAGTGAACAGGATGAGGGTGATGGAGTCTATAACAAATTAGATATTGAATTGAAAAGGGGAGAGGGTCCGAGATTTGCATTGCCTCTGGCTTAATCCGGCCCTGCCTCGATGGGTAAATACGTGTATACAATAAATAAATAAAACTGCTATCAACATTATTTAAACCATTAATAGATAGCAGCACCTGTCTGCTGTTTTTTTTTTCAATTTGGAATGTAGTAATTGACACAATGAGTAACTTAGCAGCATTGCTTCCTTTTCCAGTCTTATTTCAAAATAATAAATATTTCTATTAAATTGATTACATTGTTATTGTTACAGGTAACAAAAAAGAAGAAGATAATCTTTAACACTGGTTCGATAATTTTTGTTTTTTGAAGCATATTCGAGGCGCATTTTTATTGAATACTTTTTCTATTTGGTACGCACCACACCACCACAGATGATCAAGTTTTTTAATAATAGAAATCAGATTTTTGAAAAATCTACTATCTTGATCTAATATATAAACTTGTACATACAAATCAAATTTGTCACATTACATAGTATAAACACATACACAAAAATAAAATAAATTAACCATAATTATAAAAATAAAATCTATTTCGCATTTGTATATATTTTATGTTTTGTTATACATTTGTTTTGTTATTATTTTATTTTATTTTATTTTTTTTTTGGACAAATCACAGTTATATATAACTGTGGGAACAGTAGCATACAGATAGAATACTTATTGTAATAAAAATTATTCATTTTATATCTGAAAAAAATCAAATACATTCGTCCAAGCCTAGATAAGTTAATGAAATAAAAATATATAAGATTCGTAAGAATAATCAAATCAGAAAAATTTAAGAAAAAAATCAAACATCAAATCATTAATCAATTATTAATGCAAATCAGCCAGTATGTCAAACCTTTTTATTTAAAATGGAAAAATGTAGGGCTGAAGTTAAGTTGGAAAAAGTTATTAAAATATTTTTTAAATACCAATTGAAACTAGAAAGGTGTCACATCAAACAATTTAAGGCACTTCTGGTAGTCTTTGATTCTTATTTATTCCATCATCCATATTTTGATTGTATATAAAAATTCCAATAGTTATTACTAAACCATCAAGAGGCATACCAAAGAGGAAAGGGGCAAACCATCAAATACAATTTTTTTTCATTTCAGCTAATGTAAAATTTATTTGAATATTTATATAACATACAGGTTTGAAAAATTGTTATATATTTATTTTTTTAGGGTATATTTTCTATTATTAATAAGGTTATATCCATAGTAATGTTAGGTAGATAGTAAGGTTAGGTTCATAGTAATGTACCTAAACAATTTCTTTACCTTCTGTGGTTACTTGAGGGAGAGTCCATTACCGATTTTTGTAGGGGGAATATTATGCATGAGCGTTGGATTTATCTCTATTTTCTAACAATTTTCTCTTTGCAGCGCTCAACTGATTTAAATAGTTATCCATTTTTTCACTCATATCATTCACTGATTTCGAATGATGAGCCAGAGCATTCCTAATATGTATTTTTCTCTTAATACCGTTTAATTGCCTAGCACAGGAATCGATTTTTTGTTTCGTCTCTTCGAAAACTTTTTGGTTTTCTAAAATAAAATGCCGTATATCAGTATTATACTTGTCCAGATCCGCCTTAAGTTCTTCTACCATTTTGAATCCTTCCGCTCTTATCGGCGTGACATAACTAATCTGATAACAAAACTGATAGCACCGAGCAATTGAGAACTGGATCACTCTTGAGCTACACAAATTACTTTTTGGAAAATTTCATGATTTCTCACCTGGCCTAATTCGTTACAACCTCTTCTATTATCGACAAATAGAAACTTCTGCTTTTAAGATATGAGCATCGTTCTAGCACCTGCGGGACTGCATGTGTTATCAGGACAGAACGATTACAACACCTCTGATAAGACCGAGCAGTATTTTATTTTACAGAACATTACTGAAATATAATTTATAATTTTTTAATTCTAAGATCTTAAACGATTTCTGAATCCTAGATATTCGTTCTCTATATCCCTCTTTGTCCCATTATTTTCTAAACTTGATGGCAGCTCATTCAATTTTCTACATGTCTCATCATAAATGATTTAACATACATCATAACAAATAATCTACAAATAAAAATATATAAATATATTAATAAATTACATCATAGGTTAGCACAGAAAAAATAAATAAGTAAAAATAATAACCTACACCATTACAACTTCCGTTCAATTATTTGATAACGAAGTACTTTTTCTTGGCCAACAGTCATACTAGAATATGATGTCAGCATTCACGCTCAACCGCAAGGACTGATGTGGCCAAGTAGGGTAATACCTCCTCCATAGCCGATCAGAAAATAGAGCTGGTATTGCGGACTTTAACTAAGTATTACCAGTATCAGATTTTTCCTAAATCCCTTCCCCTATTTTGAATTTTTCTCCTTTGTATTTTAATAGAAATAGTGACGGAGCTCTGCTGCTTACGTTTTTTTTTTTCCTATAAACTTATATCTGATAACTATAATTAGAACTTAAAATTAAAAATAAGTGAAAGAAAAAGAATTTCAATGGTATTGCAACGTTAAAATAAAATTATTTAAATTTTTCATTAATACTAAACATAGTAAATATTTGTATTTATTCGTATTTAAATTAAAATTTTTGCATTATATTAATTTTTAGCAGAACTTTGGGGTAACACATAATTAGGACCTAATGAAAAATTTAAATGTTATGTTCGGGTTAATTAGATCATTAAAACAGGAAATATATGAGAAACAATATAGGCCACATTTCCTCGTAATTAATCATTTATTTCTCAAATAATGTTTTGAACATTTTAAAATTTTAAAGAACGGTATCCGATTTCTTTAACGATTGAAAATTGTTATCTCAAAATTGTCTTGAAATTGTTTGAACTAATTTTTAATTTATATGTGAAAAAGGAATTGATAATTGCCAACATACGATATTAAAACTGACGAATTTCAATTTAAACAAATTTCTGCCTTAGCTAAATGGCTAATCTTAACCATGAAATTATTGTGAAATTAAATTGTTAAATAAGAGGAATTCAGATAAATGATACAGAATAGGTAACAGTCAAGTACCAATTGCATCTCATATAAGAGCTAAGCTAATAGTCCAGTCAAATTGTCCCAAAAATTCATGAATGGTTACAAAAATTAGGGTAGTTTCGATTTTCCGATATGTCTGGGTTGGTACAATGTTGAAAAATTCAAGTTTTCTAATTCCTCCGCGAGCTGATCTTGAAAAAAACGCTAAATTTTTGGACTTACATTGTAAGTATTTGTATTAATTACAAGTATTGGTCAGACAAAAAAAATATGCATATAAATGTTTTTTAATTTTAATAATCTAAATTATCTAATTTTTGAGACCAATACGAAACCCTTTACTTCCCGATATAGAGCTTTCAGATAGAGATAGAGATTTCATTTTCCAAAAAACATAACAAGTTCAAATTCTATGCTGGTTACTGCTCGGTAGCAACTAAATGGTGAATCCTACGACAAAGTTTGACATAACCTCATCAGTAGTAGACATAAATACCTGAAGTTTCATAATACCGCCAGGTCGTAAAGACTCTGAGATACAATGTTTTGAAAAAAATGTTAAAAAAGCACAAACAAAAAATGGTTCTTGGGTAAATGGACCAGTGCATTTAGGATTATGACTAGTAATCCAATTACTATCTATGGATTTAATTTTTTTTATTTTATTGAGTTTCTTACATCAAGAAGTAATAAATTTGCCCAAAAAATTTCCACTTAACTATTTTTCTTTTCTTTTATGTATTTATTTATTCAAACTTAAAATATAATTAAATTTTTAACTAGAATTTACAACAGGTACTGTAAATGTCCACGAAAGATGGATGTTGAACTATTTTAACTATGGGAAGTTCCATTTATTCAAGAAAAACATAAAATGGTTGCATATTTTTCATTTAGTTATAATGATTATATGGATTATAACTAGTAATCCAATTACAATTGATGGATTTCAATTTTTTTTATCTTGTTGAGCTTCTCACATCAAGAAGTAAAAAGTTTGCCCATTAAATGTATTAAACGAGCAGTAACCAGCATAGAATTTGAACTTTTTCGTTTTTTGGAAAATGAAATCACATTCAAAGAGCTCTATCTCTGGAAGTAACAAGTTTCGTATTGGTCTCAAAAATTAGATAATTTAGATTATTAAAATAAAAAAACATTTATATGCATATTTTTTTTGTCTGACCAATACTTGCAATTAATACAAATACTTACAATGTAAGTCCAAAAATTTAGCGTTTTTTTCAAGGTCAGGTCGCGGAGGAATTAGAAAACTTGAATTTTTCAACAATGTACCAATCCAGCCACATCGGAAAATCGAAACTACCCTAATTTTTGTAACCATTCAAGAATTTCTGGAACAATTTGACTGGACTATTAGCTTAGCTCATATTTGAGATGCAATTTACATTTTATAACTAACGAGTTCATAATTCAATTGGTACTTGACTGTTACCTATTCTGTATCATTTATCTGAATTCCTCTTCAAGATATTTAACAATAATTTCATGGTTAAGATTAGCCATTTAGTAAAGGTAGAAATTTGTTTAAATTGAAATTCGTCAGTTTTAATATCGTATGTTGGCAATTATCAATTCCTTTTTCACATATAAATTAAAAATTAGTTCAAACAATTTCAAGACAATTTTGAGATAACAATTTTCAATCGTTAAAGAAATCGGATACCGTTCTTTAAAATTTTAAACTGTTCACATAGATTATTCGGGAAATAAATGATTAATTACGAGGAAATATGGCCTATATAGTTTCTCATATATTTTCTGTTTTAATGATCTAATTAACCCGAACATAACATTTAAATTTTTCATTAGGTCCTAATTATGTGTTACCCCAAAGTTCTGCTAAAAATTAATATAATGCAAAAATTTTAATGTAGGGAAGTAACAAGTTTCGTATTGGTCTTAAAAATTAAATAATTTAGATTATTAAAATAAAAAAACATTTATATGTATATCTTTGTTTGTCTAACCAATACTTACCATCACTATCACTACTATATATTATTACGGTAGTATAGATCCCTTTTCCGGCTCTCAGGAGCGATGGATTTTGATGAATGCGGTATCAAAAGAAAGGGAATTTCACTGAGAAGTGACGAATCCCGATTTTGTTTCTTAAATTCTTACTAGGGCTTAAATAAAAATGATGAAAAAACTGGAAGGTTTCAAAACATTGACGACTGAGAGTCGGCGGATCGAGACGGGATAAGTTGGGTTTTAGAGATTTTGACGCGGGCATCAAGATCATGTATGGTCCTTTGGCCCATACTGGTCCAGCGTTTTAAAGCTTAAAAACCTACCGTTTTTGAGAGAATGCACGATATAGGTCCGCAAGGGCCCTATGCCATCTTGCGTACGTGTCGTTGTCATGGCAACTTTAGATCAATTTGAGTCTGTTTACAAAAACTTTTAATGAGTGGGAAATTATATTTTGTTTCCATGTCCAACCCTTAGAGGGCTCTGTTAAATATTGCTAAATTTAAGAGATGTTTTCCAGTGGGGTAAGCTAATTACTTGCTAAGTATGAACTGTAACTTCAACTTAGTCATTACAAACTATGTAGCTTCCCCAAATGTGTGTTAAACTTTTTTGAAATATTATATTGTTTACAAGTATAAATATGTTTTCCTAATATCTCTTATATTTCTAATGTATTAGGGTTTAGAAGAAGGATTGATATCTAATGCGAGAGTTCTCGCTCGGGTATACTAGTTAATATAAAATATAGCGTTTTTTCAAGATGGCGGTGCTCGCGGTGGTGGAGGAATTATAAAACTTAAATTTTTCAGCATTGTACCAACCCAGGCATATCGAAAAATCGAATCCTAATTTTTGTAACCATTTATGATAATTTGAGTGGACTATAACACTTTTATAGTCTATAAAGCCTAGACTATAAATCCTTTTATTCAATTATTAAAGATCAGGTTGAATAGTAGAGAATAGTGTAAACCGAGAAAAGAAGTAAAAGAGCTGTTCCTGCGTGTATCTGTTATATTTTATCGGAATATTTAACCCAAGTGTATGGGTTAGATTATTTAAAGTACTTCAAACTTCTAATCTGCAAATTGAATATATTCTGCTGGTTTTTGACTATTGATATGTACATATTTTGTAAAATGATAAAACTGGCAACATTTTCTGCAGACAATATTTCAGAGTAAAATCAATGTTAAAATATTTATAAATACTAAATACTATAAATGGAGAGCGGGGTAGCTCAGTTGGTAGGGCACTGTACTATTAATCTCAAGGTCTTGGGTTCGAGACTGGCTGTAGCACACATAATTATTTATTCTGTTTTCAGCCGTTAATCGGCTCTGTGGAATCGACACTCCTGGGGCTCACCCAGCCTCTACCAATTGGGGGAAAATCTGGCGGCTAAGCGTGATTACAGTACGGTCCTTAACAAGAACTGGGTCCAAAACCCTTCACGGGTTGTAGTGGCACATGTTTTTATTTTTTTATGCTATAAATAAAAAATGTGTCAACACATGTTAGCCGTACGTTTAACTTCTAGTGAGATTTCGATCTGGTCCAATTATACTCATTTGGCATTTTAAGCGCCTCGAATTTTTAAGTGAAGTAGAAGTTATCATATGAAATCAGTCATTTGAAGAGGAGATTAATCTCAATTAAGAAATTCATTGACAGTCATTCTATGCGCATTGATCGTAGTTTCAAATCGACAAAAAAATATAAACGCTTGGAGAATTCATAACTCCTTTTATTACTGCCGACTCTGATGGTACAATTTTTTGTCTTTGTCGGCCCCACCTAATGCATTACCTTAATAACACAACTTGTCAATAACCCAATTTTTTGGAGATGTTGTCTTATTTAATCCGTGGGCGTTTAAATGTACCTTCCATTACCACTAATGCTGTGAAAAGGTGTCATGTGGTGAATTAACAGAAAAGTTTCCTATTAGAAGTGTGGTGGATAAGAAAATGAAATAATTTGTTTCTTGATATTCGGGCCTCGTAATCTCGTACAAACACTTCTATTAACCCAGTTTTAATTTTTCATTTTCTGTTATTAGTCACCTTCATTGTTGCTTAAGCAAGGGGCCTCCAGACTTTATGTCACTGCGTACCACTTCCATCTAATTTTATATTAGTATTAATGGTTAGCATGGTCAGTAAGTGACCATAACTACGTAACAAGTTTGGGACAGTGAATAATGTATGATGGTTACGACTTGCTTTTTTTTTCTTCACGATACCTTTGTAGGACGTTACTTTTCTTAGCAAACATTTGAAAATATGCCAAAAAGAATCGACATACATACGAGTACAAAGAAGAAGGGAGCTGGAGAGATTGGAATGGACAGAGGTTACATTCTGATATATTCGGGAGCCTCACCAGGGAACAGAGCTGTTGAAAATGACTTTCTGCTTGGAAACTCCTTCTTTCCGGATAAGTAGGCTCACAAAATTATCTTCTCAGCCACTGAGAAAAATGCGAGCAGTGTCATAGATTATTTCATATATAGCCGAGAAATCAGAGGGTATTTTACAGATGTAAAGGTGGTTAGAGGGGCTGAAATTCGAAGCGATCACATGCTCTTAATTGCTGAAACGAGGGTGCTTAAAGAACGGAAGAAAAAGAAGAAAGCCTACGAGAGGATAGAAGTCAAAAAGCTACAGTACCCTCAGAAGATTTTAAAGTACGAAGTAGAGCTAAGGAATCGCCTCCAGGAAGTAGACGCGAATGCAAGCTTGGACAATATGTGGAACCTCATTAAAAACAGCATTCTGTAAGCAGCTAAATTAGTCAGCGGAGTGAAACAGGTCTGCGCAGGAAATAAACTTACTTCGTGGTGGAATGAAGATCTGAGGATACAGGTAAAGTGGAAGAAAATGGCGTGGAAGGAATACTACCAGGATAAAGCACCAGAGAAGGCTATGTGGTGGCTTGAAACAGGGTAAAAGAGGCAGTAAGAAAGGCGAAGCAGAAGTCGTGGGAGGAATTTGAGAAGAGTGTGGCGACTGGGCAGCGATAGTGATATCAGTGCCAGGGAGGTTATGGTTGTAAAATGGGTTTGCCAATGTATATAAAATTAATTATTTCATTTTTTCGTTTTTCCGCTAAACATTTTCAATTAACTAATTTTCTTATTGCAAATTTCAATAGTCAAATTTTCTTGCGTGTTCATTGGCAAGCCTATTAATTACCTCCCTGAAAAAGTTCTGTTGAGAGCTCTCTCATGTGTGTATTGTTGTCCAATAATTCTTATTCTGCTATTTTCTCATTTTGTTCCAGTATACCTTTTATGTACCAATTGCTTTGGGAAATAAAAGCACTGCTTTGAATTATTATCAATTATTTAGTGTACATCGTACCCCGAACACCAATTACACTAAAAGAGGATGGATCAGGACCACCAGGAGAACATAAAACTCTTCTGGAGAAAGATAAAAGCTTTTAGAGGGCGTAAGAGCTAAGCAGTAAGGAACATAAAGAATGGACAAGGTAAGGTGATCTCGGAAGACAAAGTGTTCCGGAGGTGCACTGGTGTGCACAGATGGAAGAGAGTCTGGTCATTTTAACATGGCGAAGAGTGTCAAGCAGGAAGAGAGTTTGAGCCCTTTAATGTTCCTCCTATTCATGGATGAGGTGGCATCGGTATGTAGGACGTTTCTAGGGCAAATAAATCTAAACCCAGTATTAGTCCAGTTTCTCCTTTATGCGGACGATGTAGTGCTGATTGCGGACTCGGTCGAAAAGCTCAAGCAAGCAGTGATGGAATGGAATGAAGAACTCTGAAGAAATGGAATGCCAATCAATGCCAATAAAAGTAAGATCCTGCAAGTGGATAGGCGGCAGGAAGAAGATGTGCACATATTCTCTTATGAGGCGGAAATGGAAGTGGTGACTGACTTCACTTATCTCGGTACAGTAATGGACAGGTCTAGGAAGATGGACGCGGAAATAGGATTAACAAGGCAAACGTGGTTTATTACCAAATATGTAAAACTGTTGTAGGAAAGCGAGAAGTGGGAAGGAATGTTAAACTTCACATCTTCAAGTCAGTCTACCTGCTGATACTACTGTATGGAACTGAAAGCTGGGTAATGACGGGGAGACAGGAAAGTAGAGTTACCGCGTCAGAAATGAAGTGCTTGAGAAGAGTGGTGGGGACAAGAAGAGACTGCTTTCGCAACAAGAGGATTCGACAAGAATTGAAGATTGCCCCACTAAAAGAGCTCCTGGAAATCAGGCAACTGAAATGGTTCAGCCATGTTATAACATGATATTTATCAGAATGAGTGACCACCAGGATCCTCTTAAGACGATGGACTAAATGCCGGATGGAAAAAGACCTCGAGGATGCCCAAGGATGTCCTATCTGGAGTACATCGATCGCCTTAGTAGTATAAGAGGAAAAGACCTCCAACAGGCCAGAAACCTAGCAAGATACCGAGATGAGTTCGGCTCATGGCTGGTGAAAGAAAAAGAAGGATAGAGATAGTGGGTGGAGAAGGTCAGATGTATTTTTGGAATATATCATAAATATTTTTATATCATTTTTGAAAAAAATAAATAATAATAATAATATTGAACAATCAGTAACCTCAAATGGTTATTTCATATAAATAGTAATTTTTAAAATAATAAAAAAACAAACATTACTCGTAAAATTGTTTTCATAACCTGAACATACGAGCTTTTACTATGAGCATAACTGGTATCCGTAGTCTATTCGTGCAAAACTTTAAAAATATATATTTGAAAGGAAACTACAGCAGATTTGTCAATTTTACATTCAATAGAACAAGCATTTGTGAGTCTAAATATGTAATCAAATATGCCATCTGCTAAACTGTGTTGACGATACCCACTTTTGTATCAATCAACCCCCTTAACTATGACCATAATCCGAGATTTACCCAGGGCAATACATAGATTTTTTGCCTTAATGAGATAAAAATGAATATCCTCTTGATAACAAGTATCTCAGAAAACATGTTACTAATTTAGTAAATAGTATTACTAACATTTAGTAAATAGTATAGAAGAAACAATAGAAGAAATCAGAACGATTATTATCCATTGTTCATATATCAACCACGTAAAGGATCTAGGGCAGTGACACCAGTAAATGAACACTTAAGCTAAAGTGCACCTCTAAATTTAAAATTATCTGATGTGGTCCTGGCACAAGATAACTACTCAGCTGTTTTTTCCTCCACAGCCTAAATAACTAGAGAGCTGATCAGAATAAAAAAAAATAAAAAGTTGAAGCTCTTATAATTATGGCAAGATCAT
The DNA here is from genome assembly GCA_948150685.1 of Rhaphigaster nebulosa. Lineage (NCBI taxonomy): Eukaryota > Metazoa > Arthropoda > Insecta > Hemiptera > Pentatomidae > Rhaphigaster > Rhaphigaster nebulosa. Next base: position 102,294,645 of record OX411309.1, on the reverse strand, counting down.
TAAACTTAAAAGAGAGCTGCTACCCAGTGGATGAACATTTGGGACCAAGTCTCTGAACAAATATTTACCAGTGGTTAAACACCTCAATAGTTCTTTGTTATTTTAATTCACTGTCAAAACTTTGGATTCATTTAATTTTTTTTTCTCATTATTCCTTGTATTTAGAAAACACTTAACCAATATCTAACTTAACTAGGTACACTTAACCTGCAGACTAAGTAATTCAAGACTGGAACCTTTCACAACACTAGTAAAAAATATTTATTCTTCATAATATAATTTGAGCAAAATTACAAATGATAAATCGGTATTGTATTTTATGTTAGATATTATATTAGGCATCACATTCATCGCAAGTAAACTCTCCTTTTCTTAATAGTATCTCATATATAATATAATAATATAATATTTCATGCTACCATTTTTCACAGGAATTCAGGTAGTGAGAAAATCAAAATAGGCTGCAACGGAGAAATTTGAATTTTATATTAAAATATTTTATTAAAAATAATAAAGAAATTGAATATTGATTTTGTGTGAAGTGGTTTTTTGAAAAGTGTTCATCTCCACTGGTGTGTGTTCAATTACTGGTGCCACAACCCTATTCAACTTTTTTTCTTTTTTTTTTTGGCTGGTTCTACTGACTTTGCAGATCTTTGGCTGTCTGGATATTTTGAAAAGAGAGAGAAGTTTTAGAACAACTTTCTATTTTACTCAATCTCCCTAAAAAAATAATATAAAAACGGGTTTGTACATAATATCAAAAAAATTGATAAGTACACTACTCATAAAAAAAGGTAACAACCCAAAAATTACCGCTTCTAGTGTTATACATTAAACTTTTTCACTTTCTTAAATATCGTGTTTTTTTATACATTTTATTTTTTATTTTCGGACTTCAATATATACTAGTTTTACACTCTCGCCTCCTCCACAATTTGTTTCAATTACAATTTATATTTTTGTAATGCCCATGCTTTTTTTTTTTTTTAATTTTTTGTTACTTCCATCGATTTTCACTCAAATTTCGGTTAGCTCTGAGAAATACTGATTTTGAAAGAATGAAATTTAAAGAAGGGATAAAAAGAAGACAATACCTCATCTTTAATGAAATAATAGTATTTTAATTTATTGTATTTTTCTCAGTACAAAAGTATTAATGCAACGTTATAAATCTTCTTAATCTGCATGGAGTCTTTATGAAAAATCACAATACTGCTTCCTTTGTAACTTTACTTAATTTTTCATTTAAAAAAAAAACTTTAATATCAAACGGATACGAGTTAAACATAAAAACGAGACACTTTCACAAGCAAGTTAAGTATTAAAAATATCAAGGGGTATTCTTATATGAAAGTTTCAATTTTAGGGCTGATTACGCTTGGTTCTTGCTAGGATTGCCTATCGATAGAACGATACTATATTACAGAAGCCAATAGCCAATACTATATATAAAGAACAGAAGCCAATGTAGACTTCCCGTTCCCCACCTTTTTGGCATTTCTTTCTCCCCCCTCCCCATTCTCTCACCTCTCTACTGGACTCCCCTCTTGAAATGTGTTTCTAGGACTTAAGACCATCAGAATTATATGGAGTCCATGGACTATGGATATTATAATTTCTTGGGAGTTCAAGAACTTTAAAAAAAGACCATTAAAAAAAAACTTTTAAAAATTCAAAAATAAAAATATATACAATGTGTTGCTTGAAGATTTTATTCAAAAATACTATATCTTTTAATATGATTCTACTTTTATTTACTTTAGATTAATAAAATTATACTGGAATTTACGTGGCAGAATTTAAGTAACATCCAATACAAGGGCATTGGATTATGTTACGCTTCTAAGAATTATTGTAAGCGACTATGAAGATAGAAATGTTGTGGTGGAGATTCCAGGAGCTTCCTTTCTTAAAATTCAATTAGTAGTAAATAAATAATACGGTTAAAAATCATCTCCAAAATTACTATTCACTTTCGTGTTTTTAATTACAAATAATTTTTTATAAAATAAATTTGTTTTCAGAAATAAAATTTACTAGTATACCCGAGCGAGAACTCTCGCATTAGATATATATCCTAATTCTTAATGCATTCCAAGTATAAGCGATATTAGAGAAATTTATTTTATCGTATAAACAACATAATATTATTAAGAAAGTTTATATAACAAACATATTTGGTGAAGCTACATAGTTTGTAATGATTATGTTGAAGTTACAGTTCATATTCAATAAGTAATTAGCTTACCCCACTGGAAAACATCTCTTCAATTTAACAGTTAGGCAATTAGATTACCATTTTCAATGTGTAGTATTCATACATAGCAGTGCCCTTTAGGGTTGGACATGGGAAACAGTATATAATTTCCCACTCATTAAAAGTTTTTATAAACAGACTCAAATTGATATAAAGTTGCCATGACAACGGCACATACGCAAGACGGCACAGTGCCCGTGCGGATCTATATCGTGCATTATCTCAAAAACGGTAAATTTTTAAGCTTTAAAACGCTGGACCAATAGGCTCCCGCGGACATGATCTTGATGTCCGCGTCAAAATCTTTAAAGCTCAACATATCCCGTCTCGATCCCCCGACTCTTAGTATTAAAATCTTTGAAACCTCCCAGTTTTTTCATCACTTTTATTTAAGCCCTTGTAAGATTTTAAGAAACAAAATTGGAATTCGACACATCTCCGTGAAATTCTCTTTCTTTTGATACCTCACTCGTCAAAATCCATCGCTCCTGAGAGCCGGAAAAGGGACCTATACTACCGTAATAATATATAGTAGTGACTAGTATAACCTGGCGAGAACTCTCGCATTAGATACCAATGCTTATTCTAATCCCTAATACATTCGAGATGTAAGCCATATTAGGGAAACAATATAATATTACCAAAAAATTTTATTTAACACACATTTGGTGAAGCTACATAGTTTGTAATGACTATGTTGAAGTTACAGTTCATACTTCATAAGTAATTAGCTTACCCCACTGGAAAACATCTCTTAAGTTTAACAGTAAGGCGATAAGCTTCAGCTACACCGTTTTCTATGTGTAGTATTCATATTTAACAGTTAAGGTTGGACATGGGAAACAATATATAATTTCCCACTCATTAAAAGTTTTTGTAAACAGACTCAAATTGGTATAAAGTTGCCATGACAACGGCACGTACGCAAGATGGCATGAGGCCCGTGCGGACCTATATCGTGCGTTATCTCAAAAACGGTAGGTTTTTATGCTTTAAAACGCTGGACCTATACGCTCTATAGGAGCGTATGTGGTCTTGATGCCCGCGTCAAAATCTTTAAAACTCAACTTATCCCGTCTCGATCCGTCGACTCTCAGTCGTCAAAGTTTTGAAACCTTCCAGTTTTTTCATCACTTTTATTAAGCCCTTATAAGATTTTAAGGAACAAAATCAGGATTCGTCACTTCTTCTGAAATTCTTTTGATACTTCAAATGTCAAAATCCATCGCTCCTGAGAGCCGGAAAAGGGATCTATACTACCGTAATAATATATAGTAGTGATTTATAACCATTAATTAAAACCTATTTAGATTTTGCAATCGATTAAAATATAATTGATTTTATTAACCACTTGATTCAATTAGCAAAAAATATCTTTGTGTATCTGGCTCATTAGTATCTTCCGATAGAGTTTTTTCCCTGACTGGCAAAACAGTATGCGAGCGTAGGAGTAGGCCGTCTCCTCTTAAGGCAGCCATTCACGGTCCTGCATGTAGGACTACACTAGATATCGGACTACCGTTGGACTGTAAACGGGGGTGTAGGACTACATAAAACGTGTAGGACGTTTGTAGGCTTCTCCGATCGTCCTACAACCGTTCCCTTCTCCCAGCATCCTGCCGCGTTGGATCGTGAGTGGTGTTATCGTCCTTCAAACTCCACATGTTTACCGCTACGTCATCAATAACGTCATTAATAGTTGTAAATATTTTTTTACTACTAGCCTGTGTTGCCAGGCCGGGGCTTTTCTCCCTGGATTTAAGTTCATCTTTTTACTCTCTCGCTATTTTTTTAACGTTAGAAAGTTTTAGGTTTTTTTTTTATGTATTTACTACTAAATGCGTTAATCATTTTTTTCTAATTACAAACTGAAAACTAGAATTATTTGAAAAAAAATCTGTTTAAAAACATTCTAAATTTGTGTATAACTTTATTTCATATGTATTTCCCAAAAGTGCAGTGAAATAATGTAAGTGTAATAGAGTAAGTGTAATAAAAGATGTTCTCATGTATAAAAATATCTCTCACTATAACGTCAATGTGACGTTCTATTGTTGGGACTGAATTAAAATATTAAATAAATAATGTAATTAAAGCTGAACGTCAACAATTTGTAAATAATAATTTTGGATCCTTTTTTTGTTATTTAAATGTTCATCTCTAATTTATCTTCTTTTGTGTTGTTTTAAGTTTATTTTTAACCATTAATTTGACCTGACATCTTTCATCTGATACAACCAATTTATATTATATTGTATTAAAGTAATATGAAAATGTATAAATCTTGTAAATAAAAAAGTGTAATACAAATATAAACTTAAGTACATTTTTTTATCATTTATCCTTATCTTATATTAGAGGGATGATTTTACTATCTATTTTTAAGTAATTTTTATAATCCTTCTTATCTATTTCATTTGACATTTTCAAAACACTGTAATTTATTAGGTTAATAAACATTGCTTTTGTCCAAAATTTCTTTTTCTTTTTTTCCAATAACGCCATAGAAAGACAAATTGCCGACATTTTCCTATTATTTAAAACATAGATAAGCTATGTAAAGATTAGAATATGATGAGTAGGTATGAATATGAAGTATAGGATGAGACCCCTTGTAGGACCGTGAGTGGGAGAATGAATTCTTATGTAGTCCTACAACGTAGTCCTCCTACTGAGTTGGGCCGTGAATGGGTAGTTTACAGCAAATATGCAAATTTTTATAAAATCGAATTTGTGGGTATTGGAAAAATAATTTGTTCATTTATTTTTAGCTTTTATTGGTGTAAATCGTTTGATGCACGTAATCGTTAGATAAAATTACATTTTTGTAGTTATAACATGTATACGTTTTGTTTGTTTTGTTAATTTTTCTAATTTATCTTTTTTTTATTATGCTTCTCAAAAGAAATATTATTATTCAAATTTATTATGGTATTTTTCCCATTTCATGTTGGTACCTAATAATCGGTGATTGAGATATTAAACTTCAAGTTACTAAACTATCGATATCTTCAATTATCGAACCATCGGCAAGCCTAGTTCTTGCTATGCTACTAACCCGCAAGACACACTTTTTCCGTTGTATCTCTCTTATTGTGGGCATGCAATATGTATTATAGGACTAATTCTTAAATATGATCTGACTTTTGTATATATATATATATATATATATATATATATATATATATATATATATATATATAACTTATGTTCGTTCCGAGGACTTAAAATAAAAAAAAGGAAAAAAGGGAACGAAATGACACGCACACTTGTTGAGAAAAGACTGACTTTATTGGCTTAGTAATCCTCTATATATAGTCTTAGGGAGTGTTTACATCTTAGAGTTAGGATTAAGTTGTATAAAGTTACACTGTGTATCTTAACTCCCCCCTGCCAGTTTACGAACACTTCTCGTAAACTTTCCTCCTATAATACACTCTGAACAACAAACAAAAACACGAAACAACAAAAACAAAAAAAAAGAAAAATGATACTCTGCCATGTAAACACCCAAAAATATGAAACATAATACAATAATACAACTAAATACAAAATTCTTATAGCTAAACTTATGAACTATTATACAAAAAGAAATAATGAACAACTTAAGAAATCGACATCTGTCAAAATGAACATAAATCATCCTTTGATACATCCGAACTGCTCCCGTGGAAGAGAGGATACTCACTCATGCATTATCAGGATTGTCCGGGCTCGCCCAGCGGAATCTTTAATTGTTCAATGTGAACGGTTCTCCGTTTCCTCGGTTCTTTGATACTCTGGATGGTCACTACATTGTGTTCACGTATCACAATCACCTTGAATGGTCCCTCATAACGTACCGCCTCTTTAGTCCTGTTTGATGCCAATTTTCGGTACACGATAGTCCCTATCTTAACATCCTCCATCCTGTCCCGTACCCGAATATTTTCCCGTGCCACCCTTCTACTCTTTTCCGCCGCGATCCTCCTGTGTGCTTTCTCCCGCAGTTTTACGAGCGCTACCCTATTACTCACTAATCGCTCTGCCAACCCTTCGTCTACTACCGTGCTCCCTCCGTCTCTTCGCCGCTCTCGAAGCCCGAAGATTACTTCAAACGGAGAAAACCCTGTAGCCATATGAATCGAATGATTTTATGCTGCTACCGCCTTTGGCATCGCAATGGCATCCCAGCGTACTGTGCAACCTCTCTATCCCTCCCCTACTCTTGGGGTGTCCCGGTGTGTTAATATGCCAAGCTATCTCCAATGCCTTCGTCTCGTTTCGCAGACTCGCATTATCGAATTCTCTCCCTCCATCGGAAGAGATCGTATCCGGTATCCCATAAAATTGGAACCATGTTCGTAGAGCCGCGATCACTGCCTCTGCCGACCGGTCTTGTACTGGATGTGCCATCGCCAGCTTGCTAAATACGTCTAGCACTGTAACCCATTTAAACCCTTTCCACGTGAATGTATCCACCTGCAGGTCGCTTAACGGTGCGCTAGGTGTCGTCGTCTCTTCTTGCTTCCCAGTTGGAGGGTGACGATCATATTTCGTAGTTTGACACACTACACATGCCCTTAACACCTTCTCTATCGTCTTTCGCATTTTCTCCCAGAAGTACTTCCTTTTCAATGCGTGCAAGATCTCGTTTACTCCTCGGTGGTTCGTCTTCCCCTGGTGGTACGCCAGAGTAACCTCCTCCTGCCGTTCTGGATCTCTGATCGTCTCCACCATGAGTTTGCATCTGACGAACGTCCTATCGATTCCGATTTTCTCGGTCTGCCATAAGCGCTTTATCTTCTTCCAGACCGATGCGTTTCCTACATACAGATAATGGGTGGTTCCTGGTCTGGACGCGTCTTTCAGGGCCCTGCAAATCTGCTCCTCTCTTACTCCTGGATGCGACCATATCGTGTTAATACTATACTTGCCATATTTTGAGTAATCCACCTTCATCAATTCCGACGTCCGGGTTTTCCAGATAATCTGACGTTTCTTGTCATTGATGATTTCCTCCCTCTCCTCCATATCCGTTGGCCTGTCTTCCGTAACACTTCCGTCCCCCGTCGACATCCTTTCTTCTTCTGCTTCCCCTGACTCTGGTTCCCCTTCACCCTCAGGCGTCCATTCCCTTACGAATCTCTGTAGCTCTCCGGAATGTTCCCCTCTTTCTGTCTCTATCGCATTGACCTGCAGCGCTCGAGATAGCCAATCTGCCACAATATTCTCTCTTCCTGGTTTATAAGCCACCTCCATGTTATATTGGCTCAGAAACTCTTTCCAGCGGGTAACTCTCGCCGATGATTCTTTGAGCTTTCCTACCCACAATAAGGGTCGATGATCCGTTTGGACCTTAAATCTCCGCCCAAAGACATACGGCCTAAAGTGTTCGACCGCCCACACAATACCCAACAGTTCGCGTTCTAACGCGCTATAACGCGCTTCCGTCTCCGTGAGGCGTCTGCTGGCATACGCCACTGGTTGTTCCCCCTGTTTTCCGTCCTGCGACAGTACCGCCCCCAACGCGTATTCGCTCGCGTCTGTGGTGATAGTGAATGGTTTCGAGAAATCAGGGAACGCAAGTACCGGTTCTTCCTGTAATCGCGACATACACTTTCGAATATTACCCTCAATCGTAGGCGTTATCACGACTTTGCTCCCTTTCTTCAGAAGGTTATTAAGGGGTACTAAATATTCCACCATCTCCGGGACGAATCGTCGATAATAATTTAGCGTTCCCAGCAGCCTCCTTATTCCTCTCACATCCGTTGGGATCGCCATCTTTTGGATAGCCTCAACCTTCCGCGCATCGGGTCGTACTCCTTCCTTTGATATATTATGCCCCAGGAAGTTGATCTGGTCTTGCCCCAGAATCGATTTCTCTACAGACAGCTTTAGTCCGAATTGTCTCAGCCGGTCGAAGACGCATCTTAGATCTGCTATATGTTGCGCTTCATTCTTACTGAATATCAGCAGGTCGTCCATGTAAACCTGGCAGACCGATTCGTCCAGTCCCCGCAAAAACTCGTCCATGAGTCTCTGAAACGTTATGGGCGCGTTTTTCAACCCAAACGGCATCCGGGTAAATTCGAAATGACCCCTCTCGAAAGTAAAAGCCGTCTTATGTTGGTCCCTCGGGTGCATCTTTATCTGGTGGTACCCAGCTTTTAAGTCCAGCGTGCTAAACACAGCCGCTCCTCCTAACCTATCCAAGATATCTTCGAATCTCGGTATCGGGTATTTCTCGTCCAGGGTGTTCTCATTTAGTTTCCTAAAATCTACCACGACCCTATACTTCTCCCGCTCGCCGTTTTCCGGACTCTTCTTCTTTACTGCCCAAAGGGGGCTGTTGTATGGCGACGTGCTGTCGGTAATGATACCTTGTTTCTTCAAACTCTCCAGCTCTTCCCGGATATGTTGCCGTAAAGCTTGCGGGTACCTTCTCTCCTTGACGTATGTCACCCTATCCTGTTTCAGCGGGATCTCGTGTACCGTTTCCCCCGTTACACTCAATATATCTCCCTCTTGGAAAAAAATATCCGCGTACTCATCTCGTAACGCCTGTCTCCAGTCTTTCCGGTTAATTGCCCCGACTCTAATTTTGTCCTTTTTCAGAACCCTCTTACACCTGTACTTCTTTGTTCCTATCCTAATAATCCATTTCCCGTCCTGATTTCTTATCCGCGCTCCCATTTTCCCTAGCAGGTCGCACCCGATTATTCCCCCGTATTCCCGAGGCATATTCTCCACTACGTGCACCCTTAATTTTCCTCCCTCGGTTCCCCATTTATTCAAATCTATCCCCACTTCCCCTTCTATCTTACATGGACCATTCAAGGTGATTAATCTACATCCACATACCTGTACCTGGGGTATCCTTTCTCCTTCACACAACGCCTCTACCGCACTCCGACACATTATCGTATTTGAACTGCCTGTATCCACCAAGCACCGTACTCCTCTCGCAACTCTGATAATAGGCAACCCACCACACTCACTCTCTATGTTATGCACTACCGTGTGGTTGCCTCTCTGCTCGCACTTTTCTCATTCATTATCTCTCGATACCCTCTCCTGCGTTGCTCTTCGTCCGCCGCTTCTTCTGCCGCTCCTTCCTCCTCCAGCTCCTCTGTTTCCTGGTTCGATTTCCTCTTCGTCCGTCTCCGAGGCTTCCGATGACCCTATCGACTCAGATGGTGATCTGCTCCTCTTCCACATTCTTTGCGCATTCACCTCCATCACCATGGGTTCCCCTCGATTTGCTTCACCGCGTCTGCTCATGTAGGGACACTGCCTCGCAATGTGTCCTTCGGTGCCGCATTCGAAACATCTCGTTCGGGGGCACTGGGCTACCAGATGTCCCGTCTTCCCACATCCATGACACCTCCTGTCTTCCCTTTTCCAGATCTTCTTCTCCGGTCCTTGCCTCCTTTCTCGTGCCATCGTCCTCTCCCGTCCACCGAATTCCGTCTCTCTTCTCCTTCCCATATCTGGCCTAGGTTTGTTCCTACTTGTCTCGGGCCTCCTGTAAGTTACCCTACTCCATCCCGTTTCCGCTTCCTCTCCGAATCTCGCCTCTTCATCCCTGGCACTAGCGTCTACCATCTCCTGGGCACATTCGATGAACGTTTTGTCTCTAGACAGCCCCTCTTTCTTTCCCGTGTCTCTCGCTAGCTGCACTTTCAATATAGTTGACAAAAACGCCATCCTGCCCTCCACCTCGGCTGCGTTCAGAGTTTCCCTCATCTTCTCGGTTATCTTGTTGTATCTGGCTAATAGCGATCCCGCATACTGCCCATTCGTTTGGTAAGGCTTCTTCGTCTCCCTGAACATTCGAAAAATATCCTTTTCTGGGGCCCACAGGCCTCCCCCAAATGCCTTTTTCAGCCTGTCCTTCACTATGATCCAAGGTGTATCCTCGTCCGCCTGAATTAGGTTAAGTATGTTCCTTTTTACTCGACATACTAACGCTGCTCTCAGTGCGTTCGCATCCATTGGGTCTATGAGGTCTTCCGCCAACTTTGCCTCTATGCGTGTCATCACCCGGTCGCCTCCCTTGAGAAAATGATTTAGCTCACCGATTTCTCCGTTGATCCTTTCTAGATCTGTGATCGCCTTTCTTAGATCCTGCGAGGTCGCCGTCTTTATCTTTAGCCATTCTAGGGCGTTTGCTTGTGCTGCCGCCAAATTCGCGTGCGCCGCCGCCATGGTTTCCGTTGGCAACGCTGGGATGTCCTGTGGTAGTATCAAGGTTGCCGGCCGCACTATCTCATCTGGCATACTGTAACCTTCTCACTTGTCCTGGTCAATTTAAAAAAAAACAGACGCGAACAGCGTGAACATAAAAAAACACCAAGAGAGAAAAAGAAAAAAAAACAACTCTCTATTCCGAGTATGGCCTCCCGGGTTTCGGCACCACTTATGTTCGTTCCGAGGACTTAAAATAAAAAAAAGGAAAAAAGGGAACGAAATGACACGCACACTTGTTGAGAAAAGCTGACTTTATTGGCTTAGTAATCCTCTATATATAGTCTTAGGGAGTGTTTACATCTTAGAGTTAGGATTAAGTTTTATAAAGTTACACTGTGTACCTTAACTTATATATATATATATATATATATATATATATATATATATATATATATATATATATATATATATATATATATTTGTGTGCGTGTGTGCAAATGATTCTCCACCATTAGTTGAGCACTTCAAACTTCAAAAGAAAACATGATTCAACAGGAAAACCGCTCTCTCTCTCGGGCAATGACCAAACCTAAGAATAACATTCGTAATACACTAATCTATTACAAAATTAAGCATTAAATTTCCTCTTTCGAAAGTAAAACTATGATGCAGGGGAATGGCTACTAATAAAATAATTTAAATTTTTTTTTATTCTCAATCTCAACGTGGGCTCCTTTCCACACCAACAGCGAGACGAGTTGGATCAGTACCTACGGAGTGCCAGAGTCAATTTTATTTCATTAGTGAAAGGCTGTTCCCTCTCGAAGTAAGTTTTAATCACATATATGAAATTTTCTTGTTTGGAAATTGTTTCACACTTCAGTAAATAGGTTTAGATCTAGATCAGGAAAAAGGTATTTCCTGTTTGTTCAATAATTCAGGCCTGCATAAGTTTGAATCAGGCTCGTAGATTTTTTTGTAATTAACATTGAAGTGCCAGGATATATTCTTTGAACAACCGCTAGGTACATAATTAACAATGATAGCAGATATTTCAAAAGTATTGAAAGATAACGCTTTTATCTGACAGCTCTTATAAAATTTAATTTTATGGATTGAATCAAACCACCTAGGCCAGCCCGTCCACGCCAATATGACTCCGTCTTTTCTTTTGCCACTGCTTTTCTTCTTAATACAGGTAACTATTAATAATAATTTAATTCGCTACTACGTCATATTACGTCATCTGAAATGCGTACATCCATTGATTTCGAAGTTATTATCGATAAACTCTTAAAATAGTTCAAATCACAAGAACTGTATACTGTCTATTGCATCTAATTATTTTCTTTTCTACAAAAGTTGAACTTAAAAAAATATTTTCGAGTGTACTACAACTTCTTCATTTCAAGTGAATAAAAGCATATGTCAAATATGGGCTTACCTTGAAGTTTTATTTTTTTAACTAACAGATAACTGACAACCTAAAACTGGAATTACTCTGTACTCATGATAATAATTACAATGGATATAATAAAATAATAAGGAATGAAACGTAATTGAAACCTTTGTATTCTGATCAAATAAATAAAACCTGGTGTTTGAGACATCTCATGTGATGGTTTTAAGAAAGTTCAAACAGGGAAAGTGTCATCAATGTTTCGATAATTGTTTAATATAATTTTGAAGGAAAAAATTTCAATTTCCCAACTCTCCATGCTAAAACTATATAGAATCGAAATTTCCCTTTTTGGAACCTACCAAAGTCACGGAATTAATATTTGTCAACAATATTTGCTGCAGTTGGCTTTCATTTGTTTACAGATTTTCAGAATTTTAGAAACCTTGTTTGTTACATCATTTCTACAATACAAGGTTGATTCACTTTCCTCCTGGTGCACTGACAGTGATCTTCATTTTAAAATTTAAAAATATTTTCAAATTATTTAATTTTATTATCAGTTAGCCTTATCCTTATTAAAGAAAAAATAAAGCCTCATAATACTTTTTCAATGTAACATAAGTAACATAAATATTTTAAAATCTAATTCAAATTTAAAATATGATGTTACTAAGCTCTTTTACATAAATAATTTTGAGCATTTTTTTTTTTTTAAAGATTTGTGAGCTAGTTCATTTATTCAAAATTGATCACTCTCCATGTTTACAGTTCTTTTAGATTGTGTTTAAATTAGGGGATTAGGCTTATTAAGGCAAACATTGTATTTGTTCACAAATTATTTAATTATTGAAATATGTATTTGAAAATCTTAACTAGATATCCCGTATCATACTATAACTTTGTTTTTTGCACTTTGATTTATTAATCTGCATCTGTTAATTACAAAATAACTTAACATCTTGCTTTTAATGACTTAACATCATTATAACTGCATCTTGCTTTTAATGACAACATCATTATAACTTAACATCTTGCTTTTAATGAACTACTTTGCATTCCAAAATATAGATATTTTTCTGCATATTACTGGATGTAAGGCAAAATTAATTCAGTTTGCTTAGACTTAATCTTTGATCCTATTTAAAAAAAAAAAAAAAAAAAATCGAGAAACTATACTTTCAAAAAATTATCTTTGTCACAAAATTTGTAAATTTAACCATTCTTGTATAATTATACAGTTGTATCAGTTACATGCTTATAAAATATTTAATTATTTGTTTGCTATCATATCTACATCATTATCATCTCTTGTATCTATTTTTTTTCTGATTTATTGCATTATTCTTGTTTATGTATATAAGTGTATAATTAACCTTCATTAAAAAGAAGTGTTTTTTTATCCTTGGATATATTTTAATTTATATTAGATAATTTGAATTTATAGAAATTTCATTATTTGAAAGATATGGTAACTAACAAAAAAATAAAAGAATGGTATTAATAACCATAATAATTCTCTTCGGAACATTTAATACTCCTAAAATAATGTACATATACACACATACATACACAAAAAATAAAATAAAAGAAAAAACCCTATATTACTTATATAAGGAAAGAATCTGTAAATTGAAATGTAAAGAATGGAGCTAATTTTGGATATTTCAGATTAAAGTGTCTTTAAACAAATGTTCTGTGAAACACAGAAATTATCATTTCTCTGATATTATGCAATTTCAGTTTTAAATTATAGTTTTCTCAAAAAAAGCATGGTATTCCTTTTTTATAAACATTATTCTATGATACAAAAAAAATTAAGTAATTATTTTAAAAACAGGTTTCCTTAAAAATACACAGTAAATGACATAAAAAAACAAAACATTATTATTATTCATTCCAATACCTTTGTAATTAATTAAAAAAAAAAAAGGTACAACTTTACAATAGGGGCGCATTATCACTGGTTCCTCCCAAACTTACCCGAAGTTCGCCGGACTAGCACACTCTAGCGCTATTTGTGCTAACCAACTGCTTTGCATTCAATTGTAACATTCGTGTTCATTGGAATTATTAAAATGATTACTGCTTTAATCAGATATCTTTAATCAGATCTGACCTCAACTGAAAGGGAACTTTTAGGGTATGTTTAGGTCTTGAGTGAGCATAGCGAGCGGAAGATGACAGCTGTGATCTAATTAAAGCAGTAATAATTGAAATTACGGTAAGACCCTGACCTCAACTGAAAAGGAGCCATTGATGTTTTGTTTATTTCTTGGATGAACATAATGATCGTAAGTCCACAGCACTAATAATTTTAAATAATATCTGATTAAAGCAGTAATCCAATGAACATGAATGTTACAATTGAATGCCAAGCAGTTAGCACGAATGGCATTAGAGTATGCTTATCCGGCGATCTTCGGTAAGCTTTGGAAGAACCAGTGATAAGGCACCCCTATTGTAAAGTTGCACCAAAAATGTTTGTTACGTTTATGAATTATAACTATCATATTTCCTTCTATTATTTCATTGGGCTACAAGTGAAATGCACTAAGTAAACATAATCAATATTCAACATTTCTTACCCACAAAAACGAGATCTTTTGACTAGTGAAATCACCAAGTCATAGATTTTTTTTTTTTTCAAAGTTTTATAATTGCATTAATTACTTCAGCCCATTAGATGAAACACAATAAAGTTTTATTTTTTATTTGTTGTGTTTTCCTTGTAATCCGTGAATTTACGAATGCAAAAATTGACTCATTACTTTAAGAAAAGAACAATAGCTTAAAGTTTTGAAAATTAAAGAATGCTTAGAATATTTGATCTGAGAAAGGATGGGTTAGCTAGAGAATTTAGGAGGCTACACTACGGAGAATCGTGAATCCTACATCCAGTAAAAAGGAATAGCATCTTGGGCCGTTGAAATGGATGTGTAAACTATTTGGCTGGACAATCCACAAATTATTAAAAAGGTAATCATTGAATCAGGTGGATTATAGATAGAAAGGATTGTGTCATGTTTGATCTGATAAATTTAGGCTATGACAAAGTTCAATGGAGGTATGTAGACAGAGATTTTTGATCAACCTTAAGGTTTGTCAGGCCTTACTTTTATTATTTTTTTGTTCATTCATTGGTGAAGACAAAGAATTTTTTAATTGTATTAATTAGATTTAAACCAACTGATCCTAAAAATGGTAAAGAAATACAAGTAGATATGGAGAACATTAATGAAAAATGTATCACATTTCTTCAAAAAAATGGCTTTGGTTTGGATGTTAAAGAGCGGTTGAAATTACTTAAGTATCTTTGAAAGCATAGAAGTTGAAAGGAGTGCATTCTATAGCTAACAGAAGAGATTATCTTTGATAAAATTGGCATTTTGCACAATCACTTTTATTAAAACCAGTCCAATCCTATTTCAAAAGCTGATGGTTCTTATGTTTTTTACTGCATAGTTTATACTATTGTCCTGAAAATATTGATCAGTATATTGTGCAAGTCAGCCACTCTTAATGATAAATAAACAGCTTGATTTTTATATTACTGTAACTTAGTGGCGGTTATTCTATTTGTGCACATGACCACATGATCTCTCTAGCTTTATAAAAGAAAAATACAATTATTTTATAATAGTAAAAAGATTTATTTATATTTGAGTAAATCTACAGAAACGGAAATCCTACATTGAAACAGGCATGATCCACACCGCTTGAGTAGTGAATCTTCTGATCTGTGCCAAAAGCTAGAGTGAAGGCTTGATGCGCGTTAGTTGGGGTACAGCCCACCTATGTTCCCAACTTGTGCTCACTTTTCGTGTGAACATACTCATCACTCAGGTGCAAGAACTTTTTACATCATCTAATTTAGCTTATAATTGTTAATTTCATTTCCAATCCATGAATAATTAATTTATTTTCACTGCATCAATAATCTTGTTAAAAAGAAATAAATTACTCCTTATTTCTCTAATAAAAATGTCATTGTATACATTTACCCCATTTAACACCTTATAATTGTTTGGAAACTGCCTACTTTATACTGATTTAGCTGGAGTAGTAAAATCACAAAAACTGAAGGCGTCTCTACCAGTGACCGGTATTTTAAGTTGTATTTTTTAGTTTGTTTCTTTAAAGACTATGTGAGCCCCAATTGCCACTGCTCACTGGTGGATCCAGGAGGTGTGTGTGTAGTTCTCCTTTGGAAGTAGGAAAAAAAAAATTCTTGAAAACTGTTTACTGTAACATATGCAAGAGCGGCTTTTATTGATATTACAATTGAATTTTGATTGATGAATGTGAATTTTAAAATGTGAACTAAGAATTTAATGTTTTAAAGTTTCTAGGAGGGGGGAAGGGAGAGGAAGGATTGGAGGGGAGGACATCATGGTACATAGATGCTCCCTCCCACACAAACATTTTTGGATCCGCCACTGCCACTGCTGTAAGCTAGATGTATAATTTCTGATGTGTACCATGAATCTAAAATAAAGTATAAAAAGTTGAAATTGTTATAACATGATACAAGTTTTAACAAAAACAAAAAGAGAACAATTTATGCATTCGAATTACTATTTTTCAATAAATTATAGCTACAATTTTATATTAGATAAATTACCAATTTGAAGTAAATAATATGAACATATTCTTCAACCAAAAGAAATGAATAAATAACAGAATCATTCTATTGAGGATAAAACAACTTTTTTAATATAAGCTGTTTATAGTATTTCCTAGGGGGGAGTGTTTGAAAAAAACAACAACTATTTTTATAAATATTATACCTACCTATGTTTATTTTCAGGAAAATGCTGTCATAGGAGAAGAATTAAACCTGTTAAATGAAATGAAAGAACATGAGAACTCACTGAATGAAGTGAAAGAATGGTTCTTAGAAACAATGAACACTTTGAAAGAAGAAATTCAACATGGTGTAGAGAAAGTTCGAGACCTACAAGCATCATTGAAGGATGAAAGCGAGACAGAAATTAGACATCGATATGAAATCAGTAGGAACCAACTCAATCTAATGAGCATACCCCCAGAATGTGTGAACGAAGGAGATGAGGAGTTGAAAATAATGTTGAATACTAATGTTCAGGGCTTTTTACAATGTCCTAATCTCACCATTGCAGCTGAAGATGTAGTCGGCATTGGATTCGAAGCAGCAAAACTTACAGCTCAACTCCTGATTACAGCAGATGAAGTCATGAATGGTTTCGGAAGCTGTTGGTCTTGGAACCCTTTAAAATTCATATGGTGTAGTTTTGGATGGATCAAGGAGTCTGTGGTACAGTCATTCAGAAGTATCAAAGATATAAAGCAGTTCATGTCCAGCGTGAATGACCTTATAAAAGACATTATTGCTCAGTATAAATATTGTACGGATAATAGTAAACAGTTGGCTGATTTGCATACAGTCCAAGTTTTAAATCAGGTCCACAAATGTACTTTGAAAGGAGATAGAAAATTTTAATTTTGTTTATATTTCAATATCTTTTTATGGATACGTCAACTTGCTTTGATAGTACATGTACTTAAGGTGGAACTTTTATGATTGTATTAACTATCCATAAATTATCAAATCTAATATTGAGCAACCTATATTGAAACATGACAATATGACATTCAATTTTAATGTCAGGAATTGATCTTATTAAAAATTTCACTCATTGTAATTCACATAATGAATACATGAAATGTAAAGGCCATTGAGCATTGACTCTTCTTATATTTTGTTGAGTTTTCAAAATGTAAGTATTGTAACATCTATAAAATACAAATAAATATATTTATAAAGAAGATGGATTATAAATCAATACGGTGCAAATGTCTTAAGAATTAGATAAAACATATCACTCATTCAAAATGTAAAGGGTAATCTTAAAATAAGTGATTTAGTTGCAACTAATTTAAAACATGTGACAGGATCTAATCAGAAGGCATACAAGGTTTTTTTCAAACAAGTTGCAGCTAGTTCACCAGAAGTGCATATTGTTTTATCCTAATACTCGAGGGATGTTAACTGAGACAACAAAGGTCCAATTAAAAAAAATCTGGGGGTGGCAATTTTTTCCAGGAATTTCATCCCTTTCTAGATATCAGTACATATGTTTCTTATATTATCTTTTCACAATAAAACAATTGTAAATTACATTGAAATAATTTTTATTTAAGGCAAATAAATACAAATTTTAATATACACAATGCATTTTAATGTCCAATGTTGTAGACAAAGTCAATGTTTTAATCTTTGCACACAATTTATTTAATTTTCTCGTTCCCTATATGTAACAAATATTTAATTTAAATTCAGTTTATTTATATATCATTTTAATAAAATTTGTAAGCAATTTTTGAAAAAAAAATATGAAATAGTGGAGTTAAGTCTTGAAATGATTGAAATTTTTTACCATTATTATAAATAAAAAAAAGTATGACGGCACAAACACCGTTTGGGAAATAAATGCAGTGGATGGGTAAGGGTTGAAACTTGTTCCGGTTCCTGCATCAGGTATACATGTATGGTTAAATAAATTTAGATGGAGAAACGTGAGCCTCTATGTATGCCTTGTTCACAATGGCCTCGTTCATCACATTAGAGAGGGGCATCTAATTGTTGGCTTTGAGATTACTTTATGTGATAGAAAAGAATGGCCTATATTTTGAGAAGTAAGTGTGACAGGTGAGATAACTACCAATGTTTTAATTTAAAGGTGAAAAACACACAGTTTTTGTTTAATCCCTTTCATAACATTCTTTCGTGTGACCTGTTCCCATCCCGTCATCAACTTTGTAATGCTGTTTTCATCTGAGACCAAGTCAGTAAAAAAAAATCATGCTGTCTGGTAGCTATCTTGAAATATTTTCCATTTATTCAGTTCTGCAAAGTTCACTTAGTATCTCATTTTCTGGCATGGAACTAAGAATTACAAAGGATATTGAGGGAGAGGCGAAGTTTTCCGTTCAAGCTTTTTTTTTTTTTTTTACTGTTTTTTATGGATGGGAATACCCATTTATCAAATGTATCCAATACATCCAAATTACCAGTTTGAAATATGACAAATCAATTTTGACAACTGCATTTTGAAATGTATCTTTTCCATATATCCAACAAAGTTTTTTATGGACTTCTGTAGCTTATTAAAATTTTATTAAAAAACAGAGCAAAATATGATTCTTATACAATAATCTGATACCTGTTTATAATAATCTGAGAATTTAAAAAAATTATGGTTAGCTCTCTATGATTGTTTGAAAAATTCTAATTAATCTTGAAGTATCATGCTACCAGATCGAAACCATATTAAATGTGTAAGCTATATTGAGATTTGGGTAAAAATAAATTTAAAAAAAAAAATTTCCTTGGTGCAACATGTTGATATGAGTCATGTTTGTTATTGTAAAAATAAAAGAAGGCATTGGCAACACTTCCGTTAGACATGGTTGTCTGTCACATGTGGTGTAAGTTCATTCTAGTGTGTTAAATAAACGGATTTACATCTAGAGTGTTCTCTATCTGTTTTCCCATGAAATTATTCTTATTCTAACAGTTGATGTACCAGGAGACAAGTGGTGTTGTTCCAGTGGATATCCCTGAAAAAAAAAAAAAAATCATTTAAGGCATTTGAAAGACAGTTGTTGATTACAATTTTTATTTAATTAAACTAATATTATAAACAATAAAACAAACAGATTTTTTTTTTGGAACAATAATTTTCAAATTTAATGGGTGTCCATTATTAATAGCTATGGTCGCTCCAAGGCAGGTATTCATGTGCTATGAATGTTACAAATAACACAGAAATATATTTTCAATCGATCAACCACTTACAGTTGCCTTTCCTATAGAGCCAAGCGGAGAACCTTCCAGCATGCTGTCTCTAAAATGAACTTCGATAGCCATGGAAATGATAGATTAGAAAATGAATAGCAGTGGACTTTTCTACACCATTAATGCATACAATCATAGTGACATTGATGGCACGCTATGCTGAGGTAATCTGGTCAACATGCTTAGCTCCTCTCTCAGCCGGTAAACTCC
This sequence comes from Rhaphigaster nebulosa, assembly GCA_948150685.1. Classification (NCBI taxonomy): domain Eukaryota; kingdom Metazoa; phylum Arthropoda; class Insecta; order Hemiptera; family Pentatomidae; genus Rhaphigaster; species Rhaphigaster nebulosa. Next base: position 102,274,761 of record OX411309.1, on the reverse strand, counting down.
TTTTTACTCCCGTCTTGCTACGATGCATGTTAGTTTTAATTAGTTTTGTTAATAAGGAACAAGTAATTTACTCATAATTAATTTAACTTCAGTTCTGGGACCATGCTATACGAAGGGATTCAGGAAATCACTGCCCCCTGTATAACATGTATTTTTGTTCCCTAGTACATCAATGTTTACTTTCCTAAAATAACTCATAATAACTTTTTAAATACCGCACTGACCAATCAAAATCTTTTATTATTCCATAGCTAAATAAAACCACTTTCACAAATAAGTATTGTTCTGAACATTATAGATAATAGTAATGTCAAAGTGAAAACTTCATTAGTTGATACAATATTTTTACTCATCAGAATCCAAAACACAACCTGTTCCTGACAGGTAACTGATGGCTCAAAGAATCTCAGATTCAAGCTGTAGTTAGGTCAAGTAAAAAGAAAATTTTCCAAGTGGGAGGGGGAAAAAAAACCTTTCCTACAGCATGGAAATAAAAATGAAATCTTATTTCCATGCTGATTATGACATCCCGTATGTCTCAGTTTCGACATACCGGAAACCGCCGAGCATATCGTCGTAGCCTATGCCGTCTATGTTTTTAAAAGAGGAGCTGAAAGTGATGGGATGATCATTTAGGATTAACGAATATGTGTATATATACTATATGTGCATGTGGGTGAGTTTAATTGAGCTAATCGCAGAATGACTCATCGAAATCAAGACTTTTAATCCATACATCGTGGCGACTAGATTAAAGTAACGAATTTGAATATAGTTACTTTTCAAAACCGAAAATAAGTGCTTTATGTTCTACTTGTAACTTCCTCAGTGCAAATTTTTTTTTTATCTCACGGTCTATAAATTCTGAGCCCTAAATTAGTGTTCATAAGATTTTATTTTGCAAAAATATGCTTCTGGTAAATTAATAAGACTAAGGAATTCCTAAACTGCGATTTTTCACATTCATTAGCTATACTTTGTGGCGTCGAAACATATACATATATGTAAGCAGGAAACTGTTTAAAATTTAATCGCTACTTAACAAAGATTTTGGCATATCTTTTAAAATAATGGATAAGGATTAAGTGCTGTCAGTGCTTTCTGATCATTGGGGATAAATATTTGAGAAATCTGTTTGTAAACATACTTATATAATTTATATCACCGCTTACTACGGAATAATTTATCCCATTTTTTAATTTTTATTATTACGTTTGTTTATTTTATAACCACATTATAATTATTTGATGGTTGAAGTGACATTGAGTACCTCATAATAATTTAGATAAGCTTCTTTATCTGTTGTACCTTAATCAATTCTATAAAAAGGAAGTGTTCATTCTCTATTGGCTATAACTGAAGATGTTCGTAACCATTGCTATCTTCTCAGTTTTTCTCTGCTCTGTCCAGGTTAGACATAAAATTACCCAGTTAATTTATTTCCGTGTTTTATTATAATGGACTCCAATGAAAGTATATTTCTTAAATTGTATCCATCTATATTCTTAGCTCATACCCAATTGAAGATGATAATTTGAATGAATAAGATACATTTCTCACCATTAATGATGCTTCACTTTCCTTTTTTTCATTGGAGATGATATAGCAATATTCGTAGTGGTCTTCGTAATCCATAAATAAAGTTCAGGCTAAAGAAAAAATAGATTACCAACCTTTATTACGTAATGTTTGCAGTTTTTTTATATCTTCTGTAGGGAATTAGACAATGTATAGTTTGAAGCACAGGCTTATTTTTAAAATTAATTATTATAATAACTTTTTTCCTTAAAGCATGCTTAAAAATGTGTAATAAATTTCTTTAAAGCACATATAAGTTGAAATTATCATTATAATTGCTTAATGCATAGTTTTTGAAATAGCTAAAAGATAAACATTAAAAATGAAACAAACTCTAATAAACCAATTATTTTTATAATTTTGAAGATAATACTCGACCCTGTTGTTTTATTTAAATAACTGTACCCACACGGCATTGCTCGTGAAAAGAATTGCAAGTTAGATACCCTCCCAAATTTCAATTTTTTTTTTTTATGTTTAACTTTTAAAAGATGATGTGAGTAACAGGAAAAAGAACTATTGTTCTTATCATTCCTAATCGTCATTCATCATCATACTGTAGTTTGTACAAAACTTTTAGAAACAACTCTAAAAAAAAGAAAAGATTTTAGTTTAACTTTGACTTTTTTAAACACATTAATTATATATAGCATATTTCATCATACTTAATGCTTTATGAAATGAATGGGAAAGTAAATAAAAGTATTATAGCGAACAAAGATTCACCGAAGAAACTCATCATTCAATCCAATACCCTTGCTTTGCCATGGCTGTGTGGACTGAAAGGAAAGTAAGAAAAAGGGTGTTTTTTTACAAAAAAAATAATTTTTTTTATTGTAAAGCTAATACTATTACAAATGTGATTTTATTACTCATACAACCATAGGAAATCTAGAAAAAATGTGTGTTTTTTTTGTAATTAAGTCATATTTCTTTAATATATTTCAAATTGAAACTTGAATTCTGAATATATTTTCTAAAGGCACTTAGACTCTTTTGCATTTCTATACTTCGATTATTAGAACTCTTAGGGGAGGAAGGAGGGGAGACTTCCAGAACTTCCAACGAAACAGCCGGGGAACGAACAGCTTTTCGAAGAGTTTAATGTTTATAAACCTTTTCGAAGAAATTCTCTAAACGATAGTGAAAAATGCATCAAAATCGACTGACTACTTTTCAAGTTTTGTGATCAAAAACATAAGCAGGCTGAAATTTTATATCCTAGAACAACCGTTGGTAAAAAATGAATTTTCTTTTATAAAGAAGTGCTCTTCTTGTGTGCTGTATTTTTCGTTCGTTTTTTTCTGAATTAATTTTTAATCATTGAAATAGAAATCGAATAATAGTGAATAATAATACTTTTATGTTTGCACTACCCTAAAGTGGAGTTAGTTATAATCCTGGGAGTTGGAATAGTTGCAACCCCACAACAGCAACGCCACTTTATGGTACCTGGAAAAAAAAAAATTGGTTCTTAATTATGAGTTTGTTTATCTTTCTCTAAAATACCTTTCATCATTACAGGGAGATGGAGCTAACCCAGAAAATAATTTGGATGCTAAACTGTACATGAAACAGCATCAACAATTTCTGGTAGATTTGAAGGGATGGCTCTCCGATATGATAAAGAATATGAGAGCCCAAGTGGAAGAAACTACCCAGAACTTTCAAGAGCTTCCCAACACTCTCATAGAAGATGGAAAAACACAGCTGGAACTTCATTACGCCCAGACCTTGCAAGAATTAACGGTATCCTCCGCTCCTCAGGATTGCATCACCGCTGGACAACTAGAGCTGAAGCAACTCCAAGCCAATAACCTCAACAGCTTCCTAAGCTGCAGAAACCTAACTGCAGGTGTGAAGGACATCATTAGAATGGGACTGGAGATCGGCAAGCTCACTACTCAGATCCTACTTACTGCAAATGAAGTCCTCAACGGCTTTAATGACTGCAAAACTTGGAACGTCTTCAAGTTCTTCTACTGCAGTTTCAATTGGGTCAAGGACAGCTTAACTGACATCTACAAATGTTTCACAGCCGTTTCAAATTTTAACACGAAGATGGGTGCTCTTATTTCAGACTTGAAGAATCAGATCGATTATTGCATGCATGGAAGTAAAGCGACAGCTTTAATGCACCATGTTCAAGTGCTCAGTAATATTCAACAATGCGTAACTAAAGCAAGATAAAATGCCAACTTTTTTTATATAAACTCTTTTCTGATTTTATCCATATATATTATATTATATAAGAAAACATAAAATAATACGTAATTATTCAATTCAATTCTGAGATCATACATATACAATAATCAACTCTGGAGAGGTAAGGTGCGGGTCTGGGAGTTAAGTACATAACTTTATTTCGACGGAGATCAACTGTCGAGACTTAAACAGATCTGCTTTTGTAATATATTTCATTAAACTAATAATTAAAAAATCTAATTTTTATTCCTTTAAAGTAACCTCAATGAACTCAATAAAGAGTTTTACGATATATTTACTTGCTATGTTACAAATTTAGCATTTCTTACAATAGTGTAGTGTATTTTTTATCATATCTTTGATATTGTACATCAGTCAATTTCGACTAATCAGTCAACGATTTATGAACACTTAAAATTATCATCGCTCTTTAATAATTTGAACATTAAATTTTCGAATATTTAAAGTTAAGTATTTAATTAGGGATTGATGAATTATTTGCCACTTCTATAATTTTGTTTTATTGAAAACATTTTTTTTATTTTTTTTATTATTATTGAACATAATACAAGCTGCCACACTCAAGGGCAATGAGTATTAGGGCTGAAGTACCCATTCACACTGTATGTACAAACTATATACATAATAAAATAAATATAAAGAAAAATAAATTGATAAAATAAAGGACACTAAGATACATGAGATAAATAAATGTACAATGTTAACCAAATAAGAAAGAATAAAATAAAATAAAATAAATAAAAATTCTAGGTTACATTCATACATATACATATTTACATTCTGCCCAGGGAACTCCGAGCCATGCCCTGCCCTCCACTTGTGGATGACAAGGCAAGACTCAAAGAGGTCCCAGCGCTTCTCTCTGAGCTGCATCACTGGATTAAAGCCAGTGGAGACTGAATGAAAGCACTAGAGCCACAGTCGCTCAGGACTTGAGTGCAAGATCTGGCCATTGCCAGGACTCCAATAGTATATTTACCAATAGTATTTTTACAGAAGGTCTCGTGGCCACAGCCGCTTCACCCTACGAGGAGGATTATAGGGATGGCTTGAGCTGGATAGGGACTGTGCTAAGGGATTTGGATGGCAGGTAAGGTTCTGGTGAAAGTTTGAAAATTTGGATGGAATATATTGAAAACTAGTTTCGAATGTGATACATTCATCTTCAGTTCTAAAAACACACAAACAAATCAAAAATAAGCAGTTCAAAATATAGTTTGGTATTATAATACATATTAAATTAGATATAATATAAATCAGTATTATAAAACATTTATGAATTATGAATTTAATTAAGACTAGAAATCACATACATGTTGGTATTCACCAAGGTTTAAATGTATTTGATTCCTTGTCTTAATTAAACTCTGAATTCATAAATGTTTTGTAATGCTTATTTATATTACATCTAATTTAATATGTATAATAATACCAAACAATATTTTGAATTTCTTATTTTTGAATTTTTTGTGTGTTTTTAGAACTGGAGATGAATGTATGACATTCGAAACTAGTTTTCAATAAAACAAAATTATAGAAGTGGCAAATACTTTATCAATCCCTAATTAGATTGATCCTTCTATACCATCATGCGGATATCAACTGATTAAGAACTTGATGAATCATTATAATTGATTTATAATGATAATAATGGTTTCCTAGAATTATAACTTTCATTTAATTTTCATTTCTGTATAATACACAACAAGCGTTATGAGGAAACCATCTAATATTTAAATTGACATTTTTTTTTTCAATATAATAAAGATATTAATGCATATGAAGCATGTAATTCGATAACTTGCATATTTCGCGATATAGTTTCTTATAACTTATAAATAACTTGATACGTATATAATAAACACGCTAAAAATCAAGAGAAACAGGTGAATAAATAGGGTCCTTAAAACCAATTGTGTGATATTAGATTCTGTTATTTCAAGATTTCATCTATGCATAGATAAATAGAAAAATAGCATTTTTCTCAGCCAAAAAATATTAGATCTGGCTAAATGTCATCTTTGAGAGGGAGACTTGATTTACATTCCGCAGTTGGACCATTGAAATCATTAATACAAATAACATAATATTGGAACTTCCTATAGGCAAAATGATATTTCAGGAAATCAGAGTATCTATGTGATATGGTCTTGTTACAAACCAGGAATGATATTATTTAGCTTGTAATATTTTGTGAATAAGTGAAATGAACTTTCCATTGCTACTATATATTTTTAATTGACGTCGAGAGAGCAATTTATATTAACAAATTAAAAAATAAAGAATTGTCCGTATTACTTCTATATGAGTAATTTCTTTGTAATAAAAACACTTGATTTTTATCATTGTTCAAATATTGAAAATGATAAAGTGGAACCAACTTAAACAGCTGCGTAGTTAAGTCATCAATAACGGCACATTTCCTCCTCCGATGATATTTCTGCCCAACCACTAAATGTAGTTATTACCTAATTTCTTCAACTTGTACGCCTATTGTACTTTGAATTGAACTGTAGACCAACAATAAAAAAAATGGATCCCCTTGAACCTTATCTATATTTTCTTTCCTTAATAAAAAAAAAACAAAAACAAAATATCTTTCATATTTGCAGCAAGATTTTTATGCATATACTTCCATTACATTATAATTCCTTTTCACTATCTTTTTGTTCTATTGTCAAAATTCCTCGATATCGCCAAGTCTAAATTTTCCTAAATTTTCAAGTTTCCTTTCTCGAAAAACACGCGAGTTACTGCTTTCATCATAATTTCTCGCCGTTCCAATTAAGGATACCTGGAGTGCTGGGCTCACTGGGGTTCTTGATAACAAATTAAAACATTTAGCAGCAGAAGGAGTTATACATTATAAGCAATGTGTTATTTTAATTAAGTATTTCATATTTTCTTTTCTGTACCAAAATGTTTTCGTTTTTCTTTTGAAATATTCCAAAACAATTCTTCCGAACACCGTAGATCAGTGGTTTCCGATTGGTGGTCAGGGAGAGTTGCCATGTAAGTGAAGATTATGAAAGCGATGTTCATTTAGAGATTATGGCTATCTATTTTTAAACAAAAAATGAGTACGTTAATCCTTGAAGTCTTATTGTAAGAAATATTTTATTGTTTATCTTTCCTGAGTTTTGAGTGTTAGTTGAAAAGTTTTAATATGTAAATGGGCTATAAAAGTGTCAAAATGCACTTTCAAGCATCCTAATCTTCAAACAGTTTCAGAAGGAGACTCTCCTTTAGCCTATGAGGTTTGAACCTCCGTAGGTTTGCCAAAGATTTCATAATATTTCATACCCCCAAGTCGGCACACGGTTCAATTTCTGGTCTAATGGTCCACCCTCCATTAAGGCTTTAGAAGTTCTTCTCAATTTAACACTGTTTCACCTATGGCTGAAAGGTAAAGCGGTTATTGCCTACCTAAGAATCAAAGAGAATAAACAGTAGCAGGCGTGGAGAGAATCTACAGGCAACTTAGAAATTGCCAAAGTAGTAGAAAAAGAGTTATCAGTTTTTCAATATTGTTGTCCATCACTTGATAGAAACCTCATTCTATATTCTAGAATAAGCTAGTTTATTCGACAATGAACAAGGTTCAGTATTCATTCAAATAGACAGCCCAACCTGCATTACGGATGGATCAAGGAAAGACTCGACAGGTTTTTTTTTTTTTTTTTTTTTTTTTCCAATCCCTCAAACAGAAAAGAACATTAATAAAACAAATAATTAGATAAATTATAAACTTGATGTACTTTATCTTTTACTACCTGTTGGTATTTGAAGGTCTGATGACTATTTACAATTGGAATGATATTTCCCAGTCAGGGAATTTTCTCATTATTTAGAGGTGAGGGTCCTCTTCTAGTTGTTTGTTAAATAAAAATACCTACTACTAAAAACTATATACAAGATTAATAATGATAATATTTACAATATTTACATGGTTATATTAACAAAGGATGGATATAAGAGAGTGGTGCTGGGATGGGACTAGGAAGTAGGCAGGACGGGGCGATGGGATAGGATATTGGGAGTGGGGGTGCTTTAGAAGCGGCTTCAAGTATGGTGTTGACCGGGTTGAGTGGTCCCTTTCGGCCCTGCCATCTGGCAGGAAGGGAGGATGGGGTGATGGCCCGGAAGAGTGGGTTAAATGAGGCAGGGATGTTGTCAAAGAACTTTATGCTGTTGAACAGTGTCGAGTTGTAATTCATTGTGAATGTGTGCCATGTTCCGTCTTTCGAGAGATGTTCGTTTTGTGATTTTTTGTATGTTTGGAGAGACTTCAGGGCTGAGGGGTATAGGTAGTGCAGGATGGGGGCACCGTGAAGCAGTGTAGGCCTAAGGATGGCTTTGTAGATCAGGATCTTGAGTCTGAGTGACAGCCCTGGTGAATAGAGTAAGTGATTTAGTTGGTGTGTAGTGGCTTTGGCTATCTGTATCCTGTGTTTTGTGTGAGCTGTAAATGATAGGTGTGATTCCAATTTCATACCGAGGTATGTTAGCTGTCTTTTATTCTGTATGGTTTGCCCATTCAGTTTTGGCTGTTTTTTGAGTGTTTTCTTGTATGAAAATGCGATTGCATCAGTTTTTTGTGTGTTTATGTGGATATTAATGTTTTTAAGTTGGTCTGTGATTTCTTGGGCTACTGTTTCGGCCTTGCACATGGCGTGATCTGCATTCATGCTTGCTGTATATATATAGCAATGTCATCAGCATATGCCGCTGCACAAATCGCTTTTGTACATCATCAATCTTTTGCCCTACTATATGGGCTGTGTATATGTTGAAAAGGACTGGCGCAAGGACCGAGCCCTGGGGAACACCACAGGTAACTGGGCGCGGGGTGGAGATCTTAGTTTTGACACGGACAGAAAAAGTCCGGCCACTGAGGTATGAGCCAATAATGTCGACCAGTTGGTCCGGGAATCGGTGAAGCCGGAGTTGATCAATTAAGGTAGAGTGGGATACAGAATCAAATGCCTGTGTGCAATCTAACGAGATCATTGCTGTAGCAAGATTTTTATTGAGGTTTTTAGCTCTATCATACTGTAGTTTTGCTACGTGATGATAACAGACAGGTTTAACGGGTGCGAGGGTCTATATAGAGGATTTAGACATTAATTTAAGTATTCCATTGGGCAACCACTCTACTGTGTTCCAGGCAGAAGTGTATGTTATATTGTCCGCAGTACGGGCATATACGGAAGTGTTAGCTGCGATAGGGCTGGTATAACTATATACTTCGACAGCCATTTTGTTCTTCAAGCCCTGGAATCCCCTATTGTGACTTCCGCACGGGTAAAAGAATGCAAACAGGCATTAGAGTCACTTGCTTGCTCCAAGAGTTTAAAATTAGTTTGAGTTCCTGGCCATAAAGGAATCGTAAGCAACGAGATGGCTGAGATCCCTATCTTGGGGCCTGAAACTTCGTATCTCGAAAAGACATCAGCGAAAGGAGGTCCACGATTGGAGATGGAGAGCTGCAGGTGAAGAGTGTAGAGATTGCGTTGCCCTTAGCCAAGCTAAGCTTCTAATTAATAAACTCTCTGCTTCTAGAACCAAGTGGCTGCTGGATCTCAAATGAAAGGAACTCCTACTGTAAATCGGAGTACTCATAGGTCTCTGCAGGCTTAAAAGACACTTAAAGGCTTGTGGAGTAGTAGAAGACGAGTTCTGCCACTTCTGTAGGTAGGCACCAGAGACTGCTCTACATTACATAGCTGGCTGCAACAGATATGCGTCATTTAGGTATAGACTGCTAGGATCTGACAGAATCCTCCATTGAATGGACGTCCCTTCTAAACTTCATCAGGAAAACCAGAGGGTTCGATACGGAGAAAAATAGGTTTTCTCTAATGGTCTTCACCGGGGTAGGCAAAAAGGACCACTAGGCCCACTTGCCGGTTTTAGTCCCCCACCAGTAGATACATCACATTACTCCGAAACATATGAGGGAAATATAAATTTATACCATCAAATTACTCTTATTGATGTTGTAAGTATATATTTTTGTATATTTCATCATTTGATAAAAAAGTAATCACAGTTTTTGTTATAGATTTTTTTTTCATTTTATTATTATTTCTAATAAAATTTCATTAATTTTCAGATTTTGGTTTATTATTTTCAATAATAGACCTTTGGAATCGACCTAAGAAAATTTTTTTGTAACCCCCCTCAAAATTTGAGGTTTTACGTTTCAAGATACGTAGAATCCAAATATCGAATAAAAAAAAAATCCGTCCGTCCGCCGTCTTTTATATGAAATTTTATATGAAAATAAAATCATATTTGTTGTAGAGACATTGTTTTTTTACAGCTCTTCAAAATGCGTCAGTAATTCATGCCTGATCTTTATCTTGTACATAAAAGTACCCACGGTGTTTGCTTTAACACATGCTGTTGGTAGATCAACTATTGTGTGTTGGTTTCACCGGATATTTGAGGGCTACTCTTCAGGTCCAACAATTAAAATATCTGACGTTAGAAATTTGGTGTGGCGCCTCTTTCATTCTGTGCTCTATTTCATAATAAAATACAGGTACAAGTCGGAAAAGTACAAGTGGAAAGGTTAGTGTTTAGAGGTTGCAAGTTACTTATCGTTATTAGATAATAATAATTTTATTCATTTTTTTTTAAATTAATGTTTTTTAATATAACTATTTTAAATGTTATCGTGTTCCAACATTATAACAATGGTTTCACAATATATACATTATATATAAATATATATATATATATATATATATATATATATATATATATATATATATATATATACGCCGTCCGCGGCTTTTCTCCGAGACTACTGGACCGATTTTCTTGAGATTCGGTACCAAAGTCACAGGTCACCCCGGGATGATCCTCGGAACTCGACATTATAATCCGTCTGTTTGTTTCAAAATAGCGGCCGATTAGAGATCTCATAAGTCCATAACTCGATAATTTATAAAGATAGAGAGAAAATGTAAGGTGTTTTGGAATCAGCATAACGAGAAATGAGAAAAAAAATTGAAAAACAAAAAATCTGTATAATTACCGATTAAATATCTAATAAGCCCATAACTCGGTCATTTATAAAGATAGAGAGAAAATGTAAGGTGTTTTGGAATCAGCATAACCAGAAATGAAAAAAAAAAAAAAAAAAAAAAAACTTGAAAAACAAAAAATCTGTATAATTACCGATTAAATATCTAATAAGCCCATAACTCGGTCATTTATAAAGATAGAGAGAAAATGTAAGGTGTTTTGGAATCAGCATAACGAGAAATAAAAAAAAAAAAAATCTGTATAATTACCGATTAAATATCTAATAAGCCCATAACTCGGTCATTTATAAAGATAGAGAGAAAATGTAAGGTGTTTTGGAATCAGCATAACCAGAAATGAAAAAAAAAAAAAAAAAAAAAACTTGAAAAACAAAAAATCTGTATAATTACCGATTAAATATCTAATAAGCCCATAACTCGGTCATTTATAAAGATAGAGAGAAAATGTAAGGTGTTTTGGAATCAGCATAACGAGAAATCAAAAAAAAAAAAAAAAAAAATCTGTATAATTACCGATTAAATATCTAATAAGCCCATAACTCGGTCATTTATAAAGATAGAGAGAAAATGTAAGGTGTTTTGGAATCAGCATAACCAGAAATGAAAAAAAAAAAAAAAAAAAAAACTTGAAAAACAAAAAATCTATAATAATTGCCGATTAAAGATCTTATATACTCATAACTTGGCCATTTATAAACATAGAGGAGAAATGTAAGGTGTTTTGGAATCAGCATAACGAGAAATGAAAAAAAAAATGAAAAAAAAATTGAAAAACAAAAAATCTGTATAATTACCGATTAAATATCTAATAAGCCCATAACTCGGTCATTTATAAAGATAGAGAGAAAATGTAAGGTGTTTTGGAATCAGCATAACGAGAAATAAAAAAAAAAAAAACTTGAAAAACAAAAAATCTATAATAATTGCCGATTAAAGATCTTATATACCCATAACTTGGCCATTTATAAACATAGAGGAGAAATGTAAGGTGTTTTGGAATCACCATAACGAGACAGGAAAAAAAAAAAAAAAATTGAAAAACAAAAAATCTGTATAATTACCGATTAAATATCTAATAAGCCCATAACTCGGTCATTTATAAAGATAGAGAGAAAATGTAAGGTGTTTTGGAATCAGCATAACGAGAAAAAAAAAAAAAACTTGAAAAACAAAAAATCTATAATAATTGCCGATTAAAGATCTAATATACCCATAACTTGGCCATTTATAAACATAGAGGAGAAATGTAAGGTGTTTTGGAATCAGCATAACAAGGCATTAACATAATAAAAAAGTTAGGTGCTTTTATTTTATTTAAACCAAAGCTAACGAAAATCCCTACAATACAAACTAGAAATCACCTAAATCGGACCATTATTAGCTGAGATATAGCTTAATGAACTCCGTTTTTATTTTTTCCTAGTGAAGTGCACATCAAATATTTCCTCTGTATCATTTTACATCACAGCCTACTTGCATTGAGGCAGTTTTTTTAATTAACACAGTTCGGCACTCTCACGGCGAACATCTTGTGACAAGCTTCAAATTTCTTTTCCTTTGGTACCTACTGCTTCATATTTTTTACTTTGACAGAATAGATATTTTAGTGGAATAATAAACAAGTGGAATAAATAAGTGGCAATAATAAACCATTGTGTAATAATTTGCAGCGTTTTTTAAAATATCGTGAAATCAACACTAGAACAATCAATGATATAATTATTCTTATATCAATTCAAAATTTTATATATTTTAAATTAAAAAAAAAATGATATAGCACATCCAGAATGAAAGGGACAAAACTCAAAAAATGTATTCCTGTTAGAAAGAACATTAGACACAGATTAAGCTCTGTACAGGTTGGACAAAAATAACTGATAAAATTTGAAGGGCTACAAAAAACCAATAAATGTTTTTAAATAAAGTAAAAATAAATGAAAATAGTTTTATTTCTGTGGATTTTGAAAATTACATCTTCCAAACTTCATGGATGGGAAATTTTCCTCAAACCTCTTAGCGAATATCGTGTGGCTTGAGCCGTGGCTCCATCTTGTTGGAACCATACATCTTTTGCGTCTATTTCATCCAACTTAGATCAAAGGATAGTCCCCAACATGTGCACGTTACGTTCGGAGGTCATATGTAGTTGCCGTTACAATTCCATCCTCAGAAAAGTGAGGCGGATAACATTGACGTCACCAACAGCCACAGTGTCCTTCCGAAATGTATCAGTTATTCCACCAGAAATAACTAGAAAGGGTGATGGAAAATTTCCGAGAACGTCTTCGGCAATGCGTAGTCAAAAACGGCCAACATTTGAAAGATTTAATTTTTAAAACCCATTGAAATAGAACTATTTTCAATATATCTTTTGAAAATAAAATCATATTTGTTGTAGAGACATTGTTTTTTTACAGCTCTTCAAAATGCGTCAGTAATTCATGCCTGATCTTTATCTTGTACATAAAAGTACCCACGGTGTTTGCTTTAACACATGCTGTTGGTAGATCAACTATTGTGTGTTGGTTTCACCGGATATTTGAGGGCTACTCTTCAGGTCCAACAATTAAAATATCTGACGTTAGAAATTTGGTGTGGCGCCTCTTTCATTCTGTGCTCTATTTCATAATAAAATACAGGTACAAGTCGGAAAAGTACAAGTGGAAAGGTTAGTGTTTAGAGGTTGCAAGTTACTTATCGTTATTAGATAATAATAATTTTATTCATTTTTTTTTAAATTAATGTTTTTTAATATAACTATTTTAAATGTTATCGTGTTCCAACATTATAACAATGGTTTCACAATATATACATTATATATAAATATATATATATATATATATATATATATATATATATATATATATATATATATATATATATATATACGCCGTACGCCGTCCGCGGCTTTTCTCCGAGACTACTGGACCGATTTTCTTGAGATTCGGTACCAAAGTCACAGGTCACCCCGGGATGATCCTCGGAACTCGACATTATAATCCGTCTGTTTGTTTCAAAATAGCGGCCGATTAGAGATCTCATAAGTCCATAACTCGATAATTTATAAAGATAGAGAGAAAATGTAAGGTGTTTTGGAATCAGCATAACGAGAAATGAAAAAAAAATTGAAAAACAAAAAATCTGTATAATTACCGATTAAATATCTAATAAGCCCATAACTCGGTCATTTATAAAGATAGAGAGAAAATGTAAGGTGTTTTGGAATCAGCATAACCAGAAATGAAAAAAAAAAAAAAAAAAAAAAACTTGAAAAACAAAAAATCTGTATAATTACCGATTAAATATCTAATAAGCCCATAACTCGGTCATTTATAAAGATAGAGAGAAAATGTAAGGTGTTTTGGAATCAGCATAACGAGAAATCAAAAAAAAAAAAAAAAAAAATCTGTATAATTACCGATTAAATATCTAATAAGCCCATAACTCGGTCATTTATAAAGATAGAGAGAAAATGTAAGGTGTTTTGGAATCAGCATAACCAGAAATGAAAAAAAAAAAAAAAAAAAAAACTTGAAAAACAAAAAATCTGTATAATTACCGATTAAATATCTAATAAGCCCATAACTCGGTCATTTATAAAGATAGAGAGAAAATGTAAGGTGTTTTGGAATCAGCATAACGAGAAATCAAAAAAAAAAAAAAAAAACTTGAAAAACAAAAAATCTATAATAATTGCCGATTAAAGATCTTATATACTCATAACTTGGCCATTTATAAACATAGAGGAGAAATGTAAGGTGTTTTGGAATCAGCATAACGAGAAATGAAAAAAAAAATGAAAAAAAAATTGAAAAACAAAAAATCTGTATAATTACCGATTAAATATCTAATAAGCCCATAACTCGGTCATTTATAAAGATAGAGAGAAAATGTAAGGTGTTTTGGAATCAGCATAACCAGAAATGAAAAAAAAAAAAAAAAAAAATCTTGAAAAACAAAAAATCTATAATAATTGCCGATTAAAGATCTTATATACCCATAACTTGGCCATTTATAAACATAGAGGAGAAATGTAAGGTGTTTTGGAATCAGCATAACGAGAAATGAAAAAAAAAATGAAAAAAAAATTGAAAAACAAAAAATCTGTATAATTACCGATTAAATATCTAATAAGCCCATAACTCGGTCATTTATAAAGATAGAGAGAAAATGTAAGGTGTTTTGGAATCAGCATAACCAGAAATGAAAAAAAAAAAAAAAAAAAAAACTTGAAAAACAAAAAATCTATAATAATTGCCGATTAAAGATCTTATATACCCATAACTTGGCCATTTATAAACATAGAGGAGAAATGTAAGGTGTTTTGGAATCAGCATAACAAGGCATTAACATAATATATATATATATATATATATATATATAAGTTATGTTCTTCACAGCACAAAACATAAAAAAAAAGAGAAAAGGATAAGAACAGACACACTCAAGAGTGATTAAACACTGACTTTATTTGCGTTCTAAGCCACTATATATAATATTACTATTGTTTAAATTCTACATGTAGGATTAGCTGTTGTATTATGACTGATCATAACTTAACTCTCCAGCCAGTTTTTGAATATTTTTCAGAAACTCACATAAAGCATACCTTGTACCACATACCAAATGAAATAAAGCCATAAAAAAACAGTACAAACAAAAATGTCTTACTTCTATACAGTATCAAAATTATCTAATATGCTATCAAACTTAACTATCCCTAATATAAAAATAATATATACAAAAAAGAATATCAATAAAAATGTAAAAAAAAAAAAATACAAAAAATGCATCTTCTGCAGTTGAACTAAACTCTAAACCTACTCTTAGAAAAGAGGACTTCATCATTGAGGTTGCTGGGTCTCTCCCACCGGAATTTTTAGTTGTTTAATATAAACTGTCCGTTGTTTTCGTGGCTCAGCCACACTCCGAATCGTGACCAAGTTGTGTTCCCTGATCACTATTAATCCGAACGGCCCTGCGTATCGCAAAGGTTCTTTTGTTCTGTTGGACCCTATTCGTCGATATACAATGGTCCCGATACGAAGATCGCCCATCCTATCTCTGAGCCCAGTATTCTCTCGGGCAACGCTCCTACGCTTCTCATTGGCTAAACGCCCGCGTGCTTTGTCCCATATTTTCGTGAGGGCCATTCTGTTGATCCGCAGCTGCTCTACCATGTGCTCATCTACGATCGTAACCCAAATAGAGCCTCGAATGGAGCAAATCCCGTCGCCATGTGGATCGACTGGTTGTATGCTGCAATTGCTCTGGGCTATGCATCATCCGCGTCCAGACCCTTATCGACGCGTTGGTGATACCCCAATGGAGTAGTATGGAGTCTCTCTATACTACCCTTACTTAGGGTGTCCAGGTGTGTTCCAATGTCACGTGACACTGCGCGTATCTGGGCATTATCAAATACTCGCCCCCTGCCCGATGCTATTTTCTCTAATATCCCGTAGAATTCCCGTAGACTCTATGATTAGTCTTACCCTGGTGGTGGGCGATCGTTACCTCCCTCTGTTGTGCCGGATCCCGAACGGTTTCCACCATCAGTGTGCACCGAATGAACGTCCTATCCGCGCCGATGTTTTCCGTCCGCCATAAATGCCAACTTTTCTCCCACACCGTGACATTCCGCACGTATACGTAGTATGTATCTCCCGGCCTCGATGCGTCTTTTAAGGCTCTACACATTTGCTCTTCTTATAGCCCCGCTGTTCGATCAAATGGCGATGATCTTACATCGTCCTAGCGCCGAATAATCCATTTTCATTATTCCGGAAGTCCTTTTTTCCAAATTATTTGCCGCAGTGTATTGTTAACAATTTCTTGTCTTTCTTCCAACTCTGTTGGCCGTTCCCCTACCTCCTCCTCCGTACCCGACGATTCTCGTGCCTCTTCTGATCCCTGCGCTTCTCGTTCCCCCTCTCCCTCCGGTGTCCATTCCCGAACGTAACGTTGCAACTCCCCGGAAGGTTCCCCTGGCTCTGGTTCGATTGCGTTTACGTGCAAGGCGCGGGATAACCAGTCCGCCACGGCGTTGGGTTTTCCTGATTTATATATTATTTCCTGGTTAAAATGATTAAATATCTCCTTCCAAACACGTACGGTCGGAAGTGTACAACCGCCCACACGATTCCCAATAATTCTCGCTCGAGTGCACTCTACCGAGTTTTCGCATCCGTGAGTGGTACTGGCATACGCCACGGGCCGCTCTCCCTTCTCCCCATCCTGCGATAACACTGTCCCCAATGCATACTCACTCGCATCCGTGGTGACTGAGAATGGTCTGGCGAAATCTGGGAACGCGAGGACCGGTTCTCTCTGCAATTGCAGCATGCACTTTCTAACATTCTCTTCCATCTCGGGCTTGATGCGAACTGTTCGTCCCTTTTCTGGCATTCCGTTCAACGGAACTCACTTCTCGGCCATCTCCGGAACGAACGGGCGATAATAGTTTAGGGTTCCCGAGAGCCTCCGGATTCCCTATATATCGTTGTGGACTGTCATCCTTGCAATTGCCTCCACTTTCCGTATACCCGGTCGTACCCGGTATCGTATGCCCGAGGAAATTTCCACTTCCCTCTCTACTTTACAAGGACCACTCAGTGTAACCAGTTTACAAGTTCATGCCCTAACCTCTGGGGTCCTCTTTCCTGTACATAATGTTTTAATCATATTTTGCCCTATCAATGTACACGAACTACCCGTATCTACCAAACATTTGCACCCTCTCACAATCTCAATAATAGGCAACCCCCACACTCATTCACTATATTGTTTATTCTATTCTAGTTGCCTCTCCTCTCACACCATCCTCATTCTTGACTTCGTTCTTTCCTTACCTCTGCTACTCTTCGTCCTTCTCTCTATCGCCTGCTCCTTACTCCCGCCGCTTTCTTGTTGTCTGGTTCGGTCCCCTCCGTCTCCGATGCTGATGTCTCTTATAACCTAGGTGAATCCAAACTTGTCTCCGCCACACCCGCTGCGCATTAATCTCCATTGGCTCCCCGCGGTCCGTTTCTCTACGCCGCATGTAAGGACACTGTCTTGCCGCATCCGTGGCATTTTCTATCTTCTCTTCTCCAATTCCTCCCATATCTCGACTGGTTCGGTTTCTGTCCACTTCTGGTCTTTGGCAGGATACTCTATTCCCCAACCTGGTTCTTGATCTTCCCATCTTGCTTTCTCGTCTCGGGTACTCACGTCAACCATTTCTTGAGCACATTCCAAAAAGGTTCTCTCTCTCTCGGTAATCTCTCGAGCTAGCTGAACTTTCGTGATTGTTGATAGGAATGCCATCCTACCCATTATCCCATTTAGGGCCTCCCTCATTATTAAAAACGAAATGCATGAGAGTAGGAAGAAAACCCTACAGAGTAATGAGAATCCTGAGGTTGAAGGGGTAAATCTCGGAACAGATTCAGGATTTCAAGTATTTAGGTGCCTGGTTGAATGAAAGCGGCTATATCGACGGGGAAGTGACACAGAGGTTAGAAGCAGCTGGACAAATGTTCCAATGTTGAGGTTGCATCCCAAGAAGGCAAAGATGTCCGTCTACAGGTCAACGTTCCTATTCCTCGGAGTCAAGGACCCTCACCTCAAAACACAGGAGCCAGATCCAGGCAATGGAGATGTACCTGAGATAAGTCGTAGGGAAGACCAGGAGAGACAGGATCCGCAACCCCACTAATAGGTCAAACCTCTAGGTGCAGCCTGAGGAAACTACCCTAGAGGAAAATAAATAACGATGGTTTGGTGACCTCCTCAGAATGAATCCAGAAAGAATTGCGAGGATGACCTATGAGGCACGAGTGGAGGAAAGAAGTCCAAGAGGAAGACCACGGATCACCTGGGAGGAAGGGGAGCAGGAAGCATTCAGGAAGCGAGGGCTGGACTGGAACAGTGAGAGAGAGAGCTTGTTCAGGAGAGGGATACTTGATCCAAGCTGTACAGAGGGCATCCTCATACTGCACAGGGGTAAAAGAGGATCGTAGTATGATGATGATATATCAACTAGATAAAATCTTGTACTTTACTTTATAGGCACACCCTGCTATATCTGGATTTTTATATGTTTTATCTCGATTGAGTTGACATATATTACTCTGTATATAGGGATGCCATTGGGTAATCATTGAGGATGGTTATCCCAAAATTATGATTATAAGTCAATATGAATCTGAATATGAGTCAATATGAAATTTGTTCTGTGAATTGGATACCTATCCAAGGGCCTGATTTGTGATTACCATTATTTAATAATTAAACAAGATAATATTCCTACTTCTAAGTTTAATAATAATGCTAATAACCATAACAATAATCAAGTTTATTGTTATCATACTTAATCAAATATATTCAAATTAATAATGGGCGTGGTTACTAAAGAACAACTTCCTTCCTAACATTTATCTTTATTCATCAAACTTAAAGTAATAAACTGTTACAAGAGTTTAACCATGGAATGATTCAGACTAGAGCTAGCCATTAACTGCTCTAAAATAAATCTCTTATCTGTAATAGTTGGTGGTGATGATCTTCAGCATCTCTCCATCGGGGTCCCCTGCATATCTTAAGTCATAGAGCCAGAGCCAGAGCATCTTCCGGAGGCGAAGGTAGAGGTAGTCCTCGAAGTCGGCCCTCAAGCCAAATCAGAAAAGAAGTCTCCTTTCGTTGCTTCCTCGGCTTCGGTCCCCCTTTTCCTTCCTTGTTCCTCCTAAGAGGGGGTCGAAGATGTTGTTGGTTGGTTAGATCTCCGTCACTGGACGATACCTTTTTCGTGATTGGCCAACTAGTTTTATAGAGGGAGGAAATTCTGGGATTACCGCGAATAGTTCCACCCCTTGTCCGGGGTGGGACAATCTCTTCGAATCCATTAGTATCCTCTAATCGAATTACGTCCTTCTCAGGCCTCCTCCGTTTTTTCGGTACGCCAGCCGGGATCCCAGGGTGATTAGTTTTCTAAAATTGATTACGTCTTCCAGGACGGATCACATCTTGCCTTTGTCACAATGCCCACTTCTCGGTAGGTTTAGGTCGGTTCTTATATCTGAGGGTAAAGCCTAGGTAAGTGTTGTGGTGAATTGCCTTCATACATACTGGTCCCTTACCTTTTGTTCGCACCTCTTGCTTGTTATATATAATTTGTGCCAAAGAATAATAATGTCCAAAAATAACACCTATATCAATACATATTAACCCTATTGCATAATAAAGTACATAAGTACAAATAAAAGTGAGCAAATGACTCACTACCCAATGGCTTACAAGGTAAAATGTTGAAATACAATAACATTCAAAATAGTTTTATTAAAAAACCGAACTTCTAAAATCGAACATTTCCACTTGTACTTTTAGCACTTGTGCTTGTACTTTATGAAATAGGACCCTGGATGCGCGATATGGTGACACAAACATTATTGTGGCAGGAAGTCATAATGTATTTCAAGATTTGAAGAATTCGGGTCATCGTTTGGGTTGATTTGTTACCCTTCGTTACCCAATCATGTTTTATCTCTTCTTTTTCTTCCATTTCAACCATCCAGTTAAATTTCGCAAATTACAAAGCTTTCAAGAATCACAGCCTGAATCTTTATATTGAAATTCGATAATGAGTACAGTCAGCAGCGTATGAGATAAATGTAATTTGGCGAAAAAGGTTGAATTGCAATTTCTCAGAAAATATCAATGAGAGAAATATTGTAGCGTTGAATTGTCTATTATAGATAAATTATACAAGATACACTGGCTTGATTACTTATCAACCAATTTCAACAGGTAGATAAAAGCGATAAAATTATTGAGCCCACCATCACTGTTCGTTCTCTACAGCGCCATGGCTCCCCTCAACTGCCTAGGTCTCCTCTTCTTGTTCGTCTCTCTTGTTAAGGTATTAATTAAAATATTTTTATTATTAATATATTATTAAATAAATTACATTTAATTATTAATTAAAATAATTAATTATTGAATATATTATGATAAATATATTAAACATATATTATTGTGTTTTTTTTTAATTCTCAGGAATTACTTAAATAAGCCTTTGCTCCACAAAACATTATTAGTTGTATAACTAAATTTAAGGATTTTCTGATATTTTTTTTTTAATTTTAAATTTCCTATCATTTTATTTCAGATCGTTTACTCGTGAAAACGTGAATATATTATAAGTCTGATATTAACTTCATTCATTTCATAATTTATTTAAGTACATATACCTACCCATTTTTTTTTATTTATTTTTTTTTTCAACCAGGGTTTTCATCTTCAATACTATTTTTATATCATATTATCTTAAAAGATGGATTAATTAATTTATTAATTAATTTACTATTTGTTTTCTGTCTTTTTATTATTATAATTTTTATTTTATTGTTATTACGATTTTTTGTTGTGTTTTTTAAACCAAAAATTATATTACATAAAATCAAAGAAAAACTCCTTTATGTTGGATATACATTTTTATCTGATATAATATTTTATCATTTATAATATCTTTAAGAATATACTGATTGCTTTTGCTGCCTACTCTTATAAAATGGTCATAAATACTCTCAAAAACAGAGTTAGAATACATCAAAGCTTTACTAATTTTGATGAAACTTCTTAAACACATCTCTTATTTGTTAACAAAAACATTTTGGGAGTAAATCAAAATGAAGTGTTTACTTAAGATTTCATTCCATTAATACAGATGTCAGTTACGATAGGCCGTCATCGAACACGTGCTCTTATCGTTGAAAATTTATCTAATTTGTTGTTAGCTTTCATAATTAGAAAAGCAAATAAGTTGTTATATTTATATTAAAAAAATATTCGATATCACAAAATGTATTTATTTAATTTTTATATTTATTTTTTATACTCATTTGCTTACTAACAACAAATTAGATAAATTTTCAACGCAAAGTGTTTCCAGCTCTAATGAACAGGATTCTCAATGCAATTTTGGCACAAAAAATTTTTTTGTTGCCACCACAAAATTTAGAAGTACCTGAGAATCACTCATGACAGATACTTCAGGATAACGAATATTCGACCTAAAAGAAAATAAGTGCGGGTGTTCCACCAGGCAGCGTGTTAGGTCCCATTCTATACTTGTTATACACTAGGGATTAGCCAAACAGGGAAGAAACAACTGTGGCGACTTTCGCCGATGATACTGCTAGAAACAACAAAAAACTCCACAGCTCAATCACGGAGGTATGGGTTAGGACTAAGTGCTGGAGAATCAAATAAAATGAAGACAGATCTGTACACATCTTTTTACATACTGATAGAATAGCAGATCAGCGAGAGGTTTATACACTAACATACAGTACCATATTCAAATACTGTTAAGTATCTTGGAATGACATTAGATGCAAGACTCATGTGGAAAGAACATTTGAAAAAGAAGAAAGAGGAGATTAAAAAAAAATCAGGAAAATGCACAGGCTGCCAGGTAGAAATTCACAACTAACAGTTGAAACTTATATTTTACCAACAAATTGTAAAACCCGTGTGAACTTATAAAATTCAGGTCTGGGATTCTACCAAGAAAATTAATGTACAAATAATCCAAACTTTTAAAAAAAAAAAAAAAGACTTAGAAGTATAGTTGATAGTTCTTGGTACATTAGAAACAACAATCTGCATACAAATCTTGAAGTCGATCATATCAGTGAAGAAATAACTAATTATATATTAGGAGAATACAAGCTTACGCTAATTTTGAAATGATGTGTTTGGTTGAAGAAGCTTCGCATCAAATAAGGCGGCTTAAAAGAGTGAAGTCTTTTCACTTGCTAACAAAATAAATTACGCATAGTAAATAAATTAAAACTCTAAAAGAGTAAAAGACCCGTACAATTTTGAGACTAGCCAATGGGCTGTACCCCACAACCGAGATCATTACATTAAAGAAGAGTAAGTCGTTGGGCCAGCTCAGTTGTTGCATAGGGTGATGGTTTTAGTGGGATGAAGTCCCGCAATACATAAAAAAAAAAAAAAAAAAAAAAAAAACTTTTCTTTAAAGAATTATTAAGCAGTAAATTAGGATAATGTATACTTGCCCCAATGAAATCGTCCAAGCCGTATTTTTTGACAGAAATAATGGGTAGTTGACTTTAATGATTTCTAATGACTATTTATGGCTGGATAATTGTACAGTAAACATAAAAATAAAACAATAAATTCTTGTTTTATTCTGACAGCAGTCGTGAGGGCCATCTTGAGGTTTAACTAATCGTGAAGACTAAACTAACTCTTGAGGACAAACTCTAAACCACTGACTGATTCCAAGCAATATATAGTCATTATAGTATCTTAAGTCGGTCAATAAGAGATATTGAACCAATTCAATTGAAATTGAAGGAAGCAAGTTTCACGAAACATTATATTTTCTGCTTTGATTTTACATCTTTTCGTGAGAGGTTTTTCTCAATTAAGTGCTACCAAACTTAGATATTCTCCACTAAAACTCATAATCAGCACACGAACTGAGATTTCGAAAAGTAGTTTTATTTATATTATTTTGTTATAATAATGGTTTTGTTAAAAATTCATATCAAGATGAATCATAGTTTAGGTTCTTTAACTTTATATTAATAGAGTATTGTATACGCTTTGATGCTACACCAGTTTCTGTTACAGATCTTGACAATGAACAACAACCCATTTCTTAGATGTAAACAATTTAAAGTTATTTAATTTATTTTGTAATTGTTCGCATCTACGCAAGCAAGTCAAACAAAATAAATTCATTAATTTATACAAATTTATAATGAAAATTGTTTATGTTTGATATCATGTTCCATTATGTATATATAAGCAATATACTCCATAGATATGCACAATATACTCTGTAAATTTTTGCATCTACTCGAGCGAAAATAAAATAATAGCAAATGAATCCGATTATCATCTACTCTAACATCATTTTCACCATCTTGGTAGGTAGTGTATGGAGGAGAGTGAATGGAGGATAGACGTTTTGTAATTTTCACTTGAATTGCGGGTAGTTCTTTAATAAAGTAAATACTCAGTTACACCAAAAATTGCTGGGTGAATCTTTACCATATAATCTTACCATATAATCTTATAGAATCTTACCTGTTTGTTACAAATCTACCTAAGCCCAGAGAACTTATCCCTGTTTCTATGATCAGGTGCGATCTTAATTACAAAACTGAGGCGGTATCAATTTATGATTATAATGTATCAATTTATTTACGACTAATTTATTCACCCTAGATTTGTTTATATGAAGTTTTAAAGCAACGAACGAATGTAATGATTGTTTTTTAAAAAACAAGAATTTTGTCTTAGGTATTGAAAAAAAGTTTGTCCATGTGGAAAAGAGAAACACCTCCTAACAGTCTTTGTGAATTACAGGGAGGGTGCACGGTGTGTCCGCCGCCGATTTTGGTCAAATTTTTTTGGATGATTCTTCATAGAAAAAAAGTTTACCCATATCCTTCCGTTTCATCCATCGAACCTTAGGAGAAAAACAAAACAAAAAAAAACATGCTGAAAATGATTTATTTTATATCTCGTGTTTGGAGAATGAAATCGATAATGATACGGAGTGAAGTATATCAACAGAATTATTTTATTCAAAACTGGCGTCAGATTTGGTTTTAGCACTTTGAAAAAAACCCTATATTCAGATTTTCGAGCGAATCAAAAATAAAAAAATTTGGCCTATAAATCAGATATTGAGGGTCTATTCAATTTTTTTTAAAGATTTAAATAATCTCTCATAAATCAGGAACCCTTTGAATAATTCAAACCAAATTTGGAGAATCGGTAAAGGTTCTTAAACTACGCAATTGGCTTTAACATTGATATTCCTGCGTGTTTTAGAACCAACGTTATCCGCAAAAACTTCAATTTTGTTTTTATATGGTAATAATATTTTTTTATCCATAACATCTAAGATAATGCAATAGTTTTTTTATATGTATGGAAAGAAGAAACTACCCTTTTTTTAACAAGTCCACGAACGTCGATATCGGGTAAACTGAAGAGGAGAGGCAGAGCTTCAAACCCAAACATAATTTGGTGGCATGAAAAATTTTGAGCACACAAAAAAGTTTTTTATTTTTGTGTTTAAATAATTTAAACACATTTTTTAAAATTATTTGACCAAAAATCAATTATTTTTTACTTTTATATTTTTTCTTTAATATACTCTAAAAACCAAATGTTCAGCTGAAAAAAATCATGTCGATATCATCCTCCAAACCCGAGATAAAATAAATAAATCATTTTCAACATGTTTTATTTTTTTTCTCAGCTCCTAAGACCCATTGGAGAAACGGAAGGATATGGATAAAAAAAAAAATTGACCAAAATCGGCAAAGAACACCGTGCACTCCCCTTGTTAGTGAAAACTTTTAGGGAAACATAATACATGCTAAAACGGAAAAAGGCTGGTGGAGGTGACCCCGATGAGTAATGTAAAGTACATATTTTTTTTATTTTATTTTTTTCCATTGCGATGTTGTCAAAGCTACAATTACTACATTTTTCCTTATATATAAATTATTGTCTGAGATAACATTAAGTGGATGCTTCTGATTGATTAGGAAAAATTCGTAGTGAACACAAAGATAAATGTTCAAACATTTAAGTTCAGAGATAAACCATTTGTAAGTGTAAAAATGATTTTTAAAATTAATAAGGAAATATTGTCAACAATTGCATTTTCAAAAGCAATTACTGCTTTTGAAGGTGAACTGAACGATGGATGTCCACTTGAAATGTATCAGATATTATTATAACATCTTGTGCCAAAACCAAAAGTAACTAAGGACATTTCTATTAATAACCAAATAAATATATGGAAGAAAGAAATATATGTGAAAAGAAGAAATAAATGCTATAGTTCTAATTAATACAATCCAAATATATCGTTTTGCTACAAACACAAGCACATTTATCAATCTGCAATATAGACAATTTTTTTTCCTTCAACTTTTTTTTTTCGGTTTAAAATCAAATGTCTAAAGAGACTTCTACCCTTTGCCCAATAAGAAATAGAGATATACCAAGCAGGCTTTATGAAAGGGAAATCCACAATACATCAGATATTTACGCTGAGACTAGCACTGGAAAAAGACAGGGAGTATAAGATAACTACCCATCATATTTTTATAGATTTTCGGGCCGCATATGACTGTGTAATAAGAGAAGAATTGTATCATGGATTGTTGGAAATGGGGATTCCTCGAAAAGTTCATTCGTCTTATAAACATGA
Organism: Rhaphigaster nebulosa; assembly: GCA_948150685.1. Taxonomy (NCBI): domain Eukaryota; kingdom Metazoa; phylum Arthropoda; class Insecta; order Hemiptera; family Pentatomidae; genus Rhaphigaster; species Rhaphigaster nebulosa. The sequence goes on along the minus strand of OX411309.1, from coordinate 102,248,649 downwards.
CCTTGAGGAGGATGCAATGTATGGTCTGTGTTCAGGGTAAGACCTCAGAGGGTTTTTGCACCGCTAATAGATGCTACCATGGACTTTTTGGATACTTCAAGAGTAGAGTAGTATTCATAAATACAAAAATCCTCCTATATAAAACATTAGTGGAGCCAGTACTAACATACGGTGCAGAATGCTGAACTATTGCCAGAAACCAGGAACTGGCCCTTGGAAGATTTGAGAGGCGGATCCTAAGGAGAATATTAGGGGTAACCTTCTCAATTAGAATTTGGCGACAGCGGACCAATGCCGAGCTAATGGAGCAGTATGGAGAAGTTTGTGTCGTTACCTCCATTAAAGTGAGCTGCCTCAGATGGGCTGGGCATGTAATGAGAATGCCTGAGGATTATATTCCGAGGAAAATATTACAAGAAAAGATAAATGGCCGACGAAGAAGAGACATACAAAAGCTGCGAGGGGCGGATGGTGCAGCTGAAGATGCCCAATCTATGCTTGGGATCCAGGATTGGAGAACGACGGCGCAGAATAGAGATGACTGGAGGTCATTGTTGCATGAGACATTGTCTCCTCGTGGGATGTAGCGCCACATAAGAAGAATAATAATAAAATATCTAAAGATAAATTTGTTCACACACGTTTTATAAAAATAATAAGGAACATAAAATTATAATTAAACAATAAAAGAAGAACAAAGAAAATAATTCAAATGATGTTCCATTGTGTACACAACAGTTTCTAAAATATATTTAAAACGGGGTGTCTAGAAATTTGCAGTAAAGATACTGTTACGCGATAGGTTATGCAAGTTACAAATGCTAACATAAAATATAAGATAGAAAATTAGAGAAAAGGAGAAATTTTAATGGCCAACAACAAGTTAATATATCCCTGATGCAGTGGTGTAATCAGAGGGAGGGTCCGTCGGCCCGTCTCCTTCCCCTCCCGAAATTACAAAATACTTTTACTTATTCTTATCTGTAAACAAAAATTGTATAAACCTATTTGAATGTTATTTCTTAAATAATATACCTAGGCATATAAAATATATATTTAGAGAGGGCTCCCTTAAATATCCGTTTGGGGTCGGTTTCTTTAAAGTAAATCCTTGGGCCCCTCTCCCTTCCCCCGAAATGAAATCCTACGCCTATGAATTTATGATACTGCAGATTTAACTTCCTTCAAATTTAAATTCCTGCAGAATTAACTTAAATGGACGGTTAAATTTTTATAATAAAAACTATAAATCGGAAAAAAATTGAGATATTTCTCTAAGCTTATCTCAGGAATATTGATAAATTAATTGCTATTTATCCTCAGTAATGGAATGTTCGATAACCTGAAGAGTTTCAAGGAAAGCACTTAAGTGAAGGATCTATTGTTGCGATATTTTGTCTTATAGTTAATTTAATTTGAAATTTGTTATTAGGAGAGCCAATGTCTTAGACCTGTTAGGTAAATGTCATTTATAAAAAACATGGACGGAATGCAATTAAAAGTAATACATTAAGGAAAAAAATCGATTATTTTAAATAAATCATTCATCGCAAACTCTTCAGACATTATTAATGGTACCAATACTATTTAATAAGAAATATAAAGTTGCATTAAGTAAAAACTGTTTCCCAAGCAAGTCAGTATGGCTTCCTCGCCATTCTTATTAGATACATAATTGTTTTGTTGTTTTTCTTACCCTTCCTTTATTTCACATACAATATGAACAATAATTATGTGCAATATACAATGTATACAATACATTTCATTGCCCGAGGGTATTCCAATGTTATTAGTATCACAATGTCCGTTGTGTGCAGGAGCTTCACATTCTGGCTAGATACATAATTGCCTAGAGGCAGTATACTTGCGTTTTGAAGTATACTTCAAGGTCATTTATTTGTTCTTTGAAAATAAAATCTGCGGGACGTGCAGTTTAGGAAATATAGGCGTTAAGGAAAACATATTAGCTCATGTGTGAAAGTGAAAAGATGGAATTTGATAAAATTTAAACGACCATTTTTAAACTAATCCCGATATTTCTCCAACTTCGGGCAAAATCGGACGAGGCGTTTTTAAGATACAGATAGATGTGTCAAGGAAAATAGGCTTTATACTATTACCATAAGCGAAAGCAGTGGATGGAGTCCGATAAAATTGATACTTGGCTGTTTTTATACTCATCCTCAGCTTTCCCCTACCCCAATCCCCAAATCATACTAGTTGTTTTTGAAATACAGTATGTGGAGGAAAATACGCTTCTGAATGTATAAGTTGAGAGTCGATGGAACTTAATAAAATTGATATGGGACCATCCAGGTACCAATACACACAATCCCTGAAAGTCGGATTGACGGTAGTAGGTCCTGCCACAAGGATTTGACTATACAAACAGATAGACACGAAACCAAATTTGTATATTTATGTCAATAAAGCAAAACATAAGTAGAAATTTCGATTCAAGGCACATTTTTTTTTCATTTCCTGCATGAATACAAAACGTCTCTACCTCCGTACAACGGGACGAAAATGACATAAACCTATCATACATCTTTAACTTAAGGAACGGCTTAGAACCTTCAAATTGTGTACATATTCCAGTCATCCTCTGTGAATTCGTGAACCTGTCATAGTAATATTAATAATTTGTAAAAATAAATTATAGAATGTATTAAAACCAAAGCAACAACAACAACAACAACAAAATAATGTCTATCTGTATTACACAAGCGAAGCGAAAAACCTCCCATACTATACATTGGAATATATTTATATAATATATTTAATAATATAAATATATTACATAAATATACAATTCATATATTTTATAAATATACAGCGATAAATAAATTGTTGATTTTTATTTGCAAAATTGAAAAAACAACAACATAATTTTAAAAAAAAGAATTAATTTTTAAAAAAATGTTCATCAGAATTTATATGAATCTCATGAACTAAACGTATATAACGTAAATAATGGATTGCAGATGATTTACATTCAGAAATATTAATTTGAATTGTTGGTGATATTTTTAGTTTCCAGCCCACTTTTTCTAAAGTTGCTATTTCAGTATTTTGTAGCGTACAGTAACTACAAATATTTTGTATTAATCTTGTGGGAAATTTAATACTATAGAAGATTGGTCCTAAAAAATAGTTTTTAAGTTGAAACCTCTGACATATAGACCTTTTTGCGTTTATTTGAATTTGTTGAAGATATCCACGGCTCCTATCTCAGGAGCTCCTCGGAATATTCCAACACGTTTCATATAATACTTGCACCAAATGTAATTATTAAATACAACAATCACTTAAGTTTGTGCGTCTCCATTCTATCCCTTTAAACCATCCCTACCAAGTCCAACCATCGAATATTCAAAAGTTAGTCACTTTGAAACGATTTAGTCACAAGGTATCAAACCTTGAGGATTGGGAATTCAAGACTATGCCCCAATGCGTGCCTTCACTAGGGCGTTTCAAAGTTGTGTATATTGATATCCCATGTTTGCATATTCGATAGTTGGACATGGGAGGAACGATTTTGTGGGACTTGATTATTTCGACTCAAGAGACCTTCAAACGTGCATTTTCGTTGAAAACTTGGATTCGAAATTTTTCACGATCGGAATTCATTCCCTTACTATATATTTTATACATATAAGTGTAGGTAAATGGAAGTAAAAATGTTTAAATTATTTTATTTAGCTGACAGTATTTAGTTAAATTCTCAAAGTATAAATGATTTGATAGACAGAAGAAATAAAAAAAATTAGGATAAAAATAAATTTTGAAAACTAATACAATATCTTTATTTTTGAGTATTTACATTTTTATATACATTATATATAAATGAGGTTTCAAGCCTTAAGAACTTATATGCACTCTACATCAGCACTAAAATAGAATCTAGAATGATAGATTACAAGAGGGAAAAACAAAAAATAAAAATAAATGAGTTATAAATAAATAAGTAAAGTAATTTACATATTCAACCTGGGCCGTGAATCCATCAAAGCAATCCCCTAGTCGGAAACGGGAGACCTATTTACTTCAGAATAATGAACTTACCTCAGAGAGATGCGTGACTATTTGTGATATATTTTTAACTAATGAGTACCTTTACATTTTTTGTTGAATATGAATCATTTTCACAGAAAATCCAAAGTACTTTAATTTTGTACGTAATAATGTTTGCAATGTACTTCATAGTTTTTAGGATATTTACAAACAACTGAAAATAAATCAGTTTTCAATCCTTCTCCCTCTCTCCCCATCAAACCCCGACGTGGGAAACATTGGAACATTTTACGAGTTATTGCGGGAAGAATAATGAACAATTTATGACCGGTTTCATATAAATAAAACAACGAACATCAATAACTTTTTCGTAAATAATCGATTCATCACTATTAATTATTAAAGTTTACTTCTTGCGTAAATTAACAGATCAATAACCAACTATCCCAGAAGGAATATTTATAAAGGTATTATTTATAAATTCTTTACTTTGAATTTTCCTCGTTCTGATATTATAATTGCATTATATAAATAAGTTTTTTTTTTCGTTTGTGGTAAAAAAAATAATTTCATTAGCAATTTATAATTTCTGAAAGCTAAATGATTTCCTTCTCTTAATTTTTTAGAGTGACGCCGGCTTGCAGCAATTAGAGTCCAAAGACATCCTTAGAACAAAATTAGAAAACAAACTCAACGACCTAAGGACTGGTGAGAATGAAGTAACCGATGTCAAACCACAGCCAAAAGATGGCAAATTAAAAGATACAGACAAGCCAGAATATCCAGTTGCTTTCCGAGAAGAAGAACCGTCTTGCCCAAACTTCAACGACGTCATGACCGACGTGAAAACCTCAATTACTCACATAAACCAGCTGCTGAACGCGGCCATCAGCATCTTCACGGACAACAACAAAAACCACAAGTGTGAGCTGTCTTTGAACGTTTTGTCGACCTTCAAATGCTTCCTCAGGTAAATTCGACTGTTCGTTTGGATTTTATTAATCTTCAAGTAAAATAATTTTAACTTTATGAAGGAATAATATAGGGAGACTGTTAAAAAAAAAAAAATAAACAGACAAATTTTAGTACTTTGAAGCTCAAAGAGAGGTGGAGGATTGACTTAGCAAAAAGCATTAAAGTTAAGATTAAAATAAAAATATATAGGTAAAAATTGAATACTGGAGAAAAATGAAAGATAAAAACAAAGAAAAGAGTAAAGTAAGTAATTTAAGTGTTATTACAAAAGTTAGTAACAAGGTTACCTTTTGCAATCTTATTACAATTTAATAGCAAGTTTACTCTTAATTATTAGAATTATTAAATTACTTAGTAACATGTTTTCCTATTGTAATCAATTTGAAAAACAATTGTGGGAAAGTAAGTATAAGAGACAAAATAATTTTTTTTTTGTTTTTTATGGTTAACCAGGTTCGGTTCAAGATGTTATGTATACTGATTCCGAAATAAGTATTTTTTCATGGTTGGGAACTGCAGCAAGGATAGAGGATTTATCAAGGTTGGAGGAATGGTTGAGGGTCAAGGCATGTTCTGATAGATGGGAGACGGACTGGTTGCAGGAAGTGATGGATGTTTTGTGTTGGGAAATTCGAGATTTGAGATGTTTTTGGATTCCCCTATATAAGAAGAATTACAATGAGGCATTGAGCTCAGAATCTGGCAAACAACATTAGAGTGGTGTTTGAGAGGGAGAGAATCTTTTAATTTGGTAAAAAGGTAAGAAAATTTACTATGGGATTTCAGGCCACAACCTAAGGTAGGAATAGTAGATTGTATAAACTTTTTAATATTATCAGAGAAAATAGGAGGAAGAGATCTGTAAAGGAAAAGTTTGGAAGTAGATTGTGGAGAATTAAGAGAAGGAAGTGTTGAGTTAGTAGGGTTTATGGGTTTATATAAGAGTCTAAAAGGTTCTGAATGATGTTGGATGGGAAGCTTTTGGAAAGTAAAATTTAGTTAAATGTTAGTTGAATGTTAGTTTGATGACATTGAGAATCAGATAAGGAAAGACATTGATGGATTAAATTTTTGGCAACATTAATTTTAAGGTGGTAAGGATGCTGGGAAAAGTAGTTAAGGAGTCTACCGGAATAAGTTGGTTTCATATACCAATCAGAGGATAATGAGCCATCGGTATTTCTTATGATAAGAAGGTCGAGAAAAGAAAGAGAATGTTTAATTTATTTTTCCACTGTGAATCGAAGGTGAGGGTGGTAGGAGTCAAAGGAAGATAAAATTTCAGGAATTCTTTCTGGATTGAGAATAAGAAGGTCATCAACGTATTTCTTAATCCAAATAATATCATGAGGAAAAAGAGGAATAATTGAATCAAGGAGGTCATAGAGGACAATATTGGAAATGTCTGTGGCAAGGGAATTTCCCATAGCAAGTCCAGAAAACTGATAAAAAAAAAAAAAAAAAAAAATTCAAGTTTTCCTAAAACATCCATCACTTCCCGCAACCAATCTGCCTCCAAACTATCAGAACACGCCTTGAACCTCAACCATTCCTCCAACTTTGATGAATCCTCTATCCTTGCTACAGTTCTCAACCATGAAAAAATACTTATATAGGTATTAGTTTAAATACATCTTGAACCAAACCTGGTAAACCATAAAATATACAAACATTGTATTTCCTTGATTTACAGACATATTTTTAATCGTATTAAAAAATAGTAATATCCCTATCATTCTTAAACTTTATTCTCCCCTATTCTTTCTTCCTTGTCTATCCTTTTACTATCCCTTTGTTTTCTTTGTTTATTTTTCCTCCGATCTCTTCTTTTTTTTCTTTCTTTTCCCTCCCGATTTTTATTTTGTCCTTTATACTAATATGTATTGATATTGGACAATATTATCGTTATATAATTTAACCAGACCAGGTGCGAACAAAAGAAATAAGGGACGAGCAGGTAGAGAAGGGTAACTGACAGGCGATGATGGATGTCACCACATAAGAGATAAGGGATAAGTTAATTTAAAAACCCTACCGAGAAGTTTACACTGTAACAATGCCAAAAGCTGGGACACCTAATCAATTTTAAGAACTGGTCCCCTTAGGCTTGGCTGGCCTCGAGGAAAAAGTGGAGACCGCCTGGAAAAGGTATGATTAAATTATATTAGTTGGATAATGGTTCGCAGATACCGGCTGTCAGGACAAGGGGTGGAGCCATCCGATGAAATCCCAGAATTTCCTCCCTCTATAAAACTAGTCGGCCAATGAACAACGTTTTCGACCCCCTCTTAGGCAGAACAAGAGAGAAAGGGGATAGAAGAAAGAAGGCGAAAAGGAGAACTTCTGAACTGATGGAGGACTTCGAGACTGAGACCGGCTGATGCAAGACTTCCCCTCTGAACACTGATCCCGCCTGATGAAAACCTTCAACCATCGCCTTCAAGCCTTCGCCTGAGGAACCATCAACACCAATTAGTACAGATAAGAGATTTATGTTAAAACAATTAATGGCTAAGTCTAGGCTGAATCATTCCATGGTTAACCTTTTATTGTAATAGTTTGTTATTTTAATTTTGAGGAATAAAGATAAATGTTAGCAAGGAGGTTGTTCTTTAGTAACCATGCCCATATTTAATTTGAATATATTTCATTAAGATAGCAGTAACTTTGATTAACATTAGTATTAAACTTAAAAGTAGGAACATTATCTTGGTTAATAATTAAATAATGGTAACCACAAACCAGACCCTTGGAAAGGTATCCAATTTAGAGGACAAGATAAGAAATTCAAAAGTATTCATAAGCTTACTAAATTTTGGGATAATCATCCTCAATGATTGCCCAATGGCATCCCTATATATATATATATATATATATATATATATATATATATATATATATATATATATATATATATATACTAATGTATTAGCAGCTAGATAGATATCAAGCTCAACTTAACCTAGAAAACATAGTATAAATAAATTACTATATAATTATATTTTATATAATTACTTTCCAACTATTATTTTTCAAACTGATTACAATGGGAAAACTTTTTATTAAGTAATTTAACAATTCTAATAATTTATAATTAAGCCTAAACTTGCCATTAAATTGTAATAAGATTGCAAAAGGTAAACTTGTAATTAAATTAAGCAATAACATTTAAATTACTTACTTTACTCTTTTCTTTGATTTTATCTCTCATTTTTCTCCAGTATTCAATTTTTACCTATGTAATTATATTTTAATCTTAACTTTAATTTCGTCCTTGTTATTATACCTATAATTACACCTTTAGCATAGTAAGTTATGTGAGGGCATTGTAGAAAATTTTCTATCCGTGTTAAATATACACCGTGTGTTACATATACACATTTTGTTCATTAAACTCCTACAGATTGCACTTTACCTCTATATCTTTGTTAATTAATATCTTTGTTCATGAATTCTGATCAAATTTTATTTTCTCCTCTGCTCATCTTATATATTTACTTTTATTTTAATTTATTATTTACATTTGTTACTTTAGATTTATCTTTTTCTTCTATTTTCAATACTTCCTTTATTTATTTTTAGGATTAACCCTCGTTATATTGGCAAATTCTACCCACTGCCTTCTCAATATAACTATTATAATTTTCTTAATTACTACCCCTACACCACTCCTCTATTACTTTGCTAATTTTAAAAGCATTTTTTTAAATATTTATTCTTGTTATAATACCTATAATTCCACTCTTAAGTTAGTGAGTAATGTAAGAGCATTGAAGAAAACTTTCTATCAGTATTCCTTTGTACATACATATTTTTTGTTCATTACATCCCCTACAGCACTTTAGCTCATTTTTTTAAAAAAAAGAACACAAATAGTAAAAACTATTTATTTGGAACCGACGTTTCAACCCACTTTGCAGGTCTTCTTCAGGGCTGAATAAACAAGATACAAAAATAAAAATAAAACAATGGTATATACATTGAATGAATTAAAATTAAAATATTTTAAAAAGATTTAATATAAAAAGACGTAAGAAAAATGTAAATAGTGATGAATTTGTAAAATGAAACTGATAGAGTAATTACAACAACTAAAAATAAATTAGTAAATATTAATATATTAAAAGTTTAATATTATTTATTAGATTAAGATTAATATTATTTATTAGATAAAAGAAGAAATGGGGAAATTGGGGATCTCAAGTCAAGACTGTTTCGATAGGGATGAGTACAGGGAAAAATTAATGAAAATAAAGGTCCTTGTGCCAAAGAGGTGAGAAAGGGGAGAATATGGTACAAGGAAGAAAGAATAATGCAGTCTGATAGAATGAAGAAGAGGTGGGAAGAGAGGAGGAGAGGGAAGCGTGTGGGGAAAGTTAGGAAGAAATGATGTTCGCGTGGTCTGTAAGGTCGTTTCGTGTAAAAAAAAAAATATATATTAAAAGTTGATTATTAATGAAACTGGCTTTATAATAATAATAATAATAATAATAATAATAGATAAACTAAAAGGGAAATAATAATAATTACAAAAATTAATAACTCTATTAAATAAGTAAAAAAGGGAATTAAAATAAATAAACAGACAAAATTTGGTACCTTGAAGCTCAAAGAGAAGTGGAGGGGAGGATTGACTCAGCAAAAAGCAAAGAAATTAAGGAGGTGTAGGAGTAGTAATTAAGAATATCAATAATAGTTATGTAGAGAAGGCAGTGGGGAGGGGTTGTCATTGTATATGTGGGTTGATCATAAACATATATAAAAGAAGAATTGAAAATTGAAGAAAAGGAAAGGAACATTTGTAAATAAAATGTTCATAGAAGAAAATGAAAAAAATAAAATAATATATATATATATATATATATATATATATATATATATATATATATATATATATATATATATATAATTTCTAATAGATGATTTTTAAAAAAATCTCTAGTAGATGATTTTTTAAAAAATCTCTGTCTGTCGGTGCTGCCTATTCTTAATGACCTATCGTTGTCCCAAAACATTGATTTTTTTTTGTATTGCTGTGTAGCGGGCATATCGATGTCGTTTTTTGTAAAAGGCTTAATCGCCAAAAATTCGAAATTTAGGTTTCAATTTATTATGGGTTGTATACCCCACCTCTATCGATTCCCGCTTACGATATATCGAAAAAAAATGGAAATGGTCTAAAAATAGACTATTGATGGCGTAAGCACCAAATGCCGATTACTCTCAGATGTCACTCTAGCCTGAACCAGTGCTAGAAGCCTTAAACATATATTCTGATTACAAAAGTGTAATTGTATAATAAAATATCAGGACCATTGGTATAGACTAGATACTATTGAATACGATAGATGGGAGAGAAGGGAGCGGGAGGGGGTATGTGGTACTCATCACGATTCTTAAAACTTAATTAGATGTAAGGTGGAGTATAAATAACAGGTACAGACACATTCTGAAGAGCTATAAAAAAACAAACCGATGACTCTAGAAATAGCTAGTTTTATTTTCGAAAAATATATTGAAAATAGTATTATTTCAATGGGTTTTAAAAATTATATCTTCCAAATGTTGGTCGTTATTGACTACGTATTGCCGAAGACGTTCCCGGAATTTATCCATCACCATTCAAGTATTTTCTTGTGGAATGGCATTGATTTCTTGACTGACCCTCTCCTTTAAATCATCCAGTGGACGAGGTCGGTGTTTAAACACCTTTTTCTTGAGATTCTATCTACAGAGGAAAAAATCGCAATGGCATCATAGGCGCAGACTTACCATTTTAATTAAGGGAACGCAGTGGCGAAGGGCTGTGATCGTCCTGCTCCCTCCCCCCGCACCCTTCTAAGCCTCAGAAAAAATTAGGGGTGACGCTTGTTGGAAAAATAATCGGTGAGAAATTAGTGGTTTTCTGGTTGTTTTCTGGCCGGATTTCGAGTTCAAAATAACCGGTTATTGAAATAATCTCTTTTCTTCTTATTTTTTTTTTTAATTTGTTACTGAAAAATATTTTTTATTTTAGAGAAAAGAATTGGTTCAGGTAACAGAAGTTTCAGTTTTTTTTTGGATGGATCAAAAAAATAAAGCGTTAATATACAAAATATTATTTTTCAAAAATAATTATATTGTTCAAAATTACAGTATTAATTTTACCACATTAACACAATCCTATTCCATATGTCAATTCAAAACGAGATATATTTACAACATAACATAGTTTTTGATAAAAAACAATCGTTGAAAAAATGTTTTTTTCCGGTTATTGGATTATTAAAAAATATCGATTTCAAAAACAAAAAACCAACAAAACAAACGGTGACCGAAGTAAAAAAAGTTTTCGATTAAACCATCTGGTTAATCCCACCCCAAGTAAGCATCAGTACTGAACTGGAGCCGTCGAGCTATAATTCTCACTCTGCTAGCTCTCCACCCAGGCCCTATTTCTTCATGGAATTGCTTACTGCTTAAACGAAGTAACGAACGACGGGCTGATCTAGACTTACAAAATTCAATTCTACTTCAAATTTAGTCTTACTTATAGCCCTTACCCAAAGGGTGTGACGGCCGAGCACGTTGGGGCGAAGGTTCCAGAGTGCTCGGTTCGGAACGTTGTGGGTTCGATTCCCACCTGGGTCTGTTAACATTTATTTTGCGACAATTCCGCGAAATGAATCTTGACACTCTCACTCTGGTTGGTACGCGGCGGTGACGTAATGATCGCCGCCAAGGGTTGGCAAAAAGGACCACAAGGCTCTCTTGCCGGATTATTTCCCCCACCAATACCAGTACCAGGCCTAGGCCTAGCCAGCTATTCGACTTTTCCTATCTTCTTAATTGTTGTTAATTTACATATTTTATTAGTTTACGTAGATTACTTTTTATTTTATTTTTTCGAAATTTTGATGGATCAAATTATTGGGGAGAGAGGGGGGGAGGGAATGAAATGATAATCTCACCTCCCCATCAAGGCGATTGTCCCCCTTGATTCTCCCTAGTCTGTGCCTATAAATTATATTAATCTGGTGACCATGCCAGCCACTCCATCCCACAGAGAGATAAATTTGTCCGTGAATATTTCCTTTGAAATTCCAAGCGAACATCGAGATGTAATTCCTTTGCGACGATTTCATCCAACTTAAAATAATCTCGGATAGTCTCCAGCATGTGCACATAACGATCGGAGTTCACAGTTACCCTTAAATTCTCTTCCTCAAAAAAACCGATAATACGGAAATCACCAAAAGTCGCCCACTGTGCCCTCCCGGAATACGTCATTTATTTCACCGGAAATGTTTTTGGCAATGCGTAGTCAACAACGGCTGATATTTGGAAGATATAATTTTTAAAACCGACTAAAATTAAATTATATTCAATGTACTTTTTGAAAACAAAACAGTTTTTTTCTAGAAACATTGGCTTGTTTTAGAAATCCCTTCAAAATGTGTCAGTTATTTCTAGTAGATGAATAATTCTGTTGGATTGTTTCTCTGAGGAATCCATGAAAGAATATGTGGTTTCTGAAACCACCGTTCCGCACTAGAAAGGGGATAGTGACCAGAAACAAGAAACATTAGGGAACACATTCAGGAAACTTTCAGAAACACAGCAAAATGAAACATTAGGGGAATGTAATGCTAAGGTCTAAATCGTGAAGAACGCAAAGAGTTTACAAAAACATTGTTAAGTCTGTTATATGTGCAGTGAAAGAAACAAAACGATCTCCATTTTAACATTAGTAATAATAACGCTATATAGCAAATATTATTTTAATCTTTATTTTGTTTTTAGGATATTTGCCGCCAGCTATAAACAGTTAACTATATTATGGACAGAAGCAAGCGCACTTAGACAAGATATAAGTAAAATCCTGGTTGAGTATGGTCAATATTCAACTAAATGTAACAAGAATTGGACACTTGGAAACACTTTTCAATTAATGGATCTCTTCAAAATTTTTGAGGGCTACATTAAAGATGCATAAATTAATTTTTGTTTTTTAATAATAAATAGAATATTATATTAATGTTAATAAAATATTCTAATTGTTCTATTTTTATGTAAACCTAATTAAATAAATAATAAATTTCTTGTTAGCTTGAGTTGAGTTATTTCAGATTAAGTATACAAACTTGGCTAAAATTTAATTTCACGTTTTTGATAAAATTAAGGTAAACGATTTTCAGATGTAATAAATTTTATCCGGTGCTATTGTATGGTATTAATTTACTCTAGATGGGTGATTGGCCCGATGCTTAATATCCATGACACTCATTGGAAAGCAGGAGTTGAACAGGAAAGCGAAGATTCTGCTATTCAAATCAGTTTTTCTCCCTGTGCTACTATACGGATCGGAAAGCTGGACACTCCTGGACTGCCATGCCAGCAGGGTTGTATCTGCGGAAATGAGATTCCTACGGAAAATATTAGGAAAAACCAGGCGAGACCGCATAAGGAATGAGAGAGTGCGAGAGGAACTAGGAGTTAGATCCGTCCTAGAGACGATTGAAGAAAGACAGCTGAAGTGGTTCGGGCATGTCAACAGAATGGGAGATGACCGTAAGGCCAGGTGGCTTCTAGAGGCAAGACCGAGAGGAAGGCGACCACAAGGCAGGCCAAGGCTCATGTATGCAGACTTGATTGAGAGAATTGGCACAAAGAAAGGATGCACCATGCCGGAGATGAGAAGGCTTGCACAGGACAGGGACCGTTGGACGAGATGGTCAGAGGCAGCTACTCCACGCTTAACAGCACTGAGGAGATAGTGAGAGAAGAAGAGAAGCTATTGTATGGCGCACTATTGTTTTCACTCTTTGCAAATTCAACAGAAAGGTGGTAATAGAATTTCAAAATGGAGCATTGAGAAGGATAAAAAAAGGAACTTGTCCATAGCTCTGTGAGGAATTAGCTAGTGAGCGGCCAATGTTACCAATTGGGAACAAATGTTTGAAAATTTTTAAAAAATATTTATCTAAAAGTAAATACTGACTCAAAATTTTTAGTTGCTTACATAAAGACAAAACTTATTTTTAGATACAAAAACTAAGCAATTTTCCTCAAATTTGAATCAGATATTTACGATTTTTTCGAAATACGTGAAATATGGCTTTTTATATTTTTAGTTTTAATTAAGTTAAGTTTTAATTAAATTAAAGTTTCAGTTCGATTTGTGCAGCAATATTTTTATCTTGTAGAAAATATATTCAAAATAAATGTAAAAATTAATTGGCATAAATAATTTGAACTGCAACTACGAGAGACTAATAATTCCAGACATATTCTATTGTTTATGTTTTACTTACTTCTCTCGTTCCTTCCTTCACAACCGCTTTATTTATTAAGTATTGGTGGATCTAAGTTACCATGTTATATAAGGTTATTATATAAACACATAAAATATTTATTCGGGGAAAGCCGATTAGGTCCGGTTTCAAAATCTGGATGATTTGAAGTTCCGAAGGATATGGATATAAAATGAAAATTTATGCTGGTAAAAAAGAATATGAGACCAGGTCTCTTGCAAATACTGCGGTAGAGTTCTATCAATCGTAACAATTTCATTCAGAGTTGACGTTTCCTTTGATAATTTGATCACTCTGAAGTGCTTAGCTGAAAAAGGCATAAAGGCGAAAGATACTATTTGTAATTACAGGACCATTAAAGGCCCTTTAAGTTATGAATGGATCCAATTTTTTTCCTCATTTTTTCTGGAGATAGGTGTGAACGCGCTCATAGTGTGAAAACTAGATTTAGTTGTTTTGAATACAAAAAGGAAATGTACTTAGATTGCTTTCCATCTCATCTCGGAATTTCAATGCAAAAACTTAGTAATTCATTTTTATTCTTTGACAATTTTTTTTTTCATAATTTAATGAATTGTTGAAATGCTAATAAAAAATTATGTTGCCCAAACCTTATTCTTTTCTATTTTTCCCTATATTATATTCTTTTCTATTTTTCCCTATATTATATTCTTTTCTATTTTTCCCTATATTATATTCTTTTCTATTTTTCCCTATATTATATTCTTTTCTATTTTTCCCTATATTATATTCTTTTCTATTTTTCCCTATATTATATTCTTTTCTATTTTACCTCCTAAATATCTTGAAGTAAACAAATATAAATGATATATAATTATAAAGCTTAGTAAGAAGCGGCCAATGTTCCCAATTAGGAACATACTGAAAATCCGACATCAAATTTTTTTTTACTAAAACTTGCAATCATTATATTTTTTGTGATAAAATGGACAGCCGAAAATTCGAAAACAAATCAAAATTTGGTGTGGATACGACCTGTTAAATGATTAAAAATATCGAGTTGTGGACTTCTCAACATCTGAATTACTCCAACGTTGTCAAAAAATATTTAAAAATTAAATTTTAGTGGTAGTTATATTTGTAAGTTGAATATCAAATAAAAGGTGAGCCCCATCATCTAATTATTAACCCTCTAATGGTAAGGTGAAGTCTTGGTACTTACTCGGTAAGGTCGGGTCGGATCCGACCCGAAGCTATTTTCTGCTTTTTTGGAGAGCTAAAATGGTTAAAATGTTAATAAATGACACCAAAATGAATTTTTAATTCTCTATTTATTGTTTCTAAACATTTTGTTTGTTTTATTCTAAACATTTAATAGTTAAAAAGTTAATCACATTGGTTCCAGATAGCATTATCACAATCGTTAAGTGATTTATCACAATAAATTATCACACTGGACAATTAAAATAAGTGATGAAAAATCAAATGAATACATAAATAAAGTAAAGCTACGAGCATATACTCATTTCAAAAAGTTTGTGGGAAAGCTACAAATTTATCTAAAGACTTTCGTGTTTCTCGGTATCTTTGCCATCGAAGCTCAAACTTGCTGAAAGGAAATCGAATCTCTTTTTGGTCCGAAAAATAGGTGTCCCAAAGACGGGAGAAAACAAGTCATCGGGGTTTAGGTTGTAGTTTTATAAAACACCGGCTATGAACAACAATCCCATAAGTGCTTTTGACTCCAATGCGTCATAAGTTGATATAAACCACTACTCTGATTCATAATTATTTCGGAGTTTTTGGATTTGTTGATTTGTACAATTTCGTTGATAATTTGATCAACAAATAATTTGATAAAAAGAGAATATAAATGTAATTCATCTGTGAGTTTTGAGGCTTTCCCTTTCGGCCCAGGTAGATGGGTGATAATATTAGAAGCTGGTGTTTGGCATATTTTGAACGAACCGGAGTCTTTGTCCAAATGGTGTTCTCATCCCTTCCTAGTTCAAACTCTCTTTCCTCGTCCGTATCTGACAATGAGCTGAGATCTTGTTCGGCATCGAAATCATCGTCGTTTGGCAAAATTTCGTCATTTGCCTCAAATACTTCACTTTCAGAGTCTGAATCTTCCTCTTGCTGTCGCCGTTATTCTGCAAGAACTTCTTCGGAACTAGTAAAAATTATTGTGTCTGCCATTTCAGAACAATCTGGTAAAAAAATACATTAAACTTGTAGCGTTAACAGTAAGGTGGGTCGCATCCGACCTAGCCGTCAGTTAAAAAAAAAGTCGGTGAAGTGTGGAGGGAGTATTTCACTTACCTGAGTGGTATAAGCTTATACACCGTAGAGAAAGAGTGGAACCAAGGACTCCTGAAGTCACGCCCCTTCAGCTCACGCATGGAGGGAGTATGAACGAAAATGTTACGTCGTGGGTCGTATCCGACCCTTACCTTACCATTAGAGGGTTAATTCAAAATTAACAGAAATAATGATGAAGAACTAATACTGACCTCCTTAAAATGCAAATCTGCAGAAAAGAAAGAACCTCTAGTCGGTGAAGCTATCAGAAGCGTAAATTAGGGGCTAAGAAAAAAATATATGCATATATCAATAAATTAACTTATATGTAGGTATACCACGAACACCTGCTCCTCATTCATAATCAAACGAAATATCTTTTTTTCAGGATTGCATTGAATAAAATGAGTGACAGTCACTTGCTAGCAACCTGGTTTCACTGATTCCTTATTTAAGCTAACACAGTTCATAGAATTCTCTAAACAGACTTCGCAAACACTAAAAAAAAAAAAAAATGTATGCAGCTGGTAGGTCTATTAAAAAAAAAAAGTAAAATTATACTTTAAATTTCTACAGTAAACAGGTATTCGAACGCTGTTCTGGCGTGGCTTTTTATATTGATACCCTCGCAGTTGACGACACTGAACCTAAAAAGGGAAGATATCTACCTTCTGCTAAAGATTAATAAATATCGAGGCCCGATTAATTAAAACTTTGTTTTTGCGTATCCATAATTTTTATTCCGACAATATAAAAGAAAAGGCTCATGAAAAGAGAAATTTACGTGAGAAATTGACGAACTCTTCAGAATCGTCTTAAATTAGTTTTAAACTTACAACCTATTATTTGCAAGGAAACGTTATAGTCCGTGAGTGTGTGGCATAAAAAGTGACATATTTCATACAAAGGTTTGGGCATATGAAATATCAATATAATCAATAACGTGTTAATAACAATAAAAGCTTCTTATTTCACTTAGTTACAAATTTGTATTTACCAGATATTGAATATTGTCACTCCTTTGAATATTGTCAACGGGTCCATCAGCTTGACTTAGACGTCATACCGTACACACCCACCCCTCCCTCCCACATCCATATAAATTGCACATCGTTGATTTCCTTGTGACTAATGGTTAAGAAAAAACCAATGTTCCCAGAAAAAAAAGTAGCCACACCTTGCCAAAATGGGACTATCGACTTTGACTTGATTTAGTTTTTTGGTCACTTCCATTCAGAATTTGGCTTAATTTCACCATGATTGACTTTGTTTCAAAGTTGAATAGTCAGAAAATTAAAATACATAGAATAATTTAAAAAAATAATTGGCTTGGACATTAAAAAGCACCAGTAAAGTCAATTTCTTCAAGTCGTTCACACGAAACTTGAAATTTCAAAACGATTGGCAAATGGAAACGGCCAACATTAACGAAAAAGTATTGAAATAAAACATGCGGAGCATTTATTTTTCTTTAAAAACCAATAGTCACTTTTTAAAATATTCGGAGCAGTTCCTTAGAAAATCCACTTAATTAGTGGTCTATTTATTTTGGCAAATACCATAGCAACTGTTCTTCCTGAGAAGATAATTAATATAAACTACTTTATGAGGCATTTGAACAACTTTAATTTGAGGGGTAATCTGTCATCTGTACCTCTTATAGTTCCCGAGATAAAGTCTTTTAAAACAAATTTTTTTTGCGAAAAAAAAGAGAAATAATCATTTCGTGAATTTATTTTGGTAAATATAACCGAAACTGTTCATCCCACGAAGACAACCATAATATACTACATTATGATGCATTTAACTAGCTCTAATTTGAGTGATAATTGATATCTATGCGCCAAATAGTTCCTGAGATATCTAACTTTTCTCATGATATGACTCCATCAAAATCATGTACAATATGTTTTTGCAAAACTTAATCTCGAGAACCATGTGATGTATAGATGTCAAATACTCCTCAATTTAGAGCCAGTTAAATGCACCATAAAGCAGTTCATAATCATTATCTTCGTAGGAAGAACGGCTACCATGATATTCAGCAAAATAAAGTTACAAAACGAAGATTTCTGGATTTTCAGAAAAAAAATATATGTGTTTTCAAATTCTTTATCTCAGGAACTATTAGGTCTACTGGTGTCTGTTACATGAACCTTCACACCATTAAAAGTGAACGTTCATGTTCTCCGCACTAAACGTGTTAACTAAACTTCTGATTAGGGTCGAATAAGTGACATCTTGGAATAAATATTCTTGTTTATTTAAAAAAAAAAAAAATCTGTAAATAATAATGCCAGGAAAAATGTAAACAAAATAAAATTACAAAATAAAATTCCTGAAGTTACTGATCCATCATTTCCCTATCTATATAGTGTTTATGACAGTTCCAAAAACAATTACGGGCTGTATTAATGCATGCTTTAGTAGTTATAAAAAAAATAAATATTTTTATTATCACAAAACTAATAAATAATAAATAAAACTAATAAAATAATAAATCCATTTAAAATTCCATAGAGCCATTGAAATATGTGACACAGTTAATCGGATTAAATAAGTTTCGATTCCGATCCAGTGGTGCAGATTAAACTTTTCTGAGTCCAAAAATGTTGGTAATTTATAGTCAGTCAAATATACCAATCTTTATTAATGCATCTTTCATTAAGAAATTATTTCACCCACAAAATAAATAAACTATTTAATAACGGAAATTTTATTCTCTCACCTCTAATCCTCTTCATGCAAAGTTCAGAAATAATATTACATTGCTGATCCAAAACTACAAAAATACTAAAATGATAATCATGAACATTAATATAGGGAAATAAATATTACAAACAGATTTCATCTCTAAACATAATAAAATTAAACAAATTAAGCAAACCATAGTCATTATTTATTTTTAATGAACATTACATAATTGCAGATAAATGCCAGAAGTAAATGGTATGTGCTCTTATAAGACATATTTATTGTGGCTGTTTTTCTAAAGTAATAATTTTAATTAGCCCATTTCTGTCCAAAATAACGAAAAGGCAACCTTAATTTCAGAATTTTTTCAAACAAAATTATTTTTACAGTTTCTTTATTTTATCTTAATTTCCCAAATATAATTGATGTAAAAAGTATTTTTTTCACCAGACTACTATGATTTTTGGTGTTCTGCAATTTTTTGAATTGTTCATTTCAGATCATGTTCAGCATATTCAGGGCATGAGTGTGAAAAGTGTAAAGGTAAAGTTATCTTGTAACATATATCTTGTTTTAAAAAATTTATGCTTATAGTCCATAAATGAATACATGTATACATTTTTTAATATAGCTACATATATATAAAGAGTATCTTTTGTATATGTGGCCTCTTCCGTCCAATGTCCACCTAATTTCCTGGGGCCCAAAAAAACTCAACATTTTTTTATCTAAGCATCTGCAACACTTATAATGAAATAATAAATTATTATACATTATTTAGGGTACCAGTAACTTATTTTCAATAGAACAAAAAAAATATTTAAATTTTTTCGTTCATTGGGCAGAAATAGGTTAAACTCAATCTAGTCCCAAAGCAGACCTTTACGTAGACGTCTACATCTTCTTCTAAAAGGGTTAAATGGATTTGTTAGAACCATGAGAGAAAAGAGTAAAGAAATTGATATATCCATGTAACCTGCAAATAAATATTTCTATAAACCAAGGTCATGTACATGTTTTATTTGCTGATAAAATTGTAAGGTTCAGCTAATTGCTGAATTCAAAAGTTCTAATCTTTAAATCTAGAATAGCCGAATTATAGTTTAGTATACAGTTTGTTTTAAAGTAAACATTTCTATTAAGAAATAATATATGCATTTTGTCATTACAAATAATAAGATTGATTATATAAAGTAAGAGATTTATTTTATAAGAGTTATAAGAGATTTATTTTATAACTCTTATTTTCGAATTCTATCTTCAAAGGAGCTTTAGGTTATTGATTTTTTTTGTTAAAGGTATTTCTGTCTACTTATTGATTTAATGCCAGGATTTGTCAAAGAATTAACTGATTGATAAATATTTGACTAAGATTTACTAAATGAAAGCTTTTTACGTCCTGGTTATTTGACACAAATAGCATTGCCTAAGTCTAATTGATAGTTATAAAATATATTAGCCTTTTCAATCTGTTTCAGGTTTTAAAGATTAGATAAGTGATTCAAGTATATTTCTGTATTTAACCATATTACACCAGCAGTTATCTTTTAGAAGTTACAATACTTGTGGAAAATGAGGCCCCTTTGTTTCATATTTTTTGGAATTTTCTTATTACAGGTATGAAAACAGTGACTATATCCTAATTAGAGTGTAAAATTTAAATAAATTTAAGTATATTAAGATTACTGTTTTGTTTTTTTACATAACTTTATTGCAGGGATCAGTTACTGAGTTGATATTGTAGAAATATATGAAATACTTGCTTAATATATTGAGAATGAAAAAAGGATTTTGTCATTTCATTACAGTAATAAATTTATTTATTATAACTATATTAATCAATTATTAATAAATATTTACCTATGCTTAGTATAGGTTACTCAATATTTTCTCTATCTCTGATATTGTTCAGATATTTCTCCAAACATTGAGACCCTAAATACACTTAATATTGAAATAATTCAAGAAAATGGAATCAGAATATAATTGGAAAACATGGTATAATTGTTTTCTTTGAAGAGTAATAAATAATAAATTAACTGATACTCTGCCAATGCTGCCAGTTTAAGGAGAAGTGCATTTTCTATGAAAATTTGATAAATAAAATAAAGGTCATCATTTAAATGCTTGGTCATAATAATGTATGATATGATTATAAACTGGCATCTTCAAAAAAACAGAAAAGAAAAAAGAGTATACAGGCGAGTATCTCATGAGTTGACCTCTGCACTATCCCATCATTTAGAAAAATGTACCATGTTGCTACAGAATCCGGTGTGTCAACATCAAATTATCACAAGAGATTAAAAGTGGATCTGAGTACAGTGTTCAATCATTGTCAAGGCCAATTAGCACAGCCTATTGCAAAATTTGACTTATTAGAAAAATATAAGAAAAAAAGTGGTTTAGATCGCTTTTTTTTAACAAAACAGATATAAATACACTGTTATTTAATTGTATGATTCAGTAATTAGCATTATGCTTTGTAGATTTGAGACTGACTACAAAGGCTGAACTATTACCAAAATAAAATTAAGGGTTCTAATTAATATATTAATATATATAATAAATCTTAGGATTCACCTTTTTTAGGGCTTATCTTGAATAACTCACTAAGCTCTTTGAAAAGCCAAACCCTAAAAGGTCCTTGACTAATGTGATCAAGGCCTTACCAAGCAGGAATACTTGTTGGCGCAGCCAGATAAGCACCCTCCCTATCAGGGTCAAAGATGACTCATTACTAAACAATAATTCAAATAATGATCAACAAAAACTTAAGATTAAGTAACTGACAGTGAAAAATACCATGAGGTGGTAAATCAGGCACCTCCATCAATGCCTTTCAACTAGGCCCTACAAGAACAATTACAGGACTGATTTATTTATTTTAAACAGAAATTGAGGTTTGATACTCATCAGATATCTTTCTACATCTATTTCTACCTCCAATGACTGACATATTGCCAACTAATTTCTTGACATGTCTTTGGAATAGATGTTGAGGGACAGATAATTATTAACATATTTCACAATGAATGTAATTTTTAAATGTAGATATGTACATAATTTGAAATTAGAGTTGTAGGAATACTTGTCATGTCGTCGTTCCCATGGTAAACTTATGAATGTGAAAATTACTGCTATTCAAAAGAGAGCAAAAGAACTGTTACAATCTTCTGTGTATAAGCGCCGATTTAGATTATTTTTGTTGGTGTTGTATTTATTTTATCTCCTAGTTTCATGTGCAATTATTGTTTTACCTTTATAATAATACGCATAATGTTTAGTTTAACATGGAAGCTTCAGACTTTCAGATGTTTTTCATAAAAATGCAATTGCGATTTCAGCAGTTTCTAATGCCGTAACAGATTCGTAACTTTACTTCAGGCTTAAAAAAAAAAAAATAAAAACAAAAAAAAAAACCTTTACTTCAGGCTTTATCAACCGAAATACTATCGAAAAATTACAACAAAAAGAAAATGAATTTTTCATGTTACTTAATTTAACATGGGACTGACGATGTAATGTGTAACAAAAATGGCCAACCTCACTTCTACAACATATGAAGGGTTATGGGTTCAGCAGTTGGTAAGGATATACTCTTTCTTAACTGATAGTTATACAAGGAGAAGATGAGGTTAGCGTTCGCACTCTACTGCTATTTTTATCCTCCTACCCTGAAGAGCCAAAAACTCACTTTATAGAGGCTGGGTGTGCCCCAGCAGAGCCTCCCGACCCCAGAGTTGGTTGACGCCTGATGTACAAATTAACAAAAATAAATATTATGCCACAGCCAGAAACGAACTCGGTAGTCAGTTCCTTCCCCACTGAGTTATCCCTCTTTTCAACAGAGATTGTAAAAAATCTATGAAATATTTTGAGATAACTTATTCTGATAATGAAAACAAAGAAGGATTCTGACATTGACCATATTACTAAGGTATATATTACGGACATATTAATACCAGAAAATACTTCAAGAAGAGGTGCCCATTATTTTCTAGTTTGTTTTCCAAGTGGGATGTTAAATAATACAAAATGGAAATTGGTAAAAAATATTATATTTTAAGCAGTTGAATTTTGTTTTTAAATTGAAAAAATAAATAAATAATTCAATTGAACGCTTAACATAAATTATTATAATTAATTATCACAGTTAAATATTATAATTAATATAATTGGTAGAATTAAATTGTTTTAATAAAATATCAATGCAATCATAATTATTTAATGTTTACTCTTTCTCCATTCCTTTATATTGCAACATTAACGTTTGGTCTGAAATTATGAAAAAAACATTCTATCAGATCATTTCTTGAACTGGTGTTACATCTTTTATTGTGCATATATGAGGGTTAGAGAGGCGACAAATTTATATGAGTATTTTTATGTTAAAAGAATTTTTATTTTTGTTATATTTAAAAATGCATTCTTTTATCTTTTTCAGTTTGTCGATGGAAGGCTGCCTGATTCTCGGTATGGAGAAGATACATTACACTCTTATGCTAATGAACTACTCAAACCGTTGATGTCAAAAACAAATGACTTGAACAATACCATTATCGACTACTGGAATCGTTATGATAAAAATATGAACACAATAGATTCTAAATTCAGAGGTCTCAATGAATTAAGTGCAAAAGTTATAAAAAATGATACTTGTAAAGAGCTCCAGTATACAATGGCAAAGGCTCAAAATACTGTAAATAATGCTACAGTAGTTTTTGTAGAAGTGCTGCAGAAAATGTCGTACATAATTAATAAAGCTCCTAGTTGCGCAACAATTAATATTTTTTCAGCTGCTTCTTGTGTTGCACACAAAGCTCAAGATGTTAGAAACATTTATCGTGATTACAAGGACCAAATTATAGAGAAGGAAATAGCTGCTGCTAAAGCAATAAATGAAATTTTAGTGGAGTTTATCAACTGTTTGAAAAGGCTAAAATGAAAAATAAATACTTGAAATTATTGCTTTGAAAATAATTAATTAATCCTTTGCATACTTATCAGTTCCTTTTAAGAAAATCCAAATGAGCTCATTCATCTCATTATTTATAACATTATGTAGTTTATTAGTTATGTTTTTATAATGTATTTATGTAGAAATATTACATCTTTTTTGTTCTCTGTATTTTAGTGAACCGATCATGTAAATCTTTTTAGACCTTGCCCAGCCTGCTCTTCTCCTATCTTGGTCTTTTATTTCCCAATTTATAACTTTAAGTTCCTCCCGTTCTTACAATAGATGACATTGCTTACAATAGATTTACAGTAGGTGGGCAACCACTCAGAAAGGAGCTACCTTGAGAAAATACTTTCCCAACGTCCATTCACGATTGAAGGCCAAATGGGTCCTCCCTGATTACTGGATGTCACAATTTCTCACCGGACATGGAGGATTCCGTGCCAAGCTCCATGACTTCGGAAAGGACATTAATCCTCTATGCCCCAGTTGTGGAGTTCAGGAAACTGTTGAGCACATCGTCACTACCTGCACTGCGTTTGAGGCAATAAGAACAATACTACAGAGGAAAACCGACCTCTATGTCATTACAGAGAGTGATTCTCCTCAATTAGTTGGTCAGGAAAATTATCCATACTTCGTAGCCTTCATATACAATTGAAAGGAAATAGTAGAACCAAACTATTTTAATAGACTCAATTAAGAATGGACACGCAGTAAGGATGAAGAGACTCATCGGTAGGTAATTCTTCCGAAACCCTTAATGCCAAGAGGCAAGGTAGGATGAAAAATAAATGAATAGAAAGTAGATTTACATTAGATATGTGTATAACAATTTATGTGTTATAACTAGATGGTTTTATCTTTATTGTTGAATTGATGTTCCTAAAAGCTAATTTCCATTATTTTTATATCACATATTTCTGCTGCCTTCTCTGAATGTTCTATTAGTGCTTGGATCACTGGGCAGACAGAGGTGCAAAGCAGTCTTTTATTTATATATTTGGTTGATGCAAATACAAGTAATGAATTTAAAGGAATGTAATATTTATTGAAAATATACCATATCTTAATAATATATATTTTGTCAAAATAATTTCCATTAGAATATATAACATTTGCACAATGTAGTAAAAACTTATTTTTCCCAGCAGAAAAGAATTATGGATCCCTGAAAAAAAAAATTACCCCAAAAAGCATTTTCAATATCACCCTAGTTTTTAAAGCTTTTCTCTCATAAAAAGTTTGTCTCACATAGCAAAGCCTGAAATATGCATTATTTTTGTATCAACATAATATTTATCACAATGGATACTAAATTTGTTGAATAACTATATAATGGCTTGCCGTTGCTTTATCTATTACTTGTTAAACACCTATTGAGATAGAGGTAGTTGCTGATTTTGTAGAAGGATTACTTTACTGATATCTATCTAGTAACTTCACAAAATATCTCTAATAGTAAAAAATCAGCAAGTTTCCATTTATATTTTTGTATATGTATTATTTCTCAATTCTAACTGCTAATTAAATAAAAAAGTCCTTTCTTAAAAACCATAGGTTCCCAGTAGGGGTACACTGGGGGGTACTGAAGTGATTTAAGTGCATCCTTTTTAGTCGAAAGTATGATCAAAAATATAGATTAAACATTTTTAATGAGAGCTTGAGCAATAATGCATTACTGAAATATTTCATAATAAATTCTTCATAGAGCTTATCTTTGTTTTTCAAAATATAGTGTGGTAAGAACTAAAGGCACGAGGGCGTAGGTCCTCAAAAGGTCAAATATCAATGATCTAGACTGTACATATGCCTTAATGAATATGATTGAGACTGAAAAGATGATGATAACTCCATAAGATGACAAAAAGTAATTTCATGAAAATAGTTATAACTTAAAATCAACAAATTTTTGTTTCCAGCCCATCATTTCAAGGAACATAAAATAAGGTTGATCATTAATATAAATATCCCTTTAAAGAACTTTATTCAGTATAGTTTTGCCAGATTAACAAATGGTTTCTAATTTACACATCGGTATGGAAGGGCCTCAATGGAGATCCCTCAGTTTTTCCCAGGGATGGGTAGTCCTCGTTGAGGCCCACACTCCTTTGTCTCCCATTCAGTTCTAACCCACTGTTCCTGGTAGGGATTTTTTATTCCAGGTAGTGACAAATGGTTTCAATAGATTACTAGCTTTCAAGCAGTGTACTTTGTTCTTAAATTGACGGACGCATTCTTTCTTATTAATTTTTAATTTCATCTTTACTTTTTAAAAAATATGCAATTCACATCTGTGGAAAATTCTCACAAAATCATGTCCACACTGAGAGTGTAAAGTAAATTTTTAATGTGTTGAGGACTTTTGTATATATTGTATACATATTTAAATATTTTATCTTGCAAAACCCTCTCTAATATAAAGGTAGCTGAAGGCACAAGAAGAACCTTTGATATTCTTCTATATATTCTCAATTATCCTTAAGAACATCAAAATCATAATGAAAATGAAATTTCTGGAATTTAAGAAATAACCTTCACTTAAGATATACATCTTGTGAACATTCTTTAGATTATTTCTTGAAGTTTAGTATTCTAATATTCCATCAATATATAGTTTGAATTGATTTTTCAAAAAATTCCATTGTTCGTCTTTATAAATTTATGATACCTCTAATATTTAAATAATCGTCACTACTACTATTATTATTATAATTTAGAGAAAAAAATATGAAAAATCAGCTGATAAAATTTTAAAAAGTACAACTATTATTGCTCCAGTAGAACAAATATTGTTTCTAAAACAAAATATGCAAACATTTGTTAGTTTTATTGATTTGATCTGTATTAGTCAAATATCGATGTAATTGATCCTGAGACATAAAGCTATAAAGGCACAGCCAGTGCTAGCTTATTTGTTACAGTAGATTTGGCTCATTAGAGTGTTAGCATAGAAAACAACACTGGAAAAATCTGGTTGATAACCATACACCATTTCGATTACCTTGATTTTTATAAACATATTCTAATTACAATGCTTAAGAATTTTAAAAACAAAGGAAATTTTAAATTAGTTTTTAAGCGTAGTTCTCTATAATTAACGTTTTGCTCAACACTGCCTAGTATGCACTAATGCTACAGTTTTGTGACCAAGGTTGAGAAGGGTTTTGCATGAATGGGCTGCCTATTATTGGTACAATGTGTAGCAGATATTCAGGATGTTCTGAATATATTGAAATGCTGTTTTATTTAAGTCGAAAGGGTAGCTGAGAAGGAAAGGCACTGGAATACTTTTTTTTTCCTCTGATAAACCTTACCTAGTCAAAAGGCAGCAAAACTGAGGTTTGCGCTCACCACTACTACCAATAAACCATTATTTATTTAATAAAACTCTTATTTTACAAGCTTTTACGTGTAGAAATGGTTTAATTCAGGTGGAATTAAATAAGATTTTGTGGTGCAGCCCGGAGTGCTATTGCACACCTTACTAATGGTGCTGCACATCTGAACTGGATCCTCCTTACCATCCGGACTAGATGGTAAGCTCTCAGCATCTCGGCTTTGGTTCCGCATCCGTCCGGTTGCTATCCAGCACTTCTGATCCACCACATCCTACGAGTGCGTCCTCCTACGATCCAGCTTTCCTGGCGTGGTCCAGCCCACCTAGTCTCAGTCCTGGCGTACTTCTTCTTCTTCTGGTGGCTAACCAGTGTTTGGCCCTACCCAAGATGAAATGCAAGGGACCAACTACCTCCTTCCCATTCTTCTATTGATTAGGGATCTCGCCAATTCTCTGCCGGAGTCCCTCCAGTAGCGCCTCCAGCTTCTTCTTTTAAACTTCATAATTCAGCATATCCTTCTTGAGGATGAGATCCAGGGGCATCGCTCCAGCTTCATGCAACATCATTCTGTACATTTTCGTGACCCACAACAAAGCCAGTCCCGGTATGGTGGCCAGTCTCTTCTTCTGCTTCTGTGTGAGGTTTCAACTCCCAACCGGAGATGCAGACCTCAGGAAATCCAGGACCTCTCTTTTTAATTGGTCATATTTGTGGGATACCTGAAGCCCCATAATGCACGCCCAATCCTATTTAGATTATTCATAGAAAGGGTAACCCTATCCTTCAAGTAGCCAGGATACTTAAATCCTCTTCTTGTCCTGACTCCAAGATACGTCACCTCCTCACTTAGCCTCACTCTTTATCCTTGTATTTCCAAATTCATAGGCTTAATCCTATCCATTGGGCCTCTTAGTAGTATTGACTGGATTTTAGCTACGGCCATGCATTTTTCTCATCAAACACCACTCCGCAACGAGACTGGTATATCTCTCCGCTTGCATATTCAATCTGGCTCTGCTGCTGGTCACAATGACTGCCATTTCATCGATGTAGACTGTGGCAAGAAATCCTCTATCTTCTAGCTCCACAGCAACTAGTTGAATACTAGATTCCATTGATCCAGGCCAAAGATTGATCTCTGTGGCCATCGTTTTTCATTTCTTCTCTCTACCTCATAATAGCTACTTCTTATCTTGATGATCCTGCCACTTAGGTAGCTACTTAGGAAAAAATATAGGTTGCTGGGAGTGTCGAACTCTTGTTGAAGTACGCCAGACCACCAGATACTGTCGAAGGCGGATGATGTGTCAAACAAGATCAGCAATCAGCATGACATACTTCTCTACCCTCCCCTTCATGTCCCCGCGCTCTCTTTTTAGCTGTGGTACCAAAACACTGAATATTTTTCCTCTATCTTCATAAATGGCCGAAATTTTGAAGCGAAATGGAAAATAGTAATATCGAATTCTGAGGATCATTCTGGGGTGACTTTGGTGCCAGATCTTAAAAAAATAAGGGGAAGTGGTTATATGAAAAATATTCATTTCTATAAATATATGAATAAATATAATTGTTTTATTAAATTCTGATTAATTATATCATGGGCCTACTATTATACAGGGCAAATATAACAGTAAATTTTATAAACATTAGTAATGGATTCTAGTTTTCATGCATGAACCCTTAGAGATTACACTGTTCTGAAGAAATTTTTTCCTGATTTTATATCTTCATTTGTGCTGAATTCGAATCTGAAGTCCAAGAAATTCTGTTAGGCACCAATTTTGAGAAAATGGAGGTTATATTTGAAAAAAACTGAAATAGCATATTTTGTTTTTTTCTTATTTCATTTATTTATTTAATTTTCTTGTGAATAATAATAATATATAAAATAATAAGATATTTAATTCTGAACATAATATAACTTTATGTCTAGTCGATGTGTATATTTTTTCCTTTTATAGTCATCAGCCGTCTGCCGTGGCAGTGCCCAACCGTAGTCAGCAACCACCTTCCTATTCCATTTACCATTATACCTTTTCTCCATTTGGGCAATCTCTTGATGAAACCGTTCTCCGTGTTCATCTGAAACTGATCCCAAGTTGGGAGGGAAGAAATTCAAATGGGAATGCAAAAAATGAATTTTTAATGGCATGTTGCAACCCATGGGCTTATATAGATGAAAGCAATTCTTCAATAATGTATTTGTAATTTGTAGCTCTTTTGAAATAGAAAAGAAAATGTAATGGTCTTTTGAATATGAAAACAGAATTAATAATCATTTCCTTTAATATAACTATTACTCTTCTCTCCAACAACACAATACTTTTTTTATATTTTATTGTAGAATGGAATTTTTCAGGGTCCAAACTCACTTATAAATACTGAAAATATTTAAGAAGGAACGATTCATCAAACGAAATGAAAAATTATTACTATAAATGCATAAACTACAATGGAGGGACGAAGTAAATTATATTACTGGTTGACATGATGGTATTGAGAGCGTTTTGGCGCGGTTGGCATCGTTCAAATTTCTGTCCTTTATTTCTAGGGAAATATTTTGCGGATTAGAATGAAACAAGAAGGTTTCATATTTTTTCTGTATTTATTAGGAGAAATATATACAAAAGCTTGGATGTTCATTATATTTTTTTTCGAGATCTTTAGAAAGGCGGAGAACATAGATACTAATTGGCTGTGTCATAATAGTAATTGTTGACCCGCTTCAAAAAAATATTTACATCCTTTATATCAGCTAATCTTTGAACTACAATTGAGTTCAAACGAAAAATATTTACATTGCTATATTGAAAGTTTGCGCTTTCTTTGCCAACTTCCTTTGTAATTTTTTAATTACAATTTAAAATACTAATTGCTTATTGTTTGCGAAGCAACTCGAGCTTAAGTGCTGCATTAGAAGTCTTTGGCGGATCAATAAAGATTACGTACAAGAGTCATATTCATTTATATAAATTCTTTTATTTAAAAAAAAAGAAAAAGATGTTTACCAATAGGTGCGTCCTCACTTGAGAAACAATAGACAAACTTGTTAGTTAAAGTACAAAATACTCGTAGAAGAGCAAACATTCGTATTTGACAAAAAATTTGTTTTAAAAACTGATTCAGCAAACATTTACCACAAACAATTCGGAATTCGGCATGAAATAGTAGTCAAAGTAGTATTGTCAAGTGAGTGATTTGAATTAGCTTCGCCTATCCTACATTGGTCCGCTTCCGTGTTGGCAAAGAAGGTTGTTTTTACGATGTGATGAGTAGAGTGGTGACGATTTTCGTATTGATTCGACGGCCGGATGCTTGTTTATCAATTTTACCAGAGTGTCTAATGTAGAGTTTGAATTGGTAAAATCGATGATAGGGCCAGTGATACGTAAACAAAATACTGATTTTCTACAAGCAATCAGTGCTCAATATCGTTTGACTAGAACACTCAGAATGTTGTCTTCTGGTGATTCCTATCATTTATTAATATATATATAAATATATATATGACCATAAAATAACACTGAAAACAAACAAAATAATTCAGAATTATTTTACTAATATCAGATCGTGTTTATTCAATTGATACCTTCTATCACTGGCGGCGCTAGACATTTTGGGTCCCTGAGTGGTACACAATATGCGGGGCTCTTACTTTCGAGAATCAGAGGAGTATGGAATAACTCCTTCAGTATAGAGTAATTCGAAGGCTCGAAGAGCCAGATTTGTTGCAAATTTTTCTCGATTTATTCAGCATAATTTAAAATTTATATTGGTGTTTATTTTATATTAAAAAATAATGAGAACAGAGCCAGAATGGTGTTTTGGCACATGTTATTGCAGTGATCATAAACTTATATTTACAATATGACAGCCCCAATGAAATATCCTAATGTAAAGTATTACAGTTTCAAAATCTTACGGTAATAAAGAATTGTTTGCCTGGATAAAATTTCCATTCAATATAGGTTCGTTTTAATACTTTTTTTCTGGCTGAAATCTTCTGTTATGTTTTTAAAGTCCAAACTGGATGATAATTCATTTTCAATTACAAGTGCCGAAAGTCTTTCCTGGGCCATATTACTCCTCAGATAGGTTTTGATTAATTTCAGTTTGGAGAAACTTCTCTCAGCCTTCTCGACTGTGCAATTGGGTTAGATGCCACTCAGATCGTTATCAAATATGTACTTTAAAGCAGTTATAACTCCACTTTTTTAGTCCTTTTCTTTTGGGTTTCTTCGGCTTTGACCATAAGTTGTGAGGATATTTTTAATTCTTCAAATAGATCATTCCTTCTATGTCATGTCGGTCTTCTAAGGAAAGAGAAACTTGGAGATCTTTGCGACTATTCATTAGCTCTTCTTCAGGCATTGTTGCGAAAGACCTTATCCTGTACAAAAATCCAAACGTACTTTCATGCTGCTTTAAAGCTGCAAATCTGGGTTTACAGCTAGTTTGGATTGCGTCTAAGACTACTTTGAACTAGCTTATCTTAAATCTGTCTTGAAGTGAAAGATCAGAAGTCTTGTCTTTTGATTCATAGTCAAAAAGTTTTTTCTTCCTTCTCGATCTTGTGGATTTAAAAGACATTTCGTCCAGCCCAATTTTTTCTTCCAACTCTCTTGCAGACACTAGTGCTGACTTGAAACCACTCTTCCGGTTATCAATTAACCATTTCAGAAAAACTGTTAAATGATTAATTGCTACTTCCAGATTCATGTTTGGGCGTTGCCATATTTTACTTATGCAGTGAATATTCACTAGTATTTTATACCATACCACTAATGAAACAATAAATTCAAATGTTGATATTTCATTTTCCAATAACTCCAATTTAAGTGAAATGTCTACATGTTCTTTTAGTATGTACCACCTCTCGCTAGAGCATGAAAAATTGTACATAGTCACTGTAAAGTTCCAATAAAAGTCTGAGCTTGCACATTAGATGACGCAGCGTCCCCTAAAACTGAGTTCCAACTATGACTACCACAAGGTACAAAAAACGCTAAACACGTTGGCGACTTTCGTTGAACACCACTGTGGATTCCGCGCATATTGGAGCCATTCAATCATAGTTTGCCCTCTGTAATTTTCTAAAGAAAGGCCGAGTTTGTTTAGTTCTTTTAACAAGTAGTCAGTTAAGCCTTCAGCTGTTGTTGTTTCAACTGCAACGAAGCCAATGAGATGCTCCTCAACTTCAGCTGTTTCTTTGTTGGTCGTCCTTAAAATGACGGATAGTTGTTCAATTCTGGCAATATCTCTTGTGCAATCCAAATTAAGTGCATAATATTTGTTGTTTAGTATCTTTTCAGTTATCTTGAATGTGACATGGCTTGCCATTAGCTGAATGAATTCATTTTGAGTATCTAGGTAATGATTTCTAGCGATAGTTTTGTAACAGACTTGATTTAACTTAGGATCGAACCTAGCTATTAATTTAACAAGATCTAAAAAGTTACCGCTACTCCTGCCCGAAGTTATTTCTGTGTGACCTCTGAATGCCAAATTATGTGAAGCCAAAAACTGTACTATTGCTAAAAGCCTTTCCAAACTATCCTTCAGCGTTGGTCTTCAGATCTAATTTGAGCTTCAGTATCACGGTCAATGGTTTTTCTTGTCTTTAAAAGTTTTTGTAAATCGAACCAATTTAACATTCATTCTCTGTGGGCTTTGCTGTTTTCATGACTTTTCAAAATCACACTCAGATGCTGCCAGTCGTAATTTCGATCCTAGTCGAACTTAAAGCATTCAGAGATGTATTTGAAAACAAACATCAAGCAAAACAGTGCACAGAATCATTTGATTCTTAGTAAATTAGCCATCTTCGTCTTTGTTGTTCACCATTTGATAAATGTCGAACATAGTGAACGATACTAAAATGTTGCCCACCATCATCTTTTGGGAAAATTATCCTTTACAAAGTAAACAGGACCTTTCTCAACAATTTTAAGTCGCTTTGAATGACTCAAATGGTTTGGCCATAAATAGGGGTCACTTAGGACATTGACGTTTTTACTTACATCATCGTCTTCTGTTTCGCCTACGGGTTGATAAGATTCCTCTTCTTCCGGAAGTGATGATGGTGGTGGTAATTATATCGAAGACGAATCTACCGGTGGATGTGGTGGTGGAGTCAGGCGTGAAGATGGCCCTGGAGTTGAACACTCCTTTTGAGTTTTGGAGGAAGACGAAGACTGGTCTGCAGGTGATTCACCAACTGGATGCTCTGCTGCTTTCTGACTTTCAGCACTGGCTTTCAAAAACTTCGTTGACGAATTACGAAGCTGCCCTTCAATTTCTTTCCTTTTAGCACTTTTTTTTCTCTTGACACTTCCCGACTCGTATTTCCTACCTACGTCTCGATCACGAGAAGCCATCCTTTTACCTATTTACAACCTAAACGCAAAAGACTGAGCTGAACCGAAAGATAAGCGGCAAAACCATAACACAAGGTATTGGAATGATAAAATATGGTAGGGATGAGGGAGTGGTAATGGGAAAACGCTTACCCAGGTTCCCGAATGACTTCGATAGTTGCAGCTCCCTTCCTTAGCCGCTAACAGTGTTGCCACATTGGGGTTTTTCCCTCTAGATTTAGGTTTTTTTTCACCCTCTGGGGTAAAAAAATATGTAAAAAACGTGGGATAATAAAGAAATTAAAGAAATAAGAAACAAGTCTTCGGAGGCCCCTGTGGGGCCCGCTCAATGCGCGGGGCCCTGTGCGGTCGCACATTTCGCACACTCCTGGCGCCATTAATTTATTATATTAAAAAAAAATGTCTAAACGAATCGGGAGGTGGTAAGGAGGTAACCAATTTCTAAATATTTAAATTATGTTGTAAATGAACTTAATTAGGACAATATCTTGATTGAATCGGCACAGAAATATCGATATTACTTAGAAATTCGTATTGGAGTTTTTATCTTAAATTAATAAAAAATGATTGATATTTTGAAATTTCGATATTTCTGTGCTGATATCAATTAAAAATCCTTTGCATAATATCGTTATTTCTGGACCGATATCATTGAGATTGTTTTTAAAACATCTCGTTATAAACCAGAAAATGGTGCTTTCACACGTTTGAGTAGCCAAGCCTTGGCACATCAAGCGTGTAAAGGGGATTGTTTTGCTTGGCTAGTCTTGGCTTGTCTCTGTTTGAGTCCGATCCGGTTCTTGCGGGAAGCGCCACATAAGCGCTAGTGTTGCATCCACAAATTGGTGTATTTATATTAATTATATATTTATATGTTTTTAAAAACTATTTTTAAATGTTTCTTTATAAAATAGAAATAGTTTAAGCCGAAATTAACAACCGACAAAAGTTGGAATAGCGTTAGAACAGTAGCGTTCGGATAGGTTAGTTTGTTAAGCTTCTGTAAGCCCTCTGGCAAAGGTGTGAACGCACCGGGCAGTCTGTCAATAAAATTCAATACGCTATATCTCAGCAAATACTGGTCCTTTTCTTTTTTTTTTTTTCTTGTTTGCTAAAAACAAAAGGGGGTGCATTGGGATCTTTCTTAGAGTTTTCACAAATATCTCGAAAAATATGCGTCAGCTGTCTGTATCTGTATAAATAGGTCCTATCCAAAATTATTATACCTAAAAATTACGATAATATCGATATCGAATTCCTGGGTTTTGAAAATTATTGACCAATGGGGCGTGAAGAGAATATGGATAAGGTACAAATATGTTGAAGTTTTAAAAATTCACATTACTATCATACCTAACAATAAATTAAAAGAATGATATCACTATAAAAATCCTACCACTTTATTCACAAGATGTAAATGCGTTTTTGAACTTGTTAAAAAATCCACTCGATGGATATCAGATTCTGTATTATTACTTATCATTAAACGGTTCCAGATTTAATTAAATAACAACTAAAGGACTTACGGGAGTTCTTTCGAAATCGTTTATTAATGGTTGATTAATTAATTAGCAGATAAACGCCAATCAGTTAACTCGATTTCGTAATGCTTCCAAGCAATTTGTTCAGGCATTAACTGAATACGATTTTCAATGACTTTTACATAAAAAGTAGGTATATACCTACTCAGCTCTTTAGAATATATATATATATATATATATATATATATATATATATATATATATATACTTTTTAGACTAATGCAAGATAGATATATAAAAAGAATTGTGTAGTTGTTAAAATATATGTCTCTATATATATATATATATATATATATATATATATATATATATATATATATATATATATATATATATATATATAAATATATAAATATATATATATGTATATATATATAGACATATATTTTAACAACTACACAATTCTTTTTATATATCTATCTTGCATTAGTCTAAAAAGTAATTCACACAAATTTAGGCAGTACGTAACATGATTAACCGATAAGGAATATTATGTTCTAGGATCATCCTCTTAACATTGCTATGATCTAACAAATACCATTTGAGTGTTTGTGTTAATGTTTTGTCAATAAAATTGAATTCCTATTTCTAGAAAACAAGTTACTCTAATTATCTGATTAATTAATTGATTACTTTCCGTCAAGAATCGAATTCCTCAAAGGTCAACATCCGTGTTCTAATCAGTGGAACAATAATAGTACGAAAAAGGAAATTGGTTTATAAACTTCGATGAGTTGAGAGGTTTTTATTAACAGTTTTAATCTGAATACGAAATTCCATTCCTATCCTTGGATAATATCTATTTCTTGCTTCTCCTACGCTTCTCTCTGAAATACTCTCATTCAGCTTTCATAACAAACACTTACCTACTTGCTGTTATCTCACGCCAAGAAATTATTTGGTTTCCCTAAATTATATTTAATTGTTTTTGATAATAGAACAGGGAAGATTTTTCTCAGATGCAAATCCATCGCGGATGTTTTAAACTCAACAACAGACCAAGCAGAAGATTGAGTAATGGACCTTCTGTACTCTTTATACTTCGCTTCTTGAGAGATTAAAGCTAAACAACGCCTGCAAGATATCTAGGCAACTATTTATATTACACCTACTATATTTTAGAAATGTGGAAATGTCAGTAAAATAATAATTGCGATATAATTTCGACCATATTAAATATATCAGTTATTAAAAAAAAAAAAAAGTCTAAAAGAAAAATAAAATTTTAATTGGTAACATGTGGTTTTAATTTTTTTTCACAGTGGTAGAGAGTGCATGGTACTAAAATACAATACAATTTGTGCTGATACAATTTGATCGATCAAATGCGATCAATCAGTTATATAGATCTGAACATCTGAAGCTATATTTCTAAACATTATATCTATTTTAATGCCATCAATATAGGCAAAAGTCTAAAAAATGCTTCAAGTTATCTTATTTGTCATTTATAATTTACACGTATCATTTACACGATAAATTGCGAAAAAATAAAAACAGTAGTACTATAATTATATTAAAATGTTTTAAACGTAGTATATACATGAGAAAGACAATTATATATATATAAAAGCTCTATAGAGAAGGATATTGGTTTATTTCTTCCCCTTTGGATGGTCCTACGCCTAATAAACTGTTTCATTTAAAATAAAGTGAAGAAATAATTTAGAAAAAAATTAATTTAAAAGACCCAGAGACACCCTGTATATAATTTTCTTGCTCACTAATAAAGGACATTCCGAAAATAAGAGTTTTTATTTTATCGTTTTTGAGTCAAGAGCTATAGAATTTTGGCCACTAAATCGACAATTTTTCTCACTGTGCGTCGCGACGCATTTTTTAGAATTTAACGACGCGTCGTGTGCTTTCTTAAATTCTAAAATGTTAATATTGATCTTAACTCTAAATTTGAAATGTCGTGCCTTAAAAATAAATCCGGAAAAACCACTCTTAAAACCAACAAACTTTTAAGTTCACAGCCAAGTTCATTTGCTAACTTTTAAGCTTAACGTGCCTCCTGTCTCGACGCTTTCTCTCACACTTCTACGTCCATTTTCCGATTTAAAATTATAATTAATGGTCTGTTGAATTGAATTGAATAATTTTCATTTCGTATAAATGTACAATGCCACTCAGTGGCGTAATTGGATTTTTTGCGCTCCGGTGCGAACAGCGAAAAAATGCGCCCCCAAGACACTTATAGACCATGGCGAGAGAAAAAAGGGTGCAAGAGGGGTGGGAGGAGATATCTTTTTGTGGCATAACAAAACATTGCAAAATGATGTGATCAAAAATAATTACTAATATTTAAAAAATGAAACTTATTGAGTACTTAGCAATAATAAAAAAAAATACAAATCGCATGCTCAACTTTTATGCCCGATCCATACGAACGCGTCACGAAAATCAAGAACCCTCGTGGAGTAGCTTGGAAACAGCTGTGCTAGAGGAGGAACAAACGGGGAATAGCGTTGGTGAGAGGCAAGTGACGGTACTGTGCCGGTGGCGTAATTTCTTCAGTTTATTCTGTTTAAAAATGTCCTAAAACAAAGTACCTAACAAGGTGTGATAAAATCATAATTAGGTCAAAAGATTCTCTTTACCGCTGCATTCCTATTTTATTTCTTCTTTTAGTTACATTCATCTTTCATTAAACTATAGATTTTTAACATGACAAAAACGGAATTTTTAATCATCCCTTTGGTATTTCCAGTTGTTTTTTTTTTTGGCGCTCTGTATGCACGGCAGCACTGCGCCCATTTACGTTTTGCCAGGAATGTTACTATTCCAGGTCAGATTTATAAAAGAGATGCATCAGTCTGGTTCTATAATAGCTAGGTATTAATCCATTAATAATTATAATGACCATGATAAATAAATTAATATTAGTTTGACGTATATTTTATAAAAAGAAAATTCGAATTTATTGGCCTATTCCAGTTTTAATGTCTATACATTCTCAGTGATGTACTTTATGTATGAATAATTTGAGGGCTTTTAACAGAAGACTTTAGGCAAGTATCATCGAAATCGTCAGAGCCGTTTTTGAGCTACAGAAAAAAAGGTTTTTTGGGTATTGCGTAGACATTATTACGTACAGGGTGCCCGACACAGGCATCAGGGGCAGAAAGCATGCAAAATAAACAAAAAAAAAAGGAACAAATTCGGACAATCCGTTCAAGAGATAGGAAGACAGACCAATGACCGAAAACTGCACATCCACAATTTCACCCGATTGCAATACATTCCTTACCTAGAAGCGGTAGGAAAGTAAACGTGTAACAATTTCAATAACCCTTCAGATGATTTTTATTTATTTTTTTTATTTTTGAGAATTAA
Source organism: Rhaphigaster nebulosa (assembly GCA_948150685.1). Taxonomy (NCBI): domain Eukaryota; kingdom Metazoa; phylum Arthropoda; class Insecta; order Hemiptera; family Pentatomidae; genus Rhaphigaster; species Rhaphigaster nebulosa. The sequence continues at coordinate 102,209,847 of OX411309.1, read as the reverse complement.
CATTAATTCCATATAACTATACATATTTTATCATAAAATTTATACTTTATATACTTATACGTAATGCGATCCTATAAGGGCCGGAAACAATCGGGTTTACTAGTTTGGATATGGGCGAATAAGAAAGCCAAGAAATGATATACGCGTGGCCCCTTATATGGCCATTATCGCGAAATAATAATATACGTAATAATAATAAAATATTATTTTCGTCATAACTATTTTTTCTACTTTTTCTCTAAGATGTACTTTATATGTGAATAGTTGGAGAAATTTAAGCTTTAAGTCTTTAGGCAAGTATCATCGAAATCGTTTGAGCCGTTTTTGCGCTTACTGTTTTTGACATACTGTCTATAGAAAAACACGTTTTTCGGCTATTGCTCAGCCGACATTTCGTACAGGATGCCCGATTTAGTTTACAGGCATCAGGGGCCAAAACAATACAAAATAAAAAACGAAATTGGTCCAACCGTTTTAGATAAGATACTTGAATGATCATTTCCTTCAGATTTATTTATTTCAGTATTTATTTTTAAGCAACTATTAAATTCTGTGATTCCTTGACTCTAAATAAAAACATGAAGTCAAGTCTTTACGATATCTTTAAACAACACCAATATCGAGTGGTTGCTAGATATTTTTCATAAATGTTCTTTTACATAATTCACAATTTTTTGTTAGCAACAAAAAAAAACAACACTTGTGTTATTATTATTGTAAGGTGATCGCCATCTCATATATATGTTTTTACATTGAGAATCATTGATTCTCTAATCTTTGGATCAATAAAATTCGATCAATAATTGATCCTTATATTACATTTCAATTCACATAATCTTTGAAAAAAAACCCTTCTAGAATGGTCTATTTACTTAGAACAAATAAATGAAACGATCATTATATTAATGATGGATTTTAAAAGAGGTTATAACATTTCATATCATCACAAATTAAATATCTGTCTGACTGAATCTAAAATCATTTTTCTAATTTAATTATCTTTCTAAACACAGTTTTTAAATTAAAAAATCTATAATTAAATTGTGAATCAATTACATCTGGTAAATCAAAGAACTGAAATTAAATGAAAAATAGTTTTTTTTCTGGGACATACTGCCTATATCGTTTATTAATCTAATGCGTCAAATTTTCAGCATGTTTGTCTGGAGCTAGTTATTTCACGAGTACATATAGTACAATAGTGAATCAATCAAATTCCCATAAATATTGTTTACTAATTTGTTGAGGATCGACAATTAAGGGTATGAAAGAATACGTGTTCTTGATAGGTAGATGGAAAGGCAATAAAGGACTTTCAGTTCTATGAGAAGAGATATTCAAAATCTTATTGTTATTAAAAATTGGAACAGGAATACACAAAACGAGAATTACTGTCTAAGAACCTTAACGCTGAAAATCAGGCAATTGCCTGGAAATGACTATTGTATAAATCTTACAAATAAATTAATTTATCTTCTTAGTTTCAGCCGATATTCCCCACCAAACATCAATCAACTGAAGTCAAAGTCGGTGGCAATGAGATAGAGTGCGAAGAGTTGACTTTATGTTTTTATTTAGAATCAAGGAATCACAGAATTTAGGTGTTGCTTAAAAATAGATTTTTGAATAATCTCAAATATATATTCAAAGATAAGTATGATGTATGGTGCCTCCGAGGTTTTAAGAGTTGTGGAAGGGAATGGTCATTCAGGTATCAAAACAAAAAGATAATCAAGAAGGATATATGCAGTAGCGTAGCTTGGATAGGGCGAAGGGGGCGACCGTTCCGGGTGCCGCTTAAAGGAGACAAAATGCCAAGAAATAATTTTTTTCCTTCTTTTTTAGTCTCAGAAAAGGAGATTTATTTGATTGGATTTAAGCCGAACATACGAACAAATTAGTAATCATGAAACAATGTGTATAAAAAGCTGGCAGAGATTTACGATACCGATCGATGCAAGTAAGGTATCGATATTTTCCTTTCAATACTTTTGGTGTCGATACAACTGATTCAATATTCCTTTCGATATCTTAATAGTATCGAATACTTGATTTAAGTGCTTGATTGAGTGACAGTATCGATACGTTGTCGAAGCAGATAGCGTGGAATTGTGGCAGGGGACTGTAGAGCTGAAAGGATTTTTGCTAGGTGGAGCGTTTAATTTTGCCAGCCCTTCTTTCATCCCCCTCTCTCCCTCCAATAAAAGACAAAGGTAGTAAAGGTAATATGTTTAGAAATAAATATCATCATCTCATAACAGTAACTCGTTTTATTGACTGAATCAAGGTCTTAACTGTCGAAAAGAAGAAACAAATATTTTTTACTTAACTTATAAATACTCATTCACTCGAAATTTACCGCCCTCTAGTTTCCGCCGCTTAGGGCAAGTGTCCCCTTTGTCCCTCACTCCCCCAGTTCCGGTCATGGGGACGACAATCTTGAGGTTTGCCCCTGGCGCCAGTTGACGTAGCTCCGCCCCTGGGTATTTGGTAATGATCATGGCCGTTGTTTTCTTTTTCGAGAACAACTTGAAAATAGGATAGAAATGCTTTCGTAGCTGATTTTTGTATTAAAAATTAATTCCTTTAATTAATCCAGAACAGAAGTATAACAACCACAATTCAATTAAAGCACATTTCTATTAGAGGGAATGTATAAATCAGTAGATTAAATAAATTGTACGAAGAGAGTGAATTTTTCAGCCTCGATTCATTGTTTACTCCCTGTACGTTGATGCAATCAACGTCCTCTTGCACCTTTAGGATTGTCTCAAGCATCTTGGTTGCATGGAAGGATTGGTAAATTTGGAAGTCATCAGCACAAGGATAATTGTGAGTAGTGAATGAAATCAGGAAGATCGTCAATGTAGAAAGAGAAAAGGTTTGATGTGAGTGAGGAACCCTTAAGAACACCATGTGTCAGAGGTGCCAACAGGGAAAAAAGTGACCTTTTTTGAGTTTTCTAGGAGAGGGGGATTTGAAGAAGAAATAGAAAAAAAGTACACTAAAACTAAAATTATATAAGTGATGATCCAGGCAAACTAGGACAGAAAGGTTTGTTGTAGACGAAAATGTTGGTACACCCTAGTGTTTTGGATCTCTGGACTTGAATCTGAGATTTTCTGAAAGATATTTTGCCCGGAACCTGGGTTTTCCATCAATATCTTGGAAGCATATTTTATTCAAACAAGACCATTCTCTACCAAATTAAAGTAGACGAAATGTTTTATACTTTATGTTCATAAAATATTTCTCTATCAGCCTTTATGCCGCTATATCCCGTTGAAAATTAAGTTCCAATTCCAGTTGAAAATCAAATTCCCAAAAATTGGCAAAAACGCGATTTAAGATTCTTCACATCCGATTCCTATAAAAACTAGCCATGGTTACGCTACTGATGACCATACATACATTAAACTTCTTGTAATACGCATACAAATACATAAAATTCATATTTATATTTGGTGTATCTGAACAAGCATAGGCCCAACAAGTTTATCTTCTTTACCTCTTCGTTGTTGGATTTCAGTTTAAAAAATAAAATAATGTCGACCAGAAAGCGACTATGTTCATCATACTCTCAAATGCACGCTGTTAACAACGAAACTTTTTAAAAGCATATCATGTTCTTACATGCTATAAGTGGCTGTGGGACAATTTCGTCCTCTTCGACCAATATAAATGGTCGTTTGTGAAAACCCCGATCTTACTACAATTTTGAGTGCTTTCCAAAAACCGTTGGTTGCTTACCAGAGCATAGAACAAGTAGGGAAACGTTTCCTGGTTTCATTATATAGGCGTGGATGTATGCAGAGGGTCTTTCCTCCCTCCCCAAAACATCAAAAGGATAATCATTAAATTGTGAAAAAGGGAAAAAAAGAAAATTAAGTTAGCAAAAAAGGAGGGGAAAGATTATTTTTGCTTCAAAACTTGAACTTAATTTTTAAAATTAGCTAAACTCTACTAGCTAAACTCTACTCCTCATAGGTTCATAACTTTGACTATTCGCCTCTGATTATGAAAAATATTACGAGCTAAATTCTGCTCCATTAATCCTCAAATTTTCATTTCATTTCATCCAAATTTTCATCCAACTGTTAAAAATTCTCATTAAACGGGTGACAGTAAAGCTAAATATTCAGCTCTAGAAATCTTTAGAGGACGTTTTTAATCAATTTTGTTGGAAAAAGCGTCATTATAACCAGCCAAATTCTGCTCCAAAGAACTAACATGTTCGTCCGATGTTTTTAAGTTTTCTTAAAACGGTTGAAATTATAACGAGTTGAGTTCGGCTCCAGAAATCTACGAAACATATATTCTGTACTTAAAAAAAAAATTCTTCAAAGAGGTGATATAATTAGTAGAATTCTATTCTAACATTGCTAAAAGCCGCAACACACTCAAATTTGCGTCCAATACACAAACATTTTCTTGAATAATGGTGAAATTACGCATGGGTAAATTACGTGAAATCAGCTATATTTCTCTAGGACCGGCCGTCTTCCTGAAGAAATTCCAGCTTATGCCCTTGTATATGATTAAAGTGAGAAGAGTGCCTCCTCTTTGAACCAACTCTGATTCCTATCGTACAAGAGGTCAGCGTTCAGAGCCTCGTTCAAAGTAGCAGAACTACCACTCTCAACAGCTGTAGCTACGAAGTATAGTTTAAGAGTGTACCATCAGGTTCAGCAATGAATAGTGGTGGAGAAAAGTGCGGAAGGGTTTGGTTGGAAGAGAACTATCTTGAACCAATCACGATATCGTAGACATGGACCTTCAGGTATAACTGGGTTTCGACTTCTCTAACCTTATACAATCCTTGGAGGAGGAAAACCCTCGTGTGCGGAACATAGGCCGGGAGGTTACGCTGAAGGATGGAAAAGCCTTTCCCCTCTACATAACTTCAGACAGATATCTTGTCAAATACATAATGATCTCCTATTGGATCGCATTTCAAGCATTAAGGGCTTTGATATACGGATTCCACCAATACTGGAAGGCGACGGTGGGACTACCTCACTGCAATCCAGGTAATAGAAATATAAGATCACCAATAACGGGAAGACCGCCGGAAGATGAAGTCCGCCCTGCATGAAAGATAAGAAAGAAAGAAAAAAAGATGATCAGAAATCATGTGATCGGGAAACTGGCATCAGTGCTATACGGATTGCAGCCGAATCCTGTATTGCCGTAAAGGCGAGGTTGGGATAAAAATAAATTTTAAAAAAGTATGTTGTCAAAGAAACGATCTGGAATCTTTTTTTTAAACATTTTGATTTGTTTAACATTCTTTCAATTGCTTGCATATGATGGTCCTTATTTCAATAACAAAAGGTTATTATCAGGTTCATGCGTACAAAAAGGTTCTTCCTTAAGTTGTTTACCTATAACATTATCTTTTCCAAATCTAATTCCTGACAGCCAGAATCGATAAATAACCTACTGATTCCATCCTTATTTATTCCTTTGGTTCTATATATACAACAGATGACTCTGAGTAGCACCCGAGTATGATGCCCGAGATTTCCTGCCGATAAGACGGGCCAGGAAATCTCAACTTTTTACAAACAAAAACCTATAAATATAAGTGAGAGTGAGAACGGTAAAACTCCTTCTTCCATTTCTATTGTGATGTAGGTAAGAAGTTTTGCAGTACATCCGTTGATGAATGAAGAGAGTTTCGATGATTTCTAAACGTAAGAAAATAAAGTAGGGGATCAGTTAAGACATATTTAGACTCTTCACTCAGTGAGTAATAATAACTATTGCTATTACGATTTTAATAAAAAATGGAAGTAAAGAGTTTTGCAGTTCACACCCTCCAGTTAATTTTCATCATTTGTCTGCATATTTTTATCATTTTCTCTTTCAATTTGATTTTAAAAATTTGCTTCGAAAAACGCTCTAAGTACAGTATAAATATGTAATATGTACTTTTCATGTATTTGATGTATGCTCAAAAATAGGGTAACTTTGATAGCTTTTATAGAAATCGGACGCAAAGAGCCATTAATCGCTTTTTACCACTTTTTTAAACTTCTTCAGCGCGCTCTAGCTGTTTAACGGTTGACCGTAAAGAATTTTATATGGAAATAAAATGTAGAAATTGAGTCTCCTTTAATTTCGTATAAAAATTCAATAATTTCCAAGATATTGGCAAAAAATATAAAATTTTGAAGTATTTTGCAACAAAAACAAGGCTCCGGTCAAAATATCTGTCAAAAAAGCTCAGATGTATTCAGTGACACAAAAAACTGGAGTGAACCCAAATTTACGACTACAACTTTCCTTTATTTATTTTTCCATACATTCATGGAATTCCACAAATAAAAATGAAAATAATGTAGTTTGTTCATAAATAATAATAATAAGGGATTCCTATTAAACAGCAGACAGAAGTGGTAAGTTTGGAAGGGAGATGTGTCCTCGATTAGAGGGGGGGGGGAGGGGGAGAGTGTGCGTCGTTGACTTAAGGAGTAGAGGAGGGAGGCACCTCTGTCATGTTCCTCAGGGGAGTGGAAGGAGGCTTATTAGGAATGATAACTGTGTGGGAACAAAGAGGCAAAAAGGAGAGGAACCAAGACACTATTTGATATGTCAAGATTTTTGAGTTTGGAAAGAAGAATTTCATGGTTAACTGAATCAGAAGCTTTCGTAAAATCGTAATACTATCCTAATACCTTCAATCCTCCATAAACTAACAGAAAATCTCTATTATAGTATTATATACATTATTATTATTATTATTATTATTATACATTATAGCATTATGTACCAAATAATACTATCAGTAGAAGATATTATTACTAATGCTGAAAATATCGGCAGTTTCTGCTTAACAGTTTTTGTAACGATTTCTTTGTGTGAATGACTTCATTCGATTTCAATAATTCACTTCAGTGCCAAGGTATAGTCTTGAAATAACGAGAAACATAAAATAATTAAAAAGTTTTATAAAGAGGAATAATTAATTGATCCATAAAAAAACTATCAGCACTTGGGTTTGTAGTCATATAGTATCAATTATATTAAAACCATCGTTATGCGTATTTTTATATTTTTAACTGAAAGTAAATAAAACACCTAATTTAATTAACTGATTCCATATCTTTTACCTTTTCTTATTTCTTTATCTTTCATCAAACATAACGTCAAAAGATTTTGATTAGGTAGTACCCATCATGAATTATATCTTGAAACATTTTAAACAACAATTTAAGCTTTTAACTTAGCTTAACTTTAAGTTTTCAAAACATATGAACTGAATTCGTAATAAAGATTAAAAAAAAAATAAAATACCCAATTTCTGTCGACGAAGGTTTGTTGAGATAAAAACGTAAACACTGGCTAATTTGGCTCCCCATGTCGTTATTTCGTATAAAAATGTGATCACATTCATTGCGATTTAACTCAATTAAATAATAGGTTTTTAAACATGGAAATGTCATGGCTTCACTCTTCATTCAATGTTTAATGTTTTAATAACTACACAATTAAACTTAAATACGCGTGTGTGTGCACGAGGTCATCTATTTTACAAATTGGGTTGATGAAAAAATAATGCATATTTTTGAATTTTATTGAAAATATATCTTATCTCAATTATATATGAGTTGACATCCGCACGATGGTATAGAAGGATCAATCTAATTAGGGATTGATAAATTATTTGCCACTTCTATGATTTTGTTTTTATTAAAAATTAGTTTCGAATGTTATACATTCATCTTCAGTTCTAAAAACACACAAAAATTCAAAAATAAGCAATTCAAAATACAGTTTGGTATTATTATACTTATTAAATTAAATGTAATGTAAATTAGTATTATAAAACATTTATGAATTATGAATTTAATTAAGATAAGAAATCAATTACATGTTGGTACTCACTAAGGTTTAAGTAGATTATATCAAACAGAAAAGTTTGTGTTGGTTTGTTCTCGCACTGAACTAGCATGGAAGAAAGGTGGGGTGTTTATAGGTAAACTGTTTAAACGTCGGGGTTTTCCCAGTAATTCCGGTGTTTTTTCTGTTATAGATGGGAATAAATTTAAGATTAGACTATTTGGTCATTTAAGCAAAAAATCTCAAAAGCATTCCGGTATGGCTAAAGTTTTGCAAAAATGCAAAATTATTATCTGGGATGAATGCACTATGGCCCACAAGCATTCACTTGAAGCTCTCGATAGAATGATGAAAGATCTGAATAATAACACCAGGCTTTTCGGTGGTGCTTTACTGCTACTGTCCGGTGATTTTAGACAGGCATTCCACGCTCGTTACGTATGCGGATGAAATTAACGTATGTATAAAACAATCATATCTATGGCGAAATGTGAGTACATTACGTCTTAACACAAATATACGTGTTCAACTGCAAAACGATCCATTGGCACTATCATTCTCCGAGCAATTGCTCAACATTGGAAATAAAACAATACCATTCCATGGAGACACACAATGCATCAAATTGCCAGACAATTTCTGCAACATGGTAAACACGAAAGATGCTTTGATTGAAAGCATATTTCCAGACTTACAAGCTAATTATATTAATCATGCGTGGCTTCGTGAATGAGCTATTTTAGCCGCAAAAAATATCGATGTTAACGCTATTAACTTCAAAATACAACAGTCATTGCCCGGCAATGAGATATTGTTCAAATCGATCGACACTGTTACCGATCCTGACGAAGCAGTCAACTATCCTGTTGAATTTTTGAATTTCGCTGGATTTACCAGGAATGCCACCACATAACTTGCGATTAGAAATTGGCTCACCTATCATTTTGCTTCGGAATTCAAATGCATCTAAGCTACGCAACGGTACAAGATTAGTCATAAAAAAAATTATGGGCAATGTTCTTGAAGCTACAATTTTGAACGGCAAATATGAAGGTGAAGTTGTTCTCCTGCCACGAATCCCAATGATCCTTCAGACTCGACCATTCCATTCAGACGTCTGCAATTTCCAATTCGCTTGGCATTTGCCATGACTATTAATAAGTCACAAAGTCAAACAATGTCGATTTGTGGATTGGATCTAGAAAATCCGGTCTTTTCACATGGCCAATTATATGTGGCATGTTCTCGCGTTGGAAAACCGTCAAGTTTATTCATTTGTACTCCTCAGGAATTGACAAAAATATTGTTCATCAACTCGCATTAAGATAAAATTAAACAAACATTATTGATTATAACCATTTATCATCAGGAATCATTTTCTTCAGTTTTTTTGCGTAGATTACAAACATGATGATCCGGAAATCAAAATTAAGTTTTTAGTAAAAATAAACTGTAAATAAAGATTTTTTCTAGTTTTCCTTTTTTTTTTTTTTTAATATGCATTTTAAACAAATAAAGTTCCAAACAAAACTTGTTCAACTTAGAATAACCTACAAAAAAGACCCAGTTACATTTTAAGCTATTACGACAACGTCACTACAGAGCGTCAATCCATGTGAAATTTTCGGGTTTCAAAAAAAAAACGCTTATCACGTACTTTAAAATAGTTGATATGGCAATTATAAATTAAAATAAATGGCAAAGATATTAATCTAGAAAAAAAATTATAAATATAGACGCCTCTTTTTTCAATACTCGATATTTCGAATCTTTGGTTTTTTTAGGTAAAATTGTATCTATGAAACACCTATTGATAAACCGAGGAAACGCTTTGCATTTAGGTAGATACACAAGATAATTCGAAAGGTTTCTTTCCTTGGCGGATTATGAACATTTTAATCGAAGTCAGCTTGTGGTCCATGTTTATAAATATTTTTTTTTCAGTACCACACAGATTTACAAACAAAGCATCTTTATTTATTAATTAAAAATTTGATTATGATATAGGAATCCTTAAATACAAATCTATGGAAAAAGGATAATTTTAAGACAATAAAAGTATCAGAAGAGTAAAGGAGGCTATGGAAAAAACAAAACAACAATTTTTTTAATGCAATGTCCCCTATTTTTGGTATTTCCTGTTCACATCTAAGGACTTCCTCAGTAGCATTGTTGTTTTGGTACGTTTTTCATCAGAGGTTTTCCTTTCAAGCCAGGGTTTTTTCCTTCCAGCCAGGATTTTTCTCTCCCCTCCTTTCGATCAAAGTAGGATTTTTATTCAGTCAGAATTACTGTTAAGATGGAGCAAATTGGCAGAGAAGTACGAAGTAGTGGATTTAGGCATTTGTTTAGGAATAGTATTATGTAAAAAAAGAACCTTCGACTGTCTACTAGGCGAACCTGGACCAAAGAAGGGACAATGTTCTAATAATTAAAAACAGTAAGTACTCTCATATTATTTATCGTGATGCCGCTCATTGTTTTTGTTTTTTCCTCTCAATACAACAAGTAATAACATCCTCTGAGGTTCATTTTCTTTATTCTGAAAGTTTGATGATTTACAAGTGGATCAGCCGCGGCCGTCCGATATTTTTTTTATGAAATTCACATTGGAAAACGAGTGTTAGGCTTGGTGGTTGGTTCTCATTTCTACAACCAGAGATTTCTTGTGTAACTTTAGAACCTTCGGCCAAAATTTGGCTTGTATCATTCACTTGTGTCATTCAAAGTACGTTTTTCGATTAAATGTACACAAACCTACAATTTCAGAGAAAATAGTCCGATTTTCAAATTCGTTTTTGAGGTCGAAGTTCACATATATTTCATTATATTAGGGTTGTAGAGCTTCTCTTCGCAAACAAATAGTGCTTTGGGACAGCTGTTTGGGACCTATAATAAGAAGTCACGCTTCAGGCCAGTCTCAAAGTTTTACTCATTTCTAAGTGTTGTTCATGCCTTTATAAACTTTATTTATGCAATCTGGACAATTTAAGGGCGCGTGTTACATTATTCGATAGAAAACTAAGATATTTATAAGAAGTCAGGCGATTATTCGCCTTTTATATGGAACTAACTACAGTGTCCTCTCTTTCTTCCAATATGATGCAACCGACAAGTAAGAAGCAAATAGCACTGGAAAATAATCAAAAAAGCAATGAATCACAAGTTCTACCTAACCTCAAACCTGCAGAAACAACCGCCAGTTATGCCAAAGCCACCGCAACGGAGCGATTTTCTAATCGAGAAAATGCCATAATTATGCATATTTTTCCTGGTATTAAACAAAAATAATATGTTCTCAAAATAGCAGCCTTAATAGATCCGAAATTCAACCGTTACACCTCACGAATATCCAACTCCCGATTTTGCATCATTTTAGTAACAAAGAAGCTTAAATAACCTTTTGAAGAATCATAAATCAATATTTATTGACAGCAAAGAAATGTTTATAAAACGATTAGTTAATCCGGCCAAACGCATGATAATTTCAAATGCTTGCCCTTCCATTCCTCACGAAACCATTGAGAAAGAACATAAGTGCATTGGTTCGACATTAGTTTCGCCCATGCATTTTCTCAAGGCTGGGTATCATGATCCAAGGTTGGCCCATGTGCTTAGTTTCCGACGGCAAGTTTACATCCCACCTGACGACATTAGTAAACTCCCACCATCCTTTCTAATAAAGCAGAACAATGTCTCTTATCGTATTTTTTTCAGTGAAGACATTGTCACTTGTTTCATTTGTAAGCAGCCGATTCAAATATCAACTGACTGCCCTGAGTGCGAAAATGGCTATGACATTGAAGTATCTCATAGTAATGAAAAAGACAATATATTAACAAATTTAAATTCCAATAAAAATGAAAAAACAAGTGCTGATCGCTCCCTATTAGATACACCTAATCATATGTTTTCTAATCACAGTATAACCGTACAGCCAGGCCAAGTCAGTTGCCATGACGTCGCTCTCACCTCAACAGAAATCAATGTAGACATTAACAGTGACCAGTCCAAGAAACATCCACTTGGTAACCGGTGTGACAATTACTGTATTAAAAATTATCCAAGTCGTATGCTAGTGACCCTTCATGGGTAGATGCATGTGTACAATAAATAAATAAATAGTACTTTGATAAATTGCTCTATGAACATTTGTGCAAGCCGTTTTTCGAAAACGCCAGTTTTTCCTTTATCACGATAAATAATACAAGGGTACTTAATGTTTTCCACTATTAAAAGATTGTTTCATCTTTGGCCCATGTTTTCTTCGCCTAGTAGATAGTTGAAGGATCTTTTTTGACTGAGAAATATTTCTAGATAAATCTCTAAGTTCACTGCTTCGTGGACAACAACATAAATATTTAAAATTACTGGATTATGATTTGATGAAAATACATAGTGATAAGTCCAAGAAACATTGAAGGACAGAAAAGCTTAATATTTCAGCTTATCAAATAGTTAAGGAAATCCTTTTCAGCTCAATAATGACAGATGAAAATGATGCCCAAAAATCTAATCTTAACCACATTTTAAATGATACTGCAATTTGATATGATGGATGCAATGTGCTGATTCCCATATTAATATTCCCATGACTGTTACAGAACTAAGAAGAGGCAATCAACAATTGGCAGTTATTTGGGATATACTGCATTCATTGATTGTTACCAAACTGAACGAAAATGAATATTTTTAATAATATAATCATGCTCTCCAACAGATTAAATTTTTTTTTTATCATAATGCGTTTATTGGCGGAAATTTTAACTTCGTGTTTTATATTCACTTTAAGGAAAATAAGATTAATAAATTTGATAAGAAAAATTTTGAAGAATAGAATAATATAGGTACTTAACATATAGTGCTCTCGAAACTTGGCGAAAGTTCAATAGAACAATTTAAAAAAAAAAAAAATCTAAACGATCACAATGTACGGCAGATAAGAATATCAATCAATAATTTTAACGTTTCTTATTAAAATTAAAACACTTACCGGCTCTTTCTCAAATGACAGAGACTTGATATGTTGTAGAAATCGAGATTGGTTGAGATTGATCAGCAACGCCTGTGTAGTATATTGTTGGACTTTGAAATATTTCTTATTGTACATTTTTTTCACTTCACTTCTTCAACTGTGTTTACCATGCGTTGACAAGTGGCGCTATTTAAAAAATAAATAAACAATAAAACGACAAATTCCTGGTCTTTAAGCCAACAGAAAAAATGCGATCAATTTTTGTTTTGATCCAATCGTTCTTTGGATTTTTACTAGAAATATCTCCACGTTTAGTAATTGCAGTGTCTCTGTACAAACTGGCATCGGTTCTGATCCCTTGCTAGTTGATTTTAAATTGTCCTTCCCCCCTAGTGCTTTGCCATAAGTATAGCTAACCAAATGATCTGGGGGAGGGAGATGCCTCCCTCCGGAGATAATCAAAGCTATAATATCAGATACCACTCAAATATAAAAGTTAAAAAGACAACATTTAATTTTAATCAAAGTTTAATACTAACTATTGTTATTATTATTACAAGATATCAGACTGGTAAAATAATTATAATTTTTGTTTGTTTTTTTTGGACTTATTAGTATTTATTTTTCAAATATTTTGTGAGGGAGGGAGTAATGGAAAGCGCCTGGGAAAGGGGGACTAACAGTCCCCCTCTCTTCTCGGAGATACATACCTACGCGCCGGCCCTTCGCTAATTTCTGATGATTATACTATACTATATACGCTAATGAATATAATATAAGCTGGAATACTCCAGACTAGACACTGATACTATCTATAGTGTGTTTTCTGCCTTTTTTACTTGTAGAATATCTATTTATTAACTAGCCACTTTATAGTCTTCTTCTGGAACAACTTTATAATCGGGACACCTTGCCACTAAACTTGTAGTACGGCACTGAAACATCTAACGACGTGGGACGCATATAAAACGAGATATTTAAAAAAAAAACAACGGTTTTGCCATTTTTGATTTATCTTTGACCTTTAATAAATTGAGAGGCCGACACGAGATTTATGTGACTTTTTAGCGAACATTTAGAAAGTCATAACAAAGCTTCATACAAAATTTCAGCTCAGTATCTTCCATTCCGTGGTTTAGCCTTTTTTCACCTTATTTGACTGGACAAATTTTTTTTTTTAATATATTGTCAATGAGTGCTGTAACATCAATGTTACCTGAGATATTCGATGGAGTTTGGTTTCCTTAATAATGTCTTTTATTTTTACCAAACCTGCTTGACTTAAGACATGACTTGTGAATGAGTTTCTAGCAGCATGTGTAACAGCCCTCCGATGTCTCACAGTTAGTGGAAGATGTCACACCTCTTATCCGATTATCCGCACGAGCATTTATGATTTGTCCGAGGGTGACATCAGGTACGAGAAAAATTCGAAGCAGTTCTTATCGAGAATAAACCATTTCTAAGTTGTGAAATGGAGCTGATACTACTTTTGGATGATACTACTTCTTTGTTACTTTCAACAAATGGTTTTGTTACACTATTCCCGCTTTCACCCAAGAGTTTGTCATAGAATAAAACAAACCATAGGGTGTAATTTGGATGGTTCATATTTAAAGAAAATGTCGGTGATCAGTTCAAAGGAATGGATGAACAGTTTCGTATCTCCCATACATACACTCCTATTCAAATCATGGTACAAATCAATTAAACTGATAACTGTGGTCCAGAATTGAAGAGTCGCTCCATGCTTACCTTCAAGTGTTTCTTGTTCAAATTCATAGTCTAATCGGAGATGGTTTTGTAGTGAACTATTCATGACGATTCAACGAGGATCATTTTGTTTCATTTTAGGAAATTTGTGAAATTGATTTTTAATGATTGTTTGATTTATTTCCAGGTAACTTTTCTTTATAAATAAGTCAATTTAGATCTCTCACCGATCATTGGGTTTATTCTCCGACATCTGGTGTAAGAAGTCCCACTAAGAAAATCATTTATGGAGCCCGAAACTAAAAGATGAGCATCACTAAGCATGCCAGTGATGCCTGGCCAATCAATTATCTTTCTGATAGTCTTGAAGTATGCCATTTCAATTTGAAAAGTTCCTAAAAATATGAAAACATTATCGAAACTTGGTTTTTCTGCGTCTTGGTTTTGACAGCCATCTTTGCTATATTTCGATCGTATGGCACACATAATGTAGCTTTTACCAGATTCTTCTGCTAATTGTGCGAATTTTAACGTGTGGTGAACATCGTCATTTTATGTGGGAGAAATATTAATTTGAGGAAGGTAAGTGATTTTCTATGACGGAATTATAAAGTGATCTTCAAATATCTGTGAGTTGTAGCCAACCTTCACAGATGTGGAATTAATTTTGAAATCTGCAGCCCCAATAAACAATATATATTAAATAGTCAGCATCACCTTCTTCTCCTGTGCCCAACATCCAACGTATACAGAGAGAGGTACCTGCACCAATATATAACTGATTCGGTTCCTAATGTTAATATAGAGAACATCCTAAATATAAATAGTATAGAGAAAATGAATAATATTTAATTATTTTTATTATCAGTAACAAAGATATACACAGTTCCCAAAGTGATATAGGAAAATAAATAATCCATAAAAAATAACTAAGAGTGTAATTGGTAATATGTAGAATATAAATACCAACTCCTACCAATTGATTGGTTACTTGCACTTTTAACATTACATATATATTTATTTACTGTTGTATGTGTATATATATATATATATATATATATATATATATATATATATATATATATATATATATATATTGATGATTATTTTAGGCATTGTAGTTAAATGATATATTAAGTGACAGGTTTATTATAATGTAATAATATGTAGTATGTATTTTAATAATAGTAGTAATTTATTTATGTTGTAAAACTCTAATAAGATGTGCGGTAAGCGACTCGCAAGAAGTATAGTATATATTGCACATATTTTGAAAAATTTGTACAAGAACATTTTCTTTAACAAATTAAATTATTATATATACTATATGAGTCAAAAACGAACATGTATGAAATAACTCGAATTTTGAGTTTTTAAACTAGGATTTTGATTTTGTCTGCCAAATGCCCGCCACACCTCAAGCATGGTACAGTGAGTTTTTTCACAGAAGTACTACACCTGTGTCCATGAGAGTCAATAACGACGAATTTCAAGTTTTAAACTTGAATTTTGGATTTGGTCTGCAGAACGCCCAGCACTCCACAAGCATTGCAGAGTGAGTTTTTCATATGGGTACTACACCTATGTTCATATGAGTCAATAAGGAACAGGTATGAAATTACTCGAATTTCGAGTTTTTAAACTTGAATTTTGGATTTGGTCTGCCGAATGCCCGGCATTCCATAACTACGGCATAGTGCGTTTTTTTATGTGGGTACTGCACCTTTATTCATATGTATCAAAAACGAACAGTTATGAAATAACTCGAATAATGAATTTTTTGTAACGTTTTGGAACGGTCCCCATTTTCATTGGGATATTGGGTTCAGTACTTGAGAAGGATGTACTTGTTTTTCAATTAAAGGTCAGAAACTGAGGATATCTGACCAGGATTACGTTCGACTTCCACGCTTCACCACGTACCCATTGAAGAATCGGATATTTAAAAAAATCAAATTTGAATGAATTATCATTTTAATTTCCTTTACCTATATATGAAACATGTAGTAAGGGGAGGTATTGCAATCGTGAAAATTTTCGAATTGGAATGTTCAACGGAAATACACGGTTTAAGGTCCCCTTAGCCCAAATAACCAAATCTCGCAAAATGGTCTTTTTGTTATAAGAGTAGGGGAAAAATCTTTCATAAGACGATGTGTGACTAAACTTCCACAGCAGTGTGAGATTCCTACTCATTAAAAACCATCTCCCTATTCATCATTGCCACCCTGCGGAATTGCTGTCAAGCATTACTTCGCGGGAGAGGGAGGGAGGGAGCAGGATAGCCATGCATCTATTTCTTCATTGGATCTTTTATTAAGCCATTGCCTGGCCTCTCCTCTCTCGCTCCTGTGCTCTGAGCTGCCTGCCGATACGCGCTGCATAGTCTACAACAGCGCTCCAATTCTCCAGCCTGGCCATCATTAGACCGACTAAGCTTTTCGGAACTGACTGCTGTCCAAGGCTCCTATGTAGCTCTTCCTTTTCTTTAACAAAGTAAGGACAACAGAAGAACGCATGCTCCACTGTTTCATCCATACTGGCGCAAGTAGGGGACGATGATTGGTCCTCCAGCTTGAAGCGGGCTAAGTAGGCCCTGAAGCAACCATGCCCAGTAAGCATCTGGGTTAGATAATAATCAAGCTCTCTATGTTTCCGTGATATCCACGCTGCAATGTCGGGAATCAGGCGATGGGTCCATCTTGCTAAGGATTAGGCACATTCCATCTTTCAAGAGTATAATTTCTCTCTTGTTCCGCTACCATCTCCCAGTGAGAATCCAAATCTTCTTGTCTCCGTCGGAATATCCGGTTCCGTCCCTCTGCCAGAAGGTCAATCGGTGGCATATTGGCGATACCACACACTGCGTCATAGGACACTGTGCGAAACGCTCGAGCGGCTCGCAGGTCGCTTCTTCGATAAACACTGATAGCCTTGCGGCATATGAATTTACTAAAATGGCTTCCTTCCAGATCGGCACGCTTTTCATATATGTAGTACATCAACGAGGAAATGCAGAGGAAAAAGTTATGATGAAAAGAATATTTTATTTGCGCATAACGTAAAAAGGATGCATTTTATGGTAAATTATGTATAGAATTGTATGAACGGTAATTAAATGATCTAAAAAACAAAAAAGAATCATCAAAATCGGACCAGTATGAGCAAAGATACAGCGCATTGAACTAACAGGAAGTGGCAATTATATCATGGATTTTACAATTTTCTCTTAAATGGCTTAAACAATTTTGATGAAACTTGCCTAATTTCTTCTCTTTAAAGCCCTTTAACTTTTAATGCATTTAATATATGAAGGAGAAAATGCAGGGGAAAAAGTTATAGCGAAAAGACAATTTTATTTGCGCATAATTCAAAAAGTAAGTATTTTATGGTAAATCGGTAATCTATGAAATCATATAAAAGGTGATTAAATTCTCTAAAATTAAAAAAAGAATCATCGAGATCGGACCAGAATTAGCAAAGATACAGCGTATCTTTTGAGGACTACAAGATCCTAGATGGATAACCGAACGCTTCCGAAAGGAGACCAACAATCCACCAATCTGTTGTCAACAATACGCTCTGTAAGAATGTAATATAAGAATAAAAAGGTAGATTAACTTAATAATTTCTACTTTTATCTTATTTAATGGAAACTAAGTGTTTCCATGGAAACTAAACCTAAAATGTGGGAGAAGATGTGAAGAAGTGAATGCTGCTGAGTCTATTTTGAAGACTTTTTGAAGACAAGTATTGTTTATGTGAACTCTTTAAAATTATATTAAAAAGATAATTATTATATGACGGTAAGGTAAAGTTGTGTGATGCACGCACCGACCAGATTTTTTAAAATAAATATTGCTTTATGTTGACAGAGGCTATCTCTATACATCGCAGCTCGTCTTCCATGAACTTTAAGGATTTTTTCATTAAGAAATTAGTGACACTGGTATAAATATAAGTAACAAAAATTAAGGGTGAGTCGCGAAGCAAGACTGACCACGAGCGGAGGCGTACGCATGAGGTGGAGGGGATCAGGGGGGTATATCCTCTCCCTCCTCAAAATTTTTGAAAAAATATTATTTTCATATAAGTTTTGTAATTTGAGTAATAATATTTGATCCAATTTTCATTCTTATCCTTAAAATCTATGCCCTATTAGGCGATTATAGACGCGATTATATTATTATTATTATTATTATAGAGACGATTATAGACGCTTAATGATTGTTTGCCCTCCTTTTATTAAATTCCTCCTCCCAAAAAAAAATTAAATCTCTCTCCCCAAAAACATTGTGCGTAGATGGCTGGCCACCAGGATCATAATTTACAAAATAAAGAAGGGGACAACCAGCAGGAAAATTTGTCTTACAAATTTTTTTTTTTACAGCCAAAAAAATTTAAAAAAAATAAATTCATGAATTCTTATTTATTTATTAATTCTTGTTTTCATTCAAATTGTTTCCAGCAAAGCTTCATATTTACGGTGAAATGAAAACAAACATTTCATTTTTAATTCAATTGCTCATCTGGTAATTTTCCTGCTGTGATAATCTTGTCTATAGTACCCAGTGGAGCCTGTGGTACAAAACTGTAATTTAATTCTTAACAAAGAATATTTATAAAATTTAAAGTTTAATTGATGCCATATTACGGTATTACCTTTACATTTAAATGTAAAATATCACAATTTGACGAATTGTATAAGGAATGGTTTAGTGAGATATGGTTTTCAGAATACAGTTGATTACTTCCTGTTTTAAGGGAATCATGCTTTCTTTTTTTTTTTAAACCATAAAGCAAGCAAAAACCAATGTATACATTAAGAGTGGTTGAAATGTATGTAAACTAAACTGAAAATGAATAAAACCAAAATGGTTATTATAAATGTCCGTTTTTAGTTGATGTACTTAATTTGTTTTCATTAATTTATTCTTTCATTTACAACACAAATAAAAAAAATAATATGTATTCGAAAGATGATTTCAATGAGGGGGAAAATTGATAAGATAACAAGTTTCATATATATTACATATCGTTCATCACTTGAAGCATTTCTAGCAGCTTCCAGCTGTTCGGGTACAATGCTTCTGATCATCTTGAGTGCCCTGACAACTACTTCCCTATTCCAGGTATTTTTAGTAAAAAGATAGATAAATAATGTTTGTTAATTAATGTTTATTTTTCCTAGATGTCAGAAAGAAATCTTTTGCTAATATTAACTAAACCAATTTTTGTTTTTAAAAAAAATCAATAACTTGCTAATCAGAACTAATAACAGCCAATGACAAGATTTTTTTGTCAACAATTTATAAACACATTCTTAGGAAGAGCTGTTATATGTATTTAATAAAAATCATTATATTAAGCAATATTTTTCCTATGAAAAAAATTTATTTCATTCCCTGATTTTACTAGTTTTAATCAGAAAATAGTTTATTTGACAGAAGAAAAAAAAAATTAGCTGTTGTGTACTTCTTTATAATAGCAAATAGAATGTGGTTATAAAAATTTTGCTGTGATTAGTGATAATAAAAATAATATTTATTCACTACATGTTTTTTTATTCTCAGTTTTAAGAAATCATTTTATTCATAATGACAAAAAAATATTTTTATTTACATGTCATTAAGTACTATCAACTATTAAAAAGATTTTGTAAAATAAAATATTATTTTTATTTATATATTTTTTTCTTTATTTTACATTTTAGTATTATTGACATGCAAATAAATATATTATCACTGATTATAGAAAAATTTTTAGAACCACATTCTATTTACCATAAAATTTCAATAATTAAATAAAAGTTGTTATATGATACAATAGTTGTTATATTGTTTTTTATTCATGGTGTATTTATCCACCAATATTTTAATTACTATTTTTGTTTTTTTTCAGGGGGTGGAAGGAGGATGGTTTGAAGAACAACTAGACTCCTATACATCCTCTGTTATTCAACCAGTTGAAATGGTCACTCGAAAACTGCAAGCAAATTTAGCTGAATTGGAAGTCAGAAAACAAGAATTGGAACATCATAAGAAATTAATAGAAGAGAAGCTTGCAAAGATTCCTAAACAATGTCAAAGCAATGACTTGAGTTTGCATGTATCAATGTTAAACAGCTGGAATTTGGATAGTTGTGTAAATTTAACAGATGATTGGAAATCAGGAGCAGATTTAGCTATGAAAGGTGCTGTAGTTATTCTGAATGTGACAGAGTCAATTGGCGTTATTGGAAGTAATATTTTAGATTGTCCTGCCAAGCCTTTCCTTCAAATACTTCCTTGCTATAATGAAAATTTGTTAGATCTGAAAAAACAAATAGATAGTATAAGAAAACAGACTTTGCCTTTTATCCATAAGGCTCGAATAGTTGCAGTTAGGATGAAAAATGACTATGAAGGGTGTGTAGGAATACATCACACATTAAAAAATAAAATTGAGAAGCATATAGAAAACATTAAGTGTTAAGAGTTAAAATATTTATGTTATTCAAGATGGATGTTATTTGTGAGTGGACTTTACTAAAACTAAGAAACCATAGAAATTAGTTTTTGTGAATTAATGTAACTAAACTAATGTAATTATCTAAAACTAAATTGTAATTGTAACTAAATGTAATTGTCTAAAACTAATGTAAATATCTCATTACTGTAAATACAACCCATTTGATTAGCGTAATGTTTATACACCTATTGTATATATCTCTATGTCAATTGTTTTTTATATGAAATCTCACTAAAAATGTAAAATATTTTTGTAATAAAATATCAATTAGGTAATATTTTGAGTGTTTTATAATATCTTTACTTTCTAAAAGGAGCACAAATCAATAATTAAATGTTTGGATGGTAACACATGAATGAAATATTTAATTTAATAAACCAATCATTTCTTTTTTTAATTAATGAATAGGTATTTATAAAGTTTTTATCGCTGAGTATCCAAGGAATAATTTTTAAAATTTCGATTTTTTTTTTCTTTTACTAGAATAAATTTATTAATTATTTCCCAAGTTTTTAAAGATGTAAAGTGCCATTAGATCTCAAAAAGAGCATTTAAAGGTTTAACGTGAATGTTATATGACTGTATTTGGCGAAAGAATTTTTTAAAAGTATATTATCTTCATGACTGATAGATTCAGAAGTTATGAAGGAGAAGTCATAACCTCCTTGGTATATAGTCAACTTGGGTTAAATGTACGGAATTTTAGTAAGATTTTTTCAAGAAATCGCAGCAGTTTAGGGACAATTTTATTAGGGCTCCCATTAATGAATGGAATCATAAATTTCCAATCTGTAGACGGATTTGTTGCCAAGAGCTACATTAAATTTACGCTTATTGGTTCATAAATTTTAAAATTAATTACTATGGGAATTATAAAAAATATTTAGTGAATTAATTATTTAAAAAAAAAAATCGCTTATAGCCAAAGGCTGATCGTAAAGTGAAAAATACGATTTTATAAACGACTGGAAGACTAGCTAGCAATTACTATTGTAGGCTATGGGAACCGGACCCTCTGAAAGGTAGTCCATCAGCTAGCACCTCATTTTAAAGTAAAATGACTCACTTCAGCATCCAAGCCGAGTGGGGAGTAATTTTCTTCAATTTTTTTGAGTAGAATACAAACATGATGTTGAAATCGAAATTTGTAGCTTTGTTATAGCATAAACAAAATTTAAAAAAACTGTAAATAAAGGATTTTTTTTAGTTTTTATCTTTTTTTAGGAAATATCCATTTAAACCAAATAGAGATTTTAATATGTAATATTTAAACCTAATAGTTAGTCATAATTTCATTGTTAATAAAAATATTATGTTTATTTTATTATATTTTTGGGGGTCAGCAATAATTGGAAATAATTCGGTTCCCTCAAAAAACAATTTACTATATGAATTGGACTTCATCATGACAAAAACTCATCAATAAAAAACTCAGATAAAATACTCACATTAAAATTAAGTTAATTTAAAAAACAACGTTATACAAATAGTTTTTTTAAAACAAATGTCTTAGAAAGGTCTGGGAGAGAGGAGATGAAAAAGAAACAACAGAGATTAGAACAAAGTCTAATTCCAAGAAATGTACATTGTGACAATGAAATTCAAAGAAAGTTGTAAACTCTTTTTATCAGTTTTTTTTTTTTTTTTAAGGAATAATGACTGATATAAGACAAAATAAAATAAAATATTTATGGATGATTTGAAATAAAGAGTGGAGAAAGGATAATTAAGACAATAGTGAATAATTCATAAGGTAAAAAAACTAATTAATTGCAAATAGTTAAAGATGTTTGTAAGAAGAAAAAATTCATATGTGAATAATTATTTATGTACAGTATATTGTTATTTTTGGTTATTTATAATGCGAAATTATAATGCTGCTCTCAATGATAATTTTCATTTGATATAATTTTCAATGTTTTTTCCTGGAGATGGGAAAATTCCCCAAAACGTCAATAACGTCAGTATCTGATGTGAATATAAAATAAACATTTTTTAAATAAAACAGTATAAAAAAGGAAGAAATTTACTTCATGAAATAATACCCAAAATTCAATTTTATAAAAACACAAGAACAGACAAGATGATACTATCAACTTTCTCATCTTCTGGACAACAGATTTTTACTAAGCTTATGAAACAAAGGACTTTTCTATAATGCTATAATGAAATGTAGAGAGCATAACTCTGAGATTCAGTGAAACACATCCACACAAACGAAATAATAACAACACAATCCAAAATTCTTCGAAAATTGTCAACGCACCCAGCTTTATTTCAAATCATGTCATTCACAATGACATGAGCATACTGAAAGTTAAATCTTACATATATGACAAATATATCACATTTCACTCTTCCACTAATAATCATCATCCCAGTCCACCATGCATTACATCATCTCTGAGTACTATGGGGCCTACCTTTTAGGACCTCACGCATTTATTAATTTTTGAAATAAAACTTGAAGGAATCCTACGATACCTATCACGCTCAATGAATTATAGTGTGGAATTATCTGGAATATTAAGGAACGAAACCAGAAATATAAGTCTTTTTGAATACTTATACAAATTTTTTTCTCTTCAAAAACATGGCTAGGGTCCTTTCATTTACTAGTTGTTAAATATAAGAAATATTGGAATTTTAAGTTAGAAATATAAAAAAAAAAAAAGTAGGGCAAAACAAAATTAGCCAAAAATGAATTATTTTTATCAAAGAGCTCACAATCTAAGAAGAAAAAAACAAAATGCAATTTTTATTTATGTTTGAGCACAGGCAAAAAGTAAACCAAACTAAAAAATGAAATTCATTATCAGAACCTTCTATTTTCATAGTCAAAATCCTTATCAGACCATCTATTTTCTAACTGGTGTTGGAGGTCGATATTTATTTCTTGGGACTGACAGAAATAAATTTAGTTCACCAAGGAATGGAACCTGCAGGGATCCCAACAGTACTTGTAGACTACTAAATTGCATATGTATTGGATTAGTAATTTATCAATAAAACGTAAAAACAACTAGTCGGCCCGCATTGCCGAAGAGTTTCCTGGTAATATTTAATCACCCTTATTTCTGGTGGAATAACTGATACATTTTGAGAGGACACTGTAGACGGCTGTTGGTGACTATGGTGTTATCGTCCCACTGCCGTACACAGGCATGGTAGATAATTAGTTGACATCCACATGATGGTATAGAATCCATTTAATCCATGGATAATCCATTTAAACCTTGAACTGAAGATGAATGTTCTCAACATTCGAAACTAGTTTTCACTAAAATTAAATGGTAAATAATGCCGTCCTCTCCAAACCTTCTATCACCAAATACAATAATCGCTATATAGTAAAAAACCTTTTTTTTTTAATTTTTTACAGATTAACTTGAATCTAAAAATATAATTTCAGTAAAATTTTGTTGCCGGAAGCAGGTATCTACTTTGTTTTGCCTAAATCCGCTATGCCATGTACTTTTTTGAGAAGGGGGATGTAACGGTAACTCTGAACTCAGACCGTTGCGTGGACATGCTAGAGACTATCCTACATTCTAAAATCGACGCAGAGGATGTGTGATTCAACGACTCATATATTTTGACATTTGCTTGGAGTTTTGAGTGAAATGTTCCCCGGCAGATTGATCTCTTTGAGAGTTGACTTGGTAACAAGATATATCCACATCCATGCGATTTTTTCTCTGGGAATATTTCAAGGACTAAGTAAACACCGACATCGTTTTCTAGATCTTGAACTAATGTAGTCTGAGGACAACCTCTTGTAGATCATTTTTTTTTTTGCGCACTCTATCCTAACCATTTAAAATGTTACTAATTATTGTTTTGTTTTGTTAATAACTAGTTACGTAACAAAAAATACAAAAAGTCTTGACCGCGCAGAATTTTTATTAAATGAGTCATTTGTATAAAAGCCAAAATTGGGGAGAGGAGGAGGGGAAGAAGTTATTGCCAAACTTATTTCGCGGACCCAGTTTAAGAATCTATGCTCTAGATCGTTTAAAAAAGAGGATCAGACAATAAGAAATCAATGCAATTCCGCCATAAATGACTCATTGATGGAAAATTTCCGGGATCGTCTTCGGCAATGCGTAGTCAGTAATGACCGACATTTGGAAGAATTAATTTTTAAAACACACTGATATAAATCTATTTTCATTGTAATTTTTGAAAATAAAACTAGTTTTTTTTTCTAGAAACATAAGTTTGTTTTTAACAGCCTTTTAAACTTTGTTAGTTATTTTTTCTCCACCCTGTATTTGAAAAATATATCAATATATCGTTAGTCTAAGTACAAAAAAAAGGTCCTATATCTAAAAACTGGATTTTTCAGTTGAGCAAAAAAAGTGATTTTTCTGTTTTATTCTAAGTTCAGCATGCTATACTAATAGGAGAATAAAATAAAAATCATATAATTATAGACCAAATCATAAGGAAACAATAGGTTTTTTTTGATTTACTGAAAAATGCAATTTATATACGTATGATCTCCACGGAGAGGAGGGGCTATCAGGGAGACCATAGACTTTGGGTTATTCGTAGAGCAGGCGAGAAATATGCTATACATTTTGTTGGTACTTTTGAATTTTTGTATATATTATATAATAATAATAAAACGATAGAAGTTTAACACACGTATTTTATTTAAATTAATAAAAAATGCAATTATCTACAAATGAAGACAGGAGTAGATGAAGGTGCTATTTAACAATTTTTTGAAAATTAATTTTTTCTAAGGAATGAAGTCCTTATGTCCTAATCAACGCCTGGTAATATTAACACCACAGGGTTCTTTATTAATCGAATGATTTCTCTGTGGATTGGATAGTTAGCGCATGCATAAGCAAACATAGGATATGGAATTTGGTGAAATTTATACTGGACCATTTTGTTAACAATCGCCAACTTTGGGCCAGATCGGACGTGCCGTTTTCGAAATATAGATGTGTTGATGGAAAATATGTTTGTTTGCGCATGGATAAGCGAAAGTAGTGGATGAAATTACATAAAATTGAAATGGGACATCTAGGTGGGATCTACCCACTAAATCCCTGAAAATTTCATCAGAATCGGATTAACCTTAGTAGGCGGTAAGCCCGTAACATGGATTTAGACAGACAAGACAACGAATCAAGTATGTGCTTTGATGTCTAAAACATAAAATGCGAGTGGAAATTTCTGATTCTTAGGACAAATTTATTCACTTCCTGTAAGAAAAATTACACAAATAACTTTATTTGTCATTTCCTCAAAACATTAAATTTGTAACATACCATTTTCATCCAACCATGTCTTCAATTGACAATAATATAATTGCATTTGACAATTTCGACGATCGATTTCTCACATCGTGAGTCGAGGTTAATTTCCCTTCTACCTAATGAATGATAATTTATCACAGTTACTCAAGAATATTGTCACTAGTAGTTATATTTTAAATTCAGGTATATTTTTAGGTGTTTTGTAGGTATATATTTTTTTTCCAGTGGTTATTTTGGAAAGGGAAATTCCCCTCTGTTCTCCCCTTGTGGATCCGCCACTGATGACTTGCATTTTCAGCGGCGACATTGTTTGTTATATTAATGTGGCGGTATATCACAATAAGTTGACCAGTTAATTGCCGAATATCTCAATAAATTAACTAAATATAGAAATATTTTTTAATTGAATTAAATTTTTAAGATATTTACTTATTTTTGAGCATATTTCAAATGATACAAAGATCTTTATTGGTTTCCTGACTTACTATTTAGATGTAGTTTCCTCTCTAGTTAACCTTCCATGGAGTGGCTGTCAAGTACCAATGTTTGTTGAAGTAATCTTGAAATATGCACTTAATTCCATTAAAAAACTGTGACTAATGCTGTTATTACCATTAGAAATAATCTAGTTTGTGAGTAAAACAAATTTTCTTAAATATTTACAACTGTGGGCATCTATTTTCATTTTAATATGAAAATTTAATATATAATTAATTTCATTTTAATATATATATATATATATGCCCAAGGCATTTTCTTGTTCAGGGTGTTCCCAAGATAGACAGAAAATAAGAAAAAAGGAAAAATTCTGAATATTCTTTAAAACTGTAAGTTAATTTGTACAGATTTGAAGAATGAATGAAAAAATTGAAATAGACAGGAAAGATTGATTAAACAAATTCTGAATGGCTTGAATCTTGAAAAACAATGAAATTAGTTTAAAACAAGTTGTTATTAAACTGATACTTTGGAAATGTACCATACATTTTTATTTGTTTTCATCAGATACTTAGATACAATACAGATAAGGTTAGGTAATAATATAATTTATAAGTTATGGAGATTGTTAAATATATTTAATGTCTAATATAATTAAATTTAAAACTTATTAATATACTTATGCATTTATTATAACAAAATTATTTTTTTATAAAACTTTAATACATTTTAACCAGTTTAGATTTACTAGTAACTCAGAGAGAATAGCTCTGTAATTGATTTTGAGAATAATCAATAGATTAAAATTGTTGACTTGGCACATGCAATAATCTTAAAAAATGGTTCTATTTTTCTTCTCACTCGGTTACTTACTCTCTAAACAAAATTATATAGTATTATTAAAACGGGCATTATTTGTGGGTAAGAAATGACTTAAAAACAAATTATCTTTTATATTTATAACTTTTTAATTAGTACAATATCTTTTAGGCATCTGGCTACAATTCATAAACTTCTACTATTGTACTAGTTTTACTTATGAAATCTAAAAACACAATTTTAACAATCAACAATCCAAAGTAATTTAGAATTCATGACATGTGTATGTATAATATATCTTGAATTAATTACTCATCTGATGAAGACAGAAAATTTATAAGTGTTTCACTCTGAAACTATGAACAATATTTAAAAATAATAATTACCAAGAAAAGAGCTACTTCTATATAATTTTATTCTTTACATTAGTCATCTGAATAAAATTTATTCATATCTCCTAATCATTAATTTAGTCAGAGCCACAGGCCATCTAAATGGCTCATGTAACCTTAATATAAAGCATAATACCGTTGCACTTTGATAAAGTACATATTAAAACAGAACAAAAATGTATAATAGACAAAAGGTAAAGCCTTAATATAAAAATTGCAAATGCACAGATTAAGTGTCATCAAAGAAGTCTAGTTGATAATAGAAGCATATAATTCTATATTAATTTTTGTTTCAAAGTATCAATAGTCATATTTAAAAAAAATAGTTCTTATCTGACTAATTGCGAGTTATTATGAAGAAATTTTTGGGAAATATGACAGTGATGGGGTAATAGTTCATTTATATATAAGCTCTATATATTAATTTATCAATTCTAAGTTTTGCTATTAGAATATGTAGGAATCGTACAGCTACAAATTTATTGCTGATAACTAATTTAATATAACTGTAAAATATACTCTTATACAAGACTGTCATTTATACAACAGAGAAACACCAATTATCGTAAGTATTATCACAGTGCAGAAATATTATTTAATAAAAAGATTTATATCACTTACAACTATTTAGAAAAACAAAACAGTTATATGTACAGAAAAAAGAAATTTACAGTTGGAGCAATATTAAATACATCCACTTATATAAAAAGAAGCTATGGCTTACTACAAAGTATAGGCCAAAATACTATGTTATTTTATCATTACAGTAGTACATATCGAAACTAGATTAGTAGTTATTTGAAATAAGTAAGGAAATGAAAACATAGTTTACATCTTTATCGATGTTTACATTACTTCTTGTTAATAAAGTGTGGATGCTCATTCAAGAAAATTTTCTAATTATTTAAATCAGAAAGTATTTTTTTAAAGAAAAAAGTTAATTTTATGTGGCTACAAGTTATGAGGGGTTTTTATTCTAATTTACCTTTTCAATGCGTGTACATTTTTTTGATTTATAAAAGGTAAACATTTCTTAAATTATTTTTTACATATTTTATTATAATTAAATTAAATTAGTTTATTACTAATTACACTCAAATATATGATATGGATGGAATTATTTCTTCGATGCTATTCTTGATTTGTTTTTCCTTTTGTGATTAAATAATTCAATATCAGTGTTAGTAAATTACATACCAAAATGAAATTTACAAATTTTTAATATTATAGAAACTTTTGCTGTTAAATCTAAATGTTAATGTTATACTATAAATGTTAAACAAATTATCTGTTTGACAAA
This sequence comes from Rhaphigaster nebulosa, assembly GCA_948150685.1. Classification (NCBI taxonomy): domain Eukaryota; kingdom Metazoa; phylum Arthropoda; class Insecta; order Hemiptera; family Pentatomidae; genus Rhaphigaster; species Rhaphigaster nebulosa. Next base: position 102,180,579 of record OX411309.1, on the reverse strand, counting down.
TTTAACCTTCCAGTACACCCAACCAGTCTGGAATATCACATTATTTGTATCCTAATTCTTTAATCAGATATTCTGGCTGAAAGCCTGAGAACCTTTATATTTTGTTCCTAAAAATCAGTGCAAAAATATCTCTCTTTTTCAATTAGACCAGTTAATTTAACAGTTTTTGTTCAGATGTGATCTCCCAGTTACATTTCATTTTTTAATCTTTCATGGGACATAAAGATTTTTGTAATATTTAAGCCCGTAATGATATTAAACTTAATTATTATTATTTTATGTAACATGGAAGAAATTAATTTTAAGATTATTTTTACAAAAGTTATTTGGATAATGAATCTTTCTGGAAGAGATAAGGGGAATTGAGGAATAACAGATAAATAAATAATTAATGTACTGATTTATTGATTGTTAAATTGAATCTTAAATTAAGACAATAAATTTCACAACATATCAAAAATTGCATGATAAGCACTGAATCATTAATTAGTTACATATTATTACTAGTTATTTAATATAAAAGAACACCATTTAATAAAATATTAATAATATAGACAACAAATAATAGATAATTTGAATAAACAATTAGTGATTAATTCAATAATAACTGAATAAAATTGTTATATGAATAATGCCTAAGTCTTCTTTACTTGTGTGTACTGGAGGGTTAATATTTCATCATATAAGTTCTAACACCGCCTAACTCAATTCTCCCAACTTAACAGAAGGTACACTATAGTGCTTAATTTCATTGCTAATGAATGACCTTCTTCTTATAATTTATAGCTTATTTCAACTTTTTTTTATTCAAACGTTTTCTGGTGTCTATGTGTAGATTGTTGGCATGTTTACCATTTGATTGGGCATGAAAAAACAAGCTGAGTTAGCTATTCAACTCATTTTCTTTCAGAATTGAGCTAGGCGGTGTTAGAACTTTTGACAATTTGAAAAATTATTCAAAATTAGCTGTTTGATAAGCAACTCTGGATCAGATAATTAATCCTGTTTAGCTTAAAATAGAGGCCTCTTAATTTTTCCCTGATAATTTTATTCACTGTAGATTTTTTGTTTTGAAGCTAATAGTTTAACTTTTAAGTGAAAAAACTATTTCATCTGGAATGTAGAAGAATCATTAACGGAGATTATGGTATCTAAGTATCTAAAAAGTATACTCAGAGGCTGAAGTTAGTGTATATTAATAAATTAAGTTCACATTCAATGCAAAGCGATAAAAATATGTCTACAAACTGCAAGTGTATATACAAATAAATAATATATTTTTATACGAAGTTGCAACAGTTCCTAATTTTAAAGTTATATTTGTATTATTTAAAATTATTTTTAATGGTTATAGATAAAGATAAATATTGAGACAAAGATTGAGTCTCATAGTGATACTTTAAAAAAATTAAATCTGTCTGTAAAAAAAAAAATGATAATATTTTAACAGAAGCTACCAAAGAATTCCTAATGTTTATTTTGTTTTCTATTATTATTATTATTCGGTTGAGCGTTTATCTCTTTAATATTCAGGAATATATATATATATATATATATATATATATATATATATATATATATATATATATATATAAACAGTTGTAAATAAAGCTAAGCATTTATGTTCATGTTTTACATAACACAATTTTGAAAAAAATTAAATAAAGGTTCAGAAAATCCATATTGAAAGGTTTTTTTATTTTATATTATTCCAAGAGATTTAGAAAATTAATGACATTCAAAATATTATAATTTCTTTAAACTTCTGGACTGATATTTTTAAGTTTTCTTCATAATCTTTAATAGTTGCTTAAAATAGTAAGCTTATATTTAGCATTTTTTCATCAAGTTGTTGAGTATATGTTTAACTATGGAAAAAGTTTTAACTTTTATTCTTATATGTTATTTCTATTGCAAAGTATGTTTTCTATTTTACTTAGTTCAAAATTCAAGTAATTAGTAAAAGTAAGAGATACATAAGAAAAAAAAGTCTAAAAACAAAATAGCTTAAAAGCTACATTGTGCAAAGATATGTATTATTGCTCCCAAACAGCACAGACTATTATCAACTGATAAATGCTTGCTTATGGCTTTTATTTTGAGATAACTTTGGTGGTATTTGTTTATGTAGTTGCTGGTTTGAATCCACAGCTGTAAAATAGAAGTGATTAATCTGCAATGCACATGGCTTTTAAAAAATTTTCAAGCACAATTAAATCTGCGTTGATTGATGAGCTAAAATCTTTATTGCTTTAAAAAAAGGGGAAAAAAAGAGAAAGAAATGAATTCAGATCATAAAATAATGGCTAACGAGACCTTCATGGAATTTCAGTTATACTTTTAAAAGTGATTATAGGAGAAAATTAACAGGAGTATAGTGTTATATGGATATTTGTTTGAATATTGAGTAAAAAAAGTATCTTCCTGACCCAAAAGCAGATATTGATATACGATGAGGATAAAATCAGTAGCATGATTTTTCATCATGTTCTAAACTTAACATACAAGTTTTCTCATTTATTCGTATTCAATTATGAACAAAAACTAACTTTTGTCAAAACTGGTTTATTGAAGGAGAAATGCAGAATGTGTGCCTACTTTTTAGTTAGTTATTAGATTCGGCTTTTGCTAATTTGCAATACCTGTTATTTAAATAATATTTAGACATTATTGTTAATATTTACAGTTAGACTATAGAGCATTGGTGCAATTAATTAATATTAACATTGTAAACTAGGCTTAATTCAGCATATAAACATCAAAAAATACTTTATTTCCTTATTTATTAAATACTTAATAAATATTTATTTATTACCTGTAAGTATTGCTTCAGTGAGGTTTCTAATATAACAACATAAATTTTAGTATGTTGCAAGGCAAAATTACTTCAATAATGTTTATTAATATGATTGTTAAAGAAATTGATTTAAAATAAAAATATTCTTCAGTTTGTTTATTTGAAGCCATTGCTATATCTTTAGGAGTTCAACTTTTTTTTTCAATTTTTATTATTTTTTACTTGAACAATGTTTACTGATTTTAATAAAAACCACCATACTCCAGGTAATCCAACAAAAAAAATCAATATATCGGTGTATAAGAAAATATTGTGATTTGACATTAATTTTTTCAACTTATTAGATTAGCTTATTAATTTTCATATATCATATTAAACAAATGTTGAGGGAACATTATTATTCTTAATAGGCTAATAGTATCTAATATTATTGACATTAAGCCATAAACAAGCATAATTACAGTTATTAAATTGTTTTACTGTCACCTAGCGTTATAAATATAGCTAAGTTAATAAAGTTATTATCCATATTATTATCACTATTTCAGAAATTTTATGTACAAAAGATAATATAATATTCTCAATTCTTATTTACACAGGCACGAAAGGAACAGCACATGAGGATTATATATATGTAGTATTTTAACATTATGTAATTCCTGATGTCACTAGCAAGACTTTCTTATGTTAAAATAAGAATATTAATATATATTCTAGAGTAACTACTTTTTAGTTCTTGGTCTTGCTAAAATAAATATTTAAACATTTCATTAAAGAATACAATCCTCATGAATATATATTTTACAATATAATACAGATAGTAATTGTAAATTGGACCCTAAGATTTATCTCAACAAGATTTCTACAGTAAATGGAAAATCTACACTACTATCAAATTTTATGAATCATAGAAATCTCATGATTCCATCAGTTTAAAAGTGCACTTGAGTTTAATATTTAAAAAAAATAATGAATAATCCTTAATTTAATTATTTATATGTTCCCTATCTTGAAAGCTGTATGTACTGACTGAATCATTTGTTGAAATTATTACGTTATTGTTACTTGATGATTATGTTTTTTAATTAGTTATTTTAAAAACTTTAATGAAAAGTCTTTTAAGAAACTAATGGAACCATGTATAAGTATAACTTATACAAATTTCAAATGATACTTTTTGCTACAGCCTTGTTGCAAACTTTTTTTTTTTTTGAACAAGATATTTTTATTATTTTAATGTAGTTTAGGATGGGGCAGAAATAATTGCCACATTTCGAAGGCTAGTAAAAAATAAGCTAATGTCTCTAAAAACAATCTTTTTTTATTTCCAAAAAGCACATTGAAAAAGTTTTATTTCAGTGGATTTTAAAAATTACATCTTCCGAATGTCAGCTGTTATTGACTACATATTGCCAAAGATATTCCCGGAAATTTTCCATCATCCTTTGCCTCATTTCTGAAGGAATAGATGACGCATTTCGAGAGGGCACTGTGGGCGGCTTTGGTTATCGGTCCATATGTTTTTGAGGAGATGGTGTAACAGTACCTGTGAACTTAAACTGTTATGCCCACATGTTGCAGATTATTATATGCTCTAGAGACTGTCCTGAGTTGGATGAAATCGACGCAGAAGATGTGTGGTTCCACAGCTCACACATCTCGAGACTCGCTTGAAGTTTTGAGGGAAGTTTTCCCTGTTGGATTGGTCTCTTTGAGAGGTGACTTGATGCGGCCGGCACAGTCACCAAATTAACTTTGTGCGATTTTTTCATTTGAGGATATCTTAGACAAGATATTTAAACGATCTCATTCTCTGGATAATTTGAGGGAGAGGATCAGGTGAGAAATCAATTCCATTCTACCAGAAATGTGATGAAAAATTTCTGGGAATGCCAGTAACAGTCAACAAGTAAAAGATATAATTTTTATAACCCACTATAAATAAAACTATTTTCAATGCATTTTTTGAATTTAAGACCATTTTTTTTCTAGTGACATTTATTTGTTTTTACAACAAAATGAGTCAGTTATTTCTCCCCTGCCCTGTATCAGTGACTAACTAATAAAATCGCCCATTTATTCTAAATTATCAAAATTAAAAAATAATATTTTTATTAGCAGTGAAACTTTAGTAGAAGATTTATGAGTGATAGTGTTAATTATTATTCATTATTAAGTGTATTATATTGTTATTTAACACTAATATATCAATGAATTAAAGGTGGCTGATTTCGATCAGTGTATGCATAGGAGCTATTTACATTTTTTTTTTAATAAATTTTTATTTATTTTTTTGGTAGCCCATTTTTTTTGCTTTCTTTTTTAAAATTTTCATTATTTGTAATAATAAAAGTAAAGAGACATACAAAATAACATGTTTTAATTTGGCATTGAATTTATTTATTTTTTTTTTTTTTACTGGCATATCCCTCATTGATGGATTGAAATTTTTCATTTAATAGATAGACCGAGACTTCTAACAATAAAAATCACATTTAGTAAAGATGGAAGTCAACAATCAATATTATTTTGACATTATATTAGTGTAATTTTTATTGATTTTAGTTAGATTATGAAGACAAAACTGCCTTACTTATATTCTACAAAAGCATTTTATTATTTTAAAATTTTTGTTTGATTCTTGAAAGAAAATTTGCGTTACAAACATTTTCAAAATTATTAAATACTGCTCTTGAAGTTAAATCAGGATACGAAATGAAAATATTATTATTTTAGATTTTTTATCTCATAATTAGTATATATCTATTAGGTATTTGTATATTCCAATTTCGTTTTCAGGTTTCAGTGCCAGAGAAACTTTAATTAAAATAAACCGTGAAGAGCACTAATCAATTTCATTTGAGTGGTTAATGTATTATGTTTTTTATTTGCTAAATCATTTGTAGAGAAATTGTTATTTATAATTATTTTTGTGCTCATTATTCATTGATAAAAAAATTATAAAATTATTTTAATTTTTATATTTGAGTCTTTACTTACATATACAATAATGCACTTAGCATAATAAATTGAGATTTACTTATTTATCCTTCATTTATTTATATATTTTTTTCTATTTAGAATGAATCAATCTGTATTTATAAATAAGCTGAGTAGGGGATTACTATGTAACCGAATGCCATCAGTTTATCAGAAAAGGGACTATTACCATACTAAGACAAAATTACCATACAAATATTTTCAGGTAATTAAAGGAATAAGACATAATTTATTAAACTATAAAATATTGAAAATTATTTTATACGAAAAAAATCTTTTCATTTGTTTTTCTGAAAAAAATTTTGTGTTGATAGAGGGAAAAAACTTTAAGTAAAAAATAAATAAGTTGAGATAAATATAATTTTAATAGAAATTGTAAATAAAATTGAAGGAACGAACTATTTAACTTACAACTTGAAAGGTTCGGATTATTCAAAATTATTAATAACATCGCCTCTGTTATTTGAAAGTTACCTCTGGCACTCAATTTTCATACCTTAACCTTGTTTAATCTTGCCAAAACAGGTCTCTATAATCTCTTAATTCATTCCCTCTTTGCTATCTGTATGCCTATCACTTGTACCAGTTGGAATTTATTACTAAATAATCATAGTTACTTTCTTGTATTCTGAGAGTTTTGTTGTTTTTTCATTGTTATTTATTGCTTATTTTATTTGGAAGTTTTTGTAATGTTGTTTCTTTGCACTGCAGTATAGAAAATATATATTATATTATCAGCCTATAAAAATCAGAATATCTGATAAATACGTTCTTTTTTTAGTCTCAACCTCTAATCATATTAATTCAAGAAAAAAAAATCATAGAATAATGACTGATTTAACAAATTGTTTTATAATAATCATCAAATACAGATTGATGTTTATAAGTCCCAATGTAGGTATTGTAAAAATTGAAATATATTTATGATATGTCAATTTGTGATGGATTATTTGAATATATCAGCGCATCGTAGCAGTCTCTCTGTGATACTTGGCTAAGATGTGATGAGTGATATAAACTCTTTAAAGACTCTATTTAGAGAGGTACGAAATGCCTTTGTTTACCATGGTCATAAGGACTTAATATAGGGTCTAATGATATTTTGTATTAATTCTTCAGGGATTATAAATTTGGTCTGAAATAATTCTAGAGATTCATTTTTTTACTAATTCATCATATAGGTTAAACTATTTATTTTAAAGTTTCTTCTTGATGTTAAAAGTTAATAAGCATTTAAAGATAACCTCATCTATCAAATAAAAAAAGTTATGTTTACTATTATTGTATTACCATTTTTATATTCACTTTTATTAAAATGTTCTTACTTTGTGAAAAAGTCATTTTAGAAGTGAAAAAACTCTCTCTAAAAAATTTGAATCTGTGTGTGTAAATTACAAAATTAAAGTTGGCACAATCCTGATTATAAATAATGCCTGCATTAGAACATACCAGTAAATAACATGTTTTTTTTGTGTGTTTTTTAAAAGTTAATTTTGCCTTTAAAATGTCAATATATTTTATTAATTGAATCATGCTATAGTACACGAAAAATGCTAGCAGCTTTCTTTTAAATCGTAATATTGTTTAAATGGGGCATGGCTGAAAGCACTTGGATAAAAAGATCACTGGGCTTACTTATTTTACAAAATATTATTTTTTACAATTCATTTTATCTATAAATAATTTATTATTATTAATATTAGAGATTAATCTGAATTTTAATGACTGATTGTCTAAATAATTTTATGCTAATAAAAAAATGAGTTTATATATATTTATTTATGGTTGTTATTCTATTACAAAGAATGAAGAAAATTTAGAACTTAATTGTTTTTCTAATTTAAAAGATAAAATTAATATCTGAGGTCTAATGATATTTTGTATTAATTCTTCAGGGATTATAAATAAACCTATGTTTAAAGTAATCAATCTTCTTTGATTACAACATGCTATTTTATAAATGAACTAAATTTTAAAAAAGAAGCAAATTACGCATATTGGAAAGTCTGAAATAAGAAATGGATTCAAAGGAAAGATATTATTTATAATGTTGTTATTATAAACAGTATATCTAAAGCTAAATATTTTTATAGCTACCTAAACTCGCTGTTATTGATACTTAGCTTTGCTATTTAAGACAATGTACAATTGAAAATGTTAATGATTTCGCAAATGTTTTTGGTTTTACTCTTTGAGTATTTATGCGATATTAATGTGGTATAAAATGTTTACAAACATTTATATCCACTTTTACTCTCAATATTATATTTGATTCGGCGACTGTTTCTTCTGGCAACTGGGTTGTTACCACCCTTTTATGGTTGTTTTTTCTAATGAATTCCTGTAAGACTAGCAATCAGTTTTATATGCATGTATGTATATTTTACCACACATTTACAATCATCTCATGGTTTCCTTCTATGTAAATGGTAGCAGCATACAAGATGTCTTTTCTATATCACTCGAATGATTTATTCATCGATCACACTTGCTCTTCTATTGGGTGTTTGTGCGCCTGTGCGTTAAGTAAATACATCAGCTGGTCTAGTTTTCTATCCATATTAGAAACCTAAAATATTCAGAATATTCATATTTATAAGACATAGTATTATATTTCATCTCATGCATACTTTTAATGAAAAGAATCACATTTAACATTCAAAATTGTATATTCATGTGACTATATTTTTATTATAATAAATTGATGAAATCAGGATCATATAATGTATACAATTTTAATAGTAATATATTATGGCATTTAATATATAGATACAAAACCTATCTATAATTAAATTGACTTATGTTATTGAATATTTAAATTATTAGTTACTTGTTGTTCTACTCTGCATAATCTTGCACCTATCGTCATAGGTTTTACGTTTCCAGACCTGTCAATGCCACCTAGATAACTCCCTGGTTTTCCTAACGTTTGGTCCAGTCTTCTTTGTAATTCCTGTTAAAAAAAGTTTATATTGTATTGATTTTAATCTAGATTTTTTATTTTGGATATTAATTAATGAACTTCATTTCAAGTTCATTAAAATAATATTTACCTTTATTCTGACCATCATATTTAGGTGACCTTGACTGTATTGTTCAATAACATCCCTTACATCATATGGTTTTCTAGCTTGTTGGAATTTTCTTCTTGCAACAAAGTATTTTATTTTCCTTATTGCCCTTATGGCATTTTTATGAACTTCTGTCAACCTAAAAAAAAAAAAAAATATAATGTAAATATTAAAATATAGTAGTTGATATTCATAAGTTTATAATTGGTGGTTATAAATAATTGGTGGAATTGGTTAATGGTTTTCATAGTATTTTATTTTATGATTAATTTTGCTCATGCTGCTGATATAAGTTACTTTTAATGATTGAAAGGTCATCTCTGTTACAATTATGTTATGAATTCCGCCAAAAGTGTTAGGAACTTTAATTTTTCAAAGTTGTTTAGTATAGAAAGTGAAAACAGTCATTAGTCTGCAGTAATTGATACAAATCAGATAAACTATCTTTATTTTGCACTCTACTTGCCTTTTACCCAAAATGGGTGCTGGCCGCAGTGGAAATATCCAAACAAAAAAAAATATTTCTGATATCAACCAGTGAAATCAGTTTAATCTTCCCCGAAAATGCAACAAAACTCCTAATGCAACCATGGAAAGACAGTATTGAGTAGTATAACGTTTACTCACTTTTAACAATGAAAATGACTGAAGGGAATATCATAGAAAATACTAATATGAACAAGGTAAAGCATTTACATTTAGAGAACTGGAGGTCACATTCAGAAAGCTATTCTGCTAGCGATGAGTGATTCAATGGAATTGCCAGCATCAGTTGACTGAATGAAAGATGCTGGTGAAGTGAAAGGGATAATGCTATCTGCAAAAGACATTTTGCTAAAGCCAACTATTTCAGCAGAATGAGGTAAACAGAAAATTCAATTTGCAAATATATTGGAACCTTGATCTGAAAAGCAGAGGAAACAAATCAGGTAACAAAATATTTGAAGAAAGAACCCAACCCTGGAGTTAACATGAGTTAAAACTCAGCAAAATTTGTTTTTGAGCATACAAATCTCTAAACCATTTGTGACATAAGAAAATTATTATTAAAAATTCAAGAGAATTAAAAACATTTATCAAAAAAAGATACAATTGAAGGAAATTATAGAGTAGCTTATTTATATTTGAAATGCATAAGTGTTCAATAAAGTTACACTGTGATTCTTTCAGGCTCAGCATCAAGATCCATTTCATCACTTGCAACTTCAGTTACACTGCTAGTTTGGCTTGTGAGTCCCCTGAAGGGTACACCATTTCTTCTCACCCTGTTTGGGGTCCCTATAAAAGAAAAATGGAGTTGGTTAAACATGAAAAAACTAATTCCTGAAAATATAATTATAAAACTATAATTTACCAGCTTTTGGCTCTTCTATGTAAAAAACTACATCACCTTCGCTATCTCTTCTGCCAGAATTATTATACTCTGTTGGACCCGGTATAGGTGCTGCTGGAGGCGTCTCCATTTTGTTTTTGGATTTTCTTCTCTTAAGAACACTAGCCTTTTTTGCAACTTGTAGCATTAATGATTGCTAAAAGAATGTATTTTTCATTATAAATATTATACATACACTTATTTTCTTCCAAAAACATCTATGCATGATTATGTATTGCTTAATTTAATTGAAGTAGTTATTAAAACAAATTTTATTTTCGCACATAATGACACCTAAGAATATGAGTAATGCTCTTATTAAGATAAGTTCGGCTATGTTTACATACTAAGACATGTCTACTATAGGTCGTTTGTCCGGCGTTGATGGCGCATTTTTATATCATATGTTTTAAGATATATGTGAATTGTAACAGGAAGAGGGGTTACGTTCATTTTTATTATTGGTTGCTTTGTTAGAATGAAACAGTGTTACTTATTATATGATAATTATTTAACATGGTGCCGAAATAGCAGATTTAGTGGACCAGTTTAGTGTGATTGTGATTATTGTTTGATAGGATGTCTGACAACGACTCTAGTGCCTTATGGCCACCTACGCCTCTGCAGATTTCTGATATTACTCAAAATATTACTAAAATTTATAAACAATGAGGATATTCTTTCTAATGGTATGCTGCAGCAACCAATTTATTATAAAAGTTCCGAAAAACAAAACGCCACATTCATGACGATAATTGGATAAGATGTATTACTTTTTATGATTCGCTAAAAATTACTGTTAAGAGTAAACAAAATCTTCAAGAAATTCTAGAAAAATTCTAGTAATATTTCACACCAAAGGTTAATAAGGGCCTATGAAAGGTTACTTTTTAGTCGTCAAATACAAATGAAAAAACAGACATTTGATGAATTCCTAACACTGGCAATAAATCAGACTAATAAATGCCAGTTTGATCCCTTGAAAATATCTGATGTGGACAACACGACTTACTTGTACGCCCATTAAATTATAAATCCGTGGCTCAGAAAGTGATACTGAATTTGGGTACTAATTTCCGAAGATTACAGTAAAAACGACACTCGGCGTCCCGACATCCATCTATTGACACACACACACTCTTGTTACTAGAGGTCTCATTCCGTTATTACATGTCGTTTTCCTTCAGTAGGTAACTAGTTTCCAAGATATTTCTTCATGTTCCGTGACAACAATAAAACCGTCAATATCACTAGAAAAAGCATTAGAAATCGACAGTTTCGACATTTTAAGCGGAAAAACCCACTTAACTAATATCTTATTCTCATGCTGCAGACTTGTTGATCTCACAAATGGGGAGGAAAACCAGTATTTTACTTTCAATTTTAACACTTAAAACAAGTAATAAAAATTTTTAATTGGATTGGAAACCAAATTGCGTTTGTAACCTTTATTACCGAAACATATGATTTATGTATTTAATTTAAATATAATTTTTGATATAAGCTTATTATGACCTTCAAGTAAAGTACTCTTTTCGGCTCATCAATTTTAACCAAAATATAGTAAATACATTCATATCGATATAAAAGTGCTATTTACCAAATTTTAGATAATTTACATTATATTTTAATATAATTTTTGATGGAAATCAATTATGACCTTCAAGTAAAGTACCACTTCCGGTAATCAAGCAGTGACCAAAAAGGGAGGTTCACAACTAGATTTTAAAACAATCTTAAATACAAAATTACAACTTTCTACAGCTAACCGTTTTTGAGTTATGCGAGATACGAACATACATACAGACGCCACGACGAAACTAGTCAAGTTTTTCAGTGATGGTAAAAATGGATATTTCCGTCGAAATCTGAAATCCGAAAATTTTCGCGATTACAATATTTCCTTTACTTCGTACAAAGAAGTAAAAAAGAAATATTGCGGTACAAAATCGTCGTACGCATTTTAAATACGAGGTTCGTAGATGTTTATCATCAGGAGATAACCTCAAATATGATAAAGATGTGAACTTATCGACGTCGTTTTTTGAAAAAGGCGCGAGTGCCATTTAGCGAACTTAACAGGAAGCACCTGTAACGATTTTTCTCCATTACCGGAGTTTATTATGGTCGTAAACCTTTATAGTTACAATATATTTTTAAGGTTTCTAGCACTGATTAAAGCTAGAGTGACGACTGAGAGTCGTTAATATTTGGTGCTTACATCATCAATAGATATTTCCATTTTTTTTCCCGGTAAATCGTGAGGGGGAATCCATAAAGATGGTGTTTAGGTCTCATAATAAACTTCAACTTAAATTTCGAATTTTTGGCGCTTAAGTCTTTTTAAAAAACGGCGGCGATATGTAGAGCCTCAGAATTAACTGAAAAACATTTCTCTGAAATGAAGGTTTGGGAACAATTACAAAGTTGACAGTAAATGCAATTAAAAGAAACAATAATTTTCATACCAGTGAGCAATTTAGGATGAAATCTTATGACATATTTTTTAAACCCAGCAGACTGCCATGTTTGGTCTAGAGAAAAAATGTCCCAAATGCTGCTTGGTAGGCTTCCTAAAAGTATGTTGCCATGCTAGATCAATAGGTGAAGATGAGTTCCAATATTCTTCTAAGCCTTCAAGTATGGCAAAGACAGAGTTTGATTTTTATGTTGGTTCCATTCAACAAAACAATTTTTCTAGAAAAAATTGGATTGAGAATATAACATTATCTGACAACATTGTAAGCTTTAAGATAGACACAGGCGCTCAAGCAGATATAATACCTATGGGCGATGCCAAAAGATGTAACAACCCTACAGAAGTTTAAATTAAAATCATTAATTTCTTACAATAACAACAGAACTAAAGTTGTTGGTGAAAGGGATGTGGAAATTTGCAGAAAGCTGGGGTTAAAGTCTGTTTTGAAGTTCCTAGTAGTGGCCCCGGGACACCAATGTATTCTTGGTAAAACCACATGTGAAACATTAGGGTTAGTTAAAAGAGTGAAAACTATTACAAATGACAGAGACCTGCTCACAGGAATCGGCACACCTATGACATTGATCTAATAGATAATTCTTCTTTCAAAATTTACCCATCTAGAAAAATCTCTTATTCAATCAGAGATGCTGTTAAAGATGAATTGGACAGAACCAGCCGTAGCTGTGTCTCCTATGGTTGTGATTTGGTGAAATAAGAAACCAAAAATCTGTATGGATTTGACTTATATCAACAAAAATGTTAGGTTTACATAATTTTCATATAAGACTACAGAAGAAGTGGTGACAAAATATCTAGCTATAACTATTCTTAAACGCAATATATGAGAATCGGTAGAAGGAGAAACCGTGGGGACAGAATCGTCAGGCTAAGTGGAAGACGTCTGGAACAAGTGGGGACTCATCTCAACCAGCATGGATGGGTTGGCGGAGACAGCAAAAGGACCAAGCAGGCAGATGCTTCCAATCCCTCAAGACTGGCTTTCTGAACAAGAAAGAAGTCTCTAATGCACCAAAAAAACAATATACAAAAATACGTTTCTTCCAATCCTGACATACGCAAGTGAGTCTTGGACCCTCACTTCCAAGCACAAGAGCCAAATCCAAGCCATGGAAATGCGCTACTTAAGGAAAATTGAGGGGAAAACAAAAAGAGAAAGGTTGAGGAACTCCACAATAAGAACAAACCTGGACATAATGCCTTCAGAAGAAATAATAGAACAGAACCAGCTAAGATGGTTCGGACATGTCCTGCGGATGGCTGAAGACAGGCTAGCAAGAGTTACCCTCGAGGCTAAAGTGGAAGGGAAGCGACCACGTGGGAGACCTAGAAAGACCTGGGTAGATGGAGTAAAGGAAGGTTTTGAGAAAAGAGCCATGAACTGGAGAAGAAGAAGACAGCTGGCTGAGGATAGGGATAATTTGATCAGGCTCTATCAGAAGGCGCCTCACACCGCTCAGCGATAGAGGAGGAAAAGAAAAGAGAACTATTCTTTGGGGCAGTTTATTCCTACCATTTGGCTCAGCATCAGCAGTTTTTCTGAATTTGCAAGGAGTCGAAGTAGCCATGGTATGTGAATGGTAACAGGATGAGGGGTTAAGTTAATTTGTTTTATTCATTGCTTTGTTAGAATAAAATGTGTTACTTGATTATTATTATTATTATTAATAATAATATAATTATTATTAATGTGATAATTATTTAACAATGTTCATTAGGAAAAAAAATATAGTTCACTGCATTTAGGTTTGTACCTTGAAACTCAATTACTATGGATGGATTTAATTTTTTTATTTAGTTTTTTAAATCAAAAATTAAAAAGTTTACCTATTAAAAGTATTCGCTTTTGTTTTTTCTATTTTTTTTTTCACACTTAGAAAATAATTTAATTCTTATCTGCATTATACAACAAGTTCAGTAAAGGTCCTCAAAAAATATATATTGAATTGTTTAAATAATTTGAAGTTTATTTTATTGAAGAAAAACCTAAAATTTCCGCTCATTATTCAATTAGTGCTCAATACCTTGAAAACTAACAACCGCATGAAAAACTTCCTGAATACATTTTTTAAAGTAAACTAAATTTGCTAAAAGTTGAGCCTTAAAAGAGCTTTTATTTAACTATGCTTATTAGTTCCTGACATAATGTTTTTTAAAAAAACAAATTTTTTTCAAAAGAAATCAGGTTTTTTTAATATTTATTTTGACAAATATAGAAATTGTTCTTCCTCCAAAGATAAATTTTATAAACTACATTATGGTATTAGTAGTATTTTATGGTACTAATCTATTTAACTAGCTCCATTTTGGTTAGTATTAGACTTCTGTACCTCTAATAATTTCCGAGATAAAGCTTTTCAAAAAACATGTTTTATTTCTAATAAACAAAAAATTGTGAATTTGTAATCTTATTTTGGCAAATATCATAAAAACTGCTATTCCTATGAAGAAAACCATTATGAACTACTGTATCAAGGATATTTACTGTACCTGTTGTATTACCTAAGTCAAAATTGAATTATTTTCTAAGTGTGAAAAAAGAAAATTAAACCTATGCCAGGCGCTGATGATTTTCATCAAATGACCGGACGCTAGCTGTATTTTGGACGGCATGCAATGCTTGCGTAGTTTCTCATTCCTGACTATGTTAAGTGATGATTTTATTGGTCAGAATTATAATATTATATATGCTCGTTGATTGAAAGTGAAATGCGATTTATATAAATAAATCAAGAAAAGATATTTCACCACTGGTTCTTTTATTTGGTTGCAATGTTTCAGCCTTTTAGTGGACCATCTTCAGGCATCTCTGAAAAGGCTGTTATTTAGTTTATTACATAGCACACTGTATTAATATATAAAAAATTTATTTATTATATTATATATTATTGCTTCTTATTGTATCTTAACAAAATGTACCAACATTTGAAAATTCAGAGTTGGTTTAATTAATTCTGATGAAAATAATAAGACTGTATTCTAGATTACTCATGCTTCATTTACTTATTATTTTTATTTTTTTAATGTGCATTATAAACAGTTTGATATATCTTCATATTTACTTTTGAAGGAGGCGGAGGATCCTGTTTAGCTGATGTATCCTTTGATAGGTAGATGTTCCATGTTGCATTTCCTTTAAATGATTTATCTGCTGCATAGCATCTCCACAAGCATTGTATCAACATGGCTGCAGCAGGTATTTGCCTATTGAAATGTTTCTGTCTTTGCTTTTGCTGAACTTTTAAAGCAAAGCCAGATCCCAGAATTCCCTAAGATAAATTTTTTATTAAGACATCATTTAGATTTGATGTTAATAATAATTTTCTATTTTAATTCACTTACTGCAGGCAGTGCAAAAAAGGAAATGGCGAAGACACTGAAACAAGATGCTACAATTTTTCCCATCCAAGTTTGTGGAACAGCATCTCCATATCCGATTGTTGTTACTGTTATCTGTAATTAGTAGCCATTAGTTAATGCGTGATTTGAAAAATGGTATTTGCCATTTAGAGCTTAATTTATTCATTTGTGAATAAGTTATTTTATGATATAAAAATCAGAAGTATTAACAGCAGTCCAGCCAATATGAAAATATGTTAATTTTTTACTCACCACTCCCCACCACAATGCATCAGCATAACTTGCAAAATCTCCTGATTTTCCATCCGGTCCTACTGCATCTTTTTCAGCCAAATATACAAAATAGCTGCTGAATATTAGTCCGAGAAAACCAATGTATAATGTAGTTATCAGCTCCTGTCAAATAGTAATCATATTAGGAATTTAAAAAAATATATTTTATGTATTGGACCTATATACTTAATGCAATGCTGTAGCTGATTTTGCCTTTAAAAGGTGTAAATATAAAAAGTGTGAACATATATATAAATGTCAGTTGTTAAGAGCTATACAACGATTCATAAAAAACCATTAATTTATTAATAATTAATTGTTACATTTCTTCACCGATCAATAAGTTTTTGAATTTTCTTCTAGAATAAGCTCAAAAGTAAAAAAATAAGTGAAGTACCCAATCCAAAAAAAAGTTCAGTGTTGTTGCAGAACAAAATGAGAAAATTAATTTCATATCCTCTGTTCTTTTATGATTCAGACAACTCCTGTGGAAGCCATAAATCTAATTTTAAATTTTACGAATTTCTACTGAATTTTCTTCTTCCATTTCCACCCATAGGCCTTTCAACATGGGGGTATGTCTAGCCACCGTTGCCAGTCAGCTCTATCTTTCGCCAAATTTCGCATTTCATCGATGTTTTTCTCTCGCTTTCTCCCTACTTGATTTATGTAATTGATGTAGGGGATTCTGGGACGTCCTCTGGGTCGTCTACCTTGTGGCTTAACCTCCATGGTTTTAACAGGGTCTCTATGAGCTTCTATCCTGCAGGAGTGCCCAAACCACATCAGCTGTCTCTTCTCAAGGGTGTCCTGGATGGAGCAGATCTGAAGTTCTTCTATGGTTCATTCACAAATAAAAGTATCTATGACAAATAAAAGGAATCACATACATACATATATATATATATATATATATATATATATATATATATATATATATATATATATATATATATATATATATATATATATATATATATATATGTATATAACATACATACATATATATATATATATATATATATATCATATATGTATATCACATACATACACACATATATATATATATATATATATATATATATATATATATATATATGTTGGTTATAAACACTCAGAAGATAAAAGATATGGTAAAAATGATGATATCCTCTTTTTTTTCCTCTTTTTTCATTGCAGCTACTCAAATGTCTTCCACATTAAAGTTGGGGAACTAACAGACTATATTTCATGATCATTAACAAAGTAACAGTAAGAAGCTATATGGTCCTTGGCTCAATCATGTATGGTTCTGCCAGGACATCTGCTCTGAGTATGGACATGATTCACTATGCAACTCATAAGATATGCAAGGACTATCTATGATATTAACATATATAAAAAATCCAGAGTCTTCCTTGAAGTTGAGAAGGGCATATGTCATCTCTAAATATATTGCAAAATTGCTATCATTATCGAACCATCTATTAAATCCAGTTAAAAATGAAATATTAAAACATAGTTTCCAGTGGAACATGCTCCAATAAAGAATAATTGAATTAATTCCAGGGCATGAATACAGTATGAATTGCATTTAACCTTACTCAAAAATTGTTAAACCCCATTGGTATCATTTGATCCATTATATCACTCTTCAAGACACCAAAACTTGATGAAGTGACGCAGGTAAAACCTTTCATACTGGCATTTAGTGAAATACTATGGGCTTAAGATGAAGAAGAAACATTCTTGTGCCACCTTAGAATTGCCCACTGTGAATTTTCCAATTTTCCTCTGCAGTCTAGAAAACCCCTATCTGTGTCGTGTGATGCCCATAGGACAATCAATCATCGTAGAATGTCCACATTATTTGGCCAAAAGAAAAAGTAAATTGTATCAATCTTCAACAGATATTCTGTGATGCTCAGAATAAGAAGTATGAAAAAAAAAAGTGAAATCCCTACTGGACTTTCTAAAATAATCAAGTTCTACATCAGAGTTTTAAAAATCCATGAACTACCTATGGTCCTATAAGGTATAGGCAAATATAAGAATAAATAACTAAATATTTTAGAAAATAATAAGTCTATTGCTATGTGAATTATAGCTTTACTGATTATTTTTTCTAAATTAAATCATCGTTAATCAAGCCCAACTGCTCTTCCTCTGGTCTTTTCAAATGAGACAATAATAAATACATACCTGTCTATGAATGAAAACGACCGAACCCAGTAACCTCCAGGTACCTCCTTGCCTGTCCACATGGAGCATCCTGAGTATCTGAAGAAATCGAATTCCTCTAATAGCTGATGTGGCAAAAACTTGTCCATTGGAGCCAACTGATAATACTACTATAGATGCAACCACGACTATCAAATCTAAAAACAAATAATTAGTATTTCAGTTACAAAATCTAAATCTATATTTTGTTGATTGAACTAGCAGAGGTGTTTCACAGTAAATTTTAAATTATATTAATCTAAGTTTACAAAGTAGGAATCATCTAGCCCCTGCTTTCATTCTTTTTCTACAGTTTACACCGTAATATAATTACTACTTTTGAGAAATGCTAAATGTAAACTGTCTTATTTGTAGATTGGCTTGATCAAGCTATGAAATTGAAAGTTTATGCCTGATAAACCCAACGAATACAAGTTAAAAATTTTCACTTAATTTCAGTCCATTGATGAAGGAGTTAAGTTGCTTAGTGGACACCGGTCACCGATTCAGATATAACATAAAAAATGCTCTATCAATATTGGATCGACTCTTGGGCCAGGATGTTATCTTGGGAAATACCTAGTTTCTAAGAAGCGGATTGGGAAAAAACCTTGTGGTTGAACCTGAATGCTGTTAGGTTTATCTCCTTAGTGAAACCATTGGCCAAGAAGCAACTTCCTTATTAAGTAATGAACCCTAAACCCTTCATGGGTTTAAAAAATGAAATCCATTCTCCTTGTTTTAATTTTCGCGAAAAGATGGGGATGCAAGGCCATGGGTAAAGTTTTCTGATAAGTAAACCCCACCACCCCCCCAAAAAAAAAAATAAAAAAATAAAATAGCTAAAAGTAGGATAACAACATAATTCCGAACTTTATAATTCTATATACAAGAATATAGTATACAGTTTTAAAGCACAACTCGCGCGGTGTAAAAAAAAAACCAACATGCAAGGATTGGCACTGTGAGATTGACAGTGCTCTTTCTCCCCACAGCCTCATGTGCAGCTTCCTATGTGTGCATGCACACAACAGCCTAACTCCTCACTGATGAAACTGTGAATCGCACAGTTCCATTTAAATATTTGTTGATTTTTTTCATAAACTGTAGTACGGCAACTGGTATTTAGCTTAAGGATTCCATATTCTACAAGTATAAGGGAAGTATTAAAGAAAAAATGACTCTATGTTATTTATAATATCAAGTGGAAATGTGGATGCTGCAGTTCCACAGTTCGTATAAGTGAGCCACCACTAGTTTAAAAAAAAAAAATTTTAATGGTTTTCACAGAAAGTTTTTAGAAATAACATGCTAATAGCTTGCTGGAATGTTGTCCAAGATTAGGGTCAATGAATAATTTAAAATAAAACAGCAACTTTATTCTGAGACCCAACCCCCCAAGACAAATAACAATGCACAAACTAGAGAATACTGTTTGAATAATGAAGGGTAGGGTAGAGCCCCTTCAATTCAATGCATAAACTGTTTGTGAATAGTCTGAGAGACCCATAGTCAGAATAAAAAACAGTTCATTAAATGTTATAATCTAACATCATATTCTGCAGCGAGGCTCGCTCTGGGGAGGCTCCCCATTGTACGCTTATAATGGAAGCATAGAAAAACGAGAGATGAAACAAGAATTTTTTTAAGCAGTATTGTTCAAACTGGTAGAGGAAAGTATGGGACTTCTAGGAGGAGGATTGATCTAGGGTGATAACGAGATTTTTAACTTTCGTACATGATCAAAACTTTGTTCTTTTGCCCACCAGATTTCAAGCAATTTCTTTCCCTTGAAGAACTTCATTTAAAAAAATAAATAAGCTTATAATTAACTAATTCTTTTTTGGTAAATGGTCTTATCATTAAAGATGCACAGTATTCTGAGTAAAAAAGTGATATACTTATTCTAAACTTAATTTGACATTGTAAAGGGTAAATATAACTCCACTCATTATGTTTAAACATATAAGTTTTATTATATTGAAAAAAATTACCTATTATGCAAATTGGTTTTCTAACAAATCGGAACCTGCCACAGCAACCCATGTACTTTGATCTACAACCTGCTGACCATAGCCTTACACAATATTCCACTCCAAAAAAAACAACTAGCCATATTTCCTGTAACATACAACAATTGTTAGAAAAATACCTACAAAAATTAATAAAAATGATATTTAAATAAACAAACATGGAAGTAGTAAAATTCATTAGAGAAGTCTTCCTAAAGTACTGTCCATACTCCATATATGTCACCAATAACATACTTTCCAAATTTTTAAAATTACAAAAAAGATATAGGCCAACAACTTAAGGGAGAATAAAAATCTTTTAGTGAGCATATGCCTAAAAATAAACTTTTGTTATTGAAGTAAAAACCAACTTACGAATTTGACAAGGTAGCTGACTGAAGTTAGGTAGAGAGGTGGTAAGTCTTCTTTTCACACATTTAGGGTAATCTTAAGTTGTTGGCCTATATTTTTGGAGTGCTGACAGTGGCCAGCTTCACTTTTTGCATGTGCATTTATGTCTTATGTGCCCTTACTTGGTCAACACTGTCTTTGATACACTCGCCAGTCATCATTTCTTCATATAATCGTTCAAAACATTTTATTGTACAGTATACTCTTCCTAATCTAAACTAATTCAAATGGGTTGAGATTATTTAAAAAAATTGCATTAGCAAAAGGGAAATAAAGAAAGTTAACTTAATTGGTATTGCTTATTTATTGAGGTTTACAATCTTTTGTAACTCATCTAGTGCAGCAAAGTTAGTTAATCACAGAGGTCATCAGCCTATTTTTGCCCAAATGAGAAGGTTCGAAATTTATTTCATGAAATAAAATTCAACCTCTCCAGATCAGATTCGTACCGGCACACTTTTGGCCTGAGATTCATGAGGTGCTGCCCAAACAGATTCGGCCATCGCAGTCTATGTTAAGCTAGTTAATTAAAAAACTCTAAAGAATATGTTTTTAATTTATTGACTTTAAATTAAAATTATTTTTAGAGATGCCTTAAAAAATTAGGCAGTAAAAAATGCCTAACTGCGTGTATTATTTCTGACAGCACCTCAATCTTTGTCTCGCAGATTTAATAATCAAATTCTTTGTATAATAATTATTTATTGTTGAGAAATTGATTTAATAATTATTTTTTCATGATAGGTAATTTGAAATTCTACTTTGGACAAACAAACATTGAATTTATTAACTAATTTTTTTTTCAGGATTCACCTCTCTGAAGGTGATTTGTTTCAGTAATTTTCTCATTCAAAATTAATGTAGTATGTTTTTTCTTTTCAATGTGCACATTCCAAATTCTTAAAATGTTTAACTCTTAATTAACATAGGATGCTAAAACTTCCAAATAAAATTGATAACATAAGTTACTAGAATGTTGTATTGATGGAGTGTGTTGAAGAGCTAAAAACTTTTGACTCATCGACAGTTAATTATTTTATGAATATCTTGAACTGTTCATTCTATTTACTATAAAATTACTTTAGTGAAAAGCTTAATTAATACTCACCAACAAAAAATTAAAATATAAGATTTTAAGTTTCATAAATTAGTTTTTATTTAAAATTGAAGGAGTTCATATTTTTAATTTTTTTTTTTAGTTCTTATATATTTATAATATATAAGCTTTTGTTGAATATAAAGATTAAGTCAGTTAAGATAATGTACTAAAAAAAATTACTTTTATCCTGCAGTTGAAAGTTTCAGTGTTTAGTTTATTTGATATGTTGAGTAAGTCTATTTATTATTAATTTATTTATATTCAATTAAAGTTATGCTTATTTTTGTTTCAGTGAATTTTTCTAATTAAAATTAAAATAACTTTTTTTGATAGAATCATGGATCTAAAATCCAAAGATTGTACCATGGATGTTGAAACTGAATTAAATTATTTATTTTCCTCAATAATAGAAAATCCATCCAAAACTGATAACTTCAAAAGAATATATTGGATGTGTGAAAATAATATCACTGTTAGTGAAGAAGATTTTTTAAAATAATTTACTTTATTTTAAAAATTTCAAAGTAAGAGAACAAATGATTTTTAGGATGAGGTGAAGATAATTTTACTATCTATGCGCTCACTAAACACCTTCAAATATCATTTAAAAAATTGGAATTCAGAAAAACCTGTTAAAACGATAATAAAAAATTTGAAATTAATATTATTTTTGGCAGAAAAATTACCAGAATTAAAATATCAAGTACTGATTAAGTCGAGATATTTTACTGAAGTGCTTAGAATTTATAACAACTGTTTGAAGTACCTCTTTGAAAGAAAACAGGTAAATAGTAGAGTATCTTATGAAATTTTAAAATAGAAAACAGAATGTTCTAAATATATCATCAGTTTTATTTATTTATTTATTTTTTAAGTTTTTTTTTTTTTATTGCTCTATGTCCCAGATAAGAGAGACTTGGTTTGCTCTAGCATTGTTCGCTAGTTTTCTCGGTTAGTTGCTGCCACCCTCCAGTTGTTCAAACCAAGTAGGGTTTTTGAATCAGTAGCGACACTATCTTGCCATCGCATTCTGGGTCTTCCGACATGCCTGGTTCCATAGGTCTGTTCGGCCAAGGCCTTCGCAGGTATTTCCTCCAAACTAATTCTAGCGACATGACCCGCCCATTGTAAACGGGAGAGCTTGATGAATTGGTAGATATCCATATCGTTATACAGCTTTGAATTTCTGCATTAAATCTTTTCCAGGTTCTTTCAGAGCATATTCCGCCGAAGATTCTTTGGGAAACTTTCCTTTCAAACCGAGGGATTGATAATTTATTGTTTATAGACATAGTCCAGCATTCCCAGACAAGGTGCTGCTCCGCAAGTGTTGCTGTAAAGTAAAATAGCAGATTGTCAGCCATAATACGCTATCGATATCATTCAGGAAATTAATAAAAGCTTGGACTATTTCAATATCATGATGTCCCAATTTCACGCTCACATCAGATGATTGATTAGGGGGCTCGGTCCGCATGTATTTGGTTTTGTCTCCGTTTATGACAAGTCCCATTATTTTTGCAAATTTTTCTATCCTAGCAAACGTGTGTTGGACCGCTTTTTACTGAAGTGCTTAGAATTTATAACAAATGTTTGAAATACCTCTTTGAAAAAAAACAGGTAAATAGTAGAGTATCTTATGAAATTTTAAAATAGAAAAGAGTCTGAATGTTCTAAATATATCAACAGTGTTCTAATTATATTATTTATTTTTTTATAGTTATTTTCAATTATAGTATAGCTATTTTTGTATCCTGAATGTCTTTCTTATTGATGTTTTTTTTTGTGCCAAAATCCACTTTATGAGCAATGATTACTTGTTTCTTGGCTACCTTTGATTTAAGAGCTACTTGAAATGATGCTTCTGGATACTTCTGTGGATACAGTTGAATATTTTTCCTTCGCATTTAAATATTTCTTGCTGTAATACCAACCTGTTATTTCCTGATTTCGGTGAAGAATTTCTGTGAATTACCAGCTTGCAATTGTCTTGGATTACTTTGACTTTTTCTGGTGGAGGTGTTATTTGTCAATTTCATCTAGACAGAGAGCTTTCCTTTATCTTTTTTCTGGCCTCCATGAACCATTTTTTTTTCTTTGGTTTTTTTAAGTCCAACAACTATTTAAGCAGATTTTTAAAATTCTTTCGCTAATTTTTTGCAGTAATGATCCATTAAGAAGGTTTCTGAGTTAAGAGATTCATATAAACGATGCAACTTAATCAAAAATTTTACTTGATTTAATAAATTGTCAATAATTGCATCTTGCTTGAATTTCTGTGAATTACCAGCTTGCAATTGTCTTGGATTACTTTGACTCTCTTCCAGGAACTCTTTTTTTTTTTTTTTTTTTCTTATGTTGTTATTTTCCCATTTTCTGGTGGAGGTGTTATTTGTCAATTTCATCTAGACAGAGAGCTTTCCTTTATCTTTTGTCTGGCCTCCATGAACCATTTTTTTTCTTTGGTTTTTTTAAGTCCAACAACTATTTAAGCAGCTTTTTAAAATTCTTTTGCTAATTTTTTGCAGTAATGATTCATTAAGAAGGTTTCTGAGTTAAGAGATTCATATAAATGATGCTCCTTAATCAAAAATTTTACTTGATTTAATAAATTGTCAATAATTGCATCTTGCTTGAACTCTGAAATATTTTCTGCCCAATACAAATTATTATACAGTTTATACAACTAATTTACCAGTTGCTTCTTGTACTCAGTTGTAAATTTCAATGAAAAAAAAAACAATTTTTTTTTTTCAGGAAGAAATTGATGAAAATTGCATGTTATCTTTGGCACTTTCTTATGTATCTAAGTATGCTGTAAAATTCTGCATAAATGATAAAACAAATCTCATGTCGTCTTTTGGTCAACAGTTTTTTAAAAAGGTATCATATTATAAATTGTAAGGCTTATTAGTTATCTGTACGAAGCTAATTTTTTTCTTGACAGTTCTGAGGCAGGACAAATCTTTTTTAATTTTAAAGCTAAGGTCAATCTAGATCAGTGGTCTTCAAACTGGATTCTAAGGAAGGTTCTATGCAACCTTTCCTAGAATTCTACAAATTATTAATGCTTTTATTATTTTGTAATGTAATGTGGGGTAAGTGTGCTAAATTTTACAAAGTTCGACTTTACAGGACTGTAAAATTTTTAATTTTGAAGCTAGATCTTCCTTTTTTTTTCAAAGATTTTATCTAGACCAGAGGTTTCCAGACTTTCTGGCACTGCGTACCACTTCCAGTTTTCACATAACTGGACCGTATCACTACCTTATCTTGATATGATTTAGTATAAAAGATTCGTCATAAAAAAAGAAATAAATAAAAAAAAAGATTTACAAAAGTTTATTTAAAAGACAAAATAATATATATCATAGCCACCATGTTTAAATAGCGAATGTAAAAAATCGGGTTTTTCGAATTCCTCAATTTTATTAATTTATAAGGAACATATTGGAAAATAAAAGCTTCTGAACACAAATCTAGGGCTCATAGAAGTAAAAAGGCCTAGAGATAAAAAAAAATGTGATATTGGTAAGCTAAAAGAAGCACGTTAAGTTCTTTTTTAGTTTCCTTAAAAGTAGCTATATTCACATCCGATACTTTAACATATGTAATTATTACAGTAAATTTTCTTCAGAAAATAATAAATTGAAAATAAAGTTTAAGAATCTAAAAGCAAAAGTTTATCAATTTCATATAACAATAACATAAAGATTCACATAACTACACTAAAATTTCTACAAATAAAAGTGTATCAATCAAAAATAAGAAATTTGGATATTGTAAAGAAAAGCATAAATATTTTTCAGTTGGAAGCGTATTGCTTATTTACAATCAGAGCATCAATGTTAGGCTTGATGGAGCTGATTCATAAGTCCTCTTCAACACTGAGTGCTTTCGCCTTTACTACAGTAATCATCCTGAATTATTTTTATTGATTAAGATCGTGTTTATTTTTCTTATAAATGATATATTCAATAATAATTAAAATAAAAAAAATTGTATTCTTCATTGAACGTGCTGAAAAGATTTTATTGATGACTTTTGTTTGTTTCTTTGCAAACAGCCTGGAATGTTCATGTATACCACCAGGTGGATGTGTACCACAGTCTGGGAATCCCTGCCCTAGACTATTATGTTTTCAATATTACATTCAAGCCTACGCTTCAACCACATCCATTTTGATGAGATTAATAATTTAATTGAGTTATACTTAATACACAGTTGCCCCTGCCTTAAGTGCGTACAAGGTATCTGGAAGACTCATTATTCAAGTAGGAGTGGTTTTGTGGCAAGTTGAAAATCGTTCGTTTTACTGAGGATTATTATGCTGGTTTAACTGTCGAAAAAAGTATGTCTGAGATTCAGGTTTTACAATTCATTCTTCATTCAATCTTCATTGAGTTATGAAAGTGGGATCTGGAGTATAATTCAATAAATGTATTGAAAACAATTTTTTTTTGTTTTAATTCGCTAGTCTGTAGTTGGCTCAACAAAACATGATAGGCTCTACAAAATTATATGAGCCAAATCACAACTAACAGATCATCTTGTTAGATCATTCTTAATTACATGTTTAAAAATTCCATTAATAAAAATTGTAACAGCTCATATATGAATGTTCAGGGTGTCCAGCAACCTTGAATTCCTTGAAGATCAGGAATTCTACTTGAATTTTTCATGTCGGGAAAAAATCGGGAATCATGCTTGAAAAACAGTTAGTCATCGGGAATTTTTATTTTTTAGTCAAATAATTACATTTTCCCATAAGTAGCGATTCTATAAAATATTGAGAAGGTGGCTGTTGTAGTTGTTCCTCTTACCATCTCTAATTCCATAAAACCTAGGAAAAGCCTCCTCCCATTAACTTTGTTTATCAGTCCTTCTCTCTCTCTAACATGTACTCATTTTGTGTTCTGTCTGACCTTACCAGGTTGGTCTACCCGTCGCTAAGTGAACTAGGGATGTTATGGAACGGTAAAATAATCTTTATCTCTAAACAGCTCCGAGTTTCAATATCAACAGATTTACACTTGTCTTCTCAGGGCTGGAACTAGGATTTTTTCAGAAGGGTGCAAGCTGAATTTTTCTGCCTCTTTTTCACTCCCTCCTCCCTCCTCTCCACTTAATAAAATTCAACAGTTTTATAACAGTATTTTAGGTAATATATATTTCGAAATAAATATTATTATCTCATAACATTAACTCATTTTATTGACTGAATTTCGGTCAGAATAAATATTTTCTACTTAACTAAAATTACTAAAAATAAAATTCCGCTCAAAAATTTGCTGTCCTATAGGGCTGGAAATGCCTCTTTTGTCCCCTCCAATTTAATCCAATCAATTGACGAAAATCTTGAATACTACAGTTCACTATCTTGAAATCCTTAAATTATGCTTGACTTTTTTCTTGCTATATCACTGGACACTCTGAATTTTCTGAAATGAATTACTAAAAAAAGATATTCTAAGCTCCAATTGAAGCTACCTATATCAGTGAAACTTGTGTTTACCAAGTATTTTCTAGCATATATATTTAAAAGTAGTTAAAGATTTCTTTGTTTTAGGCTCTATCCTTTCTTAGGTATATCAGCCTTCAATTTAGTAGGAACCCTAACAATTGTGTGTACCTCTTAATATTAACAAGTACAATAAATGTTATGATGTCCAAATTCAGTGTTTACAGATCACTTTTTGTTCAGCTGAATGGAATTCAGTATTGTTTGAAGTAGGTAATTTATAATATTTTTATCTATATAAATATAACATTTTTCTTTATAAATATTTCTACTAGGTATAGCAATTTGACTATTTAAAATTTGTATATATATATATATATATATATATATATATATATATATATATATATATATATATATATATATATGTGTGTGTGTGTGTGTGTATATAAACTATTCTCTGTTCGGTCTATTAATATATTTAAAATTTGATGTGGTTAGGTTCTGTAATAATAAATGACAACACATGACCATCCTAATCTTACTCTTAAATTCAAATTGTAAAAAAATTATAAAAATAAGCTGATACTAAGTGCAATACTTCTTTTGCACTTTATTCATCTCATCTGCTGCAATTTATAGTTACTGATGCACGCTAATTGTCTCAAAATTTTGTCTTATTATCAATTATTACTTACAACTTATTAATTATTTATTTAGAAGATCCATTTTATAGTCACAAATGTTATTTTTCCTCGCATAAAGAGATGGAGTTTTCTAATCCAGCAATGCCTCTATTTAAAATTTTCATAACCATATGTCATACTGTAATGATATGTTATATATATTCTCAAATTTAGGTTTATTCCATTCAATTCAATCACAAACAGAAATGAAGCATAATTTTTATTCTTCTACTTATTGTCAAATAAGAATATCATAAATTCTCATATTAAAATTTAACTGAACATGTACTGCATCTTGCATTGTGTGTTGTGGAGGTTTGTAACAGTTATAATATTAATGGTTTTATTTAGCTTGCCCTCTAAAGAAGTATCCATGTGCCTAGGCACACATTTCCACATTTATGGAAATGAGTTTTTGTCTCGTTGGCAAATAGACCATTCAATTTAAGCCTAAATGTCACAATAAATTATTAATTGTTCTCCTATAAAAAAATTGCCATAGGTATCTGGTTGTATAAGTAATTTTCTGCCTTCAAGTGCTTTATGACAAAGAGTTTTCCATCGCCAATGTTACACTTGTTTTTTTTAATTATACCAGCATGTTTCTGTTTTTTTAACTATTTCTTTGGCTCTTTGGTTTTTATAGCTTAATAATTCATCATTAAGATTCTCTTTCTGTTCTTCTGTCACTTTTCATCTGATGTTAATTTCCTCTTGAATAATTTTCTTAACCCTATGTTATTTTTCATCCGCACTGTGTAATGCTTCTGTTGTTTATATTCTTAAATTTAGGTTTATTCATTCAATTCAATCACAAACAGAAATGAAGCATATTTTTTTGTCTTCTACTTAATGTCAAATAAGAATAACATGAATGCTCAAATTAAAATTTAACTGAACATGTACTGCATTTAGCATTGTATATTGTGGTGGTTAGTAGAATATTTTGAAACAGATAAAATATTAATTAAGTGACGATATGATAATGACAAAACAAAAGGTATAAAGAAACTTAAACCTAATTTTCATTTTAAGTTATTTAATTAATGTAATTCTTATGATATAGATTTCTCAGATAACAAAACATTAATTGAATTAAGTAAATAAAAGTAGCATTGAATATTTATTTCTATTTATAGAAAGAGCTGAAAATCTTTCTATGATACTAATTAATGTGGAGATATTAATTTAAAATGTGTTGTATAAAAGATCATGTAAAATAATTATCCTATCAATTTTCATTTACTATCTTGTATTATGTCATAATAAAATTTATTTTTTCATGACATTTTGAGTAATATTTAAATTTTGCTTTAAATTTAGCTGGCTATCTGACTCTCACAAAAATAAAAATAAAGCTATTCAGACGCTATACTATGATTTACGGATTTTAAGTATATTAGAAGATTTTGTAGATGATCCTTACTTTTCTGCAAACAAAACAACCATCATAACAAGACTTATTAAATATTTACAATGCAATGGAGAGCGAGTAAGTCTCGTAATAATAAACTTTGATTGGCCACATTCTGTTTGTTATATTCATAAACTGTTATATTTAAACTTTTTTTTCTAGATTTTAGACAGCACTTTAGTGAAGGAGAGCAACTGGGTAAGTTTAAGTGTTAAAACAATTACTCATTAGCTTTTGCTCAAACTACATTTTAATGTCATATATATCATTTATTTCATTGTTTGTTTCTACTTAATGCCAATCACTAACATTAGATGTAATGTGGCTAAAATAGCTTGAAGAAGAAAAGAAATTAAATAATCAATTGTCAACTACGTTTTAAATTGTAAAATTAATAGTTAATTAATTTTAAATTGATAAAAATATTTTAAATAAATATTAATAGTATTCGTTTATACCAGAAAAACAAATAATTTACATAGTTAGGAGAAAAGAGAGTTAATAATGATTTTTATTTTGTGGGAGACATATGTACGTCCCACACGCCTAAATGTGTAACAAGAAATTTCGCACTCAATACAGGGTTAATACCTACATTTTCCTCTAAAAAACAAATTCCTACAGATCCTTTCAACAACCTATGAAATCAGCAATAAGAAAATAAGAATCTGGTGTTACTTGAAAATTCAATTCACAAAAAATATCAGATTTGTTTTACGAAAAAATACCTCATTTTGTACTTTCAGCAAACTCTTACTTACATGGAGGGAGCGAGGTGGCTCAGTGGTAAGGCGCTGTGATCCTATTCTTCTGGTCCCGGGCTCGAGACTGGCTGTGACAGATAATTATTTATTCTATCATCAGCCGTGGCCCAACCCTGTAGGGTCATGAGACCCTCCTGTGACTCACCCAGCCTGTATTAATTGAGTACCCTTAAGTGGAGGAAAAACCTGGGGTTGAGCGGGATCTCTGCCAAATCATTTCATTGCACAATGAATGTTGGTCTAGACCATAAGATCCTTACCAAGTATTGAACCTAAAATCTTCATGGACTATAGTAGTACAGATTTTTTTTCTTATATAGTTTTTCGAGAATTAGCATGTTGCCAAATTTAGGAAAAAATGTTGAGAATAATTTGTTGAAGAAAAGTTATATTAATAATAGCATAAAATGTTATTAATAGTTGTATCCATTTTATGTAAGCTAATTAAAACCTTTTTTTGTGGCTTTGATTCAATTTATAAATACAGAAAGGAATACATTTGATGTTTTATGTTGCACATATAAAGTATAAATTTTATATATAGAGAAAAACTTTTTTTTTCCTTTTATTTTTTTGTAAATATCATAATTTGTATCTTAAGAGCAACAATTAATGATGCAAGCTGATACATATTCATACCTCGTGTATAAGATAAATAAATAATTAAAAATTAATGCTAACAATATTAAAATATATGAACCAAAATAAAAAGAAATACAAACATATTTTTATATTCAAACATCTTTTATATTTATACCCAGCCTGGAACTAAATTGTGATGGAATATTGAAAATTTAGAATGAACGAAGTTGAGGACAAATAGTGTTTAGGATGCTTTAGGCGATACAATAAGGTACATAGACAATAGTTCTCAGGATTTTGAAGAATTAAATATGTTAGCTGTCTCTTTACATTTCGAGTCTGTATGCTCAGAAAGTTTTGAGGTTAAACTTATTGGTGATAAGTTTAATTACATACAGTTTTGATTCTAATGATTTCATTATTTGGTTGCTCCATTTTTAAGCTATTGTGAGTCGAATTATGAGACGGACTGTCAAAATTAATTAATTTATTCCAACAAAAGGTCTTGGTGAAAAGTTCTGAAAATTTGCTCATTCATGTTTTTTAGGGTGCTCATTATAAATTTCAATTTTTTACCTTAAAGTTTTACCAGAAATAAAAAATGAAATATAAATGTAAAGAATGAATTTCGACATTCCATTTTTATTTACATTTTTAATCTAATCATTTTGGTTTTTATTCGGTTAATATGAACTTCATTATAATGAATTGCTGATTTTCCGGTCTCTTTGAGTTTGTAGTAATGAGGGTTTATTGTAGTGTGAGTGAGGATATATTGAATAAAATACAAACAAATCAATTGAGTTTTCTTTAGGTTTTTCAGTTTGCTTGTAGTATTATCATAAAAATGGCTATGACAATTAAGGGATTCAAGAATGATATTTGTGAACTTCGAGTGAAACAACTTTTTATGTCATTTTTGAATAAATATCCAAACAGGACATGTGCTAAAACAATATATACAACAATTTTAGTCCTTGAAGGTAAAAGCTAATAATATTCATAACAGAAATATATTTTTTTTTGTTTTTACTAATTACCAATTGATTCTAAAATAATTTAATGTATATTACAGAAACCAATGAATCTGTCAAAGACTGTGAAATTATGAACATTTATACAATTATGGATAACTGCGAGAGACTTTCAAATATTCTTTTATTATCTAAGATATATAATATTTCTTCAAATGATGCAAATAATTGTGTATATCAAGAAGTGTAAGAAGTAATTTAATTTAATCTAAAAAATGAACTTGCATTTATTTTGATATTTATGTTGTAAAAAATTGAAATTATGAACTTCTGCAAAGTGTCTGTGTGTGATATGCTGCTAGTGATGATAATAAAAACTATACATAAGTATTTATAATCCGAATCTGATTCATATGATTTCTTATGGATTAATATTTTATTATTTGTACATAAAATGGGCTGTTTGCATATTTATGTTATGTTAATTGTTTGTTTAATCGTTAATTGTTTAGTTAATCATCCTTTTGTATTATTTGCACAATTTATATAACAAATAAAGTGTCAAAGTGTGAATTATAGTTAAATTAAAATAATTTTAGAACAAATTATTTGCTTTTGATGTTTTATATGCCAGGTTTAGGAAACTGTTTTCGATAAATATTATTAATACATTAATAATACATTGTTACAGATTTAGTTAGATAAAAAAAAAAGAAATAATCCTATTTATAATTTTAAAATAAAATAAATCTAATTCATTCATTAAAAGTTTTAGATCCTGTTTAAAAATTTCAAGCGCCTTAAATTTTAGATTAATAAAAGGTAAAGAAAAGCCATGAAAATATTTTATTCAACCCTAAGAAATTATTTTATAGATTTGGGAAATGAAGGATGATGACAATTTATTTTAAAGTAGAATCAAGAAAATATACAATATAAAATCAAGTCTAGTTAGAATATATATATATAAATATATATATATATATATATATATATATATATATATATATATATATATATATATATCATGAAGGTGTAACCTACCATCCAAAAGAGAGTTTTGTTCGCAAAATTTGAATATGCTTCGATGGTAGAGAGGACGCTGAATATGAGGCACACAAGCACAACCATAAATCTGAAAAGAAGGAACAATAATAAACATTATTATAATTTATTAAATTTAAATCATTAATTATTCTTAACCAAAACATTTATACTCATGCATATGTTTGAGTCTTTGTTTGTGCTTAATAATTAATATACAATATAAAATAATTAAGTAATAAAACATTACATTTAGTTTGATTTATATTATTAATCAAGGTTATCTCTTATTTGAGGAACATTTTAATCATTTTTACCCATATTAATACATATATTATATTAACTCTTATATTCAAATTTTTTATTTTAACACCTTAACCTTGATTATTACAGTTTAATGTATATCAATTGATGTAGGTTTGATGACATTTAACTATTAACATTGGATCATGCATTCTAATAAAAAACCTAATTAGAAAATAATGAGATGTTTCTACAAGTATGTTTCATCCTAGTTCTTAAAAGTTCCTTCAATCAAGATTTTACATAAACATTTTAAAGTAACCCAATGACCTATTGTGCAGGCTAACTGGACAGTTTCACTGATTTTTTATTTTTTAATCCGTAGTTTTTAACTGGATTCAAGCCTTATTCTAGATAATTTGCTTTGTATCACATAATTGTTTTTTCATAGAAGTGGCCTTATAAAGCACAATCGCAGAATAACGAATTAACAGTGGATGGAAAACAGTTGTCCTGGCGTCAAGGATCATGAAAAATCAAGTTTTATTTTCTTGTTAGCGTTATTTTTCAAAACATCTCGAATATAAGTAATGATTTCAGAGTTCTTAATTATTTTTCATATCATGCACACAACATGCACAAAGTATAACTAAATCTCAATGCTATTCCGAACTGAAAATCTGAATAAAATATAATTAATTGTTACTGCGAATTTAATTAATTTAAAAAGAAGTTTGGTTATCTTCTCAATTTCAATGCCAATTTCGAAGTTGGTGTTCTGGAACTACTCAGCTATTTGGGAATTGGTGTCGCTTGAATGCCATAGGTTGTGTAATTAGTTTATGAAAGGACTAATGCTTCCGACGATTTAAGGTAAAGAGTGAATCTCTTATATTACTGTAGGGATATTACTGAAATTAAGTAAGTAGTATCTCAAGAAAAGCATACTCTGCTCTGGCAAAGTGATAGCTGATCGCAAGGGCATTGAGCTGTTGTAGCTCTTAGATCTTGACTTTCAAGATGATGAGTTGAACCTTCTAAGTCTGTTGTTGCTTAAATCACCTTTAATGGCTGTTCTGTTATCATTATATCACTTAGCGGTTCTTTTCCAATTTTCTTACTTGGCTTCGCAATGGAGATGTAATGATTGGACACAGTGGAAACACTTTTGATTGTTCTACAGGCGAGCTCTACAGAAACTAGAATATTAAAAAGGTAATAATTTAGAATATCCCTGATCCACAGCACACTCAAAACGGTTATTCTGAAACTGGAATAGGTTTCTAATTGAAAGAAATTTTTGGCTGGCCTACATTATCTCCTCTAATACTTCGTGAAAACTTTTCATAAATTTTATTCTTATAAACGCATCTCATGAAAAAAAAAACAAAAAAAAAAACGGAAGTTCTTCAAATGTGCTCTATATACAATAGATAAACTACTAGATTTTGGTTAATAAAGGTCAATCGGAAATGGTAATTTATAATAAGCTTTCATCAAAAATCATATTAAAATATAACGCAAAACATCTCAAATATGGTATATAAGTCTTTTATATCAATATAAATAATATAATAGATTTTAGTTAAAATTGGCCAGCCGTAAGTGGTACTTTACCTGAAACTGTTGGCCAGCCGAAAGTGGTACTTGACCTGAAACTGTTTTTTTTACTTTCTCTCTTTTTTTGAGTCACCGATTTATAGTTCAACAGGCGTGCAAGGAAATCATGTGGTGTCTACATCAGATTTATTTATATGGATTCGTCGCTGACGTTATTTGGTTTTCGATAGTTTAGTATTATATTCGTGGACCAGTCTAATGAAAGCTTAATCGTTAAAAGCGTGAACCATTTAAAACCATGTATTTTTAGTATCGTTAATTTTTATTCAATAATGTCTTTGAATTAATATAAATTAAACTATGTAAACTTTTTACGGATTGCCAATTTTTATTAAATTATATTATTTACTTGTTCGATATACATTCGTGTAGCTTTAATATTGGCAGAATGGTTTAAAAATAAAATCATAATAATACAGAGAAAATGATATATAACATTGAATAGAGATCTAATAGGCTGTGGATAAATGGGCGCAGGGAGGGCTTAACTAGATCATTCAGCAGATAAAGACTTGGGCCTTATCCCATTAGATTTACTCAAGCTATTGTATTAGCTGCTTTATTTCATGACTACCAACGAAAGAAAATCTCAGGTGACGCTGTGTGCAGCGGTGATATCACCGGTCAGATCGGTGTGTCCCCCTCCAACGAGCGAAATCGTGCTTGAAAAACAGCCAATCATCGGGAATTTTATTTTTTAAATTAATTGTTCCATGTTAAGAAGAAGGTTGATGTAGTTGTTCCCCTTATCATCTCTGATTTAATAAAAGCTAGAAAAAGCCTCTTTCGACTAACATTGTTCATCGGACCTTCTCTCTCAAATACATACTCATTCTATTGTTCTGTCTCATCTTGCAGGTTCACTCTACCTGTCACCAAGTCAACTACGGACGTTATGGAATGGTAAAATAATGAATTAGTTCCAAACAGCTCCGAGCTGCAATTCATCAAATATTTAACTTACTGTATTTATTCTATGAATAGGTGAGGGAGTGAGGATCACCAAACACAAAGCACATTTTTTAACTTAACATCTCACAGTCATAGCATGTTTCAATGATCTTTCTCGCACCATCGATTACAATTTGGTTCGGAGGGAACTGGTTTGCCAACTGTTTTCCTCAGCTGCAGAAGGCGATGAGTTTACTCGCGCCCATTTTGGAAAGAAGTGAGGTACATGACCAAGGAACAAGCAATTAATTTAACTAATTGCCAACGTAATAATTTTATGACGACTTTGTTTTCTTTTCTGAAAATACTGAGCTTATTTCCACAACTAATGTATTTTGATAGCAATAGGTTAAGTTTTCTGGATGCTGAACAAATCAAAGTAGCCATGGGACATTTGAAGGAGTGAGGATTTTAATGTTTAAAACATGTTTACATATGTAAAATAATTATTAACATGAAAGTTAACCCTAGATAAAAGAATATAAGACCATATTTTATCAAAATTAATGAAATCATTTTTGCCAGATGCATCAAAAAAGCTCGATTTCTTCATGGGACTGAGATGTCCCTATTTTTTAAGAATGATTAAACTATGATTGGGCAACCCAGGTCAACCCAATTTTTAGGCAAGCATATACACCTCCTGTAAGACAATAAAATACCTCCAACACTGACCAAATTAAACTCGTAAAACGTTCTAAGGTTCACTGAACGTTAACAAGCCTGTATATAACAAAAAGTATGAGCTCGGAGATAGTATTGTTAGAACATGCTGTTGGCCTTGTCGCAGATGGTATCAATCTCAATCGCTAGACAGGCGAAATTGCTGCATATTCAAATATTAATTAAGAGCGAGAGGTGAGGAATGCCGGAGTGGTCGAAAGGATATTAAGGAGCCCTGTAGCTGCGGCTTACTGTCTCTAGATAATTAGCCTGTCGCTCGGCTGGCGTCTTATCTTGGCAACTCTGAGGGGAGGGGAACCCTTTAGAATTCGCCCCAAGGCATCAAGCCAATGTTACAATGTTTTACTTCAGCCTAGGTTTAGCTTAGCGATCAGTTTTATAAACTGATTGTAGTGAATCAGTAGTAAACTGAGTGTTTGGATAAATCAGTGAATCCAAGGTAAACATACATCAAAAATAAAAAGTTTCTTTTCATTACATAAAAAATATGAGAACCAAGAGAGAAGTGGAAAATGGCTTATTTCTACTTCTTCAGTTATCGAAGTTAATCGCGGTATATAATTTATCTTAATAATACTCATTCAGGATTCTCTTCTGTTAAAAAAATCAATTTATAAAAAAAAAATTAGATAACCCTGACTGTTTAGATAACATTAAAAATTTATAAATAAAAATAGTATCACAAATAATGAACAAATGGCACCTTAATTCAGGGTGTCCAGCAGCCTTGAATTCCTTGAAGATCGGTGATTGACCCAGTATGCCAGAAATGGCCAGGTAGAGGGAATAAAAAAAAGAAAAAAAATGTCCCACATGAATAAAAAATTAAAAGTTTTCATTTGAACCAAAATCTCTAAAACTTATGCTCTTCATTCCTTACCATCAAATACAAACCTTTTAAAACCCTCAAAGAATATTCATGTTTGGTAGCAACAGCTGGGCAAATGGCGAATCATGGAATAAAAGATAATAAAAAAGGGAGTTTTAAAAAGGAAATCTTGACAAAGAGCTAGAACGAAAAACTTAAAAGAAAAACGCAAAAACTTTCTTTAACGAAGGAAAAAAATTAAAAACCCGTTTAAATTGATAAGGTATGTTTTTACATTGAAACAGGACAGATAAGAGTTAATCACAAGTAAAAAAAAAAATTTACCAACTATTGAAATGAATCAGAAATGGCAAAAGACATTGCGGATATTTCAAAATAAGATGCCATTTCATTACTTGTCCCCCAAAAATGTCATAATTCTGTAAGAATATCTAAAATCAAGTAAAGTACATCAGCATTAATATAATTTGTTTTTATATAATTGATTTCATAGTCCACTATTCAATTTAAATATCCTACTTTTTAAATTTTAATCTCATAAATATGGCTTCCAACATAAACGAACGCTAATAAATAAAAACAAATAAGTAAAAATCGAAGTAATTTCACAGAATAACATATTAATGATGTTTGCTTGGTGTATTTTTTTTTTTATACAGTGTATTTTTATAGAACAGTTGATACAGGTAAATTAAAATAATTAATTAAATTGAGTTATTGCTTGTTAAATTTTTTAGCATTTGTTAAAGCAAGTCTGATAGCCTTAGGTTTAATATTATGTTAAGTGATAAATTAATTTTATTAATTGCGTTTTAGCAGTTTGAATACTGAAATTCCTAGAGTGTTTTAAATTTATAAATACTAAGACGTGTCAAGTAAAGAAATAAGAATTAAGAAATAAAAATTGATTACTTTAATGCACCAAATATTATATAAATAAATGGAGTACGAAACTTGAAAGTGGTTAAGGTATTTTTTTTTTGTGGGGATAGGGGGAGAGGTTGTGGTCCTTCCGTGCTGATACAGTTCTGTCTTTTCCAGCGTTCCTAAAATTTCCAGCACTCAACTACTGGAGGGTAGAGGGTGTGGAATTTTCCCGGACAGGGACTGTATGCACTAACGGCCGATCTGTTTTTACAGGGTCTACTCTTTTTCCACGTTTACAGTCAGAAGCAACCGTTATTTTCAGAGCAGCTACCAGGATATTTTTTCCCTTGTACCTGTTTCATGTCTCGTATCCGTTAGGAGTACCCATTTTTTTTCTCGTATAACTTAAAAGGTTCAGATTAACTTAGAACCAAATAAGAACAAAGTGAACGAATAAGAAGGAATAGTATTAAAAAATAATTGTTATGCCATTTAATTATTATAATAACAATTATTCTTTGCTCGATGTATCATACTCGTAGTAGATTTATTTACTCTCATTTGATAGTTTAGGGAGCGAGGAGGGGGAGGGAGGTAGCACAGTGGTAGAGTAGTGTGCTACTAATCTAATCGCTGACTCCCAGTAGGCTCTCCAGTCATCATTGGTAAAATGACAAGAAGAATTTAAGGTAAGAGGGTTGCGCATAAATCTGACTAAAAGTAAGATTACGTGGACGGATAATGTGGAGTTTAGGATTTTATGAGGTGGTGAACCACTGGAAGTAGCGAATACGTATACATATCTGGGGACAATTATAAGCAAGTAAGGTAAAATAGACCAGGAGGTTCTAAATCGGACGATGAAGGCCAATGGACTGTTCTACCAGATATCTAAAACAATCGTAGGCAAGCAGGAAGTAAGCAGAGAGGCCAAACTTAGGTATTTAAATCGGTGTTTCTCCCAGTGCATCTGTATGGATCGGAAACCTGGACAACCCTCAATAAGCATGTAAGCAGGAACACAGTAGCAGAATTAGATTCCTCAGAAGATAGTTGGTAAGACCGAGAGGGACTGCGTCAGAAATAACAGGCGTCTAGAGGATTTGAGAGTGTGTGACATCCTGGAAGAGCGGCAGCTAAAATGATTTGGGCACGTCTGCAATATGGACGATATCCGAAAGGCATATCGGTACTCGGACTACATTGGAAAACTGGCCGCAGCAAGAGGGTGCACCATCGCGGAGATGAGAAGACTATCCAGGGGCAGAGACCAGTGGACTGGGACTGCAACCCACGCAGGATTAGAGGAAGAAGAAGAAGCATTTTGGATCCTTAATTAGTGACGTCATAAATTCAGTTAGGAATTTTTGGCAATTCGAAGGAAATGTAAAGCCACATGTTAAAACGCTACATAACTCCAAAATAGAAAAAAAATTGCAGATACGCCACTTTGGCATTACACCGATTATATCAATATGGATCTAAAGCTTTTTTTCACGTGCAATCCAACGCTGAGAAACGATTTGAACTGAGATCTAAGGGGAAAGAAGTTACTGCAGGACTTCCGACACTGAAATTAAAACATTTAATTTTATTATTTTTGTTAATGTCAGTGAATTCAAACAAATACCACCAAAAAATATTAAGGTTAACTGCAATTTAAAACAAAACAAGACGAAGCTGCAAAATACGGTTAAGATTTAATAATCGGCATAAAATAGATAAAGCCTTGAATGCCTATTACTTCCTGTGCTTACGTATGATTTAATAAGACTCTGAAGTAACTGTTGTGTACACCTAAAATTTGATACAAAACGGTAAGACTGTTCATGAGAAAGGTTGGTACTAAGAAATATAAAGGATATTTTAAAGCATCCGCAATCATGAAAATAATCATTTTGACATTGTACATTTATAAATTAAACCTTTATTTATTTATTTAAAAAAAAATATAAATAAGAAATGTAAGACGACGCCCACAGAACATTTTTGGTCTAAATTAAGTAGGATCTCGAAACAATTTTTTTGAAAAGATAAAATTTCTGGGTATACTATATAGATAGTAATCAACAAAATGTTCTTCAAGAAACAACGACACGAAAAAGTTCTCCCTTTTCTAATCAAGGACCCAATAGTTCTCACATTACAAAGAACAAACGATCATAAAATATTCATGAAGTTTAATTAATTAATTAGGGTGTCAATTTTTATTATTTAGGTTTTATTACTAAGAGAATCCATTACAATTCAACGTTAAAACTGTTACGTTTATAACCATTGGCCAGTTTGAAAGGTGTTTCGCTAGCCAGTTGGCTGAGGTTGGCTAATTACTCTCGTATGCAGTTAAACCAATTATAGAATTTCTCATAGCCCATTGAGGATGATGAAGAGATTCTGGTGCCTTTTAATTATAGCCGACTATAGGGATGGAGATGGGGATGAGGCGTCATCGTTATTTTGTGGGAGAATTATATGGGCTCTGGGTCAGCAGGTGCCTTCGCTAATAAGGACAATTACGGATCAACAGGCCTTTGGGTCGATACCCACCCCGCCTGCGGAGCGAACTCATCATGGGTTATTCCTTTCAATGGCGTAATTTATTGCATCTCCAATGTCAAGTTTTCAACAATACCTGTTAGCATACTATTATATAAATGGAGAGCCCGGTTTTTGATTTATAAGGTCTTGCCGCGAAAACTACTGAACCAATCTCTACCAAATTTTAACTATATCATCTTCATGGCTCCTAGATGGTTTTTCTATAATATAATCTACCGATACCGATAACGCGGCTTCGCCAGAGCTGAAAAACCACTTCTATATAAGGAAAATATTTTAATCTGGTCAAATGTTCGATGTGCTGTTTTCAGCATTTCTTCGCTTTGCACCACCCCTGAGTAAAAAACAACAACCTATTTTTGGCAATTGGTCTTTCTGTGTCACTGAATGGGTGAACGAGTTATATTTTGAACTTACAATAAATTTGCTTTTTTAATACTACATTTATACGTACTATAATTTATATCAAACTTTCAATGGTGTTCATTTAATATATATATATATATATATATATATATATATATATATATATATATATATATATATATATATATATATATATATAAATATAATCAAATCAAGCAACAGTGAAGCATTGCCGAGCCAGCTAGTTAGGTATATTTTTTTAATAAACATCTTCCTCATATATTAATTATTTTTTGTCGCTTTGTGCATCATATTTTTCTTAACTTTTCGGAGGATTTTTCCTAATCATCAGGACACTTCACTTGGGTAGCATTCTTAGTATTCCTTGATTTCATTTAATATTAAAAATTTCTCTGTTTTTTTAAATTAAATAAATTACTTATTTCGTTTAATTAGGAATATTAAAAGTGATCTTTTAACCATCACATTACCTGACCAATGTTGAAAAGATCAGTTTTAACATTTCTTATAAAATATGTATTTTTTTAAAACTTTTATTTCTTCATTCGCGCCTGTAAATGTAGAGACAACCATTGAATTTGCTGAATAAAAAAATAGATATGAGCACAGATCCCTCATGCAGTTCCTTTTAAATCTTCTATTGGTATTATCGGGCATGTGGGTTGTGGTGATAACGGATTTGTGGCCATAGTGTAAGATCTCTGAGGAGACTAAAAGTGGGCGGGATGAGGTTATTCAAGCCACTAAATTAATTATCCAATACTCCATAGCTGAGCTGATGCCCGAGATTGTCAGCCGAAGGTGCCGGCTGAGTAATGTCCCTTCTCCATTCCTGAAAAGTCTTGTTTTCCCATTCCTGAAACTGTCCGTAGAGGCTACAATTTTGGAAAACTATGCAGATATTCCCTTGGATTTCTGGCTGTACTCATTTATTTGGTGTTTGGGAATCCCTTTGGGATCTACCACAATTGGCACATGTTGTTCCAATTTAAAAAATAGACAAAATATTAATAAATTTATGGATAAAAATAGAATCAAGGGGTAATAAGAATGCTACTCTCTACTCATTTGTGATGTTCTGATGGGAAAAAACGCTTCGAAACGTCAAGAAGAATATGTTGATGTAGGAGGAAGATGTCTATTCACAATATGCCTAATAATATAATTATATAAAACTTCCAACTTATAAAAAAAAATTTTAACTGGGCAAATACCTGTTATTTTTTAAACAGGCATAATTCAAAAGGAGTTCTGTCAGAGTCAGGATTGCTTAAACAACGATGAACTGCGTGACGTACAATCAGTGAATAGACCAAAGCGAAATGTAATTAATTAGGATGATGGAAATGAGCAAGTAAAGTTGTCGGGATGGATAAGGAAAAAATCACTAAAATGACGTAATCAGAATTATAATGACGAAGGGTCGATTGGATGGGAAGATTGTGTAGGTATCACCTTGAAGAATTGGTTTTGAAATATTGTGATATCGGCAACGGACCTCTGGTTTCGTTAAGATTTGCTGTATTATATGATATATTATTTTATTTATTAACACGCTGCATGTTACGTTATGTACTTAATTATGTATTTACTAGGAGGAATTTAATTTTTATTTTCTCAGTCTGAGATAGAGGGAACATGCTAATCTGTAAAAAATGTAATCATAAAATCAATCCGTTTTAAGCACCCATATTCCAAAATAAAAGTTATCGTAAAAAAAAAAAAAGTCATTTTCATCTTCATTCCATATTTATAAACGCTCCTATTTTTCTTGAACTGATAATCCATTCTCGATGAAACTTTTGAAGTAAGTAGTTGTTAATTTGAAGTAAATTTGTATGC
This sequence comes from Rhaphigaster nebulosa, assembly GCA_948150685.1. Taxonomy (NCBI): domain Eukaryota; kingdom Metazoa; phylum Arthropoda; class Insecta; order Hemiptera; family Pentatomidae; genus Rhaphigaster; species Rhaphigaster nebulosa. The sequence continues at coordinate 102,137,578 of OX411309.1, read as the reverse complement.
AAGAAATTATGAAGCAAAATCTTGCAGAACGGGTATATTTTAACAATATTGATTGTTAAAATAATTACAATCCATCAACTCAAGATAACTTAAGTAAATCGAAACTCATCTTTAACTGCTATCACCTTCATCACATTTTATTTTTTTATCAACTATATAATTTACAGTGAAGAATGTTGTCTTCTTGCCGCGATATTTAGAAAAAAAATAAGATAAAATACAATTTTCAGTTTTATTTTTTATATCACTTGTGTCATGTCTTCTTTCTTTAAACCTTTAGCTGGAGTCAGTTCGGAATATTATATTCACCTTGTAATATTTTCATCTGTTTGAAATGTAGTATAATATCACTCATGTTTACGGATCAATTTTTCCAACCAAAAAGAAAAGATTTTTAATGTTTTGTCGCAAAAATAATGTTAAAGCATTATTTTATTTCTCTTCCTCCCCCAGAACTCAATTTGATGAAAATTCAAAAGTATTTTAAAAACCATCATTTTAATAACAAAACAAAACCTACTCGTAAAAAAAGTAAAACATTGGAATAACTCTTAACAAAATCTTTTTTATGTATATATATATATATATATATATATATATATATATATATATATATATATATATATATATATATTATATATTTATTAAGATTATGAGAATCAGGACGTCGTGGAAAAACTTATACTCAACACGGACCAAAATATTTGACACTAAATATCGCTCAGTTGGCGCAAAAACATGATAACTAAAAAAATATTATTTATTTGTTACCACATTAAAAAATTCATTGATGTGAAATATTAACTACGAGTAGGAGTCATTTCTGAGCTTTCAAGGCCAATCGTGCATTTTTTTTTAAATTTTATTAATACAGTATTTTTTATAATTTTATTAATTAATACAGTATCTATAACCAACCTAAAATCAGGGCTCCAAAATAACTGTGCACTTTGTGTCTTGAAAGATTTTCTTATCTTAAAATGTTATTTCTTTAAATAAGCATTCTGTAGGTGATTAAACCCCCCATTACTCGCTAGATATCAATGGACGCCAGTATTCGCAGGGATTTCTTGCGCAAATTAGTTAGCTAGCTCGTGAAGTATTTTGCAATATAAGCGTCCCTTCATTCATCGATATCTTCTTTTACCTTTTCACTATACTTTCAAAATTCAAACTCCAAAGAAAATAAGAAACATTTGGGCCACTCTTTTGTTTCAGTACTTATCGGTAATTCGAAAAGCAGAAATCAATATCTAAATCCATTTTATGAGAAAAATGAAAACGACTGAATCATGAATTATTCTTGTATTCTTCAATAATACATTGACTGGGAAATGAAACAAATAAAAATATAGGAATTGCACTAATAACAAGAACAATATAGATAATTTTGAATAGTCATTACTTCACAGGCTAAAATGGGCATAATTAGTAGCAATTACCTAATAACACATTATACGATTCGAGAACTGCTCTCCCCATTTTGGGAAGCATCTTTCCACATAACATTTCGATAAATTCTGTAATTATAAATGATGGGAAAATTAAAAAAAAATACTCTGATATCGAAAAACAACTGCAGTGACACGATTATAAAATATGTCCTTACATTGGTACGACAGCACTCGCGTCTGAGCATAAGTTTCAGAAGTGGGAACAAAACGGTAACTTGAGCACTCCCACGTGAGAGTTTTTCTCGCAAAACAGTTTTGATCAAAACTAACACTTCCTTTTTAAGGCCAATAAGCGATCGACATCGGATTTCGCAAGGTCGTTGCCACGAGGTGTCCCTCTCTTCCAGCTATACAAGAGCCCAATTTTCTCACCTTCGTGTATCCTAGGCAACACCGTTTTATCTAGACATATGCTGCGAGTACTGGCGGGTTGATTAAAATTAAAGCAATTTTTCTATTGAAATTAAAAATTAAATGTTAAATAAAATAAATAAATAAATAACTGTTTTTCTATTTGTTATTTTATTTCGAATTTTATTTATTATTTATTTTATTTGTCAAAAGATTTTTTAATTGTTTTAACAATACTGCTATCTTCCGAGGTTTCCCCCATCTCCCGAAGATCCCTCTCTTCATATACTTTTTCCCATAAGTATATGAAAAGTTATATTTGAAATGTTCTAGTAGGAACTTCTATTAACAGAACTTAGCAAGAACTTATACTAACGGAACTTTTATCAAAAACTTTTAATGATATCAGTTCTTAAGAAACTGTTATCAGAAGGTTCTTTTGTGTAGAACGTTTATGTTGATAGTTTAATTGTAAAATTTTTTGTTAAACGGTTAAACTGAAACTCTTTAAAAAAGTTCAATAACTAACGGGTCCTGCTTAAAATGCATAGCCTGAAAAAATCGTGAATTTTGAGTTATGTCGTTGTTGCAGCAAATGAAGGATGTAGCTGTATGTAGTAATTTGAATGAAATGTTCTCCAAAGCTTACTAAATTCATTTCACTATTTCCCAATGCTAGATATACAGACAAGAGAGAAGCTCTGGAATCCCGCTTTGCCTTTGATACTTCGGTGGGTAGGGGAGGGGACGGAGAGCGAGTGAGGAAGAGCCAGGAATCTCCAGGAATCTGAATACTGTATTTAAAATATATTCGCAAGCCTTACTCTGGCTACACTTGGTTGATAAGCAGATATCATTATGTTCCTGGGCACGAAAGGTAACACAAAGAGAAATGTTACGATTATAATAATTTTTATTTAATTCTACACTAAAAATGTTTACGTTCTGACCTTATGGAAGAGGATCGTAATCAAAGAAATTAATTTAAATTAATGCTTTCTGGTTTAAATCTTGCCGACATAATATGATACGTTTTAATCCACTCCACTTAAAGAATCTTTGAGGCCAAACTTTAAGATTAAAAAAGTCTAAACACTAATATAATACCATGATGCTGTCGAATTAATGAGGACGTAGAAGTCATCCATCATAACTTTCTCAAGTTGTAATTTTCAATTACATCAACTTATAAGTTGTGATTTTGTAAATCAACTTATAAACTAGAACATATTACAGATTTTTTTTTTTTTTAAATTTAAGTAAATAAAAGTTTTAAACAATTTTTCCGTCTAGTCTTAAGTGGTCGGTATATTTTCAGGTAAAGTTGGACGGAAGATTTGACCCTGAGTACACGACCAACAGCGGAATCAACAGGTCCAGCTTTCAGCTGTTTTCCTTGTAAAGTAATTCTTTTAACTGACTTGGAAAAAGTGTTTCCTCCTTCCCTCAAGAGGTTTACTTCTTTTACTTATGAAGGGTCCATTCGTGATCCCAATAATATATACCAATTGTTATCAAGAGTCTGAAAATTACAGAAATCATTACAGAACTATTAAATGCAGTATTTATTTTCAATGTAAATAATGTGATTTTTCGTGTTTTTTAATTATGAAATCATTGGTAATGAAATTTTCAATTGCTGCACTGGCTGAAAATATTAATAATAATGAAAAAAAAAAGAATGAATAGAGATTGTTAATGAAGGAGTTTATTCTTACGATTCTATTTAATTTTACCCATAGACTGTATAGAGTATTTGAACTGATTACAGGTTTTGCTGGAATTTATAATTTAAATCGATACGATCAATCAATATCTTTTTTTTTATTTTTTTTTATTCCCCTTCCTAGCCATTTCTGGCATACGGGGTTCAGGAGCAGTGGTGTAGTGCGCTGGGATAACGCATGCCACTGTTCCCATAAATCAACACTTTATTTTCAAGTTTCTTATTTTACAATTATTTATTTACGAGGAAACGTTTATTTGTGGGGACAATTTTTTCCCGCTACTGTGATGCAGCCCGGTGCTTGCTTGCGCACCTTAGGGCTGCCCCTTATCCTCTGCCGTGCGGCGTGGCCAGCCCTTTCGGCGCTCTGCATCCGTCCGGTTCCAGGCCGGATCCGTCCGATGCCGTCCAGCCGTCCTGGTCAGCCGCATCCGTCCGGATCCCATCTCCAGTTGCATCCGTCCGGATACTGGTCCAGCCCTCCTGGTCCACTGCATCCGTCCGGATCCCATCTCCTCCAGTCTGCATTCGTCCGGTATCATACATCTTGAGGCTCACCGCCGTCGGGTGGTCTGACCCTTCCCAGGGTGAAGTGTTCAGTGCCCCCCACCTCCTTCCACCCGTACATGAAGTCCTTGAAGAAGGGGTATGCCTCCTCCTCCATCAGACGGGGGAAGTCTGACTCGGCGGGGGTAAAGATCCCGGTACTTCTCGACAACCTGGCTCGGTGTCCTTCTACTGCGGTGCAGTACACGATCACGTGCTCTGCAGTTTCAGGGACTCCACAGGTGGGGCACTGAGGGTCTATGTCCTTTCCGTGTTCCTGTTGTTTCCATCGGAAACCTCCATGCCCTGTCAGCATCTGCTAGACCCAGTAATCAGGGAGGACCCATCTCGCCTTCAGCCTTTCTTGGACGGTGGGGAACACTTCCTTAAGGTTCCCGTCTGACTCCCTATCCACCGTCCATTCCACTCTTCGATTATGTCCTCCCTCAATATCCTCTTCCATTGATTAGGGGTCTCGCGAACTCTGTCCCAGAGTCCCCCCCGGTAGCGCGTCAAGCCCCTGCCTGTTCATATCGAACTTTGTCCTGTCCTCCTTGAGGACGAGGTCCAGGGGCATCGCTCCGGCTAGCACCTGCACCGCCTCATGCGACACCGTTCTATAGGCCTTAGTGACCTTAAGCAGAGCCAGTCTCTGAATTGTGGCCAATCTCCTTCTCTGCAGCTGCGTGAGGTGTTGGCTCCACGCTGGGGATGCGTATCTCAGGATACCCATGACAATGCCTTTGTAAATGGTCATCGTAGCGGGATACCTGATGCCCCAGAACGCACCCCCGATCCTGTATAAGCCATTGATAGACCGGGTCACCCTATCCTCAGGTAGTCTAGGTGAGGGGTGACGTCGAATCTTCTCCTCATCTTCACTCCTAAGTAGGTCACCTCCTCACCCATCCTCACTCTCTCGCCATCTATGTCCAGTATGATAGGGTGGGCCCTGTCTGTAGAGCCTCTTACGAGCATGACCTGGGTCTTGGATGCGGCCATATTCAGCTTCCTCCTCACGCACCATTCCGACACGAGACTGGCGCACCTCTCTGCCTTTGTCTTCAATCTGGCTCTGCTGTTCTCGGCCACTACCGCCAGATCGTCGACATAGGCCGTGGCAAGGAACCCTCTCTCCTCTAATTCCCCCAGCAGCTGGTCGAAGACAAGCTTCCACAGGGCCGGACCCAGGACAGAGCCCTGCGGACAACCTCTTTCAATCCTTCGCTTTACCTCGTAGTAGCTACCTCTGATCTTCACGCTCCTGTTACTGAGGTAACTACTAACGAGCGAGTACAAATTGCTGAGGGTGTCGATCTCCTGCAACCGTTGGAGTACGTAGGCCCACCACACACTGTCGAAGGCGGAGGATATGTCGAAGAGCACCAACATGACATATTTCTCCGCCCTCTCCCCCACGTCCCTACGCACTCTCAGCAGCGCATCTGTGGTTCCCCTGCCACGGGTCGAGCCGAATTGCCGTGGATGACAGGCTGCACTGAGGATCGGGCGAAGACGCGTGACGATCAGATGCTCCAGGACTTTGCTGACGACAGGGAGGAGGCATATCGGCCTGTACGCCTTAGGCGATTCTTTGTCCCTCCCTCCTCCCTTGTAGAGCAGTCTCAAGTCTGCGATCCTCCACTTGCTTGGAAAGTTGGATCAATCAATATCATACTAGAGACGATCGCTTCAACTAGTGTCTTTGAACACTAATTGTACTTAAAATACTGTTCGTATTATTTTCCCTTGTTTCTTAAACAGAAGCTGTGAGGAAAAATAATATATATTAAAGACATAATAAATACCAAGACAATACAAACATATATATAAATATATACATGTCTGCATTTATACGTATGAAGGCAGATCACATTATAAGTTCACTCCGTAGGAGAAGAGACTAATAAAAACTCAGAGATTAAAGTGAAGAGTTCAAGTTACTAATTTGACAAAGCTATCGACTGAATATGTTTCTAGTGTGCAAAGCAATATATGGCTACAGTGGACAATATTTGTACTGTCAAAATCGCATGACACTCACCATTACCAAAATCCTGTGATTCAGTAAATTTTTATTTAAATACATTTTAAATTAGTACTTTATTCCTACCATATTCTAGAGGACGTGACGGCCGAGTACGTTGGGGCGAGGGTCCCAGAGTGCCCGGTTCGGAACGTTGTTGGTTCGATTCCCACCTGGGTCGGTTAATATTTATTTCGTGGCGATCCCGCGAAATGAATCTTGACACTCCCACTCTGGTTAGTACGCGGCGGTGACGTAAAAGTAGCCGTCAGGGGTTAGCAAAAAGGACCATAAGGCCCACTTACCGGATTAGTTCCCCCCACCAATACCAGTACCAGTACCATATTCTAATTTCAAGTTTTCCTTTTCCATTAATTATCAAATATTTTCAGCTAACAGCATTAGAAACAGGAAGTAAAGCCCCGCACACAAATGGAGTTCCTCACAATCAGACTTTGTGATAGTGAAAAAATATATGGGCCAATGTAAGGGTTAATGTTCGTTGGAATATCCTGAATTCTGTTTTTCTGGCAAAAACAACCTTTGCCCCTTCATTTGTGAATCCTACTCAACCAGCTCTTCCTGCCAGTAATGCATTATTGTATCTATTGCTAAATGGGCAAATTGAGTGTTACAAAGTTGATTTTTTTTTTTTAGAAGTATATACTTTTTATCTTTATTCTCGTATTTTTAATCAGCACTGACAATCAACAAAACGTCCAAAAATAAAATAAAAAATAATAAAAGACGTACAGCATACTCGAGCTTATGTGTTGTAAGCTAATGATTTCACAGTTTTAGCATGCTCTTTTTTCGTTTTTTTATTTTTTTTTTATTACTTGTTTTCATTATTTTTTAACTTTCCACATTGGCACAATAATGTTACATTATCAAAAAATGTCTTCCTGGAGGTACACAACACGATTCAGAGCAGGATAATACACACAGTTAATTTAGTAAACATTAGAAATAATAAAATTATAGCCGAAACGGTTGATGCAGGAAAAATGAATAGATGCTTTTATATTAATTAACAATAACTAGGTAACCTGAAGCCAGGAATAAAACTTGGCCCGCGGTCTGTCCAACATAAATTTCCTTCGTTTTACCAAACTTTGAGCATATATGTAAAAGTTCAAGAGCTGGGTATAAAGTTTAAATTAAAAAGTACGAGGCCGGTAAAGGTCAAAGAATTGGCAGAGATATATAACAAGTTGAAAAACCTTTTACTTTTCGAAGGACTGGATTCGATATTTAAGCTTTAAAATAACTTTAAAATTTAGTGGTATAGAACAAAATAAAAATCATTTTAGCCACTAGTGTTTTTTTTTTTTTTTTTTTTTATAAAAGAAACGAAATATTTGATTCTGATAGAGATGCATCACCTTATAAATTCTTCATGTCACTAGGTAGGATCTAGGTGAATCTTAGAGTACGAACGAGAGACGGTCTCTCGTATAACATTACAAAAGAGCCTACATCTTAGAAATACTATCCTTAAGTGATACTTGGCAAGGCAATGACATTTGCTTAATAAATGCTCACTGAGATGGAGGCAGGAGACCGGGCTTCGTATAAATTATGCCAAAGCCTTACCTTCGAGCGTGGAGCTACCCGTTTGAGGAAATTAATTTACCATAACTGTCACAGTACCTACTCAGCGACTGAAGGAATGGTTTAGTAGCAGATGATTAATCATATTATTATTTAATAATAACATACGGGGCTCAGAGCCCTTTAAAAAAATACTAGCCTTGAGACGGTTATTGTCATACACAGTGCATAGTAGGGGAGCGCATTACGGTGTCGAGCTACAGTGAACCTGTAGACAATAGAGCCTAAACAAATTTACCAGCTCATTTTCTGCATTCAAGTCTTGGTTACTTTTCTAAAGAATCTTAAAGTCAATGAGGAGCTAGAATATTTCACCATCATACGATAAATAAAAATCCTAATGAAGTACCTTGGAAGGCGTAAGATAACGGATTGAAACACATGGTGATTCGAAATAAATTCGATTGATCATTTCAGTGATATTTTGAATTACTTTCATGTTTGAATTAGGATTTTGAGATTTTATATTTCAGATCCTGCAATCTTCTATCAGACCTTTATCTGTCACATCTTCTCTGACGTCCTCAATCTACAGTTTCCAGTCTTCGTCCCTTCTCCGTAACGTCTATATGAAAGTTAAAAGTTATCAGATTTATTCAGAATGAAATTTGGGAATCTCTGTATCTTGGCCAGATAACAAGTAACGGTCTTGTCACAGATTATTATGAATATTAAGTGTTCATGAAATTTTAAGTGAAGGACAATGCCCTCCTATGTCCGATGGGAGGACAAAGGGCTTTTTAAAAATGAATAAATATAGTACCCTGATTTCAAACATACAGTCACAAAAATGTCTAGGATTTGGACATTGCCTCTATGAATAAATATTACAATGCAAGGTAATGTAGGGTAAATGCGCAGTGGATTTAACAAAGTTCAACTTTATATGACTGTCAAATGTTTATTTTTGAAGCTAGATTTTTCCTCTGTTTATAAAAAAGTTCCTTAGACGATTATGTTTAAATATAACATTCAAGGCCACGTTTTAATCACGTCCTTGGTATGAGATTGATATTTTTTATGAGATTGATATTTCAATTTATTAGCACCTAGTATACACTTGCCCCTCCCTGCCTTAAGGAGTGAGTGTGTACCAGATATGTGGAAGACTCATTCAAGGATTAGCGGTTTCGTGGCAAGTGTAAAATGGTTCGTTTCTGGAGATATTATTATACTGTTGTAATCGTCGAAAAAAAATTAAAATAGTTATTTAATGTTAAATATTAAAATGTAATTATTTTACTGTAATATTGTTCTTTACAAATCATCATGAGTAAATATTTTGTTTATACTTAGTCTTTAATCTCTTAGAAAAGTATTACTTGAAAGACCTTCAAACAACAAAAAAATAGGTCATATCCAATCAAGGATTAGACAAAGATTAATAAAATATTATCTTATTTGACGAAGCTAACGATTCGGAAGCTGTTGCTGATTCATGAGTGTTAGAGAGCGTCTGTTTTCGAAACTAGAATGAATAATTTATTTCAAAGTGTTCCAACATTGTAGAAGTTCTTTGACATTGTAATAAAAAGCATTAAGTATATTTGAATTTATAATTTCGAGTGATGGTCCTAAATATTTTATCGAAGCTTTCACCTCCCACCTTTACTGAAAACTGTGTATAAAATAACTTTACAGGATTAGTTCTCATTTATTTCAAAATGTTGTCAATTAAAAGTACACATATAAAAAACATTAAACCTTCCACATTAAAACCTAATAAATGAAATGTCAATGTTTAATTTATTTATGTCTATTTTAATTTTCCATTCTTAATCATTGAATTATTATCATTAAATGAAATGGACTTTGACTATCCCAAGGATTTTTCCAAACTAAAGATCTATTGAAATAGAAGACGACAGCAATGATTGAGCGAAAAAAGTGAAGTTTATAGTTCAGTACATTTAGTTTTTTACCAAGAAGCCCAGATACAATGGATTGATTTCAATTTTTTTTTAAATTGAATTTCTTACATCAAGAGTAGTAGTTACCAATTAAAAGTTTCCACTTTCCTTTTTTTTTTTTTAACTATAAAAATAATTAAATTATTGTCTGGATTTTACAAGTACCAGAAAATACTCTTTAAAAATATATATTGAACTATTTTAATAATCAGAAGTTCAGCTTATTAAAAAAAAAAACCTAAAATTTTCGCTCATATTTCATTCAGTGCTCCTTATCATCAAAACTATTAACTGAGCGAAAAATTTTTTTAAAGTAAAATAAATTTGCTACAACTTGAGCCCTAAAGAGCTTACAGCTCTTTACGTCAACTAGTTATAGAGTTTTTCCAAAAAAAAAAATTGTCAAAAAAAAATAGAAAAAAAATAAAAGAAAAGCGGAAAGCTTTGATTGGTGAACTTTTTACTTTTTGATGTAAGAAACACAAGATAAAAAAAGAAGTCCATCCATTGTAACTATTGGGTTACTTTATTTTTAAATTTTCATGCCTGTACCCTGCGACATTGACGACGTGAGCTTTTAAAAAAAATCGATAGAAAATAATTTTCAAAGACATACTGCCCAAATATATTGTATAGATGCATACATATCATGCAATGAATCTTATTTAGGCAATATGGAAAATATAAATAACATTTAATTTCCAATAAAATTCATCCCAATATAACAGAAAGATATGAACTTTCTTTTTCTTTTTTAATGTTAGAATCTTTTTTTTAATGAATGGATATTTTTGTTTTCTTTTTTTTAACGAATATTTATATTTCTAAAAAAAAATAAACAAAGCATTAACCAAAAATTATTTTATACAAAAACTCCAGTTGACAATTTAATAACCTGCAGGTAATAAGAGGCTGTCTTATAAGAGGATCAGTCGGTATTAGATCGAGAATCAGGGCTTCCGTCAATGCCGCACCATTTATACACTTTTTTCGATATGTTTTATTTTGTTTAAATTTCATATACTTTAAATTAAAAAGAATATATATATATATATATATATATATATATATATATATATATATATATATATATAAATTATAACGAACCTAAATGGCGGTCGGAACACTAGGAAATAACTCAAAAAATGTACAGCAGGTTAAATGTGATCGATCGCTTAAAAATCTGGCTATGTTTTTCCTTTGTTGATTTTTCCAAATGTTTTCCCAATGGCTTCTTGTTTAAGATGTCTTTAGACAATCACCGCAATGCACTTAGCAACTAACCGATAAGTGTGTGAGGCATGCTTTTCTGAAAAAAAAAAAACTGGTAAAATGGTTTTGAAAATAATTCTTTTGCCTCTAAACTTTCTATGATCAGGGAATTCCGTTCCCCACTGTTAGACATTCGCTTGATATGTCGATAACGGCATATCTCGCGGTATTTTTACGGAGAAAACAATACTGGAATTTCCATGCGTAAAATTCCGCATAGTTCAAACGAGCACAGAATATTCAATGCGAACGTAAATTAAGTGTTGTATACCCGAGCTGAGAGGCACGTCTCTGGAATATTCTGTTCTCTAGTGAGTGATAAGCATATAAATATCCTTGTCTGGACTTTTATATTTGGCGTTGGAGTTTTTTTTTATTGGGGATGGTTATGATCTGTTAGATAAATTCTAAAAGAATGAATGAAAATTCAGTGTTAAAAAGAATTCGTATACAGTATATTTGAATATTGATACTGTATCGGAAACCACCAAATTTCTCAGTCAGAAATTACACCTTGACAGAACAATTATGGAGCATGCATATTGAATTGAAACAGAGGTCCTCAGCAAACCACTAAAATTACTTTACCTCTTTTTCTAAATCTTCGAGGCTTAAACTTAGGCAGAAAATAAATAGATACACACACATACACAAAAATGTATGGGCATTCTCATCATTGATATCCCATAAAGCAAATACTACAACAACTTCATATTTCCAATAAAAAATATTACGATTCATTAAAAAAGAAATTTAGTACGTGATTAATACAATTCTACGTACACCTTCCGAGCGTCAATCAACACATAAGGACTCTTTCCCAACGATTTCATAGTAACGAGTTGGATGAGAGAACTCCATTCGTGGAGTTCTACTCTTTGAGATAGTACTACTGAGTACCATCTTTCCGTAGTACTATCTTTGCTTTTTCCTGACCATGCTGTTGAGTCGAATCTAAATTGACCGAAAGACCGGAATCGGCAATGTCCTTGTGAGGAACTTCTAGCTTTGCTATAGTCCAAGAACTGAGGTGAAATTTTAAGACTTATTTGAAGAAAACTTTTAGTCAGACATCCATATAATGTCCATCCTAAGAATTCAATTTGCACTTGTTTGCCAACTCAAAGCAGTCGGGTTTGAAAATAGCGGTAAAAAAAAGTCGGCATTTCAGGACTTTTTTGGTTTTTCACATATAATTTCTAAACGGCGAGTTAAATAGAAAAAGTAATGGTATATAACATTAAAGAATATTAAATTATGTGTCTAATGAGTATCACCACATAGTACTTTGGTTAAGTGGTGTGATCGAAAACCACGGTCAAAATCGTCGTTTTTTCATCGTGATTTTCGACCACGCCAATTAACCAAATTACTATTTTGTGGTACTCTTTAAACAGATATTTAATTTTATATAGCATATTAGAGTCTAGGTCGTAGTTTTCAACCCTACCAGTAACCGAAATTATTTTGATTTGGTACTCATTAGACGCAGAAGTTAAAGTTCTTTAATTGTATATACAAAAACATTTATTGACCGCCATTTTTAAACCCGCCCCCTCCTAATGTCGACAATACACCGTTTTTTAGCATCTAGGGACGTCTTTAGTTTTATGTGTGATATGAAATAAATCATATCTAATGTGAGCCCACTGACATATGCAACTTTTTTTTTTTGCAGATTTTCACTGCACAGTATCTGAGTAGCTATTACGAGTATTCAAAAATATTATATGCGAAACATGCAGGAAATTTAAGGTTCTGATGAAGTTTTAAATATTTAACTTAAATGCACTGAAAGCTAGTAACTGAGGAAAAACTGAAAAAATATTTTTCTTAGCGGTTTTTTAAGAAGGCGAAAAACGCGGAAGAAGGACCGCGTTCTTCGAAGAGATCGAAAACTTGGATTTCGCACAGGATGGGAAATACGTATAACATATCTAAACAATAGAATTAGTCCTTAAAAAAAAAAAAAAAAAAAGATATCTCTATTATACTAAAATGCCAATTTCCCAAGATTAAGGAAATTTCGAGAGGTGCACTTGACCGAACTTAAAATTTGTTAAGTTCAAGGACATAAAATTTGACGCCCTACAATTTTTACTATGTTGAATTTTATCTCTTAGAGAACTTATTTCCAAGTTATAGACTCATATCTAAAACCATATCTCAGTTTTTGACAAAATCTACATTTTTTACCGTGATTTCGATTAAACCACTTAACCAAATTATTATTTTTTGGTACACATAAGACGCATAATTTAATTTTATTACATAACTTTTTCGATAAAATGCACTGTTTAGGAAGTATTGGTGAAAAAACAAAAAAAGTCACCATATGCCGACTTTTTTTGGCCGCCATCTTGAAACCCGACCATTTTGAGTTTGCAGAATATATATATATATATATATATATATATATATATATATATATATATATATATATATATATATATATATATATATATATATATATATATGATTAAAAGTTTTCATCAAATCTTCTTCTTCTTCTCTGGCGCTTCTTCTTCCGATGTGGCCTCCTCACTAAGCTTTCGCCAGGTGGCTCGGTCTTGTGCCGCTCCAGTCTCTAAATTTCAGTAGGGTCTAAGCCACATAGTCCTCCCATCTGAGTCTAGACCGTCCTCTACTCTGACCCGGTAAAAGTATCCGTCCAGAAGACGTTTTGGTGTATTCTCATTATTCATTCGGACAACATATCCATTCAGCGAAATTGTTAAAGCTTTATGAGTTTTATGATATTCGCTTCCCCAAACAGCTCATATAGTTCAACATTCTTTCTTCTTCTCCAGTTGTCAGCAACCTTGACAGGACGAAATATCCTTTCAATTTTCAAGAATTTCATTCCCCTTGGCCTTCGTTAGGGCCCACATCTCTGAAGCGTACATGAGAACAGGACGGACCTCACTAACTTTACATCACTTATATAAATTAGACGACTGGTACAAACTATGAAAAATTCGACTTAATCAAGAAAAATGAAAACATATAACATTTGTTCTCAAAAATAACATATAACATAAATAACTGCCCAACAGTTTACATCGAAAATAACCATATTCAGACTGACTCAGTACTCTACCTTGAATTTATCTTCAACCGAAGAATGACTTGGAGTCCGCATATTAAAATGAAATGACAGGCCCAAAACAAACGATTCAAACTGCTTTACTCACTTTTTGCCAAATTTAAAAAAATGCAACTGAGACAGAAATTAATTATACATACATAATTAAATAAACCCATATAGACACGCTCCTGGAATCCCAAGGAACTTTTTTTCCACAAATAATAATATATTTGTTTAAAATTTTATTCTATATTGTGCACATTACAGAAAAAAAACATTTTAATTACAGTGTATTCTTAAACCTTCTAGAAATGATCAAGGCCAGAGTGACCGCTGAGAGTCGTCAGCATTAATCGATTTTTAGACCATTTCCAACTTTTTTTTTTTATGTATATCTAGAACGGGAATCGATAAAGATGTTGTTTAGGTCCCATAATAATTTTTTTTTTATCTTTCAACAATATATTAGCATCTGTCAAACAAAAGATTGACAATTAGCAAATGTATGGATTCATATACAAGTGGCTTCATAGGCATGAGGAAGGATAGTACCCACTTTTTCCCGGTCTTGAATTAGTCCTTTAATTCAGGAAAGGAGATCTCTCATCCAGCTCCTTTTTAACCTTCTCCTAATGATCATGTCAGCAGTAGCCATATCGTCCATCAGTCTGTGGTAATGCCCGTGAAGGTTATTATAGAAACGGCAATAAAGAGTATGTATGTGCTGGGCTATGGTTGGTTATTGTAAGTCGGTATGTATAGTTTTGTTGTTAACGTACCAAGGAGCTTCTGTTATCAGTCTTAAAATTTTGGATATCAAATATTGCAGTTTTAGTAAGTGTCTTTTTTTTGCTGAACCGTAAATCTGTGAGGCATAAGTCCAAGCAGGGGCTTAAGCAGGTTTGTGTATGTATTGAGTTTCTGCCCAGTTTTTAGTTTTGACGATCTTAGTTTTGACAAGATAGATAAATTGAAACCAAAATTTCGACTTTTTGGTTCTTATAATTTTTTCAAAAAACGACGTCAATATATTGTCGGTTTGGAGGTAAATGTGGTAACCTGCATTTTTGTGAAAATGAAAAATTGCTATTTAACTGTGCCTGTATTACATTTGCCCTTCAATATTGACAGAATTGTGAAATTATTAAAAATTAACTCATAATTATTGATAATTTCACAATGAAGTGTAAATTTTGCCACCAATGAAGCGTAAATTTGGTTCAGACACACAGATAAATAGCAACAAACTTTTACTTTCACTAAAATGCAGTTGATCACAACCACCAAGCATTTTATGTTTCATATCTAAACAAATAATGTTAGTCTCAAAATTACACATTAATTTCCAGTTTATTAATATTATATAATTTTTTTTCTAATATTCATTTAACAATAAAAGATTACAATAATTAAGCAATATAAAGAAGTCATTAGCAACTAATTAAGAATTTATTACAGTGCCTCAATCAAATATGTATAAGTTGGCTGTTATACTCCCTTATTAATTTTCAAATAACACGTCACGTGGTTGAATAGAATTATTGCAACGAATTAATTAGTAATGAAAATTAATGACTCAAACGATGGTTAGTCATTATTGCGTCACCACGGATTTCACTTGGATACTGATAGACAGTATGGCTGAAATACTAGTGATATATCGAAAATTTACAAGGCTACTGATTTAGCAAAAGAATAAAATTAAGTATTGAAACACTAATTCATTGAAAGACTCACTTTTCTCAAATCACCTTCAAAACCATACACCAAAATTACCCCTTCTACAAGTTTCTACGCAGATTTACTATGTAAGTCTTCTGCCAATATTAAAGATTTTGTATTAAATAATTATTAAAGGATTTTTTGATTTATACAGAAAGCTAAGAGAAAACAAAAAGATGGTCGCTTTTCAAGTTTTAAACTGATTGTTAATTGCGGAGTAATAATCGAAATACAATTATGTTAGGACTGCGAAGTCTCAAATTTATTTTAATACCGATTCAGTTCATAGTCTAAGAGCATAATATGGAAGCTTATTGGAATATTTGTATGTTTAGTGAGTTAGTGAATGACATACAACACAACAATTTCTACAAATCATAACAAAGGAAAAATTGGAATTTCGGTCGAATGTAATAACAATTAGTTGCTGAAGATAAAAATGTACATATACATATACTAAATGTTCAATAGCATGCAGACGAAATGATTTCCCCCAGGCAGGTGAGATAAGAAAAGATGGAAAAGTTTCCTAAATTAACTAGTTAGTACATAGCCGCTAACAAACCAAACTTTAATGTTTTAGTAACAGAAACAAATATTTGTTGTTACACCATCAAGTAATAATTAAATGAAAATTAAAATGAATAGATGCATTTGATAGCTTTTAAGAAAGCAAACCCCAGTGCTTAATAAATTATAAAATGTGATATATAACATTCATCTTAAGAATGAAGCTTTTTTTTTTTTATTCCCAAATATTAATTCGCATTCTTGGATATAGAAAATAACGAAGAAAATGTGGCATGAAGGACAGTAGCAGCAGCACCTCATTCCGGGCTTGATTCAGTTATCTTGTTTAGTTAACCCGGCCTTATTATTTTTGTCCCCTAAGGGGTGTGAGCAGTGCGTACACAGGGGAGAAGTGGGGATATATCCTTCCCTCCTGAAATGCACAAAACATTTTTTTTGTATTTTATGTAATATTTGGTAATTTTTAACTATATTTTTTGGTCCAACTTATCCTTAAAACTTACACCCGATTTGGCGATTATAGACAGTTAAATAATTACTTGCCTTCTTATTAAATCCCACTCGAAATAAAACTCTAGGTACGCTCCTGGTTGTGAGCATTTTCCTCGTGGTAGATGATTTGCACAATTCCTGTATATAATGGTGACAAAACAATTTAAAATTATTCTCGATGTAATTTTTTGAATGTTTGTAATATAGGTAATATACAAAAATACTTTGCTAAAGCCGCAAAATAAATTTAAAAGTTAAAATAAAAGCAATGCAATTATTATTTATTTGAAAAAAAACAGTCATTTGAAAACTAACATTGTTATTACAATTACATTTAACTGCAAAGGAATAATTTTCCAAAGTGTTGAGTCAGTTGAAAAAAATACGTATCAGAATTAACTTTAAACTTACATATATTTATTTCATTTTGGGCTGTATATTCCAGATTGCCTATAAAATCAAAGATTATCTTGCATCGGCTCATGATTAAAAAAAAAAAATGTATGGAAAGAGGTGGCTAGACGAGTTCAAGTAAGAAAAATCGATGTCACGCCAGGAGTATACGAGTGTGAAAAAATGCTGTCTAATCCATTGCAAGATGATAGCAAAATTGAATTGGGCTTAAGAGGGATAGTTGACATTAAAGAAAAAGTGGCAATGAAAATATCAAAGACTAAAAGGAAGATACACAAATGCAAAGAGATCAGACAAAATACAACTAAAATAAAGAAATTTATTTCCAGTTATTAACGAAATGCTCACTGCTACACCTCCCCGCGCCAAGAAAGGATACCTCTCTTCTAGCACATTTTATCCTCCTTCTTACTTTAATAGGGTCAAATCGTTGCTATTTCCTGAAGCAATCTGTTGATACTTCCGTGCAAATTATCGTGAAATAGTTGGTAAAAAATCCTAATGTATTGATTAACTGTCAATCAATACATCAGGACTCTTCAACAAGAGCAAGAAGGACTCTTCACTTTTTATTAGAGAAGAGGTTCATCACCCACCTATCAAGGTGCTTTTGATAGAAAAATTTAAAGTTTTTGTAAATAGGTCTTTTTGATTATGTCGTATATCTTAGGGAAGAATGTCCATATCGATTTAAGTTGATATGTGTATGCTTTTAGTGTCTGTTTTTGTTTCACTTTTAAAATTTGGAAGGAAGAGAGTTGTTTGCGCCATTTGTTAAGAGGCATCGTTGTCAGTTAAATTAATAATTCGATAGTTTTTGTTTTACGAAATTAAAACGTCATAGAAGGCCATAGCCATTGAGGAACTGCTGAAACATCAGACAGCCTTGAAATAGACCTTGCCTTTGGCCTTTTGACCTGTCAAATGTTCTAATTACAGCCCAATGCTCACTATCTATCATACGAGGTGGGCTAATTACTGGACCGAAAATTAACGACCCAACTACCAATCAGCTCTCCACTCACTAATTAGAACCATTTATTACAAGTTACCTGACACTTTATTCCATAACAAAAATTTGCGAGGTGTTTCGCTTTATTATTTTTTTCCGTTAAAAAAAAACCTTTGGAGTTAATGAAAATATATTAACCTTTTAAATTTAGCTAGGTTCTGGGAAAGTAGGATAACCTAAAGTGGGATAACCTTCGTCATGTTTTTTGGTGGAAACTGTTCGCCGGTATTCTTTGGGTGGACAAACATTCAAATTACGGACATCTAAATTTGTGTCTCCGAATCTTTTTTACATTTCTGAATAAAGTATTTATCGAAAATGGCTTTGCAAATCAGAGAAAATATCCACAGTTTATTAGAAACTTTGAGAAAAAGATTAAAAAAGAAGTATACAAAGAAATTAAAAAAAAAAAAAAATCGTCTACAATTTTCGAAATGATAATTATTGAACATTTTAGCACTGTTAGTGATCTTGCAAAGAGAGCTTTTCATGGATACTTTGGTGTTAAGCTCGGTGAGTTTAGATGTGAAGTTTTGTAAAACTTCTATTGAACATTTACGCCAATGGACTAGCGGGGAAAGAAAAAGTTTGAAATTCGGCTTACTGGTTGGAATTCGGAAATTCGGTTGGCTGGTTTGGAGAGAACCCAAAAACCATATCGATGACTATTATTTCTATCTAGTAAATATTACTAGAATCAATCGAAACAACCGTAGCAAGTCCTGGTTAAGTATCTGCCAAACGTCTGGTCCCTCACTCAGAGGAAGTACCGATCCCAACATTTCACCAGCTTCCAGAGCTTTCTGATGACGAATGTTGTCCCTATAATCAGTCTTCTGGTACTAATGAAGGTGACAGTGATTATGAGGGGATGTCAACAATTCCTCAACGTTTCAAACAGGATGAGATAATGACCTTGTCAGAGATCTTAAACTGTCGAAAGAAGCTTCTCCATTACTGCCTTCCAGGTTGAACAACAAAACTTTACTGGAACAAGGAGTCAAAATTACTTTTTACCGTACAAAATAAAAAGATCTGCTACCATCCATCTCTCAAGAAGAAAATCTTCTATTTTGTCACGATATTAGAGGACTCCTGGAAAAACTGAGTCTTCTTGGATATTTTCTAGATGATAGGGGCCTAATAATAGACTATGTATCAGAGTTTATTGTTGTTGTTTTTTAAATTATTTAAAAAATAATATTTAATATATTATTTTTATTAATTATTAAATTTTATTAATTTATTATTATTCAGTATTTTTTTAATTACTGACGTTCCAAACAACTTCATCATAAAATTTTCTAATCTCACAATTTTTGTAACATGAGTAAATTATGATTTGAGTTTTTAATAAAATTCAGTATAAAAATAAATAAAAATGCATTTATTGCATAATGAGTCATAATACAATTATAATACGATATTTCTATTGTAATTTACAATTCTACGATATTTTTGCACTATATATATTGTAAGGAGTGACGTGGTGATAATTGGCAATTGCTATAATAATCATAAGGTACATAATGGTTACTAATTTAATTAACATGACAATAACAATAATTGAAATTAACAGGAAACAACAATTGCCTTACTTAAATTGATTGATGATATTAACAGACATGTGATTAAATGAGGTGAATATCAGAAATTATAATAATAACATAGAATAAAGAAAATTCATCATGTAAATAAAGCCACGTTTTACAACGTTTATTTAATTTTTTCATATATAAACTAAATTGCTGTAAATTTCTCATATGTAATTACTTCATGGACTAATAAAAGTATCTTAATTATGAACTTTGTAGAAAGCAAAATTGCATAGTTTAGTATTAAATATAATTAAAAATCTAGTCTTAATTTCAATATTTATGCTACTCATTTATCTTTACGAGGCCGAGTGGCCTCCATGGAACTCCGTCCAGAGGAATTCCAGAGATTAATAATTTAGGGGAAATCTAAAGAAATAGAACAAAGTATTATTCATTTCTTACAAAATAAATTAAAAATCACAGTTTATTTAATTTCTTTAATTTTTTTAAAAATAGAAATTCAAAATCTATGGCAAACGTACTGATTTGATAATTAAGGTGTGAATAAAATTTTGAAGATTATAAGTAATATTATGTTTACTAGCCACTTTGAGACAAAAATAAATTAATTATAGAATAAAAACTAAAATTGATTTGTTTATGTAGCAAATACATAAAAGCTCAGCTTATAAGTAAAGTTCTTTTTGTAATCATACAATATTTACTATAAAAATATATAAAGTTTGGTGGTTTCATGTATAACTCTACTGCAAAATAGTGTATTATATACACAAAAAAAATATGAATATATATATATATATATATATATATATATATATATATATATATATATATATATATATGTTTTTTGTATATAATACACTATTTTGCAGTAGAGTTATACATGAAACCACCAAATATATATATATATTTATATATATATATTTATATATATATATATATATATATATATATATATATATATATATATATATATATATATATATATACATATTTTGTGTATATAATACACTATTTTGCATTATACATGAAACCACCAAACTTTAGATATTTTTATAGTAAATATTGTATGATTACAAAAAGAACTTTACTTATAAGCTGAGCTTTTATGTGTTTGCTACATAAACAAACAATTTTAGTTTTTATTCTATAATTAATTTATTTTTGTCTCAAAGTGGCTAGTAAACATAATATTACTTAATCTTTTAATATTAATCTTAATCTTCAAAATTTTATTCACACCTTCATTATCAAACTCAGTACGTTTGACATAGATTTAGAATTTCTATTTTTAAAAAAATTAAAGAAATTAAATAAACTGTGATTTTTAATTTTTTTGTAAGAAATGAATAATACTGTGTTCGATTTCTTGATTGTAATCATACAATTTTTACTATAGACATATCTAAAATTTGGTGGTTTCATGTATAACCCTACTGCAAAATAGTGTATTATATACACAAAAAAAATATGTATATATATATGTATATATATATATATATATATATATATATATATATATATATATATATATATATATATATATATATATATATATATATATAATTAAAATCACTCTAATAGAGTGACTGACTCCTGTTTACAATTTTTATTTTATAAAAAAGAAAAAGAAGGAAAATAAGCTATCAGGGCATGGTGCCAGATATTTCCCAAACAATAAAGAATATACTACCTCCAGCCAGATATGAATCTGTAAAAAATATACCTCGAAAATATAAAAATACACCTGTTGTAAAGAAAAAAAAATCTGTTCAGAAAAAAGAAGGTACAACCAAAATAAAAAAATTTGTTTTTTTTCCCTTTAAGAGCAATACCATAACAAGCGACTTTGACTACCTTTATATATATTCGTTAAAGAAAAAAAAACTTTTAAAAGCCTGGCTCGCGTTTACTGTAGTATGTCTACATGTCGGATATATGTTTTTACAGAAAGTATCTTGCTAAATATGCAACTACAGAAATAAAATATATCTAAAATGGGGTGCATATGAACATACTAGGTTGTTACAAAAGTCTTTGTGCCTGAACACAACCCTTAATTCCAACTCTCATAATTAATCCTATAAACGTTTTTTTGTTCCTACTATTTATGTCAATCCTAATTTGACTAATCCTTTGATCCCTTGTTATTTGAGTTGGCTTTATGCGGTCATTTACATTTTTAAAACACACGTGCAATGCCACAAGAAAAAATCCTGATTCGCGGTCTTTTGAGACATTACTAGAAAAAAGGTAGCCCAAAGGCAATCGCCGAAGACATTTGTTCCATAGAAGGAGATTCAATTATCCATCGAAATATTGTCGCACTTTGGTTCAGGCGTTTCAACAATGGGAAGATGAGCCTTGCAGATGAACCCAGATCATGTGACCCATCGGTAAGTTGATGCTGACATTCTTCTTGAATGTGTGAACCAGGACCCACATGACCACACTCGTGATTTATCGTAGGGGCTTCTAATGCCACAGAGGCTCGTCACCTTAAAAATCTGGGCCTACGGAATTTAAGACCAAGGTCCGACCCACATGACTTGAAAGAGGCCCAAACCCCGCAGCGAGTTGATATTTGCAAAATTTTGATTCAAAATCCGATTCTTCAATTCTTCAAAATTCCGATTGCTTCAAGATGACAGGTTCTGGAAAAAAATTATCACAAGAGACAAAAAGCGGATATTTTTAAAAAACCTTAGCAAACATAAGCAGTGGGTATGGTCAGGTGAATCTGCAGAGATTCGCCAAGATCGGTTTGGGAAAAAAGAGATTCTTTGTGTTTGATGGAACTTCGAAGGCGTTTTGCATTTTGAGCTTGTTCCTGATGGTTGGGCAGTGGACTCAAACCTTTACTGTGAAGAGCAAGGCAAAATAAGTTTGAGTGCAAAGTAACCCGCTTTGGTCAACAGGAACCAAGCCATTGCAACACAACAATGCTCTTGCACATCGTTCTCGTTTGACCAAGGAAAAATTATCGGAACTGCAAGGAGTAAACATTTTGCCTCATCCTGCGTATATTGTGACATCAGATTATGATTTGTTTAGATCAATAGCTCATTTTTTAAAAGATCGGATCTTTGATAATCACAAGGACGTAAAAATTGGATATCAAGAGTTCTTTGCCTCAAAACCAAAGGACATCAATTCCAATTACTGGCAGGAAGATGGGTGAAAGTTGTTGAAAACAATGGTAATATCCATGAAGAAAAGTATTCTATAATGTTTAAAATATGTAATCTGAAATAAAACTATAATAGTGTACAAAGACTTTTCTAACAACCTAATATAAACATTTTTATTAAATTTTCGATTTCTTTATGAATTGGACGTTAGAACGAACGAGCAGTTAGTTATTTTATTATTATTTATATTTTTATACATTTGTCATTAGTTTTTATTACTTTGGTGCATATCCATATTGTAGCACTGGTGAAGACCTCCATTGAAATTCGAAATGTAGCCAAAAACTCAAATTAAATAAATTTGTATTATTAATATCTTGACTAGTCACCCAATAGTATTATATGGATTCTGACAGGTGGAAATCGTTATAAGATCAAAAATTATAACTTTTATTATTTAAAAAAAAATACTGAAATAAAAGTAATAATTAAGGAACAAAAGATTTGGATATAATTAATTCAATTAATTAAATAATTTAATAAATGAAATATTCATCAATAATATAAAATTTACAACACTGGCTATTTATCAAAATCATGCTAAGGGATGAATGATCATTAATTTATTTCAAATCCATTTTGTTCAAGCTTTTTTCTTCCAATATCTCCCAGCGCTGCCTGATATAAATCCGCTAAAGGTTTAGGGCACAGAATGAAAATTGGAATCAATTTGAATAAGCACGGAGTTGCCAACACCAAGGGTTTTATTTTTTGTGTTAATTGATTCCTCCCCCTCCCCCCCCGTTTCAGTGTGAATCATATTTTTTTTTGCATTTCTTCTGAAAATTAAAGGAACAACAGAGGAAAAATCTATTCTGTATTTCGAGATAACCATAAAAATAATCCTTAAATTGAGTAATGGATCAATTGGAATGAGTAACCAAGATTATACAAAAAGTATTCCATTTTATAAAAATTGGAAAACAAAAATCAAAATTTTAATAGATTTTATACCCCTTATTAATAATCTGAAATAATTCTTTTTCTACGACTTATTTTTCGCGAGATTTTTGTTATAAATTTCGTAAAATACCCCATTTATTATTCAAATAAAAAACTCGCAATTAAAATTAAATATATAATAATTGCTGTTCGTTACAGAAGACAAGAGTTCACTGATCTCATATTGTGTTACCTGAGATCTTAAGGGCATGTATGTGTGTTTTCTAAGAACGCATGGGGTACGCTTACAGGCTCTTAAGGTTACATATTCCCATACATGTTTATCATGCACATACTAATAACCATTATATTATTTATTCATTTTATGGCTCTTCGTCTGACATTACTAACTCACTAAATAACTCACTAATTTAAAATTAGTTAAAATCCTAAAAATTAAGAACAATCGTATAAAATGTCAATAGTGTTGAAATAATCTTATTTCATTTTCAAGTAATTAATTTTTATTATTATATTTTTCATTGTTATTTTTAGCGTTACAAAATACCAACTACATCGCAATACATTAAAAAAAAGACATAAGGTTTAAATTTAAGTTGGTTAAATTTCGCTAATTAAAAAGTATTTCAAGAAGTAAATTATAGATAAGCTCAAGTCAAATGATATAACAGAAATTTTTGCAGATCAATAAAGTAAGTCAAATCATTAATCAATCGAATGTAAATCATATTAGTAATTTAGAAAAACAAATTAATAAAACGTCTCAAATTTAAATAATTTTTGTGAATAATGAATGTACAATTATGGAAAAATAAATTGTTAATAATAATTATAATCACATGCTTTACTAAACCGTACAGGTACATTGTTACTGAACAATCGTCAAAATTACAAACACATTTTCTATGTGTATCGCTAAACCTTGCTAAATTATGTTTTGTTTAGACACGCCTGATTATAAATAGAAGGGTCTAGTGAAGAGTCATAGCCAGTGTTGTAAATTTTATATTATTGATGAATATTTCATTTATTAAATTATTTAATTAATTGAATTAATTATATCTAAATCTTTTGTTCCTTAATTATTACTTTTATTTCAGTATTTTTTTTTAAATAATAAAAGTTATAATTTTTGATCTTATACCGATTTCCACCTGTCAGAATCCAAAGAATACTATTGGGTGACTAGTCAAGATATTAATAATACAAATTTATTTAATTTGAATTTTTGGCTAAATTTCGAATTTCAATGGAGGTCTTCACCAGTGCTACAATATGGATATGCACCAAAGTAATAAAAACTAATGACAAATGTATAAAGATATAAATAATAATAGAACAACTAATTGCTCGTTCGTTCTAACGTCCAATTCAATTAGAAGAGTCCTTTCTTGTGTGTGGTTCAATGGATGCTGAGCTCGGAGAAGCTCTGTTGAGAGTAGAGCCTTCTAATTGTTCTGGTCACGGTTTAATCAAAAATCGACGGAGGTTTAGTATTCTATGCTCTAAGATTATCAAATGCTCGAGCGGCATCCAGAAATGCACCAGTTGCCTATAGAACCTTTTCAGTAGACGTCAATGGCTGGGCTGTTGGGCAAAATCTCCGAAATCTATATTCATAATCGGGAGTTATTGGTTTTTATTTAAGCAAGTTAGGTGTTTTTGTGCAATAACTTATGGAGAATTTTTGGATCAAATGGAAAATAAGCCGGCATATTTCGCTAGATTGTAAGTTGAACTTTCACGACCACAACTCCACAACGAAACATTTTTACCTGAAAAACTCTGACCTATAATTAATACTAGTTACTCTCGAAGTTTCATAAAAAAAGATTCATCGGTTAAATATAATATAAAACTGAAGGGAGCCAAGAATAAATTAAGTGAGAACTGGAAAAAAAAATGGGTAGACAAAATACAATTATTAAAATTACCGGTACTTCGGCAACTACGAATAATTCTTCATAATCAGTCTCGTAATTAGTAAATAATTACTTGGGGCCTAGCGATACTGAGGCTTAGGAGTGATGGTTTTAATTTATAAAGCTTATAATTCAGTAATTATAAAATAAGTAATTGTATATAATGAATGCTACCTTATACAAAAGCCTAAAAAGGGCTCAAAGCACCAGAAAGCAGAGCTCCTTTCCCCTTTCATCCCTTAGGATATCTTGGCCAATGAATGTCCGTTATCTTTGTCGAATCAATGCCATTAAGATTACACAACCCTTCTCGGTATTTTATCCTTTCAAAGACGGAATCCTTGCTCATAGCAAATTCATATTTTCCCTTTTTCTCTAAAAGAATCTAGAAGTTTGGAATTAAAAATACGGTGGATTAACATAACATAAAAGTACAATCTTTTAAAACAAATTTGATACGTTTTTAAAATAATTAATGCAGTGAAAAATGGGAGACTTTTCCGATTAATCAAGTTAACTGTGGAAAAGTGATATTATGTGGAACTGTAATATTATATCATTACAATATAATATAAATTCTAGGAATGTATTGGAGTAGAGTACCTAGATTCGTCTAACATGGAAAAAAACATGTGGGCAAGTGACTTGGCCTTGGACGGTACTACACAGAAAATAATGGAAAAGAATGAGAAATTGTTATTACGAGCTGCGGCAGAAGGAAACAGTGAGCAAAAGCTATATTTTAATTAGTTACTTGTAAGGTATCCATAGGGTAAGTGCGTTCTTGGGGGGAGAGCGTACATGGGCTCTAAACGGTATAATATTTGAGTCCAATAGTGTTATAATGAAATTATAACCTTAATAAAACAAGAAGTTTTCGAAATCTGGACCCTAAAACCTAACACAAATTAACAACTGATGTCGGGGAGTAGAAATATTTTTTTCTTTGTATTTCATTATAAAAATTAATTCAGCGCATGGAAAGGTTTTTTAATTATCATTGTTTTATTGTTCAAGGTTTATATAATTATCACCAGATTGTATTGTATAAAGTTAGAAGAAGTTAAGGAACATGAAAGAATCATTCTGAAGTTTAAACCTTTCTGTTGTTTGCACATCAAGGAATTTATTACAAGAGTGATAACAGTAAGTGATTACAGTAATTTACACAAGAGTCAAAAAGAGCCAATGATTGTAAATTTGACATTTTAGTAAATTTCAACTTCCAATTTCCTTTCATTCATTACTGGTTATACAAAACATTTTCCAAATGAACAATTACGTCTCACCAACAATGTTGGATGGAATGTACTTCTGACTTATACGTTCATACACATACTGCATTTATTGTACTTCGACTTGACTCTCGGAAAATTAGCAGATTCGGTAGTCAGTATTGCTTTTGAAAAGTTTTGTCACAACTTGATAATGGCATTGTAACTATCACCTTTCACACTTAAGAAGAAATTAAATCTAAGTCGTTACTGTGTATTATGCACCCAACATATTCCAGCATTATTTGTAATCATAGTATATATATTTTGTATTATTTTTTTAAATTCTTGTAAGATCAAAAATGATCACAATCAGTGTAAATGAATTGCATCTCGACCCGGTACTATTTTGGGGAGAAGAAAAAAAGCTTGGCCGTTCTCTGGATACTTAGGGGTAGATGAAGGTTTATGGGTATACATCTAGACGTTGAATGATTACTGCTATGAAGATGAGAGTGCATTCATTGTTTTAATTAAGGTATTTATTGCTGATGAAATTTATTACTGAACTCAAGAACCTCTGAGACAGGGTCTTATAAACGACAGTTCGTGAACAATCAGCGAAGTGATTACAGCCGGGAGTGGAAATGGGTTGAGGGATTGGAGAAGCTCACGGACGGACCAGCTGGCTATTAGTACCTACGTATCTAGTACCTACTACTAAGTACCTTAGCAGGCAGCCGGTAGCTGTACCAGGGTAAAATAAGGTATGAAGCAGCAGTCTTATGTAAAATAAGGACACATTAGTTTATTAATTATTTAAACACATGGATATTAAGATACAATCATGAGCAATCAAATTGTAGATAAAATGTCTGCTTATGCTATTATTAAAAATCTGCAGATATTCCATAACAAATGCCGACGAACAGCAAATAATTGTCCATAACTACACTAAAATATCTGAGATTCATGCAAACTCAAATATTACAATATACCTAATAATCAACTTTTTAATTTTTTCATTCATCAGTCCAATTTTTGTAAATCCCCTAAATTACTGCAATAGTTAATTAATTAAAGACCACTACAGGCACAAAAGAAATGAACATTCTGCTTTTAAAATTATCATAAAGGTATCAAAATCCTGTCTTTCGTTTTCTGTCCAAAATTGAATATATTTTTTTCTTTGTTTAGTTTTTCAATAACAAATGAATATTTCTCTATATGAAAAGCTTTTGTTCGTTTTGTATTGTACAAGAGTAGATCCCGAATTGATAGTAAAACCTACTGGAATACATTGTAAATGAAATTAAAAACTTCATGAAAAATAAACTTTAAAAAATGAAGACATAGGTAAAGTATTTTAGAGAATCGTATCAAAGGAACAGTGTTAGGTTGTAAAAATGTCTAAAATACTAGAGCAGAAAAATCAGCATGATCGTATCAAGTATTGATTTTAAATTGTATTGTATCAAAAGTCTGTCATCAAATATGTTTAATTTAAAATTTATTATTATAATTTTATGTAAGCTACACACTTTTTTTTAAATCATGTATTATTTGTATTTAACTGTTGATATCATTAAAAACAATTCTTTTTAAATTCAACTTTAATTTATCATATTTTCACATTAATTTTTTATTTAATTATTTATAAAATAATCATATTCAAAAGTATAACGTAATTGAATATAAAAATAAAACCAACTCATGTATATAAAACCAACAGATGAATGAATAACTGTCAGTATCTGCCATTTAATGGTTTTACATGTATTACCCAATAAACATTATATCTATCCACTAACCTCTTTAGATATAAAGGGCCTAAAATTTCACAAAGGAATTTCATTATTTTTCAAGTCATAACGCCACATATTATATTACAGAGAATAGAAAAGGCCTTGCAAGTTAAGGGTTTGGAATTATAGCTATAGACGGTTGTCAAATTAAAGAAATATAAGGATGAAAATTATATCTATAATAAAATCACTATTGATAACGTCATTGGTGATCTTAAAAAAAAAAAAAGAAAAAAAAAATTCACCTTCCATTGACAACATAATAGGTAATTGTAAAAAAAAAGAAGAGACTAATTAGCTATGATACTTATCTAAATTCAAACCTAAACATACACAACATGGCTTCAGGTATGATGAAGTAAAACACCACCCACCACCTGTTCCCGGGCTTGATTCAGTTACAAAATTTTCGCCATTAGTGTTTTTGCAACATTTTCGTTTGGGACTAATCTCCTAATTGAACAGGAGTCTCCCTCGTTCTTAAGGTTAAACTTTTCACATGATGTAAGGTTTTTTTTTTTCAAATATTCATTCACACCTGTTGTAGGATGAATTATCATCGAATTTTGAGTTTTTTTTAAATAAGACATGAGAAAAGACGTTATCCAGCACCACCTCTCCCCGGATTCGATTCAGTGATTTTAGGTTTAAGGATAGCAGATCTCTCATCCAGCTCCTTTTCTGTTTTCAGTTCGAATTGCTGGATTAATCGTAACCACTACCTGAATGAGCACGTTTGAATGTTCATGTAAAAGTATTATTTCTGGATCGGTTGTTGGTTGGTGAGTCGAAATTTCAATTTCAACGTCAGGAAAATTTATTGCTTAGTGTTTTTGAACTAACCAGTATTGTTCATAAATGGCTCGAATTGCTCAATCGATCATGAGTGGTGGCATAGTAAAATATTAAGTTGTGTTGTTTAAATATTAATATTGAAAGGTCTCTAATAAATTTAATTAAATATTTCCTAGCAAACTCAGAATACATTGGTAAAGCTCTAATTTTCTTGTTGCTTCATAGGAACGTTAGATTATTAACGAACTGACTTTTATCTTTTTGGCACAGTTAATTAGATGGCAAAGTTTAAGGATTTCATAGAGATCAGTTTCACTAATGTTATTCTTTCAAGAATCAAGATATGTAAGAAAGAAGGAATATATATGAAAATATCAGGCGTTTTTATGTATTTTATTTTTTAAACAAGGCATACAATTTTTTATAAAGGCCAATGAATCGTATCTAGAGGTTTACATCTTTCTATAAGCGTTGTGTGAAAATTTCCGCTTTTAATATGTCTTTTTAAACACTCGTTTTATATTTTTAAATGTGGATATTGTATGATTCTTATATTACTCATTATTAAAAGTATCTCTATAAAAAATGAGTACAGGTTTCAGTTAATAAAAAAAAATCATATATAAGGATGGTTTTTACATAAATTGCATATTTTATAAATAAAGTATAAAGTATTGTACATACCAGCCGCTACTGGCTTTTTGTCAATATTAATATAAATAATAAACTACTAACAATAGGAAATATTTACTTATCTCCCGTATGTGATATTGATTTAACCCTGGAAGATCTATGCAATATTATTTCCAGAATACTATGCAACCATTCTGATACAAGCATGGTTATCAATGACGACTTTAACAGTCACGTAGGTGACTTAAATTGTTTAGAAGACTGCTCAACTCAAATCTATACGCCACAAGGATGATCAGTCGTAACATGAGAACAGGCGAGGAAAACAAAGTGGAGGCGATGGAATCGCTAGGTCTCATACTATGCAATGGCAGGACCCTGTCTGACAGACCCGGAAAGTATACATATATTTCTACCTTAGGAAAAAGCACTATTGATCTAGTATGGATTAATGATATGGCACTCGAGTTTTTAAATGATATGGAAGTTATAACCATTTCTGATTTAGCATGCACTACTTCAGTGAAACCACACGTACGCTTACCAATCCTCCGATCGCTTAATCGCATAAGTATGGAGCCTAAAAAAAATGTTAAATGGGAGGATTGCAAAAGTATTGCATTTAGAACAAACTTATCTTGCAGTAATAAAATATACTTAAACTCGCATGATGTAAACCAGCTCTATCAGAACTTCATTGAGTGCTTGCAGGAGAGCATGTCTGCTGCCTGTATACTCACAATCAAGAAAACATCGAAGAATATAAAGTTTCAGCCTAATCAGCCCTGGTTTGACTTAGAATGCTATAACTTGAAGAGAGAAGTAAGGAGGAAGTATGGGGAACTAATTAAATTTAACTTTCCACCACGATCGTTAGAAGACTACATCCAAACAAGGAATTCCTATAGAAGATTAATCAACGACAAAAAAAAGGAAATTAGATTACAGATTATAAAGCAAACAGTTTTGGACAACCGTCAACTCCCCAAAACCATATAAACCCAATGAAAACGGAACAGCAATAGAGGAATGGAGCAAATTCTATATGGTCAGAAAACTATTCAAAACTTAGAATTCATCCCCATCAGCAACCCAACTCTTGAAGCTAACATAACACAAGAGGAAATGCAGCTATGTATCCATCTATCAAAATACAACAAATCTCCAGGACCGGACTACATAATTTATGAAAACTTCAAGAATCTCACCCAGAGTGGGAACACTACATCTTGAACCTATTTAACGTTGTACTTCAACAAGAAAAAATACCTCTCCAGTGGTCTAAATCAAAACCACTTATTCTTTAAAAAAGATGACAGAAGCGATGTCAATAATTATAGTGGTATATTCCTATTGAATACAATGACATTTGAATACAAATTATTTACCAGCATCATTGCGAGGAGAATAACTCTATGGGCGGAATCCCAGAATCTCATTCCGGAATAACAAGCTGGATTTAGAAATGGAAGAGGGTGCATCGACCATATCTTCACACATTCAGCATTGATCGGAATTACTTCCAAAACAGAAGGAAGATACCTATATGCCGCCTTCATCGACTTCAAAAAAGCCTTTGATTCCATTAAGCACGGTCTCCTATGGAGAAAACTTCTAGGGACCGGTGGAAAACTTATCAGGATCGACAATGCCTCAACTCAAATTTCGGTGAATGGACAACTTTCAGATGACATTGACGTCACCTTAGGACTCTTACAAGGCGAAAGTCTTAGTCCAACCGTGTTTTTGCTATTTATCTCCGACATAGTCCCATATTTTCATGACATAGGAGCAGCAGGTGTAAGCATAGACACTTCACACGAGGTAGCAATGCTCCTACTAGCTGATGATATCATTCTCTTAAGTAATAGTTGGTATGGAGCACAGAAGAATATCAAAATATTACAGGACTATTGCAGTAACAATTCCCTTACTCTAAATGCAGATAAATCCAAAATTCTCATTTTTCACAAATCTCCCCGGCTAAAACAGGTTAAACCGTTGTACTGGCATAATGAGAGGCTAGAGTATACAAAACGTTATACTTACTTAGGAGTCCCCATCACATATTCGGGCAAATTTAAAAAAGCCTCTGAACACTTCATCCAGAGATCTTCAGTGGCATCTGCAAGAGTCACAGACATACTGAAATAGGTAAAAGTGACTCCTGGGAGACAAAAGAAGCGTTATTTGAATCAATGGTTTCCTCAACATTACTGTATGCTTCCGAAGTATGGAGCCTCAGGTATCTTGAGGCAATTGAAACTGTTCAACTGAAATTCCTAAAGTACCTTTTTGGTTGGCCTAGGAATACCCCGAACTATACAGTTCGCCTCGAGACAGGGAGAGAACCAATAAGTATGAAAGTAATTAAAAAGCTAACAAATGTATGGTCCAAGCTCGCACTCATGCCAGACCAACGACTCCCAAATAATGTTTTAATAGACTTAAATCGTTGGACAAAGATAAGTCTGGCATAGACTACAACTGGGTTTCTCAAGTTAGAGCAATATCTGAACTTTATGCCTTTACAGAAGAGCTTTCTGCTCATCACACGAATGGACTTCTCAGGTACGAATGTGACATTTTGGAAAAAGCCCACAACCATTTTATTTCAGCCGACATACATAGAATTCTAAATTCAACCAACATTACTTTATCGTTTATATAGAACACTATGCAGTTACAATACTCCCGATCCCGAAACATATCTTACATTCAAAGTCCATATAAAGAAATTGAGATGTGCCAATCAATTGAGAGTGACTAACCCAGAATATATCAGGCTCTATAAAAAAAACACAACATTTTCCTTCAAGTCACAAGAAATCTGTAGGTCATCCAACCAATACATTTCTAATAGTCTACATCACATTCTTCTTCACTGCTCAACACATAAAGAATACAGACAACAGTTTCTCCAGTCGTTCATCTCAGAATCTCCCGATAACCACAACATCCAAGCTACACTGAGTATTGATAGTGTCGAGAAATTAAACAAAGTGTATTACTACATGATGGCAGTACATAAAACGCTAAATTCGGCTTAAGAGTGATTTTATGGTTAATTAATTAATAAGAAGAAAGGAGAAGGAGAAAGGTTTTATTCAGCTTATGTAAGAAGTTTATATAAAAAGAAAAAGCTGTTTATATAAAATTGTTTATATATAAGCTGTTTATATATAAAAAGAAAAAGAAAAAAAAAGGAAAAAAAAGGGAAAGATTTGTACAAGACTTGTCTTTCTCAAATAAAGATATATTATGTTATTATTAGATATAAATGGAATGTGTTACAAAACGTTACTGTCATGACTTTACGATTATATTTTCAATATCTTATGTTATTAATGCATTTCCGACTGTTACTCTATAGAATTTATCCATTAATTTGAGCTTTGTTAGTATTATTTAAATATTCTGTATACATATACCTATGTTGAATGTTATAAATTCATAATATAGATAGTATTATTTGGAACGTGATTTAAACAGAATATTACTGCTAAATGATTAAGTATATATAATATAATGCTTAAGTATATATAATAATATTTGTCCTTTATCTTGAGTGTGCCATCAAGAGACTGGTATCATTCAATCTGTTTTTTTTTCTTTTTTTCTTGTGTTTGTTGAAGAGCTCTAGACTCAGAAGATCAACTGTATCTTTTAATATAATATTGTTCTGTAATTTGTACAAGACTTTATCTTTCACAAATAAAAAAAATATATTCTATTCTATATATATATATTCTATTCTAGATATTTTATAAATAAACAAAAACAAGCAAAACTGAAAATGTTTATTTAAATATTATAACATATATTACTGTACTTTATTTGCATTACGTTTCCGAGAAAATAATAAAATACTACAATTAAGTGAATAGTGATCCTTTATAAGGATCACCTGCCTTATATAAGAAGTAGCTAATCAATGAAAATGCATTCATCCATGTTCCATGAGCATTGAAGTAATCAATGCTTGATTGGTAACAGACAAAGGGTATCCGAGAACTTGAGATTTCAGCCCAGTTGCACTCACATCGAGCAATCGCAATGACATCACAACTGATTGATGCATGATTTTCAAATGAATTTCCTTCATCACATGCCTGCGAGGTTTTGGAATATTTGCCAAAAATTTAGCTACCTGTTCTTTATTTTTTTAATTTGTATAGCGTTTGATATTTTATATATTTTTTTTTATAAAAAAAAAAAGGATATGAAAGATTTATTTTAAATCACCGATCAGAAATACGATTGATCAGCTAGGGAATGAACAATAGGCCTCCATTGGACATCTATGCAGGTTTATTGGCAATTAGAATTTTATTTTCCCATTGGAGAAGTGTAATTAATTACTTCAATAGTGGCTGTGGAGCAGGTTCTCCCCTTGGCGGTCGATAGGCTACCCCATGGTAGTCTATACAGCCATCTGTGTCGTCACTGAACGTCGTTTCATTAGTTTAAATTATTTGTATAACTATTTCATATATAACAGAGTTAATGATGTAGCTAAAATAAATGGATATACACTATTTGAAATAACACCATATATATGATCAAAGGCGTAGTTTAGGTGTGATCGCTTGGTGCCATTTTACATGAAATATTTTCACTAATCTAACATTATTATTTATCAAGCCATTTACATAATTCGCTATGATTCTGACAATTTTTGAACTTAGGGTTTTCTATATATCTGTGTATATATATATTTCTTGCTTGAATAAATAAAGAATTTACTATATTATACTTTTTGAAAGGTGTGTTTTATTGTTTGCGTTTAAAAGTAATTTAGGTCCAGTCATCATGCAAACACATTTTAAGTAAAATTTCAAAGATACTACGGCGTCTTTGAAATTTTACATAAAATTATATAACATCTGAAAAAATTTTACCTGAAGCGGAAAAGTGTTTTAGGCCGTTGTAAGGTTAGAGTTTTCTTTATGAAGCGGGGAAAGTGGTTGAAGGCCTTGCAATTCATTATTCATGAAGAGAGCGTCACCCGAGCTGCAAGGTACTCAAAAATTAATAAGATCGAAATTGTCAACTGGCCCTAGGTTTTGAGTGACTTTGAAATAATTTACACAGGACGAAAATAACCCTTGGAATGGTTTTAATTGTCTGCTTTGGAGAGGGTGAGGAATTTAAATGAGGCGGTTGTTGAATATAATAGGGCTATTGGAGCAGCCCTCTCTCTCTGATGAGGTCGGAATGTAAAGCCATTGTTTCCTACTGATCGTTCAAATGAAATGCAGATTGGAAGGAAATCTTCGGATTCTATGTCCTTTTTTTTTTAGGGTCATCCTCAAGTGGTTCCTCCAATGAAAGATGTCCAGCCATACTGCATTTTCGTTACAAGAAACGTTGGATTAAATGGATAATGATAACGAAAAGAACCTAATAGAAGCTAGAATTGTAACAAACGTTTAACTATCATCTTTAGGTTTGAATGATTTTTTTCTGCCTAGAAACAAAGAAATATACCATAACTAACTGCTACTTATATATGTTTGTATTAAAATTACAAGAAATAAATAAAAGATGAAACTCCTGTAATTTTTGCTTACATGTTTTATTTTATACAATAAGCGCAAGACTTATGGTTTAGCCATAGAGTAGAGAACCAATCACAGAGAAGGGCGGATCAAGACGAATGGGGCTCCTAAGTAGCGAAAATTTCGGGCACCCCGAAACAAAAAGAGTCAACTTAGATAAATAAGATAGGCTATAAATTTAACATTTTGTTCTTAAATTTGTTCGATTCATTTATGGTGGGTATTTTGAACTTTTCTAGTAATTTAAAAAATTAATAAACCTAAGCTAATAACACTTAAGATATTTTAAGATCTCTAAGGGCCTCTTTGCTATCTGGGGCTCTACGTGGCCGCTTACCGCTTAATCCGCTCCTGACCACAGGTTCTCTCTCTCTCTCTCTCTCTCTCTCTCTCTCTCTCTCTCTATATATATATATATATATATATATATATATATATATATATATATATATATATACACGTAAAATCATTCTCCAACATTTTTTAGAACAGGTAGTTACGAAAGTGATTGAAGTATAAAAGTATGATTGAGGATATTACATATATATATATATATATATATATATATATATATATATATATATATATATATATATGTAATATCCTCAATCATACTTACAATCACTTTCGTAACTAGACGTTCTAAAAAATGATGGAGAATGATTTTACAGGAGGTATAGAATTTCTAGATTTTGAGAATTCAGAAATTTTATTCGAACCGAACAAATTGTAGGCACCAAGCCAACTAATAAGTAAATGATATAAAACTTCGCTTTTCAAATTCACTAGTTTTCTTTAGTATCATGTCACGCAGCTTACATGTCACGCAGTTTTTATAACAAAAAGTATCCAGGAATGGGGCACAAAGCTAAAACTGATTTTTATCCCTCTAGCGAATTTTTTTATTTATCTCATTAATAGAATTTCTTTTTAAATTCTTCAATTTTGCTCTGTCAAGCATTATTAATCAGGAAATGGTTAAATGGGGAAAGCTAAAAGTGGTAATATAGGGTCTAAACCTAATCAATAATTCAGATTTTAAAATGATATAAAAATAAGTGAACTAAACACAAGATAATGAATATAAGGCTCTAGCCTATGTGCAATAAATCCATAACGTTAATCCTGGCTTGTGAAGATAGCAGAGGGTATACGAGGGTTCGACTTAACCAAACTTCGCAAATTATAACTCCATCGTTCTTCTTAAAAGGATTCCATGTATAAATCTAAATAATTAATTTTAACATTAAATTAATAAATAAATAAATAACATAAACATAAAAACTTCAGTTTTCCCTTATATTATGGTGTTTTCTTCCTTCCCAGACCAAAATTCCATTCCATTTTCCCTGTTTTCGTAAGAGAGTTTGGCTTCGGACGGAATTTGCTCAAACCGACGAAGAAAAGTTGGATAAGAAAGTATCGGGCACAAGCACGATAACTAAAATAGGGTGAGATCATGCTTAATTTCATACCGTTATATTTTGTTTATACTTAATTACTAATTCACTATTCTTGACATAATAATTAGCTAAGGTTTAAATGTAAAGTTCGTTATAAAATCACAATCATAAAAAAATGAGCAACTGGTGCATTTATTCGTTTAGATTCATAAATGTTTGTGGGCATTTAAGGAGTTATAAAATGAGATATAAGGAAAAGCTAGTTGAATATAAATATATTGTTCCTATGTGTTTGTAATAATTGCTCTGAGCTCAAAATTCTTTGTGCGTACAAATTTCTACACCGATAGTCTCTAGTAATATTCCTGATACTAGAACTGTAATTATACGATGATTTTGATTTTTTAATGAACTGATTTCGATTTTTTCCTGAAACTTCTTTGCTATATATAGCAGTTAGTTTCAGTTGAACCTGAAAGTTGAAACTGAAAAGAAACAATGTTAAAAAAAAACTTTCATTTCAAAAAAAAAAAAAAAAAGTTTTTATCAACTTGTCATTTTGTTCCTATAGAAAGACCACAATAATCGCCATTAAATAATCATTAATTAATAATCATAGTTTTCGAAAGATCTAAAAGTGTCATAATGCAAAAATTACTAATAAAGATATTGTGAAGGTATTTTAGTTAGTAAAAATTTTAAATTGTTTCCCTCAACAGCATATTACTGCCTAATGACCACAAGATTAGAAGCAACGACCATTTTAGATACATTGTTTGTGATTTTAGATAAATTCGATTGCTTATCTATTGGGCCCGGTTTAATTAAGCACACACTCCAAATGAACACACACTGCCAAAGTATAAAAGTTGTTTGTTTTAACGCTTGAATAAATACAATCAGTGGTTCTGCGCTTGTGGATTGTACAGAACCAATCCAATGAAGCGACAAGCAAATTTAAGGTCAATAGAATATTGAGCTTCTAATAGATTGAAACACCAAATGACGTGATTTTTATATTTATTCAATTCCCAATGGGTAAGTATATTTCTGCAAAATTTATTCATTTACATTCAAAAAGATCAACGTCACAAGAAGTCATTTGATAGTGTCAGTTCATATTAGAGTGATAGTGCAGCATACAAAGCACATCTCAAATAAAACTTTTTAAATATAATTTCATTTATTTTTCATAATTCCTTTTAGTTCCATTCATTATTCATTTCATTTATGGATTCATTTTTTCGTTTTATATAAACGTATTATATTCGAAAATGAAAGAGGTAGAAAGGAATAAAACGCGTTATGTTACAGAACATTTTTCAAACACACAATTTCTAAGCAATTTAGAGGGAAAGTATCTTTTCAGTTATAAGCAGTTTATCCAAAAGAAAAAACAGCATGCGTTCCTGCTTTGAATGGTACCCGCATTTTTACATTCTTCTTTCTGCAGATGAAACCCGTACAAGAGAGCTTTTAAACGGAAACAAAATATACAAAAAATATTATTTAACAAACAATAAAGCTGTGAATTTTGCAAAGATATTTATATATTTAACACAATGAATCGGAATACTAAAAATTAAAATCATCATTCCTATAAAAAAAAAAAATCTGACATTTACTATACAAATATTTTATGTAATTTAATCTTGAGTTGTAAAAAAAATAAATATAATAAATAAGATAATGGAAAGAAAATCTCTGAATAAAAACAAACAAAATTTCTTTATTTTTAACTTTGAGAAGTTATTAAAAAAATTAATTAATCTTAGAGGTAAAAAAAAATTTTTATACAATATTATCTCTGTATTGCCATCTTTATGGCATTTTTATGATTTCATGAACGAATTTTTATATTTAGATCAATAAGCTCCTATATTTCTACCATGAACTATTTTGAATTGTCGGTAATAGAGGACTGACTATCTGGTTGATCTATAGATACATTGTGGTAGATTGGGACAAATACCAACTTTTTGGCGGATGGTTTCCGAAACAAAGGCCGTTGTGCTATCGTGAATGACACAATACTTCTGTTTACCAACGCAGGTCCCACCTTTCCGTAATAACTGCAGTTAGGTAGAGAGGGGGACAGCATTACCTATTCATTTTCATGAACCCGCATTTCATTCCTTGGAGTAAATCGTTTAGTATACAATAAGTAATTACTATTTTACATGAAAACTGAATATATATTTTTAAAAATGAGGTATGTAAATTTATGAGTGGTATCTAATACAAACACAATACAAACAAACACCTGACTGTGATTTAGTGAGTATCACTCGAAGGGACAGATAATGTACAGTTAAACTTTTGACCTTCGTCTTTCCTAAACTTCCAGACCAGTCTTTCCTTGAAAATTTTTCGTCAATATAAAAACGATATTTCGAAAACCCGCGTATCTGCTCACTTACATCATCACCAAACTTCTATAGCGATATTTGTAGAGAACAACGAAAATAAATAAAGGCCACCTTTTTGCTCAGTACCTGTGCTACAACAATCCATGAAGGGTCGTGGGTTCAGTACTCGGTAAGGACCGTACTGTTTCCAGGCCAAAGGTTGTGTAAGGAGGTGATTTGGTCAAGATCATGCTAAATCGCCAGTTTTTTTCCCAATTAAAGAAACCCACTTTATGGGGCTGGTTGAGCCAAAGGAGGGTCTGCCAATTTGGCTGAGATCCCTTTCAGACAGTC
Source organism: Rhaphigaster nebulosa (assembly GCA_948150685.1). NCBI lineage: Eukaryota > Metazoa > Arthropoda > Insecta > Hemiptera > Pentatomidae > Rhaphigaster > Rhaphigaster nebulosa. Next base: position 102,097,732 of record OX411309.1, on the reverse strand, counting down.
CGAAGGGGGTTTTCCATGTCGCGGGGTTCCCAAGAGCGCAAGATTCTGGGCGGACGCCCTCTTTGCCCCATAGAATCGCCACTGTTCGACAATGTCCTTCCCACCGACGTATGTTCAAACACTCGGGTTCAAGAACAGCGATCAACGGTCTTATGGTTATTTGGGATCAGTAGACGCACAAGCACCTATTTGTTTTGATTTATTGGTCATAAGACAACGAATTACTCATGTTCGAGAAGAATTGAAAACAAAATTGATTAAATGACGATCGTTCTCGATGGATGGTATCAACAGCTTCTGAAAGGTCTCACAAAGGATAGTATCAAATAATGAATCGCTGCATTGAGGTGGCGATTTTCTAAGCCCATTTTAAATGCGTAGATGCGAGCGTGCTTCGACACCCGCCTCAGGGGAGCAGAACCATTTGTTGAAGTGTGTTCGAGAGCCGCAAGCAATGTATATATTTAACGGAGGTGGTTAAGCGAAATTCATTCACACTATTTATCCCAATTTTTCTTGATCTCACTTGTAATTACTTTTATCCGTTCAGGCAAAAATGGGAATTTTAAATACAGAATATCACAGCTTTTTGCTGCTGCTTTTGCTCCTTCATCGGTTGTTTCTTTGCATCTGATGCCTACGTGCGAAGGGACCATAACTGTGATATTCTTGTTATTTTGTTTTAGGGTCATGTTCAGATCCTGGATCTTTTGTAAAAATTGATTTATGGTCCATAGTTTTCTAAATCCGTTTATAACAGATAGGGAGTCAGTCACTACGGCTGATTATTCAATATTGTTATTTTCTAGGTATGTATAATATTGCCCAATGTTTTACATGTGAAAATAGAAGTCGGTTTGACTTAACTCCATTCATTTATACTTCTTTGCGTCACGCAGCCATTATTTTCAGATTTATATCCATCTGTAGAAATTATTTTATGATGGAAGAATTAGTTGTACATGATTTCATGGTAACTAAACTAAACTATTTCTGGTGGGGTTCTATTCGAAAGTAGATGCATTTCTTTTTCAATATTAAAGGATAGAATTATCCATAGTGGTAAATCCCCTATTGTCTGGAACATATATCCGAATAAATATCGGCTGAAACGGCAATTTTAAAGTGATAAAGGTATTACGATTTTCGGCTGTAAAGAACTCTGTCTATTTGGGTCTTCCAGGTTTGGCTCTATAGAATGATCGATATCCCTATGCAGATACGATAACTACTGAGAATAGAGGTATAAAAATTTTTAGCTGCGTAGCGAAGGAGATTGTATAAATGATTTAACAGTAATTTCCCAACTTCATTTAGTAAGGAAGATGCTAGACTTGTCCTAAATGCTCCTAACTACAATATTAATGCCGTATTCCGAACCGAATCCAGTTTTTTTTAGAGACTATTGCTAGCTGATGAATATATAATGCAACCTAATCTAGTTTTGACCTTAGGAGAGTCATTTATCTAGTTAGCATTATTTTTCTGCCTGCTCTCCTGCTTTGGTGGGAATGAATTTTTAAATCGTTCAATCTTCTACTACGTTACAGTTTCAATTTATCAATACGACTTTTCATTTCAAATTTTCCATAGTCGAAATTAAGAATTATTTTCATAATCATTTGGATATGATATCCTTCTTAACATCTTTATTTAATAATTTGTAAACATATAAAAAATGTTTCGATACACATTATGGACATTTAATAAACATAATCAAGCTGTAATATTAAATTAAAACATAGATAAAGAGTACTTTAAAATGATAACAAAGAGTATATAAATCCATATGTTGAAAGATATTATATTTTCTACTTATTTGCAGATGTTATATAAAATCCACGTATTTCATATAGCATTCATTTATAGCTGGAATGTTACCATGAGAAAATATCAGAATCATACATCATACAATTTCAGAAATGATAAAATGTATGAAGGAATGAAGTAAAATGTTCAATTACATTAGCCTGTATTCTACCATTATGTTTTGGAGACACTTGCTCGTTAATATAGATCACGTAAAAAACAGAAATGAGATAACAGAACTTAAATTAACCAGGTTTATTTCTTATTTAAAAACATGTCCATAATTTATATACATGGTAGCGCATCTCAGTAATCACTCGTGCCAAGAAGATGTCCGTCAGATAACGGCCTCTTTGCATGATTAAAATCGAAAATATTCTCAGTGAATGACCTCATGCACTAAGAAAATTAAAGTCGATTGTTTAATAATCAATATTTCGCATATCAAATAAGAACTACGAAAACATAAGAAAACACTCATGGCGTTATAAAATTGACATTTTGCATATATCACTCTTCAATTTACAATGAGTGAAAAATATAAATAAATAGGACTAATATTATTGTTAATTAGCAATAAGTTTCATAGGTGGAAACTTATATACCTCAATACAATCAAAAGGTTAAAATGCTTATTTGAAATGAAATGATTATAAAATTTTGAATGAAATGATTATTAAAATTTGTATTTCTGAATTGAAAAAAAAAGTCGATTTACTAATGCTCACGCATCTATTAATCAAATACAATAATATGATAAATATAATTTATTCAACATCACCGTTTCTTATGGTAGAAAAAGTTCTTTAAAAAATCGGCCAAAGTCTTCAAAATACAGAACGTAAGGAAAGTAACCAAAAATAACCCGCAGTCATCTAAACCAGTATTTGACGAGCTTGTATGGATGGGGATTTTTTTTTTACGGTGATAATGATGTGGACTCATAGCCATAAATGTGACGTTATTGATTGATTTGACTTTGACTCCTAGGATTTATTTGACTTATAGGAGTATTATTGGTTTACTGGAAGCAGAGCCATCTACAGAGAATATAATTGTATTCAGACTTTGCAACAAATATAGATTTATGAGGGCTCCGAAGGTGAAAAAGATACTTTAGAAAAACAAAATTGTTGACTCGGAGAATCCTGAAACTCGATAATGAAGTAACGATGATGGGTGAATTTCCAGAGGTGAATTTTCCATTTTCAGGGAAGTGAACAGAACTTTCCATGGTTTAACAACGTTAACAAGATAAAATAAAAATAAAATAAAGGGCCAATAAAGTTTAGATGTTTATCTTATTTTTTCTAATTTAGGAAGTTGAGGAAGTGACTGATGAACTAATATTCAATCTAAGTTTAATTTAATCTTGAGCCAATACGAAGCAGTAGTTCGCTGCAGTCGATAGTTAGAAGAATTTCAATGCGATCGGCACAAACGCGGATAACTCATCCAACTTTAAAGCTGAACTGATAGCCATTAAAGAAGCACTATTAGCAAAAGCTAAAATTTATGAATAAGTGTGGATTTTCAATGATATCAAAAGTGCAATTCAGCATCTTTCATTGTCCAATAACATATTTGACAACGCAGTTAAAATTATCTATAAAAGAATCAAAGAGCTTAGTAAAAACAACCAAACAAACTTCCAATGGATCCAGAATGGATTTAAGTTATTTGTTATTATGGATTTAGTAAGTTAGTTATTTAGGTTCAAAATTAGTCATTGCTAATGTGGGAATTCCCTAAAATGAAGAAGCTGAAAAACTTGCTTAACAAGTTTATAAATAAGGATGCCCACTGTAATGAAATTTATTCATTATACAATAGCTCAGAACTGAAATCTTCACCGAACCACGCCTACCAAGCCATTAAATACGAGCAGAAGCTCTCACGTTTAAAACCCTTACCGATCCCATCAAACAGAGATTTCAAGAATGAGAACAGGAGATATTAAAACTTATATTTGAAAATAAACAAATGACATACAGGCACTAAGTGCCAGATTTGTGATGCTTCCGCATCCCACATTCCAGACAGTGCTGACGTGAACAATCATGACCTCATAAAAAGCAAAATTAATCATTGGTAGACTTGAGGAGAGCGGGCTTCTCGATATGTGAACCAAGTCATGGAGTAGAAGTACCACCATCACCAATTGTTCTTTTACTGAGTTGGAGGGGGGGATCGCGTTTGGAGGAGAAGGGGGTTAGTAGGGAAGAACAAAGAGGACATAATGTGTGATAGACAGGGACCAGACAGCAGTGCCTACTAAATGGATTACTAGGAAGGGTTTGACCATCAATCGATATATCGATTCCTATTGTCTCTCGATGATGACATAGAGCCATTGAAGGACAACAGGTTGAAACGATATCTATTCTCTTGCTTTGAAACATCATTCCAACTGAAATTCGGTAAAGCACCAATTCAGGCTCAATCAAATTTCCGAAAGACCAGGCCTTAAGCTTTTCATTTTTGTTTGTATTTTCTTTATTTAAGAAGCATCATTTGTTATATGGACTGAATGTTTATTATATTTAAACTTTAGTAATCGATCTAAAATTAAGAGCAGATGGGAGTTACGGGGATCCGATTGTAGGTTTAAGAAATATTTTGAATTATCCTAGGAGGCTGATTGGTCGGGATGACACTGCATTGTTGGTACCAAGTCTGGGTTTGGGATAAGAACAATACTGAGCTATGGTAAGGAACTATGCTGAGTCAACACTCTGAGCCACCTCCCTCTCCCGCTCCTATATATACCCCTATAAATCTTAAGCTAGGCAGATCTGTACCAGTAGTATGCAACTAATCGTAATGCAAGTCGTAACTTTTGTTTTTCAATAAAGTTTTTTTTAATTTCTCTGCCGTTGAGTTTCGTAATTGGCGGCCAAACAGGGACCGCATGCATATATCATCGCGGTTCTAGACTCGAACTCTGCAGTACCTGAAATCAAGATTCGATCTACCTTTCGAGGATATCGCACCTGTAGGAACCTGGCACCCCGCTTAGACTCTTAGATCTTGGAGAAGGACTTGCTGCTGAACTGAAAATCGTCTGGTAACTCCGACAGACATCGAAACTCAGAGAGAGATTGTGAGTGGAGCTTTTATTGAAAACATCATTTTTATTTTTATTATTTCCATATAATTGTTTAAACATTGAGACCTACATAAAATTAAAAACTAAATATTATTGGCCAAATATGAAAGATCTTATTGCCGATATAATCAATGAATGTGACATCTGCAATCAAATCAAGTACGATAGACGGCCCATCAGACCAAAATTTATGATTACTCCAACACCCGAGAAACCATTCGATGCAATCATGATGGATACACTTTATATGAGAAATTATTTTGTCTACATTATAGCAGATACGTTTTCAAAAAAAAATATTTACAAGATATAGCATAACAGCAAACGCTATTGAATCAATGGCGACTCTAAGAAAATATTTAGTTCATTTCCCAGAATCTCTCATCATCACTACAGACAATGGCCGCGAGTATGATAACAATTTATTCCGAGATTTCCTGAAATATTTAAAAATCGAAAAACACGAAACGACACCGAACCACCCAAATTCATTAGGACTGCTTAACAGGGCAAGTTCTACTTTATTCGATTTAACTAAGATAATCAATACGCAATCCATAGCGTCGGAAGAAGAAAAATTAGAAATGGCGACTATTGCCTACAACAATTCCATGAACCAAAATTTAAAATTGAACTCGAACGAAATAACCTGTGGAATAAGTAGGGAAAATTACAACGACAATCCGGAAGTCCAGGAATATTTAGTTCAGGAATACCATCAAAATCTAAAGAGTACTAGGGAAGCCATAAAAACTAGTATTGAAAAAAACAAGGAAAAATACATTAATAAAATAAACGAAACCAGGGAAGATTTACCTAAACTACCGAAAGACGTTTATATCTGGAAACCCAGTTCCAATAAAAAGGACGTAAAGTATCAAAAGGGTAAACAAACTTACGGGAAATTTTTATCGTCTAGAGGTAAAAAGAAAAAAATACACGCAAGCCAGATTAAAAGACCAAAGAGAATAAAACATAAAGACAAACCCACAATGCATCAAGACACGAACCAAAATGAATGTCTGACTGATAATGCGCACGCCCAGAAATTGAATGAGGAAATTGAAAAAAGGATTCAAGCACTGAAAACTAATCCTACTACTCTTCCTGTTGTAGATGTTGAAGATGAAGGACTACTTCAAGTTTCTTCCGATCCTCATTCTTCAGGCACTGACCCTTCGAGTAGAAGCGTTGAAATCCAGACGTTGTCGAATGGCCCTTGCGCTTCAATCATTCAGATGAATTCGTCGTATGTGATGACGGAATGGTACAATTTCCTTCACTATAAAAATCTGTCCCAGCTGAATGACGAAATCTCCACTCTAAAAATACATATTAATAACTTAAAAACTGATAAAGAATTTAAAATGTGAAACCAAATATTAGAAAAGAGATATGAACGTATAATAAACCAAATCACCCACCTTCTTATACTTGGCCATATAAAAAAGAGAAAACGAGGAATTGTGAATGGACTGAGAAAAGCCCTATCTTGGTTGGGGGGCACGATGGACAGTGACGACAAGGAAAGGTATGACGCCATCCTACAAAAAGTAGAAAATAATTTATATCATATAGAGCACAACGAGGAAGCTAGACTTAGCCTTAATCGGAAATTAACTCAAGAATTAAATAAAGACATCATAATTTTAATTTCAAATATAATATAGAAACAAATAATAGGGTTTCGGATACAACACTCGTCAGGTTATCTTATCACGATCTTTTAGCTTATTTAACTCTAATAGAGACGCAGTTACAAGAAACAGAGGATGCTCTAGAACAATGTAAACTCGGTATAAATCATCCTAGAGTTCTTTCTTATGACGAAATTATGAATATAAAAATCCCCTATAAAAAATATTGAGTGGATGTGGAATTAAATTGGTTATTAAGTAAAGCAATTTGTTCAATGTCTGATTCCGGAATGATTTACTTCTTTATAAAATTACCATCAATGGTTGCCCCTTCGACTGTATTATCATATCCGATAGTTTATAAAGAAACCATAGTAACAATTCCAGTAGAAAATACTTTAGTTGTAATTTTATAAATGAATTTTATAAAGGAAATGGTTAAAGTATAACTCTAACTACTATTGTAATTATAAAAAGTCATAGTATAATATATGATCAATGTATTTTATAATTAAGTAACAACCTAAAGTTAGAATATTGTAAAGTAATAAGAATTTCACAAAAACATTTTATCAAACTTTTACCTATCCGTAATCAATATCTTACATTCAATTTATCGACCATTGATACTAACATAACACAACCTACGTTATATCATTTACCTACTACTAGTTTGATAAGTCTTGACAAAGAGGAAATATTTGTAAATAAATCTAGAGCAGTAAGATATGAAGAACATGTAAATAGACCTATTATATCTTTGCATAGTATTGATAATGTTATTTTTACTAATTATAGTTATAAAGATGTACATACATTAGATTTAGGAACCTTAAAAATAGAAACACTTGAGGATTATTCTATAACTACTAATTCAGATACTATGATATATATAACTATGACATTATGTATACATTTATTTGTTCATCATTTATTATTTTATTATTATAAATTTAAAACCTTTTGTATAAATAACATTAACAACCCAATACCTTTAACAACGATTGTAACACCTGACCTAACACCAAATCTTCTTCTTCTTCATAGGCGCGACAGACGCACAAGGCGGTCCTTGGCCTGCTCAATCACTCTTGCCCAGTCTTGTCGGTCCGTAGCAAGTCTCACAGACACGTTAAGATTTCGAAGGTCCTCTGAGACGCTGTCCTTCCATCTGCCTCGTGGCCTCCCTCGAGTTCTCACTCCTTCTGGACAATCCTTATATAGCTCTTTGACGGTTCTGCCATCATCCAATTCTATGGAGGTGACCCAACCACTTTAGACGTTGTATTCTGACATAGTCGGAAAGCTTCACATCGCCATATAGGGAATATACTTCTCTATTCTTTCTAAGACGGTATACCCCATTTTCTTTCACAGGTCCCAGTATGCGCCTTAATATTTTGCGCTCAAAGATGTCGATCTCTTCAGCTGCTGATTTTTTTAGTACCCATGTCTCACTTGTATATGCTGCCACTGGTCTGATGAGGGTCTTATATAGCCTTAACTTGGTTAAGTGGTTAACTAATCTCCTTCTCATAAGATGAGCTGTAGAGAAAAAAGCTTTATTGGCCGAGATAATGCGTGCCTGGATCTTCTCCTCCTCCAATGCTTCATTAAACTATGCACCAAGATACTTAAAACTAGTAACACATTGGAATGTGTAGTTTCCAATAGTATAGCACATCTGGGGTCGCATGGGTTTCTTTTTCCTCAAGATCATAATTTTTGTCTTCTCTTCATTAATTTCTAGGCCAAATCTCCTGGCCTCCCTTTCCAGCTTCCCAAAAGCCTCTTGGACATTAAGAAGAGATCTTCCAGCTATCATCACATCATCGGCATATGCTAATAATTGGGTCCCTTTGTAGAAGATATTACCTCCCTCAGGAAAAGTAGAACACCAAATCCTACTGACCAATCATCCGTCTATGACGCAAGGTCCAGAGGGTGGTATTCCTACCTTAACGAAAAACAGAAATCTTAGCTCGGAGGTCCCCACTTTAAAAAGGAGGGAATAGTTATGGTAAGGAACTATGCTGAGTCAACACTCTGAGCCACCTCCCTCTCCCGCTCCTATGTATATACGTATATACCCCTATAAATCTTAAGCTAGGCAGATCTGTACCAGTAATATGTAGCTAGTCGTAAAGCAAGTTGTAACTTTTGTTTTTCAATAATTTTTTTTTTTAATTTCTCCGCCGTTGAGTTTCGTAATTCTGGATTGCTTCTATAAAAGGAGGTTATATAAAAATAGGGTAGACATTCCTTCTATTCTTCATACTTGTACCGTAACTGTTAGTCCAGGAAACGAAGATAAAAAATCGCCGAATAGAGAAAATAATACCTAAAGTTCTGGATTTTGGCACAGTTATTCATTGGAATGTCCTGTACAACATACTAAAAATCTCCGCCGTTGGAGGGCGGGCGGAGGATGGGGTTGCAGTTTGAAGGTGGTCCCTTTATTCGGTGTTTCGCTTATATCTCCGAAACAATGCGTCCAAGCGATTAGACCACTCTATAGAAATATAAAGCTGACAATATGTGCCATAAGATTTATCTGATACATTTGTTCGCTATTTTGATTAGTATCTGAGATAACCACATTCGAAATTCGCCAAAAACAAGTATGCGAAAAGTAAAAGGTACTTAAAATACTATACATATCATAGAATTAAAGTACACAAACTTATGTTATAATTATTGCAAATTTTGTTTTCCTATTTTGTATTTTATTTTATTTTTTATAAGAACTACCATTGTTTCAGTATGTTCCTAGTATGTTCCTAACAAATGTTCTAGAATATATTTTGGAGTTTTATTTTCCAAAAATTCAACTAAATAGCATAAAAATGAAAATTGATTATTGTCGGGTCAGTTTGACACAGCCTTAAATTTAAGGCTCAAATAAAATAAAATAAAAAAATCCGTTTTTAAACCAATGTTTCTATGAGAGATGTTTTTAACTCCATTCCCATCGGAGATGTTAAAACTTAAATTTTGAAAAATTACAAATTTAAAAAAATCACAAAAAACCGGCGATATATTTAGTAGGATTGATAAATATCAATGTATGATATTGATTAGTATACTCTGGTTATTGATATTTACAATCACACAAAGGGATAAGCTATTTATATCACTCTTTTTTATAGAAATTTTTTTTCTAAACTGAAATGTTTTAAATTTGAGCGCTAAACTTAAAGGTCATTTTTTATCATATAAGGGATCGGAATAAATTAAATGTCATAAGAATAAATGTTTTTATCTCAAAGAATTACCATTAAAATAGTATTTGTTTGATCTTTCTAAGTCATATAGTTTTTGAACTATCAACGAAACCTCGTAATTCAAATTTCGTATTTTTCCCCATTTTCGAACCGTCACCAAGCCTTAACCAAGCAAATAAACAAATAAAGTTTTTATGTAACACAAACCGCTTCTAAAACACTGTCACTTTTCAGAAGTTCAGATTTTTATCTGAAAATGGTTGATATGAATTGAATCCCTACAAAGAAGTTGTGTTTCACCTTCAAGCTAGGGTTGGAATATCGAAACGCGATATATTGATATATCGGATTTGAAAAACCGATATATTATATCGCTATCCTAACACCCGATATATCGATGATAACGATATTTTACACCGATATATCGGTGATATTTTATAAACTTTATTATTTTATTTTAATTAGAAATTTCCTTTATTCTTTATCATATTTTTAATGTTAATGTTTAATTTTTTAATAATTCCGCCGTCAAAAGCTTCTGACATAAGAGTTTCCAAAATATCGCATCATTTGAAGAGAGAGACGAACGACGAAGAAAAATTAACGATGCTATTTTATATTTTATCTGTAAGGATACTCTGCCATTCAATACAGTTGAAAAGGAAGGTTTTCTCAGCTTGGTTAAAATTCTAGCCCTTTTATATAAGGTACCTTCTTGAAATACATTAAAAAAAGATATTAAATGAAAAATACTCAGAACTACGCTCTCTTATTCAAAAACATTTGAATGAAGTAAATTCAGTGACATTGACTTGTGACATATGAACGGAATCCCACCAGATGAAAAGTTTAATTGGTGTCACTGTTCATTTTATTTTAGAAACAAATGATGAAATGTCCTCAGTGTTCCTAGAACTTCGAGAACTCACAGACAGGCATACATCCCAATACATATCTCATGTTTTGGAAGATGTGTGCCGACGTTTTAACATCTCAAATGAAAAAGTAACAACAATTGTCACTGAAAATGGGGCAAACATTGTGAAGGCAGTGGATAAGTTCTCACAGGCCAAACATCTACACTGTTTTCCTCACTTGTTAAATCTAGTGTGCGAAAAGACTAGTTGGAAGAATTGTTTAGAAAGCTTCGTAGCATTACAACTTGGTTTGCTATTGTTAAGCCACTGAAGGTGGCACTAAATGCAAGCTAATTTCAGATGTTCCTACCAGATGGAACAGCAAATATTACATGGTCCAACGTTTCCTAGACCTTTGGCCTCATATCAGCGTTATATTGAGTGTACACACAAGTGCTCCAGATATGGTGACTGCACTGGATGTTGAAGAATATTCAAGGAATCGAGGTATATTAGGTAGATGCTAACAACTAGTTTTAAATTTTATTGTGTTTCAACATTTCACAGTGTGTCATATGCATAGTAAATCATAGGTCTATTCGCAATTGTACTTTCGTACTTTATTATGAAATAGAATCCAGGTCTTTTCTCCTTACCCTTCAAATAAACTCAAGAGTTTATGATTACCAAAACAAACAATAATATGGATCAATCACTCACCAAATTGAAATAAAATAGACAATACTATAAATGTAAATAAATTATTGCAGATAATCATTTGCAGATAATCATTGTACTAAAATGATTGTAATCAGATGAGTTACATGTTTTTATATAAATGTTTTTATATAATGTGCATGCTCAATGTATGCATGGGAACTTTATGAAATACAATTTTTTTTTAGAAAAAATAAAACAAGATTTTTTTTTTTTAATTTGTAGAATAATATAATATATGAAATGTGGCAAAAAGCCTTCAAGATAAAAATGTATTATAATAATTATTTTTTTTACCAAAGTATTATTCTTCTCTATCTTTTTTTTATAATGATACATGGATAGTAAAAATATTGTTCTATAAATAATAATTATATTATTTCATAACCTTCATCACATTTTAACGTTATACTCATTTAATGCACGGTTTCTTAGCTTTTTCATCTATTTCCTTTCGATATATCGATATATCGATATTTTTCTACCGGTTATCGATGGATATCGATATTAGGTTTTGCGATATATCGAAATATCGAATATCGATATTTTACTTTCGATATTCCAACCCTACTTCAAGCCTTACCATTGCAGAGTTCAATAAGACATATGGCCATTAAATCAAAGACATAGTTCTACAAAGTTGACAGTTGAAATCATACTTAGAAACAAACTAATTATCTGCATAGATGTCTATTAAATTTTCGGTTCTGCTAAAAAGATATATGAAGGTTTCAAACATTTTCATCAAAATACTATTAAAGACTAATAAAAAAGGCACTGGTATTACCTACGCCAATAATAAGTGAATTTATTAGAAAACACTGCCAACTATCTCACGAAAAATTATAGAGTAACACAAATAAAAACAAAAACATCTACAAAATAAGAATGGTGATGGAAAAGATTTGGATGAGAGAACTTATCCCATAATATCTCAAACTTCTGATACGCCATTATTTCATTCACGTTTTCCTGTATAATTAACTCGTAATCAATACACATTTGAACAGTTAGGAATGATAAAATAAAGATTAAAAATATTATAATAAATAGATCAATGGTTAATGCAAATAAATTAAAAAAAAAAAAATTTACCAATATTAAAATATGCTAAAAACTTTTATGAACAAAAATCCCAGGAAAATAGAATGACCAGGCCATTTCTGTATAAGATATGAAAGTTACAATAAAATAAATGGAAGCTTTCAAGGAATGAGATCAGCAAATGGAATTTTAATACATCACAATGCATAACAAAGCAATATAGAGTACAGAACGATTTAAACATTTAAAGACTATCCCACCACCGACTACACACTCTTTCGCATGGATTTCAAAAGAAAGAGTTTTGTTTGGGACCGAAATACAATATGTAATCACACTTATGTAACTAATTTTTAAAAAAAAAAAATTATATATATGGTATAAATTGAGTTCGAAATTTAGACGAAAGGAAATTGAAAACAATAAAAATTTGAAACAATAATGCAACTGTTTCTCTGAACAACCGCTTTCTCATGTAACAAAAAAAATTAAAAGAAATGGAGTAATGAGGCTGAATGTAGTACTAAGGAAGCAATTTTTCAACACACAAAACGGAAAATAACATCATTTCGGGGAATTGTCATCATTAGATCGGACAGGAGGAATAGATCTTAGCTAAAAACATTATCAGGAAAGTAGAGGAATATAAAAACCGCACAGCGCAAACGAATTAGGCCGAGGATATGAATAAATAAAACATCCCAGATTATTATCATTTTATGGCAATTATTTATAACATTATATAAATTAATCTCTTGAAAATATGGGATCTTATATGAACCTATATGTTATAGAAAGGTCCTTCTGATATAAACAAGGAAAACTAATATGTATTTAAGTCTTAAGGTTTGCCATTAATTTTCACTATATCTTAGGGAAAAATTGGAACAAAGAGAAAAAAAAAACTGATTTTAAATCAAGCAATTTAATTAGAATAGTTGAAGTTCCAGTATTATTTGTCAGAGAAGTGATTACATTTTTTCCACAACCATTTAACCATTTTTTTTATTTTTTTATGTTGCTTAAATCTATGACGTGCTTTACTACGCTTTAGTATCCAGAGTTTTACTTGATTGGAATTAGTCCGGGAACTCGTGTAGAAAAACTTGACTTATTTTATACAAAGGTTCAACTATTTCAGATAATTATATTCATGAAGAAGAGCTAAAAAATACACGCCTGCCGTCATGAAGCCGACGGAATACAAGTAAGAAGATTAGTAAGAAGAAAGTAAAAAAAAGATAAAAATGAATTTTAGGAACATTAAAATATATGTGTGTATATATATATATATATATATATATATATATATATATATATATATATATATATAATGGAAGGATATTCGGTATTCGAAGGCTTAGGCTGGCAAGAAAGTATGGTATAGAAAGATAAAATATTTTTTTTTCTATGTTTGTCACCAATATCACATCATAATATGCTAAGAAGTTGTTTATTCCTTGATATAAGGAAGCACCTATGTACCAAACTAACAAACAAACTAACTAACAAACTAATACGTTTTTCTAATGTATCAGTGATACAGAATTGTGACCATATATGAATGAGCGCATATCGTGGAAAGTAGTTCCATTGCTTTGACACTCCAAGCTCGGGTAAACAAGATTAAGGTTGGGACGACCCTATTAGGGCATTCCTCGCTGAACCGTTAAGGGTTATTCTTTGTTGACCCATTCTTTACAGAGAATCGGGACAGGGAGAACAGAGGGGTAAACTAGAAATGATCAGAGTGAGCCGGGTTGGCAAAGTTGGCAAGAATGGGACAACTCCATCTAACTTCCACCATTCAATTTAGCAGGATGTTCAGCAGACCAGTAAGCTGATAGTTCCCACTGCACGAATTATAATTTTTAAACTGAATTAGAAGCTGAATATAGGCACGGTAGTGAAGTTTGTTTTTCCGATTGCATTAGTCATTTTACCTAGCTCAAAACCAAAGAAAATGAGTTTATACTACCTAAATATTCATTTTATACTTTTACAATCCAATAAACTACTTTAGTATTTAATTAATTAATTATGGGGTATTTCTTGCTTTGTTTTTTAATTTTTTTTTCTAAAGGATTTTCCACTAAAGCAGTTCTTAACATAAATTTCATGTTCTCTCAGATCACGTCCCTTCATATATTTCTCCATTTATTTATCCCAAGTTCATCTCAGTCTACCTTTTCTTCTTTTTTCATATATTTTCAAATCATGCAACTTCTCTTTTTTCATTATTTTTAAATGTCGAACCAATTTAACCAGAGGGATTTTTTCTATATCTGTCCCAAGATATCCCTCTACTTCGTACTATAATACGTAGTAATTATTCGATAATACTATTCGTAATCCATATTAATCATTTGAGCATAGGTATTATGCTTTCCATTTTCTATCATATTTTTATTTTCCTGCAATATGGAAATGACTGAAGAACCATCTAATTCATGTCCTAAAAATAAATAATATTTATTTTAATAATATATTTTAAAATTGGAATAATAATAGTTGTCAATTCCTTACATGATTTTATTAAACCTCACTCAGTTTCACAAATAACGTTTCGGGGTTTCGTCCCATCATCAGGACAAGTAAAACTCATTCAATAACATATTCACTCCTACAAAGCCCATCCTTAATCTATTTAATTATTTCGTCAAATACATTTAAAATGTCATACTATTTTAAAACTATAATTGTAGGGCTGTCTCCAATTCATATTGGCACATTGCTTTAATCCTTTTTTAATCGTTGAATATGTTACTGAATAATTTATATTCTGATGATATAACCCCGAACGTTGTTTGTGAAAATTTGTGAGCTTTAATAAAAATATATAAGAAAGAAAGAAAAATGTTCACGTTCTGTATTGAATAATAATATTTATCTGTGATCTAAATGACGGAGTTTGAGAATTTTTCATTGTAAGTAGTATAACAAATAATAAAATAAATAAAATAAAAAAACGATAAATTATTATTAGATTAATCCACATAATGATTTGCCTGTATTAATAAGTATCGTTTATAGCTCAGGTTTTGTATTGTAATTTTATTTAACTTACGTTATTTCATACAATTTAATAATTCAAAAAACCTATTTGCTCATTCTTTTGCAAATCAAACTTATTTATCTTTGGTGGCTCACACTCATGAAACTTGTGAAAAGAGTCCTCTTTTTTAGATTGTTAATATGAGATGTGTTACTTCTGACCTGAATCCATTCGATCTTAACATTTTCTGTGCTCATGAACCCAGATTAGTTATTTAATACTGTTGGAAAGACTAAGTTTTGGAATCTTCTGATAATACCCTAACATCATAGAAACAGTTCATTGTGATTAACCTTCCAGCAGGCGCGCTCAAATCCATGACACCAGCTGGCGAGCGGCGCACTAAGTGCGCCACTCTAATTTTCTTCTCATTTCTTTAGTATTACACAAAGCTATCTAATTACTTATCAAACCATAATTATTTCATGAATAACTATATATACCACGTTTATAATAATGCGAAAGTTCCGAATCGTAAATTCAAAAAATCCTAAAATACACCGAAATAATAAAAAAAACAAAAACATGATTACTTCAGGATGTTATAAATTATTATTAGATAAAATTCTAAATATTCTATACATGAAATATCATAAATAAATATAAAAAAATGAAATATCAGTTGAACGTTGAATCTCAAAAGATTAAAATATTTCTACAAACCAAAATAAGAAATAATCGATTAATATCTTGTTTTTTCAAATAAGAAATATGGTAGAAATAATATTATCCTCATGAAATAAAATAGAAAAACTCAGCACATCCACAAGCAAAACTAAATGAAAAATTAAAAAAATCACGAACAGGTGCACGGCTACGTGCTACAAAACTATGTTTTTCTTCGTTTTCAGAGAATAACTAATAAGATGGGTGACTAAAAAGTTCACGTAGAAGGGATCGATGAACGAATAGGGAGAGCGAAATCACAGTTCAACCTCCCGATGAATATTATGAAAAAATCCCTAAGTGCGGCACTTTATACTCCAGCACGCCTAGAGTCTTTCTCTTCGGGGAACAGATCAGAATGTTTTACTCATAATTAGGAGCTAGAGTTTCAATGATTTAGTGATTCTGTTAAATCAGCATGGGGGATGGATACATAAATCATGATTTTTTAACAAGAGATTCCTCAATCACTCAATCAGTAAAATCAGTTCTTTCAATCAGGCCATGGGCAGATCACCTGTCTTTGAGAGCATATGAAAATTAATTTTTAAAAAAATCTGACGATTATTAAGAACTCACACTAGCCAATTTTCGACATTTTTAAATAAAAAATATAGGCTTAGGAAGGTAAATAAGATTTTTTTTTCAAAATATCAATCACTAAAGGTTGACTCGCCATTTTACGTTAATTGATCCCATTAGAATTAGTAATTCATAGTCTCATTAATTAAAAATCGTCGGAGTTGCCAAATGTCTATCCTGGCCTGGATAATGGCAAGAGAACGAGATGGTGCCCAGGGCATGACGGATTCGCCATCCTAGACTGACGCACTAATTTGGCAAATGGAAGAACCGACCCCTGCGGGAGGTTAGCCATTCATCCATTGAGTGTATTGTACTCCGAACAATCATCAGACGATCTGTCAGTGATCGGTTTTGTACAATAGATAGCGCTCTCTTGTAAGGCCGCTATAGCTAAGTTATGGCGATCTTAGCCAATCGATTACCATACGAATATTAATAATTTCCCACAAAACTAATGGCCTAAAACAAGGACCTTCATTGAACTATGGAGGGAGAAACATTTTCGTCGTCAATATATATATATATATATATATATATATATATATATATATATATATATATATATATATATATATAGAGAGAGAGAGAGAGAGAGAGAGAGAGAGAGAGAGAGTGAGAGAGAATTGTCATAACTTATTTTTTGTCTGTTCTGAACTAGTATACCTAATTTTAATTCGATTAGTCTTTAATGCCTTCCAACAAGACACTCCACTTGAACTGTAAGAAATTTATCTATATTTTATTTTATGAAGAAGTACCTTGATACGAAACCGTTGGTACCAAATGTTTCTCAGGAAATGGGGTCAGGAAAGGCCATTATTCATAAAATAATGCTATTTTTCTGATTTTTCCTATTTAAGACAGTTTTTAAGTTTATGTCTTCAATCGTGGTAATCATGCAGAATATGGTCATGCGTAGGTAGTAAAAATTAAAAGGTAGTATAAAATTGTATAATGAATGCAAACGTTTTGGTCTATCTTAAAGGCCTTTTTCAATCCAAAGGGTATCAGGAGAGATAGAAAATATGATTTTACATAACCACCGATATAAGTTTTGTATTTCTAATCATAATTTTTGATCAAATTTTCATTCATATCTTTAAAACTTATACTCGATCAGGCTATTATAGACACTTAAGTGATTACTTGTATTCTTCTCATTAAATCCATCCGAAAAAAATTCTCCGTACGCGCCTGATGATCCCATCTATTTCATAACTTGATAAGTGTGAAAAAGAATTTTATTCTATTTTTTCAATTCAATTTCAAAAAAACTTTTATTCAGTTAATGAAGGCTCCAACAAATATGAGAAAAAACTATATTATCTTTTTTGGAATGAAGTAGCTAAATATATGCGAAGGATGAATGTGAAATGGAAGTTAGATTGAATCAAAAAAGCACCAAGAATATTTTCACTTTTTACAATAACCCAAGAAATGTTCACAGATGGGATCAACTTAAAAAAAAAATAATAGTTTCATTCGGTATGCTGATATTTTTAAAATATAACCTATGTTAAAACTTTATTTATTTAGTTTTGTATTTATTTAATTTGCCATCTGCGAATTATTTTTGCAACAGGCAAACCTGTGCTCATCCTGATATAGCGGTTACCTTTTCAAGTCTAAAGGCCACCGCCTCGAAAGTTGTCGAGGTGGGATGTATGGGTTCGTGGTGGATGTAAGTGTTAGTGCTAAGATATTCATGTTGCAAGTCAGTCTGTGTGGAAATTTTTGTGATATTCTGTGACAGTATCTGAAACTTTTAGGGTGTCCAAGTCCCTGAGTAGCAAGTCATTTGTCACATAGAATGGCGCGCCAGTTATTTTTCTCAATGCTTTTGACTGGAACGACTGAATTCTTTGGATGTTTGAAGTTTTGGCAGAGCTCCACGTAAATTATAAAATACCAATTGTTCCTATTAAATAATTCTGATTTTGTGATAAGCAGGGCCACCCTAACCACAGGGCTAAATGGCCTATGGCCCCCGTGTTCAACCTTTTTATTCAATTTTTATTACTGTTATAATTTTTTGTTATTTAGTTATTTTAATTCAAAAGTATTTCATGCCAAAAATAGCCAAATAACTTGTTCTAACTGAAATAGAAAATATTACCAACATGTAAGCATATCTTACGAAAAGGGGCGCATCATTTTTAGTAGCCCTGGGGCGCCGAATATCTTAGGATGGCTCTGATAATAGGGCAGTTAATTTTAGTATATAGAATTGATATCTTGGCTTAGAATTGATATCCTCGCTTAGAATTGATATCTCGTATCTGCAAAAAGGACTACTTTACAGTAGGGACAAAAAACTGTTATAAAACGCAATTTATCTAAAAATCGTCCAATTTTGAGGAATTTCTAAAAACAATAAAGTTTTTTAGTAATCTATTTTTATAATAAGTAATATCGTTATGATTTCTCGCAGGAAGATTATTTTAGTCTATGTACAGTTACAAATATTCCTTCTTAGCAATCGATATGCTGTTATTAATAGTAGGTATTACAACTACACAAAGATGAGAGAGCCACCAATAGGTAAAAAATTTTTATTTATTGCTTTTAGTCAAACGAAATAAAAGTCAAACCTCATATCTCATATCAGTGGCTTACGCAGAGGAAGGGACCGAAGGGGTATTTCCTCGAGGTCATGTTCATGAAATAGAACAAAATATAACCTAAACCCACTCTCGCAAAAACTGACTTGTACCACTTTTTCCAAACGCCGTAGAATTACAAGATATAATTTTATAGCTCGTAACACTCTTCAGCGCCAGGATTTTCATTTCCCACCGTAGCGGAATGAAATGAGTGCACGAAGACAGGCTCTGATGCAAAATTATAATGAAAAGGAAATTTTAATGTGTTGAATTATTAAATATTTGATATTTTAACATATATGAAAATATATACAGTAACTCTTGCTGTTTTTTGTGTGTGTATATATATATATATATATATATATATATATATATATATATATATATATATATATATACTTCTTTTGCTTCCACACTGGGTTTTTATAAAATGTTTGATCACTAACCCCTACATAGGCAGGACCGAGTTCTGAGATCTTAATCAAGAAAAGGGCAGACATTTCATGTGTCTACTTTACTGCTGAAATGGAATGAAGAAACCTTTTAAACCTGATTGATATTATATTGAAATTTCTCGGTTCGATACCAAAGATATTATGAACATAACTATTACTCTTGTTTTTGTTTATACATAGACATGCAAAGGGAATAGTTTTTAAATAAAAAATATTATAATGAACGAAAAATCCATAAATAGCGTCGTAGATTGTCCATTCGTATCAAGTCTCTCGTAAATAAAACCTCTCCAGTTACGGGGGCCACAATGTGACTGTTACAATAATATTCTATTAAAGATAAATATCATTCACAATACTAAATGTAATTATTAATGTAATAAATTCATAGGGTGTCACAAAGTAACTGTTAATATAATATTTTATTCCAAATAAATATCATAAATTGTATTTAGATTTTAACTGCGTTACTATGGCATAATTACAATTATGGTTTTCACCATTTATTTAGTTATAAATTAGGTACTCCAATATCTTTAGTGGGTTGTGTAGTGCTATGTTGTATTTCATTTCATTTTTATTGAATTTCTTTAGTTAAACTATTTTCCCATCCACCAATCAACAGACCTGTAAGGTTTAAAATGAAATTAGCCGACTATGTATATGGGTGATTATTTGAAGATGGGCAGATTTCTCTTCCTAAAATCTCAATAATAAAAAGTCATAATTTCGAGCAGCTAAAATTCGTATCTACATTAACTTTTCACGTTGTGGTCACGGAGGAGTATCTTTAATTATGAAGACAAAAAATGGTGAAAAAAAGGTTAAAATGAGGGAGTGAAGGATCAGTGAGGGAACTTTTCGAAGATCTCCTTTCATAATTTTGTGGCGAAGTTTATCATATTGTTTCTTTTTTTCTTGTTTGTCTATTTTGTTCTTAGGCTTGGTAACCATTGTTTGAGTTGCAAATATCTCGTAATGTGGCCTGCCCTTTCAAAGACAAGAATCAGCTTAATTTAATGTTGTGTATAAATAGCTAATTAATGCAGGCATATACATAACGTAAAAAATCCACAAAATCTTGTTTTTTTAAAACTATTTCTCCAACAGAAAGGCAAAACTTTAACAAATATTTGTAAGAATTATAAAAACATGACCCCAATCTTTAAAAGACTTTCGAAATCCCAAGGCTTGGAACTACAAGACTTCTAAGACTGGTCAAGCTCAATTATACTGACTGGTAACAACTTTTCGTCGCACTGTCAGTGAAGTTTGTACCTGCTAAAATGAGCGTTTACAAATGAAAATGAGCATGAAAGCTGCCTTTAGCATTTCCAATAAAAAAATAAGAGTAGAGTGAAAGAATTACTTTAAAACTCATCTCCTTTTTAGAAGTGAGGGAGTGAAGCTGTAATATACCACAAACTTGTATCTTCACGAGTTTCTCTACGGAACCGAAGAAAGCTGAGACTAAGCGTCTGGCTGGCGGTCTAGAACAATCCCAGAGACTCCCAACTATCGTCCCTTCTCATTCCCAGCCATTGAACCATGTTTCTACCCAAGCTACATCTCCAAACATTTTCCGTGAGGGAGTGATGGAAAAACGTTTAGACATACCTTTTTTATTTTATTTCTTCATACTGACAACAATAAATAATTACGCGTATTTTTCATGAAATTCTGATATAATAACTGATTAAATCAATTAGTGAATTGAAACAAAAAATTAATTGTTGATTAAATACGAATTTTTAAAGTGCCTTACCTAGGGGGTCGGACACGGCGAGGGAGTGAAAAAACGACCTTTTAAATTTATTATTTACTACTTATAAATCTATTTTGGAGGTAGAATATATCCTGCATAGTAGAACAAAAGAAGCTGATAATTCTGATTTTTTTCCCATGATTGGCATGCACGTTTCAGGCTGAAAAGTGACAGGACGCATGATTTATACATTTTCATTTAATCACCCATATATATATATATGAAACTAAATTGAATCTTAGTTTGTAATATCTTATAAATATAGGCAAAATCCATTTGTCTAAAATTTGTTTTTATTTCGCCCAAGTACGACCAACGATGTGAGAGAGACAAAACAGGCTCAAGTATGAAGAAATATGAGAAATGAAACTCTTATTTTTTTGGGATACCTATCAGTGACTGGAAATTATATTTGGGATGACATCGTATACTAGTTATGATATGAATCTCGTAAAAATACTATGGGCTTTTCTTGAGAAAGGTGAAATGTCAATGACTTTCTCTACTTCTCGAAGAAGAATGGGATGCAATTTCCGTGAAAGAGGTCAATCGCTTTATTTCACCCTGAGATTTTTTTGTTTTTTTTTGTATTCAAGAATCAAAATGGGGTAAAACGATACAAGTAGAATAAAACTATCAAATAGATTTTCCACAATTGTATTTTTTTTCTTCATAAAAAATTTAACTCTTAATTTTTTTTTAATATTAAAAAATGTTTACAGTATTACATTATTACACTATTTCAAAATTTTCTAGAAGGTTTATTAGGAATATTAGGAGTGAGTTAGGTTGCAGCCGAGGTCTGTAATACAAAACCTGAGGTAGTTAGTGCTTGTATGTTTAGAGAAACTTGCGGCAGAGCTCTGATGTTTTAGGTCTATTCATGGATTTTGCTTGTTTTAGGTATATAACTTGTTTAAGGATATGTAATTTATTCTCATAGAACATTGAAAATTACAACATGATCGGAAATAACTCTAATCGATAACTAACGAATAGTCATTATGCATCAGATATTTTGCAAATTTACAAGACTATTACAAAAATTTAGTTTATCAAAAGATACATCCTATGAAATAGGTTCAACGGATTAATTTAAATTCAGTTGGAAGTTAAATTTTATAGTAATTTGTTTTTATAAACATTTAACTTTATACTTTTCAGTAATATTAAAGATCATGGTAATTCCTATTTCCTCAACTATAATTTAATAACCATTGAAAGCCATAGAAGCACCAATCCAGTTCAACAATTAATCTAAAACTTTAAATTTATTTTTCAGTGTTACATTTTAATTATGTGAAAGAAGCCACAATTTTTTAATTAATTAATTAATTATATATATATATATATATATATATATATATATATATATATATATATATATATATATATATATATCGAAATAACAAAAATGATAAATAACAAAATATTGGGAAGATTATGTTATGTTAAACTATTTTGTTAAAAGCGTAAAACGCTATAACATTATTTTCTATTCCCGAATAAAAAAATATTCAAAATCTTCAAACTTGACTAAGGTCAATATTTCACATGTTATTGGCAAAACCCAAGATTGTATAGAATGCTTCAAACTTTCTGATCCTGAGATTCTTTAATAAATTTTATTTTATTAGAATAGTTTAAAAAATCAAAATCGCTAAAGATTTTTTTTTATTGTATTAACATACGGGAGATATTGCCAAATTAAATTACAAACTTATTCTTGCCATATATTTGGTAAGTGCAGTGTTTTTTAATTATAGTTTTTGTTTTTTGTAGTACAACTCCTTACTAAGAATAGAAATGGTGTTGCTTTTACCACAACTTTTGATTTCGAATTAGGAATTTTGCAACAGCATATTAAATCATCGTAAAAGTAAACATAATATTCTAGATGTATTTGCTATAAGCAAGGAAGGTGCATTTTTTGAGCCCGAATTCAGAAATCAAGTGGAAGATGAACATTTTAAGTAGATGGACAAAGTGAAAACCAGTAGAAAATTTGTTTAATAACCATTCAAAATAGTTGCAACCAATTTTATCAGATACAAAAGAACAAAATCAAATAATGGGCTTATGAGGATAGGTTCATTAAAAATATTCCAGGTCTTGGGATGCAATAAAAAAAAAAAAAACTTCGCTACATATTGCTAAATCTTGGCAGATTTTTTGAAAATCTGAGAATAGCCAGGGAAAAGCAAGGTGAAAAAAGTCAGCAAGATAGACAGGAAATGGAAAGACGGTATCAGGGAAGATGGAATGGAAATTTGATAGCGGGCTATTGCTGGATGTTGGTAAGGGATGAGCCAGGGAAATTTCACACGAGAAAAAGTAAAAATAGGATTTTGAGGAAAACTGAAAAAGTTACCATAACAACTACTTATAATTTTCTCTAAAATGGTAGTTTGAGAATTTTGCAACTTATGATAACATTTTTAAATTAGTAGAAAACAATAATATTATTTTCTGTGAATTTTTCTTTTAGAACATTATTTTTATCAATCTTAAAGAAACAGAAGGAAAAAAATGATAAATTTGAAATGAAAATGGTCTAATATATTTTTGAAAAATTCAGTCTATTTTTTTGTTGTTGTTTTTTTTTTTGCTTTAACGCACTCTAACTAGGATAGGAAGGGTTATTAATCCAACATATTACTATAATATTTAATATAATATTATTATTATATAAAGATTTATAATGTGAATCCACCACAAAATAAAATCTAACGATACGATTTTCTTTGAAAGAAAACAAATAAGATTGAAAAAAACAACCAAATTTTATTTTAAAAAAATCAGTAATTAACCAATTAATTATAAACCAGCTATTTTTTTAAATTAATTGCTGTTAAAGAAAGAATTAGAAATTTTCTTATAAGATCTTTGAAGTGAATTTTCCATCTATTATATTATATATATGTTACATCTTTAATTTATACTTACTACGTTTCGAGGCAAAAGCCCCATCTTCAGGTCATTGTATGGCATCGCAATACATGTCATTTGTAGATTAAAATCATGTAATGTGATGCAATAAAATGATCTGAAGATGGGGCGTTTGCCTCGAAACGTATTCAGTATAAATTAACAATGCAAGATTTATAATATAATGTATGGAAGATTCACTTCACAAATCTTATATGAAATATAAACAAAATTATAAAAGTAAGGATTAGTCAAAAGGTTCGAATAAGATCACATATAGCTACAATCATAAAAAAAAAAAAATTAATAATGTATGTTTTACAATAATTTGTATAAAATGAGTAAATGAGATTTATGAGTCAATTTTTAAGAAATACTATTTACTGAAAGTAGATAGTATATTAATTTTTCAATGTAGTATTTTGAAAACGATTTCATAATAAGATCACAAATAATGAAACATACATAATCTGATTCAATCCAATTATTTATATTTATCGAACAAATAAAAGAATAGCTGGGACAACAATTTAACCAGATATAAAACAACTGAAAGCAGAGCGTGCAGAGATTTTCTAAAACTCGAGAGCCCTGTGACCTGCAGTTGTAGATGGGACATGAATTAAAGATGAATCTGACTATGTATTAGGTGTCTTCGGCTGCGGATTCAACGCTAAAAATCACTCCCATGTTTCAATAACATGGCTCCTAAGGAAAACTCCAGCCCAGCAAAAATTCAAAAATAGAGTTATAAATTCGTTTTTAATTTAACTGATTTCTTTTCTTTTTTGTCTTGTTTGAACAATTCGGTAAGAAATAAACTTAAAAAAAAAAAATAATAAAAATAAATTGTAGTTTGATTGAGTGAGGTAGCTGAGTGGGTAAGGCTCAGGTTTTTTAAATCTAGAGTTCGAGCCGGGCTGTGGCAGAAATTTATTTCCAGTTGTATAATTAAATTTATAATCAGTTGCATAAGCGGTGGAGCGGTCGGGAGACCGTCTTGCGGTACACCCAGCCTCCATTAAATGGGTACCTGGCCCTTCATTGGAATGAGAAGAAGCCTGGTGATTAGCCCTTCAACTGGTGCGTTAATTTTTTGAACACCATCAGGCGCGTCTGGCACAATGTGCAACATCTCTTTCGATCTAGATTATAATCAAAGAATTATTATAATTTTTTTAATAACTATGATTTTTTAAAGAGTGAAAATAATAATTCTGCTTTTCATTACAAGGCATGAAATGTTAATATTACTGAGATTTATTTATAAATAAATGCAAAAAGAATTTTTCATTGCTTTATTCCGGGACTAGTTCCGTTCAGAATAACAAAAGTGAACAAATAAAAGTAATCTATATCTGATCAAGAAAGGTTAGTACTCGAGATCTGTCACTCCCTTATCAAAAGGGGGCGTGGCCTCAGTAAGGTTATAGCCCCACACGTCACTAGTTGCCCCCACCATTTTTTCCCTTTCTCCTAATTTTTGAATAAAACGCGTCTACCCTTTCTTCACAGATATAACTAAAAATGGTGTATTACTTACTACCTCTCACATTCGTATTCATTGCAATCATTAAAATGATTACTCTCTTAATTACATATTATTTAAAATTGATAATGCTGTCGACTTCCGGTGATCTGAGGAAGTTGAAGTAATAATTCAAAGGAGTGATAATTTAAACTATGGTAAGGATCCGTCCTCAACTGAAAAGGAACTTTTGGGGTTTGTTTATCTCTTGAGCGAGCGTAGCGAGCGGAAATCGTCAGCTGTTTAAAGCAGTAATAATTGAAATTACTGTATGATCCCGACCTTAACTGAAAAGGGTCCGTTGCTGTTTTGTTTACTTCTTGGGCGATTTATTATAATTAATAAATAAAATTGTGTTCATTTTTGTCTTTACTGCAACTAACTATGCAAAAAGCAGAGACAGTCGTGATTATCGTCAGTGGGAAACGTAAAATTATGTATATTTCGGTAATTATTTACCAGGAAGAAGTGAACGTTTCGAAAAACAGGGACGAATGTATAAAATGTTATAGAATGTTTCTGCTTCTTGACTTTAATTCAGTCAATAAAATGACTTTATGTTATAAGGTGATGATTTTTATTTAGAAATAGGTATATTTCCGAAAATATTGTTATTGACTTTCATCAAGGAGGAAAATCCAAATTCCAGCCTGTATTAGCTATGCTTAAATACTTTGCAAATAACAATGAGCATAATTAATATTATTTATTTCAATTTCAACAAGTTTTTTTTGTTTTCAATAATGAACCTTTGTAATCGACAAAAAAAAAAGTTTGTTACTCCCATCCTCAAAATTTGAGGTTTTAAGTTTCAAATAGTGGGTTCGGAACAGGTGGACGTATACCTAGGAGTCAAAATTTGTAATGATGGCCGGCTGGATTCAGAAATAAACCAGCGCAAAAGAAAATAAGTAACATATATTACCGTATGAAATGTCATTATCGGAAAAAGGGAAAAAAAGAGAATAAGACAAAAATGACAGTATATAAACAAGTCTTCATCTCTACGCTGACCTGTGCTGCTGAAAGCTGGCATAATATTAAGAAATTTGAGAGCCGTATACAAGCCCCGAAGTGAAATTTCATAGGAATGCCCTCAATAAGACAAGACTTGACCGAATGAGGGATCAAAGGATAAGAGAAGAGACAGGACAGGAACTTCTCATAGAAAACATACATAGAAGGAAAATTATGTGGTTCGGCCATGTACAAAAAATGCCGAATTGTCTGCCAAAAAATGTAGGGAAGCAAAAGCAAAAGGAAAACGATCTCTAGGACGGCCAAAAAACAAATGGGAAGACTTGATAGCGGAACTGGCTAGGAGGAGAGGACTCTCTCTGAGGAAAATCAAGAAACTGGCTACAGATAGAGAAGTGTTTAACAAATGGACACAGGCTGTCCGTGTTCAGGCTTCCATTATACCGTAAGGTATAAGGGAAGGACAAAGAAGAAGAAGTTTCAAATAAAATTCCGTACAAACAAAAAATCTCCAAAATCGGACCAGTGTTTTCTGAGATTTAGCGTATTGAACTTTGTAAACTAGCTTCCTGGCACTTACGTGACTAACTTAAGTTCTGCGTGATCCTTTGCCTGTGATAAGTAGCGGACTCCAATCTTCCTCGCATCTTTCTCTACATTATCCTTCCTTGGATCCATTCTCTCCTTCCACCTGCTTCTTGGTCTTTCCCTTCTTCTTTTCCCACTGAAATGCTCCTTCAACATTTTCCTCGGTACCATTTTAATCTCCTTTCTGGATTACGTTCCCTATTTGGAATTATAAACCATCGTGCAATATATAATTTGCAGAATCAAATAAGCGATTTTGTGAGGAAAACTAATTTATGCGCTCAATGCAACGAGATAAAAATATATGATTTAATTTAGTTGAATATCGTGATGTTCTAACATTGATGATGTTTTCATTGTATTTCAAAAAAATGTATTGTTTCAAAACGCTCATAGAATATTTCAATGCTCAAACATTAGACTGATTTGCCTAAGACTTGAGAAACGGATTACATGAAAACTACACACAACATTGAAATAGTGAAACTATACGTTTACTATATACTAATACTAACTATCCTATATACTTACTCAACAAAAGTTCAAAACTATCTAAATTTTAGGGATTACTGTTTAAACCTGTGGTTAGTCACGTCTCTCTTGCCACAAGATACCAGGAAAGACTGAAAATGACCTTGATGAGAGCTACCATAAACTTCTGCTTCCATAAACTAGTAAATCAAAGCCAGAGAAGGAGTGGCAGAAGGTCGTTTTATAAGCTTGTTGAATACTTCAGCCCATCTCCTGATTGTCTGTTATGTGTTTGACAGGCATGAACTTAAAAATAGATGAAAAAACAATACAAAAACATATGGTCATGGTTACGAAATTCTTTTTGGATGTAAATTGATTAATGCCCATAATGATTCAAAGCAATAAATCCATGATCATAGCCCACGCTAATATACATTAGTAATTTCACAATAAGCTCCACATTGAAACAAGCCCTTTCAGGCTTAATGTTATTTACCTCAGCATTACGGATAATTGCACTTAAAGTCGTATGACCATTAGTATAACGACACGAATTTGTGGTGCTACCATTTGTAAATATTATTTTAAACGAAAATCGATATTGATCTGGCTTACTTTTTTTTTTAGTGTTTAAACGCGTTTAATCCCAGTCAACGGTAATGCATCAAATGTTTTGCTGTACTTTAATTATATTTTAAAAAAACCTGCGAATTTTAGAGCTTTGGCTAAAGTTCAATTTCACCTAAAACTAATATCAGTTATAAATATATATTATAAATCTATTCCGTAAAGTAGGGTGATTTTAGTCTAACGGGGTAACTTTAGGTCAATCGGGATTTCAAAATATTTATGCAGGTAAGGATTTATTGTTTTCGCCTTTCGTTTAGTTTCCTATTTTAGTTAGTCTGTAATACCACTAGAGCCCACTAGAGAAAAGTCAATATCCAGTAGCCTCTTTGTTACTTTCTTGGAAATAGTTTATAAAGTGGTTGTTATTTAGGAATTGACAAAAACATTGTAAAACCTCCATTGGCGAGTATTCTGTTATTATCAGGGAATGCCAGATAAGTATTTTACTTTATCATTTGATCCATTCCTATATTCAAACGTTTTTAAGGCTAAAATCAACAAATTAAAACACAATGACACCATTCTATGGCTCAAATGCATTTTACGGCGAAACAGTTGGTCTGAGAGAAAAGTGTTTTTATAGAGCATAAAGTTTTCCTTAGAATATGCTCGTTTTATGAAACTTTGACGCCACTTACGCGGCTCACGTACGTCCAAAATATGAGGTTCGCTGATAACCCATTTATGCATATCCTTTTAAAGGGTAATAAAGTTACCCTTTTTGCACGAATGGTGCAAACCGAATTTCGATATCTTTAATTGATTAATTTGTATTTAATATGAAAAAATTCTGTCCTTACCGGCTCGATGATATTTTTATTAAAACCGGGGTACAAATATAGGTCGAAATCATGTATCATCTCGAAACCAACATAACTTTGGTCGCGCGTCAGGCGCGTTCGCTATGTCCAAGTGTCAAATAATGAGCACATTCTAGAAGAAATCGACGGGCTCGAAAATTTTTGCTTCCCCCTGTTTTACGCCAGCATCCGTCTCTAACTCCTCAGAATATCATTCTCAGGGCAAATATTTGGTCTTTAGTGGAGCGATCTCTTCAGAAGCCAGCCTGATATTTACCCAACAGTCTCTCATCCTACGGCATAATATTTTTAAAAAGTGTTCCCGACAGGATCTTGTAGGCACTTGGTAGGAGCGAGATACCCCGGTAATTCCCACAGTCAGTCATGTCGCCATTTTTATATACTGAGAGAATAATAGCCTCATTCCAGTTCTCTGGCATCATTTCTTCTATACAGATAGAGAGAATAAGATTATATAAGGCCTTATCTATTTCTTCACCACTATATTTAAGCAGTTCTGCTTCCATTCCATCCAGGCCTGGAGCTTTATTGTTTTTCAGATTCTGGAGAGTTTCCCCGAATTTCTCTTGATCAGGCGGTGGCACATCCTCATCACTGGTCTTTTCCACTTCGCGATCTCTTCAGGTTCCCCTGGTCAGTGTGTCGATAGTAATCAGCCCACCTCTTCAAAATATACATCCTTTGTGTGAACAAAACACCATCTGATGATCTGCAGGTAGTAGTTCTGGGGACAAAGTACTTCCTGTCATTATGTATTTTTTGGAAGAAGAGTCTTGCATTATTAAAACACCGAAGTTTCCTCAAGATTTTTCTTTTGCCAATCCCTCTTGTTCTGTCGGTGAATCTTCTTCTCCTCTCTCGATATAAGTGAACTGATAGTCTAGTGTGCCTACCAATCATTTTCCTATAGGCCTCATTCTTGGTAAGGGAGGCCTCTAAGCGTTCCTGATCAAACTATGTATGCCGTATTCCTTTTTGCTCGAATCCTGCCATAGTATACATAGATTGTGCGTAGGTTGACCATTGTTCATCGATACTTGTACCTTCCTTCTGCAGTCCAGCCTTTACCCTACAACCAAGTTCTAGCTGATATGATCCCAATGTTTCCTCATCCTTCAGTTTCCTGAAATCGTACCAGTATTTTACGCCCACAATTTCCTTTCAAGGTAATTCTGGACCTAATTCTTGTTAGTGGTCAGTGTCAATATTTGGACCTCGATGAGATCTTATACCTAGCAATCTTGATCTATTACTTTCTTTTATAAAATATATTGTGTATGAATTATATAAAAAAAAAATCATTTAGGTAGTCGCATCATAGCTTATTTGTAATAAATAATGAAATATCAAGAACAAATGTTCAAAAACTAAAATTGATGAAAAAAATAAATATAATAAAATGAATAAACATTAGGATTAACGGATGCATAATTATAGAAATAACAACCACTTTTTTTTCTCTTTTTTTTCAAATATATCAACCTACAACTTAATAAGTTAATAATAAAGAAATATATCTCTTAATAAGATGTCATGAATTACAATTTGTTCTATAAACTTTGAGATTTATTGTCAATCTTTAAGCTTAAATGGTTCCCTCACTGTTTGTAATAATCCCATCAATTGATCACCAAACCTCTCATGTGTCACACATGTTATGATGGATGGCTCACGATCCTCGATTTCTCTCATAATCCTAAATATGACCTTTATGGAGAGCTGTTTTATATTCGTAGCATTAAGATAAAATAGCATATTAGTTAACACAAATTGATGATTTAAATGATATATAAATATAAATTAAATACAAATAAAATAAAATTAATCTTTGGCATTCACATCTGCTATCAGATTATGCTATTATATTATATAGATATAAATTGGAATATTAAATTATTTATAAGGATTTTTAAAAAAGACCACTTTAACCCAATTTTTATAAATACAATTTTATAACAAATTTTATTAAGTTACTGAACAAAACAATGTGACATTTCAGCCCTCTTTCTATCTAAGAAACATAATTTAAAAAAATGGAAATCTGCTTTAGATGAAGTGATAGATGAAATGTTTACTTGTTGAGTTAATGACTCAATTAAGAAATATATAAGGACCGTAACTACACTAATAAATTATCAAAAAGTTTAAGTAAAACATTTAAAAATTATGATGTGCCTGAATTCAAATTCAGATACAAATCTATCAATATAATAGCTACCCTAAACAATAATATGAAAGATAAAATAGACAAAAATGCAAGTGTGGTTTATTTATATAATAAAACCCTTAAGTGCGTCTGGCGATGTCTGTCGTTTAGTACCGATAAACCCACTTAACCATTCAGTATTCCAACCCCATATCTATTTCTAAGTTATATAACTAGAAAATTTATGAACATCTCATAGCGAATATAGAGAATACTTTTATTTGCAGCTTTATTGTAATGTGAATGAATAAATAAGGGTAAATAATTAATAAATTAAGGCTAAATAAAAAAATATAATTTTTGTATTTTTTGAGGGGGACGGAATTCCCTCCCCCCTAGGTATCAAATAAATTGTTTGACTGCAAATGATCTTATAGTTATAAATATATTTTTTTTTATGGTGAAAGTACCCGTTTCATAAATGGCAGTATATATCAACATACAAATTACTGTGAACATTAGGACAAGGGCCGAATCTAGGGGGGAGGCAAAGGGGGCATTTGCCCCGAGGGGCAGAATTTAGAGAGCGGTAAATGTGGGATGAAATTTTGATTTTAGATTAAACAAAAGAACATATGTTTCTGCTTTTTGAATGATTTGACCTTAATTCAGCCAATAAAATGAGTTAATGTTATGAGGTCATGATACTTATTTAAAAATATATTATCGAAAATACTGTTGTTATCTTTTATGGAGGGGCGGCAAAATTAAGCTTGCCTCCCTTGGCAAACTTAATGTAAGACGATATAATTCTTAATGCTTATTTTTTGCCCACATTTCTGATATAAATTTAATTTATAAATGTTGCTCTAAGAATGTCGTTATCGAAACATTGGTGAAAAGCTTTCAAAAACAGATCAGGGTGGATCTCGTTTGCATCTTTTTTTCTCTTATTTCCTTTGACTCAAAGCCAAACCTTCTGCTTCCTTTGATGGAAGAATTATGGGAGGAAATGTAAACAGAAACAAGTTTGTTTATAAGTCGAGAAATCAGTTTAAAATATAAAAAGAATATTTCAATGAGAATAGAATAAGTTTATTTTTGCGTGATACAGATTCCAGGTTTCGTGTTAAAATTCGATTTAAATGTAAATTTCGAACGAAAAAGTACGATCCTCCAAGTTATTATTTTTAACGCTATTTTTTAGTCATATCTAGTAAAAAAATGTAAAAAAAAAGGTCCATGGATTTTAAGTCTTTAAATTTAGCCTTCTTGAAAGAGCAATCTTAGATAGTATCAAACGCGTTAGTTTTTTAATAATAATATTTAATAATATTATATTATATTACAATTATTTATAATAATTTATTAATACAACCCTGTAGCTCTATTTACACATCATACACCACATGTCTATGGAGTGCCAATTTGTAAAAGGAGAGTTCACCAATTATTTTTTATTTTAAAATTATCTTTACAATTATAATTGATGCTTCAAGTCATTAATCGCTAATATATGCATTTCTTATTGACAAATTAAGCTGTCACAAAATTATATGTCAGTTATCTATAATAAATAGTAATGTTGTCTACTATAGGTAACCACAATACTTTTTTTAAGTTTTAATCTACCAAGTTAACCTAATTAGTTTAGGTTAACTTGGTAGATTAAAACTTAAAAAAATTCACTACACAGTAACTAAATACAAAATGAGTGTCTTTTTGTTGGATTATCCACGAAAATAATATACTTTTGCACTGTATCGAAGGTCATCGCAGAAGGGAAAAACTGCATTTTAAATCCATTTCATAACCGCTAAAACACGGTTTTTGGGGTTTCGGGGATGTCATATTTTTTTCTCTCACTACATTTAGGCACTTCCAGCGGTTCCCTTCGAATCAAATAAACTGAAATTTTGTATACATGGTAATTTTCTAGGCAGAAAAATAACATAGAAGTGGGAGTATATTTCGGTCAAAATTAAAAAAAAAATTTTTGGCGTTTTTCAAGGCTTTGTGCACCTTTACAGACCCTCCAAATTGAGTTAGAGGGTTGGAAATTTGTATGTGAATTGAGTTAGTAATAGAAAAGTGCGTTCTGGAGGGCTCAAATTTTTCTTCCTCCCCTCACTATTTTGATATTTTCAATATTATATTATAGTTATTCAATTTAACTCGGCTATTATTGATTTTATCAATACAAGATAAATTGTTTTACTGAAATTAGTGTAGAAAATGTTAAAAAAAAGTTGCGCAATGCGACGCAATAAATCCCTTCAGAAGGATTTACTTAAATATTGGCAAGAGAAAGTTCATCTTTGCTCGAAATTGCTTTACGAACCCATTTTCAATTTCCCAATAGCTCATTTTCATTGAATTAACATTTCGATCTATTAAAAACAAAAAGAAAAAGAAAGTCAAATGAAAGGAGGTGGATAGAAAACGC
Organism: Rhaphigaster nebulosa; assembly: GCA_948150685.1. Taxonomy (NCBI): domain Eukaryota; kingdom Metazoa; phylum Arthropoda; class Insecta; order Hemiptera; family Pentatomidae; genus Rhaphigaster; species Rhaphigaster nebulosa. The sequence continues at coordinate 102,063,667 of OX411309.1, read as the reverse complement.
GATCTTATGACGGAGAGCTGCTGCTATTGCTTCAAAAAAAAAAGAAAAAAGTTATTTGGTGTACTGGACTAAAAAATATAGTAAATGTAACATATGTATGTATATATGTATAATCGTATATATCAAAATCTTATATATTAGATATCTAAATATCTGAAGTTAACAAGTACTAAAAAAAATAAAATAATGAAAAAAAAAGTAAAGAGGGGGATAATGATTTATTTTGCAGTTTCAAAATTACTTCGTTAGCACATTATTTTTAGAAATTTTAAAGTTAGAGTTTACTTAAACTTTCTTCCTACTACTTCTTCCTACAGATTTTTTACCTTCCTAAAGATGCGAAACATGGCCGCTTACGTTAAGCGTGGTTCTCAACCTGGGGGGCGTGAGAAACCTAAAGGGGGGCGCGAGTATATCAAGAAAAAATGTATCGATAAAAAATAAAATACACTTTACACTAATATTTAATACATTTAAAAATATGTATTCCACAATGTATTTAATAATTAACTTATCAAGATTAAATTAAAAACAAGATTAATACTTATTAGTGACTCCCTTGAACCTGTCTTGAAGAGCAAAGATTTTCAAATAAAGGTTTACAATTAGAAATTGCCACTCTAAGCTCTTTTTCTATATTTAACTGAGATTTATATTTTGTCTTTAAAGTAGCCACAGCAAAAAATCCGGTTTCGCAAAGGTAGGTTGTTGAAAATGGTAATAGTAAATGAAATGCTTTAGTTTTTAGTGTAGAGAACTCATCATCCAAATTCAAAGCGTGATTCATCACTAAATTGTTTTTTGATTTTTCACTTGCCGTGAAGTCTATGCAGATTTCTTCTTCGGCAGTTGATAGACCTTCGGGAGTATTTGAAATGGGTCCCTAACCCATTCGTAACTTGCTATCAAGTTGAAGTCAGCAAGAAAATATTTTTATAATTCTTTGCCAGCATGGTTAAATGATTTTCAATGGTTGCAAAAATAACTTCCACGTGCTGTTATTCAGTCTTGTAAGTTTAAACACATTCATCCACATTTACAAACTTTTTTAGGTTTTTTTTGCTTTACATTCCTGTTCCACAATTAAATTTTTCTAAAAAAAACGTTAACTTTATCACTCGTATCGAACAATGTACTTGTTCCTTGGAGTTGAAGATTCTAGGTATTTAATTTCTCGAATATGTCGATCGAGTAGCTCAATTTCATTATAAATAAACCATCTCGAAACATCTTGGCTTCCGGTCGGTTTTCCTCTTCTGGAAAAGTGACGATTTCATTCCTTAATTCATAAACAAGTTGCAAAAATCTCCCACGTGGTAACCATCTTGACTCGCAATAAAATAGTGACGCTTAATCTACTGCAACCATGAATTTACATAGTACAGAAAACATTCTTAATTTTAGGGGTCTCATTTTTATATAATTTACTATTATTATCACCGACGTTAGGACGATATTCAAACCAGGACTTATTTCTTTGGATGCCAGACCTTCTCTATGGAGGCAGTGTGTCCAGATACACTCTTTTGTTTGAAAAAAATCTTGAGATTTTTGTTTCATAAGTGCTTGCACACTTAGGAATCTTCCAGACATTGAACGAGCACCATCTGTACCTGCACACTGCCTCGTTTAGAAAATCATTTAAGATACTAAATAATTCAAGTGCTGTTGCTTTGAGTTCAATTGCTTTACAGAATAGTAGTTCTTCTACTGCTGACATACCATAACAAAAACGAACATAGGCAATCAAATGAGCATCTTTATTGCTATCTGTTGCCTCATCAAGTAGAATAGAAAATAAATTGTCACGCAACTTTCCAAGAAACTGATGCTGTATATCTTCAGCTATGTCACCAATTAAACGGGCAAGAGTATCATTTGATAGAGGTATGGATCGAAATTGTTTAGCAAAATTATCTCCAAAAATAGTTTCTACAATCTCAATTGCAGCTGACAAAATAAGCTCTTCACCGATGTTGTGAGGCTTTTTATATCTGGATATTTTACATGAAACTTTTAAGAGGCAAGTAAAGCTTTTCATTCCTAGACAAAGTTTTTTTGAAATGTGATTTTTGCATTTGATTTTAATTTTAATTCGAAGAATTCTCGGGGTTTGCTAACGCACTCACTATGAAGCGTTTCTAAATTACATTTAAGTTTATTAGGTTTCATGTTGCCTGCTGCCAAAATGTTTGAGCGAATGATACACAAAGGCCTTTCTTCTACAAATACTTCAGTGCTGGTAAACCCAAAATTTAAACATTCTTCAAAATATTTTCTTGATTTTATCTTCGGAACCACTGTCGTCTGTGTACTTTCTGATGCTTCACTATAGCTTAATGCTCGCTTACGTCCACTTAAAAATTTATCTATGATTCTTTAAATATTCACTGTATAATTCTACTGCTATAATACTGTATAATATCTTTAATTGCAGATAACACGCAAATGACAATATACACATTCACGGTAGAGGTCACAGCACTATAAACATTCACGACTCGACAGACATTGGCGGAAACGAGATGCAACATTTATACCGGCCACGCAGACGTTCTAGAATGCTCAAGGAAAATCTATGCATACAAATTTTGAATATTGAATTGATATATGATATATTTGAAAATTAGAATTGATATATGCATTATGTGATTATGTCAACTAAATTAAATAGAAACTAATATTACGATTACAGCACGATTTCAGTGAAAATTATTGCATGGGGGGACGCGATGAAAATTGTGATTGAAAATTGGGTCGCAAATACTAAAAGATTGAGAAAAACTGCGGTAAGAGAAATAAAAATGCTTCAAGGTTTTTGAAATAAAAGTTTTGCTTGGAATATTCGGACCAAAGAAATATAAGTCAATTGTATAATTTAGACGGCTACACAACGAACGGTAACACATACACCCGAAAGATATATTGAGGTGACAGCATCGAGGTGAAAGAAATGGACGTATTAAGTTGCCGGGGTGGAAATAAAATGAATCGCTAAAGAATAATCAGCGCTTATCCGATTGGTGGGCTCCCACGGGATCAACCGAAACGTAGATGGGAGGATCTTGTTAGGTTTTAATGATTTAGGTTTTGATTGAATTCTTTAGAGGGAGGTTTTTTATATATAGATTGTTAGTTATCGGCATCGAACCTCCCGGTAAAGCTTTTAATTTATTTTATTTCGTAGCATATATATATATATATATATATATATATATATATATATATATATATATATATATATATATATATATATATATATATATATATATTATTCAGATATATATTTTGTTTTATAATAACTTCAAGATCGTTCATTTCTCCTTCAATTCTACAGTAACGCCAAATTCATTTGGTCAGAGTACGTTGTGAATTTAATTAAATTATTTAAAAAAAAGAAAAAAAAAGCTATCCTTAAATTATTTGTTGCATTAGTTAAGATTAGTGAAGTTTAATAGCTTGACTGGCATTAGATATCAATTAACTAAGAATGAATTACCCCAGTCAATCTATTAGGCGTTGTACTTCTGCTAACTATTAAATATTCAACTCTACCTTCCATGGTAATTTTATAGTTATTTAGGAATATTCCTGCTATGGCTGTAGAAATCCTAACTAGTAACAGAAATTGCTTCAAATGAATAATTCATCTTCCTTGTAAATTCTGCTAGCCTTGCATTATTCCGTAAAATGTTGCGTGCAATGACCGTACAATTTAAACTCATTTCAAGAGGACAAAAAATAAATTGATTTAATTATATGAGCGACCTAGATTAATCGTGTCCATTTAATTAACTAATGATTTACACCGTAAAATAGACAAAATTAATTCAGTTGCTCTAAGTATTATTAATTCTTCTCAATATTCTGGAATATTATCTTCATCCCGTAAATAAATTCAAGGGAATGTAAATTATATTGTTCTATTCATTTATTTAAAAAAATTCTTACAATCCTGCAAGTATCAAGTAGGACTGCTTTTTTAGCTACTTTCAAGCTCTGCAGGTCAAGATTGAGTTATATATATATTACATATATATATATATATATATATATATATATATATATATATATATATATATATATATATATATATATATATATATTACTTAATGCATAAGAAAAATTGGTACTGAATCACTTATTAACTATACTAATTATTAGTTTTAATATGATTATTTATAATTTCTTTTCTTTTTTAAAAGCATAATAATTTTCCGAAAATTCAAATATATCTAAAAATCTATTAGTATAACATTTTTCTTATACATTTGATACATCAATAGATCAGAGGTAAGCTGTCAAAGTTTTACAGGAAAGCTAAAAGAAGTTTCAGATCACCTTGTATTTCGTGTTGTGGTTAGTGGCCAATCTTTATATTTGAAGAGTTGCACTTTTCAATACCCTTTTAGCTTATTTACGATATTTTCTCCTAGGAAAATATGGCCAGAATAATGCAAATAGCTTACCTCTGACGTACGGATATGTACAAATAAAGCTAATTGATTTAGCAGAGCTGCAACAATAACAAGAATACCAAGAACCAGGTAAACAAAATTCATACCTTTGAAAATGCTTCATAAATGTAACCATTGCAGAGTAGTACTTACCTGTAACAAAAATAAAACAATATTATATTTAAATAAAAGAATAATTATTTTAACACTGAGAAAATTTGATAGTTATATATAAATATATCCGAATCCATCACTCTATGTTATCTAGTGATTTAATCGGATAGAGATACTGAAAGGTTATCTAATTGTAAGTAAATTACGGAATGGGATGGGGAAAGGGAAAAAAATGGAGACAAAGAATAAGGTGGACAGATGAAGTGGAAGAATACATGACAGGACAAGGTATCAGGGAAAAACGAGAGTTGGAAGGAGAAAATGAAAAAAAATGGAGCATATTTAGGTTAAAGAAAACCAAACTAGTGGAAAATTCCAAGTAAGAAAAAACTGTTCACAGTTTATTAGTATTTTATTTCCAACTACGTGTTAGTTCATCGAGCAGAGCTGATATTGCCATTTGACGTAGATAGATATTTACGATTGATCAAAATTGATTGTTTGGCATATAATCATCATAATTATTGCATTCAGATTCTACAAGGAGTTTGAGATGACTCAAGATCGAAATTTGTTAAGTATGTATGCTTTAGCAGATGTTATGCTCATATCGACGTGTATCATGTGATTTATCATAAAAGGCTATTTACAATACTAAGTATTCAACACTGCATACAAAAAGAAGATAATATTTTGCATACATGCACGATTTTTGCGTGTGCACAAATTGTGTGCATATAAATCCTTAAGTTATTCCTCTATGTTCAAACAGATTTAGTTTTGGTGTTATCTTTTGTAACTTCTTTGAGAAATATTTTTCTATAATAATATTGTTCTTCTAAGATAGATCAGGCTAAAAAGGCTTTGATAAGTGAGTAATATCGACCGCTAAAAACTCGAGACAGGTTCAAAACTAGCGCGATTGACTGTCACATTTCCCGTCTTATTTCATGCAAATATCAGATTGATGATATTATAACTCTTAGTTAATAGTTATGATAAAATTTAAGAGTTGCAACCGGAATAGAACTTCTAATGGGGTCCCAATCTTTTGAGCATCTCTTTCCATCAGCCTCATACAATCGGTCAATAGATTTACTAGAATTACTAAATTGATCAGTAAACTTATTGTAGCTGAGAATATAGATAGAACGCGTTCATAAAGAATTAAACACTTCATGTAATGTTGCTGATATTCTATTGTTAGTACTTTCAATTTGGATTTGTTCAGAAACATTTGTACGCAGATAGCCGTGGTTCTAAAAAGCACATTAGTAAGGCAATGCAGACTCTTAACGATAGATTGGAGAGAATTTGTTTAAAATGCAAGTACCTAATGCCATCAATACTGAAAAAATAAATAATCGCTTAACGAACTATCAACTTCCCGACAACCGATGAATAGATTGCGACAATCGGTCAAATGTGGTAGCATGCAAAAAAACAATCCATAATACATATAATTTAACAGAAAGATAGTCAACGCTATAACATGACAATAAATATTGCAGTTTAATAATGATAATAAATATTGTCATTGTTATAAACATTGTTACTGGGGCATATTAGTAAGTGCATTAGTTAAAATTCATGTACATCTGAAAAATATAATAAAACGATTTACTATTCAGAAAAAAATAAGTCAATAAAAATCCATGAGCAACAACACAAAAAACAAAAAAAAAACATTCGCGTTAAACACTTCGCCACGGATAAACATAATCAGAACCTCCCGGAGAGGAGAGGAGCTGCCATAATTAATATCACGTCAATTAAATAATTGAAGATTTCATGGAAAAAGGGAAAGAGTCACCCACAATGCATTTCAAGAAAATAGTTTTATAGTCTGATATTCTTTAAAAAGAAAAAAAATATCCGTGAACAGCAAAATTCCGTCATTTAAGTCGTATTTTCACTAAAATGAATATATTATAAAAACGGGGGAGTGAGAAAAATGTTGAGACCCACAAAAGACAGTCCCCTAACATACGGAAATTTACCCATATTTGTATAATATTGTTCTGCCTATCCGCTGTCCTTCGATACAGAAAACCCTTTATACTGAATTTCAGCTTATTTGACCCAACAGGAGCCGCCGGAGTTGAAACAGACAGGTTTTGAGCGAAAATCGAAAAACCCGAGGGAGTGGGGGTACCAAGTTGAAGCCTCCAGAAGATACTTCCCTAACACCAACTCAATTCACAAACAAATTTTCAGCCCTATGAACTAATATGGTGGAGCTTTAGAGATGCGCAAAATTTTAAAAACGCCGAAATTTCAGGTAAACATTCCGAAATTTTTACTGGAATATATCCATTCTTTAATGGTATCGTTCTGCCTGAAGAAATTCCTACATAACGAATTTCAGCTAATTTGGCCCAAAGGGGACCGTTGGAAATTGAAGGTTGGAAAAAATGTGATTTTCTCCTTAAAAGTAAAATTTTAAAATTAGAATCATTAAAATCTGTGAAAATCTAACAAATACAAAGCGAGTTAAAACAAAAGAAAGAGAAAAAGGCCGCATTCAAATCCAGCATTTGTTATTTAAGATACTTATTGTTTCAGAAAACATATTACTGAAGTCTTTGGCATCAGTTTTTGAAGTCGACGGCACAATTGAGGTTTTCTGAAGAAAAAAGTCCCTCAACCTATTTTATATTTTATTCAGGCTTTTTTTCAAAATTTTGATCATAATATCATATTTTGTTTTATTACAGTTAATAATTATTTTTGAAAAAAACAAATGATTTATCTATGATTCAGACTAAGTACAAAGTAATTTTTTTTAATAATTTCGATAAACCTGATTACTTAAAATAAACTCACGAATATTCATCTAAATCCAGTTCAGTGTTTTTGAAAAAAAATACGAATGTTTTTATGACTAAATCTCAAAAATTGACGAATAAAAATATTATCAAAGTTATAATGCTGTTAAATTTCTAATATCACTATTTTGAATTATACATAACTGAGCATTGTGATCGAAATAAATTAAATACTTGGTTGACACAAAAGTTTTGTACTGTACAATAAAATTGTATTTAAAATATAACAACTTACAGTTCAGTCTTGAGTCACCTATCAGCCAACTCTTGAAAACCGCACAGGTACCAGTCTTTCTTTATCTTTTGATTCGAAGAGCTCACGAACACCGTTTTCGGTTTTTCGGATTTTCCTTAACTGCCCTTTCTGTAGCCTCAATGTTTCACTCAGATGGCCACCCAGAACGTGGTTCATCTTCAAGGGTGGTGCCGCCACTTTTAAAACGCCCAAACTAACCTTGTGCAGTCCTTTCATTCACAACATCCTGCCCTTCCACTTCGCATATTTTTCTAGCAGCAGCCACTCCAGTAAATCTTTGTTTCCAATAGTGCCGCAGAAGTACGCGAATTAAAAAAAATGTTTGAATTCATATTTAAAGGTATTAGTTTGAAAGAGATGCGATAACTGAGTGAGCAATTGTTGTTTGAAAGATTCTCTTTCTGATAAACATGGCTAGTTAAGGAATTAAGCTTGATAAGGAACAGAACGGATAATCAAACAATTCCACTCAAGGATCGACAAAACTTTTGTGTCATCCAAGTAATTTTTTTTTTTAATTCATAGTTTCTGAACCCAGAAATTCAATAATCGTACTAAAATTAGACATCTATTAATAATTTAATTTGTATCTCCTGTCCATCCGACTGTAGAAAGGGTATCAAGATCATTGGATAAGTTACGAAATTCAATTTTGTACACCTAAGACTAACAGAATTTCCAAACAAATCACTGAGGCATAAATCAATTTTTGTCTTTAATTAATTTCTAACAGGGATTTTCTCAGCATTGGATGAACTGCCTGGCCGATTGGAATATAGGCTGGTTGGAACGCCATCATTTTTTTTTTAGTCGATTAAGGAATTATGAATTGCACAATGTGAAATTATTTCACCAACTTATGAAGTGACAATTCTTTTTTTATCGTTTTAGTTATTGTTATCTAAATATTTAATAGCTACCGGCCGTAATAAAAACTGGCAATCAGCAAATTTTCTGAACGCTTACTAAATAATGACATGTCAAGTATGGGGGAGACCAGTGTTGGGAAAAATATAGTTCCAATTCTAATTCCTTACCCATTACTGTCATTTGGAGTTGCATGAATAAAATTACTTGATGGACCACTATAATTGTAATTTTGGACCACTTTTTAATTTTTTTCACAGCGTTTATCTATGAAGAGAACGTCCGTAAAGGTTTAAATATTTATGCTAAAGCATATAGTTTCTGTCTAAGCTTCAGATTTTAAGGTGTGAAGAAAAGAGAATAAAGTAATTTCAGTCGTTTGTTACGATACTTCCGTTTCATTCTAACAGGCAGTATCCAAACGAACAGTCCGCACAATGACCGTCTAAGAAATTAGGTTTTTACCAATATAGACAGGCGTACAGGTACTTCTGAAGCGTAAATCATATATATTGCGATTATTATTTTCATTATTATTTATTTTTAGAATAATAAGAATATACACATTCTCTTTCAGCATTATTTTTTTGGAATAATCAGTTCGACTCTAGCAGAAGAAAACAGAAGGATGTTTATACTTGGAATTCTCCTTAAAACGAATATTTTATTCAGAAAATGCGAATCTTTTTCTCTAGATCATCTTCTTCCTCTCTAATTATACTTTTATTTTTTCTCGATAAATGAATATTTAAAATTGTCTCTTCTCTCTTTTCTTCGAGGATTGACGTTCTTGCCGCTAAGCACTAGTGTATATCTCCATTGTTAAATATAGCACCGTACTTCAAACTCCGATTTATTTCAGAAAAAAAACAAGAGAGTGATTTTGTAAGATGTCTTAGAATGAAATATTACTACTAGTACATTTATTTTTTAAATGCTATCTTTTTCAACGGGGAAACCAATGTTTTATGGAAAACACACGAGACTAAAAATATAATTTAAAAAATGTAATTCAGCCGCAGTTATCGTCTTGTGTTAAATCATAGGATCTCTGTTTCTGATAAACTACACTTTGATTTTCTGAGATATTTTGGGGTGTCAGTTAATCAGTTTGGAATCATAAGGGATACTAAGAGTTTGGAGACAAAATCGTTATGGCATAAGCATTCGAAGTATGATCCGTTCCAAGACGATAATATAGATAAACCTAAGCAAATTAGATCAAATTTCACGGTTACGGTTGTTGTGATGTGCGGGGAAACAGTTTGATTTTTGTCTGTATTAGGCATTAATAATAAGATTTCGATATTTATTTATTTATTTTTTTCATGAGCCTTATCATAACTTTTCACCTCTTAGTAAAAACTTACTACAGAGCCAAATACTGAATGCGAAAAACTTTTTATGGTTAAGAAATGCGGTGTCATTCATGATTTTGGTCAGTCTTAAGCTATAATTTTAAGATTTTTCTCGATAATTTTTAAGATTTTGCCATAAATCATTTTTTTTTTCTTTCCAAACTACTGAATTTAATTCGATCCAAATTCATTTGGCCCTACTAAATATAATAGCTATTTAAAAATCATAAAAAGTGAAGATTATTTTAAAAAAAGATAATATGATCAGCACCCATGCTCTACAACTAGGTTTACTTCCTAAGAGTCGATCCACAGTTTACATTACACAATAAACAAATTATCTGCAACAACCGAACTCGAACCCGGGCCTATTATATCAAACAGAAAAGTTTGTACTGGTTTCTTCTCGCATTGAACTAACAATGAACGAAAGATAGGCAGCTTCATTGTTAGTTCAATGCAAGAAGAAACCAGTAAAAAATTTTCTGTTTGATATAATCCATTTAAACCTTGGTGAGTACCAACATCTATTTGATTTCTTGTCTTAATTAAATTCATAATTCATAAATGTTTTATAATACTGATTTATATTAATTTAATTTAATATACATAATAATACCAAACTATATTTTGAATTGCTTATTTTTGAATTGTTTGCGTGTTTTTAGAACTGAAAATGAATGCATAACATTTGAAACTAGTTTTCAATAAAACAAATTTATAGAAGTGTCAAATAATTTATCAATCCCTAATTAGATTGATCCTTTTATACCATCATGCGGATGACAACTGGTTCTCTTTATTCTTTCTCCTTGACATCACCGAGCTTCGCATGGACGGGGAAAAGTGATACCAGGGCAGCTGGGGTCCAAACATGATGGCTGACCAACCTCAGAAACTAATTATTTATAAAGAGGTGAAATCAGCGACGAAGAGGAATGAAATTGTCATATTAGCATTTTTCAAGTAGAAGTGTTGCCGCCATTCTCTTTGTACAGGATCCTTCTAGAATCAACTTAAGTGTTTTTGCTTCTTAGTGTTTTTCCACTATGCCTAATCTTTTTGCTTATAGCCGTCTTAATTCCTCTTCAGACCACCTTACAGTTATAAAATATTGTTCCAAAAGTTTTAAAACGACACATAGCATTATACATAGGTAACAATCGAATTGAATTTAAATTTCACATTGCATGTACACAAAGTTACTTAATAGTTATTAAATATAATAATTAAATAATTACAATCTTAAGAATGAAAAGTATTCGTACGGTGGTGGTTTATACATCTATAAAATGTATTTCGTAGCATTCGTTTCTAACAAAGCCTTTTTTCTAACACCTCTACTAAAATCATATTCCAGGTTGATTTTAACATTTACAATTTTTCTAGACCTACCTTTCCAGATTTCTTCTAAATCCTGGTTTTGGACACTCTATTTTCATCTTTCTCGTATGAAAAATTATCTAAGCTTTTTCTCTTTTTATTGTGAAACTAAACGTTTTCCATTATCCTACAACAAACGTTTATGTCTTACTACAATACATTAATAGGATACTGATTCCGCATATGCCGTAAGCGAATGATTTTAATTTTATGAAATGATATATACGATAGGATTTTTCAAAATAAAAAGACGTAAATCCTAAAAAAGTTATGACCTTGCTCGGTGGGATGAGATAATGCAATGTCAAATGGTGCGTAAAGTTATTCTTTTTTTTATGAGAAGACCAGTCATAAATTGTTTATGCCCGTCTTATAATATCGAACTCGCTCATTTTCCCATTAATAATTTTTATGCTTAGCACTCGGATTTCCCGTTTATTGCACATTCTGACCTTTTCGAAAATATAATATGGCGGGCCATATGTGACGTCAAAATTCATAATGTAGATTAATTTTGTGAATCATTTTTGAGAGGAGAGTGGAATATTTTATAAAGTATGAGAATGTAAGTGATCATTTTTTTTTTTTATTCATTTAAGTCCTAATTCGCACCAGTAACAGAAGAGTAGTGAGTATCAGTGAGTTTATTTGATGATAAGATGGTTGTGAAACATGAGGCATGACAACAATATCCAGTTGCAACTCTATCCGAGCTTGATATGAGGACCGTAATTCATGGAAGATCTCTTATCCTGTACTTTTATAGCTGACTCCTCGCATTGATGGGCATGCCAGCTATATCCATATTTTTATGGTCTGTCCGTTATAATAAAGTTAGTCGGTTGGTATGTCTGCTTGGTTTATGATGGAAGCGAAGAAAAGTCTGGGTAGGTCGATCGTTGGTTGATGTGAGTCGCATTGTAGATTTTTATTATTTACGTGCATAGCAGATACTGTTATTAGTTTTTGGATTGAAAATTAAAAAGAAATAATCATTAATTGCTCATTTTTGATCAAATCAATCAATCAATCGGCGCGATAACCCATTACTGGGTCCTGGCCTCCTCAAGCAGCTTCCGCCAGTTCGTTCGGTGAAGTGCAGCTGTCCTCCAATTCCGAACACCAAACAGGGTCCTTTAATCCTCTACAAAACCGTCAGATCATCAGAGTTTTGGGCGGCCTTTCGGTCGGGTTCTGTGCAAGTCCTCATCGAGGAGTTTTCTTGGGATCTCCCATCCTGGCGACGTGGCCCGCCCAACGAAGCCTGCTGAGCTTAATCATTTTTGCGACATCAGGCTCACTTAACAGTGAATACATTTCTCCATTCGTCCGCCTTCTCCACGTTGCACCATTTTGTAAAGGGCCATAGATACGCCGTAATATTTTTCTTTCAAAAATTAAAAGGTCTCTTTCATCCGCCTTTGAAAAAGCCCAGGTCTCAGATCCATAAGTCAACACTGGCCTAATCAGCGTCTTGTACAGTCTTGTTTTAGTGGTTCTGGAGATTAAGCCACTTCCTAAATGACGACGCAGTCCAAAATAGCAAAGATTGGCTGATGTTATTCTCCTCCTTATTTCAGACGAAACATCATTCTTCGTATTCATTTGTGATCCCAACTACGAAAATTCGTCGACTTACTCAAAAGAGTATGGCCCGAACTGGACCGTTATTTAATGGAGACCTCTTGTTTAACCAACCACCATTTATTTAGTTTTTGAGGAGTTGACAGCCAGCTTCATAGCAGCATCCGCTAGATCAAGGAATGCTTCTTCTACAGCAGCTTTTGATCTTCCTGCAATGTCAAAGTCATTTGCGTAACCCAGGATTTGTATCGTGCGATTGAGTATTGTGCCGCCACTCTGGATTTTTGACTCCCTGACAGCCTATTCCAGACCTATGTTGAAAAGGAGACAAGCGAGGGAATCTCCTTGTCTAACACCATTATCTGGGATAAATCCCTCAGATAGATCTCCCTGGACCCGCACCACACATTCAATGTTTGTCATTGTAAGCTTCAGCAGTCGAATAAGCTTAGTTGACGTTTAGGTCTTTCATCGCTTGATATAGAGGTTCTCTTTGAATGCTGTCATAGGCTGACCTCAAATCCATAAATAAGTGGTGAGTGGGGATCTAGTATTCTCTGCTTCTTTCTAAAATTGTGCGTAAGGAGAAAATCTGGTCCGTAGTCGACTTTCCATTACGGAATCCACATTGATATTTGCCTAGCACCCTTTCAACATGAGGCAACAGTCTTTTTTTTTTTTTGGTTGGCTCTACAAACCTTCTAAATCTTTGGCCGCGCGATGTGGTGTTCTTACAGGCATTTATTGCTTGCGGTAGAACAGACAGCCTGGAGGGGGTCACCCAACCTCACGTTGCTGCGAACCATGGATTCCATGGCAGGCTGCCCATTGCTCCATAACCGGTCCCTTTGGGGCCAATTAGTCAGTGTCCTTCCCACCGACTTACTCGGGTTCAAGGACAGTGACAAATTGGTCTAGATCCACGGATTATGGCTCCTCGGGGTCAGCAGGCGCACGAGGACCTATATTTCTTTCCCCGAAATAGACTGTCCATGGACCAAACCTCCGGGCGGCTATTTTACGTCCTGGGAAACCACAACGCGATTCACAATTAAGGTACACGGGGTAGGGTCATCACTCCTACGTCCGGTCTGTGTGAGTAGCCTCCAGTAGGCTGATGAGCCTCACATACCCGGGGAGGAGGGGTGATTAATTGATAATGAATAAGTGATTAATTAATATGAATTAAATTAATATTAATTAAATCAAATTAAATTGATTCGAACTCACAAGCTTTGGGTTTGTAAGTAGGTGCACTTTTTCAAGCGCGTTACGTGCTAGGCCACCCCGACCTCTGGCAACAGTCTTTGGTACAATATATTTGAAAATATTTTGTAGGCACATGGGAGGAGAGAGATGCCCCGATAGTTACTTCATTCAAGTAGATCTCCCTTTTTATGGATCGGACACAGTACGGTTTTATTCCAGGCTGTCGGGATCACTTCACTAGTCCAAATCATAATAACTAGGTTGTGTAACATCTTCAGAAGTTCATTCCCTCCTTTCTTAAATAATTCAGCCGGAAATTCGTCGAAGCCAGGTGACTTGTTGTCCTTTAGCTTGTTTAAGGCTTCAGAGAGCTCGTCTTCATCTGGGGGCTCGATTTCATCTTCAGGAGTTCTTGTAAGATCAGTAGCTTCCTGATGTAGGTCCTGTCCCTGATTAAGCAGCTGGTCGAAGTGGCTGTTCCATCTTCTTAGTATTTGTGTCTTCTCATTTAACAGGAATCCATCCAAGACTATGCGAGTCGGGACTTGGGAGGTTTCGGCCGCTATTCACTTTTTGGTAGAATTTGCGACACTCGTTAGAGCTCCTTAGTTCCTCAATTTCCTCCAATTCTTTGTTTTCCCAAGCTCTTTTCTTCCGTCGATGTGTGCGTTTTTCTTCCCTTCTTCGCTGCCGGTAGTTATCAACCGAGGCTCGAGTGTGTCTATTTTGAATCATGATCTTATACGCCTCATTTTTCATTTGGGTGACTTGGCTACACTCTTCATCAAACCATGGCGATCTTCTCTCTATCTGATGAGGACCAATTGTTTCTGCTGCTGTCTCAAACGTTCTTTTCTGAACAGCCATCCACATCCCGTTAACATCCGTATCTATTGCAGGTGATCTATTGGCTATGTTTTCATTAATTTTATTAGCGTATCTTTCACATGCTTCGGGCTCTTTAAGTTTCTGTGTGTTTATTTTTGATACGTTTACAAAAAAAAAAAAAGGTGAACAAAAACCCTGCAAAGTATTACACAACGGCTAATTATATGTTATTTCCAAATAGTTATGTATCCAAAAATATCTGGTGTGCCCACACACATACGACTTTCCCTTTGCCGATTTGGGTTAAAGTCCAATTCAAAAATTGTTTACTATTTCGTTGCTAATATTAGTACGATTAGTTAATTTTGTATGTTAAGCATTATATGCTTAACCGGTTTCCATGGAATTATCGTCCCTATCGATATCCAATTACCGTATATGCAAAAATGGGATATTGATATTCGTCACTATAAAATGTTCCAGTTGAGGTACGCATTGTGGTACTATTGTAACTACTGTAAAGTCTGGAATTGCTTACCCTCAAAAGTTGACACCTCTTGTCTTTTGGAGATTAGGAATTCAATACTTTGCCAAAAGGCGTACCTCAACTAGCGCTTTTTAAAGTGACGAATATGAATTTTTGCATATTCGATAGTTGGACATAGTACGGACATATGTGCAGAATACTTTATATAACATGTGTAAAAAAGTTAAATCTCTACTAATACTGGTTCATTTTCGAGGATTATTTTTGTTTTGAACCTTATATATTAAGAATGATCCTAACAAAAAACAAAATAAAATTATTTGTCTTCATAAATGGCAGAGGCGTTGCAGGCACGGAGTACCCGATTTTGTCCGCATGCATCAGGGACCGAAACCCTACAAAACAAACGCTAAAGCAACAAAATCGGTTCACCCGATATTAATTCTTTTATTAGTACTTTGGTATAAAACACTTTATATTTTTCCTCAATCTTCATAAATAGCCGGGATATGAGCATATGAAATCTCTAATCGGCCACCATTTTAAAATGAAAAGGCGGATGATAATGCCAAGTTCCTATGATCATCCTGTCCTCTAACTTTGATGACAAATATCAAAAAAATTGGCTCAGTAATCTTGGAGAAAAGCCGCAGCAGGCGGACATGAGGCGAACGAATTTTTTTTCTTTTTTATTCGATTTGTGGATTCTAGGTATCATGAAATGTAAAACCTCAAATTTTGATGAGTATTTTTTTTTTCATGACAGATTATAAAAGTTCATTATTGAGTATAATTAACAAAAAAATATTGTAAATCACAAGCTCCTGCGCTTACAGTTTATGAAAATACTCAACCAACCCACATCTATTATCCACCGTATTCAAAGAGAATGCTTGTTACTTACTGTTCTTGCAAATTGTTTTTTTAAGTATTTACATCATCAGCGTGACTGCCGAGTAAGAACCGTGTGGACAATGGAAAAACATCACTACAAATTGCTACTCATTATTTTGGCTTTGTCATAGGAGGGTTTAAGAAAACAGGCACGAAGTAGAAACTTATGAAAAAATATGACAATCCGGTTCGTGTTGGAGAAAAGTATATTAGTTTTCCAGATTTAAATTGAAATTGCTATTTATAAATAATTAATAATTAACTACAGAATACTGAATAAAACATAGATATCATATAGTCTCTGACTATGTGATTAATTAAAAAATTAATACTTTTCATGATAGCAGTTTTAAAATGCTGTAAGTTATTATACCAAGCTTTATGTTGTTTCCAAAAAAAAAAAAAAAAAAAAAAAAAAATACAAGTTTATATGATTTTTTTTTTTGGTTTTAAACGCTTTGGTCATACTGATTCCATAAGGTTATTTTTGATGTATCTTCATAAACGATTAAGATGTGGGAGTATAAAAACTTTAATCGGCCGCCATATTGAAACGAAATGGCGGATGGTAATGTCGAGGATCATCCTGAGGTGATATCTTTGGTGCCAAATCTGAAAAAAATTATAGGCCTATTTGCCTCGGAGTCGGTGGAAGGAGTTTTTTTCTCGATTTTTTTTCAAGTATTGAAAGGGGGAAGGTTAAATTTTTCTCTTGGTCGATTGGAAACATTCGTTACTGAAAATAATAAACTAGAATTACAAACTGAGGTATAAAGAAGACAGTAACAGTAACAGTACAGACAGTAAAAGAAACAGTTTAAGTACACCCTCTCGGCATTAGAAAATATCTCATTCACCATCTCACAACAAGCCTAAGTTATTGGTGAAGACTGTTTAATGATAATCAAATGAAAATATCTGGTGTGGAGATCGCATGTCTTCCTTGTACGCCTAATAAACTGAAAATCGGTGGCTCAAAGAGTCCTCCTGCATTTGGTTACTAGTTTCTGAAGATAGCAGTATCTCAAAAACGACAAACGGCATTGCGACGTCTAGTGGCGTCGGTTACTTGTGTCCTGAGTCGTAATTCTGAATGTGGTAGACTCAGAATTTTATATTCTAAAACCTTTATTTGACGCTTTTATTCCTATAGTTGATAGAGAACCATTTAAAAAATGTTTCCATGGGGTCTCTTTCCGTTAGATGTCGTTTTCTTTCAGAAGGTAACAAGTTCCCAAAAGATTTCTTCGTGTTTCGTACAACATTAGAACTGTCAATGCCACTAGATAAAGCATTGGAAATCGACGGTTTCGATATTTTAACTTATATCTTATTCTCCTGCCGCAAACTTGTTCAGCTCACAAATTAGGAGGAAAACAAGTATATTACACTCAATTTTAACACTTAAAACAAGTAATAAAATTGTTTAATAAGAGTGAAAAAAAAATCGTGTTTGCAACCTTTATCGCCGAACCATATGATCTCTGTATTTAATTTTAAAATAATTTTCGATTAAGTTTATAGTTAAGTATCCCTTCCGGCTCTCCAATTTTAACCAAAATCTAGTATATTATTAATATTGATATAAAAGTCTGATTTACCGAATTTGAGATGCTTTGCATTATATTTTAATATTATTTTTGAAGAAAGGCTAATATGACCTTCAAGTAAAGTACCACATCTGGTTTGCCAGTTTTAATCAAAATCTATTATGTTATTTATATCAATGTGTAAGTCTTATGTATCAAATTTAAGAAGTTTTACCTTTGATTTTAATGTAATTTTTATGAAAGTTTATTATGACCTTCAAGTAAAGTACCATTTTCGGTGATCATGTAGTGACCAAAAAGGGAGGTTTAAAACTATATTTTACGGTGATCTCAAATATAAAATTTTAACGTTCTATGGCTAACAGTTTTTGAGTTATGCGAGATACGTACGAACGAACGTAAATACAGATGTCACGACAGTTAACAAATGCTATTGACCCATGGAGTATTTGTTATTAAATATGGTTTATAACCCAGGAAGTTATTGTTATGTTTCCTGGTTATCAGCGTTAAAACAAGTTCTATTTCCTTAATCATCCCTTCTCCTATTGTATGTATAAAAGCCTTTCTGAAAGGGACAGATCAATCAGTATCATAATGTTAATTAGAATGTAAGAACTAGTATTAGAATAAGTATTTAGAATGCAAGGTAGAATAAGGTTATGTGAGACACTCTCACTATGTTTAGCTTTAAGTCTAGTTATAATATCTTTAGAGTCTATCTGTAGTTAAACACTCAGTAGTTCATTATTTATATCATGTAATTTTGTACACTGTTTAATAAAGTATTTTCTAAGGCTTACACTCACCGAAATTGTTAATTGTACGAACGTACGAACGTACGTACGTACAGACGCCACCACGAAACTAGTCAAAATGGATTCAGGGATGGTCTAAATCGATATTTCCGTTGAAATCTGAAAATCGAAAATTTTCGCGATTACAATACTTCCTTTACTTCGTACAAGGAAGTAAAAATATATAAATATTCACATATTATAAATATGTTTAGCTTTAAGTCTAGTTATAAAATCTTTAGAGTCTATCTGTAGTTAAACACTCAGAAACTCATTATTTATATCATGTAACTTGTACTCTGCTTAATAAAATTATTTTTAAGACTTGCATTCATCGACTTTGTTAATTCGACGATACTAGTCAAAATGGATTCGGGGATGGTGAAAATGGATATTTCCGTTAAAATCTGAAAACCGAAAATTTTGGCGATTAAAATATTATCTTTACTTCGTGCAAGGAAGTAAAAGTTATCGAAATAATAAATAATAATAAGTTTATAAATTGTTTAACCAAATCTATCTTCACAATTAGCATCATTGATAAATACAAAAATATTTTGTATTACTTCCTTTAAAGAGTTACGGCCAAAAGAAAGCTAAAAAAAAAAGTAACTGAAATCACAGTTCTTCAGTTTCCAAGTTGAACCGACGTCTACGATTCCGAAGTTCTTTTCAAAATATGAAGAACAAATACACCACAAAGTAATAAAGCTGTAGCTACAAACGAAGCCAACCAATAACAAATTTTCAATTTTTTTATAAAGTCCAGCTACATATATTTTTAAAATTAACTATTTTTAGAAATATTTTTTGTGTTATAAAATTTAACAAAACATCACGCGACTCTTGCATTGTTCACCCTGAAACGAACAATACATTGTGATGATTTATAAGCGTCAAAAGACCAGCTCGAAAATAAATTATTTTTCCTAACACAATAAAAATGAAGTTTTAATGAACATAGAGTTAAATATTTAACTGGCACACTGTGATACTTCCTCTCCCTGCACTGCGGCCATTAATCATGCATATCAATTGGCATATATTATTGATCGCTGTTTCATTGTATATCGTAATTAATAAAAATTAAAAAAAAAGAAAGATTTCCAACAACTGTATTATCACAAAATATGCCACAAAACAAATATCTTTCTAAAGTATTTAATAAAAAGTTTTAGCAGTGTATTCTACAAACTTTTTAGAATTATAATGCTATTACTTTATAAG
Organism: Rhaphigaster nebulosa; assembly: GCA_948150685.1. Lineage (NCBI taxonomy): Eukaryota > Metazoa > Arthropoda > Insecta > Hemiptera > Pentatomidae > Rhaphigaster > Rhaphigaster nebulosa. Next base: position 102,043,828 of record OX411309.1, on the reverse strand, counting down.
AGGTACGCCACTCAAAATAAAACAAAACTATGAGACGATCCTTTACAAAATCGTGTAAATAAAATGCCTTTGGCAATTTTTGAGCCATCTAATTATTTTTTTGGCGTAGAACCTAATCCTTCTAAAGGGCTTGAACTGTGAATTCATATATAGTATATTTGAGAAAACAAAAATAAGAAAAAATATATTTTTTTCTACATTTTTTATTTACCTTCTCTACTCTTAGGTAACTAAGGAAGTAATAAAGAAACAAAATTATAGAAATATAAAAAAAACAAGTCTAATTGGTTAAGAAATACACAAAACCTTTTTGTATAAAAAATAATATGTAATGCTCATTGTACGACTAATAAATTAATACAAAAATCTGCTAATGACCCAGAAAATTTACATAACCTTAAAAAAAAACATAAAGACTTTTTCTTAATCATATATGTAAATTTTTCCTTTGCCTTAACTTTTCTAGCTCGTCTTCTGAAATTCTGAAAATCATTACGCTTCATGAAATATGTTATTGATATCCTAGCAATAGGATCAAGGTCTAAAAAATGAGGATAGGAAGAAATAAACACGTTACCCGAAATCCCAGAGGGAATCCTTAAAAGATAATTCGATTAAAATTTTTGCCTAAAAAATTCTTGTCTCGGTTACTTTTGTTTTTTCTTTGAGACAAGTCGAATGGGAAAATAGGTAAAATTTATTTTATGAGCGATTTTAATTTAAATGAATAATATAGTCACTTTATTGGGCTGCAAATTAATAGAAATGGTTAATGAATTATACTAATAGAGTATGGATTTGAAACGTTTAATTATTTTTATATTGAAAAACTATTGGGCCACGTAAAAAAATCATTTCATATTTTTATCACTATGACCATAAGTATGGTAGAGCAAGGAAATAATAACGTTCGGATAATAACGATCGGATTATAAAGTTTGTCTGTTTGTTTCTTCTTTTAGACAAGTAAAAGGTCAAACATTTAATTTTGCACAGGAGAGATCAAAATTTAAAGTTTCAGTAAAAAACAAAACAAATACGTATAAATAGTTTTGTGAATTGCAAATATGTGATAATAAAAAGAAAATATCCGAAGAGCATAAAATTGCAAGATAAGTCATGAATATATTCAGTATTTTGTTTCTTGAAAACAGGAAATTTTATGGCAGCCTCGTATAGTTCATCAAGTATTTCCACGATGTTAGGTATCTAAATAATGATTTTATACAATATTAAAATTAGGTACAATAAACGAAGCTTTAGATATACTATAAACGAATGCATTACTTCCAGTTTCAATTTTCTTTTATAGTTTATGAAGAGTCAGATAGATAGATATCTTTAAAAGATCGATTTTGACATAAAACAAGATGGAGTGATGTCTGGCTCTGAACATGATTTTCTAGATCCAATCCCATCCCTTCTCTACTTCCTCTAACCCGTTCTAGTCATTATTTCATAATATCGGAAATAAGATAGTACACATATTATTGAATAAAAAACTAAATAATTTATTTGAAAGAATGGATATAAAGTTCTTAAAATAAATATATATATATATATATATATATATATATATATATATATATATATATATATATATATAAGGCGGTGTTAGGTACGAGCGTTTTCAGTTACATATTCATTATTTTAATATTAGGAATTTTTTTTTTTTAATATTTATTATTATGAATTTTTTCCTAACGCATAGATTGAAGAATTTCCCCAGATTAGATTGAAGAAGCACAAAACAAACATGTTTTCAATGCCACAGAAATATAAAAAAAAAAAACTGAATCGGAACAAAATGGGAGAGGCCTTTTTTTTTACGAAACGTTATATAACCTAAAAAATAAAAATTGAAATTAGTAATTTTCAAATTTGTAGGAACCGAAAATTTTGTAATAATATTTACTTGACTATTTTCGTAGCATAATATTGTTGTTTTAAATAATATTAGAACATGGATTAAGAAATAAAAATATGTGAAATAAATGATAATTTACACTTAACAGGTGTTTGAAAAAGAACGTCGCAACACTTATCACTGCTGTTTTTTTTTTGTTTTTTTAATCTTTCGTATATAAATAAGTCTATATTTATACTTCATCAGATTTATTTTTAAATGATCCAAAAATTAAATTTAAGTATCAATTATTTGAACCAGTAGATATTTGTACATAATTGAATGATTTGCATAGGTTTGACAGAAAACATCCATTGGTGCTATCAACAGGTTTCCTGAAAACATTCCACTATGAGTAGCCGTGTCGTATTTTCATATCATGAATAAAATTTGTGAGGAAAAGTGGGTAAGGACATTTGAATAAAATCAATTTCTGTTGGAATCCTTCTGGCCGGTTTCCCATCCTTTATGGGAACCCATCCATGGACCATGGAGAACGCATATAGCTGGTCCACGGGAGGTTCCCAACTTCACTTCATATAATATTTAGCTAATGCAAAAGGGGAGCCTTGTTACATCACTAGGTAATGGTCGAGCCCTCGTCAAACATTCATAAAGTCATTTGAAATGTCCCCTGCTATAGAAGGCCGATTATTCATTCAATACGGCCGAGATGCCCTCTTCTTCGCTGGAGTAAAATCTGAGTTTGCATTGACATTGATGAGTATGAAATTCGTTCGAAAGATTGTCAACATTAATGAATGAAACTGAACTAAAATCTGTTTCATGAAATAACATTTTCATAATATAGAGAAGTGGTACAGCCAGTAGGACTCCTAATCGATCCTTAACCTCGCCACAAGCTATAACAAGTATTAAATAATAATGAATAAAATGCCGGAAATCGAGTAATAAGATCATCACAATTTTTTTTTAAATCATAAATCAGTTTCTTAGACCGAAAAATTGTTTCAATTGTTTTTATTTAATTTAAAAACATTCATCATCTCTTCTAATATTGGGTTTTTATAACACGCATTTTTCTCACCATACCGTAACCACATAACATTTCAAGGATTGGCTATTACGATGTGTTATTTCTTTATAATGAAATAGGTCATAAGTTCACTAGGTGACGTCATAATTATAGAATTAATTAATATACCGTCACCCTAATTATAAAACCTCGTAACTCCATATTAATAAATATGGCATTACGAAGTTTTATGATTAGGGTGACGGTTAATAATTACGATTAAAGAATAAAGTCTTGGACAGTTTGTTGTGCGGAATAGAGCAGATCCTTAATTCACCAGGTGAGGTTAAATTTTTAGAAATAATTAATATATTATGCGAAAATTACAGAAAAGTGTAGTAGACGAACAGTTTGTTGTGCGGAATGGTATATCCAGTGTGCCTCATAGAGTCAAGATTTTATTTAATTATTATTTTTTTTTTTAATTCACATTTAATTTATTAATACAATAGGCAAGTGACCGCAAGGATCATTTTCACCTATACTACAATCCATTTCGGAATTTTGATCTAAACCCCCTTTGGTTCTCCTTTTGTTATTTTTTTTTTATAATACACATTTTTCTTCTTGTAATGTAGTCAAGTAGCATTTTAAGGATTTCGTATTAATACAAGTAATTTCTATATCATAAAAATGACCATTAATTCATCAGTTGTTGTGTTATTATACTAATTATTAATAAATAAATTTTAAAAAACATGTACCATTACAACCCATGATGGGTCTTGGGTCAGTACTTAGTAAGGGTGTATTGTTACGGGGTAGGAGAGTGGTAACTCAGTGACTAAGACTGCTATCTTCCGGGCCCGGGTCGGCTCTTGGGTGATAATTATTTATTGAAGAATTGTCTCCGAGGAGGTGCTCAGGAGCCAGCCAATAAAGCATTATATAGCGCTACGTCAACATTAAAAATGTGGGTAACACTATTCCTCACATCGAGAAAAAGAATATGAAGTTTTGATCTCAAGGCATGTAGCATTACAAATAATCGCTCAAGCGGTTATTTTGAATTAACTTATTAAGTAAATCCAAACAGTAATAAAACGGTTGGCAAGCTATATTCTTCTCATTCTAAGTTAAAAGCGGAAAAAAAAATTGAGAAATTTTTTTAACCTAGTGTGAGATGAAAGAACAATGGCTTGCGAATTCTTTTTTACTAAAAATTTGAATTTCTACATTTCGGCGCTTACACCTTTCTTCTTTGACACCGTCGATATATTTTTTAAATTTATTTCATGTGCAGAAACAAATTTCCATGCAAATAATACCTCTAAATTGATTAACATAAATACCACTTAACGTTATTGGATTAAAGACAATGGTTATTCAATTTAAAGATTAAAGATATTGTGTAATAGCCGCAATGTAATTCTCATTTGTCCTTGAAAAATAAAGAAAATCATAAATTTTCTATACCCGATATTTCCACTATAATGAATTAAGAATATCGAAAACTCTATTTTTCCGCTGTAAATATTATAAATGTGAACCTTCATTATAATTAATAAAAAATGTATTAACGTTTAAAACAAAAAAAAAAAGTGAGTCCCTTTACCTAATTATTTGTCAGACATATAGTTTGACAGATCAGAATATGCTCCTTAAGATATAAAGGTTTAGGAAGAATAATCTTATAGGTTTAGGAACTAATAATCTTATAAAAGTAATTCATTAAAGACGAGAAAATAAAAAGTCAATGAATAAAAAAATAAAAGAAGATAAAAATAATCTTATACTAGATTGTTATTAAAAAATTAAAAAAACATAGACTTAAGTCCAAGAAGCAGTATATAACCAACACATCAACGTTTCGCTAATCAGTCATCACAAATTTAGACTAGATACAGCACATCTCACTTCAACAGCTAAAATAGTTAACAACAGCTAATTTTACAGAGAAAGCACTTCACTCCAATCAATACTTCAACACACACTTCAAAACCATTCCAGTAATCTCTCGATATCACCAACTCGGCTAACGAACTAATTTCTCATCCTCATCAAAAACAATGCAGTCCCTGGCATATCTTTTAAGAAATCCTCGGCTAACACGAACTATTCGGTTGAAGTCTTGAAAAATTTTAGGTAACGGTACAAAATGATGATATGAAATTTCATTTTTTGAAAGAAAAACTTGTTCTGTGCCAGCAACATGAATGAGCATTAGGTACCATTACTATTTTTAGGCAATTATCTGACAAAACACGAGAAATTTGACAAAAAAATCAATAATTTTTTTACCACTTCCCCTTTGAACTCACTATAATAAAAAATCATTGATGAAACAACGTGTTTTCAAATGCATTGCGGAGGAGAAAGATATGCTTCCCGAAACTCAGAGTAGTAAAACAACGCCGGAAAAATTTGTAAAAATGGAGCTTCAAGGATAAAGATTCATTTTTACTGCTGAACGTAAAGATTTAGATTGTTGATCAATTTTTGTAGTAGGGATCAGAGGAATAGATTGGTAATGAAAGTTTTAATGATATGGACAGAAGTTTATTAACAGAAATAATAAATAAAATCTTCAACTTCTGAAAAGGAAGGATATTTAATAGAATTTAAAAAAAAAGTAATTATTAAGAAATCAAATGAACTTGTCCTTGATTTACTTGTCCTTAATTTTACTGAAGTTGCATGCCCAAGTAGAGATATATTGAATTCTTAGGAGACAGAGTAGTCAGCAGTGTGCAATGATTCTGTGCTAATCTACATCCAGTTTGAAGTTCATTTCAATGTTTAGAAAATTATTTTATTAAAATAACTATAAATGACAAAATTAATTCTTCAGAAAGAAGATAGCGGTACAGCAACAAAAAGTCAATTGTAAAATAAAGTATCAGTTTATAGTTTCCAGGACTGCTATACCTTGGCACTGTAGGGAATGGACAATAAAGCCACTTCTAACCGCCACATTTGCATCAATCGAACCACATAACGTTCCTTCCCAACGGTTTTACAAGAGAACAGGCTTTATATTGCTTTTGCCACCGATATAAACTAAGGCAGAATTCAAACAGAATTCATTGTTAACTATATTCTTTTACGCTATATTTTGCCAGCTGAATAAGTTGTTTAAACGAACATTAGCAACGTGATTACACTTTTGATCATGCAGAACGATGACCTGATAGTGAGATTTTATTTAGAAACATGTAATATTACAAGACCTTACACACTTAAATTTTTTTAAAGATGATTGTAATCAACGTTCCAAGCACCAAAAGGCATTGTGAGTATTAATGGTCTGAATTCAAAGTGCTTTCTCATGAAATAAGGAGTTAAACAGGGAGATAGCCCGAGTCCTCTATTCTTCGTTATCTTTATGGATGAAATAATAAAAATATGTAAGAGAAGAGCAAAAAGGACAGTGATTGATCATTGGAACATGAGAACTATGCTGGCACAGGCAATGGTGTATGCCAATGACATAGTCTTAATAGCTGACTCTACACATAACCACCAACAAGTCCTGAAAGAATGGGAAGTAGAACTCGGAAGGAAGGGAATGAGCATTAATGAAAGAAAAAGCAAGATGCTACAAATAGGACTATTCACCGAACAAATGTTTCTGACTTGTAATGATGAGGAGCTTGAAGTAGTAAATGGGTTCTCCAATCAAGTAACTGTAATTAGTGGAAATGGAAAAATACAAGAAGAAATACCCCACAGGATAGGAAAAGCTAATAGTATATATTATTCCATCTGAAACATAGTTGTGAGAAAGAGAGAGGTCAGAAAAGATTTCAAGCTACACATTTTCAAGGACGTATGCATATACCCATTCTATTATATTGAGCTACCCATTCTAGATACATAGAATCCAAAAGTCGAATAAAAAATATATAATAAACAAAGAAAATCCGTCCGTCCTCCTTCTAAGGATTTTCTCTACTATCACTGGGCCGATTTAGTCTACTATTTCAGCAATGTAGATATTAAATAAAGTTGATGAAAGAATGGCACCCTGCGGTACTCCACACGATAACGGTACCGTTTTCGAGAAACTATCACCAACTAATATGGTATGACAACGGTCATCGAGAAATGATTGCAAAACTGAATACAGCTGTTCTAGGCATTGCATACTTTTCGGCTTTCGAAGAAATATAGAGTCAAAGAGAAAAACAAGGAATCAGCTTGTTCTGCTGTTGATATTAGCCGATCCCCATGATGTAATCTGACTGAACTTGGCCTGTTTTACAGATGTCTGAAGGAGCTTCCAGGATTTCCGTGGGCCTACTTGGTTTGTGTGGACCTTTTCTTACAATAGTGATGTTTAATATCTTCTAATTAAATTTTTGACCTGTGCTGTCAGACTGTCATCAATCCTTTTACCGTCTATTTTTCGAGGTATTTGTGAGAGCCATTAATTGTAAAATATGATAAGGTGGAATCCTAACTGTAGAAGAACATCGGAAGGATGAATTCGCTACATTTATATCATTCATGCCAATTATAAATGTATTTAAGGCCTCTTTTATATGTAACTGAGGGAGTTATAAAAGTTCAGTATCTACTAGGGATCGATGCAAAAATCCAATTGGCTTGGTAGTAGTCGCATTTCGTAGGAGCTAGTTGATCAATTTTTTTCATTTTCTCATATACAACCGGAAGGTCAGAAGAGAGAAAATCTAAAGCATAACAGTCACTGAATTTGTGCGGTTGACGAGTTAATAATGTAGACGAATTTTCACAGATTCGGAACGTATGCATCGAAGAGTATATTACGGCAAAAGGTAGTTTAAACTGACCTGCTTTGTTGTATCTGGTATTGTACCACTAAGTCCGTGCATTGAGGCCACCATCTTCTGACTGCTTTCGAGTTAAAACCTTCGAAATTCTTTAAGAGAACTCTTTGGACTTCTGTAAACCACAGTTATTGTAACCAGATGACCGAAGTGTACCTGACTAGGAATGTGGTTCATTTTGGAATCATTAAAAATTATGGCAGGTGGTATCTTCTTCCAGATAATCTCGTTACGGATTGCTATACCAAAGTCGCAAAACTTTTTCTATTTCCATCTACCACAGTGTTCAATCCAGGAATATGAATTTGGTCTGAGGTTAATCTAATATCTTATATATAATAAATAAGCTTTTGTTTATATGAATTATGCTGGCATAAAACTGGTGAATAAAATATCAATTATAAAAAATTTCTATAACTGGAAGGCTTTTTCTGACTATTATTATATTATTATATTAACGATTATAAAGTAGTGTGAACGTTTATATTAGGCTTCTTCCATTACAATAAATATAACATTCCTCTACACCATCCTAGTGTCCAACATTTCGGGTATGTTGAGGTCAATGTAACAGTTCAATAAATATTCAATGGAAAGTTTTTATTTATTAATTTGAAAAAAATACTAATAAAATATTGGATTAAAATAGAAAAGAACCATTAGTCTTTCTAAAAAAAATTGTTAATTTGTACATTTTTTTATGTGAAGTGTAATCCAATTTTTTAAATGAGATATATAACATTGAACTATACTCTTCACAGACATTTAAATTTATTTATTATTTATATCGGTTAAACTGTCGCCTAGGAGCTCTTTAAAGTGCTACATAAACATCAAACTCGGAAATAATAATTGAATATTCTCGTATTATTATAGAATTAGCTTTAAATTGGTTCAGTTGACAGCGCCTGTGGGCATCACATCGTCAATAATTATATTCAATTATTTCATCATTTCAATGACCACTTAATGCGGTTTTATCAATTCATGTATTTATTTTAATTGATATTTAAAATAAAATGTTTGAGGCAGATTGTGCAATGTTGCCCACAATTATGAAATCTGATTTTTATTTTGAAAATCAGGGCAATAAAGTTTGTTTCTGGTTTAACTAATCTCTAACTAAAAAAAAATGTTGAGATACACCTTGAAATATCTTGATGACTGAAAGTTGAAGACAGGAAGCTACTTTCACAGCTAATAGGAGTTAATGAAATGATCAAGTTTGAAGCCTCCTAATTAAGAGCAATAAGCTACAGGAGGTAAACAAATTGGTTTATCCCTCTGTAAATGGACCGATTTACAGCTGTCCTCGATTTATCAAACCATTATTAATATTTTAACATTACTGATTCAGTGGAAAAAAGTAAATAAATACAAATATACTGAAAGTATTTTGCAGTTTAATTAAATTATAGTTATATTAAAATAGAACAGAATAGAATCTTTTAATTTTATCAGTGATATGTCGATAGAAATAGAGTGAGTAGATTTAATTTTTTATTATTATTATTTTTTTATCGTGCCTACTTATATTGATGGTTATATTAATATAAGCCTATTTGTTTTATCTGAACAATGGTGCTACCTTCACCGTTATAAAAAAACATCTGAGATACAAGACTTCACAATCATACTAATTGTAAGGTTATGTATCAAGCAAACATTCTTTCCACAACTTGCTTCGTTACCAATGTGTCGTTCTCTATAATATAAATACAATTTTATTTTTGTTGACATTTTGGATTTTGATTCAAACCAAATTTATGGTCGCACTGTTTCATTTTGGATAAATAAAGAAGTTTTCAATAACTGAGAGTTGTGTCGGCATAGGTTTATGTCTGAATGTAAAAGTGGTGTGGAATACGGAAATCAGTCATTCAGGTACTCCGGTTTTAACTGATAAGATAACTTTTATTAAACGTACAAAAAATAAATATAACAGGTTATCATCTGATGAAAGAATCCAACTCATTTTAAAATCAGTTAACTTCAAATGGAAAAATCTAAAACGGATAAATATTTTGATTAAAAAAAAAAAAAAAAAATGCTGGGGAGAAGCATTGAAAAACAAAACAGAAATAATAGAGGGTACGTAATTTTAAAGGCAAACGTGATTTTACTTTTATGGAGATTTCCATCATTTCGGTAATTTGTTTCATAATGTGATTCTGAGTTGGCTGTTGTTTCTCTCCTGTCTATCTCCTAAAAGACAATCCTATTACTGTTTGGTTGAAACTGTTCCGAAAGTAAATGAAAAGAAGAAATATAAAATAACTTAAGAAAAGACCAACAAATAAACTGAAGATGAGTTGTTTCAAAATATCTTTTCGAATGGTACATTAAAAAAAATATATATATTTTCTTTTTCATTTTAAATATCAATAGTTTTCATAAGCAGCAAATGGATGACCAGGCTATTGGTCTAGAACTGGCCAATTGGTGGCTATTTATCCAGAACAGATACAAAATAAGAAAGTAGCATACCTCTCCTGGATAAATAAGAAGGATAGTAATACATTGGCCACTTATAAAAATATGAAAAAATCAGTGTTTAAAGAAGTAAGACTCGCACGAAATAAAGAATGGAACAAACATGTACAAATAAATATGTATAAATAGTCAACTAGGCTATAAAAAATCACACAAGTCACACCTCAATCTCATCAACTTATCTGAATAGAAAAATTATTTCGAGGATGTGATGAATGAAGAGAGCCATTCATAGAGGATAATAGTTGGTTATATGAAGGGACCGAAATGACAGTAGATCAGGAACAGGTCGAAGAAGAACTCAATCTAGGGAAAAATAATAAAGCCCCAGACCCAGGTGGAATTAATTTCGATCAGCTAAAATATGGAGGAAAGTGGCAGCACTTTTAACAAAGCTGTATAACAGAATACTGGATGGTGAATATAATACAAAAAGAAATAAAGCTCGGATACCTTAGTCCAATTTATAAAAAAGGGGACAGAAAGCAATGCAAAATTACGGAGGAACCTGTGTTGCAAATTCTTTCGTAAAACTCCTGAGCAAAATCGTCAGAAACCAATTAGAATACAAGTTTAAAGGTGCAGATGATCAATGTTGATTTACATCGGGAAGATCATGCATCGGCCATATATTTACTTTAAGGCAACTGCTGGAGAAACATCAAGCCGTATCCTGGAATAATTAATTAATATTTATATACTTGAAGAAAGCGTATGATAGAGTTCCTTGAAGATTGTTATGGCAAGTCCTATAAAGTGTAGGTATTAATACTGGCCTGATAGAAATAATAAGAGAAATATATTAAGAGAACACCTCCCAAGTTAGTATTGGACATAACCTTTCGGAGTCTTTTCCAACTTGTAAAGGATTACTACGAGTACATCTCCCTCCCCGTTCAAGATTTTTCTTCTCGAAAGAGTGGGGGAAAAAATGAAAAAGATGAAAAAATCATTTGCGGATGACGAAGTCATCATCGCCCAGGATACAGAAGATGCAGGTTCCATATTGAGGAAGTTAAAGGACGAATGTCAACAAAGGGGTCTGGTTATAAAGGCTGAGACGGAAGCATTGAGATGCTATTACAGAATTTATATCATCTAGAAATGACGACATAGAACTATCGTAAATCCAGGAGAGGCTCTGAAAACAGTTCAACAATTTAAATGGCTTGGATCCATTATTGAAAGGGATGGTTCCTGTGAAATGGAAATAAAAAGAAGGATTGCTGATGGGAAAAAGATAATATCTATGCTCAATTTAATACTATGAAGAAGGATTATCATCCCCAGAACCAAAAAAAAAATCTATAAAAGCAGGGATACCCACAGAGGAGAGAGGGAATTTATGACGGAAGTTGCGTCCTAAAAATTCTTGGGGAGTGGGAGAGAGGCGAAAAGTGCCGTTTTTTTGCGGTTTCCCAAGGGTTGGTTGAAAAAATACACTGAAACTAAAATTATATAAGTGGTTGTCTAGACAAACTAGGACAGAAAAGGGGAAAGGTTTGTCATAGACGGTAATTTTGGTATATTCTAGTTTTAAACTTGATGTTTTCTGACAGATATTTTACCTGAAACCTAGGTTTTCCATATATATCTTGGAAACTATTGTTTTTTTTAAACAAGACCATTCTATACCAAATTAAAGTAGACTAAATGATTTACACTTTATGCCTATAAAATGTTTCTGTACTATCAAAGGCGCTATAACCCACTGGAAATTAGGCCTCATTCCCAAAAAGCGGTAAAAACTCGATTTACATCTCTTCACTTCCGATATCTATAATAACTTTCCATGTTTACGCTACTTATAACTGTACATGACATTAAACTTCTTGAAATACGCATAAAAATATATAAAATGACAATTAATATTTGGTGTATCTGAATAACCAGAAACCCAACAAATTTATCTTCTTTACCTCTGTTGGATTTTAGTAAAAAAAAAAAAAATATATATATATATATATATATATATATATATATATATATATATATATATATATATATATATATATATATATATATATATATATATATATATCGACCAGAAAGCGATAATGTTCATCATACTCTCCAGTGCACACTATTAACAACCAAATTTTTAAAACCATTTCATGCTCTTACAAGTATAAGTGGCTGTGAGACAATTTCGTCCTCTTCGATCAATATAAATAGATATTTTTACTTCAAAACTTGAACTTAATTTTAAAAATTGTTCAATTTAATGGTTTTCAATTTATCGTTATCAGTAGAGTTTCAGGATCTTGCGATGCCTTTTGAAAGCCTACTTAAAGTATACTAACTTCGAGCTATAATGGAAGCCTTAGCTTCAACTAAAACAAATCAATGACATTATTAAGGACTCAACAATTTTAAGGAACAGAAATATTATGCGTTAAGTAAAATTTTTAACCTGGCAGAAACGAAATTCTCAGAGAACCAAACTGCTCTCTCATGAACTTCTACATCATTGGCGAACATGTGCTGAAATTACGATAATAAAAAACGTTGTATGACATTCTGAAATTAAAAAGGAGCTAAGTTTTGCTCCAGACAGCACATAAACTTAAAAGGTTTTTCCAAAGCTGTTAGTTAGGAACTTTCACAGTTTTTTTTTTTTTTTTTTTTTTTTATTGAATGGCGTTGTGCATCAGGTTGAAAACCTCATGTTTTCATTACAGAAACCTTCTTTCTAGAGATCTTTTGCTTGACAATGTGAATTTTAATTGCTGTTAATAGTCTTGGGGTCGTTGGCTTTGTCAGGAGTTTAGTTCTGAGTTATCTTGAAAATCTCGGCTCATACATGTTTTATTTCAGGATTATCTTAAAAATCAAGCTAGTACAGAAGTAGTTTATCTTGACACTAAAAGAGAACCGATGATTTATTTTGCTAATATTTTATTTTGGTCTAATTCTAATTGGGTTTAATCTCTTGATTTAGCAATTGACCCTTTATCGTTTTTTTTTTTGTATAAGGGGCGAGTCACAGGTTGTTTTTCAAAGTGTGTCAAAAGTGTTATTTTATTGTTAGATATGTTGTATTCGTATAACATGTTATGAACAGCAGCGTTTTTTAAATATTCTAAAGTTTGAATCATTCCATTCATTTTTTTAAGGTATTTAACCCAAAGGAAGCCTGTAATCCTAAAAGGAATATCTGCGACCTGCTATATGTGTAAACATAAAATACAATGAATAAATTTAAAAAAAAAAAACGGAATTGACAAGAGAGAAAATTCTAGTCCTAATTGGATTTAGAAAGTTTTTAAATCGAGAAAAGTTTCTAGTTTCAGAAAAAAACTCATTTCCCAAAACTTTATTGATGCTTGAGCTACATCCAAGATGCTTTTTGAACAAGATTGAGGATTGACCACATTCCCTTATGACATAAGGAGAGGCCTTGAATCATCCTGTGACAAATGCAATACAGCGCTAACAATAAAGCACATTGTAACATCATGCACACTATACACTGACATAACATATCTTCCACAATAACAGAAACGTTGAGTAACAATGGTGAATAAATCACTAGAACATTAAAATATTTAAGTGACATAAACATGTTAAAAAACATATAATTGTTTGAATTATGGCCCGCTAATGACCCGAAAGGGTAGGTGCGGATAAATAAATAAAATAAAAAATATCTTATTCCGTTATGAACGAATTAAAAATATGATTTCATCGATGGCTTTGGTTTGCTTGTTCGCGTACCCCTTGGAAGGTCCTTTCATACCACCGTCTGGGAACCCCTAATTTTATTGTTCTCAATTCCTAACTGCTATATTTGTATAATCGTTATTTGCTTGTTGCTTATTTCACAAAATAAACATATTTGACTTTATGCACACATACCGTAAGTATGTGGATTACTAAAGAAATTCTTATGAAAGAAGGAATTACTTAAGGAAACTGGTCAGTGAGTACCTAATGATATGAAGGCAAGGGGTTAAGACGGATGGCTGGTTATACAGCTCGAAGCAATCCATCAGGGCATTTCAACGCAACCGTCAATGCCGCACTGTTTGCCAAGACACCTTATGGTTCAACACTTCACGTAGCTATGAATAGCAAATAAAATTCAACCAAAAAAGAACTGAAACAGACAGCCGAAACACATCAGAACAATAATAATGATAAAGCCTATGAATAATCAAATTAAATTATATTTTAATAAGTTATCACAGTTTAATATATAAATAATTTTGTTTTTCCGATTACTTAATTTAGAATGATAATTAGACGAGCTAAGAACAAAAACTTAGAAAATGGATTATCTTGGTCTAATAAGAGAAATTGAGTCTCAATGAGCGAGGCAAAAAGCTTTATCTAAGCAGATCAGTAGCTTAGAATTGAATAAATTTTATCACAAAGCCTTTGAGATTTAGCAGATTAGTGAGTGGGTAGTTCAAAATGATTCACTAATGCCAGCTTTAATAACTCCATTCCTGACGCTTTAATAACTCTGTTCCTTTAAAGCTTCAATTTTATGACGTCTTAATTTACTATCATATCGTTTAAATATTTCTTTCTTTAAATAAATACAAGGAATGTGGCAGCTCATTGGGCAAGGCGTTAGATTATTTTCTCGGAGCTGGGTTCAAGTCCAGCTTAAAATTTTATTTTATTTTTTATCAGCTATGGTTGGAATCTGGAGTCGTATGACCATCCTATGGCACACCCAATCTCTATGATGTGGATACCTGGTCTCTCTATTGGTTAAAGTGTTTCTTTTTTCAAACTTTTCAAGCTTAGTTTTGACTGATTGCTGCTTGAATTAAGTGTTTCTCAGAAGTTAGAAAGGTAAAAGAAGAAGCATGTGTTAAGATGTGAAGAATGTGGTTATTGATATAAGTAAAATAAGATTTTGAACTTTAACGTTGCTTAGAGAAAAGATAGAATTTTTTTTCAACGTAATTATATAAAATGATTATAAAAGCGCAAAATAAAAGAACACTTTTTACTTAGTAAATTTCATCTCTTCTACCATATTTTTTACTTCCCATTACCTATATAAGAAATATCCCCACTGTGCTTGAACTTCTTTTCGCTCGTTGGATTATGGGATATCGATTGGAAATCAAGTGTATGTTAATGTATGATATTTTACTTGATCCCGGTCAAGCTCTTTGGACTAATGTATCACTGTCCTATCAAAATTAATCTGATGGAAATTTAATCAAAGAATGAATTTATTTATTTTAATTTTCATTTGGAGCTGTGCAAATCCTAAAATTTTAGTTAATATTGTCGATCGATATGAGGAAGAAAAAATATTTTCTGACTCTAATTCTCTTAAGCATTAGCTACTCCAAAGCCTCAGGTTTAACAATAAGAGATCGACTGTGATTATGAGGCCAGTATTAGTTTATCTTCCGTCCATCCAGAGTTTTTAGACTATCTTTTCTGATGGACTTAAGTTTGCTCTTTATACCTCAGGTGAATTGCGCAGAGAGTGGAGATCTCAGGTTAATCTTCCCAAAACAGTCATGTTCGGAAGAAGGCCAGAGGTGGTTTTTGGCAGTTTCGATTTTATAATTGGCAGAAAATGACCTTGAAATGTTCTCAATCAAAATTGTTGGCCTGCTTAAATGCTATTTAATGTGATGATTATTTGTCTTTCGAACAAACATTCTTCCGTGTCGTCTTATACTAATCCATGCTCCAAAATAAGGTTTTTAAAAAAGCCAGAATATTAGAAAAAATAAAAACGCAATTTCGATAAATCTGAAATTCTTCGTTAAATTTGATTTTAGATAGTTTGCGTGTGAGATTTGATAAAGAATGCCCCACATGTCATAGTAATCGGTTTGATTATGAACATAAAATACCTATAATAATGAAAGCAAAACTGTCCTCAACATTTGTAATTTGAGTATTATATCTACGAAACATTAAATTCCTTAAATCCTCAACACACCTTGGTACGTCAAAAATAGAATTATCTACAACGATCATTCTATCATATCCGCAGCACACTTGTTGTGAAACATTCGCGACGTTTTTCTTATCACTGATATTAATTAAAATTATTGAAAAAATCGAATTAGAATAATATGTCATGAATGGTCACGCATTGCGCTATTAACTATTGCCCTTAAGTGTGGAAGATTGTCTTAAAAATAAATTGTCTAAAAAAAATTATATATCTATATCTATCTATCTATCTATCTATATATATATATATATATATATATATATATATATATATATATATATATATATATATATATATATATATATATATATTAAATCAATATTTCTATCAATATAAATACGAATTTGTAAGTTATTTGAAATTGTCATATTTTAATTATAAAATAATAAAATTTTCAAGATTAGCGAGATAGCAATTAATAGATTAGCTTTATTTAGTTCATGGATGAATAATTAATGTTAAATACATATAATACAGATATAAATAAGACACCATAAATATTCAGATGCTGGTAGGAGAGATGAAGAAGGAGAATACAGAAGAACAAAAAACTCCCCCTGGTAAATGGAGGGCTAAATCCTTTCCGATTTTATCCCGTCCTCTGTGCCGTTAATATCAGCCAGGATTCATCTTCCCTTCCACCTCTGTCCATCTTTTACTCATGCTCCACATCGTAAGTCTTTTATTCCTCACCACCGAGTTTTGGTACTTTAACACTGGATTATATTTATTTGAGATGAATGAATTTTAAAATTCATTGATCTAAATAAATGGCTACATCATCGAAAAAACTGAGGCAAACCATTGGGTTGACGTAGCCAGAGCTTTTTCAGAGCTCCTTTGATTGCACACCTCAAGGTTTATAAATATTTTATAAAAATTTATAGTTTTTTTTTTTAACTTCTATACTTTATAATCATTGAGCAGTATTAACAAATAACATATCGTCATGGCCGGCATAAAACCTCCTATGTGTCAAAAACATGATTTTACAGGAAAAACGAAAAACTGATTTACTGTATAAGTAATTTTATAAAATATATTTTTAAAACCTTATTATAAGCATTTAAATAAGTTAAATAAATATGAAACCATTGACTGCCTTGGAAGGGTCACATCGGTGAATTCTATGGGTAGTATGCCTATTGCAGTATGGCATCTATAAATTTTATAAATACACTACCCTCCCACAGAGTTAAATCCACTATTTAAATAACAGATTCCTGCCTACAAATTTGTATAAACCCTTCCTAGAACTGCTTCCTTCATTAAATCTTTCATTATTGTTACCGCAATAAAATAAAAAATATTTATTGAAGATTTATCAAATACCTACATCCAGCTCTTAGCAATTCTGTATAAATAAATAAGTGACAAAATATTTAAGTCAAAAAGATTTGATCTTTCATTGAACTATTCTTTAATTTATTAAATACACAAGCAAGGCTATTTTGAAAACAATAAAAAACAGGGAACATCCTAAAAATTTATCATTTCCAAGGGATGCCGATTTCTGGTTGTCCGAAGAAGATAAAGAGAGCAAATACTACTTGAGATACCCCCAGGCACGGGGCTGTTACCGGAGTAGAGTTGAGTAGAGCCACTGGTGGCAAACAATCCAACAGTTTGTTCTGAATGAGGTGGGCAATCGGAGACTTGATCGACCCTCTACGCTCCGGGTCAACAGGTTAGAGGTCCTGGGTTGTTGGAGGCCGGTTACTGGGGGCCGTTGTATTATGTATAATTTTCGATAAGTGAAAAGTCGATTTTTCATTTATTTGTTTTACTCTGTTTATATGGAGACATTACCCAAAGACGAATAAATAAATAAATATTTTGTTTTCTTCCAGTGATTCTTTAGAAACATTCTGTCCCAGGAAAGTAAGGACGGAATATCCGGAAGATCGTCATCCAAGAAAGAAGCAAAACAATTTATAGTGTAAAAAACCCCAGTTTTCATTTTTTTTTTTTAAATAATACAAGCTGCCACACTCAAGGGCAATAGGTATTAGGACTATAAGAATCCATTCATGCCATAGAAGATAAACGAAAAAAAAAATAAGAGAAAATACACATAAGCAGATAAAATAAAAATTATGAATATCATATAAAAAGAAAAATAAATGTACATTACTAGAAAAAATGAATGAACCTGTCTCATGGAAGTATTGCTGAGCATAACTCAACTAGGTACACATTTGGGTTCAAAAAAGAGGCATTATCAAGTGTCCTTAGACTACAACGTACCTGGAGATACAAGCCAGGAAAACTATCAAGGGTATATGCAGATTGTCCAGGAAACTAAATTTCGATAGTACTTATTCTAGCCAGAGGAATATGGACAGAAGGGGGACCCAAATTCGGAAATGGGGCCATTGTCTGATATACTGATGGTTCCGTTAAGAAAGGAAAAGCAGGAGCAGAGATATTGCAGGGACCAAAATGCAAAAGAGCCCTTGCAATGGGAACATACCCTACGGTCTTCCAAACTGAAATATTTGCAATAGATATAGCAGCACGAGAAAATCTCAATAAGAATCCTAAGGGAAATATATATATATATATATATATATATATATATATATATATATATATATATATATATTATATCAGATAGCCAGCTGATCCTAAAAGCACTAAACTCTTATACAATAACATCACAGCTAGTCTGGATTTGTCTCGATATCCTAAAGCAAATAGCTAAGGGCAAAAAACTCACCCTAATGTGGACTCCAGGACACGAAGGAATCGAAGGTAATGAGATAGCTCATGACCGAGTACAAAAGGGCTCAGAAACTTTGCTAATTGACCCTGAGCCGTAGTGTAGCATATCTATTAGCCTAATCAGGAGAGAAATCGATACCTGGGAAACAAAAAAGAAGGAAACATACTGGATTTCAAAACCGGTATGAAACAATCCAAACTCTTCATTAATATGTCAAAGGAAAAGGCAAAATTGTATCTAAACGTGACAAAGAAAGTGTTGGGAACGATAACGGGTCTCATCAAGATCCATTGCCCGCTAAAAAATCATCTCAAAAAGATGAAGATAGTGGAAGATTCCACATGCCGTCTGTGCCTTTAGGAAGAAGATAAGTTATTTGTGAATTCTAGGGAATTAATGTGCTTCATTAGAATCATACGATTCTTTTGGGATCTCTAGTCAGAGGGGTATCTCACAAAAGATCTAAATGGATCACGGTGAGGATTGTACACCCCTCATATAATAATACTGACAAAGATTAATAGATATACAAATTAAATAGAAGTAAAATAAGTAAAAAACCAAGAAAATGAAAAATTGTTAGTAAAAATAAAATGTCATCTTGAACACATCCATACTTATATACAATATTTATAATCTCCCAGGGAACTCCGAACCAAGCTCTGTCCCCCCATATGAATGGTAAAGCCGTCTCCAAGAAATTTCAGCGCTTCTCACCCAGCCGTTTCGCTGGTGCTGAAATCGAGTGGAGACTGACTAGAGCCACAAAGGAACGTGAGTGGAGAAGCTGACCATTGCCAGAACTCCAATAGCATATTTACAAAAGGCCTCGAGGCCACTACCGTTTCAACCTTCGAGGAGGGTTATAGGGATGATTGGTACTAGATAGAGATTGTGCTAAGGGATTAGGATGATGTGTAAGGTTCTGATGAAATATGGAGAATTTGATTGGAATTATGTCAAGAACATACGGGATGCCATGGTGCAAGGTCTTGTTTGAAACATGATATGGGGGATTGGCTATTGTACGGAGGACTTTAGACTGAAAAGATTGAATAAGTTCGGTGTTCGAAAGTTTAGCAGTCCCCCACAGTTCTAGTCCGTTTCAGAATGGTCTTGTAGATTAACAGTTTGCTGACTATTAAGATGAGATGTTCGGTTCAGTAGTCTGTATAACTGGCCAGAACGTTGATCAAGCTCTTGTCTTTTAAGTCTAGTATGAAGGTTCCAAGTTAGTCTTTTGCCAATAAGGAAGCCAAGAAACCGGACTAGGTCTGAAATGGGAAGTAGTGTGGAATTAAAATGGACTGGCGGACAGGATTTGCGTCGGAGGGTGATGTGACATGCTTACATTTTGATTCATTGACCTTGATATGCCAATTGTTGCACCACTGTTCGATTAGGGAGAGATGTCTTTGCAAGATCAGAATGGGATTATAGGATAGCTTTATCATCGCCAATGTTGCCAGAAATCAATATCAGGATTTGTAGGAAGATCAGCGGTAAATAAAATGTAGAGGACCGAGAGCCTTGTGGAACACCGGCTTCGATTGGGTAATAGATGGAAAATTCTGAAAACTCCAGCTTGCATTAGAAGTATTTGTAACTGAAATAATCAGCTTCAACAAACTTTGGGTATTTAACTATTTTATTTTAAATTGCAATGCGGCATAATTTAAAATAAATGACTCCTTATAACAAGGGTTCTGGTCAGAAGAAAATAAAAGAATAATGAAATTTAAAAACAATTTAAAAAATTGCAATTTCAATTTCAAACCTTTTTCGTCCATAGGGATTCTCAGATCCCCTTTCATTAGTTCATGATTTTTCCTCTCCTGCATAGAGGTAGAAGGATGTTTACTACATCTAGGTATTCAGGGATCAATACCGAATACCTAGATGTAGTTGTTTTTCAATGGCCGAAAAAAAGTTAATAAAAATATGAGGCTAAATGATCAAAGTCGAAAATACTTTTAATTAGTGAATTTATTTAATAAATAAATATGGATCTAAAATAAGAAAAATAATTTTAATAAATTTTATGTTTTTTATTTCTTAATTATCTTAATTCTGGACTACATCTATTGCGTTTTGTTCCCCCGCATTTACTTTATGTTCATTAATAAAGATTAATTTCATATTTTTTAATAGATGAATTTATTAACTCTTTTTCAGAGTTATTATTTTAATTATATATATAAATATACTACACGGGAAAAATATCAAAATAATAGCTTAACAAGACCGTTAGGATGGAAAGGCTCACAGACAGCAGTGACATCTGAATTCGACAGAGACGAAGGGAAAGCAAGTCATATCGATTATAGCCGTGATGGAGAAAGATCTCCAGCCTCCAGATAAAAAGTAATGGGCCGTTCTCCTGAGGGGTGCACCCTTGGGGTCGCCTACCCCCTCCCACAGATCTCTGCCTCTCTCAAGAAGCTATATCTTCATTCCCTCTTCCCTTATTATGGCAGCTAATCTTCAGGAGGACTTACCTGTGATCAGATTGCAAAGGGATATATGCATTTTAATATGAACTAGTAGCTGAGCCCAAGGGTACTATATGAAAATAATTATTCACCCACGCACCTTTTCACTTTGTTTCTTATGGATGTACTATAATAGTTAGCTTTTATGATTAACAACGATTTTGATGTTCGTAATTTGAAATAATAGGGACCAAAGAAGCAGAACTTTAAGCTTGTGCAAAATCTACATACAATCACAAAATCAAAACTATAAAGTCAAAAATACTAATTTTACAGACGCCATATTTCATTTCTTCTTCTTCTTTTTTTTCATCCTCCCTGTGCCATTTCTAGGATGGAGGGGCCTCAATCCAACGCTGCCAGGCGTCACGGTCCTTACAGAGCTGCTTCATTTGTTTTTTTCTTTTTTTGCTTGAGTGTTTTTCCTTTTTCCCTCCAATCCTCTGGATATATTCCTGGTGCAAAATCCTAGGCCTTTTCGGTACCCACAGGGCCTCTTGCCGGTGGGTCGAACTTCCATCACTTTTCTGGGTTCTGGGTCCTCGCTCATTCGACAAACGTGGCCAAACCATTTAAGCTGTCGTTTCTCTAGAGTGGCTTTTATTGCAGGAATCCTCCCTAAGCTCCTCTTAAAGCTCCTCCCTAATGCTTTCGTTCTTTGCGCGGTCTCTTCTAGTTTTTCCTGCAACTCTGCGTAAGTACTTCATTTCGGCTGCAGTTATTCGGCTAATCTGCTTGTCGAGCATAACGCAGCTCTCGCTTCTGTAGGTAAGAGTAGGGAAGTACACGGACTTGTAAATTTGGAGATTGGTCTGTGCCACATTCCGATGGCCAAGGATGTTGTTACATATACTATAATATTTGCTATCTCTCGATCTATTCTGCCCTGACTGTTTATATTGGTTCCCAAGTAGATGGAGTTGTCAATCACTTCGAGAACTTCACCGTTACAGTACACCTCCACTGCCTCCCTCTCATCTCGGAAAAGGACCAGTATCTTACTCTTCTGCATTGATGGTCATTCCTTTTCTTTTCAGTTCCTCCTGCCACTCCAGTAAAACTTGCAGTAGTTTCTCCTTCATATCACATACGAAGACAATATCATCTCCATACAAGAGAGACTGGCTGAGTATTGTCCTCATATTCCACTTTCCGATGGCTGTTCGAGCTGTTCGCCTTTTACAAATTTTATGGATTTCATACATAAATATAGTAAATTACAGCGGACTTGAAGAACACCAGATAAAAAAAAAACCATTTCTTGGAACTTTCAAATATCATTTAGAAAAATGTTTGTTCAATTTTTTTTTTGTTCATTTTGGATTAAGTAAGTAAGTATGAAAATATTAAATTTCAAAGCAAAAAAAGTATAAATCAATTATTTATATTCACAATGCATTAAAACTAAATGTTATACAAATTTAAAATTTCTATTAAAAACTAAAATTTATAAATAGAAGCAAGGTAATATTTATAGTAACTATTTATTTACAATAATTAATGCCAAAGAAAATAATTGCAATTATAATAATTATCGGTCTCAAATGATAATGAGTTATGATAGTTAATAATTCGAAAATAGCTAAATAAAAAGTTAAAATTAAATAAGAATGTTTCGCTATTAGTTGTCGCATATGTAAAAGCGGCAGTCTTTTCGTGTAATCGGAGAACAAATTCACTATGCTCTCTGTTGAAAAACCGAATCCAAGGAATACACACAGAAAGAACCTCATAATACGAATATTCTCCACAACAAGGGTTTACACATGCGGCATGTATGGTCGAGTGTATTTCCTGTTATGGCATAACATGCAAGTATAAAGCCGGTCTATCACTCTAAAATCGGTCACAAGAATCGTGATGCACACAAATACGTCATTGGACTAGATGAGGTCAAACATAGAAAACAAACTACAACTGTTACAAAGATACAACGCCGACGAAATAGATGCTCTTCTTTGAATTATTATTATTGTTTTCATTTTTAAATCATCTCGAGAATTATTATCCTCTTTATATTTAACTAAAATATCTGGGCGTGCAATCTTTATGAGGTTGTTTTTGGGTATTTCCGATTGTAGTCGGTTCTTCAACATGGAATTTGTTGTGTATTGACACAACAAAAAATGACACAAATGACACAAAGCCCTGTTTACACATGCGCCAACGATTAGCGAAACATTCTTGATTTTAATTTAGATCTGTTCCAATTATTAAATATTAAAACAAATTGTTATTGATGATCGATAATTATTATGATTATAATTATTTTCTTTGGCATTAATTATAATAATACCTAATAAATAAATAGTTATTGTACCAATTGCCTGTTTTCTGTCAATTGATTTATGAATTTTAAATATCATCAGTTGATTTATAATTATAATTATTGATCCATTATTAGTAAATATTAAAACTAATTATTATTGGGGACTGATAATTTATAATTATTATTATATATTTTGGCATTAATTATAATAATACCTACCTAATTAATATATAGTTATTAAAATTTACTGTTTTCATATTTTTTTAGTTAATCAAAAATGAAAAAAATATAATTGCACAAGAGTACAAACATTTTTCTAATTGGCCTTAAGGTCGAAGAAATAGTTCATATTGTAAATAATTCTGTGCGGCATTATTAATCAATAAATTAAATAATGACGTGCTTTCACTGAAGCGCAGAAGGCGATCGTGTTCTTATTTTTTTTATCATTTTTTTCTTTTGTTCATATTTTGTTGGATGAGAAATCTACCATTTAAATTAATTAGCAGCAGCCATGTCAGCCAGTTCGGTACCCGCCATGACACAAAATGCAATATAATAAATCAGCAGTGTTTCGACATAAACTCGAATCCGTTTGATGGATGTTTCGTCGAAACATGTAAATGTGTAAATGGGGTGTTGCGAGATTAGCCGAAGCAAAAAACTGTTTCGTCATAGCATAGACGAAAAAGTTTATTCGGTTATAGCTTTCTGAACTAGATAAAAACTAAATTGTTAAATTATGAATTACTGTATAAAACATTTGATATAAACAGGTAAGACCCTGTCTTAGTACTTGAATTACTCAAGAATAATTAGCCGTTGATATTTTGTCCGGATTATTTTATATGCAGTAAAAATATAAACATGTTTTATTCCACATTAAGACCCTCTGGAAAAATGGTCTTTTTCATTCTGACGCAATCTAAAAAAAAGTATCTTACCTGGTTTTGTCCTCTTATCTTTCAAATGAGGCTGTTTTTCGATAAATAGATTTAACATCGTGATGTACATTAACTAGGACAGGTTATCTGTTGGCTTCTAACCCAAAGCAGAGTTGGTTGGTTCTGTGGTTTGGTATACGACCTTTACACACGAAGTAAATTCTCAAAGGCCGGATGGCTGCTCCAGTACAAACGCTACACCCCTCCTTCCCACAACTCTCCTTTGACTTCATAGAAAAGTCATCATAGGAAATATTGTACACAAAATAAAAATACCATTTAAGCGGCACCGTGTAACATTCAATAAACCAGACTTGAGTTATAAAATGTGGAATTAAATGCTGCCTATAAAACCCAGTAAATAAAAAATAAAAGATAAAAACGGGGTGCAGAACATAAAAAAATATATTAGGAAATAAAGTTTTATAGTTGCATTATGACAGCCACAGTTTGCTGAAGTTGGAATTTTATTAGTCCATCAAATTTCTTTTCATCCCTACCAGAATTGAAACCGCAAAATTAGTGAATAATATAATATTCAGTGAATATAATACCTACATTTATTCAAATTATTGAGGCAGAATAGGTCTTTGGACATTTTGAAAATTTTATATTGAATGAATTATATGAAATAAAAAAAAACATTATCATAATAAAACATTTCTTTTTAATTTTAAAATAAACATAGGTTTAATGAAAATATAATAATATTCATAAAAAATAAATCAAATATTAGATTTATAAAAAACAACATGCGTAGAATACTTAATATTAAAAAAATATATAAATATTCTGCAATTCTAAAAGGTTAGGGAGGTAAAATCAGCACCAATTAATGAAATTTCTATTTTAAGAAAAATATGTAACAAGCTTCACCAAAACGGAATAATCATTTTAAATTGATAACCATCGGAACCTATTTCAGTTCATTTTAATTATTACTTAAAGAAAGTTCCAGCGCAAGCGCACAAGCGAGAGCCTTGAAAAGAGGATTTCTTTCTGAGTCACTCGTTACGCGAAATGTCTCTCGTTAAGGAAGCCATTCTTTTACGATTTATTTTGCTCGTTATGCGAAGTTAAAACTAATGTTGGCTAATACCGATTTGATGATTTTTATTTTTATTTGGTAGGGAATTATATTACCTTCCAAATATATACACATATATATATATATATATATATATATATATATATAAAAAAATATACTTTTTGAGAATACATTTATGCACAAATATAATTGGCAGAAAAGAAGCATTTATACGATTATTCAGTTACAGGGCTTTAAGGACAAGATTTTCGGAAAGTTTCATCAAAATCGTTAGAACCATTTTAGTGCTACAGCCTATAGAAAAACATGTTTTTCGGCTATTGCGCAGCAACTATTTTTCAACATATCTATGGGTATCAAAACCTCCTGAATCCAAAAAACACATTTTCGGCCAATTGTCTGTGCCAAATGATTATTTCTTTAACGAATGAACTAACTTTTTATTATTTTTTTAGTAGGATTTTCTCCGATGCCTGTGATGCCCCAAGCTCTGGGTCGGTTAACCATACAGGTTCTGTGTCTATCTACTTTATCAGTTTATTTTTTGGTCAACAATCACTTAAATTAATGCGTTTTTCGTCACTCACCATTACCTTCCACGGTTTTAAATGCTAGATTTTTTTTCTAAAATCTTTAGCTTTCCTTCATAGGTATATTACGTATCTATATTACTTCTCCTCTTTCCGGAAATTTGTTTTCAACGTGAGAAAACATTTTTCATTAGTTAGTAATTCCTTCGTAGTTTATATGTATTAATTTTTTATTACTGTTATGTGAGACGGTAAAATATTACAAATAAACAAAATTACAGATATTCCAGAGGAAACCATTGTGAAAAGGCAACATTTAAGCTCTGTCAGACTATTTCAATGAGGATAAGCCCTAGCAGATATTAAAGAGAATTTAATTGTACATTCATATCACGAGTTTAATCAAAAACATTAGAGTCGTTTTCGAGAAAATGGTAAATAATTTTAAAACCAATAATATAAAGTGGCACTTATGGTGAGTCCATTTGGGCGAAAAAGTTTCTGTAACGTCACAGGCTTATATCTATCTAGCAATTTCAGTTTCGTACATCTTTTCGTTTTTGAGCTAGACTTACCGCAAACACACACACACACACAACCACATATATATATATATATATATATATATATATATATATATATATATATATGTATACATATATATATGTATATATATATATATATGTATACATATATATATATGTATATGTGTTTCAGTATCGAATAGTCATTCGTGACTAGTTTGAATTTAAATTATTATACAATTTGGTACTTAAATTAAAATCTTATCTTCCCGTTTAGTGGAAGGACTTTGAGAAGGAAGGTTGAAAAGGAGAATGCAAAAAATAAGGAAGAGCGGTGCTTATCAATTGGTGACATTCAAGTGACAATGGAGTTGTCGGGTCATTATATTTCTTTGTCTGTTATGAATAATTTAAAAGGAGGCCGCATTCTCTTCTACATTTCTTCATCTTACAGTTTTGTAAAAAAGTTCAATAATTTAATTAAAATTAAAACCAAAGTATATTAAAAAAAAATGTCTATATTATTATTAGACACGAAAAATTCAGTGAGTTAAAAGCCAATATGTTGTGAATTCACATTTCATAGTTAGAAATTAGCATCAACATATTATACGATCATGGTACAACAGTCGTACATACTATTCTTGTAAATATATATATATATATTTATATATACATAAACAAGTGAACACGGGTCGATTACACTCGTTTTGCTTCCTATATAATATCATATCGCAGCCTCAATGCAATAATGAATAGCTTGATAACTTAACTCAAAAATCTAACTTTTGAGAAAATGGAGTTAAAATTTTTAAACAAACTATTTTTGCTTGCCATCCAATTATAACTAAATTATAATTAGATATATTGATTCTTGATGATGTATTCCTCGTTTTCGTTAGTATTTTATTAAATCGAACCAACGATCTGAAATTAAAAATCATTATTTACTTGAAAACGCATTTTTTTTTTTAACCTATGTTAGTATTGCATTAAGGGTGCAATATCCGGAATAGAAGACATCACCAACGGCATAACATTCATGGAATTTAAAATTTCAAAACAGGCCTTTTCAAAAAGGATTTAAATTTATTACAAAAGAAATACTTGAATCAATATTGCATACATCTTCAACTGTTTATTTCCTTGACTAACATTTCAGTGATAACTGACATGGAGATGACGAATCTTGAAGGACAATGGTAAAGGTATCAGCTAATTACGGAGAAGATTTAAAAAAGGTGCTAGATCTCCTGGGTTAATTACTGAGGAGGTTTAGGTTGTTTAGGAGGCCAGCCTATATATCGACAAGTTGACTCTACTGATTTTTCGCAGCAAATCTCTATTATTTAGTAAATTATTCCAGTAATGCCAAGGAAAAACGCCGTATATCAGTGTTTCTCAATCTTTTAGTATTTGCGACCCAATTTTCATCGTCACCTCCCTCCCATACAATAATTTTCACTGAAATCGTGCTGTAATCATAACATTAGTTTCTATTCAATTTAGTTTACATAATCACATAATGGATATATCGATTCTAATTTTCAAATATATTGTATATAAATTCAATATTCAAAATATTAATGCGTAGATTTGTTTCGAAATATTCTAGAACGTGTAATAAGTATTAATCATGTTTATAATTTAATTTTGATACATTAATTATTAAATACATTGTGCAATACCAATTTATAAGTGTATTATATCAGTATAAAGTTTATTTTATTTTTTATTATGTCAGAATGTCTTCTGTAAAATAAATATTTTTTTGATTTTTTGTCGATATGTTTTCTCGATATACTCGTGAGAATAGTTTTATCACGCCCCTCTCCCCTCCTCCTCCCCCCCCCCCCCAGAGGTCAGGCGCCAAGGTTGAGAACCACTGCCGTATTTTAAATAATAAAAAAATTGTGAATTGCTGTAATGACACAAGGGACAGTACTTTAACATTCCATTTAATGGAGATCCATCTTATCAGAAAATAATATATATTTTTATATAAGAGTGACGAAAAATCTGTTAGCTTCGCTTTTATTGACGGTATTTGTGTTTTTTTTTTTCCAATTTATAATAAATTAAACATTAAATCCTAAAACAATGAAGAATTGAAAATCGTTAGAACTCGGAAGGAAGCTATAAGTATCAATTTAGAATTGGAAATTGATTTTAGAAAAATTGCTATTATTTTTCATAAGCTAATTTGAGCTGTTTGCATAACCTCATAAGAATTGAGTTGTTGATTGCCTCCATTTATTATCCGAGCCCCTTCCATTTTTCATCGGAGAATTTATCGTGATGCCTTGAAAAATGCTGTTAGCCAAATTGGGCACGAGGACAGAGCGTACTCTTCCTATCTGAAGCTAATTAATTCAGCCATCAAATTGTATCCACCAGCCTGTGAGGTGGATTGGTATCGGACTTAAATAGGGTATTGTACGTTATATTACTCAGGATCCAATGTTAAATAACAATACAATCAATTTCAATCTCAACAAACATTTTATTTCTTATTGTTATTTTGTAAACAAAAAAAAAAATTACACTTTCAGTTTTGATTAAATAATAAAAAAATCATTAGCTGGTTTAAAATGTAGAAGGGAGTGGAACTTTGAATCACAATATTATCTTTTTCAAGTGTCTTCATTAGGAATAATGGTAGTAAAAGAAAGTAAGAAGAAAAACAAGAACTATTAAATTCCTGTAGGATGTCTAGATATAAATCAATCAATACACTCGACTCTCCATATTTCATTCATATATCCATAAGGAATAATTCGTCTTTATTTTTTAACATAATTTTAATTACAAATATATTAACAAGGAATGTCCCGTCTTTTCGTCGTCACACTGATTAATCTAAAGGATTAGATCTATGTATACATAGCTGTTTTTCTTATTAATATATAATATTATTATCTGAATTTTCTATTTTATTTTGCAGGTTATAGTTATGATTTATTGATAGTGGTTTCAGTTGTGTGCCATGTAATGTTTAACATATAAATTTATTATTTTTTTCTATGGTTGTTTTATTATGTTTTTATTCCATATCCAGTGAATTGATCTGAAGATGTGATAGTCACTTCCAAACGTTATACATAACAACCGTTGAATATTTTCAATTAAGAAGAAAAATGGTCAATTTTTTAATTTTTCATTATTGACAATTTTAAAGGTTGGTTAAAACAGAAATCTAATTAGGGTATAATAATTTGGAACTTTTGAAATAAGGAAAAGAAAACTTGTTTTAATTCTCTATTATGGCCAAAGAAAAGAAGATGAGCTGTTGACTACAAAAAGCGAGGCAGGGTAAGGCGCCTTTGTACTAAAGAAAAACCTTCCTTCTGCTTAGATCGAGATGGAGTGGCTCCTTGGTTGAGTTCACGATTTCGCTGAAATTTACATTTATTTGTTTATTTTTTTATCATACGGTTTATCAAACTCTAAGATGGATATGAATGATAATTCTTAAAGGTTTAGTAACGTTCCCATTCATTGATATTGTGTAAATCGTATTCATCTCAAGAAGTGAAATAGTTTACTTCTTAACATCTTAAAAAATTTAAATACTCATAATACTTATACTAATTTGCTATAAAACTATAAATCTTTAGTCAGCAATATTCTAAACACTTTTTATAAAAGATGGGTTAGTAATTGATAATCCGTTATAATTTAACGGCTATTTTTTTATAAGTGATTATTGGCTGTTTAGTTTTAAACATAATAAATTAAAGTTTCTCTTACTCTAAGTTGTAATTACGGATGGGCGAAGAGACCCAAGAGTGGAGAGGAAATGATCTCCTATGCCCTTGCGACCGGAGGCAGCAAGATTATTCCCTGTGGATATCCGTCTGTTCAGCTGTCAAAGGGACAGAGCGAGGAGGTTAAGACCCAGGTGATCAAGTCGGTAGATAAGCTGGAGGAAGGTGGATTGAACCCGGGCTTCAGTGGCTTTAGTCACCACCTCGGAGGCTGTATTATCATTATATTATATTGTCTGTGACGATGATGCCACCAATAACTGGGTCACCAGTATAGTGAGCAAATTTACCATCAGTGGGGGCATACAACTCCGCACTGGTAGTACAAATGAACTCAAAAACGCTGTCAGGATAGGTGGATTCTTCCCTGAAGAGGGGACTTCAAAGGACCTATTTTTGAGGAGACTCAGGATCCAAAATGGTAAGGCCCCAGTTGGACACTGATGGGCACTAAAGATGAGCCAATTTGCTTCTATGGGATTCTTCGAATCCCGGAAACCAGCGTCAAATACGTGGAGTGGAGGAACATGATGGTAGCTTATGGCATCACCAAAGTACTCCTTAAGGTATTTGAAAAGAAGAAACCACCGAAGTCAGATGCGGGAAAACTAAGGTGGCTGCTGAACGGAGTGTCTCCCAAGAAGGAGAGAAGGAGAGGACCATAACCACTGTACCAGGTGGCATGGAAGTAGAAGTTGGACCGGCTGAGGAGGGGCGCTCTGTGGCTGGGGTCTCTCTCTACTCGGGGACACCCCTGGAGGAATCGAGAGAGGAGGGGTCCCCTGTACCCCGCCGGGGGTCGTTCCTCCGGGAGCCGACTCACAATAGCCATGGATATCAAGCTGTTGCAGATCAACCTGCATCACTGCATAGCAGCCTGTGGAGGTTTTCAACAGTATGTAAAAGGTAAGGATATAGATATTATTCTAATACAAAAGCCTTACTTATAAGGACAGGATAAAGGGACTGGGCAAACCAGGATACAGAATTATTGCTGTGCCAACAATGCCCAGAACCTACATCCTGTTCAGGAACAGACTAAAACTGTTACCCTTGTGGCATCACTATTGTGACAGCAGTGCAATAGTCCCTCTGTGAGAGTAATGAAGGGGAGAAGATTACGCTGGCGTCGGTGTACCTCCCGTATGAAGAACTCCCACTCCAGCTCATCTTTAGATCTTTAGATGCCAATGCACACCCACAGCCTTTGGGGGAGCAAAACATCAACCAGCGAGGCGAGCATCTTTTAGAATATATTGTTAGCAATGACCTCGAAATCTTAAATAGAGGCAATGAGGCCACCTTTGTTAACAGAGTGAGAGCTGAGGTCATTGATATAACCTTAAGCACGCGATCTAGGCTTAAGGGCTGGCACGTTTCAAGGGAAGAGACATGCTCAGATCACCGCTATCAGATTTGATTTATCTGCTAATAGCATGAAGGAGACTGTGTACAGAGATCCAAGGCGCACCAGCTGGGATGCATTCTGTACACAGCTCGAGCAGAGGTTAAGTGCTGTCCTAAGATTTTTAAGAATTCTTGGCACTTAGAATGTATCAATTCATTGTTAACTGAGGCAATAATGAGATCCTACACCGATAACAATAGTGTGCGTAGGGTTAAGTCCAAAAGGAATACATCCTAGTGGAATTATTAGCTTTGCAAGCTAAAAGCTCTTACTCGAAGACTCTTTAATGCTGCCGAAAAATCAGGCAGATGGGACGCTTACAACCAAGCACTCACTGACTATAAAAAGACTGTTCGCAGGACTAAAAGGGGTGCGTGGATAAGTTTCTGTAACGACATAAATGATACATCATGTACATTCAGGGTTAATAGAATTCTGTCTAAGCAGTCTGATAGGGGAGTAATGGGGACGATCAGGATTGAAGGGGTCTTCACTAATACTGGTAAAGAGGCCTTGGAAGCTCTGGCGTGTTCACACTTTTCTGAATGTGAGCTGCTGGATGAGAACCTAATTAATCCCACTGTAGATGAACACTTTGGTGTCAGGACTAAGTGGGCTGAAACCAATAAAATAAATAATTCTATGAGGGTGGAATGGGCAAGTAATAGTTTTGCAAAGCTGCGGGTTCCGATGGGATTTTCCCTGCCTTACTTCAAAAAGGCCTACCTGTATTTAAACCCTACATAATGGAATTATATAGGGGAAGCTTAGCACTTGCACACATTCCAATAATTGAAGGGTGGTAAAGGCTTGTTTTATTCCAAAGCCTGGGAAGGAGTCTTAGGACTATCCCAAAGGAAGTTGACCTATCAGTCTGACATCCTTCTTGATGAAGAAAAGATTATTAACAGACATATTAGAGACACGGTTTTAGTTGAAAAGCCACTATATTGTGGATAATTTGCTTATCAGGCTGGAAAATCATGTGTGACCGCACTACATCATTTGGCCTCCAAAATAGAGAAAAGTCTAGCCGAAAAAGAAATTATGGCAGGCATCTTTGTCGATATTTAGGGTGCCTGTGATCGCACTCCTTATGATACTATGGCAAAAAAAGCCTTAGGTGGAAAGGGGTAGGACCATTAGCTTCTGAATAGATTAACTCATTTCTATAGGGAAGGCTCCTCAGATCAGAATTAGGACATGCGAAGCTATGGATTAGACCCATGGCGGGGTGTCCACAGGGAGGAAGGAGTACTGTCCCCAATCCTGTGGTGGTTGATTGTGGACACGCTGTTGATCAAACTAAGCTCTGCAGGATTTCATACGCAGGGATATGCAACGATATCGCTGTTTTGAAAGGGGGTAAATTTCCGGAGACTATCTCCGGATTGCTCATAATAATAAAGGACCTTCTGAAAGAATGGTGTAAAGATAATGGTCTTGGCCTCAACCCCCAGAAGGTTAACCTTTGTATCTTCACTAACAGAAGGAATGTGTTAATGAGACCGCCACGTCTTGATGACACTCTGATAAACATCTGCAGTGAAGTTAAATTTCTAGGAATTACCCTTGACAGTAAGCTAAAATGGCTTAGTCATATAAATAATGTTAGCACGAAGACACTTCGCTGCCTATGGGCATGCAAAGGAGCCGTGGGCAAATCTTGGAGTCTGAAATCCAAAATAGCCTTGTGGCTATATAAGGCGGCGATCAGACCTATTTTATCATAGGCTGCAATTGTGTGGTGGCATAGGATTAATGCTAGTAGGCCTCGAGAAATACTGGACAGACTAGAAAGACTGGCGTGTCTTATGACAACTGGCGCCATGAGCACTACTCCCACTGCTGCAATGGAGGTCCTTTTGAACCTTACACCATTGTACCTAGAAATTAAGGCGCAGGCACTTAGCACTGCGTATAGATTTACGAAATTAAGGACAAGATCCAAATCCCTGGCCTACCAGGGACATGGGACTCTGTTTAACATGATTGATAAGGATGAGGTGTTGGCAATGCACTCTGACATACAAGTACAAAGCTATAGGGAGGGACACTATAATACTAAGATCAGCAGAACTAACTGTTATACAGACGGATCCCTGACGGTACAAGGTTCAGTGGCGGGTATCTGGAGGATGGATAAGCCAAGAGAGGGAATGTTCATATCCTTAGGCAGGCATGCCTCTGTCTTTCAGGCAGAGGTATTAGCAATTAATGACTGTGCCCAGTCCCTTATTGAGGAGGGCGTTAAAAACAGACTAATTACATTCTACACAGATAGCCACGCTACTATCGGGGCTTTAAGTGGTTATGCGACCCGGTCAAAGTTGGTGGAAGAATGCAAAGTTAATCTTAACAAATTGTCTGAAACCAACAGGGTAAGGGTTGAATGGCTTCCTGGACATTCGGGAATTTTGGGGAATGAAAAGGCTGATTACTTTGCAAGGAGAGGCTCTGAGGTCTGAGGGCACCAGAGTCCATATTTGGCATAAGCCTTAGCTATGCCAAAAGGTGTATTAGAGTGGCTGTAGGCAATAAAGTTAAGCACTACTGGGAAAACACTAGGAAACAGATACACTCCAAACTGTTTTTAGATGGACCCTTCCCCAAAAGAAGTGAGATACTTCTGTTTATGGATAGGAGTAACCTTAGGATGGTGACGGGACTATATACAGGACACTATCAACTGAATAAGCACCTCCACAACATAGGACTAACTGTGTCACCGACATGTAGACTATGTGGGATGGAGGACGAAACGGCTTTCCACATAATTTGTGGATGCGATGCTTTGGCAAGGGTGCAGTACCTCCACTTTGGTTGTCACCGGATCACTGACCCTAAGCTCTGTGAGATGGTGGACCTGATGAGTCTACTCAGATTTGCAAAGGCTACTGGCCTGTTTTAAACGGTTTAGGCCAGCGCACAATAGGCCTTAATAGGCCGCGGTGCATATATGCTGGGTTAAAAAAAAAATATATATAGATTAATGAGTTCCACTTTAGCTTGCTAATAAACTGCTGAACTGTCTGTTAATTTTTATCAAGTATTAATTCTTGTGAGTTGCAAAGCGGTCCAGATAATCGACTGATATTTTTCGGCTATTATTAATTTCGTTGATAATCTTGAAGACGGAAATACAACCAGAACTATTTCTTACCTTGCAATAGGTTTTAAAAATATATATTTATATGCCATTTAAACTGATCTCTATAGTATTTAACGAAAAAAACATAAAGGATTACACAATGGTTTATTATTTCCACTTGTAATATTTCAAAAATATCTATTCTGTCCAAGTTAAAGAAATTAAGCAGTAGTCACCAAAGGAAAAAAAAATTGAAGCTTGTCCCAAGATGATCGCCTTGAGAGTGCCGAACTGATAATGTTAAG
This sequence comes from Rhaphigaster nebulosa, assembly GCA_948150685.1. Lineage (NCBI taxonomy): Eukaryota > Metazoa > Arthropoda > Insecta > Hemiptera > Pentatomidae > Rhaphigaster > Rhaphigaster nebulosa. Next base: position 102,008,598 of record OX411309.1, on the reverse strand, counting down.
AAAAAACTGTGTCAATGCAAGTAGACTGTGATGGTTAGGACATGTAATGAGGTGGTAAAATGATATAGAGGAAATATTGTACGTGCGCGTCAGTAGAAAAAAAAAGAACGAAATACTAAGGAAGCTAAAGGACGTGCAGAAATAATCCAAGGAAGGATAAAGTGAAGAGATGCAAGGAAGTCAAAAGCCCAATAGATAAGTCAGAAGGCCTAGTGCCACGATGACTAGCTGCGCCGAAGAATTAGTCTACGAAGTTCATTACGCTATATCTCAGCTAACACTGGTCAGATTTATTGATGATTTTTTTTCTCCTTTTGTAATGAATTTCATCAGCTTTCGATTGAGTATAACAAAAGCCTGCAATAAAAGTATAATAAATTTTACAGACGGATTTTTTATTCGATATTTGGATTCTACGTATCTAGAAATGTAAAACCTCAAATTTTGAGGGGGAGAGGGGTTACAAAAAATTTTCCTTGGTCGATTCCAAAGGTCTATTATTGAAAATAATAAACCAATTTGAAACAAAAAGACGGCTGGTAATGTCGAGCTCCGAAAATCATCCAGGGGTGACCTATGACATTGGTACCGAATCTCAAGAAAATCGGTCCAGTAGTTTCGGAGAAAAGCCGTGGACGGCGTACGGCGGACGGATTTTTTTTTATTCGATATTCGGATTCTACTTTACTTGAAAAGTAAAACCTCAAATTTTGAGTGGGACTTACAATTTTTTCCTTGGTCGATTCCAAAGGTCTATTATTGAAAATAATAAACCAACATAAAAATGGATACATTGAATAAAGTCCCATCCTCCTGTACTGACAAAATATAAAATTTGCAAGATGACAAGCAAGAACTTAATTAACGTCTTTAATCAAACATAACTAACTTTTATATTTAATTATTTTGAACTGCTAATTGAAATAATAATTTAATAGCATATCCACTAAGATGAGAAACGATAAATAAAATTTACACCACTACAACCCACTAAGGTATAATCTTGAGTTCAGTACTTGGCAAGGAAGTCCTTTTTATGACCAACGTTTTACAATAAGGTGTCGTCAGGATCCTGTCAACGCTAGGTATATCCCCCAACCCACTTAAGGACTAGATACCCACTGGCTGGATGTGCCTTAGTAGCGTCTTCCACCCCTGAGTCGATACTCAGCCGAAATAACAGAACATATATTTATCTGCCACAGGCGGTTTCGAACCTGGACCCGGAAGTAAGTAGTCCAATGCCTTATCCACTTCCATTATAATAATATATATAAATTACTAATCAATAACATAAGAGCATAATTACTCATTATAATCTAAAAATATCTCATCACAATATTTTCATATGGTTTGCAATATGTAAATTAATAAAAATGGAAAAATAGAAAACATTTTCCTCACTCTTTTTCTTAATAGAAATAGTAATTAAATGTGTTGTAGAAACATCCTTCATATTCAAAGGGAGTTGTGATAAAAGACAAATATCGATTTTTCTAAAGACGCCATATTTCGATCGATAGCAATGAAGTTATAAAAATCATTTAGATTCTATTGATTCATTCATTTATGTAATAGGACCTGTGTAGTTTGTATTATAAAACAAATAAAGTATGTACAAAGCAGTCATTGAATATTAAATACGACCACTTATAAGAATGGTTCATAAACTATGAAAACTTTGCTCTTTTAGAGAACTAATAAAATTAGATTATTTCACCCGTTATGTTTGCATTTGGACATTGAGCAATATTCTTACAATATTTATTATTCATTAAAACGAGGGAGAAAAAGATTATAAAAGGTTCCTTTCATCTCTGCTTTGCTCTTAATTTTCTTTATTCGTAGAAAATTAACCATCAATCACGGAATTTAAAATTCTAAGGAGAAAATATTTTTCTCTAAGAGTTGAAGAGGGGAAAAAATTAAAACTTTATTGTTGCAATTTCATTAAAGAATTTTAATTAACTCGAATAGTAATGAGATTTTGTTATATGAAAAATTAATTAATTCCCTCAGGTGATGAAACAAGCTCTTAAAACAAGAAGGAGATAGTCCGATTGGCGGTCAAGAAAAAACCAAAATATTAGAGATTAAATGCCGACTTGTTTGACAAGATTCAATACAGTAAATATGACAGAAGTAGTATGGAAAATTTATAAATAATGAAAGTAGTGACAGGGATATAATTAGTTAAAATAAATTAAATATTAATAAATCAGAAAAAATATAGAAGTATAAACAATGACATTATGAAAATAAAGGATATATAGATATGAACAAAGTAAATTAGCAGGGGTAATAATTAAATATATAAATAACAAAAAAGTAATAATAGATATGAAAACATTAATAACAAAATCAAATAGTAATATTGTGGAAGTATTAAGAGTGACATTATGACAAGGCTATATAAATATTTATTTTTTTATTTTTCATTTTTTTTAACTTTCAACTCTTTATTCGCCTCTGTAGCAGAAGAGTGACAATCAGCAAATATGATGGTGAAAAAAGAAAGACATGGCATATTGGGCATGGGGAAGGATAGTACCCAGAGCAGCATCTCTTCCTAATGGAATCTTTTTGTCTTCTCCTAATGGTCATGCCAACCATGGCCATATCGTCTATCAGCCTGTTGTGATGTCCGTGAAAGCTGTTATGAAAACGGGAATAAAGGGTACCTATGTGTTGACCGATAACTGAGAGTTGTTAAGTAACTGTACAGAGTTTTGTTGTTAATGTACCAAGAAGCTTCTGATATTAAAAATTTTGGATTGAAGAGAAATTCTAGACCGTTAATCTGTGAGGACTACGTCCACATGAGTTTTACACAGTAATGTATACGTATTTTGTTTCTGTCTTAATTTCAGCTTTAACGATTTGGAAAAAAAAAAGAATATAATCATTTCAGTCGCTTGTTTAGAGCCTATCTTTTCAATTTGATGTGCGGGCCCCAAATCATCCTTTTGTCGAGTATCAGTTCAAGGTAACGTACTATGTCCGTCTGAGGAATTAGATTTTCGCTGATATAAACTGGTAGACACGTTTCTCGTCGTAGCTATGCCATGTGGTTATTTAATGCATAATAAAGGAGCCAGAACTGATCCTTGTGGTATTCCTGGCAAGTCTGATCGAATTGAAAACATTTCTGACCCCTGTCTGATAGAGAAAAATCTGTCGAAGAGGATAGATTGACGAGATAGTTCGTTTGAGGTAGGTATGCTTTTGAGTCTGAAGATATTGATATTTGAATTAAATATAAAACAATTAGTGATAACAATAAAAAATCAATTACTCTACCGACTTTCAAAAAATTATAAATGAAATTACCAAATGTAATAATGTATTAAACGAGATAAAGCTATGAATTGGAAATGACTTATGGATAATCACCACATTGGCAGCATTCCTAACATCAATTCTAGAAAGGAGTTGCGTGTTGCTATTATATTCAAACGACGTTCGTGACTTAGACAGTTCGTTTTCAAATTGCAATCAAGATAGCGATCTTTAACAAAGAACGCTACAGACAACACTCTGGGGTTGGGAAGAGCTTGCTTATCGATGTATTAAGAAGTCCGTATTTATCGGGATTCTCTTCATCCAGGTCAGCTCTATGTCAATTTCTCAGTCCCAGTTACACGATAGGTAGAACCATTGAAAATTCAAACAATAGTTTAAAATTTGCGTCACCATTTCAATTCTCGTACACAAATAAAATACCAACCGTAACTGAGATTGATTTGAATGTGGTTTGGCTACTATCGATCTAACTGATTTTGCTATTGGTTCATTCCACACCAAATCAATCAATAAAAAATAAATTCAAAGTTTCAGATTATTCTCATTTTGTTTTATTTATGTGTGAAATTACAAAATAAGCTCGTAATGAGCTTATTAGCATTTTAGTTCTAGAACATTAATATACAAAAATGGAACATATCTGTTACAAGTTTATTTACTTCATTATCGATTTATTCTTTGGGTGATAATGAAGATTTCAAATTATTTTTATTCGGGGAGTCAATCCTAAAGCATTCCGAGTCGGTTCTCTTATTAGTCAGAGTTGGATTGGAAGTTTTTTAAATAATCCTTTCTATGAGGGTGAGAATAATCAATGTATGGTCTGAGCTTAGTGTAATATTTTCTTATATTGTTATGTAGTTAGTGGAAATGTTTTTGAAAACGAGGAAGTCAATTGAGTCTGGCAGTCTGATGCAGACATAGTGACAATACATTAGCTTACCAGTTGATATAGGTTCATAACCGTGTTCTTCCATAGCTTTTGCAAATTTTTTACCTTTGGTCGTGATTAGACGTGATCTCCACTGAATGTTTTTCGCGTTAAAATCACCACCAATGACAGATCTGTTACCAATTTGACTAAAGAGATATGGGTATTGATCTTTTTTTAAGGAATATCTTGGAGGACAGTAAATACTGGCAACAGTCAGTGGATATGTTTTTGGCTTAACTGTAACTGCTGCTGTTTGTATTTCTTAGCTTCGTACTTTACCAAAGACATAATGACTGATACTTTCTTTAATAATTACCCCAATTCCTCTCCTTGCAGAGTTACTTGGGTTTATTGTATGATAAAACCTGTAACCACTGAACTTGAGAAAAATTTCATCAAGGACTTTCACAGGAATCGTCTCTGATCTAAGACAGACATCAATGTTATTCAACTTGATACGTGTAATTCGTTTTTATTTGTTAGCGTCCCAGTGACGTTCCAGGCGATTATGATAAGATTTGCCATTATCTTTCCTTCGATTTACGATTTACGATCTGTTTTTGGACTTGCTCTCAATTTTGGTTAGCCTTCGTTTGATATCTTTGAATTGGTCATTAATTTGTTTTAATGAAAGTCGGAATTCTTTCATTTCTTTTAGTAGTTGTTGCAAAATATTTTCATTTGTCACAGCTTGTACGCTATTTCCGAATTTACAATCGGATTTACGATCGCGCATGCGTATTTCAATTTCCCGTTGTTATTTTTAGTTTTCTATGACAAAGGGCTCGTTTATTGGGTTTTCGAGGGTTTTGATTCAATTTTTTAATTGTTTTTGGATCGCAGATGCGTATTTCGCTTTTCCGTTGCTGTTGAAGTTCGGATCGTTTATTAGGTTTTCAAGAGCTCTATTACCGAATTTACCATCGGATTTTCGATCACGCATGCGTATTTCGATTATCCGTTGTTGTTGAAGTTTTCTAAGGTATAGCGATCGTTTATTCGTTTTTCGAGAATTCTAATTCCATATTTTAATTCGATTTTCGATTGCTCATGCGCTTTTTGCTTTTTAATTACTGAAAATCTAATAAACGATTGATAGATTTTTTTATAATATATCAATCGTTTATTAATTTCCGAGGATTCTGATTCCATTTTCTGAATTGGACTTTTCGATTTACTGATATAGTTAAAGTTTTCTTAGACATAGAAATCGTTTATTAGGTTTTCGCGGATTAAGATTGCATTTTTCAAATTTAATTTTTTATCGAGGATGCAAATTTCAAATTACCCTTATATTTGGCATTTTTTTTAGTATATTGCCCTATGAATCCTGATAAACAATAATATCGCATGCTCGATAAAAAATTCAATCCAAAAGACGGAATCAGAATCTTCGAAAACCTAATAAACCAAATGTCAAATTGAAAAGCAAAAAGCGCATGCGCGATCGAATATCCAATTAAAAAATAGAATTAGAATTCTCGAAAAATAAATAAACGATCGCTTTACTGTAGAAAACTTCAATAGCAATGAAAAATCGAAATGCGCATGCGTGATCGAAAATCCGATAGTAAATTCTCAAGTAGCGCCCTTGAAAACCTAATAAACGATAGCATCAATAGCAATGGAAAAGCGAAATACGCATCTGCGATCCAAAATCCAATTCAAGAAATTCAATCAGAACCCTCGAAAACCCAATAAACGATCCCTTTGTCATAGAAAATTAAAAATAACAACGGGAAATTGAAACGCGCATGCGCAATCGGAAATCCGATTGTAAATTCGGAAATAGCGTCCTTTAAAAATTAGTAATGATACCCATACGGAAGAATTTTGAAAACTAATCATTTAGTAGAAATGCTCGAGGGTAAAAATTTGAACAAAATTTCGATAATAAATTTGACATTAGCAACTTCAACCCTAATGAACGATCATCAAATCGATGAAATCCATCCCACCCCTCCAAATAAATTAAAATAACAAATGCTTAAAAATAAATAAACAACAATTTTATTTCAGAAATTTAAACTACTTGAAATTAGAACTTAACATCAATTATCTAATAAACGAAAAAGATGTCGGAAGAATGTGCGAAAATTATTTCAAAAGTCATTATTGTAATTAAAAAAATTATTTTTAAATAATAAAATAGAATTAATTCATACCCGGTTGGGTTACAATTGAAATGGAAAAAGTTACAATTGAAATGGAAATGGTTATTATTGAATTGGAAAAGATGACAATTGATATGGAAAGGATTACAATTGAAATAGAAAAAAGTTACAATCGAAATGGAAAAGGTATCAACTAACTATTAAATGCTATATTTTTTTTTTTTAGTAAGTCTTGTATTTGTTGAATAGGAAGCGATCACTAAAACAATATTCAGGGTAATCAAGTTCCACTTGCACCGTCGTAAAGTAGACATAATTCTCTTTCAGAAATATAGTTTGCCTTAACTTAATCCATCGTAAAGGGACATCGGGGTGTGACCAACCGCGACAAGTTTTATTTTATTTTTTTAAATGGCTTTGTACTTGTGAATGTTTTTCCCAGTCCAGTTAGGGTACAGATGCCCCACTTATAGGAAAACTTCTACTTTTTTTAAGCTTTAATTTCGCATAAATTAAGTTGAAGTTTCTTTAGGGATTTAAGTTCATAATCATAAGTTTCTTCTCTCCTTCCCCCCATCAAAATCCGCCGCGGGAAACCCTGGGACTTTTACCAATTATTACGGAAAGGAAAATAAACAATTTATGACCTGTTTTGGCTTCTTTTTTTTTGGACGTTTGAGTTACGCGTATTTTTTTTTCTAAATTTTTGTTACTGTAATAACAAGAACGTATGGGCCAATTTTAATGATTTTATGAGCTCAATTACAAGAAAATAAATCCTTGTATTTATTGGAATATTAGCATTAAACATTTATTTTTTGCAAGGTTATTATTTTCAAACTTAAAGGAGATACACTATATATATATATATATATATATATATATATATATATATATATATATATATATATATATATATATATATATTATATCATATTTTAAACAGTAAAATTTCTTGGCTAAAAGTCATAATAAAAACTGCATGTTTAAAGTATTTACCATACCCCGACATTATTCGTGAATCACTAATTGGTGAATGAACAATAAACATTTTTTTTTTTACATGACTCCATTGACATACTATCATAAAATTTATGTGCATTCTTATATATATCTATAAGAATGCGTATGATTTAATTAATATGTTCTTGTGTTGACTGACATTACAAGGAGCATGAGTAGCTTAATGTTTGGATAGCTCTTCTACAACTAAACAAATCATTAGACCAAATTAAATTCTGAGATTCGAGGAAATCCAAGAGGTATTTTGAGGTAAGGCATTCCTCCTTAAAGGGCTTAAAGAGTTTATTACAGTCTTTAATCAAAAAAAAAAAATCAACAAAGAAAATTAATGTCGATTATAATCAAAAATTTATTTATTGAACACTCAATCTTAGATCATAAACTTATTATTAGCGAAAATATTAAAACGATGCTTTTTATTAGATTGGGACACTGCACTGGAACGAATGCCTTCAGGGAAACCTTATGAACTCGAGACTCACTGATTCATTTAGCGTTATTGATCTTTGTTATTTATAATACATGCAGAGTTACTTTACGCAAACCTGGCACATCTCACCTCTCTCTTATATATTTTATTACATAAAATAAACTTATGATATTATTAATGATATGATAAAAAATAAACTACTTACAAACCAAACATAAAACCATACAGTAAATAAACAACTTGTTTTAACATATTTTGAGACAATAACCAAGGATTGAAGATCAATTGAACCATTTGAAAAAATATAATTGAACCATTGAGTAAGCTTTTGTATTTGGTTTGTTGGTAATTTATTTTTCACAATATAGTATTAGTAAAAAAGATTAATTAATCATTTTTTCATAGTTAATAAAATTACCAAACTAATTGCAATACGGCGGTTGAAATTGACTTGAAAAATTGTTTGGCTGGATAATGAAACTTCTATCGATAAAGAATCTTCTCAGGAGGGCACCGAAGCATAAAAAAGACCATTGTTATTGATTTGGATTTGGGAAGACAGCATTTGCTTCTGGTATTGGCATCGGCATTCGGCTCGTTAATCCTATTTATTGTTATCTCGTTGCTAGGAGATAATAATAATAAACACACTTACGAAAACAAAAATTACAACACTATACTTTTAAGATTGTGGCGCGTTTTTGCAAAACCATACATCTCCATGTTAATGGATTAATAAATATTGACAAAATTTAAAAATCGTTTAGATTCTATTGAACTCATCTGAAGAACAAAATTATTTTTGCTAATTTTTAATTTTACTTCAGAGATATGTTTCATGTTTCATATGATGAAATAATTAGCATAAAAAATAATGTTATTATTTTTAAATAATAACAACATTAAATAATGAAGTTGTACGTTTTTGCGAAACCCTACAAATCCATTGTTTTGTAAAAACAGTTGAGCTATCTGTAAAGTGGGAAATGATATATGCGCCTTTTTGCTTCAGTTGATTCGATGTGAAATCAATATAATATTACCAATTTGTGGTGTGTTTAATACTCAAATCAAAAAATGAGTAATACGTTATATTTGAATTTTCATAACTAAGTAAGTACTAGGATTTTTTATTTTTGAAAGTGATACAGATTAATCTTAAATAAAAACAAAATCAGTGAATATAAGATCAAAAAGGCAAATCACTATTTCACACTAAATAACTTAAAATTAATTTTGTAAAGAAAATTCCTATTTTACCAAGACTTTGTTATAGTTGGGATAGATAACTCCTTTACTGAACTATACGCATCACCTACTGCTTTGTTCTTTACCTATAGTTAACAGGCCATAACATTTTGTATTAATTTTGTATCAACCCACACAGTCAGTTCAAGCATCAAGGTTTTTTTAAATAATCTTCATGGAAAAAATATCAGTAGCACATTTCCGGGCTGTCCTTGAAACATTTCACTATAAATACTAGAATCAGTATTATATTCTATATAAATATTAATAAAATTAATTTCATAATTATAATAGAAATATAGGAAAAGTAAGGTATTACATAATAAAACCAAAGGATATAAAAAATATATTGAACGAGCAAATATAATAAAGTAATTTTGGGTTTTAAGTTAAGGACTATATTAAAGTAAAATGTGAAAATGAACGTAATGAAATTGAGTGCAATTAAGATGCAAGGAGTGCAAGGAAATAAAAATGTACTCATGCAAATGTATAAAAAAAAAAAAAAAAAACTATTATACACTTGTTATCAAAATTTGTTAACTGATAAACATTTAAATTCAGAAACTACATTCAAACTTTGATTTACATATTTTCAACTTTGAACCAAAATTTGATTTACAAAATGATTTTTTTTTTTTCATATAAATAAACTAAAAATATTAATTTTTTCAGTAAAACCTTTACGCTGTGAAAAAAAAAATTTTTCAGTAAAAAAAAAAAGGTTTGGAATGAAATAAAATTATTATATTTGAAATGTATTCAATGCTACAAACAAATTTTTAAAGTAAATGTTTCTTAAAACGTATATAAAAAAAAATGTTTCAAAAGTAACCAAAATTATAAATCCAACATTACTTTTATGCTATTAATCAAGTACTATATATACTTTTTTAATAAACCTTCTTTTTGATTATTTATTTCTATCCTGAGTTGCTTTGCCACACGCAGTATTATATTTATCTTCCTCCATTCGACTAATAGACTAATAGAAACTCCATAGCAATTTAATCAGTAAGGTTTTGGGAAAGATATAAAAAACCAAATGATAGAGTTGTTGAAACTCAATGTGCAAGTAATGAGAATTGCAAAGAAGAATATATATAGAATAGCATGTACGTCATGAAAATGACGCCATCAACTCAGCACTCCAAATTACAACACTCGCTTCCTATACTTCTGCCTGTCCACATACAAAAATTATTTTTAATCTCTAGAGGCATGTTTTCAAAAATACCAATCTTTGTTCTCTAGTATTTATGGTTACGGAGCTATGAGTATTTAAAAATGATACTAAACGCGTCTTAAAATGTTTTTTAAAACACCACAGATGAAGGAACGTAATTCCTACGTTAAAAATTTCATCCTTGGAAATAGAGTTTATACTAAACAACTTATTTAATGCGTATCTAATAATTTAGTAACTATTTTACTATAACAGTCTAGATTTGTCTTTTAATTCGCTCGATGAGGCCACCTGAAAAAGGAAATAGTAACTGACTAAATAAAAAAAAAGGGAACAGGTAGCTGACTAGCGATGGTGGTGGAAAATGAGTTAACTGGTCATTATCCTACCTATCTATACCTTACGTATATTATGGAGAAGTGTACCTGTTTTTTACTTCCTTGTACGAAGTAAAGGAAGTATTGTAATGGCGAAAATTTTCGGTTTTCAGATTTCGACGGAAATATCCATTTTGACCATTCCTGAATCCATTTTGACAAGTTTCGTCGTGGCGTCTGTACGTACGTTCGTACGTTCATATTTCGCGTGACTCAAAAACCGTTAGCCGTAGAAAGTTGAAATTTTGTATTTAGGATTGTCGTAAAATCTAGTTGTGAACCTCCCTTTTTGGTCACTGCTTGATCACCGGAAGTGGTACTTTACTTGAAAGTCATAATTGATTTCATCAAAAATTATATTAAAATACTATGAAAAACTTCTCAAATTTAATATTTATAATTTATATATTGATATAAATAACATACTAGATTTAGGTCTAAATTGGAAAACCGGAAGTGGTACTTTACTTGAAGGTTATATTAGACTTTCATCAAAAAATATATTAAAATATAATGTAAAACATTTTTTTTTTTTTTTTCGTTTCGGCATACTGTGGACCACGTTAATTCAATTGTATCATCGTGCTATGATAATTTTTAATTTTTTTTCGTTTTCAGTATTCTCGCATTCGTCTTCTGTGGGTCTCTCTTCTTTCATCCGTCCATTTCTTGCCGGTTTTCAACTTAGGTTTATCTTGGCATTCCTTGTATGTTCGAAGTTTCTTTTGCAGAGAAACACATTCTTGAATGTCTTTCTGCGTAATCCCTATTTCTTGAAGGTCTTTTCCAACTTCTGTGAACCAGGGTCCTTTGGTTTTCTTATTTATAAAATAGGAACAGATTCGGTTGGTGACTCCCTGCGAGTTCATACGAGCTATTTATGGCGTATTTCTATATGGCCATAGAAACTAATTCTTCTTTTTCGAAAACTCTCGGTTATCCTTTCTACATGCAGGTACAGTTATCTGTTTTGCCATCTCCTCTACTCGCCTTTTTCACTATTAGTCCTAGGATCTTTCTCAGGATTTTTCTTTTATTTCTAATTTTTCAATCAGACCCTTCCTATTCAATGCAAGGCATTCTGCTGCGTAGAAGGCCTCTGGAAGGATGACAGTACAATATTGTATAAGCTTCGAGTCGATGGACACCCATCTTTTGTTGTAAACATCTCAAGTCAGCTGGTATGCTAGTTCCATTTTGTTGATCCTTGATGTGAATGCTCCAAACCAGTACATATATTATTGTTATTTTTACCCGACTATGGTGAAGCCACAAGGAGAGTAATGTTTTAGCTTGACCGTTAGTAGGTGTCTAACGATTTTTTAAGAGAAAGGCTCAAACGATTTTCAAATATGAAGGGCCAAATTACTAGTTGTGATCCCGTAAAGGTATGAAACATTTTGAGCTTAAAGTATTAAAGAAATGTATTAAATGTGTTTAGTCTTTTCGTTTGAGGGTATCCAACGATTTTTTAAGCGAACTGCACGACCGAATTTTAAGTTTAATGGCTCAAATTACCCAGTGAATTCCAGTGAACGTTTTGAAATATTTTGAGCTCAAATACAAAAGAAATTTTGTATTAAATCTGTCTGTTTTAAGGTATATATCGATTTTTTGAGCGAACTGCATGACCGATTTTTTAGTTTGATGGCTGAAATTACCCAATGGAATTCCGTGAATGTTTTGAAAAATTTTTATCTCAAAATACTGAACAAATATTTCATTTTATTTTACGTAGTTTCGAATTTTTGTTACAAGTTATTATTATTATAACTTCATGATTATATGGCAATAAATCATGAATAGCCAATATTTGAACATTTAAAAACATCAATTTAATTTAATAAAAAATAAAAACCCTAATAAATATAAATAACTTTTCAGTTCAATTCAATTCAGCCTAAGGGACGGAATGCACTTGCATATCTACTTCAGCGCACTGGTGGTTTGTCAGTGAAGTTGACACTCATGAATATTGAACCTTGGTGTAGTAGTCGGGCGCCTTCCACTAAACGTTACGGCCCATTGCAGGTACATTCCGTCCCATTTATCTGTGCATGCCACAATACAGAAACTTCCTTGCATCTGTGAATGAATATATTGAAGAAAGAAGAGTCATTTTCGTTTAGGTGATGAAGGCACCCGATTACAACACCAAGTTTGAATATCCATGGGTATCAGCTTCACTAACAACCCTTCAATGGTTTAATTAAGTAGATATACAAGTGCATTCATCTCTTAGGACGAATAGGGTTGTAAGATATAAAAGTCATTTCCGTTGTCGAGGTTTTCCTTTTTTTATTAAATTAAAATGTTTACATTTTCCATTGAATACTGATGTACATGTACTCTTGTAAATTTTTTCAATGGGACTTGGAGATAATGAGATACCAAAAAAGTTCTTGGGAGAACAAATCTATGGTAAAAGGCGGTATGGTGGACATCGCTGCTGATGTCCGAAGTATCCTAGGTGTCAGCAATTGCACGGCAGTTGCTCGAGATCGAGAAAATTGAAGGAGGTTGTTGCACGAGACCATGACTCAGCAACTAGTTGTAGCACTCACATAAATAGTTATAACATGGAAGTGTAGTAATATTTTATAAGTTTAGAGATAAGTAAACGTAAAAAAAAAAAAAAAAACATAGTTGCAAAGTTGTGAAGAAATATTTTCAATTTCAAAGTGAACTCTACCTACTAGAAAACTCTACTTGAAAGAAATACAAGCTAAGAAGAATATCTACATAATGAAGAGTGAGGTGAAATGAATAGTAAATTAGGAGTAGACTTACACAGTAAAGTGGTAGAAAAAGCAGATCCATCCGCCTGGATGCTCGAGGAAGACGTATACTCTCTCTTGGAATGTCTTTCCCCTCCTCTGGTGGAAAACGTACTTGGCCTTGAAGGCCTGGTCGATGGGCAGGTATATTGGGTAGTAGGGATCAGGTACCCCAGGAGCCACCGGTGGAGTCGGGTCCTCTGACTCCTGCCTCTGGACGGGCTGCCTCCGCGGCCGCCGCTTCTTCATCGGCGTCGGCACCCGCTTGTGGTGCGCCTCCCAGTAGCGGGGGGTGCGCCGCCACCGTTCCTGAGCAATTACCACACTCTCAACTTCTCCTTTTATTTCTTAATACCAAATTCGAGGAAAGTATTTTCTATAGTAATATTATTCATTATCATTCCAACATATTTTTTTAAATTTTCTAAAATTATAATCAAGTGTCTTACCAATATTCACTAATAATACGTGGGGAAGTTCAAAAATAGATATTTTTATTTATTAGTCAGTATTTTTGTTCGTTATAAATGTATGCAATAATAATACTGTTTGCTTAAAATGTCTTATATGAGGAAGTTTATATGATTAAGATAATTATTATTTTAATATTTATCATAGAAATTAATTAACTATACATTAAACATAATATGCTCAAACATATATTATATGTTTAAAATGCCTTTACACAGACCCAATTCATACTAAACTGGTTAATAATATAAAAAAATGTATATTTCTTTATTAATGAGGCTTTATCATATTAGGAGAGAATCCTTCCATGTTTTTCCGTAGACCAAAAATAATTATTTTTTATGTAAAACTTTTTTTTTTATCTCAAACCCCATTGGGATGTGTGGTTGATATTCAGAGGATAAAGTGGATCAGATGTAACTATTTTCCTGCATGAGATGCATTTTAAGAGGAATCAGGAAGTTATGTGATGCGTCGCACTATATGGAACTTTAAAATAAAATACTGTTAATATGGGATAATATACAGACATTCATAACGTAATAGTAGTATTATCCCCTAAAATATTATTTCATTAATAAAATATCTTAAATTTTAAATATAAATCTTCTTCAATTGAATGTTATATAAGTATTCATATATCGAAGGCTCGTCGGAAATTTATTGAAAAAATCATTATAATTTTAATACTTATCATATAAATTATTTTACTACATCTCAAACATAATATGTATTTCTCTATAAATAAGGCTTTGTAATTTTAGCAGAGAATCCTTCCAGATTTTTTCTGTAGATCAAAATTAATTTTTTTTTTTATTTGAAACATTAAAATTGAAAAATGTTAATATATGATAATATGTATACATCAATAACATAATAGTTGATAAATATCTTCAATGTCTTCTTCAAACAAACGTTTTTTAACAACTCTTCTGTCAAAATTTTTCCGGAATTTGTATGATAAACATTATTATAATCTTAATATTTATCATAGGAGTTAATTAACTTCATTACAACCATACTTCTTTTATTTTGCACATTATGATTTTCATTAAATTAAAATTAAAAAAATAAATAAATAAATTCACCATAACTACAAATTTATAGAGAGCCATTTCCTTTCTATAGATTTTTCCAGTCTGTTTAAACTGGTTATCTGACAAATTAAAATAGTTGCCAGACACATTAAATGTTCATCTAATCTGATTTATCCTTTTAACTTTTATAAATTTAACCTTTTCAACCCAGATAAATAAATTAAAATTAGTTCGTATTACGCCATATTAGTTTGTACTTTGGGAACAAACCTGGAGTTTTAAAGGATAAACATGGAAAAATATTTACTAAGTTTGTTTATCTGGTTGAAAAAAAAAGTTCAAGCTGTCTGGCAGAATATTTTATTCCTATGGCAAAAAGTTTCACTTGTCTGGAAGAGTTTACACGAATTGGAAAATGGTATCTAAGGTCATATCTGCATTTACTACCGAACTAACGGTAGTAAGTAAATTTCGTTCTTGCATAAGTTTATTTCTGTTTACACAACTGTTAATTATTGTTTTCTTATCTAAGGATGTTTTGCAAAGAATTAGGTTTTGAAAATATAAAATACATTTTTCGACTTGTGACCATGTTCTGCTATATTCCGGACCAGTGTGCGACGCATAGAAGAGAATAATCGCAATATTTGTTTATGTATGATACGTGGATCACATTTAATCCTTAGGTCAAACGTTATTCCTTGGTCATATATTTTTTCAGACTACAGTCTGTTCGTTTTCGAAATAAATTAGAGGTAAGGTCTCGAGTCGCGGTAAAAATGTGATGTGATAGTATTTATCATGGATCTGGTCACACTTTCCACCGCATCCACCAATCGTGTACTATTTTAGGTGATTTTGTAATGGGTAACATTATTCAATGCTCACTCCTCTAGATAAACGGCTGCCCTTTGACAGCATTCCACACCCCCATTCCTACGTTCCCCCCTTTCCAGTTTCTGCTCCCTTCAACTCCAAACCGCATGACTGACTCCCAGGATTGCAGGTGAAAGGTAAACTTGACTGCACCGACCATTCGTCTTTGTTGGGTGTCGGAGCTGTCGACAACGTTCGGACATTCCTGCCCAACAAAGCCACTAAATAGAACCAGTTGAACTCAGAATATTTTATTAATGTATTTTATAAAATAAAATAAAATTTATGATGACAATGCAAAAATGATTAACACACGTAATTATCTTGAAATAATATTTTTGTGAATACAAATGTTATTACAATGTTCCAAAATAAAGCCTTGAAGCTCATAAGGGCCATTTTCAAATTTTTTTCAACATTGGTGTCCATAGGTTTCACTTGATTATTAACTTTTTACGTTGGTTATCCCGTTTTTACGGGATGATTTTAAATTGATAAAGAAATAGTAATTATAACAAATTGACACTAGAAAACTAAATTCTAACATTCAACATAAACAGTAAATAAAATAAACATTTTGCTGAGGAAAAGTTTTTCGTCTGTCCTTTACCAGGATTTAACAACTTTAATTACTTCGGCATAAATAAATAAATTTATGTAAGGAATAATATTATGTAATAATATGTTATTAGGAGAACTAGTAAAATAGGATAGTGCATGATAAACATCAAAATTATTGATACAACATCAGTTTAACAAGTTTTAGTACCGTCATAAAAATGTGTCATGAGTGTTACATCAGAAGTGTTTTCTGAATTTTGAAAAGAGTTTATGGGAATCTTTGTTCTGTTAGGTTAATTAGGAGTGGCCATTTTGTTCACAGTTAACAGCAGGTTTTTTTTTTTCAGGCCAAGTTTAATAGGAAAGAAAGAGAAGTTTCAAATACAGAATAACGTGGTCAGTATTTTAATTCATTTTCATTAGCATTGTTCTAATAATTCACTTTAAATGTAATGTTTTGACTATTAATTGAATTAAGTTTCCTAGAACATAGTACTTTTACTCAGCTAGCATAATCTCAAAATGGCAAACTAAATTTTTAGGCATTTGTAAACTGTACAATCCCAATTTGTCGAATGTGCTGCTGGTCATGAGATTTGTCTTAAATGAGGAAAATCCCAATGAACCATCTTAGGAAGCAGAAGGGTTTTAAAATTAAAATAATTTAATTTAAACTAAAGTCTAAGGCATTCACAAATGCAATTTGCCTCAATATAACATTAGAAACAAAGTAAATATCAGCTTATATAATTTTTCCCTGAAAACAAATTTTGCTTTCAAGTTCGATTTCACTTGAGTTGATATATTTTTTGTACATTTTTCACTTCCAGAACCACCATTATATATCTATAAGTCAATATTTTCATAAAAAACTCCAGAATTTTTTAAGATATATTTTTTTTTTGATTCCAGGCGTGAAAAATCACTTTAACTCGGTGAACTGAACAAGAATGTCTGTAAAGAAAACATTGCGGTAACATGATTATTCAATGTTACCGCAATGTTTTCTTACACTTTGACTGCCGGGCCGTTTGGTGCTGTATCCCGTCCTCTGTGCAGAGGCCGTAGCACCTATGGCTCTCTGAATTTCAACTTCAAAGAGCCTTCGCTAGCCCTGTACCTGCCATTCGACTGTTTTCTTTCCATGCACCTTCTACATTTGAAATGTTAGTTGGAGTTATTTTTTTTTTCTTAAGACATTGTCGCTACAAAAGCAAAACCCAAGTAATTACAATGTTTTCATCGGTATAACTATTTTATATACATTATATCCAACCATGCTATTTGTAGAAAGGCTTATTTTATAATTAAAAATATTGAAAGTCTTTCTTTCTTTCTTTCGAAATCGATTCAATCCATATAACTTTTATGTTTATTTAGATAAGCCATAGTTCAGGCAATAATTTGTAGAGTTTTCTCACAACAGCACAATCAGAGCATTTATTGTTAATGTAATTCAATCAGGATTCTATTTTTTTTTTGTCACTACTAATATACTAATATAATGTATTAATACTGATATTATTTAATTGAGTAGACCGTTTTTTTGCCTTGCTATTTAATTTTATTTTTCATTTTATATATTTATATTTTTTAAATCTCAACTATTTATTTTTACCTGTCTAACAGAATAGTGACAATCAGATAATATGATGGTGATAGATTTATGGCATGACAGGCACCCAGCAGCACCTCTTTCCGGTCTTGAATCAGTCTTTTAATTTAACAGTCCTCTATCTCTCATCTAGCACCTTTTTAGTCTCAACTTAATGGCCATGTCAGACGTAACCATATAGTTGTCAGTCTAATATTTATGCCGTGAATGCTATTATGTAAACGGGAATAAAGAGTACATATGTGTTGGTCGATAGTTGGTTGTTGTAAAAGTCAGTATATAGAGTTTTTTTGTTAGTGTACCAAACACTAACCTGTTATTAGTCTTAAAATTTTGGATTGAAAAGATTGCAGTTTTTGTAAGTGAGTCTTTTTTGCTGAACCGAAGATCTGTGAGGCCTGCGTCCATAATAGTTTAAGTAGGTATATGTATTTATTTAGTTTCTGTCTAATTTTCTGTTTTGACGAGTTGGAAAAAAAAGAGTACAGTAATTCCAGTCGATTACTTAGAGTCTTCCTTTTCATTTTTATAATTGGGCCCCAGGTCATCCATCATTCGAATATTAGTCCAACGTACTGTATCCGTCTGAGGAATTTGGTGATCGCCGATATAAACTGGTGGACACCTTTCTCTTTTAAGAGTGGAAGTTATATGTAGTGATTTCTCATGATTTAATCGCATTTTCCAAAATGAGTACCAGTTTTATAAATGCAGCAGTGGTTTTGTAAAGACAGTGAGGCCAATCTAGGGTGTATTGCTAAAATTGTATCGTCAGCGTAGGTAGGTAGCAGTCAATGTCTGATAGTTGGTAGTTATTTAAAAAAATAAACATATAATTAATAATCGGAAGCAATTGGAAATCGGAAATGAATCAAGGAAAAAGAAATGGGATAGAGAATACTTTTCGGGCCATCATTATTTTATAGTACTTCGTAATTTCTGAGTAACGAAATGCTACATTAAGAATTAAAACTGTAGAGAAATTATTTGATAGCTTTCGAAATGTTTTGTGTTAAGTATGCTCCTTGGAGCCATTAGCAGAAACTCTGCAACAGTTGGTGGAGTTAGAATAAATTATGATGCCTTTTGAAGTGGTCTTTAGGATGGTTCAGTTTAACAGTGATGAAGTCAGTGGCCATATGAAGTCATTTATGATATTCTCTCATGAGGCTTAAATGCCTTATTGCTTTTACTATATCATAACATAGTCTATTCAAAAGTAATAAATTGTTGAAATAATTAAATAAAATTAGAGAAGTAAAAAACAATCAAACAAAAAAAAAATAAAATTATTAAAATCAAATAAAAAATATAATCAAATAAAAATATAATATAATCAATATAATGTAATCAATGTCAATATAATATAATATAATCAAATAAAAATTATTTTCCAATATTTGGAAAAATGAAACTGATCTAAATTCAAATACATGGTACTACTACATGATCCATCTCAGATTACCTACTCAGTTATTCTCAGGAAACCGGAATACATTATAAGTATTTTTCTTGAACTACTCGTTTTATTGTTTAACTTATTATTTTTTTTATTTTATTTATTTAGCCTCATCAGTCAAAATACAATTGACAGGCCCAATAATACACTAAACAGTTAAACAGAAAAACAAAAACATATCCAGTGATAACATAGGGAATAAATCTCTCATCCACTTCAATTTCAATCTTCTTGCATTCTCAGGCGTACACGTACTTATGATCGTTTCTATTAGTGAGTTACCTTACTAGTTACTAACAAACTGTTGGTATATAATTGCTGTAAATGAAAATTTTATAGTTTTGAGTAAACAAATATTTAAGATTTGATTGCATCTTGTAATTCCTTATTTATTAATTATCATATTTTGTTGAATATTTGGCTACATCGATGCTATTATTATACCATTTTCAAACACATATGTAACGTAGTTTAGACAGTTTCAAACTCTTGACGCTGTAATGGCCAAGTTGGTACTTACAACGTCTGTGAAGTTGACCATTGATATGTAAGTCAGTTCGGAAGCTTGTGTTACTAACGCACCAAGGAGTTTGTGCAGTAAGTCTGAGAGAGAGAAGCATAAGTTCAAACGAGTTTAATTAAGGTAAGAAACAGGTTTCTGTCTAAGTTTTTATATTAATTTTCTCCTGAGTAATGCATACATCAATTTAAGTCTTTGAGATCTTCATAAAATAATTTCGTTTTTTGAACATATTATACCCACTTATGTTTAGATGTTCGACTACATGCAGCTCTATTCTAAAATATTCATGCCCAAAAACGAAGTAATTTAAGTAAAACACTGGTGATAAATAGTTCATGTCTATTGGTTTCTCTACAAATGTGACAATATTGACCAGTTACCATTAACCCAATCCCATATTTTCCCATCAATCAATGTCACACAATACCCTATGTTACAAGTGATCATTTCCATTAATCTCTGTTAGGCCAGGACGCAGAGAGCAACAAAAGCCCGGAATCGGAAATAATCCAAACAAAGGCGGAAACTTTTTTAATTTATTTATATAAGTTCAAATATTAATATCAAGAGTTTTCCCTCTCCTTTTTCAGTTTTTTTTTCTTCAAAATAAATCAAAAACTAATTATCAAATCAAAGAAACCTATATTATAAAATTTTTAGAAGTTTAAATTTTGCGTAAAATGATTTCTAAGCTGTAATTGTGTTTTTCGGGCAAAGCAAAAATAGCATTTGAAGCAAAAATAGCACTAATAAAATGTTGTGGGACATTTATTTCTTCATTCAATGAGTAAAGTAAATGCATAAGGATTTACAGGAGATTGATTACTAGGGCATTGTAATTATTTTTACTTACCGATACTTATAGAAAAGAAATTGAAGACAAATAATAAATAATGTAGTAATAATTTAATTATACCGTAATCAGAGACTGAAAATCATTAATGATATGCATTTAATATTATAAATTAGGCCAATGGCCAAAACTATCAATCGAATATTGTACTTTTTGGTGGGGTTGCAAGGAACGTCTTGCATTATCTCTGACATGGTGCACTAACTCTCCACCAACCATTCCCTCAGGGACAAACATAGAAGGACAGGACGAAAAATTACTACAGAATAAATTGAAAACGCTGAGTGATAATGAAGATGGCCCAGAAAAGGACGACACAGAGCAAACTTCAGAGAGCATTATGCCTGCCCATGGAAACCATCCAAATAGGGCAAAATTCTATTGGTGGTTGAATAAGATTTGACTCCATTCATCTGCGATTTTTTCTAGTGATCTTGGATAAAGCAGCATATGATTCATATAAATCGCAATATTATATTCATTACTGCATCTATTACTGCAGCGTATAATTGTACAATTATTTTCTTCAAAAAATGTGTTTTATTCTCACAGCGACATTAAGAGAATAGGCCCAAATCTGACATGATAGCCAAGTAAATCCTGACAAGAAATTCATTTTTAATAACTTTTAATTGAAAATATTACCATATGTGTGCAACATCATATAATCAGAAAAATAAAAAATGTTTCATTGTTCAAACAAATTTCTCTTGAAACTCGTTAAAAGTTAAATTTTAAAAATTACAATATGCAATCGATAAAAATAAATTAAATGAAAAAATATTAGAAGTATCACAGAAAATTTTCAACATAAATTATTATCGGTCATGAAAAAGAAAATATTCACTACCCTGCTTTTATGCTAATAATATTTGTGTAGGTTTTACTCTTCGAATTTCGCCGTAAGAACTTAGTAAAAATTCAATTAAATTTAAAGTGCTTTTTAGAAACATTTAGCTTGCTGATATTTCAGGAAAAGTCTGAAAAAAAAAACCTGCATACATAATAGTACTAAAAGCCAAAAATATATTTGCTTAAAAAAATGAAATTGATTGATACATTATAACTGTATTGGTTTGTTCGATTTATTTCTTGAAAAGGTAAATATAAAAGTATCTACATTTAAGTTCTATTAAATAGCAATAAGACATAAACAGTTTGTAGGTAACTATGCTATCTTTATAGTGATTTTGTAATGAAGGTTTGTAAAGATAATATTTAATTATTTCGATGTTATTATATTCGTATGTTTATATTCACCGTTTCCTACTACGGTGGTACGCAACCTTTTCAATAAAAGTTCAAATATTAAAAAAAAGTTCTAGTTAAAGAGTGTTGTTGAAGAGAGGCGGTAGCAAGGATTGCTCTAATGCCTCGGCTAAGAGGTTTCTTACGAACACAGCCACGCTTGGAATGCCGGCCTACTAACTTTGCCGGTTTTAATTAAGATATCGACCACCTTAGATCCAGCTAGGGCAGTATTTACGCACTTTAATATCGTGGAAGATTCACCTTTTTTATTAAGTTACCTACTAAGGAGTAACCGTAATACTATGATTTTCCAGTATGTGTGGTGATATGCGCAAAAATGAGTCCACTAATAAGAAACAGCATGAAATGTGGATGGTAGGTTCGTTAGAAGCGTATAAAAAAATTCTCTTCACAGAAGAAGGGAGGGGAGAATCCAAACTTTAAAACTCAATTTGCTCGAAATGTATTTCAAAGGACTCCCCCCTTTCTCTCTTGGACTCTGTTTTCACTACTTGCCGAATTAGCGCAGTGCCGATAAGCTAAAAAAGACGAACTAGACTTCTAGTAAAAATGCTGTTGGTGTTTGTATTAGTAGATTGGGCATTCTTAAAGGTTTAAGAAACTGTGTTAAATGAAATATATTATGTCCTATCCACTCTAGGAAAATTCTCTTATACATGTTGCATTTCTTCACTATCATAGAAATGAAGGAATGACGGGTGAAGAAATTAAAAGTTTAGATTTATCAAAAAAATATTCCAACTACAATGACCATTTTACAATAATAGAAATATAGCTAGAAAGAATCAGCGGAACACTTTTAAGACTATCAATTAAAACAAAAAATACCTAAAATGAATAAGAGAATTAAAAAATACTAGCCGATAATCAGTCTTTCATTCACACGGCCCTGTGGAAACTGAATTCTCCGGGACAATAACAGGCTACTTATGTCGAAATAAGCTGAAAAGATGACCGTTTTGTTGAAGTTCTCACATTTCTATTTCCGAAAAAAAAAAAACCACTTAAATTTAAGAATATGAAGAATTACATATATCCGCTGAACACTCCTTTTTAATGGTTATTAATTAATAAGAGTAATAGAATTCTGATTATAGTATTTAAAACTTAAAAAAGTGACGATTTAAAAAGTAAGAGGACACCGGCACAGGTGTCAAATTCACCTTCGGAAACTGTGAGGGTATGACATTTTGAGGCTTTAGACATTTTTTTCATATAAAATAATATAAATTCAAAAACAAATGGAAAAAGGTGAAAAAAGGTATATCTGAAAACTATTTTTTTTTCACAATTAACAGATTTGAGTAAAGCCTTAAAAACCGTTGGAAATCCGATTGGACCTTTTTTTTTTATAATCATATAAAGTAGCTAATGCGGACGATTCTATGCTCTCTAACATAACACGAAATACAGTTTAAGTGCTATAATTTCACATTATATTTATAGCGGTGATTACAAAAATATGCAAATGTAATTTCCCCCTGGAAAGGAAAACTCCGAAAATTCACAGCTCTATAAAGCTACCTACAACGGAATTATTCATTAGACGCCGCCACATCAAGTTTTTCTATCCATTAGCATTTTAACAATCCGCTACTTCGATGTAGTACTCGAGCCCTAAAGCGGTGGCAGGAAGGGTGCAGTGGTATTCATTCATTGTTATGTTAGATATAAGATATAAATAATTACAATGAGATTTACCAACAGAAGTGAGTCCCGTCATTAGAATCATAATTTTATTAGAACAAAAAAGAAATGTATAACTATGAAATGTCACAAAACATATTCGGGATACATAAAAGGGAATAAATATAAGAAAAAATATAATAAAAAGAAAGAAAATGGAGATCGGAAGAAATATAAAACAGCATCGAAAATCCTGTGCCTTCAATTTCCTGAACTGATCAGATGGATTAAATCTATTTTTTTTTTTTTTTTTTTTTTTTTTAGGTGAGACTGAGGTAATGACAATCAGTTAAGAGAAAAAATTATTTATTTCCCTATACCTTGTTTTTCAAAATACTCCAATACTCTTCCAGCAGCTCAGTAAATATCTAATTTTGGTGTAGACCGTGATGGTATATTGGTCACAGCAGGGCATGATTTTAGGTGAGCCACATCCATGGGTAGCTCAGTGTTGCAGAGATTACAGGGCCGTGTTACTAGAAGAAGCGGACGCGTCCCAATAGGTAGACCACAAAAAGGGGCATTTCCAAAATTCAGATTGATCACCAGGCACAGTTATTTGAAAACAACATTTATATACGAAAAAATTATAATTTTTGTTTTTTTTAAATACTACAAATTCTAATGTTATACTTTCTAACTTTATATTTTCTAATCTTTATGTTTCATTAATACTAAGCATGTTTTCTGTACTATGGCTTTGCTTATAACATAAAACAAAAATCCCGCTCAACATCCAAATAGCATATGGCGTACTCTGGTGTATCAGAGTAGGAGAGAGGCGCGAGGGATTAGTGCTTGTCAGTTGTAACCTACAGCTTTACCATAAATTATAGTGACCACGATTACCCTTTGATTTCCATTACTCCAATCTTCACTTGATCATGAATTTGGTAAGGCTTTTAGTCGTGTAAAACAGATAATTCAGAGAGTAATTATGAGAAAAATGTAACAGCTTTTGATACAATCATAAAATTATTTCTTATAAATTAAAATGAACAGAACTTAGTACATGTTTAAATTAAATAAATAAAGTTGCAATCCTAGTTAACTCAACTGTAGGGGACAAAGGTGAAGGGTGTCTTACAATGCATTCCGGTATGCATTTTTCTTTTACTAAGCGAAAAAATAGAGAACCTGTTCTCTAGTTTTATTTAATTTAACAGTTCTTAGCTGTTTTTATTTCTTTGACAAAATGTTTAGCCAAAAGACTCTATTATTATCTTCGAGAAAACAAGATTATTAAAATGTGAAAGGAGTTTTAACTTAATGTACTATTCGAATTCCTCTTTGGGGCGTAAAGAATAACTCCATCCAAACCAAGATCCTTCAATTTCGACTATGTATTTTCAAATTTAAGTGACTGTAAATTTCAAGTATTGTATAGTTTCATCAGATTAATTGTTTGAATTGGGATGAGCAATGAGAAATGAGTAATTAAAGTAAGAAATAGTTGAAATAAGCAATACTGCTAAAAACGTTACTCTTTAAAAAAAAAAAAATTGGGGTGCTTAATCAACCAAATCTATACAGTTCATTTTGAAACAGTTCATTTTGAAACAGTTCATTTTCATTCAGTTGAAATTAATTAAGTCTTAAAATGAGTTCTGATTTACTCAAGCTTCCGTTAAACGGATTGCACTTGGTCTGCATACATCATTTTACCTTGGAAGATTTTTTTTCGAAAAAAGTGTGAATCATGTAAACTTGTGAAAACTTTTCCTCGCATATTGCTATGGTTAGAATACATCTATCTTAAAAAGTTGGAAAAAATAAATTATAAAATTGATCACCAGACAGATGCGATTTTCAATTGAAATCAAGTGAACATAGGAGATAATCAATGGAAGGGTTGAAATGGCCGCCAGATACGTGGATGATGATGGAGACTAGATAATAGACAGATACCGACATCTATAATCAACTCAACTGTTACAAACCCTTGGGCCCTATTGAATCACCAATTCAGTTCTCCTGACACCTAATATCTTAATGTGTTTGTCCTAACTATTGACTTTCTCACAAAGGAAATATTAATGCCTTCCTCAGCAAGTCGGTAAATTCTCAAAAAACTCATTTTAAGTCTATCATTTTCAGCCTTAATCGAAAAATTTTCATATATTCACATGGATAAATACTTGTGGGTATGCTCATGCACATGCAATTATAAAGTTTAATAAGCAATTATTGGAAGATGCCATCAATACAAAAGTTAAATCAAATAACAGCTAATAAATAACCAGGCACTCAGCTATGAAAACCATAAAATCTCAATAGTTTAGACTATAAATAGTATACCCCACATCAAAAGCCTATTTCATAGTAGTAACCCTTATAAGAATTATTGCAATACTTATAAACATTTGACTATATAATGAAAAGTGAGATGTACTTTTTCTAATATGCATATTTATTTAGTGGCATCGTGGTTTTCAGTCATGATGATGCTTGAATTGGTGAAAAGATGACGAGATGGTTATGAACTTCTGTTTGAGAGACTGAAGATTGTATGTGAAATATTTCTATAAATGCCTAGGCATAACGTTTGTCTCTTAATTTATTGGTGTATTATATTAAATTATGAACCTTTGTAATCCACCAAGAGAAATCCCCTCCCCTCAAAAAAATTAGAGATTTAATGTTTCAAGATATGCACAATTCAAAAATCGAATTAAAAAAAAAAAAAAAAAATGCGTCCTTGCAATGAAACTCAACATTATCATGCGCCATTTGGTCCCAAAATGGCAGCCTATTAGAGATTTCAAACACCCATATCTTAGGTATTTATGAAGATATAGGAAATATAAAAAGTGATTTAGGATCATTAAACCAGAGCTAAAGAAAAAAAATTCAAATAAAGCTATCAATTTTTTATTTATTTGTATATATTTATTGTATAAGGAAATGATAAACAATAGTATAAAAATTATAAAGTTTATTGATCTCATTATTTATATTTTGCTAGTAATTTATTTTGCTGTCTAACTTATTGTTTTTATAAGTTAACTTTACTTATTGTTATAATTTAAAATAAGAAAGAAATAATCTCCCTTTATTCTTCATCTCCTCAGCTACTTTTCTTGGATCCTTTCCTAGAATACTAGATTTCGATATTCCAACCATTGGCCCTCGTAAGTGTCTAAGTTATCTTTACATCACACATTCATATCAATACAGAATCTACACGTATTTTGAATTGTTTTAGTTGATCGTTTACTCGGATCCTAACGAAGTTGGATGATACAGTAAAATATATTAGGGATTTATCCTTCTATACCATCATTCGGATGTCAACTGAGTAAAATATATATTTTAATACATTCATAAAGAAGATATTGTGTAACCGGAGTAATTATAAATATGTTTTGTTAGTTCATAGGCAAGTCGAACGCTGTTCAGGAATCAACCACATAAAGTGATTAAGTATGAGAGAGCATGTTGTTCAAAAACAACGAGCTTATTAGCTTAGGCATTGTTAAGAATTTTCTAATACATTCTGGAAAAAAAAGAAAAAAAGAAGCGTTAACTGAGTGTGCTTTTAGCTTTCAATGGATTCAATGCGTTCGTTATAAAGGTATCATTTCACCTGTTTTTTTAGAATTGTATCTTCGGGTAATTTATTTTTGTAACTTTAATATGAGTTGTGATGTGGCATTTTTAGTATTATAAAATATATCATTAATAACATATATTTATTTGTAAATAATTAAAACATTTTACTTTTAATAAAAGAAGATTATGATACATCATGAGTTGCCCCTTAAACGGGACATTTAGTCAAAAGCCTAAATGAACTTATTTTTGTATTTTTATTTCACAAATTCCTTATTTGGTTCTCCATGAAGATTTACCTTTTCAGAGATATGCAGTTTATGGCTAGTACTCTGGCCTGATTCACAATTCTTCGGCTCACATATAGTGCTTTTTACAGGAACCTTTTTCATTGCTGTAGCGTTTATAGGAGAACTGTAACTATACATTTTTTCAGCGCCTGCCTACCGTCTCTAACCTCTATTCTCTAGTTATACAAGAGCGTTCCACCTACAGAGTTAATAAGATACTTCTTCATTCGCATTCGTAAGTCAGAATGTAGTAAGAAGTAGTCCGATCTAATCACAAAGTAACAGAAACTGCCATATTTCATAATACTGGTACTCAGAATTATTTATTAATTATTAAGCACGCTTAATTAATTATTTAGCACGCTAAATAATTAACAAGCTAAATTCAGAATTGTGAGCGACCCAGTGAAAGTACAATTGCATCATGTTAAATAGATACGGTGGTATTGACTATGGTAAGATGGAGTAACTTTATTTCATTTTACTGATCTCGTTTTAATGAAAAACTTCGAATGAATCATAAAATAAAGAAAAATAATTAAATTTAAACAAACTAAAGAAAATAAACAAATAATGAATTGACACTTGAGTTGAAAAACAATATGACGGCAATTTAGCTGAGTGATTCTGCATTCTGCACACAATCAGATCTGTTAAACTGATCCTGTTATTTGAATTGTTTTCAATTGCGGTATTTAGCATGTAAAATTTAGCATCTATTTATATTTGAAACTCGACGAACAGCCAAAAAAAGCACGATTTCGAATTCTAAATAAGAGATTGAGAGTATGCTTGCAGAGAATCTTTAATTATAAATAGCCACTATCGAATGTGCCGAAGAACTAGAATAAAGATAATAAAATAAAATAAGTTTTGAAATTGATGTGATCTATGTAGGTGATATGTATAGCGAAACGATAAGTGTATTTAATATAGGGATCAAGTGCATTTCAAGGATAAGTTCAAGCCTTTTTAATTTGTCGAACTATACAAACCTCAAATCAGCAGAGAGAAGGTGGAATCGACAGATTGGGATGAGCTTGACAGCGGGGTTGATTCGAGTTGTTAAAAGTTGTGACATTTGCCGGAGTGTGGGAACTCCCATCTGTTGGAAAAGGGTCTCTAGGCACGTCAGCGGGGAAAATTTTAAACGCTCTTGAAAGAAAACCACCTGAGATGAAACTTCTTACTCGACTTAAACTTTTCAATCAAACTTGAAGAAGCTGTCCCGCGGGGCCCAAACTTATTCCGCCAGTCATTGGATTAGCGGCTGGACCACCGCAGTATTGAGGTTAACTCCGGTCACAGAAATATATAGTTACTAATATATAAAAGTAACCTTTACGTTTACTCTATTAATCCATGTATTAATCAGTTATTTTTGATTGATTTATGTTTGATTTATTATATAAATAAAGTAATTAACTTAAAAGTAAATTATGTCAAACAACTTGTAGATAGCAAAAATACAGACAAAAAAAAACAGATCTATAACAATATATCATCTATAACAAATAAGACCTTACAACAAACATGTCCCTGATACTTATTGGCTATTTATTTTAATTGATTGATCATATTTGCTATTTCTCAGCTAAGGAATATCATTTCTTTCTAAATCACCAATACGAAATTAAAATTATATTTTCAATGTTTGTCTGAAACACTTTAGTAGCAGTATTAAGCATATTAAAATACAGTTAAATTGGAATTTAAACTGGGGAACGGGGTTGCAGTTTTGGTATGTTGTATGCAGCTTTAATAATATTGTTAGTCTTAATAATGAAATTACTGGAATATATTTCCTAAATACTATACAAAAGAGATGAAATCAGCTAGTTTCAAATCTATTTTGGTAGTTTAACGTTGTTGTTTTTTTGTATAATACAAGATATTTGTAAACTACAAAATTGCCGGATTCAATGTTGTTTCTAAAACATTCTTGAAGAATACGATTTTTTTTTATTATTAAATGTTAGTTTAACTGACTATACGTTGCAGCATTTACTTACTATAGATTTTTCCTTCTAAGTCCTGGTATCTTGTTTTACGAAGCATAGGAATCATCTGTGTTAATAACCTTGATAAAGGTTCAAAAATCCATTAAAGTTCAATGAACTGAGTTAAATTAGTTCCTTAGCGGAATTAATTTCGATAAATTATTTAGTTTTAATTAATGCAGCTACTCAGTTATTCTCAGGAATAGCTTATCCCAGAAACAACTCTTATCTAAATGATAATTAAGCAGTCTCTAATTTAGCAAATTTTGGTCAGAGGTATATGCATGATTTTTTTTTTTTTTTTTTATGAAAACCAGCGATTAAGTCTTGTTGCGGCATTGCTCATAATGAGGCATATTGAAAACGGAACACACAGGCCTATTCTCATCACTAAATCACCTACTGAAGCCTTGTTGTACGATAGTGTTGCTCATTAGCCCCTGGGCTTTCCTCTCAA
Organism: Rhaphigaster nebulosa; assembly: GCA_948150685.1. Lineage (NCBI taxonomy): Eukaryota > Metazoa > Arthropoda > Insecta > Hemiptera > Pentatomidae > Rhaphigaster > Rhaphigaster nebulosa. The sequence goes on along the minus strand of OX411309.1, from coordinate 101,978,554 downwards.
AAACGGCACCTGCTTGGGCCCGTCCTGGGAGTTCATTCACCAATTAATTTTGGATAGAATACATTGTTACACTGGGATAACCCAATATACAGCAATGCTAAACCTAATAAACAACAATGATTCTTAAAGAATTTTAACCAGAACACTTGGTTAGCAAAACAGTTGATAACTTTTTTAGCTGTAATTAACTGAATTGAAAACCGAATGCGTATAAAAAAAGAGTGGATAAAGCGATTCACTTTTATATCTCACACGCCCCTACAGGCCCTTGGAAAAATCAGCAACGTTTTCTTCATAAATTGATGCAGACGGCCGATGCGATATTTCAAAAGGTCCTGCCCGAATGGGTCACCAACTTTAAAGTGATACTATTTTTTCAGACCTTGGATTTATTTCAATCAAAACGATAAAGAACCTGATTTGACAGGATTATCTAATTTCTGCGAAAGAAAATATTGAACATTACCTTTTATCCACTACTAATCCAGCTTCCGCTATTAATAAGTCTTATGGGGCAGACTATCTATCTAGGACTTTAATAATTTAAATTCTGATACAATACTAAACCGAGGAAAAACTGTTAAGGTATTCTGACCATTTCAGAATCTGTTAGACGAATATAAATCTTACATAACACAAGAAATAAAACAAAATAGCCTGTGGTCGAGTAAAATATTCCATCATAATAAATCTTAAATCCTCACTATACCTTACTAACAACAAGAAGGCACAGTCAATGGTTCACCGATTTTAACTTTTTTTTTTGTGATAATACATCCAAAAATATTTATAGTTCATTTTTGATAATTTTGTTTATAACTTGCAAGGGGAGGGGGGCATTCATTGGGTCATTGAATTCAACCAAATTTTTTTAGGTGATTCTACATATCGAAAATATTGGACATGTGTCCCGGAGTTCATGCCAATGGGCCCTAGGAGCCGAGAAAAAAATAATATTTATTTTCTCGACTCCTAGGGCCCATTGGAACGAACCTTGAACACATGTCCAATATTTTCGAATGTAGAATCACCTAAAAAAATTTGGTTGAAATCAATGATCCAATGACTGTCCCCCTCCCCTTGCAAGTTATAAACAAAATTATCAAAAATGAACTATAAATGAACTCTAAACTCTAAAAGTATTTTTTATGTTACAGTCTCATTCCACAGTCAGCATTAATCCTTTTATAATATTCTAAATTAAATAATGCCAAAAAGACAATTCTGGGTTCTAGCAATGAATGAATATCTGTATATTTTATATTAATAGTGGGAAGAAGAAGAATTCTAGTGTTAAATTAATGGAACAATTTCTTCCTTTATTCTTTTTGCTACTTCTTTCCAACAAAGTTTCGTGGTACTCCCTCATTCTCAAGGTGTTCATTGTTTATAAACTATAAATATCACAAAACATATATTGTTGTCTATATCCATCCTATTGATTTTCTCTGTTAATAAGCAGAGGGGAGAGAGATATCATATTTTATAGTTTAGTTATAATATAATATATTAGTATTATAATCTCACGTCATTTCACCTATTTAATGAAAATTAATAAAACACCATTCCAAGAAATCTCTTCGGTTTCATCGATATCAGCTAAATCCATTGATTCAATATTTAATTCTTACCATTTTAGGATTTTTATCAAATATCATAACATTTTTATTTATTCTGGAAATAAACTTTTAGAACCAAATTAACACGTTATTCGAGCAATATTGTTAGTTTAGCAATACCTAACTCAATTCGCTCGGCAATCTACCTTAGCCCATGAATAATCAGTTTGGCCTTGGTTGTCGCCCGACTAACGAGAGAACTATGCAATATTAAACTATAATTATGTGTATTGTTTGACTGTGGACTTTGGCTCACCTACTTCTAATTTATACGCGACTGAGTGAAGTCTAGTGTTTTCAGACTTCCTGATGTAATTTCAAAGCTAAAGTCAACCAAACTTAAAGTTTTAGCTGGTACCGAAATGAAACTTAAACATTGTTGCGTTAATTATGGTACTAAGTAAGCTTTGTACCACACAGAATATGAAGAAAACAAGTGAATGTTTGTTTTTTATTTTAAATTTAATGAAATACGTTTACAGTTGTGAATTAAATGAAGAGATAAAATAATAATAAAAACGACTGAGGTAATTTCGCTTTTTTTTTTCTGAAAATTCACAGAGACTACTTTTCATCTAACATGTTAATAATAAGCAAATAGAATGTGTTATAATAAAAGTGGTTATTGATTGATTATTAAAAAAATAAAATAAAATTACTTTAATATATATAAAAAAAAATTAATAAAAATGTTTGTTAACTTTACAATGTTAATTTATTTCGCTATTATATAATGTACACCTCTTAAAATAGGTACTTATAATACCAGGACACGCGTTTTTTACAATGTTTTTCGATCCTAGCATTTTATTTACCACCAGAATTCACCTGACATAATTTAGGCCAATTTCTTTGGGGCTAACCAGCACACATGCATCCTATACTCCAATACAAGCACTTATAATTTTCGCAGAGTACACAATGCCACAATGCCACTTAATTAAATTAACCTGAATATAAAATAAAATTAAGTACTTTAATAAAGTATTATTCTGGTAAATGGAAAAGTTAATTCTCAAAATAATAACAGAAGGGAAATATACAATTAAAAAAAAAAATTAATTTTTGACTTAGAATTAGTCAGTTCATTGCAATAGTTAAATAATAACCCATCTTTCAGTAGAATAGCGCCAGCAAATGTTCCAAAAGGTTGGCAACCATCAGATAAACAATAGTTTTTACATTTTTGGAATAAATCGGATTTTAAGATGTAACCTAATCACAACCCCAAAACGAGCCCCATCACCCTAGAATTTCTTAGATTTTCAAAAATGGATCTGGACCACTTCCCCTTAAAATACATCGTACAGTAAAAGGATTGTAAATCAGAAGAAAAAAAAATTACAGTTCGAGATTAGAGTTTTTTAAAAAAAAGGATAAAGGCATTTTTTTTTTAATTACAGCTCTTATGCCTGAATAATCTCATAGTATTGTCTTTATATATCTTACATAGGAATGATTAGAGACTGAATTAGTCTTTGAAATTGGTTCATTCAAATATTAAATTAAAAATATTAGGAGACTTCAACGCACTATACCATCTGGGGGTCTAACCAACTTATTTATGCTCATCGTAGAGCATTTTTTTGCACGTAATTTGCTATTGAAAATCCATAGAAATGTAATAACTGATAAGTATTCCATCACTTCCAATTATCATTAATATAATTGGGCGTCTACCCCACATTAGCAAAAGATCAACCTGGATCCACGAAACAGCAAACTTCCTCGGTAACTTCCAACAGTATACGGCAAATGCCAACTCCCACCTCTCTTCACTCCCGCCGATGTAGAAATTCACTGAAAAAAATGAAGAGAAAATAGTACAAGGTTATAAAAAAAAACAGGATCCTTCAAAATCTCAGAGATCAGAAAAAAGTCGAAAGAAACATGTAAAAAATTAATAAGTTTCCGCAAAACAACTCTCAGGCGGCATTATGTTTCTTCTGTTGATTCAAATACACCATCTTCAATAGCATAGAAGGAAGTTGGAGTTATCGAAGGTAAAGGAACTAACTTACTTTATCTACCTAAATTTCGGAAGAATCGCTGCTTCTAACAGGTGTTATTATGACCTTCGAACACATTAGGAGCAGTATCCTTGCCAAAAGTACCAAACTTCTATATAAAACACTAATCCGCCCAGTCCTAATTTATGGCTCAGAGACAAGGACCTTAACCAAGAAAAATGAGCATGACCTTCTAGTGGAGCAAAATCCACCGCAACATCTATGGTCCAATCCATGTTGATAGAGAATGGAGAAGAAGGACCAATAATGAATTAAGAGCTCTCCTAAATGAGGCAGATATAGTCAAGGTCGTGCGGCTTGGAAGGCTTAGGTGGACTGGGCATCTGATGAGAATGAAAGATAGCGCAATCCCCAAAAAACCTTTCACGAAAAGCTTATATAGTATAAGCCATGTTGGTCGTCCAAGGCTCGTTGGGACAAATATCGTGGTAGCAACTCTAAATCGAAACAACTGGCGAAGGCTACTAAAGGAGGCCCTGACTCGGCAACGGGTTGTTGTTTCGCTTTTAGTAAATATCGGAATACGCATTAATTTGTCAACTTTGTCAGGAAATAGTAGCAAACGAGTTAGCAACGTTTTTCTCAACTCATGGATTTGATACTGACAAACCATTATCATCTTTTAAACAATAAACTGTGAAAAGCCAATTTAGTTTTATATCTATCAATGAAGAAACACACAATATCTCTCAAAACCCTTTTCTGAATTTGTCCAGATAATCCTCTTGTTTAAGAAATTCACTTCATTATTAAAAAACTTGAAGATTGTCCTAGAAAAATAACCTTTTTGCAGGCTTTAAGTCATTCCGGGATTCCTGGAAACGAGGAAGTAGATAAAGCTGCAGCAAAACCTTATTCGGTGGATAAAATGGCGCCCTCTTGCCTTTATATCCCCCCATCAGATTTGTCAGATTGTTGGTCTTAACAAACTGACTGGCAACATGCCTTTTCCTTTTAGGACTACGTTGGACAACAACAAACTCGAAATCACTAAACCAATGATGGTTGTTCTGGAGGATGAGGCCTGACAACTGATGAGTTGTCAGGCCTCATCCTCCAGATATTAAGATGTGGTTATCACACACAGGAATTGGTTACTGCCTTTTGACCAAGGTTTCATGATCCATCTAACTATCAGTGTCAATTTTGTTAAGTTGCTGTGGAAGAGGATCACATCTGCAATAGTACCCTGGTCACGGGAGAGTAATGGAAAAATATTGTGTGCCTCGTGTGATTACTAAGACCTTGATTGGCAACGAACGATACATCAACTGTACTATTGAATTTATTATAAACATTGGAATATTTTTTCTATTTTGGATTCACTTATATTATGTAGTATATTTACTACATTGAATTGATTACAAACAATAAAATATTTTGTCTAATTTAATTTAAGTTCTTTTGTGTAGTTTATTTACTATAGTCACTATTATGTCGAATAAATGTTTACTTAATTTCATTCATTTCACTTTTTTATATATTTAATAAATTATTGTTTTTAAAAATAAGTTAATACGCAATTATTTCTAATTACTAGTAGCTAATCAGAAAGAGATGCTTCCGGCAGTCTGAAAGTTTCTAATGCCAGAAAGAAGCTTAAGTAAGAAGTTTCAAGACACTTAGCTGTTGTCCATTATCTTGTTTATACACACTAGTAGACGAGCTATGTCTACATTAGTATTTTACTTAAGCCATTAGTTAGAAAACTTAAAAACTTTTAAACATTAAAAAATATCAAACACATTTAAAGCTTAGTTCATTCTTCTGATTATAATTCTTCTTCTTATTATTCATCTAATTTTTAATAATAAGCTCTCAAGTAAAAAAATAATGGCGTGAGAAGAAATCTCTCATCCAGATCTTTTAAATTCGTAGTTCAATTCCATGGAAAGTTAAATATTATATTATAATCCAATTTTATCCATTTTATCCGAATGAAATATCAGCAGAGGATTAATATTATATCAGAAAATATGGAATATTAAAGATTTTTTTTTGGTATATATTTGATTTTTTATTGTCTTTTTCACTAAATTGTTTTAATAAAATTAGAGTGTGGTTACCAATGCGATCTCACAAGGAAATGAAATAAAACAACCACTGAGAAAACCTCCCCAAAAAAACGGCTAATTTGAAATATACCGTCTATATAGCTATAACCTGTATATAAATATACCTAATGTATAGCTATAGCTACTATACACTATATATATATATATATATATATATATATATATATATATATATATATATATATAACTAAATTACGAGTAACAATGCTCGTGAGCAACTGTGATAGATTATCATTCATTAGATAGGAAGGAAATAAGTCTTGGCTCACCTTGTGAGAAATCGATCGTCGAAATTGTCAATTGTAATTACATTTTGATATTAATTTAAATAAAATACATTGTTTTATTCTTTTTTAAACCTGATGAAATGTGAGATATGAACGTACGTACAGGATGTCACGACAAAACTAGTCAAAATGGATTGAGGGATGGTCTAAATGGATATTTTCGTTGAAACCTGAAAATCGAAAATTTTCGCGATCACAATGCGTACAAGGAATTAAAAATAATCTCGGCATGCTCTAGAAGCATACCATATTCTGTGATAACGCTGATACATAGAACTTTTCTAGGAGGAAGGGAGCAAATTGGACACTTGTCTCGGGCGGTAGAATTTAGAGGGTGGCCAATTTCGGGCGAAAGTTAATTTCAGCTTAAATAAAAAATATATTTTTCTGCTTTTTGATTTTATTGACTTTAATTTGGTCAATTTTAACTTAAGGATAATAATGGCCACGTAATATCATTTATTTCTAAATATACTTGCCAAAAACACTGTAATAAAACTGTTGACTAGGGATTGATAAATTATAATTTATCATTCTCTAATTAGATTGATCCTTCTATACCATCATGCGTATGTCAACTAAAACTGTTGACATTTACTTGAGAAGGGGGAGGGGATGAAAATCCTGGTTGCGGTCCTGCCCTGATGCTCGCTTCTCTTCTAGCTCAGGTGCTTACATCAGTTAAACTTGTGAGTATAGGTAATGACAATTCATGACTTATATATCCTTAGAACACAATTATAATAATAATAGGTTCCGAAAAATATATCATCATTGTAAATATCATTAATATTGGGATATTTCGCAAAATCCTTACAATTTATAATACTTCTAAGAATTATTAGAACTTTTTATTAAATAACAAAAAAAATAATTCACAACGTGCTTGATTTCTTGCATTTTCTAAATTGAGCTGAAATAGATGTATATACTTTTATAAAATACTGGATATCCTCTAAAATATGCTATTCTGTCATGTTGCCTTCAAATCGATTACCGGTAATCCGTTCGAAAGATAATGGCCACGTGACTTCCATTTATAGAGCAGTCATTTGAGTTCAGCTGATGGGTATTTTACTGATTGCACATTCTTATGTCGATCTTTTTATAATCCGCTTATTTAATTATTGTATTTAGTAAATTATTATCGTCAGCTATAGCCAAAATGATTATTATTATTTATTTTATTGTAGGGATTAATGCAGTTTATTAAAGTTAATTACTTATGGAGTCCAAAACTATCGTTCTGTGGTTGTCGTTCAGCTTTCGTCCACTGAATTTAATCTATTGTTTATATATAATACTAATTATCACTTTCTGTGAATTGTACAAACCTTTGTCCTCTTATATAAGAACGATAGATATGTCTTACTATCAGCAAAGATATTATATTTAACACTTTAATAAAAACTCTAAAATTAAGGCAGAAGCAGTGTCAGCTTTAAAACTTTTTAAACTGAGGGAAAACCTTAATCGTCTATCGGTAAAACTTCTTAAGCGTGAAATATCAAAAGGTTGAGCGAAGACTTGGGAATTTTAAACTGTTAAAAGTAAAGTGCTTCTTTTGATCCAGCTAAGTCCCTATGATTTTCTTCTAAATGAACAAATCAAAAAAGTCCAACTGCTAATAATATATTTTTTAATTAGTTAGTTAATAGGGATTTTCATTTTCATCTGTCTATTACTGTATTTTAAAAAGGAATAACTTTGTAGTCGAATAGATAATTCTATCAATAAACAATGCTTCCGTTGTGTCATATTTTAATATTTATTAATGTATCGCGCAAGTAGAATTTTTACTTTCACTTGCCTTTACATAAAATATATATTGAAAGGAGAAGCAAGATCGAGAACAATTTCGAATCCGAGATTTCGATGGAAATATACGCTTTAAGGTCCACTGAGTCAAATTAACCAAGTCTCGTAAAATCGTGTGTAAGTGTGTGTGGGTATTTGTGTGTACATAGTAAGTCTAGCTCCAAAACGAAAAGTTATACGAAACTGAATTTGCGTATTCAAGGCAGGCATTATAACAGCAACTTATTCGTCAAAATCGACCGGAAGTGCCTCTATATATTACCGATCTTCTACAAAAAGGCTCTAACGATTTTGATTAAACTCATTACATCAATATACAATTAAATGCTCTTTAATATCAGTTAGATCTCATCCTCATAGAAAATGGATAACAGAGCTTAAATACAATGAATTTTCAAAATAGCTTCCTGTGAAGTACCTTTAATTATCTTTTGTTTTTAAATTAACCATCTCTCATTGTTAGTTGTAATAAAAAATGGATAAATATAAACTATGAAGGAATTTGATAATTAGCTAAAGGAGAAAAAATGGGAGATCTTTTCCTAGGGTGAAAACCAATTTCCCGAAATAAGAGTAGTAATTAATATATATGTATAAGATACTGCTGAAAAGCTAAAGATATTAGAAAAAAATAATTTTAAAATAGAAAATTTTAAAAATCATTTCAAATAGCGTTGTAGGTAAATGTTGTGTGATGCGCGCTCCGCACCAAATTTTTAATTCTATTGCAATATTCTTTTACAAAATTGTCAATAAACATAACGTGGAACATTATTCCAATTCGACAACAGAATACTCTAATCTGGAACATTGGACTCTGTCGACCAGCCACAACTTTCAATTTCGTTGTGACAGTTAGCAGTTAATGACTCTGTCAAGTTTGGAAACAATTTCACAACAAGCATCCAAATTTGAAATTCCTTGCGTAGCGGTGCCATCTATTCCCTAGTTTGAAGCCAATGGGTTAAAACATCCCAGTGGATTTCAAACAAACAATTCTCTACATTTGTTTATTTTTAGATAATTTTAATTGGGATAAAATAATGGTAAAAAAACAAAACATAAAATATTATTGAGTTTTCATATTCGTTTTCGTTCAGATAACTTTGAATTTTACTATTTTTGCTTCTGTTATTATTTGAAAATATAATTATGCCTTAGGAATCACGGTCTATTTAAAATTTAAATGCTGTTTAATTAATATTAATATAATCAAAGATTTTCGGAAATATGTGCTGAAATGAAGATTTTTCTAGAATATTGAAAAAAAAAATTGATTTGATATGATAATTAGAATAGAAAGTATAGTTTTTCACGGTACCAGGAAATTTGTCAATGATGATTAGATTTTGGAAATAAACGATTCATTTGATAAATCCAGACCGACACAATGATTGTAATAAATTTTATTTATTATTTTTTTTTTTATAAATCATCTATTTAGATGAATGGATTTCAATTATCAGATATGATAAAGAAATTTTCTAGAATTAAGAATTATCATCTAAGAAGTTTTAAGAAAAAATTCTCTCATAGACATTTATACCGTTCTACCGGGATTTCCCTTAACGTCATTAATTTTAAATGCCCAAACCACGTGCACTTCATCTCCATCTATTTCAAGGTTTTTGTTTACTATTTTGTATCCGATTATTTATATACTTTTTATAAGTTTTGTATATCCCTGCTGTCTGTTCCTAGCAGTCTATAACCTTGATAGATTATCTTAAATATTAAGAAAATATTTAAGGTAATTGTTTAAAAATAAGAAATGTAAATAACTTTCAGTGAAATAAAGTAGAGAACAATAAGTAATAATTATTCCCGATTATTATACCAATAATGTACTAGGGCCTAAATTAAATTATATTTAATTCTTATCAACTCCAAGTAATTAAAAAATTCCTAGAATGTAATCAACTGAGCCAGGAAGTTGAAACAAAAAATGAACTGGGAAAAAAAAGAAGGAACCCAAATGGCCAACCACTTGCCCGCCTAAAATAAATTAAGCCCCTGCACAAGAGGACCTTGGCAAATGAGGAGGATATATTTCTCGGGAGCTTTTGCCATTACACAATCCACTTTATTCTCTCTTTAGCGTTCTGAAGGGGGTGGAGACTGAGCCTCTGAATCGGCTATGACTTTCCTACCACTCGGAATTACAAATGTAGCTCCATCTTTCATCTCACCTGATGATATCAACTATATATCAAATTAAAAATCTAAATTCACTAACGAAAACCTTCTAATCTACGATTAGATGTAAGGCTTGATCAAGTCTATAACTTAGAAAGTTTTCCGAAGTTTTATATCACAAATTGTTTTTCATTTGCAACCCATTCCTTGATATAATGCCAAGACTTCGGATGGCCTATTGGGTGCCGTCCAATCATTCATAAGTCAGGCAGATAGCTTTTGCAAACCATTCACGGTATGATAGGATTCCGTGGTGCGCAGTTAAATCTTAATATTGTAGATACTAACTAATTTAAAATAATTAAAATTAGATATTAAACTTTTTAAGGCCTCCTCCATAGAGTCTCCGGAGCTAGCATACAGAGCCAGAGCAGTCATCAGAAACCTTACCGTTACTCTGTCAAAGATTGTTTTGTACTACAGAACAGAAATTATTTTAAACTTTTTTTATTCTAAAATACAACGACCTCTTGTATGTAAGAACAATATTTCTACAACTTGGATTTAGTTCTAAAATCCGTTGTTAATACTTCTAAACCAAAATAAGTTAATAATTGAAAACTTTAATGTAATGAAATAGAGAATAATAATGTGCATATTTATTGAATAGAATAACAAGAAATAAAAAATATATATATAAATATATCAACTCTTATACATATATATATATATATATAATTCATACAGTATCAACCAAACAGAGAGTGAAAAATGCGTCCAATCAATTTCTAGTAGGTAGTTAATACAAATGTGGGCGATATTTTAACAGTGGTAATAATTTTCTCGTAATGATTAAGGTTAGATCTCTTTAGTAACCTGGTAACCTGAAGGTTATCCCGTAAACGGCTTGTTTAGAAGTTCTAAACCTTTCCTCTCAAAGTTCCTGGGTAAAGCGCCAATTCATATCATAACACTGGAAATTATGTTGAACATTTGAATAATGACTTCCTTCAATTTTTTTTTTCATCATACAAAAAAGTATTTTTTTTTCTTTATAATTTAATTGACACCTGTGCATGGAGTGTATTAAATATTTAATACGGTAGACATATATTATAAGAAAGGCTCGTGAGAAATCACATTTTGTAGCATACCTAAAGGAAATCGATTGGTCGTTCTTTTCAATAACGTTTGAGACTTGTCAAGAATTGTTAGGGAAGCAATTTCCAAGGATTGAGGATAACGGGATGGTGCGGGCCTAATAACGGACAACGGCCTTCATCCGGACAGGCAGATATATCTAATTCACGGAAAGAGATGGATACTAAATTCTAAGTTCACTTTACATTATAATAAAACTAAAATATGGTACAATATTTATTTATTTTAAAGTTATCAGATAAATTGTATTTATTAAAATACATCTAAACTCCAGGTTAATACAAAAATTAGCATATTTGGTGGCGAGATACCGTTCTTTCTTGAAATTTCTTCCATATTTAGGATGCGTAATTTTTTTAAGCAGCTGTCCTAATATCAAGAAGAATTAGAATATATGGGTACAATAAAAATCATTTTATTGTATAGCAGGTAGCAGTAATATATTTGGAATAAAACTTTTTACATTCACTTACCCATTAATGAAATGTACAGTAAGAGAAAGTATTGCGATGGTGAAAATTTTTGAATCCATGTTTCAACAGAAATACACGTTTTAAAGCCTCCTTAATACAAATAATCCAGCCTCGCAAGATGCTTAGTGTTGTGCCTTTGTATGTGCAAGTGAACAGCCTAACTCAAAGCCGAAAAGCTGCATGAAAGCAAAATTACGTAGTTAGGGTTGGTATATGCCAGGGATATTTATTAAAACTTTATCGCTAAAATTGACTTAATGGAAGTGCTACTTTATATTATCGATTTTTCATCTGTTTATAAGTTTTCCAAAATGGAACTAACAGTTTTGATTGAACTCGTTACATAAGAGTAAAATTATATGGTCTTTTATATCAGCTAGGTTTTATGCTCATTGAAAAAGTCTTACAAATAGTCTTACAAGTACAGGGCTTAAATGCCGGATTTTCAAAATGACTTTGTTAAAATGAATCGTCTTTTAATAATGGACACTGGGAAAATATTTGATGATTAACTAAAAGAGAAATAATTTTCCAGATTGAAAACGAATTTTCGGAAATAAGATCAGGAAAATAAATGTATAATGTATCGCTGGAAAGCTAAAGATTTTAGAAAAATGAATATCTAACATATATAGTCGTAGAAGATAATGGAGAATGACGAAAAACGCAAAACCAGAAGTGATTGTTGTAGTTAATAATTTCCACTTTTATGTTATTTATTTGAAAATAAATGGAAAGTTTTAAAATTTCACAAGCCATTCTTGATCAGAAATTAATTCACATTCATATTTGTGTTTTCATTAAAAGTGAAAAATATTTTTCCTAATTTAGAGACATCGCGTTTATAATATCAATGTGGAAGATAAACATTTTTCTTTATGCCTACAAAAACAAAAAACAAATATGGTTTTATGTATATATATATATATATATATATATATATATATATATATATATATATATATATATATATATATATATATATTTGAGCACTTATGAATGAGATTATTGAAGCTGAAAAGTTGTGGACTAAAAGTATGATTTCATTACCTTTTTACATAAACCACAATTTAAAAAAAAAATAAAAAAACCCGAAAAAATTCTTTTTTGAACAGAAAAAAGACCAATTAAAAAAAATATTACTTATATTTACCATTATCAAGTATTGGTTTTAATTAAGAAATATTACTATACCCATTGGTGAATAAAAGTATTTCAATACCAGCAATATTTCAATACAGCATAAAGGACGTTATACGACATTTATTTGTAATAATAACATTTTATTAACTAGATTAAAAAAAAAATAAAAAAATATATACTCCTGAAAGATTCAATGAAGAAATATATGGGATTTCTGTACAAGATCCATGAAATATTATTCAAAAGCTACCTCAATAAAAATACATCAGGTGTTTCAGGAGCATGGGATTTATTTAATTTCCATATCTTTAGTTATTTTCTGAACGGCAGAGGCGAAGCCCATTGCAGAGGAAATACCAATATTGGAAACCAGCAGAAGAAAAAAAAATTTCATTATTCACCTACATGTCCACCTGATGGAAAAACCATATCCGCAAAAAATACTACGTCATAAAAAAGTAAACCTGGTATTTGCTTTTATAGCCATATATTTTTTATTTGTTCATTAGATTGTTTTAGGTGACCTTGATTTTTTAATATAATGTATTAATTTATTTTCAAATGCAGGAATAAAAAATCTGACATATTTAATACTTCAAGTAGATTATATTTATCTAAAGCGTGTCAACAGTGGCTTTGTTAATGCAGTAAAGATACCTAATAAGATTTCTTGTTATTCTTATTTAATAGGATTAATTCAAAAATGTATAAAAGAATAAATTTAATATTTATAAATATGCACATTATTATTCTCTTTTTCATTACATTAAACTTTGTAATTATTACCTGTTTTGGTTTAGAAGTATGAACAATGGATTTTTGGAGTAAATCCAATTTGTAGAAAAAAACAATGATTTATTTTATTTTTTTAAAAACCAAATAGGTCCAGCAGAAAACATTTGTATTCAACATGGTATGTTTGTGAAGCAAGAGCTCTTGAATCCCTAGATCTGTTATAAATGAATGGATGAAATTGAGTACTAAGTTTAATTAAACAATGCATATATGTACATAAATATTCGTACAAACTACCAAATAAACAAATATAATTCAATATATTGTTCATACATGAAATAGATTGTTGAATTTTACAATAAAATACTTTAAAATAGTTTCCGTTCTGTAATACAAAACAATCTTTGGCACCCAGTAACCTTAAGGTTATTGACGACTGTATGCTGGAGCCTCTATGGAGGAGGCTCTGGGGCCTTAAAAAGTTTAATATCTAATATTAATTATTTTAAATTAGTGAGTATCTACAATATGAAGATTTAACTGGGCCCACGGAATCCTATCATACCGTGAATGGTTTGCAAAAGCTATCTGCCTGACTTATGGATGATTGGACGGTACCCAGTAGGCCATCGGAGACCTTGGTATTATATCAGGAAATGGGTTGTAAACGAAAAAACACTTTGTGATTGCTAAGTATATAAAACTTCGGAAAACTTTTTAATTTATAGGTTTCATCAACCCTTATCAGCTTATATGATATAGGCAGTAAAGCAAATAATTTCACAAACCTCTGACGCTGATTTTTTTTTATTTAAGAAACTACTCAGTTTCATTTCTGAGACAAATTGGATCCCGTTTTTTACGTTAAATATTTGGGTACGAATAGGTACAAATTAAAATTGAATATAGCGTAATTCTAGCAAAAGTAGGCTTTTCAATGACAATAATTTCTAAAAAATGGAAATGTAACTTTTTGGCGTGGACCATCCACAAAGCTTAAAAAGGAAATTTTAATTATCATATAAATAATATTTATAATAATTTAAATTGCAAAACATAGACTGTATGATTTTTAGTTATTTTTTTGTATACATAAATAGGGTAACCAGTCAACTAAATTCCAAGATTTTTTTGTACGTGCACATTTTATTTTGTGTATTGATAGTTGACCGTATGATATCAGGAAGAAGATGGGATGGCCTGGGTGGTGGTCAAGAATAAAATAAAACTTATCTCATCCTTCATAGCCTTTTGAGTCCTGATGAAGACCTACAATGTGGGTTGAAACGTCGGCATGAAATAAACAGTTACAGCTATTTTATTTTCATCGCCACCCGGACCAACTTCTTTCTAGCACACATTTTATGTTCCACAAGTCCAAAACATCTGCTTTTGAAAAATGAAAAATTACTTTTTGATGTTTTTAATTTTTCTTAATATGTTATATATCATCTTATTGCATCTGATCAATGTTATTTTTTTCTTTCTCTTCTGCCGCGGAGTTATTAAAAAATCTGGTGCAGTGCGCGCATATCACAACTTTCCCTTACCGTCCTATAATAATTATCTTTTTAATATAATTTTAAAAAGTTCACACAAACAATATTTGAAATAAACTCAGCAGCATTAACTTCTTCACATCTTCTCCCATTTAAGTACAATGAAACAGTTTTTTAAAAAATTGTAGTACAACAATTCTGTACACAACCTATATATTTTATGTTTTTCAAGTTGAAAATATATTTTAAACGTTTCGATTTAGTTCCCATGGAAACATTTTCTTTCCATTAAATAATATAAAAATAGTTAATTTCCGCTTTTGTATTCTTAAATTCCATTATTACAGACGGTATTGTTGACAACAGATAGACAGATTGGAGGAAGGACGTTCTGTCGCATCCGTCTCCTTTCGGTTATCGGTCTAGGCTCTTGTACTCCTCATAAAATACGCTGTATCTTTGCTAATACTGCTCCGATTTTGATGATTCTTTCTTTGGTTTTTAGATAATTTAATAACCTTTCACACAATTCTTTACATAATTTAATATAAATTGCATGATTTTTAAGTCAGGCACAAATAAAGTATTCTTTTCGTCATAACTTTTACTCTGTAATTTTTCGTTGATATACTACAAACATGAAACGTTAAAGACATTTAAGGAGAAGACATTAACCTATGGCGGATAGACGGATTTTTTTTTATTCGATATTTGGATTCTACGTATCTTGAAACATAAAACCTCAAATTTTGAGGGGGTTACAATTTTTTTTCCTTGGTCCATTACAAAGGTCTATTATTGAAAATAATTAACCAAGATATAAATTTTTTTTTCATTTTTTTATTTTTATTTTAATATCTTGTTATGCTGTTTCCAAAACACCTTGCTACATTATTATTATTATACATTATGCTATATTACATTTCTCCTAAATGGCCGAGTTATGGGCTTATTCGATCTTTAATCGGCAATTATATAGATTTTTTTTTCGTTTTTATTTTTATTTGATTGCTTTGTTATGCTGATTCCAAAACACCTTACATTTCTCCTCTATCTTTGTAAATGGCCAAGTTATGGGCTTATGAGATCTCTAATTGGCCACTATTTTGAAACAAACAGACGGATGGTAATATCGAGTTCCGAGGATCATCCTGGCGTGACCTGTGATATTAGTACCGAATCTCAAGAAAATCGGTCAGGTAGTCTCGGAGAAAAGCCGCGGACTGCGTACGAAGGGCGGATGGATTTTTTTTCGTTCTACATTTGGATTCTACGTATCTTGAAACGTAAAACTTCAAAATTTGAGGAGGAGGGGAGAGTTACAAACATTTTTTCCTTTGTCGATTACAAAGGTCTATTATTGGAAATAATAAACCAGAATTATATAACTTCATATTGTTAATCTTACTAAATGCATTAATAGATCTAATATAGTTTTTTTTTTCACTTTCATTTTTAAATCTACGCCTGTCAAGCGCATTACTTACTGTTGATATTCCTATCACTACCGACACGTTCCTGGCAACACTTGCAAAAGATACAGCCATTTTATCACCCCATCCTGATCCTGTACCAGCCTCATCTTTTCTCCAAATACTCCTCTCCAAGACCGTGCAATGGTGCAACGAGTGGCGGAAAAAAGATAATGAATCGAAATTCATACATGTGATTCCATCGCAGTTCCAGTCCACCAGTTCCATTTATTAATATTCCATTACCGAGTTCTGACACAGTGTGATATCTTGGCTTCAATCTGGACAAAAGATCATATGGAACCCACATACTAGACAAGAACTTAACAGAAGATTCAGCCAACTATACGGAATACTAAACAGGACCTCTTATCTCTCAATCGACAACATACTTCTAATTTATAAGACTAATCGTGCCACCAGACCTATCTGGACCTACAGGACTTGAACTATGGAGGAAAGCTGAATATAATTATTTTATTGTATAAATGTATCATATTCATCACTATTACCTACTGTCCAAGATTGCAGCAGATTGTAATATTTGACAATAAACAAGTTAAAAAAGAAAAGAAAATTATAGCTTATGTAAGTGAAAGGTTATCGAGATTAAAAGGAATGCCTCGTGCAATTGTCAAATATAGCTGAACTATCTTTCTATGTATCTAAGGTCGAGTGAATGGAAGAAAGCTCGGAGCCTGGTCGAATAGGGAAAAATCTGTAAGAGAGGAAAATGAGAAGAATTAAACATCATGAGAGTGGTAGTCTTGAGTTTTGAGATAAAGATTAGCCTTAGATCCAGACATTGTCAAATGCTTGGGCGACATCCAGAACCACTCCAGTTGTATATAATTTCAGTTCCAGTGATGTCGATATGTTAGTTACTCCATACAGTTGTGTTGTATAGTGTAATTTTCCAAAGCCGAATATATATGTATGAACAGAAATTACGGTCTGTCTGTGAGTACATCAAGTTGCCGTGGATAAAATTTTTTTTTTCGAATTATCAAAAATCTGATATTATTATCATAATAGGAAAATGTTTTGAAGGTTAGACTATTTCTCGATTGCGAAGTAACAGAAACCGAGAAGTAACAGAAACAGTAAACTAAGAAGCTTCTGTATACAAAGTGATAATTATCGCATTAGTCAAAAGTCCTATTCGTCGAGAGCATTGCTAAAAGTTTCTAAAGAGAACTTCCAAGATTAACCTGGAAAAAGAAGACTATTGAAGAAGGACCCTCCTAGCCCCGAGGATATGCGGGTAGTGAGGAGACAAAACCAGACATACAGTGCTGGCTAATTACTGTGGCTGGCAAGCCCTCCATTCAGTAGGAGTCAGTTCATTTCTTAGAGTTCTTATTCCCGTTAAGAAAATTTTCCGCTCGTGAGGAACATGTTCTGGCGTTTTCCTTTTACGTCCCCATTTCATAATATAGCCTCAGATTTATCATAATGGGCAGATTTATCGTAACCATAATAATTCACTTTCTTTACCACGTCTAATCAAATCAATTTGACCGTTAGAAAGAAATTGAATAAACAATTCAAGAAATCTGTAGTTTATTATAGTATAGCCGTCGAAATCCATGTTTTTCTCAATATTAACATAGACCTCCAAATCTTGGTCAGTAACTACGAAATGTAGAAGTAGAATACATACTTAAGAAATGATATTATTCAGAAAAATACCAGACGGGACAGTCCAAAAGAGCAGAAAATATTTGGGACAAAAAATAAAAATCTGATCTCCAAGTTCGCTGGATGAATAAAAAATCATTTCACACAGTTTAAGAATTAGAAATGAGATGATTTTGACAATGATGATATTTATTAAAGGCAATAAGGTATCGGTTGATAGTTAATCATGTAGAATTAATGTTATCTTTTTTATAGTAATCTTATTTATAGTAGTCTTTAATCAGTAATGATTAGCATAACATTTAAGTATGTTTTATAAAACAGATGTTCTAAAAAACCTAAACTTTGTACTTTTATAGAAGATGTTTCTGATGATAGAAGATGTAGAAGATGTGTACTTTTATAGAAGATAGTCTATAGAAGATGTTTTTCTGTGACTAGAGGACGAGGTGGACGAAACCAAGGATGAAGTGGAACCAGCCATGGACGAGGATCGAACTTCTGGGCTGAGGACGACAGCGCTAACCGAAGAGTAACTTTCCTTGCAAACAACATCAGCACAACCCAGGGAGTGAAAAGTGTGGATATTTAGTATGGTGTATTGATTCAGGTTGTTCTGATCAATATGTTAACAGCATTGTGTTCTTAAATGATTATACTAAATTATCGTCACATAGGAAAATATGTGCTGCCAAAAATTGGGTTAGTCTTGAAGCCACAGGGATTGGCACAAATTATGCTAATATTAAGGTTAATAATAAAAATGTTCAGTTTAATTCTGAAATGATTGGTGAGGCAGAAAGGATACATCGGACATTAGTGTATAAAGCCCGCACTGTTTTAATCGAATCAAATTTATCTAAAGAAATGTGGGGTGATGCTATTTATTATTCACCTTATACTAGCAATAGAAGCCCAATAGTATCTCTTGACAAAGTAACGCCTAGTGAATTGTGGAAAGGAAAGAAAACTAAGTTGGGTAATCTGAGGATATTTGGTAGTGTAGCATACAAACATGTTCCGAAAGAGTGTAGGAAGAAGATTAAGCCCAAGAGTGAGAAGTTAATAATGATAGAATATGCTCCTCGTGGTGGATAGAGATTATGGAATCCGAGAACTAGGAAACTAATTTAAGGACGCAGTGCTATGTTTGATGTGAATGTACCTGAACGTGAAAACGTGGTAAAAGTGTCATAAACAATGATTTCAGAACAAACAGCCCCTGAGTACTCAAGAAGATGAAATATCAGAAGACCAAAGAAGATAAATGCCAAGAATAATGGGGAAGAAGTAAAAGAATGAGGAAGAAGCCAGCTTTGCAAGAAGATTATGAGTTAAAAATAAACAGTGAAGATTGAAGCTATGTTCGCTCTACTAACTGAAGGGACTGAACTACCAACAACCTATGAGGAGCTAAGATGGAGAGACGACAGAGAGGCGTGGATGAATGCTGTTAAAGAGGAACTATCTGTGCTGGAAGAGAGTCAGACCTGGGATGTAATTCGGAAGCCGAAAGACCAATCTAACCAATAGACACCAAGTGGGTTTTTTCCAGGTAAGACAACAGTGCATAAGGCAAGGTTAGTAGTCAAAGGTTACCAGCAGAAGCAAAAATTTGAAGATAATTATTCGCCTGTCTTAAAAATGCATACTCTAAGGATCATATTGTCAGTTACGGTGCATAGGAAATATGAAATTAACCAAATGGATGTTAAAGGTACATTTTTATATGGTAGAATAGACGAAGGTGTTTATTTAAAACCGCCTAGTGGAAGTTTAGTTCCAGAACGTTATATTTTAAAACTAAAAAGGTCATAAGTCAAAACCTTATATGGATTGAAAAAAATCGTAAGTACTGGTACGAACGGTTAACTGAAGTGATGGAAAAGGGAGGATTTTTGAGAAGTGAAAGTTATTACTGTTTATTTAGTAAAGGTATGTATGTACTTTTGTATGTGGACAATTTGTTAATTATGGGCTATGGGTTAATTTTTTCACATTTTTATTGATTTTAATAAAATAGATGAGTTTAACTTCTATAGTTTTAATATTTTTTTAAACCTGATGAAAACTCAAAACTTATATGGTCCAGTGTTTAAGTCGCTGGACTCATATAAATGGAATCCTAATCAAGGTCAAAACAGTTTTAAATTGGTTCAAAATCATTTTCATTGGGTTATAAATTACTACTGACAAGGAGAGTAGCAAACATCGGAATCAGAAATTTCGATCACTTTTACATATGTTGTAGGAAAGAGGACCTCCAGTGTTTGCGCTAAGTGGAAAGGCGCAATTCGCTTTCATTCAATAAAAATATCGATCGCGCAAAATATCGATTTAAAGTTCTTGGTGTTATCTACTTAGAATTTTAACTCAACAATGGTTGTGGACTCGTAGTAACGCGTCTGTTTATAATGCAACAGATCTTTAGTTAGAATCCTCGAAATTATGATATTTTTTTTTATCTTTTCATTTTTTATATCTCTTATGTTTATAAATGATTAAATAATGGATTCATTAAGTTTAATTTAATTTGATAAAGATGACAATTTTTTCAATTAAGCTGTTTTCTACGGTTATTATTTCTTAGTTATTTACTTGTCATTTTACAATAAAATATTCAAAAGTTGACAGTGATATTGAAATGAATGAAATAAAATAGTAAAAATTACCATATTTATAATAAATATAATAACAAAGTGATTAGTATCATCAAATATATTAAATTAATTAAAAATTAAAATTTATGCCCTGAAAATAATTAGTTATTTGAAAATGATCGATAATGTCATCATTACTGAATGTATATCACATGGTGTTTATTTTTAATTAACTATTTTCGAATGATACATTTTATACTCCCTATGATTATCAGATTTTATATATTATCTGCTTTGGAACTTGATCGACCTTCATAAGAAAGTTTACCTTCTATGCTCACAATCAACATAGGACCAGTCACAATTTGGACTGGTCATATAAATTCATTCCATTGCATCAATTGAGCTTGCTTAAATTTACAAAGATGATATAGTATACTTGGTGCACCTCCAGGCTGATTGATGATAGAGGAATATTCATGAATTTGAATGAATTGTTTCCCATAAATCAATTTGAAAAAAAATAAGGTAATTGCAACAATAATTACGGCTATATATATATAAAAGGTACGGCTGGTGACACAGCTCAATGTTTCAAATGTTCCTATGATGATTAACATCCGAATGAAGGTATAATTGTGAGTTATTTGAATATTAAATATTTTATTTTAAAACAAAAAAAAGAACATGTAAATAACTAAGAAATAATAACCACAAAAAAAGCTAAATTGAAAAAAAAATCTTATTTATTAAATCAAATTTAAATAAATCCATTATTTAATCATTTATAAATATCAGAGATATAAAAAACAATAAAAAGAAAAAAACAACACCATTTTGGGTATTCGAACTGAAGATCTGCAGAATCATAATCAGGCGCATTACCGCAAGGCCACAGGCACTCTAAAATCAAAGTAGCCGCCTCGTCTTCTTATATAACACCAAGAACTTCAAATCGATATTTCTCGGGAAAGAAAGCGAATTGCGTCTAACCACTTAAAACAAACATTGGGGAACCCTATCCTACAACATATATATATATATAAGTGATCGGAATCTGTGATTCCCGTGTTCGGTACTCTCCTTGTGATATATTCAGTCAAATCCTTCAGACATAGGATAAGACAACACAATCACACAATTCTGCATATCATTTATTTATATTCCCTTATGAACATGCATTGCAAATTAGATATAGTTGATACCTCAAAGGAAGAATACATACAAACATTAAAAAATATCAAAAAAATGTATGGCATAATCCCGGCATGTTCTGCAAGTATCCCGTGTTCTGTGGTCACCCTGATACAGAGTCGGAACAGAATTTAGATGGGGACGGATTTCGAGAGTAATTTTATTTTTAGGTTAAGTAGAATTTTTTTTTTTTTTTATGCTTTTTGATTGTACTAACCTTAATTCAGCCAATGTTAATCTTAGGATGTGGTGTAATTTCTTTCTAAATATAATACCTACGATAATGCTAAAAAACTGTTGACTTTTATTAGAAGAGGGAGGAGGTTGAAAGAAGAGGCGGCAAGATTGAGTTCCTGAGTTCGGTTTTACCTGATTGTTTCAGCAGGAATATCAAAATTTTATGATCTCAGCCTGTCTAAAAAATATTTTCATTATATTTATTTTGCTTTTTCATGTTTCCGCATATTTTAAATAATGTATGATTACTGGATTGGATTTTGGACCCACAACTATTATGCTCAAATAAATAAAATTATGGAAATCGTTCGCCTATCAAATATTTCCTATATTAAATGTATTATAAACATCCTGACAGTTGCGAGTCAATCAACTAATTGCAAATGGATATAGGATTCTAATTGAACCATTAATATCTAATACTGATAATGGCTAGAATTTCGAAATTAGGCTGTCATTCCCTTTGTTCATTATGTCAAAAATAATTACCATTTGATTTCAGTTTCTGCTAAAAGATGGAAAATCACTCAGCGACTCCAACTTCGACAAAATAGGTTGACAGAGAACAAAAACAAGTTGACAGTTTTAATCCAACGGGATGGGCTCCACCAAGCTTCCTGCTAGCTCTCACATCATATGTCCTAAGGTGGAAAGTTACTTTACCGATGTTTTTTCGTGTATTTTTCCTATGTTGTATATATTTTTTTGTTTGTTAAAATTCTTATCACAGAGGAAAATTGACGTTCCTACACGAAAAACCAAAACGAAAACAAACTAAAGTTAATCCGTCTAACATACATTACATTCTCACATTTAAACTCCAATCCTTATCCGTTGTAATTTAATCGATCTTATTGTAAGTTTATTAACATTGCACTTTCATAGTTGAAGAAAAACATTTTTCGTAAACCCTGAAGGTCTCAAAGTTAAAATTAATAATGTCCGAAATGATTCATAAACATTTAATATATATTTCGTCAAAAAGAGTTTTAAATAGTCTTTGAAATATGTAAATAAATTTTACATGGTCCTGATTTGATCGAAACCTCAACAAAATGTTTACCAATTTTTTCACTATTTTTAATACTGGCCTTCAGGTCTTTAAATTCAGAATGAATTTTTTCGATCTAATCAAAATGTCTTAATTAAAAAGAAAAATAAATTAAATAAAAGTTAATATTATGTTGTACTTAGTTTTAATTTTAAAAATTATGATTTTGATATTCCATTTCTATTAAGAATGATACATCTCAAAACGAAAAAACTGTTTTAAGTAACTAAATTATTTAAAAATCTGTGTGGAACGTACTTATGTACCTATTACAACTCGGTCAGGAAGGATGAACTATTTTACACGTTATTCATGTTTTATGGCCAGATTGTAGGAGGTTCGAGATTAACCGGAGATCAGCTAAAAAATAAAAGTTCGGTCCCTCAGGCCGGATTTGAACCCATCAGGATCCTGAAAGAGCTTAAAAAATTAACATTTTTGTACAGTAACCTTACGTTGATTCTGAACTGGCTTGTTAACTCCTTTGAAATTCATTTTTATCTGAATTTTTTTAATCTATATTATATTTAAACTGATTCTATTTAAATCTAACCAAGGTTTGTATTATATTTAATATTCTTTTTATTTTTTTTTAAATAAATAATTATTAAGAAATTTATAAATTAAATTAAAAGTTAAACTCATTATTTTTTTGAAAAGAAGTAAAAATTTAAATTTATTAAACAAAAATTTAAATTATCAAGTTACCAATGTCTGTAAGATAAGTACAGGGCATAAATAATCCATGTGGTTGAAGAGCCTACAGTTGTTAATAAATAAATAAATCAAGGACGTAAACTAAAACATTATCCTAGGATATCTTAGAAAAAATCAATAGCGGGTGTACGTTTTCTCGGATATTCAAACCATCTTCCAACAATAAATTTCAAGAATTAATACGATATAAATAGAAAATATTATCTTATTTAATTCAACTATTTGGAGTTATAATATTATAATGTATGAATGATGTTTGTAATCTTCATTACTTGAGAAAAATGTTTGTGTTCATTAAAATTAAATTAACGCTTCAATAAATTAGTAAATATTCTGTCTTATTTAAGCATACACCATTTTTAGGCTTAATTCAAAATTAAAGGCAATTCATCCAGAAACTGTTTACAATAATTAAATAGAGTTCTTGCATTTTAGATATTTTTTTTTATTTAGTAAGGAAAGTAACTCGACTGAGGTGACTGAAATTTTGCCCCCAAGGAACGGTAAAATAAAGTGCTTTTATGGCCTAAAAGAGAATTTTCAAACTTAAAGGACAATCCAATTCCTTTTAATAGGTGACAATAAAACTTTACGGCCTTCAAAGAATATTAAAATTAGTTTAAGCTATTTTGCGTCAGATATAAATCTGTAGAAACGGGTCAATTTTGTTAGGCATTGATAAATTATTGGCCACTTCATTTGTTTCTTTGAAAACTAGTTTCGAATGTTAATTTTGCATTTTATTCTGTCTGGTTCTCTAGACCAGCTGGATATTATCTGCGTGATGAATTTAAAAAAAAAAATAAACAAAGTTTTGGAAAATAACTACAAAAGAAGAATGATATATCCAAATTATAATTCATATCCATAAGTTGCACATCCCATATATAAAATGAAAGAGGGACAACTCAAAAAATATGAATTTTTAAGGATTAATATTAGAAGACACGACAAGATCTATAAAGAAGTTTCAGTCTTTTTTTTTTTTACATTGTCTTAAAATATTACTACTTGACAACCTAAAAAAAAGGATGTAAAAAAAAAAGAAAATTATGACAAATTGTGTACTTTATTTAAAGAATAGCGATATATAACAAATAAAACAATGTATTAGCGACGTTTCAAACAAAATAATAATGTATATATTTTTAAAATATGTAAATATGTATTGTTGCTAACTGGATTTACCACTCTCAGGTCATCCCTGCCTAATTGTAATATTGACGTTACTCCAATGTGATTTATAATAAAATCATTTTTTTTTTTATTATTATTATTTGTTAATTCTTTTGTTCATATTTTATGTAATCTAAGGTTCAGAAGGGCGCTTACCACTGTTTGCAATGTTATACTAAAGGGACTTGTCCCAGAATTAATAAAGAATTTATTATTATATATTCCAGCTAGGAAACGAAGGGCTGGTTATCCTAAAGGTTCCTATCCTTTTCTAACCAGAGTTTGAAGGTCGAGATATACTAAGTGGCACTGCGACGAATGCCTGTCAACTCCTACATCCTAACTTCAACCGGAGCTTCTGAGACAAGAATAACATACCCGACTATCAGGACCTCTAAAAACCACAACCTATTCATTTTTCCAAAGTCGATGATAAGCAAAACATTAGAAGTAATTCATACTATATATCTTACAGGGGTTATAGGAGTTATATCAGTCGTCCGATACTGTGTCCGACATAAGGCAAACAAGATGGATGGGACATTTATGGATTGAATATTAAGAATCCTCTAGATGATAATGAAATACCATCTAAGAGGAAACAGGGTGAGTGAAAGATTAAATCAAAGAGCGCTTAGTATTGTATGGTATTAGTATGGTATTCCTCCCCCTATATTCCACTGTGAAATAATGGGCAAAATTATTTAAGTTAGGGAGAGAAAATCTGGATGACAACCCGCGTCCTGGTCGCCCATTTGAAGCTGTCACTTCTGAAACAATCCAACTTATGGAAGCTGATTGCTGTCTGATCGGAGGCTGAAGACTAAGAATGTATTAGCAATGCTAAAGTCGTCGAAGGAAGGATAAAATAAAGGCTCATAGACGATGTCGGTTCGTTCACGGACCATAGCGCAATAGGAGGTACAAATATAGTCTTGCTAAAATTATATGGTTTGATACCAAATGAAAGATGATGTTGTACAGATTTCTGTCCAATCTTGCTTTATTCTTTAAAATCAAAATGGAGGGGCCCAATACGGCAACATACTTTATCTAATATCCTCCCATAATCAATTAAATAGTTCATCAGACGATCATTCAAAGTTTAATTCACGAAACCTTGTTTTTTTTTTACGATTTCACAAAAATCAAGATTTCCATTGAACTAAATCGCTTGGAACCAGCTACTCTTGATATTTACAGAAAGTTGGGTTTTTAAAACAAAACTCCGGATTGAGTTGGATATACTGATATACTCTATCCATAAATAGGAGGGGATGTAACTCTAAATTTCTTTAAAAAATGAAAAGAAGAAACCATACTTACAATTTAAATAGACTTGTGTAAATTGTCTAATTTATGAGATTGTTTAGGTTCCTATGCTTACACAGTAGCCATGGGAATAACTTTTAAGCATCGATAGGCAGTATTAGGAAACTGAATGGGAGAAACATTAAATAAATCATAGAAATAGCTTTGTGATAAAATAACTCTTAGGCTTGGAATTAGCGATTCCTGAAAAATTCTCTGTTTTTCTTAATTTTTATATAGACTAATTACAAAATACGTCTGTGATAGCCTTTTCATGGAGAGGTGCGTTTAAATGTAATTGAGGGATTTACTAGAATTATTAGCAATGTGAGTACAGTCAGACATAATATCGATCGTTGTGGTGTGAGCAACATGCTCTGGTTACTTGAGGTTGGGGAGTAGTCCTAGTGCCAAACTTTCATCAAGTAACTTTGCTACTCCTATATTATCCTCAGGAGAAAACTAACACTAATTAAACAATATGGAATTCGTCTGCTTGCTTTACAGATACTGCTGAAATTCTTTAATATCACTGAATATAAATATTTAGCTCCGACAACGTTATTATTTTGTAATTAATTGAAAAGGATCTTGATTCGATAGAGTGGTATAACGCGATGTTCTAAACAAACGAAATAAATAAATAGTTCTGACTCGTATTTAACAAAATATCTTAAAATAAAGTATATGCACTGATGTGGTTATCGTGGTTTTCTATCTGAATAATTTTTGTATTAACAAATAACCCAGAAATTAGTGAACACTGCATTTCACTAGTATGCATCATCAGTCTTCTGGTATATTCCATCGTGCACTCTTCGATCTTAATTGAGCTCTTTTGCCACAGGAAGAGGACAGGCTCTGCCTGACTATGATTATGCGACAAACAGGCCAGAAGCCAAACTCTTATTGGTCCTTGCAGCATTACAAAGGTTGCGAAAGTAATTTCCAAAACTAAACTTTTGGATTTCACTATTTTTTTCTTCATAAAGATGACCACCGACCAGTATAAGCAGTTTAAACCTGACGTTACCAGCATCTAGCCATGAACTAGATACGAATCCATTGCGCTAGGCATAGATAAATTAGGTTGCACTTTATAGATCTGGATGTTCGTTATTTTTTTATTCGGAAACAATTCTCTTCTTTGGTGAGGTCGTATATTTGTCTTAGAACAAGTTCGTCTACTACTATCTACTTACAAAATGCAAAAAGCAACAAATAATTATAAACCTAAACTTTTTGACCAGCACACAATATGACAACATGCTATATCTTTACTTCAAAATATTTAATGGTAAATGTTTAAATGAATGGTGATGGAACACATATATGATAACCTTTATGTATCAGAGGCATAAAGGAGATTCCAAGCATACTCAGGAGATTCCATCTAGACTCCACATCTTGTAAAAATTTTCCCATCCGATTCAGATACAGCAATAGTCAAATGTAAAAAAAAATAATTTTAAAACACCAATAATTATGCTTGGTTCAGGACATGAGAAATGCTGGCTAAAATATAACTAGTGTTTTTCCTCAGGCGATCTCCAGCTTTAAGGTCACCCACCATTTGGCTGTCGAATCTTGAATATTTATGCTCTTCCGTGATGTCAACATTTGAATTAAAAATTTACTGAATTTAAGGTAACGGAAAACGTCGTAGTTATGAAAGGAAATTTTCCCTTCAATGTCAACTAGGTTAATATTGCCTGGTAGTCAAATTCGAGGAAAGGAGGGAGACGGGGGGAGTGTACCCACCTGCTCACGGGCTAATATCCTTTAAGGCAGCACCCAACTTCATTTCACTGGGATTGGCCCGAGAAGAAAACACCTCCGGGAGCTAATATTCTAAAAATCAAGGTGTCTCGGTCAATTTCGTGGAAAATATTAAATATCTTGTCAAAAGTTAATGGCTCAGTCTCTCCTTTGAGATACATTTTGAACTAAGTGCAAATCAGTATGAAGAAATTTTATCCATTAAGCATGAGTTAAATTTAGAAATAAATAATACTGATAAAACGTTCTACCGTAGTAAGCTCAGACCAGTGATAAATTAGTGCAGCTGGATTGAGAGATAAATTCAAGCTTCTACAAATTATAATAATTAAATTCTTATATCTAATTAAATGAAATAATAATAAAATTAAAGTAATAAATAGGTATTATCACTGCCATAGTGACACGAAATTGGATACGAAACACTATAGGACAAGAGACGTTTTATTTTGGAAAACTCTTACGTTGAAGATAAGGCGACTTTTCCAATATAAAAAGATGTTTTTTTATATAACTAATTTCATATCTATGGAGGTGCGTCATGACTGATATGAAAAACTGCAAGACACCCATGTTAAAATGAACAGCCATGTAATGGAGATCACATATGATCAACAAAGACATGTATGGTTTGAGCCAAAAATTGTTCTTTTTATCTAGGCTTATAGCCAAAGATAGATTCTTTGAGAGAATAGGCTAGGATATTTACCCAATAATCATTTTTATGGCAGTATGGAGGAAGAGGGATGAGATGAAGAAGGGGAAGAAGTCATCAGAGGGGGAAGAAGAAAGGAAAATATCTAAGTTGAAATAATAATTTTGTAATTAAAATTGCTCCCGAACCAAATTACAAAAGCTTAATGCTCGATGTGTTATTTTTATTACAGTCATTTCCATCGTTATTTAGTTTTTGGATTATATTTGGATGATTCCAAAGCCTCTCTCAATTGGCAACTAATGTCTAACCATTCAACTATTCGCTCATTTATGCCTTTAGACTAAAGAACTGCATGAATTTAAACTGAACAGATCGAGGCATTACATGTCTTGTAAACATTCCAACATATACAGAAAGAAAAGAGAAAGAATTTTTTATTTTTTTATTTACGATATATTAAAACATAATAGAATCCAATTTCGAAGGTAAGATTAAATAAATAAATACAACGGTCCAGAAGTTCGTTCAATTTTAAAACGCCATGACTGACAAAAATGGAATATAAAGAGGATCGGAGGAAGCGAATCACAGCTAGAGGTGGGGCCTCCTGAATAAGTGAAAAAGAGGCTGCTGATAGAGCCAATACTGCGTGGTGTCAAGTGATAGAGTTTTAAGAATTCATCGACAGCGAAACTCTAAATAATAGAGAGCTGCTTCTTGGTCTGAAGAATTAAACAGTTATTTCGGACAAATTGGTCGTAAAAACGGATGAATAGTTTATCTCCTTCCTGATGAGATTTCAAAATTCAATTGCTTCATGGCATCGACTGTCTAAAGACTTATTGAAAACAAGAGGCTTCCTCTGAATTTTCGGAAAATAACTCAAATAATTCATAAAAGTCTAAAATTATTGAAAAGGATTTTAGAAAATTCATAAAAAAGAATTGATAAAAGAGAATTAAAATAAGGACCTAAAAAGTCCTTTTCATCGAGGAAAGTCGCCTAGAGTTGCCTGGATGTTCTCAAACAGCAAAGAGTAATAAATTTATCTTAATGTGGAACAGGACATGGAGCCATCTAAGACAATGATATCGTAGACACCCTGGTAAGGTGTCTACAGAAATAAAGTTGGTATGTACATAATTAGATAAACAATAGCTTAATGAGTAATTGGACCAAAATAAGAAAAAAGAGATTAAATGAATCTTACTACTCTATTACCTATATGTATGTTTATATGTACACAACATTTATTTATGTATGTATGTGTATATAATACAAGGGAATGGTCGATGCCGATAAGAATGAGAGAAACAGTGAGATTAGATATAACAGTGGCAAATACCTCAGAATTCTCATAATCAAGATTTGGTTAGACAACATCGTTAAAATAAAACATTAAATAATCTATAAATGTCATCAATAAGGCTCTCTAGGAGCATTTGCACAGTGTTACAGACAATCAAGATACGATTACAGTACATTAAGATAATCGCTCAAAATATCAATACATCTATAAACCATAATAGGTACCGACAATGGATAAGGCACCATTTTAAGGGTAATACTACCCTAATGGTCCGGTATTTATTGCAACACCAGTCGATAAATTATTGCGGAATGCAAAGCCAAGTTAGCTAGCCAAGTCGAGTTGCCTACACGCGCTCAAAATGGCAACCTAACAATTTAAGTACTTAAAACAACTACTTATGTATAAAATAGATTGGTATCATATAATTATATATTGTAAGGGTAATCATTTATTAGAGATTAGATCGATTTTCATTAATCAATTTATTGACAGGATTATATATGACCATCTAGGTAAACGTTTAGCAACATGGTATATTTTTTTCTATGAAATTTCTTTAGCCAATTGGGGAAAATTTGTCGTTACGTTATGAAAATTAGCATAAAAAAATGTAATGCATATCTTGCAACGGGGGTGCAAAATGCCAGACAATTTTTTAAAAAAAGATTTTGTCTTTTTTAAAAAAGTGATTGTTTTTTTTAACCGCTAGACACACCCACTATATTTACAGATGAATAAAAAAGACTAACATGAGTAGCATTAGGATTTACCGTTTATCAACACCCGTTTCGAGCTCACCATATTTCCAAAGCCTTTAATAGTCCATTGCTATCCTTAAACATTTCTCTAAAATTCTTTGATTTAATTAATGCAATACCCAGCAGTTCCTAGTATCTTCCCTACCATATCCGAATTTAGTTATGATTGTCTAGTGCAGGGAGACCGTCAGTTGAGTTCAAGATGAGACTGAAGAAAAATAATGAATGGTTTCATTACATTTATCATCGTGGTCTCCAGTGCTTTCAAGCCTCTTGGCAGTTTGCCAAGTTCAGCTGGCTTTATACACCTTTCCAAAAACTCAGCTTTTTATAATGCTAATTTATCTCACACTACTCTAAATTATTGAAAAATTGCAAGATCCAAAAATAAAAAATAAATCGAAATGCTCATGTGCGATGAGAAATCCGATATTAAAATTAGAATTAACTCTCTCAAAATCCTAATAAATGATTCTTATGCCGCTGAAATCCGCAAAATTAATAATTAATTCAAGTATGGGCCCGAACAAAATTCCGATCGTATGGAAATTATCAATTTCGAAAACCTAATGAACGATCATTAAATCGATGAAGTGAACACCAAATCCCCTCTGAAAATAATTAATAAATAAATAGAAATGGTTGATTATTCCATTCATTTAAAAATAAATACACGACATTTTTTTAATTAGTTGAATTTAACACCTATAATCAACTATTTAATTAATAAAAAAAATATGCTGAGTTTATTTCAAAATTCATTATTTAACTTGAAATAATTATTTCTATATAAAAAGATAAATAAAATATAATACTTATTAATTAACTCAAGTTCAATTACAATAAATTTAATTTTTAATGTAAACATAGTAAAATTGATTCGAGTTTCGGAAAAAAATTTGATTCGGACCAAAAGCGGACCAAAAACCGTTTTTGAAATACCTGCGTTTCAAGAAAAATAGATTTGTGCCTGCGTAAGTCAAATTGGTGGATGGAATTGTATAAATAAATCCGTATAAATACAATTTACAACTAATACAACCATTTTTATGCTAATTCTCACCTTCGGGCCAAATCGGACCAGCCGTTTTTGAAAAATAGGCATGTCAAGGAAAATACTTTTGCGCCTGTGTATGCCTAAGTAGAGAATGGAATTCGACAAAATTGATATGGAACCATCTACATACCAACCTGCACTATCCCTAAAAACTTCATCAAAATCAGATTCACGGTAGTAGGTGTTATACCCGACACATGGATTTGACTAGACAAACAGACGACCGAATTTGTTTCTTGATATCAAAAACGTAAAACACGACTGGAAATTTTTACCATTCGGAGAACATAATTCTTTTTCGATTCTTGATGAGTCCGTTATACAAGCAATTCAACACTTTACGGGAGCATTTTGTACAGAGTGAAGATTGGGGACCGCCTCTCTGAGCCATTTTCCGGGACCAAAGGGCTGAAGCAAAGGTGTTGCCTGTCTCCAAGCCTTTTCAAGATATACTTGGCGGACGTAGTGAAGCAATGGATGA
The DNA here is from genome assembly GCA_948150685.1 of Rhaphigaster nebulosa. Taxonomy (NCBI): domain Eukaryota; kingdom Metazoa; phylum Arthropoda; class Insecta; order Hemiptera; family Pentatomidae; genus Rhaphigaster; species Rhaphigaster nebulosa. The sequence continues at coordinate 101,946,134 of OX411309.1, read as the reverse complement.
GGCAATGTCGGGACTATGGAATTTATTTCGATGACGACGAGCTCCTTACCCTGTTCTTCGCGGAAGATCAGGTGGTGATAGCCCGGAGGAAAGTTTTTCTGGAGATGGTGATCCAGTGTGGGGAAATGAGAAGACGATCTGCACAGGTGTGCAGGAAAGTCAAGACATTTAAGTACCTTGGATCTTTTCTGGAAGAGGTGGGGGCGCCCTAAGTTGATATCCGATACAAAGTGGAACTCGCAAGGAAAGCAACTAGGATGCTGTATCCTGTTCTCTGGAACAACACCATTTTGAAAGAGAAAAACCGGCGAATCTTCTTGGCTTTAGTTGAATCTACATTAACCTATGGATATGAGGCCTGGTCGATGAATACTCGCTTGTATGCCAAAGTTCGGACTGTAGAAATGTATTTTTGGAGAATGTAAACATCAATAAACATGGAAAGAAAAAAAGCTATTATGTATGAGGTCATATTTTATAAAATAATTATACCAAACGATGGATTTATTGAGCCATAAGATACATTTTAGTGATCATAACTTATCACACGATATTAATTATGAACTAGAAAGTAGAAAAATCAACGAATTAGTAAAAAACAGATCTGGAAACACCAGACGAACCCATGGGCACCTTCTCGAAGAGAATCCTCCACCGATTTGGCGCAGCTGCAACTAGAGTTTAACAATGATCCTAGATAACTGTTACACTCTTCGAGAAACTCACTCCCTCTCCGGAGATATCTTCAAGCCCTACTGCTGAGCTTATTGTTAAATTTGTTCCACTTTTTGGAGCAAAAGAGTCTATATAGACTCGTATAATGTACATCCGAACAGGTGCTTCTATGTAATGTAATGTGAAAATAAAAATGTAGATAAAATATATAATATAGAAAATATAAATATAGATGTGATAATGAAAATCCGAATAGATGCCTTTAAAGCTGTACTGTAGGACACGGCACCTATAAAAATGCAACGAAATAAATAAATCGAGAAGATGAATCATGTAAAAAATGTGTAAGATAAAAATTATAAATTTTCATGACTGCACACAGTGGATCAAACAGCGACTTTAGCATTTAAAAAAATCAAATTTTAAATATTTAATATTGAAATGGAAATTGTTCGTATCCAAACTAGAATAGTTAGTGACATTGGCCCCGAGAGTTTAGCCTCCATTGTTTACACAAATGATTCAATTAGACAAGCCAAACCAAAAACAATATATCCTTGTATTTTCTCTCAGTATGTGTTTATTCATCAGTGAGTAGGGTAGACTGGGTATGGTTGTGGCAATTTTCATTTAACCGCACATAAAATTTGTTAGTATGCCATTTAGCTGGAAGAAAAGTGTTTATATAGTAAAGTATACATTTGGCTGCATATAAATATAAACATTTTGTCCGTAAGTACAATGGTTAGCACATAGCAGTAAATTAGAAAAAAAAAAAGAAATGTCACAACAGACCATACCCCAGCGGAGGTTGTGACAGTGCTTGGGGTCGGTAGTGACAGGTTCAAGAATAGATCATGGTAATGGTAAAAAATCATGGTATTAATGTGGATATGCGAGGAATGGTTATCAAGCATCAGCAAGACTTTATGCGTTGAAGAAGCATTTGAGAATTTCTTAAAATATTCGAAAAATACTTGGAACGATGCATCTTGCATCCAGTCTGAATGATTTGCAGTTCCAATCGATCCTGCTGATCCGTCCCTAAAAAATGATCGTGGTAACGAACTCGTGGATATATAAATAAAGGAGGTATAGTATTACCCAAGGCATTTAGTACGAAAGCAACCGTGACTAAACTGCCTAGTTCAGCTGAAGTAGAAGCTCCCACTTACCGTATGTCTTGCCACGACTTTAGCAGGTTTTTGGGCGATAGTGACGCCTGTTTTGTCAACGTTGTGTATATCCTCTGGCTCATAGGCGTGTCTGTCCATTATACTTTGCAAATTGTAATTAATAATTGTAATCTTGAAAGGCTAGTAGCTTGAGTTACACGAGCAGGCAGGGAAGGATTTCTATTCATAAATGAACGAAACCATTCCTCACTAGCCATCTCATTCTCTCGCCACGTAGCAGGTTGCTTGAGACTGTATTTTGTTGTTAGCTCAAAAGCTAACTTCTATACCTCTTTTGGAGAAAGGCCAAAATATATTTCTGCGCAACGTGTTATGTATTTTGACAACCGCTGTTCTTGCTCCTCAGAAAAAACTTTATTATGAGCGACATGCCCCATACTAACATTGTCTTTATTGTGATCCGAACCGGCTCCATCGCGTTTACAAATGAATCGCAACAACGACATGCGATTAACTTCGTGTATTTCCGCAGCTGACCGTAAAGAAATCCCGCGTTTCACTTCTTTATAAGCGTCTTTGATATTTTATTATTTCACATTGCCCTCTTTCGGTTTTCCTCAAGCGGGCATCTAGAGGCAAAACAAAAATTTACTTGTGTCAAAATCATACCGAGAAAATCTGTCACAAATCTGTACCCAACGCACTGTTTCGCAAAAAAAACAATCGCCTTGACAATACAAAATTATCTACGCACAAAGTAATCACTGATATTTAACTACTAATGTTTAACTTATAACTAGGAAAAACACTCATTATTTTATCTGCAAATATAGAGCAACAATTATTTAAAGGAAAAATAAATTTTGATTGATTATATATCAAAGTAAATTAAAGAGTAAAATCGAATTAAAAAAAAAGGTATAGAAATAGTTGGGCACGATTGGGAGTCTTGTGGCTGTTAAACCTATATTCTAAATTTATTACCTAAATTTTAATACAAAAACTATCTGCGAAAAATTACGAAAACAAACAGTGCTATTTTTTGTACAGGGAGTTTCGGTCAACTGAAATGCTCAGGTCTTTTTGTGAAATGATTTGACATAAAAAGCACTTGAATACCAGATGATATTGTTGAATAATTTCAAACTGCGTCATATGCGTTAAATTCGTCTCGGTTGATGAACGAAAAATCAAGAAAAATTTGCATAGTGATGTGATATTATCAGTGATAAAACTACTTTTTCTTATTTCTTTCGTGTTTCAACGGGAGAAGAAGTTAGCATAGATAACGTAGTAAGAAGCAACAGGAGCTATTTCTTTTTTTGCCAACAATGAATATAAAGTACTATATAATTATATATATTAAATAGTCTGTTTCTTCAGGACGGTAGCTAACATTGGTGAGTCCTGTATTAACCATACTGATGGAGCTATATCTGACACATAACATGTAGCACATTGATATGCTTGGGATCAATCACCTATCTTACTCTGTTAATGGCATTATCAGTGTCAGACCATACTATCCAGTATATTAATACTGATATCTACCTCTGAACACAAATTTGCACTAACAAGTCTGGTTTAAATTCAGAATTATATAAATATGTGTGTATATATATATATATATATATATATATATATATATATATATATATATATATATATATATATATATATATATAAGTTAAGGCTGGGAGGAAGATATTATTACAAATAATCCTATTTTAGTAATAAACAAGCAATGTAAAAGTATATATAGAAGATTAATAAAGAGGAAGCTTTAGTCTTTGTACAGTATTTGAGAGTGTCGTTTTGTCTCCTTATTTTCCTTTTTTTTATTTTAAGTATCGGAGCGAACATTAGTAGTGCCGAAACTCGGGGCGTTTAAACAGTATACCAGGGAACAGAGAGCTGTATTTTTTTTTGCTTTCTTCTTCTTCTCGTTATATGCGGTCGTTTCGGTATTTGTGGCTTGGCTGTGATAAGGAAGAACTTCGAAAAAAAAAATGCCAGAAAAGATACTGCGACCGGTAACGCCAGTCGCAATCCCTGCCAGCAGAAATCCCACCGATACCAACAGAGACCTTAGCGGCAGCACAGGCGAATAATTTGGAATGGTTAAAGGAGAGAACAGCCACCTCACAGGACAGCAGTTTCAGACCTAGAAAGGTTCGAGGGAGAAACAGGAAAACTGAACCATTTCCTCAAAGGAGAGGATCGGGTAGTGGTGAGAATACAGTTTAAAGAGGCAGAAAATCTGACAGACCCCAGTGACGCAGGAGCATTGAGAGCAGTCCTGGTGTGTATAATCAAGGGGAAAGTACTAAATGTAATCCAAGCTGATAAACACACGTCGTGGATCATCGTGAAGGAACGATTGAAAAAGGCATTGGGAGGTGGTCAATGAGTTCCAAAAGAAGATATATTCAGGATATTTAGGGAGACGAAACAACTGCACCAATCCAGCGGGAAATATGCAGGTTCACTGTTGGCCCATTTTAACAGTATAACGGAAAATATGAGAGAGCTATTAGAAGCGGCGGAAGTAGAAGCGAGAATGACGTTTTTGGCAATAATGCTACAGATCGCGAAGGAAATGGGGAAGAAAGATGGGCTGCCAAGAGATAAATCGTGTACAGAATTTACCCAGGAAATGATAGATTCTAGCGCCAGAGATGAAGAGGCCAGACATGGAGAAGAGACGGACGTGGGATGGAGTAGGATATCTTACAAAATTAATTAGGCGAACAGAAGCAGAAGCAGAACAGAGGAATGGAGAGAGAGGAAGGCGGACCGGAGAAGAAAGGAAAGAACAACGATGAATGACAGAAGAAAAGAGAAGGAGAGAAAGTGTTGGAAGAGGGAAGATAGAAGATGCCATCGGTGTGGAAGAGTGGGACACATAATGCTACAGATCGCGAAGGAAATGGGGAAGAAAGATGGGCTGCCAAGAGATAAATCGTGTACAGAATTTACCCAGGAAATGATAGATTCTAGCGCCAGAGATGAAGAGGCCAGACATGGAGAAGAGACGGACGTGGGATGGAGTAGGATATCTTACAAAATTAATTAGGCGAACATAAGCAGAAGCAGAACAGAGGAATGGAGAGAGAGGAAGGCGGACCGGAGAAGAAAGGAAAGAACAACGATGAATGACAGAAGAAAAGAGAAGGAGAGAAAGTGTTGGAAGAGGGAAGATAGAAGATGCCATCGGTGTGGAAGAGTGGGACACTTGATAAAACAGTACTCTCAGACGAAATGCTTTGAATGCGAAACGAAAGTACGACTATGTAGGCAGTGACCGTACTTAAGTCGACGCCAGGAATCGAACCGAGGAGAACCTATGGAAATAATTACTCAAAGAATATATAGAAGGAGCAGACCACACTTAGAGTCATCGAGATCATTAGAGGCATCAGAGACGGAGGAGAGCGAGGCAGAAAAGAGGGGAGGTGAAGGCAGAAAGAACAGAAGACGGCGGGGAGAGGTGGAGCGGAGAGCAAGGAACGAAGAATGAGGAGAGTGCTGGCGGAGAGGAATCCAGGTGAGTGCAATGGTTTACCATTCGAGTCGCGAGTGGAGTGCGATGTTTAGTAGATACGGAAAGTTCTAGTACCATACTCCGTAGAGAGGCAATAAAGCGCTTATGTAAAGGCCGGAGGTGCTATCTGGAGCAGGATTCAGCTCGATATATTTTTCATAATCGAACCGGAATTGTCTAGATTCTGAACCTTTCAAGAACAGAGTATAGCTCGTTATAATTTATTTCTTTCCAAGAAACTTTTTAGGCATCTGACGTGAATTCGTGGGTTTTGGTGGCTATCTTTCTGATAAATAGTTCAGTCAAATTATACATCCGACATTGCAAGAAGTCAAGTAGTTCAAATATTTTTTAATGTTGTTTCGACCTAAACCGGTAGTAAAAAGACAAATTGTCTATTTCGAAAAACCTTTGCGAGCTGCCTAGCAGCCAAAAAATACTGATATTTTGACACCATTTTCAGTTTCTGACCAATATCTTCCATAGTATGCCCCAGAAGGAAATAGTTATGGTTACCTTTTTTAAACTAGATTAAACATATCAAAATTTTAGTCAACTCAGTAATGTTAAGCGGTTTCTGATATACAGGTCTTCAAAGATTGAATATTTTTTTCCAAAAAGTGAAAAATCTTTATTTTGTTCTCTAAATTTTCCACATGTCATCCAAAATGTTCATTCCATGAGAGAAGTCATCAAGAATGAAATTGAAGAATATTTGTTTGGATTCAATTTGAGCCTAAACGGGCACCTGTAGGCTCAATTCTTTTCTCAAAATTAGTATATAAGCGAAAACCTTGAAAAATGGAAGTAGAGTATAATTAATAAAAACAATTCACGAGACCGTTTATAGTAATAAATAGAATTTTAGTTCATTAAAAAAAGAAAATCAAACTTATGGAAGCCCGTATATCGTCTGTTCGAAGGTAAAAGTGATCAATGGCATTTTTGTGAAAATGAAAGGTTGTTGCTATTTACCTGTACCCTTTCCTTTAGCTGAACTAAATTTACTCTTCATTATTGGAAAAAAATTTAAATTAGCAATAATTAACTAATTACTATTGATAATTCTATCAACAATGAAGTGTGATTTTGGTTCAGACACAGATAAATAACAACAAAAATGCAGTTCATCACTTTTACCAGCAAACCGGCGAACACTTGTATAAAAGAAAAATACATTACTATTATTTTTAATGACCCAGACTTCAACAAATGTTTCTCTAAAGAAGGTACAAGCTCATTGAAGGAATTCTCAAGATCAACAGTATCAGCAGGCACGCCTTGACGTTCATTCAATGTAGAGGTGGAGATGTTTTCCTCGTAATCAGAATCCTCTAGTTGAAGAGATTGGACGCTTTGACATAATTAGCCCGCGCAGAATCGACAAAAGACTGTGCTTTTCAGCCCAGCTTTCCGGAGACTACAAGCGCCGCTTAAACCTTTTTTGCACTTGTCGATCTGAGGAGCAGGATTCAGGGTGATGGTAATGGGATAAGCCCCTGACCATCGAGCTTCCACCCACAATATGTAAGATTTTTCAACTCCCAACTACTTTTGAACTTGATGGTAAGTTCTGTTAGCATGGTTGTGTAATGCATCTTCTTTCGGTAGTAAGCGAGCAACATTAATTTTGAAGTTAGCTGCAGATTTAACGAGTAGCTGGTAGCGGAGGCTATTCAATATGGCTGTTAAGAAATCACCCCCGTACAAAGCTAGAAAACACTTCTCCCCAGCGTTTGCTATGGCCTAATTATTTGAGTCTGGGTGCAAGAAAAGTTCAACCAGTTCCACAAGATGAGAATTATAGTTTAATACGTTAGACAATTTGGTTTTACCATGGCTAAAAGGAGCCGAAGTAGTGTCACACTTGCTAAACGCATGAATAAAAATCACTATTCCTGCTGAGTGTTGAACGGGTAGATGACTGAAAGAGTAATGGAAATTGCCGGCTTCACCTCTGCCGGCTACGCAGCTCGCACAGGTCTATTGAAGTTTGTTTACTGGCTTAGATTCAAGCAAGATAAAAAGAAAAAATCAGAACTAATTGATTTTTTGTAAGATTGGTCCCCATCAATTTCCATTGATTGGACAATAACACTGAGATAGTGACTACAGGAGTGGAGAGTAGTTGATGCCGCCTGCCTTTTATGGCTTGCCGCTTCTACTCTCTTACCGTATTCGGAGAGTAGAATACTCATGCTACACCTAGGAAGATCCAGAATGTGCGACTGTTACCTATTAACAAAGCCTTTCATCGTTGTTGTGGTCTCATCTCGTATACGTCAAACCATAGACAACATAGATACTTATTCACAAGATTGCCAATGACGTAGAAGTCACTACGACAGATTAATGTCGATCAACTAAAAACTAATACATAAGTACATAGAAAATTATGGATGTACTTGGAAGTAAAAATAGTCTCTAATCCCACTTTTTTTTCTTAAGCTTAAATTTATTTTTCCTCTTGTATTTTAATTAATTTTTGTGTTTAAATAATCTTTAAGGGGGCCGCGGGCCCCTCCTGTCTCTCTCCCTTGCGTAAGCTCATGGAGAGGAATATGATGTGGTAACAAATACTTCTTCTACAACTACAAAGGGAAGAAGCAGGAAAGAAGTCCCTCTAACAGAAAAAAAAAAATGAGTAATTGAAAAAAAAAGAAGATTTTTATACTAATTTAATGTTAGGTGATTCGAGCATCACATTTCTGCAATTAGTTTGAAAGACTGGCACTGTAATATATGCCTATAAGTAGAACTATAAAATTTTAAATTGCATTTAAAAATAATCTTAATTTGGTCAAAACATAAATAAAATGTTGGAAAAAATTTTCATACATTTTTAATTTGAAAACCTATAGATTTTATACTAAGAAAAATAAAAAAAATGTCTTCAACTATTACAATGCTAGAGGTCTTGCAAATATAGAGCGGATTTTTCCAATAAATTACGAAAAAATGGTTTCATTATTATTATTATTATTATATTAAATGGAATTATTTAAAATTTTGAAGAGAATATAAGAATGATTATGCAATAAAATCACTACCACTAGAAATATTTATGTTGCCTTGTGAATTTTCATAACAGCTTAAACCTTTAAAGGAGTTATGATTTCTAGAGTTGAATACGGTCGTAACTGACAATTTTACGTCATATAAGTCGTTAAAGAGCCATAAGTCATATAAGTCGGCAATAGGAAAATGTCGGCAGAAGCCACAGAGCGGAGAATAGAATAACTACAGCGACCGTCATAACGGAGGAATGGAAAGAGATTAGAGGGACCGAGAGAACAAGAACTGGAACTGTTAATAAAGGGGAGGATGTTTTGAGCAGAAATTACGACCGAGGACTTATCTGGAACACGACTTGTTTACAGGCCGCTGGAGCGGCTTCATTTACTTAGGCCTTTCTGTTTGATTGGAAGAGATGTTCTGGCAGATAAGGTGGTCCAGGGAATGCTGGAGTGAGCTAGCTGGATAAATTACGTCCGGATAAAATATAGAGATTGGATTATGTATCTTAACCGTAAACGAAAAGAAATAAAACTGCAACATTTGACAAGTGATATCATATAGAAAATATATCTGAGAAAGTAAATAATGTAATTCCATAATATAGATAAAATATAAATCTTTCTCTACGTAAATATATTTTTTGAGTCAATAAATTTATGGAATTCGAGCTGCAAGATAAGATTTCACATGCAAGCTATTTGCCCATGTAGGACCAAATTCGTCAATTCTTACCCTACCTCGGTATGTCTGTATGTATTAGTGCTTTAATCCAAGCTATCTGATCGGTCGCTTATCTCCTCTTCATGCCTGTATAAGTCAAGCGTCAAATCAAATGGATCAAATGGAATATTTTGTACTTCAAATATCTCGAATAGTAGTTGAATTAAGCAGTGGAAAAAAGGCGAAAACAAAACATATAATATAAGCAAATAATATTTTCCAATTGCAATTTTATTTTCTTACTTAGTATTTTTTTTTTTTTTTTTTTTATAGGTACTACAACAATAACTACAATTATTTCAGTAAACAATGTTCTAGAATATATTTTTGAGTTTTATTCTCCCAAAAGTCTACTACTATAACGAAAATTTGTGCCGGTTTAATATTAATACAAATATTAATAGTTTCTTATAAGAAATAATGGAAAAAGGAGTGAATGGCAAAAAATACACTTTGACACCTATGAGCTTTATTAATAATTGTACGAAGGATCCAAGGTTACAATCATATTTGGGTAAAATAATTGCAGTATTATAGCATGAAACTGAAACACGCTTGGGCTATTGACGCTTTCCAAGATTTAGAGGAAGCAAAGGCAATCTAACCGGAGATAGAAAATCGAGATTAATTTTGAAGGACTAAAATAAAATTGCCTAATCTATTTGGTAATCGATCCTACACCGATCCGAATTGAGGTCATTGAAAATCTTGCCTAACACGAGGTACATTTTAATTTTTTAATTCATTTTTTGTGGAACCTTCTCTGTCAACGGCATTAGCATGCTGAATATATAATAAAGGTTAGGACCTGTCACCGCAGATTATTGAATATTTCAAAGATCCTCGATACCAGTCGCGTGCTTCCCTATTAGAACTAATCCACACACAACAAAAAAATAATAGTCATATTGGAAAATTCCTGGTGCGATATTTTGTATATCGAGGACTTGGTTCTAACTGTCGACGGGACGTTCTCTTACAACATTAGTCATCGAATGGTAGAGTTTCGATATTGGCTACAAAAAATATTGAGTTCCACGGTAATAGGTTTTTGGCGTGTATCCATAAGTTTCCATCATAGGTCATTAGTTTGGACAATTGATCATCGTAATTAATATTCTTGAACTTCATTATTTGTCTTCTGAGTTCGTTGTTCAATCGATTAAATGTCTGCTTGTCTAAGAGTAGCCCCTTAGTGCAATGTTCTGGCCTCTGATCAAATTTCTTATACAATTTGATTGTTAGAATTGAGAAAATCTATTGTGCAATATAATTATTAATATTGAAATATAACTGTAATAAATCAGTCTTTCTACAACCAATTTCAGGTTTCAGAAAGCAGACGCTAATGTTAGGTCCACAATAAGTAATAAACATCATCATATAACAGGTTTAATGAAGGTTGCACAACATTTTGTAAAAGCACCTTAAATAAATTTAAGGTATTACGAATCAGCCTAAATCTGGACCTACACTAAGTAACAAACCTCGCTATCTAACAGGTTTTATAAATATTGCACAAAATTGTCATAATATCGCATTCAAATGTTATACAACAAAATTTTATCACGTAGCTATATAACTTATTTTCATTGATATCACGAGTTATATGCTCGACGGCGAGTGTCGGTATGATCAAAGAAAGTCTAGGCCAATCATCCGTTTTCAATATTCGTTCATAATACACTTATCATTTTACATACACCGATTCTTAGTAATAGATATTTCAAGTAACAACTCTTCATCCTTGTGAAGTTTTTGAAGCTTCAGACTGTTCACATTTTTTATTAATTGAGTCTTAATTAATAGACTTCCTCACTCCACGCCATTATGAGAGCTGATCACATATCTACTGATTCATCCTTATTTTGTAACTTTATTATAAAATTAAATTTCTCTCGTTCTTTTCAATAACAAAGTTATACAACAAACTTTTTGTATAAAGTATGTATACAAAGCATAACAAAATATTAGACATTTTTCTAACAAAATTTTTACACAATAAGTGTTTAGTTACAGAGTGTGGAACCAGATTTAGAACCATTCTCAACCTAATGATGTCGTTGGGCGACTTTGTGCTAAGCATAATAGTAGGTCCCTACTATTATTTATTATTTTATTTGAGAAAGATGGAGCTGAAAGAACCTCGGGAGCGTCTGCATAATCGCTTTATCGATCTGGAAAAACCCAATAGAATTTTTGAATTTTGACGAAAATTTAATGGGTTTGATGTAATTTGTTTCAGTATTTTAAAATTGATGTGACTATATTAAACATTTAATGTAACTTAAATATATTATAAAAACTAATATTAATATTAAACGAATTGTTTAATGTAATCATTTATCCTATTTGAGCAGAATAATTAAATACAAATACAGTTTTTCTCTCTTTGTTTTAATGTAATGTTTTTGCATGATATTTTATTCTAACTTTTGCCACACAATATTTTACTTTTAAAACAAACGTAGCTATTATAGAATGTATTACTGGAAACAGAGTAAAAATCTTTTATAAATTATGAATTTTTACTTGTATTCCTTTTAGAAGCTATCATATAATACTGTCATTGAACGAATTGTTTTAATATAAAGAGATATTATGATTCGCTGATGCTGTTTGCTTTTTCATAATAGAATAATGGAGGTTGCTTTGAAGTATTGAGTTTATTGCTGATGGTGAAACTTAATTTGTATTAAGTAACCGGTATCAAAGGGATATTGCTGTTTTGTTAACAAACCCTTTGTGCACCTATGTGTTGCATTGTATACATATGCTTTATAATAAACCAACATTAGAGAATAGCGATTCAATGTAGTGTAAAAAGGATATAATTTATAACAGGAGACTAAATAAAATGCTTAATTATCTTAGTAAATATTGAAATCTCGGAACATGGAAATATGTTATTTTTATCAGACTTCTCCAGTCACTCCATCACATCCAGACATTTTTTTTAAATTATAAGGTCTTTGAGTGTATTATATTTCAACTTGCACAATACAAGAACCGTTATTGTTTGACTGCTAATCTTGAACTAACTAAACTACGATTAATATACCCTTAATTAATTTCCGAATTTGACGGGCAATATGATAATGACTAAAAAGATTTATTTTTGTACAGTACTTTTTTGTCTTCCAAATATTAAGGTTCGCATCGATCACATATAGAATTGAGAACCAGCATATTGTCTTACTGCATTGAAAATTAATTGAATGTCTGGCATTGGAAAGAAAAGTACCCCTTATTCGGTTTGATTCACTTTTCTAAGGTCGCGGAAAAATATCTTGAGCACATTTTTAGAGTCTCCCTTGAATTTATGGAGCCGTTGCCATTTCCTGAATTAGACTGCTGGCATATCCGCGTAGATCAAAACGAAATATTAAGTAAACTGCACATATGTGTTGGTGTTTTTATTATCAGTCGTAATATAATTAATTGCAAAATTTGCAGTAATCGTCTCGTTAAATCCAAAACTTTAACTTGTACCAACTGCCCTATTTGGAGCATGAAGTGCAAACAGTTTTATCAAAATGTGATTTATCAAAAATCAGCCCCCAGAGTTCGTCTAGGTGATGTATAACAAGTTGTAAAGATATCAATTCCAACGTGTTAAGTAGGATCTTTCGACTTCTGCTGTTTTATTCGACATCACAGGGTTTATTTATTTTTTCGGTAAGTGTAACCTTCAGAAATGATTTTTAAAGTACTTTGTGATTTGCATTCATCATTGAAAGTTTTACATTTTTTAAGCGCTGGTCCGCAGTTGCCCCGTCAAAACATGGTAGTAGGGGTAAGTGCAGATCTCTGTTGTAATTGACTTGATCCAACTATCATATTTTACCGAATCAACTGGGTGCCTTGCATTGAAATAAAATTTTCTTATTTTGTAAAAATTTATTCAATTATGATCCACATTGAATATTCCTGACTATCATTGAAACACAAAAATAAAGAAAATCACTGGTGTGATGTGAATCTCAGACAAGTTTTAACTTATTTTTCTGATCACATCAGTACAATAATCCTCAAGAAACAAAGTATTTTATTCTCTTCCCATACCGCTAAAATTTGAATAGTCTTACAGATACCTTGTACGCACTTACCTCTTAAGGCAGGGGCAATTGCGTATTAGATATTGCTAAATTGAAAATTCAATTATCGATCTCATAAAAATGGGCGTGATTGAAACCGGATTTATTATCACTTATCACTTATTCACAAAGGACAATAGGTTACGAGGAACCAGAACATGTTCCAAAAATTTGTTGTTTGTGGCATGTTCATTATGAATTAAGGGAACTAAATCAGGAATAGAGAAACTTGTGAACGGATGGATATGAAGGTGCGGAATGATGAGAGAGTAGCAAGGTAGAAGGGAGGATAGAATTTCAAGTTTAGAAACGAAATGAAATACTATTGCTATACTATCAGTACTACATTATGAAAAATAAAGCTAGTTAACTACGTACTCGTTTATTAGTGTTTTCCTTTGTAACAAAGTATCAAGCTTACCTAATACCACGCTTAGGAATGCTTAGGAATCGGAAAGTTTTATACTTATCTAAAAAAAAGAAAACCTGAACCACTACACAACCCATGTGAAGGCGGTATGTTCAGTACTTAGTAAGGATTTACTGTTTCTATAGTAAAGGTTGTACAAGGAGGTAATTGGGCAAGGATCGCCATCAACCACCACGGTTTTTCCCTCAATCATAGGAGAAAAAAACTGAAACCCGAGGAGGAAAAAAACTTTAATTATCTAAAAAAACATAAAATTATAGGTGCAATATAAACATTTTTTCGAGAAGATAGTACCTACTTTCAAAAATACACTTTATTTTAAATTAATTAAAAAAATTAATTACCTATGTCAATAAAACTAATTAAGACAAGAAGCCTAAAACAGTTGACACAAGAGTTATAATGAATGCATATTCCGAAATAAAAATAATAAATAAATATTGAGAACATAAAACTATAGAAAAATAGGACATCGGTTGCGATAAATTCACCAAGAATTAAAATCACACAAAAGGACCATCGATAAGATATTTCATTTCAACGGGCCAACCATATAGAGATAGTACTTCGAAACTTTACCACTTTTAAACAGTGATACAAATACTGGGGGAAATGGAGATACCGTTAAATTGACTGAGGACGGTTACATTTAAACAGCTGATATTCAAAAACCTCAAAACACACAAGATTATATTAGACACAACCATTGCGACGAGTATTCATCGTTGAGGCATAGAATTCCAAAACCACTCTAGTCCATTTTCCATTTTTATATCCTTTGTCAGTTTTTTACTTGATTATTATAAGATGAAAGGATTTCTTACAAAATCATTGAATTCACATGTGATTTAACAGGTTTTGGAAGAATTCCTTTTGGTTTTATAATAATCAGGTACAAACATTTTCAAAGAAAAGCAGAGGTCTCGTTTGGTTGAAATAGTGGCTAAAATAGTGTTACCAGGCAGGTGGGTCTTTTAGATATTATTAGGAATGTTTTACCATATATATACAGTTGCACATACAGTTTTTTAGCTTAATGACAATAAAATTGTGAGAAGGAATGTAGAAATTTATTTTTTGAGCTTTATAGCATTATTTTGCTACTGGGAAAAATTGAGGTGGCAAAGTTGAAATTTATATTCAGCGCCCCAAAAAGCACAAATAATTATTTTTTTAGAACTTCGAACGTCTACTAAATTCGATTGACTTTCGGTTCAAAACAGAGGAGCCAAAGAAAAAGATTGTAGGCAGTTTACTCTTGTTTCATTAAATATGAGATGAATGTTAGAAGCTATTCATATTAACGATTTCAAGTAATGAGAAAAAAAACAAAGCATGTTTTTTGCATTTTTTTGTTACTTTCAGAACAATTTGAGGAGGAAAAGTTTAAATTCATAATCAACACCCTAATACCCTACGTTCAGTCAGAACAATACTTTTACGAATTAAAATAAACATATCAGCAAAGTTCGCAGATTTATACTATTTATTGTGTAAATATAAGCCCAATAGGTTAAGAAAAAATAATTACAGCACTGCACTCGGCCGCGCTCAAAAGACGCACACTTTTAAAAAAAGTTATTCAAGCAATACAAAACGTACAAAAAATGCATATAAAAAGCTCTTCAACCACTCACAAGAGTCATATATGTCAAATAGATGTTCCAACATTATCACTGCATATACATTGATAAATTAGTAGTGTGACTCAGAATTTTGACATCAAATTCCGCATTTCAGAGTATGATTTATGATTGCTACGGGTTTGAGCTAAGCAGAAACAACAGTAAAAATGTCATTTTCTCCTGTAATCCTGGAAATGGGCACGTGGCCTATTCGAAAATGATGGCATATACTTGGATCGACATTTTGAGAGAGTTGCGCAGAAGTCGAGTAAAAAGTATCATAGTTGTAGACTATATTATCTTTTAAAAAGACCATCTAGTTATTTTTTTTAGATTCACATAAAATAATTAATGTTTCAGAATAGATAATTTAAATTTCTGAAAAGTTAATTTGCATTTCGTGAATATTCTATGAACTGGTGTATAGACGTCGCGGTGATACCATTTAATATAATCTTGTGTTATTCCAGTTTTAATGGTATTAAACACAGGACCAGGTGTTTAAATCTAAATTCCTTTAAGCAAAACATTTGCTGATACTGCCCACCATAGCTGCTGGCAGTTGACTACGGCTTTGAAGGAATAAAACGGGTATATTTCGTTGGCACTGCACGCCAATCAAGGTATGATGTCATATCCATACTTCTGCCTCCTGACCGGTCCAGAAGGAGTTCGACTGTCGGAAGTATGACGGTTATAGGTTATCGTGTCAAAGCAGTTTTGATGATATCTCTCACGATGGTTCCTACGTTAACTTTATTATTTTTTTCATCATGTGAGACAAAATCAAATGAAAAATTGTTAAAAATTCAAACAAAACTACAGCCAATCAATTTCATAGTATTGACGTAACAAAAGTATTCATTATACTATATTATTATTATTCATTATATTTTATTTTTCTCTTCTTCTTTCTCTCTAGAGTACTGAAATCCTGAAAAATCTCCATAAATCTCAAATTAAGGGGGTACAATGCTGTGACAAAACCAGTTCTGATGTACGGCTGCGAGACCTGGGCTCTAACCGGCACCCATGAAAGCAGAATCGAGAGATTTGAAAGGAAAGTCCTCCGCACGATAACCGGAGCGATATGGGATCAGAATTTAAAATCGTGGAGAAGAAAAACCAATAAAGAATTGCTTACAGAAACTGGTCAGTCAGTATCTCATGACATGAAGGCAGGGAGGTTAAGATGGGCGGGGTATATAGCTCGGAGCAATCCATCAGGACGCCTTTTCATAGCGATGAATGGCACAATAGTTGGCAAGAGACCACGTGGAAGGCCAAAAAACAGATGGATAGATAGAATCAACAAAGATGGGAAATAGCTGCATGCAGCAAATTGGAGAACAGTTGCACAAGATAGGCAGAGGTGGAGAAGCTGGTTAAGGCGGCCAAAGATCTACAAGGTCTGTAGAGCCTACCGAAAAAAAAGAAAAAAAAATATATTATTGTATTACCTGTTGTGATTTCATTGCAAATATATGATATTTATTACTGAAAGGATCGTAAAAATAACAGTCATTGCTGTCCATAGTAATAAATTTAAAATCAGAGATACACCTTCAATTTCTCTATTTTCTATGCAAAATATTACCAGAAGCCATCAGTCTATAGAAGTAGGACATTAACTTGTATTTTATTGATACATGATGGTTAAAATTTTATACATACTAATCAAGGCCAATTATTGAACCAGGAAAAATGGCATGTATTGATCAAATTAGATCAGGATTTCACTACCGCCTGTTCTACCCTTGCTATACTAATGAAAACTATTAAATTTAAGCATAACATTTTTATTTAACAATATTTTAAACTAGAGTGTTTATTAAGAGAGGAGTTGGCAGCAGGCTTAACCAAATATACACTGTCAAGTAACGATTAGCAGAAATAGTTTCTTTATTGAAACTAGTCAATGACAGCCGGTAAGGTGGGCAGTAACAGCGAAAGCCTATCTTAACCTGTTCTAATGTTATATCTTTTTTCCTTCAGTATAATATACCTACTACATAAAAATATGTTAAACATATTGTGTTATTAAACATAACACATATTACGGTAAACATTTTTAAACTTCTCTGTATTAGGTTCTTGAAGCTATTTGCACTATTTATGCTCTTCGTCGGTTTGTTTTTGTGGCTTCGATTCCTGAAGATGCCTGAATTAAGTGAAGGTAAACTAATTAGTTATTAACAAATATTACAGAGGCTTCAATCTTGTGATTTTGAATTTAAAAACAATAACCTGAACAAAATAAACTTACTTCATTACATTTGTTGTAATTTTACAAAATATGAAATATCCGGTTATTGAAACTGAAGTGAAAATACTTATACCAAGTTTGTTAATCATTCAGAAAAACTAGGAACATACGGTATTAAGATATTCTAATCTAAAATCCCGAAACTGGTAGCAAACTCATTACTTGACGTATGAAACGAAACTTTAGAGACTTTGGCTTAATAACTGTCATGACACACATTGGCAAAACTTTCTCTAGAAATTACAAGGACTCATTAACTCAGGCGAGGACAACACGGTGACAACTAAAATCCCAGAGATTAGCGGACTTAGGTTTGAGAAGGAGCGTGCCGAGAGATCTCTTCAACTAACTACATTATAAAATCGAATGGCAGTTGTATGTATTTAAATTAAAAAAGTTTCGAATAAATTCACGAACTCCATAGACAATGAAACTTGTATAAGTAAAAACTAAACCGAATAGATTTTATATACACCGAAATACATTCGATTGAGAGTCCAATATGGACTAAAATTGGTGTACAAAATGCACAGTATAGATATGGAGAGGTCATTTAAAATAAATATTTCTGGGGATAAGTATAACATTTCTACAATAATAACTCCTTTAATATACTCCTTTGTTTAATAATTTATTGTATATTATGATAATTTAAATCCAACTGGAAATATTAATTTATGTATTTTATTAATATTATTCCTCTATATAATAAACTAATTTTTTTTTGCTTATTGTTTGAAAACTGAAAATCGTGTGTACATATAAAATATAAACATATAGAGCTAAAGAAATGGATGTTAATAAATAGACTGATATGGAAGAATCCTTTTTTCGGGATGATCGGGATGATGATTAAGCTTCACCTTCTGAAACTCCTTCAACTCTTTAATGCTCCAGTTTCATTGGAAGAATTGGCGAGTGTGGTTAATTTGTAATTCCGCATAGTGTAGCCGTTCGGATTCTCTCAGTCAAGTTTTTTATTTTCGATCAAGTATTTATATTATAAGATACTTTGAAAAAGTCGTCAGCCGTAGTACTTCCATTGAAGTAGGTGGCAATTTTATATATCCATAATAGTAGGCTAGGTTAGGTTAAGCTTCTTATGGATACTCAACTGCTTGGGTCTTTAGTGTCGTTCTTAATTTGTTTCTTTATCATTCACTGTTGGTGTTATATTATATTTTGTTGACAAATGTTGTTTTTTTTAGGAATTCGATTATTTTCCCTGTGTTTGTGACGCTATCTCGTAACATCATTTGGAAATTTCTATCTATACCTAAATTTTGAAAGTAGCTAGCTATCATGCAGCGGGCAGTCTTCTAAAATGTGACTGATGATCAGCTGCAAATTGCACATTTCTCAGCTGGGAGGCATGTCTTTAGTAATAAGGAATCCGTGCGTAAGTCGCGTATGGCCAATTCTCAGTCTTCTCTTCTGCTGCTGCGGTTTGAACTTTTCGATGCTTTTATTTCTTCTTTTTGTATTTTTTAATTTATGTTGTCCCTCGGAGGTTCTCCAAAGCTGGAACCAGGTCATCTTGGTATTTTAGATATTTGCGTACACCTGATGAAGTATGGATGCTGCTTACATCCAATGATGATAATGCTGCTTCGTTGGCTGCTTGGTCGGCCACTTCATTCCCTTTGATTCAAATGTGTGACGTTATCCAAATGAGAACTGTTTTTTTTTTTTAATGTTTGTTATCATTGTTGAATAAGCTTGGGCTTTCTCTAACTGTCTTTAATTTTTTAGTATTCAGTTTAATAGGTGATATCTATTATACTATAAGTATAATAATATAGTTATAGTGTCTGTAAGTGCTATTTGTATTGTATTTGCGGAGCGTTATATCTAGTGTAGGCAGTTTTAAGGTCCAAGGGGGATAATTAAATTCATTGGGTGATGTGGACAGATAACGGATTTCTTCTATGATATTCTGTCTCTGATTCCAAGTGGAGCCTGTAGTCTTCGGTTTTCTGCGAATCTCCTTACCTTTGGTAATAGGCCTCCATGCTGGAGTATATTTCAGTATTGAATTTGAGTCGTCCGATATATCCACATGCCAGTTGATGTCTTCCAACAGCTAATGGAGCTAGACCAGCTTCTGCACAGACTATTCTCTGAAAGCACTTGCTGCAAGACGGATACCCGCATGGTGGATTGAATATAAAGCGAAAAACTGTTTAAAATTAGCCGATGAATAGACAATGCTGCTGTAATAGTATGAATAATAAGTCTTGTGAATTATTATTGTTAATTCTTAATATTAAATATTAAGTTTAATGTTATTTTTATTTTTTTCAGATTTCTAGTCAATCGGTGTGAAAAGAGAAATATTACGACAGAAATATAATATAGTATAAATTACTCAAACAATCGAAATTTCCGCAATACATTTTCTTTCTTTATTTGACTGTACTTATATATTATTACATCCATAGGTGTTTCTCGTGAAACTCGAATCTTTAACAGAATCATTTTTGCTACCTCACTAACGAAGGTAGTCATGAAGGAAATAGATTTTGTCCTCAACATTTTCCATTTGCGTTTTATGTTTCAGACATCAAGGAATTAATTCGGTTTCGGGTCTCTATTTAATCAAATAAATGTGACAGATAACACAAACTATCGTCAATCTGATTTTGAAGAATTTTTCAGAGATTGGGCTGATTGATATCTAGATGGTCCTACATCAATTTTGTCAAATTTCATTTACTACATTCTCTTAAGCATACACAAATGTAGTTTCCTTGACACGCCTTTATTTCCAATTGATTTTGTTGTCAAGTGGCAAACCTTGAAATGTAGGCAATTATGTAACCTATAGAAGTGGTGAGGAAGCTATTCTTACCTGGTTGATAAATGTTTTTATTGATTAACTAAAGTTGATTACCGAACTTTAATTGATTGCGAGACTCAAAGACTGTAAAATTAAGAATAATTAATAGCGGCTGTGATTTACTATTGATTGGACTAATGGTTTTGGTATGGTCTGATATGGGAGCTACGGAACCAAGTGGCAGAAATTTGCCAAAAGCCATTAATCAGCGAACCATATCGACCCGGGGAGAGGAAGAACCTGATGCAATACATTTAGTGATATTACTTTCTTGCTACACAAATAACCACTCAATCTCATTCCTTTCCCTAATGACCTTACCTATTAGACCCTGCCCTATTTCGACAATTTCATGTTCTTCTAAGGTCACCTAAAGGAGTAGGCGGATTATGAGGAGCTTATAATGAGGAGAAATTTTCTTAAGTCTGAAAGGGAAATAGGGTATTGATCAAACTGCTTTATAGGGCCTTATCTAGCACAGGTGGGATTTATTTTTATTGTCAATGGGCTTTGCGAACCGGGCGCGTTCTAAGGTAGAGTAGAGGCCACCAGAGAAGAAAATTAGCGAGCGCTGAGTGACATCAGATAAAAGACAGCGAACTTCCAAAATAAATTGAAACAAACACTTATACCAGGTCATCCAATAAGTAATGTCGATATTTAATTGTGTGATATAAGGAGAAGGAAATAATCAATGAAACCCGTGTTTCAATCAATCTAAAATGTGTTTACCATGTTGTTCTATAACAGTTTGCAATCTTGTAACCAAATTTTGTATACCTTTTCTGAAAAAAATCCTTTGACTTTGAATTAAAGAAAGCCAACACCTCGTTTTTCACTTCATCGACTGAATTCATGATTCTGCCGCTTAATGAGTTTTGGAGACTGCGCAAAAGATGATAATCCGAAGGCGCTAAGCCAGGAGAATATGGTGGGTGAGGAATAATTTCTCATCCACAGTCCTTCAATTTTTGCTCTTTTTTTTTGCAGCATGGGGTCTCGCATTGTCATGGTGGAATAAAATGGCTCGTCTATTGATGAGCGAGGGACGTTTTTCCTCAATTGCCCGATTCAGTCGATCCAGCTGATCTCAGAGGAGACCATTGGTTAAGATCAAGGAATTTATGTCGAAGGATTTCTTCCTCATCCCACCAAGCAGACATCATTACTTTTTTCGGTTGAAGTCCTTCTCTCGCTTCTGTTTTTGGTATTCTCCAGCACTTAACCTCTGTCACGACCCTATAACATTACGATAGAAAACCCACTTTTCATCTCCAGTTACTATTCTGTTTAGATAAAGTTCTTGATGGTGATTTTGGGGAGATCCATTTTAATTGAAATTTCAGCGCAGACTAACTAACTTTCTCCAACAAAATATGATAAATAGAAGAGTAGGTAATGCTATAATAAACAAAATATGTACACAGAATTCAATTGTAAAGGAGAGATTAGTAATATCAACATAAACAGACAGATTTTTAAAAACCATTACTTAAGGGATTTTTATCATTATAGAAAAATGTTTACCCTAAAAAATACCTACATTATCAAAAAACAATATCATTTGTTAAGAAAACCAGTACCACTACCACCCATGAAGGGTCTTGGGTTCAGTACAAGGTAAGGACCGTACTGTTTCTAGGCCAACGTTTGTGCAAGGAGATGATAAGGCCGAGATCACGCTCAACCGCTACGCTTTTTCCCCAATTACGGGTACCCACTTTATAGAGGTTGGGTGGTCCTCAGGAGGGTCTCCCGATCCCACTGGGTCGACCCTCAGCTAATGACAGAATAAATAAATATCTACCACTGCCGGTTTCGAACCCGGGACCGGGAGCATAGTAACACAGTGCCTTCCCACTATTCCGCTCCTCATTTGTTAAGATCAAACAATTTTTGGGTTAGCCTGAAATTATTTTGGTTATTTATCTTCAATAATCACTCATTGTAATAGACCAAAAAAAAAATTAAGCTCCCTCTCATTCAAAATTTGAGGTTTTACGATTGAAGATACGCAGAATCCGAGAATCGAATTAAAAAAAAACAAAAACAGCCTTCCAAGATTTTTCTCTGAGAAAACTGGATCAATGTTTTACCAATATTAAACTCAGTCAAAGGTCACCATCGCATAATCCTCGAAACTCAACATTACCATCGGCCATTTCGTTTAAAAATGGCGGCCGACTAGAGGTCATAGGCCAATAACTCGGCCATTTATTTAAATATAAATTGTTTTGGAATCATTATATTGAAGATCTAAAAAAAATCAATTCAAATAATCTTGAGTGATAATTTTGTGTAGAAGGGTTATCTATTTGGTAATATTAAATCATTTGCAGAGTTTTTGTTGTTTTTAAAAATGTTTTAACGTATATAACGCAGGATTGGGACGAAATATCACAAAAATAATGAAATATTCTCAGTATATTACAAATAGCCTCACTAAACGATTTCGCGGAAAGTGTAACTGGTCTGTGAATGATTTGCATTCACAGACAGTACAGAGCCAGCTGAAAATTTTTCACAAATTTTACTCAGTGGTCAACTAAACGGACCGTTAAAATAAATCAGCTTCTAAACATTCCTACTGGTAATAGAGAAGATAGAGAGAAGGGAGCCATTAGGACATTAAAACGATGCTGGAGTTAGATCAAACTTGGTATACGCGTTTCTTATAGGTCTCCTATCAATTACTTGATGATCATCAGTTTAACAACGATTTTAATGCATCTTGATTTTGCTAATTTTTAATTTGAAAAGAAAAGAATTAAAAAAAAAATAGGGGCTACATTAACTACCATTTTTGAGTTTGCGCCACCAACACCCAGTTTATTTAAAAGGTGCTTCAATTACTAGAACCATTTTATTTTATTAAATATATATATATATATATATATATATATATATATATATATATATATATATATATATATATATATATATATATATATATATATATACATACACATATAGATATCTCCGATCAAAGGAATTTCGCCTCATTACATGCAATTCTCATATAATTTAAACAAAAAAAAATATATATATGTATATATATATATATATATATATATATATATATATATATATATATATATATATATATATATATATATATATATATACGTATATATATATATATATATATATATATATATATACATATATATATATATATATCTTTATATATATATATTTTTTTTTAAATTATATGAGAATTGCATGTAATAAAACATCGAAATTCCTTTGATCGGAGAAATCTCTAAAGCAGTAACTCCTCCTTACGGAAAAACTTGTTCAGAGCCTGAAGTATTCTGGATGCCTACACACAACATAATCAATATGACAATTAACAATCACCTTACGTGAGGCCCTGCAAATGGTTAGAACATAGTAGTGACATGTGGTGCAGTCAGGGACAGAAATAACCCTCTATTCGCTTATAGAAATCTGCTAGCAGCCATAGCAACATTTCCACAAATGTAACTCAATAATAACAATTCCGCTGGAAATGGAGAAGAGAAACAAAGAGCTACTCCTGCGTCAACAGTGTTTCATAAAGCCGTTGCAGGATCTGTCGTGCGTCACAGCACACTCCTTGGCACGTAATCATCCACCGCCGGTTTCCTGTTTCATTGGGCTTATCTCAATGCCCGTTTCGTAACCGAGAATAGTCGCCAGCACATTCGCCATCCTTCACATGGTAAAGTTTTGGATTATTTATAAACTCAGCAACAACGAAATAATAGCATAATTCTACTGTAGGAGTACCTTTACATCTCTCTATTCAATTATTCTATGGAATTTACCTTATAAGGTAATTATCGCAAGGGAGATAAATACACTAATTTTCTTATCAAGAAGCCAAATTTAAGGGAAATTGTAACCTTTTCAACTTCTTTTCCTTTTTTATTGATTGAATTAATAACGTTTCTAACATCAATATCAATAGTCCAACTGAAAATTTAACAAAATTTCTTAAACCAATATTGAACTGTTTAAACATACTGCTTAACTTTGATGTTGCAAATGCTCTGGAGGTAAAAGAAAATTAAAATAAATAGTATTAAAAGATAATATTCGATGGTAAAGATTTTTTCATCAATGTCCCAATTGATGAATGCATACAAATTATTGATGATAATTGGAATTGAATTAAAGATAATACAAAAATAAAAACAAAATAACCTTTATAGTGGGCATACAATTATGTATTGGTAATAATTATTTTAAATTTAACAAAGATTACTACAAACAGTTGAATGAGTAAACAATGAGGAGCAGGTTATCAGTGATCTTAATTGGTTATTATATGAATAAATTATTAAGTGAACAAATTAATAAAATGTAAAACCGATAATGATCACTAAATACATAGATGATTACGAAGAACGATGACAATTTACTACAGAATCACCTATTAGTATTATTATAAGATACCTGGACATGAATATATATTTTGATAATGCCACGCAATTCTGAATTACTATTCTAAACATTCGAAACATCAAAGCTTGAGCACAGCAAACAATTTAATTATGAAGGTAATGAAATTAACCGTTAATAGATTTTTAAAACTCATAAAAAATTATATTTTGAAAAATAATTTTTACCTGTATAGAACAATAAATAATCTGTGGTTCAAATACCTTAATGAAAAAAAAATGAGAGTAAAAGTAGTTATATAAAAAAGAAATAGTTATTCACAATAATATTGTTAAATATGAGTTAAGTTATTCACAATAATATTGATAAATATGAGTTAAGTTATTCACAATAATATTGATAAATATGAGTTAAGTTAAATTATTCACAATAGTATCGATAAATATGATGAAATGAAAAAAAGAAAAAGAGGTATGATCACCGATTATTTTGAAATAATTAACAAGGAAAGTAAAAAGTAGCATGGAAAATAAAATATAATGACACAAAAATCAAAAATATAAACAACAAGCAATTTCATTAATTGAAATACATCCCGAGAATTACGGATAAAATAAAAAAAGCATTCACTAAATATGACCACAGTACAATTAATTTCGCGGTGTCTAATAGTAATAAATTGAATAAATTGATCACAAACACAAAAGATAAAATAGATAAGAATAATAGACAAAACGAGATTAAAAAAATCAATTGCCAACAATGTCTGGATCAATATATGTAGGTGAAACGTCACAAAATCTAAAATCTAGGATAAATCAATATAAAAATTATGCGAAAAATCACAAAAATATAGCTATAAAACAGCACTAGCCAGACAGAATATCGTCAACAACCATAAATTTCATTTTAATAATCCAAACATTTTAAATATAGAGGAGGACAATAAAAATAGAATATTTATAGAATGATATATATATATATATATATATATATATATATATATATATATATATATATTGCTAAAAATATTAGAAATGTGGTAAATTTTAAGACGGATGTAAAAATGCATTGGTCAACATTATGTGGACATTATCGATAAAATTAACATTTAATAATTACAACAATGTGTAAAAACACATTAGTGATTAGCTTTATTAGTCAATCCCTTTGTATGCCAGAAAATACAGTCCAAAGTTCAGTTTCACAAGGAGAAACAATGTGAACGGACGCTTAGATAATTTATTCATTGATTTGCAAATACTTTGTGGATATAATTGTTGGATTAATTATTGTTAAATAAACGCAGAGCTTATTGTTTACAGGACACATAAAATTAATGTATTATTAGAAACAGCAATGACAATAATCCAGATTTGGATCAGTATATTAACTTTTCAGACTTGATAATGGACTAGTTCGGTCCGGAAAGTTGTTAATTTAATCGATAAAGTAGGAAAAGAAGTTTGAAAGATTACAATTTTCCTGAAATTTAGCGTCGTTCAATCGATCAATTAACTTTCGTCACAGTCAGCTGAGCTATATAGCACCACCTAATTTTCTATTTGTAACAGTTTACATTTTATGTTAATGATCTTGTAAATAATAATCAATCAATTACCGAATGGTAGAACTAATTGTTAACCACTTTTAAATAAATATATATATATATATATATATATATATATATATATATATATATATATATATATATATATATATTTAAATAGAACCTTCCAGTGAAGTGTCACACTGAAATTGCTAAGGAAAGATGGCAAACTGACGACATCGGAAGAAAAGGTATTAAGGATCTTTAAAGAACATTTCCAACAGCTTGTGAACTAAGGGAATATACTGGACGTGGAAATAAGCTTTCATCAGGCTTAAAAGAAGAAAGGCTTCAGGGTCGAAAAGTCTACCACCAAAGCTGTTGGGGAAGAACCTCTAAGAGTCAAGCTGTAAGAACTCATCCAGAAAATATGGGAGGAAGAAAGGATACCAGAGGCATTGGAACACAGGCCTAATATGCTCTATCATAAAGAAGGGTTTATTGTATGAGTGTGGTAATTGCAAGGGTAATTAAACCGGATATATTGCTACAGTAAAAAAAATAATAGGTGACTAGCAAGCAGGATTCAAAAGAGAAAGGAGAACAATAAACCACATCTTCATCCTAAAAACAGGTTCTCAAAAAAATATGGGAAATGGAACAGAATGTGCACACCTTATTTGTAGATTTCAAAGCAACCTCTAATTCCGTTGACAGAAATTGTCTATGGAAGATCAGGAATGAGCTGGGTATTCCGTGAAATTGATGAAGGCACGGGATCAACGATCCTAAATGCAGAGTCAAGATAGAAGGAGATGTGGATAAAACTACTGATTTTAAAATAGGTCTGAAGTAGGGAGATGGATTCTCGTCGATATTATTTAACTTAACCCTTCAGAAGGTAGTTAAAACAACATCACGTGGAAAAGGAGGGATGTAAGTTGGAATGAAACATAAAATCCTAATATATACGGATGACATTCTAGTCCTTGTAAACAATGAAGAGGAAATTGAGAGACTCCCTAAGACTCTGATAAGAGAAGTAGAGCGATTCAACTTACTAGTAAATGAAGATATAAGAAAATATATGATAGCCAAGAAATCCAGCCCAACAATAGTATTTGCGTGGATGGCAGATCATTCCCGAAAGTAGACAGATTCAAATACCTCGGCTCCACACCAAACTCAGCAAAAGACGAACTAACAGAGATAGACCATCGTATAACAAGCGCAAACAGAGCTTTCTTATCTATTTCAAGATTACTGAAATCCCCAAAAAATCTTTAGAAATATCAAATTAAGATGCTGTGCTAAAGCCAATTCTGAAATACGGCTGCAAGACCTGAGTTAAAATCGGCACCCTAGAAAGCAGATTCGAGAGATTTGAAAGGAAAGTCCTCCGCACGATAACCGGAGTGAAATGGGAACAGAATTTAAATTCATGGAAGAGAAAGACTAATACACTATTGCTTACAGAAACTGCTCAGCCAATAGCTCATGATATGAAGGCAAGAAGGTTGAGATGGTTAGCATATCCCAGGGCAGGATTCAAGATGATCAACGCCGTGAAAGGAGGCTTCTTGAACCGTCGCGATGTGAAAAAGGATAAAGATGGCTGTCTACAAGTCTACCTTTCTACCAATCTTGACAGCATGCCTCAGAGTTATGGACTCTAACAACAAAATATAGATCAATGCTTTAGGCCGCCGGAATGAGGTTTCTGGGGAAGGTGGAAGGGAAGACCAGAAGAGACCGAATCCGTAACACGACAATAAGATCAAGCCTCGACATAATAGAACAAAACAGGCTCAGATGGTTTGGACATCTGTTAAGTATGGAACCAAGCCACATCGCAAGCTGCTCATACAATGCTAGAGTGGAGAGCAAGACCAAGATTTGGTTGAATCTGAATTGGACAGGAAGAAATGAACAGGAGCAGGACAGAGACAACTGGGTTGAGCTCAACAAAGGGTCTCCTCACATTACTTTGGCAGTAGACGAGGATAGATTATGATGATGATATCTATATATTTGTTTATATAAAAAATGATGATTTACTGTGTAATGCACCACGGTTCAAATCAAATGTTATATTTGCTTGTGGCTATCCTTCTTATGACCTCCAACTAGGACAGGAAGGATGAACTATCCTGTATGTCATACCGGAGTATGAAGGTCGAAATTAGCCCATGGGCCCTCCATTAAAATATTTACTTCACCAGGATTCGGACTCATGCCGCATCTTAAGGCCGCCACACACAAAGGAGAAAATTCTACCAGGACCATCTGATTCTGGTTCACAAGGATTCGGTACAAAACAGGCCATTCATCTAGGACAAAATCAATATCATCCAACATTATTCAGCTTTCGACGTTTGTTTTTGCAAGATATATTATCATATTATCTATTTATTTTTTAATTGCTATATTTAAGGTTGGTTTACAAATTATTATTACTATGTATCTGTTTTTTTGAGAAATTAGCTTGCATGATTTCATAAATATTTTTTATACATTCTTTACAGAAGTCTTTGTTATTATCTGATTCATAGTTCGTTATAACTTCATTTAATATTGCTGTTATTTTTTAATTTATCTAATTTTTTATCCGGAATGTTTTTTTTTCTTTCGAAATTTAAAATATTAATGCTATTTATACCTGGTAATAGATATGCACAATTTATTTACTAGTCCGCTTAAGTCCACAATCTAATTTTTAAATCAATCCGCCTGAATCAGTAAAATACAAAATTATATCAAGCTACTTAACAGTTCTCACTGTATACAGGATTAACTAAATAAATTAGTTAAAGATGAAAATTGAAATCTTTGTACATGTGCACCAATCGGCTGGGTTTTCAGCTACTGGCTCCTGTTACACGATAAACATAAATTCAAGGCAATAAAGAAATCGAAATCCAATTTCCTAGCAGCCCTGACGCTTTATTTTAAACCGTTTGTCTTTGTGCAGAGCACAGCTTTGGCAGATGAATGGAAAAAGGCAGCCCATATAGACTTCAGGACAATCCATCCGCGTTCTTTCAACCTTTGACTCGAACATTATTAGTTTTTGAGAAAGCTTGATAGAGTTTAATAATATTCACATATGATGTGAAAATGCTGATAAACATTTTATTTTTCTAGTAAAACAATAACACAAACGTGTAAAATTAAAATTAAATTATTATTATTTTTTTACAATTTATAAAATAATTTCAAATGATATACGAGATAATGACTATGACTAAGTCTTATCGGCACTGTTAAAGTTCTTAAAATTGACGGAAGAACCCCACTTTTTACGTAGGGTTGCCCATCCGGAGTGCTAACGTAGCCCAGATATAAATAGTTCAATGCAATATGTTAATACCCTAGATAAATTGTTCAATAAACTGCACATCTATATTACATACGATATTTATATTTTTTATTTTTTTTAATATGGATTAACAAAATATATAACTCATAAATGGTTGTGAAACTGCTTTCCCTAATATTGTATTTCGTAAAACAATGACGTTATGAAAAAAAATACCACAATAAAGTTAAAAATTATTTTTATTAATATAGTTGAATAATCAATATCATATGGCAATTAACATGGAAAGGCCATATTGATAAATGTGTTGTAAAGGCCACAAAAAGAACCAACCTTATAAGGATATTGTTTGGCTCAAATTGGGGAGCAGATCATAAGACCCTGAAATCTTCTATTATGAGTAGAAGATTGAATTATTTTTTACAGCTGACTTTACCATTCTTATGTTCATGTCATTGATATTGTATAATTTTTCGAATGATTTTGAATTGTTTTTTTTTTGTATTTTGTTTATGTGGACGTGTTTTTCTGAACGCTAAAGTTCTGTTCCGTTTGTCTCATGTTAGGTGCGTTCAGTGAGATAAGCAGTCCAGACGATGGGAAAGTTCATAATACCGTCATTTCAACACCGTAAATTTTCGTCCTTTTAATTTTGTATCAATGTTTCAAAAGGGAGCCTTTTGTCCAAGTATAGTCCGAAATACCATTTACAGTATTTTAAAGGAACTGGTGATTTTAATTATTTAAAAGCATTTTAAGATGATTCTGAAAGTGAGCAGATGCAATTAGATTTTCTGGAAAGAAAGAGAGAATTGCTGCATTGTCAACAAAACTGTAGATGGCTGTGGATGTGCGCTCATGGAATCAAATATGAAAAAGGAAATTAACTTAAAAGCTCCTCGAGGTTTGCCATAAAACATGAAAGAACCTGTAAAATGTTTGTTAAATTTCTCTCTCTCTCTCTCTCTCTCTCTCTCTCTCCATATATACATACATATATATATATATATATATATATATATATATTGAATGGGCGTATTAGTATACTGAGGACGATGTTAAAAGCAACAGCTAGAATGCTAAACTGAATGTAAAACCAGATAGGTGGTAACTCTAGAATGGTATGGATTTCCAGGTAACTCTACAGCCTTGTAACCTCCGGGGCGTTTGTCAATGAGATTAAGCCGAAGTATGGCGGGGAGAGGATGTTGTTGTTGATCTTCGATGGATGATTTAGAAAAAATAAATCCTGGCTACTTGTATAACCTTTTAATTAATACAAATCTTAACAAAAATAAAAATAAAGTTATTTTGTTATAAATATACACAATAAAATAAATGAATAAATAAATGAATATATATATACATACAAACACGCTTATAAAATAAATATATTACTTAATAAGTATAATGTATACATTAACTATCTGACCCTTTTAATTATCACTCTTATTGATGGAAATATCAGGCTTCCAATATCAGATAATGGCTGCCCTATATTGTGACGATTAAAGTCATTATAGAGACAAATCGCCCGCACACCAAAACACGCCAACCTGCATTTCACATTGGCGTGAGGGCAGAGATTACGATTTGAAATAAAAACAGGGAAATCCAATGCCATAAAATAATGGGAGAACAATTTGTCCAATAACAAGCACTCCCACCGTCCATTTGCAGGAGTCAAATAACAATTTGTAACAGAGACCATTAAGAGTCGGTAAATGAGGATGATTCTTAGAATTATTATTATTTTAGTCTAATTATATATAATAAATGTAATAATAATAATAGTTGTATTTGGGACAAGTTAGTATTATAAATTTCGTATTTTACTAAAAAAACGCACAATCTATCGATCGACTTACATAGAGTTATACCAAATTCATTCCAAAGATAAAAATAATGGAATTCGATAAATATTATTATGTGTTAATTCACTACATGGACTCGAAACATAAAATATAAATATTTAAAAAGATTTCCTGAAGAACTCAATTTTATTTATGTATCTATTTATTAATTTAATATTTAACTTACTTTTGTAAAGTTTTATAATAGAATTTTATGATTGAATGAAGCAAAAAGAAACCATAATTATTCGAAATAAATAAAAGCAGTGAGCAAATAATGAATTTCATTGGATTTTTAAAATAGAAATTAATACTAATTTAATAAAATAAAAATAAAATAAATATAAGAATATAATAGAATATAATCTACTTATTATAAACGCAACGTTATTTAATATAAGACAAGCATTATTTTATAATTACTTAGTTACAATTCAAAATAAAAATTAATTTTAAAAAAATAGAAGTTCTTATGTTTCAATATTGCGAACATACAATACATGACGAATAACCACTAGCCTAGAATGTTTCCTGGTAATTAATCAAACCAAATTATTGCAATAGGTAATTAATCAATCTCCTCGAAAATGAAAAGGGGAGTTCATTAGCAAATGGTTTACAATTTGTTGTTTATATTTCCATTTTTTCGACACAATGAAGACATAGCCTTGCTACAGTAAAAATGATAACAAAAAGTTCTCGGTTCTCGATGCTTTGAAATAAAATGAACAGTAAATTCAACATTAACATACTTTGTCAATTTACTTCGTTCCTTAAAATCCAAATTCGAAGACCTTTATCGTACAGAAGTTCGTTAGATGCCACGTCACAAAATACAGTCTAACTTTTAACTGCTTTTGAAGGAATAATTGTATTTCTTGAAATTATAGATGAAATAAGAAAATACATCGATTATAAGCGATCCTTTGTGGAAAAATGCCTGAAATTGATAACAGATATGAAGGACATCTGAGCAATCTTAGTATCCTAGTACAATATAAAGATAAATAAAAATGAATAATTACGAAACAATATTAAGTTTTTTACAAAAAACTTTACCTATTAAATTAAGTTAAAAAATTGCGAAGAATGTTTTGTCTTAATTTCCCAGGTGAATGCAGTTAAACGAAGAAAATCGAATTTGATAGTTACCACAATATTGTGGTGAAATAATTGAAAAAATCAAAAACGAATTCGATAAACGCTATACTAATTCTAAACCGGTACAAACAAAAATGTTCACTTTTCGGGCTTCTTTTACATGAAGTTGAAAATACTACCAAATCGATATAACTAGAATTAATTGATTTCCAGAATTATTCGATTATAAAAGTTAGATATCCAAAAGTATGGAATTCCAAAAAATATTCTTATTTAGAGGACAGAATACCCTGAAATTAAATAGTTTGTTACGCATATGCTATGCTTTTTTGGGAGTATGAAACACAATTTTCTTACATGAAATTAGATAATCGGCCAACAGATGAAGATTAACTAATGAACATCTCCTATTTATAAAGCTTGTTCTCAATCCTTAAATCCAAATATTTGAGAAATAAATAAACTTTTCAGTAAGTTTCCAATGAAAAATATGGTAGTTATATAGCAATATTATAAATTATATTCCTAAATTAACTTAATTGAGCAGTGTGTATTAATTATCCTATCAATGCTGCTGATTCCGCACATTAAAATATAATTTTATGTTCGAAACTGTAGTTAGACTGTTTTATAATTTATTTCTAGTTGATATAGGTAGATTACCAAAACACAGTCTCGATTCTTATACATTATTTTATTTCATTGAGAGCAGCTTTCGGTGTCTAGCCCAGCACCATATCAATCTCTATTGAAAACATCAAGATTAAAAAAAAACAATTATTCATTGTATATTAATGGCCTGTTGAAGTTTTTTATTTTATTTTGATTGTTGCATTATGAATTTTATCCAAAAAGGTCTGGACAAATAATATAAAATTAATTTGTAGATGATGGGGACTAATGATCCAAATAGCAACCTCCCCCTTTATGACAGAGTAATGATTCGAAAGGTAGAGTGATGATCATTGTTTGCATTATAAGAATTAAAGTTGGAATTACTATTGCATAAAGTATGATAAATATATGTAATAATACATATGAATAATAATACATACGTATAATGAATAATTGTTTTTTTTAATAGAGATGGATATGGTGCTGGACATCGAAAGCTATTCTCAATGAAATAAAATAATATATATGAATCGAGATTGTGATTTGGTAATCTACCTATATAAACTGAAAATATAATTTTAAGAAAATTTGTAAATGAGATGTGGCCCGCATGAATCTTACCGGTAGCATTAAGTGGCACCTGTTTTGAATTTTACTGTTGTTTGAGTGGCACCTTTATACTATTAGGCGTCTTCTACATTATTAGAATGCAAAATAAGATTTACACAATGGATAATACTGCAATGAGTTATATATACAATTGATGGATTGGGTTATTACGGGGAAAAAGTGGTGTTATAGATAATGAGTAAAATTGTGAAAAAATTTCCTCCTTTTTTGTCGTTTTTTTTTTTTTTACGATAAATCTTCGGCGTGTTAACAAATCCAACCAATAAGAAACCGAAACCCTCATCCGAAATATGTTACCATAGAAATAAACTAACCATGTTGAAAGAACGCTACAGTAAACAGGCCGACTAAATCACAATTTTTCTTAATATTTGGATCATCGAATTGAAATATTTTACACACTATGTTATCTAAATTAATTCCTGAAGATGAAGAATTTTAATTTTATATTTATGTTAAAATGCCATAACAATGGAAACTAAGAAGTAATACGTAAATATTCAAGAACATAGAAAATATATATTAAAAATAAATAATAATAAAAAGGAGGTAGCTATTTTTCAGATATATCTATGATAATAGATTAACAAAACAGATATTCAAGAACCTTTGGAAGAAAAATTTGATAACGAACTGGAATCAAGAGGTTAAGAAAGATTTGGAAAAAGGATGAACTAAAATTGTCAAGTGCTAGGTTAAATAAAAAAAAAACGATATCCTTCGTATTAACATGAAATATATATATATATATATATATTAATTAACACAACATAGTATGTGGATCAGCTAGAAGAAATATTGAAATTTAATTTATTTAAGAATAAATTAATCTATTAGTAACCAAAGGGAAAAGAAAAGAGCCTCTGGTCTGGGAATAAGTCTGCAATTTTATAATACTAGTTGACTTAATTTTATATTTTAAAAGATTCAATACCAAAGTCTTTTCAATGTTTTACGAGCAATACAGAATGGTATATACTATTATATTTGTATGGTGTATACTATTATATTATATTATATTTGTTGTTTTTGGGATATGTTTTGTCATTAATATATTATATAACAAATATAAATTTATATAATTACTATGATTTAAAACTTGACTATAATAATTACTAGATTGATGATTGCTTTTAACAAGGAGCTTTTTAATAAGCCTTTAAGTTTAATGTTTTTCGTAGGAACATTTTGAAACGAATACGATTACTTATTTTATCCGGTACTTACTTAAGAAATGGCTTAGTTACATAATAGGAAAGTCTTTATTTATTTTCGACAAGCGTAGGTTCATAAACAAATGAAGTTAAAAAAAAGTTCTAAGTAATGTGTACTTACCACAAAAATGCTGGAATTGATACGATCGGTAAATAATGCAACAATAGACATACATAAAAAAAATACACTACAAAAATTAATCCATTAAAAAGTTTGGAAAGCAATAAAAAAAAAACTGTTGCATTTTTTACATTTTTTTTTGCAATTTTTAATTAATCTGGTTCTGAAAAAGCGTTCGATAATGTTAGCCTGTTCATTATTTGCATAGAAAACCACAGAAATAAGTTAATTGGAGCGGGTGGTGGTTTACTTAGAAGATAAACGAAGATAGATAAGTCCCTCTGTTTTCTTAACTATCTCCGAAAATTGTAGCGTTAATAAATTGACATAGATACAACCAATTTACATTAGCAGTTTCCCAGCACTAACAGTCATGTCTTGAATAGATTAGGTTAATTTCATGTTCGGCATTTAATAAACAAATATAATATAGCACAAAAATATTATAGCTGATATCAAAATAATCAACGAACAGCAAAAGTATTTTTCATAATATTTAATTACTTACCATATTAATATTATTATTAATTATATATTATTATTAATTACATATTATCATAATTATTAATACTCTAATATTTTGGGGGTATATTTAAAAAAAAAAACTTGCAATACTGAAGTCTTGCATGCACGTACTGCTTGTTTAAACAACGGCTGATGATCAAAACACGTTTATCTTACCTAAATTTATGTAAAAAAAAAAAAAAAAACCTGAAAACGTTAGTCCTCTGCCTGTCCCTAGTTGCTTCATCTGAAAGAAGGGTTTCCAATAAATTAGCAGAATATATTCCGATCAATTTAATTATTATTTTTTATTTAGAATCGATTGTAGTTTATAAATAACATACCTACTCAAATACATAAATAATTCAAACATGAAAGATTAATCGAGCAAATTAGTGTGTGCCAAGAAAAGTGCGTCAGTCCCCTGTCTTATAATCCTGGTCTAGTTCTCAAGAAACAGCAACATAGTCGCAACCAGTACCATGAACTAGTTGCATAGCAACAGCTGAATGTGGCCGGTCAAATCGGATCCTGTCGGTGTTAAGCGATTGATAAGTCACCTGTTTTTATTTTGACTGCGTCAATCCCATGCACTTACTAGTTACTACCCATGCACCAAACAAATAATAAGATTCAAAATAAATAAATTCAATTCAGATACATTATTTAGTACATATGACAGTAATCTGATTATTTATTTATTTTTTTGTTTACATCGTGAAAAAATAACCTATATTTTGTTAGTCCGCTGTCCGGCAATCCACAATCTGTCAGTCTCCGGTACTAATCAACGCTGGGAAACTGCTTAATTAGGGGAGGTTATGTTGCGCTATACTAACTACTAAGTACATACAATTTATTTAAATTTTCCTATTTTTTAATTAGTTAATTAATTTTACCTTTGTTTTTATCTATCCCGATAATTCCATCAGTCCAGTCCTTGTTTTTATCAATAATAAATGTACGTATATTACTATAATTATTGTCGCGCGCGGAACTCTATACTTGCATAGAAATCTCCTAACGCTAGACATTTTTGCCGGTCCCTGCGTTAATTTGTAGTTATGTATATACCTCCTGCGAAAATATATACTTGAAATATGAATGAATTCATTATAATAATTAAGATAATTAATCCAATTAGAAGAAATTCAACCTATTATAACAACTTCAAAGTTAATGGTGAATATATAAACTAAATGTAAACCACATAGAATAAATAGAAGGATATATATATATATAAAACCACATAAATATAAAAGGAACAATTAGATTATAAAATAAATTAATCTACTTTTTGAAAATAAACTATATTACAAATTACTATATTAAATATAAACGAGGTTAAAAACAATTAATATTAATAAACAAAAAATAAGGAAACAATCACTTATTAAAATTAAATTATTAAATTTTTAAAAATTACTATTGATAAAAGGAATAATCCTCTGGTACTTGTAAAAAAAAATCTAAATATTAGAATTGTTCAAAA
Source organism: Rhaphigaster nebulosa (assembly GCA_948150685.1). Lineage (NCBI taxonomy): Eukaryota > Metazoa > Arthropoda > Insecta > Hemiptera > Pentatomidae > Rhaphigaster > Rhaphigaster nebulosa. The sequence goes on along the minus strand of OX411309.1, from coordinate 101,909,000 downwards.
GAGATAAAATTCACTATATAGTCGTATAATTAATTGTGTATGGTGATGAGAGAGTGAGAAAGAAAAAATATATTGCTGTGACATGTTTGCATGCAATTATTAAACGAATACAGAAAGGACGTAACTGACATTTATAATTACACATTTTATTTATTTCTAGTAAAAATATAACAATTTAACTGATATTAATATTCTATAATATTAATAGATTGAATTCAAAAAGAGCAAAAAATAAAAATAAAATAAAAATGTAATCTCATGCGCAAAATGTAAATTAATATTGTATCTGCTTTAACAATTACTATTAATACAACAATAGTTACTATTAATAGTTACAAATAAATATATGTCAAAAGCATTTAGACAAAAGAGAACACATGCCTGGCTGAACTACTATTGAAATGGCTAACACGGCGCAAAGTATATACTATTTTGCATAACACTCAGGTAGTGAAGCAGCGTCTAATCTCCTGCCTTGCGTACTCTACTATCTAAAGAACGAAATATTTTTTTTTTTTTTACTTTATTTTTAAATTCACACCTGTCTATGAGACAACCAGTGAATGTGCTGGCTGAGAACATGCTAACGTGGCATGAAAGGAATGAGAAAGACTAGTACCCAGCGACACCTCTTTCTGTCGTGATAATCGGGGCTAGGACAGGGGTCGGCAACCTTTTTGTGACAGAGAGCCAAATCTATATCGAAAAAAAAATATGGAAAAACATAGAAGTGTCTGTTTTTACTAATAAAGAACGAAATATGAAATTGAAATACGTAAGCAATCCTAAATTAAAATATTTTTTAAAAACCTCCCGATCCTTTACAAAAACAATGAATATTTGATATTCATTTCACCATTTGTTATTATCAAGTAATTTATAATATTTAAAAAGCAATGTTGCATATAAAGATTAATAAAATAATTTAGTCTCTTGTATCTCTCAGGAGAGAACAAAAAACTTGTTTACCCTTTATTTTATTTTTCCTTTACTATCACCGAGTAATTGAATTTGGTAAACAGCGATTTTGCATATCAAATCAATAAGATAATGTAGTTTTTTGTTTATATCTACCAAGAGAAAGTAGATCTTAATTAAGTAAAAAATAAAAAATTCAGAGATCATTAATAAATGACATAAAGACTCCTAAACATTATCTGATTCAAGGCAAGAAATATATGAGCATATTTTTGGGTTTTAGTTTAGAAATATATACAATATAATAATTTATATAAGATATAATATATATCTCATGAAATTGTACATAAATGAGTGATCATGAATAAGTGTTCAGCTATACAATTAAAACGAAACTATAATTTTCGAAATTATTTAGAAACAAAAAAGGAGAGATATGCATGTAAATAACGATGAAAATTACCGGATCAATGCAAATGAGATTCTCTCTTTAATAAACACGAAATTAACACAAAAATAAAATAGTTACAAATAAAATCCAAGCGAAAAAATCGATGATGCTTGACCAATTAATTTGTAAAATCGATGGCCAACTTCCCAGATATAAGTAATTTGTAATTTGGTTATTATGGCACTAAAAGTTGAAAACTAGGAAAACGTCTAATCTACATTATATATCTGATTAAAACTAGAATAATCTTCGGGTGTTTTCTGGCATAAATAGTGTGTCCATTTTTTAAATAAATGTGTTGGTATGTCCGTGAAGTTTATCATAAATTTGAAATCCGAATGTGATCTTGTACTGAAGGTCAGCTTAAGTCTGTATGTGATGTTTTGTTACTGACATACCAGGGTGAACGATTGATGAGCCTTAATTTTTATTATTGAAAAGTCCGTAATTATTTAAATATAAGTCTATTTAGCTCTCCTGCAAATTTGTGAAGCATGGGTCTTTAAGGGTTTCAGTCAGTATGTATAAGTCAAATCTTAATTTTTTTTTACCCGAAACTATAAAAATCACGCTTACATCTGTGAGTTTGGCTAACGTCTTTCATATTAACGTCAACCATCAATCGTTTACGTTACTTGAGATTTATTAATAATCTCTTATAATTAATTCTTGATCATATTTTAATTGGTGAACCATTGAAAATGTGTTTCGAATCTTAGAAATAAAATAACGTGTAAACCTACAACATATAATTCACAAATATAATTTCAAATAGTTTTGTATTTCTCTTATAATAAATAAGCGATTGATGGTTGACGTTAATATGAAACGTCTTTCATATTAACGTCAACCATCAATCGTTTACGTTACTTGAGATTTATTAATAATCTCTTATAATTAATTCTTGATCATATTTTAATTGGTGAACCATTGAAAATGTGTTTCGAATCTTAGAAATAAAATAACGTGTAAACCTACAACATAAAATTCACAAATATAATTTCAAATAGTTTTGTATTTCTCTTATAATAAATAAGCGATTTCAATAATTCGTAGGTCTGTTCGATTAAATATCGAACGCCGATTCGTTAAGTTCGAAATTGACTAATGATTTACTTAGTAGATAATGAGTGACATAAAGATTATTTAAAACACTGATTCCTTGATATTTATACTAAACAGGCTAATAAACTAGCGATAGTATTTGGAAAAAAAAATGTATATGATTTATAACTGTAACATTACTTTATTTATACTCACAGATTTTCTGTCTATCTAATTAAATGTTAAATATATTCATACGAATTATATCGATATCTATATTTAGGTATTCGAATTAAGATTAATTCAGGCAAAAATAATTTATTCTGTTATAATCCAATCAGTATCGAATGCAACAATATTGAAATCGACAGTGAGAATCTCCATGACATATTTTAATTGTGAACAAGCAGAGTGTTGGGAAACTACACAGAACTCGCATTAACAAACGGCACAGAACACGGATTTGAATTTAATTCTACCCCTGTTATCCTCTTTACGTTTGTATCCAGGAACTCTGATATTTAGCGGAAAGCTTCCTATCGCAAAAAATATTCAATTATATCTTACTGAATTTTGAATAATTGTGGAGTTTATAATTTTTTAAATATAAACAAGACTGAATTAATTGTTTCGATTACGTTTGGATAGAATTAATATTTATAACAATTTGCAAATAAAATAGAAATCATGTACGCATCAGGGTCCAATTTCCTTTAAAGATTCAATAGGATGGTCGAATTTAAATATTGAAGCTATGTATAATACTAATTGCAATGCATTGATAATACAGATTAAATAATAATAATAATAATAATAATGAAATAATGGATGAATTAAATGCTCATTAATTAATGGATAAATTAAATGCCTCATGGTTTAATCAATATTTACATAAATCAATTAATTGCCAGGTCGAGATTAAAAACGGTCATAAAGATAAAAAATAGGAGATATGCCCGGTCGACAAGGTATAATAAAACTTACCGCCCTAGGACAATGAACAATGGAAGAAATTTTTTAAAAGACTCAATACCGCGGAAAGTGACACGCCTCCCAAGTCCAATAGTAGAGTGGGGCCCAGATATGTGGAAAATGGACTGTTCAAGAAGGAGAAGGGGCAGAACAGACAGAAGTGGGAGAGTTCTAGGGAGAAGGTGGAAGAGTGAGGTTCGAGGAGTTGTAGCTAAAAGGTAAAAGAGTAAGGTTCTAAGAGCAGAAGCAGAGGGTCCAGCCGAGCAGTCCATTCGAGACGGAGTCCTTGATCCTGAGGGCAGAGATGAAGACCGCTGCAGGAGAAAAAAACAGACCATCGAGTGACGAAGCGACCAGTCTCCGAGCCAGCGAAGGCAACATTAAGATAAGTGATAGTCCTTTCATTTCAAATGTGTACATTAATGTCTAATATTTTAAATAAGCAAGTTCTCCCAGTATTCTCAAATATAAACGCTAAAGTCAAAAGTTTAATTAAGTGAATGGGTAAACGCGACACTCTTAGAAAGATTCTCCAATGGTATTTATAATCTCCCAACCTAGTGACCATAGCAGAGGGGGGAGGGGTCTGTGGTATCTAGCTTTTTAAGTTAAAATACAGTTTGATTGATCGGCTCCATTCTGGAGCAGATGCAAATACAGAGTATATTATATAAGTAATTCTGGTTTCTGCAACCCCACCTGTCTTAGAAAAGCAGTTTGCCAGGAATATAGCATAATATATATTTTATTACGTAAGCACACCTACACAAATAATGCAAATGATAAAAGAAAAATTAAACAAAAGCTTCTTATCACAGAACAAAAATGTTATCATTTATTTTTGTTTCATAAAACAATATTTAAATAAGGTTTAGAAATAGTACGTTTTATACTTATATTATATTATTTTTCTTGCTCCCTTTAATTTCCGTTAGTTTGGAAGTTTCAGAGAAATGAATAATAGATAGAAAATATAGAGAACACATTTATTTCCGATCCGTATAGTAGCACTGGGAGAAAAACTGATTTGAATAGCAGAATCTTCGCTTTCCTGCTCAACTCCTGCTTTCCAATGAGTGTCATGGATATTTGGTAGAATATTCCATTGGCCTTTTGGACTCTATTCATGACCTCCTGGTCTATTCTTCCATCCTTGCAGATCATTGTTCCCAGGTAGCAGTAGGTATCGGTTTGCTCAAGAGTCTCTCCATTGCAAGTGATTCTAAGATCCTCGTTCCTTCGTCCAATACACATAACCTTGCTTTCGGAGGCATTGATCTACATACTTCTTAGATGCAGTTCTTCTTGCCACTCATCCACAGCGACTTGGAGTGATTCAGCAGTATCCGCCACTAATACCACATCATCTGCGTACAGCAATGCCTGTGCCAACACTGGGGTCATATTCCAGTATCCCACTATTGCTCTGGGTGTCCTCCTTTTACAAAATTTCCAAATGGCATCCATGAAAATTATGAACAGTAGGGGACTTAGGCTATCGCCCTGTTTAACTCCCCTAAAGAAATGGAACGACCTGGACTCAGTGCCGGCTAGCCTTATTATTCCCTTTGGGTCTTGGTAAACTGATTTAATTGCACTTGTAAGATTTTGTGGGATTCTTCTATCTTCCAATGCATCCCATATTTCCTGTCTAGGAACATGGTCGAAAGCCGCCCGTAAATCTAAGAAAGCTAGGTATACTGCTTTACCTCTATCCCATGCCTTCTCTACAATCATTCTCAGGGAAAATTATGATCCTGTGTCTGCCTACCGGGCCTAAAACCTGCCTTGAGTTGCTGCCTTTCATATTACTCTGCCTTGAGTTTCGGGTCACAAGTAGGTGTCTTAAATCGCATGCCACGCCGTCCTCCAAACGAAGCTTAGTTCGACCAACTCTTCTTGCTTCGTACGGCTTTTTTTAGGGATTTCCGCTTCTTCCATTCTTATCAGATGCCCACCTTAGCCTCCCTAGACGTATATATCTGCATCGTTTATGAGAGAACTTCGTTCATTATAGGTCATACTTCTCCATTCTCCCTCAACGCAGATTGGACTCTAGATAGTGCGGAAGTTTTTTCGCTCATGAACTAATAAGACTTGCTCGGTTTTCTTGGTCAGGGTCCATGTCTCTGAGCCATAAATTAGGACTGGACGCACTAGTGTTAAATATAGAAGAAGCACTTCCGGTTTGGATGTTGCTCTTAAAATGTCTCCGAAGTCCATAGAAGCACCTGCTGGAAGCAGCGATTCTTCTATTAATTTCAGCTGTCAAATCCGCATTTATCTGGCATCCCAAATAGATGAACTCATTAACCTTCTCAAATGAAAATATTACTATCCGGTACTGCTTCATTTTCCGTTGCTTCCTGCCCCATTACCATATATTTCGTTTTGTTTCATTAATCACTAGTCTAGTCTAGGCCTTCAAGAGCAAGAAACGCACCCGAGACGACTCTGAGGAATCATACTATGTCCTGATTGTCTTCATACCCAAGGATCTGTACAGCCCAATTAAATATAGTCCCACATGAATAATACCCTCCCATTATTATTTGACACAGTCTTAGTAATTTCTAAGGTATACCATGATTTTTCAACAAACGGAAAAACAAATAAAAAAAGACTGTAAAAACAAAAACAAAAAATGAAATTAAAACGAAAAATAATAACTAAATTTCCTGATTTAATAACCAGTACAATGATCAACTCACTTATTATATGATTCAAATTTATAATATAAATATTTGTAAATATGGCAGTCATTGAATTTTTTTTTTCTTTTTTGTGCCTATTAGTGTTCCATTCATATTTATAATATTTTCTTAAAGGCCAGATTAATGAAGGACATTAAAAAAAAGTACCGTTATAATTTGTGAAATTATACCGTTCCAAAAATATTTTACGAATTAAACTTCAAATATAGAACTTGACTTATATTTCACTAAAAATAATATTATGACCTGCTTAATTCATGGAAACGAAATTAATTAACGATGTTATGTAAAACAATTTTTTTTTACATTATAATTAAATTTTTGGGAATTTACTTTTATTTTTTAAAACCTAAATGGCATTGCAGAAGATTGATGAGGGATCTTCACAAGTACAATGTAAGCTAAAATCAAGCCAGGAGGATGTATTAATGGGTTTGAAATATAAATTGCATATATATTTATAAAATAGTTCGAATGTTCTTTTTTTTTGTTTTTTCATTAGTATATCTACTAGCACTGTTGTCTATCATTCTTCCTCGCACACCATTATCCTTGTATATATTTTTTTACGATCAGAAAATTCATAGGTCATCTTTAATAGACAACCTTTTAAATCATATTTAGCAGTTGCATAGTCAGATGCAAGACATATTTTTTTAAATGCATCTTCTACAAAATATAAAGATATATTTTAAAAATTAATATAAAAATTATCCCCACTCCTAAAACATATCATGTATGAATTACTTCAGGAAGTATATTAACAATCAAAACCTAACTCCTTACAGTATTTATTACATCATTTCGACGCTTCAAACTTAGTTTGTCCATTTCCAAGTCATTTTATCTGCTTTTTCATATTTGTATAAGCAATGTTGTTATAATTGGCAAGACATGCTTCTAAGTAATAAAAAGGAGGAAAAATATGGATACAAGAAAAAAAAAATAAGTAGGAACTTAGGATGAACATGAATTGTTTAATAATGAAGAATTGGTGGAATTAATACACAAAAACCGCAAAAAAGACAAATTAACAACTTCAAGATGGGCAAAGAGTCCGAAACGTTGCTGCATCATAAAGAATAGAAATAAAAATGATGAAACTAAAAGGGGTTATTAAATTGATTTCCTGAAATAGCTAAAATAAAAGAATATAAAATATCCATTTTGAAAACAAGGTAATACAATTAATATGTTTTAAAGATGAGAACTTGACAGTTAAAAAAAAAAAAAAATTAAAACCCTACTGACCGGCAACAACATGAGGATTCCGAACCCCCAGTGCACTAAATAGTGGCATGCTTGGCTTAGGTTGTTCTCTCCTTTACTAAACTAACAAGTTTATTTGCCTTTTTTCTTCGCAATTTTTTTTTTTTTAATGATATTGCCATCTACATTTGATTTTGACGTAACATGTTTTCTATCCTTGAATAAGTCGGGTGATGGTTATTAATATACTTCCTGAAGCAAATCATATATGAAATACATAAACACCTTAAAATAACAATGTCTTGTAATATATAATATACATATATTTACGTAAATATTATAAGCATATTTTAATACTAGCCGATACTAAAAGAGGTATTAACAAAAAAAATGGAAGGATTCTCTTGTGAGTAGATTTAAATTTGATGATATGGATTCGTACCTCATTATTTACTTTGATATTTTAATTAATATTTAAACTAAAATTCTTTCATTTTCCGTACACTTAACAATACTTTTTTACTATTGGAATTTTAGGTCAATTTATTATCTAGATATCTGTTTGTATTGTATCTAGATATCTGTTGTATTATCTACCTCAGAGGGTAAACTGTCGCTAATTTATATTTTATTATCGAATCAGCGTTATTCTGGCCATATTTTATGAGATAAAGAGCTGTAAAAAGTACACCTCATACATAAAGATTCACCAGTATCCACAACAGGTGGCATAATGCGATTTGGGCTTTATAAGAGAACAATCTTCTATCTGCTCTCATATAAAATATTGCAAAATGTTACGACAGTTAACCTCTGACATAGATATATTGTATATATTACAGACTAATCTAAGAATACTGACCCTGGTGGTGTCTTCGTCATCCTCGCTGGTGGAGGGCAGGGCCCTGAGGGGTTCCTTGAGTACGCTGAGGACGAGGTCCTCCTTTCCGCTCCTGATGACTGATACCTCTCGCGACTTCCTGAACAGCTCTACCTCCTCGGCCCTGTTCATCATCGCAGCCTGCCATCACTTCACCCCCCTCCCTCCGCCCTCGAATCCTACATCAACATCAACTCATGGTCTCCTTCAATCGCACACACTAGTCGCAATCACACTTCGCTTCTCACAGGAATAGCTTTAGGAGTATAGAGCGGGATTGGGATACTTTAGTATAAATGGAAGGGAAAGGATAAAGAGAAAATAGGTTGATGATTAGACATTACAACTGCTGTGCAAGAAGTTGTATGCAAACAACTTCACAAACGACGCACATGTCTTCTTTTGAAGGCTTCAATAGTTAGCCGTACGAAGGCTCTTATCGACTTTCACAAGATGAATAAATAAATATTAAATCTGATCAATTGGTGTAAGCTAAAATATTATTTTATTGAACTCAGGGATACTTCTAATGTGCAAGCTATAATGTTTTAGTTTGGAACCGGCCCTCCTAAAAAAGTTTCATTCAAATATCTTGATGCTATAATTTTTCCAGCACTATTCAAAAACTTTTGCAAATACAATTTTTTAATCCAAATATTGACCAATACAATGAAAAGTATCTGCTTCGAGAATCAAAATAGTGTCCAACTTTAATAGAAACTTTATTTGCGGGCAAATTGATTAAAATAAGGTTGACACCTCAGTCGGGTCGCGCGTTCCACTTTCTAATTATTCACGTTCCCGAGGGTTAATTCATTATGGTAAGAATCGAAACAAGCTCTTCACTATAAACAGTTTAACACATGCTAAAACGTTAGAAACTGCGAGATTACTTTCAAACAGTTGATCAGCAATATTATAAAAAATAAAATGACTAAACTAAAGAAACTAGACAGCAATACCAATTCATAAGATATTACCAAAATATATTTTTTTTTTTGGGGGAGGGGGCGTTATTTTTTATATTCACAGTTGTCAATGGTTGACAGCCAGTGAATTTGCTGGCAAAAAATATGTTATCGTGGTATGACAGGCATGATAAAGAGTACTACCTGGCGACACCTCTTCCTGTCGTGATTATCGTATATATATACTACCTAATACCTATATCGTATATATAATGCCTAACTATAGTTAGGGTAGGAAATCCCTCATCCAACTCCATTTCAGTCTTCTGCGAGTGCTGAAGTTGGTTGTAGGCATGTCTACACAAGACATGTCATACAGACTGCGTTGTGTGTTCAATGTAAATTAAAGTGTTCAATTTATGTCTAAGTTTCAATTTTGAGCGTCTTGAAAAAAGTGAGTATAATAGGTTTAGTCTTTAGTTTAGCGTTTTTTGTTTGTACATCAAGTACTCATCAAGATGGGCACCATGTCGTACTTCTGTCAAATAGCAGGCCAAAGTATCGAATTTCGTTTGTATGCGGATTTATTACATTTTAGAGGTATATTGGAGGGAAGGTCTAAGAGTAGAAGTTATATGTCGGAATTTGTCTTGGTTAGGTCGAATTTTCCCAAGTTTGCACCCATCATGAAGTTTTGTCAGATGACTTTAGTTGTAAAGCCTGTGAGGCTTGTGCCGGATTTTGATGCTTTGTTAAAATTGTATCGTCTGCATATGTCGCTGTCAGAGTTTCGGAGCTCTTTTGAATATCGTGTGTATATATAATATAGAGAAGAGGAGCAAGTGCAAAATAAAAATAAAATGAAATTTATGATTGTTCAAAAAACAACACCACATTACAGTCATATAATTAACTAATAATTATTAAAAATTCTATGTAGTTATCATAAATTTATTAGATTTATCTACCTCATAAAATGCTCACTGTTTCAGAATAAGGACAATTCGGATTTCTGTTGCCAGTTTTATAATTTATAACTTTATATATATATATTTTTTTTTTTTTATAGAATGTTAAAGTAAAGTATTTTATACTTAAAATTAACAGATGCATAGTTGTTGTGTTGTTCCTGTTTATTATATTTTTAGTTCATGATGCTCATTAGAGATACTATACCCACTTCAGACACCTGACATAGTCATTTCTGTATAATTGAGCATATACAATAAAATATAAAATAAACCTCTATTAGTTTAGTCTGAATCAGACTGCTGAAGTGAGATGTAATATATCTTTTATAAAATTAATGTAGTTTTGCGGTTTCAATTTATTTCCATACAACGCATAAAAGAAAAAAAAAAACAGTTCGTAAATTTTTATTGCTTCAGCATTTATTTGACCAACGCTCTAAACTTCCAATTTATTGCATTATGTTGGTGAGCGTTGGGGGCTCAACGAAAAGATTTAATATTCTCGAAAACAATCCTTAAAATCCAAAATCCTTCATAAAATTCTTAATTTTTCTTATTATGTCACAAATAAAAGTATCCATAAATATCATGATACACTAACTCGTCAGTCACAAAGTGAAGCCGCTCAAGTACAAAACGTTATTATTAGGATTATATAATTTTTGCCTAAATTTTACGCACAGCAATTAATTGCTAATTTTTTCTAGTCGTTATTATATGATAAAAATTTAATTTTGTTTACGTTTTTTTCGTGTCTGATGAAATGTTAGGATTTGAAAGTTACGTGTTTTCACATTGTGATCGACGAAATATTTCATATATGGCCCCCATACATCTTCGACTAAAAACCTCTTACTTCCTAACAAAACAGCTAACCACTACATATCTCGTCATCCTAATCTATTCCTAATTGTTCTTAGGGGCGTCTGAAAAGAAGATAGTACCGAGACTTTGTATTGTAGACTTTGTACTACCGAATATTTGTAGTACCACCCAGGAATCTCAATAAGCAATTGTCACCACATGATAATGTGTATAGTAAATTTAGTTATTAGAAAATAAAATGTATAGTTAAAAATCTAATGCTTCAATCTCATAATCAATTGGTAGTAAAAGCTACCTGAAGGTGCCTAAGTTATAACGACAACAAAGCAAATGAGGTTCAACAAGATATAAATAACTAAACACTTGATACAATAAAATGTTTAATTTTTGATTTTCGTCATACACTATGTCGCAAAGTTTCAAAGTATAATTGATTTCTAAGATGACAAAAAAAAAAAAAAAATAATTATCGTATATGGAACGATATTGACTAAATATATTAATGAAACATAACTTCTCTCTAATTATGCCAAAAATTATAAAAAAATATTTTGGGATTGACAGACTGATATTTATTTTCAACGCAATTTATGTTAGGCAATCTGGCCTCGATTCGTTCATAAATAACCGTCAACTTTATTTTATCACCTAAACTTTTCCAAGGAATGTAAAACTTGAAGCTAGGGAAGATCATTTAAGCAAATTTTTAAAACATACATTTTATTTATTTACGAATAGAAAACAAAACAAAGAGTTAGTAATTTTTTTTAAAGAATATCATTAAAAAAATCAATTATAAATAATTAGTTTTAAAGGGAAAATAGTTGTAAAATTTCTCATTTACAAAATTATTTTCATCCAGGCAACTCATAAATAGAAATACTTCACAAAAAAACTACACCCCGCCGCTTTATGATTGAAGAGTCCAAGAGAGAAATGGGAAGAGTCACCTACATAATCTTTTGCCCTTTTTCTCTAAGGCATTAAAGACCAATCTTCATTTTCTGAAATGTAATTCTGAAGGTATCTACTCCGGAATAAATAAAGAATTTATTATTACTATTATAACTCCATTTCGGAAAATAATGTGACTCTCCCCCTTTATTCCGGCTCTTAAATTACAAAATAGATAGTGAGGTTTCATTTTAACAAGAGACCGAGGCGGAACCTTCATTACAAGAAATTGCTATTCAGGTCCCACCATTTTAAATTTTAATTTACAAACACTTATTTCCTACATAACTCATCTAAGTGACTAGAGTCAGGCATATTTGGAATCGGATGATTGGCAAGAGGGTTCAACCAAACTAATATATTATATCGAACAAACATTGAATTTTTTTGTTTATCATTTACATTTGTTTTATTTTTTGTATTCTGGTAAATTATATAAATGTCATGCCTGGAGAAAAAAACATGAAGAGTCCGCAGAAGAAAGGGAAGAGTTAACCGAAATGCATTTCGAGAAAATCAAGTTTTAAAGTTTGGAGCTCCTACTTTCTTCAGTTATTCTTCAAACGCTTACAACATACCGATCATCCACACTTCCGACTGTTTCTTTTTAGCATCTTATATTACTGAACGATAAGAACATGGTAATGTGTATAACTCCATTTCGGAAAAATGTGACTCTCCCCTTTTTCTTCCGTGGACTCTTAATATGTCACTGTATAAACTGATAATCAGTGATTCATCCGGCATAATGTTCAGAGTAATAATGCTGAGGTGGAGGAAGAACATAACACAGCGGTAACTCTGGCCTCGGCATTGATCGACTTTAAGAGATTACCGGAGCCTATCTAACAACCTAGGCCTTTTTAATATCCTAATAGTGTTTGATTGTGAGGCATGCGAGCTACTACGACCATTGCTTCCATTCGTAGAAGCAATGGTGATTTGAGAGGGAATCGTTTTTATAACGGCCCTATTGGATTCACCAATTGTCGACATATGTCACATGATTAGGTTATTATTTAGATGTAATTTAACGGAGTTAAAGAACTAACAAAATACAAATCAGTTCAAGCAGCATTCATAAATAAATAAGAAATAAAAAAAAAAGTGAATAGCAGAGCTTCATCACATAAGTTGTATTTTATTTTTTTTTAACCTCCTTTCATATTACTTCATTTTTCTTATTTCTTTTGATATCTAGAAATTTTATATGAGCCAATAAAATGAGCTCTTGAGAAATCGAAAATCGGTCGATAGAGCAATGACGAACAAAGATGAACTTTCTTGTGCCAATATTTAAATAAACCCCTCATAAATAATAAAAGAGATTAATTACGTCGCATTGTACTACTTGTTTTGAACATTTTTTTTACAATTACTTCTACTATCTAACTAGTCTTGATATGATCAATAATGTCTGAGATATATTGAAGAACTAAAATACTGGCGGGAGTGGGAGGAAAAAGTTGCGCAAAACCTTAAAAACAGAAATTTTGACTGAGACATACCCCTACTTCTATGGCATTGTTCTGCCTAGAAAACAACCTCCATACTGAGTTTCAGCTCATTTGATCCGAATAGGACTACTGGAAACACCCAAATGTAGAAGAGGAAAACATATATACTTATATGTATAGATGTGTGTGTGTATATATATATATATACACACACACACATCTATATATATATATATATATATATATATATATATATATATATATATATATATATATATATATAGGCACCATCAACCACCTCCGATAACCTTTGATACAGTGCAAAAGTCTATCATTTTCTGGAAAAATACGAAAACGAATAGCTTATTAATTTATATAGAATTTTTTTAATAAAATACCTAACTTAAAACATTATGTTTGAATAATTCCATAAACATTCTTCCCGTGACTAAGGAAATCCTGTATTAAATAGGTATTCGCAGAAAGAAAATATCTCATATATTTAAAAACATGTTGCATTATTTCTTTGTATTAAGATAACAACATCTCAATTTAAAACATAAATTACAATGAAATATGAGACTATGATTATTTATTGAAACTGTATATTTTATAATTAATTGACTAAATCAATCAACTGTTTCAATTTACCTTCAAGGTATTATAGCTAAGAAACTAACTAATTATTTTTTAATTGTTCTACAGGTTTAATGTTACACTAAAAAAAAAAAATTATTTTTCTGAGGGTTCAAGGGGCATTGTTCAATGAAGAATTCGTTAGCCAAATTTATTTATTTTTATGAATTCCGCAAATTATCGCAAGCACTAGATAGCTCAATAATGACCTGAGCTATATTTTTTATGAGTGTCTGTTATGCTTTTTAAGTTATTAAAATTTAATTATTTTCTTCATTTAGGTAACTTTTCCTATTAAAAATTAAGACTAAATGTAATTTCTTCTTACTTTGATTACTGTACGTTTTAGGCATTACTTACATCTAAAAAGACTAAGCCATAAAGCAGTAAACCTTTTTTTTTTTTTTTTATTAAAATGGTTTTTGGTGCACTAAGCGGACAATAATCTATAAAGACAAAATACAACCTAAAAAAAAAAAAATCAATAGAACTTTAAATTAAATTCAAGAATGCAAAGCCATAATAATTAGAAACCGTTTTCTAGGATTGGACTCTGAATTAGGATTGGAGTCTGAAGGATAATATCATTGAGTGGCCTTATTTTTTCTAGACGCCATATTAATTAATCACATATCTCCTCGAGATTCATCGTGTTTATATATAAAAATATATTTTTTTGTAAATGATACAAATTTAACCAAAGATGAAACAACCCTGAGGAACTTCAATAGCAGATTGTGCATATAGTTATAAATTAAACTGTAATAAGATTTAATATTAATCGAATAACATTCCTCTTATTATATTTTAATTGTAAATGTGTTTTAAATCAGTTATCAGTAAATGTCTTTGATCAAGAATAATATATTTATGAAATTCAGACATATATAGAACGAAATCCAATCTATTTCTCGAACAACTGATTTACATTTGTTCTTTAAGCCTGGGATTACAGTTAACATTATAACCTAGATGAATTTTTTTATGTAATGTTCAAATTTATAAAAATGTTTGACCATATGGAGAAAATCAAAATCTTGCCCTTTTAATCCATACACAATCATACCAGAATACAAGCGGATATTGTTGATCAAGACCCGTGGACCGTCGAGAAATGGCAAAAGCTTCGTAGTATGAACAGAAACATAGAAGCTCTCAATCAACTAAAAATTGATTAAATCAACTCAATCTACACCAGACAAATAGATTCGAATTTATTCAGAAGGAACTACAACTGAAGGTAAAGATGTTGTGGATTTTATTCATACAAAATTCCCACTCGGGTACCTAACTAAATGTTCTATCCACACTCAGAGTCAGTTAAAAAAAAATACAGGGCGAAACTGGAGGGCATTATTAAAGCTCCCATGCTATTAAGGAGCTAAATAAAATAACTTAGTCAAAGATCGTGTTGCAAGTGAAAGAAAATCTCTAGGATCAGAGCGGAGAGCCCTCTCAGGAGTAGGGTGATGTGGGACAAGTGCGCACGAAATTTTACAAAGTTGGACTTTACAGGACTGTAATTTTTTTATTTCTGAAACTAGATTTTTCTTTTTAAATTTTCCTTAGACGATTAAGTAAAAATATTTGATGTAAGCCTAGGTTTCACAAGCCACGTCCATTTTGATAGAATAGTACTTCTTAGTACGCACTTGGCTCTATCTTAAGGGGTAAGTATGTACAAGATATCTGAAAGAGCGGTTTCGGGACAGATGCAAAATAGTTTTGTGTCCGGAAGATTATTATACTAGTGCATTCAACCGCAAGTAAGTAAGTAAGTTGACCATTTTTAATTTTGTCATGTCATCTTTACACTTATCAAAAACATGTGACACATAGATATTTAAAAATCGCCGGACGGTCGGGTCCGTTAGACGTCAGTTGTCAGTTCCAAGTCGTTTTTCCTAATCGATTACACTATTTTGGAAGGGAATGAATCAAGTATTTTCTGTTATGCAATCTTCGATAAAACAAGTAAATGAGCTTTTATTTATATGAATTATGTTTAAACTATTTAATTATATATAGTATGATGTTAAATTATATAGGATTAAGGTACCTATTATTGAAATTTCTACAATTAGTGACATCTGTAACTTAAGTTTAACAAAATACGCTTGTTGAGATCACGTAGGATTTCTTCCACCCCCTTTTCACCCATTATCTAAAATTTTAAAAATATATTAAAAGAACTGGACATGGCACTAAAGGAATAAAATGAATTATCCACTTTGTCTGATACAAAACTAAAAAATTAGGAAGTTGATAAAAAGGAAATTGAAGGATTGCGGGCCAAGATTTCAAAACAAAAAGATGCGGGGGACAACCCGAGGTAAATAAACATCTCTACCTCAGTCTTCTCACTGTTTTCCATTTCAGTCTCAAATGCTGCATTTTCGATGATGAATGTGGTGAAGTAAAAATTAAATTAAATCGACTTTACATAAATAAATACGTCATTGATTGAATGATACTTAAAAATTATGTAATGACCAATAATTCCATCGTTAGTTAAAAATAACGCAAATCCTTTAGCAGTAAGTAAAAAATTATCTCCATGACTTGATTAGTAATTAATTATTCCCGAGGTAGGCCCGCTCCGGAATGGCATTGCCAGGTAGACAGTAGGATATTGAACATTGAAGCAATATATGAGAAGACAGCACTGCTCACTAGACAGCTCCATGACAGCAACTGATGCCCCGGGGGACTCCCGCACTACCTCTCCACGTCTCCCACACTCTCTGGCAAAGCGCTAAGCTTAAAAGGCCTTCAAGCTCCTGTTAGCTTCTGCTAGGAACCGGCTTGTACAAAGTGAGTAATGAATAATTTAACAAGAGGTAGTCTCCTACAACTATACAACAACTCTATCTTTTAAATTGGAATACAGATAAGATACTAAAGCAGGCATGAATAATAATACTAATGATAATAATATATTTACATCGCAACGCACCAAGAAAGTATGACAATTTGATTTCTTTTTTCTAGAATTCCATTATTGTGAGAATATTTGCTTAAGTTTCGCAGGATCAGTGATTCAATATATTCCTACTTTTATCCTAGTTCCAGATCCATTGGGTAACAGAGAGGCTGAAAGCGATTGCAAGATAGGATTGAGAGATCATAAGTGGAAAAGTGAAATAGGATGCATTTTTCGCGCATAAAAAATTTTAGAATTGGGAAGTTGAAATGACGTTTATGATTTGAAATAAACCAGGAAGCGATGACAATGTTTCAAAGAATTTTGCATTGTGTAGTTTGTGCGTGCATGTTTTGCAGAACCATAAAGTTCTGCTCCGTTCGTCCAGACAGGCTTCACCATTGTGATTTAGTTAAGTCGCTTGTTTCGTAAGTTAAGTAGAAATGGGTAGTTCAGAAGATATGGAAGTTGATAGTATCATCTTGTCAGTTGCATTGTAATGTTGTAGGTATGCCCAATAATATATTATAGAAATTTTATCAAGTTTAATTAATCAAATTCAATAATATATTATTAAAATTTTATCTAATGTAATCAAGATCTTGTAATTCAACTCTGAAATTTATAGTAACTATTTAGGAAGTTATGTTGTAAATATGCAATAGCAAATTTTAGTATAAAATATGTGGTCTCCTCACTAACACCTTTGCTAACCTTGGGTGCTAAAATAGTAAAATTGGATATTCCTTAAACTAAGATATCTTGTATTTTCAAGATAAACAGTTCATTTATAAAACTATCTCCAAGCTCTGTATGAGCTTGAAAAGAAGGAAAAGGAAAATATTACTCACTTAAAATATTACTGATTTTACTTGCAATAGAATCCCTAATTTTTAATTGATTAATAATTTATCATGATCAACATTAATGACTTAAAATTATTATTGTATGATCGAGGCCAAATGAGCATTTTTCAATAGTTCTGAACTTGTGAAATTTCCAATTTTTTTAATACAAACGTAACGATAATTAGAATATACAGACAATTACAAATAGAATTTCATATAAAATTTTATTACGGAAACCATTCTACCGTAATACACTTAGAAGGGAAGCTGAACGAGGTCACTTGAGCCCTAACCAAGGGAATAAACGAACATATGACTCCAGCTTAAAATTATTACCAGGCGGGATAAGTGGCATCCAGTTCCAACCATCTTCAGGCTATTCGCTTGGTAAGTTGACTTTCTGCCGCAATTATAGAGCCTCTACAGATGGCTTTTACTGGTCCACTTCTGTCGTTTCTTCTAATGCCCAGGCATTGTACTCAGCCCTCTGTTCTTTATACTCGCCTTTGGGCTTTTCCTAACCCTTCCTTTCACTCTCCTCTTAACGAAAACAATCATTTCAGGCCTTTGATAAAAACTAAATGAAAATTCGAACCGTAAATAAGTGAATCAATTAAATGATCTTTTTTTCATTAAACGTCAACTTTTAAAGCCGGACTGAACCTTTCTGAAGGATTTCTAGTAAAGGATATCTTTCTCGGGCGTAATACGTTCAGGTTCAAAATATTTTTCGAAATATGTTTGAATAAATTAAGAAAAAATACTCCTTCATAGCTTAAAAGTTTCAGATGGCCGTACCCATCTTTCCGAGGATGCTTTAAATACTGGCTAAATCAAAAGAGGAATATGAGAAGTTAGGAAAGATCCGATTATAAATGCTAAAAATAGAAAATTCATTCCCTCCAGTAATAAAGAACTGAATTCAGGAGAGGAACTGAAAGTGATTAAACACTATAAATACCTTGAATTGAAATAAATGGAAAAAGACAATATCTATGCTCTGCTCAAGCCTATGGATTAGGAAAATCATTCTTAAAACTAAAAGAAATATATATAAAAGTATATATTCAAGTATCATGATACAAGAAGCAGAATTCTTGACAATATAGTAATACCTTAGAATGAAAGGATGAAATAAAATCTTTAGAGACATGAAAAAAAAAACCCAGATTAGTTTGGATATTTGAAAAGGAGGACGAGTAATGAATGACGAATGAATGGATGACGAATGAGAGTAATGAACATGCGGGAAATGGATAGAAGAAAAATACAAAAGAAGTAGATCAAGAAATAATTCGAATAATGACGGGACGTTTAATTAGAATGAGCCTTAGACTTTAAGTCAAAGGACCTCATATAGAATATATTAAAAAATAAACCTGTTGATATTATGACGAATCGATGTGGGCTTCATATGCTAAATAACTCCGTCTCGTAAAACATTCTATTAAAGCGACCTGGTAATGACTCCTGATTAAATAGTTTACAAACAACAACAAATGAAAATTGATTTCGGTTAGTTCTAAAAAATAATTCAAATATAGAGCAACCATGGAATGGCATTGAATCGCGCTCATACTTATAAAAGCAACATTGCACAATTGATAAGCCATGACACTATGACATATTGAACAAACCCTGAACTAGAGCCTAACATAAACACGGCAACCCTTATCTAAACATGACCGAAGGGGGGCGGCAGGTGGACTTACCTGAGTCCAATTAAATTTATCATCCGGCAACATTGCTTCATCTATAATTAGGTGCAGATTTAAATTAACAGATTGAGTCAAATTAAAACTACACGTCATTAATAAACAGCAGATGATTTATTTAATTTAGGTACGTAATAAAATGTATGTAAACAAAAACGAAAATGTGTTCACTTAAAATAATTTTGAATTAAATAAACCTACTTCGTACATAAACCTCATTATAATGGTTTATACTTTTTTTAAAAAAATTAATTGAGAATCACTTCAATTTATTTATTTAATATTTAATTGCTATTAAGTAACCACATACTCGTAGAAGGCCAAATATCACCATTGCCTGCAGCTCCAACACAATAAAATACTTTAAAAAAAAGGAATGTATATTAGAGTTGGGAGTAAAAAATAAAGACTGCAAAAAAATTGACTGCTAGCAATACCAGAAAACAAAAAATGAAAGAAACTGTTTTCTTAGGTAAAAAAAGAATATTTTCAGCAATTTAACCAATACTGTTAATTTGTTTATTGTTATTCTCGCAACAACAATTAACGGCTCTTTTGATTACAGTACATTATAAAGATTCTTGCTACGGCCACACAATAACAAAGTAATATTATAAATAAATAAAGAGAAAATAAATTATAAAAAATGGGAAATGTACATTTTGTAATCTTACTTAACTGCATTTAAACGGGCAGAGCTATGGAAAGCTATAGGTAATGACATAAAAGGACTGTTAATCACAAAACTTGAATGTTGAATTTAACAGATATTTTTTTCCAATTGTGAAAATAAGCGATTTGAGAAAACAACGGAAGCACTACTCCTAAAGGTTAATGATTTCCTGTTTCAGTAGTGCCACAGAACACAACAAAAAATACATTCAAAATGCATTTTGTAAATATGCAAACGAAGTTAACAATTCGAAATGAGCATTAACTAAAAATTATTTAAAATAAGAGGAACAGATGTCCGATCACATGTTCTGAGTATCGTACATAAAACATAATTCGATTTTTAATATCACGTAATTAAGTAAGCTAGAGATAAAAGTACAAGTGAAGAAGTGAAGGATGGATGAAGATGATTTAGATGCAAAAGTAGAAGTAAAAGATTCTTTGGTTACGAGTGACAAGGATATAAAGACATTGATCGGTCAGAGCATAAACCAGTTTCTGGAGAAAGAGGACTTCCATGACCACCTGGTCGAAGCCTGGATCAACGGCATCACCGAGGATGCTCTCAACAAGCTGGCAAAGCTGTTGCTCCCATTCAAGATCATCCTCAACATCACCATCATGCAGAGGAATAGGTCCAGTTTTCACTACTCTTCTACTTGTAAATGGTCCTCCAGCACGGACAAATGCATCTATGTGGAGTGGAGCAGCAAGAGTATGTTTGTTCTCGCCTCAGTACATTTGGTACAAGCTTGAAAGTATATATACTTATATGAAGTATAAGATCAATTCGAGCGATGCAATGAGGTGAACATAAGAAATAAATGTATTCAGCTACTTTGCCTCCAAATGCCTAATTCTTATCATTCACCTTTAGACTACATCTAGACGGCAATCGGCATTTTTAAGCCATTTTTGACACCACAGTTAGAACTATTATCAATAATACTCCAACAAAATAAAAAAAAATAAGAGGTTTACTTGAAAAATATGTACTTTTTTATTTATTTATTAAGCTCCTTTTGCTGAAACAGGAGCTAGATTTTTTTTTAGACTGACTACCTTTATTTACCTCTCAGTTTTGGAATAAACTTGCCAAGATATAGGATCAACGACAAAACACACAGAACTAGTAACGCCGAGGCTAAATAGAAACCGGGAATCTATCTTGGAACAGTAACAAGCTGCCTATGTACTAGGGATCTGGAGTCATCTCAATGTATTCGTTCTACATCATCCGATCAAGAACAACTGAAAGCTAAGTCAAAGTTGAAGTCTGCCAGCTCGGCCTCTTGTTCTTCTTCGTGGGATGTTATCTTATAAATTATTTTAATGAGGCATTCCTCCGCATCTATTTGGAGGGTGGATGGAAAAAAATAAGTGATATAAAATGCATACTCCCAGCAAATATATCTCTCCTCCTATGACTTATGCAAACTAATAAAAGATTGGTATCATTGGTGTCTGATATGTAATCAGAGAGTTTGTCGATATACCCAACATGATACTCTAATGTTGCTAACACACGAGGTTACAAAAGGCAAGGAAGGGAAAAAAAAAAAAGGATGATAACAAGATAATAGATTCCAGGAAACTGATGAGTATAAAAAATCGGTAAGTGGCTGCTCAAGATAAAGGTGATAAGTTAAAAAGGCCCAAACTCCATATTTAAAAAAAAAAAATACTTTTTAGTGCTTCTGAATCGGTATAAGGAATATACGTTTTTATGACATTATAAATCCTTAAATTTAATGATTTAGGGCTTTCTAAGGTAATAAAAAGCTTATTTTTAATACTAATTCGGAAACACTACAAAAAAGTATTCAGAAAAAATTTGGAATCAGGACCTTTTAACTAATAGTCGCATAGTAGTGGAGATACAGTCAGGGCTTAGTTACCACTGCGGGATCCAGTGTTGCATCTGATGATAAATTTCTAAGAGCAAAACTGATGTGTCCCAATTTTTTATTATAAAAACATTCTTGAGCAATCGAGGAATTATTAAAAAAAAAAAGCAAACATTGTAGAGAAAGCGCTACTAAATTAAATTAAATAAAAAAGGGACCAAAACAAAGAAAAAGCTGCTTCTGCTGAAAAGTTACGAATGGCTCCAGAAAGGAAATTAAAATATCGAGCCAACGTGCCGGACAAAGCACCAAGAACTTGGAGAAAAAACTGTATATCAGAGGACCTACAGAGCTGCTGAACGATCACGAAAACTGACATTTCAAGAAATTACACAAACATGGAAAGATGATGAGGGGAGAAAAACTCAGTGAAATAGTACATAGAGTAATAGCACGTCACTGAGTAATGGCTTAGTCTGAGGACGGCCAAGGTAAGACCGAAACGAGCAGAATCAAGTTTTCTTTCATGATTCGTCTATTGTGTTTTTCTTTCTTTATTTCCTTTCACTTTTCTTCATCCCTTACTACACCAACACTCCCCTTTCCCACGTTTCTTATAACAAAATTATATTTTCAGGGCTGAAGATGTTATTTATTTCTCGATATCGCTCTTATGAAGATCCCATAAAAGTCTCGATGCTTGTTATCATCACATACTAGATCTATGGTCCAGTCAATAAATTTTTCCGTGAGAATTTTTTTATTCATTACATTATCTCTTAACCAATTAGTTAACTCCTGATGATTCTATATCGGAAATAGAGGAACACGTTTTGTTATTGATTTAATCTATATATATTTATTTATATGTGTATATATGTATGCATGTAAATATGATATATATTTATAATAGAATGCCATAAAACTAAATTATACGTTAACATAATTATGATTAAAATTGAAGAATTATTGCAATTGTTTATCTATATTAATAGGCAAGTTATATTAATAGTTTTTGTAGTACTGATTACTCCGCCTGTATGCGTAGTGGGGTAAATATATATATCATTGGATATTTTTCCGTTTAGGCGGGTAAATTTGTGTTTCTTTGTGACTGATTTTACCAAGATTGTCTCTTGAACAAGAGGACCGATTTTGTTACTTTTTTTTTTATGTAGGGTTTGGACCTGTCGTTCCTATGTACCAAATCGAGAACCCAGTGCGCTATCGCGGCTGCGCATTAGCCGAAAAAACATTTTTGTTATGGAGTGCAGCGCCAAAACGGCTCAGAAAATTTTGATGAAACTTGGGTCAAGACGGCATCCCCTAAAAAAAGAAGGAAAAGAGGTATGAAGGAACTAATATTTTACTTGCGTCTAACAAAAAGGATATACTTTCATTTATTACAGGCTACATAACTGCTGATTTGAAAGATAATTAAATTCTAAATAAGATTAATCGAAATCGGACTATTATCAGCAAAGATACAGTACAGTGATCGTTGTAGGCGTGTTTTTATGCTCCTACCGATCCTAGGATAGGGTGTACAGTAAAACTTCGATTAACCATCACAGTCGAGACCAAGGACGAGATGGCCAAGCGAATAGAAGGATTATATAGATATACTTTAACCTATAATAGCATTCAAGCGGATCACTTTAGAATCATTACTATGCATTAAAAAAAATAGCTTCGAATTAGTGAATAAAGTGATATTCACAGAGTCTAAGTCCATAACTGAGGCTCCTTAAAATTTATTAGCTTATAATTTTCTTAGAACCTCCTATTCTCATTCTTTTTCTTTTACTTCCAGTCGAACAGAATAATTCCGAGATTTTGAGCCAACGCATGCATGCACGTAGGTAACTAACGTATTCATTTGTGTAGTTATCATTTATAAAAACTAATTTAACTTTCTCAAATAGTTTTAATCTAGTTGTATATAGTTCGTATGTTATTAAAATATTTTTAGAATTACTAAACGTTACGTAAATATAAAAAATACAAAACTATTTTTCAATCAATATTTTCCTTATTGATTATTCACTTGAAAATTCTCACACCATAAGTTAAAAACCCCAGTTTTTTTTTTTTTTTTTTTATTGTAATAGGTTTAAATTCGCACAATTCGATGTGTACTTTTCAACAGTTCTACGCGTTTCAGAGCCGCTTAGTACAAAAAAATGTATTTTTGGGCATTTGTGCATTAGGCACTGCCTGAGATATCTTTCTGTGCCTCGATTATCTCTTGAACGGGTTTACTGATTCTATTTTGAACTTTAATTACTTCGATTCTTTAATTACATTTTACATTTAAACAATAGCAGAAAAAAAAACGTTTTATGCCTATTTTAATTGTATAACTAAATCACAAAACTGATATAGTATTGTATTTTTGGTTGAATTTCGAGCACTGGGCGATCATAGTTTGAATCAAACGTTAGAAGCATCTAAAGAGCAAGAAGGACACAAGTTAAAAAGTTTCCTCCTCACAGTTAAATTTTAATTCAATGTACGATCCACCTTTGGAAATAACTCAAAATTTAATCAGATTATTAAATTTAATTTAATTATTGTATTGTTTTATAATATATTAGTGTTTATAATAACATTTATAATAACAAACCCTCACCGAATCCTAAAACAAAATACTCTGTAATCGAGAAGCCCTCCGCAAGAGGCGGTGGAAGTTCCAAATTAGCGGGGCTGTTCAAACAGACAAATCAGATTCATTAGGGCTGATGCTGGCTGGAGCACCTGTGGCTCTCCTCCTCGTATTTATATCCTAATGGTTCAGATTAATGCTCCTCTTGGCTCTGGCCATTATTTTATTTTGTCCATTATTAGAACAAAATTATTTAGACTTAATGATAATATAATCAGTATCACGGTAAATAGGCGATTACTGATTACTCTCTAATAGTATCAGATGTATCTAATCATCATAAAAAGAGACAAACATAAAAACAGGAGTGCTATGAACTTATAATTTGATTCCCTTCAACTTTAGTTATTTGTTTGTTTTTTTTCATTTGTAAGAACTGTTTTTCAGTTACAGAAGTGTAAAACTGAGTATAACATACTTTTCAGTCCAAAGTGAAAATTTTGCCTATATTTTACTACCGATCCTCACCAAACCGTTGAAAAAAATTTAATGTTTAAGGAGACTATTCCACCCAAAATTTAATTTTTTTTAAATTTAGTTAACAGTAAAATTTTGCGATTCACCCTTCTGCTTTTATAAGCCAAATACTAAAAAATTGAAACAAAATTCGCGTATTTTTGGCTCCCAAAAGTTTAGCTCTGCTCAGAAACCGTATTAAACTTAAACTATTCTTATTTGGGTTGCATAGAGGGGATGGATAAAAATTATTTTCAGCTTTGTCTGAATTAATTCGAACCAAAAGTCTAGATTGACAGTGCTAGAAACTTCATTACATAGATCTTTTCATCTCTGCTCACAGAATTGCAAGACTTGAACGATCCAACCTATCCTTGTGAAACTACTTTCTGATGGGCCTTCACCATGATATTCTCCTACAGCTTCTTATTCAAAATATTTTAACCCAGATGTGCATTTGATGTTTTCCTTTCTATTCCTTGGAGTCACTATGGTCCAACCATCATATTTATCCCATGACTGAAGTCCGGGACTCATATAGGCTAGAGGACACCTAAAGCATCAATTAAATCATGATTACAGCCTGTATTTCATGAACCGTTTTTATAATAATCGTAATATTTTTGGTTCTATTCGTCACAACACCCTGCCAATTTTCATTTACACGAAGCTATTTACTTTTCAGTCCGGAACGGTTAAGAAATTATTAAAAAAATCAACAAGAAGACAAAACATGAAAAATGGTTCTATTTAGCAATGTCACTTCAACGGTCGCATCCTACAATGTTCCACGCTAAGCCATTGCCCTCTAGCCTCCACAGGCGTGAATCATAATATATTCGACCCCTTATATTATAATATGCGTTTAAGTTTTTTAATTTCAAAGCCTCGTGGAATGTGGGGCTGATATTCAGTGAGTAGAGGTTGTGAGTTGGACTGGAACTCTTCTACTGCATTGGATGTTTTTTGGAGGATTTTAGGAATCAGTAGACAGTTTCTAGTGAATGCCTTTAAGTGCTATATTGATATAAGCATGTGTTTATATCAATACATCACCTAAAAGTATTCACGAGACTATTACTATTTAACTTGAAATACTAAATTCAAATAATTGCAGTTTTTTTGGTTCTCGGAAATAATTAGTTTTTCGAGACCATTCCGTACTAAATTAAATCAGAAAAAATGTCTTATATTATATGTCCGAAAAATATTTTCTTACAATCAACTACCAACCGAATAATGCGCAGTGAAAAGGGGGCCAAATTCTTAAAAAGTGACAAAAACGCAATTAATGGCTCTTTACGTCCGATTTTCATACATGTAATGCTGCTATTGATTAGACATGATAATAAACCTAATGAAATACTCACAAAAATACATGAGATGATATATCGGTATATATCGATATATCTGGCATATTGGAATAAGCATCACATACATTATGATTGAGAGTTTCAGAATATAGAAGAAAAACTAAAAAAATAAGGGCCAAGATGTTATTTTTTAGCAACAACAAAAAAAACGAGATTCTGGATTAAATATCTATTTTTCCATTATTTCCAAGACTATACGCCAATTTTTTTCTACTGCGTAATCTCAATTCGGTCATAAGATAAGAACAAAGAGTCTGAGATATAACACCATCCGCTATTTTTCCTCTCGTATTTTTCAACTGCGACTATTATATGTGTACATAACTTGACAAATTATGTAAATCCGAGGTAATCCGTATTTTCTACAACAGTATTCAATATATTTGAAATTTTATAATGTAAAATTTTTAAAAATTTGTTATAAGTACACTTAGAGTTCGTATAACAAACCAAGTCCCCAGATATAACCGACGAAGCCATATAGGCTTTGTATCAGGAAGGATTATTCAAACTGGAGAGATAGGCAAATCAGTTGCTCATCACCACATAAATCACTAGATCTCATATCCAATTCATACGGCCAACTATAGGCCACTATCTCTTCAATGCAATACTGTTAAAACATGATACAACACCATATGTTCTTATTCCAACATTGAACAAGTCCAACGAAAAAAAATTGAGGTAAAGCAATAATTAGGAAGTATAAAGAAATTATATGGTGTTCCAGTAATTAGGAAAAAAAACATTTGTTTTTACAAACATAAATCAAATTAGTTTAACAAAATACTAGATATTATCTTTCGTTATCACATCACAATTTTATAGGAAAAGCTGAGCATTCAAAAGATTCATTTGCATTCATACTTACAATAACCATTGTTTATTTGTCATTAATCCATTTTAATTTGCTCTATTTTATTTTTTATAGTTCTGAGAAAGAAGAAAGAAGTTTCAATAGTTGACAAAGGGATGGTCGTAACTTTTTCTGAAAAGAGCACATTTAATCCATGACTGCTTCTAACTGAATGAATATAGGAAGACTTTTACAGATACAGTGCATGCAATCAGATCAATTCAGAGTCTTTTCAGTCAGACAGACATCAAGTTTAATACTATTCAATTATGATTTGACTTTTACTATTTTATGTTACTATTCTACAAATTAATTTGAGTATTTACATTTCCAAAAGGTCATATGCTTACATGTATAAATTTAAAATCAGAAATCGATTGTTGATAATTTTTTTATTTTAATTTGGTTTAACGCCTTTATCCTAAAGTGACAGTGGCTTCAAGGGATAATTTATATTCTGTTGTTGTATCCAGTGCTTTTTTAGAATATAAACAAAGTATTGACTCCTTCCTCCTTATCATTCAGTATTTCTCATAATGCTTTCTACAATGCTAGTTTTTTTTTTAACTGTATTGTACACATTGTAGCACTTTTGGCACGTGGGTGCTTCATATGGGAGACGTCTTTGAAAGTAGCCATGTATAAACTGATCGTACGTTTAAATACAATCATTCAATATCATCATCATCAACGGCTGTCCCAAACTGTAGGAGCATAGATAGAACATAGAGCATAGACTCTGCAATGTCGATAGCATATTCAGACCACCCATCTCCCTATGCCGGACCCTCTCTTATTTGATATATATATATATATATATATATATATATATACACATACATATATGTATATATATGTATGTATATATACATATATGTATATATGTACATATATACATATACATACATATATATATATATATATATATATATATATATATATATATATATATATATCAAATAAGAGAGGGTCCGGCATAGGGAGATGGGTGGTCTGAATATGCTATCGACATTGCAGAGTCTATGCTCCTACAGTCTATATATATATATATATATATATATATATATACTACTAATCTATATATACATAATATATATATATATATATATATATATATATATATATATATATATATATATATATATATATTGTGTGTGTGTGTGTATGTGGGTTAAAGATAACAATCTTTAAAACTTTAATTATAAAATCCCATTATTTTTCTCGTATGCACACACAGAATATTAATACACATACGTTTACATCATTTTTATTGGTTATTCATAATTTAGAACAAATTGAATGTTCTTAAATCATTAGTTATATATATATAATTAGGAGCTTGTCCTTTATTTATCGGGCTCCTTGGACCCATGGATCAACCCTCCCTCTCCCACGTGGAGGCTCTTAGTATATTGGTCTGAAACTTTGCAATCTAGACATTTTTTTTTCACTTTTTATATAATTTCGACGTTAAATTCCTATTTTATAAGAGAAATGAGAATTTCGAAAAGGACTCACTCCAAAAATTAAAAATTTTCAGGAGCCACAAATAACTGAACCGTTCGATGTATATTAACAGATCTTGTTTTCTTTGTGCATTTCACCAGATATCAGTCGCTCTCGTTTATGTAATATCGGTCTATATGAGTAATTTAAAAACGTAAAACTACAAACAAGTAAATAATGTTAATTCTGTCGCTGTGAAATTATCCATAAGACTGTAGTAAATATTATAACATTAAGTTTAAAAGACAATGGTTTATATTTATTCTTTTCATAAAAATTTAAATCCTTTTAATTTTCATTATATTATTTTATTTATTGATTTGTATTTTAGGTTGGACTAAAACATTAAAGAAATTAACTTGTTTGTTTAGGAATAATAATTTAATTATACAGTCTTCATAACATTTCATTCACGACTATCTTATGTTTCTTGGCTATAGTCTCAATCGAAAGCAAATGAAAGGAATCTACATGGAGGTTCAGCCTGCCATTTTATTTTGATGGGAGTAAATGAAATCCCTAAGAAAGCGTTGGAAAAGGTATTGAACAAAGTAAGAAGTGTTGATAGGACTAAACTGAGGTGCCTAGATGGTCCAGAAGTCTTGACTTGGTAGAGTAGCCTATTTTGGGGTCAATAACTGAAGCACGGCAATGGCCGAATGTTTGTTGATTGTAGTGGTACAAGAGAAAATATAATTAATAATGTTAAAAGTAGGAAACATGACAGGCCAACATGTGTATTAAATGTACGCATTTCGTAATATAAGTCTGCCTATACTTATTAACACATACCAAGGTAAATGTATTTACTACTCAGTTTTTGATTTGTCAACATCATCTACAAATATAATTTAATAGCTATTGATAGATTTATAAATATAAAATATTTTAGCCCAAATATATTTCATACTCAAGGCAAATATAAACTACGAGTATTTGCCATAAATGAAAAGTGGTAAAAAAACCCTATCCATTTCAAGTTGTAAATTATTTTAAAAGGCCTTCTAGTAACAGATGTCGGAGGGGAAGAAGATTCATGCGGCAATATTTTTCTCGTCAATAGAAGGGTGGGCCTGAAAACCATTTTATTAAATATTCGAAACTGAGCTGTTACCTAATATTGGCTGTATGTATATATTGTATCTTCAACATTATTATTAGATTATAGGATAAAATTTTTACTTTATCTTAATTAGTTGAAAATTGAAGGTAATTATGAACGTATTGCTCTGGGTACGGAATTATATTGCGTATTAAATAAATTGGGGAATTAATAATGAAATTTTATGATTTTTTAGATTTTATCTTAGTCAATTAATTTTTAATGATTTCATTTAGTTTATTGACTAACTATGTTATTTTTGTGTTTGTTTTATACTTCCTTGTACGAAGTAAAGGAAGTATTGTAATCGCGAAAATTTTCGGTTTTCAGATTTCAACGGAAATATCCATTTTGGCCATCTCTGAATCCATTTTGACTAGTTTCGTCGTGGCGTTTGTACGTACGTACGTACGTACGTTCGTTCGTATTTCGCATAACTCAAAAACCGTTAGTTATAGAAAGTTTAAATTTCGTATTTAGGATTGATGTAAAATCTAGTTGTGAACCTCCCTTTTTGGTCACTGCTTAATCACCGAAAGTGGTACTTTACTTGAAGGTCATAATTGATTTCTATCAAATATTATATTAAAATACTTTGCGAAACTTCTAAATTTGGTATTTATAACTTATATATTGATCTAAATAACATACTAGATTTTGGTTTAAATTGGAAAACCGGAAGCGGTACTTTACTTGAAAGTCATATTAGACTTTCATCAAAAATTATATTAAAATATAATGTAAAACATCTCAAATTTGGTAAATAGGACTTTTATATTGATGTGAATGTATTTACTATATTTTGGTTAAAATTTGTGAGCCGAAAACGGTACTTTACTGGAAGGTCATAATAAGGTTACATGAAAAATTATATTTAAATTAAATACATAAATCATATGCTTCGATAATAAAGGTTTCCAACGCAATTTGGTTTCCAATCCAATTAAACATTTTTATTACTTGTTTTAAGTGTTAAAATTAAGTGTGAAATACTGGTTTTCCTCCCTATTTGTGTGTGTCAATAGATGGATGTCGCGACGCCGAGTGTTGTTTTTGAGATACTGCGATCTTCGGAAACTAGTAACCAAATTCATTATCACTTTTTGAGCCACGGATTTATAGTTTAATAGGCGTACAAGGAAGTTCACATCACAAAGTTTTCCACATCAGATATTTTCATATTTTCAGATATTTTTTTATTGCTCATTGACTATTACCTCAGTTTATTTCTAGTACCATTAGAATAATACATATTTATATTTTAAGTTTTTTTTTTTGAGTTTTTTTTATTGCCGTATGATTTTTATTTTATTTCGATTTTTCAAATTTATTATAGTTAATTAATTGTAAAGAGTTACCTATAATTTTCTATATAGCTTATGCAAATAAAAATAAAATTAATATATTTGTTTTTATCTATTGTTTTCGTAGTTGTCATACTGAAAGGACTACAGCAGAGCTGATGAGAATTAACCACAACAATTCTTGACACATTAGCTCGTCTACAGTTTCCGTAAAAATATTTCTCAGAGACTGAAAGGAAAATGGCTACGTGAGTTCGGTAAATTAAAATGCTATCGATCATATAAATTATTTTAGGCTTCTATCTGACATGCTTATGAAATTTTAACCTTTAAACTAAATAAATTAGTATTTTAAAAAAATATACATTAAGAAGATTGACTGACAAAAATTATTTGCACAAGAGTTATCTAAACTGGTGATGACTCAGATGGAATTTTTGAGTTTAAAATTGTAATAAAGTGGTCTGGAAACGAAGGATGATTTGGCACGCACGCTAACAGGCTGATCGGAACGAATGTTTTTTTTTGTTTGTTTTTTGTGAAGGGACGGTGGTAGAAGTATCTCATTCATTTATTTTGATAGTAAAAATCATTCGCCTTTCTGAGCAATCACTCTGAAATTAGATAAATACAAAATTGTATTACTTTTTTTTCTACCTTCTTAGAGCAATACGGCCCAAACGGTAAGCATTTACTCATATTTTTGCACAGTTTGTGCCACTGCCTTTTCTCTTTTTCCTTCTTCCTCCCTTTTCCCCAATTTATTCTTCTTTGATATTCCCAACGTCCACACAAAGATCTCTGCCTTGCTAATGAACAACTAGGTCATCTGCATATGCAAATATAAGACTGTATTCGATTGAATACTATTGTACACCATCTCATTTTCGAACTGCCCATCCCATTTTTAAAAATGTCATCTAAAATTTTGAAATATAGACGTGGGTCCAGAATACAATCCAACCGCAAGCACCCCGTTTATTACCACCTGTCAATATTATTGTTACAATATACCCCTCAAATGGTCAATATAATGACGCAATTCAATATTGACTCAATAATATCTACAACGTAATGGAGGACAGGGAGCTTTACAAAACACTTCATTGGACTCGAGTTTAGTACATTTAGGTTGTTGGTATAGTACATGTTGATATAGTAGTGTATTTCGATAAAAATAATTATGGTTAAATATTAGATACTTAAAGAAAAAAGTACTTATTTTAGTTTATGAGAGATATAGTAAATTTGTATAATAAATAATTGTACAGCAAACAAAATATATTCTCAACAGTGTCTAGACCAATATTTCTACGATTTCGACAACTTTCTCCCAATGGGTATTCGACATTAAGTCAATAAAGCCAAACAAATTGCCTTTGAAAAACTTTCGTATTTGGCAGGGACCTCATTCAACCCACATGTTTTCTCAGTTGAAGTTTGTCTTTCTAACAATTTTTCCTGCTTGGTGAAAGGACATTAAGCTTTCAGCGTTTACTTTACCAAAACCACTTTATGGGCCTTTGTGGTATGCCAACGAACACCTACTAAATTAAAATGTCGATCTGGCACTATGCACAATAAAAATTTTCTTATTTTTAGGAAAAAAAATAACTAATAAAATAAACATGTTATTTGATAAATAAATAAAACGAAATTAATAAATGTTCAAGTTTATGTGGAAGTTCAGACTTTGAGGAGTTGTAAGTAGAGCATCTTTTAACTGTCCATAGGTAAACCAGAAACGTAAAAAAAAAAATCGAAATCAACGGGCTATTACAAGTCAGTAATTGGTCATTGAAAATTTGTCAACATCATTATTCATAATCTAAAAATATCCATAATATAGATACACTCCAAATACATTCCAAAAATCTTTCGTCGATAATTATCAATCACGAGGAATGCCTAAAAGTAAATATTCAGTAATTACTGATGAGGTATTTATAATTGTTGACTCAATGTTGATTGAATTTGGAGTCCGATTAAATTTCCTATTAATATAATATCTCATAATAACGCAACCAAAACACAATCAATCTCACGTGCTATAATTTATCCCACGTTGGTTAAAATTAATGCATGAAACAATGATCTACATAATGATTTATCCCGGACTACGGCGAAGCCACATGGAGGGTAATGTATTTAGCTTGACCTTTAGTAAGTATCAAACGATTTTTTGAGCAAACCACTCTATCGATTTTCAAGTTTGATGGCTAAAGTTATTCGTTAAGATTTAGTGAAGGTTTTGAAACATTTCGAGCTCAAAATACTAAAAGAAATATGTATTTAAAGTGTTAAATCTGTCCGTTTGAGGGTATCTAACGATTTTTTGAGAGAATGGCTCAATCCATTTTCAATTTTGATGGCTCAAATTATTCGCTGTGATCCCGAGAAAGTTTTGAAACATTTATAACACGAAATACTAAATAAAATCTTGTATTTAATATGTTAAATATATCCGTTTCAGAGTTTCTAACATTATTACGAGATAATAGCTCAACCAATTTTAAAGTTTGATGGCTCAAATTACTCAGTGAATTTCCGTGAATGTTTTGAAACATTGTGAGCTCAAAATAAGATTTCATTAAACTTTAAATATTTTCGTTGTTTTTTTCAATGTTTCTTATTGAAACATGAACATTCGAAAGCTCACAATCATATGGCAATAAACTGTAAATAACCAATACTTGAAAAAATAAAACGTTTAAAATAAAATTTAATTTAATACAAAATAAAAACCCCTACTACGGAAATAACTTTTATATCTTACAATACTATTCATCCTAAGGGATGGAATGTACTTCAGCGAAATCTATTTAAGCGCATTGGTGGGTTGTTTGCGAAGTTTCCCCCCATCAATATTGTAGTCTTCCACTACACATTACGGCCCGTTGCCGTCCCGTTCATCTCGTTTATCAGTGCACGTCAAGATACAGAAAGCTCCTTGCAACTATGCACGTAAACATGGAGAAAGTAAATTAAGGTATTGAGTAAAGTAAAGTCTTCTTTTTCATTTGGGTGTGGAATATTCATGGAATACAAGATTCAATATTCATGGACGTCAACTTCAATAACAACCCATCAATCCGCTTAAGTAGATGTGCAAGTACATTCCGTCCCTCAAGACAAATAGGGTTGTAAAATATAAAAGTTATTTCCGTAGTCTGAGTTATAATTTTTTATCAAATTAAATTTTTTAATGATATATCTTATAGTAAAATAAACAAAAATGAAAATATTTAATAAGTGTTAATAAATATTAAATATATTTGAAATAACAAAAAATCGTGATTTAAAATATAAATATGAATATTACTAATGGTACTTACATCTTAATAGAAATAAACTGAAGTAATCAATGAGCAATTACATTTAAAAAACAAAACAATATAGTTAGTCAATAAAGAATTTTATACGATTTTACCTTGTATACAAGATTTTTAAATTTGAAGTATAGTTTTTGCTAATTACCCTTTTTATAATATAATTGGAACTGCTTTGCAAGGCATCAAGCAAATTTGATGGCGTTTATTTACTTTTCTCGACTTGTTAGATAATTAGAGTCTTGATTTAAATTTTGTACTAGGTGTGATGCAGCAGATGACTGGACCTTTTTAGCATGCGTTCAGGAGGATGATAAAATGATATTGATAGGATCAATGATATCTCACAAGTGGATTGGGATGATTACGGGTTAAATAATGCAACGCTAAGTATTTTTTGTGTACGTAAGATTCTACTGTTGTCACGATTTTTATGTGGTGCGATTATAATTTTACAAAAATGTTCGACAATATTTTAATGGCAATGTTATAAAAACCTATTGTCCTTTATATTTATCGGATTATTAACATTTGTTAATTAATTGTAAATTTTCAATTGGAATATTTTAGAATTTTACATATTAATTATAAGGGGTCGCCCCTCTGCCGAATATATTACAGCAGATCAAAGCCAACAGGTGCTGAACTAACATTTGGAACATTGGACTTGTAACGGCATCTGTTATCGTGCACAGGCTGTTGACTGCTCCGACAGTTATCGATCCCTATACCAAGTTCTAAATATCTTATGAGGTGGACTATTAGAAAATATCGACTCGTCGGCAGTGTCTGCACATATTGAGCAAGCCCATTTAACTGTATTTAAATCCGCCAACTTACAATGCAACAGTAAATTTCTTAATTTGGGGCTAGCATACGTATGAATATGATCAATTGATCTATTGATAGGCCAAAATTATGGTACAGTACGGTTAGGATGTTATTGATTTTTGGTTGGAAGTAATTTAATTTGTATGAACTGATTTAAATGGGCATTTCTTAAAGCTGAGGTACCTGGTAAAGTTAAATTGGTTGCTGCCTGGCTGTTTTAGTATTCTCTACTCTTCCTTCGTCGGCTCGGTAGATTCCCTTTAGTCAACACGCTCATAGTGAATAATTAATGAACGCAGTTGAAATAAAAAATGTGTGCTTTGGTTCGGCCGAACTCACTCAGATCAGAACAAAGAGATAAGACGAACCTGTCTTTTCAGGAAAGGGTTGAGCAAGAAATCCCACTGGTTTCAGCTAGGTAGCAACTCTCACACCGATTCATCCTCTTCGTGAATTAACTGTATAGGAGTGCTTTCTGTATAAGCCTTCACTAATTCAGCAAGTATTACACATTAGATTTTAGACAGATTATGGAACGTCCCATGACTATCAACAGAATCTATGTTAAAGTCGCAATTATCCAATACGAACTACAAATACTCCTGATTCAAGTAGGATAGTAGTACGGAACCCTAAGTAAGATAATTAATTGATGAGTGACCTGAAATGAAATCTCTGTATGAAGCAATACCCAGTAACACACGAGAAGAAAAATACCTTGGTTTGATGTTAGAAATCAAAATAGAAATAGAATATAGAAAATAGAAAATGATGCAGTGACTAATATCAATAAATTTTTTTCTACCAAGTCACTCTTTTCAGACCTCCTCTTCTTAGAGGTTAGTCTGTCTATGAAAACTTGAAGTTTGTTTAGGAATGTGCCTATTCAGATGTTTACAGAACTCCTGAGTGTTCGTATTTAAAGAAGTGTCTTACACTGTTCTTTCTCCTTTATTTTCTTTTTGTCTTGATCCCAGAAATCACTCAACATTCGATCAAAAACAATTCTGATAGTTGAACATACTACAGGGTCTCTGTTTTGTGCACTTGTTATCACAACTTCTTCCTTGTAGTGCTAAATCAATTTGTTTTTTTATAGGCAGTGTTATTGAGTAATCTTTCACTACCTCAAGCAACTCATTCAAAGCAAGGTGGGAGCCATCACTTTCTTCTATTTACTCCATAAATTACCTCCATTACTCTAGATATTTTGTTTGATGGAGGAAGGGGACTGGTGTTAAGAGTCTGGTTCGTTGTCTTGAGTTCTAAACTTTTTTTAGCAGGAATAATGGTAAAAAGCAAACATATTTGTCAAATCCACAGTGCAAATTCTACCATATATTTCTCATCTCCACTTCTTTTTTAAAGATAAAGTCTTTTGATAAAAACTTTCGGACCTCGTAATAGTATTTCTTTCCCAACGAATCAACCTTTTTTGAACAAAACAAGCAAAAACCATCAAAGTTATTTTACTCTTCACCAATACGATGATTTCAACGTTTTGGTGGATTCGTTTCATTTGCCATCTATTTTGTTATTCTTTTCGCTTGTTTTACATAAAAGGACTTTGTGTAGATCTTTCATGTACTAACTTGTTTCCATCACCCCTTTTTTACTGCAATCTTTAAATGTTTCAACGGATTCCATTCAATAGTTTAACTTTACAATGTTATAAAATTACGCGTATTTTATCCTATGATAAAGAGTATAATTTTTTTTAGGAAGGTTATATCTTCTTATTTTTGTTTTCATTAGATCCAGCGTAAAAAATACTCACCCAATTTCAGCACCCACATTTTTCATCTCTCCACTTCCCCTTTTCCCCCCAAAAAAATCATCCTTCCTCCATAGAAATATTCATGGATTTTTTTTTATTCTTTGTTCTCATGGCAACTTTTTTTACAAAGCTTCATCAACGTGCAATTTTTTTTTTATTTTTGTGTTGTATTTCTTCACCTTTGCTATAATTTAAAAATGAATAATAAATTTAACTATATAATTTAATAAAAGCTAAATCTACCGAAGTGATAAGATTCATAAATATTTTTTTGGATTCTACTTTTAAGAAAGTTATAAAAATTTATATAATTCAATTTCTTATAAAGAGTAAACATAAACCAAAAGTCGAAGGAGCCAAATAGATGTTGACGTCAATAGTCTTTTTATATTATATCAGGATAATTAACAAGGAACCTAAAGCCATTTAACCGAAATCACTTCACACATATACATACAATATTCAATAAGTATAAAAATTGACTTAAAAATAATAAAGACGATAACTCGGAGCATATATTGTACCCCACGCTGTGAGCCCCTAAGTGGCATTATCGAACATAGTCGTGAAAGTAAACATTTATGCTGATGTTGATGTTATGCCATCAGCAGGCGAGGTCACGGGGGTTGAGTATCATGGTTCCATATCCATTTCATTCAAATTTTCTTTTGTGAATAAAGTGCACTAAAGGAAATGATTATATTTTGCTACGAAAATATCATTTAATGCCATTACGTAGACGAAGAATAAATAATAAATAAATAGAATAATCTTATATAACATTAAAAAAATTGTGTTTTTGTACGATATTTCTAGTAAAAAAATAAATACATTTCCTCCAAAAATTATTAAAAAAAACTTTCACTTCTTAAAAAAATTATATTTAACATCGATTTCAGAAAATCATGAGCAAATCGAACCATGATACAGTTTCAAGAATTTTCTTTCAGTACATTTTTAAAGAGAAATATTATATAAAAAAAATTTATTTATTCGGCAGTTGATATACGAATAAAATATACGAAATGGCTGTTTTTTTTTTTTTTGTTTTTTTACCATACTCTGCCGAGAAATGCTAAACCACGATGTTGCGGTGTAACATTTGAAACGGCTACTTCTGTCAAATGCGAATCGGTTATTGGGAAACCAGAATACCTTTATTCGTACCATATGAGTTTAGCAACATATAAATTTTAGAATGTTAAGGATTGAAATCCACACAGTTCATTACTATAAGTACAGAAAAAAAAAAAAAAAATAAACATTCAAATAAATTCCGATTGACAAGGATTAAAGCCTTCAGAATCCAACGCTTATTCATGTACAACTAATCCAACAATTTGAATTACCTTTGATAAACCGTTTTATAAAAGCTTTTTTTCTGAATAAAATAAAATATTAGGTTGTTAAAAAAGTCTTTGTGCATGAACACAATCCTTAATTTCGACTCTCATAATTATCTTATAAGATTGTTTTTGTTCCAACTATTTATGTCAATATTTACTTTGATTAATCCTTTAATTCCATGTGGCTTTAGTTGGCTTTATGCGGTCATTTACATTTTTAAAACACACGTGCAATGTCAGAAGAAAAAGCCATGATTCGCGGTATTTTAAGACATTACTGGAAAAAAGGTTTAAGCGCAAAGGCAGCGACTCAAGCCTTTAGAGTTTATGCAGTTTTGAGTGCAAAGTACCCTGCTTTGGTCAACAGGAGCCAAGCCACTTGCAAAACGACAATGCCCCTGCACATCGTCGGAACTACAAGGAGTAAACCTCATCCTGCGTATAGCCCAGATATTGCACCATCTGATTATGGTTTGTTTAGATCGTTCATATATTAAATAGTTAATTTTTAAAAGATCGGATCTTTGATAATTACACGGACAAAAAAATTGGATGTAAAGAGTTCTTTGCCTAAAAAACAAAGGAGTGGTACCGGCATCAAATCCAATTACTGGCAGAAAGATGGGTGAAATTAGTTGAAAACAATAGGCTTCACTTTGAAGTGTAGTATTCAATAATGTTTAAAACATGTAATCTGAAATAAAGCTATACAAATCCACAAAGACTTTTGTAACAACCTATCAGATATGTTACAAGTATATCAGAACGACATGATCAGAATACATGATCGCTGGAAGCAAAAACTTCTCAAAAAAACTTTTTTTAATTTCAGCTCTAGAGAAAAAACACAACATGCCATTAAATATTTGAGTAAGCCGATAATCAAAAAATTAAAATCAATGAACCATGCTGATAAAAGTTGTTGGCCTTGTATCGAAGTTATTTTATATATACCTATAAAAATAACAAAGAAAAAAAGAAAAAAAAACAACCTACGACTACGAACTACAATCGACTACAATCTACGAAGGGTTCAGTACTTTGTGAAGACAGTACTGTTTCTAGGCCAACGGTTGGTACAAGAAGATGATTTAGCCGAGATCTCGCACAACCTTCAGGTTTTTTTCGTCAATCGTGTACCCACTTCTTAGAGGCTGGGTGAGCCCAAGGAGGGTCTCCCGATCCCACAGGTTCGATCTATGGCTGGTGACAGAATAAATAATAATTAATAATTTGTCACACAACCGGCCTCGAATCCACGGTCACGAGAATAGGCACACAGTGGTCTTCCCACTGAGTTTCCCTGCTCACCAATTTTATGAATACATATATAAATAATAAATATCTCTTGGCATATTTCCTGTTTAATGTGTATTTTTTCAATTAATCGTTTCTAAAACGATATTGTGAGAATTATTTTGTGTGAGAAAAATGTAGCCCAAATGTGTACAGAATCTCCTTTATCTAATAATTCAAAAATGTTCTTCCACTTTTTACTTTCTTTTTTTTAATTTGCTCATTAAAAATGTAATTAATGCTAAACAGGAAGGGAGACACCGAAGTGATATAGTGAAGCAAGATGAAAAGATAATGTCAAGTCTTCTCTTGTTGATTTATTATTAGACAATTCTGATGGAGGAAAATTAGCTCTTTTTGTTTGTGCCTTATTTAGTTCTCTTTTTTTTTTTTTAAATAGGCAATTCTATACCACAAATTATTTGAGCAGTGTGATCGTGTATGAGAAACGTATGGCAATCGAAAGACTAAAGAGAACATGCTTCAAAAATGGGTACTAGGGGAAAAAAACATACATCGTAGATCCTAATTATTAATTAAAGTAGGAAATTTATATAAGTGATATTATATATTATATGAAAAATAAACAAGCAAGATGATAGAGTTCACTAATAGAGAAGAGAGTTTAAATTTATCAAAATCTTAGAAGAGAGGGGGTCATGGAATGACGTCAGATAGCTAATGAATGACTATACAAATATTTAGCTTAAGTTAGTTAGTTCCTGTTGAGTGAGATAAATACCTTCAATTTTAGCCTGGTTTGCAATATATGATCACTTTTAGTTGGATTAGATTACATTTTGTACATTTAGATTTATTTTATTCACTAAAATATTTTTATAGGTAGAAATAAAAACAAAACAAAAATAATTGGAAGAGTCATCAATTATATAGTTTGAAGCTGTAAAGATTTTAAGCACATAGGAAATGAGTGTACCGATACTTTGGCCAATGGGAAATCTGAGGACAATATATGTACATTCAAATTTTATAACACCAATATGGCACCTCAAAAATTCTATTGGGAATGACCAAATACACCACTAGAATAGACATTTGCAGCTTTAGGCCAAAAATTTATAATGTAACCGTCGGATGAAAATACCCTTTTTTTTTATATACATAAAATATATTCATCGCTCTATTATGAATTGTTTTCATTTAAGCCCTTGAAACTCAATTACAAATATGACCTCTATAACTCGAAATGTCTAAAAGATAACCTCTATAATTCAAAATACTTTTAATACCAACTATGCATAACTGGAAAATGATTTTTCATTACCTTGAAGGTCCAAGCTCCGGAGAGTTGACTCCGTAAACAAGAAATCATACTAAAAAATTAAAAGTATATATTACAAACTGATTTCATTCATTGCTGAACACGGACAGAGTTGACGTTTTCTAACAGTCTAATATAAATAATAACGGGGATAGATGTCACTGCAACGGAGAGACTATATAAACATTTACACATATTTTTCTATACGACTCCAATTTTTTTTCACCATCAAACACCGACTTGTATGGAAGATTCTTCAAATACACGAAAGGTCTTTACCTCGATACAATATTTATGAAAAGCGTACCAATCAAAAAATTAAAAACTTAGATTAAGAAATTTCTAGATAGCACTAAAAGTATTTTAATTTTTAGTCTCTCATTTTATTTTTTTTTTTTTTTTGTCCATTATACCAGTTTTCTTTTAACGACTACCTGATTTTTTACTGTGCATTTTTTTTATCTTTATATTGCTGCTGACATCTTTTGTTTGTTTTTTTACTACACTTTTCTTTCATCCGTTATCAACCTCGTTTGTATTCTGGTTTAATTTTAGTGTTTCAAAAATCATTTATAAATCATCGAAATTGTGAGATCACGTTTGCTCATTTGCTGGACAAGTGAATTATAATCAATACATGGAATTTCTCATTGTGGTAAGAGAAAAAAGGGGGGTAAGTGCTAATGGTGGATAAATAAAGTCGTCATTAAAAAAAAAAAAGAAAAGATGACGGATTTCTTTCAGTTAATATTATTAAGCACTAATAAACGATTTGAGTGAACGTCTAGGTTGAAAAATACACTTTGTGTTTTCAATAATTTATCAAATATATTGGTTAAACTTGAAATAATGGATAAGCGACGTTGGGTCATATTGTCTCATTCTCCTGACAAAAAGATCTTTTAAACTTGTGTTTTTCCTATTGTAATATTTGTATTCCTGTCCAAGCATATTTTTCAATAGAAAATTTATGAGATTTTTTGTTGATGAAATCTCGTTTTTGTGATGGTACATTCATTAAAATTTAAATATACTTGTTTGTTGCAAAAAAAATGTAAAAACTAATTTTATATGCATTTTGCACATCTTTACTAATCATTGCTTTTATAGATCAAGCGAAATTCAATCAGAAGATTCAAAAAGGTATGAATTATATATATATATATATATATATATATATATATATATATATATATATATATATATATATATATATATATATATAAAAAGAAATCATTAAGTTAATGAATAGACAACAATACATTAATTTCATTAATATAATTGTTTATCGTGAGGTTAAGAGGGCGTAAGCCATTAAAAATGTTTTATTTACGATAAAAAACATAAAAAGATTTTTAGGTGAATCTTAAAACAGTCGTAAGAGCGAGAAACACAATAAACAGATGTGAAAACCCCAAGGGATTAATTCGTTTTTAAATCCCGGCGTTTGAAAGAGAATGGAAAAGACATGGTGCCCTAATATAACTGTCACAAATGAAAGAGCCCCAGCAATTCATGGCTTTTCTTCACTCAAGCATTTCCAACACTACGGCTAAATTACTCTTTCCATTATCACCCGGTTCAAAAGGTTTTTTTTTTGTTTTGTTTTTTATATCATTCGGAGCTTTCGATCGTATCCAGATTCTAACCCACTTCTTTGTTATCCGATTCTTTTGATGCTTATGGTTGGATAAAAATCCCCTCAAAAATTTAGTACGGCACTCAAAGCAGTCTTTTGAAATATACTTTCAATTCCGTTCTATTGACGTTTTAGACCGGGAACAGAGAACAAAAAACGTGGCTGAAATCAAGGAAATTGCTGATCGTTTGGCCGAAAGTACTCTCACCATACGCTGGAAATATGAACGTCTGCCAACCTAGATCGGTTGCTATCAAATTTTTTATGTTAAAGAATTCGTTAAAAATATTCGTCACTTTTTTTTTTTTTTTTAATATTTTTCTCAGTAACTCGCTTCCAGGATATTTTAGGTAAGACAGAGACATTAACAATTTTAAAGAAAGTTAAATTTTATTCAAGTTTGATAGGTAATGTTTTTTTTTTTTAATTCGGAACAGCTAATGAGATACAGGACCGTAAGTGTCTGTAAACTGCCAAAAAAAAAGAAAAAAGTTAAAAATTTAGTGGATTGGCCTTAATAACTATTTTGTACTGTTGTTTATTGGAAAATGCATCATAATCAATCTTGTAGAGAATTAAATTTCCTGGGGTTAAATTTTACATATTACTGGCTGGCATTGCCTAAACCTATCGGAGAGTGTAGAAAATAAATTTAGAAAGTTATTTTTCTTCGAAATCTGAGGAAAGTAGTAATACCCCTCTTATTTTGTTTATTTGCTTTCAATACAAATGATATGGCTGAGAAGGAAGCGATAAGATCTCCTGGAGTTCAGTTTCGCTACTACATGTTTTTGGTAAAGTTCAGTATGGAGTTCCCTAGGCTGTGTGTTTGGATAAGTACGTGTTTAAAATGATTAATTTTATTTTAACTATGGTAATAATTAAATTACGATTAATTTATGGTGATATGC
Organism: Rhaphigaster nebulosa; assembly: GCA_948150685.1. NCBI lineage: Eukaryota > Metazoa > Arthropoda > Insecta > Hemiptera > Pentatomidae > Rhaphigaster > Rhaphigaster nebulosa. Next base: position 101,865,380 of record OX411309.1, on the reverse strand, counting down.
TATGAATAGATACATATAAAGCTGTTCCTTATTGTTATTCAGTGTTGTGGATAGTAAGTATTGCGCAATAAAAAATAGAGTATCCCTATTATTTTACTAAAAAGTAAATTTTAAACAAAATTTAAATTGAATATGGGATTAAAAGTGGTTCCATTCTTCCTAAATTTAAATTGATTAATATTATTATGTACAAACTGTAAATTAATATCAATAAAAAAAAATTTTAAAAATATATATGAGCAAAGTTTCTCCTCGTTTTAATCAGTTGATTATTTGTTTGCTTAAATAGTTGCATTTTTTTTTTTTTTATCGCTTGTGTTGTTATTTAAATCTTCAAGTATCCCATATTTCATAAAAAAGATACGCGAAATTGCATGTGTACAGAAAAAGTTCTCTTGTTTTTAAGATCAAGTGCACAAAATTTAATCCAACTCGAAAAACTTTGTATAAACAATAGCCCGTCAGAGGTGCCCAACCCAAGGCACGCGGCAGGCCAGTAGGTATTTAAATTTTTCAATAATGTAACGTTCTGAAAGGCTGAAATAACTTCGAGTTGATGATAATTAAGGAGTAGCAAATAGGTTTTACATGATTACTAACATACATTTTTGTTTGGATAAATAATAATCATTTACACTTTTTATTATGTTGGTTTTATTCTCAAAATTTAAAAAAAATAAGGAAAAAATATACAATATTAAAAAACAATATTATATAGAAATGATTATTGCAAATGTGGCGGGGACCGGGTAGGAAAGGGGGGAGCTATGGTTGTGACACGCCTCAACATAGGGAACCCTTGGTAAAAAGTTTGGGCATCCCTGACTTATGTAATTAGTAGAAAAGGAACGAAATCATCGAGATCGAAGAAATGAATGGATATGCAACGATTCGTAATGTTACAATCAAGTAGTTTAATTTATAAGTTATTTTATTGCAAAAAAATATAACGTTAGGATAACTACGTCATAAATATTGTGACCGTAATTATATACTTCATGAAATTTAAGAATTTATCTTGCTACCAAAAATATAAAATAACTACAAATGAAAAAAAAAAATCTTTACAATAATCTTGCATGTCAAGAGGAAAACTAGTTACAATTTCTTGGTGAGAACAGGAGGAAATTCAAAGAAACACAAACATAATTCTATGAAGATATGTTGAATATTACAAAAAGCTGGACTCTAGTCAAGGCACTTCTTGGAATCGAACATTTTCCAGGGAAAGGAGGGGACCTAATTGGAAGATTACGAATATGATGCTTTTAGATGATGTTTTGATGAAATCAAAAAGATGAGCATTTAAATTTTAATTTTAAGACATGAAAAGGCATTTATTATGAAATGAAAACATTTTTTTATTTACAAAAAGATTGAGTCTGGTGAATAATATTCCAGTTATAATACAATAATCATTAATATGTTTTTGTCAACAGCAACAAATATCGAAACTCATACTTAATGCTAAACTAAATTAGTTCATTAGAAACAACAATTTTTTTAACAGTTTTAATATTTCTTGGTCACACGTACATTTTTTTTTTTTTTTTTTGACCTTCGTTAATGTTCTCAAACAACGAAGTCATAAAATATTTATTCGAAACGGGAATACCCTAACCAGCCAACAAAAACTTGGACGCAAATGGTGAGCATCCCTTGAAATTCAACAAAAACTCATGCTTTTCTCTAAACCAGACCATTAATATTTGAACGATATGAATTCGGAGAAGAACAAGCGGGACGAAAAAATTGCTGAACATATTTTACAAAAATTTTAATTTAACATTAATGAACAAAATATAATTAAAACTTAATTATAATTGTATTAGTAACAAAATTGCTCAACTATTTTATTATTTTTAGGAACTGTCATTTTCAAGCCATATCAACATTTTATACTCACAATCAGTAAATACGCCTTTTTCTAGTTCTATATTATGTACCATATACTATATGGTAATATATGTTTTTTCCGAAAGTAATTTATGATTTTTTAAACGTTATATCTGAGTTTGATTTATTTTTAACAGCGTTATTTTAGGACACCAGCAGATGTTAAGATATTCTCCTGGAGTGAGACTAAAGTATACAAATTAATCTAAAGCCCTAATTTCAACATCTAATGTCCTCTAGAATTTCGAATTTCACACTTTTGTTTATTATTGTAAAAGTATTACAATGAGAAGAATTAAGCTATAAGTGAATAGAATATTTTTATAAAGAAACCTTCGGATTTATTGATTAGAGCAAATATTTTTTTAGATGTATTCTTAAAAAATCACAAGAAAAATATGAATAAATATGCTAAACACAAAATAAACAAAAATGTATGCACAGAAATTATCAATAATTAGTAACACCCAAATGACCTGTATTGTATTTGAGGTAGTAAGAAGGGATTAATTTCATCATCAAATTATAGAGCTATGATTGGGAAGAGAGATTATAGGTTATTAGGACTTATGATTTGTTTCAATAGGATTGGTATAAGTTAGCGACTATTTCTGCTATTAAGGAAATAATTTAATAGCTGAAATAGAATGTTGCATTGAGCATCTTAAGAAGAGTTTTGGGCGGAATATGATAAGGTTGAATGAGCCCTTTAGCCCAATAACATATTTTTGAAACATAAAAATTGCGTAAAAATTTAATTCGACATGTATTTGATTTGATTTAAAGTTCGATTATACACATTCCTAGACGGTACTAAACACATACGAATACTAGAAACTCTTACAGTAAATATTATATGTACTATAAATAGTATAACTGAAAATGATTCGGGATATTTATGCAGCGGTCCGAACTAGTACATAAGAAATTTGTCTAAAAGCAAACATATTCTCATGATTTTTAAAACGTTAACACATGCTTGCACCTTTTTGACCTCCAAGTGTTAAATTATGAACATTCAAATTTGAGTGAATTATTCTCCACAGGCAATGTCATTAAGATACCTAGGAAAAAGAAGTCTGATCGTAGCATAATTCAAAAAGGAAAATAAAAATAAATGGGATGGGCTTTGCTGATGAGACAAGCAGGTCAGAAAAACTTCAGTGAAGACGTAAAACTAAATTACGCACAAAAGATGTTCCAGCGTTCCTACAGAAAGCTTGAGATATTCTAAGAAGATGAATTAATATTCCCTATTGCAAGTTATTTCTATTTTAACCAGATTTTTTTGTGTCAATAATAAGTTTACAAAAATCTATATTTGTTCCCAATTTAGTTTTATCGTACTATTTTTCTGTTTTCCTGATTTTGTTTGGAGAGCAGTTCAGAATTTTTATCAATTTGGGCCAGATGTAATAGAAATCTTAATTTAAAATTTAATATCTCCCCACAATATTTTTTTCTGTCTAAGGCATTCAAAGACAACACAGTCCTAACTCATTTTTGCCGTAGCACGTTTCGGAATTAAGTAATTTTAAATAAAATTATGATAGATCAACATTTGATTATTTAAAAAATTATTAAATGTTTAATAATATTGTGAGATGCACAATATAATGAGATATAGTGAATATAATAACCCCAATATCATTACCACCACACAGAGTTTTAATCACGAATAAAAAATAATTATAAATATTATTGTAACAGAAATCCATTAAGTATGCACTTCGTTTTAAATTTATATAAATGATAGAAAAGAAATATAATTCTAAAATGGAAAATACCATTATGATAATTTCTAAAGTAAAAAAAAAAAAAAAACACAAAATATAGATTATTCTAAAATGGAAAACACCATTGCGTCCAAATTTATTTAGTGAAAAAACACATCTAATAAATAAAACATAATTTGATTCCATTCAGCGTTAATTATATTTGAGTGCGGAATTAAAATAGTTTACTATATATAATATGCAAATCTTAAGTAGGAGCAAATTTAACCCAGAGTATATCTAATGGACTTTCGATTAGTTTATGGGATTATTGTTTATTTAGAGCTTTTTAAAATTATTAATAATGTGACTGTTTTGGCTGTTAACTAAACTAATTATTTTCTATTTAAGGGATGGCTGAAACAGGGTAAGAGATCGGCGTGAATAATCTTCCCGAAAAAAGAAATAAGAGCCTTTCGCCATTATTCCGGGTCTTTCCGTTAAATCCATTAAAATGAGATTTTGCTTTCTCTTCAATAAGCTACACAAAAGGACTTTCTAAATAAATGCCCCCTTGGATAATTCTTTTTCCATCGATTAGGCCCAAATCCAAATTAACATTTTATTCTGTTTACAATTCATTTTCAGAATTATTTTTTGCTTGGAGGTTTCATCATTAGTGCTGTTTATACAATCCTAAATCTGCTATAAATTTAAATTTCAATACACGCCAGCAAATACCTATGATGCATCAAAAGTAAATCGCCGCAATAAATTTTACAGTTCAGTTACAGACAGTGCTAGTAGCTCAATAGGTAAGGCATTAGACTCATAACTTCCGAGCCTGCGTTCGAGTCCAGCTGTGATAGAAAATTGTATATCAGAAACTATAATCTGTCCTTGGATAGATAGTTTCTGAGAACGAAATACCCTGATAGGTACCTGGTCCTTAATTAGGGCGCGGAGAGGGAAACCAAGCGGTTGATCGTGAATGCTAATCATCGCCAATCGTGAATGCAAATATCGCCTCCTTTTATAACTGTTGCAAAACGGAAGAGAAGTATATTTTAATGTTAAGGTATAAAAAGGAAACTCTTCCCAAATCCGATTTTAGGCTTAAGTATCACACGACCTAAACCAATAAGTTATCTTAAAAGTAAACTTTTTAATTCCTCCATTTTTCTTGGAACACGAAAGACAAAATATTTTTTATTTGCATTGCATAAAAGGAGGTTAAAAATGAATTAGTCCCACAACCTCCTTCCAGCCGTACACGAAGGCTTCATATTTTACTGACTAGCTGATGCAAAATATTTTCTTGGATTACGTAGAGTGCGGTTTCTCTCATCATTTTAGTCCTTATTGTCTGAAGTATAGTGCAGTTCGTTCGACGCTAATGTCATATCCGTCTTACATTAATGGGTTAATGTCCTTCCAGGAAGTCCCTATGCCCCGTAACTAATTGCAACATACTCCAGTACGGAACACACTAGGGTTTCTTCATTGATTCCTTAACGATGATCTCATCCTAAGACTTCATCTTTTGGTATCGCAGATCGTTTCGGTATATCCTGGCCTTCTCCTTGTACTTGCTTCGAAGTGCAGTGTCCAGTTTGTCCCAGCTCTCTTCTATTCTTCAGCAATCGATTTCCTCTGCAACGTTAAACAAAAGGTATCCCTATCTTTTATGTGGATTGTGCAACCCTTATAGATGCCATGGGAATATTCACCAATATCTCTTGCCGCTTAGTAAGGGTAAGTGCATCACAGTCAGCCGTAATCAACGGGAGGACCATCATTCATATCATATACATGAGATTTCACAGTATGTCTAGATTTTAATTTTTTTCTGAACAACTAGCAGCATCTATCGCCGTCCTGTATTCTGGCGTTGTTATCCTCTTTTGTTATCTTTAATAACAATTGTACCGAAATACTTGACGTTTCCGTTTAGTTTATAACTTTATCCACTTCTATTTTGTTTTGCACTAGTTAATTTAAGATCCCTTGCATCCTTAAATGAGTTTATCAGTGAATTTTCCATCCTTCCTGAAGTGTACTCGTCGTTAGTATATGCGATGTGTTGTATCATATTGTTATTGCAACATCTTTCTGTCCACATATAAATTAACCTCATGATCATTTTCAGCGCCAAATTAAATGATACTGAGAATCGGGAGGGGAGCTATTTCATCGGTGAGGCGAGCCTTCGATGTTCTGTCTTCAAAAATTTTTGGACTTTAATATGCCAGTTGGTAGTATATGAAGAGCTGGTGTAGATAAAAACATTGTTTATCCAGTTAATTTAGCATTAAACATTATTACTTTTATCATAAATCTTCAATATGCAAAATGCACAAATGCAAAACATCATTAAACATTGACAGAAATGACTGTAACTGTAACTCAATGACTGTCCTAATTACATGCAAAATTCAATAAATCGATGGCTGACTTCACACTAACTACATAGAAACTAAACTTTACGAAACATACAATTAAAGGTTCTCTCTTTTAGGAAAATTACAATTTTTCAATTGTTTTTTGGTTGAACAGATTTAGGTAGAAGATGTTTTGTTAAATTTAATTTAGGAAATAATTTTCAAATAATATTGAAACATATTGGAAAATATCGCTGGTTTCAGAAAAAAATGAGTACTTAACGCCAATGAGAACTGTCTTCTGCATTCAGCACTTTTATGTTTCAAAAAAATATATATGAAAATGGTACTTGTTTTGATGGCAAGAACATTTACATTCGTTTGCTAAATATATTTTTTGTGAAAAATACTACAATAAACAAAAACAAAATTTTATTGGCACATAAGCGTTAGTTTTTTATTATAAATATAAAATCAATTATTACTACTCTTCCTCATGCAATGCAACGTTACATTCATTTGGATTCAATATTTTCATAAAATCTTTGTAGTCCTCGGAGATTATTTTTAATTTCAATAAGCATAACAAATATTTTTTTTTGTCATTTGATATCGGTAACATGTGATTGTAATTTTGATTTATTACAAGAGAATATTCAAATTGGCTTTATGGTTTCCGTCCAGAACACTTTTTTTGTAAAACGCCGATAACTTGAAATTCTTCGTCGTACAAGTTGTATTTATGGGTATGGAGTATGTATGTAGGGATTTCATTTGGGTTGTTCTTTGAAAATCTTAGCCATTTTATTTGTATCCAACTGACAATACTGCCATCAGCCCTTTTCGAATTGTTAAGCAAACAAGTTTCAGCAAGCTTTTTTAAGTCATAAAAGTGATTGTAGTTTAAGGTTTTTACAATGTAAAGCCTAGGATTTTTTCTAGCTGTTGTGATTAAAAGAGACCATTCACGAGGCGTATAGAGCTTTTTATATTTGCAGGCTCTCTTAATAGTTTCCATAAATTTTAAATCGATTATCTTGAGATTTTCAATATGGGTGACAGCGTTCATCATGGCAGCTGCAACCATTTTGTTGTGGTTCTGGCTCCCACAAGTATCACTAAAAATTGACACGTGATTAACGGATTTAGGCAAACTTGAGAGATATTTTAGCAGGCATGTGCCAATTTCCGAACTCCCTTTGTCCCCACATGTTTCATCCCACACATAGCAATTACCGTCTTTACTAAAATTTTTATAAATGGTGAAGTTATATGCATTTACTTTTCTTATTAATAAGAAAAAATATTTGATTATCACCACCAAAGGGGAGACTGAGGATTGCCTGTAAATCAAATGAAATGCTTCTGAAAGTTTCTTCCTTATTTTCTAAGGCTATTTTCTTGTCTTCTTCTTTTCCAAAGAATCATCAACTCTTTTTCTCTGATTTTGCCATTCTACATCAGTATTGCGTCCTTGTGTGGAGGTATTGTTGCAGAGATAGCATTGATCTTTTTTAGGTAAGAAAAAGTTTAATGGTAGGTCGTAATCATGAAAACATTGTAAATTTTAATGGACACAGGTTTTGATGAGAGTTCCTTGCAATGGCCAACATAAAGTTCATTCTTTTTTGGCTTGGAAAGACCACCGCAGAGAGAATCAATCAAATTTCATAAAACATATTTCCAATATTCCCACTTGATTTACAAGTGATAATAGCTTTGTTTAGGGCTCCTCGAGGCTTTTTCATTTCCTATGGATTATTGTCTGAGGCTCTGGACCCTAAAGCCCAACAATTTCAATTTAGAATCAAACAAATTTACAGACTTCATTGAATAGGTGTGGCTTATTGATGATTGCTTGAGAAATGAAAACCAAAAAAAAATTCTAAGCGGATTAGCATCGTAAGAATTGGAAAACAGTGTAAGCTGGTGGCACCAAGTAACTAATAAGATATAGGTATAGTGTAGAATAACTTTTAAATATAAATGTTTATTTGGCTGTTTCTGAATTATTTTTTTTTACTGATAATAATGATATTTAATCTTTTTGAATAGTAATTATTGGACAATATGGAAATTTATTTATTGTATAATGTTTATTAAGGATTTTTTATACAGTTATTGCTGACAAAATGTTTGCACATTATGTTTTTAGACTTGAAAATGGACTAGTTTTGACTTTAATGCAATTAATAAAGAAGAAAAAGAAGTTTGAAAGATTATAATTTTCCCTGAAACTTAGCATCCTGATAAGCTATAAAAACCTTTCGTCGCAGTAAGCAGCGCTTTAAAATTAATAATCCAGAGATTTATTTTTGCCAATAAAAACGATGCTTCATGCACATGAGAAACCATTACTCAGCGTTATCTCTCCTAACTGAATATCAATCAAATGGGCCAAGACAGGAATTCTCCTATACAACTCCTTTTTCGCTCTACAGTGATTTCAATTATATTCTCTCATAGTGATTGTGCATTTTAAATTATTTATTATTATTTAATGTAAGCTGAGTGTCATTTACGTTAAGTATTGTAGGCTAAAGCGAGCAGGTTATGAGACGAACGAGTGACAATATGCATAAGAACTTACAGGCAGAATTTCCTGAGGATTCAAGATAAAAGGAAAACGGCTTAAATAGGGAGATAGATTAACATCAGATAGATTGGAAGAAGAAGAAAATTAATAATCGTATTATTATTAGTTGTACTACTAGAAGTGTATGTACATTTATTTAACACACATTTCACATAATACAGATCAAAAGAGTAAAGTGACAAAATGAGACTATAGAACTATCTTGACTTCATGGAGATCATAAGGACATATTGTTTTCAGGCATGAGGAGGATTATTAGGAGCTAATAAGAAAACAGGATAAAGAACGTTATAAATGGTTCAAGCTTGGAGCTTGTAACATAATATAGGCATCCATATTGAACCAATTCTGTAAAATAGAGCGAGCATATTAGGTCATACGTCAATAATTTTGTGGGTGACGTTTAAAAGACGATAATGGATTTCATGAAGGATTTTGGATTCAGGATGAATTTTATGATTTCATTAAGTCCAATAGTGTAAACAAAATGCGCCATGAATAATATGAAGCAGGTGCGCTATCTAAAAAAATTGGATGCATTTGTTGCGTTTGGCAAGAAAATGCTGAAATAAATAGAATTATATATTTTTTACTTTTCTGTTCCATTTTATTTTTTATTTCAATGTATATTTCAAGAGATTTACTATGATCAAATAAATGCCAAATTTATTTTACTGAGTAGTACAAATACTTTATAATCTAAAAACAATCGTAATATTAACGATAAGTATAACTATAGAATTATTAGTGATTAAATCACAGGAATTAAGACAGGATTGTTGTATGATTAGTATGAAGCACTAAAGTTAGCCTTATATATATATATATATATATATATATATATATATATATATATATATATATATATATATATATATATATATATATATATATATATATGAATCGCAACATTTTTAAAGTGCTTTTCACCAATTATTTGTGGTAAATAGTTACCTTAGTTACCTAGGTAGTTACCTTCATTATCGTTTTCTATTTTCTATTCTTAAAAATATGATAAAAATTGGACTAACTTTCAGAAATAGAATATGGTACAGGACATGGTTGGGAAAATTAAGGATAGAAACATTCATACAACAATAAATACAAACAATAATAGCCACTATGGAGTATGTTATAATATATTAAATAAAGCTATTTACAATCAATTTAAAATATGTAACCTTCATCAGACGCAAGAATTTACTTCCTAATGTATTTGTCAATAATTTGTTTTATTTCAGAGGAATCTAAAAGAAAATTAGAACAAGTAACTTATGACATAATCATAATTATAAATGAAATCCAAGAACCATTTTATCATACATGAAATACGCTGAAAAAAAAATTGAATATTCCTATACACTTTGATATTCTGCTTTCAACATGAAGCTGTTTCACAATAATTATCGCTAAATAAATATAAAAATATGATACATAGACATATATATATGTTTAATCAAACGATTTCTGAGATATTACATGAAAGTAAAAATAAGCAATAATGATGGTGTACTTACAATTAGTATTAACAATACTCAATCACACACAATCAATAAGCCGGTACTATTACCAGTGATTTGTTATCAGTATAAAATAAAAATATGTTTCTTAATATCTATTCTTCTTAAAGGGTCAGTTATCGATAAAAATAATAATATTTTTTTGTTTCTGAAATGTGGCATTATAAACGGGAAGGATAAATCCATATTATTAATACTTTTATGCTCCTTGAAATTGAACATCCTCAAGATAGGCCGATTTAAAAATTAAAAGACTACAAAAAAAAACTCTTATTTGAAATCATAAGTTTTTTTTCATAAGCTAAGCATTAACTCTCGATGATTTTACAGAACAGGTAATATACAATAAACGCAATAACAATAATAATTAGAGTAATATTATGATTAGGCAAGCATCATAAAAAATTAATAGATCAGAATACTAACGTATTAATAATTTAATTTTAATAATAGTCTTCTTTTGTACCGAAAGTATTTACTCGACTTAAGCAGATACAGGAATAAGTTTAAGAAAGGTTTTCTGAGATAGAAAATGGATGAATGGATGTAAGCTTTAAGCTCACGTAAATAAAAGTGTTTGATAGCACAGCCATTAGGGTATATATTTATATTTATTTAGCAGGGGATCGTCCTAAACTCCCAGGATTCCATTTAATAAGACTAGTGAAAATCACGAAAGCTTTTTGTTTGATTTTTTAATTCAAAAACAAAAACTTGCTTTTGAATATCAACTTCGAAAAAAATATATTGATTTCGGTAGAATTAGAGATGCAATTTTATTTTATTATTAAATTACGATGTGTGGATCTGTGCATACTGTTCATATATTAATGCAATTATCTAGCATATAAATTCATCGCCTTGTCTACTATAAATTATCGAATGTGAAAAAACGAATTTTTTACATTCGATACTTTACATTAGGCATTACGCTATATTTCCTTAATAAATCTTATTCCCACTTTCCAAAACATTTTATATTATAACTGGTCTGGATTCGTAAATGAACACACAAATCTTATTATCTAATTTTGTATAAGAGCAGTTCAAATTAAAATTTTATCAGTGAGATATTTCATTATAGTTTAGATACTTTCATCAATATAATTTAACTATAAATATATATATTTAACTTTAGTAGTAAAATAAGTTGGGTATAACTTCTTTCAACGATAGTTTGTCAAGAGGCCATGGTATATCTGTTGCGCCAGATGAATTCAATATCGTCACAACTTTGAAGCCATATGTTTAGGAATACCTTTATTTTACACTTCATTCAACATTTCAAGTTAAGATTTAAAGAAAAATTATTTTAAACAATTTGCAACAAAAATATTTTAATGGATAGATTCTTTTGACCACAGCAGGCATGTATTTGAACATTGTATTCAAAATTAAACAAATTATGTATTTTTTTAAAGTCCTGGTTAATTATTGCTTAGACAATTCAGCTAACTTTGTGCTCTCAGTTTGCAATTATAAAATTAATCATAATTGGGTTTTTGTTTTTGGCAATATTGGAATATCGATAATTTTTTTTTTTTATAATCAGTTTATAATGATTTTTAAGGAGTAATTTAAATTTATGCTAATTGGCTGGGCTATGTTATTAAAATTGGATATACCAAAATCTTTTTATTAAACTAGGATTAGAAATGCTCAATAATTTTAAAATATGAAAATGTGTCTCTTATTGTGTATAACTCATTGTTTTTAGGGGCAATTTAATCCATTTTAGAAGAACTTGTTCTGTAATTAATAATTCACCATTAACTTGCACCATAATTTTTCGTTTGTTTATCTCAGCCTAATTAAATGTTTTATAAGAAAATGTTTTTAGTAAATTTGGAAATTAAAAATTTATATCAAATTAATTTGTAAAAAAATTGACACGAGAAAATCAAGGTAAAAATAAAAAGCGCCTCTTTTAAATCAATTACATACCGATAATTTTTTAGTTACTCCATATCAGAATTAAATAATATTATTTTAAGCATTGTTAAAATATTTAAAACAAAAGTAAAAATCAAATACTACTTTAACTATCTCGATTCCAATTTTAATTAAATTATATTTTTAAAGATAATTCTATTATACTTATCTAAGTCTGAACGATTTATAAAAGGTTTCATCAGAAACTGGAAACTGGTAGGCACCACTCAATAAATAAGCAACCAGAAACAAAAGTAATTAGAAATTTCTATTAAAGTCGAGTTACATCTGTTACAAAATAATAGGACAGTTAGACTTTAAAATAAAAATAACAAAAAATGGAACCTTAACTGATTTGTAAAAAAACAATAGACTAATCTCTAAATTAATGAGCTTATAAAAGGTATCTCGTGTCTTAATTAGGGTATTCCATTGGGATTAATTTTTTGCTTAGGGGGTCCCATATGTTAGAGCTTTAATGCCACATTTCAGGGGAACGAAGAAAGAGAAATATTACTACCGCTAACTGACCCATTAAAATGAATGTCTTAAAAAGTAAACTTTTATTCAGTTAACACTTTACCGGCAATAATTAAATGACAATATATTTATTGCGTTTGATTAAGTGAAAGCAAGTGGAAATGATGTATAATATTGTTAGTAATAGTCGTATGTACACCCATTATTATAGCTTACTTTTATGTGATCGTAAAAATATATAGTTTTTATGGTTTATATTTTAAACTTGTTTGTTTAGTGATTATTATTGTTAAACAGGTTTATGTTAAAAAAAATAAAATAATAAATGTCCAAACTTAAGTTTTTTTCACAACTTTGTCTCATTTAAAAGTTTAGCTTGTTCGGGAAAAATATAGGATTTTTTTCAGGGTTGACTTGCCATCAATTTATTAAGTGTAAAATGATGGTCCTGATTTATTTGTAGTCGCTCCAACTTGATTACAAGTTGGGTGGCTCTCAAAGGACCAATTACATTTAAACTCTAATGGGCAGAAAATGCGTGAAGCAAATTAATTTTATATATTTATTTTATTGCCTCTAGCCATTAAGACCCAAAACTAATTATTGTACGTTAGGTACTTAGTAAGTCAAGGTAAAGTTTTTTATTGTATACGAATTACACTTATTCAAAAACATATTAATTTTTAATAAGAATCATATTAATACTTTTAATTTGATAATCTAATTAATTTTTACGGAATATATACTATCTTCTAGATATATTTCGCAATTTTATATTTTCCAATTCCTTCATGTTTGCTTAGGAATACTAGATCATAAAATTTCGTGAATCACGCCCATCTTTTGAGCTACAATTTTGGATTATAATAAGTTATTAATATTTCACAATGAACAAACATAAATTAATTTTAATATTTATTTTTGTAGCTGTTTAATAATTTACCTATCTTACTGCGATTATGTTCCTCTCATATATACTTTTTATTATTATTCAATGGCTTATTATAATATTGAATTGTAATATGAATTTGACAACATTACCATAACCATAAACAGAATAAAATTACTATTATTTACTTGTTATTATGTATAAGCAATATTAATGTAAAAAAGTTTCCATGAATTCGCATTATTACAAATTCCGTTATGAATAATATTTTAGTTAATAGTAATGGTATGGATATTTAAAGATAAAGACGGTATCTAGACATACATAGAATACACACATAGAATGATTGATAATATGAGCCAATAATTTCCTCTGATATACAGAGTGTCCCAGGAGGAAATGAGGAAATAATTAAGAGAACGATATTCCATAAAAAATGCAGTTCAGTGCCGCCAACCGCGCCTTCTTATCTCAATCCGTTTTCCAGATATGAGTTTTTTTAATGTTTTTCACAGAAAACCAAGTTTTTTCCAACAAAGTTTCTAATTCCTCTACTGTAACTGAATATTTCCCAAATTTTGTCACTATTTTTGGAATATCTGATGAAACTCCTATAAGATAGAAACCAGTTTGTAGAAAAACTGGATAGAAAATCGCTTCATCAGGCGATCATAGCAGCCTAAGCAAAGTAAAATATTACTAACGAATAATTTTCAGAAATACTCTGTTGAATCTTACGGAATGAATTTTATAGCTACAACCTCACAGAATTAAAAAAAACTGCTTCATTATATCAACTTATACACCCGTTTTTGCGAAGCAAGTTTAATTTTGAAGAGATAATGTGGCTGGGAGGTCAACAAATGCTAGACACCTACAACAATACCAATACCGAACACTTTTTGTCCTGGTTTATCCATCTGGCACCTTGCTTTTTCTCCCAATTTTTTTCTAAATTGTGCTACTACTGCAATCATAGTTATTTCGTCTTGAATGGTATTTATTGTTTGTCATTTTTTTTTTTTTTTTTTTTTTTTTAATGGTTGAAGGTGGTTGTTATTGCCATGCAGTGAATGCACAACCATTGAAGTTTGTTCACTTCATTTTAAATACTACTAACTACAAAATTGTGATAACCACCTTCACTCCATAAAGAAATATATTAAAAATATATAAAAAGTAAAATTGTCGGACAAACAACAGAAACCATTCAAAACGAAAATACTGTGTTTGCACTTGTAATCCACTATAGAAAATTTTTTGAAGAAAAAACCAAAGTACGAAATAACAAAACGAGGACAAAAAAAAATACTATGTAATCCTATTGTTGTAGATATCTAACATTTGTTGACATTCCAATTTCAATATCTCTTCGAAATTAGACCAGCTTCGCAAAGTTGGGTATGTATTTGGAAAGCTAATGAAATGTTCCGACTTTTTTTTGATTCCACAAGATTGTAACTCAATAATTTATTGCGTGAGAGTCTGCCAAGTATTTCTGAAAATAATTCGTTTTTACTTATTCACTTATCATCTGTAGAAACATTTTCATAAAATTGGTTCCTATCTAATAGAAATTTCATCGCAGATTTTAAAAAATGGTGACAAAAGATGATAAAGGTTAGTTACAGGTTAGGTTGTTATGATATAGGTTATGATGCAGGTTATGATAAGGTTTGGTTCAGTTATAGTAGAGAAATTTGGACGTTTTTTGGAAAAACGTGGTTTTCTTGGAAATCCATTAAAAAACCATGCCTCAAAAATTGATCGAGATAAGAAGGTGTGATTGGTGTCACTGAACTAGGTTTTTGGTAGACTATCCTTCCTATAATTACAGATATTTTCTCCTGGGACACCCTATAAACATAATTGCGATAAAAAATGTGTATTACAACAAAGCTATTTTAACTATATTTTTTTAGTTAGCAAAAATTAAGGTTTCTTGTTGATTAAGAAACATCGGTACTTATTTTAAAATATTATTATATTTCTGAAGATGTGGAGGGACGTATATACCAAAAGGTCAAGAATTAATATTTATATAAAGCATACATTTATGGTAAGGAATGTAATACGAAGCAGTTGGAAGCCTTGCTTCCTTGATTGGTAAACATACCTATTAGAAAATTATATAATTTTCTTTAGTAGACATTATTTTTAAAAATAGAAGGGCAATTTTTGCGTTTTTGTGAGGAATGTAAACAAATTTTTCGATGCCGCTAGCTTAGCCAAACGGCTTATCGCATTATTTGATAAGTCCTAAAAACCGAGGCCCTTGTTAAAATGTTTGCATTCGGCCTGGCAGTTTGTGAGATAATCACCAGGAGCTTTATCGACAGTTTGCACAAGGCTTGATTGATAGATTAAGGTCAAATTTTTTCTCATATTTTGATTCGGTTTCTAAGGCTCCTTCATTAAATCTTTTATTTCCGTCTCAGACTATCTATTCAGCAATTTTTTTCCAAAATAATGAATATATTTCTAAAAAATCTATACCTCTCATTAGTAGTATCTAAGACGCATTATTGATTATACCACACTGTATCATGCTATCGATATTAACTATTAATTAATTAGTTAAAAAAGTTTTCTTCATATAATACATAGGTGTCACTAATTCAAATACAAAGCGTAATTTATAGATTATTAATTAAAAACCCTTAAAAAGTCGGAATTCACTTACTCAAAAAATTGTCCCAACTAACGTAATTCATACCTTCTTTGAGAGCGATGTTCTAATCGAATGAAATTTATTAATTCTTTTTAAAATATGACCAACAGCGTATTAAGACTTCACAACAATACTTCATTACAACCAACAAATATGTCACTAATTATTGAATAACATGTAATGTTGCCGTTAGAGGTGAAAAGGACTATTATCTAACATTCAAAAATTAGAATGCATCATTGATTGAAATGGTTCAGCACCATTTTATGACACCGTAACTTTTCTGAAAGGAGAAAAACGAGGATGAGGAATGATATTTTTTTTTATCGAAATATTGTATCCATACGGTAACATATAGCACCATGGCAGCAAAGTGAGTATCAACATTAAGGCAAAATCAAATTGAAAATTCGATGTTCATGAGATGTAATTGATGGAATAGATTTCCATTAAATGCAAAACAAATTAAAAAATTGACAAAATTTAAAATATCAAATGCATTCAATTTGTACTTCTATTACCGTTTTTTTCTAAACATATTACATACATTCATAATGACATGTTTTTTAAAACTATGCCATGTATCATATTTTCGATTAGCCTCATTTCGTTATAAAACACTGTTTGATCATTGCAAGCTGTTTGGAAAGAATCCATAAATCAGCCGATTTGTTAAATTTGTAATAAATCTCCTAGTTATTTCCTATTGAATGGATTAATTCTTTAATAAAGAATTATCCACCTATTTCTAGAGTAGCACATCATCTAAACGATCATACTATTAAAAAGAATGTTTTCGCGTAATCAAAACAAAATAAATCTTATTTTGCAGCAGGGAAATAAAAAGCACATATTTCGTTACAAAATATTATAAAAACTAATTTCTTTACTTTGTATTTCTGTATCATTAATGAGAAGTCAATTTTCGCAATCTAAATGAGCATCACCAACAAGTAAGGGGAAAAAATGATCTTCCATCAAACCGCATTCTCATCACAGGTAAGTGATTCAAAATGATATTATATCTTTCGTTAAGACTACAAAGTATAACTTAAACGAAAATACTACTAATCGCAAAACATATTAAAATGCTGTTGTAACATAATCAATATTTTGAATAAGTTAAAAATATATATATCCATATGTTTACGTAAAAAAAAAATATATGTATATATAACTAACCATTTTTTATCACATAATAATTAAATGTGTACAAAAGTTTAAAGGTGTTATTAATTTATTTTTAAGGTTAATCAAAATAAATAGATTATTTCGGACAAAAACTAGCCAATTTTTCGTGCATAATTGAAGAAATATGATCAGATTGACTATTTATAGTTACAATATTTGTTTATTATTATTTTCCATAAATAAAAATAATATATTGTCTATAACTCATATTTGAAAAAATAAGAAAAAAATATAAACGCAATGTTATCATACGATTTATATGTGTTACTTATTCTTGGAGCTTATTTACGTAAATCGCAGCAATACTATTTAATATTAGTCTCATACTGTTTATATGCAAATTTCATACTGTTACGAATTAACAATTTTTTTTTTTTATATCAACTTAAATTAATTAATGTTAACATTAATTTGAGTTTGTAAAATCATAATACCCTTTATCTGCCCTGATAAGTTAAAAGGCCCTAACTCCAAATTATTTTTTTAAATGCATTTTTGTATTATAGATACTCGAATTGGTCTAATACACCTTTTTATGACATTACGAAGTCATAAAACTAATTATTTGGAACCAAACATTGGATTTAAGCTTTTCTAATGTCATAAAAAGGTGTAATTTTTAGACCGATTCGGGTACTATACAGAAATGTATTTAGAAAAATAATTTGCAGTTAGGTCATAATCACTCATAGATTCTTAAGTGATATGTTTTTTAATCAAATATATATACATAAAACAAATTATAACCTTTGTTTTATCACTAGTTACTTTTACGAAGATCCGCTTTCTAATTTATGATTTTTATTGGATTAATAATTTAATTTGTTTTAATTTATTAATTAATTTGGGTTAATTTGTTATATATTATTAATTTCATGGTTACTCATATATTTAATAATTTAATAGATGCAGGTACAAATGGGAAGGATTTATGTAATTTTGTTTAAAAAAAAAAAAGGAATATTTTTCCCATATAATAGAAATCAATAAACGGAGTCATGGCCTGATTCCTTTGACACTACAATCAAACTTATTATAGTAATGTATTAATATTTTTTTTTAAAAACTCTTAAATATTATCTTAACTTAGTATTCTTTAATTTAATATTAAATGTATGTAAAGAATTGAAGATTATAACTTAAGAAAAATCGATTGATTATTTTTTAAATTATTGATTGCAACAGGTCATGTAGTAACATTACGGAATAACATAAATTCAAAATCTTAACCGCAAAATTAGTAATTAATTATTTGAATAATCATAAAGAGTAAAGAGTAAGTATGGAGATATATGGATGAATTTCAAAGTTTTTTTGTTCATAGGAGCAAAATACATTTTTTATTTTAATAATCCGATTTTTAAGTGATTTATTTATTGATGTTAATAAGTAGTCTTATTTTTTTTTTCGAAAGGGGGGATAGAATTTGGCATACAAATATTTATCTTTTTTTTTTAACGTAGACCACGGCTGGGCTTTTTCTTTTCTTTTTTTTTTACTATTTAATAATAATTTATTGGTTGAAAATATTTTTTTATTTTTTGATTCTTGGATTTTTTTATTTCATTTAATGTATTTTTTTTTCTTTTAAATATGAAGATTGAAGAAGGTTACAGATTAAGGGAAGAGAGTACTAGTTTACCCTTGAATAAATATCGTAGCGAGAACATTACGGCAGACAGAGGTAGACTCATACAGAAGCAGCTGACCTGGGCATATTAAGCTCTCTGCTGGCCCGAGATCCGGCACTGACTGCCGGCCGAACCGCCGAACGCAGCGCCCGTGTTATGCCGCGGGGGTCGCGCACACTATTCGCCCACTTGTTGGACATTGCATTATTGAAACCCTACAGACCTTAGGGCTTCTATTTTAGGATCAGAGTATTTAAGCTCATTTTCAAAATTCCCTTGTAAACTCAATGAATATAAAAATAAAGAAGAAAATAAAATAAGTTGAC
Source organism: Rhaphigaster nebulosa (assembly GCA_948150685.1). Taxonomy (NCBI): domain Eukaryota; kingdom Metazoa; phylum Arthropoda; class Insecta; order Hemiptera; family Pentatomidae; genus Rhaphigaster; species Rhaphigaster nebulosa. The sequence goes on along the minus strand of OX411309.1, from coordinate 101,846,152 downwards.
GCCTCTTTCATAACTTACGTTACGTATAAAGTAAGGATAATGCGAAGCCACGCGTGTTCTAAGGTAACTGATCTTTGATCCTCAACTGCATTTAGTTTATAAACGAGTGATTTTAGTCTCGGATATTTATACGAAATGTTGTACTCGACGCGCCTGTCAGAATCAAGAAAAAATATATATATATTTTTGCCTTGCACGTTGGTGCTTTACACAATCTGTTTAATTGCTAAAAAATATATAAACATTAAAAAAAAAAAACAATTTCATATTACTTTTCATCAATGAATTTTTAACTGAACGGGGGTTAAGAAACCGCATCAGAGGCGAACGCAGAATTTTTTTCAAGGGGGAGGGGATTTAATTAAAAGAACGCAAGTATTCAGTTAATAATAAGTGTCAATAATTGTCAAATACGTTTTAATGCATTGTTATTTCGAAACTTTGATTTTTTTTTAATACTACGTAAGCACATAGCCGAAAAACTAATAAGAGCTGAACGCATTGAAGGATACCATTGTGCATTATTGTTATTTAATGCATAATTGAATAAACAGTGTTATTGTACTCGCTTAGGCGGCTATTGACGTCGCATTTTGTTCAAGTAGTTTCCTATTAGATACACACTGGAATGTAATAACTGACCACTATTTCAGTGATAACTTTCCGGCCATCATTGATATAAATGGACGGCTATCCCATCTTAACAATAAATCAACATGCATCTACGAAAGTGCAAACTGGCATCATATGTAAACTTTCCTTCTAATCTTCCACATGACGTAGAAGAGTGCTGCGCACTAATTACGGAAAATAGCAGAATGTTTCATCCCCGAAACATCATCCAGGCCAAAACGTCAGCCGCTTCCATGGTTCAATATCGACTGTACAGATGCTCTGAAGAACAAGAGAAAATCCTACAAGGTTTTTAAAAGAAACATGATCCTTCAAAATATCATCGTGTATAAAAAAGTTAATGTTAAATGCAAAAGAGTAATATGTTATCAAAAAACAACTACCTGGCAACTGTATGTTTCTTCTATTAATTCAAATATACCACCTTCGATAGAATGGAAGCTACAGCTACTGAATGGAAGAGAGTACACTCCAGTCAATTTACCTAAATGTCGGAAGACGCATCACCTGTGATGAGCAAATGTTAGCGAACGAGTTTGCAACGTGTTTTCGAACACAGGCAGTTGATACTGGCAATCCTGTATCATCTTTCAAACATGCTGTATCGAAGAGCCAATTTGATTTTACATCTAACAATGAAGAAACAAATAATATGCCTTTCAGTATGAGAGAGTTAAAAATCACACGCACCGAACGAAGAGGTAAATTATCTGCTCTTGATGAACTGACCTACGAAATGATGAAAAACTTATCTACTGAATCATTAAATAAAGTCCTTTATCTGTAAAACAAAATATGGATCCCTTTTTCCCGATTCAGTGGAAGGATTCCATAATTATTCCTGTATTAATAGAAGGTAAGCCTAAAATTGACGTGACCAGTTACCGCCTCATTTCACTTATAAACTACATTTGTAAAATTTTAGAGAGGATGGCGAATAAACGACTCATTTGGATACATGACAAAAAAAATGTACAAGACAATTTGCAGTGTGGTTTTTCGTAATAGACTTTCTATCATAGACAACCTTGTCAGAATAACTATTGAGATTCAAGAGGCACTCGTCGACACTAAGCGGTTATATTCTCCGACAACAAAAATGCTTTAGATACTGTATGGCAATCCAATATCTTCAAACAGCTTCACCAAGGGTGAGTTAATGGAAATCTTGTAAACTTCATCATCGGAACAAGGTTATGGCCGACTTCTGAAAAAAAAGTCGGGAAGCAATGGTGTACCTCAAGGCTCTGCAATAACTGTTTAACACCTGACGTCACTGGTTATTTATTTGCTAATGATTTTCAACAAAGTTTTCAACAAATAAGTCATGCTGTGAACACTTTAGCCTTAACAGAAATACTGGCATTCCACCGCAAATCTCGCTTGTTTACACCGATCATATTCGGTTTTTAGGTCCCCATCTGGATAGTAAGTTAATTTATTATTCACATAGAACAGCTTCAATCTTAATGGAATGAATATACTGAAAAAACCAGGGAACACGAGAAGAGGATCAGACGGGAACACTGTACTCCTCGTTTATGTGACAATAATTCTCGGTAATACAGATAATGGCAGCATCATCTATCCTTCAATTTCTCATTCCATTCCCGAATATATCTTCCTACTGGAGCTTCCAAAACAATTCCAATACACAGTCTTTACATGGAAGCTGGAATCCTATCCTTTTCTTATCGCCACCGTAAGCTCTGTACCAAATATATAATAAAAATTTACACCTAACCAGAATATCCCGTTTACAATCCTATATTTTCAATAGATAATTGCTGACAAATATAGAAGATTGAAAAATTATTCCCACCCACTCTGGTACGAAGTGAGATGGGTTATCTTTGAATTGACACATCAGCTCACTAGACCAGGAAGAAATTGATCGCCGTGGACATACACACACACACACACACACACACACACACACACACACATATATATATATAAGATCTTGAGATACGCGAATTAATAATTACAATGCGATCAGGTGTAAAATCAGTATTCTGTGCACTTATGTTATCTTCTTTGATTAATGAGACGGCCAATATTCGTCATACTTTTCAGTTGCAAGGGAATCGGGCAGCCAATGAAACTATTTAACCGGCCGACTACGAATCGTTTGGTTTAAGTGTGACATGGGATAACCATAATAATTAGGTAATAACAATTAGACAAAATTATTATTATAGTCGTGGTCCATTTTCTTGTCTTTCAGTTTCATTTTCCCTGTTTTTCCATTCGTTCTTCGGTTTTGATCTCTCTTGTCTACACGATTGATCCGGTATGCTGTATGGTTTAGCAACTCGACACAGTTGAGCAGCACTAAAAAAAAAAATTGTTTTTGTTTTCGAACTCTCTCTTTATTTTAACAAAGAATTGTAATGAATGGTGCCACCGACGGTATATCGATAGTCGATAGCCTATATTGAATAGAACAAAAAAAAAAAGATTAAAAGGAGCTAGATGAGAGATCTGCTTGGGTAATAAAAGTTTATAATTGATACAACATTGTGCACCAATAAATAAAGTTTTTTTTTTCTGGCTCATACTATTAATATTCAATCAGTTATGATTATATATTTCCTTCCGAATTTGTAAAATTGTCTTAATGAAGAATCTAAATCAATAAAAATAAGCATGCCTGAAAATATATGTTTGGTCCCAGCTTGATGTAGCAGTGAATTATTTCAAGCAATTACTTGATTGGAGAAGGCGTTTCAGAGTTTGGAAACAGAACCCTGGGTTAGAAGTTGTGAATGGATTCACTCCACTCTCTGGAGAGAAGCATGTACCGCCGAATCTTAAAGCACAGTCATATGGGTTATTGGGAGAAAATGGATGAACAACAGCGAACATTTCATATAAAACATTAAATAAATATATATATATATATATATATATATATATATATATATATATATATATATATATATATATATATAGAGAGAGAGAGAGAGAGAGAGAGAGAGAGAGAATGAGAAAGAGAGAGACAGAGAGATTCGTTGAGGCAGTATATTGGCAATGCGGTTAACGACATAACAGCGATATTATAATAGTGATAGTGGTTCGAGCGAATAAAAACATTTATAGACATGCGATATTGATTTTGATCTTATTCATTTCAGTCGTGAGGATGATACTTAATATTCAATAGTTTCCTTGATATAAATAATTTATTATATAAATGCATACACACAAATGATATACCTATTACATGTGTTTACCACTTCTCTTTACTTTTTTTGTATTTCTTATTTTTGTTTTAACTAACAAGATGAGAGCACGGTGTGTCCGCCGCCGATTTTGATCAACATTTTTTAGGTATTCCTACATTGAAAAAAAGTTGACCCATATCCTTCCGTTTCATCCAATGGGCCTCAGGAGCTGAGAAAAAAAAAATAAAACATGCTGAAAATGCTTTATTTTTTATTGCTTTATTCTACTTAACACATAATTTTCAAAATAGTATTTCACACGAATTGTTGAGGATTTGATTTTACTAATGCAAAACAATTTAAAATTATATATATATATATATATATATATATATATATATATATATATATATATATATATATATATATATATAGGAAGAGGTGGCAATATCATCCCTATCATGCCCTACTATCGAATGTGAAAAATGCGGTTCCATATTCCTCACTTAGAAACGCACTAGTTAAGGCACGCATTGCACGCAGTCTTGAACTCCTGATCCTCAAGTGTTGGCTCCTTGTTTCTTTGGCATTAGATATTCAAGACTTTGCCACAATACGTGCCTCGCCTAATTAGTACTTTTCAAAGTGACAGTTATGAAAATCGCATTTTTTTAACATTTGATAGTTGGCCATGGTAGGGACGATGTGGAACCCAATATTGTTTTTGACTTACCCGTGCAAGAAATTTCAATGGTAATTACTATATTTTTATGTTAGTCCTACACTACCAATTTCCAATTCGCGCTATTCCAACCACCAAATGAGCAAAATTCAATTTTATAAAAATAAAAAAAAAATGACATTGGTGCCTCTGACTTGAGGTGCGGCTAATATGATAGTGTTTCTTTTTCGTCGGTGGATGCGTGACATTTTTGATCAGAATCCCTTTTACGCTTGTAGTATAATATAACTACAAGCGTATAAGGGATTCTGCGCAAAAATGTCACGTCAGAGGCACCAATATAATTTTATATATATATATATATATATATATATATATATATATATATATATATATATATATATATATATATATATATATATATATATAGTGATAATATACACTATGAACACTGACGATTTTTTATTCGGGAATAGTCATTTCCCACAAAAAAGTGTAAAAGAACTAATAACACGCCATGATAATAAAATAACAAAAAATAAATCGGATGGAGAAAGCTCAAAGATAATAACTGGAGACATCGCTTTCTGAGACGTCCACACTATGAAACAATGCACAACTGTGTCTCATTTTATCGTGTCTTCTATTTCAAAGGAGTATTTAAATATTGAATTGACTCTCTTCTTGATTCCACTTGTTTTATATTTATTGCAATATGTGACAATTATTATAATTAAAATTGAGAGGATACAATAGGAAGATTCCAAACATAAAGCCACTAGTTCGTAAGTTTGAGTTTTGTTCTTTTGTATCAATTAAAATTGTGCATAAACTAATTTAAAAAGTTTTAAATATTTAAAGAGTTTAAAAAAAAATCTGGAAATGCCGCCGCCAAAATTATGCTGCCCGGGGCAAGTATCGGTTTCTTTTTTGTATTTTTTTTAGAATTTAACCATCTTTCATATGATTTCAAACATAATTTACCATAACATACTTACCTTTTGAGTTACAAGCAAATAAAATTTTCTTTTCGCTATAACTTTTCTCCTGAATTTTCTCGATGATATACTGCATGCATGAAAAGTTAAAGGGCTTCAAGGCGAAGACTTTCAGCAATTTTTATCAAAATCGTTAGAGCCCTTTTCGAGAAAATTGTAAAATCCATGATATAATAATCACTTCCGGTTAGTCCGATGCGCTGTATCTTTGCTAATATTGGTCCGATTTTGATGATTCTTTGTTTTGTTTTTTTAGATAATTTAATTACCTTTCATACAATTCTATACATAATTTACCATAAAATGAATATTATTTAAGTTATGCGCAAATAAAATATTCTTTTCACCATAACTTTTTTCCAAGCATTTCCTCGAAGTTGTACTATTTACATGAAAAGTTAAAGGGCTTCATGGAGAATAATATAGGCAAGTTTCATCGAAATCGTTGGAGCCGTTTTCGAGAAAATTGTAAAAAAAAAATATATAAAATTGATTATATAAAGTGGCACTTTCGGTAAGTCGATTTTGACGAAAACGTTGCTGTGAATATACCAGGGAACCTTAAATCGTGTATTTCCGTTGAAAACTCGAATTCGAAAATTTTCACAATCGCAATACTTCCCCTTACTATTTATTTCATATATAGGTAAGGAAAAGTAAAAAAAAAAAATATTATATATTTTGTCAACATTTTCTCATATCTCGCTGAATTGGGATAAATTAAATTATTTAATTATAATCAACTTTAACAATAAATAGGAAGATCTCATATAAAAATATGTAACACTATACATAATATATGTTTTACCCCTGTATACCTTAAGACTATCTTTCTGTATCAGGTGTATATAATATATATATATATATATATATATATATATATATATATATATATATATATATATATATATATATATATACACATATATATACACACACATATATATATATATATATATATATATATATATATATATATATATATATATATATATATATATATATATATATATATATATATATATAAACTAAACTAAATTAAATTAAAAACTGAATTAAAAACTAATTAAAAACTAATAATAAAAAATAATTAAAAACTAAATTAAAAACTGAACTAAATTAATCTGAAAATCTGATTTCGGTCATTGTATGCTTAAAGTATCTTATTTATTCATAACTGTAATATGTTCTGATCCGTCGAGATTCAGTTAAATTTTTCATAACTTACTGTTGTGTAACATTTTCAACTAAATAAATTTCAGCAAGGCATGGTATAATAAATAAGTAAATCAATAAATTAATTGGGCGCCAGCCATAGGGACAGTAGGAATCTTAGATTTAAGTATGATTTCATACACAATATAATACGCTCCACTTTAAATAATTTGATATTGACCCTTGCGATATTCTGTCCAAAATGGCCGAATTTAAACATTTTTGAAGCACGTAGGTAAATCTTTTGAAACGACTGCAGTATGAGATAATATATGGATGTTTGTCAGTAAGTTAATTTAGTATTAGTTTCTTAGGTTTAAAGGATAACATCTGGTCAAATACTTAGGAAAATATTATAAAATCAGGTTATTATTATATTATTATAGTAGGTTGAGTATGCTTTTGATAGTTCATATTTGAATTTTTTAAAATTCCAATGCCAAATGACAAAGCCAATGAATGCTCTTTCACAATGTAAAATCTCTCTCTCACTCACTCTCTCTCTCTCTCTCTCTCTCACTCTCTCACTCTCTCTCTCTCTCTCTCTCTCTCTCTCTCTCTCTCTATATATATATATATATATATATATATATATATATATATATAAAAATTCAGCCTGTTTGTGATCGCAAAACTCGAAAAGTAGTCAGTCGATTTTGATGCTGGTTTCTCTATCATTTAGAGAAAATTGAAATTTAGGAGGGTATTTAACTTATTTTTTTCACGTGCAACGTACTGTGGGTTTGACATAGGAGTTATAAAGAGTTGTAGTTTGACATAAGAGCGAATCTAATCTTTATAAACAAATTCAACGTTTATATTTTAATGTAACCAGCAAATTTTTGTATATATTAAATCAGAGAACTTTTAGTTAATAATTATATTTCACAAATAATTGTTGTTGTTTTTTTTTTCTTTCCTGTTAATTTTCAGGAGCTCAATATCGCGTGAAGAGCTGACTTGTCCCAGCGGCGAATTGCAAAGTCGACTTTGAGCAGGCAACGAACCGTTTCCGTGGTAAGATCCAACTTATTTTTCAACCCTGACAGCCAACACTTCAATTAACAGAATTGATTAACATCTAGCAATAATTAATATAGTTTCTCGCTTGAATTTCTCCCACTATTTCAAGGGTAAGGCTTATCAAATTATAATTATTAATATAAACTTATAATGCGGACAAATGGAATTTGGGATTTTGTTTTTTTCTTTTAATCAACTATATCTTCGCTTAGGCCTCCTCATATATATATATATATATATATATATATATATATATATATATATACACATATTATGTTACTGCTATTTTTTGTTATAAGATTAGAGCACCACATAGTCAAGCAGGCCGAATGATACTATTGTATTTAAGTATCTTGAGTCGCAGCCATAGTTATGGTAAAATGAATTAATTGCTCGCACAGCTGCACTTAACTGTATCTAATCTTGAAAGTAATAAATTACTATTGGTGGGATAGGAAATCTTTTTTTTCTCTACAATAATAAATAAATAAAAGACTAACTGGTTTATATAGCTCCACTGTAATGAAAACTATTAAATTATAAACCATGGGCAGACAGATTCCTAATACCGTAGCGAGACTTATTAAGAATTATTGATAAAAATAAACTTATTTGTAATGGTGTAGATGTATATATACATATACACCCACATTTTTTCATGATTGCGTTATTTGGTCTCTGGTAGGCACGAAATATTAAGAACATGGCATCGCAATTTAGGCTTCTTATATTCATCACTTTAAAGGGAACAAGTAGTAGTAATAGAGTTAGATAAGCCTGTGATGTTACAGCAACTTTTTCGCCAAAATCGACTTCCCAAAAGTGCCTCTTTATATCTATGATTTTACACATTTTTATTATTTTATCGAAAACTGCTTCAATGATTTTGATTAAACTCATTATATCAATGTACAATTAAATTTCCTTAAATATGAGCTAAGTCTTATCCTCATTAAAATAGTATGATAGGTCTTAAATGTCGAATTTTCAAAATTTCTTCCTCTAAAGTACCTTTAATTATCTTTATTTGAAATAATTAACCATCTCTTATTGTTAGTAGTAATGAGAAATGGATAAATATCAATTACGAAAGAGTTTGATAATTAACTAAAGGAGAAAAAAGCAGAAATATTTTTCCAGGTTTAAAACAAATTTCCAGAAATAAGAGTAATAATATAGATGTATAATATACTGTTGGAAAGCTAAAGATTTTAGAAAAAAAATATTAGATAAAAAAATAAAATAAAATATTAAAATAGAAAAAAAAGTCGAAAAAGGCAATGGAGAATTACGAAAACGCATAATCTTAAGTGATTGTTGTAGATAATAATTTCTATTGTTATAGAATTTATTAGAAATTAAATGTTTCTATGGAAAATAAATGGAATGCCCTAAAATTTATTTCATATACGCAGGTAGGTGAAAGCTTTGTGACGCGCGCACCAGATTTTTTAATTCATAATCCATATAAACATACAATATACGGAATATAAACATTTTCTTACTTCTTTTACAGAAAACCCCATAACACACTGCTAGTTAAAAAAAAACAACCTTAGAATGCTCCTTAAGTTGATCGTTGTTTTTTTAATATCAATAATATAAATTAATTTAGAAAGGGATCCGAATGATATCCATAACTTTGACCCCATTGCTACTATCTCTTTACATTTTTTCAGCCCCTTTTACATTCCCATTTTACTTTTATCAAAAAGGTAAGAATTCTAAACAGCACTCATTTTGAAACGGTAATGAAATGGCATAAGAAGGAACTGGAGAACCAAGAGCACATTCGAATTAATTTTCTGAGTTAAAGATTATTAAACTTTGCCGCTAAGATGAGTTTTCAAGAAACATCACAATACTATTTAAAATGAGAAAAATTAGTGGTGTAATGATCATCGACTGTGCTTGTTTTTATTTATTTGTTTGACTACAGTTTTAGGTGCTTGCTACAAAACTGATACTATTAACACTTAAAAGTTTTTCTGTGTGTCTTTCTGTAATATAATTTATTAACAAAGTCACAATTATGAAATACATTTATGTATTGTACAATAAACAACAATTGAAGATGTAAGCGAAAGGGTCATTCTCGAATAAGTTGTCATTGGATGTCTTGAGGTTTCTAGAAGCTCAATATTTTTAATTTTTTTTTAGTACGTAACTCTAATAACTAAAAAGGGATTTTATATTTTTAAATGTACCTAGAAAATCGAAAAATCGTAAAACTGAATAGGACCTAAGAACAATTTTCATGACGGTGAATTTTTTTTTCTTTTTCATCCGAATTTAATAAGTGATATTTGATTTGAGAATAACCCAAAAATTATGTTACAGAAATTAAAATATGAAAACAATTTTTAGACTGAATAACTATATTTTTAACATTTGAGAACTACCACAATTTAAAATATTTTTAGAAATGAGTATATATAATATATTTTCAACCCAAAATCCCAATATCGATAAAATTTTACTTTGCAAGTTCTTCCACATAGCTATTCAATTCATATATTTTTCAATAACGAAAAGCAATAAATTTAAACAAACACAAAACATTTTTCATTAACTAAACTTTATGAGAATCTATAAAACACATAAATGGAGTTGAATAAAAAGGGTACGAATGGAAAGTTTATGGTACAAAATAAAATCGGTGGAGTAATGAATGATCCTCACTCTTATACTATTTGGAAATTAAAAAAACAAAATAAATAAAAAGACAAATTTATGCGATAAGAAATGCTTTGCTGATTAAGAAATTAAACACTTATGGTAGTGGTTATTATATTTATAAATCTTAAGTAAATAAATATAAATATAATTAATTAATATACAAATAAATATAAATATAATTAATTAATATACAAATAAATATAAATATAATTAATTAATATACAAACAAATATAAATATAATTAATTAATATACAAATTAATATAAATATAATTAATTAATATATAAATAAATATGATTAATTAATATATAAATAAATATAATTAATTAATATATAAACAAATATAAATATAATTAATTAATATATAAATAAATATAAATATAATTCGGGTTCCTAAATAGAATTAATTAATGACAGAAAGATATAAAATTTCAAACTGATTGTTGTAGAATCATTTATGGCATATTATTAACAGTGCTTCAAAGAAATGTTCTTAAAGTTTATTTAATTTGCATTTATATGAATAGTTTCTTGTCAAAAAAAACTTTTAAAATTACTATGGATTATTTATTACTCGTTTATTTATAAAAAACTATCCAAAAATAAAAAAAGGATAAGTTATTATAGCAATTATTATATTTTCGAAAATGCTCACTAAATAATTTTCCAATAGTTAGAACTTTATTTTTTCTATTGTAATTTCCTTCGAAATATGACATTATATTTTGAGGTAGTAGATTATTATGAAACTTGATACACATGTTTATTATGATTACATGTATCTCAGAGCAACTAAAGTACTATAATAGCATAGTATGATTATTGGAGGATTTGATGGAGGATCTTAGACAATTAAAATTAACAATATCAATAAATGTGTGTGTGAGTGTACGCATATGAGCGTGTGCTTTTGTGTTGAAAGAGAATGAAAAAATAGAATAGAGTGCGCGGGATGACAATTAGAAGGCGAAATGTTTTTCATGTGTATATGCCGTGGCGTGAGAAAACAAAATGTATCACGTTGACAAAGAACATCATGAAGTTGAACCATCAATCAAAAAACATTTGTAGAAGTTCTTTCTACTCAGGAGGGGTCATTGGAGAGTTTTTCAATATCAAGCGTGAAAAAAATTGTGCAATTTGACAAAAAATCATTAGGATAGTACAATACTGCATCAGTGCTTGAAATATAAATAAACTCATAATTAAAACACGACAAAATACCAAAATATCATTAATAAGTGATATCATATAAGTTAGTCTAAAATGCAATGCTAAAGCCTTAATATGGATTTTATATCAGTGGTAACGGAAATAATTATGTTTGATGTTGATTATATTGAAGTATTAGACAAATATACTTATTAACTACTTAAGTTTAAGAAGATCTTATTGTAGGCAATATTGCTTATACAAAAATCACTAAAACTTAATCATTAGTTTTAGAAAATATATGGGGCATTCTACTATGAAGTGACAATTTGACTTCCAGGGCGTTTTCCCATTTTTTTTGAGATTGAGATTTTTTTTTGTTATTACTGTATTGATGTGATCTAGAAAATGTGATCTAGAACCACATTTTCCGATTAATCAATTATTTCAAGTGAAGAGAAAATGTTTGAACAGTCAATTTATCATTCCACGTGTCCAGATCCGATCATCCCAACTTGCATGTACTGAATGAGGTTTTTCCTAGAGTGGATAGAGAGGTTGCGCTCTCATTGCATCTCGACATACCTCTAAAGAGTCGATCTCAATGTATTTATCTCGAACATCAAAAGACAAATATGTTTGTCCAGAGCTTTTGCTTGTGTTACTTGGTTACTTGGAGATATTTTTCGAACTTTGGCTGTCACAGCTGTTTTTTTGGCAATTCTTTTCGTCTTTGGTTTGACGCAAATCTGAACAGTCCAAAACACCAGCCGGCAATTTGTTCCAGTAACTTACACGACGTCAGCGTGGAATTATCTAGTCTCGATAGTGATTGTCCAATCATCCCCCCCTCATTCCCTCATTACAGATTACGTGTTAGCTGTTGGAAAATAGTTTGTTTTGATTTGACGTGGTAGAATAGTTAGAATATCTCAATAGTTTCAATTTCAATACATATATATATATATATATATATATATATATATATATATATATATATATATATCCTTATAAAAAGATAGAATCAGAACCCCCAAATAACTAATAAATGATCCCTATATCAAAGAAAACGTCAATAATTAGAGTAAATCGAAATACGTAAGCGCGATCAAAGTTCCGTTTCAAAAAATGGAATCAGAACCCTCGATCTAACGATCCCTATATCAAAGAAAACATTAACAATAACAACAAATTGAAATGAACATGCGCGGGACGGAAATCCGAGTAAAAAAAACGGAATCAGAATCCTCGAATACCCAGTGAACGATCCCTATTTTATAGAAAACTTTAACAATATCAGTAAAGTGAAATGCGTGTACGCGTTCGAAAATCCGTTTTAAAAAAATCATTTTTTTCCGATTTAATTTTTTTTATTTTAATTCACTTTAAATAAAAAATATTACCTTTTTTATCTTGACAACTTGCTTCATGATGATAATTCTTGAACATGAGTATTGATATTCGAAAGTTCCATCAGAATAATTACTATTGGACCCACCGATCGCGCTTGCGTATTTCGATTTACTCTATTTGTTGAAGTTTTCTTCGATATAGGGATCGTTTATTAGGTAATCGAGGGTTCTGATTCTATTATTTCAATCGGCTTTATGATCACAAATATACATGTTGCATTATTACTGATGTGTAATTTTTCGAAATATGTCAAGAAAAATAATTGAAACATTAAATTTCTTTTTCTTTGCACATTTCTTTTTCTTATTTACCTTAAAATGACGAGGAAGCTTACTGACATACTTGACAGAGGTTTTTTATTTTTGTACCTAACTTTATCGAGAATCGCTTTTTTCATTTTTCCGATTAATCAAATCTTTCCGTAGAAAAAAAAAAAAAATGTTTGAACAATCAAATCATCGTTCATTCTTTACGGCCAGGCCCGAAAGAATTGCTATAGCTAATCACACATTCTGCCAAGTTTTATAAGTATTTTATGTAATTTTAAAATGAACTCAAGATTTTTTATTATAATCTTCATTGGCAATAAAAACTGAAAGAATAAATGTTACGAATTTATGTATGTTAAATTTGCCATGTTGTAAAAAAAAAAAAACACATCGGCAATCGTCTTGTCTTTCTTCTGAAATTCACATTTTGACTCATTTAATGGAATGTATCAATTGCACTCTTTGTTTCATTATACATATGTATAATTTCAGGTTTAGCTGAGGTTCCCTAACTGGGACCGCAAGATGCACACATGTACTATAATAAAAAGAAAGGTGTTCTTATAATTTGTCTTTTTAAACGAATATGGCAGAAGGAATCAGGTTTTCTAAACTCGAGAGAAGCTCGATTGGGACACATCGATTTTAATTTTATGGTGGTTCGGTAACAGACATGAGTATGTAATTCTAATTTAAAATATCAGGATGTACGAGATATTTTTTTTCTTAGAAGAGATAAATAATAATTTAATCGAGATGTCTCATCGATCAGGTGTGATAAGGACAGACGATGGAGATGGGGAATGAATATCTCGCACATCCTGCTATTTTAAATTAGGCCTGCATACGCATAATCTATTACCGAATCTGTAGAACGTCATCCCCGAATACAATATCCTCATCCGAGACGTTTTCTTTTTTTTCTTCTTCAAAATAAATGCCTCTCTTGTTTGAAAGAGCCTGAATATTCATTTTTTATACAATTTGGAGCTTTTTTTTTAATTTTTAAAAACTCAGATTCAAAATTGACGCTTCCTGTTAGAATGGCCCATATAGTTAATTCGGATAAATATAACAGACATTTTATTTGTGTTAAAGAATATGGTAATCTGTTACATATAGCACGATAATTTCTAAACAAGCATTCTGATCTTCAATAACTTAAAAATATTTTAATTTAAAAAAAATCTAGTCTCGTAATATTATTATTAGTTAATATAACAGTAAATTTTGATCTATTTTGAAGAATCATTATTTCTAATTTATAAGCGACTAGTGATTTTATTACAGGAAACAAAGCTATATATATGAAGATCCCATTGGATGAGTATCATCTTACTCTTCAACTGTATAAATACATGCTCCAAGCCTTCTGAATTGATAAACGCCATGTTAACATGTGCGGTTCCATGTAAACCATGTCCATGCATCCCTTTGGTCGGAACCTGTGTGTTTCACATTTTCTACACAGAGAGATGATTGATAAGAGTTCATTTGCGCTTTTAAAACGTAAATACTTCTTTCCACTATGTCTTAACGTTAAATCTTTTAGGTAAATTATCATACATATTGCATTTTTCAGTTCTTACAGACAAAAAAAAAAAAATAATACCTATAAGCAAATAATTTATATAAACTATAAAAAAAAAAAAAAAAAAAGAGAATATCAAAGAATTAGGAATTGAAATTAGAACGTGGTCCTCAGATAGTCTGTTCGCAGCGAAAAAAAAAAAACCTTTTATAAAAACTAAATTTTTGTTACTTTTGACGAAGTCATGAGGTGGATTTACACCGAAATGTAACAAGCCAAAATGTTTGAAAAAAAAATCAGTATGCTTGTACATATCATTTATATACCTATCACATACTTCCTAAAAAAGAAATCCTATCATATATTTATAATAAAAATATAATTTATGGAATATTAAACAAGAAGTTAATATTACAAAACTAAATGATAATATTTTTACAGTAAACAATTTCTGCAATTGTCAGCGGTGCAAAATTGAGATACAATGACAGTTATACTTTGTGCCATCTGATCCTGGAATTGTGGTAACCCACAATTAGCGCTTCCCGGTTCTTAGTCTTGCTACATAGGATATAGGGTTAACCACATTAATCTGAAGAAAGCTTCCTTTGTTGTAAACCTGGTATCTTCTTGTGTCTCGGTGCTTCCTTTGTTGTAAACCTGGTATCTTCTTGTGTCTGGGTTAGAGTTTGAATGAAAATGAAAAACATACCTATATATATATATATATATATATATATATATATATATATATATATATATATATATATATATATATGTTTTCAACTATTAGAAAACTGAATCATTGTATGAATGATAATTAAGATTTTTAATATCATAATTTAGTATATTTCACCTAATATTTCTTGATTTCAATCTCTGTTGTGTTAAAATGATCTATATCTAGAATGAAGTATTTTGAGACGAGCTGCTACATTTGTAGGAGTACGATATACTGAAGTAAAAACAAATAAATAACGAAAAGTATTCGTAAGACTTTTTAATAAGATATTCGCTAATAAAGGCGTAAAATAAAGTATTTTGTATCTTAATGTAACAAATATTTCATTCAAAACACTAAATTGAAGGTTTATTCTTATACCACGGAATATAAAATGATAAATTTTTAATTTAAAATACTACGAGTTACCGAAATTGAGATAGAATTATTTAGGCCTGATCCGCCATCAGCTTTATTTTTAAATATCTACATAAGACAAAAATATTTTCTTTACATTATTAATATATAAGCATTGTAATCAAATATAGAAATTGCAAATGAGATCTTCTTATAACATTTTCTTTTAGATATTTAAGTGGTATTTCTTTTTTTATGATTCATATTATACTATCACTAATTAAATATAAGATATTATTCTTGATATAAGCATTTTAAATTAAACTCAACAGTATCTTTTCAGACAATGCAATGATCTTAAATACCTAATTTGTTTAGCATAAAAACTTAAGCATAAGAATATAATTTAATTTATAGTATTAAGAATAAAGAAATAAAGATATACATAGATACGGATATATTATAATAGGGCTTCATTCGAATGATTGCTGTCTTTCGAAATACTGGTTACAAAATAAGGTATAATTACAAATAATCTTAATTTGAAGTAGACAAATTGATTTTAATTAATACATCTTTAGTTTAATTGAAAAAAAATTAAGCTTAAACTATTCCTACACGAAACAGTGGTACTAATCCACTCCTAACTTATACATTAACCATTTTAATATTACATAATTATAAGAATATATGATATTAAAATAATTAATAATGCGATTTAAATATAATATTTTTTAAAATATTTTCTGAGCAGAGTATGCTAAATAGAAACTACTTACAAATTATTTATGTACCACAAATCTGAATTTAAAAAGCAGGTATATAAAATAACACAAATAACTTATCGAAAATCAGAAAGAAGTAAAAACCGTAATGTAAATGGAGACAATTGGTGAAGTGAATAAAACTGAGCACATGCTCATTCCTTAAAAACCTGAGCAGATAATGTGGTTAATTGTGAATAAAGAGAATTTACTGAATGGAATACTCGCTAAGTTTATGGACACGTGATCCAAATACTTGATTCGGAGTACTTGCTTACTTTTCTAAATGAATAAAACTAAGAACGTACTCCACTATGTGAGTAAGTACTCAGTAAAATATCGATCTACTCTTTCGTAGACTCAGCATTTTACTGAGTACCTTTAGAAGGTTCTCAGTTTTTCTCACTTAGAAGGATGAGCAGGCACTTCATATTAATAATCAATCTTCAAGTATTCTACTGTCTCTTTATAAAATACATCCAAATGATCGTAGGAAATTTTCTTTTTCCGTGAAAACGTTTCGAAATTCAATACTTAAGGATTTTAAAAACAATTTTTTTTACAATTAGGTATTGTTTTTTAATATTAGATTTTATCAAAATCTTTAAAACTGTAATTATTAATGTGTTACCTTTTATAAAAGAAAACCTTATTTGCAAATCTGAAGCGATAAAAAAATTAAATGGAAAAGCGTACGGGGATCGTGGTTGAACTTCTGTTCAGGCACAGTATGTATCTCTTATATAGATCAGTAAAGTACCCTTCTGGAAAACTTATCAAGGAATTCTGGACCACTTGGTCTTGAGTTTCTGGTATATAGTAACTTTTCTGGGCATACAACTTTTGGTTGAAACAAATCCTTACTCCAAACTCCTCGACACGTGTAGCGAGAAATGGGCAGCTCATCCAAAGCTTGTTGCTGGGGGTGAAATGAGCAATTGTAACGATCGCGAGAATTCAAATCGTCCAGTATAGGCGAAATATTTCCATTAAAGTGGTAAGTTCATGAAAGGTTTGCGATCCAATCCTATTGTAGAGAAAATTTCCTATTTCTATGGCCTTTGATGAAACATTATGTGTTAAACAGGCAAAGTTTATCCCAAAAAGATAAATAAAGACTAAAATAGGATACAGAGTGAAACATATAAAGTAATCCAAAAGATTAAATCGTATTTTCTAACATAGAGTAAAAAAAAAAAAATTATAATCCCAAAAAAAAATTTGGGGCCTTTAAACGAAAATTTTGCCTGGCAAGTACCAATCAAAATCAAACGCCTATTTGTTCTATTTCCTTTTTATTATAAACACCAAATCGGAAAAGTTTTAACTCCATTATAATGACCAATGCAGTGGAAATCATTTTAACCAGCAACAAATCGATATTGAATTTTATTATATTACATTAGATAGAATTAGATTATATATTATGAATTAGATATAAAATATCTGCGTCACAAAATGCGAGAAACAGAGTTTATAAGAAGCAAGAAGAAAGTCGATATATAATTGGAACAGCATCGGAACACAATCAGGTAATATAGGAGTAATCGTAATATGTAACTGAGTTCAGTTGTTTATTTTAGATGCACATCGTATTAAATGAATCATGCTATATTCAGAAAATTATCATAAAACAGACACAATAATCGATCATAAAAATCAATAACCAAAAGGGCGCGAACCAATGAAAAAAATTTAAAAAGTACATACTAGACCCAAACCAAATTTGTAATCTTTCTAAACTAACTAAATTAAAACGATCAGCCTCGAAATGGTTTTAATTAGCTAGTCTCTTTAATAACTAAAGGAATAATTTGGGAGTGGAATAATCGACCGGTCTAGTGTGGCAGTCATTTTTACTAAAGTTAAGCACAGCCCAGATTGGTCACCAGTCGGATGAGTGACCGCCTTGGAATAGATAAATCGGTGCCGGTGACGAAGCTTCACTTCCTCTGTAGATGAGGCCCGTCAATCTACTTAGGTAGCTGGCCCCTGTCTGAATTCCTAGTTTGCATATTATATACAATCATATACAGCGAGGTGTAGCCTATAAATCGCGATAAATTAAAATCTATCTGAAATAATTTTTCTAATAAAGTAGGTAAACTGTATTTATGTAGCGAATATAACAACAATAACCAAATAAAACGTGTAAGGAGCTGTCATTTATGGTACATAATTTAATTGCTATTAGATAGATAGAAAGTTTTATTTACATATGTACACTTTAACAATATTTTCAGATATTTTAACATGATATCGGATAACTTATCCTTGAAATCAACAAATTTGATTTTTGAAATTAATGATGCTATTTATTTAGTAACATCAATGCTAGAAAGATTTCCAATTAATGATAAACAAATAACGTGCATGCATCATACCTTTTAGCGGAAATTTCATGCAACGGTACTCACCTGAAACATAAAATTGATAATTACATAAAATACTATATTATATGCATTCATTACTAATTATTAAATAAATATGGTGCAAAATCAGTCATTAAGGGGTGGTTAGGGGTCTAATTACTAGGTGCTCTAATTATTTTCATATTCAAAATTTCAAAAATTATTATTTATTATTATAAAACCGAATAATTGAAATTACAAATATATAATATACATATTCATAGAAGAGTTTTTAAGCATGAATGATTGTACAATCATTATGAGAGGCGAATTAGATACACTTTAGCCTACCGACTACACAGAACAACAATTATATTTAAGTGACAAAATCTCTCTCAAACTTAACTCTCATCAGTAATTTTCAAGCGATTCTAATGTTAATTTTTTTTTTTGCAATATTAAAATTACAAAGCCCAATATCAATAATGTAAAAATAATTATTAGTTTTAATCCCTGAAATCACGTGTTCCCATCTTGCTGTACAGAGGTTAGTAGAATCAAGGCAGCCGGTTGGTTATTCTCAGTATAATGGATTATCCATGTAACGAGTGCCTTTAGAACTTGCGACGTCGAAACCAGTTCCCCAACTAATAATTAATTGATAACGGCCCTACAGAGCTGAAGTAGTATGTTGTAGAAACACTTTTCAACTTGTTCCACGTGAGACAACAGAAGCTTCATGAATATTTAATAGCGATAGATTAGCACAGAAATGATGTTTATTATTTCATTATCTGAACAGATATCGAGCTAAGATTTCAGATACCAAAAGATCTATTATTAACAGAAAATTATAAATCTTGCATATTCATTGTTTCTGATAAAATTATATTTTACAGATACATGGAAATATGCAAATAGTTTAGCAAAACTAAGAGGACACCAGGTGACCTCTAGATTCAAGTAGAATCTCTTGAAACCATAGGAAAGGACCAAAAGATATTTTAAATTCAAGCGGAAGGAAATGAGGAGGAGGAGAAGTGTAATCCACAGCGATAACGGAATCTTATTCAGAGGACTCTTTTCCTCAGAGCTTACTGGGAAATGAAGAATACACTAATCATGGCGATATCTTTGGAGGACTCACGTCCATAATCAATAGCTTGTAATTGTCCAATCATGGGCGAGATTCAGAAGAAAAAGATGTTATTGGCTCGAGCGAAATGAATACTCTGAGGAAGAGAATATAATTAAAAGCCTCGATTAAATGAACGGCCATAAAATCCTAATGGATAAAGGACCAAACTGAGTGCGTTCCACAGAAAGAACTCCTAGTAGTGGAACAGAAAGGAATACCAGCAAAGAGGAATTTTTGAAGAAGAAATTTTGAACCTTTCATTCCTTACGGGAAGGAAAAAAATAGAATCATAACAAATGAGGTATAATTCTAACAAATGAGAAATAATCATAACAAATAGGGATAATTCTAGACAAATCCTAATTGGAATAAATTGGTGGCAAAAAACAACAGGAAAAATCGTACGAAATTGCGGAGCATCCTTCTCAGCTGCGCTGTATTCCATATTAAGGTTTACTAATTTTTTGCTCCTTCGGCTATCAAGAAGTGTATTTAGAGTGTGCAGTAGAAGTGTATGCAGAGATACATTCGGAGCTGTAATGCCAAACCATATCCCCAGATTTCGTTAAGCAAATTCATTGATGTGTTGAATCACAAAAGAATGTGTGTCTTTTTTTTTTTTTGATGATGTAAAACAAAAACTGACCACAAAAGGCACGTCTGTTAAGTGTATCTAGATATATGTAGTGGAAAAAAATATTCAAAGCCACGCTCAACTACATTATAAATTCACTTTTCTCGTTTTATTAATCCTATTCAATCTATGTTCCTTGTGGTAGAACACCAGGGTATTGATTAGATAACAAAATCTAGAGTTGCTAACAGTGTCCCATGCATATTAATACTACTCGGAACTGGAGTAACTCTCCGCATAAGTCCCTTCAACTCTCTCATGGAACAATTGGCCATCATCGCAGATAAACAATGCAAACAGGAATTGATAAAGCGTTTCTCCTTGAAGTAACCCTTTCCATTTTCACGTGATTACCTTATGATTTTCATTAGAATACTTGATAAATGAAATCAAATAATTTGGTAAGAATGGTAATTATTGATTATGTTTTAAATTATTATTAATTAAATTGAATTATATCATGTTTAAGTTTTTATTTATAATTAATTGATGTATCGCCAAGCCTACAACGAGTATTGAACTGAAATTGAAGGCAAGTCAATTAAATTGTAAAGTAATTAAAATATTTATAAATAGTAAATTATTTGTAATAACAAAATCAATATGATGTTAAACCAATGGATGTATCTCGCTATTGATTTAGCGTCCCTCAATTATTTTATTTTTTTATTGTTATTTTTCGCTATACAAATCCAATGCTTTTATTATGCTTCATGAAAATTGTAGTAGTTATTTTTCAATTATACTTTTCTTATCTCAATGCAATGTTAATATTATTATTATATTAGCATATAAATAATAATATTAATGATAATATTAGCAATATTAATTGCTTGGTTTAGCTGTGGTCAGACGGATCAAAAACATCAAGTTTGTTACAACTATTGCCTTGTGCCGATTACACTTATTAAACAGAACCGATATCTAGTACTTCATCTAATCAAGTAACTAAATTGGAACCCTCATACAAGACTGGAGCGACGAGAAACTCTGTCTGTTCTGGCTAATGTTCAACATTTACAAGACAAACTTCCAAGACTTCCACATATATAACATAAAGATCATTTACACGATTGTAATAACGGATATTTGGAATGGAGGTCGAGCAGAAGGGCTCCAATAAATCAATGAATTCTTACTCTTTACAACCTTTCAAATCTTCTCCTTACTATTTAGCAAATAAAATTATTCATAATGAGCTTGATACATGATACTTTGCTGATTAGTCCAAAATAGACAGTCACCTATCCAATCATTTCGAGGTTCTAACCTTGCTTCAGAATGAGTTCCTGATGGAGTATTGATGGAATAGAAGTTTTCCGATGTATTTATGATACATTATGAAAGATAAATGTTACTATATATTATTGTATGACCTTTTTATTGATTTTACTCCGATTAGATGCCCCATTTGTGCCATAATATCTATTATTTTCTCATCCATCAATTTAGTGAGGTATCCAAATCAGATGTACGTACTAGCGTTTACTAGCAGTACCAGTAACGACTAGCCTTAGCATAGTATTTCCTGCGAAAGAGCAGTACTAAGATCAGGCAGTACTTCTTGCAAAAGTTTTGGAATTCAATTTGGTATATTGAAAAAAACACATATTTCTTTTAAAATAAGATTGCTTAACCAAATCAAATGCGAACTCCTGCTAACCCTGTATTTTAATTGAGATTAAATTTAAAAACCATCTAACCACGGAAATAGAATAAAACGATGATTACCCTCACTCCAGGCGAGGTCATGGAGGCTGCCCCACAACGACCCCAGGGGTTACTACGGTCGTAGGTCTGACCCCGCGTGTCACTATCGAACATTGCTTACCGACGCTAACTTAGAACGATCCTACCGGTTCATATACCATATAGTGATATGTATAAAAATCTGCAGAGGACGGTAAAAAGGCCAAATCCCAGTTTTATAGGAGGGCCAATTAATTTCTCAGTAGTTTACTATAAATTGGCATTTCTCCCAATTCTTTACATGAAATTAAATCATCTTCCACTTCCTTTAAATATCAGGGAAAGAAATTGGAAGAAATGCCTATTTATAGTAAACTACTAAACATTCAATTAGCTCTCCTGGAATACTGGTATTTTAGACATTTGACTTTTTGACCACTACCGACAGATATGTAGAGAGATATATGTTTATGTAATCTATATTCCTTCATATGGTAACCTATATGGAAGAATTATTATTTAAAAGTAAGATTAGTTTATTTAATCCTTTAGCAGGGCGCGTGATTTCTTGCAAACGTTTAGACAACTAATATTTTTTTTTGTTAAATAATAAAACTACCTATTTGTTAGTTGCTAATAGACAGTCTATATACTTGCCAATAGACGTAGTAGACCTGGCTGGGTTTACAGTTGGATTTGTACCTCATCCTGCTGTACAAAGACATAAGTTTTCGTTTCGTATATGAAAAGTATTTTTAGAAAACTTTCTCCTTTTTTCAAGTTGACAAGGCACACCAAATAGTCTTTTCTGGGAAGTTTCAGCGACATTGATATATGCGGCGATCTCATAGATCAAGTCCTGTTACTAATATACTTTTTAGGCTACTCAAAACTGATTACTGGCAATTTATTACTCTATGCGAAATATTTATAAATGAATAAATTGCTCTAAGAAAGAGTAAACTGAAGAGAACTATCTTGTTCATCGCGGCGGTCTGTGACATAGAAATGCGTCAAGACAACGCCTGAAAGTATATCAGGTTCTTTTTATCACACTGACTGGAAGAAGATAATAAGTTAGGAAGATAGACGTCAACTTCACTAACAACCCACAAATACGCTTAAGTAGATATGAAAATACATTCCGTCCCTTAGCATTAATAGGGTTGTAATGTATAAAAGATATTTCCTTAGTCGGGGTTTTATTTGTTTATCAAATTAAATTTTATTTTAACGTTTTTAGTTTTTCAAGCATTGTAATTTATTACTATATGATTATGAACTTTCAAATGATCTAATAAGAAAAATAAACAAAAAGCCGAAAATACTTAAAATATACTGAAATATTTTATCAGTATTTTGAGCTCTCAATGTTTCAAAACATTCACGGGATCACAACAAAGAATTTGAGCCATTAAAATTCAAATTCGGTTGAGCCGTTCGCTCAAAAAATCACTCCATTTCTAGTAAATAAATGGTCAGCCTAAATGCGTTACCATCCTTGTGGTTTCCCTGTAATCGGATAAAAATTACAACTTTTTTTTGGATGTTAAAATTGGGATTTTAGGTTCCTGCTATATTAAAAATTACCTATGAATTTTCATCGATTTCGAAATTAAATAATAACTGAGACCCATAAAAGAACAAAACTACATAATTGAAAATATAAAAATGACGGTGAGAGGGAGAAAAAAATTGAGCTCCCCAAAAGACATTTTTCTAACACATTTCACATTCTAATTTTCAACTCTCTAACTCTGACCAAATGTTGCAGGAAAAAATATTTAAATGAATCTATATCAGAAGTCCCCGAAACACCCAAACTCTGTTCTAGGATTATAAATCATGAAACGGATTTAAAATGTACCTCCACCACCATCCGATGACCTTCGGAACAGAGAAAAAGTTTATCATATTATGGGAGAATACGATAAAATTACAAAATAAATAAATTTCTATTGTCGGGAATACTATGTAACATAATAAAATTCAAATTAGAACAACACTTTATTAAAATATCGATATTTCTTATAATAATCCTTCTATAACAGCGGTTTGCACTATCTTCTATTAAATACATATTTAAAAATTTGATAATGTTTCTAACAATAATGTGATTTTTTAAGGAAACTAATTACGATTTAGAAATGTTAAAAACGAATTATGCGAACAGAGAGTACCAGTAAATTTCAGTTGTATGAATACAAACTTGCACGATCACTTTGCACAAAACAATTCAGAAATCAGTTGTAAATGTGAGCTTCGAGTATCATTGATCCAAGGCCAGGTGGCATTTGAGTTCAGCCGGCAAAGCCCTACTTAAATACCACCACGACTCCACCTGTCATTGCAGAAATACTTGGCTAAACTTTGACGACCACTTTTATGATTCAATCAATAAACCTTTGATTTCAAAGACCGGTTCATTAAAGAACTTTAACACTTTTAATTTTTAGATAAAACTATTAAAATTATCCAGCAATTCAAATAAACAATCTATTTTAATTTTATTTAACTTTCACCCGATATTTATTCCGTAATTCAGCAGAAAGTTTCGAACTAAATCAATCACTATGGTGCAACTTGCAAGAAATGTAGAAGGATTAATCGTAAGAAGAAGGATACCTGAAGAAATCAATGCAATCAAGTCCCATGCCTCAAGACATCTTTACGAATTTCAAAGAACTTAACGAAAGTGTCATTAGGAAATATATTTTGAAATGATACTGTCATCCTGTTTAAATGATATTTGCTTATAATGTTTATTCTCCTACAAATATAAAATTCCAATCAATAAGATAAGTAATATCAGAAAATATCATCACTATAAATGGCAGACCGCAATTCAACTTTTCAAAAGCAATTATTTTTGGTTATGAAATCAATATTTGTTCCCATGAGGAAATTGAAGAAAAAGTTACAGATTTAACTTAACTAAAAACCTAGGGGACAAAATTATTAAAACTTCAGTCGGTATTTGGTATTTTCATGCCCAAGTCCACTAAATCTGTCAGTAATAAGAAAAATCAACTTTATCAAATAAATTTTAGCCCCAATTGTTTGATTTTAACTGTTCCTTCTCTTCAGTTTTAGAGAAGTATTCAGACTGTAAACTACAGAAAAAAAATCCACTTTGTTGGAAAGAAAATTGATGCTAAGGAGCGTTTATACCAAATTTTGTCGGCATATTTTGTTTCCAACAAAACACTAAAATTATAAAAATAAATGATTATACGACGAACCCAGCAATCAGGACTCTGACCCCAACAAGACGACCACAGAGGTGACAAACACATATAAACAACCATAGACTGACTAGAATGAGGACAACTAACAAACTGGTCTGACACTATACTACAAGTGAGCTCCATGAATAGAACCGTTTAACCACGTGAATACCAACGACTCTCCCCTCAGCAAATATAAAAAAAACTAAATGGAGTAGAAAGCAACAAAGTTAGATAATAATATATATTGTATTTAAGAAATAAACAGATTTAGTAATAACACATAAGCTAGACGGTATGATTAAATATAGATTGAAAATGAATAAATAAATAAACAAAATATTGTTTTGATATTTATTATTAAAGGGTAATTAAAATAATAGGCATGATAGAGAGCAGTGGAACAATAGTTTAAACAATATTAGTTAAATATAATTTTTTTCTTATTTGACTGAGAATTAAAAAGAACAAAAACGAAAGGTCCGATTTGTAGAGTATCAATAGTCATAAGACGATTTACAGCAAAATCACTGACAACTATCGCCCATCTCTACTATAGCTAGAGAGTAAGGCGGGGAACATTTCTACTCAGACTCATAAAAATAACTCACAAATTACCAGAAGAAAAAAAAAGATGCAGATACTCCATTTGCTTTTTGGTAAACTTTGGGATTACTAACACATACTTAGCATTCTAGTCTCAATTGATATAAGTACCGAAGATAGCAGAAAGCCCGAAAGAACCCATCTACTCTTAAAGTAGGTAAACTACGAAATATTTGGGATCCCACAAGAAGAAAGGTGCCTCCCTTTAAGGGAGGTATATAATTCTATGACTCCCAATACACCTCATAAACCCAAGGAAAACATCCTCTGGCTTTCTACCGATAGTAGAATATTGAAATAAATATAATAAACCTATTTACAGTATGGGCACTTCATATCTATTTCATAAAAAAAAAAAAAAGGCAAGAGAAAGCCTGCGATTTTAGAATTAAAACAATCCAACAATTTATTATGGTCTTTAGATAGGTCTGCCCAGCCCCTTAAAGTATCATCTGAACATGATGATGGTCGCATGTATAAAACGTATTCAATGTAATCCAAATGGTCTTACATTACATTACAACATTCAGTTAATATTTCTCATGCGAGAGAGTAAGTATAAATATATTTTATTTTTTGAAGTATCCAGACACTGTATATTTAAATGGAGAAAAGTAGAAACCAAAATCACAAAACGTTAATAACGAATCATTGGCTTTACATGTAATTTCTGGTTTTTAAATTCTTTAAAAATATCCCGAAAAGCAAAGAAGTAACGATTTTATAATTAATTTTAAAGATGTGAAATTTTGAGATGAGAGGGTTTGTGACACACAATAATTTTGCAGACAAAGAGTGGCTGCCGGGGGACGAATCTCGACTATCCATCCAGCTCATCTACTTAGCAAGGCTGGATTAGGTAGAGGCTAAATTAATTTTGACAAGGGTCTACTACTGCTTTCTAATTATAATTATCAGTTAGGAGCAAGTTTAGGAGCTTCATCTAACTATTAATTTGGTTTAGCTACAAAAGAAAAATCAAAATATTCCAAGTATTTAAATAATAAATTTTGGATTTTTAGAGAACAGAATACTTTTTAATCACATTTGTCTAATAATAATCCAAAATAAAACAAAACAGGTGAGAAAACAACTAGTGAAGGAAGTATACTTCATTATAAAACTGATTCGACTGAGGTCTTCTGAAATGCGTTTCTTCATAACAAATTTTACTGTAACCCTTTAAAACTAATATAAATTTTGTTGTAGTTGTAAAAATTATTATTAATTATATTATAAAAATATAACTTTTAAGTATAATATTAAGGTCAATCATTCATGTCTCCTAAAATAAACTATGCTAATCATGCATATAAAAACATAGTAGTTACTAATTACTGCTGATTTAGTGCAAAGCTTTTCTGTTTTTTTTTCTAAATTACTTGTTAGGGAATGGTCCCTTCTCAATATATTTGTATTTATTCTCAATATATATCGATACTTTTTTTTCCCCCCCCCTTTGGCTCTACAGGCCTTGTAGATCATTGGCCACCTAAATCAGCCTGATTTGAAGGCTTCCCCACCTCGGTCTATCTTGGGCTTGACAGTTTGCTGCATGCAGGTCTGCCGCATCTTTGTTGATTCCATCTGGTTTTTGCCATCCCTCGTTGTCTCTTGCCACCTATTGTGGCATTCATTATTGTGAAGTGGCTTCTGATGGGTTTATTCGAGCTATATTTGCCGCCCATCTTAACCTCCTTTGCTTGATAGTATGAGTGATATGAGGTGACCATTTTCTGTGAGCCATTCTTTATTAGTCTTTCTCCTCCATGAGTTCAGATTCTGATCCTATATCGCTCCAGTTATCGTGATGAGGACTTTCCTAGCAAATCTCTCGATTTTGTTTTCTAGTGTTCCGGTAGGAGTATAGGTCTTTCAGCGGTAAATCAGCACTGAATTCATCCCGGCATTGATTGATTAATTTGAGATTTTCGGAGATTCTTCAGGATTTCAGTATCCTTAAAAGATAGAAGAAATCTCTTTAAGCTTGTTATGCGCTGCTCTATCTCTGTCAGTTGGTCATTTACTCAGGCTATTGTGGAGCCGAGGTATTTGAAGCTGTCTACTTTTGGGAATGATCTGTCATGCATGCAGATACTAATGTTAGTAGAGGGATTTTAGGAGAACTGGTGCATTTTTTTGAGCAACCAATCAGAAGCCAGCATTTGGTCACGTGACCTATAGCGGAAAATTTGAATTTGAATTTCCATCTCGACCTAACCTTAACTGCCACGTGGTCTCACCTCGACCCTACCTTAACCACCTGTTGGTCTCACTTCGACCTTAACCATCGGGCCACGCCCCTTTTAGTCACGTGATCCAGTGATCCAGATCCCAATCTTCATTCTTTCAAGCCTGCCGTTAGATGTTTCCACATGTATAAAATCCGATTTTTCAAACTCTTATGGGTCGAAGTCCTCCGCGACTTTTTCGTTTGTGGGATTCTCTTGGTTGAGAAGCTGCTGGAAATATTCTTTCCAGATGCTCTTTATTATTTCTTCTGATTCCGTCAGTAATATATTTTGCTCGTATTTGTGTATTTCTCACTTCATATCCTACCCTTTCCTTCCTGATGTCTGCGTAGAATTCGCAAGTATTTCCTGCCTGCCAGTTGTCTTTAATATTTTGCACTGTTTCTTTAAAAAATTCTCTTTTCTTGCGGCGATGTATTTTTCCAATGTAGCTTATCACCTTTGGCTTGGCAGAGGTCTTTCATTTTTTCTTTCTTCCACTGCCTTTTCATCTGCTTCTATGAACCATTTCTTGGCTTTTCGTTTCACTTGAATACTTATTACTTGCTTAGCTATTTATTTTACTCCGGTCTCTAATGCCTACCAGTGTTGATCAACAGTGAAATTTATTTTTCAGCTCAATTTGGAATTTAGCTCTATTTCAGAGTTTTTTAAATTACGGACTGCACATCTTGGATTCTTTCCCCTTGGTCCCCTACTTTTTGGAGTCGGCCTCAGACAGATGGACATTGGATCCTAATCAGAGTGTGACGAATCCTAGTCATAGTCTGCTCCACGCTAACTTACGTTAAGGTAGTCAGATTTTCCGAAGCTAGTTTTACGTTTTGTTATTAGGTGATTTTGGTCGGATAGAGTTATCAGTCCTATGCCCAACCCCCAACCTGGAGGGGCAAGAGTTATATCAAACTCAGGAGTCGCTTACCTCCCTGTGGCTCTCAGACTGAGGGCATTATTGTCCCCATGCGGAAATCGAACTATTGGACTGATTATCCACGGTAGCGTTGTCTTCCTCATTAATTATTGGCTTTTTTATTTTCAATTATTTAATTATTGTGGAATTCGGGGACTGGAATTCGAACCCAAAATCTTTGGGCTTGTTGGTTGGGCCATCACAACCCCCTTCAGCCGTACATCGGTATTGTGTCATCATTATTATTACACTGAAGTAAAATAGTTTTATAGATTTTTTAATGATTTCAAAGCCGATAAGATATTATTTGATGAAAACATAGTAGTAACTAAAGCGATATATGTATCTGCAAAATAAGCAATGAATTTATAAATAATAATTCCAATTCCCACAAGAAAAACCTAATAGGATTGTATACATAAAATCTCTGGAGACACGATGACAGGACTGCTGAATATTCACTAAAGAAATTCCCTAGAGACCCTTGAGAGGATTCCTTCAGATTACTAATAGTCATTGCTTTACAGTAATTGCCATTGAATATTTATAATTTAATATTTATATCAATATGGTTATTTATTGTAATTAACTTAATAAATGAAATGAACCGATTGGAGTATTCATTTTGGCGATTAAATATTATTATTCTCTTCAGGAATGAGGAATGATAGTTATTGGCGAATCTACTATAAATTCATATTACCATAGTAAATAATATAAATATTTTTATAAACTTCATCTTCGTTTAACTGATTATTTATTTTAAGGAAAAAATGCTACCAATCATACTTCAAATCGTCTATTTAATAAATCTCTTTTACAGAACGTTTTGGACTGGTTTCAAATTAGTTAATATATTCAATATTAAATAATTTCCAAATTTTAGGGAAGATCAATAAATAATGGTTTAATTACTTGTGAAGAATAATTTCTCGTAGCGACAATCATTATTATTACAGAAAAAATTGATGAAACGACGTTTCGAAGTCCTTGTCATCATCAAAATCAAATTAACGGTAATCGATGTTATTCCCATCACATGGATTTGAGAGCATCAGAAGAAATATACGCCTAACACCATTGCACCTGGAGATTGAGGGGCAGGCACTTAGCACTGCGTATAGATTTACGAAATTAAGGACAAGATCCAAATCCCTGGTCTACCAGTTTAACAGGATTGATTAACAGGATTGACTGTTTAACAGGATTGATCAGGATGAGGTGTTGGCAATGCACTCTGACATTCAACTATAAAGCTATATGGAGGGACACTATAGTACTAATATCAGCAGAACAGACTCCCATGTACCATGTAACGGAGTTAACTGTTATACAGACGGATCCCTGACGGTACAAGGTTCAGGGGCGGGTATCTGGTGGACGGATAAGCCTAAAGAGGGAATGTTCATATCCTTAGGTAGGTGTATCAATGTCTGTGCCCAGTCTCTTATTGAGGAGGGCGTTAGAAACAGACTAATTACAGTCCACACAGATAGCCAAGCTGCTATCGGGGCTTTAAGTGGTTATGCGACCCGGTCAAAGTTGGTGCTAGAATGCAAAATTAATCTTAACAAACTGTCTGAAACCAACAGGTAAGGGTTGAATGGGTTCCTGGACACTCGGGAATATCGGGGAATGAAAAGGCTGATCACCTTGCAAGGAGAGGCTCTGAGATAAAACCTTGTACACCAGAGCCCACATGTGGCATAAACCTTAGCTATGCCAAAAGGCATATTAGAGTGGCTGTAGGCAACAAAGTTAAGAGCTACTGGGAAAATACTAGGAAACAGATAAACTCCAAACTGTTTTTAGATGGACCTTACCCCAAAAGAAGTGAGATTCTTCTGTTTATGCATAGGTGTAACCTTAGGAGAGTGACGGGACTATATACAGGACACTGTCAACTGAACAAGCACCTCCACAACATGGGACTAACTGAGTCACCGACATGTAGACTATGTGGGATGGAGGACGAAACGGCTTTCTACATAATCTGAGGATCCGATGCTTTGGCAAGGTTGCGGTACTTCCACTTTGGTTGTGACCGGATCACTGACCCTAAGCTCTGCGAGATGATGGACCCGATGAGTCTACTCAGATTTGCAAAGGCTACTGGCCTGTTTTAAAGGGTTTAGGCCAGCGCACAATAGGCCTCAATAGGCCGCGGTGCGTATATGCTGGGAAAAAAAAAATATATATATACAAATAATTATAATTCCATTTTCAAAATCAAATTGTCACAGACGCAGTTGGACGCAGCTGGATCTTTTCTAATATTTTATTAGGAATCTTGTTTCAATAAAAAAAGTAGATTTTAGACGTGCGGTCGGCGGCGTTCAGATGATATATACTAATAAAAAAAATATTATTGGACTTATTTTGGTACGTAATTAGGACATTATTTTTAGCTTAATGAAAAACATTTTTTTTTTTTCACTCCATATATTCTATGATATAGAAAGTCGATGTTGATTACAAAGGAAAATCGCACCAAGAAAAAAACAAGGTGAGTGGCTATGATATTAATATCGACAATTTTTTTCTTGAAGATCAAACATTTTTCCATGATCGGATTTGAAGTGCTCGTTACAGATGTAAAAATTAACATTTTTCCGATTAAATTACTAAAATTTTTCAGGTATCCAATCAATTTATTTATAGAGAAAAGAAAATTATTTTTCCAATATCTTAAAAAAATAGGTATTTCCCGCCTTTCAGCCAGTGTGCTCTGTATACATTTTAAAACGATAGAAAAAAAAAACACGGACCTTGAATGTTTGTAGACCAATTTGTTTTATATCTCCTTTCAACTAACCATCCCCTGTTAATTTAATTTTATAATCAATCTATTTGTTGTGCCCAGAACTCATCCCTAATGAGACAGGACTCTAATTTGACCTATAAAGTGGAGCTGACATCAAAGGACCCGCAGCGTCGACAGTTGACTCTAATGTGGCCAATTCCGTCACGGCTTGTTCGTTTTACTTCTACGCAAATAGCGGTGATTCCATTTGTGTGCTTAAAGCATTAGGGGCTTAGCGGGCTTTTCTGAAATATCATTTCACATCCTCTCGCCAAATGTGAAAGCCTAATGTCCCGATGTACTGTAATAGCCATGGGCTTAACGCTACGTCTTCATTGGTATTTCAAAACGACTTTCATACCCAAAGAAATAACAAATGGATGAGATTAGAAAGGTTAGAGAAAAGGGTGAGGCGTTATTACTAACTTAAATATACCTCTACCATTGTAACTCTATTCTCAAATAAATCTATTCGAATAAATCTAAAAATCTATTTATACATACATATAAATATAGCAGCCATAATCCGTGGATCTTGACCGGTTTGTCACTGCCATTGGACCCGAGTGAGACGGTGGGAATACCACTGCCGAATTGGGCCCTAAAGGAACCGGTTATGGAGTTATGGATAGCCTGCTACTGCACCATGGAAACAATAGTTCGTAGCAACGTGAGGTTGTGTGAGGGGACTCCAAACTGTCTGTGCTCTCACAAAAAATAAATGTCTGTAAGAATACCAAATCGCGCGGCCAAAGATCTATAGTGATCTATGGTTTAGTGCCAACAGAAAAAAAAAATATATAATTATAGTGTATGTATATATATATATGCTGTCTTAAAATAAAACTGATAATTTAACTTGAAATTATAGAATAATTATTTTCAGTTTTTTTTTTCTATTAAAGAAATTATTGTTAGTGAATTTTTTTTTATGCGTCGTTTTCATATTCATACATTAACATTTGATTGTCAATCGACTTCTTCACTCCTATGCCTCTTATCCATTTTTTTGAAAACCGTTACCTAATTTTAACTCGTCTTATAGCCTGGACTTTGCCAATACCTCCTTTGGTTTTCAACGTTATTAAAGTTTAACTTCACACCCATGTATTTTTAAAGTAACTTATTTGATTAAATATATAGATAGTATAAAAGATAGTATATCTATATATATATATATATATATATATATATATATATATATATATATATATATATATAACGAATATATAATGAAGTTACCTAACATTAATAAAAAATATCTGATGTGGATAACACATGACTTCCTTGTATGCCTATTAAACTATAAATCGGCGGCTCAAAAAGGGATCCTCAATTTGGTTGCTAGTTTCCGAAGATTGCAGTATCTCAAAAACGACACTCGGTTTCGCGACACCCATCTATTGACACACACACACAAACCCACAGACATACTCTTGTTTCTGGAGGTCTCATTCCGTTATTATATGTCGTTTTCTTTCAGTAGGTAACAAGTTACAAAGAGATTTCTTCGTGTTCCCTGACATCCCCCAACATTAGAACTGTCACTTGATAAATCATTGGAAATCGACAGTTTCGACATTTAACCCACTCAACTTATATCTTATTCTCCTGCTGCAGACTTGTTCATCTCACAAGTGGGGAGAAAAACCAATATTTTACACTCAATTTTAACACTTAAAACAAGTAATAAAAATGTTTAATTGGATTGGAACCCTAATTGCGTTTGTAACCTTTATTACCGAAACATATGATTTCTGTATTTAATTTTAATATAATTTTTGATGTAAGTTTATTATGACATTCAAGTAAAGTACACTTTTCGGCTTGCCAATTTTTAAAAAAATCTAGTAAATACATTCATATTGATATAAAAGTCCTATTTACCAAACTTGAGATGTTTTACATTATATTTTAATATCATTTTTGATGAAAGTCTAATATGGCCTTCAAGTAAAGTACCACTTCCGGTCTGCCAATGTTAACCAACATTTATTATAGTATTTAAATCAATATATAAGTTATAAATACTAAATTTGAGAAGTTTTTCATAGTATTTTAATATAATTTTTAATGGA
Source organism: Rhaphigaster nebulosa (assembly GCA_948150685.1). Lineage (NCBI taxonomy): Eukaryota > Metazoa > Arthropoda > Insecta > Hemiptera > Pentatomidae > Rhaphigaster > Rhaphigaster nebulosa. The sequence goes on along the minus strand of OX411309.1, from coordinate 101,811,860 downwards.
AATCAATTATGACCTTTAAGTAAAGTACCACTTCCGGTGATCAAACAGAGACCAAAAATAGATGTTCACAACTAGATTTTATAAAATCCTAAATACAAAATTTCAACTTTTACGGCTAACCGTACGTACAGAAGCCACGACGAAACTAGTCAAAATGGATTCAGGGATAGACAAAATGGTTATTTCCGTCGAATCTGAAAACCGAAAAGTTTCGCAAATAAAGGTAACAGTTAAGCATTTTCAAATTTAAATTATTTTCAGCCAGTTTATTCTTACAGGAAGCTTTGATTCTGGTTTCAATGAGCCTTCGTTCGTTACTTGGTATTGTTGTTCGCTCCTTCAATGATTTTTGTTCTTATTTCTCCCCTTTTTTTAATTAGTGTTCCTTCATTTATGCGCTTTTCTTTTGTTCCCTTTTCTATAGCTAAAGATTTCCCCTAACTTTCAATCTGATTGTTGTCGCTCATTAAAAGATTCTTCTATCAATTTTTTCTGATCTAAGAGTTTCGCTTACATTCCATGTTCAACAAAATCAAGTATTTGATTGTATCATGATGTGGATTGAATATTGTTTGCCACTTTGACAGGGCAGAGGTAAAACATTGGTCTCTTTTATAACCCCTGTCCCTTAAAGGCATTTTTCTACCTGCATTCATCTCTTTATCGGCCTCTTTGTTGTTTTATTTCTGAAGACATCAAAAGCCGTCGTCCTTTGTGTAGATATCAATATTGCTAGGTATTGTTTCCTTTTATGTTACAGTAGATATTTCTAAATAATATTTCAAACAGTTTGTGGTCAGACAATAAAACCTACCTCCCCTTTGGGTTATACACCATCAAGTGAAAATAGCAAGTAAACCCAAGTAGAAATACAGTTGAAAATATTGCGATCAAGAAAAATTTCGGAATTTTCAACGGAAATATACCTGAGTCCAAATGAACTTTTGCAAGATGGTCTGTTCATATGTGAATGTGATTGTGTGTACGCGCGCGCGTCTTTGAGTCTTTGAACAGATTAGCACAAAAAAAAGAGTTATATGAAACTGAAATTACGTATTTAATGTAAAGATGTTACTGTAACATTTTCGCTAATATTAACTTATCGGAAGTGCCATTTTATACAATCGATTTTACAATTATTTATAATTTACAACAGCTTGAACGATTTTGATAAAACTTTCCTAGTCTTCTCCTTATAGGAGTTTAACTTTTCATTTATGTAGTACATCACCAAGAAAATGAGGAAGAAAACATTATGACGAAAAGAAAATTTTGTTTGTGCATAACTCAAAATGTATGCATTTTATAATAAATTGTGTATATGATCATATGAAAGGTTGGCCATTAAATTTTCTAAAATACAAAAATTAATATCTAAATCCGACCATTATTAGCAAAGAAATAGCGTATCTTATGAGGACAACAAGACTGGACTACTAGAAGTACGGCCCAATGTGACCGAAAGCAGATGGATACGACCGAACCGCTTGATTTTCTCCCGCCACGCCTCCACTATATTCGCAACAATACGCTGCGTTTAACTCTGTAGTTAACATTACCCTGTTGCAGTTATTAATTTCTACTTTCGCATCATTTAATGCAAACTAAATGTCTCCATGGTAACTAAATAGAAACTTTTAAAATATTAATTAATAAATGTTCAGCTAGACAAACTGTATGGTACACAGAATTGCAATCATTTAAAAAACTGTTTTATTGGACTTTTGTGATAAAAGACGTGAAAAAGTGTATGCTTCTGAGTATAGGTAGATATAATTATCTGCAGTTATGAACAAGAAGATTTTGTATTAAGGACAATATTAAAAGCTATTAAAAGCTAATTCTAAATCTGACGGATTCTACAATTATTCATTTTTTCTTAAGCCTGGCATTGAATCATTGCTCAGACAAGAAAATAAAGGAGGAATTTAGTGATGAAGGAGCTGCTAAAAGGTTAAAGAATCTAGGAAACAAGAAACAATATTACTTCACTTGATTTTAAACAGCTGGAATTGCAAGAAGGCTTAAAACTAAATTTTTATTACATTGAAATACGTTTGAATTATATTCAGAATCCTCTAAAATGCTCCTGATGTATGCATCCCATTTGATCAGATCTTTAATTAGTACTACACCTCATTAATAAGTTCTTGCCATTAAATGTTTGGAAAAAATATGTTTATATAAGAATGCTATCTATTGAATGCTACTTCAGTTTTGTAAAAATGAAAATCACTATTTGCATTCAGCAGATTTTTAGTGTGTGTTGTTCCGAGGTAAATAATAAAACGGTAAATGTACGAGAAGGGAACTTCAGAGAAGAATCCTAGTTCATCAAAGGCGGTAAAACGATAGTTTCTATCTAAAAATTCAGAAAACTTCGCTCTTGCCCCATACGAGATCTGTGACAAGGAATTTTCATAAGAGGGAATATTGATTTTCATACTCACATTGTCATAAAATTAAAGAACAAATAATCTTAATGATGAACTTCAGAAAAACGTTTTAATTTTCAGTACCTATACCGCCCAGTCACGCCTAATCCGCCTAGCTTACATTATAATTCAGCTAGCAAGAAGAATTTGACGTGACTGGACTGCCTGACGTTCTTGATCTGAGTGTACCCTAAAGCCCGCCATACAAGGTCAATATTATTTAACGTGGTGTATATATCGCATGTGTCAATATTATTGCTAAATATACCCCTAAGACAGTCAATATGTTGACGGGATTCTATCAATATAATGCAAGACTAGTTAATCCTGAAGCTGAACGAGATCTGTCAATACATTATTTTGATCTCGAAATGCGCATGTTTCTTCAGGATAAGATAGGTCAAATCAAAAAAAAAAAAAGCCTTATACTCAATATTATTGAGTCAATCTCAATAATATTGAGTATAAGGCTTTTTTTTTTTTTTATTCGACCTATCTTATCCTGAAACATGCGCATTTCGAGATCAAAATAATGTATTGACAGATCTCGTTCAGCTTCAGGATTAACTAGTCTTGCATTAATATTGTTTCGCAGATTCTCTTATTCTGAGATCAGTTCAGTACGAAAATGACAACTATAGCTCGTCCGCAATTAGTTGGCAGCCCGATGGCGAATTCACGCGGCACTAAATTGAAACTAACGGAGCTTTTTTCCTCATCCTCCGATCATTTTATAAAATTTATTTTATTTATTTAGTTTCAATTATTTTAAAAGGTAAGTAGAGTTGCATCGATACAAGTGGGATAGTAAATCGATATATCCTCCTTATATCTGGCTCTACATGTAATTTTTCGTGTGGCTTTAATGGGCGCATCGGTATCAAATTCCGCTTTGGCAGCATTATAGACAGCAAGTTGCTTAATGGTCTGTCCTTAAGACCCCTCACTCTGTGACATATTCAGTTGGTATCTCTTGAGTAGGGAAGAAGTATTGAAACCGTCTTCTCTAACCCCGTTTTTCGGTAAAGAGCGTTTTTGTGAAGCACTGGCGGTATATCACACCGATGTGCCTTGAACCACACAGTTTAGGTGCCGGTATGTTACATATAAGCGTAAATAGTTATACAGTTCCGATATATGTCCTCCCCTCCTCTTCAGTTTTTACCGCCTCCCTCACCTCTATAGGAAATTTGGTTTGCTATGGTGTGATTTCCTATTTCATTTACACTACTAGTTCCTTGAATGCTATTTTCTAAAACTGTATTTTCTGAGAATCTGACAAATAAAATGATGTGTCTAAGGTTCATATCTACTTATAGTTATTTGTCTATATTCCAAATGCAGAAAAAATGATTCGCTTGTGTTCATAATTCAGTACATACTCTCTCACACAAATATATATATATATATATATATATATATATATATATATATATATATAAGTTATGCGACGGCGAAAGAATTGAATTAAAAAAAAGAAAAGGGTTTAGAAATAACCACCACGACTTCTGAAACAAGACTGTTTATTCGTAAAAGTAATCCTCCTTATATACAATCGGAATGTTGTTTACATCCCAGGATGGTATTAAGGTTGATAATGCCACGCTCCGGTCTTTAACTCCCCCCCGCCAGTTTACGGGGATCTCCGTAAACTTTATATTCCACCCTGACTTGTGAATCTCCTCACAGAGCGGAGCGGACAGTCAACCTTACTACCTTACATCTTATCTTTTAAGAAAACAAACAAAAAGAAAACAACTCAAACGTTCTTCTGCAACATATACAATAAACAAAAAGGAAATCTATTATCGCTATCTTATACTTAACGTAAGGCTCACAATTCTCACTATTTATCATTACAAAAAAAACCACAAACTTCTTCTATTTACACACTACCACTCACAGAAATTAAACAAAGGGTTCTTACAGTTACACTTGCACTAAAAAATAAACTTTCTTATGCTCTGGCACAAATACAATTGTGTTATGGCTACAAACAAACAAGCAAAAAAAAAATCCGTGTGCAGAGACGGGGGTACTCCCGTTCACTCAGGTTTTTCGGGTTCTACCATAGGGAGTTTCAACTGTTCAATGTGAACCGTTCGTCTCTTTCTGGGTTCTTTGATGCTCTCAATGGTTACTATGTAATGTTCCCTTATAACTATAATCATAAACGGGCCCTCGTACCGCGTCAATTCTTTCCCCCTATTAGACCCCATTCTCCAGTAGACGGTTGTCCCTATCCGTATCTCTCCCATCCGATCTCGTACATTTAGGTTCTCTCTCTCTACTCTTTTCCGTTTCTCCCGTTCTATTTTCCCCCGTACTCTCTCCCAAACCTTCGTTATCTCTAACCTATTACTGACGATTGCCTCCGCTGTTTCCTCATCCGCGGCCGTATTCCCGCAATCTCGTCTCCACCCTCGCACTCCGAACAAAACTTCGATGGGTGAGTACCCCGTGATAGTGTGTATCGAATGGTTATATGCAGCTACGGCTTTTCTCATAGCTACATCCGCTTCATCTCCCTGCTCTCCCTGATACACACGTAGATGGTCACTCAGGGCACTATGTAATAGTTCGATATTTCCCCTGCTCTTGGGATGGCCCGGAGTATTGAGATGCCACGCTATATCCAATCTTTTCTATATTCAATCCTCTCTAATGGCGACGCTATCAAATTCCCTCCCTCCGTCAAATGAAATTCTGTCGGGCACTCCGTAAAACTGAACCCATGTTTGTAGGGCCTCCAACACTGCTTCCGAAGATCTGTCGCATACCTTATACGCCATTGCTACTTTGCTGTAGAGATCTATCATGGTGACCCATTTGAATCCCCTCCACGTGAACGTGTCGACCTGCAGATCTTTTAATGGTGCGTATCCTGTGGGTGTTTCTTCTTGTCTCCCTCTTAGTGGATGCCGGTCGTACTTCGTGCGCATACAAACTTCACACGCCCCTATAGTTTCCTCGATGGTCTTCTTCATTCCATGCCAAAAATATTTCCTCCGCAATGCTTGTAGCGTCTCGTGCACCCCTCGATGGTTTGTTTTTCCCTGATGATACGCTAACGTCACTTCCTTTTGTTGCTCTACGTCCATTATCGTTTCTACCATGTATTTACATCGGATAAACGTTCTATCCACGCCAATTCGTTCAGCTCTCCAAATTCTTTTAATTTTCTCCCATATAGTGGCATTCCCCACGTAGAGATGGTGAGCTTTCCCCGTTTCTGACGCGTCCCTTAGCGCCCTGCAAATTTCGTCCTCTCGCGCCCCTGGATGTGACCAGATCGTATTAATTTTATTCTTGCCATATTTGCTATATGCTATTTTCATCATGCCCGAGGTCCTCGTCTTCCAGATCACCTGGCGCCGTTTATCGTTGACGATTTCCTCGATTTCTTCCATCTCTACCGGCCTCTCCTCCGCCGAGTCCTCTTCTTCTGGAGATTCCTCTCCTCCCTCCGTCTCTGCCGTCTCGTGGTCTCCCTCTTCGCCTGGCGTCCATTCGCTCAGGAACTGCCGGACATTTCTATCTTCTTCAATGGCGTTGACCATGATGGCTCTTGACAACCAGTCTGCCACTATATTTTCCTTCCCTGGCTTACAACTTATTTCCATGTTGTATTGCCCAAAGAATTCCTTCCATCTCGCGACTCTCGCCGAGGATTCCTTTAGCCTTCCTACCCATTGAAGCGGTCTGTGATCGGTGTGGACACGGAACCTTCTTCCGAAAACATATGGTCTAAAATGGTCAATAGCCCATACTATCCCCAGTAGCTCTCTCTCCAAGGCACTATACCTCGTTTCCGCGTCGGTTAGGCGCCCGCTAGGGTATGCTACGGGACGTTCTCCCCCCACACCCTCATGAGATAACACGGCTCCTAGTGCATATTCGCTGGCATCCGTGTTAACGGTAAATGGTTTAGTGAAATCCGGAAACGCCAGTACCGGTTCCTCCTGCAATTTCTCCATACACTTCCGGATATTATCCTCCATCATCGGTGTCACGATTAATTTGGCCCCCTTCTTGAGTAAATTATTTAGTGGCACTAAATATTCCGCCATTTCGGGTACAAATCTCCTACAGTAATTTAACGTTCCTAGGAGTCTGCGGATCCCTCTCACATCTCGCGGCACCGCCATCCTCCTAATCGCCTCTACCTTCGCCGCGTCAGGCTTTACCCCTTCCCCGGAGATGGTATGGCCTAAAAAATTGATCTGTCTCTGTCCCAACATGGATTTTTCTTTGGACAGTTTTAACCCAAATTGCCGCACTCTCTCGAATAACCTTCTCAAATGTTGTACGTGGTCGGCCTCGGTTTTTCTGAAAACCAGTAAATCGTCCATATAGACTTGACATACCCCCTCGTCTATACCTCTCAAGAATTCGTCCATCAGTCTTTGGAAGGTGATTGGGGCGTTCTTTAATCCGAACGGCATTCGGGTAAATTCATAGTGCCCCCTTTCAAACGTAAACGCCGTTTTGTGATGGTCCTGTGGGTGCATCCTTATTTGATGGTATCCCGCTTTGAGATCTAACGTGCTGAAAATCATCGCCCACTAAGCCTGTCCAAAATGTCCTCCAACCTGGCGATTGGGTATTTTTCGTCAACTGTGTTCTCGTTTAATTTTCTATAGTCTATGACTACCCTATATTTCTCTTTCGTTTCTCCTGGCGCGCTCTTTTTTCTCACTACCCACAACGGGCTATTGTACGGTGATGTACTATTAACAATAATGCCCTGTTTTTCAGATTCTCTAATTCTTCTCTAATATGTTGTCTCAGCGCCTGCGGATACCTCCTTTCCTTCACATACGACACTCTGTCCTGCTTTAACGGGATCTCGTGGACCGTCCTCCCTGTCACTCCTAACGTAGTGCCCTCCTTAAAGAAAATATCCCCAAACTCTTTTTGTACTGTCTCTCTCCAGCCTTCGACCCTATTTACTGCTCCTATTCGCGCTTTCCTATCCCTTGCAACCCCATGGCATTTATATGTCGTTTCCCCTAACCTAATGCTCCACTTCTCTTTACTATTCCTTACTCGTGCGCCTGCCTGCCCCAACAGATCGCAACCCGCTATTACCTGATACTCCCGAGTCATTTCCCCTACCATGTGCACTGTTATCTTGCCCTTTTTCGCCACCCACCGGTTTAGACCGATTATTGCCTCTCCTTCTACCCTGCACGGCCCCCCCAGAGTAATTAATTTACACTCGCATTTCTGAACCCGGAGTGCACCTTCTCTGCCACACAATTTCTCCAGCGCCCCTCGGGTCATAACAGTGTTTGAGCTCCCTGTGTCCACCAGGCATCTCACTCCCCTTTTCAACTTAATAATTGGCAACCAGCATGACTTACCTCTGATGTTGTTGCATGTCGCTGTGCGGTCGCCTCTCTTCGGACACTCCCCTCAGATTCTTGCTGGATTCCTCCTTTCCGCCGCCGCTCGTCGGCTCCTGCCTCCGCTGCTCCCAGGTTCCTCGTCATCAGTCCCCGAAGTTCCCGATGTCTCCGTCGCCTCTTCTGAAGTTCCACTCCTCGGGAATGAACCCGCCTTCCTTCGCACCTTCTGAGTGTTGACCTCCATCTGCTCCGCCCGTGGTGTTTCTCTTCTCCGGTAAATGTATGGGCATTGCATGCAACGTGCCCTTCTGTACCGCACTCGAAGCATCTAGTGCGAGGACACTGGGCCACTAGATGTCCTGGTCTCCCGCAGCCATGGCACTTCCTCTCTTCCTTTCGAGGACCATTCCGTGTTTTAGGTTGTCCAGACCTTCTCTCGCCTACCGAGGGTCTCTCTCTGTTCAGGTACGCTGGTTCTTTTCTCCTCCAGCCTATTGGTGTGGTACTGGGGCGTCTATCGGTCACCCTGCTCCACCCCGTTTCTTCCACCTCCATCCTTGTTTCTTCTTCTCTTGCGCTAGAGTCGATCATCTCCTGGGCGCATTCGACGAATGAGCGGTCTCTTGGCAAGCCTTCTCTCTTTCCAGTCTCTTTCGCCAATTGGACCTTGAGGATGGTCGCCAAAAATGCCATCCTGCCTTGTACCTCGCCTATGCTCAAGGTTTCACGCATTTTTTCTGTGATCTGATTGAATCGCGCTAGCAGCGCTCCTGCGTATTGTCCGCTCGTCTGTCGCGGAGAACGCCTCTCCCTGAACATTTGGTAGATGTCCTCTGCAGGGGTCCACCTGCCTCCTCCGAAAGCCTTCTTCAGCCTCTCCTTAATTACCGGCCATGGTGTCTCCTCGTCTGCTTGTATTATATTTAGGATATTCCTCTTTACTCTACATACCAGAGCTGCCTTCAATGCGTCGGCATCTCCAGCGTTGACGAAGTTCTCCGATGTCTTGGCCTGTATCCTCGCCATAAGGCGATCACCACCCGTCAAAAAGTGGTTAAGCTCCCCTATTTCGTCGCCGAAGCGCTCCTGATCGGAAATCGCCCTCCGCAGATCCTGCGATGTTGCTGTCCTTAGCTTCATCCATTCCAGAGCGTTGGCATGAGCTTCTGGTCTCTCGTGGCAATGGAGGTAAATCCGGTACGTTCAGCACTGCCGGTCTTACTACGCCTTCTGATGCCACTTTGAATTTTCTTCGTCCGCCTGATTCGAAAAGTAGCAGAAGAAAAAGGAGGGCGAGATATACAAAAAAATTTCCAAAACAAAAAGAAAAAGGAAAAGAAAAGGTCCCGCGTTACGACCTCCCGGGTTTCGGCACCAGTTATGCGACGGCGAAAGAATTGAATTAAAAAAAAGAAAAGGGTTAACCACCACGACTTCTGAAACAAGACTGTTTATTCGTAAAAGTAATCTTCCTTATATACAATCGGAATGTTGTTTACATTCCAAGATGGTATTAAGGTTGATACTGCCACGCTCCGGTCTTTAACTTATATATATAAATAATCGATTTTGGTTTAGTTCTCCATTTTCCCTTCAAAAAAAGAATAATAACTTGAAATAAGACCGTTTTCTTGTACCTCATATTTCTTGTACCTTGTGTTTCCTCATAACGCTATGGGTATGAGGAATCGTTGTGCCTGGAATCCGTCAAAACATTTATGTGCCCAATAGATGGTTAAAGTGTCGACTGAATAGTCCATATTAAAGTACAAAGTGGCAAAAATCTTACAGTTGAAATGAGATTTCTTTTTACTTCATATCCGTCTCAACTCGATACATCACCTTAACTTCAATAATTTATTAAATTGTGTGCAATCATTCCGCCTTTACAACAGAGCGCGCTGTTGCCGTACTAAAATTTACTCGATAATTCAGGGCGAAAACGGACCCTAATTATACTGAGCACACGCCCCCTAAATTGCCAAAGAGAGAATGATGAAGTGCCTCCTTTCGAAAAGATTTATGCAAAGGTTCTTGGTGTTTATTGAGTTCCAGCTATGAAATTGAGGTCGGGGAGGAACCCTTGTTCAACATAATGACATGGGTAAACGTTTATATAATATACAACTTTGTGAAACTCGAGTTACAAAACTATAGATCCTTCTTTTTAGGAAATTAATAAATTTTCAAAACTTATAAAAAATACTGTTATGTAATATATATATATATATATATATATATATATATATATATATATATATATTAGAATATATAATATAATATAATACTAATATAATATAATATATATATAATACTATATATATCATATAGTTCGATTAAGGAACTGCGATATATAAACCAAGTGACTGAATCTTATTTCATTGTAAAAAAAATAATATAAATTAAATGTTGAAATTATATCTAATTTCTTCCTTAGGAATTAGTGGAGAGAAATTTTCCGTTTTTTTTTCTTTATTCAAAAATTCAATTGTTAATAAGTTCAGTTGACGTCCACATAATGGTTAACAATTATAGTTTTATTATATTCTTTAATCACCATTAGTTGTTAACAGGATTTCGGGGTATGCATAGCATCTTCAGGTCACCTCTACAATGCATCATTACATACTTTAGTAAGATAATGATTACAATACATATATTACTGTTATTTTATTCCTTAAATATAATAATAATATACGAGTATTAATGATTTCTACAATTTACAACCTACAGTATGTCACATGTGTATTTTACAAGCAACTCTCTTTGCTTAATTATTATATCCATTCATGATATTTTGTTTGATTTCTAAATAAACCTTTACAATTACTCATTTCAGCTAGATGGTCCTTTCATTTTCACTGTCACGTTGAACTCTGATGGATTAGCTTTGTATTAGTTAGCAGTATGGATTCTAATGTGTATTACCTCTCTAGTATATTTTATTATCGTCAAAACTATTGGATTTTGTGCGTTTTATTACATAATTTCATTGATCGTTTTTAACGCGCTCCAAACATGGCTGGAAGGACAAGTTATCTTAAAGATTACCAAAATATTGTAGCAACAGTGATAAGGTCAAAATTTATTCCGTGGTTCCACCAACGCCCGCCGTAACCGATGCCGCTTCTGATTTGAGAATTTTGAGGGACTGTATCGTTTGAGAATTTTGAGGGACTGCATCGAAAGAGGCTGCCTTTTTAATGTTGATTATTCAAAAGGGTATTGAAATAAATGGTATTTAAAGAACGATTCCATAAACAAAAATGGGTAAGAAATTCCAGAAACAGTTGCCACGAATAATGATGTATATGTTAAAAATTTCGGGTAAACCAGTCGGTAGTTTGGAATCTGGTACTCAATGAGTGGATGGAGAGTGAGCGAACTAGAGATTTTCAGTTCTTTAAGATCGGAAAAGAAAAACGCCTAGAAAGTGCTTCCATCTATGAAATATTGGTGTGTCAGGAAAACTTAAACATGAATTTAATAATTTAATTAGTCAGTTTAAAAAAATCACTAAGAACGAGAGGCCAACTGAGAATTCGGTGGAAGGAACTGAAACTGAAACAATCAAGTGTGCCAGGATTTTAACTTGGACTTTTCGGCGTGAGAAAATATAATACTTACTCAGGCACCTCACGCTCTTAATCAAGAGAATTCTTAGGCTAACAAGTAAGCAATAATGACCCTCATGGTTCATTTTAAGTATTTTTACTTCCATATTTTTTTTTGTCTTAGATAATTGATTTCTACGAAGAATCTTAAAAGATGGAAATTCCTTTAGGACGTACACTTGGCGAATCTCACAGGATGAAAAATGTGAATTTCGAATCCAAGGACCAGCGAATCATTTTCCTAGAGGCGTTTGGACTATTGGTCCCTGAACAATAGTCAATGCTTATTAAAACAAACACACACGTTTATAGGATAAGTCATTATAACTGCTAGTCATTTTAATATACAAGGTAAAGTGCATGTTCTATATTGATCGGTAAGAATCATGTTTTCACTGGAACCAACTTTGAGCTGTATTTTCTTCGAAGAGAGCCGCAGACGGCTTTTTGTGTCAACTGCTAAGAGATATGGTTTGAAGGTCCGATCAGTTTCCTGTCCTGCTTTGACTCGAAAAGCTCCCTCCGTCGCGTTTTAAATCCTGAATAGAACTCCGAATCAGAATAACATTCTCTCACCGTAGTAAGCATTCAGAAAATGTATCACTAGAAACTAACTTGCATGTTTATCTTGCATGATATTAAAATATTCTATTTACGTAATGTTAAAATAATAATTGGGTAATGTTGGCAATTATTAATCACATAACCATCCTGATTCGTGTATACAAGACATGTCGGAAACATATATCCTTGAAAATAATGGCTAAAAAGGAGTTGAACAAGGCTAAAATATTCTCAGGCAGTCAATAATTTGTATATATAATATTACAGACACGTGAGTCAATTCAAACATAAATATATAAAAAAGCAATATTAAATAACATTAGTAGTAACTTAGTATAAATAATTAACAACGAATTTTCTCTTACCAACACTTTCATTAATATAAAGTCTTTCGCTCTTTGCATGCCCTAATATTTAGGCATGTCGCATATTGGCCATTCTACAAAAAGCTCATATCACAGGGATTCCTTTTTTCAAAATTGAATGCTCAAATAACGAAACCAAAAAAATCTACTATAATCTTTAGTTAATCTTGACTGAAGCAACTCATCAGGATAATAATTTATTTAGTTATTAAATATTAGTCAAGAAATTGCTGACATGGCGGAATTACATTGTCTTCGAGGGAATGACATCATGACTTTGTGAGAATTATTTCATTAATTTAGGTATTGATGTGCAATGTAAATAGATAATAATAAATAGAGAATACTAGGGTGGTAGGAAATCTTTTCGATTAAATAATGGATAATTTAAATAGTTGCCACCTAATTTAGTCAATGGAAGGACCACACTCCCCCGCCAAAATTCTTAAAAGATTCACCAATAGGAATGCCCAAAAGGAGAGTGGGAACCAAATGTATGAAAAATAGATATTTCAAGAAGCAGAAGGGGGAAGAGAGAGGACAGGCAGGCGAAACGGAGTATAGTCAGTCAGAGTTGGAAAGCCAAAGTGGGAGAGTTGAAGTGTGAAATAGTAAAGTTGTGAAGGAATAAGCAGAAAGTCCAGCTGAGCAGTCCATCCGAGACGGAATCTGGAATCGGAGCTGGTAGGTAGAGTTCGAGACCGCAGGCTAGGAGAGGAAACCAGACCATCAAGCGGCAAGGGAAAAGGGAAAAGTACCTAAGACGACGAAGGCAACACCAGATAAGTCATCGTCCCTTACATTCATTGTGTAATTTTTTTTTAATATTATGTGGCACCATAGTAAGATTTTAAATAAGCAAGATAGACCCAGTATTCTCAAATACATAAATTGTAGTCAATGTTTTTTTTATTTTTATAATGAAGTGAATTTAAGTTGGCTATAATGGAACTAGCAGTTTAATTAATAAACTCTCTTAAATAAAGTAAGATCCATCTCAAAATCTATTATTATATTTACCCTGCATGCCATCATATAGTTTAGTTAAGTGAATTGATAAGCGCGATACCTTAGGAAAGGATCTCCAATAGTATTTATAATATCCCAACCTAGTGACCATAGCAGGTTGGTAGGATTAAGTCAGACTGCCATTCCCTCATGCAGGTTATATTCGTCCAATATCATAGAAAAGAGAGAATTACAAATTAATATTTATCCGAATATTTCTCCAACTAGAACGGCCATTTTACAATAAAAAAAGGTATAGCTTGAAAGAATCAACAGAATACTTGTTTGAATATAAATTTAAAAAAAAAATTCAAAAACAAACTGAGTAAAAATTAATGAGGAAATCCCATCTAATAAAAATACGTGCAGCAAAACAGTCCTTCGTATACCCAGTGACGGCCTCATGATAACCGATTCCACCGTGTAAAAGCCGGTCACAATTATTGGATAGAGCGGAAAAGATGATCGTTTTATTTAGTTTTTCACACCACTTTTATTACCGAAAAAACTCTATAATTAAAAATCTGAGTGAATTATATAAAACCTCTAGACATTCCTTTTTAGTCATTTTTAATTTAAAAGCATAATAGCTGAAAAACTTCTGATTATAGTTTTTAAGACTAAAGAATATGATAATGAATATGAAAACTAAAGAAGAAAATGCAAGATTACGCTTGTCCAATCAAGATACTATTTGAGGAACCTCCTATAAAAGGTGTAAAAATCGGCTTCGGATAAGGTGAGGGAATTACTTTTCAATTCTTTAGAAATGTTTTTCATATAAAATAATATAACTAACAGTTTCAAAACCAAACGAAAAGAGTCAAAAAAAGTTGAATCTAACAACTGAATTTTTTTCAGAGCTAACAGATTTGAGAAAATCCCTTAAAAACGCCGGAAGACCGATTTAATCTTTTTTGTGTATGCATATATATATATATATATATATATATATATATATATATATATATATATATATATATATATATATATATATATGCATACACAAAAAAGATAACTAACATATATATATATATATATATATATATATATTTTTTTTTTTTTCGGTTGGCTCTATAGACCTTGTAGATCTTTGGCCGCGCGATGTGGTGTTCTTACAGACATTTATTGCTTGCGGGAGCACAGACAGCCTGGAGGGGGTCACCCAACCTCACGTTGCTGCGAACCATGGTTTCCATGGTGCAGCGGCAGGCTGGTCATTGCTCCACAACCGGTCCCTTTGGGGCCAATTCGGCAGTGTCCTTCCCACCGACTCACTCGGGTTCAAGGACAGTGACAAATCGGTCTAGATCCACGGATTATGGCTGTTCGGAGTCAGCAGGCGCACGAGGACCTATATTTCTTTCCCCGAGACAGACCGTCCATGGACCAAACCTCCGGGCGGTTATTTTATGTCCTGGAAAACCACAACGCGATTCACAATTAAGATACACGGGGTAGGGTCATCACTCCTACGCCCGGTCTGTCTGAGTGGCCTCCAGTAGGCTGACGGGCCTCACATACCCGGGGGAGGGGGATAGTGGCGGGCTACGTGGATTTTCCCTGGTAGGCGGTCACCCAAATCTGGGCGGTCACCCATCCAAGTACTAAACACGCTCGACGTTGCTTAACTTTGATTACCTATTGCAAGCGCCTTAGCCCGCTCGGCCACCCCGGCCCCATCTATATATATATATATATATATATATATATATATATATATATATATATATATATATATATATATGTAAAATATATAAAATGTTCTTGAGGCCTACCTCGTGGTTTATTTCCTGTTTACTTCATTATCTCGTCGTCTAACTTCTGCACAGATATCCAAACCAACGAAGTTGCGGTTTTTCAAGAACTGTTTTTAACTAACAAACCCGCAATTTTTTTTCTTTCTCTCATTTCCTATTCCCATTCTCATTCCCGTCCAGTATGACGCATCAACCAGAGACAGCGCATCACTCCAAGACATCCAATCACATACTGAGGATAAAGGGAGCTAACATAACAACAGCTGAGAAGATTATACAACCTTAAAATGCTTTTTTTTTAAACAATTTAAATATCCCATATCAGTGAGTTTAATAGCTTTGAAGATACAGTTGTTGATGTTGATCATAGCATGATTAGACCAACAACATTAACAATTGCATCTTCAAAGCTATTAAACTCATTGATATGGAATATGTAAATTGTGTTAAAAAACGCATTTTTACAATGTTTGAAATGAATCTGTACTCCGCATTCTTAATTAATAGGTGTTGGATTTCCAACTACAGTAAAATTTGCCAGGACAATAATCAAGTTTCCAGCAGCAAGGATCTAGGTACGTCGTTTATGATAGATAATAGTCATAACGATTGAAGGAATGGTATGTTCTTTTCTTATAGTTATATTAAAGGTCTTTCAGAGCAAATAGTCAATACTTTTAAAGATTTTGATGCATATGATATCAGGCTTGCAAATAGAATTGGAAATAAGATGAGTGAGTTTTACATTCCCTTAAGGATAGAATATTAACCCACCAACAGTCTGATGTGGTTTATGAAATTAGATGTTTGCAGTGTCCTAAGGTATACATTGCTGAAACCTCCCAAACTTTGCATAGAAGAATGTATCAATACCCATTACGATTGCAAGAACATTAACAGGAAAGAGCCTAACACTGGATTAGCACAGCATTCAAGAATTTTAAAACATGTTTTTGATTTTGATAAGGTTAGAGTAATCCATCAGGAAATGAATAGCTCGAAGAGATATCTGAGGCTATGGACATTGCACAGAATTTGGTCATTGCTGTTAATAACCGGAATGACAGTAGAAATTTGAATCAATTTTATTCTGAAACGTTAAACATTTTAGAAAAGTCCAATAAATCCAACTAGATTGCCTTTTATATTTTATTTGTTTGTTGATCAGCT
The DNA here is from genome assembly GCA_948150685.1 of Rhaphigaster nebulosa. Taxonomy (NCBI): domain Eukaryota; kingdom Metazoa; phylum Arthropoda; class Insecta; order Hemiptera; family Pentatomidae; genus Rhaphigaster; species Rhaphigaster nebulosa. The sequence goes on along the minus strand of OX411309.1, from coordinate 101,795,593 downwards.
GTTTTTTATTATAACCTTTCCTTTCTATGCATTTTAATATTTTGTTTATTCAATAAATAATAAATAAAATTAATATTGTTTTTTTTCTAGTTTTACTTCGTCTTTAATATTTGTTATTTTTTTTTATATATATTTTTGTTCAGAACTTTTTCTTTTTTAGTTGATTTCTATGTGTATTAGCTTTTGTCTGCTGTTTGAATAGTACCTTCTCAACTGTTGTTATGTTACCGCCCTTTGCCTTCAGTATGTGATTGGAAGTCTTGGAGTGATGCGTCTTTCTGGACAATTGATGTGAGATGGGCTGTATTTAATCTTCATAAGTGTTATTTTTTGGTGTATATCCTGATGATGCCTGAATTGGCGAAACGTTTACTGGTTAGTTGCTTTCCAGTATTTTAGAGACTTGAGGCTTTCTGTTTTGGAATCTTCCAATTGTTTTCTAGCAAATTTATAAAAATTAAAATTATAAATAAATTATCTGTGTGTAAAATAAGATTAGTTAATTTCAAATTTTATTTTTAATTAATTTTAATTTCTAAATCTTTTCTAAACACAATAACGAGTAGAGGGAGAAAATGACACTCAGTGGTTGGAATTCTGTAATAAATTGTATAATTAAGACAGCATTAGTACATTAGTAGTGACCTCTTGAGAATCATCACCAATGAATTATGACTTCAGAGACTTTTCCTCATCATTTGAAATAAAAACAGAGTGATCCTTAAGGATTTAATTTAATAATTGGAAAAACACGAGCTAATCCTAATCCGCATTAGGTATATCCATCGAATTCGTTTAGATATGAAATTATCGGATCTGAAAGTGAAGATATAGCCCCGAAGAGAATGTTTAAGAAGGGTCATGAATAGTTGAGGTCAATTACACCAACCCTCGGCTAATTTCGACGGTTAATCTCCAAATGTTGCCTGGTTCAGCAGCTAAATTTTTAAAAATACCGCCTGACAAAAAGACATTAATAATTGCCAAGATTTCTTGTGGTTGAATTGAATAATGCCGTACAGTTTCAGTGAAAAGAGTAATTAGAAATTAATAAATTAAAGGGAAATAATTCTTTGTAATAGCAGAGCAGAAACATCTGCATTAAACCAATGACTGGGTCTAATTCGTTAAATTAAAACAAACCACAAAAATAAGCAAAATGGTTGGAGTTTCATCGTTAAGTAAATTCAAAATAAGTTGTTTACATCATTCTTTGAAAATTTATCAGTATGTGCCATAGAGTATGTTATTAGTAGTCCTAATTAAGGACAAAATATTAAATAATTAGTAATCGGAATGGTTTCAAATACTAAGCTCTCCATAGCTAGTTATTTTTAGAACGGGGCGTTACAGCATATTTATAAATTTTCATAGTGCGGTTTGTTATTTGTTTTAATGATTCGAAAAATTCTGTATTCCTCTCTGTTAGGAAATTCCAACTTTTAAAATTTTTAATTCCTCATGGAGCCTCGATGTATGCACTCTTTGCAGTTAAGTTCCTTTAACTAATCTTCGAAATACTCCGTTTTGAAATAATTTTAAAAGCTTTTCTGCCGACTTTACAACGAGGAAAAATAATAGTGCACCATACCATAGAATCGGACGTGAAATAGTTTTATACATTAAAGCTTTTAAGCTTCATAAATTATAATAATTTATAAATTATTTAGCCGGTATGCTTTAAGTCTCATTATTTATTTATTTATTTTTTTTTTGTTTACAAAAGTTAGCTGGAACCCTTAAATGCCGAGATGAACGATACTTTTGTATAATTTGTATAACTAATCATTAATTTTAAACTTTGATGGGAATTTTTTATTCCCTTTTTGAATTGAAAATACTATGCCCTTCCATTTTGTCTGGATTCGTATGTGTATTTAAATGTTTCAATTTCTCCTCTATATTTTGACAAGCATTTACCGATTGTTTTACAGCCTTCATTTAAACTGCTACTTGCAGATTAAATATCATCTGCAAAAGCTGATACGCGATTCAATAATTTTAGTAGTCAGCTTGCTTCCACGGGTACGGGATTATCACGGCTACAGCATCTACACAATCTACAAGTTGGACACCTATTCTGTTTAGCAATTTATTAATTATTTATTTAATAACATTTTAATGAAAAACTAGTAGATTTTATTATTACTAAACCTTCGGGGAGCTATGATGTAGTTATAATTTGAAAAGATTGGTTCAGTAGTTTTAGAGGTTTTCAGTTAAAAACGAAAATTTAAAAAGATATTTATGTCTAACCATAATTTTTACATATGGTTGGCCGCAAATAATGATTTTATAATAATAATAATAATAATTTATATTCCGAGCAGCAGCAAGAGTTATCGGACTTTGAAATCGGGGCTATAATTACCGCTTTAATTTAAACTTTTTTATCCGTTTGATAAATTGAAAATGATCCCTTTTTAATTAAAGTTTAATTCTTCCACCACTGTTTAGGCGGGGGGAGCATGTCAACGTTTCTTTGTTTCCCAGATCTTTTATGTGCGTCCTTTTGATAAAAATTCCAAAGGCGTTTTGAATTAGTATTCTCTTAAAAAAATTAAAGGTATCCTTTTCAATATATTTTCAAATATAAAGCAAGAAAAGAGGATGGAAAAAAAAAAAGATACCAATTATAAAAGATTAAAATATAATCATTATATTACCGATTATAATCTTGTCTTTTCTATGTTTCCTGGTATTGCCCATTATCAGGAAATACATATATGAATTAAAAGATATAAAGTGCATTATACAGTAGGACTGGGACAGGCTGTCTCACAGACTCCAAAATAAACAGTCCTTAGAGTGATTATTGTATAATAAGAAAATAATGTGTTGTTAATGGGAGCAGTGGCATGCATCATCCCATCGCACTACCCCCTATGTCAGAAATGGCTAAGAAGGGGGGAGGGAGAAATCCTCTTGCAATGACGCCATCTAATATTTCGGTGGATATATGATTTCGGTGCATAGAAATATATCCACAAAATTGTAACATACTTACAATTGCGGATTTTCCATCAAGCTATGTGACCGACAGAGAGCAGCCCGTAAACCAGCTTCCAGAACAACTTGGCAAAGCAGCTTTTAGTGTATCCAAAGAAATAGCTTTCAGAGATGTCTCAAGATATCTCCGATGAATCACAGTCTGGGCCCAGCAAAGTACGCTCAGATGAACCTCAACCAGTGCCCAACAATTGTTGCACTTCAGGTCACTTCTTGTAGTAAGATCTTCAACAAAAGCTGGCGATAACAACGATACAAATAGATATAAATCCCGAAAAAGAGAAACAGAAATTTTAACAGAACTTAATCAGATAGGTTATTTCCTAGAGAGAATAAGCTTGATTCTGCCGCCACTTCTTTCTCTACCCTCTTCCGCCAAATAAGCGTCAAAATTGTTATTACAGGAGTTTATGTAATATCCACATTTATAAATAAATATCATTGATTCACTTTATTGATTGAATTTGAGGTCAAAACAATAAAAAAAAAACAAAAAAAAACATAAATGTGAATTAGTGCTTTATCATTATCATTGTGTGATTTTTCTATTATTAACACAACTTTTGTTCTATAATAATTTATTTTTTCCATCAAATAACCCGCAAAAGCTAATTACAATTTCTGTGACAACAAACCCGGAGTTGGTTAAAAAAGTTTAATTTAATTTTAATTAAATTAAGAGGTTAACTCAAAAAGTTTCTCCAACAGAACTTTTTTTTTTCTGAAGCCACTATGGCCTCAATCTGTTGGGAAAATATATTCATGGATACATATTACAAGATACAAGATAAAATAGAAAGTAAATCTGTAAGGCTTGCCTCTTCAAAAAATTTTAAACACCGATTGTGACTAACCGCCTCGGTCATCCCTAACTACTATGCTAATTATTTTAAACAAATCACAACTACATTCATCTACATAGAATATTATTTTACCTTTTTCATTTTTTCATGCTGCCTTATTTTACTCCTCGATATTATTAATTCCATACTCTTACGTATTTTGTTATTTGTAACATTTAAAAAACTAAAATGTTTACAAGGAATGGCTGTTAACAAATATGGACCTTCATTGTCAGATAAAACGTTAGAATTTGACTTAATTCTATACTTATTTAATTCCTTCCCTTTATTGTTGAACTTGTTTTCCAAATATTAAAAAAAATTTCTGTATAATTATTATTTTTAAAACTGTACTAATGATTATTAAATTATAATTAAAATTTAAACTTGTATGTCTACTGTTATTTATAGTGTATTATAAGTTCAATTGGTTCTTTATATCTGCATTTTTGGTATTCTTATCTTTTTTATCTGTTATAAAGTTAATAAACTGCTTTTTAACAGTTTTGGTTATGTATTATCGCCTCATTCATTCTTCTATTTTTAGTACTTTTTTCTTTTTCTAATATCCTGATATTTTTAAAATTAAATTTATGATTATAAGAAATACAATACTGAGCTTGCTCTGTAACATTGATATTTTTAGAATTTTCCGCAATTATTTTTATTTTGGGATATTCTTGTACTTAGTTTTTTTATATACATAAATATGATTTCCAGAAACTATAAAAAAGAGAGTTTTTTTTTTTTAAATACATAAATAAATATAACAGCGTGAATAGAAGAAAAACTAATGCTGATGATATTGATAAAAAAAAGAAAGAAATAGGCATACAATAATAAGTTGGCAGGTTGTAAATATTGTATGTAGCTTCAATATTAAAATTATAAAACAGCAGGTGAATAAATAACTTTCTATCTGAAGTACTTCTTTTCAAACCGAGTTCTTCTTGATTCTTCGCTTGGTCCTTCTTGTTCTACATATAGTTCGAATTAACTCTTACATAATTTGTGAGGAAAAAATCAAAAACAAAGAACAGCTATTTATATGAATAAAGAATTTAACGAATCTGCTCGTATATTAAGATAAGAGTTACGTTAGATTGCCAGATAAGAGACAGATGCACAGGTTTCCCGCTAGATGGCAGGGTATGTCTATGAGAAAGAAGCTGCATTGATGTATTGCATTGGTAGATGTACTACGAACAGTTTTTGTCATTCATTTTCACAATTTTCTCTTTTCATCAAAGTAGAAAAATCTGTGTTTTATTTCCATAATTATTTACTCAGGGCTTATACTTATAGCCTAACTATCGTTATAAAGTATGCATTATAAAGTACTTGGAAACTATTAAAGTGAATTCAATAATATTATTAGAGTCACTATGAATAAAAAATGTTATGCATATAATTTTTATATATATATATAGATATATATATATATATATATATATATATATATATATATAAAATTATATCTGCTTAGGAGCTTATCTAAGCCAGCTTTCACACCCAGCTTTCACTTCCCTGTAAGAGGATATGTAGGTAAACAGCTTTGAAGATATACAGCTTAACGTTTTTCTCCACCCCCTTTTCCCTATAACAGTGTCGCAGAGATGGTAGTAGATTAAGTTTGCCTTCTTTATCTTATTGGATAATCACTGTTCCTAAGTAAGTGTAGTCGTCAACCATTTCCATTGTTTCACCTTTGAAAAGTGTTTTTCATCATGTTCCGGCCAATGAGCATTACTTCACTTTTCCTGACATTAATGACCATTCCTTTCCTTTCTAGCTCAGGTTCCCATCCAATCACAGCTTGCTGTAGGCTCTCTTTAGTATCAGCTGTAAGGACAATGTCATCCGCGAATACCATTACTTGGGCGCGGATCGTCCTCATATTCCATTTGCCAATAGTAGTGCGGGCTGTCCTACGTTTGCACATTTTCAAAATTTCATCCATGTATTCAATGAACAGGAGAGGACTCAAACTATCTCTTTGTTTTACACCTTTCTTAATTGCAAACGTATCGGACTATCTTCCATTAATCCTTACTATAGTGTTTAGTTTAACTGACAAAGCAAGCTGATATTGAATTCTGAAGGGAAAATATATCCCTTATCATAAAATATTTATAGCTATTATACCATCAACTACAAAAATGAAGTGGCAAGCGTCAAGCCCAAATCAATGCTTTCGCTATAAAATAGCACGCCCTAAATGCACTTTGATGGGTGCCGTAAAGGTCAAATCCCCTCTACGAAGCGAAACAGATTTCTAGATAAAGTGAAATGACTCTATAAAAGTAAAATTTGCTTTCCGTCCTTCAAATCCATAACCAGACTTTGCAGTTAAACAAAGCCAAATCTATTGTATCATATACTTATGAAAAATGTTGAGTCGCCACTTTAGCTATAAGTGATCCGAAATCATTGGTAAAAATATGTAAGTGTTTGTAATATAAAAATACCATTGGCTTGTTATAAATACCATGTGGTCAGTTCGTTGTGACTTGAGTCTCTGAATTTATTTACGCAGCATGATCAAAATGAAGAACCTGCTAGTTAAAAAAAAATCCATCAAAGCTTGAAAGGCCGGGGGAATAAAATTCGTTTACTTGTCTTTTAAGTGTGAGATTAAAAAAAAATATATGATGTAATCTTATTTCTTTATTGTATTTATTTTTAAATTCACATCTTCTGTTCAAGTTATTCAGCGAATGTGAAAAAAAAAAAATAATAAAAAAATACACTGTCATGCAGCATAGCACTGTTGGAGTCTTGAGTTGATATTTTGTCAAATTATTAATACGTAATAACAACAAAAATCGTTGAGTACTTTTCACTGGTAGATATTGAAGGTTGTAAGTACTAAAAATGATTTCGTTAGGAATAAAATAAGACTATAAATGATTTCACGGTATATTCTTGCTACATCCAAAACAATTTTTGCAAAAACGAAAGTTGTACCCTATGATATAATGTGCCCTCATATAGTACATTGTGTACTCAGGGGACTCTATAGCCACTGATAGATGACCACCGCCATAAGGGCACTGGTAAAAAGAAGTGAAGAAAAGAAGATGAAGGAGTGGGAAAAAGCATGGCAAAATAAATCTGAATAGGACTGATGATGGTGGAAGTGAGAATCCCAAGTCGCCAACATCATTTGGCCTGACGAATGCTATTCGATTGTGAACATTCTCTGCTACCTTAGCGAAATACTAATTCTAATTGATAGCCATTTAATATTGTAATATTATATTAATATATAGATTAAAATACATGTATGCAATTTCGTTGTAACAATTTAGGTACTAAAACTAGTTAGGTAGCTCAAAATACTTCAAGAGGTATATACTATTTAAAATCTTTTTTTTTCTTCTTCTTTGGTTATTCTGGAAGGTGGGCAATCGTAACATAAGAATGCAAACTAACAGTGGCAAGAAGCACTAGCTACTGTCAGAGATTTGCCTTTGAGAGACACTGAGAATGATATCATACAAAGTAAAAAAAAAAAAATATTTTATGATTATAAAACTAATTTACTCTATAATAAATACGCTTATAAAATAAATTGGAAATCGAGGAAACTCAAGGTGAATATCAAAAAGATAATTTCCATTAACGCTTCTATGGAATAAAATCTCTCAAAGTTTACAGTCCTGCATAAGAAATATGAATCTGCATTATATAGCTTCAAAATCAGAAATATTTCCAATTCAACCTTAACAACCTCCTATATTGCGAAATTGCTAAAATAAGCTACCTAGAATATAAATGCCCATCCAATCTCTTTCTACGCAAGCTTATTAAATAGTAAAAGTTAAAAAAAATCCATCAAACAACTATATAAAAAACTGTAAGTACTAAACTTTAGAAACCAAAGTATGAAATGAATAGGTATTTTATGAATATGTATTATTCATTTATATCTACATATAAAATATTAATTAGATTTTGACTTGTCTAGTTTTCTCTGTAATTCAGAATAACATAATAAATTACTATAGCTATATTGTAAATAGTATCAGAAAGAAACATGTAATAATAATAATCTAAAATAGTTATGAAAAAAGTTTAATAAGAATAATTAATATTATACGCTCGTTTCACGCTGTAGAAGTCCCTCGTTAACACGAATTCGGTGGAGAACCAGATACTCCAGACATGCTAAAGAACTTAATTCGAGTTAAAAAAAAATTTGAAATGAAATGTCGTTTAAAGACGAGTTTATCTTGTCCGATTGAATAAAAGTTTCGCTATATTTATTTGCTCAGCTTTATTCATTTTTTAAACAACTAATCTCACAATTTATACATACCTTTATATACATGCAATATAGAAATTATGATTAAAATTCAAATCTAGTTTGCCAATAATCTTTAAAAAGCTCTGTAGTGTGTTGGGAACATGGAAAATATCATTCACCGGAAAAGAGAAGAAAAGAAAAGAGGACATTTTAGAAGAGATTGAAAAGATCTTTTCTAAAATGTCCTCTTTTGCAGGGTCATCGGGATCAAAGTTATCGTCAAAATCACAAAGTTGTTACACACAGAAGCAGAGAAGAAATTAGCAGGTGACAAGTTGGAGGGCCCCGAATTGGCCTTTATAAAAGTAAAATACGATATCAAATTACAATATAGGCAGTAATATAATTAAAAACCAACATTTTATTATTATATATAACTGAAACTGAATGTAAAGAAAAGAGAAAGGTTCATGTCACGTATGTCGCAGCTGAAGGGTTATCGGGAATCGTTTACTAAATATTCGTACCTAGAATAAGTTCGCGAAGCCAAAAATTTCACTCTATCGTGTTTACCGGAGATTTCTTCAATAATGTGCAAGGAATATATATATATATATATATATATATATATATATATATATATATATATATATATATATATATATATATATGCTATATTACTTAATATCTGAACAAAACGCAATAACAAGGCTATTACATGCTTTTTAAAAAACTGCTGAACTCCAGGAATCTTTCACTATTGAGGACTAATACAAGACCAACAAAAATGCACTTAATTGTACAAAGCATACTCCTCATTGCTAATAGATAAATCGAAATAAAAAAGAAATAATAATTTTTGAAAAAAGATTAGTATTTATCGGACCCAATAATTGTTGAAAAGTCTCCAGTTGATAAGGAAATCAACAGTGTGAGACTCGTCTGAAAAAGAAAAAAACACCCTCAATAAAATAGTCGCTTGACGTCAAAGATGCCAAAGGAAGATACCAGGTAATTGGATGGTGATATTCACTGCAGCAGTTCCCAAAATAGAAATGTCGTTCTGAAGAGATCTGACAAGCTTTGTTTTTGTAGCAATCGATCTCGAAATAACAGGGTTATCTCCGAATTGAGCAAACTTTGTAAAATATTGAAAAGAGTTTCGAGAATGTTTAACAAAACGGCAGCAATCTAGTTCATTCTATTTCAAAACATTATTTAAATATTAAAACCTCTTAAAGACTTTATTTTAAATTTTATTTTTTAATATAATTTATATGTATTTATATTAATATAAATATTATTATTTATATATTAATTAAAATATATTAATATTTTATTAGCTTTTATATTTCAGATAAAAAATTATTTGGAAGTTAATATGAAAATTAAGTTCTTCAATTATCTCTGCATTGGGAGAATATATTTATACTTAATGTGAGATAAAAGTTTTTTATTTAAAAATAATACAAGCTGCTATATTCTCAAGGGAAATAGTTTTCAGGACTGTAAGTAACCATTCATACCAAAAAAAAATATATAAAAATAATAGAAAAGTATATGATAAAAATAAAATAAATTTTGTCATTGTGGAAATAGAGGATTTAAGTTTGCTGAAAACAAATCAACATCTCTATTATTGTGGTATTTACTATAACTAAATAATTCCATAAATAAAGTTATTTTCTATTTATCTAGGTAATTTGTCTACTTAGGGCCAATGAGATGAAATTTTCACTTCATGACCTTGGTTTCATATTGTGAGAAATTATTTTAAAATAATGTTTTCTGTGTTTTTCCAAACGACACAGGGTAATACTTTTCCAGCTACGCATTAATGGGTCAAGGATTAATATTTGAAAATTACTAAAAGTAGCTAGTCAAAGAAATAAAAAATATTGCTTCCGAATACCTAAAATTAATTTAATTAATATAAAAATTATGCTCGGTCTGCATAAATAACTACTTTCAATAAAACAAAATACTTTAGCCTAGTGAGGATTGTTTACTCTAGAATTTTAAACAGGAGAGACGTGTAAAAACAGAAGGGAGGTTGATAGCTCAGAAGCAGACAAGACATAAGATCCAAGAAGAGCAATTTACAACGTTTAGGCGCCGCAGTAAACGGTCCAAGTCGTTACCTCTAACGAGTCCCCAACACTCCAGTCATTATCCCCTCATCCCCTACCAACACTGTTGGGTCCTGGCGAGGAGTTCATCCAGGCGTTGTTCACATTTTTTTGTTATGTAATCAATACAGAGATTGTAAACTTTAGTCCTGGCAACCCTTGGGAAGCTGATTCCACGCAAAATTAAAAAAAAAAAAAAAACGTTCCTCTTAAAAATTTACTAAAATCTCCTCTATTCATTTTAATCTGGAACATTAGAATTTTTTTTTCAGAATTGATAATATTAAAAATCAATATTTATTTGTTATTATAAAATTGAACTATAACATTAATCAGAAAAGAAACAACTAAAAGAAATAAAAACAAAAATTATTCTGGTACTGAAAAAAAAAATAATCAATTAATTGGGTTTTCGTAAGTTACAATCAACAACACACAACTTACATAGAGTTACTGACTACATTGTTGGAGCATTAGCGAAAAAAACAGTACGCAGCTGGCGTATTTCTGGATGTAACCCAGGCATTTGATAAAGCCTGGCTCCAGGGGCTTTTCTTCAAACTCAGGACCATTCCACCTCATACGCACTATCTCATTCTTCAATCTTTCCTCTTTGACAGTCTTTTCTCTATCCCACTGCGCTCAGAAATTTCTTCAATTCGACCTGTCTTGGCAGTAAAACCACAAGGATCAATAGTGACCGCAATATTATTTATAATATAATATAACACATTACATACCTATTAACTTCAATATATTGACTGCTACCTACGTTGACAATACAAAGTTTTTAACAGTAAACCACGACCCTAGACCGGTCTCACTGTCTACAAAATCACTTATTACATTTACAAAATTGGTACTAATTTTGGAAAATGCGGATAAATCACGATAAATCACTACACGCAACAATAATCTCGAAGAGCAACATTTCAGAAAGAGGCATTGTTTGGATATAAATGGAAAGTTCCAAACACGAGGCCTAGAATCCCAAAAATAACAGAAAACAACTAACCTGTCGACATTTCGCCAATGCAGGTATCATCAGAACCGAGGTGGAGGAAAAAAAAAATATGAAGGACAAAATGTAGCATATCTCACATCCATAGTCCAAAAAGATACCAATCCGAGACAGCACCCCATATCACGACAACCACACACATAATAAAGAAAAAAGGTAGGTTGTATGACAACAGGTGGATTAAATTACAAACAGATGACCATCAAGATACACGTACTAAGTAACTAAAAATGTACTAAAGATCATAAAAATAAATCAAAAAAGAAAATATATATAACAAAAACAAAAGAAAAAGTCTCGTTTCGTACAAAACTCTAGGGTTCGTATTTCATAATTTAACATTTCTGTTCGAATAGTTAGCAAGCTTATAAACTCATTCATTATTAATTATATACACATGTATATATATATATATATATATATATATATATATATATATATATATATATATATATATATATATATATATATATATGTTATTCATTATTTTTCAAAATCTATCAGAATTTATTCAATTGCATAAAACACGTCAACGTTGAATATTCATTGAAAAAGTTAATTCAATTACAAAATTGAGGTTTTAAGGTCTGTTTAAAACTAATATAAATTTTATTTTCTCACAGTAAGCAAAATGATTAATTTGAATTAATGAGTTTCTCATTAGAGTATCCGCTAAAAGGGCAAAGGAGAAGAAGGAATAATTTAGGCATATAGCTCCAGAGTGGCTGTTTTGAAGCTAAGAAGAAAGGCCATTGGCATCAGGAATTCGTGCAAAAAAATCTGGCGGGAAAATGTAACAAAAAACTAAGGATGTAAAGACTTAGAAACTTAGTTCTTTTCACAATTTTTCTCATGGAAGTTATACCACACATCAATTTTGTAGTTATCTGAAATTAGTAATATGATATTGCAGAAATTTAGTCACTGGCACAATGCAACTGAAATTTTACATTTCACTATCATAAGTATCATGGCTGAATTAAAAATAGAATATGTTTGAAGGATATAAAGAATAATTAATTTTAATTATCAGTTCAAAGGGATACTGCTGATTAAAAATAACATTTACTCTCGAGTCCCTCATTAACAAAGTTGCTGTTTTTGATATATATTTTATAATGATAGAGGAATGGATCTACTTTAATGAATTTATTCTTAGCTCATGAAAAGAAAACATTTTGTGACAGAAAAAAAAATAAGTTCGATAAAGAAATTAAAAACCGAAGAAAAATTTGATTAGAGTTGAGATAATACGTTACTATGATTCCTTACTGTGTCTCTAATTTTGACTTATTAATCTCAATAATGAATCATCGTAATCGATCAAGAAAAAAACTTTAACATTACAGCAAAAATCGTACGTAGAATTCTAAAGTTGTTGGATACGTATAATCCAAAAATCGAATTAAATAAAATCCGCTCGTCTGCAGTCCGCGACTTTTTTCCCAAACTACTGAGTCGATATTTTTTAAATTTGGCACATAAGTCGCGGAATGTTTCTCGGAATAGAGGTTTCATACACCAATATCTCAGCCACTTATGCTTTAAAAAAATGAGAAGAAAACAAATAAAAAACATTAAATTCAAATAGGTTTTAATTGTTTTTAATAATAATTTTCAGCGATTACATTCATTCATAAATGATTGAAGATTTTATTTATAAACATTTCAATTTTATGTTAGATATAAATAAATAAAAGTTTGAAAACTTGAGCAGAAAGAATCATACTTTTATTATTAATTCTTAAATTACTATTACGTTTTTATTATTTTGCTTCTACATTATCCTAATTGAAAGTCCTATATCTGTAATTGTTTTTTGTGGAAAATATTATTTTTTAATTATAGTAAATAAACAGAAGGTTATCAAGTTGAACTTGTGGCTAAAAATTGTTTTTTAAACCTAGTTAATAGCTATGTTAAATTCAAGGTTAGCAAAGAATATGAAATAACATACTGCTAAACATCAGCCAGTTAATCACTAGTTAAGTTTAGTTTCTACGTTAGAAACTATACGAAATAATAGTTGAAAAATAACATACCTTCATAAATTAGCATTCTATCACCAGTTAGTAATAGAAAAAAAAAATCTAATCAGTATAGCAGCATCTCATTTCTAGGCTTAAATTTCAAGATATTTATTTTTAACTCGAAAAGAACAGTATATTATAATACTATATACATTTTTTTTACAATAACATAACAGCCGTGCTGGGGAAATATACTGGGTAATCATTAAACAAGCATCAGTGTATGCACATAACAGAATTTAAGCTGATGAATGTAGATGAAAAAAAATCTTGGGTTTCAAAACAAATCATCGAATTACCAGTGCATACATCTACATGCTTTTGATAAGTCCCATTTTAGTTAAGAATGTCTCGGACATTAATGTCCCTCAATTTTGATTTAATTTTCTAGAAATTTTGTGTATGATGCTTTTAACAGGTACATTATTATAACGAAAACGAACAGTTTCTTTTTTATATGACACAATTCTATTTTAAATAATTATATTAAATAATAACTCGAATGCTATTTATCAACATATATTCTCTCATTTTTACCATATTTACTTAAATTTCGGCAAGACATATTTTATGATCATTTCACCCAACTTCGAAGCCATAAACTACTAGAGTTCTCATTCATTACAAAATAAAAAAAATGTTATATCATAACATATCCAAACATTGAAGAGATAGATTTTAATTTTTTTTTAATTTAATTTAAATTTAAATTTAGAAATATTTAACATGCTTTTTTACTTCATTTATTAGTGGTAATACCTACATATTATATATTGGAAATTGAACAGTATAGCAGGATCAGTAGAATGAATCCATTCAGAATTATGTTTTAAAAATATTTAATTTTTTTTTTGTTATTGAATTAGAAAAGGGACTTTTTTCAATTCAAAATATATCTTTAAAAAAATAAGTGAACACTTTCTGTGAGTTCAAATTTTGTTACACAGAGAGCGGCATAACGCTAGCGACATTGGTGGTGCCCCTGTCATCTAGCGGTGTTACAAGGAACTAAGTGCTTGTTCAGATTATTTACAATTTCTGCGGCAGCAGTTATATTAATTACAACTATAATTATTATTTTTTTAAATGAGGTTGACAATCAGTGATATTTACGAGTTAAACAAAAAAAAATATAAACTGTAGGCATGTTTAAAAGACAATTAACCAAATCAGTAAGATAAGAAGTGATTAAAAGTCATAATAAAATGTTTTGAATCAATGCTCATGACATATTAACAACATCAAAATAAATCTTCACTTATTTATAAGTAAAAGTTTATTAAAAAATGAAATGGAAAATATAACTTTTTTACATAATTAAAATTCATTCATAATTCATGTTCAGTGATAAGGTATTTAGTAATTGGATCCATTTAAAGTTAAGAAACTTTATTAGAAATCTGAAACCGAAAGAGTTTAGCTAGTGGAAAAAAAATCAGTAATTTCTCTCAATATTATTTCGTTTTTAATGAATTATATCTAACTTTATTATTAACTTTATTGTGAAGAAGTTTCTTCCAGTACTTAGAGAGACATATAGGAGAGGAGATCAAATGGATAAATAAAGAATAAAACATCTAATTCCTAGCAAGTAGATACACCTCGTTAATAAAATAATGTGATGGATATTACTATGACCAAGAAAGTGAATAACAATATTGTAAAATTGTGCAAGAACATAGGGATATACGGTATACTGATATAAATTAATTATTAATTGTTAAAATTTTTCACATGTTTCAAATATGTTATTATGAATACCAATTATTATTGCTATCCTACAATACCGAAGGTTATCCTGATGATGGGGAAAACCCAGAAACGTTGGAAAAGAAATGCAAGGGAAATTATAATAAAAAAACTGAAAAAAAATTCTTAAATAAATGAATAACTATATATGTTTTAAAAAATACTTGGAATAAAATTTAAAAACACTAATATTGATTATTAATTTAGCTTAGTCGAGTTGCCAAATCCCTCTTAAATGTGTATTATTTTATCACAACAAGTATTGTTCAGAATATGATCTAATTAATATTCTAGTGACATATTTGCGTGTTTTTTTTTAATCTAATTTGAATTTATGATAGTATTAAATGTACAAGTAGAGATGTAAATGTACAGTTAAGGCAGTGAAGGTTATTCCATTTGTGCACATGAGCACGTGCTATGAAGATGCTTTATAAAAATAAAAATAAATTATAGTAATAAAAAGAATTAGATCGAGTAAATCTGCAAAATACGGAACGCCTTCACTGTAACAACAGACGCAATCCGCACCATTTGAGCAGCGATCCCCTAATCTGTGCCAAAAGCTTGGGAGATGGTAAAGTGCGAGATGGTGGGGGTAAAGTCTGCCCACCTTCTTAACTTGTGCACAATTTTCGTACACACCTATTCGTCGCTCGGGTCCAAGGACTTTTTACAACGGCTAATTTAGCGTACAACTGTTAATTTCATTTCCAATTCATATTTAATTTATTTATTTTCACTTCATCAATAAACTTGTTAAAAAGGAATAAATTACTCTTAATTTTCCATATAAAAATGACACTGTATACAATTAGCCCTTTTAACATATTCTAATTGTTATATAACTGTCTGTTTTTACACTGAATTACGTATAGTCGCAGTTGTAAAATCGCAAAAACTCGTAAAAGCGGCTCTATCAGTGATATTTATTTTATATCACACTTTTCGAGTTCAAGAATTTTGAGTTTTTTACTTTAAAGACCATTTGTCTGAATCTCCTTTACCACCATCTAGGAACCACCACTGAGTTAAGGACAATTTCATTGTTTTTTCTGACCTGGTGGTTTCTTTAAGTACTTTTGAGATTTAAAGCGTACCAAGAATCACTTGGTACAATCGTACCATCTATCCCTAATCTTTGATATCTCAACTAATAAGATTTCAGTTTGTGGTAGTTAGTATATTTTTTCTTACTTTTCCTAAACATCCAATTGCGGACACTTGGATATCACCTTATTACATTAGTGGTGGACAAACATTTTACCAATTTTTTCTTGGATTCAAGTCTAATTTGAATTATTTGAAATACAGTAATGCAATTTCTCTTATTTTACAATGCTCAGAGCCTCGTCTCATAAATGAAGAAAAATGGGAAAAACAAAGAAGATTGCTTCAAATAAACAGTTCTAACATAAGAACACAAAAACTTAAATTTATCAAAGCACTTAAACCATTACTAGGTGATAAATTCATATAAAAAATGAATTATTATATATCGCATCTTATATATGATACGATATATAATCGTTACTGTTAAGTAAAAAAATATAAATATTTACTTACTAATCTGACCAGTTTCATAAGCATAATTACACCAGCGTTTATTCACCACTTTACCAAATTCTACATTAAAATTTGAATTTTAAATTTAGGTAATAAATTTCAATTTGCATAGCGTAACCTAGTTCAATCTGCATATAGTGTATAAACAGGACCCTTCTCATTATAAGGTACAAAATTTAAAATGAGTTTTCAATATAACGAAAGTACAAGCAAAATCGGGTATTATATTTATTTATTTACAAAATAAAATGATATTATGATATTATGCAATACATTTAGTGGAAAAATAAATAAATCAACACTGCATTTGAATATAAAATTATGCATTCATATTTAATTATTTAATTAATTAAAGAAAAATTAATGAAATAAATCTATGGGCAATAGAACAATTAATTATCTAGTAGTTCTATGAACAGTAGACCTCGCGAAGAAATCTAAAATCTGCTCTTTATTGCAGCTTTTATTAAAGAATTAGCATTGATTGAAAAGCCAACTTTTTTTCCTGATACCAGATATTATAATTTATTCAAATTATTTGACTTTTCATTTCAATATAAAAAAGTAGATATATTTTAAAAGCATTCCAAAGCGAAATCCTAAGGTATCTATCTAAAGTAAAAAATAATTACTGATCTATCAACCTTTGATCGGAATATTCAAGGCTTACGTATACATTTGTTATTGGTATTGATTATTATTGGATATGGATATTGGAAAGGATTGTGCCTTTCAGAAGAAATATCTATATTATTCATTAGTTATATCAAAACTATAATGCCATGAACCACGATTTGTAAATTTCCTGATACATTGGTTTGTAGAAGATTTAGGACTGTAATAAAGTTAGGAGATATTATTATTTTATAGAATTTTTATTACAGATTCTTATTCTAGTCACTCACAATCAGTTCCATAAAGTTACGCTGGTTACGCAATTACCACAAACAGATCCATTAAATTGTCTCTGTTTCAAATATTATAAATGATATACGTATATATAATGTATGTGATGGCTTAATATTCAGAATAAGAAATAAATAATCTGCGACAGCCGTACATGAAATAAATCGTACTACATAACGTTATGAAGAATACAGAAAATTGATTAATAAATCAATGATTTCAGTAAAATGAAATCAAGTAATTAAAATATAAAAAGACATGCAAACTAAAACTTTAGTTCCTAATAAAAATTTTATATTTTAAAAATACGAGTTAAATATTTTAAGCATAATGCATAAATTATAAATTTTAATTGCTTCCAATCTTCAATATTGAACATTAATTCCAAAGTTCAGTACACTAAAAAGAGATTAATTGACTTGAGCTTAGGGAAAGCTATTGTGGTAACCCCTGCACAGCTTAACGTTATAGTAGGATGAACAACTTAACGGTACATCTGTACAAAGTTCCAAAGCTATTAACATCCCCTGTAAAAAAATAAACATTTTTTTTATGTACATCGTTTAATGGGAATTAAGTCCTGTATAAAACATTTTTTAAGATTTTCTTTTTCAAAAACTTTAGGATGTTCATTTCATAAGCTCTTTTAAATTATTGTTATTACTAATGCAGCTTAAATTATATTTATATGAATAACTCAAATTTATGGTAATTTATTCTTTTTTAAGTTCTGAATAGAAAGTTTATACTCGTTCAATTCAAAAGAATTAATTAAAACATCTCAATTACAAATAACTTACAATAGGTTGGTGTTAGCTAAAATGTAAAAATTCATTATTTAAACAATTAAATCCTATTAAAGACGAATTCAGTTTTTTTTTCTTTAAGGGCTTGTTGTTATAATGCTTATAACAACAATAAAAAGACTATCTTAGCCTAATAGATCTACAAAAGAGTAAAGTATTAAACGCCAAGTGGCATTATGCAACACAATTTCATGTCATAAAAGAAATAAACTGTTTTTATTGAATGTATTTTATTATTTGAATGTATTATTTGTATTTATATTTGACCGTAAAAATTATATGAAGGAATGAGATGGTCCACGAAGTGGTCAAAAATGGATCACAAATAGTAATAACTATTTATTAGAAGCCAACCTACTTTGCAAGGCTTCATCAGGGCTTGAAGCTGAGAAGTGTGGTAAAGTAGTAATTAAACAAAATAGCAAAGTAATTAAATTTAATTAGCAAAGTAATTACTTTGCTATTATTCTAAGTCACTCCATTAACACACATTTCGATGTTTCGACGCACTTTGCAGCTTTTCATCTGGACTTTCCTTCCACATTTCATTTTAAACATTCCACTCCTTTTTCACAATCAATATCGATTGGAAGGATTGGATTTTAGAGTGGCGTTATGCAGTTTAGGAACGATGGAATTCCAGTCGCTCCACATCACTCCAAAAATCCACACTGGATTACACGCTGACAATCCTTCCACGTTCCATTTGGCATGGAGCGGTTGGATTGGAGTGGTCGTTCGTGGCCAACTTTAGATGTATAAACTTTATGTTTGGGTAGTTTAGTGATACTGACATATAGGAGAGCAATATGATGGCTAGATTTATTTACCCAACGGCTTTTGATGATCTGAACGGCTTCTACATGAAACCGTATTCTTAGGAAACAGAAAAAAATACTTAAAAAACATATAATAATTTTTTAAACCTTCATTTCTTCATTCATGCCTATATACCTGAAACAATCAGTGAATTTTCTGGATACAAAATTGGATACAGAGGCATGAAACACATGATAGAAGATATTTCCCAGCCGTATCTCTTCCTGTCTTGATTTACAGTTTATATTTAGGCAAGGAGATCTCTCATCCATCTCTTTTTTTTTCATTTTAATGCTGTTATCGGGCACTTGGGATGTAGCGATAACGGGTTAGTTGCCAAATCCAAGGTACAGAGTTTGGGAAGCCTGTTAAAATTGTTGAAGGAAACTAAAAAAGGGCAGGATGAAGTTAATCAAGCCACTAACACCCTTTCTTATTACCAAAAAAACTCTTATTGATGAGGTAGTGGTGTTCCTGTAGAAACTGATCGGATAGGCAACCCCAGATGTTCCGATTGCGATCAAAAAAGAATCTGAATGAGATTGCTGAGGTTGAGGAAGAAATGGGAACTCGAGTATAGGAAATCAAATAATTAAAATAAAAAAAGGCATGAAAGCCAATAGGTTAATTCCTTATTAAAAATTTATATTTTAAAAATCGGGATGGCCGAGAGTGTTAAGGCCTCACCTTTGCAGCCTTGGGACTGCAACGGCGCCGGTTTGAATCCGGCCAGGGCGGGTTGAACTTTATTTCGGGACGGTCCCACGTAATGAATCTCGACCTTCCCACTCTAGTTAGAATAGGTTGGCAACCTATAGGATAATCCGTCCTGTTTACTTTAAAAGATCGGAAAGTATGTTAAGCACACCTTTCAAACAAAAAATAAAAAAAAACAGCATAAATGATTGTTCTCCTACAAATTATATTTCTTCCCATTTTCAGTAAGTACTGTTTAAAATGAATTCCAAAGTTCGGTACACTAAAAAAAAAAATTGACTTGAACTTAAGTAAAGCCATAATGGTAACCCCTGCAAAGCTTATCGTATGATGGACAATTTCCTAAGCTATTTACGTCCCCTGGAGGAATAATATACTTCAACAAATGAGTTTCATAGTCACCAACTCCCCTTGAAACTTCGTACCCGGATCAACTTGATCTATCCCTCAGGACTTCGGGATGTCCACCCTTGATTATGCGTGCCTAAGTAAGGGATTATATGGGTTAGATCCATGTGTGTAATAACTCGTGGGGTATTTCGCAACAAATCCACAAGTGGTAATTTGGTGAAACATATTGATATACTTCATAATGGAAATAATTTGGAATATAATTTCATTGGTCAGATAAAAATTATAATTTAGGAAACGAAGCAAACAATTAGAAAAGAATTATTAATTATTAATTACAATTAATACCTAACGCAATAATTAATACCTAATTCTAATTTTAATTCTCTAACTAAATTGATAGTTCATAAATAATCAACTATTAATAATTAAATCAATGCATATGGTTAATAAGATGACTGTGTTAAAAGAACTAATTGTTGCATTTAAAAAGTTTTCTGGGTACATATGGGATAAAAAACATGTAACCAAAATTCATATATAACATAGAAAAATGCACAGTATGGAGGTGAAAAATTTCATTGTCGATTTCATAAGACAGGCTGGTCTGTTTTTATATTCTCATCTTCGATCTCTTCAGCATAGTTAGTCTTTTGCCGAATCTTGAGCATCAACATGCTCTCCTACTTCTTCCAAATCGATAGGGGGTCTTTCTTCTCCGTGTTACTGCCTAGGAATGTAAAGTGACATTTTCACTGACCTTGGTCTTACAATATGTGTTCAGCGTAGTGCACTTCAAGCCTATCTACCACTTCAAGAAGCTTTGTATTGAAAACTGTAGTTTTTTTCTTAAATAAAATGAACTTCCGGTGGTTATAAATTTGGATTTTTAATGTCAATCCGAAGCCAAAAAATTTATTTAAAAAATCAAAATTTCCCTATCTCTCGCATTTTGAAAATTTTATTGAAACGCGCATATAACGACACTTTCTATCCACCTTCTCTCCAAAATGGAAGAATCTTAATGATAACCAGTGAATGAATTTGTTTTATTAAGTTTAAATATCATAGGAATTATTGCATTAAAATTAAAGAATAGTTACTGACATTATGATTTTTTTAATATTTTTTTATGAGGGAAATAATTTTTAAAACTTTTTTTACCTTCAACAGTTTTTGGATATATATGATTCCAGATATACGGTGCTGCTAAGACGTAAATATCTGGCAAGACGTAAATAATAAATTTGTATATCTGATAATTTTACAAATTTATATTATTTGATTAAATCTGTTATTAATAAAAAAAAACAACCATGTGACTACTTCTGAACTAACCATGCCGCAATGAAAAATAAATACTCATTGATTTTTTTTTTTGTGTGTATCGAATATAATGAAAGTTTCCCTGAAAAAAAATTCCCTCATTACACCTTTTATTTAATAATATTCTCGTAAGCTCCATCGTCCTTCACCCTTACAAATAGGATAATGCAGATTATTTATAAATGATTACTTATATCAATAATAATACAATGAGCCTAGTATCCAGTTACTGATAATGATAGTCACGACTGTCCGAAAATTGAAGATAAAGAGAGAAATTTCCTAAGGAATAATAGAGCATTATCAACAATGCAATTGTAGATTATCTACTGAATAAGTCAAAAGGAGTGTCATTTCAGACTAAATTACTAAATTATTTTGACATAATCGTCCTAAGATAAGATCTCAGTGAAAATAATCAATGTGGTCTTAATATTTATTAGATTTTCAACTCTAGACATTTTTATTTGTATATCTTTTGCTCATAATACCGTAGTTTTAAACGTCTAGCGCAGCTTCATACATCCCTTAACTTGATCTATGGTATAATCAGTGTAACTTGAGTTTCGGATAGCTTGTAGCAGTACACCTGACGCGCCTGTAGAAGTCAAAAGAAAAACTATTTATCATAACATGGAAATTACAGTATCAAAATTGAAAGGTTGCGTCATACGGTGGGGCCGTGATAGCCGATTGGGTTGGAACGAGTGTCTCAGAGCAGAATGTTTGGATCCGCACGGGTTCGATTCACATCTTGTTGATATACTATTTATTTCATGGTGGTCCCGCTAATAGAACTTCTAAGTAGCGGTTTAGGGTTGGCTAAAAGGATACCAGGCCAATTTCTCCCTATCTAAACTAGTAGCGGTATGCCGTTTGGCATAGACTAACTTTTATCTCGAATAGGAAATGTATTTGAAAATATATCGTGACTGTGTTGTTTTCAGACATTAAAAAAGATAATACATCGAAAACACTGTATATCCAGTAATCATTAAAAACAATTGTAGATTAAAAAATCGTTTGTAAATGTATTCACAGACTTTATTCGTTTTTAACGAAAATAATGTGATAACAATTATTTAATTACACAGAGTGTTATATTAGTAATAGTAATTTAGCATAATTTAAATCAATTTTTTAGAAAATGTTAAGACAGTATGTAGGAATAATCGAAAGAATCGATAAATTGATAACTTAACAAAGCACCCTAGTACAAGCAGGATGTCTACAATGAATTTAATTTCATCTTTCCATAAGAGAGCATCAGACCATTCTGAAATATAACTAACTTAATTCAAGTTTTAATGGTTGGTTTATCTTCTAGGCAATTAATTTGAAACGCTCATTTTACTAGGTCGTCACGAACGTTCTTTTGCATTAAAACGCTATCAACTTTGAATTCACTTAATAAATGATTATTTGACTCTATTGTCTCTTACTCAAATTATATAAATGATCATTGTTCTCTATTCAGTTATCTACCAGAATCTGATTTGTTTTCTTCCGTATTTCCTGATAATGGAAATATTCTTATGTAACAATAATGGAATATATATCGCTGTTTGTATAAACATTGTCTTATGGACAGAACAATTTAGTCAAATTTTCCGAGATCACACACACCATCTGTCGAAAAATGAAGTACATATTAAAATTCCAATAACATTTACCAATAACCATTTTATTTTTAATAATAAATAATTAAATTAACTAACTTTTTCTCGCTGTCCACATACTACCGTCCAAACCAAATCCATTAGATCACCCTTAACACAATCCTCCCATCTACGTTTCGGTCTATCCCTCAGACGTTTACCAGTCGGCTCAGCATTTATTAACTATTTAGGAATTCGTTCGTTACTGAGCCCAACAACGTTACAAACCCATTTCAGCCGTCGCGATGATATCACTTCGATTATATTAACAGGATAAATGCTCCGCAATTCCGCGTTGTGTAACCTCCTAAATTCTCCAGTTGACTCATCCTTTTTCGGACCAAATATTTTGCGCAATACCTTATTCTCGAAGAAATTCAACTTATATAAAGTCAAATATATAATTCAAAGTATTTTCGATTGGAAATACTTCTTATTACCTTCAATGCTCTTTAAAATGCTACAAATAATTATTAAAAATGATCTCTTTGTGTGTAATTGCGATCTCCACTTTCAGACATCATAACAAGGAAAAACTTACTTTTTATTTCACTTTTGCAGGGCTTATCCCTCAATGGGCTGTCTGGTTAAATCAGAGCGTCCCTCCACTTCTCTCTATCCCACCAGTCCTCCTCCTCAAGTCCCCTGCTGGCCATCTCCTCCTCCACGCAGTCCTTCCACCGGGTTCGGTGGATTCCTCTCCTCCGTCTCTCTGGCTGTTCCCATAGCAGAAATCTCTTCGGCCACCTATGTTCTGGCATCCACTGGCAGTGCCCATACCATCGCAGCCTGTTCCTTCCTCTCCGGAACTCCCTCGGTCACTCCTCCTAGCCTGCCTCTAATCTCCTCATTCCTGCTCTATCCAGCCGGGTGATCCTTAGGCACCTCCTCCTGAAATCCATCTCTGCCGCTTGTAATTTGGAGTAGAGTCCTAAGTTAAATATCTAGGTCTCTGCGGCGTAGCTGAGGGAGGGCTCAACAATACTTCTAAAAATCCGCCTTTTGTTGTCAGTTTCGATGACCGTGAAGCAGTTGAAAGAACTGGGTGCAACATTCTAGTCACCCTTCTTGCCAGGCCAACTCTCCTCCTAACATCGGGTTCTGATGTGCCATTCCCATCTATTGTTGAGAAAAACGCTTCTGTACATTAAATTCAATATAATTATATAATTAACACTCTATAAGCAAGACTGAAGCACTTAATTATTTTATAATTAATAAACGGTTCACTATTTTATCGATGTCCTCTAGCCGTTTGTTGTTAAGTTGAAGCATTTGATGTTTTCCATGACTAAAAACGCTTGTATTTTTTTTTTGTAATTTAAATTGCCAGAAATATTTCTTAACTATAATAATAATAATTTCAGTAATATCAAAAGTTAGAGAACGACTATTTAGAATATATGGAATAAACAATTTATTTATACAGAGCTTGCCTAAATTTATTCAGAGTATGAATTTTAAAAATGTAGAGGTAGGGAAGATGGAAAGATGTTTGTTGATGGAAGAGGAACTTGAAGATGACAAGGAAGATGCATCAATTCTCCGCTGCCTTTTTGAGAGATATTGTTTGGTGAAAGATGAGAAGAAACCAATTATCCCTCAAATATTAAACATGAATTTTCTTTTTCCATCTATATGAGACAGTATTTCGTTGACCACGCATAAATTGGGATGAAGTTAAAATTTCAAAGGTTGGATAATTAATAAACACAGAATGAATTTTCACCCCAACTCCGGATCAGGTTATCTCTCGCTCTTTAAATAGTTAATGAAGTGTACCAATACAGACTTGGACAATATCTGGTCTATGAATGTGGAATATAATATTTATCAAGCGGAAACAGCTAACAACTCAGATGAAATGAGACACGATACCTACATTTGTTAATTTAGATATGTAAAAAAAAAATCTATTCTTTTGACTAAAAATCTATTCTGTTGACGATAACATTGTATTTATTTATATGTATTGTGCTCAGATTAGGGTCACAAAATATACAAACCCTTGCAAAAGTTATTTAAATTGCCTAGTAATGAAATGGGAAACACGCTATTAGGACAAGAGAGTAGTTCCCAGAATTAGTGTACAGTTTAGAAAACCAAAATAGTTCTTCTAAAGAATCGCCTATAAGCGTTGTCATCCATATATATATATATGTATATATATGTATATATATATATATATATATATATATATATATATATATATATATATTTATATATATATATATATATATATATATATATATATATATGTTTATAATGTATAAATAAAGTGTGATATAGAGTTTTTTTGACAGATTATATGACTTCCTTTATCTCAGATAGCTAAGGTAGAGAAGAATATGAGAATAACAAGATGGTGGTGAAACATTGCTGATAAAGAAGAAAATTAGGTATAAGTTAAGATGCGTGCTGTTTTTTTAAGTGAAAAAATCCCACCTAGCAGTCAACTACTCTTGATGGGAGCAATAATTTTAATTTGAAGTTATTTACTTCTGCTGAACTGAATATGGAACAAGACCCCAACCAAACGCAACTATAGGATACCCAAAGTTCTATTCTTATTCGTCACCACCCCTGAGATGTCACTGTTA
This sequence comes from Rhaphigaster nebulosa, assembly GCA_948150685.1. Lineage (NCBI taxonomy): Eukaryota > Metazoa > Arthropoda > Insecta > Hemiptera > Pentatomidae > Rhaphigaster > Rhaphigaster nebulosa. The sequence goes on along the minus strand of OX411309.1, from coordinate 101,769,815 downwards.
ATTAAGTATTTTTTATATTAAGGAAATAATAGTGGAAAATAAATATTAGTTTTCACTATATAAGTCCTAAAATTACATTAATTTTTAAACATATTTAGTCAACATAATAGGACTTCTTACCTTTTAATTGAAAACTTATAAGTTATTAAGACGTAAAAATTCATAACAGCGCTTCAGAGATATATATTTTTTGGTGAAAAATACTAAATTAAAAAAATTGTTTGTGAAAGGTTATATTTTAAAATTACTAAAAGAAAGCCAAATTGTTCTGCCAATTTGAGGGCTAAGGTGAAAAATAAATAAAAATTGGTTTATGCATTTATATCATGAAACGATAAAACAAAAAGTAAAAACACCCTCTCCTGTAAAGTTTAATTTTTGCATTATATGCTCTTGCACCAGTTCAGAATCAGCAAAATAGGCGAAAATGGAAATGAAGAACTAACAAGACAGTTATAATATAACTATAAAAGAAAAAAAATTAAATAATAACAGTTAAACGATTGTTATAAAGATGGGGAATATAAGGGCACTTATAAAACTTAACCAACTCTTGGCGACGAACAGTAAAAAAAAATTCGAAACGCATAGATGAATAAAAAAATCATATTCTAAACTTGAGAAAATTGCTTTCCTCTACGGAGAAAAGAATTCAAGAAGTTATTATGGACTCGGCGTAGAATGAAAGAACAACGGCTTTAAAAGTCTTCTATTCTCGTGGCATCTTATTAAATGAACTTCCATCCGGAATGAACTGGGATTCTTTCACTAGATTGCGAGGGTGGCTCTGTAAAAGTTTGCGAATTTCTTAAGTGATCCAAGGGGTTTAGGGTTTCGCTTGGCAGCCCGGTTTACGAAAATGCTATTCTGCTTTATTGCAGAGAAGCTGTAAAAGGTTTATGGGTAGTAAAGCCTAGATTACGACAAAATTAATAAACATTTCCTGGATATTAGTTAGGCATCAAGCATTTTAAGAGCCCGTCTTCAAAAGACCTTAAAGTGAGTTCACATTCAAAATAATCAAGTCCATAATAACTTTTAATAAACTAATTAAAAACATATAAGACAGTCAAGCAAATGAGCAAACCAAAAAATTACTTAAATAGATTCCCCGGTATCGAACAAAGGAGTCCGATTAAACACTAGTATCATGGACTAGACCTAGACTAAGACAAATTTTATTTTGAATAATGAATAATTCTTGACCTTTATTAGTAACTAGCTGTACCCGCACGCGCACAGTGGGGACAATAGCCGATCAAGGAGGATAAAATTCAATGACCATAATTTCTGATTGGAAATCACGTGTTCCTTACAAATAATTAAAAAATAACCTTTATGGTAGTTAATTAAGTAGTTAAAATTATTTATATTATATATTATTATTATTATTATATTATTAAAATTATATTATTTTTAAGGCGAAAAATTAAAAGAACAAAATTTTAATTTATAATTTTAAAGAAAAAGCATGAAACGACATTATTAAAACGAAAAACAATATGAACATATTCAAATTAATTTAATTTATTTTCTCATCCTGAGGATCGACATCCGTAGAAAAATTATTCTCCGACTAAAGTCCGTCATAATCGCTTAGCACCAAGTCAGAAATTGATGAGCCAAGTGCCTTTGTAAACCGTAACTATAGAAATTAGAAGAGTGGGCAAAGGGGTCACTTGTCTCGGGTGACAGAATTCAGATGGCGGCAAATTTCAAGTGAAATTCTATTTTTAGGTCAAGTAAAAAATATTTGTTACTGCTTTTTGACTGAATTGTTTTTATTTAGTTTGACTTTATTTTTAAATAAACTAAGTTCTGTCATTTAAAATGAGTTAATGCTATGGAATGATGATGTTTTTTTTCGAAAAATGTTGACTAAAATACTGTTCACACTTATTGACGTTTTTTAAGCTAACTTACAATCAACAATTGCCGGGAGGCTTCTTAACGACTGTAATATCTTCCATTTTTTGATCCATGACCATTTAAATTTGTTAGTCGCTGTTAATGATGACTGTGGATCCACCACAAGTTTCACTATTTTCGCTTCACGTTGACCGGAGTCATGAAATACAACCTGCGCTACAACAGCTATACATACCTTCGAAAGTTGATTGCAGTACTTTCCGCTTCTTAGTTGTTTTTTTTTTGAGCATGCAAACATTTTTTTTTTCGGTTTTCCTGGTCCCGCGAAGCTTCAATAAGACCGATGGTTCCCTACCGAAAGATCCAGAAAATTAGCTTCAAGAAGCTATGTATCTCATTACAGCCGATTTCTTTCTCTGTGTATTTTTCAAACGCTCATTAATTTTGTATGTTAATCGGGCTACATTGTCTTTCAAGTCTGTATAAGTTTTATAATGCAAATGTAAATTTTGTGAATATTAATAATTTAATTTAAAATTTCAGAGGTCTGTTAATGAAAAGACAAATTTTTCCGTATTTCAAAAAATGTGAGCCCAGAAATTGTGTTCAATTAAAAAAAACAACAACAGTACTTAGCGCAAAACTGAGCAAAATTTGATGAACATTTCTTGAAAGAATGCAAAAAATACTACAACATGAAAAATCAAATTTTGCGTTGGGATACCGGGAAGGGTATTTTACAGATTATAGAAGTATTGTTTATCCATTTCAAAGCATTGATCATAGCCGTTTTCGAAAATAGATTGCAATCAATATGAAATTGGCAGAAGCTATGTTAATCAGGTAATCAGACCTGTTAATCAGGTCACCGCGTATACGTCAGTGAAGCGATGGCCCCCACTAATAAGCACCTCTACTGGCTGGCAAGACAGAAAAAAGGTAATATCGAAAATTAAATATGTATGTTTCAGTGGAGGTAAAGTCGGGTGTAGGCAAACCGATGGTTACCGGTGGTAATTATAGGGAAGCCTGGCGAATTAGACGTCTTCAACTGAGTCTGGTATGCACGTTACCTCAATGATTCAAACTTTTCATTTTTCTATATTGAAATTGTTCTATTTTTTTTTTATAGAAGACATTCTATATTTTATTTAATTTTATTTTCTACGTGTATTTTTACTTTACTATCACAGATAAGGTGTTATTTTTTGTTGACTCACAGACTTTTTCTATTTACTTTTTCTTTCTCTAATCAATGTTATTCATACTTTTTCTTTTCATTTAATTTAATTATTGTTGATAATCTATCTTTATATTCTTTTCATATTAGAAATCTATCATTATTAATGTCTCAATTCTTAATGTATAGTCACATTGAATCAAATCTTAAAATTGAATACTGTATAAAAAGTTGTTATATCCTATTCCACAACCTGGATCCTTCTCCTACTATTTCACTTCCTCACAACCACAGTTATGACTAAGATCCTAAACTCCTGTCACGTTAATGTACAATCCCTTATTGCCCACTATGATGAATTTCAACAATATTTCCTCGATAATTTTCATCACATAATAGCCGTATCGGAAGCCTGGCTAAAATCTTTTATCCCTTCTTCCCTAGTATCCCTTCCTAATTACTCTTTCCTACGACATCATAGACCTGATCGCACGGGAAGTGGTATCGGACTATATGTTCATGACAGTCTAAAGGCCAAAATCCTACTTCAATCCCCTTCTCCTTCATTTCCTCACCTAGAATATATGTTTGTTGAAATTTCAACTATCTCTTCTCCTCTGTTATATGCCATTGTCTACCGACCTCCTCGTGTCCCATTCGGCAACATCTTCGAACCTCCCTTGTCCAACTGGTTTCTACCTATTCCAATAAGGAACGATCCTTATTCTCCCACCCATCACACACAATTTTCTAATACCTGGTTAGACCTTTACATTTCTGATTCACCCATGAAAATCCTCTCTTCTTCCCAGAATCCTGTTCCTTTTCTTTCCTCACACGACCTCATCCAGATTACATACGACCTACCCGTCAAATCTTTTACTCGAAAAGTTGTCTCATATCGTAGTTTGGACCTCCTTTCAGATGAATCCCTTCAACCTGATCTGGATACTTTCCCCTGGGACATCATATATTCCTATAATATTTATAGATCCCATGATTTCCACCCTTACCTCAAACCTACAATCCGTATTAGACATTCATGCTCCCCTTAAAACCCGAACTTCACGCCGTCCCACTGCTCCTCGGCTAACATCTGAAATAAAGCAAATGATAAGAAGAAGAGAAGCAGCAAATTTCGTCGCACCCGTTTTTCAGGTGATTTTACGTCTTTCAAACAGCTTCGCAATGAAACCTAATCCGCAGTCCGACGTGTCAAATCCTTCCACATCCATTCTGCCCTTTCCAATGCTCTTGATTCCAAATCCAAATGGAATATCCTTCGAAAACTATTCGTACCAGAATCCAAAAACCTGAGTTCTTTCCCAGTCGTCCCAGACGTTCTCAATGACTATTTCTTATCCTCTGCTTCTAGTCCTTCACCTCTTGCTGATATTGAACATCATATCTTCAACCCAGAAAACTTCTTTTTCTCCCACGTATCATATGACAAATTGCTTTCCACTATCCTAAAATCCCACATCAATGATTATGAGCCTGACAATATCCCAGTAAAGGATCGTTCCTTATTCTCCCACCCATCACACACAATTAAAATCCTGTCTCCCAACCCTTTTGCCCCTTCTCTATCACATTTACCACTTTTCCCTACAAAACTACATATTCCTCTCTTCATGGAAAACTGCCCAAGTCCGACCATTAAATAAAATTACAAATCCTTCCTCACACCATGACTTCCGTCCGATCTCTCTCCTCTCTAACCTCTCAAAACCACTGGAACGCCTTGTACAAATTCAACTTTTAAACTTCTTGAAGGAACATTCCCTCATTCACTCTCTCCAATCTGGCTTTCAACCTTGCTACTCAACACAATCCGCTCTCCTGAAAATAACCCACGACCTCCAAAACGCCATTGAACACCAAAACCTGACCATCCTCATCCTTTTAGATTTCTCCAAAGCTTTTGACACAGTTGACCATTGCATCCTCCTTAAAAAACTACAATGCCTTCTTTTGTCCAACAGTGTTATGCGCTGGTTCCATTCCTTCCTCTCAGATTGGACGCAGTATGTAGTCGTTCCAGGTCAATCTCCTTCCAAGACAATGTCCCTCTCCTCTGGTGTCTCTCAGGGTTCCTCTTTGTCTCCTACTTTATTTGCTATTTATATTAATGACCCCCCTCTTCTTATCCATCACTCCCAATACCATATCTATGCTGACGATTTCCAAATATACTTGTCCTTCCCGCCCTCTGGCCTATTACTAGCCACAAAAAGGCTCCAAGAGGACTTGAATCGAAAAAGTCACTGGGCTGATGCTAACAAGCTGAAGTTGAATGCAGAGAAGACAAAGGCAATTGTAATAGGTTGCCGTCACCTCCTTAAAACTGTTCCTCATATTCCAACCTTGTTTCTAAATAATAATCACATTAACTTTCAGCCAACCATAAGAAATCTTGGAATCACATTTGACCAAACTCTTTCCTGGAAAAACCATGTCTCTGATATTTCCCGTCGTACCTTTTCCACCTTAAAGGGACTAAATTACCTTCGTAACCTATACCCATTTGAAACCCGAAAATTCCTAGTTACTTCCTTAATATTCTCCCACTTTGATTACTGTTGTACGGTGTACGGGGCGTCTCGGAGGAGGGAGGGGGGACCTTGAGGTAAAAATAAAACGATTGATAAAGTGCTTTGTACGATTTATGTTCGGGATCCCGAGGGACGCCTCTGTCTCCCGATCGATGAAGAGTTGAAGTGGCTGTAACCTTCCTACCGTCGTAAGTACTTCCTGGCATTCATCCAAGTCTTCCTCTACCAAGTCATCCAATCCCGCCTTCCATCGTACATCTTCGACCTCCTTCAATTCAAATCCTCTGTTCATTCCCGCCATACCCGTTCTCGGTCTTCAGATTTATATATTACGGCCCACCGATCCGCAGGTTTTAATAGATCTTTTCTGATCCGATCCTCATCCCTATGGAATTCCATTCCTTCTTCCATCCGTTGCTCCAATACTCTTCCCACCTTTAAATCCCGTCTATTCAGTCACTTCATGTCCATGCAGCTTCAAAAGATTTGTAAATAGGTACTCCTTATTTTCAACTAATATTTGCACCCACTTTCAACGACACAACCGGTTACCAACAAAAATTTTGAATGTAAATATTCTGAGGCCAAAGTGTAGTAAATTTTTCTCGGTATTCGATTGCATTGATTAGAATTCGTCTCATTTCATTTAGACGTTTATGTAGGAACATAATCAAAATGATAATAAATTTTTCAATACGGCAATAAAACTTCACGTTTTTACACTTTTTTTTTCTTTAGTCTCCGATTATATTAACAAATGACGCTTTCACACTTGTTAAAATGTTCTTGTAGTGAACTTGCTTCCAAATTTATGAAGTTGTCATGACAACGATTACAAAATTACCTATTTTTTTAATTGTTTTCCTCATTTCTTCTCTTGAGGGGTGCATTTCGAAAAAATGAATATATATAAACCTACTCGAAAAAATCTCTAAATGATAGTGAAAACCGTATCAAAATCGACTGATTGCTTTACGAGTTTTGCGATCACAAAAATATGCAGGTTGAATATTTATATATAGAGATTAGAAAATCATATAATATGATAAAAATTAGATATTTCTCCTACATTGACGATCCACATGACAACAAAAAAGCAGTAAAGAAAACATCAGAATTTTTTAAATCTTTAAAATAGAGTAAAACATGATAGTGCAACCAATGGCTGTCTCTCTGTGGTATATAGAAATACAAAATTTGATTTACTTTTGGATAAAAAAAACCTTCTTGGCTTATTTTGTTTTAGTAAGAAAGAAGATTTTGAAAATATTAATCATATTTCTAATGAAAATTATACTAAACATTGCATTATTAATATATATTATCCTATTATTAACGTTTTGATGTTTCGCGATCATTATGGCATGTAATCAAATTCTTCATCATTCTCATCAGTATTGTTTTCAATATTTGCAGTTGGCCAAATAAATATGTTATGATAAAATGATATATGCTATTCCAGAATGCTATTCCGAACTCGCTTTAAATGTCTAATATTATTTTCCCTTATCTATATATGAAGTACTAGCAAGAGGAAGTAATGCGATCGTTAAAATTTTCGAATTCGAGTTTTCAAGGGAAACACATGTTTTAAGGTTCCCTGAGTCCAAATAACCAAGTCTGGTAAAATGGTCTGTGTTTCTGTCTGTGAGTCTGTGTGGATGTGAACAGTCTAACTCAAAAACGAAAAGTTTACTTTATTATACTAATATTAAATATTAAAGTTTACTTTACTATACTGAAATTACGTATTTAAGGTAGGCACATGCATGTGATGTTACAGCAACTTTTTCGTAAAAATCGACTAACCGGAAGTGCCACTTTATATAATCGATTTAACAATTTTTTACAATTTTCTCGAAAAAAGCTCTAACGATTTTTATGAAACTTGCCTAAATTATTCTTCATAAAGCCTTTAACTTTTATATTTAACTTTTTCCCTACATTTCACCGAGGAAATGTAGAGAAAAAAGTTATGATGAATAGAATATTTTATTTACGTATAACTTAAAAGGCATGACTTTTATGGTAAATTATGTATAGACTTGTATGAAAGGTAATTAAATTATCTAAAAAACAAAAACGGAATCTTCAAAATCGGACCAGTATTAGCAAATATACAGCGCATCGGAGTAACCGGAAGTGGCAATTATATCTTGGATTTTACAATTTTCTCGTAACGATTTTGAAAAAAACTTGCTTAATGTCTTCTTCTGAAAGTCCTTTAACTTTTCATAAATGTAGTATATCAACGAGAAAATGCAGTAGAAAAAGTTATACCGAAAATAAAATTTTATTTGCGCATAATTCAAAAAGAAAATATTTTATGGTAAATCATGTATGAAATCATACGAAAGATGATTAAACTCTCTAAAATACAAAATGAAAAAATGATTGAAATCGAACCGGAAATAGCAAAAATACAGAGTATCTTATGAGAACTATAAGGCCCAAGATGGGTCCGAAAGGAGACGGATGCGACCGAACCTCCTCCCACCAATCCGCCAATCTGTTGTCAATAATACGCTCTTTAATCATGCAATGTAAGAATGCAAAACCAGAAATCAACTTAATAATTTCTACTTTTATATTATTTAATGGAAAGTGTTTCTATAGAAACTAAACCGAAACTTTTAAAATATATTTTCAACTTGACAAACTTAAATATATAGTGTATATTAACTAAGATAACTTAGAATTGTCGTACTTAAGTTGTTTTATTGAACATATGTGGCAGAAGATGTGAAGAAGTGAATGCTACCGGGTATATTTCAAGTGTTGTTTATGTGAACTCTTTAAAATTATAGTAAAAAGATAATTATTATAGGACGGTTAGAGAAAGTTGTGTGATGCGCGCACCGCATCAGATTTTTTTACTATTAATTGGGGCTTTCGATACGTATACTTCCGATATTGGATGTGAAACAGGAGTTGAAAGTTTTTTCGTCAAGGTGGATGAATTTTTAACGAAGCCATCAATAAATTCCTTCGCTGTTATATTGCCTTTTTTTCGGAATCATAATGAAACCTCAAGCGTATCGAAGGAGCAATTGTTCTTTTTTGTTCTATTGGAACACTTCTCTCATACGTTGACAAACATGTTCTTTCTTATAAAGTCGGCCACCATTTCTTTAAGCCCAAACGATCTTCTGTTTTCAGTCCTTTGACTGTAAATGTTCAATTGGAGTTCGAAACTAAATAACTATATTCTTGTGATTACAACCGCCATCTGGTATTGTATCGTAAGCCACTGACTTATGCAGTTTAAGCAATTAAAGAAGATTATGCAATTTTGTTTGAAAGGGAAGGAATGTACTAATTTGCTTGGTTTTTATCCAGGCTGTATGTCTTCCTTTAAGGAAAGATTCGAAACAAAATAAGCATGTTTGAAAATAAATTGGCTGAAATGGTAGTTTTTAAAATGACCCATTGAATTTTACTTTAGATAAAGAATATGTATTTATTCTCTGTAGATTTATTTTTTATATAACGTCGTCTATTCTTCATGCAAGTAAGTTAACACTATTATTTATTACCCAAACATGGCACATTGTAATATTTTGAAACAAAAGCTCAACCTTGTAAATTAACGAACTCACAACCATAAATACTGAGATACTATTATACTTTATGATCAAAACTCGATAATTCACTCTATACTGACAAATTTGTGATACGTTAACTAGAAACATCTTAAATGTGCACACAACTATAGCTATGTGTAATAAATTTTGTTAAAGGAGAGAGGCTATTTATTGGGGAATTGCAGAAACGACATCCATCCATATCCTTTGGAAAGTAGGTATGGAAAATAAATAAACTTTTTTGTGATACGCCGTGCAAAGAAACTAAAAATTCAGTAGGACTAGATAATAGTGTACGAAAAATATTAATTGATAATTTGGTACTCACACAGTGAAGTGGTATACGAAACACTTCCAGCCAGAAGGTCTTTCAAGGAAATTATAAACTTTTCCTTGGAACGTTGCTCCAGCTCTTCGATGTTCTTTGCCGAGGTAACGGTTCTCGAATTTTCTCTCTTGTAGGAGAGTACGCGGGTCGAGACCTGCAAAAAAGGAAATGGTTTTTGAATAATTAATAAATCTTAAGTGTTTGAACGGCGGCATGGCAATTTATTACTTCTTTATTAATTATTAATTAATGTCAATTTATTAATTCTTAGACTTAAACCGCGTTACAAACCTAAGAAGTAATTATTCAGCGCTACTTTTAATCTTCATTATTACAGCATTATAGGTGGAATATTAAATGAGAGGAAAAGGTACTAGTTTCTTCAAAATATAATGTCGATCTTACACTATTGCATATGTATGCCTGTTGATTAATACACAAGCAGAATGAGGATAAAAGGGGACAGCAAAAAAACAGTAGGAAAACAATCAACAAAACAGCAAAACAGCGACAGCAGGAAATATATCTACAAAAAGTATACACTGAAAAAGGAGAATTGAGTAAAAAAAAATTAATCTGTGTCATCATCTTTTCCAACCTCCTTTTAAACCCAATCATCATTAATTATATTAAAATTGTTTATTTTTTTTTTTAATTCGTAATATTTTTTAAGGATTGTATTTGAATAATTGAATTTAAAAATTGAATTCCGTTAAAAATTTCATTATCTTTCTTATAATAAAATATTATTTCATCTATAAACAATGATATTCTTATTTTATAAAAACTGAACTCAAGAATTATCATTTAATCTAGATCAGTATTTTTATCAGCCCGAAAAAGTTTAACAAGAAAAAACATAAATATTGATTTTCAAAAGCAAAATGTTACCAAGAAATCATTACCTATTTTTTTTTTTAAATATAGTAAATGAAATGTGAAATAAAATATAAAATAAATATAAAATCTATATATATATATATATATATATATATATATATATATATATATATATATATATATATTGTGCATATAATAAAAAAATATCATTTTGTCTAAAAAAAAATTTAAAACTTGAATGTTCATTCTCTTAACTACCTGTCTCTTCAAGTATTTTTCAAATTGAAGGTAAACTTTTGTTTGAAATAATATTTTTTCTTTTTTTTTTTTTGTAAAAGGCATATGAGAAGAAGTAATGTGCTCCACCACAAAGCTTTCATTTAAGAGAAGGGAAGAGCCACTCTGGGGAAAAATTTGTTTTATCTCGAAGAATTTATGATCCTTAAAGATTTTTTTAGTTTGACAGCTCTTTATACTGTTATGAATATATTGCTTCTTTAGAAAATATTGGCCCACTAAACGTGCGAAAAAAAATAAATAAAAATTATTCCGCTTAAACCCACAGCATATAACAACAAAGCACCTCAATGACAAATTTTGAATTATTCCAGCTCAAAAATAATAATTAACTAAATATAAGTACAATATTTGAGAAACTAACAGTATTTAGGTTGTTATAAACTATGAAGCGGTGCTGGGCAAAGAGTAGATTATTTTTAGTAATAAAATATAATTTTCAATTATTAAAATGAATAACTTTTCAGTTTTTTCACTCACAAAATCTATTATATCAACCATGAGATTTCCAATCGATTTGAAAGTTTGTAGTTTAGATAAAATGGCTATCTGGCAGCATAGCCCATATCATAGAAATTGTTACATTCAATATGGAAAATGTTCGTTTTGATTCCGCAATAAATCATTCATTGAAAGACCTTTCTATACGGAGTTTCGATAAAATTGCAATTTTTCTTTTCTATTAAAATTTCCTCTCCTTTTTTTTTCTCTTAACAACCGAAGGCAATCCTTTAAAGTTAGAGGGTTCTTCAGATTTTTAATCCTACTTCCGAAGGAAGTTAATTTGTTTATGCATGAACAGGTTTGAGGACCTAAAATATTGAATTCGTCCAACCATTAGTCCTCCATTGTAACTTCATTCGGAAGTAAGATTAAAAATCCGAAGAACCCCCTAACTTTAAAGGGTTTAGAATATGGAATTTCATGTGTGAGAGATTCAAAGAAATTGAAATTCTCAAAAAACAAATTAGTCCTCTATTCATAAACTATTCATAAATCTTTACATATTTTTATCAATTGTTCATAACAATGCCTAAAATTAATTAAAACTTGAATTGATTAAGGCTCAACGCTGCAAAAACTCAAGCCATTGTCATTAGTTCCAAACCCCTTCTCAGATCCAATACCACCTTTCCAAACCTATACCTAAATGACTATCCAATCATTTTCTGCTCCACCGTTAAAAGCTTCCGACGGTCAATTTCTACCCTCAAATTATTTCATCGCTTCCGCCATCTCCTATTCAGATCGACCCATAGACTCCTTGTATCCTCTCTCGTCTCACCCCACTTTGATTAAGGCTGCGTGATTTACGGTGGCTTCTCGGTGGATCGAGGGTACAGACTAAAAAGAATAATTAATAGCTTCATAAGATTTGTTAATGGAACGCCAAGACGTTCCCTTGTTTCCCACCATTATGCTGACCTCCTGCCGCTGACAATATTTCCTTGGCACATTCCTATACCAAATAACCAACAACTATCGCCCTTCCTAGGTCTAAAATCTCCTCCAATTTAGTCATCTATCCACTCCCTTGCAACCAGATCTCGACCTTCTTGCCTATATACCCCTTTGCAAAGATCTGCATCATTTCAACAATCCGTTACTGCCCGTTCCATCACTTTCTGGAATTCCCTCTCTCTTAAAACAGCATGCTTCCTCCTTATGCACATTTAAAATCCTTCTATTCCAGTTCCTCTCCACAATCCAGCCAGCCGCTGGCTAACAATGTATTATAAATTAAGGATTTGGTTCCATCAATAACAGTTTTTGTGAATATGAACATATATTTCATTTCACTTTATAGAATTTATATTACCATCCTTCATTTGTTCTTATAATATAATATAAATATATATATATATATATATATATATATATATATATATATATATATATTATTACACCATGGTGTTCTTATGGACAGTGTTTGAACTTAAATATCTCATGATGACACAATTCTCATTTCTTTCCCTTCTTCCTCTTCTCTTCCCGAAAACTCTTCATCGATTAACTGTGCTCCTGTTTCCTTTATTCTGTTCACAATCTTCCTTTTACTTACTAAAAATTTGGCATTCTTAATTCTGTTTCCGAATTTTTCTCTGTCTCCTATCATTTGCTCGTTGATCCCAAATTGATTTAAATCGTCCTCTATTTTATGATGCCAATTTGTTTTTCTACTAGATCTGTTTACTACATCAAAGATTTTCTATGTAAGTCGTGAAATGTTCATTCTCTGTATGTTCCCATTGAAAGTTAGTTTGCATTTTCTAATAATATTTGTGAGTCTGCGTGTTTGGCAGGTCTTTTGATCCACATTCCATCTCTGTGTGTTGCTCCAAATATTTTTTTGAGAATTTTACGTTCAATTTTTTCTATTTCTATGATACCAGATGCTCCAATTGTAGTCATTTCTGACGTATAAAATGCTTCTGGTAACACAACTGTTTTGTAATGTCTAATCGCTTGTCTAATATCTTGGCCTATCTTGATATGCTTTTCTTATTCTAATGTGACCATGTAAGTTTGTATGCTGTTTGGAGTTTTTCCGTTCGTTCCTTATTATTTGATCTTCCTATTTTTATATGTATCCTCTAAGTATTCAAATTGTTCGACTCTTTATATGAATCCTTATAACGTATGAATAGTTTGTACATTGTTGGTATGTCGTACCATGTATTGGGTCTTCTCACAAGATGTCTAAACCTGTTTTAGTAGCTATTCCATTTAATCATGCTTCCTTTGCCTACTGTTGTTATTGCTGAGAATGACTATGTCATCTGCAAATGCTAGACATTTTATAATTGTTTTTGTTTCACCTATTCTTCCTGGCTGAATTCCTTTAACTTGTTCCTTCCACTGCTTAACAATTTTGTCTAAGATCATGTTGAACAAGATTGAAAAGAGGCCGCCTCCTTGTCTGACACCTGTGCGTATCTGAAAGGGTTCCAAAATTTAACCCATGAACTTGACTTCTGAGGTGGTGTCTGTGAGCATCAGTTGTATAAGTGCCCTGTTTTTTATGTCAATGCCATATTCTTCCAGTATGTAAAGCAATATTAAGCCAGTATTAGGCAAAGAGCGTTTGTCTATCAATAATAATAAATGTATATATATATATATATATATATATATATATATATATATATATATATATATATATACATATATTTTATAACTATATAAAACTATAAAACTACAACTATATGTTTGATGTGCTTATTTCTTTCTTATCTAATAGGTATTTTGGCCAGATCTAATTTATATTATTTTGTACATATTTGTTATTCTAAAGGGGCTTTGTCCCAGGATCTTTTTCTATTTCTATTTTCTACAATTAAAAACAAACAAAAATATTCAGTAAACAACTTTTTTAAACTATAAAAATAGCTTTATTGTTTTTGATAATCCGTATTTAAAGAAGCAAATATATATATATATATATATATATATATATATATATATATATATATATATATATATATATATATATATATTTATCCCAGACCGTCCTTAGATAATTATATATCTTAATTTACATTTTGTTATATTTTAAACGATAATATTTATTCAAAAAAAGATTTGGGCCTGGAAAAGCAGAATATATCCGTACGGTAGGAAACTTATAAGTCATGATAAAGAGGAAGTTCATTCAAGCATGTGAGCTATTCAGTTAAGTTAGATCGGATCTGTGTTGATCCGATCCAAGATTTTTTCATTTCTAATGCAGACACATCGAATCCCCCTAGTCCATCTTACGATTCTTAGTCCTGTGATGCTAACCAGGTGCTAAAAGTTGAATTTTGTTTTTTAATAAAACATAAACACGAATTAAACAAAACAAAAAGTTAATAAAATCCAAACCGGTTAAAGAAAAAGAACAAAAAGAAGAATCCTTTTTTTGATAATACATTCTGAGTAGGGTCCTAAGGGGCCGACAGTAGAGTTTCCTATGCCTTACCTTTACTAATTAAAATACAAATTGAATCCCTATAGTCGTTAGCTTTTAGAGGGCGTTTTAATTGAAAGGGTTTCGGGGAACTTTCTTTATATACTGGAGATAAGGTTTCATATAATCTATTATAAGGTTTCATTATAATAGAAAGGCAAAAATTAAATCAGAAAACAGCATATTTTAAAACTATTGAATATTGCAAAAAAAAAAAATAATAATAATAGAAAAAAATATCAATATATTTATTCTTTTAGGTATTTAATATTGAGTTCTTGTGTTTTTCTATGAAATTTTTTTTTTTTTTAATACATTTATTCTATTAGTTTTCTAATATTTAGTTCTTGTGTTTTTTTATGAAACAATTGTTTACCAATATCCTTATTCTTTCAGTTATCTAATATTTAGTTCTTGTGCTTTTTTATGAAAAAAACATGTTTACTAGGAAATAATAGGCTGGCACAACATATGCATCAGTGCCATGGACCTTTGTAATCGACCAAGAAACAAAAATCCTAATCAGCCAGCCCTCTTAAAATATGAGGCTTTATTTTCAAGAGGCATAGAATCCAGAAATCCAACCAAATAAAAAAAACCGTCCGTCAGTTGCCCGCGACATTTCTCCGATACTACTGGGTCGATTTTTTTGAGAGTACATTTTGTTCCAAAATGGTGGTCGATTATAGATTTCATACGCCAATTTATGAGAATAGAATAAAAATATGAAGTCTTTTGGAATCGCTACACCAAAGCTCTCAGACCTAAAAAAAGTACTGTCTTATCACTACACTATATTTAATTACAGTACTCTATACAGGATCAAAATTTCGATGTGGAGTTTTCATCTGAGCGTTTCAGAACCCCCAAAAAATAAAAAACGCATTTTTGCCTGCGGGTCTGTATGTGTCTGAATTATGTTAGGTATCTCTTAAACGAAGAAATTGATTTTTTCTTTTCTTTTTTTCTCTTTTTTTTTTGAAGAGTTTCAGCACCCGAAGCCTGTGTGCTAAATCGGACACCCAGTGCGCAATGGAGTATACCTACTATTAGTAAATAGTGAATGACCAAAATATTTACAATTTAATAATAACAAACGTCAGAAGCCGATGTTAGGAGGAGAGTTGGCCTGGCAAGAAGGGTGACTAGAATGTTCCACCCAGTTCTTCGGAGCACGGTTCACTGACAACAAAAGGTGGATTTTTAGAAGTATTGTTGAGCCCTCCCTCAGTTACGTCGCAGAGACCTGGGCATTTAACCCAGGACTCTACTCCAAATTACAAGCGGCAGAGATGAATTTCTGGAGGAGATGTCTGAGGATTACCCGAATGAGGAGATTAGAGGGAGGCTAGAAGTGACCGAGGGAGTTCCGGGGAGGATTGGAAGGAACAGGCAGCGATGGAATGGACACAGCCAGCGGATGCCAGAACGTAGGTGGCCGAAGAGACTTCTGCTATGGGAACAGCCAGGGAGACGGAGGAGAGGAAGACCCCGAACCCGGTGGAAGGACTGCGTGGAGGAGGAGATGGCCGGTAAGGGACTTGAGGTGGAGGACTGGTGGGATAGAGAGAAGTGGAGGGACGCTCTGATTTAACCAGGCAGACCATTGAGGGACAAGACCAGTAAAAGTAAAGTAAATTTTAAATTTTAAAATTCAAAATTCTGAAATATGTTATTGTCCACATTAGCATGCATTGATAAAAAAAAAAAAAAAAAAAAAGAATCTGGCTCAAATTGAAAGTATCACTTACAAAGCAAACGAATGCTATTTTTAAAAAATGAATGGAATTTAAATGTTTGAAAATATTCAGTGGTTATGAGGTCATCAAGAACTTATATCTTCAGGGAATACGACTGCTCAAGTATGTTACCACTACTTGTTTGATTTCAGTTGTAGGTTCTGTCTGACACAAATTATCCATATTCCAGGATAAAACTGCTACATTATGAGATATTGCATCGTCCAAGGTTAGAGGAGTTCCGAATACCACCTTATAAATTGAGTATTATCCAAAAAAATAGTGGTAACGTACTTGAGCTATCGTTTTCACCATTCCCTAGAGATATAGGTTCTTGATGACATAATAACCATTATAACCACATTTTACTTTAATTGTAAATGTTTTGGTCATTCACTATTTACTAATGATAAGTGTACTCACCAATAATACACACCAAAAATTTGGATCAACTCCTTAATAATTAGAGGCATGTAAAAATATCCTCAAAGTCAAAAGATGCGAATTTTACAAGTCTCATGAGAATGACTCTTATAACGGTGGTGTAAAAGTATAATATTTACTATTTCTTGATCCCAAATAATGTTTTTGTACTGTAATATGTACATGGTTATGAACCCAGTGCTTAAGAAGCCATAGTATATTGAATATTTAAGACCTTGTTCAAAGTGTTATAAGTAATCTAAAAACATTATTTGTGATCCAAAAATAGAAATTTTAGAGTAATACAATTTTTCAAACCGAAAAAAATTGAATTTTAGAATGATCTGAAGGGTCTAATGAATTATATGTAATGAAAACAGTATTCTTCTACGAAGTTAAGTATATTAACAATATTTTTTTATTTAAAAATGCTATCAGATTTAATTTTAGTAATTTAAAAAACTATATTCAAATTTTCAGGCGAATCTAAAAATAAAAAAAAATAGACCAATAATTTTTACATGGGTCTACCCTTCAATTTTTTTTTTTAAGATTCATAAAAGTGCTAAAAAATCAGGAACCCTTTGAACGATTCAACCCAAATTTGGGACATTGCTGAAGGTGCTGAAACTACTCGATTTGCTTTAACCATGATGTTCTTACGTGTTTAAGAGCAAACATTATCCGCAGAAAACCTCAATTTTATTTTTATTCGGTAATCATATTATTTTACACAAACCTTCTAAGATAATGCAATGGTTGTTATATGTATGGAAATAAGAAATTCCTCTCTTTATAACGAGTGCAAGAACTATTATATATTATGCACTAAAGACGAGATATAGAGCTTCAAACCCAAAAGTAATTTTTTGGCTTTAAAAATTTTGAGCAACCTCGGAAATGGGTTTTTTTTTTAATATGATGATTTTTAACATTATGTTTTATAGGAATGCTGAACAAAAATTGTCCATCATTGTGGTGTGAAACAATTCTATAAGACTAGTTTACTTAATTATTTAAAAACTTTTTTAAATGTCTTTGAGGCACGCAATACGATCCAGAATATCCTATGGAATCTTTGGGTAACGCTGATAAGCGGACCCAATACCTTTTTGCAGGTATTGGGTCCGGGAAACTCAATTTACAGGTATCGTGGCATTCTAGAAAGAATAGCGGGACTGATTAAGTACGTTTTTGTTTTTGCATTTTGGACTCAATTTGGAATTTCCCGTGCGCAATAGTCGAAAAAGTATTTTTCTATAGACTGTTGCGCCAAAACGGCTCTAACGATTTTCATGAAACTTTCAAAAATATTCTCCTTAGAGAACTTTTAATTTTCATATAAGGTACATTTCATATATAAAGCAATGAAGAAAACAAAAATCAAATTATGCATTTTTGGTTCATTACATAATCATTTGAAAGTTAATGAACTCCCAACAAAACGAAAAACCGATCGGATCTTTATTAGCGACCATAGGACCAGTGTATCGACACCTTAATGCACAATTCCAAGTTCGTTTTTCGAAGTTTTAGGAAACTAAAAAAGAATGTTTCAAATACAGGTTTCGATATCACTTAACTATTTTACTTTGCATGTTATTAGCTTTTAAATTGTAAATGGATTTGGAACAATGTGGATTGGAAGCAGAACTTCAAAAAAATAAGATTATATCAAAATGTCAAAATCCAACAAAACAGACTTGGGGCTATTTTGCATTAAGGTTTTGATATAGTGTACCTATTGAACATTGCACACATGATTCTTAAAAGTATTCATAATATAATCAATATAATTATTTACGCATCTACATTTTGTGAGCTGGATCCTGAATATTCTTTAGGTTGTAATATCGATTCTCCGTATTTGTCATAATCCTGCTGGCGTCTCGTTTATCGGTCGCTATAAATTTATTCAAAACATATATCGCACAAACGACCTTCCACTATCTAAGCCTATATCACCATTTCATCGATCTCCATGCACCATGCGTAAACTAAGTTTAACACGTAAACCTAACAGGCTATCTTCGCCTTTATGCTTCCAGTAATATTTAATATATTAAGGCAGAGTACAGTAAATTATAACGTCATAGCCCACACCTTGTGAGAATCATAAAGTTTATTTTTCAGTGAACACTATTCTCGTGTATTATTAGAATACAAAACAGCTCCATGGTGCTAAGAGAAAGGAATTTATTAGTTAATTAATTAAGAAACTCCCAATAAAATTTAATATAAACAACAAAGAAAAAAAAACGATGTATGTATAAATATCGTTTATATAGTAATTACGTTTGATAGGCATTTAAGGGTTTCGGCTATCTTTTGTAAAATAAAATAAAAAGTGAAAACACTGATACTTAAAATATACCGGCTTAATCATTCATTATATGCCTGAAGCCTATTTCTGAAGCCTATCTTCTTGTTGAAAGGTTTTAATCTATTAAACTATTATACGAACAACTCAACTGAAAATAATTGTTTTCACTCCTTGCAAGATTAATAAAAAAGCGTTTATGATCATTTCAAAATGAAGTATTAAGAAGGATAGTAAAAGGAACTTTCATGAATGAAGTAAAAACTCCCGAGCTCCATGAGGATTAAAAATGCCAGTGTAACAAATCCCACATTCAGTATGCACATTTCCTTTGGAGTATCACAGCATTGGCAAAAATGACCCGAAAATTAAATTTTAGTTATATTTCTAATGTGTAAGTTCGATACGAAATAAAAGGTGAACCATCACCTAATTATTGATTCGATAGTAAGAAAAATTAGCAGAAATAAAGATGAAGATGAAACAATTTATTTTAAGAAACTTTAAAACCGACTTTAATTGTTTAAAATTTATTTTTAGACATTTTCATACGCTATTACCTACGATTTTTTATTTTTCTTAAAACGTTTTTAAACGTGAGAAAATCACTTTTCAGCATCTTTATAAAAAAATTTCACCACGTTACTACATAACAATTTTATCTAAAACTATACAATTTATTGATATTATTTTTCTCCTATTTATCACGTTGAGAAAGTCCATTAGCAATTTATAATTAATATATTTATTCTATCGCCCGGGACTAATTATTTTTATTGACATATCGAACTATTATTTCGATATATCCAAAAACTATCGATACGATATACATCGATATTTTTGTTCGATATTTACGTCCCTGAATAATACCTGCTTTGAAGCCTATCTTACTCCCGGCTAGGGTTGGAATATCGAAATGCGATATATCGATACATCGGATTTGAAAAACCGATATATTATATCGATATCCTAACACCCGATATATCGGTGATATTGATATTTTAAACTTAATTATTTTATTTTAATTAGAAATTTCCTTTATTCTTTATCATATTTTCAATTTTATCCGTGTGCTGTACTTTACATTATAGCTTAACTATTTAATCAATCTAGGCCGCTGTCTTTGAGCTCTTGTAAGTTCCTTAATGTTATAACTCATATGCGTCACTAAAGGTCAGTTACCTGTTGTTTATTGCTGTTGTTAGTGTGGTTATTAAAGTGAAAATAGAAAATAAAATGTCGTTGCCAAAAAGTGAAGTATTGAAACATTTTAAATCGAGAGACAGAAAACGTGCAGAGTGCAAATATTGTCACAAAATATTTCGGACATCGGGAAACACAACAAACCTACGGTCCAACTCAAAGCTTCCCAATCACACGTTTTTTCGTCTCCATCAGTGTCAGGTATTTCTGTAACACCATAATTGCTTCTAAATCAGAAGCAAATGAAACAGTTCCTCTCTCGAAAGCTTCTGACATAAGAAGTAGTTTCCAAAATATCGCATCATTTGAAGAGGGAGGCGAACGACGAAGAAAAATTAATGATGCTATTTTATATTTTATCTGTAAGAATACTCTATCTTTCTACACTAGAAAGAATACAATGAAAAGTATTATATTGAGAAAATGTCCCAAAATTTGAAAACAAAATTAAAGTAGCATAAGACAAATTCCAAAACCCTAATAGTAATAAAGAAGTATAAAAGAAGTGCTTAATTTCAAAACCGATATGAAATTTAAAATCATTACATAGACATATTAAATAAAATATAGAATGAAAGAACTAATAACTGTAATGAAAATAGTTAATTTGATATAAAAATAAGATCTAGAAGAATTACAAAAAGAAAAGAGAACACTACCATAAGTATTGCTAGATAGTGAAGACACAGGTCAGAATATTCAAGAATAGGAATCGAGGTATATTAGGTAGATGCCATTTTGATCATCCCTGACTCCATTTTGACTAGTTTCGCCGTGACGTCTGTACGCACGTTCGTGCGTATCTCGCATAACTCCAGAACGGTTAGCCGTAGAAAGTTAAAATTTTGTATCTAGAATTACTGTAATCTAGTTGTGAACCTCCCTTTTTGGTCATTGCATGATTACCGGAAGTGGTACTTCACTTGAAGGCCATATAGACTTTCATCAAAAATTATATTAAAATATAATGTAAAACATCTCAAATTTGGTAAATAGGACTTTTATATCGATATGAATGTATTTACTATATTTTGGTTAAAATTGGTGAGCCGAAAAGGGTACTTTACTTGAAGGTCATAATAAGCTTACATCAAAAATTATATTTAAATTAAATACATAAATCAAATGTTTCGGTAATAAAGATTACAAACGTAATTTGATTTCCAATCCAATTAAACATTTTTATTACTTGTTTTAAGTATTAAAATTTAGTGTAAAATACTGGTTTTCCTCCCCATTTATGTGTGTGTGTGTGTCAATAGATGGATGTCGCGACGCCGAGTGTCGTTTTTGAGATACTGCAATCTTCGGAAACTAGTTACCAAATTCAGGAAAACTTTTTGAGCCGCCGATTTATAGTTTTATAGGCCTACAAGGATGTGTTGTCCACATCAGATATTTTTATAATGATTCATGGATAATAAAAATATTGTTCTATAAATAATAATTATATTATTTCATAACCATCTCATAAATTTCATAATGTTATACTAATACACGGTTCCTTTGCTTTTTCGTCCATTTCCTTTCGATATATCGATTTAACGATATTTTTCTACCGATTATCGGTGGATATCGATATTTGGTTTCGCGATATATCAAAATATTTTTCTTTCGATTTTCCAACCCTACTCCCGGCGCCTTCTGTCGCAGCTATCTCTCTGGCGCAACCGACTTCACTATTTTAAATCACCTTCTGCCTCAGCGACTTAAATCGGTCTGGATCTTAATATACAACTTAATTTCTATCTGCCAAATTGATTTTAGGTTCTTTGATAGTATAACTACATTATATTAAAATTTTAGCTATACTAAAATTTGAAAATATATTTGTTTTAATTATTAAAGTAGTATAGCGCGGCACGGAGTTAGCAACGACAAACTGTCTGGCAATTTAAGTTTAAAATGTTTAAAAGTTTTAAATCACTTTAAAATAAAGTGTTTAGTTTTCATTATAAAATCCTTAAAATGATTCCATATGTATTCATACTTACGATGTTTTTAGCATCAACGAATGAGTATACATTATGTTTTCACATTTTTTAGTGCCACTTAAGTGCCAAATCGGAAAAGTTTAAAATCTTTAAATCTTTATGTCGCTACATATCTCTTTTAAATTAACAATAATATACTAGTAAGGATGTGGATGAGCGATCAAAACGATATTTGGTTGCGTGAATCTGCGAACTTTGGGGAACGAGCTAAATATAATACTATAAAACATGTTTGTAAATATTTTCCGACTCAGCCCAGTGGAGATATCATTCTGGATTGCTAAAGGTGGGGTCATTTTTATTTTCAGGTATGTTGTATGAATTGCCTCTCTCATGATAAATCCTAGTTTTTGATCTCCCACATCTGGTACGTTTTCCCGCCCTTTCGAAAAAAACCCACTAAGAATAAGCACTTTTTCCAGTATTTTCTCAGAAACTCGTTTTCAAGACATTTTAGGCAAAATATTGTAAATATCCTCCTGCAAATTTTATATGAAAGAAGTTGGAATATTCCGTTTACTGAGATTTTTATTTATATTTATTTATATTTTATTACTGAGAAGAGTTACTGAGATTCGGGGCCGTGGATATCTGCAAAAATATATTTAAAAAAAAGAAGGCAGATATGGCAGTGGTTTCGACTCAGTAACTATTAGGTTGTCCGGAAATTAATGAAATCTGAAAATGCATTTCCTAACGAATTTTGGTCAATAAAATTTTTATCTTTTTATCTTTTACCTAAAAGTGGTCCAGATGTCCAAAAAAATGGTAGTTGGTAGGCGAGAGGGCGGGTAAGGCTGTCTCATAACCAAGCTCCAACAATTTTTGTGACGTCACACGTGAGACATGAGACCATTGCATCAATTTGAAAGCAATAACTTCCGGCATTGATTGTTTCGTCAAGATCCAAGAGGTTGTAGTGAATTAGCCCAAATGAAGCCCACCAAACAGTAACTATTACCATTTTTTGATGATTTGGGGGTTTTGGAAAATGTTGTGCTGCTTCTCCTTTGTCGAGCCACTGTCCAGAACGTTTAGAGTTGTCGTAGAAAACCCACATTTCATCATAAATAACAATTCAGACCGGAAAAGGTTCGTTTCTGTTTCGGCAAAGAAGTTCAAAGCAAACTTCATAACGAAGATTTTTTTTGGCTGTCATTTAATGCATGAGGAACCCAAGTTTCAAGCTTTTCCGCCTTTGCAATTGCGTTGGGTTGGTCAGCCAGCGATGGTCGATTTGCTAATTAAAAATTTCTCTGCAAGTTCTCGAACAGTTATGGGATTTTCTTCAAAGCTCGAAGAACATCGTCATCAAGGGAAGAAGTCCTTCCACGATCATCCTTGTCTTCAAGACTGAATTCTCCCTCTCGAAATTTTTAAACCAGTGTTGAACGGTGCACTCACTCACACTGCCATCGCCTCTGACTTCATTGATGTTTCTGGCCTTTTGGGCCCATTCCGATTGAGTTTAAACTCGTATAACGAAATTATGCTAAAATCATGCTTCGACTTCTTAGTAAAGACTGAATTACTTCCAACTAGTGGAATGCTACAGAAGATAAAAAACATTTTTTTTGGAAGAGGATTAATAAGTGTTGACACCCAAACAAAAGAATAATCCCTCAAATATAAGCAGCTTGTTATATAGAGGTTTAATATAAAGATAATATGAAATCCTGCATTATTTTCCGGACAGCCCAATATTAGTGGAGTTTAGTGCGAAATGCATTACGACCAATCTTGTGTATTATTAAATTTCCTACAAGATTCATTCAAAATATTTGTAGTTACTCTGAACAGACACTAAGAAATATTGAAATAACTTCAGAGAAAGTGGACTGGAAGCAAAAAATATAAAAATATCACCCACTATACAGATTTGTATTTATGAATGTAATATCTGCAATACATTCTACATGTAACATATATGTGTAGTTCAAGATATTAATTTAAATTCAAGAGCAATTTTGTAAAAATTATATATGTATGTTGTATATGTACATATGTATGTACATACATATATATATATATATATATATATATATATATATATATATATATATATATATATATATATATATATATATATATATAAGCAGTTTGTATATACATATATATTTGTGCTTACATATTTGTATGTATGTGTATATGTATTTATATGTATATGTATATTATATACATATTTGTGTATACATATATATATATAAATATATATTTATATATATACATATATGTTATATATATGTATATATTTATATACATATACATATATATTATATATACATATATAATATTATATATACACACACACACACACACATATTTTTATTATTATTTATTTTTAATAAATTCTGTTTTTATTTTTTATTTTGTACATACTAATCAACAGTTTATTTATTGTCGTATATTTATATAATATAAATCATTTTTTAAATTGTAAATTTATATTATTAAATTTAAAATATATATTTATATATATACATATATATAAGGTACAAAATTCGAAGGTTCTAGGTCGTTCCGTTTGGACGTTAAAGAATTATGGACGGTTTTTGTCATTTTCATCCCACTTTGTGTCTCTTGCAGCCAGATGTGCCGCGTCCCTACCACGCTTCAATAAGAAAAGGAATATCAGCCGACCTAGAATTATTGTTTTCGCGACGTTGCCTAACTCCTATAATAATAGGAACATCTACCGAGTCCGTCTATAGAAGGAACGCAGTGTAGCATAATGGTTATTTTATTTATTTTATTTTATTTTATATAGTTATTTTATTCTCAACAAATAGTTTAAATTCCATACAAAAACGTGGCTTAACAGAGTGTTCTATTTCCACTGCGACAGTTTAAAGAAGGAACTGGTTAATTCATTCGTGTGGTATATAAATTTAAAAAATAATTAATTAATCCAGACTTACAAATCCTTTGTTATTAAAATATTGCAATTATTTCGAAATATAAAAAACATGAGTAACAACAAAAATTTTTTTGTACAATATCGTAAAAAAAAACACATTAATAATAATAATAAAATAAATATTCTGCCATTATTAATTTCGAATATCGTATTTCATGATTTTTAACTTTTGGAATTTTACATGCAAAATCGATTTTATTCTCATCTTCCTTCTTCCAAGATATTTACACAGTACCAAATCAACAAATCGATACACATCTACAATAAAAATGAGTATCGATCTTATAGTAATTAATTGAAGCGATAGTGGCTATATATCATTCCGACCCCCTGGAAGATAGCATCAGTGATTATAAAGAAAAATTACTGAACATTCATTAGTAGAAATTGATTTCTAGATTATCGCTGTTCCTAATGAAGATATATTAGGGTAATGTGGGGCAAGTGCGTACTAAATTTTACAAATTTCGACATTACAAGACTGTTTTTTTTTTAAGCTAGATTTTTCCTATTTTTTCAAAATGTTTCTTTGACCATTATGTTTAAATATTACATTCAAGCATACATCTCAACCACGTCCAATTAGATGAGATTGATAATTTAATTGAACTATACTCAATACGCGCTTACCTAAAAGATAAGTGCGTACAAAGTATTTGGAAGACTCAGTAATCAAGCAGGAATGGTTTTGGGGCAAGTTCAAAATAATTCGGTTTCCGGAGGATTATTACACTGGTGTAATCATCGAAAAAAGTTAAAGCTTGTCTCAGATTCACATTTTACAATCTTCATAGAGTTATGAAAGTGGGATGTGGCATATAATTGAATAAATGTATTGAAAAAAAATATTGTTTATTTTAGTTCACTAATTCGTTTTAGTTGCCTCGACATAATAAGATAGAAATGGTAAGTGTACACCACGCACAATTGTCACACAGTAGAGGTCTGCACTTGTCCTTGCTATCGTGTTTTGCTGACAAGCGCTTAAAAAATAGAAAACTGTCAAAGAGAAATGTTAATCAAATAATATTTTGAAGAAGAGCTTCTGTAGGTTCCGCCTAGGACAAAAAAAAAAAAAAAAAAAGGAAAGAGACCACTTATAGATGACCACCGATACAGCTGTACTGCAAAAGTTGAAAGAAAGGTTGGAATAGGTTGGAACTAATATTTTTACAACTCATTATACTCCACCAGCGAACTTTCTAGACTGGATTCTGAAACATGAGTGTTTAGGCTTTATGCTCCGTAAAGGAGCACCTCTCTTACCGGTAGAGGATTTCGATTTAACTTGACAAAAAACGCTCTTACCCCACATCACTTGACATACTTTCAGCCTAACCATATACTCCAAAAGCAACTTAATAATTGACTTTCATATATGGTTGATCGAAAACCATAAATCATAATCTGTCCGATGCTACTTGATTGACGGATTTGTGGCACGGTATGACTGAAGCTCCTACCGATACCAATAAAAACTATTGAGGTATACTATATGTCACATAAAAAATATCCGTCAATAAATTAACATCGAAAATAACTAAAGTAAGTACGACTAAAAATCGTTAAAATGTCATACTGCTCATGTTGGGCAATTAAATTGTATTAACCAATGGCTTACTGGACTCAGAATAATCAATATACTAAATTTTAATTCACACTTGAAAATGACATTAATTCAGGTCGAAACGTCTATAAAAATGTTTTTAAAATGGGTTTCACATTTTTAATTCTTAACCTGGTGACCATTAGGCCTAAATATGTATTTTTAAAAAATATATATTTATTTCTCCGACTATAAATAGAAGCCGGATTTTCGAGCAGTAAAAAATTCAAAATCGCGTAGTTTTGCACGATTTGTTGCGAAAATCATCTTTTTGTTTAATTCATAATATTAATACATCGAATATATATAACATGACAAAATTGGTTCAAACGTTCAATGTTATCCTTTTAAAATTTAATTAATTTAATTTAGCCCCAAAAGTGCAAAAAATGCAATTTTATCCACAAAAAAAAATCAAAATCATACAATTTAGAGAACATGCAATTTTGTGCAATATTAAATATTTATATATTATTCCATTGATGATGAATCGGATATATAGATTGGTTTTAAAGGTGTTACACAGCGAATAAAATCGTACAATAACAGAGAAATGCGGTCTACGACTAGAAAATATCAAAGGAAAAAAAATATATATATATAATATATATTATATGTATGTATATATATATATATATATATATATATATATATATATATCATTATATATATATATATAAATATAATATATATATATAAATATAATATATATTATATATATATATATATATATATTTTTTTTTTCCTTTGATATTTTATATATCAATTTATTGATAATATATATTGATAATATATATATATATCCATAACAAGATTTTTTTTAAACTTTATCTAAATAATTAATCACTAAAAGGAAATAAAAATACGATATTACTTTAAAACTATCGATTATTCGTGAAAGTTTTGATATAGCAAGAGTCTTACTAAAAAATCAGAGATAATTTTTACAGCATTATCAGGAATACATATTCATTTCGCATTACCACCGAACGATAAACCGGTCAAATATTTACTTTGTGCAAGCCATATGAGAAACAGGAGTGAATTTCCGATCAATATAACATAATGCTTATTTGTGTTAAGGCAACCTCACGAATACGAGTTCACAAGACCAACGTACACTATATTTTTTTTTAGCAGATTGGCAAACCGTCCAGATGGGTAAATACGAGTACATAATATTCTCAATGATATAGTGAAAGTTAATGCAAGGGGTGTAATTGATAATTTGATAATTGATAGAATAATTCTTGGATCATTATAATTCAAAATAAATTCTTCAAACTGGATTTTTTTTTTTTGGTAATTATAATTCAAAATAATTTTCTAAGCCAGATTATTTTTCATTTTATTTATTTTTTTTGAAAACCGATAGACCTATGTTATTATTACTGTTATATTAAACGAAATATCACAAGACCTGCGTTTGTTTACAACCGGTCCATTAACATTTAACATAACCTTGAGGCGTTTTATTCCATTTGTTAAAGCATTCTTCAAATACACGAGGCTCAAGAAGATTCAAAGGTTAACGTCGAGATAAAGTACAGATGCATTGAAAAATCGAAAAGATCGGATAACGTTTAAAATAATCAAAGAAAATTTGATATCTCAGTTTACCGCATACTTACATTTTATTGGATAGAATTTACATTATTAGGAACGTAATTATTGTTTTTTTATTAAAGGTATTTAAAGGTAATAAAAGGTAATTAAATTATCTAAAAAATAATAAAAGAATCATTAAAATCGGACCAGTATTAGCAAAGATACAGTGTATTTTATGAGGAGCACAAGACCCTAGATAACCAAGCGCATCCGAAAGGAGACGGATGCGACCGAACCTCCTCCCACCCATCCGCCAATCTCTTGTAAACAATAAGCTCTGTAATAAAGTAATTTAAGAATACAAAAGCGAACCTAACTT
This sequence comes from Rhaphigaster nebulosa, assembly GCA_948150685.1. Taxonomy (NCBI): domain Eukaryota; kingdom Metazoa; phylum Arthropoda; class Insecta; order Hemiptera; family Pentatomidae; genus Rhaphigaster; species Rhaphigaster nebulosa. The sequence goes on along the minus strand of OX411309.1, from coordinate 101,741,084 downwards.
AATAATTTCTAGTTTCACATTATTTAATGGAAAGAAAATGTTTCCATGGAAACTAAACCAGAAACTTTTAAAATAAATTGCAATTTGAAAAAGTTAAAATAAATAGGTAGTGTACAGGATTGTTATACTAAAATTGTTTAAAATTTTTTTTTATTACACTTAAGTGGGAGAAGATGCGTATGCTGCTGAGTTTATTAGAAGTAGTGTTTATGTGAACTCTTTAAAATTGCATTAAGAAGATAATTATTATAGGACGGTAAGGGAAAGTTGTGTGATGCGCGCACCGCACCAGATTTTTATATATGCAAACCTTTTGGATATAACATATGCTGGATGTATAACCTCTGATTGGTTGGTGGTAAAAGTGCTAATAATGAAGATATTGTACTTCTAATGTGACCAATATGAGCGAAGTGGGAGAGCTCCCTTCTCCTCTTCCACACCCCTCAGCCCCGCCACCGAATTTAGAGAATATTGTTTTCTATCTTGCCGGACTATATTAATTATAATCCATAAAATATATGTTTCCCTTATTCAATTTTAAACTGATTCTCATTTTTACAACTGATTGCAGATGTAAGTAAAACAGTCAATCGTTACAGATAATATGCCACCCAAGTTCTTTAACTGATATCTGAATTTTAGAATTTAAAGTTTATTTGATTCCTCCATATTGATTCACACAATTTGCTCTAAACGTATCTTCTCTCAATTAGCTAACAGATAAATAAAATAATAATTATAATATATTTATTTATTTTGTAGCAATTCATATCAACCCAAACGGGTCATTAGCGGCTTTATGGGCTAATGTTGTTATTTATTTATCGCTCAAATTGATTGACTTTTTTTGCTTCTAGCAATGTAACGATTTAATGAGTGGTGGATGTAAACAACTGAGGTGGAGCTAAATATTCAAAATAAGATTTAACAATTAAAACAATTAACATGACTTTTAGTTATGTTATAATTGATTCCATAGCTAAATGATATTGGTATAATAGTAAAGTTGGTTTTTTATATCATATACCTACTGATTTCGTTTTAAAATATTTGTTGATAAATTATGATAATTAATTACTTAATATATTGTTATACTTTATTCGTCTTTTTTTTTTGTCTTAATACCACCCATACATATCTGAAATCATAAATCCTCCTGCTTGACTTATTACAAAAGCAGAAAGAGAGGTTACCAACCAATTCCAGCCAGAGTGAGAAGGTTGAGACTTGTTCTGTGTGTATGCCACGAAATAAAATCACCTCCTCTGAAGGGTTCGAATCGGCGCACCGCTTTTAACTCAAGAATGCTAATTAACTATCCAAGACCTCGAATACAAGGGAATATGGTAATATTATGAAATCGAATTAAAGAAAAACAAAACAAAAATAAAGTTGGATATTCTTGTTTATTCTGAGATGACCATTTGTGCTCAATTTGAAGAACGACTGGCAAAAAAAAGTTCGTGAAAGAAAACCATTAAGGATTGCAATAACAGAGACCTATACTGATAAATCTATATAAAGAGACTAGACTAGAAGACAAACTCGCATGTAAGCGTTATAAAGACTTAGCGGATGGTTGCGCTTTAGATCAGCAAACATATGTCTCCTTAGCCAGAAGGATTAATAACTCGGCAGTATTGCAATGAGACTATGTCGTGTTTATAGTATAATCCTTCTACTGGTGGTATACCGGACAGCCAGGGTTTCATTTCTTATTACCTATTTCACATTATTATCAACTTTGCTTTTATTTAAAATATTGTACGTATAATACATGTAGTGCAATTAATATTTAGGATAATAAATAACCTATGCAGCATATGGTGACAATTAATAACACATAGGCTAATTCAAGACATTAAAATAATTTATTTTTAATTTCTGTTTCCTTGAAGCAAAAAAAAAAATACCTCGAGCAGCACAGCTCCTTAACTGAGGTCGTATTTTAAATTATCTTTAATACTAAATAAAATATAAAATTAAAAATATCAAAATGCCAGGGGCGAGAGAAAAAATTCCAGTTCCTCAAAAGGCTCTTCTCGAACACCAACTAAATTTGCATAAAAATTTTCAACACTCTAATTCAATTTGGTGGGGCTGCAGAGGTGCGCAAAACCTTAAAAGCCGGTTAATGTCGTAATAGTGGCCAAAATCTTGTCTGAAGTTTACCACCACTTCTACGGTATTATTCTTTCTTGAAAACAACCTTATATACCGAATTACAGCTCATTTGATCCAAATGGAACCGTTGGAAGTTCTCAAATGTGGCGGTAAATATGCATTAGGCATCCCAAAACTCCCAAAATCGAGTCTCAGGGATTCTTCGAAGCAGTAAAATTTTTTATTATTTTCGAGGCAAATACGAATAAAAAATTGTTTCGAGAAGAAAGTAAAACTCTATGGAAAATCATAAATCACAACCGACACACAGTGTTAGAAGTAGGTGCAAGAGACTCCTATCAAGAGATTAGTTTTCAAAATTATTTTCGAATAAGAAGATGCGCTAAGTGCCTTAAGTTTCATCACAGCAGTAAGGGTTGTAGAGGAACAGTAGCATGCTCAAGTTGTGGAGGGGAACATTTGGCGAGTGATTGTACATCTGAAGAAGCTAAATGCATCAGCTGCAAAAACTTAAACAAGTTCACAAAAAGCCGAATGAAGCGTCCAACAAACTCTCTGTATTTGACCGAGACTGCCCATCGTACTTGACAGAAATATAGAAATTGGCATCTTAATATGTAATGATATTTTTGGACAATATCATTCTTAGGCACAAATTATATATAACATACACAAGGCGCGAACAAAAGATGATTAGGGACGAGAAGATATATAGAAAGGTAACTGACAGGCGACGGCAGATGTCACCATAACCTCTACCCGCAGATATAAGAAATAAGTTAATTTAAAAACATACCTAGAAGTGGGCAGTGTGACAAAGGCAACATGTGGTCCGTCCTGGAAGACGTAATCAATTTTAGGAAACCAGTCACACTCGGATCCTGGCTGGCATATCGAAGGGATCCATTCCAAGGGATGGAACTTCGAGCTGAAATCCCAGAATTTCCTCCCTCTATAAAACTAGTTGGTCAATCACGAAAAAGGTACCGCCCAGTGACGGAGATCTAACCAACCAATAAAGCCTCCGACCTCCTCTTAGTAAGAACAAGAAAGAAAAGTGGGACCGAAGGCGAGGAAGCAACGAAAGGGGACTTCTTCTCTGATCTCGCTTGACGGCCGACTTCAAGGACAACTAGTCTTCTCTCTGAAGAGGACAGATGCTTGGCTTCTTCATACTCTATGACTTAAGATATACAGGGGAGCCCGAGGGAGAGATGCTGAAGGACCATTAACACCAATTATTGCAGTTAATATATTTATGTTGGAACAGTTAATGGCTAGGTCTTATCTGAATCATTCCATGGTTAAACTCTTGTAACAGTTTATTACTTTAATTTTGATGAATAAAGATAAATATTAAGAAGGAGGTTGTTCTTTAGTAACCTCGCCCATTATTAATTTGAATATATTTGATTAAGTATCATAGCAATAAACTTGATTAGCATTATGGTTATTAGCATAATTATTAAACTTAGAAGTAGGAACATTATCTTGGTTAATTATTAAATAATGGTAATCACAAATCAGGCCCTTGGAAAGGTATGCAATTTAGAGGACAAAACAAGTACTTCATATTTATTCACTAACTACAGCATTCCTCTACAGTAAGTAATCAACGATCATACTTCAGCTACCAGCATATACTGTACAAAACTCGATTTATTTATTCATGGCGCATAGACAATTAAACATCTTACAAATTAACATCATTCCAAATACATAACAAACATGCTACAACAATGAATTAACATAAAAGGTATAGATATTTTGTTAATTCAAGAGTCTTGCACAAGATTAAATAAAATTGGAGATATTAGTGCTGTATACAGGGACCAGCTCTGGTCCTATGTCGTAATATCTATATTGAAATTTGAAAATCGATATTTAAAAAAAAAATTAAATAAACAAACAAAAATAAGTTAAATAAAAAATGTCTGTACGGACGGCGACGGCGACAATTAATGAATAAAAACAAACTAGTTGAAAGCGGACTAGTGGTATGTTTTATACGTGTTATTATTTTTTTTCAACAGAAATGTTGAGAAACTGATATATATATATATATATATATATATATATATATATATATATATATATATATATTTGGCGTTGGGTAGGCATTGCAAAATTAGATTTTGCAAATTAGATCTATTACCTGTAACCAACGATTACATTTTTCGTCCTGATTGTTACAATAAGTGACTGAAGCTGAGACGGCAGCTAAAGAAATATTAATAAAAGTTATTTTTTTAGCATTTGCTTTTTAAACATACTTTTTCACGATGCTTGCAAATATAAATTTTGAAAAATTTGAACATGCTTACCATGAAAATAGTCAGTTGGGTATTTCCCTAATAGATTACAAAGCAATCTAAATTTATTAAAGAGAGCATTGCCACATCATCAAATAACAAAAAAAATAAAACTTGAAAAAACGAAATAGTCATTGGAAAATTCGGAAGTTTCTTTTTTCGTTAAAAACATTTATTAAAAGATGTATTTAATTTTAATCTTTTCATTATTGTACTTACACATACGTGCAAACAACCAAGTAATATTTAATTTGTTGTAACTTGATTTCCATCAAATTGATCTTTAGCAGCTATGAAAACGGTATTCGACTTAATCATTTCTCTAATATTATTTGATAAATTTCGTCTGTTAATGAGAAATTTTTGGCCCTAAAACCAAACAACAAAAACGATAAAATAGTTCTGGCCAACTACCATACATCTTAAAATATATTGTACTTAACACTATTTCCGACATTAATTATAAAAATTAATTCCATCAATTTGGACTGATAAATATATAAATAATACCAGTAAAAATTAAAATAAAGCAATTTTTTATCTTACACCTTCATACGCGATAAGATAAAAAATTGACGTTTAAATTTTCTTAAGCGTATACTTCTCCATAATTTGGTATTCTGATCATGAGCGGGGAAAATGGTATATGGGGCTGGCTTGCTTAAGAAGCTTGATCACGCACACAGGCACACAGTTATTAAAAGATAGCTGAAACTGACACTTATCAAGATAAAATAGTAATATATAAAAATAGTATCTTAATATATATATATATATATAAAAATATATATATAATATATATATATATATATATATATATATATATATATATATATATATTATATTATATTATATTATAATATATAAAATAGTAACTTTCTAAGCATTTTCATCTGTTAGTATAATTTTCTGCAAAGCTTCTACGGATTTATAAAAATTCCAATACAATAAGTTTAGTCCAATACAATAATTTCCGTTAATATAAGTCTGATTAAGATTTTTTTTTTACATATATATATATATATATATTAAAGTTGAATTTTGTAGGCCATTTTATGTTCTTTCAAACGAGCACTTGGAATATTCCGTGAGATGTATAGTTTTCGATGTAATCGAAAAACTAAAATAAAGTAAACAGTTTTCCATGGAAGCATGCACAAAATAGTTAAAAATCGTGGAACTAAAGTCCAATACTCTGACTCCTTGCTAATACTTGTCCCGTATTTTATTTTATATTTTATTTTAATTTTTTTTAGAATGTCATTATACCAATTTTTTCCAGCTAATTTATGCGAGTTATGCGCAAATAATTTTTTTTTTCTGTCATAACTTTTCTTTCTGTTATTTCGCAGAGGTGTACTATATATGAAAAGTTAAAGGGCTTTAGAGAAACGAATTCGGACAAGTTTTAACAAAATCGTAATTGCTTTTTGATGCTACGGTTTGTGGAAAAACATGTTCTTCGGCTATTTTGCATCCGCTATTGAGCAGAGGGTGATCAAAGAATTTCATTATATCGTGGATTCTATTTAATCAAGTTAGATACAAAGTGTGACGCTCTTCACTTTGTTATCGTTAACTCGTTTCTGATTCATCTTTTGTCTAAAGAACTTTCATTTGATTAAAAGGCGCTAATTGACTCCGCTTAGTTTCGTTTGTGTTTTACAGGATACAATGTAATAAATATTATATGCCCCTTGTCACTTTCATGTAGTTTCGAGTTTGAATTAAAAAACAAAACAAATTTCAACGCATAGGCGGATTAAACCCGCAAACAAATCTGGTCAGAATACATAAATCATGTAGGGTCGGGAAGAACATCTCAAGGGAAATCCAGCTATACCCCACAAGCCCTCTAGTTCACCGGAAACTTCACCGCTAATCTCCAGCAAGACCGCTCATTAGTTAACTTCATGCTCACTGAGTTCAATTTAACTTTATTGAGTCTCTGTAAATTTTTCGGCATCTCATTTTATATACCATAGGCTTATCACAGATAAAAGCATATGAATCATAATATGATAAGTTTGCAACACAGTTATACTCCACTTTTTTTTCTTAAAAATTTCTCTTTATTCAAATTTTTACAATCCTCGTCCTAATGAAAAGCACAAAAGGCATAAAACTGAATTAGAAGATTTTAGAAAAAAATAATAGAGATGGGAGAGTAGAAATGGGCAAAAAGTACTCTTTAGTAACGTGTGCCCAGCATTGTACTAGAATATTATCACTAACCGTGATTGGATAAGAATGGGAATGGAAGGGGTAGGTCGGCCTTCGCTACCCGTTCTATCCCTAGTCGTATTTATTCCCGGCTTGTGAGAATATTCGAGTAGAATACTCGGTACTCGTTACTCAGAGTATTGTAAGGAGCCATTTTGTAGATAAAGATTTTTGTCCATGTCTAATGGAGAGTGACAAAACGCATTAACTTAAGCGATAAGAATCAATAATTTATACTTGTATATTATTTGATGGAAGCTGAATGTTTCCATAGAAACTAAATATCATTTCCCAGGAAACCTGTATAATTTCTAAGTACTTCATAGTAATAATTTATTAGTTATTAGAAAGAAAAAGGCCATACGGTCACCATGCTTTTTATTTTAGATTAGATCAACGTTTTGGCCATCTTGGGCAATTCTCAAGTTTCTTTTAATTGTTTATATGTAAAAACATAATGTCATCAAAGTATCAATTCCCTTCATTTTTTTATATTATCATCCTTCTTGAGTCAATGCATCCATTTAGTGTGCTGATTGAATCTATCATGCTTCAATCAGCACACTAAATGGATGCATTGACTCAAGAAGGAAGATAATATAAAAAAACTGAAGGGAATTGATACATTGATGGCGTTTTGTTTTTACATATAAACAATTAAAGGAAACTAGAGAATGGCCCAAGATGGCCGAAACATTGATCCAATGTAAAATAAAAAGCATGGTAACCGTATGGCCTTTTTCTTTCTAATAACTAATAAAATAAATGGCACCGAAAACTAATAAATCGACTAAAAGAATAGTAATAATGGGAAGAATATAAGTTCACCATCCCTATTTGAGCGGAAATTAAGGCGGTAGGGGCAAAGAAGTTACTCGAGCTCATGTGCTCTTTTTGGAGGGAACTAATTTTTAGCTAATATTCTATTAAAAGAAGCTAAAAATTAGTTCTCAGCAAAAGGGGCATATGTGCTCGAGTGCCCTTGCATCAATTAATTTCTCGTAAAAATAGAGTGCTAGGTGAAAATTGTGTGATGCCCGCACCGTACCAGACATTACTAACATTCTATACAAATATTGAAAATGTATAAAACTAACTGGAGTAATCAGAATCAGTCATGTTGCGAGAAGTAATAATCGGTGAAACCAGAAATAACCTTAAAACTCGTATCTCCCAATATAAATTATCTATTACTTTCTGTAACCATACTTATTTTGATTAATCCATTTTTAAATATATTTTCATATTTGCATGTTATAAAATGATTATTTATAATTAGCGATATGTAAACTTCTTTCATTTTATTTTATTTTTAGCATTTATACATGATGTTTTTACTCATTACTCGTATGTTGTTTGTAGTCATGGAAAGTTGAACTAAACGCCACTATGCATTAAATCTATACAAGCATTCCGTCCACCATCTCCGGTATTATTGTTTTTATAATATTTAAATAGCCTAAGAAACAATTGTAGAAACGGCCTAAATCGGCTTCGGAGTGCCCACTTGGGCTGACAGCTATTGGGTACTGCCGAAGAGCTAATTAAGATTTCACCGCAGACCCAACCTCAACTAAGAAGGCCTAGAAGAAAATGGGTCTTTTCCATTAGAACCGCAGGTGACTTAGTATTTCTTGCTTAGTGCTTACTATTACCGTGATTGGCCCCGGTTCGATTTCTAATGCTATTAACTGCACGCTGCATGTCTCTGTTCTCCACTGGACAAAATTAGATTAGAGTCGATCCAGGTCCTCTAAATGGAACAGTCTATCCGACAAGTCTAATTCTGAGCCGCTTATTGACAAAAAACCTTTCGTACAAATTGCATAGGCTGTTTTTTATTTTATTTTATTATATTTTGTATCACATTTTCTTTTAAAACGAGTAATGTTTAAAATCACTGTCTAAAAAATATGTTTATTTACACGGATTGTTAAATTGCAAAATAAATAATTGTATTAGTAGAAAATTGGCAGTCCATTATGATATAAGGTATGAGAAGTGGGGGAGGTATAAAAATTAAGTTATTAATTAATATAATCATATATATTCATTTAAATTTATCATTTAAATTTATTAAAAATATGTTGGAGATAATTATTCAAGGTTTGACCTGATCACCTTGGTATTGGAAGAAACCGGGTTGAAGACACCATGGCTAGAAATCTGAAATTTTAAAATTTCAATATTTTTTTTTAATGAAATTCTTTTTTTTTCTTTAATTTAGTTTATTCTACTATTTTTTAAGAAAATAAATAAATAAATAAAATTAATTATTAGAATTATTGATTCCTAAATTGTTTTCCATTAGAATTTTAATATTTTATTTTATTTTTAACAAATTTCTAAATTATTTAATTAATTTGATTTTTATATACTTTTTTAATTGCATGCAAACTTTCGTAATTTTTACTGTTCTGTAAGCTTAGTGCAGGGTTAAAATGAGCCAAATGGTTAAAAGCCTTAATCAACTTTATAAATAATTATATTATTGGGATAACTTTATCGGTTAGACACGATATTCTATAAATAGCATACTATCCCGAATTCTTGTCAACACTGTTGTCAAAACCAGATATCCACCAAAGTTTGTCATATACAAAACTACCTGTAAATGAAGCGATACCTTCTACTTATTAATGAATTAATAATTTAATTAGTACATCTGACTGGCTTGTGCTGCAATATCCCAACTAGTTTATATCCTCATTTGAGTCGAAACAATAAGAGACACAATAAGTCGAACAATAAGTCAACGGTAGACGACGTAATCTGCTCAATGATATTTTCCAGTTCTGTCTGAATACGCGGATGAGTATTCCCAACTTATAAGTTGGGAAGCGATTAAATTCCTTGTTCCAGCGATCGCTTACTCGTTATGATATTTTCACTTTGGGGCTGGCTGGTAATGAATTCCGTCAGTTATTGAGTCAATATCGTTTAGCCGATCCCCAATTAATGTCGGATTAAGCTGTTGACTCTCTAATGATTCACAGGTGTATCTTATCAATATTCGAGTAAGTGAAGCATCAACTGAATAATTTGAATCCACTTCTTTCTTACAATGTAGTTTATTGAACCTGTAGAACTAAGACAGTTATCATTTTGCAAGCGAATTAAAATGATACACATACATTTGCAGGTAAGAAATGGGAAGAATAATACCTCCTTTAGTATAAAAATTTACCTCCTTTGATAATATAGTTTGCAACTAAAATAGCTTCGTATTTGACAAGATGCTGATATATTAATATTAGTTATCTTAATGCATACGTAATAAAATAGTAAAAATAATTTTAAAAATGTAATACATAATAATAATTTTAAAAATTAATGAATAAAATACAGTAAATGGCGGTTCGAAAATGACGAAACTACATTAAATCAGACTAGAAATATTATATTCCACTTCAACAGCTTGGTATCGACAAAAATGGCAAAACGGATCACTCGGTAAAAAGTTGAACATATACTCGATACATACACTAAGTTTGTTTCAATGATAAAACTAAACGAATAAAAGTGTGTATATATACAAACACACGCACATATAAATATAAAAAATACATATAAATGCCAATTAAAATCGTTCCAGTGAATAATAAATCATTTCGTTGGAAACATCCAATATGGAAAAATTCCGACAGTTTTCTTGAAGGTTTAGCCTCACAAAAGCGTAGGAAAGATTAAAAAAATACAAAAAATATTTTTTTTTTATTGTTATGGTTTAACGTTCGGTGTTGTGCCGGCATTCCTAGTAGTGCCAGTATTCCTAATAGTGCCACTTTTCCTAAACGTTAACAACACATTTAGTGGGGCATAGTTAATTTTCTTTCGGTTCGCCTCAAGTGAAATAAGGTAACCCTCAGAGCGTTTTCACACGGTCCGACATCCGATTAATCGACGGGGCCTCAAACTAGAGGAAATATTATAAGATCCTATTCCTATAATTATCGGTCCGTGTGAAAGGGACGAATACTGCTTACGTAAACTAAATCGGAATCGGATCCGAGCCCGATATTTATCGGACTGTGAGAAAACGCCCTCACAAATGGGTTTCTAACGCCATCCGTATCTGACACCCCTGCCGAGTACTTCTTATGACATGATAATATTAGAATAAAAAGAGACTCGGAAAAATAACTTATTTATACACTAAATTCAATTTTACTAATCTAAAATTATTCGCGAAATACCCAAGTCAACACGTTAAAAATCTAAAGTTTCATAATGTTAAAATACCTATTTAAAAGATACAGTTCAAGAGAAAAATATATTGCATATGAACATAAGTAGATTATAACGTAAGTATAAATACAAATCTTAATTAAAAATAATTTATTTGATAAATTGCAGAAGGTGATGGTTGGCTGTGCTATTTATGATCACCTGCCGCACAGTTCCTAGCATAAGTCAGTACATTATTCATGCTGTCTATCGTATATTAAGTCAGGCTTTACTTAACATCTACACTTTGCATGCAATTTCCAATTTATGATGCGATGATTTCATCATTATAATAAACTAAAAATAACTCACAAACCATGTTAATTCGCATTACAGAAGGTACACGTGATATTAATGTACAGTATAATTATTACTTCAACAAATTTCCTGTTTCAAAATGAACGTTGTATGATGTTTCAGTGAAACCCTTAGACTGGGCGTTCACTGAAACCGTTTCCAGCTGAAATTTCAGCCGGACCGGGCGATGAACCAATTTCAACGGGCAGAAGAACCGATTTCAGCAGGCAGAAGAACCGATTTCAGCCGGCAGAAGAACCGATTTCAGCCGGCAGAAGAACCGATTTCAGCAGGTAGAAGAACCGATTTCAGCCGGCAGAGGAACATAATTAAAGGCAATTAACTAACCAGTTTGCCTAGTGCTACGATCTTGTTTAAAAAATAATCGAAATTGATGTGGAAGACTTGTGCAATTGGAAATATAGCATGACAATTGAAATTATTATAGAATTTCAATATAAATTTACAATTGAAAATTAAGATTTTTCTTTCTCTGTCCATAAATAGCTTTATTTTAAATTTCAAGTATATATTTAGTATAAGTATTTAGGTGGATGGAAGGAATCCAGAAGGAAATGAATGATCGGGTTCGGCAGGTGGATGATTGGTTGGATCGAAACGTTTATCGCTCCAAACGTTGACTAGTTGAGACAACCCTAGTTGGAACGTCTATAAAAGTAAAAGAAAGTAAGTATAATATACTTTATTTTAAACTTTAAATATTATAATATTTATTTTCATTTTTATGGTTCAGAAGGTTTATTTCATTTACTACTTTATCAAGCCTGTTTAAATTTTTACGTTTACGTTTGGTACAGGTATACAAAATTTACAATGTTGAAATATTTGTATATCTATGTGTATTTATATAAATATATATTTATTATATGTATACATAATTACATACACAAGTTCTCCACTTTGTTTTCTATAGGGATATAATATCAATAATAATTAATAGTTATGTAATATTTTTCAAATATAAATTAATATTGAAATTCTATAATAAAATAATACACATATTTATTTGTTTTCGGGCGAGCCCATAGAAATGGAATTAAGTTTGCATAGGTTACATAAAGATGTATGCATATACATATACATTAGATCGCAATAGAAAATATAGTGGAGAACTTGTAGATACAATTGAGAATGTTGCTTTATAATTTTTTAATATAATTTTCATTAAGTATATTTTTTCTATAAGTAGGCGGTAGAACGAATCTTTAACTAAACTCATAACTCTTTAACTAATTATTAAAAGATTTATAAACTTTCATTATCAAACAATAGCGACGAAGATGAAATGTTGCTGATGTGAAAGTTGATTTGAAGATATAAAAAAAAAATCATTTCGTTTAGGTGCTTATTATCACATGAGCTTGTAACATTACATTTTAATCGCAAGTTAGTATCTCAAACTGCCAATTTTTAAAAATATTATATTAAGGTGTCATAGTGATGAAACAATAAATTTTTAATTATAATTAGTACTAATAAATATATATTAAGCTGTAATAATGTTTAAATCTCATTATTCACTTGCCTCAGGTGAAACTAATAAAAAAAGTACCTACCTCAAAATGTAACTGACTAGTCCAGGCGCGATAGAAAAAATATATTCATTTTTGGAATTAATTTCCAATGGGCTTTATTAACGTGATATTTTAGGAGAAAACAATTAAAAACAAATTTCATATGTTATAGATAGAATTGGTATGTAGCAACATTGTGAAAAAAAATCATTAACGTGCCGAAATTTTTTTTTTTTCACGTTTAAGATATGAACAATTTATTTTTTTAAATAAAAATAAAAAATTGTACGTTATAGCATTTAAAGAGTCGAAAATTAATTAAAAAAACAAGACGATAAAGAGCAAAATTTAATTCCTTGTACTCCTTAATTCCTGAACACTTTGGAACGAAAAATAAGAAATAATAATAATCAAGTTTTGTTGTAGTTTGGATTCAAGGGGAAAAAACTTCCCGTGGTTATTATTGCCCTCATAACTACAACAAAAAAGAGTTATTTATTATTTTTTTTTAAACTTAAAAAAAATATAGAGAAAACAATTTTGAAAACAACAAAAATGAAGTAAAAATATAGGTAAAAATTTATGAAATACTAAATAAAAATCAAGTGGAAATATAACTGAATTGATATTAGCAGAAATATCTGAATACTTTTAATGAATGTAATGGTACTACTGATACACTGTTCATTATTACTCAACACTTTACAGACCTGCAGAGGCACGCCATATTTTTCCATCTCTGTTCTACACCAAGGATATTCCTCAAAGATACGACCTAATATATGACCAATTCTTTTGGAAACTAGCAATAATACTAAAGATGAATCTCCTTATTTTATGTTTTGTTATTAATAATGTAATCTCTTATGCTCTATGTTTCTTAAAACCTGAATTAATGATAAGTAAATGGAATATATTTGATAATTTCCCAGTAAATCTAAGGTAATAGAGAAAAAACTTCTCATTCCTGGTTAATTTTACAGTTTCAAACTCGAAAGCTCAGAACTCTAACAAACTAACCTAATTTTCAAGATAAGAATCCTAACAAACACGATGTCAAATGTCTTTTTGCTATGTGCAACTCATTCTTTATCTTAAAATCATTCAGAGATGGCAAAGTGAGATATAAACTTAGAAGCTTAGAGGACTGAAATGGAGCCCCTTTCTACCCTCCCACCCACAAAGATTAAAGAAGATAAGGCAGACAATGGGTGGAAAACTGGAGGAAACCCTAGGGAACATTAATAAAATGAATAACGGCTCCTAATCGTCCTTACTTCTACAACCATCTGCTTCCATGAATCCATTAGAAAAGGTTCCACCACTTAGCTAGGCCGCTTAAACCGGTAATTTCTTTAAACACTAGTATAATTTCATCATTTGTTTTAATAGATTGGACGGTAGCATAGATAACTTAGAGTATTGTTTAAAAATTTGGCAATTGAATAAAATATGCATTAAGATAATTTACTTTTATACACTACTAATAATTCTTTTTTCGGTAAGTGAATTTTATTTAATAACTGGATTCTGCCTGCCGAAAAAAATAACGTACAAGGACTAAATAAATTTATTCATCATATTACATCGAAACGGCCATTGAATCGCTTAGCGAAGTTTGCCAGATGAAAATATAAATTTGCTAAGTGAAGAAATGAACATTGAATCCAAAATATGATTTTTTTAATAATTTTGTATACAGTGACTTTCGTTCGAACATCCACGATATATATATACTCGACCTCAACTGAAAAGAATCCGTTTGGGGTTTGTGTACTTCTTGAAGTCGACAGCGATGATATGATTAAAGCATTGATGATAAAGTATAATACAGCTGTTTTACAATTTTAGTAATCCCAAAGAATACAAATTTTTAATGTGGCCACATGAATTCAAAGTTTAATAAAATGGAATGGAATTATAGTTATTTCTTTTGAACGCAATCACATAAATTTCCAAAAATACGAAGACGAAGAAGGACATTATAAGTGTCAGGTTATGATGAACAACAAAACAAACGGTCGACCGTTTTTGAAGAGATCTGTGTGTATATATATATATATATATATATATATATATATATATATATATATATATATATATATATATATATATATATATATGCATACAGAGGTATACCTCGGTGATTAATTAGCTTGTGTGCTAAATTTATCTACATAAATATAAAGAAATTTTAAATGATGATTTTATCCGCGTGAATAATAACAGAAATGTCGTACGGGTCAATAGATGAGAAATCATCCATAGATTTTAAAGTATAGCTTACAAAATGAATAGTCTCTTTGCTTAGGATGAAGACTATCTTAAAATTTTGAATCATGTTTCAGAGAAGGAGAAAATCTTCCAAATTTAGTACTAACCATTTATCTAAAAAATTTTAGGCAGTGAAGCCCTATGAGAACAAAAGTTATAAAGGTGGGCTTCTATCAGGAAACTCTCAGCTTACTTCGTTCGGATCTACTTAGGACTTCTTAAAGTAATATCCGGTTTTCGGTCATATTATACAGTACTTTGTAAAAGGTCTTCCTGATGCTTCAGGCTTCTTATTTTTTTAAATACTGAGATTTAATGCCTTTGATTCACTTATACTTTAGTTTTTACCAATAATGAATACTTACATATAATGCTTCGTTAATAATTTCTTGAAGTATAAATTTATCTTTGGTGACATTTCCTTAATTTTAATGTTTAATTTATATAATTTTACTCATTGTTTACTGTTCTTAGTTCCAAATAATAAATCTCGAAAACGAAGCACCAAAAAACACACTATAATAGCTAAAAACGATGGTAACGAACAAACCATTTGGATACATAAAAAGTCACATCAGTTATAAGGAAAATATAAGTAATAAAATAATTATGACATTAACCCATGATTAAAAATTTATCATTCACAGCTGAATTTTGTAAGCTAAAATTATACATACTAATAAAATGTAACGACATACATGATACAGAATGTACTTACTTCACTCTACTATTTTGAATGACTACACGAATATTACATTCACTCCTCTGGAATACTGAGATTTCTACCAAGAACTAGCGTCAGATTTTCACAGCCATAGTTGAGTCTACCCTAACGTACGCATCTGACACCTGGACAATGAGCTCCTGTTTATACTCAAAGGTACATGCAGTTGAGATAGATTTCTGGAGGAAGTGCATCCGTGTCACCAGGCTGGATAGAATTCGGAATGAAGTGATTGCTCAGAGGATGGATGTGAGTGAACCACTGAAGGAAAGTGGGTCTGGTACCGCCTGAGATGGTACCGCCATGTGAGAAGAATGTCGGACGAGTATTGGCCGAACCGAATCCTGGATTAGGTTCCGCCAGAGAAGCGAAAACGTTGAGGACCGAAAACCAGGTGGTTGGAAGGTGTCCAGAAGAAATGGCTGGCCGAAGTCTTCACGAGGGTGATCGCTTGGATCGAAGCGCTTGGAGCTCTGCTCTGAATAGTTGAGGCAACCCTTGCCGGAATGCCTACCTATAATAAGTAAGTAGTATTGATGATGATGATGATTAATTCCTGATATCCCCGGTGGGATGTAGAGCCGTTATGAATAGTTTGCTTAAGTTCGCCTTCTGTCTCTGTCCGCAGCCAGTTCTCCTATTTCTGCCCATTGGATTCCAGAACGTTCATTATCAGCCTCTATGGACCTCCTCCAAGTTATCCTGGATCGACCAACTCTACGGTATCCTTGAGGGTTCCAGTAGAAGCCTTCTCTTGCAATATTGATCCTTGGACGGCGTAAGGTATGCCCTATTCCATTTCCGCTTCCTTCAACGTCCCTCTTCACCAGAGCTCCTCATTGCTAATCAATCTAGGCCACCACACTCTCAAAATATTCCTCACTTGTTAAGGAAGGTTTGTAACTTCCTTTATTCCTTGTCCCAAGGCAGATTTCATTTGATTACCAATCCTCTTCAGTTGGGCAAATGGCCCTCTGGCTTTACAGATTCGACTTACTACATCCTGTTCTGTGCCTCCATCTGGTTCCACCATGCTACCCAGGTACTGGAATGACTCGACTGTCTCTAATTCTTCATTCCCAAGTCATTAGGGTTAGCGGATCTCGAGTTAACCTTCATCACTTTGATTTTCCCTTTATTTATCTCTAAGCCAGTATTAATTGCATTTATTTCCAGGTGTGCCAATTTCTCCGAAATATCTATATACCTGTGTGACAAAGAGACATATGTCATCTGCATAATCTATGTCTTCCAGGCGTCCAGTGAACTCCAATTGGATACCTCTGCGTCTTTTTCTGCTTGCTGCTTTCATTACAAAACCAAGAGAAACAATAATGGAGAGAGCAGACAACCCTGCCGCATTCCCAGCCTTGGAGTAAACGGCTCAGATAACTTGCCCTCATGTGCCACACTACATACAAATGATTCATACATGGCCTTAATAATAGATAGTATTTTGCCTGATACTCCTTTCTTGGCGAGGGTTTCCCACATCATGGCTCTGTCAACAGCGTCGTCAAATGCTTTCAGGAAGTCGACCAAAACAAGCCAAAGTGGACTCTCCGGTGGAAATCTCCGGACTGTTCCACAATAATCTGTAGTGAGTTAATCAGGTCGACAGAAGACTTCCAGGCCTGAATCCATGCTGCTCTCTCTCTCTCTAGTTCTGGACCAATTCTATTAAGAACAATCCTCAACAAGATTTTACTGAGGATTGAGAGCAATGCAATTCCCCAACAATTACCACAGTCGCCAATATCTGGCTTCTTTTGCACCTTCACCAAGATTCCATGGCTCCAGTCTCTTGGCAGCCTCTCGTAACTATATATGTGCTCCAGTAATGGCAGCAATAGGCCTCATTAGGCCGCGGTGCATATATGCTGGAAAAAAAATGACAGCAATTCCCGAGCGATACCCTCAGACCAGGCCTTCAGTAATACTGCTTCGATTTGACCTAGTATTTGGCGTTATTTATTAAAATAGTTGCTTTCGAAGTTTCGACCGAAGCAAAGTGCATTGGGTTGGTAATAGATTCTTTATTATATAAAGATTTCTAATTTAGTTGTTTCCGTTAATTTTAATTTAATCTTATTAAGTAAATTTTCTGTACCTTATTCTTGTATGAAAAATAAGTATAAACATTAATATACTTGGTCAATTAATATACTTGTTTAATTTAATAAACAATTCGTGCACAACACTTCACATTTGTGCTCCGACATGTTGTCGGTCGATCCAAAATCCGTCAAAGAAAGGGGGTGTTCGACAGCAGGAAATGTCGGATCTGACACCGACAATGATCGGACGACATTGATTCATGAGTTTCAATTCAATTCGGTATTTAATATCTTTCTGAGAGAATTTTCTATGATTCTAAAAACTACTATGAAGTGGAATTCAAATTAAACATAATTAGGAGAAAAATTGTAATAATTTTACCAAAAAAAACAAAGCACTTTTGCCCAATTTTTTTTTCCAAAAATAATATATTGTTCAATAGTGTTTTAAAAAGTTTACCATTTATTCAGGGTTTTTTATCATTCATTAATTATTTTTTTGATGTGATCAATCAATTGTATTTCAATTCTAAATTGCGATCTATTGAGTCTATGAATCTTTCATAAACACAGTTGGTGGTAACTAGTTGTCCCTGTCTAATAAGATCATTAATATTCCGCTAAGCTAGAACCAGAAGATGTACGCACTTTGTGTCGACCACAGCTAAATACTAGATGAATAGGGGTAGCAGGTGTGTTAGGCAAAGTGGAGGGGGCAGGAAAATCTTTGCTCAACAACGGTGTTACAATCCCTCCGTCATATAAGCCTGTAAATAATAATTTTCTGCCCCATGATAATGGATAACATATTGTTTATAAAATTCTATAAACAGTGTTATTATTTTCAATTAATAGAGGATAGGTAGTAATTCTGCTTAAATAAAAATTCTGCCTATCAAATATTTGTCTGAGGCGTAAAAAGTTAATTATTGTCAGGAGTCGATCCATTTCCATGCTTTATTCAGGATTTTTTTCTAATTTTGAAAAACGTAAACTAAACCTAATATATTCCACTACTTGTTGATTTTTAATGTTCTTGAATAATGTTTTTTGTTTTTTTATCAATAATATGTTAATTAAACATAATGGAAAGTTGAAGATTCTGTCCAAATAAATAATTATTATAATATTATTATAATATAACAGTCTTCAAATTAAAATTTATAATATTTACTGTCTGTCTAAGTATAATTCAAGCTGCTCAACTTACAGATGTACAGGAATTAATATGCATCATCAAGACCATTTACTCAGAAAGGGTTTTATCCATGAATATTATTATCAATGTATGAAGAGTAGTTAGTAGTGGAGTGGAGGACGTGACGGCCGAGTACGTTGGGGCGAGGATCCCAGCCCGGTTCGGAACGTTGTAGGCTCAATTCCCACCTGGGTCGGTTAATATTTATTTCGTGGCGATCCCGCGAAATGAATCTTGACACTCCCACTCTGGTTAGTATGCGGCGGTGACGTAAAAGTAGCCATCAGGGGTTGGCAAAAAGGACCATAAGGCCCACTTGCCGGACTAGTTCCCCCCACCAATACCAGTACCAGTACCAGTGGTAGTGGAGTGAATTTTTATATAATCTTTTTATTTAAAGATTAACTCAAACATGAGGTATCCAAGCACTGAGCCGAAGGAGCAGGAACCCACTCACGCACAGAGCTAAGATAAGAAGGTTAATGTCTAACATCGATCAGATGCAGGCTCCTCAGGTGGCCTGATAACTTCGCCCCCAACAGCCGTTTCACCTGCAATACAGTTCTACCAGAATATCCGCAAATACATAACAGTTAACGATTAACTGATCTTTCAAACAAAGCGTTTTAGTAGTAGCGTTTGTTAACAGCAGATATAAATAATATTTTAAATAGAAACATTCATTTTAAGTGGAGCAATGTATCTAGATTTAGATTTTTGTTTTGCTATGATTTTATCTAAGATGGAGGGAGAATTTTTTCTCGATATCTCAATACATTTATACGTTTCGAAGTCCTTTCCGAGTGTTGTTGCCGTTGTATCTTAATTACCTCACATATTTCCACGTAAACTAAAGAACGTTTTTCGAAAAACGTTAGGGATTGTAGCTAGTAATGAGCTGAAAGAAACGCAAAGAGCTTCCAGAAAAAAAAATGTTCATGGGGATTTACAGGCAAAGTTCAATTCATTTAATACTAATTTGCCATTTTTCTCTCTAAGAACTCAACTAAATCCATTCCTCTCAGTCAGATTCGACGCAAAAAATCCTTTTTAAAATAAATGAATATACTACTTAAGTTATGGTATTATTAAAAGTGTTTATAAAAATTATTTTTCTAACAATTTTTAAGGGTTGAAAATTGTTACAATTTTTTTCCGAAACTACTGGCTGGGCTCGATGAAAATCAGTGTTTTGATAAAAATGGGATAAAAGATCATATAGATTTGGAAAAAAATTATGCGTGTTAAAATAAAGTTATATATTAAATTATTAAAATAGAAAATATGATAAAGGTAATCTGGACAAAGTACATTTTCCAAAACTTGAGTGAATGACTGTAGAGGTATTATAGGTGACTAAAAAATATCAATATACAACACCATAAACTACTGACTGATATATAATAAACGTTAATTTTAACAGTAATTTTTAATTTACAACAGCAGTTCCAACTAATGATTGAAACAGTTGCGTCCATTTCTACTACTTGCAATAGGGCATGAAACAACAACGGATGGAATTCCATAAAATTACCAAATAATATGTTTCCTAATATCCCATCAAAAGTAAATTTGAGCCAGTTGCTAATTAATTTTACAATAACTAGAGTTGTTTTTGAGTTTCAACTTTTTTTATTGAGTCTTTTTTTTTAATTAAATTTTTCGTTGTCTGATTTTATAAATCTCGGAAAAAACGTTTCCTTAGGGGTATATATTATAATATAATACTAGCTACACCGACGCTATAGTCTGTTGAGGTCCTTGGCCATATTGAAAATTATTCTTTACTACTGAGGCCGATCCTCTGCAGATTTCTACCTAACCGCTCCTGCGAGCCTTGGGTTAGTCTAAAGATCCTCAACATTTCTTTTTCTCTTTCTGAGGATCCAACCCTTATCAGCTTCAGAAGTACTTCTTGGTTCATTTGATGTACGCGACCCAGCCATGTTACTCTCCTATAAGAAGCACAGTAACAACTTACATAAATGCATAACAATTATGATTAAGAGGAAATATCTGTATATGTTTTCGAGATCTCTGAAAAACAGTGTGCCATATTCTTGTATTTAATAAATTGTAGAATTAGATTATTATACTACTTCCTAGCTATTCTATTTGATTTATTATTTTTTCGATTTTTTATTCAACAGAAAACTTTAATCATGGTCTTGCATCTCCATTTTTTCGCGAAAATTAAAACAATAAGAATAGATTTTATTTTGAAATAAATAAATCAAGCTTGAACTATAGCAATGTTGTTGAACTATGAAAAATGTTTCATGTTGTTCTTTAGAATTTTTACAAGTTTCTGGTTAAATTTTCTTCTTATGCACGTTATGTATAATTCCCTTTTATACAATATTAAAACAAAGGCTAAACATTTTCTGAAGCAGCATCCCCATTTATTTTACCCAGGAGCCGTCAATGATCTTGAGCCACGGAACGTGAGTTATAAGCTAGCTAAAGAAACATAAAATCTCCACTACAATTACAGATAGTGGCATTGGCACAGCTATTATAGCCTTTACAACTTCTGATCCGCAAGGGTTATATACCTTAATAAATTTTTTATCATTTGTCTTTCAGGACAGGACATCACTGGGTTTATAGGATAAAGGACTTTATCGTTTTCTGCCTTTCAGCGATTTATCGACTAGAAAAGATACGACATAACAGCATAAATATACGAAATAATAGTTATTAATAATTATTAAATCCATGACATTTATGGCTTTCCGTAAAATAAAATGTATGGTAATTGCTATTGTAAAATTGTAATTGGTGGTGAGATGTTGTTTATTATTCACTGGACACGTCGTGTTCCACACCCACTTCATAGCCAAGGGATACAAATTCGTTACTTTCTCAAATTTTTAGCCTCCTCCCCCCAATTCGGTCTTCCTTACCATGTACTGCATGTTCTCCTGATGCCATGTACTATGTTTTTTCCTCACTTATTCCTAAGATCATTCTCCTAGCAGCCTCAGCAAGGACAATGAATGCGTCGGAAATAGCATGAAATGATCTTCCCATGATATCCCATATATTACTAATGAAAAAAATATTTTTTCGCCAGACTACTATAATTTTTGAATGTTCTACAATTTTTTTAAATGTTAATTTCAGAGCATGAGTTTGAAAAGTGAACCTTATCATAAATCTTTTTTTTTTTTAATTCCACTCACATTACAATGAATAAATAATTTTGTATACATTTTTTAGTAAAGCATACACTTTTTTTGTTCATGTGACCTCTCTCGCCCAACTTTTTTGTACCTAGAGTACTTCTAACGAAATACATTATTTAGGGTACCGGTAGATTGTTATCAATAGAAAAACAAAAATATTTATTTAATTCATTGGATGAAAATGGGTAGTCCCAATGGCAATATATGCCACAAATATGCAAAAAAAAAACAGGAAAAAAAATTATGTTGGATTTAAAACTCGGGTATAGAATAAATTTCAATCTTCTTTCTTTTTTTAAAATAGGTTTGCAATCCTTTCTGCCATAGCTGAATAAAATAAATGCTTTTAATAAACACGATAAATAAAACTGAAAGTTCTATGAAGTAAGGCACGGCTAAATTAAATAAGTTACAAATTATAAGAAAAAAACAGTATCTTTCCGAGACGCTACCATATCATAAAATAGATTCCTTGAAAAAGATAATTTGGATCATCCCAGGCTGTTCAAATATCAAGACAGAGTTGAATTAAGAAATTTTCAGAACTGAATCCTGGGACTAATTCTAAAAACTTTTAAACCAGAGCTGCATTAAATAGCTTTTCATTTTGATTATCCTTCCTTGAACTCATTTCAAACCATCTAAATTGGGTTAATCTTCTTTCAATTCTGTTTTAATAGAAATCCACAGTATCTCGATAAACCGAGATTTGCCCTCAAAGTCTTCTTCCTATTGGCATTGTTCGAGTTATTAAACTTTATAGAGGTAGATTTTTTTTTTTCCATAAGCTAAATAATCGCTAAAATAAAAAAATCTGGAAGCAATATTTTGAGAATACGCAGGAGATAAGATTGCAGAATATTCTAAAGGTGGGAGCTAGGCCCAAAGTCGCAGCCATATTTTTAATGTGATACTATCTCATATCCTCTTACTAGGTCGAAACTGAGATCTTCCCTCACCTTAAAAGAAGCTGCCATTTTCCGTTGAAAGTTTGTATCTTTAGCAGCTTTTATCAGTCTTTATCAGAACACAAATTTTTTTATAAAAGCTGCAAAATTTTGTATTAAGTTGTTTTTACAAAAGATCACATCGATTAACGAAAATATCATGGCAGTTCTTAGGTGCAAAGCACTTCCCGAATCTTAAATATTCTCCAAGAAAGCTTTCGAACTAGAAATAAATTTTATACCAGTACATCAATGAGTTCCTGATAATTATAATTTTGTAGAGAGAAGTATTTATCTCATATGCGCTAACGGGAATCGAAGCCAAACGGATCATAGATAGCAACGCTAACAATAAACAACTCAGAAGCCTTTTTCATTTATAAAAAAAGAGAAAAAAAATCTAAATTGATAGCTGAAAATATATTTTGTTATATAAATCATATAGTATGATGGATTCATTGGAGGTAAATTAAACTGCAGGAGCGGATATTGAAGCTATATATCACATAACCATTGACAGATACCTTATAAATAAAGGGGATGGTGTATTCAAGAGGTTTGTGGATATCCCCAATAAGATTGATATCCTTAAAATGATAAGTCAAATAATTTTATGAGTAATATTTATTAAATTTATTTAAAACTATTTAATTGTACTAATTATTTACACACAAAATATAATAATATCATAAATACATTCTGCTGCCTAAGCAATAATATAAATTATATATATATATATATATATATATATATATATATATATATATACATGTATGACGTAAGAATATTGTCCGATTGCACATGGATATAAACCTAAGTAAATGAAAATAAGCATTAAAAAATTGTAATGTTAATTGAATAATATCTTAAGTTCAAACATTTATTTTTTAAATCACAAACAATTATTTGTATTCCAGCATAAAAACAAAATAAAAAACCTCCAAAATATTAATGTCATTGCATTAGCGCGACCTGGTATAATTAATAATATTAAATTTAGCTTCAATAAAATATAAATACTAAATATTGCTGAAAATGATAAAATTAGAAAATACCTATAATCAATTAATACAACTAAAAATATAAAAATTGTAGTAAACATTAAAATTGACATGAAGGGGTCAACAAAATTTATAGTAATGAATTAAATTGATAAATAATGGAAAGACTTTTATGAGTAAGGAGGAAGGACTTTTAATAAGGAAAGAGTTTTATATTTCTCATACCTTATTTAAAGCATTGGGCAGAAATGCATTTTCAGACGTATTTATCTGTAGATAGGCAAATATTTATCAATTTAATTCTTTCCTATAAATTTTGACAATTTATTTATCATCTGTCTTTTATAAATACCTCTGAAAATGCCCTATGCCCAATACTGCTGTGCTCATTAGGATTTCTCTCATACATACTGCATAATCGAAATGTTGATAAATATTTTTTTTAAATTTATAGGAATGAATTAAATTGATAAATAATGTATAATATAATTTATAGATTAACTATAATGAGAATCAAAACTTACAAGACAAATTATGTTCGGGTTTGCTTTACTCGTGTTATGATGAATACTTATAGAATTATTTCACAAAATTTTAAGTGTTATTAAAAACTCCAGGTTATCTCTAGATAAATCTAAAGTTTTATTGAAAATATAAGATTAAGATTTAGTTAGAAAGGGAGGACTTTAGAAACAGTGGACGTCGACAAGGACAGGAAGTCAATTATTAATTAACTAGAGAACTTGACTTCCTTTTTATTAATTTATAAATCACAAGTCATTTTACATTTTGAAGTTTCGGAGTATTATAATTTCTTAGCATTAGTATTTTGTATCTATACGATTTCATCATTTAAAATAAATAATTAAAATGTTAAAACCCTAATTTGTACAGGAGGTTTGTTCAACCTTCTCTTCCCTGCTAAAACTGAGCCAATGCAAAGTAAACATTTCAAATACTAAATTATAAAATTAATGAATTGTTTCGATTCCTTGTCGGGATTTTTAGAGATACTCAATATCAGTACTGTACCGATTAGATGTGACTACTCCGTGACCACCGTCACAAAAAATCTTATTATCCAACCCCATCGCCCTCCTCAGCTCAAGTTACACCTTAAACATGAATCTGAAATCTCGTCTCTCGAACTTTCAATCTTTATATGGCTTCATCAATTATGATCACAATATAACAATTATAAATTTATGCATGGAGCGTGATTAATTCCAAATTCAAGCCTTTTCCTTCGGTAATAAGAAGGAAAGAAAAATCTGAATACAGGCATTAATAATGAAGATTTTTGAAATATCAATAGCTCTAAGGAAAAAAAAAAAAAGACGATGATGCCGAACCCAAACCCACAAAGGGAGGAAGACATCTCCAACCCTACTTGAACGAACGGCAAGAAGAACCTGCAAACGCAGTTCGTCTTGAGGATTCCTCCGATGAACTTGTACCATCTTCAGAGGAACATTTATGGAAGCCTAGGCTGTCAAAATCAATTGAATTTCGTTGAATATATAGCATATATGCGTAAACTACTTCTATATGTTCCATTTTCTTTTTTTATAAACGATAATTCTAGTTATTACTATAAACCGTTTTCGTTTTTTTTTCTAATTCCTAAAAAGTTAAGAAAAGAACAGGCTGGCTTCATCGACCTTACAAACTCCTTGCGCGTTATAATAACAAAGAAAGGAATAGCTAAGCCCCTTGTCATGGTCTTCATGTACCTAGAGAAAGCTTTCGACTCGATTAATAGGGAAGCAATGTGGTGGTACCTTGAAAAATATGGAATTCCAGAAAAATATTAAGCCTTATAATAATGTTATATTAAGACTTCGAATGAGGAGTTCTTCATGAGAGCGCACATTCTGTCGCAATCAAAACAACTGGAGTTCACCAAGGATGTGTTTTGTCTCCCACTCTATTTCTGGTCATAATGGATTACGTAATACGTATAACAATATGAAATAGATAAAGAGGAATACAATGGAACAATACACACCGATTCGAAGATCTAGAATTTGCTGATGATATCTGTCACCATATGCTGATGATATCTGTCACCTAGCTCAACGTTTCCAAGATATCGAACATAAAGCGAGAAAATAGAAAGACGAATCAGAATGTGGGATTTTCATTAAACATAGTTAAAACGAAGCAAATGAGGGCGAACGCTGGAACTGAAGGTGGGTTGAATGTGGACTGAATAAGATATTAAAAAAATAATACGCTAGGCTAATGAAGCATTTGTCCAGTTATACACCATCTGGAAGAATAATGCTCCTAAATTGGTCT
The DNA here is from genome assembly GCA_948150685.1 of Rhaphigaster nebulosa. Lineage (NCBI taxonomy): Eukaryota > Metazoa > Arthropoda > Insecta > Hemiptera > Pentatomidae > Rhaphigaster > Rhaphigaster nebulosa. The sequence goes on along the minus strand of OX411309.1, from coordinate 101,714,673 downwards.
CTCAGGATACAAAATTTCGTCTATTAAAAAAAAATGTCCTATCAGAACTGTATGCATCGGAAACATCGAGAGTCACTAAAAGGAATATTGAAAAACTTCAATTATTAATTAATAGGTGCTTGAGGGGAATATATGGTATCCATTGGCCTAAAATTATCTCCTACAAAGAACTGGGGCACAGGACTAAACTGAAGTCCATAGATGATCTGATCAAGAAAACGAAATGTAAGTGGATTGTTTACAACTTAACATAACTTCATAGAGAAACATGCACTTGATTGGAATCCACAGAGAGTTCGGAAACGAGGAAGAATCAGGAAAACGTGGAAGAGGTCAGTGATAAAGAACGTGAACCAATCGGGAGGGAAAGGAATGAAGTGAAGAGTTCATCATCAGATAGAGTTCAATGGCGACAATTCGTAGCGGCCCTTTGCTTCAATGGGATCTAGAGGATTATTACTACTACTACTGGGCCGTCAAAATTAATGGAATTACGATGAATATAAATTATACATGCTTAAACTACTTCTGTATGTTCTTTTATTTTTTTTTAAAGGATGATTCTAGTTATTACTATAAACTGTTTTCATTTTAATTATTATAGCTAAATAACATATAATCCCCTAAATGTCCATAATCGTGTTCTAGGGTTTATGAAACGGATATAAAATACAATCCCGCGCTTTCCGCTGAACTTCGACCCAGTATAATAATCTGCTTTATTCGGAAAAAATTGACGAAAAAGTCATTATTTTTCAGCTAGTTGAAAAAAAAAAAAATGAAAGATGAAACAATAATTTACTTTCTGAAGGCTATTATCGCCCCTTATGTTTACGATCCTTAGAGACAAATGGGTCATTAAGGCGGTTAATGACCTCTCCGTCCTTAGCAAAACTAGACAGAGCTATAATTTTTCTGCGGCAGCTATAAAATTTTGGCATCTAACGTGAAATAATAGCAATTAAATTCGGGTTCTGTAGAATTTTATGCACAATAAGAAACTGTAACACATTGACACATTAAGCCCTTATAACACCATCAATGATTGTATCTGATATTGACCCCAAGAAAATATGATGACGTACACATTCTTACGACATTTTTAAACTATCAATGTACTTATTTGTTAAACCTAATTTAATTATGACAAAAAAAGAAATAAAATTACTTCATGAAATACAGTTCAAATTATTTAGTGTCACACAATGACATGAAATTCACACATACCTTCTTACGACACATATGACATGCACTGTGACTTGTTTAGCAGCAAAAGGTTTAGATAGTTTAGATTTAACTAGCGTGTTTACCTGGCATTGACTGAAATTTCAACTAGTGCTCAGAAAATCTCTTAATAATAAAACATATTCAAAGTAGATATCTATTATATAAGGGAAGAAAATAACACAAGTATTCCTTGGCAATTAAAAAAGGCCGAACTTTGGAAGAGTGGGGAACGGACGAAGAGTGGAAAAGTAGGAACGGCGTTCTGCAACTTGTCAAAGATTAATAACAGGATTTGGAACGTCTCATCGCCAAAGAGTGGTAAGAGCCTAAAATAAATGTTAAAAAACTTGTATCCCAACAACTCCTGAAAGGTCTGGGGTTCAGTGCTTAGTAAGGACGCATTGTTTCTTGGCAAATGGTTGTACAAGGAAGGAGACGGCAAAGATCACGCTCAACCGCTAGGTTTTTCCCCAATCAAGGATTCACTTTATAGAGGCTGGGTACGTCCCAGGAAGGTCCCGAAATAAAATGGAAATACCTATTAGGATGGAAGCCTATGCTTAGAAACAAATGCTATTAAAGAAGTAACGGGTCCCGTAAATCGTACAAGTTCCCTAGAATTAGAACTGCCATAAGATATGGCTGTGAGACGTGGACCATGATCCATAAAACTATAAATAAGATGAGGACTTCTGTCAGATCCATAGAGCGATAAGTGTTGCTAATTCCTGGGGAAGACAGAAAAATCAAAGGATGCATATGAGGAATGACTAAGTATTCAGATATAATTCAATGAACAGAAAATGAAAATAGATAGGAAGCATAATGAAGACTAAAGTTAGGCCGTGGATCAAAAGGATCTTAAAATCTTGACAAAGGAGCGGAAACGAAGAAGAGGTCGCCCAAAACTAATTTGGAATGAATGAATGAGAAAGACCTGCTGAGAAGCGACTTGGCCTAAGGTGGCACTGGAAAGGAAGGAAGGCGAAATAATGGGGATGGTATATTATGAAGTGTAGCTAAAGGAATCCTTGAAAAGAATATTTTCTCTTTTATTTTTTCTGATTTTAAAGTGGCTATCTTTTAGTTTTACTCAAAAAGCCTGCTGATTTAGTGCATGCAAAGTTTTCAGCAATAGTTACTTTTTCATTGTTATAATATTCGCATAGAGATTTTGTCACCTTTGCAGATTCAGAATCAACCTTCAGATATTAATATTTTGAGACATTATAATTATGTCATTACTGTCAGACGTGTCCGAAATTTTTCGGCAATTACAGATGAGCGATCAGCTGATGTGAACTGATCAAAAGAGATTACTTGCTCTTTTTATGAACTGAACATTTAGATATTTTTGCTGAAGCAATAATCAATAATTAAAGGAAAAATCGTGGTAGCTCATTTTACCGAATCGCGGTCGTAAGACACTATCGTCCATGGCAGGTGGTAGTTCCTTGTACTCTTTTGCGGTGAATCAATCATTCTGATCTGATTCTTAGAAAAATCGTTTTCGCCAATCATTAGCGACATTATGTATTACGTTTAAATCCTTTTTAAAAGAAAATGCAAGTACTGCACAAACATTTTTTTGTGAGTTACAACTAAGTAGCGTATGCGAGTTTGAATCGCCTCTTGTCGGCATCTTCTCAATCGCTATAGACTTGGTAGACAGACATTCCTGTTGTAGAGGTTTTTATCCCGCTGTGTCTTGATCATGTATGATTTGATTTGCTATATGATAATGTGACACTCGAACCCAAAAAAGTCTCTCTTATCAATATTACCCCTTACGGTAATAAAAGAAAGAAAAAAAGTTGACTAGGTATCGTTAAACCACAACGGAGGGTCATTATTGATATCGTATATTATCATGAATAAATAAAAAAGTCCAGGAACTTTGATTTCCTGTAAAGTTGACCCTAATATATCATCCTTTGAAATGTTGTGGACAGCATAATCTATCATATGCGGAAAAAAATAGGGCCATTTGGGGTGGAAGAAAACTCTATTCACTGGACAGTATCGCTAACTGTTTATATGAAAGGCATTCGATTCCGCTGATATCTTCTTTATACTGACGATTTTTTATTTATCTTTTTGCTAGTCCACTAGATCAGTTCCGTCCAGTGTCGTTATTATTTCGCTATTGTTCGGGATAGAAAAAAAGGTATATTTTTTGCAGAACGGCAATGTTTAAAAAAAACGTGTTTAATCAATATTTTATCAAATGCGATAAACTTGGTAAATATTTTCGTTTTTTTTTTTATTCAAACTTTTAATTAACTACCGATATATTATATATCTAATATATATATATATATATATATATATATATATATATATATATATATATATATTAATAATTTGGCATGTTAAACTAGAGAAGAAAGAGAATCGACATCCTGGCATGAAATTAAAAAAAAATTCTTCGAATAGATCCATTACTCTATTATTCAATGCTTATACCTATTAGCCTTCAGAAGTACAACTGGTATGTAGAAGGTCCTGGCTATGCCCTGAATAAATTGTTTTATAAGTTCAATAAGGCATTTCTAAATACTATGTAAAAAATACATGTAAATCTGTATGTCTTAATTATTCAATTTAGTATTTTTTTATTAAATAGTGTATTGTTTGCCCTGTACAATAGTGAGATAAACATTAATATGGACTTACATTGGTTACTGTTTAAGTAGTTTTTTTAAAACTACTCCATTTTTTGCTAATCAAACTGGGCTAAAATGCCAATGGCGGGAAATCGTGTGATTGCCAATGTCCGAGATGTGTACTTGACCGAACAGATTTTTTTTTGTGCTCAATGGACGCAGAATTTGATGCTTTACAACTTTTATTATGAGTTTTCTTGCAGAGTACTAGTTTTAAAGCTGCAGACTCATAAATAGTACTCAATCACTGCTTTTGACAAAATCGTCGCTTTTGACCGTAGTTTTCGAGCACACCAGGCGTGAATCTTGAGCAAAATTTATGTTCTTGAATTTAATATGCTATATCTATTTCAATAGAATGCACTGTATATAAATTACACATGAAAAAAACAAAAACCTTAAATTTCGAGTTTTTTTGTATTCCAACGTCTATAAGTTTGCAGACGTGCATTTTTCTTGTCAGGCCTTGATAATTTTACATTCGAAACCTTTGTGCAAGGCCGGAACTAGGATTTTGACAGAAGAGGGGGTAAGCTTAATATTTCCACCCCTTCTATCACCTCCCTCTAATATATACTATTTATGAAACTTCATTAAGCTTTTTCTGTAGCTTTTTTACTATACGAGTTATCCAACTCTCTTTTTGAAGGTGAAAAAAAAATTGATATATTTTCTTCTTAATTATGAATCTATGCAAATTCGTCTTTCAACAGTGACAAATGGTAACTACATTTAAAAATGTAGTCGAAAGTGATATAAATTCTCGTCAAATATATGAATACAAGTTTTAAAATACGCCACCTTTTTGGGGAAAAGTTTAAGCACATGAATCATTATATGTCCTTTTTAATTTAGGAAAAAAACAAACAATTTTTTTTAGTTGGATCGCGAAAACATAACGTAGACGTAAATATTACTTGTAATTCTCATTCCATTGATTATCTAAAATAAAATGTAGTTTTAAGGAATAGAACTGTTTTTTTCAACTTAATTAAACTGTTACATTAATTTGAAAAAAAATTATTATTGAACAGCGAAAATATTTATGGAAAAGCAAAAAATTATTTTAGAATTTAAACTTTTTATTAAAAAAAAAAAAATATTTTAACAACGCCCAGACAAAAATAAATATTAACCTCTAATTCCATTTAAGTGGCATGAGTAAGGCTTCGGGAGTTGTGCTTCACACCTGTCAAGTGTCAAAGGTAAATTATTATATGATGTAAAAAAAAAGTATGTTAAGAGAATGTTCAGGCACTTAAAAGTTATAAATCTATCCGTTGTATAGACAAATAATTCTCAAGTTAATAAACCGTTTTAAAAAATTGATTAAAACAAAATGTTGTTCTGTTGTCGTCGACCCCTGTTTTATTTATTCTAAAATAATAAATCGTTTTTTATGAAACTTTACAGCAATTGGTCGGTCCTAAGTCGTAAAGAACTCTTAGTTTCGAAAAATGTTTGTGTTTTTTTACCGTGTTCTCTTATTGTATAACGATTACTTAAAACAATGATAACATATACTAAACAACATTTCCAGTTTTGTTTTTGTTTTATGAACCATTTTTTGTAGTCTTTGGCTGACTTCTTTCCAAGATATCACCTATACAGAGATTTTTTTTTTTTTTTATCAAAACTTAGATGCTCCATAACTAAATCCTTTTACTGAGTTTATTGCTTAAATGGTCAAGTATTCATCAATTACCACGATTAGATGTAAATATATCAAAAACATAACGAATAATTTCAATTTTAATCACCAATTTTTTATTATACTTATTCAAAAGAACATAAGGTCAAACTGCTTAGCTATACTACTTTTTTTTTTTTTATTTTATAGTAATTTTTCAGGGATACGTCAGGTGAAAATATAAAAGAAAAATAAATATATAAACAAGATTTTTTTATTCTTAAATTTAAAAAATTTAAATTCTTCGTTTGGCTTATATGAGCCACTTATTAAACATAAATAAAAATAAGGACACACAAGAATATGAAAGTAAAATAAAAATTACTATTGTAGTCTGGTGCATCCTCAGTTAATATTCATATTCAGCAATTTTTATTAAAGCAATTGAAAAAAAAGTGTTGAAAACCAAGTCTTGGAAGAAGTAATAAATATTTTCAATAATATTTTCACCAACCTGTTATAGAATAATTATTATTCCGCGATGTCTTTTTGTTATAATTATAATAATGATTTATATTTTATTTGCAACACCTATTGCTCATAGCGAAGGTTCAAAGATTATTATTTTCTTTTTATGATGTTTATAAAAAAAAAAAAATTAATTCTCATAACTAGTCTAGATACCCCATTTAGAAATTTTCATTTAGGTATAAAAATATTTTAGCCAGACATTGCTAAAAAAAAAAAGGAAGAAAAAATAAGAAAGATACGAACAAAGTGCAGAAGCTGAAAAGATTGCATTTGCCATTCGTTTTGTCATGGCCAGTTGGCGTAACTCTAAAGATAAGTACACACAAATATTTATTCAGTAATATTCCAGATTTAACTGTTTTCTTTTCTGAATCTCTTCAAAAAATACATATATTTTTCTAAAATAGGCTAAGGAAACGACAAATAAAGTTATTCATTCATGAAAGAAAAGATGTCATATTGGTCAAGATTAAAATACCATAAGAAATACCACTTAGTAGACCTTCTACAGGATTAAAAAGAAAGGATATAGCAAATATGACAACCATTTTTGAGAACAGAACTATACAAAATAAAAGTATCATTGTAAAAAAAATTGTAATTAACATTGTAAAAAACATGTAATTGGTAAAAAACATTGATGTAAAAGATGTGAAGAGATAACAACTGAATATTGAAAATAAACTCACACCTATTAAAGAAATGGCCAATGTAAAGTATAAATAAACAGTTTTCTATGATTATAATTTTTATTGTATCTTGTTCTTTGTAGTCCTAAAGAAGGCCTGTACTGTGGGCCGAAACATCCGAATTCAATAGATAGGTCTTTTATATTTTTTGGTGTTAAACTTGACTATCACTCTGACCATTTCTTCTCAATTATTAATACGCTCAACTATTGAATATATAAAATTATTTATTAATCGATATTACAAGTAATGATCTAAAGGCGACTAACGATCACTCCAAATAGTCTAGGAGCCAATGACATATTTATTCAAATGACGAACATAAAGCTACCGATATGTTAAATCGGCAGTCCTTATCAGAGAAAACTAGCATCGACAAGTCTTGTTGTCTGAACTGGGTGCATTTCTGGTGAAATTTGGATTCGATATGGTCAAATTTTTGAAATTTCATTCACAATTTCAAACACCTGCAATTTATACAAAAGTTTAATTAAACCCAGCACGCTATCCTAATCGGATGCGTATTCAAAACTAATGCGCTCTAAAATGACATTTTTAAATTTGTCCTAACAGTAAATGGCTTCGATTTCTTCAAAGACATCCAGCACGACAAGGCGAGTAAATAACAAACTAACAGACGGCTTAGATAGGTAAGTTTCCAAAACTGACGCAAAAAACAGATTCGATTGAATCGATTCAAACAAGGTTTCAGTATTTATTTAAATGATCCTCAGGAACTGGCATGCAATGCGAGTACGTATTCAAAACTGACGCGCTCAAATTTTTTTAGTTCCATTCAACTGAACGATAAACGGTAGAAATTTCTTCTGGAACATGAAGTACGTCAAAGTGAGTAAAAATGGATCGTGTAAGACCCAGACAGGTGAGTTTCCATCTTTCCATTTTTTACCGACATATAGTTTCATTTACCGACGTCAATCCATAACAACCAAACAGGATGTAACTCACTGTCAGCCCACGTTCTATTTGGCTTGGATCGCTTAAGATACTATAAATAAATCACTAGAATCGAATCCTATATCATAAAGAGGAGCATAAAACTTTATTAAGAATCGACATTGAGTTTAGCATAGCATTTTGTGTAGTGTAATATTAAGGTATATTTTATCAGGAAAATTCCTCGCATATCCTAACAATTTTTTTTTTAAATACTTTCAAACGGAAGATCCTCAATTATTCTCAGAATTATATAAAATCAAATAAACAGCATCTAGAGTTATATAGTATTTTTTTTTCTCATTTTCTTTGAACGACTGCGGTTAAATAAGTTTTTAACTAGTTTAATTTAAGTAATATTCCTATTTCCTCTACTATTTTTTTAAATATCGCAGGGGTAGAATAAAAACTTAAAATGATAACGATATTGCTCATTTTGAGAATGCATAGTATTCCGAAAAGTACTTCAAAATAAGTCATAAAGCCTGCCATTATTTTACAAGTTAAGGTAATTTTAAAATTTAAGTTTAAAGTTTTTTTTTAGCTATAGAACTTATAGTTAAACTTTTCTTAAAAACCCCATGGCTTTAACATCATCTAAATAATGACAGCATTGAATATAGAGTAATTATAATTGTATTATGTCTTAATCAATCACTTAATGACAGGCTATACAAGTATTAAGGTTTTTTCATATTTTGAAAAAGGTCTGAAAGTGGGATTAATCAAAGTGATAATATGCAAGTAGAGTAAAATATTGAGCGATTAAATATTTTTAGTTATTTGACCATCTAATGTTGCGAATTCTTTTATATCAATAAATATTTTATTACAATAAAAATAATAAAAGGATATTATTTCTTCCCTTCTCTTTCATAACAAACTCCACTTAATATAATAAAATGTGACGACCCTGTTCATGTTAAAAGTTAAATCGATAGTAAGTACATATTTAATTTCATCATAATACGTCTGGAATTGGCTCAACGTCCTAATGCAATAGCTAGGGGCAATAAATTACCCTAATGTGGACTCTGGGTAACAAAGGGATAGAAGGAAATGAGGCAACTGATGCCTTAGCAAGAAACGTTTCAGAAACGATGCTGATTGGCCCTAAGCCATGCATCAGCATATCACTAGCATAGCCAGGAAATAAATTGAGTTCTGGGAAATAAAATGAATGAAAAATACTAGCAAAACCTGGTTAAAAAAATATTTGTTTTTTAAAATCTTTATCATGAGTGAACAATAAAGTCTTAAGTCATAAGTGATTTTATAATGCGATAAAATTAAAATTTTAATCATAAAGATGATTTTTTTAAATGAAAAATGGAGGGCCGGCCGTCCCCCCCTCCGATGTTATGAAGAGGGAGCGGCAAAAACTGTTTGCGTCTAAGAGCGATAAGTGATCCTGCAGACCGTTGTCCGCTAAAATATCCTTTTGAATCCTTTGAAGCCTCCTACCAATTGCAATGCCTAAAACAGGCAATGCTTAAACCTGAAGAGGTTACCTAGAGATCGTAACCCAAGGACCAAATGTGGTTCGTAAATATAGCATTTCCAAGTCAATTGTAACCTTTTCCAAATCAATTGTCACCTTTTCCATTTCAATTGTAACTTTTTTCATTTCGAATGTTACCTTTTCCATTTCAATTGTAACCCTTTCCAAATCAATTGTCACCTTTTCTAATTTAATTGTAACTTTTTCCATTTCAAATGTAACTTTTTCCATTTCAATTGTAACCCAACCGGGTTACAATTAATATTGAATTAATTCAATATTATTTATTTTTTTATTGAAAAATAATTATTTTAATTACATTAATGACTTTTGAAATAATTTCGGCATATTCTTTCGACTTTTTTTCGTTTATTAGATAATTGATATTAAGTGCTAATTTAAAGTAGTTTAAATTTTTGAAATAAAATTGTTACTTATTTATTTTTAAAGATTTATTATTTTTTATTTATTTAGTGGGGGAGGGGTGGGTTTCATCGATTTGTTGATCATTCATTAGGTTTTCGAAGTTGTTAATGTACAATTTACTACCGAAATTTTGTTCGGCCACGAGTATTTCTACTTAATTATTAATTTTCAAAATTCTGCGGTATAGGTATCGTTTACTAGGTTTTCAAGGACGAATTCACTATCGGATTTCCGATCGCTCATGCGCGTTTTGCACCGTTACTGTTGGAGTTTTTAATGATATAGGGGTCGCTTAGTAGGTTTTCAAGGGTCCTGATTCCATTTCTTGAATTGGATTTAGGATCCCGCATGCGCATTTCGCTTTTCCGTTGCTATTGAAGATTTCCTTGATAAAGGGATCGTTTATTAGGTTATGGAGGGTTCGGATTCCATTTTTTAAGTTCGATTTTGGATCGCGCACGCGCATTTTGCATTTCCATTACTTTTGGAGTTTTCTATGATAGAGGGATCGTTCATAAGGTTTTCGAAGGTTCTGAATAGGTTATTTTAATTGAATTTTTTATCGAGCTAGCGCATTTAGAATTACTATTACAGATGAAATTTCTTTGGCACTGGTATCGATCATTAGGTTTTCGAGGGTTCAGATTCGATTTTGTTAATTGAAATTGCGATTGCGCCAGCGCTCTTCCATTTACTAATACTGTTGAAGTTTTCTTTGTTACACAAATCGTTAATTAGTTTTTCCCGAGTTCTGATTCCTTTTCTCAAATTTTATTTTTTATCGAGCATGTGCATTTCAAATTAAAATTATATTTGACATTTTTTTGAGTATACCGTCCTATAAAACCTAATAAACATTAACTTTAACGAGAAAAAGGTCAATGGTAACGGTTACCCGAAATGAGCATGTTCGATGAAATGTCTAATTCCAAAAACTAAATCAGAACCTTTGAAAACCTAATAAACGGCCTTTGGAAACGAAAAAAGTTCAATAAGAATAGTAAATCGAAATGCGCAGACGGGAACAAAAATCCAATGGTAAATTCGAAAATATGATGATTGATAACTTCACAAACGATACCTGTACCAAAGATATGTCAACATTAATAGTAATTCGAAATGCGAATGCTCGATAAGAACCTTCGAAAACCTTATGAACAATCCCTATATCATAGAAAACTAAAACAATAACGGAAATCCAAAATGCGCATGCGCGATCCTAAATCCAATTAAAAATGTGGAATCAGAACACTTGAAAACCTAATAAACGAACCATTTATCATAGAAATCTTCAATTGCAACGGAAAAGCGAAATGCGCATGCGCGAACCTAAATCCAATTCAAGAAATGGAATCAGGACCATTGAAAGCCTATTATGCGACCCTTATATCATTAAAAACTCCAACAGTAACGGAAGGGCAAAACGCGCATGCGCGATCGGAAATCCGATAGTGAATTCGCCCTTGAAAACCTAGTAAACGATACCTATACCGAAGAATTTTGAAAATTAATAATTAAGTTGAAATACTCTTGGCCGAACAAAATTTCGGTAGTAAATTAGACATTAACAACATCGAAAACCTAATGAACTATCAACAAATCGATGAAACCCACCCTCCCCCCACTAAATAAATAAAAAATAATAAATCTTTAAAAATAAATAAACAGCAATTTTATTTCAAAAATTTAAACTACTTTAAATTAGCACTTAATATCAATTATCAAATAAACGAAAAAAATGTCGAAAGAATATGCCGAAAATATTTCAAAAGTTATTAATGTAATTAAAATAATTATTTTTCAATGAAAAAATAAATAATATTGAATTAATTCATGTCCGGTTGGTTTACAATTGAAAAGTTACATTTGAAATTGAAAAGGATACAATTGAATTGGAAAAGGTGATAATTGATTTGGAAAGGGTTACATTTGAAATGGAAATGGTAACATTTGAAATGGAAAAGGTGACAATTGATTTGGAAAAGGTTACAATTGACGTGGAAATACTATATAATACGTTTCCCATGGCATCCCTAGACAAACAGAGGATTGTCTCACAAAAGATCCACATGGGTCGTAGAGTGGAAGGATTTCCCATCTCTAAATATAATAATACACAATTCATTACCAAAGAAATACATTAGATCTCAACATCCTATTACAGGTTAGAACAGGTGAACCACTTATAGAAATTGCCAAATGAACAAATATATAATTAGGGATTGATAAATTATTTGCCACTTCTATAAATTTGTTTTATTGAAAACTAGTTTCGAATGTTATACATTCATCTTCAGTTCTAAAAACACACAAACAATTAAAAATAAGGAATTCAAAATATAGTTTGGTATTATTATACATATTAAATTAGATGTAATATAAATCAGTATTATAAAACATTTAGGAATTACGAATTTAATTAAGACAAGAAATCAAATATATTTTGGGACTCACCAAGGTTTAAATGGATTATATCAAACAGAAAAGTTTGTACTGGTTTCTTCTCACATTGAACTAATACTGAAAGAAAGGTAGGTAGAATGTTTATAGGTGTTTCCAATAATGCTGGTGAATAATTGGTTTTTTTGTTTTAGATGGGAATAAATTTAAGATCGGACTGTTGGAGATTTAGCGATCTTCCATTTTTCGAACTAAATTGTAACGTACTTTTTCCCGTGTATTTGGCTGCACAATCATTACAATTTAGTTCGCGAAACTGCTAAATCAGCGATTAAAGGAACATATACGTGCATATAATTAAAAAGACAGAGAATTCCAACTTCTCCAATAGTCCAATCTTATATTTATTCCCATCTATAACCGAAAAACCAATTACTCACCGGCATTACTGGAAAAACCCCGACGCTTAAACCGTTTATAATCCATTTAAACCTTGGTGAGTACCAACATGCATTTGATTTCTTGTCTTAATTAAATTCATAATTCATAAATGTTTTATAATACTGATTTATAATTTATTTATATTATGATTTATTGATATTATGATTTATAATTTATATTACATCTAATTTAATATGTATAAAAATACCAAACTATATTTTGAATTACTTATTTTTGAATTTTTTGTGTGTTTTTAGAACTGAAGATGAATGTATAACATTCGAAACTATTTTCAATAAAACAAATTTATAGAGGTGGCAAATAATTTATCAATTCCTTATTAGATCGATCCTTCTATACCATCATGCGGATGTCAACTAAATATATAATTATTTATATTAATTACTTAAAATATTACAGAAGGGTATTTCACAACAGATTCACATGGGCCTTGGCAAGGAAGGATTTCCCACCCCTCAGTATATATATATATATATATATATATATATATATATATATATATATATATATATATATATATATATATATATATATATATATATATATCAGTAATACTTAAAATATAAATACAAATAACACTTTACACTAGTGATTTGTTTTTACTAAATCTTCCATTTATGCTTAGTAATCCACTGCATTTATTGGAATCATTTTACTCCTTACATACATTAATTAGTGTAGTTTCTACATCAGAGTAATGCTTCATGTGGGTTCCTCTTTTTCAATAATTGTTAATTACCGATTAAATCTTTTACCGGATACAAGTGCCGAGTTTATATGCTTTCAACATAAGCACAAAAAGGCACCAAATTAATTTGTTTGTGCTTCGAGTGAATTAGCGGACTTTGGCTTTGATTAGAAGTAGTCTAAACGTGAACGATACCTACCGTTTATAATGTTTTACTGCGTTTAAGATGGTTGACAAACATTCACCACTCCTGAAAAAGGTTGGGCGATTGTTTTACAATTTCTAAAATAAAATAAAAAATTAAATATCAGGATTGTTGAATTTTAGAGCAACGTGGTATATGAATATTAATATAAAACTGGTTGGTACACCTGTGTTGTATAAAAACACAACAAAGAAAGATGAAAAGCAATTTTAAAGTTAAACGCACATTTTAGGACATGTGGACTAAAAGAGCACAAATTAAAAAAGATTTTTATTTATAAAATCTTGTTTAAAGCCCCACAGACCTTTGACCCTAAAACTCATCAGCAGATAATAATTAAGGACTATGAAAATATAAATGAAACAAGAAAGATAAGACCACATTTACTTTCTATCTGCAGTCAACTATCTCTCTCTCTCTCTCTCTCTCTCTCTCTCTCTCTCTATATATATATATATATATATATATATATATATATATATATATATATATATATATGTGTGTGTGTGTATATATAAAGAGAGGATGGGGTGGCCGAGCGGGTTAGCGCGCTTACAAAAGTGCACTTACAAACCCAAAGGTATGAGTTCGAATCCCGGTCCCAGCATTACTTTAATTTAATTCAATTAATAATTAATTTAATTCCTCAAGCCAATCACCCCTTTCCCTCGGCTATGTGGGGCCCGCCAGCCAACTGAAGGTAACTCGTACAGACCGGGCGCAGGAGTGATGACCCTACCCGATGTACCTATATTGTAAATCACGTTCTAGTATTCCAAAACGTAAAACAGCCGCCCGGAGGCTTGTTCCATGGACGTTCTCCTTTGGGAAAAGAAATACCTATATTTCTTACATACTATATATATTTCGGGGTCAGCAGGCGCACGATCCTCGTATCCTATCCTCGTAGTCCGTGGATCTTACCGGTCTGTCACTGTCCTTGAAACCGGTGGGAAGGACACTGCGGAGTCGGCCCCAAAGGGCATAACCGATTATGGAGCTTTGGATAGCCTGCCGCTGCACCATGGAAATCATGTTTCGTAGCAACATGAGGTTGGTTCACCCCATCCAGGCTGTCTGTGCTCCCGCAAGCAATAAATGTCTGGAGGAATACGGCATCGCGCGGCCAAAGATCTCTTTGGTCTATTGTGCCAAGAGATGAAAAAAAAAATAAGATATACACCCAAGAAAAAGAGAGAGATAAGATTACAGAGAGACATGATGCATATATATCTTATTAGGAATTAGTGAAGAGAAATCTTCCAATTTTTTTTTCCTTATTGGAAATTCATTTGTTGGTAACAAAATTTCGAGGTAAGTATCTTCAGATCACCTCTGCCATGCATCATTTCGTAAATTAAAGATTATATTACATATATTATTATTTGATTTGATTTCTAAAATATAATTACAATGCATAATTGATTTTTAGAATCCATCATAGACAGTATGACAAATTCGGATTCCACAATCAGCTCTTCTTGCTTAATTATAAACTATACATAATATTTCATCTAATTTCTAAATAAAACTTTTATATTTGCACTTTTCAGCAAGGATATCCCTTTCCTTTTTACTGTCACATTGAACTTTAAAGGATTAGCCTTTTGTATTTAGTAGTATGGTTTCCATAAAGTGTTTACTAGCCCAATATTAAGCATTTTTAAATCTTCTGTTTAATTATATATGTTTTTATCCATACTGATTTTGACAATGGGTTTTTCTTTTGCTATGTTTGTCGTATTTTTCTTTCTTCTTTTTTTTTTTTTTTTATTACTTCTGTATAATGGTTGGTCAAATTTAAAAAGTATATACTTAACAAAAAGCATTTAACTATTTTTTTGTTATGTATATAGCTAACAATTTCTTCTATTTTTTGTGTATTTAACATTATCTATTACATCGTCCCTGAGGAGTTCCAACTATCGAATGTGAAAAAATGCGATTTTCATATCGTCATTTTGAAAATTCTCTATGTGAGACACATTTCGGCAATACCAAACCTCCGAAATACAGGAGTCAATTCTTGAGGACAAGCAATACAAGACATTATCACAATACGAGTCTCAATTAGTTCGTTTCATAATGACCATTATGGAAGTAGCGGTTTTTAACATTCGCTTTGACATGTTAGGGTCCTTGTAATGAAACTGACACTTCAGTGTAATACTGGGTTGGGCGAGTTGAGTTATTCTTATATTTTTGTTATTTTTAAAGTTATTATTTTTATATGTTGATCGATCCAGTTTTTTAATTTTTTTCGATATTTCTCCAACATTATTCCTTCGCTGTCTTGATATTTTAGTGTGTAAATTATATTTTCAGTTTCCACTATTAGATCTATCATATTGTTTAAATAATTTTACTATTTATTACTTTATTATATTTATTAAATTTTATATTATTATATTTTATTAAATAATTTTCAACTTCCAATTATTATTGTTTTATTATCCAAAATCCAAATTTTAACTTATGATGGCCATAAATTACGCAGGTCTTTTTTTAATCCTGGCTTATGATTCATTTAGATGTATTGGTATATTTTGTAGCTCATAATAATTCGTTCTATGTTACTCTAGTTATCTGTTGTTTCTGAATCATTTTTATTATTATCTTTGTACAAATCTGTCTTTTCGGTTTGTTTGGTTTTATCCTCTTAATTATATTTTTATTATTGTTAGCTGTGCTATAAGTTTCTGCGTGGTTATTATTATTAATGCATAATTATAGTTATAATATTATTCATTTTATTTTGCCATGGCTCATTAATTTTTCTTTTTGAGTAGAAATTCTCGGCTAATATAATACAAAATTTCCTTTTTATATTCTTTATCATTAAGAGTTATTGCTCTATTTATTAAGTTTTTAGCACCATTTATTTTCTGAAAGTAAGGGTGGTTAGAGCATAACTTTAATAGTCTGTTGCCTGTAATATCTATCTTGGTCCATCTAGTTTTGATATTTCTATTGCTATCCATTATTATTTCAATGTTCAAGAATCTTATCTATATTGATTATTGTTTTATGATGGCTGTTGAACTGTTTTAATAATTGGTCATGAATATTTATATTCGTAATTAGCACCAGATCATCAATGTATTTTTTAATATTTAATATAAATGCTTAGATAGCATGAGACACTATCAATCTAATATTGATATGCTACAGTGTATACGAGTATATGAATGTAATACTGCTTGATACTATAATAAATGATACTAATCTTAAAGCCGTATTAAAAATGTATTAATTAATTTTTTCCAAAAGCTGAATGTTACGCATTTACAATATTTCTAGTATGATTTTTTAAATATATTTTAAAGACAATTAATTTATTACAGTTTATTTTACTTTTATTTCGAGTAAACATTGAATAACAACATGAATATAAACCGACAACCCATATGCCTGACCTCCACACTGCGTTTATCCAGGAAAACCAGAACTGTTTCATATGTATAACTCAATACATCATATAACTCAATAACTCATATATTTTATAAAATAACATACCAATGGATTACAAATATTATTTTATATCAGCGATATGGAACAATGTATATTTAATTTTAAAAATTTATGAATTTTCTATGGTCTAGACGGGTCATACAAATGTATAAATTTTAATTTGTATTAAATGTTGCATCTGTAAATCCATAGAAATATAAGGCGTATAGATCAATCAGGTCAAATAAAATTAATAATATCAAATTTTATAATATTAGTGGACACCTCAATGATAAGATAATCAATTGAATTAATGCCTCCTTATATGTGTTATTTCAAGAATGTTCTTAGGTATAGAAAAAATTTTTTTTGTTTTTATGCCATCACGTAGCATGTTTATAGCATAAGTATTTTTTTAAGTATTAGATATTGCTTGTATTTGATTTCTATTAGTCTGTAACATTAATTAATTTATCTCATAAGCCATTACTAAAAGGCCATTAAAAAGATTGTAATAAAACTCATGCAGTTAATTTCAAAGGATGGATAAAGCTTAGGATAAGGGTAACGAGTAACAATAAAGTACAAAAGTAATCAAATATTCAAAAATGAATAAATTTTACTTTATTTATGTAAATTAAAAATAGATATAAAATAAATATTAACTTATTTTGTCTTTTTGTCAAAAGAATATATATATATATATATATATATATATATATATATATATATATATATATATATATATATATACAAGGTATATATACCTTATAAAGAAGGTATATCATAACCTATTTTCTTCAAATCTCAGCTCATCATTTCTCGAGCTAAGATAATCGTACTATACAATTCAAATCAAAATGTATGATACCAATCATACTTGTGATATTTTTTTTAAATAAATAGAAATAGATTTTATTGAATATTTAAGGTTAATAATTTTAAAAAAAAATCAGACATCCAAAAAATAAAATAAAATAAATAAGAAATAAAATAAATAGAAAGCCGAACTGAATTCGATAAAAAACCTTGGTGTTATTATCAATAAAAATAACAATACCATTAAAAATTACTAAGAAATA
This sequence comes from Rhaphigaster nebulosa, assembly GCA_948150685.1. NCBI lineage: Eukaryota > Metazoa > Arthropoda > Insecta > Hemiptera > Pentatomidae > Rhaphigaster > Rhaphigaster nebulosa. Next base: position 101,696,759 of record OX411309.1, on the reverse strand, counting down.
TAATGTTTAAAAAAATATATTAATATTGAAAATTATTAAATATTAGACAATAAACTTTTGGAATAATATTACTCTTATAGAATCATTTTTAAGCAGAATTTATCAGTGTATTAAAAAAAAACAAAAAAATTGGGTACAAAAAATAAGTTACTGGAGTAAAAAAAAATGTTAAAATAAAAAAGTTACTGGAATAACAACATGTATTTATTACAAGCATTCGGTTTTAATTTCTTTTTTTAGTGCATTTATGGCAAGAAACTCTCGGAATAATAATTAAAATATAATAATTAAATTATGACAAAATAGATTGCTTTCAAAACAGGATGTGAATGCTTGGTTTATAAGTCTTACTAAATTCTTTTATAAATAAAAAATAAAATAAACCTGAACCCCTATAGGTTCAGTACTGAGTCGTGGTTTCTTGGCCGCATCATTCTACTGTTTTTAAGCCGATGGTTATACAATGAGGTGATTTGCCCCAGCATCTACGTTAAATAGTACATAAATAATACTTAAAATTAGTAATTAATATAAATAATAATTTACAAAAGAAATTAATCAATACGAACTAATAATTACTTTCATCAATACAGGTGGGAAGTATTTTTTGTCTTTCGAGTATATTACAATAAATATCTAATTAAAATAAAGTATAATATGCGTGGATAAAGAACAATCTATGGAGGACGAGGAGTACCTTTGAGGAGAGCGAGTAGACAAGATGCCATGACGAACGGCAGGGACAGACTGGGGAAGCCCTCCGGGTAGGGGTAGTAATCCAGTTTCACCCCTGCCACATCGCTCTTCGCCGTCCTCTGCACTTCTTCAATAGCCATCACGACGATCATCGGGGTACTTGAAGGCTTCTGGGTGCGGTAAACGGGAATGGGCACTAAATACAAACTGCTTTCAATACTCTTATCCGTTAACTCTACATTCTTATCAGGGGTGCAGCGTAATGGATATTTTACTTTATATCCTATACTTAAGGGAAATCTATAAGTAGTAAATGATAACTTCAACTGACGAGTATCTATATGATCAAAATGGCGTGTCTTAGTGAACATTTTACGTTTTATACAAATCGACAGCGGATGTCAATACTACTTCCATGAACGCGATCATCGTCAAATGAAACGGCTGGAATTTATTCCGCAGCAGGAAAAATTATACTGCTTACATTGAGTCCACCACCAAATCCATTGACAACTTTTATATCTAGTCAGATGTATTTATTATGAATATATTTTGTATGAAATCATTATACTGATACTGGAAGCATGTCTCTTTCATCCAACATTTCTAAATACTCTTAAAGGTAAAAGTATTACTAATAATCGTTAAAAGCAAATATTGGTACTTGAAATATTTATTTAAATTTATAGTTCATTTGCCTATAAATTACAATGGCCGTAAAATGCAAGCTTAGTTAGATTTTTTTTTTGTGAAAAGAAAGCGATCACTAAAAAACTCTTCTAGGTAATTTAGTTTCAATTGCACCATCGTAATTTAGACAACATTTTCTCTAAGAAATAACGTCTGGCCTAACTGAATCCATTGTAAGAGGATCTTTCGGGCCGACCATTAGCGAAAAGTTTTATTCTATTTTATTGTAAATCAGACTGTACTTGTGAATGTTTTTCTCAGTCTCCTCCTGAGATACAGATGCCCCACTTTTAGGAGAACTTCTACTTTTATTAGAATTTAATTCTGTATAAATCTGGTCAAAGTTTCTTTTGGGATTGGTCTAGAATTGGCTCCTGAGTTGCCAAATAGTGTAGTGGAGGAAAACATCCTTAAATATTTAAAAGAAGAAAATAATTTTACCATAGTACCTACTAGCAAAATAAATATCTATGCATTAAATTTATTAAATAAAGGACAAATCATAGCTTCCATTTAAATAAAGAAATAATCCTTGTATTGCACTTTAAACAAAGCTAAGTGCCATTTCATATGATAATATGGACTGCGTAAAGTGCAGATGAGAGCTATTGTGATCTTTAGCAATGATCTGATGCCAGCGTCAACCATAGAAACCAGCTAGCATAACTAATGGCCCTCGGAATAGGTGGTTATAAATAAACCCCAGAAAAGTGTGCTGTTGAACAACGCATGGATATCGGAGAAGCTTTCTTAATATTCAATGTGATTATATAAAAACTGTCCTGAAGTGGTTGGAATCGATCCCTCCCACTCTTCAGGAAAACACTTTTTTGAAAGAGTTGAAATAGAAAAATTAATGTTAAAAATAACAGTAAAAAAAAAAAAACTCCATGGAAAACTTCTCCTAAGAGTGTAATTTCAACTTTTAGAAAATAAAAAAAAAAATTATTTTTCAATACACACAAATATAACTAAATGATTCAAAATTGAATTCCTAGATGAAGAAGGAGTTTGGATACATGGATTTTCACAATTAGCGTGAAAACTATACATTTTTTGATAGTTATACCCATTAAGGACGTGCATCTTCTGATAACTTTCACTAATGCCTGGATCAGAAAAACGTTGACGAGTTAGTCGTTTACTGTTATTCCAGAGACTTAAGGCTTTGTTTGGGAATCTTCCAATACCCAAACAATTATTTTTTATTTTAAATTCTCCTCTCTTTAATTTGGAATATTATCCTTATATTATCGTCAACAACCATAACTTTTTAATATATTTTAATAATCCAAAACTTTTAAATATAGAATATGATAATAAAAGTAGACGATTTATTTGAATCTATATATATTACTAAATTTGTGGTAAATTTTAAGATAGATGTAAAAGGTAATATAATGTAATTAAATAATTACAACAAAGTGTAAACACAATAGTGATTAGCAATCGTCTATTTCAATACCAGAAAAAACAGTCCCCAGTTCTGTTGTTCATTTTCACAATACAATGATAAGCAATGTGAACGGACGCAGTGGTATGCTTAGATAGTTAATTTAATGGATATGCAAATAGTTTGGGATATTATATTTATATATTATATTATAATATATTATATATATTATAATTGTTGCATTAATTATAGAGAAATCAATTCAGAACTTATTGTTTACAGGTCACTTAAAATAATTAATTTATATTAGAAATAGTAATGACAATAATCCAGGTTTGGATCAGATTATGAATACGTAAGAATACGTACATTTAATTATTTGGCTATTTCTCAATTATTTGACCAATGGCGAGGTTACAAGATTGATTTTAAAGTTAGGTTTTTGTATATTATGTTTTTAGACTTGAATATGGACTAGTTCTGTCAGAAACGTTGTTGATTTAATTTATAAAGAAGAAAAAGAAGATTGAAAGGTTATAAATTTTCCTGAGATTTGTCATCAAAATAACATCTATATATCTATATATATATCTTATTCTATAGATTCATCCATCATAAAACTAACCATGCAGTCTCGTAGTTACAGATTTTCAAAAGATATCGTGGCAACTTTCTTATCAAACTTTGAAAAGGTTATAGATAAGAGTTGAGGATTATTATAATGAGAAAGGTTTTAATGAAGTTATAAACATTTGAAAAGTAGGCTAATTATGGATGATTAATAATTAAATGGAGAATTAATTAATTAATGGAGATAGTTAGTATTCAAATTGTATTACGGTTCAATACTTTAGCTGTTTGAAATTATATTGTTTTCATATATTAATCTAAGATGAAGGATATCGTTTTGTTTTGATCGTTAAGAAAAAAAAAAAGGAGACAAATATCCACGGCTTAAAACCATAGTGACATAATATTTAATTATAAATTTTAATATGCATAATGGTAATAGTTCTCTTTTTTACTAAAAATGCATTATATAAATCAATTTCATGGGAAATATAAGAAATATTTCAAGCATGATTGCGAAAAAGGAAGCAATATTCTCTGACAAGAATAATATCGTAGGCCCAAGTTGACGCGACGTTGACACTACAACAACCTGCTCTTGCTCTGAGTTAGATGAATAAAATATCAACCATCCAAAGCAACAAAATATTCAACAGATAATCACAGAAAACTAATTAATTATAAAATAAAATAAGTGATAACTTACATTTCATTAATTGTAAGACGATAAAATATATGACTTTACAATTTCCTTTTCAACACACAACGTATAAAAAAAAAAAAAAATTATAAAAAAAAATAGAATTATTCATATCTCTTCTCCCAAATCTGATTCAAACCTAACAGGAAATTATGTTATGTTTAGAAACTAAATTATCTTTTTATTGGATTAATTAATATCCGATAACATTTGCGCATAGCCGACGTATTTTGAGTATTTCGATTGCATTGCATAACCGGGGCGCTGACATGGGAAAAACAGTTAGCCACTAAAAAGGATTTTACAAGAGAGGCAAAAAAAAAATATATATATATATATATATATATATATATATATATATATATATATATATATATATATATTATTTATATTTAAATTTATTGTATTTATAAAAATACATTCATTCACAAAAAATGAATAAAATAAGATTTAATATTTTTAAAACAAAGGAAAAAATCGTGAATATTATAACTAACATTCTGCTGATTGACTTCTACACTATTGGCCTGATTAATTTCAGTCATTTTCATGAATAAACAAAAATCTCTATTTTTTTTATTTACTGTCTTTCCTATAGCAGAGCCTCAATTGTCCAACAGAACTTCTGGTTTTACAACGATAACATACTTCAAAATGTGGTAATCGATAAAACTTTAACAGCAATCTACAGTAATTTTTTTCCTCTATATTTCAGTTATCCTTTGGGTAAAATGAGCTATGAGGTCTGATTAAAGACTCTTCGACCTCTCTGAGAACATTTTTGGATTTGATTAAACACTCATCGTATTATTCACACCTTTACCCGATATATTTTTATTTTTCTGAAACATTGCGAATTTCGTACTTACCCACAAGTGTGAAGTACGCCATCGATATAGAGTTTACATTTATATCGTGTGAATGTAATAAAAACTAAGGCATTTATCCTTATTTCGATTTCTGGTAATTAAATACACATGGACAGCTCTCGGTTGGTTTGACAAGGTCATAACTCCTACAACCTTATTTTTAAGAATAGCAAGTTTGAAAATTTGAAGTGCTAAAACTTTTTTCGTTATCAATATAATTTATCAATTTTCTCCTTATTAATTTAAATGTTTTTTATTAACTTTTGAAGTTGGTTTAATAAAAAAAGTCATACCTCTGATTTATAAAAAAAATATCGAAATGCATTTAGAACATTATCACAGACAAAATTAGTGAAAATGGAAATGATACATGAGCAAACAAATAGCAGTACAACTTTTCTACTCAAAGGAAATATATTAATTATTTTTAAAGATAAAAAAAACTGCTGAAGTAATGAAAATTAACATTTTTTTTTAATTTATCATACTTTATTCTAGTGTATCTTTTTTAAGTACAAGAGCATTTTAGCTGTCATTCTGGAATTTCAGCATAGCAGAGTAATACTCTCGATCTGAAAAAAAAATATTGAATTCTATTGGATAGTCATTGCGACGCTTGTGAAAATTTAAAATTTTGATTTTCCCAAAAAACATCCTTGATCTATGGTACTTGTTAATTGTTTTACCAATAGAAGGAGTTAGAACTGAAAACTGCTTTATTAAAATCCTTTAAAAATTATTAAAATTCCATCATGAAACGCTCGTAATTTGAGAATCATCTATATAGATCACCAGTGCGGGACACAGCCTTGTCAGACTGCAAACTAGTAAAGAAAGTTCTTCAGCTAAAACTTTATCAGATTAGTAAAACGGCTGTTTCTCTATAAATCTCAGATAGAGTGTATTTTCTCTTGTGTGTAGTACGAAGTAGAGTTAGAAGCACCAATAATCTCATTTTAGCCAAAAATGTCAGTTTCAACCTTGTAGAAACAAGAAAGGGAACTATCATGACAGCATTCGAAATTAGTTTTGATCTGTACTCATACAAACTTATAAACAATGCAAATTGTGTTGAAATACAATGCAAACGAAAGATAGGACTAATTATTGACGATGTACAACACGGTTTGGCGTACTAGAATTGTAACTTAAGGTATACGAATAAAATTAACTAAAAGAGCACACGAGTATTGATTAAATGAGGCCGCAAATATAATTCGAATCCTATAAATTTGAGGTATAAAAAGGTTTATTAAATTAATGCAATTGCACATTGGCTCAGTAAAAGTAATAAAACCGTCACAAACATTCTGCTTGCCAAGCATTTCCTATAAAAATATTTACGATCTGCAATCTGTACTATCTCCTCCCCTAAAGCCTTGGATGAACAAGCAATAAAAGATATTTATATATATCCTCCGGCTTTTTCCAACAGGGTTTAATACAGTAATAATATGCTTCTGGCATTTCATAAACAGTAAAGAATAAAGGTACTATAACGTCTTATAGCGGTAATAAATTCCTGATTACTGAAGGGTCCAAAAGGGAAGAGAGCTTTCGGGCTGTAGCCTCCCAAAAACAAAACATAATTTTAATTAATAAGTACCTCGCTTAAAATTATATCAATTTTTAACAGAACAAAGAATAAAGAAATACAATTGAGGGAGTAGCGTCTATCTAAAAGAAGGTTAAAAACCTACTTTAGCTACTAAATGCAAGCATGTGCCAAGAAACAATATAAGCAGTATCTACCTAAAAAGATGTCCCTGTAATTGCTGTTATTGAAAAAAAAAAACGGAAAAAAAAATCTTGAAACTGAATTACTAATCATTTGACATCCGCGTGATGGTTAAGAAGGATCAGTCAAAATAGGTATTGATAAATTGTTTGCCACGTCTATAATTTTGTTTTTATTGAAAACTAGTATCGAATGTTATATATTCATCTTCAGTTATAAAAACCCAAATAAATTCAAAAATCAGCAATTCAAAATACATTTTGCTGTTATTGTACACATTAAATTAAATGAAATATAAATTAGTATTATAAAACATTTATAAATTATAAATTTAATTAAGACAAGAAATCAAATGCATGTTGGCACTCACCAAGGTTTAAGTGGATTATATCAAACAGAAACCGTTTGTATTGGTTTGTTCTCGCACTGAACTAGCAATGGAAGAAAGGTGGGGTGTTTATAGATAAACGGTTTAGAAGTCGGGATTTTTCCAGTTCTTCCGGTGAGTAATTGTTTTTTCTGTTATTAATGGGAATAAATTTAAAATTTGACTATTGGAGATATTTATTTGGTCATTTAAGCAAAAATTTCCATTGGATTTGAAGGATTTTATTATATTTTTTTAAAAATTAATTCTTATATTTTATATATTTTAATTATTATAGTTAATTTAATAAAATCCTTCAAATCCAATCCAGATTTTTGCTGAAATGACCAAATAAATATCTGCAATAGTCAAATTTTAAATGTATTCCCTTCAATAACAGAAAAAAACAATTACTCACCGGAATTACTGGAAAAACCACGACCCCTCAATCGTTTACCTATAAACACCCCACCTTTCTTCCATTGCTAGTTAAGTGCGAGAAAAAACCAATACAAACATTTTCTGTCTTATATAATTTACTTAAACCTTAGTAAGCGCCAACATGTATTTGATTTCTTGTCTTAATTAAATTCAATATTCATAAATGTTTTGTAATACTAATTTATATTACATTTAATTTAATATATATAATAACCCCCAACTGTTTGAATTGTTGATTTTTGAATTTTCGTGTGTTTCTAGAACTGAAGATGAATTTATATCATTTATATCGAAACTAGTTTTCAAATAAATACCAAATTATAGAAGGGGCAAATAATTTATCAATCCTTAATTGAATTACTAATGATTCAAGTTCAGTGCTTCAAATGATCGAAAAAAAGCAGTTTTGATCAGTGACCTTCAAAATTATCTCAGAAGGGGCTCCCCTGTTGCTATGAGGCATCCCTATCCCCTGACCCTTAGAGTAAGACCCCCCTCCAAAATTAAATCCTGGATCCGCTGCTGCTCCTCATCATAATTAGTGCACCACTTCATAATTTCCTCCTCAAATTCCATTTTACAAATATCGGAGCGTATTTTCTTTTTAAATATATGGTGTAATTAATAATCAAATATTAAAAGCAGAATTTAAACACCCAAAAGAGAAAAAAATGAACTTTAATTTTTAATAATAGATCAATTTACATAAGTATTAAACTACTAACTAATCATTAGGCGCCTTTCATATTAAAAAAAAAATTAAAGAAAATCTCAAATTGACAAGAAAACTGTTAACCATATCCTTCACCTCAACTCAAAAAATTATTTTATATAATTTCAACAAATTTCTTATATTATTGTTTTCTGATTTTGCTCTGCATAGATTTCAAAGTTCTCATATACCAATCGATTTGTTTTTTGTGTAAAATAAAAAAATATTGCCGATAGTATTATATGATTTAAATTGTACAAAAACTAAAAGACGCTTCCAAAAAAGTACTTTTAAACCCTTTAATAACAATTTTAATGGAAATTAAAAAAATGTTTGACCCGATTATGCGGAAGAATTTGTTTTTCCTGTCGATGTCTGCCGTTTACCAAAGCATTTATAACTCCTCAGGATATTATCCAAATTCAACGTTACCACAACCGTTGGGAAGCTGAATTCCTGATCTTGAACCTATAGCAATAACTTTTAAATTTTATACCTTCATAAGAGAGAAAAAGTAGTGTAAAATAAAAAAACTCCTCAAACGTTCCTCAAAAACTCCTCGGTTCTAATTTGTTTACGGAGGTTTAGATTATAGAGCCCTAAACCATTTCCAAGTTTTGTGTCAATCGGTGGACTCGTGTAGAATTTATCATAAATTTTTGTGTAAATATATCTATTTTAATTATGAATTTAATAATTTATAATCGTGACGAATAATAATAATTGTAGTTATTGAACTTATTTCTTTAGAAAATTAAATTATTTATTTAAAATATTCTATTGCGATAGTTAATAGGTTATTTTATGGTTTTTTAATTATGAATGTATTTATTAAACTTATAATTATACAATTAAATAATTATTATTATTATTAATTTGTGTAAAAATAAGTTAATGAAATTAATTATTAAAAATATTTGTTTTTTAATGTTATTCATAATTTATGTTTTTTATAATAAGAGCATTAATAACAACTCTAGAAATTAAATCTTCGTAAGAACACTTTTTTTTTAAATATGAATGCGGTTTAAATTATGAAGGGCATTATAATAACCAACATTTTTAATTTTTTTTTCCAAAAAAAATTTTTTTTTCGAAAATTTTTTTTCTTTCTACTGTTAAGTCGTACATGTCTAACGGAAGAGTGACAATAAACAAATTTTATAGATATAAAAGATATACGTGGAATGATAGGCATGAGGAAAGTATAGTACCAAGCAGCACCCCTTCTCGATCTTGAATTAGTCCTTTAATTTAGGAAAGGAGATCTCTCATCCAGCTCCTTTTTAGCTTTCTCCATAATAATTAATTTCATTAACTTATTTTTTCACAAATAATAATAATTATTATTATTTAATTGCATAAAAAAAAAAATTCTTGCCAATTTTAGACTTTCTCTAATTTTTTTTTTTAGTTTCTGTTAATATTATTTTTGGAAAAATGTTAATATTAAAAACATTACTTCTCGAAAAACATTGAGGTACTTTATCTCAGGAAATAACAGAGCTGCGGTTGTTCAAATTTTGCCAAATTTAGTCTACTTTAAAAAAGGTAGGAACTCTTTTGTAGCTACTTTTGGAATTATAAGCTAAAATAAGAAAGTAGGAAAAATTTCGCTGTTTTTTTTTTTTGTAAAAATCTCAAACATTATATATTATAAGCAATTATAATATTATATATTATATAAATATTATAAGCAGAAAATATTATATAATTTCAGATTCGGCACCCCAATAAACATAAGAAACGAAATATAACATACAAATGGATTTTTTACAACCTAACGTATCAATTGGCTGGGCTAATAAGACGCTTTGTTCAAAACGGTTTGGTTCAAATTATTTAGTTTAAAACTGAACAATAATAAATTGTACAATTGTACCTTAATGTGAAATTATTTTATCACAGTTTTAATACAATGTATATAAAATTTATTGTATTACACCTGTATATAAGAATATCGAAGCATAAAGATATTGAACCTTACAGTTATACTAAAATAAAATACAAAAATGACTCCTTGTTGCGTTGGTTTGAATATAATGAGGGTTTCAAGTGGGTTTAAGTCTGAAATAACTTAGAAACCCTACCTCACTTGGTCACCATTTGAGATGAAATGGAGTAGGGTTTCTACTGGAATTACCGTCCAGAAAAACTAATCGATTTCGTCAACGTCTAGGGGACGTATTGGGCTAGGTTTTCTATATACGCACCCCGTATATATTTATATATACACACACATACACACACAGACATATATATATATATATATATATATATATATATATATATATATATATATATATATATATATACATATATATATACATATATACATATATACATATGTATACATACAAATAAAAACTAGTGTTTACTATATAAATAAAATAGTGTTTTTTTGCGGATAATGTTGGTTCTAACACACATAGGAACACCACAAGTAAAGCAAATCGCATAGATTAAGTACCTTACCGATAATTTTTTAAACCTTAAAAAAATTTGAAGGCGAGACCATTGGCGAAATTTTCAGTAAAAAAGTTTTTAAGTTTAGATTCGTCCGAAAATTTTAATATAGAGGTTTTTCAGAATGCTAAATCCAAATTTAATGCCTTTTTACAAACAATATGTTAATATATTTCACTCCTTAGAGGAATAGAGTTTTCATTACAGGTAATTAAATATAACCTTGAAATCGTTGTAAAATTTAATTATTTCATTTAAAAAATTGGATAACTATAAAATTTACTATTTCTGGATCACAAATATAAATATTGCTTATATCACTGTAAACCCGGCCTTAAATTTTCAAATTATATTTCAATTTACTATGACATCCTGAGTAAACCCGTTTACATGTAAGAATAGACCCATCCATTCTGATGAGTTTTTGGTTGTTCTATAATTTGTGATAAATAAATAGTACCTAAATATTGGAGTGATAATTTTTTTTTTTATGAAATAATTAAACATAGAACAACCAAAAACTAATCAGAATTATCCATAAATCAGGAACCCTTTGAACGATCCAAACCTAATTTAGGCCGTCGAGAAAGGTTCTTAATCTACGCGATTCGCTTTAATTGTGGTGTTCCTACATATGATAGAACCAACATTATCCACAAAAAAACACAATTTAGTTTTTATTTTGTAATCATATTTTTTATGCGGACTTTCTGGATAATGCAATAGATATTTATATGCATGAAAAGAAGAAACTTCTTTCTTACCAATATGTCCAAGAAAATCGAAATATGTTAAACTGAAGACAAGATATAGTGCTTATAATCGAAAGGTAATTCCGCAGCTTACAAATTTTGAACCGCCTCGATACTGAATATTTTTTTTTTCGATCATATTTTTAACATAGAGATTTTTTGGTGCGCTGAATCAAGATCTGCCATAATTTTAGATGTAATAGAATCTCTAAGACTAGTTTACCCGATAATCTAAATATTTTTTTCAATTTATTTGACCAATAAGCAATTATTTTTTAATGTTTTAATTTATACTTCAATGCACAGTGAAAAACGAATCTTTTAAAAAAAAAGTGGTAAAAAAAACACATCGATATCATTTTTCAAACTTGAGATAAAAAATAAAGCACTTTCAGCGTGTTTTTTTTTCGGGCCCATTGGAACGAACGCCAGGACATGTGCCCAATATTTTTGGTTGTAGTATCACTACAAAAAATTTGGTTGAAACCCATTGACTGTGCCCTCTCCTTGTAAATTTTGGAGAATTATAGATTGCTAAAAGAACACGTATTCCATTTTCAAAGAATACGTTTTTAGAGCAATTTTTTAAAAATTTAGCTAATTGGCAGAATTCGGAGTTTCTCGAAAAATTTTATAATTTGAAGTATACCTCAAATACTACTAAATTTTTATCATTATTGCAGTAATGAATACTTTAAAACTATTTTGTTTCTCACTAATATTAAATCAATTTTTTTGTTATCCCCTCCGTTTAAATTTTGTTTCGAAATACATTATATTAATAAGAATAATAATAATTAACAATTAACACTGTAATGAATACTGTGCGTCTGGCCTCGCATTTGATGTATGGTTATCCTGTACGTGAATGCTCATTGTCCACCAAAAAAAATTCATTTTTGAAAATTTCGTTTAAAAAAATTTCATTTCATTCATACAAGATTTATAAAACTTAAACGACGTAGGACACATAGGGAGTGAGATATTAACAAAATATTGATTTTTATGTAAAATTTTGCTTAAAACTTAAAATCAAACTGTCGACTTGAAAGCCTCGGGTATGGAGTAGCTGATGGTCGTTTCTGATTTAGGGCGGTAAGAACTTTCTATCTAAAGGGTTGCCAGCTTTACAGCTTCCGGTTAAATGAATACGTTACTCTATTATTAGACAATTGAAAACTGAAAACGATTGTCGGAGAAAACAAAACCGCTTAAAATTAACTACCTCCTTTTTTAGAATGGGAAAATGAAATATAAGTAAAAACACAAAAAAAAAACAATTAAATATCTATTTTGATCTGGCTTAAATTACATCGCTAGTTTCTCAGTAATTATTAATAGTTTAGTTAAGTAAGAAGCATTTACCGATCTGTCGACAGCTGGGCCAGGTTGAATTCTCATTAATGTTTTTGCGAAGACTATTTAGCTCTAATCTCGAAAACTAAAAAAAATATACATATATAATCAAGCATTGATAATAAATAGAGTACCTATCAGCAAAATTGAAGTTTATTCTGAATTTATATTTTTAAAAAGGGGAGTATTAAAAAAATATATCTACTTTAGTTTAGATTGATGTTTTTTTTCTATTTGACAGTAAATGTTAAATAAATAAAAGGTTAAAGCTGCTCTTTGTCTTTTTTTCAATAATATTACATAATGATTTGAATTTATCATATATATTTATATCATCGATTAGGATAAATAATAATAAATAGATTTTACAGGTATGGAATTTAAGATATGATGATGTCGAATATATGATATGCATAGTGTACTAATCATAAATTTAATATATCGGTTATTAGTTTGTTAATCATTTAATTTATGATATAGCTCTTAGTAACAGTTTAAGAGCAAATAGCTATTAATATAAATAAAAATTAGATGTAATTCCTAATGAATATTTATTATAATGAAAATTCATCACTATAGCAAAATTTATGATAAAACATAAAATATAGATTTGTGTTTGTATATTTATGTATATATAATATATATATATATATATATATATATATATATATATATATATATATATATATATATATATATTCAAATAAATAAAAATATTATATTGATTAAAAATATTCAAATAAATGTAAAATTATGAATAGAAAAATATTCAAATTACAAATAGTACACATTTATAAATTGTTTCCAGCAAATAGAAAAATGTTAGTCCATTTGTATATTGGAGTTCCTAATGCGCGCCTTTCGTGTTTATTTGAGCCACAAGCGGATTGTGGAAGATGAGTGTTGGGCGGAAAAACACCATAATACAGTTCGACCACTTTAGTAAATAAAAGCTATAATTTTCACGATGTTGTATCCAATACTTAAAAGAAAACGACAGATTTACATAGGTAATGGCAAAGTTAACTAATTACCGGTACTTACTTAATAAGCAAAAGAATGGGAGAGGACTGACTGAATAAGCCATTAAGTCTCTTTTGGGTTTTTCCTTGTTAAAAAAGTAACTTTCTTCTCTTGTTTATTCTGGGAATATTCATGAGACTCTCAAAAGTTCGCAGACTTCCTGCTGATTTAACCAAACTTCCATTTGTTGTCGATTTGCTAGCTAATGTAAAAAAAAAAATAAATAAAGTAGACGACGGCAAAAAAAAAAAAAATTAACTCATAATTGTGGAAGCCTTCATTCCAATGCTTTAAGTAAGAATAAATAAAAGTAACAAATGGAGGTTGTTTCTATGTTATTTTTAAGCAAAATTCAATATGATGGATAGAAACTCAATATGTCCACAATGATGGAGCTATTCATATATTTTTTTGTGTAATGGTGACACTGTTTATTTTTTATTTATTTTCATCACTTCCGAAAAATGAAAAATCAACAAATATACAAAATAACAAATCAGTTATTTTAAAAAAAGGATTTTTTTTTTTTTTTACGTTAGACGTAAGAAAAGAAAAAAAATGAAAGACTTAAGGCAAAAGAAAGAAGAAAACCTAATATGGTCATTCCGCCGAGAAACCTACGTCTCAAAAAACATGATTTTAGAGGACGAACGGAAAAACTGATTTATTAGCATTTTTTTTTATAAAATATAATTTTATGAACTAATTATAGTAAGCATTCTAACATGAAAGGTAAATAAATATCAGTGAAACCATTCATGTGAAGACTACCTTGAAAGTTCACATGGCTTATTTCTACAGTAGCAATATGAGGATTATTTTTGTACAATTTAGATTTTTTAACACATAAGTACTTTTCAACAGGACATAGAAGATAAAATATTATTTTCCATTACATCAAAATCGCCACACCCTCTCTCTCGTCACAGAGTGTGAGAGAGAGATGGTGACATCGGTAGTCTTGGCAAGCACTCTCTAGTGCAATTATTTAAAAAAAAAAATTAATAGAGGACAAACAGACGAAATAATGTATTATGGAAAAAACGGACCTTAGAGAAGCACTATTAATTATTTTATATTAGAAAAAATAGTATAGTTAAGAAGAAAGGAAAATCCAGAAGATGGAAGAGAATTTCGAAACATTGACAGTGTGTGAGTAAAGAAGGATATTAATGTAGAAAATTAATAAAGATAATTTAAGGAAAGTGTGTTTGTTCAAAAAAATAACAAAACTATTTAATTTAGTAATGAAAACTTCCGTATAGTAGTAGGAATTTTAGAATATAAGCTAAAATTATTGTTCAAATACTTGCTGAAAGTCCTCCTTGTTATAACAATATGCTCAATATGTAATAACAATAAAAAATAAAATCAATATGTCATAACAATAATACAAAATCATGTTTCGCAATCGTACGGCTTATTGTGAAGCCATACAACAACTCTGCCCTACATTTCTTTGCACTAAAGTATGCTAAAACAATAGCTTTAACAGCCAAATTTTCAAGTTATTATCTTGAAAAATATAAATGTTAAATTAAACTTAGTAAAACGATAAACGGCTATGTCATTGTTATTTGTACAGTAGATAGAACATTATCTGTCATTTTTCTATAAACAAATATTTAGTTTTTTTTTAAATATATGTCTGTCTAACCGTTAAGAAACGGTTAATCGTTAAGAAACTAGAAACTGAGGCTCTTTAGGAACTAAATTCTGATTCTTAATTAAACAGAATTTTCATCCGATCTAATGTTGGTAAATGCTAATTTATTATTGAAAAGAAGGGGTAAAATAAAATAAACAAGAAATACGAAATAAACAACAAGTGTTTACCAAGCCATGTAGAAACAATCTTCTTGTAGAAATAATGGTTCGAAAAAATATAGAATCATAAACGAAAAAAAAAATCATCAATACGATTTTAGAACTACATGTTGAGAACAGAAAAAAAAAACACATGTATTAATTACACGTGTTAATTACATTCATAACTAAAAACATTTTTAATTACAATGTTTTCTTGCAACTAGTTCATAGACAAACAATGAATAAATATCTGAGAAACTATTTATTTTTCTTTATTAAACTAAATTTCCCTGAAAACATGATTTTTTTTTTTAAATAAATGCTACATACGTATTTTTTGTTAAAATGTTCTCAAAAGTACAAACAAACGATCTTTTTTTTGTTGATCCCATAAGGATATTTAATAGTAAAATAATTGTTAAGAGTCTAAACTTAATTCTTTTATTTTTCTAAAAATGTAATCTTTATTAATATGATTAATTAGAACACCATTCAATTATTTTTATGTACATTAGGCTAATAAAGCTATGGCCACAATACATTACGGCTATCTAAACCAATAAATTCTCAGGTATTTATTTTATTTTTACACACCTTATCATGGCACACAGCGTCAATGTCGAGACCTCTCTTATCATTGGATTAGAATGGAAACATACTGATAGAAATATTAAGCTCATTTATGCTGTCCATGAAAATTATAATTTAAATGATTAATCGCAAGATTTCATAATAAAGCAAGCAAGACGAAATCACAAACAAATATAAAATAATACAATAAATATAATTCCAGAATTGCATTGGACTTAAAAATAAGTAGAAATAGCCGATTCACTTATGACACACAAACAATCAAGAATAGATAGAAAAACTGCATGCCTTCTTAAAGATATTTAATTATTTTTCTACTAATGGTAAAAATCTACTATGGCACAATATAACTATTATATATTACTATTACATTAGAATTTCATACAACTATTTTAGGTGGAGAAGAATTGATGATTACGACAAACGGCAACATGCATAAAATAAATAAAAATCAAACAGTGATGAACGAGGAAAATAATCGAGTAAGAATCTGGTTTATGTTCGATAGAGAAAGGACAAAAATGAAGGACTGGAATAATTAAATGAATTATTTACCCAAGGAGGGGATAACTATAGGACAAGATAAATATAGGCTTCAGTGGAAAATTGAATTATAGATAACCAATCAAGGAATATTCTAAACTGAATTGTCAAGTTATGTCAACTCCATTACTCCTGTTTTATCACAATCATTTGATAAAGGCACCATTTCGCGAGAAATATTTACTGTAGTTCGAGCTAATGTATAATTCATGGCTATTGATAAATTTAATTGATAATAATCAGTAAATAATGTAAACGTAAAAACATTTCAATGTTAATAAAACAACAATAGCAGAAAACGATAAAAATTAATTTTAAAAAATTTACTTTCATCTAACCATAACAAAGGTACTTAATTAAATTAATACCCACAATAGAAGTATTTAGAAAATCAATATGATATAAAAATTAAATTATTTTAATATTTAAATTTTATTTTTCACACATGTCATATATGCATATATGTATAAATACATATAAGTATATCATATAATAGATGATTTAAAATTAAGTTAATAATTCAAAATACATTAATATAATATTATATGTATATATATATATATATATATATATTTATATATATATATATATATATATATATATATATATATATATATATATATCCAAAGATAGAATTTGGTAATGTAGGTAAGTAAAATTCTGTAATTTTTCTAGTGGAATATTGAATAAACATAACGCATCTTTTACCACGTCCTACAACTTTGTTTAGAAAAGAAGTATGAAATGTGCATTATACCGTATTGTTATTTAATTATAATTCTATTTATCTAGATGTGATGACATAATCTGCCTACAACATCTAGTATAGACCATGTTTGGGCGCCAATTAACAAATGAGCATTTGTTGTCAGTGTTCGGAGTATCATATAACAAAATCGATGTTTGCAAGCATGCAAGAAAATACATTATTAGGTCAGAATGCAGAATTACCCTTCCAACTTATAAATCGCTTGAACTTTTTTGTGTAACCCAATACAGAAAAAAGAAGATGGTATTCGCAACTATATTTTTATTATTCTGCCTAAATACGGACTACCTTTAAAAACATTCTACTCAAACCATTTACCGACGCTTTATAAAATTATTTGAAACGCAAAATATTTTAATATTGTAGTCAATTGTAATAAGTTAGGTTTGATATCGGTATCATACAGTATGGTATTGTCTCAAAAGTTCCAATAACACCTGCAAAAATGGTTGACGGTGTTTTAAGATATTTAAATCTTAACCTTCTTGATTTCATGAGAAGGTGCAGAGTACCTTCTGTTGATAATTTATGGATGATAGCAGTCCCATCAAGTTAAGTAAATATCATCTTTTTTAAAAATATAAGAACTTTTAATCGCAACGAAAACTTACACTCTTTTCTTATATTTGCAGTGAATAAGCTCAATGAAATTCTATTTTCAGAAATCTTCCGAATGCGTAAGATATTGGAACCGGATGCCTAATAAAATGCATGGGCGGATTTATCAATAAATTGAAGAAGCCCGGCTGTAATGGGAAGCAATAGAATACCAATGGAGACAATACATTGCCAGCCGCGAGGGAAACAAGAGAACACAGAATGCGCAGCCTTAGCCAACGGAATACAAAGATGTCTAACTCCTTTATTGTGTAACTTAGTCTTGGTTCAGAGCGATCGCAAGGTTCCCAACTTCTGTCCATCAGGAAAAACTACTAGTGCCACGTGTTCTACTCGGCTATTTTCTATTTCAAATTTGTTTTCCAATGCTGTACTCAATTCAACAACAAGAAAAACCGCAAAAGTCAGCCTTGGTCTTTCGAAATTCGTAAATATGATAGATTGTTTTAAATTATATTTTTATCAAGAAAAAAGCAGTTTATTTTCATTATATTAAATTCAGTATTTACAAAGGAGCCATTATGTAATTCCTTATTATTTTATTTTATAACTAGTTTAATCCATACATTACCCTCACTTGCAAAATAAATTACCTTAATTTACATAAATAGTAATCTAATTCAATAAAAAATGCGATTAAATCACGACAAATCCCAACATATCGCACTTCTGCTAGAAGAGTTTTACATCTCTAAATAGTCAACTTTTCAGGAAGAGCAAAAAAGGCTATCGAAATTTTATTTGTTGTTTTACTATTCTTACGCATATTATGTATATGCGTAAAAAGTTATTGTTCGAGTCCCTTCGGAAGTCAAAACTATATACTAATTCAATTGTTTTCAATTTTTCTTTATTATTATCAATAATTGACCTTTGTAATCGACCAAGAAATTTTTTTTTGTAACTCCCCTCAAAATTTGAGGTTCTACGTTTCAAGATACATAGAATGCAAATATCGAATAGTAAAAAAACCGTCTGTCCGCCGTCCGCGGCTTTGCCCCGAGACTACTGGACCGATTTTCTTTAGATTCGGCACCTAAGTCATAGGTCAACCCAGGATGATCCTCGGAACTTGACATTACCATCCGTCTCTTTGTCTCAAAATGGCGGCCAATTAGAGATTTAAAAAGTCCATAATCCGGCCTTTTTATAAAGAGAGAGGGGAAATGTAAGGTGTTTTGTAATCAGTATAACATTAAAAAAAAATAATAAATCCAAATATCCCTCCGCAGCTTTTCTTTATATTTGTTTTTTTACGATTTGCCGAAAGGTGATAAAATTTCTTACAAAAGCGAAAAAAGATCATTTAAATCGGACCAGTATTAGCTGAGATATAGCGTAATGAACTTCGTAGACTAATTCTCCGGCGCCTCAGGTCATCGTGGCCCTAGGCCTCCTGACTTATCAATCGGATTCCTGGCCTCCTCGCATCTCTCTACTTCATCCTTCCTGGGATTATTTCTGCACTCCCTTTCTTCCTTTAGTTTCTTTTTCTTTTCCCACTGAAGTTCACATCCAATATTTTCCTCTGTACCATTTTACCTTTCTGTTACATCTCCTAACCATCTCAGCCTACTTGCATTGACACAGTTTCTTCTTAACACTCTCAGTTCGGCACTCTCTCGGCGATCATCTTTTGACAAGCTTCAGATTTCTGCTCCTTTGGTGCTTATTGCTTAATTTCTTTGCTGAACTCGGTAGATATCTTTTATAAAGTATTCTGCATATGTTTCTTTCCCAAAACACTCCAAATTCTCATTTGAAAGATAATTTAATTATCTAAACTGTAAACCAAAGCAATATGGAAAGTCCTGTAAATAGACAGATCAGATGTTTTTGAAATATTACTATTTCTAAATAATGAATCATGTTGTAATAATTTGTAACGTTTTTAAAGCATTAATTTTTATTACAAGATATTACCTCTAGTAACCTCATTTTGACAACATGGACTGGTAAGTCTGAAGGAAGACTATCTTAATTCTAATGTGTAATCAATCTAAACTTTTCAGTATAAGAATACAATACCCGGATTACGTTGAGCAAGTCTGAAAACGAAATACAAAGCAAGAATTAGGCAAGAAATAGAATTTTTGTTGAAATATAACATTTATTTAAAAAAAAAAAGTTATACAAATATTTTAATTTAAATAAAGTATTGCTACCAGATGCACCAATGATCACATCAGTGATTGGCTTTGATATTAATGTATAACTTTCAACACTGCTTCAAATCTGGTTCATATTTCATAGCCAATGAGTCATAAAACCGGAAGTATAGTTATAGAATGAGGCCCCAAGTAACGAGAGACATCGATTCTTGTTTTTAATTGGTTCCGAAGCCTTACGCGTTTGAATTAGCTTTCTGTTCTTGCCATGAATCCACCTGCTGCCTAAATACGTCCATTCCAGGTTCTGGCTGAAGTTTAAGAGAGCGTCATGCAGACGTAGACGTCTTCTAAGTGTCATAAATGTTATCCTTCTTGAACTCATCTTGTAAATATTTTGTTTGTATGATAAAATTCATATGGAATTTTTTATTTTATTTGGAGAACCAATATGTATAAAAGGAGAGTTATTTTCTTAATCTTTTATAAGTTGTACGTAATACGTAAAAAAGTTCAGCTGAAACGTTTTGATAAAATTCAGTAACTATTATCTTAAAATGATACGAAAGACTCCAATCGAACGACTGTTTTACAGTTCTTCCCAACTCCTTAACTCTTTCTCACAAATCTTCTAACCTGAAATTCAAACAAATCTAGAAAGATATAAATGCCAGATTGAACCCAATTAGATACAAAGTCCTTCATATAAACACGGTTCGACAAAGAAGACTTACTTTTTCAATCTTTTTATTCTAAAATATTAAAACATCACAAAAGCTCCTAAGTGCGTAAATATCAAAGCCATACCTGCCTACCGACCAACCAGCATGTACGGATTCTTTATTTCCGCTTTCGTCATAAAATACATAGACATACTTATAGTAGCGATGTTGAAAAAATATCTATATTACTATGTTTCTAAAGCAAGTGGGTGTTCCAGAAATCACATTTACTTAATTTACCTATCTAATTTATTCTCTATTTTCATCGGTTCCAGAAGGGAGCCGATCAATCAAACTATATTTTAACATAAAAGGCTACAGACCACAGACCCCTCTGCTCTGGTCACTATGTTGGGATGTTATAAATACCATTGGAGACCTTTTCCAAGGGTGTCGCGTTTACCAATTTACTTAATTAAACTATATGATAGCATGCAGGGTAAATAGAATAATAGAATTTGATAGAAGATCTTATTTTATTTATGTTACGTTATTAATTAAACTGTTGATTAATAATTCACAACCTGCATTACTCTCATTATAAAACCCTATTGACTTTAGCATATGTATTTGAGCATATGTAAAATATTACTCGGGTGCCACATAATATTCGACATTAATGTACACAATGAATGAAAGGAGTAGCACTTATCTTATTGTTGCCTTCGCCATCTCGGATGCCGGCTGCTTCGACACTCGGTGCTCGATGTCTACTTTTCTCGCTCCTGCAGCGATCTCCTATTCTGCCGCCAGACGCACGGACTTCGTCTAGGATGGACTCTCAGCTGGACCCTCTGCTTTTGTTCTTAAAACCGTACTCTTCTATCTTCTAGCTAGAACTCTCTTACTTCTGTCTCCTCTCCCTGTTATCTCTTCTTCCCCCTTCTCCTTCTTGAAAGCTACATTGTGTCCTCACTCTCCTTTTGGGCCATCTTATTGGTTGACGATGTGGAGATTTTTGAAGAGGCCTTATTTATTGTCCCTATTTTCTCTATCATAGGGCGGTAGATTTTATTATACCTTGTCGACCGGGCCTATCTCTAGTTTTATCTTTATGACGGTTTGAGCGGCCCCCCGGCCTTCCTGGTATAGACCTCAAAGAACCCGAACCCGCTTTTCGTTGTTTGAAAATGTAATTTATGTATGTTAATATTGACTGAACCAGGAAGCATCATTATTTAATTTATCCATTATTTAATAACTACTATTTAATCTATATAATTTCCTTCAATCCCTGTATTCTCAATTCATAGCAATATATTGATGCATTTTTTAAATATATTGATATTTTTGTTCGTTAAATTTTAATTCGATATATCATATTATCAATATTAAATAAAAATTTCAAAAATAAAATAAAATATTGGTTTATTTTTTTTTTTCTATCTTAGTAATAAGTTCTTTTTTTTTATTTTAATCAAAGTTAATAGAAAATGTAAATGGTAAGTTTGATAGTTTTCAGTAATTATTTATTCACGTTTGATGGTCTTCCTTTTTATTTTAAATTTTTTACGCCAAGCAATTTCATTCATTTGTATCTAGTTCTTAGTAATCAGTCTTTTTAATAATAATAGTAAATAATTTGATAGGCTTTTAGTAACTCATTCGATATTAAGTCATATTAATATGAAATTTGCTGATTGTCACCATTCGTCTAAGACAGGAGCGAATCAAGATTTAAATAGAAAGCAAACAAATTATCAATCAGGAATTACGAACATTTTTATTTCACTTTTGTCTTGTTTATATAAGAAGTTTTGTGTAATGTTTTACTATGGTTGTATTATTTTTCATCTTAATCTAGCAACACAAATACCCTGAATATGTCCAACAAGATTTGATACGGCATTGGTTTATATAATAAAAAACAGCTTGTTTAATTTGATTTTTTTTTATTATATATCCGCTCTTATTGATTGCAAACAGATAGTTATCGCGATTTTAATAATTGATCATTACAAGAAACTTCATAATAAATAAGGCTTAATAAACATCTGGCAAATGTCGTTTGAATGTTTGATATAAAATGACTAGCAGTAATGATAACCATGCGATAGATTTATATAAATTTTTTAATCATAACAATATAATTTATTAGTAAGTTCAATTTAGATTACCCGAACTGTTTCATATATCAAAATACCCAAATGTGTCAACACATTTGATTAATAGCAAAGGGGCTTGAGTACAAGATACAGAAGGTTGGAGGGGATGACAAGTTTCCAGTTTGATATTCTACATTTCATCTGGTTATTTCATGCCCAACCTTTCGCTGAGGATATGAGATTCGTTACTGTCATATGCATTAGTAACCGTCACGATAGTCGCTAGCGGTGCAGAATTAATTACAGTTTAAAATTTGTAAAACTCGGAATCACTTTTAAGAAGAAACGGTAGACTTTTTTTTTTATCACAGAAGATGTCAACGGTGATATAATAAATTTTATTATAATATTTCAATGCAATTTATAATCAGATACTTAAAATTGTAAGTATTCTATTATACGTCTAGGATAAAGTTTACGCTTTATATAAAAGAATTTCTTTAATGAATTCGACAGTATTTTATTTTTCTGGGACCTCGAAAACTGGAAATAGGAGGCATTATACATCATTTGTATGTAATTTTTTTTCTTTTAAACGGAAATTCGATGAAAAAATACATAAAAGTGATGTATCATTCCACCAAGATTCCAGTTTATGAGGTGTCTCAAAAATAATAATGACGATGAGAATGCACGATTTTAAAATGACGTAAATCCTTCAACGAAATGATCTTTGCGGGGTCTTTTATAACATTTTAATGACTACAAATGAGAGTATTAAAAAGCAGTGTTATCTGTAACTTTATCCTCTAACATTTTTTTATTAGATCATTTGTCGTTTGACCGTGAGAAGCATTTGAGCCGATTCTGTGTGTGTATATATTTTCAGAATGTATGATGTTTTAGTATTCCAACCTGGGAATATTGTTACGAACTGGAGGTTTCGAAATAACAAATCTATCAACGATCATTAAAAATATGTTAATTACATGTTGTTACAAATTGATGCATGTCTTAGTAAATATCTTCAAAACAATTATGGTTTGAACCCAGAAAAATAAATTCAATAAACTGATCCAACAACATAACAATATTGGCCCCTTAATTTCTGTTAAAATTTCTTTAACCCGTAACTAAGAAACACTTACAAGCACCTACGCCCTATGCCGATGTTGTAACTAATCTCGTAAACCAGTGAACATTTAACAACAATTTTCATTAAAATTTTTTAACAAAGTATATTTTCCAAAGAAAATCAAAACATTAGAATATATTCAAATAATTATCATTAGAAACTCGCATACTTTGCAGTTTTAATATTTCCACCTTGGATATATAAATTCTACGTGTTCCAAGCAACTTTAAAAACTTAGAACACATCGAACATCAATCCAAACGCTTAATGTTCAAAGCTCATCTACAGTTACCTTATTAACAATCTCTAACTGCTTGTTCCACATTTTTCTACAAAATACAACACTGCAAGAACACAGGCTCAAATCTTAAACCATTAATGTTTGAGATCATTGATCTTGACAATATTGAGAAATTTTAAAGTCTTTACCATATAAAGCTAAACAAAATAAAAATTTTAGGTTGCACAGAAATTAAATTACCTATTAGCATCAGGAAAAGATTTATAATAAAAGTTTATTTCATGATAAAGTTATTGTTTTGTTTTTTTACAAAAATTCATTAAAAATGTATTAATGATTAATTGTTTTTGAAATTATTCAAATAAATTTATTATAACTTATTTGTATCTCAACTGTTGATATTCTGAATATTTTTTTCATTAAATAGACACACAAGCACGAGGATATCAATATGTGCCTTAAATAATATTTTATTTGAATGTACATATTTATAGATATTAAGTTCCTCAATTTGCTATAATTAAATAAATTAATTTATGTCTATTTAGATCATTATTGGAAGTTCATGGTTTTGTTACGATTACTTTATTTGTTTGAAATTTAAGGTGTAAAGCCCGATGATCATTAACCCGTCAGTTCCCAAAGGCACCTACAGGTGCTCTTCCTTTATTTACCTGTGTTGACACTCTAATTTTTCATTTTTGAATTATGATACATCTAATGGCATCTCTGGGACCTAACACAACTATTGGTTCCATAGTTCGGCCGCTAGGTGTGTTCATTTGTGATTAGTATCAGTCTGTGTTGATCCTTCTTAGTGATAAGGATAACCTTGTGGACACATCGCCACATTTTCTTGAAAATGGATAGAAAAGGGTAGCTAAAAAGTATAATTCCGTTTTATTTCAATGCATGATGAATGTAACTTGTGTTTAGAAACGTTTTTACGTGTATAAAAGTAAATTATAAGCCAACTCAACAAGTGCAAACGCATGGGAGCACCTCTAGGTGCCTTTGGGAAACTACAGCTACGACTCCGAATTTCGACTGAGTGTTCATTTTTGTGTTTAACTAATATTTTTGGGTTTTGGCGTAGTTTAGTGCACAATAATAGTTTCTGACTAATTATTATTGTTATTATTACTATTATTATGTACCTATTTGTTTAGTGTATGTAGCTATGTGATTATGTAGTCAATCATGCGATGAAGCCTCTTCCTCTCCATGGTCCTCTACAAGTTTGATGCTATTTACATTCAACCCAGATGAATATACGTGTTGCTATTGTGAACGTTTTTATGTGGAATCTAACTGTTAATTTCCTACTATAAAAATAGGATTATTATAGTAATCTATGAAACTAAGCATAGAGTGAGCTGCATAAAAATAGAGAAGATAATTATTATTGACCAGTCTAGTGTTACTTTCGATGGGTACTCATATGCCTCTCATGTTATTCAACAGAATTCCTCTGCACGAGATTATATCTCTCCTAGAAGCTGGCCATGACCTAGAGGACATTGAAATCACTCTATTTCCCGCTGATGATGGACGAAAAACTGATGAAGAAAGTGGAGAAGAGGATGAGGTTGATATGAATCACCTTCCAGCTAGTATACTTAGAAGTGAAGTTGAAGTAAAGGCCACTTATGGAGAAAACATTCACGCTAATGGCGATGCAGATGAGAATCAAGGGGAAATCGAAATGATGGAGGAAACAGGGTGGGTGGGAGGTGATGAGCAATTGGACTTGATTGGGTACTATGATGGAAACTATGTCGTTGAGGATGGAAATCTTGTCGGTGAGGATGAAAATATTGTCGCTGAGGATGGAAATCTTGTCGGTGAGGATGAAAATATTGTCGCTGATAATAGAAATCTTGCCACTAAGGATGGAAATCTTGTCACTAAGGATGGAAATCTTGTCGTTGAGGAGAACCACATCATGTCATGTACCCCTGTAAACATTACAGGGAAAGGGGAAACTGAAGCAGCCCAAGAAGAAGTGAATAGTAACGAAACGAGAGGAAGGATGGTCACCAGGAGCATGATAACAAGTGATTCGAGCGATAATGAAGACAAACCAGTAAAGATACAGGCAGAAACAATAGGATCAAGTGTGAATTCTAAACTATTGATTGTAGCTGGCCTATCAAACAGTATGACATCTAGAGCTAAGCCAAGCGGGAGCCGTAAATCTAAGAATCTAGAAATCATGTGGCTTGAAGACGAATCAGGTTTTACCAACAGAGCTGGGAATAGGGATGCTAAGATAGATAGATAGATAGAAAATACTTTTATTAATAATAATTACAGAATTTGATGTTATTTACAAAATTGTTCAAAGTATTATTACTGACATAGCTACGGCTGTCTGTCAGGAGCGCTTTTAATTTGAAAATGATTATATATCATTATTGTTTATTTATTTTTAAATATCTAAATACTTATTAAGTTAATAACTAATTTATTCACAAACAACCCAATAATAATAATAATAATATCTAATTACATCTTATATAATCCATTAATAATCATTAATTATGTCTTATATAATAATATCCTACAATAATATCTCAATTATATCTCAAATAATAATATATACTTATATCCAACCATTAGTATATCACTCATTATACTATTCAATAATATCAATTTAATGTCTATTTTATCTATTTATAATATATATTATTAATCAATACTATCCAAATACTCATTAAGGTATTAATAATTAAAATTTTGAACAAGAAAGGAACGGTAGATATAGGCTTCCTTCAAGTAATTCACTAGAGCTGCCCAGTCTTCGCCATTTAGGTATTTGACCATATCAGTTTCAGTGACAGTAACTGCACCAAAATATTTTTTCCTCATTCCCTCTAAGACTTTACAACGTCCTAAATAATGAAATACATCTTCATTTTCTCCAATATTACACATAGAACAAATGTAATTCTGTCCCTGAATGAATGGTCTGTAGTTCAAGTTGAGAAGTTCGCCTCTAATTTTAATTATGACACTTATATCAGATATAGGTAAATTTAAATTAATATAATCAACATCAAAAGATAATTGCTTGTAGATTTGGTGATATTGGCCGTTTAAAGCTCTTTCCCTATAACACGTGTCATAATAGATAATAAGGCTAGATTTCAATGCTTTTAAATCTTTCCCCAATTGTTCAGCAGAACTGAAAACTGGATTAAAGTTGCATTTGACCTTCTGGGACCAATTTATCCATTCCTTAAACCATAGTAGTTTCCTTTTGATCACTTCTTCTGCAACCAATTTTGTTAAACGACCTCCATCTAGATTTAGAGTCTTCAATATGTATTTAAATTGCAATTGAAACGTAAAAACATGAATTGGTGAAATTTTGGCCTCTAAATATATCATGTAATTTGGAGTAGTTTTTGGCAATTTAAATATTTTCTTAATGAAGGTCCTCTGGACACTTTCTATTTTATCAGTATATCGGTAGCCCCAAACTTGACTCCCATATGTAAGAATTGATCTAGTTACAGACTTAAAAATGTCATTTTTTGCTAAAAGAGGAATATGTTTATTTAGAAATAGACTATTCCAAACACTATTAAGACCAAGCAAAGCATGGCGAGCCGTTTTATTAAAGTGATCTGTGAGTGTTAAACTGGGAGACAGTGTAATTCCTAAATACTTATATCGGTTGACTACCTTGACTGGTTGATTATTAAACTTCCAAGAATCACGTTCACTAAGTTTTCCTCCACTCTTCCTAAAAACCATGATATTTGACTTGGATAAATTCACTATCAAATTCCAATTTTTAACATAACATTCAAGCTCATTTATCATGTTTTGCAAAACCGAAGCATTTTCAGCAAGAAACACTATATCGTCTGCAAATAGTAGGAGTTTTATTCTGTATCCTCTAAGCCATATTCCTCCACTTAGGCAATCCTTAATATCATTTACAAATAAGGTAAATAATAAAGGGCTCAAGTTGCAACCTTGCTGAACTCCAGATATTGTTGGAAAAGTTGTTGATCGGCCACGTTTATCGCACACAGACAAGTTGGTGCCAGAATATAGGCTTGCAATAGCTCTGATAAATTTTGTTGAAACTCCCAATTGTGACAATTTAAACAGGAGAGCATGCCTATCCACAGAATCAAAGGCAGATTTGAAATCTATAAAGAAGCAATAGACTTTCTTGAATCCATCATGCCATTTCAATTGAATCAAATTGGTAAGGACAAAAATATTATCCATTGTAGAATAACCTTCCCTAAATCCAGCCTGCTCCTCGCATAACAGCTTTTTCTCTTGCACCCACGACTTTAGCCTTCCAGCTAGTAAACTCGTATAGACTTTTTTAATGGTATCCTGTAAGACTATTCCTCTATAGTTACTAGCCTGATTTGGATCACCTTTCTTAAACAATGGTAGTACAACAGCCTCGTTCATGCTATCGGGAATTGACCCTTTATCAAAATAGTTATTAATCAGTTCTAGTAGCAATTCTAGGAGTGTTTTAGGAGCAAACTTGTAGAACTCATACATAATACCATCCAGACCAGGTGCTTTACCATTCTTAAATTTATCCAGTGTGCAAAGGAGGTCATTGATATTGAAAGGACAGTCAAGATTAACGTCTTCTTGTAATGGAGCAGCATAATGGATATGAGACAAAGTTTGACGCGGATTAAAAAGTTCACTAAAATGATTGACCCAGACATTCATTTCAATATTATCTCCGCATTTATAACCTCTCTTTTTAAATTTATTCACCAGAGTCCAAAATTCACTCGAATTTTTAGAATTTTTAATTGCATTGGCCGTATCCAAATAATAGCTCTTACACTTCTGTTCACACAGGTCAAAATATTTTCTCCTCTCCGTTATATATTTCTCCCGTACAATCTTTGCTCTAGTTTTCCTGAAAAGATTTAATAACTTAAATACTCTAGTTCTATTTTTAAAACAATGATGATCAAACCAAGGTTGAAACGATTCGAATGGCTTGCCACAACTCTGCATACACTTCGCACTATCTCTTATTATCTGTTTCAGGACCTGCAAATCTATATTTTCACAAGTTACAATTCTCTTTTCCAGATTATTCTTATAATCGATACATTTAGAACCGTTCCAAATTAGTTTTGTATTGTTGGGTACAAGATCTTCTCTTCTTTCTTCTAGTTCTAATTGTATAATGACATCAATTGCCATATGATCTGACCAAATTACGTTTCTTACAGAGAAATCTTTAACCAACTTGATACTGCTAATAGATGCCAAAGCAAAGTCTATTACTGAGCTACCCCTAGGACCCAGATATGTAAATTCCCCTAACATGTCGCTTGGAGATCTCCCATTTAAAATCAAGAACCCATGATCATCACAAAAATCCAAAATTGATTTTCCTTCCGAATTTACTACATTATCTTTTGAACTTCTAGATTCTGAAAAACAACCCAGATCCAACGTATCTTCCTCAATAGCCTGACCATCACCCAATCTACCGTTCCAATCTCCCAACAATAGAAACTGTAAATCATTATTATTTACAAGAGCCTCAAGCAAGCAAAAATTTTCTTTCCATTTATTTGGTCCTAAGTAAATTGGTAATACATGTAAACAGTAATTTGAGCTTACCTTAATCTGAAGCAAATCAACACTATTAATAGTTATAAATTTACAAATACCTTTAGTTATTAATTCGTTCCGACAACAAATCAATATACCACCTATCGCCCTTCCAAATTTTGCCATTCTAGTGGCTGAAATCCATAATAGTTTATAATTTTGAAAATAATTTGAATAAACTAACTCATGATTTTCTTCAATAAATGTTTCTAATAAACAAAATATATCATACTTATTTAAAAAATCAAGGAAAAACTTATCTTTAATTTTATTTTTAAGGCCACAAATGTTGTAACTTAAAATATTCAAATTTTTGAAACTTATATTAGAGTAACTGTTTTTTAATTTAGTTTGACAGACAGCCGTTACCTGCTATTTATTCTCATTTAGGTCCGTGGGTGTTGAAGCATCTGTGTTAGAACTGGAATAGTCTTCTCCTCTTTCAGACTGTGTCTTCGATCTTGCATTTCTTGATTTTCTTTCCTTCACACACTTTTCCCTAGTGTCCCAATAATATGCTTTATCATCCATAAATAGAGTATCATTCCTGATAAAAACCTTTTTATTTTTATCTTTTTGGTACATTTCCTTACGAAATTGGGAAAGCATTCTCCTCCGCAGTCTAACTGCGTAAGAAAAATCTTTATTAATATAAAACCCAGTGCCCTTAAGTTTTTTGGTATTTCTCAGAATCATCCCAGTAAGGTAATTATTAGCGAAAGTTACCTTAATTAGTTTCTTCAATTTATTCGGCAACCCAATACTCACAATACTGACAATATCACTAAGTGATATTTCCACTCCCAAGACATCACCACAAAATTTTATTATGATATCTTGATCTGATCCATTCAAAGAGTCAAGACCAGAAAATAATAAATTATTCCTTTTGGTGTAATTTTCCAGATATTCTATTCGATTTTCTAGTATTTCATTCTTAGTTCTTAAATCTTCCAGCGCAACTTTCAGATTCTTATTCTCAGTCTGCAAATCTTCAACTTGTAATTTTAGTTCAGAGATATCTTCTTTTCTTGCTAACTCTTTCGAGTCTATCAATGCACTAAACTGAGCTAATAGATCTTTCATTGACATTTTACCAACTTCTAGCTCACCTCCCATCTCTTGTACGATACTCCTGACAAAACTTGGTTTTTTAACTTTAACAGTATCCTCGGAAAATTCTGGTGATGAACGTGACCTCTTGATTCTTTCTATCTTTGACTTATTCGGTGTCTCAGGTTTTACTGTTAGAAAATCTCTTATTGATTTAGGCATTAAAATAAATATATTCTGGACAATCAATGGATTGATTGTTAAGAATTTCGATTAATTATCTTTTACAAATTATAAAGATGTTATAAAATAACTATCTTCAATAAACTCACTGCAATATGTAAAAGCCTATTGTGAACATCAATAATAAACACTCCATAACAACAAAACACTGTGTGTTTACTTTTCACCATATGCGCTCCCCACCACTCACCGCACACTCCCAGCAACTGCTAACTCTGTTATAAAAACACTCACAATTTTTAGAAAAACGGCTGCATAGAATTTAATGAAACTTCACAGTATTAAAATAAAGCTATTAATCTTTATATATGCAAAAAACCATTACAAACTAACAACTATAACCATTTGAAACCAAATTGTAATTGAGGAGCGATGTATTCACTATCAGTTCAAGGTAGGCTATAGGGATAGGGATGCTAAGGAGAGAAATAATGAGGGCCCTCATCCATTGAATCTAGTGTGGAATGGTTTGAGGAACTATTTTCTTCTGAAGTGGTAGACCCCATCACAGAGCAGAGTAATCTTATGCTTTACAAAACAACCATGTTTTGAACGTGACAGACAGTGAGATCAAAGTGTTCATTGCTATCTTACTGCTCACTGGATATCTGACACCCAAATACATGTTTTGGGAAACCCAGTCAGATACATACACATGCGTCGATTCTTCATGCCAAAATGCATGGATGTTGAAAATGTACACTGAAATTGACGCAAAAACTACTTGTGCGACTTCGGAAGGGCAATTGTTCAGGAATGGTTGTACAAATTCGGGACAGCCCCGAAAATTGTTCCTGCCATAAAAAATGTTCCATCTACATCAGGGATGAACAGCAGTGAATTTCGTCATCAGTTGGAAAATTGTAAACAGCACCGTCAGTGTGCACAGTGCCACAAGAAAACCAGGAAACACTGCAAACTTTGCAACGTGGGTCTCCACGTCCACTGTTCACACGTGTTTCATTCCAAATTATAATTTCGTTTTATTCTTATTGCGGCTCGATTTATTAACGTTTATATTTTGTTTTATATAGTGTTAATAAATAATCATCTAGAGCATATTTGTCTATGTTCATTCTTCTTCCCAATAAAAAAAATTATTGGAAGGTACTGCTAGGTGCCTGGTGTCTGCCGCCCAAAGGCACCCGTAGGTGCCACCCCAATTTCTCCTAGAAATTTTTAATTTTTCGACAAACTGATTATCTCACCTTGCTATTTAAATGTGAAAAAACAGAATAATGGGAAATTTTTTTTAAAAAACCGTTCCATCTAGCCATGGGAACTGGTGGGTTAATGGCGATACGGATTATTTTGTTTTCATATCCTGGCTTGACAATCTAAAAGCTTGATAATAAATTATTGATTTGTTTCCAATTCAAGATTTTCATCAATAGGGGATGTAATTATACTATAATTAATTACTGTGAATACTAGTAATAAAAGACATCGCATAAAAAATGCAGTTGATGAGATTACTTATCGGGCACTTAGGACACTGGCCAAATGTCTCTGCTCTCAGGCTGCCCGGTTGGAAGTTGGAATGGTTTCAAGTTCATTACCTTTTCATGTAGACTCAAGGGGTCGTTCCTCATTTTAGAATTCAAGGCTTTCGACAGGTGGGAAGGCAAGAATCATTTTTAAAGATTTTAAGGATTTCAACAAAAAATGCTATTGTATCAATATTTAGCATGATATTGAACATGTCGCTGTCACAATAAAATATTCTTTGTGGCCATTTTGTGATTTGTATATTTTAGATGTATATTGTTCAATATTACTACCAATTAAAATCGATTTAAACCAATAGATTAAGTAATTCACCGCCAGTTGTGGATTATAAAAATGGTCTACGCGGACTAGTGAGAAAAGTTGTCATGAAAAATAGCAATATTTTTCATGGCAAAAAGTTGAATATCAACCTATGTATTTTCAGCACATAGGATCTTTTTTCGTGACCACAACGATATACTTGCTAAAATTATAGTTTGATAAAAAAAAAAATACTTCATTCCGAGGGATTCGAGTGTAATGCGTGTTAGAAACTGTAATCACAAAGTAGTCCAATTTGTATAATACCTATTAACATTATAAATTAAAATATTCTTACTTGGCCCCTTAGATGTTTTATATTTAAATAATATTCTGGAGCAAAGTCGCTACTGTTGAAGTATGAATTCATTTTTTTTTTGTCTGAAGAAGGGGATTGGTTATCGTTCTAACTGACCCTTAAACTAAATTTATAAACCCAACTTAAGCTCACCAAACTGTATTCAGCCATTTCAGGGGGAATGACAAGGATAAAATCTAATAACATAGGTGCATAGCGGTTTCCAATATCTTTACAGAGTCTGGTCATGAACGATACAGCGATAAAGGGTGATCCTATAGTTTTAGGAAGTTTACTTTAAGATTATTAAATTTATATCATTAAAATTAAGATCATCTTTCTACATCTGAAATGAAAAGGTTGTTCTTTGAGGTTTTAAAGGTCAAATTAATAACTAAAATCACTAAATTATGTTGCTAGCTGAGGCCATTCGAATTCTAATTTGATACGAAGCAAGCAAGACATTTCACAGTAAGTCGGAAATAAAGTACGAGACATTACTGTAAAACTGTACAGCCTCTGATAGAGATACTCCCACTTCTGCCGTCATAAGCTAAAAAACCCTAACTCCAAAACATTTTTTTTAAATCCATTTTTGTATTGTACCCAAATTGCTCTAAAAAATAAACCTTTTTATGAGATTAGAAAATCCTAAAACCTATGATTAGGATCGAACCATTGGATTAGGACTTTCATCTCATAAAATGGTTTAGTTTTTAGAGAAATTCGGGTGCAATACAAAGATGCATTAAAAAAAATAATTTGGAGTTAAACATAGGGTCTTTTAGCTTATCAAGGCAGACTTCAAATGGGAGAAGGCAATCAATGCGGAATTACTGGACGAGGGAGCACAACTGCTTTGGACACTTTGAGCTCGGCGAGCTTACAGCAGACTAAGTCATGCGATACGGTATCAAACACCTTTGAGCAATCAGTCGAGATCGTAGCTGTATTGAGGTTTCTATTAACACGGGTACTCACACATGATTGCAGATATACTAAACATTGGAGGTCATTTTATTGAAACTCAAAGGCTAAACATATAAGGGGATTCAAGTGAACTGATTGATCGATGCCAATAACTCAATATTAAATATCATTGTTCGACTGGATACTCTCCCTTTCCATCTCCACAAATCAGAAAATTGAATATAATATAACAATAATAAATAAATCAAACATTATTTTATAAATGACTGTCCAAAACCGTGCAATTGGCAATGGGTTCAGTTATTCAATGAATGATCTGATTCAGTTCCTTTAATGAAATCCGTAGATATAGGTGTATAGTACAACCTTAATTCAGATTACGAAAAAAAAACAAAAAAAAAACATACTACTCTGTCTTCTAAAATGGATATGAGTTCAGTATAAATGAAGAAAGGAAATCCACTACACTTGAATTGTGCGATTTTAACACACACATCATTCAGCAAAAATAAACGAAGCAATAAGAATCAAAATTCAAAATTATAGATTACTGAATAAATGCGAAACAGTTGATCCGTGATCGTTTGTAAATAAAGCTATGTAAGTCATGGGAAAAGCTAGTTTCTCCACTGAAGTTATGATAGCCTGAGGTAATTTTAACTTTACTAGCTCCAAAATCAGCGATGCAATAGATAGAGAGGCGCTGCACGGTGGTTCAAAATGAAAAATATGTGCGAATTAATTACTCCTGTAAAAACCCCTTTACATGAACCAAAAGTGGTACAGGTACATGCAAGTATGTATTATAGCAAAAAATCGAATGCAAAAAAATATATCTTAATAAGAAATGTACTGAAAAAAATGTTTAATTGTAAACAGAATATTTTAAAATTTATAAAAACGAGTAAATATACAAAATTAAAAATATTTTCAATAAAGTCCATTCCGAATGAGTAATTCCTACACTGCCACATTCACTCTCCTGGCTTTCTGGATCATCTGTTGTAACTTGATCTCTTGTTACTATGATTTTGTCATCAGTTTTAATTAGTGTGTCAAGGAAATTTGGTCCTAGTTTTGTTTAAATCCGTTATTTTCTTTTTGGCGAGTTTTTTTTGTTTAAGATAAAAAAAAATGTCTTTTGAAAGCCATTCCTTTTTCTTTACTGCAAGCCGCTCAGCTATACCTGCGCATTCCTTATAATATTTAAAATAAGGAGCGAACAAGTGAGGTCTGACCCATCTCATCAATTCTTGCGATATACTACCTACCACTCTCGAATTGTTCTTCCGAAAAGTTTATAGCAAGATGCTATTTATCCTCAGAGCTTCAACCATATAACATTACACTGTGCAGCATCTGCATCGACATTCCACCGAACTCAAAGTACTTCACTTGGCACAAACATAAGAAACCGTTTTTTCAGCAAGATTATCAAAGACGTAAAAAGAAAAAAAAAAACTTCCCTAACAAACAAATTTGGTTTCTTGAGCCACCCTCAATTACTCTTAGTTAAATTTTACAAATTATGTTTGGCATTAATTTTAGTTTCTATAAAAATCCTACTTTATTTTTTCTATCAACAATTTACTATTCGTAACTCATGAAATCATCCAAAAGTTATTCATTTGATATATTGAGGCGTGCCGAAACGTAATTATTCTCAATAAAACATATTAAAAAATAAATATTAGCTCTAAAAGGGATGTGTAATTTATTTTCCTCTGCTTTTAAGATTCATTAGCAAAATTACATTTTTATATCCTGTTACAATATTTAACTTACTTCCAAAACGTAGATAGCACGGAAACATTTTCTCTCGCTTTCATTTTTCTCTAGAACCTCTCCAAGATGTAAAATATTAATATCTAGTAATACTATCAAATTGTAATATTATTAAATAATTAAATTAAATTTTTATCCTCTAAATATCTCCGAAAAGAAAATTCGGACATTCTTCTAGAACACTTTGACACTTCTGTGCTCCAATGTCCACAGGTTGGAGCCTCGTGATAAATTGCAAAATGGAGTCCGCAAAGAATAGTTCTTTTCTAGAGATACGAATAATTGTTGAAATTTTAATTGATTCAACCTCCAATGTTCTTTCCATCTTGCTCGATTTCCCATCATCATATGATTTTCCTGATTCCGTTATTGTAAAGATTTTAAAGGTATGCCCTTCACATCCAGGAGCCAAACTTTGCAAAAAGAGAAACTAAAGAACCCATATGAGATCTATATTTTTATTATGTAGATACGACGACCACCATGAATTTCTAATGTCCCTAATGATTCATCAGTTAGCAGAGGAATTCGTGGCTTTAGCCAGATAAGTAATGCTAATATTTTCTGTCTGATTTAGAACTTTTCTAATAGCTTTGGCTTGATTAAAAAATATTGAGCACTCTCCAGGTAAAATAAAAAGTTAGTTACTAACTATTGAACAACTGATTGCCGATTTTAGTTGTATCCGTACATACAACAAACAACAAACAATTTTGAAATTTCTATACTCTCAAAAGATCAAAAATTTTAACATTCTCCAAAAATGTCAGAATGACTTATGCATTAGTAATAAATATATTATTAAAACATTAAATTTATAGTTATACATTAATATCGTTAAGCATTTAAGTAAATTTAAACTGATCTATATAAAACTAAAACTTCTTTTAGCATCTTTTCTCTGAGCATTCTTTTTGCATCCCGCTGCTGAGTTGTTATCGGAATAGGCTCTCTTAGGATCGGCATTGATCTCATAAATAGAGAAAGATTTAAACACCACGACTATATATTTCCTAGTCACATATATCAACAGGCAATTGAACACACACTCGGCAATAAAACACAGTGTGTATTACTGCTCTTGACGGTCGAATAGTGACGTCTCCGATGCAATATTTATAGCGAACAGTTCAGGGGATCGTTTTTGATTTGTTCACGTGGAATTATGCTGTCATCGCAGATACAGCATCGCAGATATCGTGTGCTCTGAGCATTTCTTTAGAGTTAAAATTACAAATGATCTTCACTTAACAGTATAAATGCTCTAATGATGAGATTCAAAGAATTTTGAATAGAACTTGACTGCATATTAATAAATGCATCCATCATAGGGTGAAAATTTAAGTAAAAACATGGAAACGCTCAACGCCTAAAGAACTGACCAAGAAGCGGACAGTCCAATAATGTAGATTGTGGTTCTTCCCTTAGATGATCACGTATGGGAGGAATTTTCTGGTTTCCACAGATTTTGACTACCAATTTAGTAGATATTCCACATTTATATCTCTAGGAGAGTAAATAAATCATAAAGGACGTGTTCTATCGTCTAATGATGCACATCTTGAATTATTTTAACATAAAATGCTTTAATAAGTTTTGGGTTCCAACATAGCTCGAAAAGTTCATGCGAGAATAGTGACCATCTATTTACACTTATGAATCGAAACCACCAATTATAAAAATGGGGCACTTGGTAATTATGGAAATTCGCCAATTAAATCTGTACATCCATCTTTGGAAAAAGTCTAGGATCTTCAAGGTCTAAGGAAATTCTAGCATAAGCCTATGTCTGAAGTATCATTGAATGGAATCCCAAATAAATGTTATCACTAATTTTGTTTTGTTTTCTTAAAACAGCCTTTTAACCGGATTGCTACAGGAATAGAGGGGAAAAACAGTTTGATAAAACATGTACGATTCACAAAATGAAGCGAACATGTTCTGTCAAAGTGTAAATTATTGAATTGGAGAGCGCACGGTAGGGATAAGTTCACATGTCAATGCCAATTAGCTGTTAAACCTGTTATCGCCAATATTAAACAACAGATAGTGTTGCTAAAAGGCAAATACAAAGTTGTCATTTTTCATGTAACGTATTTTTGTTTAGAAGAGATAAATATCAAAATGTTATCGAATGGAACTTTCTAGTGAATGGAACTTTCAGGTGTATGGAACTTTAATTTAATTTCATGCGATTTATAAAAAAAATTTATATCGTTATGCTGCTACGTTATTGCTGCTATCAGTTACTTTTAAGAGTTAAACGCTCTCCTGTTTCAACTCTAATCTTAAATGATAATATTGCAC
This sequence comes from Rhaphigaster nebulosa, assembly GCA_948150685.1. NCBI lineage: Eukaryota > Metazoa > Arthropoda > Insecta > Hemiptera > Pentatomidae > Rhaphigaster > Rhaphigaster nebulosa. The sequence continues at coordinate 101,658,355 of OX411309.1, read as the reverse complement.
TATCTTAAACATTTATATAGTTATGATAAAGTATAGAATGTAGAAATGTAGAAACTACATTTAGTATATCTATATTTAACGAAGATGATATATGAAAATATCCTTAGATACAATTTAATACATTTTATTTTAAAAATCAGATATTTTTAATTTTTTATATTTATATATTTTTAATGAAACTCAGTAGAAAAGAATATATAATCACAAGCCTGCAAAAAAACCAAATCTTTAACCATATCTTGAATCATTTTTTGTTTTTTATAATAAAAATAAAAAATAAAAAAAACATATTATAACTGTAACCAAGATCATACTAAACTATTTAACATAATAGAAAATGAAGTTTTTTTAAAAATATTATAGGTCGCTACAAATAATTTATTAATGATAATTATTATTATAAAAAAATAAGAATTAAGACGTTTGAAAATCAGAAAGCCAATAAAGCACATTTCCGCAATGACTATTGTTTTTATTTGTTTTATTACTTTAATTTTAGTGGGGTTTGTAGATGGTTTATTATAGTTTTATAATTTTTTTGTCAACCCATTCGAATTAGTAATATTTATTCCGGGTAAAGGTCTTAAGGGAGGACCGAGACGTAGAAGGGACGATTGTGTTAGGCTTAAATTTGCGGAATCGGCTTTTGATGGGATTCAGTGCAAGGATTTGGTAAGGTAACGATGGCTGTTGGTATTCTAATCGAACCTTCGAGTTCCCTGAGCATTTAATATTTATTATACTTTGCTTTACTCATTATTGTATTTTTACTTTACCTTATCATTATATGAAATATATATTAGAAGAAGTTTTACGATCGTGAAACGAAAATGCACATAAGACCGGTTTTAAGGTTCCCTCAGTCCAAATAACCAAGTCTCGCAAAATGGTCTGTGTTTTATGTGAACACACTAGCTCAAAAAAAAAATAAAAAAATTGTACGAAACTAAATATATTATAACGATTATACCTTAAATATTTAAGGTGGTTTTACCCTGTAATGCTACCGCACTTTTTTCATCAAAATCGACTAATTGGAAATTCCACTTTATGTCATAGATTTTGAATTTGTTTACAATTTTCTCGAAAAAGGTTCTAACGATTTGGATGAAACTTGCCAAAATTATTCTGCGCAAAGCCCTTTAACTTTTCATATATGCAGTGCATACTACATACCACCGAGGAAATGCTGGGAAAAAAGTTATGAGTTATATGCTTTATATGGTGAATTATGAATAAAATCATATGAAAGGTAAAAAAAATTATCTAAAAGGCAAAAAAGAATCTTAGACATCGAACCATTATTAGCAAAGATACTTCTAGGGATTTATCGTTATAGTTTATCTTATAAAGATTACAAGACCCTCGATAGGAAGCCGAACGCGTCCGAAAGGAGACGAGCGCTACCGAATCTCCTCCCACCAAGCCACCAGCCTGTAGTCAACAATACGCTCTGTAATAATGCAACGTAAGAATATAAAAGTATAAATTAACTTCATCATTTCTATTTTTATACTATTAAATGGAAACAGGGTTTCCATGGATACTGAATGGAACATCAATGTAAACTAAATCGAAACTTTTAAAATATATTTTCAGCTTGACAAACCTAAAATATTTATTGTACAGAATTGTTATTCTGAAATTGCTTAAAAAACTGTTTTATTGTACTTTTGTGAGGAAAGACGCGAAGAAGTAAGTACTGCTAAGTTTATTTCAAGTAGTGTTTTTGTGAGATCTTTAAAATTATGTTAAAGAGATTATTATAATAGGATGGTAAGGGAAAGTTGTGTGATGCGCGCTCCGCACAAGATTTGTTTTACTGGATTTATTTATCTTAGTTTGCTTATTATTTTCATCACTCTTATTTTAGCAAATGCTATAAATAAAGTAGATCCGTAGGCCAAGAAGAATCTTTAGTATGAGAGCCTTATTAAACTTATATGTATTTAGACTGAAGTATTCTAAATTAACAAAGAATTTATAATTATAATTTGTAGCCATCCACGTGACTCCTCTTATTTTTAGAGATTCTAAAGAAATAGCTTAAGAAAACAAATATTTGTTTAAAAGTTAAGAAGAGTCATTGTTCATTATGGCACAAGTGAAGATTTCATAACTGAGCAAACAAGACAATTAATCTCAGATTTTCGGTATTTTTTTTTCTCCTTATCAGAGGCACCTTAACGCTTGGCTATAAAGAATAAAAAAAACTAAGCAAAGAATATGTTTATAGGCGAAATATTAACAATAACGTCTTACTCGGAAACGGCTTTGAATATACAAATTCCATCACTCTCTCTTAATATGTACAGGGCAAAGCTTTGATCATAAATCAAGGGAGTTCTAAACTTTTCGTTACAGAGAACGGAAAGTTTGTAAAATATTTATCAAGCTAAATCCAAGGAAAAATGATTCAACTTAGAAGTCGGAAATACAAATTTCGGTGTTAAATATGACCTCTGCAAATACTGAGCTGAATGATGGATATATTTAGCGAATAAGAGAGAATTGTGTTTGGGCCCAGAAAATGTTGGAGCTAATAAAGAGAAGGACATTCTTTTCTTATCTTAAAAACTCATGTTTATGACGTCCAATGGTGTTCATAATTCTAATAGTATTACATTTTTTTTTTCTTTTCTTTTTTTTTTTTCTAGAAAATAAGCTTCTTATTTCCAATAGCATTTTCTTTTTCCCACCCGCCCGTTTATGTATTTATTGGATAACCGCTTCAACTCTACTGAGCCATATGTTCTAAATACCTATTGAAAAATATAAATTATATTTAAATTATATTATAAGTGTTTATTTATAATTTTATCATTCTGGGACAGAACTTTTCAGTTCCCGGTTATGATATAATTGTTCGGTTAATAGAACATTCATTTAAAATATGCTCATTTAATAATGTACTTTTGTTAAATATTTGGAAAAAACGGATGTTTTTAATTTCATTCAATTTTTTGTTCTAATGTTGTCATCTATATTGCTTATAAGGAAATTAAATTACATATACAACAAAAGAAGTGTCATCCGTATCGGACCAGTATTAGCAAAGATATGCCTATTTCAATAGCTATTTAGTCGTATTTCCCCCTTCCCCCTCCAAAAAAAAATAGACTATTGCACTTGGTCGAAGGCCAGAGGGACTGCATTTTCTGTCTGTTTCATAACCCCTAGAGCACGATTATGGAAATTTTGGAGATGTCTGATATATATATATATATATATATATATATATATATATATATATATTTATATATATATATATATATATATATATATATATATATATATATATATATATATATTTATATATATATATATATATATATATTTTCTTTTTTTTTTTTTTTTCTCCGCTATATTTGAGCACCTACAGCGGCCTACTTTGGGCCAAATGAACTGAAATTCAGTATGTAGGATTTTCTTTAATTATTATTTATCATTAAATATATTTAATTATATTTACATTAAATATATGTTTAATTATAATTATATTTACATTAAATATATGTTTAATTATAATTTTATCATCCTGGGACAGAACTTTTCAGTTACCGGTTATGATACAATTGTTCGGTTAATAGAACATCCATTTAAAATATGCTCATTTAATAACATACTTTTGTTAAATATTTTGAAACAAAGAGTGTTTTTAATTTCATTCAATTTTTTTTTCTGATGTTCTCATCTATATGCTTCCTTTCTGGTTTTATTATTATTTTTTTAATTATTGCTTTGATTTTCAGCTTTTCGTTTACACTTTTTACAGAATGTAATTTTTTAGTTAATTACATCTTATAAATTGTATAAAATCATAGTACAAAAATGCACGAATTATGCTTTTATGCATGGCGTGCGCATTTATTTTTCAAATGCACGACTTTTTTGTCGCCTTACTACGGAAGGGAAAAAAAAAATGTTTGGTTATTAGTATTCTTTAAATATTTTTCTGTATAAAAAAGAATATAATCCAATTTATAGAATAGAATCTCATTAACACATTTTTAAAAATAAAAATATAGAACTTGTTCGCAAAAATTAAATCTACAGTAGAAAAATAAACAAATGTTTTCTGTTATAATATATATATATATATATATATATATATATATATATATATATATATATATATATATATATATATAAGATATAGGTAAATATATACTTAAAATATTTCAGATGAATTCTTAACGAACTTAAGACATAGTTAGTCAATTATCCATCAAGGATAGAAGAAACTAGAATTATAAAAGACGGCTATTCGCGCCTTTAAGTCACGTGCTAGGCACTGAAAGAAGGAAAGATTGATGTTCGAGAATAGGTGACCACGAGGAAAGCTGTGGGACATGTACTTCAACCGAATCCGCGAAGAGGGTTTGGCAGTGATCGAGTATCCTCAACATCGGAGGTAGGACATGAAGAAGAAATAAGATAAAAGATAATACTTTGCGATAATGTAGAGTCGGAGAAAAAATAGAAGAGTATATTTATTTGCAAGTATATTTATGAATATATCCATGTATAAATAGAAATATCGTCGCTGCCAACTATCGAATATGAAAAATGGGATAATCATATTCGTCACTTTAAAACATTCTAGTAAAGGTACATGTTGTGACAAACGAATTTTTAGAACTAGATTTGGACAGGAAAAAGGTTAACTCGAGGGGTTAACTGAGTAGTTACTGAAATAAAGAGGCATTTCCTTGCTTTAGAAATCAAAAATAAAGTCTTGAGTATCGTCATACTTTATTCCATACAGTATTCCATAATTTATTTATGGAATTGTAAAATGTTTGCTTTATTATTATTATTATCTTAAACATTTTAATAATAATGCCCTCATTTTTTTAGAAAAGAATCTAAAAAATAAGTAAATATTGTAAATTGACCAGACATTTTACAATAGAATGTGAGACAGGCGCCAAAAAAAAAGTTTTATCTTTATTATCAATTCTGTATTGTAAACCAAAATGGCACTCTTAATAGTATTTCGAGTGATTGGCACATGCAGATCCAATCGTAAAATGTCACAGAAAACATTTTTTAAATCGTTCTATTTTTTTTAATTATCTTATTTTTTACAATAATTACATTTTTTAATTATGATAAACTACTTATTAATTTAACAAAAGTTTGATAATTTAATAATATTCAAACGTTCACAAATCAAGCGATATATAAAATATACTTTCATTCGCCTTGACGTATACTTTCTTGATTACATAACAATAATTTTTCTTACCCCTTTTAAACACAATAAATCCAAGAGAGGGAAAAATTTGCCTTATAGCAATAAGTAAATGTAAAAAAATATAAAGAATATAAATAAAAACTTTCTTTTATCCATAACAGAAATTAAAAATATAAAAAAAAAAAAAAAAATAATCAAGGAAATTTTCATGCACTAAATTTATATTGGGGAGAGTTTTCGTTGACCATAGATGTATAATCTTAAGAGAGAAATTGGTCGGGGGATGCGGTCAAAAAGTAACGCTTTAATAAGTAAACTTATATATTTTGTGCCAACGTTTCGGCCTAAGCTTTAGGCCATCTTCACGGCTAAAATAAAAACAAAATAACAACAATGAACAATGAAATGACAAAAATGAGGCAGTACCAGTAAGAGTTAAAAATGATTAAAACAGAAATTACAAGTAAGATAAAAAAAAGTATGAAGTATAAAAAGAAAAATATAACACTAAATTACATCATACGAGTGATTAATGAAAAAATAAAATAAAATAATAATGTAAAAATTAATTGAAATTAAAATAATCTGTTATTTACACAGAGAATAGTAAAATATATGAAATCTATTAATTAAAAAGACAAATAGTATGAAGGTTTGGTAATATGTAAAGTATAAAGAGATAGTTATGATGTGACATGTTATGCAAAAGATGACAATGATGTTAAAGGAGTTGGCATTGTTATAATTAAATTAAATATGAGATGAAGGACTAAAATATAAAGTTATGTAAGTCCCAAAAACAAAAATAGGTCAAAATCCTATGTGGTGAAGAAAGAAGGATAGAAACAAGGAGGAAGAGGAAATGTAAAGAAAACGTAATAATTACATACCAGAGAGGCGTGTGGTCAAGCGCTAACTGAATCGTAATAATAGATTACCGGGAATTAGAAAAAAAAAACGTTAAACAATGTCACCAACTCACTGATTAGACAGAAACTAACACTAAATTTAAATACTCTGTGATCAAAAGGCATAACAATTGATTTAAAAACTGGTAAAACGTATTGATTTAAGGCCAAAAAATATAAATGAATTAAATTAATAACAATATATAAAAATTAATGTTAAAAAATTAAATTAAAAATTAATATCTCACCCAAAAAAAAACGTTCAATCCAACTGATGGAATAAATGACAATGGAAATAAATATTTTAGAAATAAATTTTATATCTATTATTACGATTCTGTTGGCGCTCTACCAGACCATATTACTCATGCAAATAACGCATTATTTTAATATTAATTAATTTTTTACATTGTTATTTTATTTTATTTTATTTTTTGTTAGCCACTTGCATCATGTAATTTAGAATTATATTTTTCTTTTTATACTTCATATTTTTTTATCTTACTTGTAATTTCTGTTTTTATCATTTTTTACTGTTACTGGTACTGCCTCAGTCGTTTGCATTGTTGTTATTTTTTTTCTTTTAGCCCTGAAGATGGTAAAACTTAGGCCGAAACTTAGGTCGGCACAATATATATAAATTTACTTATTAAAGTGTTACTTTTTGACCGCACCCCCCGACCAACTTCTGCCTTAACACTATACCATATTTATAAATATATCTTCTTGAAGAAGAATGATAGATTCGAATTTCTTAGTGTGAGAAAATAATATTAAACTTATATGTATTATGAAAAACAATATTATTATTTCAATTTATTATTATTTATAATAATTTACAATTTATAATTATTTCATTCAAATAAGTTTCAAAGTAAAATTAAAACTAATCATGTTTTCTTAGCTTGGTTAAATAAGTAGAAAGCATTATAAAACACTTCTGTGAACATTTTGTAGGGAGCAATGATAAATACAGCATGAAAAAGATTGGTTGAAAAGATAGATAATGCTCGATTGCAGTGTAAACAAAGATAGCGCCCAGATTTCCTGTTCAGATGCCAAAGAGAATCATGAATGGCTGAATAGTATAGGGTCGCCAGCTTATCGATTTTTGTCAAGTGCATAGGAGGAGTTGGCTACGGATCTATTTTGAAGAACCTGCCTCTTATAAGTTATGAACATCATTATCATAATTATTTATTACTACATTTATGTAGGTTATGGTTTACATTTATAGATGATGTGTACCAATATAGAAAAACGATAGATTAAACAAATTTTCAATGGCAAGATAAAAAAAATCCCAGTAGAACTCCGTCACTGAAGTCGTATTTTCACTAAAATGCAAAATATTTAAAAAAGCGGGGGAGTGAGAAAAAAGTTGAGACCCGCAAAAGACAGTTCCCTAACATACTGAAATTTGACCATACTTTTATAATATTGTTCCGCCACTCCTCTGGCCTTCGATACAGAAAACCCTACATACCGAATTTTAGATTATTTGACCCAACAGCTTATATTATATATCTTCGCTAATACTGGTCGGATTTCGATGAACCGTCTTTTGTTTTATAGCTAATTTAATTTTCTTTCAAATGCAACAGGGTTTCAGCCCAACTAACTCAATTCAATTATATATTTTCAATCCTATAAACTAATTTGATGGAGCAGTAGAGAAGCGCAAAACTTTAAAACGCCGAAATTTTAGGTAAAATACCGAAATTTTGACTTGAATTTATCCATTCTTTAATGGTATCGTTCTGTCAGGAAGAAAATCCTACATACTGAATTTCAGCTCATTTGGCCCAAAGTGGGCCGCTGTTGGTGCTCAAATATAGCGGAGAAAAAAAAAAATATATATATATCAGACATCTCCAAAATTTCCATAATCGTGCTCTAGGGGTTATGAAACAGTTAGAAAACGCAGTCCCTCTGGCCTTCGACCCAGTGCAATAGTCTATTTTTTTGGAGAGAGGAGGGGGAAATACGACTAAAAAGGTATTGAAATAGGCATATCTTTGCTAATACTGGTCCGATACGGATAGAAACTTCTTTTGTTGTATATGTAATTTAATTTCCTTATAAGCAATATAGATGACAACATTAGAACAAAAAATTGAATGAAATTAAAAACATCCGTTTTTTCCAAATATTTAACAAAACTATATTATTAAATGAGCATATTTTAAATGAATGTTCTATTAACCGAACAATTATATCATAACCGGGAACTGAAAAGTTCTGTCCCAGGATAATAAAATTATAAATAAACACTTATGATATTATTTTTCAATACGTTTTTAGAACATATGGCTCAGTAGATTTGAAGCGGTTATCCAATAAATACATAAACGGGCGGGTGGGAAAAAGAAAATGCTATTGGAAATAAGAAGCTTAGTTTCTAGAAAAAAAAAAATGTAATACTATTAGAATTATGAGCACCATTGGACGTCATAAACATGAGTTTTTAAAATAAGAAAAGAATGTCCTTCTCTTTATTAGCTCCAACATTTTCTGGGCCCAAACACAATTCTCTCTTATTCGCTAAATATATCCATCATTCAGCTCAGTATTTGCAGAGGTCATATTTAACACCGAAATTTGTATTTCCGACTTCTAAGTTGAATAATTTTTCCTTGGATTTAGCTTGATAAATATTTTACAAACTTTCCGTTCTCTGTAACTAAAAGTTTAGAACTCCCTTGAGTTATGATCAAAGCTTTACATATTAAGAGAGAGTGATGGAATTTGTATATTCAAAGCCGTTTCCGAGTAAGACGTTATTGTTAATATTTCGCCTATAAACATAATCTTTGTTTAGTTTTTTTTATTTTTTATAGCCAAGCATTTAGGTGTCCAATTTTATAATATAGCCTAAACTAAATTTTATAATATTGTGTTATAACAGTGACTATTACGCCAATCATCCTTAGGGGTAGAGGATCTATAAATAAATTTCGTATCAGTGTATTGTTAACAAAAACAAAAAGAAAAATTCGTAAAAGAAAATACTTAATGTTCTGGATAATCCGATTTGCTGTCACATTTTTTCAATAAAAAATATATTTAATTTATTCCTGTTGTATTAATTTAAAAAAAAATAATTTCACTCATCCATGATGCTGTTTCTAAAATATAGCTTAAAATTATTATTATTTTATTTTTAGTTGAACTACTACAGTCGTTTAATTTTTGGGGTCTCTAAAGAAAATAAATAAAAGAAGTTAAATTGCATTTACCTATAACCTTTTTTTTTCTAATAAGAGAAGTTTTCGGATTTCATTAGCTAAACTCGTTCCGGATCCAGACGAACAAGCCTCTCTTAGGGAAATGTGGAAGTTTTTTATGAACACTTCCCTCCAACTCCCTCTCTAGGTTTGGAGGATTGGAGATTTTTAACCAACTCCCGACCTCCACTGGTCATCAGTTCTTTTTTTTTTTTCTATCTTGTCAGAACTAGAAAAACCTTTCATGGGTTCCGGAAAGTCCCAAGGATAATATGCCCATAAAACTTTTATTCGTAGTTTTAAATTTAGAAACGAAATTCCTCTTCTGAATGCCATGAAAGAAATTTGAGTCCTTTTTGGCAGAGCTATAATGTGCAAAGAAATAATGCGTATGTTTATGTCCTAGGCTCATATTTTATCAATTAAGGCATAGAATCTAGAAGTTGTTGGTATGTAAGGGTCAGAGATCAGAAATTCAGTTTTCCAACGGTTTTAGTAACGTTTAACTTAAACAAAATCCTGAGGAGTTCTGAATTAAGTAAAAGTCCTGGACATCGTCAGGAAAAAAAATCCTCCAGCAAAATCAAGTCCAAAAATGAATATATTTTTATTTCTATGAACCTTTCTATTTAAGGGCTTGAAAGGACACTAAGAACGAATCTGACTTGCTTTTTCCTAAATTTTTTTTATCTACTTTATTGGAAGCGTTTTTCGTTTTTTTTTTATATTTAAACTCATTTAATACAATCGGCAATATTTTTTCTTATTTTACACAAAAAAATATCGATTGATATATAATAACTTTGAAATACAGAAAACAATAATATAAAAAATTGTTTGAATTATATAAAATTTTTTTTTTCTCCGCTGTTAGGGTGCAATGGCAAGAACCCTCTTATTTGGGTCTAATTTTCGATCTAGTATCACCAAAAAAAGTTTCATTGAAATCGGCAATGCCATGTCCGTATCCCTTGTAAGTAGTTTCTCAGGTTTTGTAATATAATTTTATTCGATAATTTATAATTTTATTGAATTTATTGGTGTGTATTATAACAAAGTGTATTTTGAGTTGATTTTGCATGATACATGGATACATGATACATAATGGAAAATCTGGTCAGCATTCTGTGCTTATCTTTTTTTGTTCTGATGACGCTTGAATTGGCGAACGCTGACTGATTAGTAATTTACATTTTTTTGTGATACTTATGGCTTTGTTTTGTGCTCTTCTAACCTAATTTAAGTTAAATTTAATTTAATTTTAATCTTTAATCTAATATTAAATTTTTTATTTATTTTTTAATTTTAATTCCTTTATCAAAAGAGTATTAGATAGCCCTATGAAAGAGACAACGATCACCAAATCTGCTGTCATATCGGTAGTGAGGTGTAATTTCTTCTTCTATTTTCTAAGGATGTTCAGATCAAATTCATTTTTATTTAATTTTTTTTAATTATTTATGCAATAATGGGCCTAGTTTATGGGTTTTTATCACATGATTATAAATAATTGCATTACAAGTTAATTAAAATTATTTACTATACACTATTAATTTATTCTATTTGATTACAGTTTTAGGAGTCTTTTATAACATCATAGGTTAGAGTCACGATACGTTATGAAGAGAAAGTTCTATAGGTTAAGCAAAAGGATTATAAAATTCATTAAGTAGTTGGGATGGTGAAGCAATATTTTTTTTAATTTATTAAGTTTCATTTTATATGAATAAAAACCAAGAAAAGGATAGTTTGAACATTCCTATGCAAAACTATTTATATAGTTTATCTACATAAAATTTCCTCATGAAGAATTCGTTTAAGTGAATTCCCAGGAGACGATGGGCATCGGCATAGGGACGATAAAATGGACTGATATGAAAATTAAGAAAACGTTTCTGGCGCTTCCTCATCATAGGAACGTTTAATAAATAAATTAAAAAAAAAAAAAAACGTTCACTATTGTAACTGAATCTACTGAGCAATATCATATAAGTATTTTAATATAACCTCCATTTTATTATTCATATTTATAGGAACACGGTTAGTTATCAATTAATTATACCATAGTGAGAAGATGGCTAGAGGGTTCTGGCATAATTCGCCTAGATTGGATCAAATCAGGCCACGCCTACCTGCCAATCACACGGACGAAGCTTCAGCTCGAAGCCACTATAGCGTAGAACAGAACCGGTTACATAATAGCCAATAATGAAACAACCCACTTTTTTATGAAGATTATCTCTATTAAATTTAGTGGATATATTTAAAATTTCATTTTATTGAAATCGGAGTAAAACAAAAATCCGAGACTATTATTCTTTATTTCTAAGGTGACTTTTACAAAAAAAAAAATCTGGTATGGTGCTCCAAAGTGCGCGCATCACACAACTTTTCCTTACCACCCTATAATAGTAATCCATTTTTTAAAATAATTTTGAAGAGTTCACATAAACACTACTTGGAATATTCTAAGCAGCATGTAGTTCTTCACGCCTTCTCTCACAACATTACAATAAAATAGTTTTTTGCAAAATCGCAGCATGACAGTTCAGTGTATTATATATTTTTGGTTTGCCAAGGCTCTGTTTAATCCGCCACTGGCTTGAAACATCACTACTCAATAAAAGAAAAGTATTAAACTAGCAATAGGTACAATACAATTTATTAGAAAAATTACAAATGAAGCGTAACATTGCGAAACTCCGAAAATGAATGAAACGAAAACTTCAATAAAAACAAAACTGGTTGAGAATGAGTTCTCATTTCCAAACTGCCTCGGGCTTTTATACTGGCTTCGTAGGAATAAGACCCTCTGTCAGGCTGCCATGATTATTTTCATTTTGGGCTCTCAGCTAAGTTCTACCGTAGAGAGAATTCTATACTCAAAATTCTGTATTTCACTAGCATAGCGTAAATATCCCGAAACTTTCTATTTATATATTCCTAATAACCATTCGTAGGGTATTACGAATGTCCATTATGTTATAATAAGGATTATTAAAAAAGTAATAAAAAGAATAGGAAAAACACTTTAAATATGATTTTCCAACAATTTCAAATTTTTATTTTTACCTATATATCTATGACAGGTGCGAAATGTTTACAAGACATTCACTAAATGGGTTCAAAACTTATTTAGATAATATGGGATTGTAATTGTGATCAAAAAGAGGTCTTGACCGAGCAGGTTGGGGTAGTGCCGCACACTGGGCAAAATAACCGCCTTAAGTTAAAAAAATTAAATCATGATCTTTTTAAATGTTTTTGAAGTCTCTGAGATCAATAAACAGTATCTGAGATGCTATATTAATGTTCGATGTTTTATTAAAAAATCTTCGCTAAAACACTATTAATGAGATATGAAATTATCTAAGATATATAAAATTAATATACAAAAAAAAAATAGACAAAACACCTGAAAAAACTAAATAACTTAAAAACTAACCTATCTGTTACAGTTTTGTATTTTAATTCGAATTCTTCATCATCATATTCCGTGTTGTCCAATTTCAATTGGGACATGGACAGCGACAAATCAGGCAGACTGCATTGCAATATTTGCAGAACTTCTGGATGGAATGCAATGAATTTTATTGTGTAGGATGCCTTGAACGGGCAATAGCTGGGTCCGAAGCAGTGGGCTGGTGCTGAAGGGAAGGAAAAAGGGTTACTTGCCCCGGATTTTATAGAGAGTTTATAGGGAGGGCGACAAATTTCCAGCAACGTTTTATTTTTAGGTTAATTGAAAAATATATGTTTCTGATTTTAATGTTATGATATCATGATATTCATTTCGAAATTTATTACCTAAAATACTGTTATAAATCTGTTTAGTTACTTATATTAGAGGGGAGGTGAAGGAAGGGGCGACAAAATTAAGTTTGCAAAACCCTGGCAAAAATCCTAGTTCCGGCTCTAGCCCGATGGATGATACCATTGAATGAGGAACGCGGCTGTTTTTGTTTTTGGAAAAAATCATATTACAGTATTTCCGTGGTTGGTATATCCAAAACCTTGTTTTGATTTATCCAGGTTGAGTCTCAATTGAATCCTGAGCTGATGTTGCATCTTTTATGATCAGGAGACCCACTGCGCCTGGTTAGACGCGACACGTACTGAAAAAGCTGATCACTTCCTTGTGTATTTTTGGTGTTAATTCATAAAAAAAAAATAAAAAAACCTACATACTTTGCAATTCTTCTTTACGAACAAACGGGCTACTAAATCGTCGAAAATTAAAACAAAAAAAACTGTGCTAGATAAACGTAAAAAATTGTTTAATCATAACTTCAATGGTCATATCGTGTTTATGGATTACTTATCAACAATTTCCATAATGTTTTTGAATTATCCATCTATCATAGTAAACAACCACCATTTAATGGAGAGCAATTGTAAGATTGACTTTTGTCCATGTGAAATCAGTTAATTTCACACTATGCACAGGTTCAAATCAGGCCTGATTGCGACAGGCCCACTGAACATCTTATCACTCAACCTTATCACTCAGGCCGCATATGATGGTAGCCTGTAGTACAGCCTGCACTAGCTAGCGGAGCACAAAAGAGCTTTGAACTCAATGAAATAACAGTTATGATCAATGATCAGCTACTGAAATTCCATTTATTTATTTATTGTTCTTTAGAAGACTCATAGCTTAAATAATTTTAATGCTTGAAAATGTGCCACAGATGGCATATATATTATTTTATTTTTTTTGATATTAAAGGTTTGCTAATTAATTGTTTTAAGTTTGCAAAAAGGCTGGGTTCAGTTTCGAACCTAAAGATATCCTCTCTTTCGTGTCGGACAAATGCAGGTCATAAGTGCAATGTTAATTTTGAGGGAGAAGAGGGGATGGGGTGTACGTGCTTCCTTAACTTATATTAACTCCACTGATCCAATAGTCCAATCTAGTTTGGAAGAACGTGGGGTGCTTAGAAATACGGATAGTGACATCATGGGGTCGTGGTCACCGAGTGTTGCGTCATCTCACGGCGGCCCAGACGATAGCTCCAAATCGAACAATGGGACAATGAAGAGAAACACTGCAGTGCATGGAGTGAAGATGATTTAAAAGGCTCAACTGACGATCACTCCACTCCATTGTTCCATTTTTTTACCGATAGATAGTGATTTATGCTCACGTAAACATTTATTTTATAATAATTACAGTCTACAAATGAGAATTAATAGGATATAAATAGTGGGTCTACAATAGCAAAAACATTGAATAATTTAATTTGCACCCTCTCCCCCTCTGCTCCCCTAAACAATACAAAAAATAATGGGCATTTTAAGCTAATTACAAATTATAAATCTACTAAAAACATTCATTTCCTTTAAATTAATTTTTATATGTATTTTTTTTTTTACATAATTAATAGTAAAAAAATTAATTATAAGTTATTCATATCCGTATTTTGTATCATATTTTATACAATCAATATCGTAAATTCTTATTATACTGTATATAGTGACCAGCATTTTTTATTATACTTATTATAGCACATCCTCTAAACTGTGAAAAACTATGCAGGTCATCGTTCGACTCCATTAGTTTTCCACTCTCACGATAAGCTGGAATGATTGGATTTTGGCAGAGTGATGGAGTTATACAATCAAGTGGATAGAATTTCAGCATTTCAGCTGATGCAGCCAGCACCAAGCGGGCAGAATTTCAAGCAGAGCGGGTGGAATTTCAGCTGCTCACCATTACTCCCAAAACACGCATAGTTTAAAACATACGGTTGTTACATGTTCATTTTAGATTAGAGCAGTTGGAGTAGAATGTTTGCCAATGACCCCCTTTAGCAGCCTCAAATCTTAAGCGGCAACGGTTCGAATCCGGCCGGTAAAGGTTCAGATTTATTTCGTGGCGGACCCACGGAATGAATCTCGACCTTCTCACTTTCGCTAGAATAGGTTGGTATCCTGTATACCATAATTGGAGTTGATAAGGACGTTAAATCGCTAATAAAAAAAAAAAAGGTAGTGACAACGAAGATTACCCATAGGTTTTTAATAAATTTACTTTCAATAAATTATTATTTTGTATTTATTTATTTACTTCTAGCTCCAGAGTTAAGATAAGGTCACATCACTTCTTAGATATGACTTTCCAAGAATATACCCGTTCTTGGATGTTTATGATTGCTGGCCTATCACAACAGTTTTAAGAACTTAAGAACCAAACTCTGAATGAATTATCACTCTAATTATTATAAAATTAGAATCACTCTATTAATTTTGTTTTTCATTTAATTAAATCATAAAATAGATTCATGATGGATTATCCTTGGATTTTAGAGCAATTTAAGAAAAGCAGTAGTCGCTAATGGCCCCATTAGTCGACGGGACGTTAAATAAACGCAAACAAAAAATGCATTAAATGATGTTTTCTGTTTAATTTGTGCCGACGTTTCGGTCAAATTAGCTGGCTTTCTTGAGAGTTATGAAAACATTATCGATTAGTATTAGATATAATTAATAGCAGATATATATATATATATATATATATATATATATATATATATATATATATATATATATATATATATATATATATATATATATGTGTGTGTGTATTTTGTTTAATTACATGAAGATAAAGTACAACAGCTTAAATAAAATAAAATTAATCAGAAATATATATGCATATACACAGATACATATGGGCTTCCCTCAATATGGGAAGGGGCACGAGCAGTTTCGGGCTTTTTGCAGTTTGTAGATTAAAAGTATAAAATCTAAGTAATTCATACGTATCAATTGTAATCAATCAGCGGGTGAAGATTTGTCTAGTTATTAGAATTCATGATAGAAGATAGAAGATACTGGTGCCAAGGAATGACGTCAAAAAAATAAAGTCAAACCCTCCTGCCAGGACCTATCAGCTCCCTTCCTCCACCCCTTATCAAAAAGAAAGATGTTTTTCTTGTGCTACCATGATCTTTTTCTTATGTTACTCGAATCTATTTTTCAGAGTTCTGAACCGTCTACTGACTTGTGCGTACTAAGATGGTCCCTCAAAATCCTCGGCTGCCACAGCCTCATTTCTTCAATTTTACTATATTCTAACCTACATTTCATTAAGTGTTTAAACATGATTAAGATTGTACTCACTAGTGACGGCGAAATCGGTGGAGGCTACAGACTCCCTCCTGTCTGCCGGTGGCGGGGGTGGGCCTTCAGGGGCCAGCTCGAGGATGACGGGGTGGCTTTTCCCGCCTCCCAGTAGCCGCTCCCCTTCCCCGTCCCCCTCGCTCCTCATCTAGCCGTCGCGGGGTCTGCAACATCAAAACCTTCCATCAGCAGCATGACAGGGTCTCTGCAACTCAACAGGTTTATAAATTATGGACTTGAGAGAGGTAAGCGAAAACTGTTAATAGGAACAAGCAGCATTAGAAACAATCAGTTATTTTATATTTCCTTCAGGATGGTATATTCCATGGCGTTCCAAGGTCTTCGGACGCTCGGGGCGTTCCTCTTTTCTTACCCCCCCCCCACCCCTTTTCACTTCATTTGAGCCTCCAGCTCTAATTAAAAATATGAATAAATATATTTTCTTTTGTATATCTCTGATGAACAGTGAATTAACGGTAAAGTAATATTTTCACAATACATTTTAACTTTTTTTTTTTTTTAAAACAGCCAATGTTAACACAAATCACAAAAATAATGTGGTATAAACTTCCATTTTCAGTAATGTAATTTATATTTAATTTTCCACTTTTTTAATCCCTTCCATAGAACCTGGGGCGGACCGCTCTCCTCACCCCAACCTTGGTACGCCACTGACTATATCTACCTTCTTTCTGATTTTTCACTTGGTCCAGGGTAGTCTTCCAGAGAGACCAGCCTCGCTCGTTCTCTCCGAAGAAGTCTTTAGGAACATTTGGAGGATATATCATGAACATAAGTATAAGTCCCCATTGAGAATATAGCCAGGATATGACATACTCAACAGGGAGAGGAGGTGTTTATCAACCAGTTAGGCATTTACTCCTTAGGAGTAAATCAGTTCCATTGCATTCAACACTTAAACCAAATGAAACTTGGTAGGTAAGTTTCTTATTGATAGACTAAAAATACTATAAGTATAATTCAGCTGCCCGGTCAGAACTGCCAGACTTTAGTACTTTGGAACGACATGACCAATTTTGACGGTATTTGTTTATTATGAGCTGACTGAAAATTCTTTGAAGATAAATTGTTCCCAAAGCTCTGCTGAGTATGTATACTTTTTAAAGAAAATAATAGTTTGATCATTTCAAACAATATGATACATAAAAATGCACGTATTAAAATATAAATATTTGAAAACAAAAATAAGCATTATTTTATGTATATTTATAAAAACAAAACAAATCTTAATTATACCACCTATAAATCAATTTTTAAAGAAAACGAAATTCCTATAATAGATTCCAAGTGGAAAGATAGCTTTGTGATTTATTTTCCAAAGTTAAGTATGGGTGTCTTTTGCTCAAAAGCACCTCTTCTACGAATGTAAAACTAAATAATGTGATAATTAGCGTTTTAACATCCCAGCCATTATTGCATGTGACTCTAGAGATTTCTAAATCTTGCTAAAGAACAACAAATTAGCTTCATTTTCTTGATCAGACAGGTTTCATAAAAAAAGAACATCTCTCTACGGATTTTAGAAAGGTTTATTCAATTCATAGGGTTTAGTGCGGTATCGTCACAATGTACTAAAACATCTTTTAACCACTGTATTTGAATGTAAACGAAATTAATTGTATATGAATAAATGCAACTGATCCTATTTACTGATAAAAAAAACAAAACAGGAAAAATACTACAACAGTAAAATGAATTATGAGTAAAACCTCCAATGATATCAATACAACTAAGAAAGACAATTTTAAACAATTCACATTAAACTATCGATGAAAACGCCAAGCTTATTAACAAACATTTATTTATCTAACCATCAACTCCCAGCATCTTTCCTAAATCTACAGACTCCTACAATTCAAATATGCGGTCCACTCACTGGCAACAAGAACGCGCCTTTCTGACCTCTATACCCCCTCCCACAGAACCAAATCATTCGAACGTTCCTTTCTTGCTCGCTCCACTCGCTGGAATTTCCTCCCTTCTAGTATCCGTCATGCTTCTTCTCTATCCTCATTGAAATTCCACCTTTTCCAACATCTCCTAATTTCCCAAAAAGATGCTGTATAAGAAAAAAAGAAAAAATTAATTTAAGGTGAGCAATGTGATCATAAGTTTATGATGTTTAAGTGGGCAATCATTATTCACTTTTTTTTCTTTTCTTTTCTTCTTTTTCGTTTGTTTTAATACTTGTATATATTTTTTTTATGTGAAGTACTCATTTTTAGTTTACTTAGTTTTATTACTATTGATGTAAAAACTTATCTACTTTTATTATTGTAGTTTTTTGGCCAGATTTGGTTTACTTTATATTTATTCAATTTTATTATTCGTAAGGGACCTAGTCCCAGAATAAAGTAAATTTTCTATCTATCTCTCTATCTTCGTGATACTACAACCCGGGGTGGGTCTTGACCTCCTCGACGAGCCTCCGCCATTCGGCACTCTCTGGTGCTGCCGCCCTCCAGTTCCTGATTCCTGAGAGGTAATATTTTCCTACGGGCTCTATTAGACTTCAATGAAAGTCTCAAGCCAAAAAACGTAAAAATACAAATTAAAAAAAAAAAAAATTTGTCTTTCAAAAATAATTAAG
Organism: Rhaphigaster nebulosa; assembly: GCA_948150685.1. NCBI lineage: Eukaryota > Metazoa > Arthropoda > Insecta > Hemiptera > Pentatomidae > Rhaphigaster > Rhaphigaster nebulosa. Next base: position 101,639,284 of record OX411309.1, on the reverse strand, counting down.
CCTTTTTTGTTGATCTTTGAGAAGATCCAGGACTATGAGTCATAAGTGAGAACAAAGCGAATCAAAGTCTGAAAGAGTGTCATTTTGTTTTTCTGCGTCTGATTGTCTTCAGATCGTTTTTAATATCCGCAGGCATGCCATTACTAGTCAATACCGAGGCTGTGACGAGGGATCCGAGGTGGGTGAACTCCGTCACCTTCTCAAGGTGTAAGGACGACAATAAACATAGGATTCCCTTCCAAACCTGACCACATATATTTAGTCTTCGCCTCATTGATGATGAGCCCCATGGATGAAGCCGACCTCATAAGGTTCAGAAAGATATCTTCCAGCGCTGGTCCATACTTAGTATGGTAGTAGACCTAAAATCTAAGTCGACAGCCAAGCATCTGAACCAAATAGTCAAAAATTGTGCCATGTTCCCGATTCTTTCACCACCTTATTCCGGGAAAAATTAAAAAGAAGACATGTCAGTATATCTCCTTGTATTAATCTCTTTCCATAAGAAACTTAGCGGAGTAACCCGACTGTATCTGGATCTGGCACCTCAAATCTTTCATCGTCAACTTCACAAGACGAATCAATTTGCCTGGTACGTTCATCTCTGACAAAGCCTCTTAAATCTAAGTGCGTTTGATGCTATCATATGCACTTCTGAAGTCGACGAACAGGTGGTGGGTTGATAGCTTAGTGACCTGGCTCTCGGAACGTCTTCAGAGTAAAAACTTGGTCAACAGTCGATATACCCATCCGGAAGCCAGCCTGGTAACTCCCTATCTCCTGCTCAACAGTAACTGGAGTAAGTCTGTTAAAAAGGATGTTGGAGAGAATCTTAGAGGGGCAAGATAAGAGAGAGATCCTACGGTAATTTGCGCACTCTAGGTGGTTCCCTTTTTTGTGCAAAGGACATATTACCGCACTTTTTCACTGCGTAGACACTTATTCTCTGCTCCAGATAGATGGCATTAAATTATCCACACCCCTGTGGCGTCCCTTGCCACCATACTTTCATTTATTAGGTTGCTTCTGCTATCTCCTCAAATTCTGGGTATTTAACTTCCCCATCATCCTGAGTATGTTATTTTCATCTCTCTCCTTATCTTTTTCGTTCAGAAAGGATTTTTAATATCTGACCCACCGATTCAAAATGTCCTCCTTCTAGGTTAGAAACGTCCCGTCTTTTTTCTTGCAATCTCGAGGTCATGGTCTGAAGGAGGTTCTTCCACTGTATGCCTTCTGGGAAAACATCCGACTCTTGGCGTTCTTGTGGGCTTCTATCTCTTCTAACTCTTTCTTCTCACACGACTTTTTCTTCTTTTTTAGAAGTTTCTTTATACGGCGCCTACTGTCCCTATTTGCCTCTGTGGCTCTCTTGGTACAATGCTCGCTTATCATGATACGGTATGCTCTATTCTTTGCATCGTAGGCCGTCATTTATTCCTCATCAAACAATTCCCGAGGTTTTCTAGGCATCTGTTTGCCAATTATAACTCCAGCGGTTCCCTCCCGTGCTCTCTGCAAACTGTCTCAGACACTGTAGTTTCGGGGTAAGCTGATCTCAGAGCTTCCCTCACTTTCTTGTCAGATCTCTCTTGAAAGGTCCTTCAGCTAACTGGATTACACTTTTTTGTGGTCTTCTTTCTTTGGCTCTTGGTTCTGATCTGGTCAATAACCAGGTGATGATTATAGTCAGCGTTGGCTCCTCTGAACGTCCTGCAGCTGAGAAGGTTTAACTTAAGGCGTGCACTGATGAGGAGGTGACATTTAATTACATTTACATTTATGCATTTACATTTATTGAAATTTATTGAAATTTACATTTATTACATTTAATTTAATTACATTACATTTAATTTAAATATTTATTTACTTCGGTGTAAAAATGTATTTAATTTTGTGCATACACCTGTAAGATTCAACGTAGAATCTTAAAAGTAATTTATCATATCCTATATAAAAAAATTGTAAATTGAATTAATTTTAATATTGCTCATTGCTGATTTAAGATTGATTTTATTCCATCCTAGATAATCTTAATAAAAATTTGCTCTTTTCGAATCTCAAACAATAGCCCAAATTCAATGAAGGAATCTTGTCATTTTTATGCGGAACAATTAATCATTATTTTCATAGAAGGGTCATATATTAACATAACTAATCGGTGAATGCATAGAAATTTGTGTAAAATTATAGTATGCAGCTTATAGGAAATTTATTCAAGTTCCGAACCTTCTACAGATTTCTGAATTTCATCTATCAATGGAGGTACTGGATTTTTTTTTGGTGTGAAGTTTCGTTGTATTGTAATGTATAAATTATTGTAAAAAGATATTTTCTATACATCAAATTATAACTTTACATATGTACAAGCTAGAATACTTGGCAGTGATCTCTTGATTAATAAAGAGAAATACTAAAAAGTAGGATATGGCAAAAATAGGATACATTTGCGTGCGAGCTGAAGTAAAACACATATAAATTGTTAGGGGTCATAAAATGTGTTTTATATTTTCGGGAGGAGAAGATGGGGGTAGGGATGAAATCCGACCGGCGATGCAATAAGCCCGTAAATGTCAAGTATTGACATTTGATTCACGCTTTTTTCCAGTCTGGATCTCTGTTTCTTGCATTAGATAACATAAAAATAAGTGCTCAATATTAATAAAACAATAAACTCATTCATTATTACTTTTAAAGTCAATGAAGCTACCTCATTTATCCGGACTAACTGAGAGCAAAGGCAATCCGGATAATCGAAAATTCGGATTATCCGAGTTGTATGGGTAATAAGCGAAAAAAAATCTTAAAATAAACAGACAACATTTATCAGGATAAAAACTATTTATTTATAGCTGATGAATCAACCGACCTCAACTTCATGTGACACTTAAGTAAACCTTTTTTTAAATTCAATAAAAGCCTTTTTATCATCATAATTTATTAAATAATCTATGCAGGAACTGAAAATTGATTGAAGCTGAAAAGCGAATCTTTGGCAAATTTATACATATTTTCGTTCTTGCATTAAAATTAACATTTAATTAAAAAATGTCTAAAAATCTGATCCAGACATTCGATATTTTGCTGCATTAATGTTCATCCGTTTTGTAAAATTAGTTTTTATTGTAAATAAGGAAAAAATAATATTAAGAGATTTTAAATATCGAGAAATACGTATGTATTAAATTCATATTACAACACAGAAATTTTCAAGTTTTTTCGTTTCTGTATCTCCTCAACTATATATATATATATATATATATATATATATATATATATATATATATATATATATATATATATATTTTAAACACATTTTTTTTATCTGTATAAACATACGGAGATTGCGGTGTTTTTGCCATTTTTAGAATATCCAAGGAGACACTCTGGAAGTCCTACTTCGTACGAAGTGCCACTTAAGTGAAGAATACTTCATCGGAAAGTGTTTTACAGAAGAGGGTCCATAATCTGGCTACTTAAGAGGTATTTTAAACAACAATTATAAGTAACATTTATAGTTAGATTTGTTTATATCATTTTTATCAGCATGGTTTCAATTCACGACTACACTAATGCTTCATGATGGCAGGAACATTAGTAGCAAATTTATTATTACTGAAAAAGAATTGGATTGGCATGATTGAATCCCTGTTAAACATTTCAATGTTACAAATCCTAAAAGGTCTGAGTAAATACACACCGATTCATAAAAAATTCCTCCATTGAACAACTCATTCTATTTTGCTTTAATGTACCAAAAAACATTTTTTACCAGTCCAACCATGGAAAAACTTCTTTTTTTTTTTTTTTTTTTAACTCTTGAGGCGAGAAAGTTATTTAATGAAGCAATCGTTGTTGCAATGTTGTTTTTTTTCGTTGTTTTTTTTTAATTATATTTCATACCTCGAATATTTATTCCGTTCGGTAATTCATATAAATTCGAAAACAATGGCACTATTTTCTTGAAATAGAGCATTTTAGTAAATAGAACTAAATACCTTCAAAACTAATAATGTATTGATTTTAGGAGAGGTGGGGAAAAGCAGAATTTTATTGGATTCGCATGGCGAGACACTGCTCATCAAAGTTCTTTGAAGGAATGGATGGCGTGCTCCACTAAGTGACAAATGAGTTCGAAGACCAGGAAGCAACATTCCTGGTCTCTTAACTTCGTTGAACTTAAATTGTCTAAATTCCTTTAATGAGTCTGTTGCAGGCTTTATCAAAATAAATCTGTATGCATCACTTGCATAGAAGCAAAAGTTCAAAATGGTAAATCCAACAGATGCACGAAACCTGAGAGGTTTAGAGAAAGCTTTATCGTGCATTTGAATTCCTAATGTGGATTTTTCGGCTTTGATTCAATTCTCAACAAACAAGTATTAAAAGCACTCTCTGCTCCAGCAACGCTTCGAGCATACGATAGAAGAAGATATGATTGTTTTGTTTTTTTAAATAACTGTCCATTCATCTGCTTATCGCATTCTTTTAAAAATATTTTATTAATTCATTATTTATATGTTTTATTTCAAATCATTGAACAAACAAAAATATTAAAAAGAATTTTGTAAAACGTTAATCATATTTATTATAATATTTAAAAATAAGACAATTTAAAGAAAACAGTACAACAAACATTTAATTTTGAAAAAATGTTTCCCATAAAAAATAATTCGAATATTTGCGTGGTATTCTTAAATTAAAATTAATCATTGAAAATATTTTGTTTTTTTTATGCCACTAAGAAGTTAATCTGACCCGGTCTGTAATGGTCAGTAAATACAAGATAGCCGAAGAACCTACTGATTGAGAAATCAACAATTTAAGGGACTCGCTCTTATTGTTAAGAAAATCCTGATTCTCCTTTGGAATTTTTAAGTTCTTTTTCTAGGAGAATGGGTTGGCCTGATTACAGAGGGCTTTCTTCTTTCACTCCTTTCCTTCGTTTTTTCGGCCTCGACCCCTTATTTTTATAAAGCATATTTACACAAAGTGTTCGTTTAAAATTTAAATCCACGAAAATTAAAGAAACATGGTCAAAATTATGACAAGGATGGACTTCAGCTCGACAAACAGAATGCTCATCATTAGGTGACATTTAGGTCAGATTTTTTCGCTGTTCTGACCATATGCAACTCATTCTGCGGGTTATCTCCACAATGAGAATTTTTGAGACAATTTATGAAAACCAAAATTATTCCATAAAATTTAAAATATCGTCCAAAACTCGATATTCACACAACATTTTTTATTAAAACCCAGAATCGGAATCAAGCCCTAAAATTTCCCGAGTACAGCACGACAGTTCCGAATGATTTTAAATGTAACTATAATACAGTACGGTTTTCAGCATCAATACTAAATATTCATCAGTTATATTTGTTAGGATTTTCCATCCTGTGCCGTGACTGTCCAACAGGGAAAGAGATAAAGGATGATGGCACGAAGAGGCAGAACTGCCTGGTCACGAACACATAATTTTAGAGCAGTGGCCTATGATTATGCATTGCTTCCGTCGATTCTGCTTTCATTCCTTTAACTAACGAATTAACGCTCTCAAGGAAATCGCAAAAAATAAAAGGCAAACATATCTTATCTCCATTGTTTTGATCAGCAAAGACATTTGCACCTGCGCTTTTAGAGTGTTTTAGATTTTCGGTGTTTGTGCGTTTCGGATAACAATTGGATATTATATTTTTTTCTTAAAATAAAAAGGAAAAAAAGAAAGACATATCATGCTCATACTGAACAATGTTTCTATATAAGGAGCGAGCACTGGCCTAAATAAATATTAGACTTTGGTATTTAACTACCAAAAAAAAAAATGGAAAGATTCATGACATACAGGTTGGTGACATACACATGACAGCCGCTTGGTCACTAGTTACAAATCGTTCCTTTTCCTTACCTTGTTTTCATAGATACAGCTTGCCAAAAATACAATGATGTTCCCAGCCGGATTTGGCTTGATACTTACACATGATATTTTGAATGACATATATATTTTATGTCCATTTACACTAACTACCAACTAGTTTCAGCTAAATACCATATATCACAAATCAGATTTTTAATATTGATATTTTGTATTGTTTTTATGAAATCTGATTTTTTTTTCGGTATCGTCATACTTAGTAAGAGTGTACTGTTTTTTTGAATAGCAATTGTACAAGAAGGTAATGTTGTCAACATGCACGCTTAGCCGCTAGGGTCCTTCCGTGGACTAAATTAAAATAAGAGACAGGCAATCATTAGAGAATAGGCATATTAAATTAGTCTATTTTTAATATGCCAGCTAGCACAAGATTTACTTTAATATAAATAAAAAATATTAATTCTTCGTCGGTCACACCCTGTTCTGAGGACCATCACTATTCATTCTTGTCACTATCCTTACATTTCCAAAAAAAAAAATTATAACTTTTGATTCTTCTGTATTTTAAGAAAAAAGTATTAAGAATATACAGTCGAACCTCTGTATATCGAACTTCCATATATTGAAAATCTCTATATATATCGCACTTTTTTTTAGGAACCTTCAATTTTTATAAGAAAAAAATATTCTGTATATCGAATCAAATTTCTATAAATCGAACAATAATATTTCCAATTAAAAATATATAAAATGTGATTGTCATAAAAAAAAGAGCCATTAGTTTGCGTACACGAGAATGGGTAATAATTAAATAAGAAAAAAAAATGCTCCACTGGTTTTCAAAGCAATGTAAATTCAGGGAAGATCGTGTTTCAGAAGAAGCACAGGAGTGCCTAAATTCTCTGCACCGCTTTCCTAGCACAGAAAGTGAAATTTTCATTTTAATTCCAGTTTAACTTTGTCTTTCTTGTTGAGAAAATGGCTCCTAAGCATGAATTCGGTGACGAATTATACACAAATAGACATTAGAAGCTGCTTTGCCCGAAAATATAAATAAATACATTTTTATGTATGTTTACATATTTTTAATGCATGTCCCTATTAAATTATAAATGTTCATTTTTAAAAAGTCTGCAATCACAGATGTAATATATATAATTTTTCAAATAAGTGTTATTGATCGTTCGGTTTTGGTATTCTTTAGCCCTAAAAAGTTGCCCTAGTTACATCATTAACCCCCAAAAAACTGACTTTGATAATTCTTTAATCCTAAAGCTTTAATTATTTTTAGCCTGAAAAGGGTGAAATTGCAATCTTTCTATAGATCGAAATTTCCATATATCGATTGTTTTTCAAGGAACCTTCATGTTCCATATATAGAGATAATTGTGTCCTCATTCCTCTTCATTCCGACTTTTAATCAAATGTAATTGTAAAAACGGAGGCTTCATATATTTTTTTGGTTTAACCGCCATTATTTTTTTTCTCGTGAAATGTGTGTCAGTTGACCAAATGAGTGCAGATTATAGTACGCCAAGAATAATTAAAACATGTCCAATGGTGATCTTATATCAACTATTGAACATCTCAAGGATCAATTCTCAGATAATATTTTCTTCATCACGTTCAAATGATGTCCCTATGATAGGAAAAAATTCTCGAAAATCTCGCTCTACAACTTATAGAAAAGCATCAACAACAGCGTTCTCAAAAGACATAACTTCCGAAGGAACTACGGGCTTTGTTGCAAAAATGTGTCGAGATATCTGAAGAAACTGCACAAAATCCAGCTGGATCAGCAAATTAAGCATTAACATGCTATGTTTTCTAGTTTAATTGAGCTTGATTTCTATTTAGCTGCTAATAAATTAGTCTATATACACAGGGATGCCATTGGGCAATCATTGAGGATGATTATCCCAAAATTAAGTAATCTTATGAATACTTTCTTACCTTGTCCTCTAAATTGGATACCTTTCCAAGGGCCTGATTTGTGGTTACCATTATTTAATAATTAACCAAGATAATGTTCTTACTTTTAATTTTAATACTAATGTTAATCAAAGTTACTGCTATCCTTATGAAATATATTCAAATTAAATATGGGTATGGTTACTAAAGAACAACCTCCTCGCTAACATTTTAAATTACTCCTCAAAATTAAAACAACAAACTATTACAATAAAAAGTTAACCATGGAATGATTCAGCCTAGACTTAGCCATTAATTGTTTTAACATAAATCTCTTATCTGTACTAATTGGTGTTGATGGTTCCTCAGGCGAAGGCTTGAAGGCGATGGTTGTAGGCTTGCATCAGGCAAGATCAGGGTGCAGAGGAGCAGTCTCGCATCAGCCGGTCTCAGTCTAGAAGTTTCCCCCCAGCCTCGGTCAGTTCAGAAGTCCCCCTTGCTTCTATCCCCCTTTCTCTCTTGTTCTGCCTAAGAGGGAGTCGAAAACGTTGTTCATTGGCCGACTAGTTTTATAGAGGGAGGAAATTCTGGGATTTCATCGGATGGCTCCACCCCTTGTCCTGACAGCCGGTATCTGCGAACCATTATCCAACTCGTATGATTTAATCATACCTTTTCCAGGCGGTCTCCACTGTTTCCTCGAGGTCAGCCGAGCCTAAGGGGACCAGTTCTTCAAATTGATTAGGTGTCCCAGCTTTTGGCATTGTTACAGTGTTAACTTCTCAGTAGGGTTTTTAAATTAACTTATCCCTTATCTCTTATGTGGTGCCATCTGTCATCGCCTATCAGTTACCCTTCTTTCTACCTGCTCGTCCCTTATTTCTTTTGTTCGCACCTGGTCTGTTTAAATTATATAACGATAATATTGTCCAATATCAATACATATTAAACAGGAGTATAATAATAGATTTTTTATTTTATTCATAAATGATAGAAGTAGACAGAAAGTGCAAAGGTTATGGAACATTAAATGGAAGACCTGTTTGTTTCTAGGGAAGAAATGAGGTTGAATGATTGGTGAGCTAAAATGTTCCCAAGAAGAATAATGGAGAACGTAAGTAGTTTTGAAAATTTCATTGTTCCTAAGATCAATAACTATAATAGAATAGAATAGAACAGAAATTTTATTCGTCTTTGGGCAGCTCCCCATACAAATAGAGTCTGGCTTGGCTAAACAATACATAAATATTATTAGTGTTAATAACTTATATACAGGTAATAAATACAATTTTAGAAGAATTACATGAAAGAAGAAAAATTACAATTAAAATAAAAAATGTATACTTCTATTTTGATTATAACTAAAATTAAACTGTTTGCAACAAATTTTAATATTAATTAAACACTTTTCATATTTATGAGATATGATATTTGTATTATTGAACGAATAGAAAAAGAAACGCTCAAAAAAAAAAAATATCTCATTCTTTGATAATGAAAGATCTTAATTTTAAACATCCTACTATGTAGTAATACATTAGTTTAGCTTTTGCTGGGTCTTAAATAGTTAATATTGTATACAATTGACTTTCTATGCTGTTGTTGACGTGAGGTATGCAATGCTTTCTAAGTGAGGAATAAATAGGGCATACTGCAATTTAATGATACAGAGTTTCATATGTATTCATGTTACAAATCATATAAATTTCTGTCGGATTGGTGTTATAAATATGGTTTGTGTGAGAAAATTTAATAATATATTTTCCGGATAGGCGTGCTTGAATTATTATTTTCGTCATGAAGAGAGGCAAGGTGGAGTTTGTTAAATGTTAAAAGTTTGGTAAATTATATTGTAGAAAGGGCTATATTGAATTACTCTTAAGGATATTAAACAGTAATTTTTAATACGGTTCTAGAATTTTAAGATCAATGACTATGATAGCGTTAACATCTTGTGACTGAAAGTATCGAATACGCTTATCATATTATTGTGTGTCAAATACTAAATTGTGTGTAAAATACCAAATTAATATATTTCAAAGTCATCCTCTAATGCCGACAAAATCTTACTTTGTAAAAAAAATAGAAACGATTGGTGCTATTTTTTATTTATGAAAATGATGAGGAAAACCTAGTTAAATCAGGTGTATATTTTTTTTTTTTTTTAGTATATCAACAACCGTAAATACAATTATAACCACATTAGTAGCTGATTAAAATAAAAACGATATTAACCACCCTATAAAATACTTTTAAAAATGATTTTAGTTTTTTTTTTTTTATAATATAGAAAAAAAATCTCAATATTATAAAATAACCTAAATTAAATTGTATTAAATTAATTGAAATAAATAAAATTGCGAAAATCTAATTTATATACCCGATGACAACTGGACTTGTCTCATCATATGACAAGGTAAGGTCGAAGATATTTTCGATTAGTAATCTATGCGACCCCGGCGGACCTTTCATATTTCATGCGAAGTACAGAATGTGGGTGAGGGCCAATCTTCGATCAATGCTATCTATCGTAAATATCGGCCCCTCTCTCCCCCAAAAAAGCGGATTTCAATTATCATATAAAATGTAAATGGAAATTCTACAAAACATAGTATTGAAATATTTTTTATTGATAAACAAAATACTCTGTGAATGTAGACCAAACAAGTTTCCCTTGTTTGGAAACTTCCCTGAAAGTGAAAAATGCTGCAAATTTTTGCTTTATGATTTCTTTCTTTCCAAATAGATTTCGAACTATTACAGCGAATAGTAATGTCGAGTTCCTAGGATCATCCTACAACACTTCCGCACAGTGTCACGAGCTGTGTTCAAAAATAAAAAAATGGAGTACGAACAAATTTTATTTGAGGGGTGAGATAAAAAACAGAATCTTCGAACAAAAAGAAAACATCATAATTTCGAATTAAAAAAAAAGGTTTAACCGTAAGAATTCAATTGAAATTTTGATGCAAATAGCGTCTAGAAGATTTTTTCAAAATACACAAGTAAGCAGCGAAATTACAGGGATAAATAATTCATCAATCATTAATTCGAGAACCATTTTGGAAGTAATTTGAAGTGATAAATTAATTAATATCCCAAAATTCACTGAATTAATTGGTGAAACCACCGATTTATATTTGAGGCATTATTATTGCTATTGCAGGCCAATCTCATTGCACAAATTATTATCACACGAACCTGACGGTATTTCCTTTTTTATGACACCTATGGAACAGTGGCCAAAAGAAGCATTAGATGGCCAGCACAAGAATATAAGCTAATAAATCTTGCAAAGACAAAAATATGATTTTTGATTTCTTATCCCATTCATTCGTGAGACTGTGGGACGGTCGGATTTTTTCTTAATTCGATTTTGTTATTCTACGTACCTTGAAACGTAAAATCTAAACTTTTCATATTTTAAAAATATTTGTTCTTGGTCGATTACATAAATAATCAACAAAACAATAAAAATACCACTTGATTTTGAAATAATTTCAGCAAAACAAAAATGTTAAAAAATAACTACATGACTATATAAAAGATCTTTGGTTCACTTGATGACCAGGGAATTTCATATCCCATGATTATACAGAGAGAAGATAGGCTCATAATATTGCAGAGGTCTTTGTAATAAATTGTATTTTCAGAGCAGTTTTATAATTCAAGACAAAAAACGATGAGCAGTTTTTTGTCGTTTCAGTTTTGTGAGATTGTTTCGAGTAAAAATCGCTGGCCTCGCTGAAGTTTTTGGTAATTGAACTGTTAGTCCAGATCTAATTGATCCAGATCAACAGAGATTATTAGAATATTGTTATTGTCGTAGGTTTATGACGAAGGGTAAAGATGATTTGATCGGAACAGTCGGAGTTTATTTTAATACTTCAATTTTTAAAACAATTCTTTAGCCAGTTCTTTAATGGGGTTTAGGATGCCATTAGTAGGTCATTATTCACAAATACCACGCACATGTTCATCTGCATAGATGAATTATTAAAATTGAAAGCATTTGTTCTTAATCATAGCTCCATGAACATACCATCAAATTTCCATTCTGAACACCGCAAAAAGCGGGCGATCACCATTTTCAAACTAACATATTAAACTTGCTTTTTGTACTATTCATTAAATGTGATTTTATATGTACTGCGTTAAGGACTTACTTATATGTATGTTTCAAACTAAGGTTTTGTAATATATAAAGCAAGTTGAGTTTTTTTATTAGTTTTATTAATTCATTAATTTAAGAAGACGCGTTATTTCAACTGATCTTTACATCAGCCGAAAATCGCTCCTGAATTCATAAAGACCAGCATTGAAGATAATTTTAATAACAATTTAAATAAAAATATTATATACTAGGACAAGGTACAAGGTACCGACCTTAATAATATAGTAAGTACATTTATGAGACTTTGTATACACTTGTATGACTAAATATTTGCAAAGGGGCACTTGTCAATTATCTGTTAGTAGTAATTGTTAATGACTAAAATTCATTTCGTTTACATCAATATGGTTGCTTGATTATGAAGTAGGAGATGACATAAGTGTCATTTAAGGGATACTGACAGATAGAAGTGGGTAAAAAATTCCAAAAAGAAGTAGGACGAATGATGAAGGCTTTACTAATGGAAGCAGTGCTATAAGAGGGTATATACAAATCTTGTATTCAAAGAGTGAATAGAAAAATGTATAGTGAGAAGATCAAAGATGTAGGAAGGTTTTTTTGGTTCTAAGGGTTTGGAAAAGGAAGAGACAAAACGATTATTGCCCTTAGAAAGTAGGATAAAACCATTTTAATTTCGTATGCAAACAAGAGACGTGAACGCGCCTAGGAAACTCCGAAGATGAATCTTTTGAAACGATTCATCAGTCTCTAAAGTCTCATCAATAGACCAGCAGATAGCCTTCCGTACGCTCAAACATATCCGAATAAGTGGAGGAAAATAATCGAAGATGGTATTTAGAGAAATGGAATCACGAAATATTAGAAATTGTTTACAGCAATAGATCTTCATGTGATATGAGAAATATGATTATTAAAGTTGATGGCCAATATTCAAAGTATTAAAAAAAATATTCATTTTTCTCTTAAGCAGTGGGCAGAGGAATTCTTTTTAAATATTTCGTACTTAGGATTATTTTCATAGATGCAAATTCGCTCACTTATTAGCTGATGTACGAGATTAATATGTTATAATATTGTTCAGTAGAATCCTCGGTCAGTGACCCCATACGAATATGAGCTGCCCGTTATCAGCCATATTCGTAACTAAGGACGGAATAAATAGAGTAAGCTAAGGGAGGGGATAGATAAGACGTATCTACCCTAAGATCGCTACATGCGCTGACGGTTTGTTATCAGTCTCTCCGCTGCACTATCAGAATTAAATAGGTCCTTGGTCCTCGAGAGATTTCCACTATCATCTTACAGGTATTTTAATATGCAGGAAAACTAGCTACTGAATGATAACCATTAGTATTTAAGAGAGATTCATTGCAGTCAGACGTAATTTGAATTCTTATCAACTAAGACTAATAGAGTCACGATGATTTTAAAGATGGTCTTTGCGAATGATACTAAAATTTATTTACTTTTAGTGAAGAATACGTCAGGGTTCTACAATATTGTTCAATGAATTTTAACGAGAATTCATGTAAATGAGCAATGTCACGAACCGTCAACAATTTCATCAGAAGAATAATTTGACAAATAGTTCTAATCTAAAGTAATCCATTAGTTTTCCTAACAAATGCTTCTCAAAATGTAGAGGTCTGCTAGCTTATTTGCTTTTAAAATTCGAAAAAAAATAAAATAAAACTGGTCTTTCGATATTCTTAAATGTTACCCTCTAGAAATTCCCTACGCATAAAATGCGAAATAGTAACTCTCTTGACAGTGCCGCTTTCTTATACAATCGTTTAAATCGAACTTAAAACTGGTAACTTCTAATTTCCAGCATCGTAAGTTAACTGATATATTTGGCTAAGTATGATGGCATATGTATATTTATGTTAATATGAATTATTTATTATTAATGTATTGAGGTTCATGATAAAATCTTAAAACCAATATATTATTGTCCATAATTTTCGATTCATTTTATTTTCTGCACTGCATGGTTTTGTTTGGTCACTTCTATTTACATCACGAATTTTTATTTATTAGAAAAAGACATAAATGAAGGATCAAAGATCAACATCGATGTGTTATCCGTGACAGAGCCGCAACGTTCAACTCTTTATCTGTGTATATAATGCACGCGTGTAAACTGAACAATCGATGTGGTAAACGTGATTACAATTTCTCTTAAGCATTTGCTTAATTAAAAGCATTATCGTATCACGTAAGCCTCCAAAAATATTATTAGCAATTTGATAATTTCGGTTATTACTATTCATTTGTCAATTACTTTCCTACAGCTTTAAATAAAATGTACATTGAATCCTAAAGTTTGAATAGTAACTAATAGTACGAACAAACAGAGATAAAGACAATGATAAAATGTACAGCTTACTGCATTAAACAAATAATAATAATAAAAAAAAAAATTATTTCCTACATACATATTCAAATTATAAGATTTCACAAATGCAGCCGGATTCTACTTCGACTGTATTAATACTGTAATTTTATACTTTTTATACTAAAAACCACAAATTAAGAAAACAAAACATTATCAATCATTATAATTCATAAAAAATAACATAATCATATAATGCACAGCGGGAGCCTGTAAAATAGGACTTTAAACTATTTACCGAGAGTTCTAAGGCAAACTATTCGAAGAATTATGAAGTTCCAAATATGCAACGTGGTACAACCACAACACAACAGTAAAAGTTTATTTAACGTGGAAAAACGCTTAATATATATCAGTTACTTATAGGGCATTAATTTACCTAGAAGAAAATACAATTTTCATGACAATATTTAACAAAAATATACACAAATTTAAACGCCATTTCGGCTCTATTTTCAGACGACTTAATTATAAGTTCATATCTTTGGATTTGATTCTTCATGACTCAAATGATTTTTTAGTATAATTGATAATAGCAACTGCGCCGTCAGAGAGATTAAAAAAATTAAGATATAAATTGCCATTTAAATTAGATATAATTATTATTTACTAAATATTGTTCCTCTGACTAATGAATAATAATATGGTAATCTTTTCACGAGTTTTTAATTTGTTAGCTTTGCAATAACAGGCTCAAGTTTCTGATTTTTTAAATTTGATAAATAACAGACTATAAACAACTTAAAAATATTGATTTAAAATTCAACAACATAGACAGAAAATGAAATAAGATGAGAGAGGAATAATTGAATAATAGATAAATCTTAGTAGCAGTGTGAATCAATCTATTCATCAATAGATCAATAATAAATTAATAGGAATTAATCAACGCGGAAGCAGATTGTGCCAGCTATACATAAAAGTTGAGGTTAGAACCCTTCAGGAGGGCTTTACACGCTCAATACTTATTATTGAGTCAACATCGAGTTCCGTCAATATATTGACCGTCTGAGGGGTATATTTAACAATAATATTGGCACGTGTGTGATATATATATATATATATGTGCCACATTAAATAATATTGCTTCATTAATACTGATCGTGCAAGGCGGCCTTTAGAAATCAGGAAACTACTTCGTACTTCTAGTACGAAGTAGTAGAAGTACTTCGTGTTCCTAGTACTTAAGAATCCTAGTAGATAGAAACCCTCGAAATTGGTTCATGGCCCATATTGAAAGGCTAAGAAATCAATTCGTGGAAGTAATTCAGGACAGTTCTGTAATTCAGTACAGTCTGTAATTCATTACTGTATTTTGGCGAACGCCTGGTGCTTAAAAATCGGAAACGATAACTATTAATGAGTATTAAAAATATTTAGCCATCAAACTTGCTTGATTTTACATAAAGCAAATAATAAATATTCCAATGAAAATAATATATATTCACGTATGCTTATATTATAATATTATTTAAATTATATAATATAATATACGTTCATGATCTTTAGATACATTTACCTAACCATTTTTGACTCAAACAATTGGTGATTAGACAGGATTTCATCTTTTTATTTAACATTTTTTCGTCTGAAATAGAACGTTTGCAATTAGTCTGAAATATTTGGTATAACAGTATGAACGTTAATCTTTATTATTATTTTTAAATCCCCTTTTGGTTTTATTGGTTAGCGATAGATTTATTTTTTTTCTTCTTCTGCAACGAATTGTAAACTTTAAGGATATGTCGAAAAAAGAATTTTCATTATGCTGTTTTTAGAAGAATGGATCACGACATCTTATGGGACCCATTGCGCTTGATGTTCTTTAATCGTTTTATTACTGCAACACGTGATTTTCAATAAATAATATTTTAAAATGACTAATGGTGTTTTTAATACTTAAAATATATAACCTCGATTAATTGTGATTATGAAGCCTGTCTCTTAATCGTTTAAATTATTAACATTATCTATGTATCTTTGTACTAAAATTGCTATTATTAATTTAATATAATATAGTAGTTAGCAATAATATTGTTTTAGAATTTCTTTTTCGTTTGGTAAACTTGGGAAAATCACCATTTATTGTTGCCATTAAGGTGATGGGGCACACGCTTAACCAGAATGAACTGTCTGCAGCAGAGGGTAGGACAATATTTTTCTGCCGGGGGCTATCCAACAAGAAGAATAAAAAGGGCTAAATAAAGTTTTAAACTTCCTAGAGACGATTTTAAGATTCTTCTTCTTTGTAAATATTAACATTTAGAACGATGAAATATTAATAAACATTAGGTAGATTTTGTAGTTAAACTTCTTGTATTACTTTTCTAGGAAAAATTTATATTATTATGTATAGAATAGTTGATAGTAGTAATTAATCTAGAATGAGATTAAACATAAAATAGTATAAGACTATTTAACGAATGCCAGCATTTTCGATCACCTTAAAGGCTTTCTTTAGAGCTACAAATGCTTCTACATGGTCTGATTTCTTTTAATTAACCCTTACTTCTTATTTTTTCCTACTATCTTTGCATCTTAATATGTTTCTTATCTTTTATCTTGTCTATGCAGCCTTCAAGAATGCTTACAAAGTCTTAAAAACTCTGAGATTGATTAAATATATCTACTCTATTTTATGATTATATTTTTACTGCCGTCTAGACCATCTTCTCCTGGAATGAAGTACTAATGTTAAATGTTTAGAATGTAGTCTGTTCAGCACATTTACCTACTGCCCATAAACGGCTAACAGTAATATTTTCAGTAAAACGTTTAAATATAAATCAGTGACATATCACCCGATTAGTACAGGAAAAATAAACCAAAATCGACCAAATAAACAACAAAATGTGTGCATTTATGAAATTTTGGTCATGACCTCGTCTTGGTTATTAAAATCGAGATTTGCAGAGTACGCTCAAATATTAGGTGGACAGCCCCGTCTGGAGGCGTCGAAACGTGTGGCTAAATATTCCCAAAATAACTCGAGGAAAGTATCGTTTCATATAGTTTTTTTTTGTTTCTAAATCAAATGAGACACTAGGAGTGCACTTAAAAAAAGCTACTTATTAAGTTGTCAACACAGAATTTTCAGAAGAAAAAAAGAATAGAAGTTTTTTTCTCAAACATTCTATATGTTGTTTGGAAAATTCTCGCTTAAAATTAGAAAATTAAGCATTTTTTTATGATGGACATTTTTTTTATACGAAATTAAAAAGACAATATTTCCTATAAAATGTGTATATTATATTTAATTTTTGGCGAAAATGCAACGCCGCTAGAGCACGCTAAGAAAAAGGCCAATTTTTGCTCTTTGTGAAAAACAGAAAAACGCTCTTCTAGCTGTGCCCTCTTATCAACGTTATATGCCTGCAAATAATTATTTTATGAATACCTAGGTCAGTTAGAAGGGCGTTTTTACGTTTTACGTCGCAGATTCGCCGAAAATCGAAAGTAATATGGGTAATTGTCTTAAAATATATAAATCATACGTCTGGCCCCTTTTCAACCTGAAACGTGCATGCCAATAATCATTGGAAAAAAATCAGAACTATTTAGCTGCTTTTGTTCTATGGAGGCTATATTCTACCTCCAAAATAGATTTATAAATAGTAAATAAAAAATTTAAAAAGGGCGGTTTTTTACTCCCGACCCCCTAGATAAGGCACTTTAAAAATTCGTAATTGATCAAAAATTAATTTTTTGTTCCAATTCACTAACAGATTTAGTCAGTTATTATATCAGGATTTCATAAAAATATACGCCTCATTATTTATTGTTGTCAGTATGAAGGAATAAAATAAAAGTGGCATGTCCAGACGTTTTTCCTTCACTCCCTCACAGAAAATGTTTGGAGGTGTAGCTTGGAGAGAAACGTGGTTCAACGGCTGAGGATGAGAAGGGACGGCAGTTGGGTGTCCCTTGGATTGTTCTAGACCGCAATGGCGCGCCAGCCAGACGCTTAGTCTCAGCTTGCTTGCGTTCCGTAGAGGTACTTGTGGAGAATCTAGGCTGTGGTCTATTACAGCTTCACTCCCCCACTTCTAAAAAGGAGGACAATTTTAAAATAAATCTTTCACTCTACTCTTATTTTTTTATAGGAAATGCTAAAGGGTTTTGCTTTCATAATCATTTTCATTTGTAAACGGATTACAGTATCTTAAAAAAAATTAAAATCTTGAAAATTTCACTTCCTCATATTTCGCAACCCCAGTTTTCTCAAAATCTTCAATAACGAGGGAGTGAATAACTCTATTTTTTGATGTATGGAAAGAATTTGGCTCTTCGTTTTTAATGAATGGAGATTGATTTCAACTTGAAATCATTAGAATGAAAAATAAGTAGGTACCTACCGAATTAGCCGGTGTATTTTTCCATAAAAATTGGGACGAAAGTAGGTGAAAGATCAGATGTCAGTAGTCTTTGTTACATAGTGCCTACCTACGTTCGTAGGTACAAACTACACTGAAAGAGTGACAAAAAGTAGATAACAGTCAGTATAATTGAGCTTGGCCAGTCTTAGAAGCCTTGTAGTTCCAAGCCTTGGGATTTCAAAGGTCTTTTAAAGATTGGGGTGATGTTTTTCTAATTCTTACCAGGACTTGCTAAAGTCTTGCCTTGCTGTTGGGGAAATTAAAGATACTCCTGCGTGGCAACTACGTGTAAAGTGAAAGTACTATGCCGCTAAGTAGGTATGAATTTTTGCAGCTCAAAATTATGGCTTTTTATTATTGAGATTTTAGGAGGTGAAATTTGTCCATCTTCAGATAATCACCCATATACGCATTTTGTAGGAAATTGTGTCGATTTTAATTTTGTGTTCATCTTCGAAAAATGGTTAGTTTTCTCGTTATAAGGGAAAAGCTAAAAAAAATTGTAACATTTCTAATTAGGTTTTTGATCAAACTATCTCCTTTTTTTTTTTCTTCGGAAAATCTTTGGTTGACTGGACTAAAGGTGAGAATATGAGATTAAATACAAAAAAAATGGCAAATAGTACCCAGTCTTTTCTGTTGAATGTTGCCTCATTTCCCTTTTTTAAAAAATCTAAAAAAATGTGAGCTATGTATTTAAATACTAAAGAGAACACATCTCCAATCACAAAATGTCCATTAACGCTACATTGTCTGAGCTGCCCAAAATTTTATCGTTAAAAAGTTAGTTTCCATCGGGTTCCAATTTTCCGATCCAATCTCCTGCCATTAGATCGATTTGTAAAATAGCTGCCTTTTCAAGAAGTAACCCTTTTCCTCTCCTGGAACGAACAATTTCAACAATCACCATTTGGCCAAATAGAAATTGATTCCAACTGATTCCTTCGAGGGAGGTCATACAGCCCTTTCTATTCAATCCTCTGTTTACCCACTGAGCTACAATGAAAAGACCTCTAAGGGTTCTACGATACTTGATGGGTCATATGATATTGAATGTGTAAACATCATTAGTAATAAAAAAGCATCAAAAAGTGATCATTCCACTAGTAATATTATGACCTGTTATTATGTCCGTGAATATTTTTAATGTTGAACTAATGGCATTGGGCATCATTGTATTACAACTCTTGATATGTTTGATGAACAAGTTGAACATAAATCTCGAATCAGAGACTGAATGTTTCAAAACAGAATGTTTCATATTAAAATCAATGGCAAAAATAATTCAAATATTTTAAAAATGAGTCTTATATTAAACGTAGAACTTTCATAAGCTTTATAAAATATAAACTTCAACAAACCTCAGGTCAATAGTAAAATTAAAATTGTATTATTAAATTAAACTTTTTCTTATTTTAAATATTTAAATATGAACATTATACTACTGATATTAGAGTACAACAATCAAGATTAGCTTTGAATTGCTAATCAGTTTTATGCAATTATTCAACTGTTATTTCCTTTTAACTGTTCCTGATTACTAATAATGTTTTAAATAATAGCCATAAAAATAGCAAGGGTCAAAATAAGATTTCTATAAACAAGTTGTACTAGTAATTTCAAAATAAGCTATCGCTACCGAAGGACTGGAAGCTAATCGTTGCTTTTTTCAATGTTTTCCGTTTGTTGCTAACTTTTACAACTAAGCCTCTGAAAATATGCCTAGCCACTCATTTGCAGTAAGTGTTTTTTTTTTGCGGTCTCCATAATTGATGCACAAGCGGTCACATCGTTCAATTGCATTGCTCCTTTGCCCAGAGGTAAAAGTTGTGCCGACGTTGACGCGCTTGGACGCCTTAAATGCTTTGCCTCCTGTTACCGCTTCGATAGGATATATAGACTTTGATGTGTATCATTGGATTCCTCTTGAGTTGCACTTTCGAACCCTTTAAGAGGTTTATATTTCAACTTGGCTTTTCGACGAGTCTCAGACGACATCGTGTTTTGTTTTAGTAATTGAACTTATTAAAACTTACCATAACCACTTCAAACTAATATTTTTATAAACGCAATCGGTAGATGCTGACGAGATTTGTCGATTAAAACTTGAACGAACGTCGTAGCTTCAAATCGTCAAAAGCCCTCATTGACCGCGCTTACGTTTAAGTCCACACTAGCCTTAACAAATTCTTTGCTATCCAGAAGTGCAGTTGAACTTTGGATGCAGAGGATACATTCGGGGCTGCAATCTGCTCTTCCACCTTCTCCCAATTTGGTTATGATTGGGTTTTTGGATCACCAACACTATGTTCATTGACTGACGTCGAAAAATTTCCTTTTAATAAAGTAGGATAATAGGATTCGATTTTATTTCTTCGGTATCAACTAGCACAATACCGAAGACATCTTTCGCAACAGGAAACCAGTTCTAATTTCAGAAAACCATACTTGGAGTTATAGGGCTTGACAGTTGGTATTATTTTAAATATTTTACAAACCATCAATTCAGTAGTCATAACATTTCATAATCTGAGGAAACTCTAAGGGTCACGTTGAGCAAGTATTCATGAAGAGCTATGTTTTCAGTAATGCAAACTGAAGGAATTGAGGATGCTTGCTACCTTGACACTGAAAGTTCTAGGGTATATATAGAAATATATATATATATATATATATATATATATATATATATATATATATTCACTGAATATATTCACTACATAACATTGAGTCAGACACTGGTTCGTAGATCCTTTATATCGATTACATTATTCTGAAATATTTCACGAAATTAGTTAGACTATGGTATTAAATAAATGTAGCAAATAATTAACATCTCTTAGCCGATAATAAAATGGAATTATAAATAAGTTAAAGCTATGGAGAAATTAGGTTTGATACATATTATGCTTAATTTAATTTAGCCTTTTATTTTTTAAACAGTATGTCTTAGTATTAGAACAAATTACAAAAATTAAAAATTAAGTCAAGACAGAGTGGTAAATTTAAATGCTAACATTGGATGGGCAAACTCTATTATGAATTTTACAACATTTTTAACGAGAATAGACCGTACAGTACACCTGATGTCTTTACTAGTAACTGATGGCTTTAATAGTAAATGAGCTATTTTTGCTATAGATAATCTATAATTTACTTTTTTTACTACAATAATTCTTAGGAAAAATGGCGGAATAGTAAAGTAAATAAATAATAAACAATTTTCGTTTTGTTTTTGCATAGTGCTTATAAAAATATGCTATTCTATATTTAAAAAAAAAAATGTCTGAAAAAACCTGAAGAAAGGCTATTGATTTTATGATTAAACAAGCATATTTTTATTTTCACAAGGATTACCTATATATTCTAAAATAGTGATTCATTCAGAAACGGAAAGTAGCATAAAAGTGCGATCAAATAAAAGGAAATTTAATACTCTACAACATGGTTTCCGACAATTTTTCTGAAAGACGATCGTGAGAGTCACATGTTTGACAAAAAGTGTGAGGTGAAAATGATTTTTTCTAAAATTATCGATTTTAAAAAACGTATATCGTAAAAACCGTTGGGTATTCGACAAATATGTATAGAAACAATTTTATAGGAAATTTAATTTGCTTTTACTTTTATTTGAAACATTTTTTTCCCCAGTACACCGTTTTCGAGGTATAAGAAAAAAAAAATTGGGCCTTGGCGCCTTTCTTGGCCCGTCTTTAGCTCACTTCCCAGGGGCGGGGACTTTTAGTATGTTTACCTACTAACTACTCCAAAGTCTTGAAGTCGAAAATTCTCGCATATTCCATGCACTCTACAATGATTCATTTACTGGATTACCTGTACCCGCTGATCATAAAACCGAAGTACCTTTAGAAGTATGGCGCTTAATAGGACCCACATAAGTTGTAGTATACAGTGTTTTTTTTTATTTATTAAGTGCTCGACTTTTTATCTCTACAACAAAGTGCATCATCCACGAGTAGTTGATAACCGTCAGATTGAAATGTTGAGTGTTTCTCCTATCAAATCTTGATTGCAATCTGTACAACAATGAATTGCGTAAAAACGTGAAACAGGAGGTCGTTACCACCACTGATATAAAAAATCCAGCAAATAATTGACAAAATCAACATCTTAAGTCTAATCTCGATGTTGGGTTGAACAAGGTTATTGCCATTCAGGGTTCCGACGCTACTAGGAGGGATCTAAAAGTCAATATTGAACAACCACTTGAATAGATAAGAAATCATTATAGCTAGATATGCAATAAAAAAAATATATGTTTCCGGATTCAATATTCTTGAAATAGAAGATGATTAAGATAAGGTATATTTAGATTATAATATAATTATGATTATATTATAATCTAAATTATTGTATTATTATAAGATTATAATGAGCACCATTTAAGAACGCATATTCAAATATTTGCTTTCATTAAATTTTTATGAGTTACAAAAATACTTGATTTAGGATTGACAGATGCCGGCAGAGTTGATTGAGCTCCCTTACTAGTCGGATTAAGACATATAAGCCTTTCAGTAATTCTTTCGTAACTTATAACAAATACTGGCCTTAGAACTTTGTAAGTTACTCAACATATTTCTAGCATTAATTTTGATACCGGGGTGAGAATGGTCTAAGAGGTGAGATTGGTCAAAAAGCGAAAATACGAACTTGGCACTCAAAACCTTCCCAGTCATTTTTTTCTCCGTTCCCAGGTGTTTTATGTGATCTTAGATATCTGCAAAAAATTCGGGTAGTAAAATTATTTTCAATAATTTTATTACCCGAATGTGTTTATTTTGACCGTTAGTAAAATTGTAACGACTTTTTAAGCGAACGGTCCAACCGAGTTTAATGGCTCAAATTATACGATATGACCCCGTGAATGTTTTGAAGCATGTTGAGCCCAAAATACTAAAGAAATGTTCTATTAAATGTGTTTAATCTGTCCGTTTAAGGATATTCAATGATTTTCTGAGCGAACTGAACGACCGATTTTAAAGTTCAATGGCTCTAAGTACTCAGTGAATTCCTGTGAATGTTTTGGAACATTTTGAGCTCAACATATTGAAAAAATGTTCCATTATATTTTAAGTATTTTGTTGATGTTTCTTATTATATCATTTATACGCTCATGATCATATGGTCATAAATTATAAACAGCCAATACTTGAAAATATAAAAACTTTAAAATAAAATTTAATTTAATAAAAATAAAAACCCAGAATACAGAATAACCCTATCCGACCCAAGTCACTTGCATATCTACTTAATTGGTGGTTCATTAGTGAAGTTGAAGTCTATGAATCATGGTGTCTATGGCCAAAAACATGGTGTAACAGGTGTAATTATGCCTTCCACTCCCACGCTACAGTTGCTTTGAAGTACATGCTGTCCCGTGCATGCCAACATACAGAAAACTCCTTCCATCTGCGCGTGTACATACACGTCGCAAATTAATATAAAAGTTTTAATGTCAGAAGGGTCTTGACTGTGGTTCGGGTTTGGATTCTAGCTATCTCCTTAAGCTGATTACCTTATCGTTTGTTGTGGTGCTAGAACAACTCCTTCTGTGAACAAAGGTACGAATTTTTCAATTATTTTGTGAACTAAATGAAAATATTAGCCAAAGTTCGATTCGTTTCTGGGGCGACTATGGCCAAATGGATTCATGGCCATGCTCACCTTGCGCTCAGCATATGATTATTTAATGATGTATAGTGGACTATTGCTAATCCGAACCGTTCTGTAATCCGAAGTATTATCTAAAAAAAAAATCGAAACTGTAGGTAGACTGCTTTTTAATTTATTTCCAATTGATAAAGGTAGATTACCATACAGTCTCAAATTCATTATCATAATTTTTTTTTAAAATTTGATTTGAAGCATACTCATACATTAAAATTTAGTTAAAATGCTCTCCTTTATTTGACTCTATTTAACTCTTTTTGTGTAAAATAAAAACCATGCTATCCAAATTTGTAAGCGTATTTATTTTTTCAATTACATTATTAGTAGATATTGATTAACCTTTTCATTAAATTGATTAAAGACAACTTGAGAAGGCTAACTACCCCGAAAACAGGAAGAAGAGGATGGCTTAAATTCGATTACGACGAATTTAAGTATCTCCTAATTATCAAGTCAAAGATATTCTTTTATTAATTTTTTTTTACGCTATTTGGAAAGGTTATGTATTTTTTTCATATATATTTTTTAAATGTTAATTTGAGTACAATTTATATTTAGAAAATATTAAAATAATAATAGAACGTTTAGATTCTTAAAATATTTTAATATTTATTTTTCTAAACCACACAAAAAAAATATCGTTTTTTTAAAAACATTTTTGGAAGTTTAAAACATGATATTTCTGTCTATGCTAATCCCAGCCTTTGAATACGGGAGTTTGTGTCAAAATAAGCCGTGACGATGGCAACGGACATACGCAGCTCCCTCAGTCCCGCAGGCTCCCTATTCCACATACTCCAAAAAATCTGAAAATGCATGAAATATAATTGAAGTGATATTGTATAACATCACCTAAAGAGAAGTTTTTTTAAATCGAATGGTACGCTTACAAAAACAGAACAACTCTAATTTTGACCATTCCCCCACCCAGATTGACGGTATTCTATTTTTCGTAAACATACAAAAATCCTCGGAGATTATAAACCTGGGGCCGTATGCATATTTTTTTTTTTTTTTTTTTTTAACAACCACTTATTTTATTTTATGGGAACAGTGCCCCGACGCGGCATGATAAATTTATCTGTTACCGGGCTAAGAATAAGAAAGATATTTTTGAATCAGTATTTTTTTTTTTTTTTTTTTTACTCCTTGCGTACATCGAAATCCGTATGTTTGCGTCTGGAACCGTCGACAAAATAAGTCGTATTTGCAATACTTATTTCATAACTATTACATGAAATAACAAAAAAAAAATTATAGAATAATAAGAATAATAATAATATAAACAAAAACATTCCTTTTGCTAAGAGCGGTTATATGGCCTAGGACACATTCGACCAGTCCTACGGTTATTTTAAACATTAAATCAATACTGCCAGAACCAGGTGATGACCCAGTCATTACTTGGGCTGAATAACAAACTGTTCTGGTCCATCAATTCTTTGCTGAATTCATCAGAATGATAAATCTAGTGGAATCCAGTAAAAGTTTTTTTGTTTGGTCCGTCGACGTTAACAAAACGTGCAAATGATTCCAATGGAACCATTAACAGAACGTTAAAAAAAAATCTAAAAAAGTTTAAATGCTAAAATATTAGCAGTGAATACAAAATAAGAAATTAGCAAGGATTTTTTTTCTAATAATTTTTTCTTCAATTTAGTTTTATTTATTTGTTTAAATAATATTTTTTGTATCAGTTTATTCTAAAAAAAAAAAAATAATAATTTTGTAAAATACTTCAAATCATTTATTGAAATTGACGACTGTCCAGGATAAATAAAAGTAAATACAACATTGAACACAAATAATTGCATACTTCCTCTGATATTTGAACTATAATCATTCATTTTATTATTTCCCTAATAAAATGAAATCATTATATAATGGGACTGGTCCACTAAGAATAACATTTGTTATAGAAAAATTCTCCAAACATAAAGGTATAATTTTTATTTTTTTTCCCCACTTATTTAAAGGATTTTTCACGATTGGACTATAAATATTTGAGGCGTTAGGCACAAAAGTTAAAGAATGATTCACATAAAAATTAGAATTTTTTTGGTAATAAATACCAAAAATAATAGCCTGCATATCAATCCTCTAAAAATAAGCATAAAAGGCTCAGAAGTTAGCTGGATAAGAGACCTGTAGGAACCGTAAAAATATTTTTTGTTTTATGCCTGGAGGTTGGTTCTGCTTCTTCTTCATGCCTCAACAAAAAAATTGTATCCACTAATTTTAATTTTTTTAGAGCCATTCTTCTTTATATAGCTAAAAAAATTATGCTAAAAAATATAATTACATACTAATTTAAATTAAATAATAATAATAAATAAAATACAGCCCTATCCCTTAACAAAATGTATGGTAAATACATAAACAAAATCAGTAATAAAAAAAAATAAAAATAATAATATCTTATAAATACATTACGGCCAATAGTATATTTTCTTCCGACTAACCAAAATATTGGAAAATTCAATATCAATCCTGATAATTATTTCATTTCAAAACAGCACAACTGTGCATCAATGAATGGCTAGTAATTACTAAACTTTATTTTGAAGTCGTTTTCATAGAATATAGTAAAATTAGTTATTGCATATAAAGTAATTTGTAATTAATATAATTATAGTCGTAGTAGCTATGTTATGAAATTACTATTAGAATTAGATATTCTCCAGCTTTATTATAAATATTATTGACCTATTTATAATAGGTTTCAATGCCTTGTGGTTAAAATAAATAAATCGATGATATAAAAATTGAATGGATACCTAGTAGAATAACAAACAGCCGATACGATCAAGGGAATAACACCTGTTGCTTGTTCTAATTTTTTGTTTCAAGGTAAAACCGAATCAATGGATAATAATCTAGTCATTTAGAAAAAGGTGATTGAATTATTAGGCTAGAGTTCATAGAATGCTCAGAATATATACCTATTCATAACCAAAGTTGTAATAAATCATTACATAAATAAATAAAATAGATAAAGAAAAGAAATCATTTAGGGAACTTATGAAAGCTTCTGAGAATTGTAAGAATAAAAAATCATTTTTCTATTAAGCAAAAAAAAATAAAGAAAAATGTAGGTCAGTAGTCTAAATAGACGTTAGTATAACGAACTATGAATTATTGGCTAGATGATTAGATCAAAACGAAATAAAATTAATTTTTTTTATATTTTTATTTTCAAAATACTATTGTTAGCAAACCAATTGACTTCACGGTTTCACCACAGGTATTTCAAAGTGCAATAAAAGAACACCCAAGATATTCCATCGCTCCAATTGTTATGGCGGAACATTGATTTTATTAGACATATTTTCCTCGAAAATAATAACTATTGCACTGTATCAAAGGTCATCGGAGGGAATATTCCCTAGAACCCGACTATAAGGATTTCGGAGATGTCTGATTTATATATATATATATATATATATATATATATATATATATATATATATATATATATATTCTAATATCCCGTCATATTCTAATATCCTTCATGCTTCTTCCCTATCCTCATTCAAATTCCACCTTTTCTAACATCTCCCCGCTTCCCAAAAAGATGTCGTATTAGCAAAATATTTTAATTTTAGTTTAACAATTTGATCAGAAGTTTATGATCGTTTTCAATGTTTAAATGCCAATTTATATCATTTTAATTTTCTCTCCTTTTTACTTTTTTCATTTTTGTTCAACACATGTACATTTTCGTTAAGAGTAGAATTCATATTTTATTTATTTATTTTTATTGTGATCCATGAAAAACCTTAGTTACTTTTGCTATTGTAGTTTTTTGGCCAGATGTGTTTTTTTATTATTATTTCCTTGTACGAAGTAAAGGAAGTATTGTAATCGCGAAAATTTTCGGTTCAGATTTCGACGGAAATATCCATTTTGACCATCCCTAAATCCATTTTGACTAGTTTCGTCGTGGCGTCTGTACGTACTTTCGTATTTCGCATAACTTAAAACTAAAAACGGTTTGCCGTAGAAAGTTGAAGTTTTGTATTTAGGATTGTTGTAATATCTAGTTGTAAACCTTCCTTTTTGGTCACTGCTTGAGCACTGGAAGTGGTACTTTACTTGAAGGTCATAATTGATTTCCATTAAAAATTGTATTAAAATACCATGCAAAACTTCTCAAATTTAGTATTCAGAACTTATGTATTGATTTGAATAACATACTAGATTTTGGTCTAAATTGGTGAGCATAAAAGGGTACTTTACTTGAAGGTCATAATAAGCTTACATCAAAAATTATATTTAAATTAAATACATAAATCATATGTTTCGGTAATAAAGGTTACAAACGCGATTTGGTTTCCAATCCAATTAAACATTTTTATTACTTGTTTTAAGTGTTAAAATTGAGTGTAAAATACTGGTTTTCCTCCCCATTTGTGAGATCAACAAGTTTGCAGCAGGAGAATAAGATATAAGTTAAATGGGTTTTTCCGCTTAAAATGTAGAAACTGTCGATTTCCAATGCTTTATCTCGTGATATTGACAGTTTTAATGATGTCACGGAACATGAAGAAATCTCTTGGAAACTAGTTACCTTTTGAAGGAAAACGACATATAATAACGGAATGAGACCTCCAGAAACAAGAATGTGTCTGTGTGTGTGTGTGTCAGTAGATGGATGTTGCGACGTCGAGTGTCGTTTTTAATGCAATCTTTCGAAACTAGTAACCAAATTGAGGATCACTTTTTGAGCCACCGATTTATAGTTTAATAGGCGTACAAGGAAGTCATGTGTAGTCCACATTAGATATTTTGCTATTCTGAAGGGACCTAGTCCCAGAATAAAGCAAGTTTTCTATTCTAAAAAAGAAAAAATAATCTAGAATATTTTAATGGCATTTAGTAAAGTACTGTGAAAAACAAATTAAGCATTTACCTTAGTATGCAATACATAAACTAACCAATGCAAACGTATCTATGCAATTTGAAAGTTAAAAAAAAATAATTTATTTAAAATATGTTAACTTTTTGTAGGCGCTTTTTCTTACGGCAATGCTTGTTCGTCGTTATATCAGTAATATAATATAATCGGCAGAAATTGGTATGGAATTATGTTTTACTTGAACATTAATTAAAATTAGATGGCAATAGAAACTTAAAACATGAATCATAAATCAAGAGTAGTCTTTAACAATAAACTTGTTTAATAACTTTGTCTATAGATAACGAAAACATACATACTTGTTAAAACGAAAGTTAGTCACACAGTACTGTAGTATTAGGGTCTGTCTACGAACGATGTAGGGTAAGACTTCAGGAACAAATTTTTTTCCAAACTAAAACCAAGATTTATTTAATACCAAATTAACTTCAAGGACACACAGCGTTAAAGGATTCAGTGTGCCTTGAGGATGGGTTGCATCATCCCTTAGCTATCCTCGGGAAGGGATGAACCTACCTGGGGACCTTTTTTTATGTGTCGTCTGGTTAAGTAAGCTCAACTCAGTGTGATAGTCGGCAGCCTGTGCTATAGTCTAAATTTATTTTTCCCGTTTCGATATTATAAACTGTGTTCCTGGGGCTAATTATTATTAGTCAACCACAGTTATGTCACGTTACTCCTTATGTTTTAATCTTAGAACATAACCGAGTAGGAACTTCGATAAAGAAATAGTTCTACGGGTTAAGAAGATGAACTAAAAGTTGTGATAAGAGATGCAGGGAACACTTACGTTGTGTAGGACTAATTTATTGCACAGAAATGGTGAGTAACAAATTCTTTTTCAATTCTTTTAAATAAAAACACTATTTAGAAGTGTTAGTTATTTTATATTAAAATTTAATACGTTAATTAA
Organism: Rhaphigaster nebulosa; assembly: GCA_948150685.1. Classification (NCBI taxonomy): domain Eukaryota; kingdom Metazoa; phylum Arthropoda; class Insecta; order Hemiptera; family Pentatomidae; genus Rhaphigaster; species Rhaphigaster nebulosa. Next base: position 101,609,067 of record OX411309.1, on the reverse strand, counting down.
TATTCTGAGTCAAAATGCTAGTTATGATTCATGATAAAGGCAATGTATGCTTTAAACTAGTTTGCTGATAATTTGGAACGAGGAAGCAATTTCCTCCTAATTTGATACTAACTTCCAGATAGAGATGGAACGAAAAGTATTTGAATACTTACTGATAATTAATTTAATAACAAAATAAGTAGTGTGAGTATGCCTGTTAATTATTAATAGATAACAGATGGATTAACTACTTTATCACAGATGGTGGGGATCAGGGAACTTATTAAATTCGCTATCTTGGGATCAGTAATTTCAGCGCGGAACAAGACTGACTTTATCTCGGGAAGCGTTCCCACAATTCCCTTCTCCTTCTACCCCACATAAAATTAAAACTTTACCAAGTCCTTTAAAGATAAGAAAAAAAAATCTTAAAATTAACTCCTCGACGGAACTAAGGTGATGGTAAAAAGACAAGCACTAGTCGTGGAAAAAGAACATTGAAGAACAAAAGATATGAACGGTACCTTTCTATCCATCTATCTGTGTAATATATATTATACTCTCTCTCGCACTCTCTCACTCACTCTCTCTCTCTCTCTCTCTCTCTCTCTCTATATATATATATATATATATATATATATATATATATATATATATATATATATATATATATATATATATATATGATAAGTAGTGTATGTAAATAATTAGTGTAAATAAACAATGTAAGACTATATAAACCCTTGCAAAAGATAAATAAAGTGAGTATTATCCAAGCATCCGTGTTGTTCACTTCGTGCCTTATTCTTTCTTTTTTTTACGTTTTAATTTCTCAAGTATTTTAACTGGTGCCGAAAGCCGGGAAAAAGTAAGTGCACGTTATTAACGGTCGCGAAAAAAAAAAAAAAAGAAGAGAGAAAAGAATTTTTTTAAAATCTCATGGTTTTGCGACCAAGTCAGTTAGACAACGTAGTCAGTCAACTTCACGGTACGCCCGCAAACAGTCAAGGTCAAACAATGGATCCTTCAGGTCAACCTATGGACCAGAATAGTGGCTCAGGCGCTAATCCAGGGATTGTGCAGGTAGTTAACAATGATCCTCAATTAATGCAATTAGAATGGGCGAGAGTGAAAACGGCTACTGCCACATATCTGAAAAACACCGTCTCAGAGCTGGAGAGATTCGGCGGAGAACTAGGGCACCTTAATCACTTCCTGAAGAGAGGCAACCAGATCCACAACCTGATCGAGGCAAGGATCACGGCTGGGTGGGTAGATCTTTTGGACGCCACCGAACTGAGAGCATCTTTAGTAGGAAGAGTCAGAAGGAATGTACTCAACGCTATACAAGCGGATGAGTTGACTTCATGGGAAGAGGTTACCAGAAGACTAAAAAAGGCGTACGGAGGAGGGCGTTGGACACCAGAAGAAGACGTTTATCGTCTCTTCACTGAAAGCAGACGATCCGGGCAGTCGGATTATAGCTTCGCAGAAATTATGTTGAATCAGTTCACGGCAATCTCGGAAAAGTTGATTGAAACCGTAGGACAGGCCGAGGCGGCCCAACAGCTGTCGATCTATGAGAAGGTACTAAAAGTACAACTAGGAAGAAACCTAAAGGCCAGAGAAAAACTAGCTTCCGAAAAGTCTTTTGTCGAGTGCGTCCGTGACGTAATGGACAAGGGCGCCAGAGAGGAAGAAGAAGCTGACGAACTACAGTGGCGACAAGTGCCGTTCAGGAACAGGAGGAGCAGTAATAGAGACCGAAATAGAGAACGGTTCGACCCCAGGCCTCATCCGTCATACCCGTCAAGGGTTGAACACCGAAGGAGTCCTAGAGATAGTAAAGATGTGCAGAGAGGCTCTAAACCTCGAGGGCCTCGAAGAGAAGAAGGCCGTAGATGCTACGAATGCAACCGCTCAGGGCACATCGCAGCTAATTGTCCCGCAGTTAAATGCTTCGAATGTGGCGACAAAGGTCACGTTGCTAGAGCGTGTCCCTGGATGTTCAGGCGGAACCCAGCCCCAGAACCGATGGAGGTAAACACACATAGAACAAGACGACATAGGGACTCGTCAACGTCAAGTTCTGAAGACCACTCCGAGAAGAGTTCTTCAGATGAAGAAGACGAACAGAGGCCCAGCTGGGCGAGGATAGCGGGAAGATCAAGCTTGCAGTCAAATCGGAAAAACAAACCCAAAAAGTCAGGCGCAGAAAAGGAAACTGCTATCTGAGGAGGCGAGGGCAACCCAGGCAGAGTAGAGTCAGTAAATAGTGTTTGTGGAGTGTGGGAGAGGTTGCCCATAGTGCAGGGGTGCAGCGACGGATTTAGGGCGCTAATTGATACTGGGAGCACCAGTACCTTGGTCAGTAGAGGGGTGTTGAAGGAGCTGGACAAAGGCTTCGCACTTAAGGTATGTAAATGTTCTGTTATCACTCTGAGCGGTCCTTGTAAAGTGTTGGGAGAGTATATATGGGATCTGGAAAATCTCACTGGGGTGAAAACGAGCGCGGTCGTACACGTATTAGAAAAGTTGACTAATCAATACGACATCTTAATTGGGTGCGATGTTTTGGATAAGGTCGGGTTCCAGATGCAGGGCAGTCAGGGAAGTTGGTTAATGACCTTGGGGTCGAAATCATATCACCGGGAATTTAAAACGACGGGAAAGGAACTTCGTGTAGAGATGGTGAGTACAGAGTTACCAAGGGCGGAAGCATTATTATCCGAATACACAGATATATTTTATAAGGAGGGCTGCCCACTACCGGCCACCGGGATGACTAGACATGAAATAACACTTAAAGAAAATAAAATTTCCTATACGAAAGGCCGGAGATATCCCCAGTCAATGACGTCGATTATTAATGATCAAATTGGTGACCTCCTTCGTCAAGGGATCATACGTCATAGCACGTCACCATTTAGCAGTCCTTTGTGGGTCGTGGAAAAAAAGAGGTTGAACCCACAAGCAGACCCCTCTTACCGACTGGTAATTGACTACAGGAAACTAAACGAGAATACCGTAGAGGAGAGGTATCCTCTCCCTAGACTCGAAGATATGTTAGATCGTCTGGCGGGAGCTCGTATTTTTTCTACACTCGACCTAAAATCCGGGTACCATCAAGTGCGGATGCGAGAGGAGGATATCGAAAAAACGGCATTCACCTTCGGCAGAGGACATTACGAATTCACCCGAATGCCGTTTGGGCTTAGAAACGCGCCTCTTACGTTCCAGCGCCTGATGGATGAGTTCCTCCGTGGGCTAGGGGAAGAGTATTGTCAGATATACATGGACGATCTTATCGTCTTTAGCTCATCTCCATCGCGCCATGTATCCCACCTCAAGGATGTCTTTGAGCGCATCCGTGAATTCGGGCTTAAATTATCGGAAGAGAAGTCCCAGTTCTTTCGTACAGAGATAAAATTTTTGGGTCACCTTATCTCGGAACGGGGAGTCAAACCAGACCCAGCCAGAGTCGAAGCCATCTCCCGCATTTTACCACCAGCTAATCAAAAAGAGCTTAAGAGTTTCCTCGGAATGGTGAATTATTATCGAAAATTCCTACCGAACGCAGCTGATATAATCGCACCACTTACGCAACTGTTGAAGAAGGGTCGGTCATTCCTTTTTACCGATGAGCATATGATGAGCTTCCATAGGTGCAAGGAAGCCCTTACTGCGGAACCAGTGCTTGCATTCCCAAATTTTCAAACGAAATTCGTAGTGACGACCGACGCTAGTGAGAGGGCGCTCGGGGCGGTACTATCGCAGGAATCCGATATCGGGGATAGGCCGGTAGCTTTTGCGAGCAGACAACTATCCGACGCAGAGTCAAGGTATAGTGCGCTCGAACGGGAACTGTTAGCTATCGTCTGGGCAATTGACCACTTTCGGCCTTATGTATATGGGAGGCGGTTTACGCTCCGTACAGATCACAAACCGCTATTATGGACGGACGGACTAAAGGAATCGTCAGCCAGAATCGGACGGTGGAAAGAAAAACTACGTGCGTACAGCTTCGATATCGTACATCAAAAAGGATCACAAAATGTCGTTGCGGACTGGTTGTCTCGGGTTCTATATACGAATCCGCTTCAGCAAGCGGGTCCCTCCGGAGACACCGCCGGGGAAGAGACGTTGCGTGATGAGGAGGATACAGTAGATGCGGATGAGATTCCCGAGGAAATTCGACATACCCCCCTCAACGAGATGGACACCATAGTGAACCGACACACGCGCCAGGTCATCTGGAAAACCCGTACGGAAGGAATATCGCGAACGGAATACACGAAGTATGGTCGCCACAGTATTGTAACCGTTTGGACAGTTCCCTCAGTGCCACCGGCGGATGTCGCCCGCATTCTTAACATGAGTACTAAACCGGGCAAGACATATTACCTTTATGTAGGAAATAAAACGGTTCTAGACCGAATCAAACATCTATTAGAAACAGAGCGCGTAGGAGCTGATAGGAACTTAATATTATGCTCAAAAATGGTAGAAACTGTTAAGGAACCAGACCGGCAAAAAGACTTAGTTAAGGCTTATCACGAAGGGAAGACCAATCATCGAGGGGTACCAGAAACTCTCGCCGCGTTAAGCCGCAGGTATTACTGGCACCACATGCGCCGAACGATCCGGGAGGTGCTGCAAAATTGTACAATATGCCACCGGGCGAAGTACGATAGACACCCCATCAATGTCCATCCCGAAGTGTCACATACTCCGAATTCGCCACTGTTAGAGGTACAGGTAGACATTTTTACTTGGGAAGGCTCGCAATGGCTTACTATTCTTGACAACTTTAGCAAGCTAGCCATGGCTTACCCGTTATCGAACAAAACAGCTGACGCCGTTTGGGAGGGTATGCTCAGTTGGATATCATGCTACGGAGTACCGCACAACATTACGTCGGATGGTGGGAGGGAATTCAAGAACGCTCGTACAACTACGGAATGTTCAGACTTAAATATAAAATGGCATTTTAACTCCCCCGGTAACCCACAAGGACGAGGTGCTATCGAACGTCTCCATAATACATTAGGGGAACACCTTCGGTTATTTCAGTTACATAAGGGATTAGGAGCCACCGCAGCAATGCCTAGGGCAGTAGTGGCTTACAACAACACAATACATTCCGCTACAGGTTTTACACCGGTGGAAGTGGTATTCGGTCATCCGTTACGGAATAGGGGAGATATCCTTACTACCGCGTACACACATCTGCGAGATGCAGTAACCCACAAACGGAGACAGTTAGCTGAGATCTCACAAAGGGTGTATACTAGGCTCACAAAAGAAAAAATTTCGAGGGCAAATCGGGAGTGCGTAACGGTACCGGATGAATCTCACAGAATCTCATTAGGTATGACGGTATATTGCCGACCACCGTCCAGCCGTCGAAAAGGGGATCAGCGCTTTGAAGGACCTTTCAGAGTGGTAGCGCTACGAGAGCATAACATAGTTTCTATCCAGGAGATGACAGGTGCACAGAGGATAAGACACACCCACATCCGGCACCTTCGCATCCCTCTTAATCCAGGCAATTCGGAAGTGTAAATAACAAAATTATCTTTTCTTGATGCCGTTGTCCTTTTAGCATAAGTAGTTCTATCACTAAGTAGAGAATTACATTAATTGTCAAACCATTGTGAAAATTCTGGTGTATTTGTATATATGATGTACATACAAGGTCTTATTGTTTAGTTGTAAAGTTAGAGAATAGGTTAGTTGTTTAGTATGTATTAGTTTTGTTGTCAAAAAGTTAATTTATTTTTTTTAGTTTTTCCCAGAGTTCACTTTGTGAACTGGGGCGGAGGTGATAAGTAGTGTATGTAAATAATTAGTGTAAATAAACAATGTAAGACTATATAAACCCTTGCAAAAGATAAATAAAGTGAGTATTATCCAAGCATCCGTGTTGTTCACTTCGTGCCTTATTCTTTCTTTTTTTTACGTTTTAATTTCTCAAGTATTTTAACTTATATATATATATACACAGGGTGTCCTTTTTAGATGGCCCGGCTAAATTTCTCTTGAACCGGTAGCGTTATAAAAAAAATAAAAAATACGTATTTAATATTTTTCAGTCTAGTTTAAAATTTCTACCTTGTTTTCAAATATATTGGGTCTCTCAGACCCAATACAACTTTAAAATTTCAAATAGGAACCTATGCCTTCCGATACATCATTTTAACAGATTTTTGAAACTGAAATCAATGGTGAAATCAGATTTTAAATTAGTCAATATATTAAAAAGTTATGGTACAAAGTTTTAAAAAAACAATGCATTTTGTTAGCTATTTTTAATAATGAAAAAATTCCATACCACATACAACCAGAGGTTGGTTCAAACCTCCAATTCATGTTCAAAATGCCTATCCTCTTCGATGATGCAAAGATTGGCTCTTCTTAGCCACTCTTCGCTGTTGCTCAGTGCAGACCGATTGACAAACATTTTCCACTCTTTTCTGCAGTTCTTCAACTGATCTTGCAGGGTTACGATTGGCATAAACGCTGCTTTTTCTATAACAAACAATAAAATATCCAGTTCCACTTCGAAATTGCAGCCATTTCTTGGTGGACCCGCAACTGATCTGAATCTCCTCATATTGTGAGCAATACGAATAAATGTTTTGTGGTTCACCTGGGGACGATCGGGAAATATCCGGGAGTACAACAGGACTGCACGGCGAGCATTACCAGCACTTTCAATAAAACAATTGTACATATCAGCTTTCTGCTGACGGGAAAACTGCACTCTTCGGTTTGGCTGGTTGGTTAATACTGGATATAAGGAAGTAGGTATTGTTGTAAAATTTGTTTATTTTCAGGAATTTATTCACTATCATAAGACCATTTGGGTAAACAATGACAGTGAATGTAAACAGCTACAACGTTTCACAAAACGTACAGTGGCTTATTTTATTTTATTTTTTTCTGTTTTTTCACTACATTTTCAAAACAAATCTTAATTATGAATTACAGCTAAAAAAATAACAAACACGATGTGACTCAACTGAGCAATTCCTGTGCAACAAACAAAAAAAATGTAAAGGCAATTTAAAAGAATTAATACCAAAACAAAATGTATTGTTTTTTTAACTTTGTACCATAACTTTTTAATTTATTGACCAATTTTAAATCTGGTTTCACCATTGATTTCAGTTTCAAAAATCTGTTAAAATGGTGTATCGGAAGGCATATGTTCCTGTTTGAAATTTTAAAGCTGTACTGGGTCTGAGAGACCCCTTATATTTTTTTTTTTTCAAAAACAGGTCGACATTTTAAACTAGGTTGAAAAATATTAAATACGTATTTTTTATTTCTTTTATAACATTATCGGTTCAAGAGAAATTCAGTCGAGCCATCTAAAAAGGACACCCTGTATATATATTGAATTACAAATTACATATATACATATATTGAATCATAAATTACTTATAAATATAATTATAACGTCACCAAAAGTGGTTATGGTACCGAGGTATTTGAAGCTGATTTCATATGAATTCGATGCCCTGAATTACAATATGACATTATTTTTTTTCCTATGAGCTGAAATTTCTGAGATACAGCATTTTAGTTTAATATACGTGGTACTATTTTCAGAGTACTGAAATAACTAAAAACGGAATTTATTCTTATTATTATATTTTTAAAGATTGTTAAAGAAATATAAAAATTGTAGAAAATATTGCTGTGGTACTTATTTAAAGAAAGAGGAAGAAGTCATCGATGAAACCAACTAGTCTCACTAACCACTTCGGAAGCTTCTTTTTTTTGTGACATTCTTTAGTGTACTTTGGAACAGTTAATTTTTAAAATCCAGCAGTAATCTGTCATCATATACTTATTCCATCTTCCATCATTCATAGTATTAATATCCAGGTGAAATCTTTCACCTTGAACTTCACTGGTGTCTCCTGAATATTTAGGAAAGCGGGCGAATAGGCGAAATGGTAAATAATGCACCTAATGCTCATGCCCAAAGGATCTGAAACTGTTCAGCATCTCGTTTACTAGTTCAACATGGTTTTCAACTTGACGATTGTCTCCCACATGTTCAACATCTGCATTCAACATCATAGTCTGTGATTTTCGCTCAGCTCCATACATGTAATTATGATAGCAGGATCCAGAATGAGTTGAACTCATTTCCTTTCCAAAACACAAATACATTAATCTACAACACAACAACTTTTCTGTTAATTTTATTAGTACTCATTTCATTTTTACTTTTCTTTTGAGCCTTGTTTTATTGCTTTATTAGCTAATTCATTGCCTTCTGTTAGGCTGTGGTCTTTTACAAATTAAAACAGTGTACTAATCAAAACGTTTTACTGATATAATATTCAATCTTATTACTTTCGCTAATATATATATATATATATATATATATATATATATATATATATATATATATATATATTCATATAGAAATTAGGAAAAGTTAAGCAGATAAAGAAAAATATAAAAATTTCGTTTTGGATAATTAAAATAAAAACTGGCAATGACACTTCATCTGCAATAATCTACAATCCAGGCTAGTTTGGGGCATCCTGCTTCGTGGTTTCACTTAAATAAGGCACTTAAAAATATTAAAATGTTATTACAACATACTTATATCATCTCCAGGCGCGTTATTCTTTCCGTGGTGTAACGAAGAGCTCGAAATTCAATCCATTTTCGTAACGAAGCCTATAATGTTATAATTTGAAAATTTCATTAACTGATTAGATTGTAATTGCATGCCAAGTGTAAATTGCATATTTAGCGCCGTTATACATTGCATATCAGTAGCTTAGTTTTTTTTTTTTATCAAGATTGTATTTCCTCCAATTTTAAATTAACATAGTAAGTAATTATCAAACGTATAGGGAATTGAAAGAAAAACGTTAAACTATGTAATGATCTAAAAACCGGTGATTACAATTTAAATGTAGGTCAACCCTTTGTTATCAGTAATTCGACCTTGACTTGACCCCAACCCAACACTTAGGAGATAAGAAATCTCCTGACCTTGAAGGAATTGAATCCAGCTGTGAACCTTCCCTAGAACTAGAAGAATTAATCTATTCGAGTAATCTATTCAGCCCGTCAGGGCTAAGATCACATCTGTACTATTAATTAATCATAGTTAGTTTACAATAATTGCGCCTCTTAAAATTAGACTCTTATAAATTTATTCTTGTTTTTACTTCCTTTAATGAAAAACTTTAGAATATAAACATTTCTTTCATATCAGAAACATAAAACTGAGAAAGGAATAAAATAAAGCAGTAACAGAGAAAATTACTGGAGAAGAGGCTATAAGTTTTAAAATTGAGCTAGATTTTACTGCTTTTAAGGAAACTGTCCATTAAGATTTTCTTTTCTGATTAAACGTTTTAAGGATTGAATAATATTGGTTATCGATAAAAAATGTAAATATTTTTGGAAAGCTAAATATTTGTAATAGTTATAATAGACATGTAATAAACCACTAATTTGATAACACCAAGAAGAAATTATTGAATTATGGTATTTCTGATAATGGTTTTGGGTATTGAGTCTATTCAATATCTTACCAAAGTATTGCTATTAAGAGAAGAATTTACTACTGAAACTTTTTATTTTTTTTTTATTTTTTAACGTTGTAATCAAACACAATATACTGGTCGTTGAAAATTTACCTATGTTTTAAGAAGATATCATATTAAAACCTGATAATCACATCCTTATCGGCAACACCCAGAACAATCATCCAAGAAACACGGAGAGCACGTAATTCTACTTGAATAACGATTTTTGTTTCTATCAGAGATCTAGGACAGTATAGAATCAAAGGTCGTGGAATCCTGGCAGGACTCCAACACAACTCCATAGGAATCAAATGACTTACAGCCCCCAAACCACTTCCATCACATTGACAAATGTCCTCTCCTAAACAGTATTAGCGCGGCATCAAGATAGCTTTCTATTTTCGTTTTTCAAAATAGCTAGAAATATCTGAAAGAAAATTCAGAAGAATAACTGTATCAATAACTTCTTCAGTAGCTACTGAATCTGATTTAAAGTTCTCAGTAAATGATCGGTTATGTAATGCTTAAATACTACTCGGATTTCCAATCGGTTGTTATTTCTGTGGCAGTCGACAAATAGTAGCCCAGACAAACCGACTAATAAATGAGTTCAAACAGCCTTAAATAATTTTCTTTCTCGTTTTGTTTTTTTCAAGAACGTCGAGTAGAGCCTTTAATATAAGCAAGAAACACTGAGCAGATTTTTTTACGTTCATTTGCCTTTACATGAAATGTTCAGTAAGGGAAAGTATTGCGATCGTGAAAAATGTCGTGTCCGAGTTTTCAACGGAAATACACGTTTTAAGGACTCCGCTGAGTTCAAATAACCAAGACTCGCAAAATAGTCTGTTTTTGTGTTTATATATAGTAAATCTAGCTCAAAAACGAAAAGTTCTACGAAACTGAAATACCGTACATAAGGTAACTATATGTCTGTGACGGTACAGCAACCATTTCTCCATACAACTGAGCTCGCCTATCAATGTAAATTAAATAGTCTTTAATACCAGCTAGGTCTTATTCTCATTGAAATAGTCTAACATGGTTTAGTGCCAAATTTTAAAAATTTCTTCCCCTAAAGTACCTTTAATTTTTATTATTTCAAATAATTTACGGCCCCTCCTTGTTAGGAGTAGTGGAAATTGGATAAACATAAACTATAAAAGAATTTGATAATTAACTGAAGGAGAAAAAAAGGAAAAATATTTTCCCAGGTTGAAAACACATTTCTGAAAATAAGAGTAGATGCATCGTGTCGGAAAGCTAAAGATTTGAGAAAATTTATATCTAATCTACGAGTAAATAGTCGTGGAAGGTAATGAAGAGTGACGAAAAACGTATAACGTAAGTTATTGTTCTAGAAAATAATTTCTATTGTTAGGTTTGTGGAATTGGTGTGATCCGGGTAACATATTTTTTTGTTTCTGCATTTATTTTCTTCAGCTACTTTCATTTGTTTTCTTCTACCTTCAGTTCGGTCTTCTTCATTTTCTTTACCACTGATTTATTTTTTTACCGCACAGATTTTGACGATACATCCATCACCCTAAATAGATCCAAACATGGCCATCAAAGACATGTTTTCCAGATTGAAGTCAATTAATCCAAATACTTGACTTTTATCTATCTGTTATCATATTTGAAATCCACTTATAGTCTCTACTTTATAGCCTTTTTACATAGTGTAACATGGGGCAACTTGAACCCAATAAGAGGTTATTTGGACACACCGAAAAAAGGTTTTAAATTATTTCTAGGTCTCTTATTATGAAAATATAGACAATTCACAATCTCTACAATAGATAGCAGGTAGCATCGCTACAACAGGTAGTAGATCTAGGTACTTTAACTCGTTTTTCGGTTTGGGTCCAAGTAACCACCAATTCCAAGTAGCCCCAAGTTATGCTACTTATACATTGGGCAATGACTTGAATTTGATTGTTGATGACTTGGTCATAGGAAACAATCATGATGACGTAATGGCTATAACAACTAATAAAGCATTAATCAGTTGACATCCGCATGGTGGTTTCTAGCAAGTTGGCGAACCCTTGCACCGCCTATGAGGCACGGTGGGCCAAACTGCTGAGGGAAACAGGGCTCTACGTTCCGGCAGAGATCGATTTCGCTCTGCTGTTAAAAGAAAACTATCAGTCAACCCATTTCTCCTAGGGGCGAAGAGGAGGTGCTGTACCAGGAAGACCGCTGGACAGAGAAGGGGCAGAAGAGGACAGTGGCCGAACCTAAAACCTAATCTGTGTGGCGTGGTCAATGTTACGAATAACAACAAAACAGCGATTTATTTTTTTCTGGTTGGATGTAAAAAATAGTTTTGTACACCTTCTAAACATTGACCACGCCTAGTCCAATAATAAAATACTTTTTACGAGGACTGTCCCACACTGTTCTAAGAATCTGTGTGCAAAGCTAATGGCAAATTGTAATTTGTTTTACTTGCAGCTGTGGGTTGTAATGCAAATATACTAATTATCACAATACAATGCTGCAAACACCCATTTTATCCACCAGGCAAGTCGGCCAGTCAATGAGCGAATTGTAGACGGATATGACGGGACGGTTTACATTGTCATTAGAGCTTTCTTTAGACTAGTTGAGAAATAAACACACTAAAAGTCCAATTACAGCCCCTCTTTTGGCCATTCATTGACTGGACTAGGGTACGGTGGAAAAAATATAAATAAAAACGTTCCATATTGATCAATAACTGTTTATCTATTATTAATTTAAGTCGTGTTTTGGATAGTATTTGCATTCTTTAAATCAGTAATAAGTTATCAAACTTAGGAGCAAACAAAGCATTAACTCCATTTCAAATTAAATCGGATTGTTAGATTTGTCTAGCTATAATAAAAAACAGTTTGTTCACGTACAGTTACAAATTTGAATGAGTTTCCAAATAATAAAAGTAACTTATTTTTATAATAAACATTAAATAAACTCAATAATGCAAATTGAGCTAGAAAATTATAAAGTGTGATTGTAAAAAAACGAATAAAATTTCCATTTGCTTTAATAAAATTTCATTAAATAGTTAACGAACAACAATGAAATAGCGATTAATTTTTTCTAGTTGGATGTAAAAAATAGTTTTGTACACCTAAACATTGACCACGCCCACTCCAATAATAAAATAACTTTTTACGAGGACTGTCCCACACTGTTCTAAAAATACTGAGCAAAAGACCGAAAATAAAGGCATAAGGAGGACAGTACAGATTTAGTGAATAGCAACAAACAAAACATTTAGCCTAAACATTTAGATTGAGCTTAGGTAATGGAATATATATATATATATATATATATATATAACTTCACTATTTATTTAAAAAAAAAACGGACTTATCAGAAAGTAAGATATAACTACACGAAGAACCAATAATGGAAATACTAATATTGTTTTAGATTTTGATCAATCGATGGAATCCTGGTTTAATCTTATGTTTTTTTTTTAATTATTCGGATTCCAAGCAAACGTCATTTCATGTTAGAAATTTATTATTTATTTATATAATCTATTAATTATTCGTTAAAGTGAACCGAATTACTTCAACAAAATTAGTAATTTTCTGAATCTTCAAATACCTCCGCAGCGTAATATTTAATGGATTTTAGATTAAAAAAAAAAATTTTTTTAAAAAACAACGATAGAACCTTTAGAATGAAAAAGTTATAGGATTACTTAAAAATTATAGATCCACAGGTAAAATACTAAAATAGCCAAGCCGTAAAGCTTCTAATGTGAATAACTAAAAACTTAATTAGGATTATAAAAGATAATAGCGACAATGTAGATAAATTCTTCTGCATATATTAATTTGAAGGATGGAGGCGTTGCTAAAAAAGTATTTTTTTCTGAAAAAATGATACCACTAATACTCATGACCAGTCACATCAGAGGGTCATCAGGAATTTACTGAAGAAGATGAGATAAAAAATGCTATTAAATCTTTACGTCAGAGGTATATCATAAGTCCAATTGAGGGGAATTTTATTAAACTATCATATTTGCATTATTCTGGCAGAATTTTCCTAGGTAAAAAGTATCGTAAATAAGCTAAACGGGTAGGAAAATATGCAACACTTCAATTGTAAAGATTGGCCACTATCCAAAGAAAGCAATCTGAAACTTCTTTTTGCTCTCCTGTGAAATCTTGAAAATGTTACTTATGATAGTTTACCTCTGACGTACAGATATAGAACTAAAAAAATATATACAAAAACAGATGATAGTGATAGCTTAACCACTAAATGCCTCAAATTAGAGTGTGAAAAACTCTAGAAAGCCGAACAAAGATTGTTTATCGAAGTTTCGGATTAGAGAGTAAATCTCTAAATACAGAGATTATAACAAAATAATCCTTATATAGATAGACAACCCAACCATTTATAATGATTAGCCTGCTGTTTCTAGCTTTTTCGAATAGTTCTTGTGAGTACTGGTCACGGTAGATAAACGCAACAGAAGAGAAGAAAGATGATATGAAGTGCTTGGGACAAGAATGTGCCAAGTCACAATTTTGAAGAAAATGAGTATTTTGTTCAAAACGTTGCTTATATTATAACGTTATAACGTTGCCCTATTTCATGGAATGCACCCAAACTAAAATAATTAAGAAAAACAAAGCTTGTACAAAATGCTCTCCTTTTTTTTTTTTTTTCTAAATTGTGGCTTGTCACATTCTTGTTCCAAATCCTTCATATAATAGATAAAGTATTAAAAATGTTGAACAAACCAAATCCCTTTTTGCATTTCCTTTTGATACGAATTGGACGGTGAGAACAAATAATTAAGTAACTTAAAAAAAATAAAATAGCGAACAGACGAACTAAAGGCTTCGTCATCAAAGCCGATCTTAAAACGAAACAAAGATTCGATGTGGGTAAATAAGGTAATTAAAAAAGGTTAGGAGCAATTTTTATTATTCAGAATTTCGTAGGAATCGGATTGTCTCGAATTTCATATTTCATACTAAGCAGGAATTGAGCCATCCGGTCTGAAAGCGTGGCACCTAACATTTTTTATTAATTGAATTTTTAGACAACATTCTAGTTACCATTTTTTACGACCGATTGCCTCAAATCCCGATTTGTCTATTTTCGTGTTCCTAAAATTATTCCTGAACGGAAAGGTTTAAAAAGAGTCGAAACATAACATAAATAAAACAAAGGCTAAATTATTATAGTTTAGTCCATCGTAAATATGCAGTTCAAAGCTCAATGTACCTTTCAGTATGTGATTTATTTATGAGGAAAATATCGACTAGACCAGTCGATATCTTTCAACAAACCTGCTGTCATGAAATGATGGATCTTCATAGCAAGGTAGCTGCTATCATTAAATAAAAAAAATAACAATTTTTTACAAAAAAGAAAAGATACATTTGACATAGAAAAAACAAAAACACAATACAAGATAAATATCTTTAATTACATAACTAATTTATAAATTTAATATCACTCTATGATTTAGAAGACTAATGATAAAACTCTATTAAATTAAAACTGAAAAATCAATTAAAATATTTATTTTTTTTAAAAATATTATAAGTCAAATAATAGTCAAATGTACCAATTCCAACATCTCACTAAGTTCGTTGATTGGTACTTCAGCTGGAGAACAGACCGGTATGAAAAACCTACATAAAACAGACATTCCAAATTATTCATAAATAACAAACTTGCTATCGACAAAGTATTAATAAAAACTTAGTGGAGATTGAGGTAATTAAAATGATTTTGTTTTGATTTATATAAAAAAAAATATTCCAGCCCTTTTAAAAGTTTTGGAAAAGCATTTTTAATGATATTTCGAATCAAATAGAAATTTCCGTCTTACAGAGATTGGAAAAATTTCTCAAATACGCTTCCTTCACCGAGAGGAAAAGTTAATCAACATCGGCCGTGTCCAATAAGTAGAAATTGTGGACCGAGGAGAATCCCAAATTAAAATGGCCTTCGCAGGAAAGCGCATTATTTCACACCGCCAGTTTTTCCCTCCATGGCTTTTCCGATTCATTTGTATTAATGCAATTCTATAAAATCAGAAGAAAAACA
The DNA here is from genome assembly GCA_948150685.1 of Rhaphigaster nebulosa. Lineage (NCBI taxonomy): Eukaryota > Metazoa > Arthropoda > Insecta > Hemiptera > Pentatomidae > Rhaphigaster > Rhaphigaster nebulosa. The sequence goes on along the minus strand of OX411309.1, from coordinate 101,593,444 downwards.
ACGGCAGTTCTATACTTGGATTGCCCACTAATACATAGGGGCTCTTTCTATCAAGAAAAATTAATCAAATGTTCAGCAACATATGTTCAGCCTTTATTGTCTTATTTTCCTCGAAAATAACAGGCTTTAGCATTGTATCGAAGGGTGAGGGTGTATTTTAAATCCGTTTCATAACCCCTAAATTAAGGTTTTGAGAGTTTCGTGGATGTCTATATATATATACATATATATATATATATATATATATATATATATATATATATATATATATATATATGTATATATATATAGACATCCACGAAACTCTCAAAACCGTAATATATATATATATATATATATATATCTATATATGATACGTAAACGGTACCTCTATCGATTCCTGCTCATGATATACCTATAAAAAAAATTGGAAATTGTGTAAAACTTGACTATTAATGACTTATACACCAAATACTGACAACTCTCACTCTGGCCTGGACCAGTGCAAGAAACCTTAAAAATATATTGTAATTATAAGCGTTATGCCCCCTTAATAAACTCATACTCTATACAAAAAAAGTTTAAAAAATAGACTGTTATTTGGAAAAAAAAAGTTTCATGTGTTTGCTAAATGTGTTAAGTGTAAAGTTTGCTAAATGGCGCTTACGCCTTATTCAAAAAACGACATCGCCCCCGCTACGTCTAGGCACTTCCAGCGGCCCTCATGAGTTCTAATTACCAAATTATAACCACATACCAATGCACAGTTTTTTCCAGGAAGAAAAATACCATAGAATTGGGGATAAATTTCAGTCAAAATTTGGGCAGGTTTAAACATTTGCATGTTTCGTGGTTTTTAATGTTTTGCGCACCTCTATAGCCCCTCCAAATCGAGCTAAAGGGTTGATGTTAGAAAAGTGCCTTTTGTAAGTCTCAATTATTTTTTTCCTACCACCGCCATTTGGCATTTTTATTTTGTATTTTAGTTCTTCAAAATATATATATATATATATACACACAACAGACGAAATTGCGACCTCAGTGACTCTGCTGTTGCTTATGATTTTTTAAATCAGTTAAAAAATTAAATGTGCTTATATGGCATTACTCTGAAAAACTGGCCAAACCCAGGAGTTTATGTAACTATTCAAGTAATAAAGCTTATACAGCAAGAGTATAAGATTCATTTACAAAAAAAGTATAATAAAAATTAAAAAAAATGCTCTGTAACTTATTTTTTTAGTAAAAAAATATATTTGTAGGTAATTGCAACGTGAAATAGATAAACATATTGTACCACTACAAACAATGATTTTAGTTCTGTTTTTTTGGCCAACGGTTATAGAAGAAGATAATATGGTCAGCATTCATACTCAAGGGTCAGATTTTCTTCCGAAGCATAGACGAGTCATGCAATCATCACAAGTGGGTCTGCCGAACCCTCGACTGCATATAGAAAAGTACATAAATTTTCTAGTATACCCGAGAGTTGTTCTGGAAGTGCCTTATATAGGCCCCCCTCCATCAAGAACGTGGAAATGATGAAAATTGAATGATGAAATTGATAAACAAATATTTTTCAATATTTTTATTGAAATATAAATTTTGTAAAGGTGATACTGTACACTAAAAAAAGAATAACAAATAATAATTATAAAGCAAATAAACTAATTAATTTAATTAAACTGTCATATTTCCGTAATTATGTGCTGATGTTTGATTTATAGACGGGTGTCAATAATAAAGTTGATAATTAGATTGAACAATGATTAAACGTATTTTTTATTATGAGTAGGCCCTAAATGTTTAAATCTTAATACCATTATGATCATATTATAAAAATTGAAAACAAGATATAGTAATAAGCATTAAGAAGACAAAATTTATAAGAAATAATAATTTAAGAATGAATCTATATTTACGCAGTTAATTATTCTGATTATTAAGGTGTGGCTACTCCGAATACAGACAGGACTAGACAGGATTACAGCAATCGTGTATTTAATAGGAGGCGTCGACACCGAAATACGGACTAGAATTGAGTCCGGTCTCCTATTAAATACACGATATGGGACCGATACCGGACTCAAGTCAAGCCCTTATTCGGTTTAGCCGCACCAATGAATTCAATCGATTTATATTATCGATAAAATAAAACCTCTAGGTATTGTATCCTATAGGTAGATAAAAAAAATTGTTTTATCATTCAGATTAATTCCCTTTCTGCTAGGAAAAATATTATTGCAACCACTGGAGCAACGTTAATTTCTTCCGCTATTTCGCCATTTAATGCAATGCTTTGCGATTATATATGAGGCGGTGAGAAGCCAAGAGGTACAAATGGCAATTTAATAATTTTGGAAAAACGCTTTTTTAAGTAAACAAATTTTGATAAAACCTAAAATGTTTAAGTTCATACCAAATGTATGTTATGGCTATACTGTATATACCTTGATCCATAACTGCACTTATCCCTATCATTGAAATAATAGTCTGGTTTTCTAATAGTAATACCTAAATCTAAAATGAGATATTATCACTGGCTGGGTTTTTATATTATTATAATTTGATTTGATAATTGTGCAATTAATCACATTAATTTTCTTAATTAATATGATAATTGTGCGATTAATCATATTAATTTTATTAATTAATAACTGTGATTATTAATGATAACAGGCCATATAGTGCCTAACAATAAACCACACGAAAAGTGGAAAAAATGGCTGCAATAATTGGAATAGGAGTTCCCAATGACGACAATATGCATAAAATGGTTGGAGAGAAGATGAGAAAATATCATCAGCTCTGAGAAGCAACTACACCGCCTAAAAGAAGGCAAAGTGTTGCCCTTCATCATTCCCAGCAATGGATTGGTCCCAGAGGAGACCAAAGTGTTGCTGACAGCCAGCATTGTCAAATAATTTTTAAATATTTTTTAAACCGAGTCTAATCCTTGGCTTACTGAGTCCGCATAGATGAATATTCCGTGCAAAGACTGATGAAGTGTGGACTAAATAAATAATGTACTCGGCGTCGCGACATCCATCTATTCACGCACACACACACAAATAAGGAGGAAAACCAGTATTTTACACTAAATTTTAACACTTAAAACAAGTAATAAAAATGTTTAATTGGATTGGAAACCAAATTGAGTTTGTAACCTTTATTACCGAAACATATGATTTATGTATTTAATTTAAATATAATTTTTGATGTAAGCTTATTATGACCTGCTATGCTTCTAGATTGAGTTGAACTTGATATCTATCTAGCTGCTAATACATTAGTCTATATATATAGGAATGCCATTGGGCAATCATTGAGGATGATTATCCCAAAATTAAGTAAGCTTATGACTACTTTTTTTACTACTTTTTAATTTCTTACCTTGTCCTCTAAATTGGATACCTTTCCAAGGGCCTGGTTTGTGTTTACCATTGTTTAATAATTAACCATGATAATGTTAAGTTTAATACTAATGTTAATCAAAGTTACTGCTATCATAATGAAATATATTCAAATTAAATATGGACCTGGTTACTAAAGAACAACCTCCTTGCTAACATTTATCTTTATTCTTCAAGATGAAACTAACAAAATATTACAATAAAAGGTTAACCATGGAATGATTCAGCCTAGACTTAGCCATTAATTGTTTTAGCATAAATCTCTTATCTGTACTGATTGGTGTTGATGGTTCCTCAGCATCTCTCCCTCGGGTTCTCCCGCAAATCTTCAGTCATGGAGCCAGAGCGCATTTCTCATCTTCAGAGTCTCGTTGTTCTGCCCTTGAGTCCGTCGAGGTCAGCGTTCAGCCAAGCCCAGTCTAGAAGTATCTCTTTTTCACCTCCTTGCTTCTATCCCTCTTTCTCTCTTGTTCTGCCTAAGAGGGAGTCGAAAACGTTGTTCATTGGCCGACTAGTTTTATAGAGGGAGGAAATTCTGGGATTTCATCGGATGGCTCCACCCCTTGTCCTGACAGCCGGTATCTGCGAACCATTATCCAACTAGTATAATTTAATCATACCTTTTCCACTTTTTCCTCGAGGCCAGCCAAGCCTAAGGGGACCAGTTCTTAAAATTGATTAGATGTTCCAGCTTTTGCCATGGTTACAGTGTTAACTTCTCGGTAGGGTTTTTAAATTAACTTATCCCTTATCACTTATGTGGTGACATCTGTCATCGCCTGTCAGTTACCCTTCTCTACCTGCTAGTCCCTTATTTCTTTTGTTCGCACCTGGTCTGGTTAAATTAAATAACGATAATATTGTCCAATATCAATACATATTAGACCTTCAAGTAAAGTACCCTTTTCGGCTCACCAATTTTAGCCAAAATATAGTAAATACATTCACATTAATATAAAAGTCCTGTATACCAAATTTGAGATGTTTTACATTATATTTTAATATAATTTTTGATGAAAGTCTAATATGACCTTAAAGTAAAGTACCACTTCCGGTTTTCCAATTTAGACCAAAATCTAGTATGTTATTTAAATCAATATATAAATTATAAATACCAAATTTGTGAAGTTTTGCAAAGTATTTTAATATAATTTTTGATGGAAATCAATTATGACCTTCAAACAAAGTACCACTTTCGGTGATTAAGCAGTGACCAAAAAGGGAGGTTCACAACTAGATTTTATAATAATCCTAAATGCAAAATTTCAACTTTCTACGGCTAACCGTTTTTGAGTTATACGAGATACGAACGTACGTACGAACGTACGCACGTACAGACGCCACGACGAAACTAGTCAAAATGGATTCAGGGATAGTCAAAATGGATATTTCCGTTGAAATCTGAAAACCGAAAATGTTTGCGATTACAATACTTCCTTTACTTCCTACAAGGAAGTAAAAAAGTCAATAAAAACAATTAAGCAACAAAAAATAATTCTTCTCGTGAAAAGATGTACTTGTATTGAACAAAAACGGAAGAAAAAAAAAGAGAGAAAATAAAAATTATAAAAATAATGAAATAATTCAGAAAGAAGACAGTTAAACATTAAAAACAATTATTTACTTCTTAACTAAATTTTAACCACGAATGGAGCTGGCAAGAATGGAACGTTCGAATGTATTAGGTCCGTGGGAAGGGGTATAGAGTTCAGAAAGGCGCGATCTTGTTTCCTGCTAGTGAACTGAGCTGTAGTGATCTGTAGAAGTAGGAAGGTTTGTAGGAATTGATGGTTTGGTATTGGAAAGATTCGAGGAAATATTATCGACGGGTGGAGGGAAAGAGCCTCTGTAACTCGCAATACGAGAGGGGCACGTGAGACACCTTGAGGTACCGAAGACAAATCTTAAAAAGTAGTTTAGTATATATACAGTAATATCGCGATATTTGCTAAATAATCATTAAGAAGTGTTTCCACAGAAAGATTCGTATAAGAATTCAATCTTTTTCCAAGCAAAATATTATACTGCATACAGATCCCAGGTGTTATAATCAAGGCAATGTTATTTACAATATTATCGGTAAACAGCATCATGGTATTGATAATGATTTTATTTTATATTACATTTTATATTGGAAACGATAAAATGTATATCCAGAAAAGTTGCGGACAGTTGTCTCGGATATTATGAATAATTTCAAATGGGGTAGGGGTGAAATTGTGTTGAATTTCACAGCTCAGAGAAACGACTGAATAATACAGAATTTTAATCTGCTAGGGCGGTTGAAGGCTACTGTAAAATAAATGAAGAGATTTGTCTTCCCACAAAGGAATTTTTTATCCCAGCACAAATTGTGTCGTCATCTACATCTAGCTATTATCATCTATTATGGCAATTGGCATAACACAACAGTTGCATCTATAACACAGGGCAAAAGTGATTTTGCGGCGCAGGGTTTCAGAGTCGGATAATGCCAGTCCAGTATTCTAGATACGAGAAAAATATCAGATACGCCAAATTAACTCTAGTTTTTTAAATAAAGGCAGTAACACTCTTAAATTGGAAGAAAAACGAACGTTTTTTTGGAGGGGTTTTTGGACAATAAACGTGTTTGCGGTGCAGTTTCAGAGTCCATTCTGGAGAATTTTAGTTTTCTAAATACAAGAAAAATTTCAGATTTGCTGAAATTACTCCTCTTTTTTAATTAAAGGTAATACATACTCTTATATTAAAAGAAATAAAATAAAGTTTGTTTTGTTTTTTTAAATTTCGGTCAACAGTGATTTTGCGGTGGAGGGTTTCACATGGAATCGGGATAATTTCAGTCTCCTAAATTCGAGAACAATATCAGATTTGCCGAATTGACTATTTTTTTAAATAAAGGCAATATATACTGAAACTAATCTAGACTTTTTTACGCAAAATAAGAGTCAATTTGAACTAAGCATGCATCGTGTACTTTAGTATATTGATGTATCTATATCCAAACCCAATAGCTATGCCGCAAGAAAAAATAATTTTTTTGATCCTCAGTGTAATTCATTTGGTCGTAAATCCACATTTTTTCCGCTGTTTATTATATTTTATTATAATATTTTAATAATATAGGAGGCCGCTGCAGGAGAGAGAAACCTATACCATCGAGCACCGAGTGTCGAAGGCAACAATAAGATAATTTGTCTAGCTCTTTGCATTCATTGTGTACATTAATCTCGAATATTATGTGGAACCCGATTAATATTTTAAATAAACAAGTTCTCCCAGTATTCTCAAATGCATATGTTAAAATACACAGATTTTTATAATGAGAGTAATTTAGGTTGTAAATTAGTAAGCCAACAGTTTAATTAATAGCGTAACTTAAATAAAGTAAGTTCTTCTATCGAAATCTACTATTCTATTTACCCTGCATGCCATCATATAGTTTAATTAAGTGAAATGGTAAACACGACCCCTTTGGAAAGGATCTCTATTGGTATTTATCATATCCCAAACTAGCGACCAGAGCAGGGGGGTCTGTGGTCTCTAGCCTTTTATGTTAAGATATAAGTTTGATTGATCGGATCCCTTCTGGGACCGATGCAAACAGAGAATAAATTAGATCAGTAAATTAAGTTAATGTGGTTTCTGGAATCCCTACCTGCCTTAGAAAATCAGTTTACCAGAAACATAGCATTTAAAATGGCATCCCTCGTGAAGGATGTTTCTACCAATTCACTTAATTATTAGAATCAATAATTAAATTAAAATTCATAATCTAATTAGTATAATTACCACTAGTGACATTAGGATAATTCTATTATTAGAATCATACAATAGTTTTTAATTTTCTTAGACCTATTTTAATGAATTTGATTTGTTTTAATCAAACTAATGACTCCTATGATCTTTCTCGTGCATGAAAATGTATTTCAATATTTTCTGGTCTTGCTATGAGTATTCCAGTGATTAGGAACAGGCCCATTGGCTAAATTTAAAACCCCCCTCCACATTTGTAGGTCTTAGTAATGAATGGGTTGTTATTTAATTGTAAATCTGATTTCTGGGGCATTTGGTTATGGTTTTTTAGTTATTTTTTGTTCGTGTTAGCGCTTAAGCTTAATAATAAGTTTGATTGATCGGCTCCCTTCTGGAATCGATGCAAATAGAGATTAAATTAGATCACTAAAGTAATGTCGTTTCTGAAACCCCCACCTGCCTTAGAAAAGCAGTTTGCCAGAAACATAGCAATTTATTATATTATATTACTGTTGAACTTTTATCTTTAATACTAAAAGAAAGGCATCATAAGGCATCATTATAATAAAGTTAGTAAACTTTTTATGAATGTATAGAGATGTCATTAAAAGCATAGATTGTAGTACAAAGATGCTCCGGGATGTAAAAGGTATAGTGGAAAGGGCTAAAAACTCTACATACAGGCACTTCAGAAAGCTTAAGGTCTAAGGAAAAAGGGAAGTGTCACCCGGAATACAGCAGAAATATAGAAGAAATAAAAAGGAGGAGGGAGATAAGTGCAGGTTTATTTTGGTACGCAAATAGCAATGGCATGCGTATAATATTCTTTTTTCTTCGAAATCATCGGTTTCACTGTTGAATGTTAAACTGATAGGAACTCAGGCAAATATGTAATTACATGTTATTTCACGGTCTTCAAGAATTAAAAGAAGTTTTTCTTCTAGTAAGAAATGGTGTTAAATTGTAGAAATAAGAATAGTTTTAGACGGCCTTAGAGTTTACTTGAGGAAATTTTCAAAGAAAAGGAAAATAAGTTGGGCGTATGATATTGCAGATTAAAGGGTATATCATGATTTCAGGGTTCGGAATCCTTGGCATATTGTTTGTATTAAAAGCGTGGCCAAATCAAAAGCGCTGTAAGGAAATGCACCAGTGACAATCATGGTTTGTTGATACACGAACTGGATTAGTCACTAATCACATAACTTGAAATATTTATGATCCAGAGGGTTCTCTGTAAAAATATAAATAATTTTATAAGTGTGAAAAATCATACATGTTACGTACTGATTGTGTAAACTCTAATTAATGATCAAAAAACATTTATATTGCACACGTTACATATGTAATATATGTAACATATATTACATACATTTTTTATACTAAATACTTTTTAAAAAAAATAATTAACTTAAAAACGTCAGTCCCCAGCATGTCCCTACCCTACTGACTTCACCTGAAAAACGAGTTTCATTTAAATAAGCAGAACATATTTCTATCAATTTAATTATTGATTTGTATTTAGAATTGGTTGTAGTTTCTAAAAAATATACTCAACTACATATTTAATTAAAAAATGCCAGGTAATTCAGGATAACCGTCTGGAGATAGGTAAATCAGCGGGTGTATTTTTACTGTGCCAGTCTCCTGCAATTGTTAGTTGACTACCAAAACAAAATTAAGATTCAAATCTATTCAATCCAGATACGGTATTTAGTATACAGAACAGCAGTTTTTTGGTTATTAACTTATTTGGTCATCCTTGATCGTCTGTCCTTCCCCTCCCCCTCCAGAGCTAATCAACACAAGGGACTGATTCGTCGTCAGGGGATTGATACCTAAGAATCATGAGGTATTACGCCTTAAGCGACAGTTATATTGGATGTTATAGATACTGACTGACATGGAAAAGAATTATACATAAATAATTAACAATAAAAAGTAAGTAGTATTTAGAAAAATACAACTATGTCTAAACCTTTTTTATTTTTTTGTCAATCCCTGTCATTCCATCAGCAGCCTGCTTATTTTTATCAGTATCCTGCCATACTATCAGTTTCCTACTGGTTTTTCATCAGTCACCTATCATTCATCAAGTAATACCATCAGAAACCGATATAATGTTTTTATCTTAACCAAGTTTTCTAAAAATTATGACAGGCAGGACATGTCCGAACCAATATAAATATATATATATATATATATATATATATATATATATATATATATACATATATATATTTTCAGCTTGGTGCATGAAAAATTTACAGAAGTTCATAATGTTTCCTTAGTATGTATGTATAACAAAAACAGTATAATAGTTATAAAACAGAAGTGAAGTTCAGGTTAGAGAACTGAAGTATTTGGGTTATATATTTTTATCTAACTGTAGAGATATATATCTAAACTCTTCTCAGGACCTCTACACAGCTGCAATGTTAGACACCGCAAACTTTGACCTGGGGGCTTATTACAAATAAATATTACAATTTTCTGGACAATTTATGTATTTAATCTTTTAATGGAAAAGCATTGAATGATTTTTATTATTGACCAGGATTTTTTTCTCTTTCTATTTTGTCGTTTCCTAAAATTCATTTTTTAAAAATTAAATGCGAACAATTGAAATTTTATGATAACAATTTTATTAGTTTATTAAGAGGAATAGACGAGAGCATTATATAATGCTCACTTATCTGCAATGAAAATCAGAGCTGTTTGGAAGAATTAATAAATATTCATAAATGTATCCAATATACTAAGATATTAAAAAGAAAATAAGAAGACGAATAAGTAAATGGTTCGTTATAATTACATTTAATTTGTAAAGTGAACATACACACGACATTATTTATAACGAAAGGATTGTAGAACATAAATTATTCTCAGAGATGAATTTACCATTAACGAGTCAATATTAATGTCGAATTCTTCAGTAATTCTTATATAATTTAAATTTAATATATTCGGGAACGAAATTACTAATTATATCCATTCGCAATTAATCTCAATGGGTTATTTCTGTTTGAACATATGTTTATTTTATTGACAAAATCGATCCCTTTAAATGACCAGATTACAACTACCACTTCATACGTTTCGCTTAAATAGATGTGAATGTTTCAGATAACTCATTATTCAGTTAACTACCAACCTATTGCATTGATTATTTGATATGAAAACATTGTAATACCATGGCAATATAAGTGATTAACCTTCCCCTACCTCATTCTTCGTAAAACTGCTGCTGCAAACATTCTTTGAAAACTACAAAAAATTGGTATGTGCCCATGTGTTCTTGTAACTCGGCAATTTCTCCACATATTGAAGCACGAATACGTCCTACATGTAGCAGAAGTCGGATAGAATCCTGTCAAAGTAACAACTCATTTTCGGATCGAAGTGCCGTCTTCAATTATAATTTCCAACAGATCTTATTAGCCAGGTTATAATAACTTTCTCACAAAGAAGCATGATATTGCAGTATATTTCATGTTTAGGAAAATCGAGTACGCAGTTCAAAATAAAAAGGATGGTTCTCCATTTTCTTTTTAACTTCTTAAAACCCTTAAAATGAATTTGTAAATCCATAGCAACACGATAAAAAAAAATCTGTGATACTGTAAGTGGATCATTCTATAAACTATCACTTTCGAAATGTGAAATAAAAAATTCAAGTTTATGGAAACTAGCCTAGGGCCCAATATAAGTGTTATACCAGTGCCAGAGTGTGTACAATCTGACTTGCTTTGCGAGTTTTTTGGATTTTTTAGGTACTTTAAAAAATAAAACATTTATGCCACGAGAGTTGCTCACTAAAATATCTTTTTCTTGATTTTCCCAAGATTTAATGTGTTATTACCTAGTATGACTGACTAGTATGGAAATATACTTTTTGATTAGAAATATTTAGTGAAAGTTTTCAAAATTTATTTAGAAATGAATGGGACTCGTGAAAACTTTTCACAAAATTTTTATTTAAACATTTTTAAACATTAGAGGACTAAAAATTAGAGAGCTTCTTCTTTGAGACGAACTAAAAATGCTAATTGATAATGATAAATGATAATTGGTTGAAAAAAAATTCACAGTTTTTTTGAGGATGATCCTTAAAGGTTTTTTTTTTTTTTTATAATAAATAGATTTTAAATTAACATGAAAAAACAATTGAATTTTAATTTAGTATTTATTTTTATCCAATAAGCGAAATAAATAATTGAAACACGAAATCTGCTATCAAAGGTAGTTGCAGCGCTGATTGTACAGGATCGTTACTATAGTCGCTGTAAGTCATTTGAAGCAGCCTCCGGCAAACAGAGCAGATCGAATGGCCTGCAATTGGATGCACCAAACTAGGCACAAATCACGTTTAATTGGAAAGGACAATATCGGATTCGATACACATGGCTTGGTCTTCAGCCTTTTGGAACATCGTCTGCAGATGAAATACCACCCTTCACTGCGAGTGTTATTGCGTAGTTATGGAGTACCAACAATGACATTGAGGCAAAATGCGAATTCCTAAGATATCGTCGGTAACAAATCATAATTAAAACAGAGAAATATTCCAACGATTGAATACACATGTCCAGTCTACCCTAAAATGTGTGCATGAACTATATTTAGAGGATAAATCAGGCAGTAGGTCAGCAGGAATGAATCAACAAAGTTAACAAATTACGGATAAATCAGCAATGCGGTGAGCATTTTACTGGACGTACTCTTTCCTAAAAATACAATAAGGTAAAAAAGATCTGCTGTATTCACCTAAAGCAATTGAACGTAGATTAATTAACAATTTAATTTATTAATCCCCCAAAAACGAAGTCGGTTGGGTAATAGTTTTCTTTAAAATATTAGATATTTACCAACTTCAGGATCCAATCCATCAACCGTAAGATAAACAAACAGTGATGTTTTATTTAACTAAAGTACACCGGAGCTACATATGAAGTTCTGTTAATGAGGGGAAAACCAGTTTTAAGATAGATTACAAAGAATAATATTCTAAATTTTAACCAATCGAGGAAGAGAGAGCGACTGTCTAAATAATTTTTAAATAAACATAATTTTAAGAAGATATAAATGGTTGAAATTTAATTAACTACAACCGTCAATAATGATAAAATAAGTCCACATGGACAATAAACTAAAATATATATATGAATATTTATGAGAGACTAGAGGAAAAAGTTTCTGATTATAATTATTAATATATTGTTTTTACAGTTTATTTCAAGCATTTAATGAGCATTTAAAAATTTAATAACTTATTCTCTCTCATGCCTTTCTAAATATGCGGATTCCATAACATTTCTTTATTAATACAAAGCTTGTAGCTTTTAACCATTATACAAATTAGTAACTTCAGCTTCTATGGTATATTATTCCATTCACTTTCAGGAAATACGTCATAAATTTCATGGCTAACTAAATAAGGATCTTTGTACAATTTATAAAATATATTTAAATCTCGATGCAATTTTAAAAAGTTGTCATTCATACAATTACGAATTTTAATTATATGAGCATGGACTAAAGTTTTTGTTATAAATATTCTTGAATATCGAATTTAAATATATTTTTGTATTTTTTTAAAACTATATATGTGATTTATTGCCGGTTTTCTTTTAGTAGTTATATAAAAACATATATTCTGAGATGTATTTAGCTGAAAAATATATTGTTCTAGAAAAAAATATGTTTTTGGCCATATTAAAACTTATCATAGGCGTTCATAGTGATATATTTTGTATTTTTTAAAAATTCATTGCGTTCTTCACGACACTAAATACAAGCATGGCTACAAAAACTCTGAGTTTAATCAAAATCGGTTCAGTAACCTATGAAAACCGTTTGAGGGTCTTTTAAAATAGTGGATGACGACAACAATAGAAGATTTTTTAATATTATAAATAAAAGAAAATTTATAAGGTATTGTTACAAAAATCAGCAGGAACTAAATAGCTAAATGAAATATTTGACGGAATTTCAAAATTTAATTTATTGAACAAAACATAATTGTTGAAATTACTTTCACGATTCACATTATTTTTATAAGTAATATTTCGAATAAATAATAAAGATTGGAAGGTTGATTCATAAATAATATATTTCACTAAGTTAATTAGGCTTAAAAAAATAATTTACTATTACACGTCACAGGTAGTCGAATAGGTATTAGACTCTTCTCTGATGCAAAATTTTATCTTTTTTCTAAACATTTGCGTGAGAAGCTTTGCTAATTTAAGTATCGATTAGGAAATAAAATAAATAAAAAAGAAATTTGCTTTATCATTCTGAACTGTATTGGAAAATACCCTTATTGAATTACACACCGAAATTAAAGGTCGGGACTGTCCTTTGCCAAATCAATAAAGCTTTTAAAAGGATTAAGCCGAGCTATAATTTCTAAGAATGGCTTGTCAAGTCAATGGTCCTAAAGGCAAGAGCTGTTTTCTTCCTATCATTCTTGAACCTAAGTTTTCGAACCTAGTTCTTTTAGAGATTTTCATTAATAATTTCTAAAAATATATTATATTCTAAAGCAAATTTCTTATTACAGCACTGTAAAGCGCTTTGAAAAAATCAAATACTTTATTTAGTTGGTACAACAACAACGGAAGATATACTGATGGTGTGGATTCAGAAGAGTTCGGCATACATAAAAGTAGATAACTTTAAACTTTAACTTATCTTTAGATCTAAAAAGATTAAAAAGTTTTGATTGATTTCTCACCAGGATACCTATCCATCATTGAAAAGTTTTTCTTATTCGATAGAAAGTTGTAAAAGCACGACTGGTTATTAAAGTTTGCTATGAAACGAAAATATTGAAAGATTGAAAACTACAAAATTACTATATTACTGAATGTAAAATACTGTTTAATTACCAGTGCACTGACTTGCGCTGGATACCATTAGCTACTCATGTTCCAGTTTGTCCTTAAAAAAGGGAGCACGGAGGAGTTTATCTGGACAATGACCTATTTTTTCAGAGATCAACATATAAACACAAATTTTTAGCAAAGTTAAATATAGTACTAGTAAATAACGGTATGAGCCCTTTGATTTAGCCCTTTGGTTTATCTTCTTCATTCGTACCACACCCACTTAGTGCCAGGACCATCACCCAGGACTTCCACTCTATCCTGATCTTACCTAGATTCCTGGCTTGTCGGATTTCTTTTCCCCTCCTACAGGAAAACCGCTCGACATGCTTCTGGTATTTCATCCTTTGACGTCCGTTATTATCCTGCTTTCAGCACCATTTAGGATTACAGGTAGGTATACTGACTTGAAGATATGCAGCTTAACCTTTCTACCTATCTATTGCATCCAAATCATAGTATTACAGATCTAATCGTAGACTAAATTTGCTTCGCTTATCCTGTTTGAAAGCTTACTTCCAGTCTTCTACATAAATGCTCTGAGGTAGCTGAAATACGCGACTACTTCCATGTCTCCTTCATTGCACTCTATACGGATTCCTGATATTCATCCCATTTGGTCACTGCTCGCTACAAAAAATGTTTTGTGCGAAATTCCCAATGAGAACGATACCACCTGTTTAAAGAAGAAACTGGATCAACACAGGCAGGAGGTTTCTTCGTCCCAAGAACTTCTTTTCAGAAAGCCATTTGCATCTATTTCTTCAATATATAGTAAAAATAGCAAGAGGCTTAAACTGTCACCGTGTTAGACACCTGTTTGTAGACTACTGGTGCGAGACATAAGTTCCATAGTTGGAGCATTCAGCCTGGTTGCTCTTCTTGTGAATGAGATTTACAAAATTATATTCCCATTCTTTTGGTATCTTCTTTTCTTCGCAGAATTTTGGAAAGATCTGATTTGTTCCATGCCTACGTACTTCGAAAACTCTCCATCTGAATTATTCCGTCGTGGAGCATTCCCTGTATTCATTCTTCCGAGCTTGTTTGATTTCCTCCTTCTCTATCAACTCATCAGACTCTGCCATGTTCAAACATCCATCTTAATAGATCATAGAATTCATAACAGAATTGTCTTTCAGAATCAGTTGACTTGATAGGATTAATATAATTAGGGAGTGTTAAATTATTTGCCACTTTTATAATTTTGTTTTTATTGAAAACTAGTTTCAAATTTTATACATTCATCAAGGTTTAAATAGAATTAATAGGTTGTATACCTTTTCCTAAAACAGTATCCTTTTTTTTATCAACCTAAGAGAAAAGATTAAATCGGTTTGTTCTCGATCTAAACTAGTAATGGAAATGACTGCAATAGCAGAAAGGTATCCTGAAAGGATCCTAACAGTCATTTCCATTTCTACTTCAGACCGAGAACAAACCGATGTAACCTTTTCTGTTTGATATAATCTACTAAAACGTTGAACTGAAGATGAATATATAACATTTGAAACTAGTTTTCAATAAAAACAAAATTATAGAAGTGGCAAATAATTTATCAATCCCTAATTAGTCTTTCAGAATGTTTTCTCCAGATCTCCGGAATTCTCTTATCATCCCAGACCATTCTGCGATGCTTATTTTTAATATTACTCATTCTCATGATCATGCAAATTGTTAAAATAGGAGGCGATGGCTCATATAAAAATAAAACAAATAAATATGTATATTGGAAATATATAATAAATCTCCATCATGAAAATAACATAAAACCGTGAATTTATGAAAATGTTATTACATTGTATTAAACTAAATGCTTATCTAGGCTTCAGTAATTAAAAAAAAAAAAAAATTATATAATCAAAGGTACCTTGAAAAAGAAAATTCTTTCAATCCAAGATCAGGTATGATTGATTAACTGCTTCATAGAAACTGGATGACCCCTGATTGGTCATTAGAATTCAAGTGTGCGTATTCATATACGTCATCTAAATCAGTCTAAATGAAAATGTTTAAGACATATTATATTATATGTCAAGACATATCAAATATTATATTATCTTAAAACATAAAACAATGAGATCGGTCACAAAACATAACTAAAAAGAAAAAAAAAATCAAGTAGACACAACTACAATCTGATTCGAACATTTCTAGTAGACGTGACGCAATCAGTCATAATGGTTTGACTTCTTCTTTTTATGTTTTGGGAAATCTTGTATATAAATAGGTTAAACATGCTAATCAAGAACTGCCGAAGAGTTTGGGTAGGGGTAAGCCGAGGCTCAGATAAGGACCAGTTATTGGAGATTTAGGTTCCACGGTTGGCTTTCACAGGTGAGCACATTTAACATGTTAGCTTCTATTCCGTAAGTCATTTTGTTATTTTTTGTGTATCATTAAAATCATTTGGCTAGTTATTAATAGGTTGTACACCTTTTCCTAAAACAGTATCCTTTTTTTTATCATTTTATTATAATTTTCTTTAACTATAATATTCAAATTCACTACATTAAAAATAATATATGTAAATTGTTCAATATTATGTCAATAAAATAATAAATAATATGATTTTATAATAATAATAGATAATATGATTTTCACAGTGCTAATTGGTTACATTTCAGTCACAGTTCATTGCCAGAGGGTCAGTAGGTTATGAGTTAAGACGCTTTATTCATAGTAATTGTTTATTATAGCTGTGAGTGTTCTTCATTCTTCGTTCTTCATGCGATCATTTTTTTTTTTGTTATTGCTTTGCTGCATTATACTATCAACTTTGGAATTAGTATTGCATTATGGTTTAATATTTTAAGATTTCTATGTAACAGATGATAGAAAAGAGCAAATATTCTTTAAGATGGAAATACAATTTGTTAGGATACCCCTTATAATAAAGTAAATTATATTTTGGTGACTTAAGTTTCAAGTCAATTTATTTAGAGTAATTTCCCTGCTAGTCGCATATAGCATAGTTATATAGCATAGTTATTTACTTCCTTATTTTTACTTTTTTGTCCTTTTTACTTTATGGTCCTAAAATTTACAAATTAGCTATATTTATTTAATAAATTAATTTTAACCATCTGTTGCCTGCGACTTCGTTCATGCAGTCTTCTATCTAATGCGATAATATCTACGTGTGAGTACTCGGCATCGGTTGGAATGCCACTTAAAGAAAGAAATATTTTGTATTTTAATGCGGTTTATCAAAAATTCATAATATTTTTTTGTTTTTCCATTTGGTGCGTTCACGAATAAATAAGAAAGTTTCCGACGCGTGAGTAGGCTGCATGCAGCTGTCCATGTTAGGAGCGTGGACTTTGAAATTTAGTCCACACATCTGTAGCGATTGTTCTTGTACTATGCTGATGGTCATTGCAAATACGAATCGCCTTAGAAACTGTAAAGGTTTGAATTCGAATGGCATATCTGTCACCATCATTGGAAAGCGAGCAACAGTACATCTGTAATTAATATAACATAATAATTATATAAAAAAAATAATTATGTAATTTACATAACATCAGAAATACTATTTTATTATTAGATTTAAACACGTGTTCCAAAAAAGAATAATCCATGTTTAACTTTTAAAAAAAATTCTGGATTTTAATTAAATAAAAATACTGATAGTATCTTCAACAATTTTAGATATAGGTGCACATTGTAAAAAAAAATCTCTTTCAAACGGCATCTTCCTTTTGTAAATTGGTTCATTACATCGCCTAAAACGGGATCTCTCGGACATAAAATAATATGTTTAATCTCCCATTTTGCGAAATAAATCACGTAAAACATTGTATTGGATTTTACGTGACCTAATATTTATTATTCTAACAAACTTAAACACCGTAAATACGTTATTTTGTTTATTTATTTATATCACGTTATAAGCCACGTTTATAGTTTTGATTTTTATCACTCCAAATTATCTATCGAACTTACTTAGATTCAAAATTACATAAATAAATAAAATATACCGGCGGGTTTCTCGACGGCTAGTGATGGATATTTTAAGTTCATTATAAAAATTGCTTAATCTGAAAAAAGTTTTTATTGCATTCGTTATTATTAATCTTGTTTTATAACTGAAAAAAAAAACATGCATCTATTAGATAATATTCAGTGAACAAGCAATACCCCTTTCAGCGGTCCTATTAAAACGGAATGCAAAAAAACAAGAATGGAGTCCGACCTTCATAACTGACCTACATCACAATTCCAGACCGGTTCATCTAAACCAGTCTAATAGAGGAATTTTTCATATGATTCTAATTTAATTTCATTAGCAACTCATCGTAAATCGTAAATACTGCAGACGTACTTATACCCGCGCCACTTACTGGAGAAAGCCCCGTGCATTTCACCTGTACCTCTTACTCATGGTACTACTTGGAAACGCTATCAAAATCCAATTCGTAGAATAGAAGAGTTTTACGCTTAAAGCATACTAATTTAACGGTAAACCCGTTACACCAGACCACAGGCCTTCACCGGATCAGTGTTTTAATGATGGAGTTAGATATCTATAAATAAAAGATTTAGTGTACCCATAGGTTCGATAACTATAAGAAAACCAACGTTGCCCACTAACCACCCACCATTGAATACGATCCAAACCCGATACTAAAAGGTGTGACCTAGCACATTCCATTTATGTTTAAGTCGACCCCTGGGATGTTCACTCGTGATTATCCTCTTAGTATTTCGATGATTATTCATAACTACGACTTCACACACCCATTTCATTAGTCGCGGCACTATCACCTAAATTATATTAATTGGGTACAGGTGACCATTAGGTCGTTGTTTAGCCAAGTTCTCCGATTGTCTGAAACTTCATCGATATAAATATTCTACGTGATACTTAATTTTTTAAAAACTTTAAAGCGTCGTTCTTCCTTTATGTAAGTGGTCACGTTTTGCATCATTAAATAACAATAGGAAGTAGTTTAGATAGATTTGTAAATTCTAACTTTTAAGTTTCTGGAAAGCAGGCGAAAACTAATTTTGCATTTGCGAAATAACAAGGTTTAATTCCTCTTGAATTTACTTTTTTCTAAATATTGTAGATCACGTAAACTCAAATTTCACTACGTATTCTCTGCCATACCTATATCAACGAAACCATCACCATTACTGTAAAATATTATCCGTATTCGTCTATATAGACAGAAAAAAAAATTATTATTATAAAATTATTACTTATAATAATTCATACTTGTTTTTAATCTTTAATTATATTTCGACACCTGTCACGTAGTCTTCAGTTACGATCTGGATAATATTAGGATGTCGGGTATTAAACATCCTCCAGAACTCATTTAGTTCCTGGCTATTCAAAGAGATCCGTCAACTAGGCCATATTTAACTTTGGCTTAAATAAACTACTAATAACATTTTTTGGATGTGAATAAAAGGTTCGAAGACTTTTTAATAAGAATAACTGTCGGATTTACAGCTTCCGATTCCTTTTGCTGGCTCAAATTTCTGGCTCTTCTTTTGTTATTTATATTTTTGAGGCCCCAGATCTCATATCTCATATCACACCTTCCCTATAGGGACGGTGACCGCACAACGTCGAAGAAGCGGCATCTGGACGCCCCTTCGCTCTATAGGCAAGGATTAAGCCCCAATTCACCATCGCTTATCACTTCGAGAGACTTTTCCTTCCCCCCACTAGCTAGACAGCTAATCTGAAGGACGGACGTCGGCTAGGCAACATAGCTCCATAACTACAGCATTCGCTACGATTCGCTACGAAGGGCGACTGATTTATTCGGAGGCGGCGAGAGGAAGAGGAGGCAGCGGCGAGTCTTCGTTCAGATTAAACACTCTTTCGAGTATTTGCAATCTTTCGAGACCTGACCCCAAATCTGTGAATAAATATAGCTTATTAAGTCAATTAAATAATACTAACACTTACTAATTTTAATTGCCCTTCAGTGATATAATTTGTCTACTAATAAATTATATAGATGAATGAGATTATTGGTTATATTTCACGTTCAAGAATATCTATCAAAGCTCTTTCTTTTTCGACGTAGAAAAACGGGATTTCCCAGGCATACTGGGCCCCCCAGTATTGAACAATAACTGATTCGTAGTTAACAAAAAAGATTTTGCGATCCGCAATCCGGTTTATAACCACCAGGAAGTTTAAAAAGTGAATGTTATACCAATATCGTCGGTGAATAGCAAAAGGGACGTATCTGAAAACTTGATGAACTGAGAACATTGGGAGTGAATTATGGTTGTAGAAGTAAGGTAGCTAATCCCTTAATTAAATTAGTCGTATTTTGTATTCTTAAATAGTGACATCACATATTCAGCTAGGTATTTTTGGCATTGGGAAGGGAATAGAAAGCCACACATTAAAATTCAACAAAATCCCAAAATAGCAACATTTACAGAAACGCCACTTTGGTATAGCACCGACGATTTGGAACAGCGTTCTGGAAAAAAAAAAAAAAATAACACCGAAACAATTTCAAGGCATGTCTGTATATTTTAAAGATGTAACCTTCTTTAAAAATATTTAAAAATAATGCATATTATTTCTTTAAAGTATAATAGGTAAATAATTATATAAAATACCTATCGAACTTGAAGGTTCCAACGTACCTCCCTGGTTTTTGTGAATCCCATCAAAACATAATCGTACAAGATCAAACTTGATATAACTCTCGTATCTATGTTTCAAAAAAACGAATTCCTTAGGATTAGAAGGTTTACGTTTTTGATCAATATTATGTATATTTAATACAATCCTTATAATTAACAGTTAGTATAACAATAATATATAATAATATATCTTGGTAGAAGCTATATAATATATGATTATAATTTTATGTGAATGAAGAAATATTGTTAGTTACATATATCTAGATAGGTGCTTTATTATATACGATTATAATTTAATGTGAATGAAGAAATACAAAAAATTATATTGGTGAGAGTATGGTTGACTATGGAAAAGTATGAAGGAGAATCTTGGTTTGAAAAATTTCTTATTTTGTTCTCATTTATTGACCGCACCCCCAACCAAGATAATCCTTTATAAAAAGTTGTGTTTGTTGTACAAGTTGCAAACACTCATTGCTTATTTATAGACAGATACGTATTTGCATGTATGTATATATGCAATCAATATTTACATAAATGAGTGTGCAGGCTCTGCACCCTCAAAATCTAGTTCTACGACATATTTTTCCCAAAAAAAGTATGTGTATAAGAAAATGCCACAAAAATATGATATCCTCTAACAAAAATAATACGACAAGGAGATCATCTAGTTTCAATATAACCATTATTATAACTTGGGATGTGAAGACGAAAACTAAAAGCAATACCAGTGTCGCTTCAGATAATCCATTGTGATAAATTACCCAAGTTCATTCGGCCTCTACAAAGTGGGTACCCTGACCTTCCAGCCGGTTTGGAACTGTTAGAAAAACAGAGTTGGCTACTATAGCCTACCTCAAGGTGCCTTTACACATTTGCCAAGCCTAGGTAAATCAAATGTGTAAAATGGGTGGTTTTGCTAGGCTTGGATTGGCTTCTCTGTATTTGAATCCGTTCCGGTTCTTGAGGGAAGCGCAACATCAGTGCCAGTGTTGCATCCATATATTTGAGTATTTTCGTAAATTATATGTTTTTATTTTAAATTTTTAATTGTTTCTTTATAAAATAAAACTATTTTAGAATAGTAGCGTGTGGGTAGGCTGGTTTGCTAATCTTGTTTGCATGTTTGCCTTTTGGCAAACATTCAAATTAGCATTTGAATTGCCTAGGCTTGGCAAATGTGTAAAAGCACCTTAATACTTCAAGCAAGTAACTATTGTAGAAACCTTTTAAGTTACCTATAAGTTTTCTTCAAAAATTCTTCAGGAATATATAGTAAAGCAATCAGTGAAATTTGGGCATAGATTGATGGTAAAATACTTAAAGGGATCGATTTAGAAATTAATCACATTTATAATTATCCCATCGTAACATATATTATATTTCCCTAACCATACATAATTGGACAGTTAAAAAGACTCAGCAAGATAAGGGAAACTTTTCGAATCCGCTACCATAGTGAATATAAAATATAAATACGATTTTCTATTTTGATGCATTCATAAAAAGAGCAGAAAGGGTAAGAGTATGATCTAGAACGTTGAATTCTGTATTATTCGTATACAATAGAATATATCCTATTGTTCTATCCACTTGATAAGATAGTTCTATCACTCACCCACATTAGACGAAATAAATAAATAAAATAAAATGCGGACCGGAGCAGAGGAGCAGGGTTAGGTTCACTCAACCAGAAGTATAGCTGATTTTAAATAAATGGTCATCTCTTTTAATCATATTCATAACTCATTTCGATTGAATAACGCACAACTTCAAATCTCTTTTAGTTATTAATAAATCCGCAGTTGTTCAATTGACTGATAATAAGCAAAAGAAAAACAAAACAACGAAAAAATTGGCAAATTTAATTGAATCTATTTTGTTTAATTTCAAAACACGAGAAAGAAAATAATCCCTAGACCGAACTCGCATAAAAAGCGAAACAATCGGTGAAATAGGCATCCCGCAACCTTGCTCTAGCTTCAACTGTAAGCTCATTTACCTAATCGGATTTTGCTCAAACTAAACAGACCTGGCTTTAGCAATCTACATTTTTCAGAGTGCAATCGAATTATAGTTTGTTATATTTAGACCGACTAGTTTGCTAACCATTGTTCTCCGTGACACACAATGACATACCATTGCCCTATTCAGAACTAAAAAATAAGATTAGTTGAATTTTTCATGTTTTATGCTGTATTTTTCGTCCAATGTCGACTAATTCAATTATGATACGTCAACATCAGTTCTTATTATAATACTGCTATTTCTGAAATTGTCACCCGAATTAATATTTAAAAGAAAGCAACTGTTTTTTATATATAAAAAAAAGGAAGATAAGTGTAAAATATCAGTGTCAATAAATTTTAAAATAAATTAATTTAATCCTTTACAACTAATATTTACTGAAGAAAAAGAGCGAAAAATAACAAAAAAAAAGGACAAAAATATAATTAGGTTATTATTATTGGATGATTCCAAAAAAAAACCCTGAGTACCTCAAATAGTAATTTATAAGCAATCAGTCAACGTTTCGCCAATCCCAGTTGTTTAACATAATCACTGTTTAACACTAACATTATCAGAACTGAAAACCACAAACTCGCATTAATGCAGAACAGAGATAGCAACTCACGTATAAACAGTTTAAAACAGACTAACCAAATAGAGCAAG
Organism: Rhaphigaster nebulosa; assembly: GCA_948150685.1. NCBI lineage: Eukaryota > Metazoa > Arthropoda > Insecta > Hemiptera > Pentatomidae > Rhaphigaster > Rhaphigaster nebulosa. The sequence goes on along the minus strand of OX411309.1, from coordinate 101,570,123 downwards.
GACACAACCTCGGAACCATAAAAATGATATAGTTAAAATTTGGTAAAGAAAGGTTCTGTAGTTTTCGCGGTTACAGCTTACAAAAGAAAAGGTATGATATATATATATATATATATATATATATATATATATATATATATATATATATATATATATATATATTGTTATTTTATATTAAAGCAATGAAAATTCAAAGATAATGTTTGAAAAATGTCTTGCCGGTACCGGAAAGATTACAACAATATAGTGAATAAATAAATAAATTTTACTAAGAGCGTTGAGATTATAGATATTAACTTATGAAATATATTTAGATTAATTTACTAAGCAATCAGTCAAAAGGAGTGTTACAAACGGATTTATTACAAGTTATGATTTAAAACTAAGTCAGTAAGAACAATATTTTAAATGAAAAAAAAAAAAAAAAATTACATACACCTATATATATATATATATATATATATATATATATATATATATATATATATATATATATTTTAACTTTTAATAATAACAATCAAATGTAGAAGAAAAACATGGTATTTTGAAGCACACCTACAAATTTTATCATAGCATGGACCTTGTAATGGATCGATACCTAATGGTTTATAATTGGTCCCTGTTAGAAGATTCCATTCGGCCCTAATAAGCAATAAATGCTGTTAAGCCATTCGAAATTAAATACAAATCCAAAATGGGAGCTTTTGGAGCTTATTTGTTGGATTGAATAATAGTAATTAAACGTAGGGAAGGGATGGTATTAAAATGCGATATATATATATATTATATATATATATATATATATATATATATATATATATATATATATATATATATATATATATAACTTCTTTTAAACATAGCTTTTCTGAGAACGTAGAACGAAGTCATACAAAATTCCAAATTTTTAAGCAAAAGAAAAGGTGAATTTTCTCAAATAACATATGTTATAAATCTTGAATGCATAAGCGATTATTTTTTCCTAAAAAACAATTCAATAACAGAGGACATTATTGAAGAAATGGAAACTGCGTTTTGTGCGGTAACTTCGTCTTTAGTTAATAAAGGAAAAAATTAGCAAAATTGCAAAGTGATGTGATAATTACAATAAAAAACTTTTTCTTAATCTTTTCGTTCATCTCGAAACGAAGCTGGCACAGATAAGGCAGTTTGCATTTATTCAACAATATATTGATATTCGATTGTTTATTAAGTCGAATCATTTCACAAACAGGCCCGAGTATTTCAGTTGACCGGAACTCTCTGTACAAAATATCTGATGTGGGCAACACATGACTTCCTTGTACGCCTATTAAATTATAAATCCGTGGCTTAAAAAGTGATACTGAATTGGTTACTAGTTTCTCCGATAATTGACATTCGGCGTCCCGACATCCATCTATTGACACACACACACACAAAACCACACACTCTTGTTACTGGAGGTCTCGTTCCGTTATTATATGTCGTTTTCCTTCAGTAGGTAACTAGTTTCCAAGATATTTCTCCATGTTCCGTGACAACAATAAAACAATAAAAAATGGGGAGGAAAACCAGTATTTTACATTCTATTTTAACACTTAAAACAAGTAATAAAAATATTTCATTGGATTGGAAACCATTAGTAACCTTTATTACTGAAACATATGATTTCTCTTTTAATTTAAATATAATTTTTGATGTAAGCTTATTATGACCTTCAAGTAAAGTACCCTTTTTGGCTCACGAATTTTAACCAAAATCTATTAAATACATTTATATCGATATGAAAGTCCTATTTACCAAATTTGAGATGTTTTACATTATACTTTAATATAATTTTTGATGAATGTCTGATATGACCTTGAAGTAAAGTACCGCTTCCGGTTTTCCAATGTAAAACAAAATCTATTATGCTATTTAAATCAGTATATAAATGATAAATACTAAATTTGAGAAGCTTTGTATAATATTTTAATATAATTTTTGATGGAAATCAATTATGACCTTCAAGTAAAGTACCACTTCCGGTGATCATGCAGTGACCAAAAAGGGAGGTTCACAACTACATTTTACAACAATCCTAAATACAAAATTGTAACTTTCTACAGCTAACCGTTTTTGAGTTATGCGAAATACGAACGTACGAACGTACGAACGTACGTACAGACGCCACGACGAAACTAGTCAAAATGGATTCAGGGATGGTCAAAATGGATATTTCCGTCGAAATCTGAAATTCGAAAATTTTCGCGATTACAATACTTCCTTTACTTCGTACAAGGAAGTAAAAACACTATGTGTTCATTTTCACAGGTGATTTTATAAATTAAAAATTAGGCAATACGTTTATGATATAATAAGACATCCAATCGTGTCCAACAATATCTGCACATTTTTTTAAATCGATATTGCGCCATAATTTACTTCAATATGCAATTAATCAAAATTTGTTTTTTCAATACTTATCTTCAGTAGCTTCCATTTTAGCAGAAAATTGTACTGACTATTGAATAAACACATGAGAGAAAATGAAAGGATTTAGTGTTTTTATTTTGACTTGTCTTATTGAATCATTAGTTTAAAACTATCCAGACTAATCTTTCTGGTCCAATATCACTAACTAGTCTAATTTGGATACGAACAATGTCCATTTCAATACTAAATATTCAAAATTTGAATTTTTTCGTGCTAAAGTCGCTGTTTGAAACACCCACTGTTCGACGTTTTTGCACCCAATTTTCAGGCCATCATCAGGGCTATTAAAAAAAAAGATAACAACAGCGACATTATTATTGTTACTGATAGTAATATTATTACTGTTGCTAGTACTGTCATCGTTAGTATATTGTTTTTTCTTAGCCATGATGATGGCCAGAAAAGTTTCTCGTATAAAAATTGAAAATGAAGAAGATCCCAAGTAATAATGCGTGTCAAAGGTTCATAAACCTAATTACCACCACGATCACCATTTAACATGACATCAGTTTTTCATTTTATTTCACTTATTTTGAACTCAATTTATTTCTATATCAACATTACAAAAGTAGATACATTTCTGCATAAACAAATACATGAAATGAAAAATATTTTTATTGAACATATAATCTTGAGGAAAAAAAACTTGTAAGTCCGAGTGTTGGTTGCGGGACACTAAGCCTACAAGCCTACAAGATCCCGTGTAATATTGACATCGCAGGGGGTTGTCTTATCAGTCGGCCACCAGCTGGGGTCGGAAGAAAAACATATATCCTTCAGAAATAGACTAAACATTAAAAAAGGAAATCTGCTTCCAAGAATTCCATTTTCATTTGAACGACGTTTTATTTTATTTTATTTTTTTAACGTGTAGAAAAAGGCAAAATAAAAAATAGATATTATCTTTTAATCGAAAAAAAAATGTTCAAGATATTTATTTTAATTTTAATCGTAACAAACATAACTAACTAGTTGACACGACAATGCTTCATATCTGAATTCAAGTGTATATATATAGATAGATTAAATGATTGACACAATTTAAAGTTTGATATCGATTATTGTATGTAGCTAAAATTAGATAAACTGCTCACTAAATGAAGTGGACCACTTATAAAAATTCAGATTTTTTAGTTTTATTTTTAGGTTAGTGGTCAGTTTAAACAAAAAAAATACACCGGGACGAGTGTTGAAAGAAACGATTTTTTGAGAAAAAAGCAAATTTACACTTTTTATAATTTTTTAAAGAAAGGCATTGCATTGTATTCGTTTTCAAATGTTTTTACCAGGACGTTCTCTGCTTCGAATTAAATTTTTGCATCGTTCTTTCATACTTCTTATAAGACTCAAAATGTAATGTTGGGGCAAAGAAGCCCATTCATCAATTAATGCAAGTTATCTGGACAAGGCGAAAGCATGTAACTGGCGTTGAAGTTTTTCCATAACATGCTCCATCGGATTAATGTTGGGTGAACAAGTGGGCCAATTCATACGCGTGATTTCTTGTTCCTCTAAATTACGTTCAACCACCCATGCTCTATGAGGCCGAGCGTTATCATCAACAAGAATGATTTTTTCTCTGATTTCTGTTGATAAAGGAAAAATAACAGGCCTTAAGACATTATCCATGTCTTTTTGTGAGGTGACGTAATCATTTCTGCAGACTCAGCTGAGTCTTTCGATTAGTAGATGTTTCTGTCCAAACCGTTTTTGAATCTTCTATGTCATACCTGTGCTAAATCGCTGGTTTTGTTAACTCCAGACTCTTAAAATGTCGATCGTGATGATGCAGAACAAATTTCGAATATTCAGTAGATGAACAACGGTCCCAGTCCTCATCAGCCTGATCAACATGTTCACGAGCTCGTAGGAGACAAACATGCTGATCGTCTTGCCCTCAAACCGACTTCATGAGGAGGTTTCTAACTGTTCGTGTTCAAATGCGGACTCCCGTTGCATCCACAAAAGGACTATGCAGTTGTCGAGTAATCTGGATTTTCAAATATAGGTCCGGCTCCTGAGTAGGTTTTCGAACTAGGCCTCCTCCATGAGTGTACTGAGCCGTACATTCTAGTATTGTGACCAGATAACCTCTTCTGATAACCGTGTAAGACCAGCCAAATCTATGGCCCACATCACGCTGAGAATATGGCTTAACTCTAAAATAGCCCTGTTGATTCAACAATAAGTCTACGTAAAGGCATTTTAAAAATCTGTCTAGTGCAGTAGCAAAATGAGTACTGATAGTTTAAAACGAATATTTCTTTCTTTAGGTGATTAAATTAAAGTTAAATCGTAATTGGGTAAACAAAATTGATTCGTTTTTGTTTATTTTTCATTCACCCTCATAGTGAATAAGATTGAGATAAAGAGTGCGTATATATTGTAAAAATAGTTTATTTTTACTGGAAAAAATTTCAAATCATCGTGGTAAAAGAAAAGAAATAACATCTACATTTTTTAAGTGGTCTACTTCAATTTTTGAGCAGTTTTTTACATAAACATTATTATTTTTATGTTTTGAATAACATAAATTGTAATTAAAGTTATATTTCATTTTAAGTTCATTGCAATTCTCATCGATATGCAAGTTATTAGTGATTCCATTTGGCATTATTCAAAAAAATCCCTTGGTTTTCCAACACGGAAACCTATTTTCCATGAGAAAAACATGATTTCTCCAAATTTGATCCGCATACTTGCAATGATTTATCTTAATTAAAGTTGCTATTACTGCATTTATTGCAAGAGAAAAAAATAGAACTATAGGACTTCTCAATAAGTTATATTTCAGATTTTTGTCTTCCGTTGGTATCAAAATGATTTGATTGTTAGAGTTTCCAATTCTGAAAACCATACATACTTACAATTGTCCATGCTGCACAAATAAGTAAAAAGGCTCCAATTTATTTTTTTAGACACATTTTTGTAGAGTGTCCCAATTAATCTAATGAATACACGTCTTTATGATATTAGAAAGTTCTAAAACCAATGATTTGGATTCAAGCATTGGATTTAGGATTTTCTAATGTTGTAAAAAGGTGTAATTTTTCGACTAATTCGTGTACATTACAAAAATATATTTAGAAAAATGATTTGGAGTTAGAGCTTTCCAGAGAGAATGGGAGAAACATTCCTTACGAAGATCTACTACAACGTATTTGAATGTTTGGCCATGCCATTATTGTAACTAACTAGTTATGGCCATTATAGTTCAATTTATTTTGTTAATGTTTAATTTTATATTGAAAAACACAAATAATATACTATTTATTTTATACAAATAAATATGGCCACAAGGCTGAGCCGTGATGGGTATTTATTGTCGAAATAAATAAAACAAAATTTACTTAGACCATAACATTGATTGATAACCAAAAATAAATAATCATGATAAATGTAATAGATTAATATTTAATAAACTACACTTCATTAAATCGTAAATGCATTGATGTTTAAGACCACAATAAGCTTGATAATGTTAGCACTGATTAAAAAATTTCTGGTTTTCTAAATTCCTTTCAACAATAATTTGTGTCTCGGTTCGAAATTTTACTCTTATTTAGTGTACACATACAACACTTAAAAGGAAACAATGGGATGTTCTAAATATATTTTTTTTAAAACACCACTAATGCTGCTGAAATAAAAAACGTCTCCGAATGGCTGGCGCTAGATGAGGCGAAGAAAGGCTGTTGCTAAAGGTCAGTGTTAAGCGATCGATAGAGATTTTAGTTGCCAGGAAAGATGAGCTAACGACTTCTAATTTCACAAAAAGATTTCATGAGCACTTAATGGATTAATCCATGCCGCTAGTGATTAGTAAATATTAAATGTTCCATGATAAAGAAGTTTGTATTAATTTATGTATAGTCATAGAAGAACTTTAAATAAATGATTTTCATGCATAATCAATATTCCGACATTTCACTTAATCTTGTGTATTTCCTTTTTGAATAATATTAAAATTATAAATGTTACAAAATGCATTTCACGTTTAATTTTAATATCAAATATATTCACATTTTTTTTTTTTTTTTTTTTACATTACTGTATGCAACGAAATCTGTCCAAATTCTCCACCTAGAATCAGTGGATTACCAGAACTCAACATAATCCTAATAATGGCATGCCAAGCACGAGGAAGAACAATACCCAGTAGTATCTCTTCCGTGGCATTAGTCTCGTATTATATGACATGAAAGAGAGTAGATCTCTCATCCGCGTCGTTTTCAGCTGCTTTGATGTTCTTTGTCATGCGGGTTGCGATCAGTTTTTGTAAATTGTTCGTAATGAGTTAAGTTGCATCTAAGTCCATATCGAGATGCTTGTGTAGTAGGCAAAAGGGTTTCGATTAAAAATTTTGAAATCTTCGATCCTGTCTTTTTTATAACCGTGCATGCTTTAATAGTTGAAGTAGGTGTAATTATTATGTTCTTAGTTTTGCATCTTAGGAGATGCCAATGAAGCATTGATAAATGAAACGTTGTTTAGTTAATTATTTCACTAATAACTGCTGTTTTTTAAAATTTCTTCCATTATTTATAATATTACAAACATTATGTCAAACTTTTAAAGGCTAGATTAAAGTGAAGTGCTTCGACAAAAACTATAAGCCGTTTTTTGTTTTCCATAAAAGCACAATCTGTTTTGCATACGTTATTGGCTAAAAATATGAATTGAAAAAGTGTTTTTTAATAAACTTTTTCTCTTTTGATGTTTATGTCTATATATATGAGCATTTATTGAACGTATCTTTAAATAAATTTTAAGGATTTTCTGTTAAATCTTTTCTTTAAAACTTACTTTATTTATTTTTTCTGTGTAGCGCAGTTGTTTTCAATATGTTTTCAGTTCATTATAAATTCGATAATCTAATTAATTTATTAGGAAGCAATCTTCTATATACATATGAGCAATGTAAGGTTTACATAGTTACATACATTCTGGTCTATTATTTTCAATAATGAACTTTTGTAATTGACCCAGACAAAATATTTTTAACTACCGTTTCGTTCGGAAATGGCGGCCGATCAGAGGTTTTTTAAGTCCATGTCTCAGTCATTTTTGAAGATCGAGAAAAAGTATATTGTTTTGGAATTATTATAATGCTATGTTTTATCTAGGTTAAGTTGAGCTTCATATCTATTTAGCTGCTAATATATATAGGGATGCCATTGGGCAATCATTGAGGATGATTATCCCAAAATTATGTAAGCTTATGAATACTTTTGAATTACTTACTTTGTCCTCTAAATTGGATACCTTTCCAAGGGCCTGATTTGTGGTTACCATTATTTAATAATTAACCAAGATAATATTCCTACTTTTAAGTATAATACTAATGCTAATCAAATTTATTCTATCATACTTAATGAAATATATTCGAATTAATAACGGGCATGGTTACTAAAGAACAACTTCCTTTCTAACATTTATCTTTATTCCTCAAAATCAAAATAATAAACTATTACAATAAAATGTTAACCATGGAATGATTCAGCCAATTTTAACATAAATCTCTTATCTGTAATAATTGGTGTTGATGGTTCCTCAGCATCTCTCCCTCGGGTTTCCCCTCCATATCTTCAGTCATGAAGCCAGAGCGCATCTCTCATCTTCAGAGTCAGATCTAGTCATTGTTCCGCCCTCAATCGAGATCAGCGGAGAAGTCCCTGCGTCAAGCCAGATCAGAGAGGAAGTCCTGCGTCAGGCGAGATCAGAGACCAAGTCCTTCTTTTTCTACCTCCTCGGCTTCTCTTCCCCTTTCTCTCCTGTTCTTCCTAAGAGGGGGTCGAAGACGTTGTTCATTGGTTAGATCTCCGAAATTCTTGTTATCATTGGCCGACTAGTTTTATAGAGGGAAGAAATTCTGGAATTTCATCGGATGGCTCCACCCCTTGTCCTGACATCCCCTGGATGGTCCGGTGTCCGCGAATCCATCAACTAGCTCTAATTTAATCACACCTTTCTCAGGCTGTCCTCCACTTTTTCCTCGAGGCCAGCCGGAACCTAAGGAGACTGATCTTAAAATTGATCAAGTATTCCGAGCTTTGGCTTTGTCACACTGCCAACTTCTCGGTAGGGTTTTAAATTAACTTATTTCTTATCTCTGAGGGTAAGAGCAGTGGTGACATCTGTTATCGCCTGTCAATTACCCTTCTTTCTACCTGCTCGTCCCTTATTATTTTTTGTTCGCACCTGGTGCTGGTTATGGTAAATAATATAAGGATAATATTGTCCAATATCAATACATATCAATAAAAAATATATAAAAAAAAGAAATAATTATTTGGAAATAATAAACCACTTTTTATTTTGTTATTTACCTGTACAACGTCGTGAACAATAATTATAAATTCGATTTATGTGCTTTTGTCCGATGAAAGTCACAATATCTGAGGATAACTTTTAGAACAATTACTGGTTAACGACCTATCTTACTATTATTCAGATGTTCAGGAAAAGCAGCTATCGGAAATGTTTACAAATACATACATCAAAGTGCCAATAATTCACTCATTTCAAATCAACAATTCTATAGCTTCATGAACTTATTCATGGTAGCCTTGTCAATCATATAATCTATTCATCGGACCAACCTCAGTCAATCATAATGCCCGTATCCAGAATTAGATCTATATTATTGAACGATAACGCGATGGGCCATATATAAATGCAATATTGCAACGAAAAAGGTAGCAGCCTCATAAATTAACTTGAATTGACATTCGATTTAGCTGCCTGAGAGAGATATTTTTGTCAGCCGTAATAAGTTGACTCGAGGGAGCTGATAAATGACGGAAAGTCGTTAATCACCGAGGCAGACAACTGAGAGACTCCGACAAAGTTTACCTGTCAACATCAAAAAATAATTTGCACCCGGTCTCTTGTTCTATTCGAGGCGCTGAGCTCATAATGAAGTAAAGACTCCCAGTTATTTGATCATGACCGCACAAAACATATTTAAACTATTATTATTATTTTTTAAGATATACTACATACTTAAAAAATAAGATCATTAACGGCCGAATATTATTATATCAACGATGAAAAATAATATTTTTTAAATTATTTATTTATTAATGAATACAAGGCATTAAAATATTTAATTAATTAAAATGAAAGCATGCTAAGACAAAAACAAAGAAATTTAACTGTCGTAAAATACGTTCATCTTCGATATTCACAAATGAGTACATATTTAATCTGATATCAATCCAAATTAAAAGTCGTTCTGTAATAAACAATTACAAATTATTCATGTTAAATAACGTCACCCTCCCCCTTCCCTCCGTATAACTAACGAATGTGAAAAATCGCTTTTTTTAATTTCTTAGTTATATTAAATGGCCAGAAGCATATTTTCAAAATAAAATGTAGGACCCAGAGAAGCTAAAAGGCCGAGAGAAAAAAAAATTATTCGCAAAGGGGCAGTTGCAAGTAAAAGGTGCAGCTCTTTTTTTGTATCTTGAAAAGAAGCTATATTCACATTCGTTAGTCATACCTGGTGGCGACGATATTTTTGATTCTGTAAGTAGAAAATTATTATATTTCTCAATATTAATAGTTTGTCATTAAAAAAATAAATAAATGAATATTAATAATTTTTCATCATAAAAATAAATACTGTGACCAGAATAAGTGGAAGATGGACTTGAGGAAGAATTCGAATAATTAATAAATGGATAATGGCCGATTCGTTTGAAATAATGATCATTGGTCGTTGATAACTCTTAGGGCTTAACGCATCGCTCAAAATAAAAAGAACTAGAAAATGCAACACAAAATTTATAACTGAAAGGGTAGGTAATATTTTTCGATTTATTTTGATTTGTCTGCGTATTTTAAAAATTCAAAACTTCTAGCATGTGAGTAATGTTACTATTACTTATGATCATAATTATAGGAATAAGACAAATCATGGCAACGCCTTCTGGGACGCTTGAGAGAGCCTAATACGATGGCGGAGCTGGAACAATTAGAGCTAATACGTTATTTTACCGTTCCGTAACATCACTAGTTCACTTGGCGGCAGGTAGCGAGCCGTGCAAGGTGAGACTAAACATGTGATAGAACGAGTACGTGTTTGGGAGAGTGGGATTGACGTAGGGGGCTTTTTTTTTTTTTTTTTTTTTTTTTTTTTTTTTTTTTTTTTTTTTTTTTTTTTTTTTTTTTTTTTTTTTTTTTTAGCTTTTTTGGAATAAGAGACGGTGAGGGAAATAACAACGACAATCTTCTCAATATTTTATACAATTGATTCCAAGTTATTATTATTAGTTTAGCTCAACAACCCGCAAGCGAATCTTGGCTTCCTTCAGTAGCTAACGCCATGTGTCCCTATTCTATGCTGCCGCCATCCAATTTCTTACTCCAATGGTCCTTAAATCACCCGCGACACAATCCGATCACGGCAGCCTGAGTCTCCCTACTATACCTCGGACGAATAACTGTTCCGTAAATATTTTCTTCGGGTTTGACTCACCAGGCATCCGTGTGAGGTGTCCTGCCCACCTTAATCTCCCCGCTTTGATAATAGCAACTATATCAGGCTCGTTATTCTACTATAACTATATTATTCTCCATTTCTACGCCTTCTCCATTTCCACCTGTCCGTTCTCACAGCTGGGATCATAGGCCCCCAAGCAACCAAGTGCTAATGGAAAAATGAAATTATTATGCTAAAAACTAAAAATTCTCCATTAATGCCTCTTTTTCAGGCATAATACCCGAATTTTCCCCAAAGCGAAAAATTCAAGCATAATTCCTGATCTTCAAGGAATTAAATGCTGCTGGACATCCTATACCAGGAGAAATGTAGCTAAATAGTACATAAAATACTTTCTTAATAGGTATTAGCTCACGCTAAGGGAGCCTAATACGGCAAAATAATAATTACAAATAATTGATAATTACAAATAATTAGTATGGCAAATTAACTAGGAGTTTTAAACATATATTTTTTCCCCAGATATTTAGAAGAAGCCGCTGATGTATAGTGTAGATTAAAAGTAAATTTAAGTAATTATATTCTCGGTTTGTTGTTAGTTAAATTAATTACATTTGTAATGTTTAAAAATTAATGCATAATTTCTTTAGGGTTTAAACGGAAAAAAAAATTCTTTTAAATTTCTACCAGGTACAAATCCTGGAAAATCGGTTCCTACCATTTTGATAGTCGATTGTATTCCTGCTCACCGCTATTTACTTATTCAAGTAGCTACTGATTTATCCCTTCTCCCTTCCAAGGAAAAATGAACTCTGCTCGTATATAAAACCTCTAAATAAAAATCCTGAAGGATATCGGACCCCGTCTCAAATAAAAAGATCGTAACCTACAAAACTATTCCATATTAATCTTTCCTTATTGCTTTATGTTTTCTTTAAAACAATAAAAAAAATTATGAAGACTAAAAACCAATCTGAACGACTTACAATTAATTATTGATATTTGGAGAATGGTTTTGCGATATCCTACTGACCGAAAATTCCACTGGTTCAAGGTCTCAAGGCAACAGAGCTGAGAACGTGATGTTTCTGTACATTATCCTATCTTTTTTATCTTCGTACAATGACTTGTTTTGGCAATTGACGGCTTCAGTCTTTCAGGAATCGGGACCGTGTGAGATTTTCAGGCAGCAAGAAGTGAAAATTAGCATTAACAAATTTTCCTTCTAGTATCAATAGTCATCAGGTGCTGTGCGCTAGTTTTTATTCGAGGTAATTATTATTATTCCCTCTAGTAATTAATTCCTCTGGTTAGAAATAACATTTAGTTAATTATTAATAAGTTTAAACATCTGTTGTAAAGATTTAGTCTTAGCGAAGGTACTAGGTACACATTTTAGTGCAAAACACAGGCATCAAAAAACAGTTCATCATTTATTCCAAATCTCCTCTGAATTTACTCCATTAATATATATTACTTTTCTTAAAAAAAAATCTATTAGATCACTTTGCAAAAATAATTATCGAATAGTACCCACAGTTCCTAAATTGTCCGAAAAATCCATTACAAGCCATATTTAAATCATAAATATATTTTACAAATTATAATACTGTATATTATAATATTTAAATGATAATGTATAAGTTATTAATTTAATAAATGAGTATTGCTTCTGTTTAAATTTTAGGTGTATTTCAATTAATTTTTTAATTTTTTAACTATTGTCTTTATTTATGAATGATAGCCTTGAATGTGCTTATTTATAACACCGAATCGATTGCATTATTTAGTAAACTTTATAAACACTACTCCTATCGTAGAATTTATTTGAGCATATACAAAATCAATATTGACTGGTATTATAGATAGAACATTTCAGGATGAGAAAAGTGGATTAAATTCAATGCTGTAAACAATATATATACATATACAGCATATTTTTAAGCATCGGAAATGTTCAGTGAACGAAACATCTAAATTCCTATGACATGAAAAGAGCAAATACATCGGCAAAAAGCCGATCTTAAAAAATAAAAAATAATGATAATCTCATAAACTAGATCAGTGAAATTGAAATATTTTTTATTAATTGGACACATCTCTGAATTTTTGCGGTAAAATATCGCATTAAACAATATTTAGGAATAAAGTGTTGAATCTATATGAAGTGTTAATTAAATAGACATTAAAGAAACCTGTTATATAGTATATATAATATATATATATATATATATATAGTATATATATAATATATATATAGTTAGAATTGTATTAAATTCGGTACATGGATTAATACAATGGATTAATACAATTAATACAAAAAATTAATGCTACATGGAGAATATTTGGTGCTTACGTTAATGATAAAATGTAAAAGATATGAAATGCTATATTTAGGTATATATCCAAGATATATGTATCTTAAATAAAATGATATATATCAACATTAAGGGTAATAAAGATTGTGCATTATACTCTTAATGGAAGTGCAAAAAAAGTATTATTTTCCTCCTTAGCATAACCATTTATAAAGGTTTTTCATTATTACAACAAGCCTATAAAAATTAATATTTAAAAAAAAAAAATGGGTTGGACAATATAAAACCTATAAAGTAATATCTTACTAATAAATCTTCATTATTTATCAAAATGAATCAGGATGATTCATTAAAGCAGGAACTTATTATACAAATTGTTTCTATATTATTTATATTGGCTAGTGGATTGAGCGCTGGCCTCCTATGAAGAATTAATAGATTTAAATTCTCAATACATTTTTACACTATTTTGGTTTATTATTTTCAATAATGAATCTTTACAATAGACCAAAAAATAAAAATTGTAGCCCTCCGTCAAAATTTGATTTACTACATTTCAAGATACGTATAAACCAAATATCAAATAAAATAAAATCCGTCCGACCGCCATCCGCGACTTTTCTCCGAGACTACTGAACCGATATTCTTGAATAACCCTCGGAAATCGACATTACAATCCGCCTTTTGTTTCAAAATGGCGGCGGGTCAGATATTTTATACGCCCATAGCTCATGCCATTTACAGCGATTATCTCGAAAACTATAACATATATGAATAAAATGATTATCAATATTCAGAAAGGAAATATTACCAGCTTCAATTTTATATGTGATACATTTTTCTGTACTACGTATCGTTTTCGAGCTATTAGTGTAAAATCCCAAAAGGAACCCAATGCTACTCCGGCATGGGTAGGCTTGGGAACCTTTAGCATGTTTATCTCCTAAATACACCCAACAAAGTCTCAAAGCCAAATGCTATTCCATCCTCCTCGTTCTCTTCACGCTTATGGTCCATGGAAGGTAAAAAAAAATCCCTGCAAAGCAAATAAAAATCATCGAAATCGGACATGCATTAGCTGAGAAGTAGCGTCTTGAAATTTTTAGACTAACTTCCAAGCGCTACAGGTCAGCGTAACCCTTGGCCTCCTGAGTTTTCAGTTCACAAACCTTTTGGTTTTCCTCTATTTTTTATCTCACTGATATGCGCCTCCAACATTTTCCTCTGTACCATTTCAACCTATATTCTGATACCTCTTTAGAACTCTCTCAGTTTACGGCAATAACCTTGGGTCAAATACCAAGTTTCCGCTCCATAGGTCCATAATTTAAATTTCAAACTTTAGACAACAGATGAGATTTGAGAAGCTTCAGTTTTGCGTAGCAGGCTCCTTTTCTCGCCATTGTTCTGCTGTCAACTTCTTTGCTTAACTGGGTAGATATGTTATATAAAGTATTCTGCAAATGTACCTGTGGAAATCGGTTCACCTTTCTTTAGTTATTTGATAACTCGAAAACGTTAGTGAACATTCCAGAAACTCATTTATCCAATAGATACTAGTATATGATTTTATATTATACCAGTATCTACTAAATTATTAGAAAACATTTGAGTTTATAGAGTTATTCAATTTTTATAAGGGCGGTCCGATTTATCCAAGAACCTTATGATTGGGTGAGATGAGATGGACCACTATTGAAGAATACTTGGTTTAAAGTAAAAACAAAGGCTATATAAACATTTTGAAGGAAAGGTTACTGTAACATCCCAGGAATATGCCTACCTTAAATATGTAATTTCAGTTTCTTACAACTTTTTGTTTTTGAGCAGGGCTTACCAAATTACACCTACACACACACCATTTTGAGAGACTGCATTATTTAGACTCAGGGGACATTTAAACGTACATTTGCGTTGGAAACTCGAAATTATTCACGATAGCAAAAACCCTTTCTCTTACTGTATATTTCATGTTTATGAACGTGAAATAAATAAATTAGATTTTGTTCATGGCTGATTATACCAACACCAACTAAAATGTCTGCTAACAGTGAAGTGCAACGAGAGTCCGCAATCCATCAAATTCTACAGATATTCTCAGAATTGTGCTTGCCAGCCGTTTATATTGATTAGGTATATCATAACATTTAAATCGTGATGTAAAATTTATACGTTCATTCATATAATTCTTTAAAATTTTGGAAGAAGCCAATAAATAAAAAATATCTATAAGAATGTGTTATTGTTTCGCAATCCATTAAAACGAGTCACATTAACCTGATGTCAGTTGGAATAAATGTTTCCGTTCATTCATTAATCTGTTGTAAGCATCAATGAAAAGGGTAACGTATTAGAGATATGCAAAAATTTCAATATATGCCTTCGCAATTAGTAATTTAATCTCTTGCCGAAACGAAAGCCAACAAAACCTGAAATTTATAGGCAATTAATTCATCCATATGATACAATATCCATATCTAATATGGCCTTGCAATATAAAAGGTTAATATTGATTTGTCTGTAATGCATCGTGAATGTATACAATTATATCAATGATGCATAAGTGCGAAACCATGTCCTTACTGTTTATTTCAATCAAGAACTTCCAGATTACTGGGCAAATAACAGTACGACAGATTCCAGACACACGCGAGTCGCTTTTGGAAATTCGTTTGTACAACAGGCAATATGTCAGTTACATTTAAATACCTATATGCATGCCTTTACCATGTTTTGTTTCTTATTTTCAACTACCTACATATCGTCGGCGTTCAATGAAAAGTCAATGAAAGTCACTAAGTCCAGTTAGTGATTGTTTTTGACAATGATTTCTACCTGGTGAAAAAACAGCATATATGGACTTCATGACTTTACCTTCAATCTTTCAAATTATAGTCAAATAAGACATTTAATGAATTAGTGATGTTTGCCAGGTAAAGATATTTGGCTTGCTAAATGAAAAAATGAACTGCGACTTTTTACAATTTTGGTCTATATATATAATATCGTAAAATGGACCAAAACCGTATAAAATGGAATCGACTGAGGTGGTAATTACGTTCTATAATAAATTGAAAATTTGTGTTTCAATTTATTATAGGACGTAAACATCACCTGTATCGATTCACGTTCACGGGATATCGAGAAATAAATTGGAAATGGTCTAAAATCTACTATTGATGTCAGTGCTAGAAGCCTTAAAAATAAATTATAATTATAAAAGTTTTGCCAACTTATTAAACTCTTACTGAATGCAATAGCAATAAAATTTAAAAAATATATGTTGTTATTTTAGGAAAAAACGTTTCGTATAAAGTTTTAAATAGCATTTCCATTTTTTTCAAAAAACGACATCAATATATATATATATATATATATATATATATATATATATATATATATATATATATATATATATATACATTTCTGCCTGGCACATTTAAATTTAACCTCTATAAGAAATCAGTGGATTTTGTATGAACGGGCACACTCGACTGGCACCTAGCTTCAAGGACAATTTTTGGTATAAGTAAGGTCTTTAAAATTATTTATTTTCATTGGAATCGAAATTACATAAGTTTTAAGTACGAGTGTTGTTCCATTTATTTCAGATTTCCTAATTTTTTTGTTTTTAATTCATCTAATTCGAATCCGTATTTAAAATTCAACAAGCACATATGCTAGCTAAAAAGTTTGAAAATGATTTATGAAGTAAAAAATAATATTTATCCAAAAATTCTTATAAAGAACATTGTTTCAAAAAACCTGCTATAGAATATTTTTTTCGTCATAACATACCCATACTTACTTTATTTAAAACCATACCGAAGCCTAATATTGTATTTTGTTTAAAATTGAAAATTAGGGATTAAGGAGGTCATGAGCCATAAAACGAACAATTTATAGTTTAGAAAGAAAAAATATCGCTTTAGCACCCGTTTTCGTGGTGCTCATTCATCATGATTTATAAATAGACCCTGCCAATAGTGAACAAATATCGCATGCGAGACCATTTTTAAAAATTGTTAAATTTAGATCTGAACTCTAAATAAATTTTATTACTTCAAATAAAAGGAGTAATATTTCCGTGTAAAATTCCATTGTATCACTAGGATTCGTTGTTAGGTACCCCATATACAGTATACATTGTGAAAAATAATCAATATTGAACTCTATCCATTCCGCAATGGATTTTTTTTCTATTAAAAATTAAGAAATAGAATTATTAAAATGGATTTTATATAAGTAATTTTTAAATGGTAATCAGAATTAAAAGATTTTATGCATGTCAAGCATCTTCGTAGTGTACGCATTTATTGTGCTAGCCATAATTTCTGTTTAGTTGTAGAATTATTTTTAAAATTTCGCAGTGCTCCAGGAACAATGTGACTACCACATATCGTTTTTAATTCGTAGTTTTATTATTGGAATACCTTCTTTTCTAGTGCTAAAATAAATCACATATTTTGTCGCCATACCGAAAAAAAATTATGAAATTATTACGATTTAAAAAAAAGAAGAAAGAAAGTTGTTATTCGACCCCCTTTAATATACATATGGTAAAACAACCATTTTTCAATTTTTAAAAAATTCACAGGACACAGAAATAAATAAAGGTGAAAGATTGAAAAATAATTTCCCATTGCTTTGGTTCCGAAAAAAACTCTATACAATTCAATCATAATTGTAATATGGTTTAATTATAGTTATTCATTGTTTTTTTAGTAAAAATATTGATAATCATTGCTATGGAAATGAAAGAAGTTTACAATTCTCCATTAAAGAATTTTTATTGTTCTTGATCAGTTACAAATGTTAATTTTTTGTGCTATTATATCTTCGAAGCCTCAAAATAATACAAATATTTGGTTAGTTTTGAGTCAATTGGAGCATTTCCATAGAATAGCTTCACAAAACCTCACCACAATTCTAAAATATTATTTTCTAACAGAATAAAATTTGTAATTTTCAACTATATCAGTCCTAAAAGGGCTTAGGGGCTAGAGGAGGTGCTTGTACTTATAGGATTCTTGGAAAATAACACGGACGATACAATGCTCTAACTAACTGATTTCTTCTCTGACTAATAACAGGAGGAACAATCGTACTTTTATTTTTTGGCAGGAATGGGCCCAAAAAACGTCAAACCTCGACATGACAATTACCACTAATTTTTCATCACGAAAAATGAGTGATTTAAAGTGACAATAGTGTGGCTAATTCTAAATTAAAATTGAAACCATACTTATTTTTCCTAAATTTGCTAGGGTTGTTGTTAAACTCTTTTTAACGTATTGCTAACGGTTAATATTACAAAATTTCATTAAATTTAGTATGAAAATATATTATTAAAAAATAGATTCATAATAAATTACTCATCGTGAGGTGATAAAGAACCGTTAACATCTGTTGGCTAAGTAATTTATGTTATACAAGAGAATACTATTGCCAAGTTAGGCGTGATAGTAACCCTTAGTTCCGAAGGGACCGAAAATTCGCCATTCATCCTCATCCCCTTTGTAACAGATTTCACGGCACGGTAAACACTATTTAGCATTAACAACCTATTTATAAATTCATGGGTTACGAAAGGTTGAAGCGAAAAGGGTCGATAGCCTGAGATCGTTTGCATTAGGTATCTTTTCGTTGGTGAAAATTAAAATGCAATCAAAATCACCAATAAATTAATCAGTTGATTTGTAAAAACTTTTTTTCTCACTACAACAGTAATTCATTGTACAGCCTCTAAGTAGAAAGTTTTAAATAATTTTTTAACCATATTTAACTATCAAATTATTTTCTTTTTTTCTTATTATATACTTCTAATTTAAGTGTGCATATACAAACATTTATTTATTAATACAAACTATATAAAATACATGTGAGATAATTTGAACTTCTATGTGTGTAACGCAGGTATCTCACATTTGACAGGTTATATTTATTACTTCAGAACCTAAAATGGTCTATGAAAAATTTTAAACAATAAGACATATTTCTTGGTCAGATCTACATAATCTAGATTAAAACTTTTACGTACGTAAAACAATGGTGAATTTTATATAATTGTACCATTAAAAAAATAAGCTTTAAATGATCAGTTCATAATAAAAAATAACACAATTGAGGCTTTGTTGTATTTTTATTTCTTCATTTATTTATTAATATAAATATATATATATATATATATATATATATATATATATATATATATATATATATATATATAATTATAATTAATAGGAACTTTTACAATAGATAACAAAACCCAGAAGAAAGCGATATCGAAAATGAATCTTTAACGATTTAACTAAAAAATAATATAATTTAAAAAAATGGAAGGAATTACATTGTAAACAAATGAAACCTCTCTCATTCATTGCAGGAGTTAACAGCATGTGTTGTAGTTTACAATAACTTTGATTTTCAACATAAATTATAAACTTTGGATCGCGTTGCAGACGAAAGTATATTGAATAGGTCACTTACGTCATTTTTTATTTATAAATTAGAATGGGCTGTTATAAGTAAATAATAACCACTAAGAAATTTCAGATAATGTAAGAATGCACTGTTATTACAAACTATTTAATGCGTATAGATACTAAATCGAAATCAAAAGCTTATATACAGCAAAAGACTCAACTATTTCAGTGAAAAAAAACACAATATGAGTGATTTAAAAAAGAAAATAATTCTACAGTAAACTCTAACAGTTCATTGCCTCACTAAAAGTAAACCAAGCAACAGACAAAAAGCTCTCAATAGTAAGAAATAAGTGTTTATATTAGTAAAGTTAGGCGATTGGAGGGTAGTTCTCATTTATTTTTTTGTTACAGCCTTGTCGTGCTCTTAAATTGCGTAGCTCTGAAATCATATTCTACGTACCCATGAATATTTTTCAAGATATCCATCGGCCCGAAAGTGGCCCACAATATACCCGCCGCGATCCCATAGAGCACGCACTCCCTGAGGCACTAGACTATAAACACCGCGTCGGGAGCAACAGCGGAGTGCGGAATCGAAGGCGACTCCAGCGCCCCGCTACAGCTTTCTACTGAACCAACCTCCCAGGAAATTGGAGCCGGAAATGGAAACTTTAAATTTTCCATCTCATTTCCATTTTTTTTATTATTTTTTTTCGCATTCATTATTGAGTCCAACAAGCAGCCCTTAAAGTAGAAAAGTTTCGAATTATGCGGATAGCTTTTCGAGTTCATGAGTCTGTCGGGATACAGAGTTAGGAAGAGAATCGTTCGTTCGAGGGGTAAAACGATACATGGTATTTCTTGTATAAGTATCATAAAGGGCTAAAAATCTATCAAGTATAATCAATAATAAAATATATTTTATGTTATCCCCTTACTTCCTAATCTCTTCATAGCGCAGTGGGTCATATTCGTCCCACTTTGGAAGTAGCATTAAAAAAACCGCGGGTAGTTCCCTTTTATAGTACTGTTAGGTAAAAATAAAACGTTAAATTTATTAATTAAACGTTAAAACTCTTAAATAAATTTTCAAATTTAAACTTATCTGGAGAGGTATCATTGGATGACCTTTGACTTCATGACAATATTTTCATCGTACAGCATATCCGCCGGTTATAATTGCACTTTGTTTACATTTGTGAATTAATTAAATAAAGTCATAAAAAATGAAAATCAAACAGACATTTCAGATCATCTTTAAATATGCATCAACCACCATTCATTTATTTATTACAATTTGACATTCCGAATAATCGCCATTCTCAAATATCCTATATTACTATTAACACGGGAGCTTAATCGTACAATGATTCCAATACTCATTACGATATAAATTATATTACAATATTATATAACAAAATTTTTAAATTTTTCTCAAATTTTAAATAAGAAAAAAAATAAATTCAACACGAAAATAATAGGAACTTAATACACCATAAACAATGAGTATTCCATAAACTTAAAAAAACAATTCTAAACTAAACAGAAAGAACTATACTAAAATATTTGATTAACTGTTATAAAAGAAATAAATAAAAAAATATTTGATTTACATATTTATAGCTTTATCTTAAATCGATAACAGACCCGAATAAACAATGGATCTGAACCAGTGTCATAACAACCAGAGGCAGGAAAAGACATAGGATTTGAGGTAAATGTTATAGTGATAATTTAACTCTATTTCTTAATTCAATAAATATGTCTAATTATTTCATGCTCATTTATAGATAGTAATAAATAAATATCTTTATTTTATTGACCGTGGATTGGTATCCAGTAAGACTAACACTATTCTAAAAAAAAAAGAGTAGATATGAAAAAAAACTCAAAGCGAAGTAATTAATTTAATATACGCTAGGTATTCTTAAATTGAAAAAAAAAAACATAATACTAAAATGATTGTGGTGTCGAAATTGTTAAAAAAAAAAAAAAAAAATGCTTCTAGTGAATTATTGCATAATAACGATCACCATAAAAGAAATTAATAATAAGAAAAAAATCTTTGAATAATAAAGCTTCTGGAAAACCAGATACAATAAAATGCTTACATAATAAACTACAATTCTGATAATTGTAAATTTGGATTCTTTTGGATTCATTACTTAATAATTAAAAAAAAATACGATTTATTTTTTAAAACAGATATGTGGAAATTAATCAACACACTAATATAAAAATTGAAAAATAAACGAAAATATGTATTTTACAAAAATTATTTTGTCGAATATTTTGATATTTTTAGGATAGTCTAACCTCCCATAAAGTTTCAGTAGTACCTACATTATGTATTAATAACTCTAAAAGCTACTTCACCAATTTTATTGAATTCAACCGAATAAGTTTTGATTAAAAAATAAATAAAAACGATATTTTGCAAAAAATCTTATAAACGTAATATTTGATGAAAATAAATTTTCTAATATTTTAAATTGTTGTCCTTTTTATTTTGCTTATTTTTTTTAACGCGTAGTCATTTAATATATGTTAATTATCCTACAAAGTTACAAGAAATTTAGTTAAGCTGGGTTGAAAAAGATGAAATAAAAATTAGCATTTCACGGAGATTTTTTTCCCGTTAAAACCTTCAAAAGTGTAGGAGAAAAAAAGGAACACGAAAACTTAAAAAAAAATCCATGAGCATAAATTTTACTTCAAATTTTATCCAATGGCATATTACAAACGAAATGGTAGGTATCTCAATATCAAACGAATGGATGTAGTTAAAAAAATGAAAAACAATCAACGTAGCATAAAAATTATTTCGGGTGGAATAGAAAAGGTTTTGGAGGAAAACATGTTTAGTTGGACGAAGGACACTATACAATAGACATATAATTCTACGGTTTTTATATGACATCTGATAATATTATCTTCATTATAAAACGAGTTGTTTAACCCTTTGACTGTCTCTTGAATTCATACTACACCTGTGCCAAGATCACATGGGAGATAAAGCATATTAATAATATCTGAGTAGAATAAATATATTAAAAAACCAAGATGTTAAATACAAGAAAAAGTTGACAAGAGTTCCTTTAAATACACTAAACTTCTCATAAAATAGAAACTCCACGGAATGCGGGATGTACAATGAATGAGCTCGCTTCATTTCCCCTCTCCTTTTCAAACCTATAGCCTTAATAAGGGCCTTAGAAAACTGAGGGAGGGGAAGGAGAGGAGTTCAAAGTTTCTCACCCTCAGGCATTTTAATTTTTTCAATAGACTTCAATCTGCGAATTCCGCAATTCAAAGGAGATGTCAAGGGCATATTTTAAACTTAATTTTCGGTAAATAAAAGTGTTACACGAATATTTTAGTATTGTTAATGCAAAATATAAGTAAACTTGATTTTACTTTGCTTTGTTTTGTTTTTTTGTGAGTGAATTTTTTTAACACTGTGTTCCAAAACTTTTTCCATAAAAATGCATTAAAAGTATAAAAATCACACAATATCGGGGGAGAATCAATATTTTAACCAAAAAAATAATGTGGAATATTATATTTTTAAAAAAGTTATGTGGTCGGTTTTTGGAGAATTTACCTGGATATTGACATTATCTGGGTGTTAAACTATCTCATGACACATGTTTTCGGCCATGTCCTAGAACTCGCATCGGGTTGAGAAAAAAGCTAAAATCTAATAGAACTTGAGATAAAACCAACTTAATGGACTAAGCACAAAAGCAATAGATGACATTAACAAATTGACAACTATTAACGCTAGCAGTATTAAAAAAGAGAAAATATTAAACGCTTAATTATAATTCGAAAATAAAACACAGTGATGATATGGTTAAGTAGCAAACAAGCAAAAACAACTTGTGAAAAATAAATAATTGGAATAAAGAATAAAACGAATATAGAAATACCTAATAACATAAAAAAATTATTATCACTAAGCGACAATTATAATTTCGAGATTGTTAACAATTAAAAGGAAATAATAAAGATAATAAGTTTAAAAATAATATTTACGTGTTAACCCCATTTACGTGTTTCGCCCTTAAAGATACAACTTCCGTTTCATCGTCATCAACCAAGTTGTCGTCGGAACGGAATTCGGTCCAAAGGGTTTGTTCTTAATTGGACCATATCAACTTATGGTTTTAATTTTAACTGAATAGTTTATCAATGATTGAACTACATTAATAGATCAAAAGTTATGAAACATTGATTTATCATTTTAAAATAACACAAAGAAATCTGTAATTCAGAGGTAGATATTTTTAAAAAATAATCAAACTGTACGCATATAAAATAAAATAATCATAGAAACAAATTATAAGCTGGAAGACTTTTAAATTAACAATTATTAAAACTTGTGAACATTTTATTTATCTTAAATTACAACCCCACACTCTTCTACATCATTCCAGCCTTAAGGTCAATGTAACATTGCAACAGAATGACATATGTTCCTACTATCATTTCAATTACTAATGAATACAGAACAATGACTATTTTTATAATTAGACAAAATGACAGTGGTTATGGATTAAGTATGGACAATGTAGGAGTCAACTTTGTTATATTCTAGAAGATGGTGCAATAGGCCATAACGTTGAAGCTGGAATGATGTAGAAGAGTGTCAGTGGGGTAATAATGCAAGATAAATGAAATAAAATGTTCACAAGTTTTAATAATTGTTAAAATAAAAAGCCCTCAAAACCTCACTGTCCATTTTTCAAAAAAACAAAAACATATTATGCAATTGCATAATATGTAAATGACATAATATTATTAAAATAGACATATTATACCCACACTTACTCTACGCTTATGTGTATGTATGTTTGAATGTTTTCTCTTTATTATTTTTCATATATTCTTGTATGAAAAATAATAAAGATTTTTTATTTTATTTTATATATATATATATATATATATATATATATATATATATATATATATATATATATATATATATACAATTTGATTATTTATTTATTTTTAATCATTACCTCTGGATTACAGATTTTTTGTATTATTTTAGAATGATAAATTAAATTTCACAACTTTCGAGCTGTAATTCAATAATTAATAAACTATTCACTTAAAGTTAAAACCATAAGTTTAAATGGTTTAATTAGCAATAAACCCTTTCGGACCAGCTCCGTTTCGACGATAACGTCGTTAAGCGAATTGGTCGATCGATATTTGGTTATCTGGAGTTTTTGAGGGTGCAGGTAAGGGAGATGACGACGAGGAAATGGAAGTTGTATCTTCGAGGGCGAAACACATAAATGGGGTTAACTTTGTAATTTTCTTTTTTTCATGATATATTTGTCTATACCACTTTGCTAGTTCACTCATCCAACGTTCAACTTTATTTAAACGTTCATTATTTGAATTAACAATCTCAAGTTTCAACATAGCCGCATTAATTCTGGGGAACACACCACTTGACCCACGTATCGAGAGTTTCTTTTTAATGTCTTCGGTTCTTTCCTCTTCAACATCTTCTCCGCTTCTAACTCTATAAAATCCCAAGTTTAGCTCTCTATCGGTACAATCCAATAATACAGCAATGCCTGGTTGTCAAACCAGATCGCCAAAATATCTACATTCCATGAATAAGACCTTTTCGCAGCCTAGTTATTCTGGCTTTAAATCCTTTCGATGATTTCACGACTTCTTTCACTCGAACTTTATCCTTTATAATCGCTGAAATGGTCGAATGTACATATTTCAAGTTACATGTCACCGTTCGCGAATGACAGACAATCAAGCTTAAACCGAATTGCAGGTCGAAACTCGATTTCAAATTTGATTGGTCGCCAGTGCGAGTGATTGTCAAGCAGAAGTACCGGTATATATATGTTTTTCAAACTATAATTAGTTTCTTTCATAGTTGAATTATCGATCATCTCGATAGTACGATACATTTCATAACAACAATGAAGGTACGATTTTCAGAGAAAATCTGGTCACAAGAATATATAATAAGAGTATAACTTATTACAAAAAAAAGAGAGAGAGTAAATAAAATACACAATCTATTATCTAATCTAAATTCTAAAACTTAAAAAAGATCGGTGAAATTTTAAATCATTGTACGTATTAACCATATTTATGAAATGTTACCTCTAGTATTAGAACTTACTCGTCCATCTATGTCAAATCTCTATAGTCAAAAAATCTCTTGGTCATCCCAAACTTATTCTATTGGCATAGGCTTAGGTATGGTAATTAATATAAATCTTATGATTTAGACTGTACAATACAGTCCGCTCTATACTACAATTTTAAAAGCTTACAAGTTTACAATTTTTAAAATTAATTCAACTTAAGTATGAAAATACCTTCCTCCTTCATGTTTTACTTTCCTTACGTTATTCAAGCTTCATTATTTCGACTAAAAATATTATATCAATAACTCGAAATGTCCGAAAGCTAATGATCAGAACTATGCATAATTCGAGTTAATTTTTCAATAACTTGATATTCATCTATCTAGAGTTAAAAATATTAAAATTTCCAAAACGGATTTCAAATAGATTCCACTTGTACTATATATCTTTCTATATCCAGCCAGAGCTATGATTCAAATGTTTTATATATATTTTTCTTCACTTGTTTATTTGTAATTGTATAAATACTATTGTTTATTATCAATTGTATCCTTTGTGAAGTACTAATAAAAAAATAGAAATCACTGTTTCTATTAAAAAGTTAACATAACAGAAGAGCTACAGCGATTCTAGGGCATTATAAAATTCAATAGGCTATTTTTGGTTTATATATGAAGTTATGCCGTGAGAGATTATATCGCACTAGCAAATAGAGTGCATATATTCCTTCGTTGCAGATTATAACTTATACCAATGACCCATAAGTTACCAGGAGGTGTCTTTTATTAAAAGAGCTGATAAAAAGAAGTTTTATGGTGAGGGATATTTCGTACAAGGGGAGATTTCAGATAAGATAATATTTTTTTCCTAAGAAATATTTGCTTACATCTAATATTAAATAATAAATAAGAAAGAACTATTGCGAAGAAACATAAAATTTTATATTCACTATGTACTATTTTTAGAGATAAAATCGTCATTTGAACTGAATTTACAAACTACCATAACATATAAACCTTAGTTTATAAATTACAACTCGTCTAAGGATATTATTTTGATACTCGATTTATTGTTAAGGATATTTTAAATCGAAACGTCTCCTAAAAAATATGAAGTAAAGTTATGTTTTATTTTTGCCTTATTTTTTTTCTACCTTAACTTCTTGTTAATTAAAGTAATCATTAATTTTTATTGGATTTATTTTTTATTATTTATTTTCCTTTAAATTCAACTGATATATTAAATATAAATTTTCATAAGTAGCAATCAATTTTGCTCAAATGATTCTAAAATAAAATGTTGGATGAAAATGCAAATCAGATTATTCTTAAAGACCCCAATGATGACAAAGGAGTGCTATTTTTAACAACTATTAAACAAAAAAATAAGTTGTATTTGAAATTTTTAATAAATTTAAATATCATTGTTATCATAAGGAATAAGTTATATTTCCTTGTATATAAATATTTTTCAGCTAAATTTATTTAAATTATTATATTATTTTATAATTTAATTGTAATGTGATAAAAATTTTAAACTAATTGTTTAATGTAATAAAAAAATATTAATTTTAATTCTGAAGATGGGGTCAATAGCCCGAAAAGTTAACTATTGTATTAATATTGGATAATAAAGTTATCAATTTTCATCGCCATAATTTTCAACTGACGTAGAACAAACAACTTCCTACAAAATTTGAAAAATATTAATAATTTAGAATTCCAATGTTTTTAGAAAATTGGTTTTATTTTAATAATCAAACTGTTGTCAGTTCTATAACTACTTTTTGAGTAAAAATGATCCAATGAATTTCCAACATGCATGGTTGTATGGAACCTAAGACTAATAAATTAGATGAAATATTTTTGTTTTGTTTTTTATGGAAATTATGCCAGATGAAAAAATAATACGTTGCCCTTATTATTTTATAATATATTCATTTACCCGCTTGTTACTGAGGACAACACTTTTTTTTTTTTAATCTACATATGTATAAAACATAATGCAATACTGTTGATTTATAATACTCGACGATCATTTAGCATCTCTAAATTAAAAAAATCTGTAAAATTATCTAGATATATTTGCATACATAAAGTAGGGCCATTATAATCCTGACGAATTTTTGAGTAGAGGGGGTCGTATCGTCGAGATTACAGATTGCATAATGCTTTACAAATGCACATATACAAACGAATTGTATACGTACATTATCGGCATATTTTATAGGAGTGTATCAGCCAAATGGTTCATTTAAAGTCTCATTTTGAAGATCCTGAATTTACCTTAAATATTATTTTTAAAATGCCTTTTGTACATTTCGTCTTCAACAATTTGGTAATCTCTGAGTTCAACTAAACTAGTAGATCGAATTTCTTAAAACTGTAGGGGTGTATCAGGAAGCTGTAATTAGAATTTTCAACTGTAAGCGATTCTTGCAAGAAGTTTATATTTACCATAAAAAACAAAGCAAATATTTCAAATGATTATTTTCTCACTAAATATCAGGATGGTTTAATCATTAAATAGAGAAGCGAGATATCTTACATAATTGTTCATATTGACAATTATGACTTCTTTGGTTCAGCTTTTTCTTTTTCTTCATGAATCTTGCCACTTCGCTTTATGAAATATTTCTCCAGGCTCGAATTCAACTCGTAATATCCTTATAATTATCGTAAAAAAAGTACCTTCTCAGATTTTCATTGGCAGCGGTTTAAATACAGATGATCCTTGTAACAAAATATCAATTAATATAGGAACAACTGGGAGGAACAGTTGAGGCATCAAATTTACAAGTATAACAAACTCAAGATGAGATTTGGATTAGAATAAGTCCATTTTTCTGAAGAGAAGTATGGCGTCGCTATTTGCATTTGTGAATCGATATATAGATCTCCCAATGTTTGGCATCATTACTGATATAGTTCACGCTTTCGCCGAATAATATTCTGAGAATATCCCCATAACTCCCTAAAGTGACCATTATTCTGACATCAATTTTCCATTAACGATTTCCAAGGATTCCTGGCCGAGAGGATGACCAACTGGAATTCGGCATGAACTAATAGCTCTTTCCGAATGAGAAAATTTATCCTGCTCCGATTTTCACGTTTTCCGATTCAGAAATATATTCAAATTAATATATTGTTTCTTTGAAAAAATATTAATATATTTGCTTTAAAAAAGGGATGATAATGTCAAGAAATACGTCGCCTAACACTCTTATAAAATAGATTAATACAACAAGAATTTATAATTATAGGCTGAATTAAGGTCATGACAATCAAAAATCATAAACAAATAATTTTGACTTCACCTAAAAATGAAATGTTGCAAGAAATTTGCCGCCCTCTAAATTCAGCAGCACGAGGCAAAAGCCGCATTTTCTCGTGTTCTAAGATTTATGAAATGTATCTAAAATGCAACTTCACCCCTTCTAATGAAAGGTATAATGTAAAAGTCTAGTATTTTCGGGGAAAATACTAAAATAAATTTCTGGATAAGTACAGTGTATTAAATAACAAACTATTCACTAATAAAAATCAAGTCATACGATAACATGAATAAATAAATATTTCGAAAAACTAATAACGAGAATAATGCCCGAGTCTGTTTCGGCATAGTTCTAAAACCATTGAATCTCATCCTGTCTACAAGACTAACAAACAACATTTCCAAGACTTTGATGTTTTGAGACACCTGGAAATGTATACTATATCATATGCCTATGTCTATTTTAAATCCGATGTACAAATTATTAAATTTGAAATCTTGAGATGGGCAGATGGCTAGGAAACAGACGGCATAGCCGAAAAACTTTCTTCAGAAACTATTCATGGTCAGAGAAGAGTGGGAGGGCCAGAGCTGTGGTTAGAGTGATGCAAGATGCCTCGGAATTCGAAACTGGATGGTGGCCGCGCAGAATATAGTGTATGCTGAGGAGGCCAAAGACCCGGTAGCAAGTTCCAGGACCGCGACAAAGTAACGTGGATTTTATTCATTTAATTTAATATATTTAAAAAAATAAACGTATATATATTTATACAAATTCAATTTTTGATATTCTGTCATCTAATTTTCTTGTGAGATATAGTCAAAAGTTTCAGTTTGTTGCTACTCTTTATGTTTATTATTTAGATATTTTAGAAGGAAAACTAAGTACCTTTTGTGGTACTTTGTACCTGAAGAACTACATACTATTTCTCTTTACTAAGGATCAATGGATACAATACAATTCTCTTGTTAATCCGTATTTTAGAACTAGAGCGGTGCCTATCTATTACACAAATTGCATATGTTTTTGACAGTTTTCTTCACTCTCGGAACGTAAGTAGTTATATAGTTTCCTATTATATAAGATGTAAATCCCACTATCAATGTAAATTCCAGTGGAGAGTTAGTGTAAACAGTAACATAAATATTAGTTTTATCAAAGTTGATAAGAGTTTTGTTTACTGTAGAACTTGGCTGGAAGTAGACAAGATACTGGTACCCATGTTGTTAAAATGGAAACTGTTTGCATATTCATTATTTATTTCGTAATTTTATAACATATTTGTTAAATTATTTTGAAACTTATAGATATGCGATAAACATTATGATCATGAAAAACAAGAATTTTAAAAAGCAGATTGAACTATGGTAGTATTACTAACATTTTTTCAAATTCTGCGAAAATTTTCAACACAATATTTAGTTATAAAACGAGGCTCTGAACGATTACGACGCTGTATCAAGTGTGAAAGGTGGTTTTGAATTATCACATCTAGTGTTTACTTGTTCCTATTTCTTTTTTTAAATTCAAATATGCAAAATAGTTTAAACTATAATGACTGTATGATTTGAAATTGTCCTAAGTATAAAATAAATTTGTACATAATGAAAAATTTATTATCAAAAACATAAAGCCGCGGATCGATGTCGATGTATCAATAATAATGATGAGGAATATATTACTAAAAATTGATAACAGTAAAATCTTGTTTATCCGGTCCTTGTTGATCCGAATATCCGGATTACCCGAATCAGATTTTTAGAGATTTTTTTTTATTTAATGTTCACATTGGATAATAATTTTTAACTATGATATTAAGAACGTAACTGTTTATAAATACGCTAAATATTTTTTTTTTATTTTGATTCAATGTACAGTTCCTGCATAGATTGCATAATAAATTATGATAATAAAATGCTTTTCTTTGAATTTAAGAAAGGCTTAGTGGAGAGTCAGTATACGGGGACATCGATTGACTCTACAACTATAAAAACTTTTTACTGTAATAAAAGATAAGCATGCTTATTTAAGTATTTTGTTTTGCTTATTGCCCGAATTTTCAATTATTCTGAGTGCCTTTGGTCCCAGTTAGTCCGGATAAACGAGGTTTTACTGTATTTTATAATTTTGCTTTTGTACTATTTCTAAGTAAAACCGTATGTTAAACATATAATATACCTGCTTACGCCATTATCAGGTGTTACTAGAGTCTCCAAGAATTTTAAACCAAAATGTCGTGTTTAAACTATTTTTTTACACAATTTAATATACCTAATTACACTATATTTATTACTTTTCAACTCCATAAAGATTATTAAAAGTGCAAAATTAGTGTGAATTGGTCATAAAATTACAGCTCATAAGGTGCTAGATTTCTCAGATACATAGATAGCATCTGCTGATGTAACAACATATAAAATCAACAAAACAATATAAAATCCATTACACCCAAGGGGTGTAATGGATTTTATATTCGAAAATATTTCCTCTAAATGGATATTTAGAAAAATTCGTGTCTATCCTTAGATTACTACAAGAAAATTAAAATATACAAGACTTTTCCACTGAAATTCCAATTCTAATAAAGCGAGTAAACAAACTTTTAAATTGTCCTCACTGCCACGACTAGTGATAAGACTTAGTAACTACGGTTTCTGAATAAAACATTTTATATAGGTATGGTCCTTCTTCTATTCGGAAGAGTTTTTATAGGAAAAGTGCAGCTTTTTAAATTATTATGAACAGTCCTGAACACGAAAAGGCTTGACTTTGTAGACAATCAATATC
This sequence comes from Rhaphigaster nebulosa, assembly GCA_948150685.1. NCBI lineage: Eukaryota > Metazoa > Arthropoda > Insecta > Hemiptera > Pentatomidae > Rhaphigaster > Rhaphigaster nebulosa. The sequence goes on along the minus strand of OX411309.1, from coordinate 101,538,273 downwards.
AGTGAGGAATCGTTTGGAAATTCGAAAAAGATTACGAAAAAAAGTAAAACATCCCATAGGATAAAATGATTCTAGCAAATATCTTACCGAATTTTTCAAAATAAAAAAATATCTAAACGAATGGAATTAGGGTTCTAAAGAGAATTCAGCAAAATATATATATATATATATATATATATATATATATATATATATATATATATATATATATATATATATATATATATATATATATATATATATATATATATAATTATTTTTTTAATATTTCTCCAAATCTGTATCTAACTTAGGTCTACGTTCTGAGAGTAATTATTGTAGGTATAAAACTAAAGACATGAAGGTCAATGTATGATTTAAAATTGGCATAAGCTATAATTATATTTGTGTTTGTACATAAAAATTGTGTTCGTTACAAGCTTTAGTCATACTCGATGGACGCGAAATATAACAGAATTTTGTGGGCCGAACAATTTTAGGAAAACCATTTTATCAAGAAGAATTCATAAACTTTTCTGAGATAGACTAGTTTTGAGCGGAAGTTTCTAACTGTATTTCTCATCCGATTAGTTCAGATGTAGAAAGTTGGCTGATTGGTTTTCAGACTAAACGATGTCAACATAACTCAAACTATTTTCTTTTGGACCTAGTAAAAAAGAAAGTCGGATTCAAACCAATTTTTTTTTTTTTTTTTTTTTTTATTCACAAAACAATAAATCTTTGAAAAGCATTGTAAATTTGATAGAGGCAGAGGAACAAATAAATGAAAAATCGGGGCGAACTCCGATAAATGTATAGCAGGAGTGAATGCAGAGATATGTGCTTTCAAATTTTCGCACCGATGTGTGATAATCAAACTATCCTTGAAAACTTAAGTTTGCATAATGTCTCTGGTGGAAGGGAAATCTGATTAAGCTTTCAGATTAAAAAAAAAAAAAAAAAAAAAAAAAAAAAAAAAAAAAAAAAAAAAAAAAAAAAACGTTGCCTAATATTTTCACCAACAGCAGTTAATTTTCCAGAAAAATCGATGATGCTTTTATAGATTGTATTTTTAAAAAAAGTCTTTGGAAAAAAGTAGCAATAATAAAATTTATGAGAGAGCCCAAGAAGTCAAGAAGTATCTTTCATTAATGCTATGTTCCCCATAAGACATTTGTCCATCTCGGTACTTATTTCATTTCATTCATAAGTTGAAAATGTAATATCTAATGATTTAATCCGCAGTCTCTGGATGAATTCGTTTAACACTTTTAATGATGGTGGCTTTCTATTTAATTATTTGCTCTTAACTAAAAAATGGAACAAATTATACATATAAAAAGTGACAAAACCTATAATAATAAAATACTATATCCTAATACATTTAAAATAAATTTATCAATCTCTCTGTATAGTTTTTAAAATAAATAAATAATTAAGGACAAGCTGGCCACTGCGAAAAATTTTCAAAAACCTTAGGTCAGTATCAGATTATTACTTTCCCTTACCTATTTATGAAATATATTGCATTGTGATCGTAAAAATTTTCGAATTCGAGTTTTCAAAGGGAATACACGTTTAAAGGTCCCCTGAGTCCAAATAACCAAGCCTCGCAAAATGGTCTGTGTGTATGTGAACAGCCAAGCTCAAAAACGAAAAGTTGTACGAAACTGAAATTACGTATTTAATATATTTATTTGCCTGTGATGTTACAGCAACTTTTTTGTCAAAATCGACCAACCAGAAGTGCCACTTTGTATAATCGATTTTTTATACACTTTTTTACAATTTTCTCGAAAACGGCTCCAACGATTTTGATGAAACTTGCCTAAATATTTCTTCGTAAAGTCGTTTAACTTTTCATATATGTAGTTCATCACCGAGGAAATGCAAGGAAAAAAGGTATGATGAAAATAATATTTTATTTGCGAATAACTCGAAAAGTATGCATTTTAATGTAAATTATGTATACAAGCATATGAAATGTAATTATATTATCTACACAGTAAAAGAGGAATAATAGAAATCGGACCAGTGTTAGCAAAGATAGAGCGGATCGTCAATTATAAGTATCGTCAACTGAAAGTGTCAATTATATCATCAATTTTACTTTTTTACAATTTTCAAATTCAATTTCAATTTCAATTTTTACAATTTTGTAAACAGCTCCAACTTGTGTAATCTCTTCTCCTTAAAGTTCCTTAAATTTTTATGTATTTAGTATTTCACCGATAAAATGCAGAGAAAAAATTACAGCTTAATGAAAATATAATTTTTGTATAACTCTAAAACTATGCATTATATGGTAAGTTATGTATACGATCATATACAAGAGAAAGCTGCGTGATGCGCGCACTGGACCAGATTTTTATAGCTGCATTAGGTGTTCAGCATAACTTTAATTATTTACACTTAGTAATACTTTTTACACAATTTAATACGTCCACTTTGTATCCTAATAGCGGATAAATAAAATCTACACACTACCATAGACAGACCTTGTTTGTTAATTAAAATATTAGTTTTTCCAATACAGTTTTATAAACAAATAGCAAACCAAGAAGTTTGCACATATATAAATGAAATTTGTAGCCTGTAATATCATTCTTTCTACATCTTGTTATTAATTATAAACTGCCATAAATATAATCATACAATATATTACTAAACACAGTCATAAACATTGGCATGGCTAACCAAATTTTCTTGATAATTATTGATACCTATCGATCTACGCCAATGTGCTTGGAGGTTGACACCAAAGGCATAACTAACCAAATTCTTTCAGGGTTTTTTTTTTTTTTTTTTCTATACTTCTTAATATTTCTTTTTTTTAATTTTTCTAGGGGGAGCCTTAACAGGCATTGACATTTTGAACATAAATTTTAGTCATTCAACATCTAATACTTTAAATATGTTTTGAAAAACTTGAAACTTATTTCAATTTTTACAATTTTGTAAACAGCTCCAACTTGTGTAATCTCTTCTCCTTAAAGTTCCTTAAATTTTTATGTATTTAGTACTTCACCGATAAAATGCAGAGAAAAAATTACAGCTTAATGAAAATATAATTTTTGTATAACTCTAAAACTATGCATTATATGGTAAGTTATGTATACGATCATATACAAGAGAAAGCTGCGTGATGCGCGCACTGGACCAGATTTTTATAGCTGCATTAGGTGTTCAGCATAACTTTAATTATTTACACTCAGTAATACTTTTTACACAATTTAATACGTCCACTTTGTATCCTAATAGCGGATAATTAAAATCTACACACTACCATAGACAGACCTTGTTTGTTAATTAAAATATTAGTTTTTCCAATACAGTTTTATAAACAAATAGCAAACCAAGAAGTTTGCACATATATAAATGAAATTTGTAGCCTGTAATATCATTCTTTCTACATCTTGTTATTAATTATAAACTGCCATAAATATAATCATACAATATATTACTAAACACAGTCATAAACATTGGCATGGCTAACCAAATTTTCTTGATAATTATTGATACCTATCGATCTACGCCAATGTGCTTGGAGGTTGACACCAAAGGCATAACTAACCAAATTCTTTCAGGGTTTTTTTTTTTTTTTTTCTATACTTCTTAATATTTCTTTTTTTTAATTTTTCTAGGGGGAGCCTTAACAGGCATTGACATTTTGACCATAAATTTTAGTCATTCAACATCTAATACTTTAAATATGTTTTGAAAAACTTGAAACTTATCTATGTCATAGATAGTAAACTAAAAAGGCTGTAAATACCACAAAAAATATTGGTTGGGATCATCAGTCCTTTTAAATTAAACTTTTAAATATCATAAATAGAATTAACAGAATACGTTACTGATCGTCACCTGTCTCACATAGAAGTTACAAAAGAAAAAACATAAAAGATATACTGGTAATATCTGCAACATTTTTAGTTGCACGTCCAGATTCTAGGTAAAATTTTCTTTCAAACAGTATCTTTCTCTTGTTAATTAGTTCAGTACTTCGCCTGAAAAAGAGATCTTTCCTACAGAAAAAATATATTTTAATGATTTTTAAGTTAACTTTATTTATTTGTGATACAAAAGGAAGAAATTAGAGTGCGTTTCAGTTTACCTTCCTGCAATCCTGAATCTAACGATTTCCCATTCATGGCATTTGTATGGTAGGACCTTATAATTGCTATAAAAACAGATTTTGAGATTTTTGCTATTAATATATGTGATGACATCGACATTGTGGGATGATCCTTTCAGGCAGTCAAGGATGGATACATAGCCCTAGAAGCCCCAGCAAGGAGACTGGACATAGAAATTAATTAACAAAAGACCAAATTCATGGTATCAGATCAGAGGGTCAACAGGAAAGGATCACCATAGGAACCTAAAGTTTTGAAAAGTGTTGAAGAATTTGTCTATCTTGGCTCACAGATTAACGTTACAACGTATGACAGCAGAGATGAGAAGGAGAATAATATTTGCTAACAGAAGCCTCTTCAGAAGTCATCATCTCTCTCGGACTACAAAGTTAAGATTATCTAAAACCGTAATCCTCCCTGTCTTGTTGGAAAATTCCATGCCGAATCCATGGTCCAGTGAAAATAGACAAGAACAAGGAGTAACATGGAGCTCTACACGCTGACTAGGCAGCCAGATCTTATGAGAGTAGTCCGCGTAGGGAGGTTTAGATGTGCTGGACATCTTGCCAGGATTCCTAAAAAGATTATAACGGATCAATTTTATGGATCAAGATAGTTGTCATAGCTTTGGAAGACCAAAACTGCGATGAAAAGACAGAGTCGCGAGTGATTCAAGAAATCTGCTTGGTGTGGGGAATTAGAGTTTGACTGCACAGGATAGAGAGGGATGGCAAAAGAATTGGTTTCTGCCACCGATGATGAATATATGTGGTGATATTGCTCTGGTACCCTTTTTTAATATTTTTTCTGTTGTTTTAATAGTTTTTAAATTGTTTGTTAGTTTATAAAATTTAAAAACTTTTTGATCTGAAGTTTTATCAATAATTAGATACTTCCTTGAGATAGAGGACATTGAAATAAAAAAATTAAAAAGGTTAATCAGGATTTGACGACCTCCAGTTGAAATTTATATTTATACATGACAGAATATTTTAGATATATCAAGCATTTAGATGAAAGAAGTCGTACTTTTGAAGTGGAAGTTTGCCAATGAAAAAGGAAGGGGCCAACAATAAGGTTTTTTTCTCCAATCAGTATATTTGAAATAAAGGAAATAAAAATAAACAGGACAGAAAGTACAATTGGTGATCTATAAATGTAGAAACTGTAAACTTCAGAACAACACTTGATCAGATTTGAACTCTGAGGGAAGCCACATAGAAATGTTATTAATGGATTATACAAACAGCTTAATAACATATGTAAAAAACTTAAGGAACTAGCTGGGAAAGAAAACATTTCCTTAAAAATGAACATTTCAAGGAAAAATGTTATATAAGCCTAGGAACTGTTACAATTAAATACAAAATTGATTGAAAGAATTAAGTTTAGTTAAGTTAAAGATACATTTACATCATTAATGAATAAAAATTGCTCAAAATATGAAGAAAAACAAAAAATACAGTCAATTACAGTACAGGTACCTCTCAGAAATGCCTTTCAGAAAAGCAGATTCTAGCAAGATCTTGATGTTCCAACAATGCATTCTTTCATAAAAATGATTTTAGGTTCTTTCAAGAAGAAGTGATAGTACATACCAACTTAGTAGTTCAGAACATTCTAATAAGAGAAATTCTACAAAACACCTGCCAACGATATAAAAGTTCCAGTGTCAGAATTTTGTGTTATTAATTTACTGTTCCTTCCTTTATAATTCCTTCCTCCTTTTATTTTTCTTTCTTTCTCCAACTCTGACTCTTCTCACAGGCCAAAACAATTAAAAGTCTTTACAACAATAAAAAGTGAAATTTCCCCCTAAGAGATACACTTTCATTCACACCATTGAAGGATGCTTTTAGCATAAATATTGTACGTCACTATGTCTGTAGGTTGTGTCAATAGGCACAGGTGTGAAGGATAAAATAATAACGATAAGAAAAAGTGAACAGACTTCCTTGGAATACTTACTAAAAATAGAATACTATACACTGTGCATTGGTGCTAGATTAAATGAGGAAAGGATTTAATTTAACACTAATTTTCTTAAAATTGATAAGTGTACAAAATATACTTACTCATTCTAAATTGCTGTAGGAGTTCTCCCTCTATTCCTAAGGAGAATAACTAATTTATCTGTATGAAACGGTCATTAGGCCTGTAAGAAACATGAGTTCCACATTTCATTAAAATCAGTAAATTTGTTCTAAAGTGTTATGAATCCTTCCTCACTATGGAATACAGCTGATTAACCGATAAGATTCTATTAGTTAGTCGATGAAAAACACGAGATGTTAGTTTTATCAAAGTTGGTTGAGTTATTTTATCAGCAAAAACAGTCAAATCATTTTTCTGTTAAGTACTGATGAATCCCCCAATTTTGGGGAGGGGAAGTGCTTGGATGTTGATTTACTCTAAAGTACTTTTTTTTAAGCAATGGGGAACATATGCATGAATTTTCATCAGAAAAAAACACTTGCCTTCACATTCTAATGAAAGTATTTTATTTTTTCACCTTAAAAAAGTAACCAGTCAATAAATGGATAAGTAGTATATTCAGGGTTCAAGGACCTAAACAGTTATATATATCAATGAAACAAGTAACATTGATCGATTGATGGATGAACTATTGTCGTTTCTCTATATGCATTTTTAGACTTTTAAAAATAATAACCCTATTTTTTTTATTTATTTAATACCTACATTACTTTATAAATAAATCATCATAAATGTTATATTCACTAAATAAATGCATCTATCAGTTATTATTTTCTCACACAGTAAAACTAATTCAGAAAAAATATGGTACAGATAGAAATATTATATAAAAATCTATACCTAAAAATATAAAAATTTAAAGGAATCAACTTTTAAAAAAATAATAGTTGGATTTATTAATAAGAATTGCCTTATATATATTATTTTTTTTTAAAACACGATTCCACATAATAATTTTATTATATTATAACAGGAATAAACAGCTAGATGAAATTTTTCTAGTTTCCATTTCAGCCTCATAGTAAATGAGGAACAGAATCATAAACTCTTAAGATTTTAAACCCTAATGGTTTCTTGTTTCAAGTCCTATTTTTTACAATGAAATAGATATTTTTTTATAGATGAATGAAATTGTTCAAAAAATAAATATTTTATAATTTATTTTATAATGTTATAATGTGTGTCATTCAAAATAGCTCTATAGAGATAAAATAGCTTTTCACTAACCTCGTGAAAATTTCGTAGTTGCTGATCTTCTGTAACCAGTAACACGATAATTAGACATTTGGTGCACTGCAACTACTCTTAGTGATACGTTTAATAAGTTTTTCATCTTTTCTCACATGATCACATTAGACCTTGACCAGATCCATAACTTCAAAAATCTTTAACACTCGGTAAAGTTATGAAGTTAATAGTTCCTGAAAACAATAAATTTCATTTTGAATAATTTTGTCATGCTTTTTCAATTAACTTATAACACACAGAGACTAACACCATACAAATAATTATTACATTTATAATTAAATAAATACAAACATAAAGGAAAGTAATTTATGACATATTATCCTTTTTATTTTCAAGATCTTATTCATATCATACCTTTCCAATTTTATTTAAATTTAAACATTTTAATAGAAAACTATAAACTTAACCATATTTCATATATCACCAAAGCATACCTTCTAGATTTAAGTATCAGATATTACGTTTTATCATATAGTCTTGTATTTTTTATTGTAATAATTTTTGCATCTTTTTGGCAAAATAGTTGCAACAATATTTTCAGGAATAGCTCATGATGTATAAAGCACTCTTCAATGTTAATGTACCAAATTCCTAGAAAGTTTATTGATGGAACGGATTTTTATACAATTACGTACTTAGTATGTCTACTTTTTTTAAACATTTCTTGCCAAATATTGATTTAAAAAAAAGTAGGAAATTTATTTCCCAATTCTCAAATGAAATTTTTGTTTATAATTTTCTTTCTTTTCTTTTTTTTTTTTTAAATAATGAATGATTATACTTTTTTTTATACATAAAACAAAAAAAGCCTGTTTTACCTTATTTTCCTCCGTTTTATAATGGCACATTATTTTTTACAATTTTGGAAAAGAAATATATTTTTAATTAACTTTTAGAATTTATGAATCCTAAATTAAATATTCTCAGGATTTTTTAATACACGAAAATCCGGTCTCTGGTTGGATTGGAATTGGAAAAATATTATTATTTCAAACTGCCTTAAATTGCTGGGTATTATGGAAGTTTATTCTTGTTTAGCAAAATGCATAAATTTCATTTTTATTTATTTAATTTATTTTTTTAATATTACTCAGATGTTATTTAAAATATATTAATATAAATTTTAAAATAACAAGACTGAACTAAAAAAAAAAAAAAAAAATCAAAATTGAAAAATATTCATTCATTTTTCCAGATCACGATTTAAAATGTAATTACTATGGTGAGAACTAATACGGGCATAGATGTAATCACAAGAAAATTACGGATACAATTACGTTCAATTTGATCGCTAATTGGAATTTTTAACACTAACTAATGAGAGGTATAAGTACCCTACTACAAACGTACATTTCACATTCTTGGTAACTATGGATAACAGTGGATCTAGAAGAAATATCCAAGAAGATCATGAGCATGTATCAATTGCTGGTGTAAAAACAAACTATGGATCAATAAACAACAATAATGACAGTTTATCATCTCCCATTGCATCTATTATAACACAGGTAATAATCGTCTTTCTTTTTGCTATTTAAATGTACTAATAAATCCTAGAATGGTGTTTATATGAGGTTAAAAGTTACAATAAAAAAGTTTGCATCAATATTTGAGACAATTACTTTTTTTTTCAATTGGTCTACTTTTTTTTTAATCCACATATATCTTTTATATCCATAACATTTGATTATTGTCACTCTTCTGCTAGATAGATGTGAATAAATTTTAATTATCTTCACTCTCCTCCTCAACTTTACTCATGCTTACTCCCTCGCCCCCTCATTTTTTAAAATTGGAATATTCTGATTTATCTTCCATTCTAAAAACAATAACAATTAGATATTTTGACAACAGTATTTGAGATGTAATTAAAAATAATATTTTTTTTTTTTTAATACTGTGATATTTGATGTAATAAATAAATTATAAAAAAATCTCCATATTTTCGAAAAATGACCCATTAATTCTATGACTTTACAACTCATGGTCACTTAGTGATGAAACTATTTTTTCTCATGATAATTAACAATACAGAAATATTTATAGTATATAAGACATTAAATTATTAAAAAAAATTATTTATTTTTTAAAATGTTTTACAAATTTTCTGTTTATAAGTGAACTAAGATTCTTAAAATTGTTCTTCATTAAAAAAAGAAACACACGCCAGGTTTTTACCTGTATACATCAAGCTCACCAACTTTGGATAAAAAACACCAGGATTAATTAAAGATTAATTTAAAATAATAAAAATTAAACACGTGGTAGCAAGTAAATGGGAACCATTCTGAAGAATTAGATGCAGGAAAAGGATCACAAATTACCTTATCTATTACTTTTTTTTTTTAATGTTTAACCCTCAGTATTGGACATGGAGAAAAAAATCTCAAACTCAAATAATAACAGTATAATTTTCTGATTTTTGAAAGGAAGGTTATGTTGGGAGGCTCCGACTATGTATCATATCACAAATCCAGAATGAAAGAGGAAATTCAAAATTTCTAACATCAGAAATTTTAAAAGTTGGACCCCCATCATCCCAATGAGTAGCCAACTATCAAATAATAGGCCAAACCAACAGACACAATAGGTGTTTTACCAACAACATGTATTAAAGGAAATATTCTGGGGGGGTTTTATGTAGAAGTTAGCCTGTGACAAATGTTCGTTCTAACAAAAACACATTTTTTGAGTTGTGTCCCTTTCATTTTGGATGTGCAACATATCCCAAGGTCAATGTTGTCCATATTAGAAAACAAAGAAGACTGAGGTTGGACATGATTCAATATATAAAATATAATATATAATATATAAAATAACTTTAAAGTTTGGGATACAAGAATTTTAATTTTCAATCCCCCTGACTAAAAACAGGCAGAATTGGTCTTTTATTAAGCAATAAGCCAGATATATTCGTTCATGGTTATTTCAGCAAAAATTACAATAAATAGGGTGGTATAATTATTTAGAAGAATAAACAACATATAAATAATAAGTAACAGATTTCAAACTAATCAGCAAAATGAAAATAATTGGGGATTAAACTTAATTCAATTCTATGGCAGAATATTTTTTAAAATTTTACTCTATATCTATATTATATCCTAATAATTTTCAGTCATGGGCATGCTTTGGGAAATATGCTTGTATGATAAATGTTGGAGTGATAGGATCATTTCCAGTCTTAGCGCTACCATTCTTGACATCAGGATCATTCAAAATCCAGATGACTGAAAATGAGTTGGAATGGATGGGTAAGTTAAATTATTTTATTATATTAAAACAATATTTATTGTTATTTGATAGTTTTATTTATTTTTTATCTCAAGTAAAAATAAAATGATTTTGAGACATGTATCTATTATAAAATAATGCATACAAATAAGGTTCTAATAGCATTGTAGCATGTAACAATGACTTATGTTTTCTGCCAACAGCTTTAAAAAATAAAAGTGAGATGTATTTATTTAATAAATGAACGTTATTAGTCAAAAATGGTATTGTAGTTCAAATAGATACTAACAAGGAATAAAAAAATGCAGGCGTAGTAAAAATAAAATAATTTTCAATTAAATATAATCATTATTAGCAATAATGAAATATATTTAAAATCATAAAAATATATTTGAATAATATACAAGATAAAATTTTCAATTTTAACAAGGAAATATATTTAAGTTCATGATATACACTAAAATATACTAAATATAGTGTTTATTATGTTTCAGTCAGTATTATATACATAACAATGGCGATAGGAAGCTTGATCTCAGCATTGCCATTCAACACTAATCGGAAAGTACCAATGATAATAGCACAAGTTGCGATGACAGTTAGCTGGGTAATAACATTCTTTTCAAATGAATCTTGGCAATTGATAATGGCCAGAGCACTTGCTGGAATGAGTGAGTAAGGATTTTTGATAGCATGATATGGGGTAGAACTTGAAAAAGTTAGAAATGCATAATGTTCATTGTTATTGATGACTACTTTATAATATAAAGCTGGTGTTATTAAAGATCTTTAAGAACCATTTGGTGAGTCTCAGATTGATGTCTTGGATTTACTGGCTTTGGGACTTATCTAATAAGACTAGAAAAATACATTGCTGAAAAAATGAATTGGAATAAAATAGTTTCTTGGCAAACTTAATCAGAGTAATTAAGACATCAACCAATAAAGTAAATGTTTTCCACCATGATTTTTAAGACTATATTTCTGAACCCCAGAGGTAAACAGCCTCGTTCAGTTTTTATTGGAATGTGCGCTATTTTGATTTTGACTTTACCTTAAAAAAATTGTAATGAATTTTTATCAAATGACTTTAAAACAATTATATTCACTGTGTCATTTACTAAAACCACCTTTAATTTTCCAAATCTACCCTGTTAGGCATAAAATAATGGAATTTATCAACTTTATTAAACTTAAAGTCCTCCCTTTATTTATCTTGGATTTATTTTAAATTAATGAACTAATGCTACTTTTAAACTTAAAGAAGCACTTACCAATTCTTCTTAAATTCTTTTTTCAGAATAACTGCCAACAATTCTACCACTATCGTTTCCTTCACAACAAAAATTTTCAACTAAAGTTATGTCCAATATATTCATGTTTTCTTCATTTACCGTTTTCTAAAATTATAAACAAAAGTAAGTACTTGCTTACGATCATCGTTTAATTGTAAGATAGAAGAATATAAAATACAAACCACAAATGTATATCACTTCTATTTTTGATATTTGCGTAAAAAAAAAAAAAAAATCATCAGGAATTCTTTAGCAAAACGGCTTTTGCAGAGAATTCAGAAGATTTTTATTTACGTGAAAATCGAGCTATTAACTGTTTAAGATTTTTTTATTTTATTATTACGCCATTGCAAAAACCAAATTGACGCGTTCTTGGCTCTTCATATCTAAAACAATTATTGCGCCAAAGAAACAGTTTAGCGCTCATCAGCAAATTGAAAAGAAGGTTTTTTAAGAGAGCTCGTATTTCAAAATGAGTATATTTTAATTAAATATTGCAAATTTCGCATTGATTAATTGGATTATGTCATTGATCCCTTCCGATAACCGATGCTTTAGTTTAATTTCAGGTAAGGGGCCTCATTGAGTACCTCATACTTTAGATTTAAATTTGGAATAGAATACTGCCCAATTACGTTAAATTATCAAGCTCTCCAGCTCTAAATTATTATGGCAGGTGTATGAATACACAAGATCTTGTTTGTTACCCTCTGTATTGTTATCTAGTTCTAAACTGTTTTGAAAAATATTCCATCAATTTTTACTTACAGATCCGTGGCCTGAAAAGGCCTTAAAAGTTCAAATAGGGCTTAAAAATCGTAATTACAATTTAATCATCATTCAAAATTAACTATACTGATTAATCTCGTTCTCATCCTTAAGGTCATTTTTCTTTTTTCAAATACTTATTTATTGTTTATTCTGGCTCTTAATTTCTAATAGTGAATTTCTACCTGAAATGAAATGTAGTTTTTCAACTTATAGTGCAATAAATCATTGCTGAAATGATGTAAATTAAAATTGTTGGTAAGATTCAGGCGAGCAAATGCAGATTTTAGAATTCCAGAAAATTACTGTGAATAAAATAATACTCTAATCTCATAAATATAAGCAAACCATGAATGGAAAATGTTAAATGTGCATTTTAAATTCAAACATTATATATTCCATAAAAATATCTTGTTTATATATCTGACTTGTATATTTTCAGTGGGATTTTAAATATGTAGGTACCACTTGATTAATGTAGGAGGTTCTACTTCTTTCCATATATTCTTTTCTGGGATAGTTGCTTTGAAGTGTTTTCAAGTTAAATTTTCTGGGTAAATAATCATTTGGTGAGCTGATCCACTCTCTTCCCTCACTCAGGATTTTTTTTTCCTTGATAGTTTTCTAGTTTACAATTCCAGTTATGCAGTAGGCTGACTGCACTTTCTAGAGTTTCTTTTTGTAAACAAATTTGCAAGGGAGTTGTGTTAAGTATTGCCTCCATAGCTACTTTGGGGCATGTTCTAATTACTTCTGTCACACCAAGGCAGTGGCATAAATATGATTTTTGAGGCCCCCAAGCTTCTTACTCAAAATTTGAAAATTTGGCTGTGTGCCATACATTATAATATAATGTTAGTTGTTAATAGTATTACTGCATTTAATATAATTTCTTAATGTATTTTATTGTTATTCGAGGCCTGCTTTAGGCTGAGGTCCTGGGCATTTGACACCTTGTCATCTGCTATTTATGCCCCTTCACCAAAGTATGCCATCTTTTGTACTCTCTCAAACTTCATTTGTTCATTTTTTTTTTGTCTCAGTTTTCAGCCACAAGATGGCTAGTTGAATGACCCTATTATAACTATACTACCATTTTGTGTTTAATTCCCCATTAGCAAGGGATGTTGAAGTTAGCCTTGTAAGAGTCCTGCATGCCACAAGAATACTACTTGAATCTGGAGGTCACCTGATGTCTTGAGTCTGCAAAGTTCGCCTGTTTACACACAGCCTTCATATCCAATATCTATCCTGTACCACCTTGAATTGGAGAATGTTTATCAAATTCCTGGTATAGATTCCCTAATTATGTAGTTCTTCACCGCACATGGACGATCCTGGTTTTAGCACACTCAAAACCTCTGCTAAAGCTACTCCCCTGCAGATAAAAGAATACCTCTCCTCAGTCCCTTAGTCCAAAACATATTTTAAGTCTAAACTTTAAATTTAAGTGTATACAATTTGTGTAAATGAATCAATTCTGGATTTTTTAAAATGAAGTTCAATTTTTCTGTTTTTATTGTTTAGTTTTTGCTTCGAATGCTTGATTAATAATTACAGAGGTAGCTATTAATAAAATAAACAGCCCCAGCATTAATAAAATGAATTTGTGGTGGAATAATGAAGAGTTACTATAAATTTGGTGAGGAGTATATTTCAATATTAAGGAAGATTAATAATGTTCATATTCTTTGTTTTATGATCTACTAAATAGAGTAATTTTTTTTTGCTTTTTAGTATGGTATCTTTATTTACTTAAAATATGAAATGAATGCTCCAAACAATCAAGAAATTGGTCTCGGCACATTTCTGTCTCCTCTGTAATCTGTGTCTTAATTAGTTCAATTAAGCTTAAATACAAACAGTAGTATTAAAAAAAACATTTATTTTTAATAAATTAATGATTAATATATGGCAGAGTCAAAATTATAGCAATCAATATCTTGAATGTTATGTACTGGGTAGTAAATATACTTATAATAAATTTTTAAAATCTTCACTGCTTGGCATTAGGTATAGTAAAAGAAATAGTTTCACTTCCTTTTCCACGATGAAGAGGGCATCATGAAATCTTAGGTATAAATTAATCAATGTAACCCTATTAAGTTGTATTTAAAGTCTCTTAAAATAAGTCGTTAATAAAATATCTTAGCTGTTTTGTTTTTTCATATTATATTCCTTATTATTAAAATTAAAAAATGTTTTGAAACTTCCCTATTAACTTTAATTTTTGTATTAGAAATGCTACTTCTACTACTTTCAGAGTTGAATTAGCAGGTTTTTGAATTTGGAGGTTTTTATTTCTTTTTTTAGGTATGACTTTAAGCCTTCCTCAGGTTCAAGCTTACATTGGAGAAGTAACAGTACCTCATCTCCGTGGTATATTTGGTAATCTGACACAAACAATGACCATAATGGGACAATTTGTAATGAGTGGTTTAACTTATTTGAACAGCTGGGATGATGCGATATTTGTTTCAGGGTGTTTACCAGTCCTAGCAATTTTATACTTATATTTTGTAAGTTTAACCAATAAATTAATTGGGTTGAATTTGTTGAGAGTTTTCTTATTCTTGTTTTAATTTTTTAATCTTATTTGTAGATACCTGAATCTCCTGTAATATTGATTAAAAAAAAAAAGTATGATAGAGCTTTTTTAGCACTGAAACAACTCCGAGGCGGCAAATGGGCTGATGAAGCTGAAATTATCAAAGAATTCAGGCAATTGCTAATGTATTGTGAGAAAGGAAAATGTGCAGACTTTGACAATGTTATCTGCCCTGGAAATCATTCTTCAGTTTTGACTAATGGTGTAGTGAAAGTTGAGGATAAAGCTTCAGAAATATATTCCATTGAAGAAACCTATAGGCAATTGCAGAATGATTTTTCTGAAAATCCTGAAAATAACTTCTGGAACTCCCAAACTACGTTAACTACATACTCTACTCTTTCCGGCATAGAAAACACATCATTTGTTAATACTGAAAATAAATATGATGAACAAGAAGAAAATATTTCAGAGTTTTACAATCCATTCCACCAGGGTATGACCTTTTATTTTTCATATGATTAAAAGATGACCTATGCACTCACATTTTAAAATAGTGGACACTTTCATTTTAAAGATATCATCTATTGATAAATAATTATATTTTAAATAATAGGAGTAAACAATCATATAAACATTTATTGTGTAAAACTAAAATTAATCATTAAATCAACAAAAAAATATTTTAAATAAAAAATAGCTTCTCATGTATAAAATTTAATCAGCTGGCTCTGATCTCCTCAGGATGTTTCTTGTATTAAGTTATCTGTTATTTGATAACTGAGACCCTGTATCATAGATTATTTTCTTACCGCCTAATCTTCTACGGATACGCAGCAGTTAAAAATCATTCCTGTGAATCAACTGGTGATTGAGCTTTCAATGTTTACGAGAGATGGGATCTGTGATCTGCCTTACCAAGATGAACAGTTTAATTTATTGAACTGGCTACTCTCCTAGTGACTCTCGGCTGTAGCCTAGCCGAGTCTGCGGTAATCTCAAAGCATCTTCTCTATAAGTATCTTCTAGAAAAATCATGGAACCACCTCATCTCTAGAAATGTTGAGTTTCTTTTAAGCAGCATGATCAGCCTGGCATATTGGGACATCAGTTATTTTGGCAGACAAGAACCTCAGTTTAATCTTGGATTTCCAATAAGCAAAATGTTTATCATAGTACAATCAGTAAGCCATTCAGCCATCTGGACTTAGATCCTCACCCTCATTATGAATACAATTCATACTATTTTATGGCAAAAAAATCTCAAGCTTAAATATATTCTCAGTTGAAAGTTTAAGATACTTTGAACCTGCTATACTAGTTCTTAATAATGTAAAGCCCTAATTATAATGTTTTGCATTCCTTTTGTTTAGGTTTTATTGTTTATTTCATTAATGGCTCTTGAGAACTATATTGATTTCATTCTTTTTTAATTTCTATTTACTTTTAGAATAATAATAGTTTCATGGGAAAACAGATAAAGAACACTCTTAAATGTAAATCTGTTCATTGAACACATTCTAGACACAGCTTACACTACACATGACAGACAACCATGTCGAACGGCAGTGTTGCCAGTGCCTTCTTTATTTTACAATAATAATCATGATAACACTTTCATATTTTCATAGAATGTTTGTAAAATGTTATTTTTCATGAAGTACTAGGAGGTTGGAAGGGGAGGAACTCGAAAAAATGGCGAGTAGCTGCTCAACTGTACTGATTTGACAATTCCATCAGCATACTGATCAGTCTAATAGACAATATTTTAAAAAGAGAGTTATATGGAAAAATAGAATATGCACAAAAACTTTGTTTATCTGATTGTAACCCATCCTTGCTATAAGCTATTAGAATTAAAGCATTAAATTATTATTTTTCTTTTTTTGGTTATTTAATAAATATGATCAGTAACCATCAAATTGAAAGGCTATGTAAATTTAGTCTTAAAAATTGAATAATTAAGAATCATAAAAAAATAATGTGCATTAAAAGAAACAAAATTCATATAAAACAAATTACTTTTAGAGTTTTTCTGAAGAAACATTTTAAAAACTGTTTTTGAAGTTTGAATTTTGTCTAATCATCCTTTTTCAGATGCAAATGAAGGAAGTGCTGACGATTCAACTGGGCTTTTTAAACATGCTTCAACCCAATGCTTTTTTAGTGCAAACATTGATAATGACAAAGAAAGACAGGAAAATGTAATGGAAGAAAACAGTAATTCAGAGGAATCAATGTTTATATTTATATTGAGACCTGAAATGTACAAGCCAACATTTCTTATGCTAGTCTGCAGTTTCTTTGTTGTTGGACCAGGAGCTGACAGCATTCTAGTTTACCTAAAGTTTTATATTGATGATTTTCATTCACTAGTTGACTACAATAATCTGGTGGTAATTTGATTTTATATTTTGAATTCCACATAGCATTACTAGTCTTACTGATAGTTGTATCATAAACATTATCTGAGCTTTTTTTTATCTGACCTAATAACTGTTACTAAATTAAATGTTAAAATTTGCTTATTGCTGACTAATCTTTGAACATCTGTATATTAATGTATTCAAATCAATACCTCATAAGTCCAAATTTATGCATTTTTAAATTGTTGTCTTATTTATTACTTCACAATGATGTAGACATTATAAGCCTCAATTCAGTTCCTAATCAAAGATATAACAGTTCTTTCAATATCTCATATCTTGTTCTGTAGTAAGTATGTTTCAATATCTCCCAAGTTACATTTTGAGACACAAGGTATTAATTTAAGTCTGTCGATATTTTAGAATTAGAAAATCCACATAGGGTCTTAAGGTTAAGTACTATACATACCAGGCTCGAACCCATTGTTTGAGAGTTAAAAGTCAAAGGCCTTACCCACTAAGCTGCCCAACTCCTCCTGAAAAACATAAACTAAAATTAAATATTGATTAAAACGTTTGTCAATAGTTTATTAGATATTGGTAAATTAAATCATTTCTGTTATATACTTCATCAAGTTGTCCATATTTATTTTTATATTTTCTTAGAATATTAAAATATATACAATTTATTAAATTACTACATAGAAATTTTGAGAACAACTTGAAAATTCCAGAGGGTTTCATATGCATAATATTGTATCTTGTATTTTATCTGTAAGTCCTGATTCAGGAGCTCCAAATCTATTTGTAACTTTCCTTCTGATTTAAAAGAATAAAAATTGACTATTTGGTAATTTTACATTTCTATTTAAATAATTCTCTTAAACCAGTTTAAATACAATTGTGTGATAATGTTAAATTGCTAAAAAATACATGTGCTGTCCTATACCTCTGAGATACAGATACTATATATCTATATCTATTCTACTGAAACTTATTTTGTTCTTCTAGAGTTTATTAACAGCAGCTACACTTCTTGGAAATCTATTCTCTGTATGTTTGGTGTCAAAACTTGGCAAACGGAAAATTATTCTGTTGTCCACAACATGTGCAGGCTTGGGCTACATTGGGCTTAGTATTCTGTATTACTCAAAGCAAGAGGGACAATCGACGGACAGCTGGCTGTTCAGCATAGTTCTACTTTGGATTTTTTTCATGGAAGAATTTGGAATGAGGACAATATACCATGCACTAATGAGTGAAGTTTTCCCATTGAGGTACTGACAATTTTCAGGAGAGAATATTTATCTGTAGCTTAGTACAAGATCAATCAATGCCAACATTTTTTCACTTTCATTTTGGTGTAATTTGAAATTAATAGGAAACTTATTATTATTGATCTTGATTATTATTGATAATGAAATTGTTTTCTTTTACATTAATGTCAATAGGTTTTGTTGGTAAGCTTTAATCATTCTTGTAAATAAATTTAAACTTTTTTAGCTGATAGCTGAGCCAATCTCATTTGAATTTTGATGTTCTTTGTTTCAATACTTAGCCACACAAATATGACTGTATAAAAATATCTTTTTACTGTTAACTTTAAAAATTGGATAGAAAGATGAAGTTAGGGATTGATAAATTATTTGCCACTTTTATAACTTTGTTTTATTGAAAACTAGTTTCAAATATTATACATTCATCCTCAGTTCTAAAAACACACAAAAAATTCAAAAATAAGCAATTCAAAATATAGTTTGGTATTATTATACATATTAAATTAGATTCATATAAATCAGTACTATAAAACATTTATGAATTATGAATTTAATTAAGATAAGAAATCAAATACATGTTGGTACTCACCAAGGTTTAAATGAATTATATCAAACAGAAAAGTTTGTACTGGTTTCTTCTCGCATTGAACTAACAAGGAACGAAAGGTAGGTAGGATGCTTTTAGGTAAGCGGTTTTTAGGTAACCTTATCAATCAATTTTAGATAATCAGATCATGACCAGGTGATTTATTTTTCTATAAATATTTGTTTATGAAATAAGGAGGAGAGATTCGCAGTTGCAGTGGAATGATTAATATTTTAAGAGCATAACTTTCATGTTACTTGTTAGCAATGATATTATGTAGTGTATACTAAGTTATTAATTAGTGTATGCAACTATCTCTGCATTTTGAAAATGACAAGTAATGTGCTCGATAACAAATTTATGATTAGTGGAGAAACAAAAATTATTCAGTTTACGATTCCATTTAAGAAGTTCGAGTGCTATTTTCATTTCCAATCTATCAGAGGATCTGAAAGGAAAATCAGGAATAATTGTGAAGCAAGATCATTTATTGGTTGTTTTTTTTTTGTCAGTTATGGTTTTGTATGATCTGACAAGAGTTCATTTGAAACATAGGGTATTTAAAATTATTGTAAATTATTTTATTTGTGACATAATGGAGCGTTGTTTGCTATGTTATCATAGCAAGAACTTTCTTTTACAGTGGATGAATATGGGAAGAGTTAGATACTCAACCCCTTAACATTCCAATGGTGAATCCTCTAGAATGACACCTATAGTGGCATAGTATCTGTGAGATCCTTGACCAAATATTGATCAGTTAATCCTAGATATATTCTATATCCCTTTGGAAAAGTTGAGAGAATAAATCATATGCATGTAAAACTGTTATACGACAAATCAAAGTTCACAAAAATGAACGGTGTAGATATTGCTGACCGTAGATGCAATTCAAGCAGAAGATGGTTGCGGAAGAGATTGATTACGGTCATAGATTGAGCTGGGCAAGTTGCTTAGTGAGAATGGCAGATAAAGAGATTCTGAGGCTAATATGGAAGGAGGAGTTACACAATAGCACAAGGAGAATGGGACACCCAAAGCTGCTTTGAGCAGACAGGTTGTTACTGATGCAAAATACCTTTTGTGTGTCAGTATTTGGAAAGCGGTTGTCCAAAATAGATAAGAATGGCGGAAGGCCATAGAGGATGCCGGAACCTAAAATTGCAGAGTAAATTAATAATAATGATGATAATAATAATATATGATTACATTTTTATGACATTTAATTACTGCAATCCTCTTGGTTTCTTGGGAGGCCTATGTCACACATCCACTGGTTTTGAGAGGTGCAGTATGTACAGTATGGAAGTGATGAATGCAATGGCAGGTAGCACTAATCTAAGTAGGAGAGGAGGGTTCCACTTCACCTAAACATCAGAAGCAGTCATTAAAAACTGCAAGTTTAGAACACTCAGATCCAGCACCACCATTGGAGTGTTTAAGTCCAAGTAGGTTTGATATCAGTAAAGTCGAAAGTCTTATCCAGTTCATTTGGTCAGGATTGAAGTGGTCAGAATTGATGAGCAGTTTTCTTATCTTATAGTCTAGAATTTCACATTTGTTGCTTTTCTAGATGAAATATGAAGATGAAGATACTAAATGTCCTACGGGAAGTAGTAAATATATTTCAAAAGATACAGGTGTACATAGGTTGTTGGTACGAATAAAGTGTATTTTGTTCTAATTTATCTTATATACCCAATTTTCTCTACATTATTCTAGATTTTGACTTCTGACTACTAGAAATTATCTTTTATAAATTTTATTGATAGAAATAATTTGTTTATTTCACTATTATAAATAAAACATTTGCTTGGAACAACATTATAAAATCAATTTTATTTCAAAATAGTTTGTTTTGTTTTTTTCTATTGAAATGGAAATGGAATTATGTATTCCAATGACATCATTAAATGAAACCATTTACTGCGTTTATTTATATTGAGTCCAAATAATCTAATAAGACCATGAGTTATTTATTTTAGGGGTGGTTTCTTCATATTTGATTTGTAAATGACCACAGCCTATACCAATAGACCACCTCAACTGTTAGCTGTAATCGGAGCTTTGATGTCTGGTGCATTACTAGAATCCATAAAAGCCCTTACTTAGTTATGCAATGTTCATTTATTAGGCAAAATCTTGATTAATCTGAAAGCATTCTGGCAGATCATCTTATCCTTTAAAAATCTTTGTGTATCACTTATTCAATTGCTTGGTTCTTCAAAGGCGTGTATTAAGTCCAAAATTCAATAAACCAAATATGATTTTGAATTATATAGTGAAATATTGAGCATTCAATGACACTTCAATTTACTATCCATACGGCCGAAGATATTAACCGATTATTTCTTCTTGCCAATATGAAAATATTTTAACGCTTAATAGACTCACTTTTCCAACATCTTTAAAAACTACCTCAAATTCAATAAAAGACGCTTTGTTATTTAAAATAGAAGAATGCATACTTTCTTTCTATATAAGATGAACCCATTTCTTGGATTAAAAGTCTACTGAGTAATTAAAAAAAATATATATAATTAACTCTGCATTTGGTAATATAACAGAAATATTAAAATAACTTCTTTGGGAATTAGTGAAATGAAATCTTCCTATTTTTTGTTTCTTTATTTAAGATTCAACTCTTCAATATAACAATATAATAAAATAACACTCCTTGCTGATAAGTTTGTAAGTAAAATTGATTTAGAAAAAAAATTAAATATTATGGATTAATATTAAAAATTAATATTATGGATGGTGGAAGAAGCAACGGGAGTTGACTGTATTTTGAATTATAAAATCCAAATTGAAATATTGTATGAGAGAGTTTGCCTGAAGATGGAATACTCAGTCCGAAACGTAGTTAACAACATTTGAATTTTTCAATAAAGAAAAAAAAATAGGAAGATTTCATTTCACTAATACCCAAAGAAGAACAATTAAGAAAAAAATATTCAAGTCAATATAAATAAACTATTTTTGATTTTTGCTATTAAAGCTATACTTGCCATTTAATACCAAATTTATTTGCTTGTCATTTTAAATTTATTTTCATTCTTCAAATAAATATTATAAAATAATTGTTACCAGAATATATAATTGTACTTACTAATTTTTCTTTTCATTATTTGATTATTTTATGAAATAATGAGAAATAAGTAAATAATTCCTTATTATGTTTCAGGGGGAAAAAAATAGGACCCATGACCATCGTGTTGATGTTAAGTGTTAATGGCTTTCTGATTTTTCATAACTTGCCATCACTCATTTCAGCCTATGGAACTATTACTGTTATTTTATTTGATGTGGCTTTAAGTTTTTCCGGTGCTATATTCTTTTATATATGTCTGTTTGAAACAGAAGGGAAAACATTAGCAGAAATAGAAGATAAATTTAGGGGGTGAAAAAATCCCACAATATTTGTAAAATAATTTTTTGTTAGATGTTAGGAAAAACAAGGACAATGTAACATTTTTGACAGTAACTATACATTATATTTATATTCTGAAATATTCATTAGTATATTTAAAAAAAAATTAGATAGATAAAGGTTTAGCTCCAACAAACCGGACTGGAATGGAACCCAGTTGGAAACCAGTATCGTGCATTTAATATGAGACTGGAGTCAAGTCCAGTCCAGGACTTAGTGTCGGCATCTCCCATTAAATACACTAAACAGGTCCGCTCCCAGATTCATGACTGGAGTCTGGTAACTGACCCATATCATTTATTTAATAGGAGACCGGAGTCAAGTCTGCTGAAGTCCAATCCAGATCGGTGTCACCATCTCCTATTAAAAATACGAAATGGGTCCGCTACCAGACTCCAGTCAAGTTAAGCCCAGTTTTGGTGTAGCCATACCTTAAAAAATACTGATTTAATATTTTTCTGTAATCAATTATTTATTATGTGAATGAAGACTTAGTAATCTATTTATAAGAATTAATATGATCTGTGATTAAAAATAACTGAAAAAAGAACTCCTGTAAAAGCTTAAGTATTAATACATACCAATGATATTGAAATATTCTGAAGAACCTGTAAATAAATATATGTATAGATATTTGACTTTTATTACCTTACACTAATAAATTATTTATATTAACATAATGGAGTTGTTAATTATCTTCTATCTTTTAATTTCTTAGGAAGTTCTTATGAATATATTAACTGAAAGACAATATATAACTTCCAATACGATCCTCTCTTTTATTTAATTATGTTTACATGTTGGGAAAATCTTTCCTCATCTTCAAAACAATTTTTCTATGCTTTTATTTCTCCCCCATTGTCATTATATAAAAATTTTCAACATCTAATGTTGCTGGAATTTTTTGCTGGAAGTCTGAGGAGTTGTTAATCACAAATCAACTAGTTAAATAAAAAACACTTCTATCTAGCACCCTGCTTTAATGTGTCTCATAATATTTAGATAATTAAACAGAGTGTAATCCTTACATTTATCTTCAGCTTTCTCATCTTTTTGGTAAATTGTTCATTTTTATAAAGCTCCCAACCATATTAAAGCAAATAACCTCTAAGGCTTAAATTGAATTTCTTTGATAGACATTGATGACCAATAGGTTTTATGCCTTGACCTCCAAATAACTAATTTCTTTGGTATGTTTCAGAAACTGAACATTTTCACAATGAAAATTGTCATTTCATATGATTAATTCAAACAATACACCATCTATTATTCAGAAATTCTAAGTGAAATATGAAAATCCTAGTTACATTACACGATGGTGTTGTAGTTATACAAGTTATTGTATCAATATGAATTTAACTTTTCCATTTTTCTAGATAAAACAATGTAAATTATATTGAATATCCTCTTCATTTAGTGGGTAACTGAATAATTAGACTTTTTTTAGTAACTTTAAAATTGAGTTTTAATTTCAACTATTGTATGAATGTGTTCAAGATGATTTATTTTGTTTTTACTTAACATAAATTTTCTTTATCTTGGTTATTTACATATTTTGCTAATGTTCATTTGAGAAGTTTTATATCATAAGTTGATATATCCCCTTTTGGAAAATTATTACAAAAAAATTATTAGGGCGGCATCTCAAGGAAAATTTTAGTTGAAAATGTTGTTAAATTACACTTATTTGGCAGAAAAAAATTTAAGATTTGAAATAAACTGAATAACTTTTAGGTGTATTATTGATATTAATATTTTTAAGTGTATAATTAATATTAATTGGTCAAAAAAATCTTTGTTTTTGATAAGTGGATATATTAAGTTCTAATAAGAAACTATGCCGATTTCTATGGTGAACTTAAAGCTATAGGTACTCTCAATTTACATCGACATTTTCGGACTTTGTCCGTTTATAAAAAAATTGTCATGCAAAGGAAAATTAAACTTAAACAAAAAAAAATATGTAGTTTTTATTCCTTTTCCAATGAATTAAATAACGTCAAACGTTGCATACAATTAAAGTTAAGTTCGGAAATAATCAACACAAACTGTTAAAAAGTAGATAAGGTTAGGTTGATAAGGAGATAAGGTGCGATAGTTCATTAAAAAGACTGGATAGTGTCTTAACTTCATAGAAAAAAAAAAAAAACGCTGCAAATTATTACACAATGGTTTATTAATTCCACTTAGTTATATTTTAAAAATATCTATTCCGTCCAAGTTAAAAAAATTAAGCAATAGGCATCAAAGGAAAAGAAATTTGAAGCTTGTCACAAGATGATCGCGGTGTGAGTGCCAAACTGGGAGTGTTAATTTAAAAAACTGCGTCAATGCAAGTAGGCTGTGATGTATAATGATACAGAGGAAATATTTGATGTGCACTTCCAAAAAAAAGAAAAGATTAAGGAAGCTAAAGGAAGTGCAGAAATAATCCAAGGAAGGATACAGCAGAGAGGTACGAGGAAGTCAGAAGCCTAGTCCCACGAAATTTTACGGACGGATTTTTTTTTATTCGATATTTGGATTTTACGTATCTTGAAAGGTAAAACCTCAAATTTTGAGGAGTTACAAAAATAGTTTTCCTTGTTCGATTCCAAAGATCTATTATTGAAAATAATAAACCGAAAGCATTTACGGATAGAGATTTTTTTGTTTTTTTCTTATTTTAATGCCTTGTTATGCTGATTCCAAAACACCTTACATTTCTCCTCTATGTTTATAAATGGCCAAGTTATGGGCATATAAGATCTTCAATCGGCAATTATTATAGATTTTTTTTTTTTTTTTAATGCCTTATGCTGATTCCAAAACACATCACATTTCCTCTCTATCTTTATAAATGGCCGAGTTATAGGCTTATGAGATCTCTAATCGGCCGCCATTTTGAAACAAACAGACATATGGTAATGTCGAGTTCCGAGGATCATCTCGGGGTGACCTGTAAAATTGGTACGGAATCTCAAGGAAATCGGTCGAGTAGTCTCGAAGAAAAGCCTTGGACGGCAGACGGACGGATTTTTTTTTATTTTGGATTCTACGTATCTTGAAAGGTAAAACCTCAAATTTTGAGAGGGAGTTACAAATTTTTTTTCCTTCCATTGGAAATAATAAACCAAAATTATGATATAAAATGTAGAGCATTAAATTCTGCGTCGAATAAGTACCAAAAAAATAATGATCGGTTTAAGTGGTGTTGTCGAAAACTACGGTTATAAAATTAAGTTTGCGCCGATTGGTTAGCTTAAAGCTGTACTCTTTAAAAATAGTTTGTTTTTTTTGAAAAATGTTATCTCGGTTACTATTAAACATACAGACGAGCTCTAAACTTTTATCAAATATATACTACTTTAAAAATCTATTATATATGGTTTAATGTACCCAAGATATAGTTTTTCGAAAAATGAGTAATCAAATTCAATTAATTAATTAATTCAATTTGAGCACTAATAGACGTCTGTATGAAAAAATATTTTATGTTTTTATGGAGTAATAAAAATACATAATATTAATCATACTTCACTAATTGAATTGATAATCAACTGTTAATTATTAAATCATATTGAAATAGACCAACTTGGCACTAAAAAATACAAAAGTTGTGAAATTGTTCATATTAATTTTCATGTGATAGGTAGGCTCCAAGATATTGAACATGGAATGAAATATTAGCGAAAATTCTTGAATTAAATAAGCTTTCGGTCGTCTGCCGAGATCGCAAATTTAGATTTATAATGTCGATCCATACCTAAACAACATATCAAAAAATCAAAAACTACCCGACCTTTTGCGTTTTGAAATGCTTCGTTTCCTGAACTACTTGACCAAACCCCTGCTTTGGTCTACTGACTATCAAAAATGAGGTAGTCATTAGAAAGGAAGTTAGATTACACAGGACTGCAAGAGAAAAAAAAAATAAGGTCGGGTAGTAGATGATTTGTGTGGACTTAAAAATGGTAAAATTTCTCCTAAGACAGCAAAGTGGCCAAATATCCTTGTTTCTTGTGCCTCTGGGATAGCAGAGACAAAAAACACGACTGGGCTAGACAAAAGTGGCCTAAGTTAGAAGACATGGTCGTTGGAGAAAATAGCGTTATTAACGAACCCTTAGTTGAACGAGAGAAAAGTATCTTTCCTCCACTGCATATCAAGCTGGGCCTTATGAAGCAGTTTGTAAAAGCTCTTGATAAGGACGGATCATGCTTTGTATTTATTGGAGAAAAAATTCCACACATGAGTAAGGAAAAAATTACAAAAGGAATATTTAACGGCCCAGAAATAAGAATATTCATTAAGGACCAAGCCTTCGTAAATTACATGAATGAGGTTGAGCGAAAATCCCAAACTTCATTTGTTGCAGTTGTCGGAAAATTTCTGGGGCAACGAAAAGCAGACAAGCATGGGGAACTGGTAAACGATTTGCTTAAAAATTTCAAATCCCTTGGGTGCAACATGAATATTAAGGTGCACTGCACAGCATTCTGGATCGTTTTCTTGTAAATTTAGGGGAAAGTAGTGAGGAGCAAGGTGAAAGATTTCATGAAGATATTAAAATTATGGAGGACCGCTATCAACAAAGATGGTATACGCGCATGATGGCAGATTATTGCTGGAGTGGACTGTTCCAAGATATATTCAAGGCCACGAAAAAGAAGCTTCCGAAGTGTTGAGCAACTGTTCATGTTTAATTTTTAGATTTGATTCATGGATTAAGCTTAATATAGCGCAAAACTTACATTCCACTAAAACATTATATCTTAGAAATTTGATCTCCTAGGCAAAAACTAATTCATATGAAATCAGCTCCAAATACTCCGGCATCTAAACTACTGTTGGGCTGTGTTATCTACAACTATTATTATTTACAGTTTTGCGATTGGATTTATGGTAAGGCTACATTTGAAGCACAAAGATCCCAAAATTTGAAAAATTAGGTACTATTAGGCAACCCGTTTTGGATACATACTCTTTGATCGAATTCTTATGTTTTGGTAGTCATTCTGTGCAGAATTTAATGCTATATATTTTATATAATTGTTATTTTTTAGATATAGTGGATAGTTATTGTATTATTTTTAACCAACTGTAAAGAGCCTAAAATTTCGAATGTACTTTGAGTAGATTGTATTTTGAAAGTACCAGCATAAAGATAACCACGGAAGTCGGTGCAAACTTTGTTTCATATTTTTAGAGATATAATATATAGATTAAAACAATTTCCAGCTTTACCAGACATTTTTACAAGCACGACCTTTTTTCAATCTAATTTTACTGACCAACACATTGTGCTGAAAGATAAGACACCAAAGAAAGCATGATAAAACACCCTAATCCAGCACACCAGAATGAAATAAGAACACCAGATAACTAATGAAGCAAGTCATTGATCTCTTCAATCTGATACACAGCTCACCTGGCTGTCCCCCTTGCATTTATTAGCCATAATCAAAGCGGGGATGGAGGGAATTAGGGAGTATGGAGGGGATATTTTGGAGGGTATTTTGGAGTTGAAATTTGACCTTCTGATTTGAGACGAAATCTCACGATAAAAGATCATGACTAGATTTTAATGGGGAGGGTAAAAAGTAAAATTGTAGGATTTTGACCATATTGCTGTGAAATGCAAATAAAAATTAAACCGATGTTCTCTAAAAATTAATATTTCGTAATTTTTTCAATCTGTGTATATCGACGTCGTTTTTTTTAAAAAGGTGTAAGTGCCACTAAGCAAACTTTACAGGAAACACATGAAACGATTTTTCCCCAAATAACAATGCATTTTATAAATTTTATTCTTTATTGTATACTATAATAGGAGTTTATTAAGGTTTTTTTAAGGGTTCTAGCATTGGATAAGGACAGAGTGATGACTGAGAGTCGTTAGTATTCGATGCTTACGTCATATATATATATATATATATATATATATATATATATATATATATATATATATTGAAATATGTTTGAAATCACACATTCATTATTCACTAATTTTATTTAAAATTAAGATTTGAGACTAATATGATTTTGTTTTTCAAAATTCCTTCGGATGGATCGGATGTGCGTTCGATTAATTATTTGACTTATTTTATTAATATGCAAAAAAAGTGCTAACGCAATAACCAAAATATATATTAGAGTTCAATAAGTATATATTTATTTACTTCTTGCCATGCCAGTGTTGTCGGGTTTTCACCTATCCGGATAAATAATCCTCCCTCTCTTCTGAAAACATATTTTATATATATATATATTTTGTATTTTGTATTTGTTTGTATTTTGTGTACCCCGGTTTTCTTATGCTTATGAAAAGCTAATCTAGTTCGTCTCTCGAGTTCCCTTACAGAACTGTTTATCACAATATTCATTCTCGCTTCCGTTGTTTGAAAAATCCAATTACCCGCTATATTTCCTTCACACAATTCACTTTATTCCTCAGAGTGAATAATAACCGTTTCATTTATACTCAGGTTAATTAAAAAACAGTTGTTAAGAATTGCTCGGTACCATCCGTAGCCGGCAAAATGATTTTTTTCACTCTATATAGTGTATCATTAATGGTATTCATATTTGCCTAGAAACAATCAAATTATAATAGATATAAAGCTATACTCCACTTTTTGACACGCTTGATGCATACTTCATCATCCAAATTGCAACTACTCAACGCTTTACTCAAAATTGGACTAACTTAGCAGAGAACTTTTCCCAAGTCCTGTAAGACGGGTACATCCCCATTCATAATTAATTGAAG
The DNA here is from genome assembly GCA_948150685.1 of Rhaphigaster nebulosa. Taxonomy (NCBI): domain Eukaryota; kingdom Metazoa; phylum Arthropoda; class Insecta; order Hemiptera; family Pentatomidae; genus Rhaphigaster; species Rhaphigaster nebulosa. Next base: position 101,508,654 of record OX411309.1, on the reverse strand, counting down.
GAAGGCCTTGGCTAACTGGTATTTAGCATCCGTCGAGAGGGAACAGAACGTACTAAGTTGCCAACTCCTACACTAATGAATATGTACTTAGTGCCAGAGCTGTAGCGGAACTGCCCCGGGTGCTCCATCAGGACAAATCTCCTTTTAATTTCCGATGAGTCGGACATTAATTGGAAAAATGCAAATCGGGGGATGTACGTATGGATGGATGCGTGAGGATTTTTATGCCCGATGGGGGAGAGAAATCAATCCTCGTTTCATAAACAAGGTTGTGTTCGTAACATTTCTGCAACGAATACTGTATGGCTTATATTTTTGTAATACAATTTAAATATTTCATTTGATGTGATACGTATCATAAATATTTAAATATTTTATTTTGAAAAATATTATAATTTTTTCAAGATGATCGTTAGGGTTGTGATCAGAAATAAAACATACATTAATGAAACACTGCTTAATGCGTACCGACGTTTCGGCTAAAGTTGTAGGCCTTCATCAGGTCTAAGAAAAACACAATACAATAATAATGGAAATGAGTAGAATAAATTTAGTAGTATTACATGTATAAGGTGAATAAGAAAAATATATATGCAATAGTATACAAACAAATATTAACTTAAAATATAGAATTTAAATAAGATAAAATATGTAAATTGGAAATATTTTTTTTCTCTTTCTCATGTGTTTCACTTTTAATCTCTTTCTTTTTATTCGATACTTTCTGTTTTGTTCACCGTTATATCTCCTTCCGTTTCTTTACCTCTTATGATTACCTATAAAATTATTTACTATTTTAATTTTATATTCTTCATCTTTGGTATCTTCAGTAGTTGATAGTAATATTTGTATGTATACTATTTTTTCTTTCATATCCCCCTTGTAATCCTATTTCATTTATTCTTCTGATTTCTATTATTCTCTTATCTTAATTTTTTTATTTTACTTTTCTTTTTTTTGAAAGAAATCATCTTTGAAGTCCTAAAACTAAGGCCGAAAAGTCGGAAAATATTGAACATTATATGCATTTCATTATCTGTGTATTTTATTTCTGACCACACCCAAGGCATAATCTTCTTGATTCCACCATCTACTATATCTCTAATTTTTAATAATGGTAAAGATATTTATGACCGTAGATGTAATTCTAGGAGAAGTTGATTGGGACATGTGGTTAAACAAGAAAACACACAGATAAATGTAAAATTTATTTTTCATGTGTGCTGACGTTTTGACCTAAATTTTAGGCCTTTATCAAGAAAATATTATTTAGCTGTCCTTTGTACAGGCATGTATGATACAGGCAAGTATGATAGCACTGAACCCAAAAAACACCACTAGGACACTTATTATTTATATGACTGTTTGCTTTCTAATATTTTTAATTTGGGAGAACATTGAGATAGAGATAGAAAGTTTTATTTGCATATGTACACTTTAACAATATTTTCAAATATTTTAACATGATTTCGGATAACTTATCCTTAAAATCAACAAATTTAATTTTTGAGAATAAGTCGTATCTCATAAGTGAATTTATATATTGGAACAACAGTAGGAAAAATTAATCAAAAACCTACACACACAAAACAATATTAATAATAATTATGAATGAATAATAAAAATATATTAATAAAATAGGAAACTGATGACAATTAATAACATATACGATATATATAATAAATCTAAGCTATAAATACTTAAAGCTATAAATACGAAATTGAAAGTTATTGTTAGTTTAACAATAAATGTTTTGTCCTTTTATGAGTGTATCGTTTGAGTGTACATTTGTTATAATTACCGATCCCTTTCATCAGTGGGTTTTCACTGGCTGTTTTTTTACCAAAATATATAGCAGTTTGTGATAAAACGAATTCTTGAATTAAGGGTAGTTGCAAGTCTTGTAACATAGTGGCTATTTTTGTGTAACGAGGGTAGTTGTTGATTATTCTCATGCATAAGTTTTGGACTCTTTCGAGTTTATTGTAATTGGTTATGCAAGTGATGCGTAAGTGATTTGAGAACGAATGACTATAAGATTTATATAAGATAAGTACAAACTCCAAAATCCAAACTGAGCTCAAAAAACAATTTTGAGCTCAGTTTGGATTTTTTATTGAAATAAGGGAACATTTTATAGATTATTTTTTTTGCTGAATCAGTTTTGTTGTTAATGTGTTGGGTGGAAGTAAGAGATATGTCTAGAGTTAATCAAAGATATTTTACAGATTTAGACCACGGTATGTGGGCTGAGTTTATGTAAATGTGGTAATCTATTTGTGGCCGACGTTTTGTAAAAATTATAGCCTCAGTTTTAGTGGGGTTGATTTTTAATTTCCAATTTAGGCAATATTTGTTGATTATTTTGAAGTTTTTGTTGTAGACGGCTTACTATTGTGTCTATACGGTAGGAGGATGTGTACAAGGTTGTATCGTCCGTGTATAAGGAAATCATAAGATTAGGGTGAGCCGGGAAGTCGGATATGAAGAGGTTGAATAGGGTTGGGGACAGACACGACCCTTGAGGAAGAACAGCAGCGATAGGAAGTGTATTAGAGGAAGAATTGTTGACTTGGACGTAAAATTTTCTGTTGGATAGGTAAGAGTGAGCGATTAGGATTAGGTACGGAGGAAATTTCATTGTAATTAATTTGTGAACGAGTCCAACGTGCCAGATGGTGTCAAATGCTTTTTCACAATCTAATAAAAGCATACCTGTGTGTTTTCTTTCGTTGAAGGCTTTAGTTATGTGGTCCGTGAGGCTGGCTAGTTGGTCGACAGTGGAGTCGTGAGCCCTGAAACCAAACTGTTCGTCTATGATGAGGTCGTGTTTGCTGATATGGTTATTTATTCTTTGTAATATTAGTTTTTCTAGGATTTTGGATATTATGTTTATTAAGCTTATAGGTCTGTAATTTGAGGCGATTCCTGGATCTTTATTCGGTTTCGTGATTACAATGGTTTTAGAAATTTTCCAAGCGATGGGAAAGTGATTAAATTTTAAGATTGAATTATTTAATTTTGTTATGAAAGAAATTGATTTCCGGCTCAGATTTTTAATAACGCAAAAATAATGCAAGGAATACCGTCGTCGTCTGGGGCTTTCTTCGATTTTGATTCTCTGATTATTTTGGCAGTTTCTTTGGGCGAGATAGGTGAGAAGTTATTACTGGAGGAATTTTTTAAATAGTCATGAACAGATTTTGTGATTTTTCGGTTGTGATAGTTTGAACCCAAGTTCAAGTTCCACACAGTCAGAAGTGATTGTGTAGCTTGCTAGAAAATAGTTGGCCAGAAGTTGAGTTTTATCTTTGTCCCTGCAAGCGTAAGTGTTTTGTTGCTTTAAAGGTGGTATTTTCGATTTTCTGTGTCTGATTTGTGAAGATTTTGTGAATTTTCCAAATGTTTTTATCACCAAGTTGACAAGAATGCAAAAATGATTCCCAATTTGCGGTTTTTCTTACGAGCTCTGACGTAATTATTAAGTTTGTAATAAATTAACTTAGTCTGTGGGTTTTTGGTGCTATGGTATCTTCTCTTTATTCTGTTTTTTATATTTATTAGTGCTAACAAATGAAACGGTCAAGGGCCAGTCTGCTTCCTTAAAAATGAATTTGGTTAATTTTGGACTTGTTGTTATTGAAGATTTTATACAGAAAATCACAGTGTCATGATCCGAATTTAGACAAGGTATTACAATGTGAGGTGATAGTGTATGAATATTTTTAGTGAGGGCTATATCGATGATGCTTGGTTTGTAATTGCGTTGTGTATATGCGTGGGTTGGTTCGAACGGGCTGTGTAACTGAATTTGATTTTTTACTATAAAGTTTAGAATCGTTTTACCGTTTTTGTTAGTACTGTGGTAGTTCCATTGAGTATGTTTAGCATTCATATCACCGAAGATGATTACTTGATTATCTAACTGAAATAATTTAGTGGTATCCGGGATATGAATTTTATTATGTGGTATATAGACGGATATTATTGTCGTATATTTATTATTAATTTTAGCGTTAATTGCTACAGCTTCGGTAAAGGCTAAGGTATTTGAATGAAATGATGATTGACATCAGAACGGACTAATAACATGACGCTCCCTCTCGCTCTATTGCGATCGCGTCTGTAAATAAAGTAACCTGGAACCGAAAATCTATCTTTTGGAGAAAGTCGGGTTTCGTTTACTGAAATTATATGAGGTTGATTATTTCTTAGAAATAATTTAAATTCTACATCATTATCTCGGATCGTTTGGGCGTTACACATCATAAATTTTATTTTAAAATTGTTAGAAGTCATTTTGTATTATAGCCTTTTACGAAAGTATGCTTTGAAAAATAAAAGAAGACGAAATCTGAGTGCTGTTTGGTGTTTTGGGGTTTAATAGACTGTGGGACAATCACTAAAAAAATTGTTATGCAACTAGTGATTGTCCCACAGTATAGTAGCTTATGGCTAGAGTTATTTTAGCGACTATTGTTACTAAAATAAAAAGCATTATGAAGCTTGAGTAATATGCTAAGTAATATATGTATATTGATAACTTGTTAGGGACTGGCTTGATATTACTGGTACAGAGATAGAGGATTGTCAGAGGTAAACAAAGCTAAGCCAGTATGTATTAGGTCGTGAGTGCGTGTACTAGTGAAGGCCAAGTGCGTGTTGCAGTACGTGAGTAATCTATTTTCCTTGGTGTAGCTTTGAATTGTGAACACTTTAAATTCTATAACATACAGAGCAAGATGTAAGTAATAATATAATAATAAACTACAATATAAAGGAAATTAGATAGTGACTTGCAACTATTATAAGCATTGTGACCTTTAGAACATTAATCAATTAAAGATAATAAACCTTCAATCATTATAAATATTTTAGACATGCTGTCTTCTGCATATTTTACATCAGGAATAATATTATTAAATTTGGATATTATCTTAGTTATATTAAATAGGTTAAAGATATTTTTAAATTCTTAGAAGCATTCCGTGATTGAAGGTTCGTCTTTGGATGATTTATTTTCTTTGGTATTTTCAGAAAATGTTTTTTGAAACCATTTAGATTCAGTCTTCGGCAGAGAAGGAAAGTCATTCGGCTTCGGCTTAAAGATAGTTCGTTGCGAAGAGGTAATTCTTGGGCGTTGTTTGCTAAGATTTAATTGTTGAATTCTAATGTAGAAAGGACATTTATCTAAGTTTGAGAAATGTTCTTCATGGCAATTACTGCATTTTGGGACGACGCCGTCTAGTAAAATATTTGGGCAATCTTTAGATAAGTGCTCTTCTGAGTATTTTAAACATTTTGGTTTTTTATAACAGTTCCGCGCGACATGATTAAATTCTTGGCACAAGTAACACTGTGTTATTACTTTTTTGCTGGCAAATTTTAGGGAGAACATTGATTTTTTGTTATAAATACATACAAACTAATGTATTAATTATAACATCACTGTGAAATGCTTTAAAAAGTCGTAAGCAATACATTTTTAAGTTTGGTTTTGTTAATAATTAATTTGATATGTGTATTCTTATATTAACACTTGTGGAAATGTGTAAAAAATAGTTACTTAAATGTTTAAAAAAAATATAAATATATATTATTATATATTATAATAGAAATATAAATAGTTATAAATACATACATTCATAAAAAACAAAAAACAAAAAAAAATTGCAAGTTCATAGAAGCTCATAAGTAGTAAAGAAAACACGAACGTAATATGCTATGGCGTTTTTCTACCAAACAATGATAGATTGTATTAAAAAATAATTTATTTATACTCGCCGCTGAAACGCATAGGTGATACAAATAATATTAAATCTACTAGTATCAGACACTGTCGTTAACGATTTCGGCCTAAAGGGATGGTGGGCTGATTGGAAATTATCTGGAAGAGGTTTGGAGCTTTGGGGCGCTGGACTTTAATCAATGGTCCAACGGCAATTTGATTTGCCCTCCTGCAGAGCAATGTTACGTCAGTCATCGTGTGTGTATGCATAGCGCCATAAACGAATAACTATATACACAGTATATATTTTAACTGGCGGTTTCCTGTGTAGAATTGAATCGCGCGGTTAAGATGCAATTTCCTCTCTTTAATAGGTCCCTCCTAATTGGCCAGCTATATAGTAAAGCATGCTCATCCCAAATAAATTTAGGTTAAAACGGAGATTATTAATACTATTTGCATTGCATTTAATTAATATTGCAATATGTATACAATTATATTTAAAATAGGCAGTTTGAAATTAATATGCAATAATAACATTATATACAATACACATTTTTCGATATAATTTTATAAATCGTGATAGCAGTGTATTTTTTATTATTATTATTTTTATTTATTTATTGTTGTTTTTTAATTCATTATAAAAATCAAATTTAATTTTGTATGAATACGAATGTAATAAGGATGATTACTAAGGAGGATTACGTTAAAATTACACATTAAAGCCGTGAAACTCTACTTTTTCTTTTTTTATGATTCCTTCATTTATTTATTTGTAATGATATATAACACAGTTTAAGACAGACACCGAGCTCACCATCTCGTTTTAGAGAGCGTCGGTTTGTACAAGAAAATATTTTTTTTTTAATCGATTGATTTTCTGATGATCTATAATCCGTTATTAATTTATTGACAAATATCACAATCTACCACTTTCTAGGACAATGAATAGTAGTGAAAAATATAGACATTCATACCTATTTTAAAAAACAAAGAAAATAATAAAAATAAAGATATAAACATAAAATATATATATATATTTTAAAATATATTTACATCAAATATCTGTCTGGCTGATGGGCGTCTGTCAGACTGCCATACCCTACGCACTCTTAACTCTGATTAAATCACTATGCACTGGATATATTTCGGCTAGTGTTCATTTCTTGAGGTTTATTATCAAGTTTAAAAGTTCATTCGAAATTTCATTAAAAAAATGAAAAGAATCAATTATCGACATATTCATAAGGAGATCACTCATCAAAAGAAGGCTCGGCAATCACGACGTAAAAAATGATGCTGGCGTGATTGAGCGTCTTGAAGAGGGAAGACAGATGAGTGGAAATCGCTGACTAGGCTCCATTCAAGAGCGACGTGGAGGCCGAGAAACCGCTTTCCCGGGAAATATAAGGCCTCGGTGTGGGAAATGGAGGAGCCATAGATGCAGTACAACTAGTTCCATACATCAATCTGATGAGCCTACTCCTGGAATCAATACTCGGCCGATGTTCCCTCTGGAGTTGCCGAATAACAGATTATCTCAAGGAAAGAAATATCGCCGTCGCTTCGTTGAAAAATGGAGGAAACTGCGGTTTTATACTTAACATCTCAATAACCGACTGCCTCTGGGTGCTTAGTGAAACCATTTCGTCAACGGTCTCTCCTCTTTCTTCTGGAACAAACAAGAACAATAGTTAAATAATGTATTAACAGGTATAATATAAAATTGTATGATAACAGTATTGTAACCTTATATATCTAGTCCAAAAGAGATCTTCGATAATTTAATACTATTCAAATATATTTCTCTTTCGTTACAATAAAAGCAGAAAATAAAAAACATTCTATGTGCTTTAAACTAATCTTATATTATTAAAGCAGATAACTGACAATCAGGAGATGGGCTGAAGTAATCTAACAGCTAAAAAAACGACAAGTTAGGCTAGAGGAATTTTAATACTGTGTGTCACCCTTTCTCTGGTTTTAATTTACTAACATAAGATTAATTGTTAATCAATTTAGAAGGCAAGATTTCTTTAATATTATTAAAACATTAAATGCACGCTAATTTTAAATGCTGAAGAATGCACGATATTTTCTGCTGAAGCAGCTGACAAGAGAGAAATACTCAACTTGAGCGAAAATATTGTCAGTTCTGATCAAGCCATAGTGAAGTATTCGATATCCGTGGTTAATGCCATCGAACAATTTCAGCCAAATAATGCTTTTATCGAGGAAATTCGAAATTCATGGTGAAGGCCCTATCAAGACGGTAGGAATGTCGTTTTCGTCTGGATTCCTTCTCGTTGCGGGACAGTAAGGAACGAAAGGGCCGACTTTGCTGCTCATCTGGCTCGTACAAATGATGGAGTTACTGTGAAAACCTTTACTACAACTAAAGCTGATTGGACAAAACTTATAAAGAACCAAATAAGATCTAAATGGCAAGAAAAACGAAGTTTAAGTGAATCAAAACTTGGAGAGATCAAACAAACACCCATCAAATGGAATATAAGCTCTCGCAGTTCCAGAAGAAAAGAATGTGCAGACTCCGCACATGGCACTGTAAATTTTCTCATGGATACCTTCTGAGTGGACTTGAGGCTCCTAGAGCTGTGAACCCAGCCAGATCATCAGAACTGTTAAAAATGTCCTTTTTTAATTCCCGATATTGTCCATTATCCGTAGGAATTCCCCACTCCATGAACCTAAGGTTTATTAGTAAAACTTAAGTAAAATTTATGTAATTCTTTTTCTATTTCATTAAATCAGGCACTCCATTTGAAGTGCGGACCATTAAAGGTAACCAGTCACATTTACAAATTTTCTTAAAATTGTATTTTGCAATGAGGATTCAGGAATATTGATAGGATAATTAATAATTAATAATAAATTGAATTTAGGGTAATGATTGATAATATTGCTATTGTTTTAAGTTTATTTTAGAACACCGTAGGCCACAAAAAATTATCTCGGGGACAACCAGCGGCACGCGGGCCACCGATTTGACACCTCTGTAGTCATTCACATTTTAAAGCACCATTATTATTTATATGAATGTAGATTCTTCTCTAATTTTCTTTTTTTTTCGAATCAGTCGTGACGATAACGACTCCAATTGCAGTTAACTCTAATATTTTTTTTATCGTATTACTGTTTCTTATTTCAACGGTTTTGGTAAGATTATTTTTCTGTCATCCTGAACAAGACATTAATTTTCCGCTCTATTCAACTTATGACTAAGATTGAAATCAAAGAGAAAAAAGGATTTTTGGCACATTTCTTTTACCAACTCACCTCGATATCTCTCAATTCCAATCCAACTCGTTGTGAATGATGTATCACTATACAAATTAGTTAGTTCCTATTAATTAATTTAATAGGAAAGCAATTTGTAAATCTATGATATTCAAATGTTAGTATTGGCAACTTTTTTCTCTTTAATATAATACTTATATTTCATGAAAGTCTTTGGTGTATATGTACATAAATACAAATAAAAACTTAGTTTAATTTAAATATAAAATAAGAAAGACGAATGGTGTAAGGGGTGCGAGCTCTTGTGACCTAACAGAGCTTTTTATTTTTTAATGGAGAGTTGATAAAAAAGCTTTCTCATGTCAGCAGACAATAAAGCATCAAGCACTGTATTCTCATTTTCCTGTAGTCCATTCTCGGAAAATCCAAACAAAGATTTTCTCTAAACAAATATAAACCATGTAAAATTTATCTCATATAATTGTTGTTCTTCTTCAACTTTTCATAGTATGAATAATGCTTTATTTTTACTTTAAATTCTATCCCTATTTTTCTTTTCTTAAGAAGTGAAAAAAAAAAGTCGTGGTTTCGTTTCATATATAATTATTAAACTACCCTAAAATCTATTTTCAAGTTATTGGTTCTTGGTGAATGCGGGAATTCTTTTTTCGTATATATTAACAGATTATAGAATGTTTTTATTTTCTCAGATGAAGGAGATACTCATCGAAGTCATTTGACTAAAATATTAAAATGAAAATTTTAGCAACCATTAATTTTGAATTTATCTACAAAAATAAATTTTCATATAGGTTGGGTGTTTAAAAAAAAAATCAACCATTTTTAAAAAAATATTAAAAATCTAACAAACAGTATAAAATTTATTTTTTTTATAATTAAAAGAACTGATTTAAGGATCTGAAGCTGCCATCCATATCTAACGCGCCGGCTCACAGTGGGAAAAATCGTCGATTTAGTGACCAAAATTCTATAACTCTTGATAAAAAGATGATAAACAAAAAATTCTTTTTTCATTTATAAGCATGGAATGTCCTTTATTAGTGAGAGTGAAAAAAAAATATATACAGGGTATTTCCGGACCTTTGAAATTAATTTTTTTCTTAATTATTTCGTCACTTTATTTTAAATAAAACAGTTAGTTAGGTATATGATCAACAAAAGGGTAAGAAATGAACTAATATCCTAGAGCATTCTACATATATAATTGCCTATTTCAGGTATTTACTACGTTTACAAGAATTATAAATAATTATTATTTAAAAAAAAAATTTTTAAGTTAGCAATATACTATTTTATTATTTATTCGAAATTTGTCGTGTGTACAAAAATTATAAATGACAAATAAGATAACTTAAAACATATTTTAGGCTTATGCCTAAATTTATGGCCTAAAAATATATGTAATGTTTAAAAATATGGCTTCAGATCTTCAAATCTATATAACACTGACCGCATTTGATCGACCAAATTGAATCGTAGTATTTTAGTACCATAGAACATCTACTACTGTGAAACAAATTAAAACCATCTGTTGCCACATAAAATTTTTGTTTTTTTTATATTAATAACTGGTGTATTTAATATGATCGAAATTACATTGCAATTGTTATTTAATATTTGTACAGACATTTCCACATTTCTAAAATATGATAAGTGTAATTAAATAAATAATTTAAAAAAATAAAACAAAAATTTTAGGCAACAGATGGTTTTATTTTTTTTTACAGTATTATATGGTCTATGGAACTAAAATACAATGATATAATTTGATCAATCAAATGCGATCAATCAGTGCTATATAGATTTGTAGATCTGAAGCCATATTTTTAAACATTACATATATTTTTAGGTCATTAACTTAGACATAAGCCTAAATCATGCTTCAAGTTATCTTATTTGGCATTTATAATTTTTTTACACATGATAAATTTCGAATTAATAAATAAATAAAATATTGTTAACTTAATTTTTTTTTCTCCAAATAATAATTATTTATAAATCTTGTAAATGTAATAAATACCTGAAATAGGCAATTATATACGTAGAGAAGAATATTAGTTCATGCATTCCCCTGTTGATGGTCATATACCTAATAAACTGATTTATTTAAAGAAAAATGATTAAATAATAATAAAGAAAAAAAAATTTCAAAGGCCCGGAAACACCATATACATAATTTTTTCACTTTCACTAATAACGGACATTCCATGCTCATTAATGAAAAAAGAATTTTTTTTTTTGGTTGGTTATACGACCGATAAAATATACTGGTACTTTCCGCAAGTACCTAGAAAAATTATAATTTTAACATATATTAAAATATATATTTAGAATAAACTTGTTCTACAAACTTTGTTTCGGTTTTGAAATTAGCGGACCAATTGATATTTTTGGTACTGTGCATTGTCTCCAATATTATCCTATTTTTGATTTATTATTTTTAATCATTGACACTCATTGAAAAAAATGTTTAACCCTCACTCAAAATTTGAGGTTTTACGTTCTAAGATACACACCTAGAATTCCAAAATCAAATAAAATTAAAAATCTATCCGCCCGTCGTCTGCGGTTTTTCACTGAGGCTGCTGTGCCGACTTTTTTTTTTAATTTATTACCAAAATCGCAGGTTACCCTAGATGATCCTCGGAGCTCGATATTACCATGAGCCATTTTGTCCCGAAATAGCGGCAGATTAGAGATGCCATACGTCCTTATCTCATCCATTTATGAAGATAGAGGTAAAATATAATTTGGAAATTATTATACCAAGTGGTAAAAAAAAAGAAAAAGAAAAGTAAGTCGAGGTAAGTGCATATTCGAGGCAAGTTCATACCTTGGAATTTATTTTGCTGGTAGATCTACCATGTATCGGAATTTAAAATAAATAGAATGGGGCTTAAAACTAATACTGTTTACTGGCCTGGAGGGATTAATTACAAGAATGTTACTAACAGCATTGTATTTCAATAGTGTATGAGGAGTTCGTCAAGTTTTGCTTTATCCTATTTTACTCTGAGAATCTGGGACATTTTTTCAGTTTCTTTGTGGTAAGTGATATTTTATACATTAATATTTCAAAGTAATTTAATTACTTTGTCCTAATTCCATGTTTTCCCGGTTTTGGATCCTGGTATGCAATTGTCCCAAAGGAACAATGCTGGGGTAAGTGCATACAAGTATTTTGGGTGTTTCTACATTGAAAAAAAATAGACACGTATCAAACCGTTAAATGGTTCAAAAAGTCAGTGATTTGTCAGCGATTTTTTGAACCAAAATAAAAATTTCATCTTTTTTCATGCTCATTGATCCGCATTGGATAAAAGTGTGTAATACCTAAACGCAGTCTCCTATCTTAAAACTTCCAAAACCTTTATGTTCTTCAGAAAATTGGTTATTTAATGTGTATGTCAGATTTCAATATATATATAAAAAAAGATAAAAAAACTTATGCACTTATTCCGTTTTATCGGAATAAAATTCATAATTCTCGTTTTTCACCTTCTTTCTTTTATATCAAACTGATATAGATTTCTGAACAACCTCCTATTGAGTATTTTTGGATAGATGGTCTTGGAGCTGCAAAATGAAAAAAAAAAATCATATTTCTAACTATAATAGAATATTTTTTACATTTACCCTCAATCTTAAGCAATTTTGTTATGCGCTTACCCTGACTTACCTTATATTAAATTCAAATAATTAATCCAATTTCTTTAAATATATCGATCTTCAATCTCACTAATGTTGTAAGTTAAAATTTCATAGTTTCGAGTAAAACATAAGGATTTAAGATTTTTTTTTTTAGCCTCCTGTAGTTCCTTATTTATTAATTATATTTAGTTTCTCAAATATTTACCTGCTTTGGTTGTATTATAACATTATTCTCAAACAGAAATGTAATGCAGATAGGAAATTTTCCAACTATTAGTGGTATAATGACCACATCGGTACTTACAGCGTCTGTGAACCTGAACATAATTATAAACATAGTATAATTATTTGCAGCGTTTTTCGTACTTGGTGTAGAATCATTGTGTCTAATCTATTTTTCAAATTCGTTTCACAAGGAAGTAAAAACCACATCAAACGAGTTTTCGGTTATATCATAAAAGTTTTCAAGTTTCGATGAAAAGTTTCTACAAAGACGAACGCGTCAGGTATACCTTACACTCAACAGTCTATAATTTAGCTGTACATTGTTTTCATCATTTATCAAAGGTGAATATAAATTTGGATAAGTAAATATCTTACAAGCCTTACCAAATAAATAAATGAGATGAAGTCTTTTCTTTTTGATCTGACTACCAAGTTGAGATGTCACGCGCTAAACAGAAGTTTATAAGTCGGGGGATTTCCTTCCAGCCGTCAAGTTAGTTTTTAGTTTTGGAACGGCAGTTGCTCCCTGCGTGCTGCTAACTCAGGGTATGGGGGCTATCTGTCTGCCTCTTGTGATTTAGAGAACTTAGAGCCAGCTGTTTCCAGTGGTCGCTTCAAACTACACCAACCATATCTCACTTTCCCTCATTGGTCCTTCCAGTTCTTTCACTCGGAGGTAACACGGTAGTATACATATACCAGATAATATATGTTTTCAAACAGCACAGAGGAGTCCTCTTCAAAGCAAATAATAACATACCCTTGCTTTAGGATATTATTGGAACATAACATCATCACACTTGAGTCGCTCAAGCAGCAGTAAATAAAAAACCAGTCGAGGTTGTGCCAATTTAGGCATCTATAGGTCTGAACAGTTTTAAAATTATTTACTATCATTTTATACTGGTGTGGGATGTGCTATCTAGGTCTGCATGATGTGATGTTATGATTTATCGGTCCGATGGAGCCTGAATTGGCGAAACCTTGACTGGTTAGTTACTTACTGCTGTTTTCGATACTCCAATGATATTTGAATAGTAGTTTTGTCTCTCTTTTCGAGTTAAAAATTAATAGCGTCTTAGTTCTTATTGTGGATTAGATTCGATATGATCTATTTTTTCGAACCTAGCGTAATCTGCCTCTAAGAGGATCGGGGTTGGGTCAAGTGAGCGCAAAATAGCAAATAACCACATTATATTGATAACTTAATTGATATCGTAATAACATGCATGAAAAAGATACAAAATGTTAACCACTAATTAACACCACAAAACACTGTCGAAAAAGTAACAATTATCCCATATGATCGATTTTACGTAGAGACAAAAAAGTTCCTCACACATCCCTTTCCTTTCTTTACCTTTGAATCTACCAGGATGTATGTTACAAGATTCGATATATTTTCTTGTTCTATGTCATTCCACTCTTCCTTGGCGGCTTCAGTTATCTCCTTAGCTACCCTAGTCAGCATTCCTGAAGCATTTTTATTATCATCACTTGACTGTGACAACACTACAAATGACCATATATAAGACTCCTGTGATATAACCAAGCTTCTACTCTCAGTGCTACCTTGAATATTCTTCACAAACGAAGGATTAGTGATCAGATTGAACAGTAGGTGTTACCCTCTAGAAAAAACTGCAGTCTGGTATACCTACTTTCCAATGTGACCTCCAACCAATATCCGTGGGTTTGTTACTCAAGAGTGTCAATACCTCCTTCCAGAGCCTACTATACCACTACATTTTCAAACAGATTAAAAAAAAGGTTCAAATGGAATTGCAGTTTTCTGAATATGTCAATGATGCACTAAGCATTTATAGCTCTTTCTAGATTACACGAAGGTCGATATTAGATACTAAAGTTATGTCCCAAAATCTGAATTTTTTTATTTATTTTGCATTTACTATTTTGCGCAAGGAACACATTCATAATAATCTTTGACTATTAAAGATTATCCTTTATTTTTAATTTTTCGAACTGTAGACAAAGAAGTCGGGTTTTCGTTAAAAGGAAGGAGATATGAGAAAATAATACAATTTATGATATTTTTACATATGTTACAAAGAAAAAACTAAACCAATTAATTAAAAAATACATTTGATCAAGTTTAATCTTCAGGTTCATATTCATTGATGATTCATTTTTATTAACGCATTTAAAAAATAAATACATACATTTTATTTTGTATTTAGAACATATGTGTTTTCGTATATTTACTGTAGGATATGTTCCTACAGCAATAACTATTTGCCTCTGAAAGCTGGCTTATTCCTAAAATGATCAGATTTCTTCGGAGCGTAGAAACCTAGACGAGAAGAGAATTACAAAGGAAGGAAAGAATACGAGGGGAGCTGGGAGTTATTGGTCTAAAGAATCCTTTCCAAAATACTCAGCTAAGATCGTTTGGCCGGATTGGCTGAATGGAAGTGCATAGAGACCCATGATAGGTTTCTTGAACTCAACCAACTGAAAGGATACCACGGATTTCTACCGGATTAGAGACAGAAAGGCGCGTGACTGAAAATATGATTATTTGCTCAAGACCGACGGGATAATAAATCTTGGTGTGAAGTGTTTATAAAATGTTAGAATAGTGTTATAGAATTTCTCAAAACAAAAAAAATATTAAAGAACTCGTAACTTAAAATCAATTTGGATCTACGGAGTAGATCCCTACGGTTTTGTACACGTTCATAAAATCCAGATTATTATGTCAAAAATACTTACCAATTACTGTTATTAAAATAAAATTATTGAAATAAAATTACAATTACAAGTATTTGCAATTGTAATTATAATTACTTGGTGAACCACTGTAATTGTATTTGTGATCCTCAATTATAATTACCAGTTGAGCCAAATTAATTACAATTATCAATTACATTCTTATATAATAGTAATTTTATTTCTGAAATTTTAAGTAATTGTAATTGGTAAGTGAAATTACTTAACGCCGAAATGACACTCAAAAAGGTTTTTCCACAAACGTGCTAAGGGATACGTTTCAAAATCTATGAATGGAATGAAAATAAGCAAACATTTTGACTAAATTAGATATACAGTAAATATTGCTATGACTTGAATTGCAGATAATTTTAATCACTTTGTGCCAAGAAGTAATTGCAATTGTTATTACTTAATATCACAGAGCAATAGTGTTTGAGAATATCTGTAACAATCAGGGGTGCCCCCTTAAGGCAACGACGCACTCCCCCCTTAGTCGATGACGCACCTCCCCCTTCAAGTTTACCGCCATTGCTTTTTAATCTGAATACCTTATTATTATTTTTTATGAACATTTTAAGTTTTTTTCATTCTTAATTTATAAAATAGAAGAAAGTTTTGATGTAGACGTAAATTTTGGTTTACCCCAGTTTTTTGTGCCGCTAAACACATATCTGAGCTTTGCTGACTTATAATTTTTAGACCAATTTAAGATCGTTTCTGGTTCCTTTCCAACCGCACCTCTTCTCCACCTTATCCATTCTGAGCCTGATGGTACACTTTAAAACTGTGCTGAGTGGCTACAGATGTTGAGGATGGTAGTTCTAAAACTTTGGATGAGGCTCTGAACGCTGACCTCATGTACGATAAGAATGGTTGGTTGAGCAAAGAGGGTGCAGTCCTCTCACTTTAACTATATGCATGGGCGTACGCAAGACTTTATTCAGAGAGAGGGGCGGCCCTAGAGAAATATATCTGAAATGTTGGTAGTTTACGTGATTTCACCTTTATTAAGATTTAAATATGTTTGAGTAGCGGACGAAAATTTTAGCCCCTGCGGCTTTTTAGAGCAAAATTCCACTAATTATAATATAACCGAACTCAAGAAAACAGCAGCAGAGAAAACTTTAAAAAAAAAAAAGGTACAAAAATCGGCTAGTTATATGGATGTATTTTCCAAGAAAACTGATAAAAACGGACGAAGATTTACGTGATCTAAAGATTTCTTGAACAAAATATTTAGCTTGAACATCCCCCGTTTCAAGAGAATATTTAAAAATCGGATGAAAATTAGGTTGTTTTGAGCATTTATGGGCAGGATCCAGCTAGTTATATCTTTCATAATCAGAGATAAATAGTCAAATTTTTGAATCTTTTAGGAGCCGAGTTATAAAATAAAAAGTTTGCTCATTATAATATATCTCTTCCCAAGAAAATTTTTGAAAATATGAAGCGAATTGGTGTGTTTTGGTGTTTGAGCAGAATTCAGCTCGTTTTAATTTCAGGATGTTTCGTTTTTCATAAACGAGATTTCAGCACATGTTCGCCAATGATGTAGATAGCGAGCTATGGAGGCCTAAAGGTTGATAGTAGAGAAATATTTTATGGACATAAAATGTAAAACATTTTGTCTCCTTTAATTTGGTAGAAAACTCCAAAAAGGCCACTTTTCGCCCTCCTCCCCCAAGAATTTTTACGACGCAGCATCGTTATCCTCCCTTCTAGAAATCCTTGAAAGGAGTTATTACAATTACATAATACGATCAGAGTAATAGTAATTAAATATTACAATTACTTTAGTATAATCTTCTTCTTCCGTGGCGCTACAGACGGGTGTGGTCCCTGACCTTCTCAATGAGCCTTCGCCAGGTGGCTCGATCTTGTGCGGCTGTTTTTCAGTTTTGTACATTCAGTAGGGTCCAAGCGTCCTTAGCAACAGCGTCCTCCCATCTGAGCCTTGGTCTGCCTCTACCTCTGGAGCAGTCCAGCCTCCCCTCCAATAACTTCTTGGGAATCTGGACATCCCTAATTCTGGCGACATGGCCGGCCCACATCAATCTTCCTAACTTGATGGTCCGTAGTACGAGTGCTTCACGGTAGAGCTCGTATTCTTCATATTATTCCGTCTTCTCCACTGGCCCCATTGTCTAATGGGTCCAAAATTCTCCGTAATATTTTTCTTTCGAAAATGAGGATTTCTGTTTCTTCTTTGGCTGTCAAAGTCCATGTTTCGGATCCATGAGTAAGGACCGCCTGAAGAGGGTTTAGTAAATTATCTTGGTTCGTCGAGAGATTATGGGCTTACCCATAATCATACCATTTATCGAGATGCTTCCTTAAGCCAAAATAGCATTTGTTGGCCATCATCAGTCTCTGACTTGTTTCCATCAGAATCTTATTTGTAGAGGAAAGAACTGATCCTAAGTACTTGAACAGGTATACGCTCTGGAAGCTGAACTTTCTTCATTTATAGTCAGCCCCATGTCTGCAGCGGCTTCTATGAGATTCAGGAATACATCCTTAAGTGTATTGAGTTAGCGAGCGACTATGTCGATATCATCCGCAAAGGCAAACAGTTGGACGAGTCTGTCGTAGATGGTCCCTGTCGTTTGAATACCCGAGCTTCTTACTAATTTTTTCAAGGGAAAAGTCCTTGTCTCAGTCCTTTTTTCGAGTCAAATTCTGGTAACATGTCTTACATAACAAGTCTGCACTTTGACTTTGCACCTCACATCTTCCATAGTCATTTTGATGAGGCGTATCAATTTTAGTGGGATTCTGAACTCGTGCAATGCATCGTAGAGTTCGGGCCTCTTGATACTGTCGTACGCGCTCTTGAAATCAATGGAAAGGTGATGAGTGTTCGGTTTGAATTCAGTTGACTTCTGGAGTATCATTCTTATATTGAATATTTGATGTGTCGTCGATTTTCCGTTTTTGTATCCCGTCTATTTCTGTTTCTGCAAAAGGAAGTAACTTTGAGCATAATATATTCGGAATGACTTTATATGCACATTGGAGTAAGGTAATGTCCCAATAATTTGAACATTCTAAGATATTTCCTTTCTTGTGAAGGTGGCAAATTAATCCCTTCTTCCACTGGTCAGGCATTTGTTCCTTTACCCATATATCCAATATTATATCATAAATAGCCTTATGGAGTTGCTCACTTCCATGCCTTAATAGCTATGCCGAGATTCCATCTTCACCCAGGGCTTTGCTATTTCTGAGTTTCAGGATAGCCTCAATGACGTCTTTGTTTTCTGGAGGGTCAATTCTTTCTTCTTCTTCAATACTTGCTGCAAAACTGTCTTGCACAGTATCTTCATCTTCTTCATTCAGCAAATTGTCGGTTGTGCAAGTGTCGGACCCATCTTGCAGAATTTCTGTCTTCTCTGTAGTAAGTGAGCCGTCCTCTCTTTTACAGGCATTCAGCCTGGGTTTGAAAGGTGCCCTACTGTTGTATACTTTCTGGTAGAAGCTTCTAACCTCATTCAGTTTCTGTGCTCCTCTATTTCCTCCAGTCGCTTGCGTTCCCATTCTTTCTTCTTCTGACGATGAAGTCTCTGAGGAAGTGACCGCCGAGTACGTTGGGGCGAGGGTCCCAGAGTGCCCGGTTCGGAACGTTGTGGGTTCGATTCCCACCTGGGTCGGTTAATATTTATTTCGTGGCGAATCCGCGAAATGAATCTTGACACTCCCACTCTGGTTAGTACGCGGCGGTGACGTATAAGTCAGGGGTTGGCAAAAAGGGCCATAAGGCCCACATTCCGAACTAGTTCTCCCCACCAATACCAGTACCAGTATCAGTACTGTTGTATACTTTCTGGTAGAAGTTTCTAACCTCATTCAGTTTCTGTGCTCCTCTATTTCCTCCAGTCGCTTGCGTTCCCATTCTTTCTTCTTCTGACGATGAAGTCTCTTGTCTTGTCTTCTTCTGTCCCTTTATACTTGTGATGCCGATCGTATGTGTTTCTTCTACACCATATTTCTATATGCCTTGTTCTTAGCATCCGTAACCCTAGCGCACTCATCGTCAAACCAACCTGGTCTTGGTGCCTCTTCTTCCCCCAACGTATCCTCAGCAGCTTTTCTGACCACCGTTGAGCATTCGTTCCATCGTTCCTGAACAGAACTTCCAGGTACCTAGCTTACAAGTAATTCATCCAACCATTGCTTGTATGTAAGACTTATCTCCTCAGAGAAATACTTTAATAGTTCTTTAAAACAACGAATTTTAATCTTTTGGAGCATTTTCTAATTAAAATTATAGTCCACTTTTACTTATGTAATCAAAGATGCAATTAAATAATCTGGTAATTAGTTTCTGCCCAACTCTGATCACTGATACTGGTACTGCAATTGGAGGAAACTAGTCACGCAAGTGGGCTCTGTGGTCCTATGTCGAATCCCCTTTTTTGTCCGTACTAACTAAATTGGAAGTGTCAAGATTCATTTCTCGGTATTGCCACGAAATAAATATTAACTGATCCAAATGGGAATCAAACCCACACCGTTCCGAACCGGACATTCTGGGACCCTCACCACGACGTGCTCGGCCAACACGGTCTTGAAAAAGGTAAATATGATGTAAGATATAACCTGGTTACCCGAGACCGGTTTATTCCGAGATAGGCTAAGGTGTTTGAGTAGGCATACCTGGTATGGAGCTAATACTAACTCCTGGCCTAAAAGAGCCATAGTTAAAACCACGAGGCTTATTAATTTGAACGTAACTTCACGGTTTTGTAAATGATTTATTATAGAGTAAAAAACTCATTCATAGTTTATACCAGTTATCAAGTGTGACAATTTTCCTATTGAGGGTACTTTTTGAGGGATTGAGCCCTTCATGTTCACAAGGTATGATATATATGAGGGATATAAACGCGAGGTATTTCGAAAAGTAAATATTTATATAGAAATAATTTTTGAAATACCTTTAGGAAAGATGAGAAAAGGCGAAAATTAATATTTCCCAAGTGGTCTTTTAAAAAAACCAAGCCTGGTTTTATATCCGCTTTTTATAATCCTTTTAGAGCCTCCCTAAGCTCTAATCAACTCCATTCTTTCCTTCCGTTATCTCTTTTTTTCTTCATTTTCTTTTTCCTCTATCTATTTCCTCTGTTCTTCTGTTTTTTCCATTTCTCTTCATTTGCTAGCTTTTCCAACGTCTTCTCCAATAGTGGTGTAGCGGAATAAAAGTAGATGAACTGAAAAAAAAAGGAAAAACAAAAGAAAAAGAGTGTAGATTACCACAAAGAAGAATTCAAGAGAACAAGGGAGGGAGTTACTTAAAACAGCCTAAGAATTTTCAAACAACATTCATTAAGTTTAAGAGTTTTTCTTCTATTAACACTGTTCATAAAAAAACAATTAGTTTTACTTTCTACCAGGTAAGCAATGATATATCAGGAGTTTAATTGCATAGCTGAAATCTTATGTCACCATATAATTTAATAAATTACGAATCGGTAAAACACAACACCTTTCGAAAGGTCGTCCAATTTAAATAAGTAATATCTATGGTTAGAAACATAAGGAAGGGTCTGTGGTTTCTAGCCTTCTCGTAAGTAGAGTATAAATAGATAAAAAAAACAATCTAATGGATAGGTTACCATCTGGAATCGATGGAAAAAAATATCATACAAATATATTGCTGTGATGTTTCTGGAACACGTCATAACGCCCTAGAAAACGAATCACACCATAAACATAGAAAAATAAACACACACAAAGTTATATTACTGGGTTATGGTAACTAAACAAGAGAGAAATTATACTATTGAAAGATGACTGAGACGCTGGAATGCCTCATCCTAAGGAAAATGGATCCACCGCCTGATTCCTGACATTGCATCATGGATATATTGAGAGATGGACTATTATCCATTTGATTGATTATTGAGATTGATTATTATCT
Source organism: Rhaphigaster nebulosa (assembly GCA_948150685.1). NCBI lineage: Eukaryota > Metazoa > Arthropoda > Insecta > Hemiptera > Pentatomidae > Rhaphigaster > Rhaphigaster nebulosa. Next base: position 101,487,115 of record OX411309.1, on the reverse strand, counting down.
AACCCAACTGCTCAAGCTAATGGGCCAATCATCGTACCCTACTTGGGCTCCGTGGATGAAACAGTGGAACATTCGTTCTTCTGTTGCCCAGGTTTTTCTCAAGAAAAGGAACAGCTAGACAGGAATCTTGGACAGCAGTCAGTTCCGGAAAACTTAGATGGCCATGCCGGAGAGCTGGAGCGCTGTTGCAAATTCTGCAGCGCTGATCAGGAGACAGCTCTGATCACAGGAGCGAGAGAAGTGAGGCCAGGCAATAACTTAATAAGATGTTCAATGAAGAAGTAAGCGCATAGCCATCCTATCTCTCGCGAAGTAATGAGTGACAGCAGTTCCGCGGGGAAGTAAAGTACAAGTTGATAAAGTAAACATGTATATATATATATATATATATATATATATATATATATATATATATATATATAACATATATTATACCAATGTATACATATATTCCACCCTAGCTTTTCTAAATTGGTAATTTATCGTGATCATCCGGAAAGAACACCAACACAAAAAAAATACGTTAATATTATCACATTTAATACCAAGAATTATTACGATTTCATCATTAACATTGGTTTATCGGTTTGTAGCAACTGATCATGAGATAGAAATAATCTAAAGTTTGCAGATTAACGTTAAGAGATATTTGAAATCTAATTTAAAAATCATGATGGAGCTTACTTTAATAAGTGGGTCAGATCCATCATCAAACTAAAGGTATCTCCTGTAATAACGTTAATGACTTTAACACACTAATGATTTTAATCTAATTGGAAAGGAAACATCATTCAACACGGATCTTCAAAGGGACATCAAGGTAATACTAAAAGTGGTTGTATAATAAATTAATTTATGCAATAACAATAGTAAAATAATCTGTAAAAAAATTTATCTGGAATGGAGTCAAAATCAATTATTAAAGAAATAAAAAATCATTTACGGTTTTGCAGGGCAATTGAATGAATACATAGGGTGTATCAGGTTGAGCGGGCCATAGACCATGTGATATGCCACATCTCATTTACAACAAAAAAGTTCATTAGGGCTATGGTCCAATCCCGAACAGGGAAAGAGAAAATTTTAATTTTGTATTGTTTCAAGAGTAAGTTTTTTTGTTGAATTGGAAACAATAACTAAAAAAAATATTTAATTTAGGTTATTCGAAAATGCAGAATCGTAAACTAGATAAAACACTCTTCAAAAATAGATAGAATTTGTCCTTGTTAAATTCTTTTGAAAGTGATTTTTGAGCGCCTAAATTATGCTAAGTTCTGATTTTCGTAAAACCATAGATTATTCGCGATTTTTTTTTCAGCCTTCTGCTGGATTACAGGTTTCACACTTATAGGGCTATTAAGTTTAATTTAACAAGTAAAATGTTAAAGCTCATGACAAAACTGTTATAATTTTTGAAGTTGAATGCAACAATCTTGTGATGTTTTTAGCTAGATGAAAACTTTTTGATCCCGAGAAAGAGAATCAGATGTTTAATCATAATAATTATTTTAAGAAAATCAATTAAAAATATCTGAGGATTTTCTTTTTTAAAGTATTAAATTTAATAAATCATTGAAGAAATTATAAAAAGTTAATATTGTTGTTTTGTTTTTTTAATTACAATTATATGCTTTTTGCGCTTCTATTTTATATACTTTTATGGTTTGTTATTTTATTTATTAAAAAAAAAAAATATTTGGGGTAATGTCAATTTGCTTTTATAATTTCAGTGTGCCGCCAGACACACTAATTTGAGAATCAATGCTCTAAAGTATACAAAATATGCGCTATTTGTGAATTAATATCGATATATTAATTCAGTTATTTCAGTTTTTCAGTGTCGGACTCTAAGTATATTTCTAGTAAAAAATAAATATGGATCCATGGGAGAAAAATGGAAATATTTTTAAGTTTCTCAACCCATTATGCAGCACCATTATGCTCTTGTATAATACTATAATTATTGATATAAATAAATAAGTAACATTAGAACAAAAAATAAGTTTTTTCAATGGGCGGTATAAAATTTAGTCTCAACATAATTTACAAAACAAAATTCAGATAAATGGAATACATTTATTAAAATTAAATTTAAAAAAATATATAAATTACATTATGTACCTATTTGTTTAGGTTGTGTGTATGCGCTTCTTCAAAGAAATAAAAAAAAAATTACATCACTATAAAAATATAAAACCAAGACAACATAATTTACAAAACATACTGGCACGTGCCAGCTACAATTCATCAAAAGAACCATAAGTAATAGACCTAAAATATAATAATGTTTCATACTATTCAAATACATAAATAAAATAATATGGATGCCTGCTAATTTTTCATTTCGTCCTGCTGTGCTACATCCCGATGCAACTTTCTTCTACGCGCCGTCACAATTTTTAAAAAATAAAAATCATCAATTTCTTCCATATGTACCTATAAATACAGTAATTTTTTTTTTCCACAATGGGCTTAAGTTATATGGGTTATATTTAGTTCTTAATAAAGAACTATACATTCAGAGAAAGGCTATTAGTCACGGAAAGATTCTTCACAAGAAATGTTAATACACAGTTGACATCCGCATGGTGGTATAGAAGGATCAATCCCTAATGTTAATACACAGTTGACATCCGCATGGTGGTATAGAAGGATCAATCCCTAAAGTTAATACACAGTTGATATCCGCATGGTGGTATAGAAGGATCAATCCCTAATGTTAATACACAGTTGACATCCGCATGGTGGTATAGAAGGATCAATCCCTAAAGTTAATACACAGTTGATATCCGCATGGTGGTATAGAAGGATCAATCCCTAAAGTTAATACACAGTTGATATCCGCATGGTGGTATAGAAGGATCAATCCCTAAAGTTAATACACAGTTGATATCCGCATGGTGGTATAGAAGGAGCAATCCCTAATGTTAATACAGTTTCATTGGACTTATTTTCCCCTTTACCTTTACACCACAAAACAGATATAATTGCTTGTACATTTTTTTCGACAAAAATATTAATTTGGTTACCGTGAAAAACCGGGGCTGTGATACAGACAGGCATTTTTAACAATGCTTTGTGTTGCACTATTGAATTCTGACTTTTCACAGCCTTATAAATACGGATACAAAAAAAAAAAAAATACTGAGTTGTTGAAGTGTTTAATATTATGAATTATAAATTAAACATTAAATCCAGTTGAAATATGCAAGACGATAGTTTATGGACAGTTTATAAAAGGCAGTAACAAAAGAAAAAAAATATGCATTAATCCAGAGAAAATTCTATGCTAGCTGTAAACTTTATGGTACACATTAAGTAGATAGTACTAGGAACTGGGGCAAGATATTCACGATAAAAACGGAAAACGTATGTCATATTTACCCATTGTAATAACTTAGATTGGTGTGATAGGGCTTTACGACTTCCCCTATCGACCGGGATATATACCTCCTCGGTACCCCTCTTTATGATTGCAATAAAGAACTATATAAATTACTATTAATCAGGTTAAAGTTCGAACAGGATTATTTTATTTATTTATTCAAGTGTGTCAACCACTAGGGTCATTTACACTGATGTCACTTTGATGCTTCCTCTCATGATCTTCCTATATTTGCTACATCTTTTTATAGTTTAAAAAAACTGTAGTAGTTTTGATAATATTTTGGAATCTTCAGCCAACATTTTCCTGAGTTCTGAAGAGAGTTTTTGTGGTTCATGAGCAATAAATTCAATGAGTATATGCATCACAGTCAATTCGCTCCCACAGTAACGAACACGCTGGTCTATCTCTTCTTTTTTCATCAGGGGTTCGTGGGTGGGATTAAATAATAGAAACAAGATGCTATAAGAATAATGACATAGATTGAAGAAATAATTAAAAGGTATCACACCTTACAGGAAATATTAAGTTCGTGGAAAATATTTAATTTTAGAGACATATAAGTAAATATATTCGTGACAACCACGCATCAAATATGATATGATCCATTCTATCAGGAAACGGAAATTTGATGTCCAAAGCGTTTTTAAAACTCCATTATACTTTTTCGAGCTGAGATCCTTTTTTATTATTGCGTATGACTTTATCTAGAATTGCTTTTTCCATCTTTCCGATTAATCAGTTTCTTCAGTAGAAAAAATAATGCTTGAACAGTTAATTCGTTATTTCCCGTTCGTTTCCATACCCGAACTTCCCAAATTTCCTCATGTTCTGAATGAGGTTTTTTCCGTGATGAATCGAGGGATTTCGGATTACATCATTACACCTCGGTTTTACAACAATTTTCCTTCGTCAATAATTAATAGTATCATTCTGAGGAGTAACAATATCTCCAGAATATTTTATAATGATACTGTTAATTATTGAGGAAGTAAAATTGTATAGATGTCGGGACATGGGTAGGGAATTGTGTAATTTAAAAATATAAAATAAAGATCCTGAAGACGAAGAAGTACTTCGAAACGTCGACAACAGTATTATAAAAATGATTTTTTTTAAATATAAAGTTAAATATCAATGGGAAGTTGTTCTTCACAAATTAATTTATCATAATATATTAACATCCCTAACATTAGAAATTAATTAATATTATTTTTAATTTGAACTGATTAAAAATAAATGAAATAAAAATCAGGTAAATATTATTTTTTCTCCTAAAAATAAATGCTCCTCTTGTTCGGAGGGGCATGAATATTTATTTTTGATAGTTAGCTGAGTACAGTTAATTTTTTTCAGACTGTTTATAGCATTTTTATGTTTTTAAAATTTCAGATGCAAAATTGTCACTTCTTGGAAGAAAGGCCCAGAGGTAGAGTTGAGAAAAACTATTAAGCATATGTATAATTTGAAAAGTGTCTATCAAATATCTTAAAACTGTTTATTGCGGCTCTGTTGTATTCCAAATAAGAGGGGGAAAGAAATGCTAACCTAGAGTATCCTGGCCAAGATTAAGTGCCCTGCATATCTCGTAAAATAAGATTGTCCATCAAATAGTATATTTATAAAACTGTATTATTACAATTATTGATTGAGTCCATTGAGCAGATGTTTGTAAAACCGTATCGCTGAGTGTTGTCGACTTTCAAGAATGACTAACAATAAGTACCCTATTATATTCACGCCCCCTCCCTCGATAATCAAAGGTCACACTGTACATCATAATCTATCATATTTGACTGAATGGCAGGATCTTCTATTTCCAATTTTCGTACTTGGAGATCGGAGACAGTCTTAATCATTTTACAAAATCATAAATATGGCGAATTTATGGTAATCGAGACTATTTAAAGAGAAATAAATAATAATAATATATAAGCCTCTATCTGTTACAAAGCAAATCAGTAATTGCTATTTAGATGTACCATGGCATCTATCGTTTATGTCGTCTATATTGAAATCGTACCTGTGCACAGAATCATAAATGTAATGTTTCATCAAAATCATCCTCACCCTTCGAGGAATTGAACGTACTTTACAACTCAACCCAACAGCAAACGTCCCCATTCTAAAAAATCTGGATCGTGGCCGATTCACATTAAAAGGATTCTTTTTTTATTAATGCACCAAGTTTCGTTAAATAGCTCTCTGCAGGGCTTGTGTTTTACATTAACTACAATTGGACATATTCTAGGTTGATTTGAGATCATTTTAAAGATATATTAATTCTATGTACTACTAATGATGAGTGATACTTTTAATTAAATACACAACTTCTTACGAAATAAAAGACGGAATTTAAGCTCCTTTTGTTAAATTTTTATGTTTTTTAGCTAAAACAAATTATGAATGATTCCCCTGACCTTACCTAGCTAAGAAACTTAGCTTCTAGCTAAGAAATCTGTAATTCAATTCACTATATTTAAAAAAAAAAAAGAAGAAAAGTGATATGTATTTCAGCGTGCCTGCATTTCAGGATTCATAAAAGAAAACTGTTGTAATATATTTTGCCTAAGAAGAATATAGTGCATAACTGAAGAAATGAGAAGGCGGTTATGGGGTCCATGGCCCAGATGAGGTACATTAAACAAATGGACTTCGAAGGCTCCCTCCATGAGCGGCCATCTTTATCCTCAGTTGCTAACAACACCTCTCCTGTCATTATCTGCCGGATTACATCCCTGAATTACTCAACTTCTATTATGGAGTTACAAAAGGGAATTTAGGAGGCCCTAGCCAGGCTATATGGTCTGTAAACGGATCTTATTTCAGAATATGCCTTTTTTCAAATGTGGAGCAGAAATTGAACCTCTAGTAAGTAGATAACACTGAACTAAAGCCGATAAAGAAAGCCTGCTGGTCATTTTTGCCTTCTTAGCCGAGTCTAAGGCAGCAATAATTTGTAACTGGATTCTGAATTTGAAAATGGATTATTTATACCATTATAAGCTAACCAGTGTCTTTAGAAGATGTAATTTTTAAAATGTGTAAAAAAAAAAAATTATAGTTCAACAGGTTGGAACTAATATCTATACAACCTCAGCGAACTCTCGAGGCTTGTTTTTGATTCATCATTGTTTAGACTTCATGCTCCGTAAGGGCAGCTCTCACCAGTTTTGGAATTTAACGAGACAACTTACCCCGAAAACGCATTTATCTCACATTTCACCATTTTCTATCAATAATTCACTACATCATATTTAAATCTTCGATACTCTTTTCGTTTCTCTTAATTTATCAGACAAATGGTTCAGTGTGTTTCAATTTACTTTTTTTAAACCAAAAATTAGCCAGATCATGGAATTATAAATACCAGACTGCGATTTCGCGAATTTGACTTGCCGGACTTGCTCTCGGTTGAAAGATTTTTGTAGGACAATAGCTTAGTTATTTCTAATAATAATAACCTTCTTCTTTTTTTGTAGAACTTTTTATTTTAAAGCTCAACAAAACATTTTAGGTTGATATCAATAAGTCAAATTTTACACGTTGGCTTCCGGCGGGAAAAATATTAATTATTCTCAGGCAATTCCTTAAGACCAGTTGACATCCGCATGATGGTATAGAAGGATCAATCTAATTAGGGATTGATAAATTATTTGCCACTTCTATAATTTTGTTTTATTAGAAAATTCATGAATGTTTTATAATACTGATTTATATTACATCTAATTTAACATGTATGACAATACCAAACTATATTTTTAATTGCTTATATTTGAATTTCTTGTGTGTTTTTAGAACTGAATATGAATGTATAACATTTGAAACTAGTTTTCAATAAAACAAAAGTATAGAAGTGGAAAATAATTTATCAATCCCCAAGTCCTTAAGAATTTCGAAAGTTTCTTTTGTAAGATTTTTATTTACGTTTTAAATTGTTTTTGTAACATTTATCTTTCTGTAAAAAGTGAGATATCGGCTTTATAAAAAAACGTTAAACGATTTATAAAAATATAGGAGGTTCTTTCCTCTCTGGAATAAGAAAAATAAAAGGAATATAAACGACGAGAAAAAAGGAGAAGAAGATGGGAAGAGACTGGTATCGGGCGGTGGATATTGGGTGGATATGCCAATTGGCAATATCTATACCGCTGTCAGCAGCTGTTATTTTCAACTTCCTTCAAATGAGGTCCCCGCTGACAATAACTGCAGTTCCAGCACGTGGCCAACGCTGCAGTATCTACCGCTTCGGATTCGGATGGCATTCCAGCTCCCGGTGATCGTCCAATGGGGGCGACGCTCTCTCGGATCATTGGTCTACGTCATTAGGTTAGTGACGCTATATCGAGCAGGTTGGGCACGAAAATGGTGCCAGTTCAACTGAGAGGAGGTTTGAAATCGGTGCAAGCACGGAAGGGTGGATTTGATATGTTTTGTTAAATACTGTAGAGTGTTTATATTTAAACGAAGTGTACGTCATCAGGCTGGAAATAATTTATATATTTACATCACACTGCATTGATTTTATGTGACGTTGTGTACAACACCTCTGTTGATACAGTGCACGGTTAATTAATTTTCATACAAATAGTTCAAACATAAAACAGATACAGGGTTTAATCATTATTATATCATAAAGATTTATTAAAAACCATCTATTACCATTTAATTTTTTTTTGTAATTTAGCATACTTTTTTTTTAATTAGGTACTTATCTTGTTCTGGAAGTAAATGCAGCTTTACCGTCCACATTTGGGGAGACAAAATTGTATCTGAGCTCCCCATACTGAGAGTAAATATTACGTTCAAATATTGGTGTACTTATGATATTTTATTTTATCTTTAATTTTAATTCAGCTATTATTTAATTTTTTTTTGAAAAATAATATGAATCGCTACATATCTGAATATTAATTATATCGCTTACATTTGATTGATTGTTATATTTAATGCTAAAAAATGAGAAAATATAAAACACAATTCAAAATCGTCAATCCAAAAAAGTCCATACATTTAAAACTGAAAATTAGACAGAAACTAAATATATGCACATACCTACTTAAACCAATATGGACGTACGCTTCACAGATTTAGGATTCAGAAAAAAAAATCCACTTAATCCAGTCTTATTTTCGCTAAAATAAAAATATTATAAAAACGGTGGAATGAGAAAAAACTTGAGACCCATAAAAGACAGTTCCCTAACATACCGAAATTTACCGATACTTTTATTATATTGTTCTGCCTTTCTACTGATCTTCCAAACAGAAAACCCTTCCTACCGAATTTCAGCTCATTTAACCCAACGGGGGCCGCTGGAGTTGAAATTGTTATATCTTTGGTAACACTGGTCCGATTTCGGTGAAACTTCTTTTGTTTTATAGGTAATTTAATTTCCTTTCAAATGCAATAGGCTTTGAGCCTATTTCGGAGAGATTTTAAAGGTACCAAAATATTTTAAAAATCGAAAAACCAGAGTGGTGGGGGAACCAAGTTGAGACTCCCAAAAGATACTTCCCTAACAACAACTCAGTTCACATACAAATTTTCAGCTCTATAGACTAATATAAGCTGTAGAGATGCGCAAAACTTTAAAAACGCCAAAATTTCAGATACACATGCCGATATTTTGACTTGTATTTACCCATTCCTTAATGGTGTTCTGTCTGGAAGAAAGTCCTACATATCAGCTCATTTCAGCTCATTTGATCCAAACGGGGCAATTTGAATTTTTGGATCCTTGTATCTGCAATGAACGGAGTTGTGTTTGATAAAAATATTGATAACAAAATAAGTAAGGTATGAGGTTAGCATCAATATAGTCGAATCAGTTCTTAATTGCTTCATCAAAATCAGGATCATTTGGATTGTTGATATAACTCATACTATTGTTTTATTACAGTTGTTTTATAACTCATTCTTATGATAAGTCAAAATACTTCGAGAAATCAATGGACTAATTGAAGAAAAACTTTGAACTGACTGATATTAAGTTATTAAATTTTACGACTCGAATGATAAGCGTGCACTGTAGGAAAGGAGTGAGAGATATAAGGGATTAGTATATGAACTTATCGCTTGGTCTATTTGACCCATGATCAGCAGTTAAGAGTTAAGACACAAGGAAATAATGTAACATACTTCCTTGATAGTTGGTTAAATTATCATTTGCTTTGATGATGTATTCGCTTCGAATATAAATGGAACTATCTTCCCTTGCATTACGGTTATTTTTATGTTACAGCGTGTCCAAAGATGTTCAGCATCGGTGGAAGATATTTCGTTACGCAAGATATCGTGTAATGATAGTACTTATAGAAACGCTAAGGTTGCATTTGGTGTCACTGAGCTGTTGTGCCTCAGACAATCAGACTGAAGTGTTATTCAATCAGAGGACCGCAGTATGCCAATAATGACGTCATGAATTCCACTGTCGCGTAATGACGCAATTAATCTTGATTGTTTAATTAATGGATCGTTCGATAACGCTGTAGACTCACTGCGGGGATCTTATCTAACCAGAATATCGCAGTTTGGTTCAGTAACAATTGTTATAACATAAAAAAAAATAACAGTTCTTCTATAAATACGAATTTTTTTTTGTTTGTTTTTTATTCCGATGAATAATATAAAAATATTTTTATCAAAACAAAGAAAATTTTAAATTTTATAAATAGGATAAATTTATTCAATATATTCAACTTTTATCAACCATGAACATAAAAAATATGAAAGATTATTATTTAAAATAAAATAATAAATAATAAAAATATATCCGGTTTCAGCACATTAAATGTTGGTTTTTAGGGTGATTATTGAAATATGAATAAATAAAATTGCACTTTACTAATTATTAAGGTAGTAATAAAAAGTAATTAGAAATCAACAATAAGAATGAAACTTTAATTTTGAAGGGTAGGCACGGGTCTCTCTTCCTTTACGATTAATTAACAACCATTTCAAGAATAAGATTATCTACATCCAATCATGTTTTAATAAAAAAAAAAAAATAAATAAAATAAAGGAAGAAGCATATTTACCTATTTTCGTTGTGCTGATGTGTTTCATAATTTTATGATATAATTGTTTATTGTATTTTACTACCAATCGTCTCATGCAAAGTATGAAGCAAGCTGTGTAAAATCCAATATATTTGGACAGCGGTAATGGATAAATAAAGTTTTTCTATTTAATTTACAAATTTAAAATTACTTTTCATGTGATATCACAGATTGTAATATAAAATAAAGCGAATCAAGAAAGCAAGGCTATATTGCCATATTTAATATAGCTCAGGTTAATTAACGAAATCTTATTTAATATCACTTTTAGCTGTACTGCTAAATATTTTAAAGTTAATACCTAAGGTTAGAAATGACTCCAAACATATATCAGAAAAGAAATGTAACTGTGGATGATATCTAACTAATTCGACAAGTCTTCAAAAATTATACTTGACGTGAAAATTAACGGAATGTTTCATTTCGATGTAGAGGCATTTATTCTTTATCAAGATTAATGATGATGTAATTGCTCATAGCAGAAACATTTATGTTCCAAAAAGTACATCCAGTGGCAGTACTGACTACACTCCTGATCCATGGACGTAGGAAGTTTTATAAAAGTTGTTAAATCGAATAGATATTTATATTTGGTATCAATAAAAATTTATAATAAATAATAGTTTTATTCATTTTAAAACACTCCAAGAATAAATTCAAAATACGAAATATGGAAACCAAAAATATATATAAGGTATAATGAAAACATTTTTTTTAAAAGTTTATTTAAATTTATTATTTTAATCATCATCATTTAAATATAACTGTTTCTTGCTACCAGCTATGGATATTTTCACCAGAACCTCCAGCTCCTAAGGTTCCATATTCTGAGCTGGTTGAATGTTGAAGCTCACCTGTTCCAGAAATCGCCTGACCTCCAAGGTGCTGTCCAGATGACACATGCGACAAACCCTCGCCAATGCTACCGAAGTCCTTATACTCTTCATGTTTGGAAGTCTCAACTTTATAGGGTACTTTGATTTCTACCTTATAAGGTACTTTGACCGGATAAGGAACTTCCTTGACTACGGGGTACGGCACCTGCTTCTCGACGTGATATGGCACTGGTTTCTCAATTGTGTAAGGTACTGGTTTTTCAACCGGTACTTTCACTTCGTAAGGGACTTCTTTGTAGACTGGATAGGGGATTTGCTTCTCGACTGGGTAATGCACCGGATACTTCTTCTCAATAGGCACTTTAACTGTGAAGGGAACGAACTTCTCTACGATGAAAGGAACCTTCTTTTCGACGTACACGTTGTACGGTTTTGGTACTTCGACTGGGTATGGTTTATCCACGCGGACCTTCACTTCGTAGGGCACATTTTTCTCGACCACATAAGGCTTAGGAACAGGTACTTTCACTTCGTAAGGAATCTTCTTCTCGACATAGACTGGGTAGGGCTTTGGCACGTAGACAGGATACGGTTTGTCGATCGGAACCTTGACTTCGTATGGTACGGGCTTCTCTACTTCCACTGGGTAAGGCTTCGGGACCTTCTTCGTGAGGACGATACTCTTGATGTGCTCGAAGTGTTCGTGATGGTGTTCATTAGGCTTCCCTTCAAACTCCAGATGGGAAGGATTAGCAACCGTGATGCCCACTAGACAGAAGATGACCGCAATGTTCAACATCTCAACTGCTAATGCTGGATGGACTCGGTCTCAACCTTTTATACAGGACAGTTAATATATTCTACATAACGTTTCCGGTTATTGAACAACTTTTACTGGAACATTAATTGGTTCTGCTCAATGGGTACACTATAACAGCGTTCACTGAATAAATTATTGATTATTAGCCGTCTCTCTCATTAGTAGTTTCGGAGGGTAACCTAAGAAGTAGTTGTCAAAAAATATTCCTAATTTAAATCATCTGATGATCTTACCTCCTGATGAGTTCCTTCAATTCGTTTATTATTTTAGAAATGCATATTTTATACCATTGAAAATTGCTTCAAAACGTTCAGAAATATTTCTAAGTTCATATTTTTTCTTCTGCATTAACTAAATGAAACGAAAATTGCTATAAATTTTACATAAAATAAAATAAGACTTTTAACATTCGAAACAAAAAACACATCATTTGAAAATGAAACAAACATCCTAGTTAGTATTTTAACGAATATGGAATAAGATTTAATAAATTTATACACTTGAGTGTATAAACATATTTTGTAATGTATATTTTGTTATTAATTACAAACTATGTTTACACGAAATATTTCACACACAAACATACAATACTGTATTAAATTCGGCATGAATTGTACACACAAACGAAATCCTCAAAATCGCAGAGTCCAAAACACAGGCAGATGACCGAAATCTTGCAAAGCATTATGCTTTTACACATACCTCATAACATCTCTTCAAAATTAACAACAAAAAAAATTAAAAACTTTAGAAAAATCTACCAAATCATGATCAATCAAAACATATGCGCTCCTACATAAAACTAACTCGCCAGTTTATCTCTATAACGAACGAATCACAGAATCGAACACGTAATCGAAAAGGATAGTAAAAGCTATACTGCAAAGTAACAACTAATCAATGAATCAAACATTTTTAGTACATGTTTGCAAAACTGACAAAACTGAAACAAAACAGTAACTTAAGTTTCTCATCTGCTTACTTGAACCCATTTTGTTTTACACCTCCAAGATTCAAGGCCCAACGTAATAAAACTCGTTTACACATCCAAAGAAAAACCTTACAAAGACTACATTTTCTTAATCAGATCTACCAATACTTATTATCAACGTAGAACATTAAGCTATGCTATGCACACCGTATATTCATTTATATATATATATATATATATATATATATATATATATATTTATATTTATATATTCATTTATTTGTCACTGATAGTCTACCAAACAATTAAAAGATACTATTTCTACAGTAATATTTATTCCAATCCTAATCTTACATAAGAAACATAAGAAATTGAGTTTTTTAGATTATGAAATGTAAACATTACAAATATAGTTAAACCTAAATAATCCTGAATGAGAAGACCAATTTATTTTTTTATTTTGGTAAACATTTTTTTATTCGAACGAAATTTGAAAATACTGGTCTCGCTGGATTGATTTGATTAATAACTACCAGGAAAAAAAATATTTTAAAGCTGGTGACTGAATTTAAGGGCTTTTAGTATAATTAAAATTTGAAACAGGACGAATGAGGGAAGTTCTGAATTCAATTGAACAAGATATGTCAATAAAAAAAATAAAATAAAAATCCTACCAGATATTAATTTATCCTAAAGATAAAGTGCATTTGCTTAGCAAGCACAAAATATAATATAACAAAAATTTAGATTTTTAATTTAGAAAAATGCGCTATGACTAAAATAAACATACAAATAAAATGCATATGGGCCATCCTTCTTAAGTAGAGAGATTATCTAACAACGTTTTATTACTTTAGATATGCAATGTAATTTCGTTTTTTATTTTTTTATTGATTGTAATACCATCTCAGATACTATTGACAAATTATTCCATCGTAATTGTTTCTAGATCGTAATATAAATCAAAATATTCCAATTTTCGAAAGAGTGTGAGCATGATGGAATGAACATGGTAGAGTGGCGGAGTGAGGATGAAGGAATATTACAAGGAAATAATAAAAATAAAATAAGTTTTTTTATAGTTTTGTTGAAATATCATTAGTTTCAATAATTTTTAGTTAAACTACTACATTATTATTAAATTATTACAAAGCGAATGACATAAATTAATTTTAGCCAATTAACAAAGCAACTGAATTAAAGATATATTCAATGAAATAAATTTTTTATAATAAATAAAAAGTGAGATAATGAGGTTTTAGTGTTTATTAAATGTTTACTAATTAGACCTTAACTTTAGACGCTCCGTATTTACACCACACATAATCCCATAAAACCTGAAGAACTACAATAGAAACCAATAAAATATTTATCTTACTTTCTCTATTCAATGAGCGGGTGAGGGAGTGAGGATCACCATAGCACATTTTTAACTTAACACCTCACAGTCACAGCATGTTAAAGGAGGTTTTTCTCAATATCGATTAATATTTGGTTTAGAAGGAACTGGTAAGGCTTGTCAACTATATTCCTCAGCTGTAGAAGGCTGTGAGTTTACTTAGAGCCCATTTTTGAAAAAAGTGGGGGAGCAACAAACAATTAATTTAACTAATTGTCAACGCAATTGTTCGATGAAAAATTTATTTTTCTTTTGTGAAATTACTGAGCTTGGTTGCACACCTAATTTATTTTGATAGCGATAAGTTAGGTTTTCTGGCAGCATTAAGTCCTTTGAATGGACAGATCAGATAATAAATCACGGTGTAATAATTGGCAGCGTTTTTTGTTTCTGGAGTGAATGATTACCACTACAATGACTAGGCAGCTAATATTTTAGAAGTTATTACTGATTTTCGGGGAAAAACATTATGCTGCTGAACTATATACAGCAGAACTGAATACTATATAGAAACAGAACTATGTACACACAGGGTAACCTATAGGCCACAGCAAATATTTAGGCGGAAAAGTGATAGTAGACCTAGTGCAACCTAGGTCAACCAACAGTTCATATAGATCCAAAGTCGTATTCCACACAGAAAAGCAGGAAGATTCATAATTGTGTATTTTTAAGTGAATAGGAAGCGTTCACTCCAAATTACTCAAGGTGATTACGTTCCAATTGCACCTTTGTAAACTACATAAAAGTCCCTTTGATAAATATATTTTGGCTTGAGAAAATCCATTGTAAATGGGCTTTTGAGAGGACGAATAGCGAAAAGTTTTATTTATTTATTTTTTTATTATTTATTTTTTTACCAAATAACAGTTATAATTTCTTAATCTTTGGAGGCAAATTAGGAGATAACCTGTTTCTTAATGTTTAAATCCTACTGGAAATGAAGTTGATAAAAACAATATTTTAATTATATCGGCAGAAAAATATCGATATTCCAAATATCGTTAATTCTTTTATCAAATAGCAAAAAAAAAAAACCAGACGAATCGGGAAGACATTAAGAAATATTCTTATTATTATTTAAATCCTATTGTAAATGAACATAATAAGAACAATATCATAATGATAACGGAAGCGTAATATTGGTATTATAACAATTATTTTTTAATGATATCGGCCGAGAAATATCGATGTTATAAGAACAACAGCTAAGTAATATCGTCCCAGAAATATATCTATTATATTAAAAATATGTTAGTTATATCGGCATAGAAATATCGATGCTATAAAAACAATATCTTAATTATTTGGGCATAGAAATATCTATATTATAAATACAATATCTTAAGGCTCCCGCAGACAGGCGCGATACTATCGCTTGGGACGATTCGGGAAGATATTTAATTTAAACTACGATATTTGAATGCGTTCACTCAGCGATAATATCGCATTCGGTATGTCGCATCGGTAATTCAGGCTACTGCGCCTGCACCGCTGGGTTATCGCAGCAAACTCAGAATGTTTTATTATATTTTGTTTTGCTTAGGATGAGGATGAACAGGAGGAAAACCAGTAAGTTTATAAATTACTTTTATTATTATATTTTCAGAAAAATAAAAATTTTTAAACTTCATTTCTTTACTTTATTGTTTATTAAATTATATTAGGCAAAGTTTCGGCCCATTTTACTAATTTTAAAAAACCTATTATCTATTAACAAAAATTATTGCATATTAATTTAATCTCTTTCACAAATATCAAAAAACCCATACAAATATTATTTATTAAAATTATAAACAAATAATTTAGAGATGTTCAAATTAACACTTAAAAACACTATTTACATTAATTATCTTAATTTGGCGGTATTTAATCATATTCCACACAGTCGTTAATTAAAAACCATTTTTTATTAAAACTATTTAATTTTCGGATAAGAAGTTCTTGTCATTTGATTTTGTCTAAAAAATTAACTGCACACTATTTATCAATTTAATTCATTACTATTAATAAGTTTTGGCCATAAATCTTTAAAATTATAGCAATGTACTGTATAATAATAATAAAACAATATTGCATAATGCACTATCTATTTCATTTACCCTTCTCTAAACTACTATAGACTCAGTCGTTAGAGTCTTTGACGACGATCGTTAACGACTCAGTAGTCAGTCGGAAGAAGAAAAGCAGCTCCTATGAAATACAGGCTAATAGTGCTCTTCGAACGACTCTAACGACTGAGTCGTTGAACGATAATCGTGATAGTCGCACCGAGGAAGACACACCTTAATTAGCATATGAATAATATTATTACCTATAACATTAAAAATAATTTATAATTATCTTTAACGTGTCTTTATAAAATTACTTTCTAATCAACGTTCGGAGGAAGTCAATATGATTGTCTAGTAACAATAGGTAAACTTACAATAATTTTTAATTTCGGTGAGTATTGAAACTAAAAATCTGACATTTTTTCTCAATGAAATTAACTTCAAGAAAAGTTTTTGAAATAAAAACAATACTTTTTAATGCTATTTATTTCATGTATAACATTTCCCATGAGAACGTTATACATTTCTTTTTTTCCGGTGCAAACGAGAAGAAGGCAAGCAAGTTAGGAATGACTGAGCTAAACGAAATGCGTGTTTCTTGCATTACATTTTTGTGACGCCTTGATTCTGGAGCATAGTGACTCTGCCTTCATTGCGTCCTGACCGGGATTTTAGTCGTCCTGCCGAACAGCTAGGTAATGCAGGTTTAACTCTTGTCTAGGCAACTCCATGTAATGTCCATTTCTAATATTATCCATCTATGTGTAATACTATGTACATCTATAATCTTCATCAGTCCTGTTTGTGGATATTTGGAAAGAGCTAAGCAATTCAGTTAGAAGCCTACAAAATTAACAGAAAAAAAGGTGATATGGATCGAACAAGACAAAATGAATAATTTCAGAAAACAAAGTAAGTCAACGTACTCCTATTAAACAAATCGATTTCTAAATAACCCTTTTATTTAGTGGTCTTCTTATTAGTTATACTAATAAACAACCTTATTATACATTTTAGACATAGCAGAATATCAAAAACCGATAAATTAACTGCGCTAGTGTTTAAATGGGATTTTAGGAAATATGAAAAATGTTAAAATATACAGTAATATTTAAAATAATATATAAGCAAGATGAAAAATGTATATAAGGAAACTGGAGTTGCTGCAGGCTTAATACAGCCTTTCTTACAGTCTTTCTTATCTATTCATACATAAGAATATACCACATTCACATATAAGTTTAATTTTCAAAGAAAAAATTGCTAATATTTTGTAGAAAAAATATATTAAACAAAGACCTTCCCTGTTGCCATAGTCGATTTTTTTACCCCGCGTGTACACTGCTTTGAAATATGGAGTTTTGTCTACTGTTTTGAACAATAATTACGGAGAGAATTTTAATTATATTCTAGAAATGAATCCCTTAAATTCTCTGAATATTTTGCACTCTCAGGTATCCTAAATGCGGGGCTATGCATGCGGAACATTCCGCTTCTCCTTTCTCGACTAATTCCTTAACGGATTTATAATTACAAGTTGTTTTGAAAATTTTTCATTTCATATATAATAATGGTTACAGAACCTGAAAGAGTTAAGGATGCTTTATTTCCTGAAGTACAGCCAAATCTTGACTATTAAGAGAAGAATAAGAATGAGTTATTTATCATGAAATTAACGAATCCCAAGAATCGCTAACGTTAACAAAAAAAAACGTTCGGCCTCTTCAGTTTGGCCTGGATAAATGTAAAAATAAAACAGAAAATCTTTTAAAAAATTAATTAAATTCTTAATTGTACAAATAACATTTTATGTCGCTTATTTACTAAATGCAAATAGAAGAGAATAACTTGAACGCTTTCTGAACACCTACAAAAAGTTTTCTAAATTTAGAAACAGGAATTTCATCTTGGAAGATAGAGAGGGTTAAGGATACTCATCCACTGTTGATAATACTGACTTGGCAAAGAGAAAAAAAAAAGACAATACATTAAACTTTACTGTAGGTATTCAGGTACAGTATTTATGGTTTATTATTTTCAATAATGAATCTTTGTAGTTGAAAAGGTACAAAGAAAAAATACCCCTCCTCAAAACTTGAAGTTTTACGTTTCAATCGAAAAATCGAATAATAAAAATTCCGACCATTCGCCGTCAGTGGCTTTTCTCCGAGGCTCCTTGGCTGATTTTTTTTTAATTAGCTTATTTTTTTCAATTCAAAATATTACAGTTTTTTTGGCTGTTTATTTTTTAAAGCATTGTGGGTTTTTGCTCAAACGTAAATCTGTGAGGTGTTGAAATTTTTTGCATCAAGAATTCAATAAACTTATGTTCAGTGGCTAGTTCGATATTTGGAATCATTATTAAGATTCACAATTATTTATTTTATATTAAACTTCTTCTAAGATCTGTTTTTGTGTCCGTCTGATACCGAAGTTGTTACTTTCAGTTCACTATGGGTAAATGTAGATAAATACAATAAATAAGTTAGAGAAGAGAGAAATGCTTTATTTACAGCAATGCTGCCCAAATACCTTAGGTTGCTACTTACACAGCATACATATCAATCTAATGCTAGATATAATATAAATATAACTTTTTTTTTCTTTCATTTTAACTCTAAATACATTATTCTCATCACTACATTGCCACATTTTCCTTTTGTTTATTTTAAACCTTCTATCACTCTTTAATCTATCCCTCAACTATTACTTGGAACAAAGCCTTTTTTTTCTTTTCTTTTTTTATAAATTAAAAATAAATAAATTACTTAAAAATTAATCAAATATTCACATTTTAGAAACGCACTCCTAAGTATAATAATTAGTACAAGAAATAATAAATAAATGGCATCAAATATACTTTAAAAAAAAAAAAAGATAATCGTAAATAGTACCCAGACTTGAAAATAACATTTTATTGGGGTTAGAGAATGACCGATGAATGGTTCAAAAAGTATGGTTCAAATTGATAAATTAATATTATAATTTATTAAACGGGTAGAATGAATTACCAATCTTTGCCAAATACAAATGGGACTTGTTTGACTTAACTCGGAAAATTTATCATTAAAAATGCTTGAATATATATTGGCCCGCTTTTTAAGTGACACTGAACATTGAAATGCGATCCGATTTATTTTTGCACGAAAAGATCGTAAAAAATTTGTGATATAATATTTCTCCCAACAAGGATTATTAGAAATAATTGATATTATTTATTGGCTATGAATTGTACGGTTCATTCTTTGTGCTTGGCCTCTGAGGAGAGCTGTGACACCAATTATATAAAGAACAACCCTGTCAAATATTCAGAATTGTTTTTCATGCACAGGTGGAAATATTGCGTTATATATCCAATATTTGGATATTGATGACTTCTTATAGACGGATCTGTTGAGGGTTATCATAAAAGTAATTCAATCACCATATTATCATTACTGTTTCCATAGCGTCTCAAAGGAATAACTCTACCGCTATCAAGATTTCAGCAATGGCTGCTTTCTTCCGGCCGAGCTAAGTGAAAAAGCATTATTTGAATACACCGAGCAATATAGCGGTGGATGTAAAAAGATCTTCAGGCTGTTGTTATATCACCGGAAAGTAATTTCCTCGAAACTGATAGAAGCTCTCAACTTAAAATATATAAAAGCTTTTCTTCCCGGATTATGAAATTGATCTGTTGGTTGTTAGGATTAGTTGCCTGCTGTTTACCCTTTCAAGATTAACCGGGCCTTGTATCGATAGGGATATGTCAGATCCGGCCAGTGCCACATAAATAACACCCCCAACGGGTGGCAGTTTCCGCAGACCACTCTGACAGGGGAGTTGAGGAGGGTTAACTTATAGACAAACACCAACACCGTCGGTGATATTTTGATGTTTATCCAGCCATTATTTTCTTCTAACTCTTTCAGCCGGATTTCCTAATAGGAACCAGCCGAAGGCAGAACTGATCGAACATCCTTCGATCCGACGGATCTCACAGTATACACATCATAGTTGATATATTACTCAAAAATATTTAATTTAACCATCTCGCTGGAGCATGATTCTACCACACATTCCAGGAACACCGGCCTCTCAGACCCCATCTCGAATTAAATTATATTTTTCAATTCCAGTGAACTCAGTTTTCGTACCTTTTGCAATATTTGTTAATGACGGGGAAAAAATGATTCAAAGAACATTGACTCTGTAATTGAAAAATAAAAATAGTTTATTTTAATTATTTTTTTTAGATACTAAACATAATTTTTTTACATAACATAATAAATTTTCGTTTCCGCCTTTTGTTGGCAATAATACAGCATGGAAATATTATATTAATTTTTTTTTTCACCAGTACTATACATTTTTATACAAACATCACTATAAAATACAATAACAAAATGTAGGTATGTAGTCCCTTGAACAGATGTGTTACTTTTTTCGAAAATGCATTGTAGCCATTAAGTGGAGCGGAGTAGCCCAGTGGTAAGGCACAGTGTTACCATGCTCCTGGGAGAGATGAGGGGGAAGAGAAGACTGGTCCCGGTTTCGAGACCGGCTGTGACAAATAATTATTTATTCTGTTATCGGCCGTGGATCGATCCTGTGGGATCAGGAGACCCTCCTGGGGCTCACCCAGCCTCTATAAAGTGCGTACTCTTAATTAGGGAAAAAACTGGCGGTTGAGCATGATCTCGGCCAAATGACGACCTTGCAGAACCGTTGGCCTAGAAACCGTACGGTCCATACCAAGACCCTTCATGGGTTGTAGTGGTACACGTTTTTTTTTTTTTGTTATATGCCATTAGTTTCATGAGATAAATACAAAATATAAAGCATTAAAGAGGCCATCTTAAATTTGGTTATCAGAACAACAGTGTACGTTTATGGTTGTCGAAGGTTTTTCCATGAAATATGAAGGATTTTTTTTATATTTCTTTCCAAGGATTTTTCATCTATTGGTTATGAATATTGAAATACAGTCTTTTTAATTGCGTAAAAGTTCCGTTAAAAAAGCCATAAAATTGGACACGAGAGCTAAAGAGGTAAAAAAAGTTAGGAGCATTTTTTTCTCTTACAAATGGGCATAGAATGAACAATAGGAAAAGATAAGGAAAAAAAAAGTAAAAACAATTAACATCATTGCAAAACGACAATTATTCAAGGGAGGCCTCTTACATTTTACCGCGCATTACGAGTATTTAGCCGTAATATTTTTAATTATTGCATATCATATAAATATTTTATCTATAATTTGTGCAACGTGAGTCTCTTGAACTGGAATTCGATAAGGGGCTGAAAATACTAATTTCAAGGCTTTCAGGAACACTAGTATGAGAGACCGGCTTCAAAATATACCATAAGAACATCGATCTATAGGACCGTTAAATGTATTGGACTGATATAAGAATATTTTAATACATCAAAAGTCTTTATGAAATCTACGTAGGAGATACGAATAGTTTGTTATATGAATTATATGACCAATTTTTTTTTATATGAATTGATTAATAACATCGAGGATTTATTCAAAACAATCGACGAACAAATTCTTGCGGGATTCAGCCTTTTTTTTTCTTCATTTTTTTTTTTTTTAAATTACAGCACATAATTTTGAAAAAAAAAACAACCAATATGGAACACATGTTTTCTACTTTTTGAATACCGACAAATATTTCTAAATACATCTGAGTTTATTTTAATTTCTTATAATTTGAAAGCATATCACATATGGTGCATAAATCTTCAAATAACGGTCAAGATGACTTGATAATAATAAAAAAATTTAAAAATTGTTTTAACGTTAATATAAATATACTTTTACAATTCCCTCTTTGAATTACAAATAATTTCTTAATATTTGCTGCAGAATAAACTTTTTATTTTTGAAATCCTCTTCGGAATGAATAATTCACTCACTTTTCCTTTGGTGCATTAAATTCTGTGATTTTCTTCAGCTCCTCTAAAGTAAGCAGCTTGCCGTCGAAAAGAAGTTTGTCATATTTCATATGTACTCGGGCCTCTTGACTTTTGAGATCTATAAGGTATTTAAATAAATTATTTCTCGTTTATGCTGCTTCTTTTAGAAGATCTTCCTTACCTATTGGTGGTATTTTGACAAATTATGTTTTATTGCAAGATATATCTTATCCTAGCGTGTTTGAATTTCTCATCTTTATTCAGATACATAACGCAATGTATGACCAATTTATTCTCGAATATCACAAGGTCATGTTATAAGTTTTCGATTTAATATTTTAAACATCAGATGGACATATTTGTTTACAAATGATTTATAATTTCCAATTTATCCATTTATCCAACATACAAAAGTATATTTGGCAATGGACAATAAAAGTATCAAGATGACATATATAATACTATTCTAAATATTTGACTAATAGCTTATATTTTATGGTTCTGATCAATTAAATATATTAAAAATTTATATAAAATAATACAACACAAAGTGTGTACTATACGGAGAATATCTGTTTTTTTTTTATGTGGTATTTTAGAATAAATAAGATTAAAACCGTATTTAAAAAGTATTTCTAAAAAATAAGTTCGAATATTTTTATTGTGTTGGCGCAGAACGCTTTAATGACTTCAACGTGATATCAAGAATATCCCTAGAAGTTCTTATTCCAATCAAGAAAAATGAAGTAAGTACGACTGTTTTTATGTCCTTATATGTCTGTCGAATCGCCAGTGCCGAGATATGGTAAATATAGTTACAAATTGTCGAGATGAGGATGATAGGAGATATTATAAGGCCTCGAACAGTGTGTATCCAGTTGGGTAGTTAGACAGAACTAGAAAAAGATTGAATCAGGGCGATCAGATAACCAAGCCAAAGAGTGTATTAGTCCTCTGACACAGTACAGGATTTTCATGGATAGGCTAGAGTTATGAGGATAAACTGATAAATGAGAATTGAGATAAATGAGAGGAGTAAGATCCTTAGATTATTTCCCAACTTTTTGTTTTTTCAAATTATTGGAAGAGATGACACCCCTCTCATGGCGCCGTCTCTGTTCCAAAATGATCTCTTGTACGACATGATGATCACTTCAAGACGATGCTACAGTTGCTAGATAGTCTCGTTTGGTGAAGAAAACTCTCCACCACAGTTGTTGGCCTTGGGAGCGAGATTAGCTTGAAACTTGGATTTGTCTCTTTATATCTGCTTGTTAGAGTCCAGGCTCTTACTTTGTTTAATTATTTTTTCAATGCAAGTATACCTATAGGCATAAATTTTAAATTATTTAATTATTTTATGTAAAATTGGGTATAAAATACTCTTTCATGTGACGTCAGTCGATTGCATCTTGCGTCTATAGATACGACATCCAAAAAGTATAGATTCGACTATATGGTCCAAATACGCGATATAAAAATATGTTTATGTACAGTATGCCAAACAAATATGATCAGTTGGTAATATTTCTTCAACTAGTCTTGAGTTAAATATGACATTAAAAATGACATGAGAAGCATTGACTGTTATTTAAACGTTTTTCTGAACTTCAAATGTCTAGTTTAATTTTATTATTATAATTTTTTTTTTGCGACCTCAGCGTGCAGATATATTTAATTCAACTAAAGCTTACATTTATTTTTTCATCCTTAATCTTTGCTGTAAATTTTCACTACTGGTTTTTGGAATTAATGGTTGGCATAATGAAATGCCGGTGGGAGTTGCTGGGTGGTATAAAATTGCACAGAGTGTCTCGAAATCCTTTGCCAGCTCGTATCTCAAAACTCACTTTTGGATCATCTGCCTTCTTACAGCTATAGCCTCAATTTGAATTTTGTAAAAGTTTGCAATACTTAGAGAAGTAAACAAATAACTGAATTCCAGTTAAAGAGTATGAAATAGCGCAGTTATATTCCAAGCACAGCAGAGGAGGTCTTTAAGAAATGCCTCTCCCTGATCTCGCTAACCGCATTATGGCAGAACGGAAAAACCCGGAGGTGGAAAAAGCTGTGCGGAAGAGAGAGGACTCATTACAGAGCGGGGAATGGCTGCTGACTATTTAACAGGCCGTGGAGGGATAAAAAAACTGAAAGAGCGATGGCTTCCAATGTGACTGAGTCCCGCGCCTAGTCATTAGCCTGATGGCCTGCCTCCTTCCTCTTCTGTTTGTTCGCCGGCCCGGTAACCCTGCACAACCAATTCCGGCATTAGTGCTTCTCGGGGAAGTGTGGTATTGCTAGCAAGAAGAGTGATATTAATTACCATAGAAGAAGTAGTACATTCGTAGTCAAAGCTTTATTAGGTAACGAAGGAAAAACAACAATACTGTAGTTTCAAAAATTCAACAATGGAAAAAATGGTACTCATTTTACACTGGTCTGTTTCTTGTTAAAATATATCGACATCGTTTTATGAAATAGGCGTATGCGCCAGGAAACTTTACAGGAAACATAAAATGTATTTTCTGCAAATAACAATAATTTTTTTTTTTAATTTTATTCTTTATTGTATATAGGAGTTTATTGAGAGGACAAAATCTCTATAATTACAATATATTTTCAAGGCTTTTAGCACTGGTTTAGGCCAAAGTGAGGACTGAGAGTCATTAGTATTTGGTTTTTACGTCATCAATAGTTGATTTTAGACCATTTCTAATTTCTTTTTTTTTTATATATATGCCATAAGCGGAAATCGATTGAGCTGTTGTTTAGGTCCCATAATAAATTGAAACCTAAATTTCGAATTTTTGGTTATCAAAAAACGGCATCGATATGTTTTGTATTTTTGAATTATATTTTATTTTTCTTGTGAAAATATTTTGTATTTTTTTATACATATGGATAAAAATAAGGGCACTGACTATTGGTGTGTTGGAATAGTGATAGTGAGTTTATTGATGAGAAATGAGTGATGTCAGTCCTCCTCCGTTGAGTTTGTATTTTAACAGCCAATATTACATTATGCCTCGTCTCCTTCCCCCTATTAGACCCAATGCGGCGATATACGATTGACCCGATTTTTATATCCTCTAAAGGGTCTCTAACCTTCACATTTTCCCGGGCTACCCTGGTTCGTTTTTCTTTCACGATTCGCTCCCGCACCTTTTTCCATAACTCTCGGACTTGTACCTGATTCGTATTGATGTCCTGGTCCTCCGGCGAGTTCTCCGCCGTCCCCGCATAGTCCCTTCCGGGTCCGCGCAACCCCAATAAAACCTCAAATGGTGAAAATCCCGTGACCGAATGGATCGAGTGATTATACGCCGCTACCGCTTTCCGCATCGCTATGTCCGGTTCCAATCCCTTCTCAATCTGATAGACCCTGAGATGATCACTGAGAGTGCTATGTAAGCGCTCAATCCCTCCCCGACTCTTCGGATGGCCCGGCGTGTTGAAATGCCACGTGACTTCCAAAGTTTTCATTTCGTCGCTCACCGCCGTTTTGTCAAACTCCCTCCCTTTATCGGATGTGATACGCCCCGGTACCCCGTACTACATGAACCACGTGTGTAGAGCTTCCAAAATCGCGTCTGCGGCTTTCGCCTGAATAGGATGCGCCATGGCTATTTTACTAAATACGTCGATGATCGTCATCCACCGATATCCCCTCCAGGTAAACGTATCAACCTGTAGATCACGCAGCGGTTTATCCCCCGTAGGTGTCTCCTCCTGTACTGCCCGTGGTGGGTGGCGGTCATATTTAGTGGTCATGCAAACCTCGCACGCCCCAATAACATTCCGTATCGTTTGCTTCATGCCTGCCCAAAAATATTTCCGTTTCAAGGCCTGTAGGGTCTCACTGACTCCCCGATGATTCGTTTTGCCCTGGTGATACGCTGTAGTCAATTCGGCTTGGCGGTCTGCTTCCCTAACCGTTTCCACCAGTATCTTACAACGAACAAAGACGCGATCCAGAATTTGCTGCGTTTTCCACACCTGCTTCACCTTTTCCCAAATCGTAGCGTTTCCCACGTATAAGTGATGTGTGCGGCCTGGTGAAGACGCGTCCTTCAAAGCCTGATAGACCCTATCGACTCGAACTCCCGGCGGTGAGGAAATGACGTTAATGCGCGAACGTCCATATCGGAGATATTCAATGGATAGCAAGCCCGTGGTTTTGGTTTTCCAAATTATCTGCCGTGGTTTATCGTTGACGATCTCGTCGATCTCCTCCATCTCCGCTGGTTTCTCGCCCGACGAACTCTCTGTTCCTGAAGATGCCCCGCCCTGATCTACCCCCGTAGTAGCCGGTTCCCCCTCATCATCTGGTGACCAGTCTTGCAGAAATTGTCGAATGTCGCGGGATGGCCCAGCGGTGGCGTCCTCTATGGCATTGACCGTTAGGGCTCTCGATAGCCAGTCCGCGACTACGTTCTCCTTCACGGGTTTATAGACGATGTCCATGGAATACTGATTTAGTAGCTCCTTCCATCGCGACACGCGTGCAGATGACTCCTTCAGTTTACTCACACATTGCAGCGGACGGTGATCTGTCTGGACCCGAAAACGTTTTCCAAATAAATACGGTCGGAAATGGTCGATTGCCCAAACGATCCCAAGGAGTTCCCGTTCCAACGCGCTGTAACGCGCCTCCCGCTCTGTCAGCCTCCTGCTGGCGTACGAAACGGGACGATCTCCTCCCCCGCCCTCCTGCGACAACACCGCGCCCAAGGCATACTCTCTGGCATCGGTAGTAAGCGTGAACTGTTTGGTGAAATCGGGGAACGCTAGGACTGGTTCCTCCTGCAACCTTGCCATACACTTCCTAATATTGTCCTCCATATTGGGCGTAACGATCATACGTGCCCCTTTTTTTAACAAGCCGTTGATGGGTACCAAATATTGCGCCATATCTGGCACGAACCGCCTATAGTAATTTAATGCCCCTAACAGCCTGCGAATCCCTTTGATATCGCGAGGAATGGCCATCTTCGTGATTGCATCTACTTTAGCGGCATCTGGTTTAACCCCTTCCTTCGATACAGTATGGCCTAAAAATTTGATCTCGCCCTTCCCCAAAACCGATTTTTCTGGAGATAATCGTCTATCCGACTATGCCTTGATATTCTCTCGGCATGCTCTCTACCCACATGTGCCCGTAGTCTGCCCTGTTCGTCACCCCATTGACGCAACCCTATCTTCACCTCGCCTATCACATTACATGGCCCGCCCAACGTGAGCAGCCTACAACCGCATTTCCGAATCTGAAGCGCCTTCCCTTTACTACATAAATTTTTCGCGGCAGTTCTCGACAACAGGGTGCTCGAGGACCCCAGGTCCACCAGGCACTTCATCCCGCTTTGGATCTCGATTATAGGCAACCAACATTTGAGCTTACCTTCAATGTTATTACAAGTGAAAGCTCGGTCGCCTCTCTGCAGACACCCTTCTCATGCTGTCGCCTGTCGCTGTTCGCGCGCCTGTGCCGCCCGATGTCGTTGCCTCTCCCAACCGCTCCGACTATCCTCGCCGCTGCTGCTACCTGGCTCCTCCTCGGTCTCTGATGATGCGCCTCTGGACGCTCCCTCTCGTCTGGCCATTCGTCTGCGCACCTCCTGCGCATTTACTTCCATGGGCTCACCATGAGACGCCTCTTTCCTCCGATCAATATACGGACATTGCCGGGCTATGTGTCCTTCCGTACCACATTCGAAACATTTGGTACGGGGGCATTGTGCCACCAGATGTCCGTGCTTCCCACATTCATGACACCTTCTCTCGTCCTTTCTTCCAATTTTCCTCTCCGTTCCTGGTCTTCTGTCCCGGTTCGTAAGCCTTTCCCGCCGATAGCCCTCTGCCTCTCTCTTTCTACCAGCTTCAAACCTCGGCCGACTCCTACTCATCTCCGGCCTACGAAAAGGGACTCTGGTCCAGCCTACTTCTACCTCTCCGCTATACTTCGCCTCCTCGTCCCTGGCGCTGGCATCCACCATGTCTTGTGCACATTCCAGGATGCTCTTTTCTCGAGGCAAACCGTCTTTCCTTCCCGTGTCGCGAGCCAGTTGCACCTTCAATATTGTGGACAAGAATTCCATTCTTGCTTCCACTTGCTCCGCACACATGGCCTCCCTCTGCTTCTCCGTGATTTTATTATAGCGTGGCAGTAGTATGCCTGCATACTGGCCGCTGCTCTGGTGAGGCTTGCGCGTTTCTCTGAACATTTGAAGAATGTCCTCTTCCGGGGCCCACCGACCTCCTCCAAACGCCTTCTTCAGCCGAGCCTTCACTGTGTCTCACGGCGTGTCCTCATCTGCCTGGATCAGGTTTAATACGCTCCTTCGGACTCGACAAACTAAAGCCGCTCTTAATGCCGCAACTGCTCTCGCTTCAATTAAATCTTCCGCAGCCATTTAATCAATCTGATATATGATTCTGTCCCCTCCTTTCAAAAAGTGGTTTAATTCTCCCACTTCACCATTGAATTTATCCAACTCTCCTATCGCATACCTAATATCCTGGGCGTTGGCTCTCTTCAGTTTCAACCGCTCTATGGCATTAGCTTCCGCTGCGGCAAGATTCGCGTGCACCTGCACTAGCCTGGGTCTCGCGGCAAGTTCCGCGGCAGCCTGTGCCAGCTGGTGTGTCGGTTGAAGCGGGACGTCATTAGGTACCGTCAATGTAGCTGCCCGAAGAATTCCTTGTTGTTGTCCGGTCTGAGGTACCCCTTCTGGCGTCTACTTGTCCGGTAAACAATACGGAAAAAAAGAAAATTCTTCCGCTACAATACTCCGCTCTTCTCCCGGGTTTCGGCACCACCTAACGAGTCCTGGTTAAATAACTTTAAAAAAAAGGAAAGGTTTAAATAATTACGCAACGAAAGATGGTTGATAACTGTCTTTATTCGACAAATAATCCTCCTTATATACTTTTAGGGAGTTGATTATATTACTAGTAGGATTAAGTTCTATTCTTAACTAGGTCTGGCTCTTAACTTATATATATATATATATATATATATATATATATATATATATATATATATATATATTTGTATGACAGAACATTCAGAATTTCTATATTAACTGATATATTTGAATATTGCATCCCATAATACTGACATAGAGAATTCTTTCAATATAGCACAATCCGCAATAAAGTAAAAAGTTTCGCCTTGTATATCCATGCTACATATGAAGGAGTTACTCCTTTTACCCTCCAAAGGCTGATAATTTGGGTTGTAGAATATATTATATAAAAAATTTATCTTTTCATAAGTAAACTGCTGAGTTAAAATAATAATGTTCAGTGATATAAATCTACTTAAAATTTATTTTAGATCTTTGTTTCTTACTTTTTATTTTCAAAGAAATAATATAATGATTTCCTCTAGTAAGCATATTATTAGGAACTAATTTGGTTCTAAGGGAGAAAAAAAATTAAATGAATTTAAAAGATGTGTAATTTTAGATGTGTAGAGCTTTAGTGAGCCCTATCATCTGCAGACTAAGCTATTTCTATCTATCTATCTATCTATCTATCTATATATATATATATATATATATATATATATATATATATATATATATATATATATATATATATATATACGATAGTATTTCTGCGTATTAGATTTAAGGTGAATGTAATATATATAAATATATGTAGGCTGATACTATTTCGCCAAGTTTATTTATTTATAAGCAAATTTTCGGTCTTTAAGCCATCCTTAGGCCTCTTTCAAAAAATCTGTTAAAATGCATACAATGCAATTCATAAAGTCCAATCTGAACCTCGTCCAATTATACAAGTAGTCATAACTTTAAGAATCAAAAATTCGGGAGTCACCTCATTCATCAAAGCCAGACAGGTGAACCTCCTGTTCTTGCTAATATAGTATTCTGGCTAGTTTTCGATGATTTTTCAACTTTAAGGTTTATTGGTGTACTGAATAAAATTTGCCATTGTTTTTGGTGTGAAAAATTCTAAAATGCATATTCTCTGAAAAAAAAACACTTTACAGTTTATTTTGGCTAAAATAATAATAAAGCTACCGATTATGATATTCGTAATCTACGCAAAAAAAATACACCATTGCGGAATTTACAACAGAAGTGAGCCAATTGAACGCTGTAGTTAATAGACGAAAACCACTTGAGTTTTGCTAGGTCGTTTCTCATATATTGTGTTTGTTTGAGCTAAAGGTGAGTTCAGGATGTGTCTGTCGCTGATTTTGATTAAATTTTTTTGGTGATTCTACATTGAAAAATTGTAGACATATATGCAAGAATTTCAACCAATGGATCCTAGGAGAGAAAAATAAAACAGACTGAAAATGCTTCATTTTATATATTGGGTTAAAAAAATTATATTAACAAGGTTTTTAATGCAATTAATACAATTATATTAAAGGAAGAATATAATTATTTAGAAATAATTGATTTCTGGTCAAATAAATTTAAAAAAGAGTATAAATTATTAAGTAAACTAGCCTCATGGATTTTTGAGACCAAAAATAATGGCAAATTTTGATTCAGCACACCAATAAACCTATACCAATAAGAATCGAAAAAAACTTTTAACATTCCCGCTATTGCTCAAAAATTTTAAAGCAATAAATTACGTTTCTGTTTGAAGCTTTCTATCTCGCGTTTAGTGTATCCGATATCAAAGTTCTCGTAATCGTTAGCAAGATGTGAATTTCTTCTTTTCAATACATATAAACAACTATTGCAATGCCCTAGAAGTTATTACAGTACAATAGTAAGTTTCGTTTTCAAAATTCCTTAATACTGATATTACTATTTTTGGCAAAACTAAAACAAATGGAATATTGAGTCGGAGGGTATATTTTTGGGCTCACCTGACGGCGGGCCTGTCTATGCTACTTTAAATTCTCATTATTTCTTATAATTAATTCAGTATATGATGTAATAGTTTAGCAGATTTACTGTTAGTTGTCATTTATGTTTAAATCCCCTAATATACTTAAGATATACTAATAATATACTATAATAATATACTAAATATACTATAATATACTTTAGCACTAAAATTCAACTATTTCGATAACTATTCAACTTACTATTTCTTTATCACAAATAATGTTCTACTTAAACTTTGAACAAGATCTTAAATATTTAAATTAAATTCAATGTACTATGACATAGCTTGGAAGACTGGGCTCTTCACCATGTTACAATACAAAAACATTATTTGTGATCAAGAAATAGTAAATATTATACTTTTGCTCCACCGTTTTAACCATAATCGTAGTAAAAAAGTAGAAATATTAAATAGAGAGAATAAATTTATTGAACTGTATAATCAAATAATGCAGTGTTCTCTATCGGTTTATTGAATCATATTTAAAAAGAGCAGTATCACTATAGAGTGAACATATATTTTTTAACTTGGATAATTTTTATAATTTAAATCTACTATTTCTTGATCATAAATAATCTTTTTATATTTTAATATGTTTACGGTTTAGAACCCAGCCTTGCATATCACAATGTCATAGTATATTGAATTTAATTTGAATACTTTAGACCGTATTCAAAGTGTTATAAATGATATAAAAACATTATTTGTGCCATAAAATATTTTAAAACGAAATAATTGAATTTTAGATTGGTTCCAAGTGTCCATTGCATTTTGAAAAAGATTTCAACGAGTGCCAAAATGGTCAATTTTTCATCACGCTATTTGTTCCCAAGGAGGTTCTCTACAGTTCTATTTTTATGAAACATTGAAAGAAAAAATGAATATAATTTCTCTATCGCGCCTGGATTGGTTAGTTACCTTTTAAGTTGAGTAAATTTTATTAAAGGAAGAATATAAGCATTAAGAAATAATTGATTTTTGGTCAAATAAATTTAAAAAAGTGTTTTAATTACTAAGTAAACTAGCCTCATGAAATTTCCAGACCAAAAATAATGGCAAATTACTATTTTTGACAAAACTAAAACAAATGAAATATTAAGTGGGAGGGTATAATTTTGGGCTCACCTGACGGCGGCCTGTCTATGTTACTATAAATTCTCATTATTTCTTAATTAATTCAGCATATGATGTAATAGTTAAGCATAATTACTGTTAGTTGTCATTTTTGTTTATTTCCCATAATATACTTAATCACTCGTTAGAAAGATGGGAATTTCTTCTTTTCCATGTATATTAACAACTATATTTAAAAAATTGATAACCGAATAAAAAAAAAAAAAAATTAAGGTTTCTGCTCTAAAACAGGAAGGAACAGAGAAGTTACAGTATTCCCCGTAGAAGAATACTGTTCTCATTACATACAATTCAATATATCCTCCAGATAGCTCTAAAATTCAACTATTTCGATTTAAATAATTTTATTACTATTAAATTTACTACATCTATATAACAAATAATGTTTTACTTAAACTTTGAACAAGATCTTAAATATTTAAATTAAATTCAAGGTACTATGACATAGCATGGAAGACTAGGCTCTTGACCATGTACATGTTACAATACAAAAACATTATTTGTGATCCTTATTTCTGAGTTTTTGTTTTCAAAAAAATAATATAACGATTTCCTCTAGTAAACATATTATTAGGAACTAATTTGGTTCTAATTGGGAAAAAAAAGATGAGATGAATTTAATAAATTTATTGTAAAAAATAGGTATGTACAATTATACTTGACATCGCATTAAGTGAAAACAATAATTTGTAGCTAAGTTAAATATAAATTATTCCTTTTAAATCATCCTGTTCTGGCCCTGACTGACGATCGCGTTCTACTCGGAATCACCTTCAGTATCACTCTCATACCTTGTAACAAGTATTTAAAAAATTAGCAATACTCCTCCTTTGATAAAATGCACATTTCTAGAAAAAGTATACTCACTTATAGGTTTTTTTTCTTGAAATACCGAACATTTCATAGGTTTGACCCTCCGTTGCCATTAGTTTTAGCTTTGAATGTACTAAACTTTTTATGTAGGTAACTTAGGAAAAAAACTATTGTTTGTAATTTTTGTTCGATAAAATGCATATTTTCTGACAAAGACATAAAAATAAAATAATAATAATTTTATTACAGTTAATTTTGGCTGCTTTAGTAAAGTTTTAATAAAGCTACCAATATTGATTTTCGGATGACACGTATTTACAGTTAGAGTGAAGCAAACAATAATAATTGATAATTTAGAATAAAATAAGTAGGCTTCAATGATGTGGTGGAACATCTGACTAAGTTTGCTATGTAGCATTACATACATATATTACTATTATTGACAAAACTAAAACAAATGGAATATTGAATGGGAGCGTATTATTTTGGGCACAGCTGACGGTGGCCCTGTCTATGTTACTTTAAATTCTCATTATTTCTTATAATTAATTCAGCATATGATGTAATAGTTAAGCATA
Source organism: Rhaphigaster nebulosa (assembly GCA_948150685.1). NCBI lineage: Eukaryota > Metazoa > Arthropoda > Insecta > Hemiptera > Pentatomidae > Rhaphigaster > Rhaphigaster nebulosa. Next base: position 101,453,314 of record OX411309.1, on the reverse strand, counting down.
ATTACTGTTAGCCATAATTTATATTTATTTTTCCTCATATGCTTAATCTTTCGGCTATAAATTTCAAATTGCATGCATCTTAATAACTGCAACCTCCATAACATCCCACTGATTTAAATTGTTAAAAACAATACTGTATTTTAATGATGTAATTTTTAGTTGTTATTATTTGTTAAATAAAGTCTATCTTATGCTTCTGGCTTGCTATGCAGCCCTTAATTGTTGCTTGATGACTGATGCCAGGGGAAAACATCTGGTGGACGTTCAAGCAAAATTGTAAAAAATGTATAGTTCAATTCTTCACTTAGCAAATCATTTTCACCTGACAACAAAACAAAATCATACAAAGGTTTATCTGACTGTAATTTCATTCAAAATATATTCAGTCCTTGTATGTCGTTTTTCCTCCAAGCAGAAATCATTTATCACACAAAATTCACAGTGACTTATGCTTGAACGCTCGCGATATATGGGAAACAACCCAGCAAGTTTCACGGTGTCTCTGGGTAACGCTGATAAGCTGGACCCGATACCAGAAAAAAGGTATGGGGTCCGAAACACCCATACCACAGGTCAAGGGGACTCAATTGACCCTGCATCGAAAACTTACTGGGACTCAGTTAGTACCTTTTTTGGCATTTGGGACTCAATTTGGATTCTCCCGTTATTTCTTGGTACTTGAAGGAGCTTTCTACTATTCCATCATGAAGTATACAAAATGCACTATTGAAAAATATTGTTGACAAAAGGCACTTACTTTGATATGTTAGAATAATGATAAAGAGTTTATTGATGAGAAATCAGTGAGATTTAGATTTATATTTACATTTATTTATTCTATAATTAAACGGGAGTTGGCGACCTCGTCTCTGCGATTGGCGTGACCCAATGCTTTGCCGATTTTTGAATATTTTTCCATTTGATTGATGAGCTCTCATTCTCCTAGAAATACCTATTATCGTGCCTGGACTAAACTCCTTTTGTATCATTGGACGGCTGGATTTGAACCCGGCCGGCAGGGCGTGTACTGTGGACACCCTCGATCGCTTTCCTAAATTTGGGATCGTTCAGTCGGCCCCGGTTCAAAACGGCGGCTCAATGGTTATTCGGTCAAATACGGTTCCAGTGGATGAGCTGGATAATAAATCATGTTAATCGTATAAAATAAGTCATAAAATTATCGGAGCGGCTCTTCGGGTAAATGAAACCTCCGAGCGTCCACCTTAGGGATTATTTCTTGTAACGATATATCTCAAGGATTCGCGATTCGGCTTATGTTTTAAGCATGCCAGTTCACTATTTAGGGAGAAAAAGAAAACACATGAATTTAAGCAAATAATTAAACAGCAACCAACCTGAAATTTACAGATTTTCATGTCTTACAAATTACGACTACAAAACTGCAGACATTTCAATTTCGCGAAAATGTAATATGAAAATACAAATATAAATGTTTCCTACATTGTTATTATTATTTTCGTGATGTAGGAATAAATAACTATTCTTGCACTATATATTTATTCATGAAAAATTGATTCCTTAATAAAATATTTATCCCGTTTCACTGCCAAACCCTGTAAATTCAGTTTCTTTAAGGAATAGTAGTTATCCTGAATAAAATGGCCTTTTCCTATGTACCTCTTGCAGTAGAAGGCGAGGAGCCATAAAACATTGCTTTCTAGAGGTTTAGGATAGGATAAATTGGTCAATGGGAAGGAATAGGCAACTGTGTTCTGTACAACCAGGTAAAGGTAAGCTACTGCGTACAAGTGGCTCACCTCTGGTGGGCTAGGTAAAGACCTCAATGATGTTGTTTTTCGTTTTTTGGTGTAGATTACAAATATTATAATCCGGAAATTGAAATCGGTAGGTTTAATATGATTTAAAATCCTACAAAATTCTGATCACTACTGCATTAGTAATTTCAATTCAAAAAATTAAATAGGAGATAATAAACATAATGGTGGCAACAGTAAATAGATAGATAAAATATAATATGACTAAGTCAAAACAGAAAAATCCAGAAATGTACACTACACGACCATCCAATGCCTTTGTTTGTTTCGGTTTTCTTTTTTTTTTCTTTTTTTCAGGAGGACTGAAAAGCTTTATAAATACAAGCTACGTTTTTTCATAAGGATATACGACTTCAGAAAATTGAAAAACGATTTTATCCCAGTTCATCGTTATTGAGATTCGTGTGTGAGCTCTGATCTCTTCCATCATGAAGTGTAAAAACTGCACTTGAAAATATGGATAAAAATAAGGGCACTGACTAATGGTGTGTTGGAATAGTGATAGTGAGTTTATTGATGAGAAATCAGTGACGTTTGTGTGTTTTTAGCCGTTGAGTTTGTATTTTAACAGCCAACATTATGGCTCGTACAGTCAATCATCAAAATAATATTTATAAACAAGTGAAATATATATTTGTATGACATAACATTCAGAATTTCTATAGTAACTAAAATATTTGAATATTGTCTCCCATAATGCTGACATAGAGAATTCTCTCAATACAGCACAATCCGCAATAATGTAAAAAGTTTCCTCTTGTATATCCATGATACATATGAAGGTGTTACTCCTTTCACCATCCGAAGGCTGATAATTTAGTTTGTAGAATATAATATATAAAAAATTGTACATTGTCATAAGTAAACTGCTAAGTTAAAATAATAATGTTCAGTGACATAAATCTACTTAAAATTTATTTTAGCTCCTTATTTCTGATTTTTTTATTTTCAAAGAAATAATGTAATGATTTCCTCTAGTAAACATATAATTAGGAATTAATTTGGTTCTAAGGGGAAAATAAAGATGAGATGAATTTAATAAATTTATTGTAAAAAATAGGTATGTACAATTATACTTGACATCGCATTAAGTGACAACAATCATTTGTAGCTATGTTAAATATAAATTATTCCTTTTAAAGCATCCTGTTCTGGTCCTGACTGACGATCACGTTCTACTCGGAATCACCTTCAGAATCACACTGATACCCTGTAACAAGTATTTCAAAAATTAGCAATACTCCTCCAATCAGATATAATTGAAATGAAATAAAAATAATTTCTATCCTGGGACCATGTCCCCTTAGAACATAACAATGAACATTGATGAGTTATTCTCTAGCTGTCAAGTAGTTAAGTCTAAATAATCAAATCGTTAATAATAGTCAGAAATATGATATTTAGCCAAGCAGATATTATCAAAAAGCTTCATAAATTCAGGTTATGCTTTATAAATTCCAACTTACAATGAGGCAGTGGTGGTGATGGTGGTGGTGGTATCGCACCGTATTTGATTAATATGTTCCTAACCAATCGTCCTCCGGTGGCTCGGTAGGTCGCCGCAAGCGGTAACTCTCCGTTGCTCAATGGCACATTTGGCATTGAAAACAGCAGTCCGTTATAAAAAAAGAGCATTGTGGTTCTTTTGGCTGCAGCGAGTAAGAATTTCAGAGCCCGAATGGATGTCATACGGGTTCCAAAATCCCTCCGATAGGTAGACGTATTGAGAACACCTGAAACATAACAGAAATAATCATTAGCAGCTATAATAAAAAAAATGGTAAATAAGTTTACTCAAAAATTTTTAGTATCTGTATTTACCGGAGAAAAGTCTATCGAAGGAACATTCACAACCATAGATATCCTTGATCAGTTCCATAAGTGTTAATTGGCTTTGAACATTGAACTCTACGGCTAGCATCGCCGCGATGTAGAGCACGTGTTAACCGATGTGGTCACATCCTCCAGTGTGGAATGCATTCATTCTGTCCTGGGCGATCAATTTGGCCACGTTTAAGTCACATGCGGTAGGCTCCTGGCTCTTCTTTATCAAGAATCTGTAGAGCAGGTACAGTTCATTCTTCTGTCCACTGAAAAATTGATTAATATAAATTAACAACTGCGAATTTTATTCAGATTTGCGTGTCAAGGAAATAAATTATCACAGTTGATCTTACCAGATTTTCTCATTCGGGATGAATTCCTCCCTCTCGATCGAAATTCCTTCTTTGCAATTCGCATCATCGCAGCTACAGAATGTAGCGCTAATGCCTGTCGCTTCGTTCCACACAATGCCGAGTTTGTAAGAAGTGAGTTGAAACGGATCCATGTTCACAGCAGTAATGTGGAAACTCAAAGTATACACAAATGCTGTCTATCATACCATCTGCGTCCAGGTATAAGTACCCCTGCTCTGTCCCCACTCTACCTGTACTCGTCAAAAAAAATCAGATGAATGTCCATAGTATGCACAGGGTCAAGGAGTGGGGATAATATATAAATATATATATATACATTTCAATCTATCTCTATTTCATTTCAATTGTATACAAAAGATTCATAGTATGGGCAATTATCCTGATTAACTATTGAGGAAAATCACTCTCTGTGATGACATAGTGGCCGGTAGTCTTCGGTAATTTTGTTCTTATTGTCTCAAACGCGGCGCAGATGGTTACGATCTGCTCAGCAGTTTCCTGAACTCCAAATTAGAGGCATAGAGGATTAATATCCTTTCCGAAATCATGGAGCTTGGCACGGAATCCCCCATGTCCGGTGAGAAATTGAGATATTCAGTAATCAGGGAGGACCCAGTTGGCCTTCAATCGTGAATGGACGTTGTGGAAGTATTTTCTACTATGAGCTATATTATTTATGGTTATAAAGAAAAAATCCCTAACCCTGACAATCGGATGTTTCAATTACCCTCTGCACTGCTCCGCTGAGTTTTTGACTAATTTTAAAGGATTGACACTATTGTTAAGTAGCCAAAAACAGTTGTCGAAATAAAATCATCTTTGGACTGTTAAATGTTTGGACGAGCTGGATAATAAATCATGTTAATCGTATAAAATAAGTCATAAAATTATCGGAGCGGCTCTTCGGGTAAATGAAACCTCCGAGCGTCCACCTTAGGGATTATTTCTTGTAACGATATATCTCAAGGATTCGCGATTCGGCTTATGTTTTAAGCATGCCAGTTCACTATTTAGGGAGAAAAAGAAAACACATGAATTTAAGCAAATAATTAAACAGTAACCAACCTGAAATTTACAGATTTTCATGTCTTACAAAATACGACAACAAAACTGCAGACATTTCAATTTCGCGAAAATGTATTATGAATATACAAATATAAATGTTTCCTACATTGTTATTATTATTATTTTTGTGTTGTAGAAATAAATAACTATTCTTGCACTATCTATTTATACAAGAAAAATTAATTCCTTAATAAAATATTTATCCCGTTTCACTGCCAAACCCTCTAAATTAAGTTTCTTTAAGGAATAGTAGTTATCCTGAATAAAATGGCCTTTTCCTATGAACCTCTTGCAGTAGAAGGCGAGGAGGCATAAAACATTGCTTTCTACAGGTTTAGGATAGGATGAATTGGTCAATGGGAAGGAACAGGCACCTGTGTTCTGTACAACCAGGTAAAGGTAAGCTACTGCCTACAAGTGGCTCACCTCTGGTGGGCTAGGTAAAGACCTCAATGATGTTGTTTTTCGTTTTTTGGTGTAGATTACAAATATTATAATCCGGAAATTGAAATCGGTAGGTTTAATATGATTTAAAATCCTACAAAATTCTGATCACTACTGCATTAGTAATTTCAATTCAAAAAATTAAACAGGAGATAATAAACATAATGGTGGCAACAGTAAATAGATAGATAAAATATAATATGACTAAGTCAAAACAGAAAAATCCAGAAATGTACACTACACGACCATCCAATGCTTTTGTTTGTTTCGGTTTTCTTTTTTTTTTCTTTTTTTCAGGAGGACTGAAAAGCTTTATAAATACAAGCTACGTTTTTTCATAAGGATATACGACTTCAGAAAATTGAAAAACGATTTTATCCCAGTTCATCGTTATTGAGATTCGTGTGTGAGCTCTGATCTCTTCCATCATGAAGTGTAAAAACTGCACTTGAAAATATGTATAAAAATAAGGGCACAGACTATTGGTGTGTTGGAATAGTGATAGTGAGTTTATTCATGAGAAATCAGTGACGTTTGTGTGTTTTTAGCCGTTGAGTTTGTATTTTAACAGCTAACATTACATTATGCCTCGTACAGTCAATCATCAAAATAATAGTGATTTATAAAAAAGTGATATATATATTTGAATTATATATTATATGACCTAACATTCAGAATTTCGATAGTAACTAAAATATTTGAATATTGTCTCCCATAATACTGACATAGAGAATTCTCTCAATACAGCACAATCCGCAATAATGTAAAAAGTTTCCTCTTGTATATCCATGATACATATGAAGGAGTTACTCCTTTCACCATCCAAAGGCTGATAATTTAAGTTGTAGAATATAATATATAAAAAATTGTACTTTGTCATAAGTAAACTGCTTAGTTAAAATAATAATGTTCAGTGACATAAATCTACTTAAAATTTACTTTAGCTCCTTATTTCTAATTTTTTTATTTTCAAAGAAATAATGTAATGATTTCCTCTAGTAAACATATAATTAGGAATTAATTTGGTTCTAAGGGGAAAATAAAGATGAGATGAATTTAATAAATTTATTGTAAAAAATAGGTATGTACAATAATACTTGACATCGCATTAAGTGACAACAATCATTTGTAGCTATGTTAAATATAAATTATTCCTTTTAAAGCATCCTGTTCGTGTCCTTACTGACGATCACGTTCTACTCGGAACTACCTTCAGAATCACACTGATACCCTGTAACAAGTATTTCAAAAATTAGCAATACTCCTCCAATCAGATATAATTGAAATGAAATAAAATTAATTTCTATCCTGGGACCATGTCCCCTTAGAACATAACAATGAACATTGAGGAGTTATTCTCTAGCTGTCAAGTAGTTAAGTCTAAATAATCAAATCGTTTATAATAGTCAGAAATATGATATTTAGCCAAGCAGATATTATCAAAAAGCTTCATAAATTCAGGTTATGCTTTATAAATTCCAACTTACAATGAGGCAGTGGTGGTGATGGTGGTGGTGGTATCGCACCGTATTTGATTAATATGTTCCTAACCAATCCTCCTCCGGTGGCTCGGTAGGTCGCCGCAAGCGGTAACTCTCCGTTGCTCAATAGCACATTTGACATTGAAAACAGCAGTCCGTTATAAAAAAAGAGCATTATGGTTCTTTTGGCTGCAGCGAGTAAGAATTTCAGAGCCCGAATGGATGTCATGCGGGTTCCAAAATCCCTCCGATAGGTAGACGTATTGAGAAGACCTGAAACATGACAGAAATAATCATTAGCAGCTATAATAAAAGAAATGGTAAATAAGTTTACTCAAAAATTTTTAGTATCTGTATTTACCGGAGAAAAGTCTATCGAAGGAACATTCACAACCGTAGATATCCTTGATCAGTTCCATAAGTGTTAATTGGCTTTGAACGTTGAACTCTACGGCTAGCCTCGCCGCGATGTAGAGCACGTGTTAACCGATGTGGTCACATCCTCCAGTGTGGAATGCATTCATTCTGTGCTGGGCGATCAATTTGGCCACGTTTAAGTCACATGCGGTAGGGGGCTCCTGGCTCTTCTTTATCAAGAATCTGTAGAGCAGGTACAGTTCATTCTTCTGTCCACTGAAAAATTGATTAATATAATTTAACAACTGCGAATTTTATTCAGATATGCGTGTTAAGGTAATAAATTATCACAGTTGATCTTACCAGATTTTCTCATTCGGGATGAATTCCTCCCTCCTTATAGATGAGATGAATTTAATAAATGTATTGTAAAAAATAGGTATGTACAATTATACTTGACATCGCATTAAGTGACAACAATCATTTGTAGCTATGTTAAATATAAATTATTCCTTTTAAAGCATCCTGTACTGGTCCTGACTGACGATCACGTTCTACTCGGAACTACCTTCAGAATCACACTGATACCCTGTAAAAAGTATTTCAAAAATTAGCAATACTCCCTTAATCAGATATTATTGAAATGAAATAAAAATAGTTTCTATCCTGGGACCATGTCCCCTTAGAACATAACAATGAACATTGATGAGTTATTCTCTAGCTGTCAAGTAGTTAAGTCTAAATAATCAAATCGTTTATAATAGTCAGAAATATGATATTTAGCCAAGCAGATATTATCAAAAAGCTTCATAAATTCAGGATATGCTTTATAAATTCCAACTTACAATGAGGCAGTGGTGGTGATGGTGGTGGGGGTATCGCACCGTATTTGATTAATATGTTCCTAACCAATCGTCCTCCGGTGGCTCGGTAGGTCGCCGCAAGCGGTAACTCTCCGTTGCTCAATGGCACATTTGGCATTGAAAACAGCAGTCCGTTATGAAAAAAGAGCATTGTGGATCTTTTGGCTGCAGCGAGTAAGAATTTCAGAGCCCGAATGGATGTCATACGGGTTCCAAAATCCCTCCGATAGGTAGACGTATTGAGAACACCTGAAACATGACAGAAATAATCATTAGCAGCTATAATAAAAGAAATGGTAAATAAGTTTACTCAAAAATTTTTAGTATCTGTATTTACCGGAGAAAAGTCTATCGAAGGAACATTCACAACCGTAGATATCCTTGATCAGTTCCATAAGTGTTAATTGGCTTTGAACGTTGAACTCCACGGCTAGCCTCGCCGCGATGTAGAGCACGTGTTAACCGATGTGGTCACATCCTCCAGTGTGGAATGCATTCATTCTGTGCTGGGCGATCAATTTGGCCACGTTTAAGTCACATGCGGTAGTGGGCTCCTGGCTCTTCTTTATCAAGAATCTGTAGAGCAGGTACAGTTCATTCTTCTGCCCACTGAAAAATTGATTAATATAAATTAACAACTGCGAATTTTATTCAGATATGCGTGTTAAGGAAATAAATTATCACAGTTGATCTTACCAGATTTTCTCATTCTGGATGAATTCCTCCCTTCTTATAGATGAGATGAATTTAATAAATTTATTGTAAAAAATAGGTATGTACAATTATACTTGACATCGCATTAAGTGACAACAATCATTTGTAGCTATGTTAAATATAAATTATTCCTTTTAAAGCATCCTGTTCTGGTCCTGACTGACGATCACGTTCTACTCGGAACTACCTTCAGAATCACACTGATACCCTGTAACAAGTATTTCAAAAATTAGCAATACTCCTCCAATCAGATATAATTGAAATCAAAAATAATTTCTATCCTGGGACCATGTCCCCTTAGAACATAACAATGAACATTGATGAGTTATTCTCTAGCTGTCAAGTAGTTAAGTCTAAATAATCAAATCGTTTATAATAGTCAGAAATATGATATTTAGCCAAGCAGATATTATCAAAAAGCTTCATAAATTCAGGATATGCTTTATAAATTCCAACTTACAATGAGGCAGTGGTGGTGATGGTGGTGGGGGTATCGCACCGTATTTGATTAATATGTTCCTAACCAATCGTCCTCCGGTGGCTCGGTAGGTCGCCGCAAGCTGTAACTCTCCGTTGCTCAATGGCACATTTGGCATTGAAAACAGCAGTCCGTTATAAAAAAAGAGCATTGTGGTTCTTTTGGCTGCAGCGAGTAAGAATTTCAGAGCCCGAATGGATGTCATACGGGTTCCAAAATCCCTCCGATAGGTAGACGTATTGAGAACACCTGAAACATGACAGAAATAATCATTAGCAGCTATAATAAAAGAAATGGTAAATAAGTTTACTCAAAAATGTTTAGTATCTGTATTTACCGGAGAAAAGTCTATCGAAGGAACATTCACAACCGTAGATATCCTTGATCAGTTCCATAAGTGTTAATTGGCTTTGAACGTTGAACTCTACGGCTAGCCTCGCCGCGATGTAGAGCACGTGTTAACCGATGTGGTCACATCCTCCAGTGTGGAATGCATTCATTCTGTGCTGGGCGATCAATTTGGCCACGTTTAAGTCACATGCGGTAGGGGGCTCCTGGCTCTTCATTATCAAGAATCTGTAGAGCAGGTACAGTTCATTCTTCTGTCCACTGAAAAATTGATTAATATAATTTAACAACTGCGAATTTTATTCAGATATGCGTGTTAAGGTAATAAATTATCACAGTTGATCTTACCAGATTTTCTCATTCGGGATGAATTCCTCTCTCCTTATAGATGAGATGAATTTAATAAATTTATTGTAAAAAATAGGTATGTACAATTATACTTGACATCGCATTAAGTGACAACAATCATTTGTAGCTATGTTAAATATAAATTATTCCTTTTAAAGCATCCTGTTCTGGTCCTGACTGACGATCACGTTCTACTCGGAACTACCTTCAGAATCACACTGATACCCTGTAAAAAGTATTTCAAAAATTAGCAATACTCCTCCAATCAGATATAATTGAAATCAAATAAAAATAATTTCTATCCTGGGACCATGTCCCCTTAGAACATAACAATGAACATTCATGAGTTATTCTCTAGCTGTCAAGTAGTTAAGTGTAAATAATCAAATCGTTTATAATAGTCAGAAATATGATATTTAGCCAAGCAGATATTATCAAAAAGCTTCATAAATTCAGGATATGCTTTATAAATTCCAACTTACAATGAGGCAGTGGTGGTGATGGTGGTGGGGGTATCGCACCGTATTTGATTAATATGTTCCTAACCAATCGTCCTCCGGTGGCTCGGTAGGTCGCCGCAAGCTGTAACTCTCCGTTGCTCAATGGCACATTTGGCATTGAAAACAGCAGTCCGTTATAAAAAAAGAGCATTGTGGTTCTTTTGGCTGCAGCGAGTAAGAATTTCAGAGCCCGAATGGATGTCATACGGGTTCCAAAATCCCTCCGATAGGTAGACGTATTGAGAACACCTGAAACATGACAGAAATAATCATTAGCAGCTATAATAAAAGAAATGGTAAATAAGTTTACTCAAAAATGTTTAGTATCTGTATTTACCGGAGAAAAGTCTATCGAAGGAACATTCACAACCGTAGATATCCTTGATCAGTTCCATAAGTGTTAATTGGCTTTGAACGTTGAACTCTACGGCTAGCCTCGCCGCGATGTAGAGCACGTGTTAACCGATGTGGTCACATCCTCCAGTGTGGAATGCATTCATTCTGTGCTGGGCGATCAATTTGGCCACGTTTAAGTCACATGCGGTAGTGGGCTCCTGGCTCTTCTTTATCAAGAATCTGTAGAGCAGGTACAGTTCATTCTTCTGCCCACTGAAAAATTGATTTATATAATTTAACAACTGCGAATTTTATTCAGATATGCGTGTTAAGGTAATAAATTATCACAGTTGATCTTACCAGATTTTCTCATTCGGGATGAATTCCTCCCTCCTTATAGATGAGATGAATTTAATAAATTTATTGTAAAAAATAGGTATGTACAATTATACTTGACATCGCATTAAGTGACAACAATCATTTGTAGCTAGGTTAAATATAAATTATTCCTTTTAAAGCATCCTGTTCTGGTCCTGACTGACGATCACGTTCTACTCGGAACTACCTTCAGAATCACACTGATACCCTGTAACAAGTATTTCAAAAATTAGCAATACTCCTCCAATCAGATATTATTGAAATGAAATAAAAATAATTTCTATCCTGGGACCATGTCCCCTTAGAACATAACAATGAACATGGATGAGTTAATCTCTAGCTGTCAAGTAGTTAAGTCTAAATAATCAAATCGTTTATAATAGTCAGAAATATGATATTTAGCCAAGCAGATATTATCAAAAAGCTTCATAAATTCAGGATATGCTTTATAAATTCCAACTTACAATGAGGCAGTGGTGGTGATGGTGGTGGGGGTATCGCACCGTATTTGATTAATATGTTCCTAACCAATCGTCGTCCGGTGGCTCGGTAGGTCGCCGCAAACGGTAACTCTCCGTTGCTCAATAGCACATTTGGCATTGAAAACAGCAGTCCGTTATAAAAAAAGAGCATTATGGTTCTTTTGGCTGCAGCGAGTAAGAATTTCAGAGCCCGAATGGATGTCATACGGGTTCCAAAATCCCTCCGATAGGTAGACGTATTGAGAACACCTGAAACATGACAGAAATAATCATTAGCAGCTATAATAAAAGAAATGGTAAATAAGTTTACTCAAAAATTTTTAGTATCTGTATTTACCGGAGAAAAGTCTATCGAAGGAACATACACAACCGTAGATATCCTTGATCAGTTCCATAAGTGTTAATTGGCTTTGAACGTTGAACTCTACGGCTAGCCTCGCCGCGATGTAGAGCACGTGTTAACCGATGTGGTCACATCCTCCAGTGTGGAATGCATTCATTCTGTGCTGGGCGATCAATTTGGCCACGTTTAAGTCACATGCGGTAGGGGGCTCCTGGCTCTTCTTTATCAAGAATCTGTAGAGCAGGTACAGTTCATTCTTCTGCCCACTGAAAAATTGATTAATATAAATTAACAACTGCGAATTTTATTCAGATATGCGTGTTAAGGAAATAAATTATCACAGTTGATCTTACCAGATTTTCTCATTCGGGATGAATTCCTCCCTTCTTATAGATGAGATGAATTTTATAAATTTATTGTAAAAAATAGGTATGTACAATTATACTTGACATCGCATTAAGTGACAACAATCATTTGTAGCTATGTTAAATATAAATTATTCCTTTTAAAGCATCCTGTTCTGGTCCTGACTGACGATCACGTTCTACTCGGAACTACCTTCAGAGTCACACTGATATCCTGTAAAAAGTATTTCAAAAATTAGCAATACTCCTCCAATCAGATATAATTGAAATCAAATAAAAATAATTTCTATCCTGGGACCATGTCCCCTTAGAACATAACAATGAACATTGATGAGTTATTCTCAAGCTGTCAAGTAGTTAAGTCTAAATAATCAAATCGTTTATAATAGTCAGAAATATGATATTTAGCCAAGCAGATATTATCAAAAAGCTTCATAAATTCAGGATATGCTTTATAAATTCCAACTTACAATGAGGCAGTGGTGGTGATGGTAGTGGTGGTATCGCACCGTATTTGATTAATATGTTCCTAACCAATCGTCCTCCGGTGGCTCGGTAGGTCGCCGCACGCGGTAACTCTCCGTTGCTCAATGGCACATTTGGCATTGAAAACAGCAGCCCGTTATAAAAAAAGAGCATTGTGGATCTTTTGGCTGCAGCGAGTAAGAATTTCAGAGCCCGAATGGATGTCATGCGGGTTCCAAAATCCCTCCGATAGGTAGACGTATTGAGAACACCTGAAACATGACAGAAATAATCATTAGCAGCTATAATAAAAGAAATGGTAAATAAGTTTACTCAAAAATTTTTAGTATCTGTATTTACCGGAGAAAAGTCTATCGAAGGAACATTCACAACCGTAGATATCCTTGATCAGTTCCATAAGTGTTAATTGGCTTTGAACGTTGAACTCTACGGCTAGCCTCGCCGCGATGTAGAGCACGTGTTAACCGATGTGGTCACATCCTCCAGTGAGGAATCATTCATTCTGTGCTGGGCGATCAATTTGGCCACGTTTAAGTCACATGCGGTAGGGGGCTCCTGGCTCTTCTTTATCAAGAATCTGTAGAGCAGGTACAGTTCATTCTTCTGCCCACTGAAAAATTGATTAATATAAATTAACAACTGCGAATTTTATTCAGATATGCGTGTTAAGGAAATAAATTATCACAGTTGATCTTACCAGATTTTCTCATTCGGGATGAATTCCTCTCTCCTTATAGATGAGATGAATTTAATAAATTTATTGTAAAAAATAGGTATGTACAATTATACTTGACATCGCATTAAGTGACAACAATCATTTGTAGCTATGTTAAATATAAATTATTCCTTTTAAAGCATCCTGTTCTGGTCCTGACTGACGATCACGTTCTACTCGGAACTACCTTCAGAATCACACTGATACCCTGTAAAAAGTATTTCAAAAATTAGCAATACTCCTCCAATCAGATATTATTGAAATGAAATATAAATAATTTCTATCCTGGGACCATGTCCCCTTAGAACATAACAATGAACATTGATGAGTTAATCTCTAGCTGTCAAGTAGTTAAGTGTAAATAATCAAATCGTTTATAATAGTCAGAAATATGATATTTAGCCAAGCAGATATTATCAAAAAGCTTCATAAATTCAGGATATGCTTTATAAATTCCAACTTACAATGAGGCAGTGGTGGTGATGGTGGTGGGGGTATCGCACCGTATTTGATTAATATGTTCCTAACCAATCGTCGTCCGGTGGCTCGGTAGGTCGCCGCAAGCAGTAACTCTCCGTTGCTCAATGGCACATTTGGCATTGAAAACAGCAGTCCGTTATGAAAAAAGAGCATTGTGGTTCTTTTGGCTGCAGCGAGTAAGAATTTCAGAGCCCGAATGGATGTCAAAATCCCTCCGATAGGTAGACGTATTGAGAACACCTGAAACATGACAGAAATAATCATTAGCAGCTATAATAAAAGAAATGGTAAATAAGTTTACTCAAAAATGTTTAGTATCTGTATTTACCGGAGAAAAGTCTATCGAAGGAACATTCACAACCGTAGATATCCTTGATCAGTTCCATAAGTGTTAATTGGCTTTGAACGTTGAACTCTACGGCTAGCCTCGCCGCGATGTAGAGCACGTGTTAACCGATGTGGTCACATCCTCCAGTGTGGAATGCATTCATTCTGTGCTGGGCGATCAATTTGGCCACGTTTAAGTCACATGCGGTAGGGGGCTACTGGCTCTTCTTTATCAAGAATCTGTAGAGCAGGTACAGTTCATTCTTCTGTCCACTGAAAAATTGATTAATATAAATTAACAACTGCGAATTTTATTCAGATATGCGTGTTAAGGTAATAAATTATCACAGTTGATCTTACCAGATTTTCTCATTCGGGATGAATTCCTCCCTCCTTATAGATGAGACGAATTTAATAAATTTATTGTAAAAAATAGGTATGTACAATTATACTTGACATCGCATTAAGTGACAACAATCATTTGTAGCTATGTTATTGAAATCAAATCAGATATTATTGAAATCAAATAAAAATAATTTCTATCCTGGGACCATGTCCCCTTAGAACATAACAATGAACATTGATGAGTTATTCTCTAGCTGTCAAGTAGTTAAGTCTAAATAATCAAATCGTTTATAATAGTCAGAAATATGATATTTAGCCAAGCAGATATTATCAAAAAGCTTCATAAATTCAGGATATGCTTTATAAATTCCAACTTACAATGAGGCAGTGGTGGTGATGGTGGTGGTGGTATCGCACCGTATTTGATTAATATGTTCCTAACCAATCGTCCTCCGGTGGCCCGGTAGGTCGCCGCACGCGGTAACTCTCCGTTGCTTAATGGCACATTTGGCATTGAAAACAGCAGTCCGTTATAAAAAAAGAGCATTGTGGATCTTTTGGCTGCAGCGAGTAAGAATTTCAGAGCCCGAATGGATGTCATGCGGGTTCCAAAATCCCTCCGATAGGTAGACGTATTGAGAACACCTGAAACATGACAGAAATAATCATTTGCAGCTATAATAAAAGAAATGGTAAATAAGTTTACTCAAAAATTTTTAGTATCTGTATTTACCGGAGAAAAGTCTATGGAAGGAACATTCACAACCGTAGATATCCTTGATCAGTTCCATAAGTGTTAATTGGCTTTGAACGTTGAACTCTACGGCTAGCCTCGCCGCGATGTAGAGCACGTGTTAACCGATGTGGTCACATCCTCCAGTGTGGAATGCATTCATTCTGTGCTGGGCGATCAATTTGGCCACGTTTAAGTCACATGCGGTAGGGGGCTCCTGGCTCTTCTTTATCAAGAATCTGTAGAGCAGGTACAGTTCATTCTTCTGTCCACTGAAAAATTGATTAATATAATTTAACAACTGCGAATTTTATTCAGATATGCGTGTTAAGGTAATAAATTATCACAGTTGATCTTAACAGATTTTCTCATTCGGGATGAATTCCTCCCTCCTTATAGATGAGATGAATTTAATAAATTTATTGTAAAAAATAGGTATGTACAATTATACTTGATATCGCATTAAGTGACAACAATCATTTGTAGCTAAGTTAAATATAAATAATTCCTTTTAAAGCATCCTGTTCTGGTCCTGACTGACGATCACGTTCTACTCGGAACTACCTTCAGAATCACACTGATACCCTGTAAAAAGTATTTCAAAAATTAGCAATACTCCTCCAATCAGATATAATTGAAATCAAATAAAAATAATTTCTATCCTGGGACCATGTCCCCTTAGAACATAACAATGAACGTTGATGAGTTATTCTCTAGCTGTCAAGTAGTTAAGTCTAAATAATCAAATCGTTTATAATAGTCAGAAATATGATATTTAGCCAAGCAGATATTATCAAAAAGCTTCATAAATTCAGGATATGCTTTATAAATTCCAACTTACAATGAGGCAGTGGTGGTGATGGTGGTGGGGGTATCGCACCGTATTTGATTAATATGTTCCTAACCAATCGTCGTCCGGTGGCTCGGTAGGTCGCCGCAAGCAGTAACTCTCCGTTGCTCAATGGCACATTTGGCATTGAAAACAGCAGTCCGTTATGAAAAAAGAGCATTGTGGTTCTTTTGGCTGCAGCGAGTAAGAATTTCAGAGCCCGAATGGATGTCAAAATCCCTCCGATAGGTAGACGTATTGAGAACACCTGAAACATGACAGAAATAATCATTAGCAGCTATAATAAAAGAAAATGTAAATAAGTTTACTCAAAAATTTTAGTATCTGTATTTACCGGAGAAAAGTCTATCGAAGGAACATTCACAACCGTAGATATCCTTGATCAGTTCCATAAGTGTTAATTGGCTTTGAACGTTGAACTCTACGGCTAGCCTCGCCGCGATGTAGAGCACGTGTTAACCGATGTGGTCACATCCTCCAGTGTGGAATGCATTCATTCTGTGCTGGGCGATCAATTTGGCCACGTTTAAGTCACATGCGGTAGGGGGCTCCTGGCTCTTCTTTATCAAGAATCTGTAGAGCAGGTACAGTTCATTCTTCTGTCCACTGAAAAATTGATTAATATAATTTAACAACTGCGAATTTTATTCAGATATGCGTGTTAAGGTAATAAATTATCACAGTTGATCTTACCAGATTTCCTCATTCGGGATGAATTCCTCCCTCCTTATAGATGAGATGAATTTAATAAATTTATTGTAAAAAATAGGTATGTACAATTATACTTGACATCGCATTAAGTGACAACAATCATTTGTAGCTAGGTTAAATATAAATAATTCCTTTTAAAGCATCCTGTTCTGGACCTGACTGACGATCACGTTCTACTCGGAACTACCTTCAGAATCACACTGATACCCTGTAAAAAGTATTTCAAAAATTAGCAATACTCCTCCAATCAGATATAATTGAAATCAAATAAAAATAATTTCTATCCTGGGACCATGTCCCCTTAGAACATAACAATGATCATTGATGAGTTATTCTCTAGCTGTCAAGTAGTTAAGTCTAAATAATCAAATCGTTTATAATAGTCAGAAATATGATATTTAGCCAAGCAGATATTATCAAAAAGCTTCATAAATTCAGGATATGCTTTATAAATTCCAACTTACAATGAGGCAGTGGTGGTGATGGTGGTCGTGGTATCGCACCGTATTTGATTAATATGTTCCTAACCAATCGTCCTCCGGTGGCTCGGTAGGTCGCCGCACGCGGTAACTCTCCGTTGCTCAATGGCACATTTGGCATTGAAAACAGCAGTCCGTTATAAAAAAAGAGCATTGTGGATCTTTTGGCTGCAGCGAGTAAGAATTTCAGAGCCCGAATGGATGCCATGCGGGTTCCAAAATCCCTCCGAAAGGTAGACGTATTGTGAACACCTGAAACATGACAGAAATAATCATTAGCAGCTATAATAAAAGAAATGGTAAATAAGTTTACTCAAAAATTTTTAGTATCTGTATTTACCAGAGAAAAGTCTATCGAAGGAACATTCACACCGTAGATATCCTTGATCAGTTCCATAAGTGTTAATTGGCTTTGAACGTTGAACTCTACGGTTAGCCTCGCCGCGATGTAGGGCACGTGTAAACCGATGTGGTCACATCCTCCAGTGTGGAATGCATTCATTCTGTGCTGGGCGATCAATTTGGCCACGTTTAAGTCACATGCGGTAGGGGGCTCCTGGCTCTTCATTATCAAGAATCATTAGAGCAGGTACAGTTCAATCTTCTGTCCACTGAAAAATTGATTAATATAATTTAACAACTGCGAATTTTATTCAGATATACGTGTTAAGGTAATAAATTATCACAGTTGATCTTACCAGATTTTCTCATTCGGGATGAATTCCTCCCTCCTTATAGATGAGATGAATTTAATAAATTTATTGTAAAAAATAGGTATGTACAATTATACTTGACATCGCATTAAGTGACAACAATCATTTGTAGCTAGGTTAAATATAATTAATTCCTTTTAAAGCATCCTGTTCTGATCCTGACTGACGATCACGTTCTACTCGGAATCACCTTCAGAATCACACTGATACCCTGTAACAAGTATTTCAAAAATTAGCAATACTCCTCCAATCAGATATAATTGAAATGAAATAAAAATAATTTCTATCCTGGGACCATGTCCCCTTAGAACATAACAATGAACATTGATGAGTTATTCTCTAGCTGTCAAGTAGTTAAGTCTAAATAATCAAATCGTTAATAATAGTCAGAAATATGATATTTAGCCAAGCAGATATTATCAAAAAGCTTCATAAATTCAGGTTATGCTTTATAAATTCCAACTTACAATGAGGCAGTGGTGGTGATGGTGGTGGTGGTATCGCACCGTATTTGATTAATATGTTCCTAACCAATCGTCCTCCGGTGGCTCGGTAGGTCGCCGCAAGCGGTAACTCTCCGTTGCTCAATGGCACATTTGGCATTGAAAACAGCAGTCCGTTATAAAAAAAGAGCATTGTGGTTCTTTTGGCTGCAGCGAGTAAGAATTTCAGAGCCCGAATGGATGTCATACGGGTTCCAAAATCCCTCCGATAGGTAGACGTATTGAGAACACCTGAAACATAACAGAAATAATCATTAGCAGCTATAATAAAAAAAATGGTAAATAAGTTTACTCAAAAATTTTTAGTATCTGTATTTACCGGAGAAAAGTCTATCGAAGGAACATTCACAACCATAGATATCCTTGATCAGTTCCATAAGTGTTAATTGGCTTTGAACATTGAACTCTACGGCTAGCATCGCCGCGATGTAGAGCACGTGTTAACCGATGTGGTCACATCCTCCAGTGTGGAATGCATTCATTCTGTCCTGGGCGATCAATTTGGCCACGTTTAAGTCACATGCGGTAGGCTCCTGGCTCTTCTTTATCAAGAATCTGTAGAGCAGGTACAGTTCATTCTTCTGTCCACTGAAAAATTGATTAATATAAATTAACAACTGCGAATTTTATTCAGATTTGCGTGTCAAGGAAATAAATTATCACAGTTGATCTTACCAGATTTTCTCATTCGGGATGAATTCCTCCCTCTCGATCGAAATTCCTTCTTTGCAATTCGCATCATCGCAGCTACAGAATGTAGCGCTAATGCCTGTCGCTTCGTTCCACACAATGCCGAGTTTGTAAGAAGTGAGTTGAAACGGATCCATGTTCACAGCAGTAATGTGGAAACTCAAAGTATACACAAATGCTGTCTATCATACCATCTGCGTCCAGGTATAAGTACCCCTGCTCTGTCCCCACTCTACCTGTACTCGTCAAAAAAAATCAGATGAATGTCCATAGTATGCACAGGGTCAAGGAGTGGGGATAATATATAAATATATATATATACATTTCAATCTATCTCTATTTCATTTCAATTGTATACAAAAGATTCATAGTATGGGCAATTATCCTGATTAACTATTGAGGAAAATCACTCTCTGTGATGACATAGTGGCCGGTAGTCTTCGGTAATTTTGTTCTTATTGTCTCAAACGCGGCGCAGATGGTTACGATCTGCTCAGCAGTTTCCTGAACTCCAAATTAGAGGCATAGAGGATTAATATCCTTTCCGAAATCATGGAGCTTGGCACGGAATCCCCCATGTCCGGTGAGAAATTGAGATATTCAGTAATCAGGGAGGACCCAGTTGGCCTTCAATCGTGAATGGACGTTGTGGAAGTATTTTCTACTATGAGCTATATTATTTATGGTTATAAAGAAAAAATCCCTAACCCTGACAATCGGATGTTTCAATTACCCTCTGCACTGCTCCGCTGAGTTTTTGACTAATTTTAAAGGATTGACACTATTGTTAAGTAGCCAAAAACAGTTGTCGAAATAAAATCATCTTTGGACTGTTAAATGTTTGGACGAGCTGGATAATAAATCATGTTAATCGTATAAAATAAGTCATAAAATTATCGGAGCGGCTCTTCGGGTAAATGAAACCTCCGAGCGTCCACCTTAGGGATTATTTCTTGTAACGATATATCTCAAGGATTCGCGATTCGGCTTATGTTTTAAGCATGCCAGTTCACTATTTAGGGAGAAAAAGAAAACACATGAATTTAAGCAAATAATTAAACAGTAACCAACCTGAAATTTACAGATTTTCATGTCTTACAAAATACGACAACAAAACTGCAGACATTTCAATTTCGCGAAAATGTATTATGAATATACAAATATAAATGTTTCCTACATTGTTATTATTATTATTTTTGTGTTGTAGAAATAAATAACTATTCTTGCACTATCTATTTATACAAGAAAAATTAATTCCTTAATAAAATATTTATCCCGTTTCACTGCCAAACCCTCTAAATTAAGTTTCTTTAAGGAATAGTAGTTATCCTGAATAAAATGGCCTTTTCCTATGAACCTCTTGCAGTAGAAGGCGAGGAGGCATAAAACATTGCTTTCTACAGGTTTAGGATAGGATGAATTGGTCAATGGGAAGGAACAGGCACCTGTGTTCTGTACAACCAGGTAAAGGTAAGCTACTGCCTACAAGTGGCTCACCTCTGGTGGGCTAGGTAAAGACCTCAATGATGTTGTTTTTCGTTTTTTGGTGTAGATTACAAATATTATAATCCGGAAATTGAAATCGGTAGGTTTAATATGATTTAAAATCCTACAAAATTCTGATCACTACTGCATTAGTAATTTCAATTCAAAAAATTAAATAGGAGATAATAAACATAATGGTGGCAACAGTAAATAGATAGATAAAATATAATATGACTAAGTCAAAACAGAAAAATCCAGAAATGTACACTACACGACCATCCAATGCTTTTGTTTGTTTCGGTTTTCTTTTTTTTTTCTTTTTTTCAGGAGGACTGAAAAGCTTTATAAATACAAGCTACGTTTTTTCATAAGGATATACGACTTCAGAAAATTGAAAAACGATTTTATCCCAGTTCATCGTTATTGAGATTCGTGTGTGAGCTCTGATCTCTTCCATCATGAAGTGTAAAAACTGCACTTGAAAATATGTATAAAAATAAGGGCACAGACTATTGGTGTGTTGGAATAGTGATAGTGAGTTTATTCATGAGAAATCAGTGACGTTTGTGTGTTTTTAGCCGTTGAGTTTGTATTTTAACAGCTAACATTACATTATGCCTCGTACAGTCAATCATCAAAATAATAGTGATTTATAAAAAAGTGATATATATATTTGAATTATATATTATATGACCTAACATTCAGAATTTCGATAGTAACTAAAATATTTGAATATTGTCTCCCATAATACTGACATAGAGAATTCTCTCAATACAGCACAATCCGCAATAATGTAAAAAGTTTCCTCTTGTATATCCATGATACATATGAAGGAGTTACTCCTTTCACCATCCAAAGGCTGATAATTTAAGTTGTAGAATATAATATATAAAAAATTGTACTTTGTCATAAGTAAACTGCTTAGTTAAAATAATAATGTTCAGTGACATAAATCTACTTAAAATTTACTTTAGCTCCTTATTTCTAATTTTTTTATTTTCAAAGAAATAATGTAATGATTTCCTCTAGTAAACATATAATTAGGAATTAATTTGGTTCTAAGGGGAAAATAAAGATGAGATGAATTTAATAAATTTATTGTAAAAAATAGGTATGTACAATAATACTTGACATCGCATTAAGTGACAACAATCATTTGTAGCTATGTTAAATATAAATTATTCCTTTTAAAGCATCCTGTTCTGGTCCTGACTGACGATCACGTTCTACTCGGAACTACCTTCAGAATCACACTGATACCCTGTAACAAGTATTTCAAAAATTAGCAATACTCCTCCAATCAGATATAATTGAAATGAAATAAAATTAATTTCTATCCTGGGACCATGTCCCCTTAGAACATAACAATGAACATTGAGGAGTTATTCTCTAGCTGTCAAGTAGTTAAGTCTAAATAATCAAATCGTTTATAATAGTCAGAAATATGATATTTAGCCAAGCAGATATTATCAAAAAGCTTCATAAATTCAGGTTATGCTTTATAAATTCCAACTTACAATGAGGCAGTGGTGGTGATGGTGGTGGTGGTATCGCACCGTATTTGATTAATATGTTCCTAACCAATCGTCCTCCGGTGGCTCGGTAGGTCGCCGCAAGCGGTAACTCTCCGTTGCTCAATGGCACATTTGGCATTGAAAACAGCAGTCCGTTATGAAAAAAGAGCATTGTGGATCTTTTGGCTGCAGCGAGTAAGAATTTCAGAGCCCGAATGGATGTCATACGGGTTCCAAAATCCCTCCGATAGGTAGACGTATTGAGAACACCTGAAACATGACAGAAATAATCATTAGCAGCTATAATAAAAGAAATGGTAAATAAGTTTACTCAAAAATTTTTAGTATCTGTATTTACCGGAGAAAAGTCTATCGAAGGAACATTCACAACCGTAGATATCCTTGATCAGTTCCATAAGTGTTAATTGGCTTTGAACGTTGAACTCTACGGCTAGCCTCGCCGCGATGTAGAGCACGTGTTAACCGATGTGGTCACATCCTCCAGTGTGGAATGCATTCATTCTGTGCTGGGCGATCAATTTGGCCACGTTTAAGTCACATGCGGTAGGGGGCTCCTGGCTCTTCTTTATCAAGAATCTGTAGAGCAGGTACAGTTCATTCTTCTGTCCACTGAAAAATTGATTAATATAATTTAACAACTGCGAATTTTATTCAGATATGCGTGTTAAGGTAATAAATTATCACAGTTGATCTTACCAGATTTTCTCATTCGGGATGAATTCCTCTCTCCTTATAGATGAGATGAATTTAATAAATTTATTGTAAAAAATAGGTATGTACAATTATACTTGACATCGCATTAAGTGACAACAATCATTTGTAGCTATGTTAAATATAAATTATTCCTTTTAAAGCATCCTGTTCTGGTCCTGACTGACGATCACGTTCTACTCGGAACTACCTTCAGAATCACACTGATACCCTGTAAAAAGTATTTCAAAAATTAGCAATACTCCTCCAATCAGATATTATTGAAATGAAATAAAAATAATTTCTATCCTGGGACCATGTCCCCTTAGAACATAACAATGAACATTGATGAGTTATTCTCTAGCTGTCAAGTAGTTAAGTCTAAATAATCAAATCGTTTATAATAGTCAGAAATATGATATTTAGCCAAGCAGATATTATCAAAAAGCTTCATAAATTCAGGATATGCTTTATAAATTCCAACTTACAATGAGGCAGTGGTGGTGATGGTGGCGGGGGTATCGCACCGTATTTGATTAATATGTTCCTAACCAATCGTCCTCCGGTGGCTCGGTAGGTCGCCGCAAGCGGTAACTCTCCGCTGCTCAATGGCACATTTGGCATTGAAAACAGCAGTCCGTTATGAAAAAAGAGCATTGTGGTTCTTTTGGCTGCAGCGAGTAAGAATTTCAGAGCCCGAATGGATGTCATACGGGTTCCAAAATCTCTCCGATAGGTAGACGTATTGAGAACACCTGAAACATGACAGAAATAATCATTAGCAGCTATAATAAAAGAAATGGTAAATAAGTTTACTCAAAAATTTTTAGTATCTGTATTTACCGGAGAAAAGTCTATCGAAGGAACATTCACAACCGTAGATATCCTTGATCAGTTCCATAAGTGTTAATTGGCTTTGAACGTTGAACTCTACGGCTAGCCTCGCCGCGATGTAGGGCACGTGTTAACCGATGTGGTCACATCCTCCAGTGTGGAATGCATTCATTCTGTGCTGGGCGATCAATTTGGCCACGTTTAAGTCACATGCGGTATTGGGCTCCTGGCTCTTCTTTATCAAGAATCTGTAGAGCAGGTACAGTTCATTCTTCTGCCCACTGAAAAATTGATTTATATAATTTAACAACTGCGAATTTTATTCAGATATGCGTGTTAAGGTAATAAATTATCACAGTTGATCTTACCAGATTTTCTCATTCGGGATGAATTCCTCCCTCCTTATAGATGAGATGAATTTAATAAATTTATTGAAAAAAATAGGTATGTACAATTATACTTGACATCGCATTAAGTGACAACAATCATTTGTAGCTAGGTTCAATATAAATTATTCCTTTTAAAGCATCCTGTTCTGGTCCTGACTGACGATCACGTTCTACTCGGAACTACCTTCAGAATCACACTGATACCCTGTAACAAGTATTTCAAAAATTAGCAATACTCCTCCAATCAGATATTATTGAAATGAAATAAAAATAATTTCTATCCTGGGACCATGTCCCCTTAGAACATAACAATGAACATTGATGAGTTAATCTCTAGCTGTCAAGTAGTTAAGTCTAAATAATCAAATCGTTTATAATAGTCAGAAATATGATATTTAGCCAAGCAGATATTATCAAAAAGCTTCATAAATTCAGGATATGCTTTATAAATTCCAACTTACAATGAGGCAGTGGTGGTGATGGTGGTGGGGGTATCGCACCGTATTTGATTAATATGTTCCTAACCAATCGTCGTCCGGTGGCTCGGTAGGTCGCCGCAAACGGTAACTCTCCGTTGCTCAATAGCACATTTGGCATTGAAAACAGCAGTCCGTTATAAAAAAAGAGCATTATGGTTCTTTTGGCTACAGCGAGTAAGAATTTCAGAGCCCGAATGGATGTCATGCGGGTTCCAAAATCCCTCCGATAGGTAGACGTATTGAGAACACCTGAAACATGACAGAAATAATCATTAGCAGCTATAATAAAAGAAATGGTAAATAAGTTTACTCAAAAATTTTTAGTATCTGTATTTACCGGAGAAAAGTCTATCGAAGGAACATACACAACCGTAGATATCCTTGATCAGTTCCATAAGTGTTAATTGGCTTTGAACGTTGAACTCTACGGCTAGCCTCGCCGCGATGTAGAGCACGTGTTAACCGATGTGGTCACATCCTCCAGTGTGGAATGCATTCATTCTGTGCTGGGCGATCAATTTGGCCACGTTTAAGTCACATGCGGTAGGGGGCTCCTGGCTCTTCTTTATCAAGAATCTGTAGAGCAGGTACAGTTCATTCTTCTGCCCACTGAAAAATTGATTAATATAAATTAACAACTGCGAATTTTATTCAGATATGCGTGTTAAGGAAATAAATTATCACAGTTGATCTTACCAGATTTTCTCATTCGGGATGAATTCCTCCCTTCTTATAGATGAGATGAATTTTATAAATTTATTGTAAAAAATAGGTATGTACAATTATACTTGACATCGCATTAAGTGACAACAATCATTTGTAGCTATGTTAAATATAAATTATTCCTTTTAAAGCATCCTGTTCTGGTCCTGACTGACGATCACGTTCTACTCGGAACTACCTTCAGAGTCACACTGATATCCTGTAAAAAGTATTTCAAAAATTAGCAATACTCCTCCAATCAGATATAATTGAAATCAAATAAAAATAATTTCTATCCTGGGACCATGTCCCCTTAGAACATAACAATGAACATTGATGAGTTATTCTCAAGCTGTCAAGTAGTTAAGTCTAAATAATCAAATCGTTTATAATAGTCAGAAATATGATATTTAGCCAAGCAGATATTATCAAAAAGCTTCATAAATTCAGGATATGCTTTATAAATTCCAACTTACAATGAGGCAGTGGTGGTGATGGTAGTGGTGGTATCGCACCGTATTTGATTAATATGTTCCTAACCAATCGTCCTCCGGTGGCTCGGTAGGTCGCCGCACGCGGTAACTCTCCGTTGCTCAATGGCACATTTGGCATTGAAAACAGCAGCCCGTTATAAAAAAAGAGCATTGTGGATCTTTTGGCTGCAGCGAGTAAGAATTTCAGAGCCCGAATGGATGTCATGCGGGTTCCAAAATCCCTCCGATAGGTAGACGTATTGAGAACACCTGAAACATGACAGAAATAATCATTAGCAGCTATAATAAAAGAAATGGTAAATAAGTTTACTCAAAAATTTTTAGTATCTGTATTTACCGGAGAAAAGTCTATGGAAGGAACATTCACAACCGTAGATATCCTTGATCAGTTCCATAAGTGTTAATTGGCTTTGAACGTTGAACTCTACGGCTAGCCTCGCCGCGATGTAGAGCACGTGTTAACCGATGTGGTCACATCCTCCAGTGAGGAATCATTCATTCTGTGCTGGGCGATCAATTTGGCCACGTTTAAGTCACATGCGGTAGGGGGCTCCTGGCTCTTCTTTATCAAGAATCTGTAGAGCAGGTACAGTTCATTCTTCTGCCCACTGAAAAATTGATTAATATAAATTAACAACTGCGAATTTTATTCAGATATGCGTGTTAAGGAAATAAATTATCACAGTTGATCTTACCAGATTTTCTCATTCGGGATGAATTCCTCTCTCCTTATAGATGAGATGAATTTAATAAATTTATTGTAAAAAATAGGTATGTACAATTATACTTGACATCGCATTAAGTGACAACAATCATTTGTAGCTATGTTAAATATAAATTATTCCTTTTAAAGCATCCTGTTCTGGTCCTGACTGACGATCACGTTCTACTCGGAACTACCTTCAGAATCACACTGATACCCTGTAAAAAGTATTTCAAAAATTAGCAATACTCCTCCAATCAGATATTATTGAAATGAAATATAAATAATTTCTATCCTGGGACCATGTCCCCTTAGAACATAACAATGAACATTGATGAGTTAATCTCTAGCTGTCAAGTAGTTAAGTGTAAATAATCAAATCGTTTATAATAGTCAGAAATATGATATTTAGCCAAGCAGATATTATCAAAAAGCTTCATAAATTCAGGATATGCTTTATAAATTCCAACTTACAATGAGGCAGTGGTGGTGATGGTGGTGGGGGTATCGCACCGTATTTGATTAATATGTTCCTAACCAATCGTCGTCCGGTGGCTCGGTAGGTCGCCGCAAGCAGTAACTCTCCGTTGCTCAATGGCACATTTGGCATTGAAAACAGCAGTCCGTTATGAAAAAAGAGCATTGTGGTTCTTTTGGCTGCAGCGAGTAAGAATTTCAGAGCCCGAATGGATGTCAAAATCCCTCCGATAGGTAGACGTATTGAGAACACCTGAAACATGACAGAAATAATCATTAGCAGCTATAATAAAAGAAATGGTAAATAAGTTTACTCAAAAATTTTTAGTATCTGTATTTACCGGAGAAAAGTCTATCGAAGGAACATTCACAACCGTAGATATCCTTGATCAGTTCCATAAGTGTTAATTGGCTTTGAACGTTGAACTCTACGGCTAGCCTCGCCGCGATGTAGAGCACGTGTTAACCGATGTGGTCACATCCTCCAGTGTGGAATGCATTCATTCTGTGCTGGGCGATCAATTTGGCCACGTTTAAGTCACATGCGGTAGGGGGCTCCTGGCTCTTCATTATCAAGAATCTGTAGAGCAGGTACAGTTCATTCTTCTGTCCACTGAAAAATTGATTAATATAAATTAACAACTGCGAATTTTATTCAGATATGCGTGTTAAGGTAATAAATTATCACAGTTGATCTTACCAGATTTTCTCATTCGGGATGAATTCCTCCCTCCTTATAGATGAGACGAATTTAATAAATTTATTGTAAAAAATAGGTATGTACAATTATACTTGACATCGCATTAAGTGACAACAATCATTTGTAGCTATGTTATTGAAATCAAATCAGATATTATTGAAATCAAATAAAAATAATTTCTATCCTGGGACCATGTCCCCTTAGAACATAACAATGAACATTGATGAGTTATTCTCTAGCTGTCAAGTAGTTAAGTCTAAATAATCAAATCGTTTATAATAGTCAGAAATATGATATTTAGCCAAGCAGATATTATCAAAAAGCTTCATAAATTCAGGATATGCTTTATAAATTCCAACTTACAATGAGGCAGTGGTGGTTATGGTGGTGGTGGTATCGCACCGTATTTGATTAATATGTTCCTAACCAATCGTCCTCCGGTGGCCCGGTAGGTCGCCGCACGCGGTAACTCTCCGTTGCTTAATGGCACATTTGGCATTGAAAACAGCAGTCCGTTATAAAAAAAGAGCATTGTGGATCTTTTGGCTGCAGCGAGTAAGAATTTCAGAGCCCGAATGGATGTCATGCGGGTTCCAAAATCCCTCCGATAGGTAGACGTATTGAGAACACCTGAAACATGACAGAAATAATCATTTGCAGCTATAATAAAAGAAATGGTAAATAAGTTTACTCAAAAATTTTTAGTATCTGTATTTACCGGAGAAAAGTCTATGGAAGGAACATTCACAACCGTAGATATCCTTGATCAGTTCCATAAGTGTTAATTGGCTTTGAACGTTGAACTCAACGGCTAGCCTCGCCGCGATGTAGAGCACGTGTTAACCGATGTGGTCACATCCTCCAGTGTGGAATGCATTCATTCTGTGCTGGGCGATCAATTTGGCCACGTTTAAGTCACATGCGGTAGGGGGCTCCTGGCTCTTCTTTATCAAGAATCTGTAGAGCAGGTACAGTTCATTCTTCTGTCCACTGAAAAATTGATTAATATAATTTAACAACTGCGAATTTTATTCAGATATGCGTGTTAAGGTAATAAATTATCACAGTTGATCTTAACAGATTTTCTCATTCGGGATGAATTCCTCCCTCCTTATAGATGAGATGAATTTAATAAATTTATTGTAAAAAATAGGTATGTACAATTATACTTGATATCGCATTAAGTGACAACAATCATTTGTAGCTAAGTTAAATATAAATAATTCCTTTTAAAGCATCCTGTTCTGGTCCTGACTGACGATCACGTTCTACTCGGAACTACCTTCAGAATCACACTGATACCCTGTAAAAAGTATTTCAAAAATTAGCAATACTCCTCCAATCAGATATAATTGAAATCAAATAAAAATAATTTCTATCCTGGGACCATGTCCCCTTAGAACATAACAATGAACATTCATGAGTTATTCTCTAGCTGTCAAGTAGTTAAGTCTAAATAATCAAATCGTTTATAATAGTCAGAAATATGATATTTAGCCAAGCAGATATTATCAAAAAGCTTCATAAATTCAGGTTATGCTTTATAAATTCCAACTTACAATGAGGCAGTGGTAGTGATGGTGGTGGTGGTATCGCACCGTATTTGATTAATATGTTCCTAACCAATCGTCCTCCGGTGGCTCGGTAGGTCGCCGCAAGCGGTAACTCTCTGTTGCTCAATGTCACATTTGGCATTGAAAACAGCAGTCCGTTATAAAAAAAGGGCATTGTGGTTCTTTTGGCTGCAGCGAGTAAGAATTTCAGAGCCCGAATGGATGTCAAAATCCCTCCGATAGGTAGACGTATTGAGAACACCTGAAACATGACAGAAATAATCATTAGCAGCTATAATAAAAGAAATGGTAAATACGTTTACTCAAAAATTTTCAGTATCTGTATTTACCGGAGAAAAGTTTATCGAAGGAACATTCACAACCGTAGATATCCTTGATCAGTTCCATAAGTGTTAATTGGCTTTGAACGTTGAACTCTACGGCTAGCCTCGCCGCGATGTAGAGCACGTGTTAACCGATGTGGTCACATCCTCCAGTGTGGAATGCATTCATTCTGTGCTGGGCGATCAATTTGGCCACGTTTAAGTCACATGCGGTAGGGGGCTCCTGGCTCTACTTTATCAAGAATCTGTAGAGCAGGTACAGTTCATTCTTCTGTCCACTGAAAAATTGATTAATATAATTTAACAACTGCGAATTTTATTCAGATATGCGTGTTAAGGAAATAAATTATCACTGTTGATCTTACCAGATTTTCTCATTCGGGATGAATTCCTCCCTCCTTAAAGATGAGATGAATTTAATAAATTTATTGTAAAAAATAGGTATGTACAATTATACTTGACATCGCATTAAGTGACAACAATCATTTGTAGCTATGTTAAATATAAATTATTCCTTTTAAAGCATCCTGTACTGGTCCTGACTGACGATCACGTTCTACTCGGAACTACCTTCAGAATCACACTGATACCCTGAAAAAAGTATTTCAAAAATTAGCAATACTCCTCCAATCAGATATTATTGAAATGAAATAAAAATAATTTCTATCCTGGGACCATGTCCCCTTAGAACATAACAATGAACATTGGTGAGTTATTCTCTAGCTGTCAAGTAGTTAAGTCTAAATAATCAAATCGTTTATAATAGTCAGAAATATGATATTTAGCCAAGCAGATATTATCAAAAAGCTTCATAAATTCAGGATATGCTTTATAAATTCCAACTTACAATGAGGCAGTGGTGGTGATGATGGTGGTGGTGTCGCACCGTATTTGATTAATATGTTCCTAACCAATCGTCCTCCGATGGCTCGGTAGGTCGCCGCAAGCGGTAACTCTCCGTTGCTCAATGGCACATTTGGCATTGAAAACAACAGTCCGTTATAAAAAAAGAGCATTGTGGTTCTTTTGGCTGCAGCGAGTAAGAATTTCAGAGCCCGAATGGATGTCATACGGGTTCCAAAATCCCTCCGATAGGTAGACGTATTGAGAACACCTGAAACATGACAGAAATAATCATTAGCAGCTATAATAAAAGAAATGGTAAATAAGTTTACTCAAAAATTTTTAGTATCTGTATTTACCGGAGAAAAGTCTATCGAAGGAACATTCACAACTGTAGATATCCTTGAGTAGTTCCATAAGTGTTAATTGGCTTTGAACGTTGAACTCTACGGCTAGCCTCGCCGCGATGTAGAGCACGTGTTAACCGATGTGGTCACATCCTCCAGTGTGGAATGCATTCATTCTGTGCTGGGCGATCAATTTGGCCACGTTTAAGTCACATGCGGTAGGGGGCTCCTGGCTCTTTTTTATCAAGAATCTGTAGAGCAGGTACAGTTCATTCTTCTGTCCACTGAAAAATTGATTAATATAATTTAACAACTGCGAATTTTATTCAGATATGCGTGTTAAGGTAATAAATTATCACAGTTGATCTTACCAGATTTTCTCATTCGGGATGAATTCCTGCCTCCTTAAAGATGTGATGAATTTAATAAATTTATTGTAAAAAATAGGTATGTACAATTATACTTGACATCGCATTAAGTGACAACAATCATTTGTAGCTAGGTTAAATATAAATTATTCCTTTTAAAGCATCCTGTTCTGGTCCTGACTGACGATCACGTTCTACTCGGAACTACCTTCATAATCACACTGATACCCTGTAAAAAGTATTTCAAAAATTAGCAATACTCCTCCCATCAGATATAATTGAAATGAAATAAAAATAATTTCTATCCTGGGACCATGTCCCCTTAGAACATAACAATGAACATTGATGAGTTATTCTCTAGCTGTCAAGTAGTTAAGTCTAAATAATCAAATCGTTTATAATAGTCAGAAATATGATATTTAGCCAAGCAGATATTATCAAAAAGCTTCATAAATTCAGGATATGCTTTATAAATTCCAACTTACAATGAGGCAGTGGTGGTGATGGTGGTGGTGGTATCGCACCGTACTAGATTAATATGTTCCTAACCAATCGTCCTCCGGTGGCTCGGAAGGTCGCCGCAAGCGGTAACCCTCCGTTGCTCAATGGCACATTTGGCATTGAAGACAGCAGTCCGTTATAAAAAAAGAGCATTGTGGTTCTTTTGGCTGCAGCGAGTAAGAATTTCAGAGCCCGAATGTATGTCAAAATCCCTCCGATAGGTAGACGTATTGAGAACACCTGAAACATGACAGAAATAATCATTAGCAGCTATAATAAAAGAAATGGTAAATACGGTTACTCAAAAATTTTCAGTATCTGTATTTACCGGAGAAAAGTCTATCGAAGGAACATTCACAACCGTAGATATCCTTGATCAGTTCCATAAGTGTTAATTGGCTTTGAACGTTGAACTCTACGGCTAGCCTCGCCGCGATGTAGAGCACGTGTTAACCGATGTGGTCACATCCTCCAGTGTGGAATGCATTCATTCTGTGCTGGGCGATCAATTTGGCCACGTTTAAGTCACATGCGGTAGGGGGCTCCTGGCTCTTCTTTATCAAGAATCTGTAGAGCAGGTACAGTTCATTCTTCTGTCCACTGAAAAATTGATTAATATAATTTAACAACTGCGAATTTTATTCAGATATGCGTGTTAAGGTAATAAATTATCACAGTTGATCTTACCAGATTTTCTCATTCGGGATGAATTCCTGCCTCCTTAAAGATGTGATGAATTTAATAAATTTATTGTAAAAAATAGGTATGTACAATTATACTTGACATCGCATTAAGTGACAACAATCATTTGTAGCTAGGTTAAATATAAATTATTCCTTTTAAAGCATCCTGTTCTGGTCCTGACTGACGATCACGTTCTACTCGGAACTACCTTCATAATCACACTGATACCCTGTAAAAAGTATTTCAAAAATTAGCAATACTCCTCCCATCAGATATAATTGAAATGAAATAAAAATAATTTCTATCCTGGGACCATGTCCCCTTAGAACATAACAATGAACATTGATGAGTTATTCTCTAGCTGTCAAGTAGTTAAGTCTAAATAATCAAATCGTTTATAATAGTCAGAAATATGATATTTAGCCAAGCAGATATTATCAAAAAGCTTCATAAATTCAGGATATGCTTTATAAATTCCAACTTACAATGAGGCAGTGGTGGTGATGGTGGTGGTGGTATCGCACCGTACTAGATTAATATGTTCCTAACCAATCGTCCTCCGGTGGCTCGGAAGGTCGCCGCAAGCGGTAACCCTCCGTTGCTCAATGGCACATTTGGCATTGAAGACAGCAGTCCGTTATAAAAAAAGAGCATTGTGGTTCTTTTGGCTGCAGCGAGTAAGAATTTCAGAGCCCGAATGTATGTCAAAATCCCTCCGATAGGTAGACGTATTGAGAACACCTGAAACATGACAGAAATAATCATTAGCAGCTATAATGAAAGAAATTGTAAATAAGTTTACTCAAAAATTTTTAGTATCTGTATTTACCGGAGAAAAGATATCCTTGAGTAGTTCCATAAGTGTTAATTGGCTTTGAACGTTGAACTCTACGGCTAGCCTCGCCGGGATGTAGAGCACGTGTTAACCGATGTGGTCACATCCTCCAGTGTGGAATGCATTCATTCTGTGCTGGGCGATCAATTTTGCCACGTTTAAGTCCCATGCGGTAGGGGGCTCCTGGCTCTTCTCTATCAAGAATCTGTAGAGCAGGTACAGTTCATTCTTCTGTCCACTGAAAAATTGTTGATCTTAATATAATTTAACAACTGCGAATTTTATTCAGATATGCGTGTTTAGGAAATAAATGATCACAGTTGATCTTACCAGATTTTCTCATTCGGGATGAATTCCTGCCTCCTTAAAGATGAGATGAATTTAATAAATTTATTTAATGTAAAAAATAGGTATGTACAATTATACTTGACATCGCATTAAGTGACAACAATCATTTGTAGCTATGTTAAATATAAATTATTCCTTTTAAAGCATCCTGTTCTGGTCCTGACTGACGATCACGTTCTACTCGGAACTACCTTCATAATCACACTGATACCCTGTAAAAAGTATTTCAAAAATTAGCAATACTCCTCCAATCAGATATAATTGAAATGAAATAAAAATTATTTCTATCCTGGGACCATGTCCCCTTAGAACATAACAATGAACATTGATGAGTTATTCTCTAGCTGTCAAGTAGTTAAGTCTAAATAATCAAATCGTTTATAATAGTCAGGAATATGATATTTAGCCAAGCAGATATTATCAAAAAGCTTCATAAATTCAGGTTATGCTTTATAAATTCCAACTTACAATGAGGCAGTGGTGGTGATGGTGGTGGTGGTATCGCACCGTACTTGATTAATATGTTCCTAACCAATCGTCCTCCGGTGGCTCGGTAGGTCGCCGCAAGCGGTAACTCTCCGTTGCTCAATGGCACATTTTGCATTGAAAACAGCAGTCCCTTATAAAAAAAGAGCATTGTGGTTCTTTTGGCTGCAGCGAGTAAGAATTTCAGAGCCCGAATGGATGTCATACGGGTTCCAAAATCCCTCCGATAGGTAGACGTATTGAGAACACCTGAAACATGACAGAAATAATCATTAGCAGCTATAATAAAAGAAATGGTAAATAAGTTTACTCAAACATTTTTAGTATCTGTATTTACCGGAGAAAAGTCTATCGAAGGAACATTCACAACCGTAGATATCCTTGATCAGTTCCATAAGTGTTAATTGGCTTTGAACGTTGAACTCTACGGTTAGCCTCGCCGGGATGTAGAGCACGTGTTAACCGATGTGGTCACATCCTCCAGTGTGGAATGCATTCATTCTGTGCTGGACGATCAATTTTGCCACGTTTAAGTCACATGCGGCAGGGGGCTCCTGGCTCTTCTTTATCAAGAATCTGTAGAGCAGGTACAGTTCATTCTTCTGTCCACTGAAAAATTGATTAATATAATTTAACAACTGCGAATTTTATTCAGATATGCGTGTTAAGGTAATAAATTATCACAGTTGATCTTACCAGATTTTCTCATTCGGGATGAATTCCTCCCTCCTTATAGATGAGATGAATTTAATAAATTTATTGTAAAAAATAGGTATGTACAATTATACTTGACATCGCATTAAGTGACAACAATCATTTGTAGCTAGGTTAAATATAAATTATTCCTCTTAAAGCATCCTGTTCTGGTCCTGACTGACGATCACGTTCTACTCGGAACTACCTTCAGAATCACACTGATACCCTGTAAAAAGTATTTCAAAAATTAGCAATACTCCTCCAATCAGATATTATTGAAATGAAATAAAAATAATTTCTATCCTGGGACCATGTCCCCTTAGAACATAACAATGAACATTGATGAGTTATTCTCTAGCTGTCAAGTAGTTAAGTCTAAATAATCAAATCGTTTATAATAGTCAGAAATATGATATTTAGCCAAGCAGATATTATCAAAAAGCTTCATAAATTCAGGATATGCTTTATAAATTCCAACTTACAATGAGGCAGTGGTGGTGATGGTGGTGGTGGTATCGCACCGTATTTGATTAATATGTACCTAACCAATCGTCCTCCGGTGGCTCGGTAGGTCGCCGCAAGCGGTAACTCTCCGTTGCTCAATGGCACATTTGGCATTGAAAACAGCAGTCCGTTATAAAAAAAGAGCATTGTGGTTCTTTTGGCTGCAGCGAGTAAGAATTTCAGAGCCCGAATGTATGTCAAAATCCCTCCGATAGGTAGACGTATTGAGAACACCTGAAACATGACAGAAATAATCATTAGCAGCTATAATAAAAGAAATGGTAAATACGGTTACTCAAAAATTTTCAGTATCTGTATTTACCAGAGAAAAGTCTATCGAAGGAACATTCACAACCGTAGATATCCTTGATCAGTTCCATAAGTGTTAATTGGCTTTGAACGTTGAACTCTACGGTTAGCCTCGCCGCGATGTAGGGCACGTGTTAACCGATGTGGTCACATCCTCCAGTGTGGAATGCATTCATTCTGTGCTGGGCGATCAATTTGGCCACGTTTAAGTCACATGCGGTAGGGGGCACCTGGCTCTTCATTATCAAGAATCTGTAGAGCAGGTACAGTTCATTCTTCTGTCCACTGAAAAATTGATTAATATAATTTAACTACTGCGAATTTTATTCAGATATGCGTGTTAAGGAAATAAATTATCACAGTTGATCTTACCAGATTTTCTCATTCGGGATGAATTCCTGCCTCCTTAAAGATGAGATGAATTTAATAAATTTATTGTAAAAAATAGGTATGTACAATTATACTTGACATCGCATTAAGTGACAACAATCATTTGTAGCTAGGTTAAATATAAATTATTCTTTTTAAAGCATCCTGTTCTGGTCCTGACTGACGATCACGTTCTACTCGGAACTACCTTCAGAATCACACTGATACCCTGTAAAAAGTATTTCAAAAATTAGCAATACTCCTCCAATCAGATATAATTGAAATGAAATAAAATTAATTTCTATCCTGGGACCATGTCCCCTTAGAACATAACAATGAACATTGAGGAGTTATTCTCTAGCTGTCAAGTAGTTAAGTCTAAATAATCAAATCGTTTATAATAGTCAGAAATATGATATTTAGCCAAGCAGATATTATCAAAAAGCTTCATAAATTCAGGATATGCTTTATAAATTCCAACTTACAATGAGGCAGTGGTGGTGATGGTGGTGGTGGTATCGCACCGTATTTGATTAATATGTTCCTAACCAATCGTCCTCCGGTGGCTCGGTAGGTCGCCGCAAGCGGTAACTCTCCGTTGCTCAATGGCACATTTGGCATTGAAAACAGCAGTCCGTTATAAAAAAAGAGCATTGTGGTTCTTTTGGCTGCAGCGAGTAAGAATTTCAGAGCCCGAATGTATGTCAAAATCCCTCCGATAGGTAGACGTATTGAGAACACCTGAAACATGACAGAAATAATCATTAGCAGCTATAATAAAAGAAATGGTAAATACGGTTACTCAAAAATTTTCAGTATCTGTATTTACCAGAGAAAAGTCTATCGAAGGAACATTCACAACCGTAGATATCCTTGATCAGTTCCATAAGTGTTAATTGGCTTTGAACGTTGAACTCTACGGTTAGCCTCGCCGCGATGTAGGGCACGTGTTAACCGATGTGGTCACATCCTCCAGTGTGGAATGCATTCATTCTGTGCTGGGCGATCAATTTGGCCACGTTTAAGTCACATGCGGTAGGGGGCACCTGGCTCTTCATTATCAAGAATCTGTAGAGCAGGTACAGTTCATTCTTCTGTCCACTGAAAAATTGATTAATATAATTTAACTACTGCGAATTTTATTCAGATATGCGTGTTAAGGAAATAAATTATCACAGTTGATCTTACCAGATTTTCTCATTCGGGATGAATTCCTGCCTCCTTAAAGATGAGATGAATTTAATAAATTTATTGTAAAAAATAGGTATGTACAATTATACTTGACATCGCATTAAGTGACAACAATCATTTGTAGCTAGGTTAAATATAAATTATTCTTTTTAAAGCATCCTGTTCTGGTCCTGACTGACGATCACGTTCTACTCGGAACTACCTTCAGAATCACACTGATACCCTGTAAAAAGTATTTCAAAAATTAGCAATACTCCTCCAATCAGATATAATTGAAATGAAATAAAATTAATTTCTATCCTGGGACCATGTCCCCTTAGAACATAACAATGAACATTGAGGAGTTATTCTCTAGCTGTCAAGTAGTTAAGTCTAAATAATCAAATCGTTTATAATAGTCAGAAATATGATATTTAGCCAAGCAGATATTATCAAAAAGCTTCATAAATTCAGGATATGCTTTATAAATTCCAACTTACAATGAGGCAGTGGTGGTGATGATGGTGGTGGTATCGCACCGTATTTGATTAATATGTTCCTAACCAATCGTCCTCCGGTGGCTCGGTAGGTCGCCGCAAGCGGTAACTCTCCGTTGCTCAATGGCACATTTGGCATTGAAAACAGCAGTCCGTTATAAAAAAAGAGCATTGTGGTTCTTTTGGCTGCAGCGAGTAAGAATTTCAGAGCCCGAATGGATGTCAAAATCCCTCCGATAGGTAGACGTATTGAGAACACCTGAAACATAACAGAAATAATCATTAGCAGCTATAATAAAATAAATGGTAAATAAGTTTACTCAAAAATTTTTAGTATCTGTATTTACCGGAGAAAAGTCTATCGAAGGAACATTCACAACTGTAGATATCCTTGAGTAGTTCCATAAGTGTTAATTGGCTTTGAACGTTGAACTCTACAGCTAGCATCGCCGCGATGTAGAGCACGTGTTAACCGATGTGGTCACATCCTCCAGTGTGGAATGCATTCATTCTGTGCTGGACGATCAATTTTGCCACGTTTAAGTCACATGCGGTAGGGGGCTCCTGGCTCTTCTTTATCAAGAATCTGTAGAGCAGGTACAGTTCATTCTTCTGTCCACTGAAAAATTGATTAATATAATTTCACAACTGCGAATTTTATTCAGATATGCGTGTTAAGGTAATAAATTATCACAGTTGATCTTACCAGATTTTCTCATTCGGGATGAATTCCTCCCTCCTTATAGATGAGATGGATTTAATTAATTTATTGTTAAAAATAGGTATGTACAATTATACTTGACATCGCATTAAGTGACAACAATCATTTGTAGCAAGGTTAAATATAAATTATTCCTTTTAAAGCATCCTGTTCTGGTCCTGACTGACGATCACGTTCTACTCGGAACTACCTTCAGAATCACACTGATACCCTGTAAAAAGTATTTCCAAAATTAGCAATACTCCTCCAATCAGATAAAATTGAAATGGAATAAAAATAATTTCTATCCTGGGACCAGGTCCACTTAGAACATAACAATGAACATTGATGAGTTATTCTCTAGCTGCCAAGTAGTTAAGTCTAAATAATCAAATCGTTTATAATAGTCAGAAATATGATTTTTAGCCAAGCGGATATTATCAAAAAGCTTCATAAATTCAGGTTATGCTTTATAAATTCCAACTAACAATGAGGCAGTGGTGGTGATGGTGGTGGTGGTATCGCACCGTATTTGATTAATATGTTCCTAACCAATCGTCCTCCGGTGGCTCGGTAGGTCGCCGCAAGCGGTAACTCTCCGTTGCTCAATAGCACATTTGGCATTGAAAACAGCAGTCCGTTATAAAAAAAGAGCATTGTGGTTCTTTTGGCTGCAGCAAATAAGAATTTCAGAGCCCGAATGGATGTCATACGGGTTCCAAAATCCCTCCGATAGGTAGACGTATTGAGAACACCTGAAACATGACAGAAATAATCAGTAGCAGCTATAATAAAAAAAATGGTAAATAAGTTTATTCAAAAATTTTTAGTATCTGTATTTACCGGAGAAAAGTCTATCGTAGGAACATTCACAACCGTAGATATCCTTGATCAGTTCCATAAGTGTTAATTGGCTTTGAACGTTGAACTCTACGGCTAGCATCGCCGCGATGTAGAGCACGTGTTAACCGATGTGGTCACATCCTCCAGTGTGGAATGCATTCATTCTGTGCTGGGCGATCAATTTGGCCACGTTTAAGTCACATACGGTTGGAGGGTCCTGGCTCTTCTTTATCAAGAATCTGTAGAGCAGGTACAGTTCATTCTTCTGTCCACTGAAAAATTGATTAATATAAATTAACAACTGCGAATTTTATTCAGATATGCGTGTTAAGGAAATAAATAATCACAGTTGATCTTACCAGATTTTCTCATTCGGGATGAATTCCTCCCTCCTTAAAGATGAGATGAATTTAATAAATTTATTGTAAAAAATAGGTATGAACAATTATACTTGACATCGCATTAAGTGACAACAATCATTTGTAGCTATGTTAAATATAAATTATTCCTTTTAAAGCATCCTGTTCTGGTCCTGACCGACGATCACGTTCTACTCGGAACTACCTTCAGAATCACCAGATATAATTGAAATGAAATAAAAGTAATTTCTATCTTGGGACCATGTCCCCTTAGAACATAACAATGAACATTGATGAGTTATTCTCTAGCTGTCAAGTAGTTAAGTCTAAATAATCAAATCGTTTATAATAGTCAGAAATATGATATTTAGCCAAGCAGATATTATCAAAAAGCTTCATAAATTCAGGTTATGCTTTATAAATTCCAACATACAATGAGGCAGTGGTGGTGATGGTGGTGGTGGTATCGCACCGTATTTGATTAATATGTTCCTAACCAATCGTCCACCGGTGGCTCGGTAGGTCGCCGCAAGCGGTAACACTCCGTTGCTGAATGGCACATTTGGCATTGAAAACAGCAGTCCGTTATAAAAAAAGAGCATTGTGGTTCTTTTGGCTGCAGCGAGTAAGAATTTCAGAGCCCGAATGGATGTCATACGGGTTCCAAAATCCCTCCGATAGGTAGACGTATTGAGAACACTTGATACATAACAGAAATAATTAGTAGCAGCTATAATAAAAAAAATGGTAGATGAGTTTACTCAAAAATTTTTAGTATCTGTATTTACCGGAGAAAAGTCTATTGAAGGAACATTCACAACCGTAGATATCCTTGATCAGTTCCACAAGTGTTAATTGGCTTTGAACGTTGAACTCTACGGCTAGCCTCGCCGCGATGTAGAGCACGTGTTAACCGATGTGGTCACATCCTCCAGTGTGGAATGCATTCATTCTGTGCTGGGCGATCAATTTGGCCACGTTTAAGTCACATACGGTTGGAGGCTCCTGGCTCTTCTTTATCAAGAATCTGTAGAGCAGGTACAGTTCATTCTTCTGTCCACTGAAAAATTGATTAATATAAATTAACAACTGCGAATTTTATTCAGATATGCGTGTTAAGGAAATAAATAATCACAGTTGATCTTACCAGATTTTCTCATTCGGGATGAATTCCTGCCTCCTTAAAGACGAGATGAATTTAATAAATTTATTGTAAAAAATAGGTATGTACAATTATACTTGACATCGCATTAAGTGACAACAATCATTTGTAGCTATGTTAAATATAAATTATTCCTTTTAAAGCATCCTGTTCTGGTCCTGACTGACGATCACGTTCTACTCGGAACTACCTTCAGAATCACACTGATAACCTGTAACAAGTATTTCAAAAATTAGCAATACTCCTCCAATCAGATATAATTGAAATGAAATAAAAATAATTTCTATCCTGGGACCATGTCCCCTTAGAACATAACACTGAACATTGATGAATTATTCTCTAGCTGCCAAGTAGTTAAGTCTAAATAATCAAATCGTTTATAATAGTCAGAAATATGATATTTAGCCAAGCGGGTATTATCAAAAAACTTCATAAATTCAGGTTATGCTTTATAAATTCCAACTAACAATGAGGCAGTGGTGGTGATGGTGGTGGTGGTATCGCACCGTATTTGATTAATATGTTCCTAACCAATCGTCCTCCGGTGGCTCGGTAAGTCGCCGCAAGCGGTAACTCTCCGTTGCTCAATGGCACATTTGGCATTGAAAACAGCAGTCCGTTATAAAAAAAGAGCATTGTGGTTCTTTTGCCTGCAGCGAGTAAGAATTTCAGAGCCCGAATGGATGTCATACGGGTTCCAAAATCCCTCCGATAGGTAGGCGTATTGAGAACACCTGAAACATGACAGATATAATCAGTAGCAGCTATAATAAAAAAAATGGTAAATAAGTTACTCGAAAATTTTTAGTATCTGTATTTACCGGAGAAAAGTCTATCGAAGGAACATTCACAACCGTAGATATCCTTGATCAGTTCCATAAGTGTTAATTGGCTTTGAACGTTGACCTCTACGGCTAGCATCGCCGCGATGTAGAGCACGTGTTAACCTATGTGGTCACATCCTCCAGTGTGGAATGCATTCATTCTGTGCTGGGCGATCAATTTGGCCACGTTTAAGTCATGCGGTAGGAGGCACCTGGCTCTTCTTTATCAAGAATCTGTAGAGCAGGTACAGTTCATTCTTCTGTCCACTGAAAAATTGATTAATATAAATTAACAACTGCGAATTTTATTCAGATATGCGTGTTAAGGAAAAATATTATCACAGTTGATCTTACCAGATTTTCTCATTCGGGATGAATTCCTCCCTCCTTAAAGACGAGATGAATTTAATAAATTTATTGTAAAAAATAGGTATGTACAATTATACTTGACATCGCATTAAGTGACAACAATCATTTGTAGCTATGTTAAATATAAATTATTCCTTTTAAAGCATCCTGTTCTGGTCCTGACTGACGATCACGTTCTACTCGGAACTACCTTCAGAATCACACTGATACCCTGTAACAAGTATTTCAAAAATTAGCAATACTCCTCCAATCAGATATAATTGAAATGAAATAAAAATAATTTCTATCCTGGGACCATGTCCCCTTAGAACATAACACTGAACATTGGTGAGTTATTCTCTAGCTGTCAAGTAGTTAAGTCTAAATAATCAAATCTTTTATAATAGTCAGAAATATGATATTTAGCCAAGCAGATATTATCAAAAAGCTTCATAAATTCAGGTTATGCTTTATAAATTCCAACTTACAATGAGGCAGTGGTGGTGATGGTGGTGGTGGTATCGCACCGTATTTGATTAATATGTTCCTAACCAATCGTCCTCCGGTGGCTCGGTAGGTCGCCGCAAGCGGTAACTCTCCGTTGCTCAATGGCACATTTGGCCATCGGGATGAATTCCTCCCTCCTTAAAGATGAGATGAATTTAATAAATTTATTGTAAAAACGCTTCAAATTATTACACAATGGTTTATTATTTCCACTTATTTATTCCACTTGTTTATTATTCCACTATAATATCTATTCTGTCAAAGTAAAAAATATGAAGCAGTAGGTACCAAAGGAAAAGAAATTTGAAGCTTGTCACAAGATGTTCGCCGTGAGAGTGCCGAACTGTGTTAATTAAAAAAACTGCGTCAATGCAAGTAGGCTGTAATGTAAAATGATACAAAGGAAATATTTGACGTGCACTTCACTAGGAAAAAATAAATACGAAGTTCATTAAGCAATATCTCAGCTAATAATGGTCCGATTTAGGTGATTTCTAGTTCGTATTTTAGAGATTTTCGTTAGCTTTTCGTTTACGGGAGCCGCGGACGGCGTACGGCGGACGGCGGACGGACGGATTTTTTTTTATTCGATATTTGGATTCTACGTATCTTGAAACGTAAAACCTCAAATTTTGAGGGGGCTATTATTGAAAATAATAAACTAAAAGCATTTACATATAGAGATTTTTTTATTTTTCGTTTTTTTTATTTTTTGTTATTTTAATGCCTTGTTATGCTGATTCCAAAACACCTTACATTTCTCCTTTATGTTTATAAATGGCCAAGTTATGGGTATATAAGATCTTTAATCGGCAATTATTACAGATTTTTTGTTTTTAATTTTTTTTTTCTTTTTTTTTGGTTTCTCGTTATGCTGATTCCATAACACCTTACATTTTCTCTCTAACTTTATAAATGACCGAGTTATGGTCTTATTAGATATTTAATCGGTAATTATACAGTTTTTTGTGTTTTTCAATTTTTTTTTTTTTTTTTTTTTATGTCTCGTTATGCTGATTCCAAAACACCTTACATTTTCTCTCTATCTTTATAAATGACCGAGTTATGGACTTATGAGATCTCTAATCGGCCGCCATTTTGAAATAAACAGACGGATTATAATGTCGAGTTCCGAGGATCATCCCGGGGTGACCTGTGACTTTGGTACCGAATCTCAAGAAAATCGGTCCAGTAGTCTCGGAGAAAAGCCGCGGACGGCGTACGGCGGACGGACGGATTTTTTTTTATTCGATATTTGGATTCTAAGTATCTTGAAACGTAAAACCTCAAATTTTGAGGGGGGTTACAAAAAAATTTTCTTTGGTCGATTCCAAAGGTCTATTATTGAAAATAATAAACCAAAATAGGTATGTACAATTATACTTAACATCGCATTAAGTGACAACAATCATTTGTAGCTATGTTAAATATAAATCTCGATCGAAATTCATTTTTTGCAATTCGCATCATCGCAGCTACAGAAAGA
Organism: Rhaphigaster nebulosa; assembly: GCA_948150685.1. Classification (NCBI taxonomy): domain Eukaryota; kingdom Metazoa; phylum Arthropoda; class Insecta; order Hemiptera; family Pentatomidae; genus Rhaphigaster; species Rhaphigaster nebulosa. Next base: position 101,409,215 of record OX411309.1, on the reverse strand, counting down.
AGCGCTAATGCCTGTCGCTTCGTTCCACACAATTCGGAGTATGTAAGAAGTGAATTGAAACGGATCCATGTTCACAACAGTAATGTGGAAACTCAAAGTATACACAAATACTGTCTATCTTTTTTTTTTTTTTTTTTTTTTTTTTTTTTTTTTTTTTTTTTTTTTTTTTTTTTTTTTTTTTTTTTTTTTTTTTTTTTTTTTCCAAACCCCTGGATAATTATATTTGCAGATATATACATTTAATTTGATGTTTGTCCTTTTGCTGAAGCTGGGCTTCATTTTAAGGAATTTTTGTGGTATTGGTTTTACATTGTTGTTTCTTATTTAATTCTTATTATAACAAAAGTGTTGGGGCACACTTTATTTTTCTGGTTGTTCTTTCTTTTATACAACTAGTTTAATCCTAATCTAACTTAACTAATACCTTAAACTAAATTTAGTGTCCATTTCACTTTATGTTTCCTTCCATTACTTTATGCCATCTAATTGGGGGTGGTGCTGGTGTCAGTGTCCTAAATAGTGGGTTTGCTAGATATCCCAGCGAATCCAAGAATTTGATATGCCTCCTCCTGATAAATTCCAGGACCGTTGGTAAATCTAGCAGGGTGTGGAGTTCATGCGCCTTTTTCCTCTTCCAAGCCGTTGTCCTTACCATCTTCCGGAGCATCGAGTATTGAAACCTCTGGAGGAGCCGCTGCGTGCCACCGGTGAGATGTGTGATCAATGGAGCCCCGGCCTGAGTATGCTCTTGTACACTTGCAATTTGAGGCGGAGTGAAAGGGCTGGCGAAGTTAGTAGGTGGTGAAGACGGTAAGATCTTCTCCTGACCGTCCTGGTCTTTTGATATAGATGGGTACTAAGCTTGAGATGCCGATCAAGCTTCATACCCAAGTATACTATGGAGTTAGAAGGCGAGATGACGGTGTCAGCCACCTGGAGAGTCCTCGGCAGTGTTGATTTCTTGCCCTGTTGGTGCGAGAACACTACACAGTCCGTTTTTGCTGGATTGACCATTACAGATATCGTGATGGTTGAGTATGTTGGAGTGTGATGGAGTGTATGTTTGAGTGTGATGGAGAGTATGTTGAGGTTTTTCAGCTGTTGAACTATCTCTTTACAGGTTTCCTCGGCCTGTTTCAGTGCATGTTTGGCGCTCATACTGGTGCTGTAGATGGCTATATCATCTGCATATGCAGCGACCTTCGCTATTCTGTAGTTCTGTAGTAGTCTTGAAGTGTATGTTTGAGTGTGATGGAGAGTATGTTGAGGTTTTTCAGCTGTTGAACTATCTCTTTACAGGTTTCCTCGGCCTGTTTCAGTGCATGTTTGGCGCTCATACTGGTGCTGTAGATGGCTATATCATCTGCATATGCAGCGACCTTCGCTATTCTGTAGTTTTTGCCAACTACCTCAGCAGTATATATTGAAAACAGCACCGGAGAGAGGACTGCTCCTTGCGGCACTCCGCACTTCAGTGAGATGGTCCGGGATTGCTCATCACAAACTCGCACAGAGATGGTCCTGTTGCCAAGAAAGGATACTGACACTGTAGAGCTGTTCCGGGCACTCGAGGTCTAAGAGTTTACGGCATAGAATACCGTCGTGAGACACTGAGTCGAATGCCTTTGTACAGTAGATGGAGATCATAGCCGTTGCCGTGTTCCGATTGAAGCTGGTGTTCACCTCAGTTTGTAGCTTCATAAGATGATGTTCCGTACTGAGGTGTGCTTGAAAACCGGTCTGTTCGTAAGGAATTACGGAGTTTTCATCACAGAATTCTTTAAGGTAATTCAGGATGATCTTTTCGTATACCTTACCGAGGTGCGGCAACAGGCTGATTGGTCGATAGTGATCTGCCTCGTTCCCTGGCTTATTCGGCTTGAGGAGTGGAAACAGGATGGCATGCTTCCATTTTTCGGGGAAGTATCTCAGCCTCAAGCACGAATTGTACAGGTTTGTGAGATGAGCAATCCCTTTTCTCGGTAGTTGTTTCAGGAGTATCGTCTGTACCCCCTCATGGTCAGGGGCCCTGTTTCCGTGGGCTCTTCTGAGGATGGCCTTCAGTTTCTTCGGAGTGACGAACATGTAATTGTTCTCCTTAGCCATCTCCGGTATTGAGAGCTGGGCCCCTGTCCGCGTATCTTTATCATGCTGATAGTGCCCAACTAGTAGCTCGGCTTGCTCAGCATGATTTAGAAGGCGGTCTCCATCATGTAGGCGGACATTAGAGGTCTTCTTGGTTGCCGCTTTTGTGAGTTTCCAGAATTTCCTGTAATCACCATGCGTGGCCCGTAGCCGTTCGTGCCAGGTCGCAGTCTTCCATTGACGCATGAGATTTTTAATCTGGGTGGTAACTGTGTTCAGGGCTCTTTTGGTGTCTGGATCTCTGGTGCGGGAATGACGATTCTTCAGTGTCCGCCTACTTTCTATGAGCGCCATGATGTGGGGTGGGGGTTTCTGTAAGTGGGGAGGCTGCGGATAGTAGGTGGGGATGGCCGTCTGCGCAGACTCGACTAATGCTGCCGTGAAGTCCTCGATGTAGTCAGTTACTTCCTCCACGGTTCGCAGGGTCGGAACTTGCTGCAGCCTATGGCATACCTCGGCTTTGAAACGGCTCCAGTCGGCCTCCTGGTATTTAAATTTCTTCACCGTCGGCGCTGGTCTTCTTCCTTGCACTTCATAGATCACCGGGCGATGGTCCGATGAGATGAAGTCTGTGACAGTGCACTCAGTGATACGGTGTGGCTGTCTTGTTAACAGGAGATCGATTGTCGACGTAGAGCCATCTCGAAAGTGGCGGAAGGTGTGAGTGGCTGGGTGGACAACTGTAAATGCTGTTTTAACCAGCTGCCTTCCCGCCGGGTTTGCCGTCGTGTTATGCCATAGGCTGTGTCTGGCATTCAGGTCTCCTACCAACCAGTGATTGGTTTTTGTCTCGCATGTGTCGATGAGTTGCCGTAGCTCTCTCAGTGACCCCCTTGGACGCCGGTATATGCCTGTGATGTAGGTAGGCTGGTTCATGAGCACCTGAACGGTGACATGACTGGTCCGTGCGTCTCTGGTGTTCATAGGGGGTGGCATCTTCTTCCACGTCGTTCCATGCCGTACCGCTATGAGCACACCTCCATGGGGATCGTGTGAGTCATCCGTAGCTACGGCATATCCTCGAAATCGGGGAGGGCGCCCTTGTATTCTAGTGTCCGTGATGACGGCCACAGTGGGTTCGGTAAGCGCCAGGAGAGCCTCCACCTCTTCTAGTTTCGTGGCGAGGCCACAACAGTTGAAATTTACAATGCTGTAACCAATCATTTTTGACACTGGCATCCTTGTTTCAGGTCTGTAATGAGTGTTTTCATGAAAGTCCTCATCTCTGAAAACATATGGGTGATGGTTTGATTTATCACTGTCAACATGAAAGTTTGTGATTGGTCCAGCTGAGGTTGTGGCGCTCCCTCCTCTGCCGGTGGTGGGGATTCCTTGTCTGTTCCAGTCGCTGATGGCGGTTGAGGCTCTGAGGGACGCAATAGAGAAGAGTACGTTGTCGCCGTACTAACAGGTCTATGTTCTCTAATGTGATTGGTTGTGGCAGTGCTGCTGGTTTGCACTCGTCTGGATGCAGCCTGTTCTTTTCTCTTCTGTTCGGCGATCTTGATAAGTTCTTGCCGGGCTTTGCATTGTCTGTAAGACGCCACATGGTTGCCCTGACAGTTTGTGCATTTAGGCTCCCCCTTTCTGGGACAGCTGTCGACGCTGTGTCCCCCACTGCATCGCACACATGCCAAAGCGTACCCGCAATAATTTTTGGTATGCCCGAACTTCTGGCATCTATAACACTGCGGGGGTGCGTTATCTTTCTTCGGTATGTATTTACAGACCGAGAAAATGCACTTATTGACGTGCCTAATCGCCTGCACGTCCTCAATGGTGACCTTGACAGGTACCGTGATTACTATTGGTGACAGAGGGGTCTTTTTCCTGTTTCATCTGTCTTCTGCAGCCTCCTCACGTCCACTGCTGCAAGAGGCTTAACAGCCTCTTTTACGTCCTCTATCGGGATGCTGACGTGTAGATTTTTTAGCACAAATCTACTCTGTGTCAGGCCTCTTCTTTGTGCATACGTGTGAAAACGGATGTCCATTAAGCGAAGTCCTCTAAGGACTTCGTTTCGGTCCTTCACATTATTCAGCAGGATGTGTACTCCAGCACGTGTTTGCCTTAACAAGTAATCGGAGATTTTTAACTTCGTTAAGAATTTTTTGGCCTCTGGGATGGTGTGTTCTGGAGCCAACATGACAGGTGGTATTTGGAGCGGCTTCTGGGAGTCCTGGGTCGCAGTCTCGGTATCTGCTATATTGGCGAGAGCCGCATATCTATTAGAAGTCTCAATCTCGCTGGCCTGTATGGCTTTGGGTTTTCTCTTCTTCCTCTGACGCATGGCGCGTGTTTCACGTCCCTGTGGGCTGGAAGAACTAGCTGCTTCTACATCTGCTTCGTCCTCAGACCTGGGAAGAGGGGCACTCTGTGCTGTGTCCATCTCGCGCACTTTATTGTCCTGGAACTAGCACTACACTCACGGGGGGGAGGGTTACCACTACGGACGGACCGTAACGGAGGCACCACGCCCAATAACTGTCACTGTCACAAGGGTGGGGGGAACTTGCTAGCGCAACGCTGTCCGTACCCAATAGGGTGGCTGCCGAGGTTAGATCCAAGTGATATGCATGGACCTCAGCAGCTCTAGACGCTAACTAAGCAAGAGGGGAAAAGGTACAAACTGGTTCACTTCACACGAGGTGGCACTCCTAGAGGTGTTTTCACTGCGGCTGCTGACTGCTGACTGTGATTCTATCATACCGTCTGCGTCCAGGTATAAGTACCCCTGCTATCCCCACTCTACCTGTACTCGTCCAATCAGATGAATGTCCATAGTATGCACAGGGTGGATAATAGATGTGGATAGTAGATAGTAGAGTGTGGATAATATATATATATATATAAGTTAAAGACCGGAGCGTGGCAGTATCAACCTTAATACCATCCTGGAATGTAAACAACATTCCGATTGTATATAAGGAGGATTACTTTTATGAATAAACAGTCTTGTCTCAGAAGTCGTGATAGTTATTTCTCAGTCCTTTTCCTTTTTTTTAATTCAATTTGTTCGCCGTCGCATAACTGGTGCCGAAACCCGGGAACCGTAACGCGAGACCTTTTTCTTTTCTTTTTTTTGCTTTTTTGGAAATTTTTTTATATCCCGTCCTCGTTTTTCTTCAGCTACTTTTCGAACCAGGCGAAGACGAAGAAAAATCGAGATGGTATCAGAAGGCATAGTAAGACCGGCAGTGCTTAATGTACCTGACTTACCTTCACTACCACGAGAAACCATGGCGGAAGCTCATGCCAACGCTCTGGAGTGGATGAAGCTAAGGACAGCGACATCGCAGGACCTCCGGAGGGCGATTTCTGATCTGGAGCGCTTCGGCGGCGAAATTGGCGAGTTAAACCATTTTTTGAAGGGTGGTGATCGCCTTATGGAGAGGATACAAGCCAAGACATCGGAGAATCTGGTTAACGCTGGGGATGCCGAAGCACTGAAGGCAGCTCTGGTGTGCAGAGTAAAAAGGAACGTGCTAAATTTAATCCAAGCAGATGAGGAGACACCGTGGCCGGTAATTAAGGAGAGGCTGAAGAAAGCTTTCGGTGGTGGCAGGTGGACCCCGGAAGAGGACATCTATCAAATGTTTAGAGAGCGGCGTTCTCCTCGACAGACGAGCGGACAGTACGCAGGAGCGCTGCTAGCACGATTCAATCAGATCACGGAAAAAATTCGTGAAACCTTGAGCATAGGCGAGGTACAAGGCAGGATGGCATTCTTGGCGACCATCCTCAAGGTCCAATTGGCGAAAGAGACGGGAAAGAGGGAAGGCTTGCCGAGAGATCGCTCATTCATCGAATGCGCCCAGGAGATGATCGACTCGAGCGCAAGGGAAGAAGAAACCAGGATGGAGGTGGAAGAAACGGGGTGGAGCAGAGTGACCGATAGACGCCCCAGAACCACACCAATGGGCTGGAGGAGGAAAGAACCCGCGTATACGAGCAGAGAAAGACCCTCGGTAGGCGAGAGAAGGTCGGGACAACCGAAAGCGAGGAATGGTACTCGAAAAGAAGAGAGGAAGTGCCATGGCTGTGGGAGGCCCGGACATCTAGTGGCCCAGTGCCCGCGCACTAGATGCTTCGAGTGCGGCACAGAAGGGCACGTTGCGAGGCAATGCCCATACATTTACCGGAGGAGGGAAACACCACGGGCAGAGCCGATGGAGGTCAACACCCAGAAGGTGCGGAGGAAGGCGGGTCCATTCCAGAGGAGTGGAACTTCGGAAGAGGCGACGGAGACGTCGGGAACTTCGGAGACAGATGACGAGGAACCAGGGAGCAGCGGAGGCAGGAGCCGTCAATGGGGTGAGCGACGACGAGCGGTAGCGGAGAGGAGGAAGCCAGCAGGAATCTGAGGGGAGTGCCCGCAAAGAGGCGACCGCACAGCGACATGCAACAACATCAGAGGTAAGTCATGCTGGTTGCCAATTATTAAGTTGAAAGGGGGAGTGAGATGCCTGGTGGACACAGGGAGCTCAAACACTGTTATGACCCGAGATGCACTGGAAAAACTGTGTGGCAGAGAAGGGGCACTCCGTGTTCAGAAATGCGGGTGTAAATTAATCACACTGGGAGGGCCGTGCAAGGTAGAAGGAGAGGCGGTAATCGGTCTAAACAAGTGGGTGGCAAAAAAGGGAAAGATAAAAGTGCACATAGTGGGGGAAATGACTCGGGAGTACCAGGCAATAGCGGGGTGCGATCTATTGGGGCAGGCAGGCGCACGAGTAAAGAATAGTAAAGGGAAGTGGAGTATTAGGTTAGGAGAAACGACATATAAATGCCGGGGGATTGCAAAGGATAAGAAAACACGAATAGGAGCGGTTAATAGGGTCGAAGACTGGAGAGAAACGGTACAGAAAGAGTTTGGGGATATATTCTTTAAGGAGGGCAGTACGTTAGGAGTGACAGGGAGGACGGTCCATGAGATCCCGTTAAAGCAAGACAGAGTGTCTTATGTGAAAGAAAGGAGGTATCCGCAGGCTCTGAGACAGCATATTAGAGAAGAACTAGACAGCCTGAAGAAACAGGGAATTATCGTTAATAGCACGTCACCGTACAATAGTCCACTGTGGGCAGTAAGGAAAAAGAGCGCGCCAGGAGAAAATAAAGAGAAATATAGGGTAGTCATAGACTATAGACGATTAAACGAAAATACAGTGGACGAAAAATACCCTATCCCCAGGTTTGAGGACATTTTGGACAGGCTTAGTGGGGCGATGATTTTTAGCACTCTAGATCTCAAAGCGGGATACCACCAAATAAGGATGCACCCACAGGACCAACACAAAACAGCGTTTACTTTTGAAAGGGGGCATTACGAATTTACCCGAATGCCGTTCGGATTAAAAAACGCCCCAATCACCTTCCAGAGATTGATGGATGAATTCTTGAGAGGCATAGATGAGGGGGTGTGTCAAGTCTATATGGACGATTTACTGGTTTTCAGCAAAACCGAGGCCGAGCACATACAACATTTGAGAAGTGTATTCGAGAGGGTGCGGCAATTCGGGTTAAAACTGTCCAGGGAAAAATCGACGTTGGGACAGGGACAGATTAATTTTTTAGGCCATACCATTTCCGGGGAAGGGGTAAAGCCCGACGCGGCGAAGGTAGAAGCGATTAGGAGGATGACGGTGCCGCGAGATGTAAAAGGGATCCGCAGACTCCTGGGAACGCTAAATTACTATAGGAGATTTGTACCCGAAATGGCGGAATATTTGGTGCCGCTTAATAATTTACTAAAGAAAGGGGCCAAACTAACCGTGACACCGGTGATGGAGGATAATATCCGAAAATGGATGGAGAAATTGCAAGAGCAGCCGGTATTGGCGGTTCCGGATTTCACCAAACAATTCACCGTTACCACGGACGCCAGCGAATATGCGCTAGGAGCCGTTTTATCTCAGGAGGGTGTGGGAGGAGAGCGTCCCATAGCATACGCTAGCAGGCGTCTAACCGACGCGGAGACAAGGTATAGCGCCTTGGAGAGAGAGCTACTAGGGATAGTATGGGCTATTGACCATTTTAGACCATACGTTTTTGGAAGAAAGTTCCGCGTCCACACCGACCACAGACCGCTTCAATGGGTAGGAAGGCTAAAGGAATCCTCGGCGAGAGTCGCGAGATGGAAGGAGTTCCTGGGACAATACAACATGGAGATTAGTTATAAGCCGGGGAAGGAAAATATAGTGGCAGACTGGTTGTCAAGAGCCATCATGGTCAACGCCATCGAAGAAGATAGCGGCGAAACATCAAGAAACGTACGGCAATTTCTGAGAGAATGGACGCCAGGCGAAGAGGGTGACCACGGCAGGGCAGAGACGGAGGGAGGAGAGGAGTCCCCAGAAGAAGAGAGCCCTGCGGAAGAGAGGCCGGTAGAAATGGAAGAAGTCGAGGAAATCATTAACGACAAACGGCGTCAGGTGATCTGGAAGACGAGGACCTCGGGCATGATGAAAATAGCATATAGCAAATATGGGAGGAATAAAATTAATACGATCTGGTCACAACCAGGGGCGCGAGAAGACGAAATTTGTAGGGCACTAAGGGACGCGTCAGAACCGGGAAAAACCCATCATCTCTATGTAGGAAATGCCACGATATGGGAAAAAATTAAAAGAATTTGGAGAGCCGAACGAATTGGCGTGGATAGAACGTTTATCCGATGCAAATACATGGTAGAAACGATAATGGATGTAGAGCAACAAAAGGAAGTGACGTTAGCGTATCATCAGGGAAAAACAAACCATCGGGGGGTGCACGAGACGCTACAAGCATTGCGGAGGAAATATTTTTGGCATGGAATGAAGAAGACCATCAAGGAAACTATAGGGGCGTGTGAAGTTTGTATGCGCACGAAGTACGACCGGCATCCTCCAAGAGGGAGACAAGAAGAGACACCCACAGAATACACGCCATTAAATGAGCTGCAGGTCGACACGTTTACGTGGAGGGGATTCAAATGGGTCACCATGATAGATCTCTTCAGCAAAGTAGCAATGGCGTATAAGGTATGCGACAGATCTTCGGAAGCAGTGTTGGAGGCCCTACAAACATGGGTTCAGTTTTACGGGGTGCCCGACAGAATTTCATCCGACGGAGGTAGGGAATTTGATAGCGTCGCTATTAGAGAGGAAGCGAAAAGATTGGATATAGCGTGGCATCTCAACACTCCGGGCCATCCCAAGAGCAGGGGAAATATCGAGCGATTGCATAGTACCCTGAGTGACCATCTACGTGTGTATCAGGGAGAACAGGGAGATGAAGCAGATATAGCTATGAGAAAAGCCGTAGCTGCATATAACCATTCAATACACTCGATCACAGGGTATTCACCCATCGAAGTTTTGTTCGGAGTGCGAGGGTGGAGACGTGATTGCGGGAATACGGCCGCGGATGAAGAAACGGCGGAGGCAATCGTTAGTAATAGGTTAGAGATAGCGAAGGTTTGGGAGAAAGTACGGGGGGAAATAGAACGGGAGAAACGGAAGAGGGTAGAGAGAGAGAACCTAAAGGTACGAGACAGGATGGGAGAGATACGGATAGGGACAATCGTATACCGGAGAATGGGGTCTAACAGAGGGAAAGAATTGACGCGGTATGAGGGCCCGTTTAGGGTTATAGTTATAAGGGAACACAACATAGTAACCATTGAGAGCGTCAAAGAACCCAGAAAGAGACGAACGGTTCACATTGAACAATTGAAACTCCCTTTGGTAGAACCCGAAAAACCAGTGTGAACGGGAGCACCCCCGTCTCTGCACACGGATTTTTTTTTGTAACCATAACACAATTGTAATTGTACCAGAGCATAAGAAAGTTTTTTTTTAGTGCAAGTGTAGCTGTAAGAACCCTTTGTTTTAATTTCTGTGAATAAGTAGTGTGTAAATAGAAGAAGTTGTTTTTTTTTTGTTTTTTTTTGTTGTTGTTGTTTTGTTTTTGTAATAATAAATAGGAAGAATTGTGAGCCTTACGTATAAGATAGTGATAATTGATAACAGTGATAGTGATTTTCTTTTTGTTTATTGTATATGCTGCAGAAGGACTTTTGAGTTGTTTTCTTTTTGTTGGTTGTTTTATTAAAAGATCAGATGTAAGGTATTAAGATTGACTGGCCGCTCCGCTCTGTGAGGTGAGGAGATTAACCAGTTAGGGTTGAATATAGAGTTTACGGAGATCCCCGTAAACTGGTGGGGGGGAGTTAAAGACCGGAGCGTGGCAGTATCAACCTTAATACCATCCTGGAATGTAAACAACATTCCGATTGTATATAAGGAGGATTACTTTTATGAATAAACAGTCTTGTCTCAGAAGTCGTGATAGTTATTTCTCAGTCCTTTTCCTTTTTTTTAATTCAATTTGTTCGCCGTCGCATAACTTATATATATATATATATATATATATAAATTAATGTGTTTGAGACACTAAAAACAAAAAAAAAAGAAAAGGTTTTAATAAAAGCACACACAGAGAGATCGGTTACAACTGACTTTATTTAGAAAGTAATCCTCTGTATATAAGGTCTAGGAGTTGTTTACACTCATGAGAGGGATTAAGCTCTGTTATTACCCAGCTCTGGCTCTTAACTCCCCCCCTCCAATTTCCAGACACTTTTGGAAACTTAAAGGAGTGACCAGTCCGAGTAATGCACAGCATTTATCCCTGTACAACGTTACAGCTCCTAGAAACAACCAAATCCATAAACTAAATACATACAATTTCCTTCTATATAAAAAAAAACAATTGAAGTATTCAAACAGAAAACACAACTAAACCACGACCACTGTTGCACAATAATAAGCACTAGACTGTAAATAACATATAACTAAGAAATACAATTTAAAAAAAATTATAATACAAATAAAATAAAATACACTCTCGTTTACAATATTTCCTCCGGTTGCACAGGCGAAGGCACTCCAGACCCCAAAGGAAACTTCAGTTGCTCGATGTGGACAGTTCGCCGCCTCTTAGGGTCCCCAATACTTTCGATCGTTACCACGTTATGTTCGCGTATTACGACGACGCGGAATGGCCCCTCGTATCTCCGCTGTTCTTTTCCCCTGTTCGATCCATTCCGCCGGTATACAACTGACCCGATCTTTACTTCCCCGCGATCCCGTACCTTTGCGTTTTCCTTACCTACCCTGGTTCGTTTCTCCTTTATTATTTTTTTCCGAGCTTTTTTCCCACGACTCCCGCAATCGGACGTGGTTTGCCATGATTTCCCGGCCGTTCGTAATATCCCCTTATCGTCGCCTCACAATCCCTACTGGGGCCTCGAACCCCAAATAGTACTTCGAACGACGCAAATCCCGTAACTGAGTGGATTGAATAATTGTATGCCGCAATCGCCTTCCGCATCGCTATATCTGGGGTCCACCCCTGTTCCACGTGTTACACTCTGAGGTTGTCACTTAGGGTGCTATGCAACCGTTCTACCCCTCCCCTACCCTTCGGGTGTCCCGGAGTGTTAAAGTGCCACCTGACTTCTAATTTCCGCATTTCCTCGCTCAGGACCACGTTATCGAATTCCCTCCCTTTATCGGATGTTATACGGTCGGGTACTCCGTAAAACATGAACCACGTCTGTAAGGCTAGTAGCACCGATTCCGCCGCTTTGCTTTGGATGAGATGAGCCATCGCCACTTTACTGAAAACGTCTATGGCCGTCATCCACGTGAATCCCCTCCAAGTGAACGTGTCCACTTGAAGATCCCGGAGTGGTAATGTACCTGTTGGCGTTTCTTCTTGTACTGCTTGCGGTGGGTGGCGATCATACTTAGTAGTCATGCAGACCTCGCATGCTCCAATGACTTCCTGGATGGTCCGCCGCATCCCTGACCAATAGTACCGTCTCTTGAGTGCTTGTAGTGTTTCACTGACCCCTCGGTGGTTGGTCTTCCCCTGGTGGTACGCCCCGGTTAACTCCTTCTGTCGTTCGACGTCTCTGATGGTTTCGATCATTACCCTACATCGAATGAAGACTCGATCTGGGATTTGATCCGTCTTCCACACCTGTTTGATTTTATCCCAGATGGTGGCGTTACCCACATATATGTGGTGTGTCTTACCCGGTTTAGACGCGTCTTTCAGTGCTTTACAGACGAGATCTAATCGTACCCCTGGTTGTGACGAGATAACATTCACGCGTGACCTCCCGTAACGCGAGTATTCAATAGCGAGCATCCCCGACGTCTTCGTCTTCCAGATTACCTAGCGCGGTTTATCATTAACGATCTCGTCAATTTCCTCTATATCTTGGGGTCTCTCATCCGTAGAACTGTCTCTGGGTGATGACGTCTCTTCCCTCTCTGCCTCTGTCGTAGCCTGCTCTCCTTCGCCTTCTGGTGACCAATCCTGTAGAAATTGTCGGATGTCTCTCGATGATCCCGCTACGTCCTCTTCTATGGCATTCACCATCAGCGCCCGCGACAACCAGTCGGCGACCACATTCTCTTTGCCGGGTTTATAGACGACGTCCATAGAATGCTGGCTTAACCTCTCTTTCCATCGCGCGACTCGAGCCGACGACTCTTTCAGCTGTCCAACCCACTGTAGCGGCCTGTGATCAGTCTGGACCCTAAATCTTCTTCCGAATAGGTATGGCCGGAAATGGTCGATTGCCCAAACGATGCCCAACAATTCCCTATCGAGCGCGCTATATCTTGCTTCGGCATCCGACAGTCTGCTGCTCGCGTACGCTATGGGCCGTTCCCCACGGTCATTCTCCTGGGATAACACTGCACGCAAGGCATACTCGCTGGCATCTGTGGTCACTATAAACTGCTTATTGAAGTCTGGGAATGCTAGAATAGGTTCCTCCTTTAGGTGTTCCATACATTTCTTCAGGTTGTCCTCCATGCTAGGTGTGACGACCAACCGCGCTCCCTTTTTCAGTAGATTATATATAGGTACCAAGTAACGCGCCATGTCCGGTGCAAACCGCCGGTAATAGTTCAGGGCCCCCAGAAGTCTCCTTATGGTTTTTACATCCCGGGGTATTGCCATCCTGGTGATCGCATCCACTTTGGACCTATCCGGCTTAACCCCTTTTCGCGATACTGTGTGACCTAAAAAATTTATTTCGGCCAAACCCAAAACCGACTTTTCTGGAGACAGTTTCAAACCGAATTCCCTTATTCTCGCGAATACCTGTCTCAGATGTTGCTCGTGTTCCTCCTCGGATTTACTGAATACCAATAGGTCATCCTTGTAGACCTGGCAGATCCCTTCGTCGATACCCCTGAGGAACTCATCCATTAATCTTTGGAACGTGAGGGGCGCGTTCTTCAGTCCAAAGGGCATTCTCGTGAACTCATAGTGCCCCCGTTCAAACGTGAAGGCCGTTTTCGCCTGATCTCTGGGGTGAATTTTGATCTGGTGATACCCCGCCTTTAAGTCTAATGTGCTGAATATGGTAGCCCCGCTAAGCCTGTCTATTATGTCCTCGAACCTGGGAATCGGATAAGCTTCGTCTTTCGTATTTTCATTTAACTGACGAAAGTCCACAACTACTCTATATTTCTCTTGCCCTGTCGTACTCTTCTTCTTTACTGCCCACAGGGGACTATTAAACGGGGACGAACTATTGATTATGATTCCCTGCCGCTTCAACTCCTCCAACCTTCCCGGATGTGTTGCCTCAGCGCGTGGGGATACCGTTTTTCCTTCACGTACGTAATTTTTTCTTGTTTTAACGGAATTTCGTGTACTGTCTTTCCCGTGACACCTAATATCTCCGCTTCCTTATAAAAGATGTCCCGAAATTCTTTTAGCAGTAGTTTTCTCCACTCTACCACCCTATTCACGGCCCCCACCCGAGAGCCTCTAACGGCACGGTGACACGTGTATGACCTGCCTCCTATTTTGACATACCTCCTGCCCTGTTTATTTTCCACCTCAGCGCCTACCCTCTCTAACAGGTCGCACCCAACTATAGCCTGATATTCCCTGGGCATGCTTTCTACTACATGAACTTGTAATCGTGCTCCCGTTTTCTCCCACTCGCTCAATCCCATGTCCGCCTCATTCATCACCTTACATGGCCCACCTAAGGTTACTAGCCTACACTTGCATTTCCGGATCTGAAGTGCCTCCCCCTCGCCACACAGACTCTCCGCCGCTATTTTTGACAGCAGGGTGCTCGAGCTCCCTGTGTCTACGAGGCACTTCACTTCACTGTTTGTTTTGTCCCTCCGTCCCGCACTCATAACATCTGGAGCGTGGACATTGAGCTACCAGATGGCCCGTCCTGCCACACCCGTGGCACTTCCTCTCATCCTTCCTAGGGCCATTCCTTGATCTCGGCTGCCAAGTCTTCTTCTCCGTCGTGGACGGTTTTTCTCTGATGAATGCCCTCCTCCACGGAGTCGAAGAGATTCTTGGTCGATTGGCGGGAACCTTAGTCCATTCGGGTTCATCTACTTCCATCCTGTTACTCTCTTCTTCTCGGGCCCCTGTATCCACAAGGGCCTGGGCGCACTCGAGAAACGTCTTCTCGGCGGGAAATCCCTCCTTTTTCCCTATCCAGCTGGACCTTCCATACTGTGGACAGAAATAACATACGCGCATCTGTTTCCTCCGCGGATACGATCTCACTCATCTTTGCGTTGAGCTTTTGATACCGCTGTAGCATGATTGCCGCGAACTGCCCTGGTGTCTGCCTGCTTTGCTTTCTTTCACAGAACATCTGGAAAATGTCCTCCTCGATCGTCCATCTTCCTCCTCCGTACACCTTTTTCAACCTCTCCTTCACTATTTCCCAAGAGGTTTCTTCGTCCGCTTGTATGTGGTTCAGAATACCTCTTTTGACCCTGCCGATGAGGTTGCTCTTAATGACTCGGCATCGCGCGGATCCAATAAATTTTCTGCTTCTTTCGCGGCTAGTCTTGTTGTAAAACGGTCACCGCCCTTGATGAAGTGGTTCAGTTCGCCTAACTCGTCAGTGAACTCCCTCAGGCTGGACACATCCTTCCGCAGCTCCTGAGCTGTCGCCACCTTGGCCTTTATCCAGGCCAAAGCGTTACTCCCATTATCTGCTGACAAATTCAGTGTAGCGGGTCTTACAATGCTATTGCCAACGCCGTCCGTCATTATTGTTCCGTATTCGTACAATGCGCAAGCAGAAAGCAAAAAAAAATTTAATCTGGTTCTGTTTTATACCGGCCGGTCCCGGGTTTCGGCACCAATTAACGTGTTTGAGACAGTAAAAACAAAAAAAAAAGAAAAGGTTTTAATAAAAGCACACACAGAGAGATCGGTTACAACTGACTTTATTTAGAAAGTAATCCTCTTTATATAAGGTCTAGGAGTTGTTTACACTCATGAGAGGGATTAAGCTCTGTTATTACCCAGCTCTGGCTCTTAACTTATATATATATATATATATATATATATATATATATATATATATATATATATACATTTCAATCTATCTAACTGCGAATTTTATTCGGATATGCGTGTTAAGGAAATAAATTATCACAGTTGATCTTACCAGATTTTCTCATTCGGGATGAATTCCTCCCTCTCGATCGAAATTCCTTCTTTGCAATTCGCATCATCGCAGCTACAGAAACAAATGCGCTAATGCCTGTCGCTTCGTTCCACACAATGCGGAGTTTGTAAGAAGTGAGTTGAAACGGATCCATGTTCACAGTAGTAATGTTGAAACTCAAAGTATACACAAATGCTGTCTATCATACCATCTGCGTCCAGCTATAAGTACCCCTGCACTGTCCCCACTCTACCTGTACTCGTCCAATCAGATGAATGTCCATAGTATGCACAAGGTCAAGGAGTGGGAATAATATATATATATATATATATATATATATATATATATATATATATATATATATATATATATATATATATATATACACATTTCAATTTATCTCTATTTCATTTCAATCGTATACATAAGATTCATAGTATGGGTAATTATCCTGATTAACTATTGAGGATATTCACTCTCTGTGATGACATAGTGGGCGGTATTCTTCCGTAATTTTGTTCTTATTGTCTCAAACGCGGCGCAGATGGTTACAATCTGCTCAGCAGTTTCCTGAACTCCAAATTAGAGGCATAGAGGATTAATATCCTTTCCGAAATCATGGAGCTTGGCACGGAATCCCCCATGTCCGGTGAGAAATTGCGATATTCAGTAATCAGGGAGGACCCAGTTGGCCTTCAATCGTGAATGGACGTTGTGGAAGTATTTTCTACTATGAGCTGTATTATTTATGGTTATAAAGAAAAAATCCCTTACCCTGACAATCGGATGTTTCAATTACCCTCTGCACTGCTCCGCTGAGTTTTTGACTAATTTTAAAGGATTGGCACTATTGTTAAGTAGCCAAAAACAGTTGTCGAAATAAAATCATCTTTGGACTGTTAAATGTTTGGACGAGCTGGATAATAAATCATGTTAATCGTATAAAATAAGTCATAAAATTATTGGAGCGCCTCTTCGGGTAAATGAAACCTCCGAGCGTCCACCTTAGGGATTATTTCTTGTAACGATATATCTCAAGGATTCGCGATTCGGCTTATGTTTTAAGCATGCCACTTCACTATTTAGGGAGAAAAAGAAAACACATGAATTTAAGCAAATAATTAAACAGCAACCAACCTGAAATTTACAGATGTTCATGTCTTACAAAATACGACTACAAAACTGCAGGCATTTCAATTTCGCGAAAATGTAATATGAATATACAAATATAAATGTTTCCTACATTGTTATTATTATTATTTTTGTGTTGTAGGAATAAATAACTATTCTTGCACTATCTATTTATACATGAAAAATTGATTCCTTAATAAAATATTTATCCCGTTTCACTGCCAAACCATCTAAATTCAGTTTCTTTAATGAATAGTAGTTATCCTGAATAAAATGGCCTTTTCCTATGTACCTCTTGCAGTAGAAGGCGAGGAGCCATAAAACATTGCTTTCTAGAGGTTTAGGATAGGATAAATTGGTCAATGGGAAGGAACAGGCACCTGTGTTCTGTACAACCAGGTAAAGGTAAGCTACTGCGTACAAGTGGCTCCCTTCTGGTGGGCTAGGTAAAGACCTCAATGATGTTGTTTTTCGTTTTTTGGTGTAGATTACAAATATTATAATCCGGAAATTGAAATCGGTAGGTTTAATATGATTTAAAATCCTACAAAATTCTGATCACTACTGCATTAGTAATTTCAATTCAAAAAATTAAATAGGAGATAATAAACATAATGGTGGCAACAGTAAATAGATAGATAAAATATAATATGACTAAGTCCAAAACAGAAAAATCCAGAAATGTACACTCCAGGACCACTAAATGCCTCTGTTTGTTTCGGTTTCTTCTTTCTTTTTTTTGGAGGAGGACTGAAAAGCTCCTTAAAAACAAGTTATGTTTTTTCATAAGGATATACGACTTCAGAAAATTGAAAAACGATTTTATCCCAGTTCATCGTTATTGAGATTCGTGTGTGAGCTCTGATCTCTTCCATCATGAAGTGTAAAAACTGCACTTGAAAATATGGATAAAAATAAGGGCACTGACTATTGGTGTGTTGGTATAGTGATAGTGAGTTTATTGATGAGAAATCAGTGACGTTTGTATGTTTTTAGCCGTTGAGTTTGTATTTTAACAGCCAACATTACATTATGCCTCGTACAGTCAATCATCAAAATAATAGTGATTTATAAACAAGTGATATATATATTTGTATGACATAACAGTCAGAATTTCTATAGTAACTAAAATATTTGAATATTGTCTCCCATAATACTGACATAGAGAATTCTCTCAATATAGCACAATCCGCAATAAAGGAAAAAGTTTCCTCTTTTATATCCATGATACATATGAAGGAGTTACTCCTTTCACCATCCATAGGCTGATAATTTAGGTTGTAGAATATAATATATAAAAAATTGTATTTTTTTTCAACATTTAGATTTGTTATTAGCGACGCCTAAAATATTATACAACAGAATTTTTTACAAATATTATATCATAAGATTTTATACAATCAGGTTTTATACAAATATACAATGCATTTCTTTTTTTTTTTTTTTTTTTTTTTTTTTTTACAAATATTATGGTATAGAGTTTTATACCTATGTTATACTATATAATACAAATATATGGATACAAATATATCTAATGATAAAATTTATTGTGAATAAAAGTCACTAAAACCATAATTGGGAAGTTTAGGATATTAACATAACTATATGTCCCTCCATATCCTAGTTTCCTTTACAAAATTTAGTATTGCCCTGAATTTCGATGTATTTTTTAGGTCTTGAAGTTAGTCTAGTACGTGATGTTTTGTTCTGAATTGCTTATATAATGGACATTGAATAGGAATATGTTCAACTGTTAGAAGGACGTGGCATTGGGTGCAGGTTAGGGGCTCTAAGTTTATTAAGTGGTGTGCATGCGTGAGTCTGGTGTGTCCTAAACGTAATCTAGTTAGAGTCACTGCTTCTCTTCTTGACATCCCATCGGGCAGTTCTAGCTTCTCGTTTGTTTCTTTCACCTTTCTCAGCATGCTACGCTCCTCTCTCAGCCATTCTATATCCCATGATTTTTTTAACGCCATTTTTACTAAATGCTTTAGATCTCTAGCTAGCATTATAGTTTCTTCCACATCATCAGTTAAGGCGGCTTCTTTGGCGAGATTGTCAGCACGTTCGTTTCCGTCTATCCCTACGTGTGCTGGTGTCTATACTACTTTGACCGTTCTGCCAAGATTCATGAGTGTGGTATGAATGTCGAAAATATTTTGTATTATTTTATTCGATGTCCATTTATTATCAAGTGATTGTATTGCACTAAGTGAATCAGTAAAAATTAAAATATTGGTTTCTGTCGAGGTGACTGCAAATTTAAAAGCTTGATATATGGCAAACAGTTCAGCTGTGAAGATACTAGTTCCTGGAGCGATATGGAATTTAAAATTTTGGTGTGAAGATGTAGTAAAATTGCATCCCACTTTTTCATCTTGTTTTGAACCGTCAGTGAAAATATGGAAGAAACCAGGATATTTGTTGCAAATTTCCCTGAAGTACTGTAGATATATGTAAGGTGGTGTTTCCGATTTGTTTAGTTTTGAGAGTGATTTATCTGTATTTATAGAAGGTATATACCAGGGCGCGAAACTGTTAAAATGAAAGGGTAGGATGTCGGTTGGAATTTTGATGTTTAGATCCGAGAGATAGGTTTGAATTCTAGACTGAAAAGATTTACATTTTTGATTTGTTTGAGGACTAGGGTTGTTGGCATGGATCATTCGGCCGACTGGGTGATTGGGGTTCACAGTTACTTTAAGGGCATAATTTATTGATAGCTGCTTCCTTCTGTATCTTAAAGGAGGTTCTCCTGCTTCACTGAGCAAACTGGCTATTGGACTTGTTCTAAAAGCTCCAGTCGCTAATCTGATTCCTTGATTGTGAATGGAGTCTATTATTTTCAAAACATAAGGCTTAGCTGAATCGTAAACTATTGAACCGTAGTCTATTTTGCTCCTAATTATAGTCTTGTACGTATCTAGTAGAATTTTCCGTTCTGCTCCCCATTTTTGATGTGCAATTACTTTTAATATATTAATTCTTCTTGAACACACAGTTTTTAGATTTTCAAGCTGTGGTTTCCATGATAGCTTCTTATCGAAGATTATGCCTAAAATTTTTAGGGAATTCGATATTTTGATATCAGTGTTTTTTAACGTGAGGGGTGCGATCGGTACTTCTTTTTGTCTCCTTGTAAAAATGACTGCTTCTGTTTTGTCCGGGGAAAAATTAAAGCCTGATTTTTTTGACCAATTTTCTAGCCTATCCAGGGTGTTCTGAACTAATTCTCTGGTGAGTCTCAGGTTTTTCCCTCTACAGCACAGTGTTAAATCATCAGCAAAAAGAAGTGGTTTAACAGGTGATTATATTGTTTTAACAATGTCATTTATAGCCACGAGAAACAGCGTCACACTAATTACATAATTACAGACCCCTGGAGGATCCCATTCTCTAGTTCCACAACAGAGGAGATTGTTTCATTTACTCTCACTTGTATTAGTCTCTTTTGTAAAAAATTATAGAGGAATTTAATCATATTACCTTGGACTCCATTTTCGAAGAGGATTTGGAGGACCCGTGGCTTCCAAACCATTTCATATGCTTTCTGTATATCAAGGCAAACCACAATTGCATATTGATTCTTTTCAAAAGCTTCTTGGAGTTCTGTCTCGGGTTGAATTAGGGTATCCATGGTAGATCGATACTTTCTGAAACCAGATTGTGTATTAGCAAAGAAGTTGTTGGTTTCAAGAAACCACTGTAGTCGTCTATTTATGATCTTCTCCATCAGCTTACACATAGTGCAAGTCAACGAGATTGGACGATAGTTCGACGGGTTGCTTTTATCTTTTCCAGGTTTAGGAATAGGCACTGCTGTAGCAATTTGCCAAATAGATTGGAAAACATTTTGAGTCCAGATAAAATTAAAAATTGAAAGAAGATATGCTTTCGCTTTAGTGCCGAGGTGTTTTAAAAATATGTTTGGTATACCATCGGGGCCAGCACAAGAATTTTTTGTAGCTTTAATAGCATAATCTAGTTCGTATTCATTAATAAGGAAATTTATTGGCTCTACATTATTATTGCTTGTAGGTTTCAGATTTGACTCATATGTTGTTCTTTGTTGTAAGAAAGTTGGATTAAAATTTTGGTCACATGAGGTTTTTGCGAAAGATTTGCTAATATATTACCAATTTGTTTACTATCAGTTACTATTTTGTTTTGAGAGTCCATAATACCTGAAATAATGTTATTTTTAGAGATCCCTGATATTCTTCGGATTTTGCTCCAAATTTCTACAGATGGTGTTTGACTTGTCATGTCAGATATAAATTGTGTCCACGAGTTCCTTTTGCTTAATTTTAATGTTTTCCTAGCCAAAGCCCGTAACTGTTTAAATTTTGATTGATTTTCTGGAGTTTTGTGCTTTTTGTATTTGTTAAAAGCTCGTTTATATGCTTGTGTTGCATGATGGCAATCTTTATTCCACCAGGGGACTGTTTTTTTATTTCCCCCACTCTTCTTTTTGCCTATACTGGTCATTGCTCCTGAATTTAATATAGCAATAAATTGTTTTAAAATGATATCTATGTTTATATCTGGGAATAGGTTTTCTTCAGGTAAAGTATCCATCAATGTTTCTACAGTAGAAGTAAATTTTTCCCAATCAGCCTTTTTCAAATTCCATCCATCAACAGTTCGCGTGTGAGATCCGGAAACTAAGTTTTTGATGATGATTGGAAAGTGGTCGCTACCAAACAGGAAGTCTAATGGTTCCCACTGCAAAGTTAAAGCTAAGTTCGAAGAGCAGAGAGATAAGTCTATGCAACTGAAGCCTCCTGTGCTGGAATTGAAATGAGTTGGTGCTTTAGAATTTAGCAAAACCAGGTTATTATTTTCTAAAAGTTTATTAAAAAGTTTTCCTCGGACATCGGTTTTGGTGGATCCCCATTGTGTACTATGACTGTTCATATCTCCTAATATAATAAACGGCTGGGGTAGTTGGGTAACTAATGATTCTAGGTCGATCAAGCTAAACTGATAACTGTTTGGCAGATAAACATTACAAACACATAACTTAAAAGGCATTTCAATCTGAACCACCACAACCTCAATGTTCGTATCTACATCTTGTTCGTATCAACTTGCTTGAAAGTAATGGAATTTTTAATAAATGTGGCCACTCCTCCACTTGACAATTTTGTGTTTCTATTTTTATACACGGCATTATAATTTTTTAATTGCCCTGTCCTATTTACATTGAAGTTTGTTTCCTGGAGAGATATTATTTTTGGAGAAACAGACTTAATTACTAATTGCAATTGTTCTAATTGAGGGTAAAATCCATTTATGTTCCACTGTAAAATCATATAAGTTTAATTATTTGTATATTTTGTAAAAATTTTAATTTTCCATTCCTAGTAGGTCAGGTCGGGTTTTCATTTTATTTATTATTCTCATTAATCGATTTTTAACCAATCGATATTCTGCTTGTGAATATATTAATTTCAATGTTGCAAAAACTTCTGAAATTTCACAAGTGTGAGTTTTTATAATTTCGTAGATATTATTTTGACCATATGTTTCTGAAATCAAGCTTAGCATGATATCATGGTTTATTTTTAGGCTTAAGGAGGGATTTTTTTAAATTTTGTGAATAGCCTCTATGACAAAGCTGTTTCTGTCTTCACTGGGGGATCTTGATCTACTCTTATTTTTGGAGTTTTCTGGTTTTACACAAGCTATACTTATATCACTTGATTTTTCTGTAACTGTTTGATTTATATTTGGTAAATTTGAATTTTTTATTAAATTATGTAAATCGGCTGATTTCTCTAAAGTGGGAAGATTTGAATTTACCAATAACTTAGTCGAGTCAGCTGATGTTTCTAAAGCTGCTCGATTTGTTATTTGAATATTTAATTTTTCTGGAATATGACTTGGAGCTTCTGAGTTTCGTTCTAGTTGTAGGATTTTCCTAATTTTGCCGTTTTCATTTGAATCTGATAGAATTGGGTTTGGACTTGGCAATGGCCGTTTGTTATTTTCTTTAATGTTTAAGACTTGTGGTGTTTCGCTATCTTCCATATTATTTTCACATTTTTTGCTAATATGCCCTATTTCTCCACACAGGAAACATTTTATTTCATCCCCACCTAACATAATACGGAACAATTCTCCTTCAAATTCTATTAGCATGCTAGAGGGTAGTTGAGCCGATTGTTCATGTTTAATAAATACGTGCCGTCGGAAACTTAAAATATGCTCATAGCCTTCTTGTTTAATACCAGCTCTTAAGTAATTTACAGGCGACAGTAAGCTCAGCTGGAGTTCTTTTAATTTATCTTCAATCACTTGATGGGGGATAAATGGTGGGCAGTTTGAAATTATAATTCTTTTAGAGGGGTTTACTACTTTACTGCATTCAATGAATTTGTTCTCTATTTTGATCCCATTATGTTTTTCAACAAATTCGTCTACAGTTTCTTTTTTATTTAAAAATATTGCAATCCTATTTTTGGAAACCCGGCTTGAAAAAATAATGCTTTTAGGCCCAATCAATTGACCAACTCCAACTACATACTTAATAATAGGTATATTGTCTAGTGCTGGGTAAAACAGACCTTGTTCTTTTTGAGGTGTAAGAGTCGTTCTTGCAACATTAGCCCATGTCTTCGAAATTGAAGCGTTGCTTGTTGATGCCATGCTGATGTTGATGTAGGTCAGGATAACGTCTAAGCTTCCTTACCTAGTAGTCTAGTGCGCACTTAAAAGGGGTACTGCGGCACAGGTAAACCGAATGACCTTTTCAGGTAAACTTCCGAACTACAAAGAAAAAACACCGCGATCTGCACAGGACGAAGTCTACTGACCGACTGAAAAATTGTATTTTGTCATAAGTAAACTGCTAAGTTGCTTACTCCTAAGGATTAAGGAGCTTTTACACTCTCACACATATTTTGTGAGACTTGGTTATTTGGACTCAAGGGACCTTAAATCATATATTTCCGTTGATAACTATGATTTAAAACTTTTTCACGATCGAAATATTTTCTCTTATTATATAACTCATATATAGGTAAGTGAAAGTAAAAATAAAATCCGCTAAACTTCACAAAAACAGCTAAAATCAATATAAAAACAACTAATGGCAATTATAAAAATATTGAAAATCAATATATACTTGCTGTAATCAAGAAAAACCGTTAAAGTAAAATCGATTATAAAAATATCTAAAATCCGCTAAAATCAATAAAAATTACTAAAATCATTAAAAGCTGCTAAAATCAATTATAAAAAATATCTAAAATTTACTAAAATTAATAAAGTAACAGACAAAAACAGTTATAAAAAATATCTGAAATTGATTAAAATATACTAAAAAAAAAAAAAATACAAAACTATGTTGAAAATTGGAGGCTGCAGTCTAACGAATAAAAGACCTACTCAAAAAAATAATATTAATGAATTGAAAGAAAATGATGGATTCGGTTGAGACATTTTCCCCTGGTATTATTACCGAACTGCATTTTCCTATTGGAAGTTGATAAGAATTAACTAAAATCAATAAAAACCGATAAAATTACGGTGAGGTTCCCCCACCATAGATCATAGTATCCCCATCACCCGCTATGAAGCGAGCATGAGTCGACCTGCTCCCATTCTATTCAGACTGGTTCGAGCAAGTCGAGCAGAGTATCAATAAAATATAAATTAGCATTAGAACTAATTATGAATTAGTGTTAATTAAGGATTAATTAATATTCATCAATTAAAATTTACTGCATCGTATTCGAAGTTATTAATTCCGACTCGTGTACTTTGAAAATATTTCAAAGCTATGAAAAGGTATAAGCTCTTTGCCCAGCGTGATACAGTCGATTCGATTTGTCGATATATTTTAGGGATTTAAAGTTCGATAGGAACTTAAAGGACTAAAAGTTAATCCTTTTAAGGCCATTATTTATCCTATAAGAGATTAAAAATACGTAGAACGTTGAAAAGTTGTTTTGTTTATGTTTATGCGAGATAAGAAAGGTTGGGGATTAAGAGCTCAAAGTCTAAAAGCTGTTATAGGATTAAGGAACTCTACTATTTATTTATGTTTTAAGGATTAACAGTTCAAAGTACATAAGCTATTCAAAGAATAGGAAGCCCTATCATTTATTTATGTTATAGAGATAAACAGTTCAAAGTCCAGCAGTTGTTATAGGATTAAAGAACTCTACTATTTATTTATATGTTAGAGATAAACAGTTCAAAGTCCAGCAGTTGATATAGGATAAGGGAACTCTGCTATTTATTTATATGCTAGAGATAAACAGTTCAAAGTCCATATTTGTATTTCACCTGGACATCATCCAACTTGTCTATACATTATGCAACCTGTTTACATGTTGATACAGTTACATATTGTAAAGGTTATGTAAACATTGAGAAGGTTGCAAAAACACGAAAACAATGTAAAGGTTATGTAACCTTTAAGAAGGTTACAGAGTATAAAGAGGGTGCCTGACCCTTCATCGTATAGGTTATGATTATATAACCGTTGGGGAGGTTACAGACTATAAAGTGGGTACCTGACCCTTCATCGTATAGGTTATGATTATATAACCGTTGGGGAGGTTATAGACTATAAAGTGGGTACCTAACCCTTCATCGTATAGGTTATGATTATATAACCGCAGGGAAGGTTACATACTATAAAGTGGATACCTGACCCTTCATCGTATAGGTTATGATTATATAACCTTTGGTGAGGTTGCAGGCTATAAAGTGGATACCTGACCCTTCATCGTATAGGTTATGATTATATAACCGTAGGGGAGGTTGCAGACTATAAAGTGGGTACCTAACCCTTCATCGTATAGGTTATGATTATATAACCGCAGGGAAGGTTACATACTATAAAGTGGATACCTGACCCTTCATCGTATAGGTTATGATTATATAACCTTTGGTGAGGTTGCAGGCTATAATGTGGATACCTGACCCTTCATCGTATAGGTTATGATTATATAACCGTAGGGGAGGTTGCAGGCTATAAAGTGGATACCTGGCCCTTCATCGTATAGGTTATGATTATATAACCTTTGGTGAGGTTGCAGGCTATAAAGTGGATACCTGACTCTTCATCGTATAGGTTATGATTATTTAACCGTAGGGAAGTTACAGACAAAAAATGAGTACCTGACCCTTCATCGTATAGGTTATGATTATATAATCGTTAGGAAGGTTACAGACTATAAGGTGGGTACCTAACCGTTCAACAAGACCTCAAGTCTCTCATAGGGTAGAAAAACAAAATGGTGGTGCAAGAAAAACAAAATGGCGGCCGGGTACACTCATGCCCTATAAGGTGGGTACCTGAACCATCAACAAAACCTCAAGTCTCTCAAACGGTAGAAAAAAAATGGCGGTGTAAGAAAAACAAAATAGCGGCCGGGTACACTCATGCTCTATAAGATGGGTACCTGACCCTTCAACAAAACCTCAAGTCTCTCAAACAGTAGAAAATACAAAAAGGCGTCGTAAGAAAAACAAAATGGCGGTCGGGTACACTCATGCTTTATAAGGTGGGTACGTGACCCTTCGATAAAACCTAGGTCTCTCAAACGGTAGAAAATACAAAATGGCGTCGTAAGAAAAACAATATGGCGGTCGGGTACACTCATGCTCTATAAGGTGGGTACCTGACCCTTCGATAAAACCTTAAGTCTCTCAAATGGTAGAAAAACAAAATGGCGGCGTATAAAAAAAACAAAATGGCGGCCGGGTACACTCATGCTCTATAAGATGGGTACCTGACCCTGGAGAGGGTAAATCTTGTGGGCGGAGTATAGGTCAGGAGGTGCCTCGGGTCACGTTACTGGATCACGTGACTAAAACATGTGGGCGGAGCATATACCGGAGGGTTCAAAGGGTCACGTGACTAAAAAAGTGTGGGCGGAGCGTAGACTATAATGCGCTGCGGGTCACTCGACTGGATCACGTGACTAAAAGGGGCGGGGCATAAGGGTCACGTGACTAAAAGGGGCGTGGCATAGGGGTCACGTGACTAAAACATGTGGGCGGAACATATACCGGAGGGTTCAAAGGGTCACGTGACTAATAAGGGGCGGGGCATAAGGGTCACGTGACCAAAAAGGGGCGTGGCCAAATAGTTAAAGTTAGGTCGAGGTGAGACCACGTGATGGTTAAGGTAGGGTAAAGGCAAGACCACGTGGCAGTTAAGGATAGGTCGAGGCAAAAATTCAAATTCAAATTTCCCGCCATTGGTCACGTGACCAAATGCTTGCTTCTGATTAGCTGCTCCTAGAAGTTTCCCAGCTCGCCCATTTTCCCTCTACTCATTAATATTCAATTTTTCTAGATGGGTAGAGCTTCGTTATTTCAATTGCAAGGCACGAAATCCCCCATGTCCGGTGAGAAATTGCGATATTCAGTAATCAGGGAGGGCCCAGTTGGCCTTCAATCGTGAATGGACGTTGTGGAAGTATTTTCTCAAGGTAATTATAATCTGTCAGAAGTGTTCAATAATAATTTAATTATTTAAAATCTCCTATACCGGGAAAGAGGTTTAGCATTGACATTGGTTTAGAATTGTAAGTATTGATATTTCTTTTGTTATAGAATATGAATGTCTCTTTCTTAACACGATTAAATCTAATTATTAATTTTTTCATTAATATTCAATTTTTCTAGATGGGTAGAGCTTCGTTATTTCAATTGCAAGTTAGTCTCTCAAACTGATTATATTATATTACGGTGTCATAAAGATGAAAAAATATATTTTTAATTGCAATTAGTACTAATAAGTATTATTAAGTGGTAATAATGTTAAAATATCTTTATTAACTTGCCTCGAGTGAAAATTATAAAAAAAATACCTAACTCAAAAGATAACTATCAAGTCCAGGCGCATTAGTGGAAATGCATTCATTATTTTTTAATAAATTCCCATATGATAATTAAGAGTAAAATAGTAGAAACAAATTTTGTGTTTTAGATAAAATCGGTATGTAGCAACCTAGTAAAAAATTTGTTCCCTAGGAGTTTCTCTACAATTCAATTTTTACGATATTGTACGAAAAAATGAATATATTTTCTCTATCGCGGCTAGACTGGTTAGTTACCTTTTGAGTTGGGTACATGTTTTATTAATTTTGTCCGAGACAAGTTATTAAAGATATTTTAACATTATTACAGCTATTTAAACTATCGCGCCTGTTCTAAACTCCTTTTTATAATCCTCGAATACCATCATGCGGATGTCAATTAAACTCCTTTTGTCTAATTGAACGGCGTGTGCAGTGGACGTAAATGTCCGATTGTCCGCCTTAGGGATTTTTTTTATAACCATAAACGATACATCTCAAAGATTCGCGATTCGGTTAAGGGTTTAAGCATGCCAGTTCGCTATTTATGAGGAAAACGAAAAACTATGAATTAAGGCAAAAATTTCGATTCTTTCCAAGGGTGGTTAAAGGAATGGTTGTTATTCTGAATAGAATGAGCTTTTCCATAACAACTGTTACTGTAGAAGGCGAGGCGCCATAAAACTCAACTTCTTAGAGGATTAGGTTAGGATATATTGATGGTGCCGTTTACAAATAGCAATGGGAAAGATAAGGCACCAACGAGGAGCTCATAACCAGGTATGAGCAATAAATATGACAAAATAAAAAGAACAAAAATATTTTTACAGTTTTATTTTTTTTCATGTTTTTGTATGGATTTAATAGCAGCTAGTTTTTTTTCTACGGACATCTCAAAGTTTTAAAAAATTAACGTTAAACATTTGCAGATTTTTATGTTGTGAATTTCATAACGTGTGATTATAGTTATTACATGATTCCATTATTTCATTGTATTGATTATTCTTTACAATTGAAATTAAATCATCAATATATTTTTTAATGAACAGAATTATTTTTTTCTTAATTTGTACAGGAATTAGAATCAAACAACAACTCTCTAACTGTAAAATGTTTTCTCATTAAACGACTTTATTTGAACCTGGCCGGTAGGGCGTGTGCACTGGACGCGCCCCACCTCTTTCCTACGTTTAGGATCATTCGGTCGGATGGAGGATGGCTCAAAACGGATCTATGCGGCTCAAAGACTATTCGGTTGGAATCGGTTCCAGTGGACGCGATATTGACTAATTTTAAAGGATTGACATTATTGTTAAGTAGGCAAAAACAGTTGTCGAAATAAAATCATCTTTGGACTGTTAAATGTTTGGACGAGCTGGATAATAAATCATGTTAATCGTATAAAATAAGTCATAAAATTATCGGAGCGGCTCTTCGAGTAAATGAAACCTCCGAGCGTCCACCTTAGGGATTATTTCTTGTAACGATATATCTCAAGGATTCGCGATTCGGCTTATGCTTTAAGCATGCCAGTTCACTATTTAGGGAGAAAAAGAAAACACATGAATTTAAGCAAATAATTAAACAGCAACCAATCTGAAATTTACAGATGTTCATGTCTTACAAAATACGACTACAAAAGTGCAGACATTTCAATTTCGCGAAAATGTAATATGAAAATACAAATATAAATGTTTCCTACATTGTTATTATTATTTTCGTGTTGTAGAAATAAATAACTATTCTTGCACTATATATTTATTCATGAAAAATTGATTCCTTAATAAAATATTTATCTCGTTTCACTGCCAAACCCTGTAAATTCAGTTTCTTTAAGGAATAGTAGTTATCCTGAATAAAATGGCCTTTTCCTATGTACCTCTTGCAGTAGAAGGCGAGGAGCCATAAAACATTGCTTTCTAGAGGTTTAGGATAGGATAAATTGGTCAATGGGAAGGAACAGGCACCTGTGTGAAACGTACAACCAGGTAAAGGTAAGCTACTGCGTACAAGTGGCTCACTTCTGATGGGCTAGGTAAAGCCCTCAATGATGTTGTTTTTCGTTTTTTTGTGTAGATTACAAATATTATAATCCGGAAATTGGAGGTTTATAATTAATCCGGAGGTTTAATATGATTTAAAATCCTACAAACCGAGTATCGAAGGCAACTATAAGATAAGTTCTAGTCCTTTCATTCATTGTGTACATCAATGTCTAATATTATGTGGCATCCGAATAATATTTTAAATAAGCAAGAGTTCTCCCAGTGTTCTCAAATACATATGTTACAGTCCATAGATTTTTACAATGAGAGTAATTTAGATTGTAAATTAGTAAACCAATAGTTTAATTAATAATGTAACATAAATAAAGTAAGATCTGTAACAAAATCTACCATTCTATTTACCCTGCATGCCATCATCTACTTTAATTAAGTCAAATGGTGAACACGACACCCTTGGAAAGGATAATCCAATGGTATTAAGAATATCCCAAATTAGTGTCCATAGCAGGGGAATCTGTGGTCTCTAGCCTTGTATGTTAATATATAGTTTGATTGATGGCTCCCTTCTGAAACCGATGCAAATAGAGAATAGATTAGATAAGTAAATTGAGTAAATGTGGCTTCTGGAATCCCCACCTGCCTTAGAAAAGCAATTTGCCAGAAATATAGCGGTCTATGAGAACTAGCCTCACATGAATTAAAAAAGTCTATTGTTAGTTTATAAATAAAAGTGAAAATGCTGGACACGTTTAAAGTATAATGAATTAAATCTACTGGAGTCCTACTGGATCCCATTTTGGGAAATTTCCAACTAACCGCAAGCATTTATTTTGTAAAATTTGCAATTTCCTTTAGTTTGAAACACACGTATTGGACCAAACAGGACAGGCATAGCACATAATAGGTCTTATATTAGCATAATATAGCAATTTTTTATTTATAATATTTAGATGGGAATATTTGGATAGTGAAGGGAATAGTTTGCGTAGGACGCCTATACTTTTATTTATTTGAATGTTGACGTGGTTTGTGTAGGTTAGTCGAGAATCTAAATTAACTCCTAAGTAGGTAACATTTTTGGACCAAGGTATAGCATTTCCATCTATAACTATGAGACTGTCTATTGTAGGTCTGCGCTTGGTAAAGAGGATAGCTTTTGTTTTGTGATAATTAGGTCGGATTTTCCATTTATGAAAGTATTTCAAACATTTTGATATTGCTATATTCAGATGATCCACTATTGTGTCAATTCTGTATGAGGAGATAAAAAAACATGTATCATCAGCGAAAAGCGGTTTCAGTTTTGCCTTTAACTGCTGAGACTTCTTTGATATAAAGATTGAAAAGAATAGGACCAAGTACTAAGCCTTATGGAACACCAGCTTGGATGATTTTTAAATCGGATTTTGAATCATTAATTTGGACAAAAAATTTACGATTGGACAGAAACTATCTGTCCAATCGTAAATTTTTTTCAACAACTGTTTATTAAATGAATTAGATATTTAGGAAAATTATAAGCGACGAGTTTGCGTATCAGACGCAAACGCAGTCAAAAGCTTTTTCAATATCTAATAGTGCCATGCCCGTATGTTTTTTAATGTTAAAATTGTGAGATATGATAGCAGTTACTCTAGCAAGTTGACTAACAGTGGAATGATTTCTCTTAAAGCCGAATTGGAAAGGAGAAATCAATTCATTTTCATCAACCATCGATTTATTCTTGTTAAAACAATCCTTTCGACCACTTTGCTAAGGGAGCTGAGTAAAGATATTGGGCGAAAACTACTGGGAAGTGACAGATTTTTACCAGGTTTGGGAATAGTTATTACTTTTATTACTATATGATTAATTATTTTGGTTAAATGAATCAGCGACTTTTTTAGATAATTGTTTTAATATATATTGCAAAGTCCATCAGCACCAGGAAATTTTTTGTTGACTAATTTAGCGATAATATTTTTTAATTCTTTTGGAGAAACAATTTTACAGTTATCAAATTTCTGGCTAACAGGGATTCGATAGATTTTAGTTTGTCTGAGAACCTTGCGAATAAATGATGGTATTCCCAGGTCTAAATTCATTTTATGTACATTTTCAAAGTAATCGGCTAAGAGATTGGCTTTGTCACAGTCTCTGAAAGCATAGCTCGAAGCTGAGTTCTTAATTCTGAGTTGTTGAGTAACCGATGATCTTACTAGTGGGGGAAAACCTGTTGTCTGATAACGGAAATGGCTTGCTAATTTAAACATTTTATTATTATTTGTAGTTATAGATGATAGAAATTAATTCCACTCCAAATTTTTGAATATGTATACGGTTTAGAACCCAGCCTTGTATATCACAGTGTAATTGTATATTGGATTTAATTTGAATACCTAAGACCGTATTCAAAGTGTTATAAATGATATAAAACCATTATTTGTGTCATACAATATTTCAAAACGAAATAATTGAATTTTAGATTGGTTCCAAATGCCCATTGAATTTTGAAAAAGATTTGATGAAGTGCCAAAATGGTCAACTTTTTATTACGCTATTTGTTCCCAAGGAGTTTCTCTACAATTCTATTTTTACGAAACATTGAAAGAAGAAATTTAAATATTTTCTCTATCGCGCATGGACTGGTTAGTTACCTTTTAGGTTGGGAAATTTTTTTATTAGTTTCACTCATGACAAGTTATAAAAGATATTTTAACATTATTGCAGCAAATTGGAAACTTAAACTAGCGCGCCTGGACTAAACTCGGTTTATCTCATTGAACGGCTGTACACGGCCGAAGAATCCCAGCTCAATGGAGTTGAACACGGCCGTTAGGTCGTGTGCTGTGGACGCGCTCCACCGATTCCTACATTTGGGACCGTTCGATCGGCATCGGTTCAAAACGGAAGCTCAAAGATTATTCGGCCGAGTACGGTTCCAGTGGACGAGCTGGATAATAAATCATGTTAATCCTATAAAATAAGTCATAAAATTATCGGAGCGGTTATAAGGGTAAATATAACCTCCGAGTGTCCACCTTAGGGATTTTTCTTGTAACCATGAACGATATATCTCAAGGATTCGCGATTCGGCTTATGTTTTAAGCATGCCAGTTCAATATTTATGGAGATAAAGAAAACTAATGGATTTAAGTAAATAATTAGGCAGCAACCAACCTGAAATTTATAGATGTTCATGTCTTACCAAATACGACTACAAAACTGCATAAATTTCAATTTAGCGAACTTGTAATATGAATATACAAATATAAATCTTTCCTTTATTGTTATTATTATTATTTTTGTATTGTATGAATAAATGGGTATTCTTGCACTAAATATTTATACATGAAAAATTGATTCCTTAATAAAATATTTATCCGGTTTCACTGCCAAACTCTGGATATTCAGTTTCTTTAAGGAATAATAGTTATCCTGAATAAAATGGCCTTTCATGGCCACTGCGGACAAGTGGCTCACTTCTAGTGAGCTAGGTAAAGACCTCAATGATGTTGTTTTGCGTTTTTGGCATAGATTACGAATATTATAATCCGGAAATTGAAATCGGTAGGTTTAAAATGATTTAAAATCCTACAATATTCTGATCATTACTGCATTAGTAATTTCAATTCAAATAATTACATAGGAGATAATAAATAAAATGGTTACAACAATAAATACCAAGTTAAATAGATAGATAAAATATAATATGACTAAGTCCAAAACTGAAAAATCCAGAAATGTACACTACACGACCATCCAATGCCTTTGTTTGTTTCGGTTTTCTTTTTTTTTTTTTCTTTTTTTTTTTGGAGGGGGACTGAAAAGCTTCTTACATACTTTTTTTTTTTTAAGCTCCTTAAAAGCAAGTTATGTTTTTTCATAAGGATATACGACTTCAGAAAATTGACAGAAACTGACTATTGGCGTGTTAGAATAGTGATAGTGAGTTTATTGATGAGAAATGAGAGGGAATATGTTTGTATGTTTTTAGCCGTTGAGTTTGTATTTTAATAGCCAATATTACATAATGCCTCGTAGAGTCAATCATCAAAATAATAGTGATTTATAAACAGGTGATATATATATATATATATATATTTGTATGACAGAACATTCAGAATTTCTATAGTACCTAAAATATTTAAATACTGTCTCCCTTAATACTGACATAGAGAATTCTCTCAATATAGCACAATCCGCAATAAAGTAAAAAGTTTCCTCTAGTATATCCATGCTACATATGAAGGAGTTACTCCTACTCCTTTTACCATCCAAAGGCTGATAATTTATGTTGTAGAATATAATATATAAAAAATTGTATCTTTTCATACATTAAAATAATAATGCTCAGTGATATAAATCTAATTAAAATTTATTTTAGATCCTTATTTCTGATTTTTTATTTTCATAGAAATAATATAATGATTCCCTCTCGTAAACATATTATTAGGAATTAATTTGGTTCTAAGAGGGAAAAAGACATGAGATGAATTTCAAAAATTTATTGTTCAAAATAGATATGTACAATTATACTTGACATCGCTTTAAGTGACAACAATCATTTGTAGCAATGTTAAACATAAATTATTCCTTTTAAAGCATCCTCTTCTGGTCCTGACTGACGATCGCGTCCTACTCGGAATCACTCTCATACTCTGTAACAAGTATTTCAAAAATTAGCAATACTCCTCCAATCAGATATAATTAAAATGAAATGAAAATGAATGAAATAAAAATGATTTTTATCCTGGGAACACGTCCCCTTAGAACAATAATAATGAACATTGATGAGTTATTCTCCAGCAGTCAAGTAGTTAAGTCTAAATAATCAAATCGTTTATAATAGTCAGATATATGATAATAAATTCAAGCAGATATTATCAAAAAGCTTCAT
Organism: Rhaphigaster nebulosa; assembly: GCA_948150685.1. Taxonomy (NCBI): domain Eukaryota; kingdom Metazoa; phylum Arthropoda; class Insecta; order Hemiptera; family Pentatomidae; genus Rhaphigaster; species Rhaphigaster nebulosa. The sequence continues at coordinate 101,374,724 of OX411309.1, read as the reverse complement.
AAATTCAGGTTTTGCTTTATAAATTCCAACTTACATTGAGGCAGTGGTGGTGGTGGTGGTGGTGGTCTATATTTACCGGAGAAAAGTCTATCGAAGGAACATTCACAACCGTAGATATCCTTGATCAGTTCCATAAGTGTTATTTGGCGTTGAAGATTGAACTCTACGGCTAGCCTCGCCGCGATGTAGAGCACACAACCGAAGTGGTCTCATCCTCCATTGTGGAAGGCATTCATTATGTGCTGGGCGATCAATTTGCCCACGATTAAGTCACATGCGGCTGGAGGCTCCTGGCTCTTCTTTATCAAGAACCAGTAGAGTAGGTACAGTTCATTCTTCTGTCCGCTGAAAAATTGAATGATATAAATTAACCACAGACAATTTTATTCAGATATTCATGTTAAAGAAATAGATGATCACAGTTGATCTCCCCAGATTTTTTTTATTCTTTCATTTCATCTATTCTTAATTTATGCAATAATAATCTATTTATTTATTTTTCAACCTAAATTGTCTCTCGTCGATACGAGTTTCGGAAGCACTACCTACCGCTGAGATCTCTTCATCCTTCTTAAATATCCTTTCTTAATGCCTGTTCATTATTCTTGTTTGAATCTATTAAAATAGGTTGGTCCCACTATTTCATTCCAATCGTATACAAAGGATTCATAGTATGGGTAATTTTCCTGTTTAACAATTGAGGAAAATCACTCTCTGTGATTGACGCATGCCACTTATTATTTTGAAATCAGCATACCTGCCAATTGGAATGATGTCTGAGGAAGCTCAAGAGTCTCGTAATAAAGAATTTAAAAGATTCTGAGAGTGTAATTGCAGGAAATTTTCAAAAGAATACGGAAACGAAGATATTGTAAATAATTTATTGGATTCATTAGATCCAGTTATTTCGAGAATCAGAACTGAATATGATAAACCTTCATTTAAACCATCGAAAAAGAAGCAAAAAACCTGTAAGTTCCAAGAGTGGATGAAGCTATAGAGATTGATGAGTAGCTCAATACAGAGATTCCAGGTATTATCGTTTTAATAGTATCACATATGATAATTAGATATATTAAATTGCAAAAAATGAAAAATTAAATAAATTCTAAAATTAAAGGTTTACTTGAGTCATAATTAATCAAAAAAAAAAAAAAAATAGCTGTATCGCGTTTCGGGGCAGAATGTTTCTTAATTTTAATATTAATTCCATCTTATCTGACATTCTAGTTTATCATTTTAACATTAGCTATCACATTACGTAATTGCATATATAAAATAAAAAACAATAAAAAAAATATCCTACAAAAACACATTAATAGCTATATCTCGCTTGTGGGCAGAACTTCACTATGTTTTTTTCTACTGAAAACCTAAATTTAAGGATTAAACTATTTTTCTATGACAAATTTTTTTTGGTCTACTCATTGAAAAAATTTCTATAGCTTCGTATAAAGCCTAGAAATTGATGCATAGTTTTAAAATGTTCATGGTAAAATCTAGAAACAAACCTAAAATTGTCCGCACACTTTGCACTTCAATATGTTATGTATATATTGAGATATGCAAATAAATTATAATTTTGACGATTTTTTTTTTTTAAAATCACTAAGTTGTGATATAAACCCCTAAATTTTCTTAAACTTATCTAATAACAATTAAAAACAAAGGGAAATACAGAAAATATTGATATATACAAGAATTATTAGTAAACAATTTTTTTTCTAAAATAACCAAAAAGAATTATAGATTTTTATACAATAAAAATTAGCTAAAAATTTGGTAATCTAAACATTTAAAGCGAATTTACTTAGGAGCAAAATGATGTTGAGATGGTTGCTCTATCATAAATAGATGTTTATATGATTAACTATAAATCTAAACAGACTTATAACGGGTCTCCCCTAGGCAGCCTAGCGACGTACCTGCCATTAGCGGAACGAGTGTGTATCCGCCTGCATATTGTATATTTGTAAGTATATTACAAATCCGACTAATCAAATAATAAAATATATGAAATGAAATTTATTTAATTTATTTATTATTAAAATGTATTTAATGCTTAATATTAAACATTGGTAACTATTATAATCTAAACACCAACTTATAACATAGAAGAATAAATTAGTCTCTTAAATACAATCTTAACATGCACAAACAAATACAGATAAATATATCTCTCTAAAAAACATAGACTTCGAAATAAATAACCGAGAAAGGAGACAGCCATGAATATAATACGCACGTACAAATGTAAATAAATAAATTATTCTAAAAACATCGTCGTCTAAAATAAATAAATACGAACATACGTGACTGTAATTCTAATGTGCATGCGAAATATAATGAAAATTATATAGCCTAATGCTAAAAAAGGCATGCGTCGAGATAATAAAGATGAATATAGGTAACCAAAATCTCAACGCGAATATACACTAATGATAAATATCACTATAAAAATACAGTCGTCGAAATAAATAACTGCGAATGCAGACACCCTAGGCTATATTACGCACGCACAAATATAAATAAATAAATTATTTTAATAATGCCGACGTCAAGAATAAATATATACGAATGTACGTAACTGCAATTCTACTGTACCTGCAAAATCTAATAAAATTATTACCTAATGCTAACAAACGTGGACGCCGAAGTAATAATGCACATACGAATATAATATAAAAAAATAAATTATTCATGGATAGATAAAGTGAGTCTGAATGTGAATAAATTAATAAATCCGAATATAGCGACTATAATAAACCTACATTACGTGTATGAATAAATAATGAACTTTCTAACAAAAACTTAGAAAGATCGGCAATCCGAATGAATGACAAAAGGTGAATTTTAAATTTGTGAAATTGAAACAGTGACATATTTAACATATAAGCATAAAAAGAACATTCATTTACAAATAAATAACGTGAATACCAGAGCTGAACTACGGCCATTCAATTGACTCGCTATCAGTTATATACAAATAACTACTGTGGCCGTGGCAGGATTAAGTGGCGCTGGTAAGCAAGAGGAAAGAATTACAGTGGCCTGCCAAATAACAACAAATGGCCCCTTAAGTCCTTTTAAGCATAACATGGACTTCATGCCTGTTTTAAATAATATTATTAAATTTTACAATATTTAATCCTACCATAAATAGTAATAACCAAAAACATTAAATGAGACAATATAAATATATTATACTCATATTATTAATATAAAAACATTATATTAAATGAGACGGACGTGACATCCAGGAATATTTCCTCATCCGAGGCACTAATTGTTCAATACTGGGGGACCTGTACATTCCTTATGATCGAGAAATCCTGTTCTTGTATATAAAAATAGAGTTTGAGTATTCCTGAAGCATGCACTCATGATATCAACTTACACTTAGTATGTAACAAGCAATGATGAACTATAAATACCTGATGCCTCTTTTCTCTTTTATAGTTATGGGCTTTCAGGGCTGCTATTGCCTCCTGGAGCGAGAAGAGCATTCAAGAGGGGTTCGTGGTCAGCATCTTCTAGTTTTGAGATGGTTTGTTGTTCTTCATTACTTGAAGAATCCGTCGGTCCTTCTGATGCCTCTATCCCCCTTGGCGGCCGTCTTGCGAGTGGTGGGAGTGAAGATTCCAGCATTGATAAGCTCACGTGAAGTGGGGCATGATCCTGCCGGGCGGCCTCCTCCTGGCGCGTCTGTGGCGCTGTTTGGCCACCGGCGCTAGGGGGGAGGGGCAAATATGAGACCAGGGGGTCCCTAAAATGTGCATAATAAAAAAGAACCGGAAAATTAGGCTGGGTGAAGGAATCGGAGGCTGTAAATTCTAAAAGCCCCATGGATTTTTCAGACCAAAAATAATGACAAATTTTGATTCAGCACACCAATAAACCTATACAATAAGCATCGAAAAAAAAACTTTTTACATTCCCGCCATGGCTCAAACATTTTAAAGCAACAAAATTACGTTTCTGTTTGAAGCTTTGTATCTCGCGTTTAGTGTATCCGATATCAAAGTTCTCGCACTCGTTAGGAAGATGTGAATTTATTCTTTTCAATACATATAAACAACTATTGCATTGCTCTAGAAGTTATTACAGTATAATAGTAAGTTTCGTTTTCAAAATACCTTAATACTTATATTACTATTTTTGACAAAACTAAAAAAAATGGAATATTGAGTGGGAGGGTACATTTTTGGACTATCCTGAAGGCGGCCTGTCTATGTTACTTTAAATTCTCATTAGTTCTTATAATTAATTCAGCATATCATGTAATAGTTAAGCATAATTACTGTTAGTTGTCATTTATGTTTATTTCCCCTAAAATCACTCGCTAGAAAGATGGGAATTTCTTCTTTTCCATGCATATTAACAACTATCTTTTAAAAAATTCATAACCGAATAAAAAAAAAAATTAAGGTTTCTGCTCTAAAATGGAAGGAACAACACGGTTAAAGAAAATCGCGCAGCATATTGAAAACCTTTACCGATACTCCAAATTATGCCACAAATATCTTAATAATAGATATTTATGCCCATAATAACCAAATCTATATGATAAAATATGGATGATAACCAAATCTGAAGTCAGTTTCGAGTAAAAAAATACTTTTAATATAATTCACTCCGTAGAAGAATACTGTTCTCATTACATACAATTCAATGGATCCTCCAGATATCTCTAAAATTCAACTATTTCGATGTAAATAATTTTATTACTATTAAATATACTATTTCTATATCACAAATAATGTTTTACTTAAACTTTAAACAAGATCTTAAATATTTAAATTAAATTCATATATAAATATATATATATATATATATATTTCAATCTATTAAACTAGGATGGTCCCATCATTTCATTCCAATCGTATACATAGGATTCATAGAAAGGGTAATTTTCCTGATTTACTATTGAGGAGAATCACTCTCTGTGATGACAAAGTGGCCGGTATTCTTCCGTAGTTTTGTTCTTATTGTCTCAAACGCGGTGCAGGTGGTTACGATCTGCTCAGCAGTTTCCTGAACCCCAAAACAGAGGAATAGAGAATTAATGTCCTTTCCGAAGTCATGGAGCCTGGCAGAGAATCCCCCATGTCCCATGAGAAATTGAGACATCGTGTAATCAGTGAGGGCAGATTTGGCCTTCAATCGTGAACTTGAACGTTGAGGATGTATTTTCTCAAGGTAATTATAATTACATGTAATTATAAGATGTCAGAGGTGTTCAATATTAATTTAATAAACTGAATGGGTAAAGAAAGCTCCTATGGCGTTAAAGAGGTTAAGCATTGTCTGCAACTAATTTTATGTATTGATATATCTTTTGTTATAGAATATGGCTGTCTATTTCTTTTCCACATTAAATCAAATTATTAATTTTTTCATTAATATTCAATTATTTTAGATGTGTAGAGCTTTAGTGAGCCCTATCTTCTGCAAATAAAGCTATTTCTAACAATATGTTTTATGTATAGTTTCTGCATATTACATTTAATGTGAATATATGCAGGCTGATACTATTTCACCAAGGTCATTTATTTTTATGCAAATTTTCGGCCTTTAAGCCATCCTTAGGCATCTTTCTAAAAATCTGTTAAAATGCATACAATGCAATTCATAAAGTCAAATCTGAACCTCGTCCAATTATACCAGTAGTCATAACTTTAAAAAATCAAAAAATAGGGAGCCACCCCAGTCATCAAAGCCAGTACAGGTGACCATCCTGTTCTGGCTGATATAGTTTACTGGCTAGTTTTCAATGATTTTTCAATATTAAGATTTATTGGTGTGCTGAATCAAAATTTGCCATTCTTTTTGGTGTGAAAAATTGTAAAATGCATATTTCCTCAAAAAAGAAATACAAAGAAGAAAACAAAAATCTTTATAGTTTATTTTGGATAAAATCATAATAAAGCTACCGATTTTGATTTTGCATTATGATATTCGTAATCTACGCAAAAAAAGTCATTATTGCGGACTTTACAACAGAAGTGAGCCAATTGTACGCTGTAGTTAATAGACGAAAAGCCACCATTAGGTTTGCAAGTTCGTTTCTTATATATTGTGTTTGTTCGAGCTATAGTCCTTAAGGTGAGTTCACGATGTGTTCGTCGCCGATTTTGATGACAGTTTTTTGGAGAGAGAGAAAAATAAAACAGACAGAAAAAGCTTTATTTTGCTTATCGGGTTAAAAAAATTCATCAAATTATACGCCAGTTTCGTATAAAAAAATTCTGTTAATATACTTCACTCCGTATAAGAATACTGTTCTCTTTACCCACAATTCAATGGATCCTTCAGATAACTCTAAAATTCAACTATTTCGATTTAAATAATTTTATTACTATTAAATTTACTATTTCTATATCACAAATAATGTTTTACTTAAACTTTGAACTAAATATTAAATATTTAAATTAAATTCAATATACTATGACATCCCATGCAAGACTGGACTCTTGACCATGTACATGTTACAATACAAAAACATTATTTGTGATCAAGAAATAGTAAATATTACACTTTTGCTCCACCGTTTTAACCATAATCGTAGTAAAAAAGAAGTAATATTAAATGGAGAGAATAAATTTATTGAACTGATATAATTAAATAATGCAGCGTTCTCTATCGGTTTATTGAATCATATTTAAACAGAATAGTATCACTATAGAGTGAACATATATTTCTTAACTTGGATAATTTTTAAAACTGAAATCTACTATTTCTTGATCATAAATAATCTTTTTATATTATAACATGTATATGGCTTAGAACCCGGCCTTGCATATCATAGTGTCATAATATATTGAATTTAATTTGAATACTTAAGACTGTATTCAAAGTGTTATAAATGATATAAAAACATTATTTGTGTCATACAGTATTTTAAAACGAAATAATTGGATTTTAGATTGGTTCCAAGTGTCCATTGAATTATGAAAAAGATTTGAACAAGTGCCAAAATGGTCAATTTAAGTCACTTCCCTTTAAATTTATTATAAGGTTGTAAATACCTTACCAGGGTATACCTGTCTCATTGCTACTTCTAAAGGGTACCGCAGAAGTAAGCAGATCTTATCTTAAAGCTCTGCAAAATTTTTATATTGCCCCGCCTTATACTGTAATGACCGAGTGTGCAATTCATTGTTTAAAAAGTGAATCTACTGAACATTATTAAAACACTCGGTGCTTTTTAATCAGTGAACGTTGTTTATCCGTTGTGTAATACGGTATCATTAAAGTTTGTCTGTCTTTCCATTTTACGGCCATATAAATGAAATATTTTTGCGGTAATAATTATTTATATTATACAGTAATTTGAGTAAAAATTCAATAAACTATTGCTACGTGTTTCTTTTTTGTCCTTTTAGTGAGTAATTTGTTGATCTCTTTGTCCAAAAATTTATGTTTATCGTTTGTGACATTTTTTTATTGTAAAATTTTATAGCGTGTGATTATAGATATTAAATTATTCCTATTCACCTTAGTTTAAAATTGATGGAATATAATGGGTATAAAATTTAATTCTAATGTGAGATCAGAGTTTAAGGTTATTAGAAATAAGTATAATAACCGAATTTAAAGCAAACAAACCAAAATAAACAAACCGAGTCGATGCCTAATTCCTTTAGGCTACCGTTTAGGCAAACAGCAGTTATATAGAATTGAAGTTTTCTTTAAGCATATTTTAGACATCTGTTATTGTTTCTATGAATTGTTTGTCTGTCCATTTTACGGTTCTAAATATGAAATATTTGTCCGGTATTAATTTTTATATTATGCGGTAATTTGAGTAAAAATTCAACAATCCATTGCTACATGTTTCTTCCTTGTCCATTTAGTGAGTAATTTGTTGTTCTCCATAGACATCTCTTTGTATAAAACTTGATGTTTATCGTTTGTGAATTTTTTTGTTGTGAATTTTATGTGTGGTTATAGTTATTGAATCATTCCATTCGGCCTTAGTTTTAGCCTTAGTTTAATAACAAATATTTAAAATTCACTATTAAAACGAAATAATTTAAATACATAGCAAAGATTAATTGTTCAATTTATATTGTTAATTAGGTTATACGGGTTTCTAATTTCCTTCGCATACAAAAATTAATGCGAAATGCCGATTTTATGGTTTCTATAAAAACTAACTAAATATATTATTCAGCATATTTTTACCCAAAACAATTAGTACACGAATATTTGTTTGTTTGATCACTGTAAACATATTTACATATGTATTCGTTTGTAGATTAAAGGAGTCTTTATACATATTTTTTCTCATGTACTAATTTTTTTGAAACAATTGATTTTGCAATTAATACAAGCATTTTGCCTTGAATTGGTAAAAATTATTTTTAATGATGGTTGATAAGGATAATTTCAGAATATTTAATTTTTTAACTATGTTTGCTATCAAAATCACGCCACTTCTTTTATACCACTACCCATGTCTAATTTGGTTTTTATATCTATAATTCTCTTGGAAACTTTTTTTTTCTTAATGAACACATTTAAGAATATTAACAAGTGCAAACTTTAACAAGTGCCTAATGAACATAATTTGACTACAAACTGATTACCTTGTTCGATTATTAGTCATAAATGTGTTTTATAGTCACCATTTGAGTTGGGAAACATAAGTATAAAAAGATAGTAATGCCAAATGTTATATCAGTTATTTCTTGGTACTTGAAGGAGCTTTCTTCTATTCCGTCATGAAGTATAAAAAATACACTCTTGGAAAATATAGTTGACAAAGAGGCACTTACTACTTATATGTTAGAACAATGATAAATAGTTTATTGATGAGAAATCAGTGAGATTTAGATTTATATTTACATTTATTTATTCTATAATCAAACGGAAGTTTGCGACCTACTCTCTGCGATTGGCGTGGCCCAAGGTTTTGCAGAATTTGAATAATTTTCCATTTGATTGATCAGCTATCATTCTTCTTACTGGACCTTATCTTATAGGAGATGGTGAAAAATTATATTGATAAGTATCAAACATAAATAAAATTATGATTTAATTATTTTTTGCAACCATTGCGGTATGGTTGATAATTATCGATTATATATATATATATATATATATATATATATATATATATATATATATATATATATATATATAATTTAAGCTCCCTCAGCTCGAAACGAACAAAAATAACAAAGGAAATAAATAAAAGAAGGAAAAGAGAGCTTGAAATGACACACACGAGATCTGAACTAAAACTGATTTATTCTTCTCAATAATCCTCTATATATAGGATTTGTATCTTATTTACATTCCGAGATGGTCTTTAGGTCTATATTGTTGTCCACCGGACATCAACTCCCCACTCCCAGTTTATGACTATCCCTCGTAAACTAATATAAACTTTAGTTGCTCGATATGAACAGTCCGGCGCTTCCTGGGTTCTCTTACGCTTTGGATCGTGACTACATTATGTTCCCTAATGACAATCACCCTAAATGGTCCCTCTTACCTTTGTAACTCCTTACACCTGTTAGACCCTATTTTCCGATATACTATGGTCCCTATCTTTATGTTCTCAGTTATATCCTTAACCTTCCTATTCTCCCGGGCCACTCTTGTACTTTTTTCCGTCTCTATTTTACCGTGTCCTTTTTCTCACAACTTCCCTAGCGCTATCCGGTTATTTACTAATGCTTCGGACATCTCCTCATCTGTCACCGTTTCTCCAGGACCCCTTCGTCGACCGCGGAGCCCGAAGAGCATTTCAAATGGGGCGAATCCCATTACCGTGTGGATCGAATGGTTATACGCTGCCACTGCCTTCGGCATCGCCTCTTCTGGTTCTAGACCTCTATCCGCATGGTACACTCGAAGATGTTCTCCCAGCGTTCCGTGTAGCCTCCTCTGCTCATGGGATGGCCTGGGGTATTCAGATGCAATTTCACGTCGAAGGCCTTCATTTCCTTTCTAATGATGGTGTTATCGAATTCTTTTCCACAGTCGGACGAAATTCGATCCGGTACCCCATAGAACTAGAACCACCTCCGAAGGGCTCCTAGCGCTGCCTCCGATGACCGTTCGCGTACCGGGTAGGCCATGGCCACTTTACTAAATAGGTCGATCATGGTGACCCACTTGTGCCCTCTCCAGGTGAAGGTATCGACTTGCAGATCGGTCAATGGTATACTTGCCGTAGGGGTCTCCTCCTCCTGAACTTTCGGCGGATGCCGGTCATATTTCGTAGCGTGGCATATTTCGCATCCTCCGATCACATCTTTAATGGTCTTTTTCATGCCGCTCCAGAAGTATTTGCGTTTCAATGCATATAACGTCTCGTGCTCACCTCGGTGGTTAGTTTTACCTTGGTGGTACGCGAGTGTCACCTCTTTCTGCTGCGATTCTTCCCGTAACGTTTCTACCGCTAGTTTGCATCGGATGAACGTTCTATCTACTCCGATCTGTTCAGTCTGCCATAGCTTTTTAATGTTATCCCAGATGGTCTCATTCCCTACGTACAGGTAATGTGTTTCTCCCGGCTTAGACGCGTCGTTGAGTGCCCTGCTAATCTGTTCTGCTCTCGCCCCTGGCTGTGACGATATGGTGATCATTTTTCGCTTTTCGTACGTACTGAAATTCATTTTCATCAGTCCCGCGGATCTTGTCATCCAGATAATCTGCCGGCTCTTGTCGTTTATTATCTCGTCCTTTTCCTCTAACTCTGCTGGTCTTTCTTCCGTAGAACTGTCTTCCGATGACTGTTCTGAGTCTCTCATCCCTGGTTCGTTCTGTTCTCCCTCCCCTTCCGGCGTCCATTCTCGTAGAAACTGCCGGATATACATGGACGACTCCCCTCTATCTTCTTTTATAGCGTTCACCATCAGCGCTCGGGAAAGCCAGTCTGCCACGATGTTCTCCTTTCCGGGCTTGTAGTCCACTTCCATATTGTATTGGCCGAGAAGTTCCTTCCAGCGTGTAATCCGTGAAGAGGATTCCTTTAACTTTCCAACCCATTGTAGGGGTCTGTGGTCGGTACGTACCGTGAATTTTCGGCCAAACACGTATGCCCTAAAATGGTCTACGGCCCACACGATGCCTAATAATTCTCTTTCCAATGCGCTATATCTTGTCTCCGCATCTGTGAGGCGCCTACTGGCGTACGCTACCGGTCGTTCGCCCGTGTCACCTTCCTGTGACAGTACCGCCCCCAAGGCATAGTCACTCGCGTCTGTCGTTATGATGAATTCCTTCTGAAAGTCGGGAAATGCCAACACGGGTTCCTCTTGTAGTCGCATCATGCACTTCCTGATGTTAAGCTCCATTGCCGGCGTCACAACTACTTTCTGGCCTTTCTTGAGCAGGTTGTTGAGAGGTACGAGGTGTTCTGCCATCTCGGGGACGAATCTCCTATAGTAGTTCAGTGTCCCTACTAATCTCCGAATCCCTTTTATGTCCCGTGGGACGGCCATCTGCCGAATCGCTTCCGTCTTGAAACTGTCCAGTTTCATTCTTTCCTTGGAAATGGTGTGTCCCAAGAAGTTGATCTGGACTCGGCCCAGCTGCGATTTTTCTTGAGACAACTTTAGTCCGAACTTTCTCACCTGGTCGAAAACTTGTCGTAGATGATCCACATGCTGCGCCTCGGTTTTGCTGAATACCAACAAATCATCCATATATGCCTGACATATCGATTCGTCCACTCCCCTCAGGAACTCGTCCATAAGGCGCTGAAACGTTATGGGGGCGTTTTTGAGACCGAACGGCAACCGTGTGAATACGTAGTGACCCCTCTCGAAGGTAAAGGCTGTCTTATGTTGGTCTCTGGGGTGCATTCTTATCTGATGATACCCCGCCTTCAGGCCCAGGACACTGAATATCGTCGCCCCGCTTAACCAATCTAAAATATCTTCAAATCTTGGATTGAGATACCGTTCGTCCACCGTGTTCTCGTTAAGTTTTCTGTAGTCGACAACGACCCTATATTTCTCCTGACCAGCCGTGCACTTTTTCTTTACCGCCCATAGGGGGCTATTATAGGGTGAAGTGCTATCGACAATAATCCCCTGCTTTTTAAGGTCCTTTAATTCCAGCACATCCGGCGCTGGCGAAGCGCCTGCGGATATCGCCGCTCTTTGACGTAGCTTACCCACTCCTGGTGGGCTTGATAAAGTCTACAGTGATGTTTATATTCGTTTTTTTTGGGGTAGTTTCTTGAAATAAATTTATCAAGAACACCAGAAGTTAGCCAACACCACGAAGTAGCTGATCGACAACTTACCTGGGTGTAGGTTCCACTCAGGTACCTGTTCCTTTATATTGCTAGTTGTAAGCGGCCCCAACTTATCGTATCCTAATCCACTAGAAAGTTGAGTTTTGTGGCTCCTCGCCATCTATTGTAACGGGTATATAGGATAAAGTATAGGATAACAACTATTCCTTAAATAAGCTGAAAATACAGACAGGGTTTGGTAGTGGAAAGGGATGATTTCGAAAATAAATTTTAAAATTTTATTAAAGAATTAGTTTTTCATGTATAAATAAATATAGTGCAAGAATAGAAATTTATTCGTACAATACAAAAATTTATAAGAAATATTGATATTTGTAGAATTTCGCATAAATTGAAATTTATATATTTTTGTAGTCGTACGTGGTAAGACAAGAACTTTCGCAGAATATTATCAGGTATTGCTCCAATCATTTCTCGAATGCATTGTTTTAGCGAGATTTGTTTCGAATAATTGCATTGTCCTGGGTGGATATACCTATAACAATTTTGATTTTAGGTAGAATATATCAACAATTGATTGAATGCTCTTTATATATAAAAAAAAAAATTATCTTTCTTTGTTATAAAAATATGGATTTTATCAAAAACATGTTTCAATAAAATGTTGTTCAGCTTAGGATCGCCTACAATAAATACCCAGTTACATTATATGCCAAAAATATTTAGTCCAGCAAATAGGAGAAATGCATTCGTTTCTTTATGTTTAATTTCTAGAGACCTAAAATATAGGATAGAAAATTTGTTGGCTAAGTTACATATATAAAACTGATACTTAGAATCAAGGTACTTTCTGATCATTACTGAATTAGTAATTTCAATTAAGATAATTAGATAAGAGATAATAAATAATAGAACGGTTACAACAGTAAATACCTGGGAAAAAGAGATAAAATATAATATGACTAAGTCCAAAACAGAAAATCCAGAAATGTACACTACAGGACCATCCAAAGCCTTTAATTAACAAGTCAAAATAATAATAGAAGAATGATATTGAACACCCTGCTATGAGGTAACCAATGCCTTTGTTTCTTTCGGTTTTATTTTTATTTGGAGAACGAGCTGCCGTCTTCCAATTAATCATTTATTAATGTAACATATCTTATATATTTTTTTTACCAGTAAAGGCAAAATGCTTGTATTAATTGCAAAATCAATTGTTTCAAAAAAATTAGTACATGAGAAAAAATATGTGTAAAGATTCTTTAAATATACAACCGAATATATATGCAAATATATTTACAGTGATACAAATAAATATTCGTACACTAATTGTTTTGGGTAAAAATATGCTGAATAATATATTCATTTGGTTTTTATAGATACCATTAAATCAACATTTCGCATTAATTTTTGTAGGTGAAGGAAATTGGAAACCCGTACAACCTAATTAACAACATAAATTGAACAATTCATCATTGCTATGTATTTAAATTATTTCGTTTTAACAGTGAATTTTAAATGTTTGTTGTTAAACTAAGGCGAATTGGAATAATTTAATAACTAAAACCACGTATTTTAAAATTCACAACAAAAAAGGCACAAACGATAAACTTAAATTTTTAGACAAAGAGATGTCTATGGAAAACAACAAATTACTCACTAAATGGACAAAAAAGAAACACGTAGCAATGGATTGTTGAATTTTTACTCAAATTACAGCATGATATAAATAATTAATACCGCAAAAATATTTTATTTCTAGAGCCGTAAAATGGACAGACAAACAATTCATAGAAACAATAACAGATGTCTAAAATATGCTTAACGAAAACTTCAATCCTATATAACTGCTGTTTGCCTAAACTTTAATGATTGCGTACTACACAACGGATAAACAACGTTCACTGATAAAAACGACAGAGTGTTTTAACAATGTTCAGCAGATTCACTTTTCAAACAATGAATTGTACACTTGGTCATTAGAGTATAAGGCGGGGATATTTAACAATTTTGCAAAGGATTAAGATAAGATCTGGGTACTTCATAGGTACCCTTTCGATGTAGCAATGAGAAGAGACAAGTACTGTTATAACCATTTTGTTTATTATCTCTTATCTAATTATCTTAATAGAAATTACTAATGCATTAATGATCAGAAAGTTCCTGGATTCTTAGCATCAGTTTTATATATCTAACGGAGCCAACAACTTTTCTATCCCATATTTTAGATATCTAGAAATTAAATATATTGTTATGAAAAGAATAGGCTAGTGATTTTATATTTTTGACAATTTTACAGTTAGAGACTTGTTATTTGATTCTAATTCCTATAAAAATTAAGAAAAAATAAATTTGTCCATTAAAAAATATAATGAGAATTTATTTTAATTTACAGATGAATCAATACAATGAAATAATGGAATCATTTAATAACTATAATCGCACGTTATAAAATTCACAACAGAAAAAGCTGCGAAGGCTAAACTTTATTTTTTTTAAACTTCGAGATGTTCATGAAAAATAACATAATACTCACTGCTGTTAATATCCAGAAATAATACGTGAAAAATAAAATTGGAACTGTAATGATATTTTTGATTTTGCCTTGATGCAAATACCTTACCTGGTTGGTTATAAGCCCCTCATTGGTACCTGTCCTTTCCCATTGCTAGTTGTAAACGACACCAACAATATATCCTATCCTAATCCTCTAGGAAGTTGGGTTTTATGGTGCCTCGCCTTATACAGTAACGGTTGAAAGGGAAAAGGTCCTTTTATTCATGATAACAACTATTCCTTAAACCATCATTGGAAAGAATGGAAATAAATTCATCTTTCTAAGAATCATAAGTTTTGAAGATTCGGTTTCTATTTTTCTCTATTATTTATTTTCTGTTCTTTCTTTTAATTGTTTTTAAAATAATTTCTTCTTTTTTTAATTTTAGCAGAGAGCATTAGGTTATCGCCTATCAAAATTTACCTGAGTTGCAATTACTTGAACATTAGTGCAAACTATAACAAGCAAGAAGTGTCTTATAATAAAACAAGTTCCTGCGAAAATTAAATGCTCTGTAATAAAATGTTCAGAAATATCCATATTTCACGGTTTTTAATTATTTTTTTTTTTGCGAAAAGTTTTTGACGGACTTCAGTAGTTTGCAACTCAGTTTTTCCGTCTCTTTAAACGATATTACCTACTATTTATTATTTATCTCAAAAAAAATATTAATATCTAAGTCGTGAAAAAAAAAAACCTTTTCACCACCTTTATGATTTTTTTTTGCCTGGTTGCTACATACCGATTTTATCTAAAATACAAAATTTGTTTCTACTATTTTACTCTTAATTATCATATGGAAATTTATTTAAAAAAATGAATGCATTTCCACTATTGCGCCTGGACTTGATAGTTATGTTTTGAGTTAGGTATATTTTTTATTATTTTCACTCGAGGCAATTTAATTATAACCTTTAATATTATAACATTATTACCATTTAATAATATATATTAGTACCAATTACGATTAAAAACATATTTTTTCATCTTTATGACACCGTAATATGTTATTTTTAAAAATTAACAGTTTGAGAGACTAACTTGCAATTGAAATAACGAAACTCTACCCAACTAGAAAAATTGAATATTAATGAAAAAGTTAATAATTAGATTTAATCTTGATAAGAAAGGGACAGTCATATTCTATAACAAAAGAAATATCAATACTTACAATTCTAAACCAATGGCAATGCTAAACCTCTTTCCCGGTATAGGAGATTTTAAATAATTAAATTATTATTGAACACCTCTGACAGATTATAATTACCTTGAGAAAATACTTCCACAACGTCCATTCACGATTGAAGGCCAAATGGGTCCTCCCTGATTACTGAATATCGCAATTTCTCAGCGGTCATGGGGGATTCCGTGCCAAGCTCCATGATTTCGGAGAGGATATTAATCCTCTATGCCTCTGTTTTGGAGTTCAGGAAACTGCTGAGTAGATCGTAACCAAATGCACCGCGTTTGAGAAGATAAGAACAAAACTACGGAAGAATACCGGCCACTATGTCATCACAGAGAGTGATTTTCCTCAATAGTTGATCGGGATAATTACCCATACTATGAATCTTTTGTATACAATTGGAATGAAATAGTGGGACCAACCTATTTTAATAGATTAAAAAATATATATATATATATATATATATATTATAATCCCCACTCCTTAATCCTGTGCATACTATGGACATTCATCTGATTGGACGAGTACAGGTAGAGTGGGGATAGAGCAGGAGTACTTATACCTGGACGCAGATGGTACGATAGCCAGTCTTAGCATATTCTTTGAGTTTCCTCATTACTGTTGTGAACATGGATTCGTTTCAACTCACTTCTTACAAACTCCGCATTGTGTGGAACGAAGCGACAGGCATTAGCGCTTCTTTCTGTAGCTGCGATGATGCCAATTGCAAAGAAGGAATTTCGATCGAGAGGGAGGAATTCATCCCGAATGAGAAAATCTGGTAAGATCACCTGTGATAATTTATTTCCTTAACATGCATATCTGAATAAAATTGTCAGTTGTTAATTTATATTATTCAATTTTTCAGCGGTATGAAGAATGAACTGTACCTACTCTACAGGTTCTTGATAAAGAAGAGCCAGGAGCCTCCAGCCACATGTGACATAATCGTGGGCAAATTGATCGCCCAACACAGGATGAACGCATTCCACAATGGAGGATGTGACCACTTCGGTTACAACCACGATGTGCTCTACATCGCGGCCAGGCTAGCCGTAGAGTTCAACCTTCAAAGCCCTTCAACACTCATGGATCTGATCAAGGATATCTACGGTTGTGAATGTTCCTTCGATCGACTTTTCTCCGGTAAATACAGATACTAAAAATTTTTGAGTAAACTTATTTATCATTTTTTTTATTATAGCTGCTATTGAATATTTCTGTTATGTTTCAGGTGTTCTCAATACGTCTACGTATCGGAGAGATTTTGGAACCCGTATGACATCCATTCGGGTTCTGAAATTCTTACTAGCAGCAGCCAAAAGAAGCAGAATGCTCTTTTTTTATAAAGGACTGCTGTTTTCAATGCCAAACGTACCATTGAGCAACGGTGAGTTACCGCTTGCGGCGACCTACAGAGCCACCGGAGGACGATTGGTGAGGCACATATTGATCAAATACGGTGCGATACCATCACCACTGCCTCGTTGTAAGTTGGAATTTATAAAGCAAAACCTGAATTTATGAAGCTTTTTGATAATATCTGCTTGCCTAAATATCATATTTCTGACTATTATAAACGATTTGGTTATTTAAACTTACCTACATGACAGCTAGAGAATAACTCATCAATGTTCATTGTAATTGTTCTAAGGGGACGTGGTCCCAGGATAAAAATTATTTTTATTTCATTCATTTTAATTATAGCTGATTGGAGGAGTATTACTAATTTTTGAAATACTTGTTACAGGGTATGAGAGTGATTCCGAGTAGGACGCGATCGTCAGTCAGGACCAGAAGAGGATGCTTTAAAAGGAATAATTTATGTTTAACATTGCTACAAATGATTGTTGTCACTTAAAGCGATGTCAAGTATAATTGTACATATCTATTTTGAACAATAAATTTTTGAAATTCATCTCATCTCTTTTTCCCTCTTAGAACCAAATTAGTTCCTAATAATATGTTTACTAGAGGATATCATTATATTATTTCTTTGAAAATAAAAAATCAGAAATAAGGAGCTAAAAGAAATTGTTTTTATAAATCTCTATTGTTTTGATGATTGACTGTACGAGGCATAATGTAATGTTGGCTGCTTAAATACCAACTCAACGAGTTTGTCTCTGCGTCCTCTCGGTACTCTCGTACTATCCCCACACTACCTGTACTAGTCCAATAAGAAGATTGTCTATAGTACGCGCAGGGACAAGGATTGGGGAAGATAATAAAAATTTTCTGAGATTGAATTTAATAACATATTACATATACAGTTCATCTGGATATTCATTTTTTTCTTCATTTGTTTCTTCCATTATTTATATTAATATGTAATGATTATCTTTCAGATGTGGTCAATAATAATTTTATAAAATCAATGGGTAAAGAATGCTCCTATACACGGAATGAGATTACCATCGGCATTGGCTACAACTAATTTTAAGTATTGATAATTCTTTTGCTATTTTTTTCTATTAGTGCAATATGTAAATAATTTGGTTTGTACAAAGCTTTGAATAGGAACTATTGACAGATATGGCACATCAAATTTGGTACTAGTATGGATTTATTAAATTTTATGAAATTAGATGGAAGAACTAATTTATAATGATCTAAGTGATGAGCTGAAAAATAAATTAAGAAATCAAAACCTTCTCCGAGACAAATAATTCCACGTGTTTATTAAGGTTGAAGTTGTAGGAGATGATTAGTGTGATTCTCTGACACTAAGCATTACCTCCGTAATGAAGTAATCTCTATTGGAATGATCTTATATTTATAGAAGTAATAAATCAGTTTTGGTTAAAAATATAATTTGCTTCTGTTATTTATCATTCAAAAAAAATATTAAAAAATTCTTTCATTATTTTATCTTTTGGATTAGGTATTTTCTTGATTTGTTTCACCCGAGGGAAATTAAGCTATAATTGTTAACATTAAAGATTAATAATATTCATTAGTTCTGATTATAATTTAACATATATTATTTCATCTCTGTGATACCGCAATATAATATTTTTAAAAATTTACCGTTTGAAAAACTAATTTGCTATTTAAATAACGAAATTCATAAATTGAGGATGAATGTATATAAACTGAAGTTATTTTCTCTATCGCGCCTGGTCAAGTTAGTTACCTTTTGAGTTGGGCATTTTTTTTATTAGTTCCACACCATACAATTTAGTAAAGATATTTTAACATTATTACAGGAAATGGGAAGTTTATTTATATAAAAAAATAAACTTGGCACATGGACTAAACTCCTTTTTGCTCATTGAGCGGTTGAACACGGCTGACAAATCTCCGCTCGGTAGTTGATGCGCTCCAACGCTTTCCCTATATTTGGGATCTTCGGCCGGCCACGGCTTAAAACGGTCCTAAGCAGCTCAAACATTATTCGGTAGAAAATGGTTACCAGTGGACGCGTGGCCTTAGGTGACAAAACAAATAATGGTAATCCTATATAATAAGTCGTAAAATTATCGGAGCGGTTCTGAGGGTAAATGTAACATCCGACTGTGAATTTATGAATTTACGAAAAAATTAGATAGCAACCAGCCTGAAGTTGGATTGCATCATCCAAATTTCTTCACACAGGGTCAGTGCAACGAGGTAATATCATTAAAAATCATTAAATTAATTTACAAACAATACATTTTTTTGCATAAGTATACAGTGCAAGAATGGCTATTAGACGGAAAACAGATATAATGGGATAATCCTAATATAACGGCAGGCAACTTTTTTTTTTAATTTTTATTATGTTACCTAGCTAAAAACAAAATTGTCTAAGGTATATTCACCCAGGACAAAACAATTATTCGAAACGAAACTAGCTAAACCAATGCATCCGAGAAGAGATCGCAATATGTTACGAGAGTTCTTGTCATCCCTCGTACAACTATAAAAATGCATAAATTTATATTTGGCGAACTTGTAATATGAATATAAAAATATAAATATTTCTTATATATTTTTGTATTTTACGAATAAATGACGTGTACCATTGGCTCATTCCTGGTGGGTTTGATAAAGTCTACAGTGATGTTTATTTTCGTTTTTTTTGGCGTAGTTTGCGAATACCATAATGCGGATATCGAATTCGGTAGGTTTATTACGATTTTTGCCAAACCTGTAAAAAAACTGTTTAAATTTTCTTTTTTCAGAAAATATGCATTTTATCGAGAAATAAAATTCAACCAATAGATGTTTCCCTTTATGTTATTTGCAATAAATGTCTAGTAACATTGTAAGCTAACACTAACGATAGCGGACATACGGAGCAATAACAATAAATACCCAGTTACTTTATAAGCCAAAAATATCTAGTCCAGGCAAATAGGAGAAATGAATTTGTTTCTTGAAATAAATTTATCAAGAATACCAGAAGTTAGCCAACACCACGAAATAGTTGATCGACAACTTACCTGGGTGTAGGTTCCACTCAGGTACCGTTTCCTTCCTATTGCTAGTTGTAAGCGGCCCCAACTTTTCCTATACTAATCCTCTAGAAAGTAGAGTTTAGTGGCTCCTTGCCTTCTATTGTAACGGGTATATGGGAAAAGGTCATTTTATTCAGGATAATAACTATTCCTTAAATAAGCTGAATATACAGACAGGGTTTGGTAGTGGAACGGCATGATTTCGAAAATAAATTTTAAAATTTTATTAAAGAATTAGTTTTTCATCTATAAATATATATAGTGCAAGGACAGTAATTTATTAGTACAATAAAAAAATTTATAAGAAATATTGATATTTGTAGAATTTCGCATAAATTGAAATTTATATATTTTTGTAGTCGTACGTGGTAAGACAAGAACTTTCGCAGAATATTATCAGGTATTGCTCCAATCATTTCTCGAATGCATTGTTTTAGCGAGATTTGTTTCGAATAATTGCATTGTCCTGGGTGGATATACCTTAGGCAATTTTGTAGAATATATCAACAATTGATTGAATGCTCTTTATATATATATATATATATATATATATATATATATATATATATATATATATATATATATATATATTTAGATATATATATATATATAAAAAAAAAAAATGCTCTTTCTTTGTTATAAAAATATGGATTTTATCAAAAAAATGTTTCAATCAAATGTTGTTCAGCTTAGGATCACCAACAATAAATACCCAGTTACAATATAAGCCAAAAATATCTAGTCCAGGCAAATAGGAGAAATGAATTCGTTTCTTTATATTTAATTTCTAGAGACCTAATATATAGGATAGAAAATTTGTTGGCTAAGTTACATATATAAAACTGATACATAGAATCCACTTTCTGATCATTACTGAATTAGTAATTTCAATTAAGATAAATAGATAAGAGATAATAAATAATAGAACGGTTACAACAGTAAATACCTGGTAAAATAGATAAAATATAATATGACTAAGTCCAAAACAGAAAATCCAGAAATGTACACTACAGGACCATCCAAAGCCTTTAATATACCAGTCAAAATAATAATAGAAAAATGATATTGAACACCCTGCTATGAGGTAACAAATGCTTTTGTTTCTTTCGGTTTTATTTTTTATTTGGAGAACGAGCTGCCGTCTTCCAATTAATCATTTATTAATGTAACATATCTTATATATTCTTTTTTACCAATAAAGGATAAATGCTTGTATTAATTGCAAAACAATTGTTTAAAAAAATTAGTACATGAGAAAAAATATGTATAAAGATTCTTTTAATATACAACCGAATATATATGCAAATATATTTACAGTGATAAAAATAAATATTCGTACACTAATGGTTTTGGGTAAAAATATGCTGAATAATATATTTATCTAGTTTTTATAGATACCATAAAATCAACATTTCGCATTAATTTTTGTAGGTGAAGGAAATTGGAAACCCGTACAACCTAATTAACAACATAAATTGAACAATTCATCATTGTTATGTATTTAAATTATTTCGTTTTAACAGTGAATTTTAAATGTTTGTTGTTAAACTAAGGCGAATTGGAATAATTTAATAACAAAAACCACGTATTTTAAAATTCACAACAAAAAAGGCACAAACGATAAACTTAAATTTTTAGACAAAGAGATATCTATGGAAAACAACAAATTACTCACTAAATGGACAAAAAAGAATAACGTAGCAATGGATTGTTGAATTTTTACTCAAATTACAGCATAATATAAATAATTAATACCGCAAAAATATTTTATTTATAGAGCCGTAAAATGGATAGAAAAACAATAACAGATGTCTAAAATATGCTTAACGAAAACTTCAATCCTATATAACTGCTGTTTGCCTAAACTTTAATGATTGCGTACTACACAACGGATAAACAACGTTCACTGATAAAAACGACAGAGTGTTTTAACAATGTTCAGCAGATTCACTATTCAAACAATGAATTGTACACTTGGTCATTAGAGTATAAGGCGGGGAAATTTAACAATTTTGCAAAGGATTAAGATAAGATCTTGGTACTTCAAAGGTACACTTTCGATGTAGCAATGAGAAGGGACAAGTACTGTTATAACCATTTTGTTTATTATCTCTTATCTAATTATCTTAATAGAAATTACTAATGCATTAATGATCAGAAAGTTCCTGGATTCTTAGCATCAGTTTTATATATCTAACGGAGCCAACAACTTTTCTATCCTATATTTTAGATATCTAGAAATTAAATATATTGTTATGAAATGAATAGGCTAGTGATTTTATATTTTTGACAATTTTACAGTTAGAGACTTGTTATTTAATTCTAATTCCTATACATATTAAGAAAAAATAAATTTGTCCATTAAAAAATATAATGAGAATTTATTTTAATTTACAGAAGAATCAATACAATGAAATAATGGAATCATTTAATAACTATAATCGCACGTTATAAAATTCACAACAGAAAAAGCTGCAAAGGCTAAACTTTATTTTTTTTAAACTTCGAGATGTTCATGAAAAATAACATAATACTCACTGCTGTTAATATACAGAAATAATACGTGAAAAATAAAATTGGAACTGTAATGATATTTTTGATTTTGTCTCGATGCAAATACCTTACCTGGTTGGTTATAAGCCCCTCATTGGTACCTGTCCTTTCCCATTGCTAGTTGTAAACGACACCAACAATATATCCTATCCTAATCCTTTAGGAAGTTGAGTTTTATGGTGCCTCGCCTTATACAGCAACGGTTGAAAGGGAAAAGGTCATTTTATTTATGATAACAACTATTCCTTAAACCACCATTGGAAAGAATGGAAATAAATTCATCTTTCTAAGAATCATAAGTTTTGAAGATTCGGTTTCTATTTTTCTCTATTATTTATTTTCTGTTCTTTCTTTTAATTGTTTTTAAAAATAATTTCTTCTTTTTTTAATTTTAGCAGAGAGCATTAGGTTATCGCCTGTCAAAATTTACCTGAGTTGCAATTGCTTGAACATTAGTGCAAACTATAACAAGCAAGAAGTGCCTAATAGCCATTTTCCTACTATTCAATAGCATTATTCCACTTGTATTTTATATTATTGTTTGCTAATAGTTTACGAATATCTACAAGATATCTTGAAAAAATGGAATGTGTGGAATTCATATTTATCTAGTACTGCATTTTTGGGTTTCAAGTCACACAAAGGTCGTCGATTTCTTTATTTTTCTTATTATATACTCTTTGTATTTTTCCAATTACTTTTGGGTGTGCAACATATATCTGGTTTCACAATTTTTTTAAAATCTCGTTATTTCTTTTGCTCCAAATATAACTCAAAACGATATAACTTGCATAATATTAGAGTTGGAAAATTGAGCGTAGTTCTATGGGTGGATATATCAACTTTTGATTGAATAAGAATATTTTTGATATAGATGACCTTTAGAAGATTCGTTCCTCTGTGTTTCCGTAAAGCGAAACGAATTTTATTCTGCGGAAGAGGAGATAAAATAATTATTTTTAATAATCTATTTTAAAAATTGGAAGAATAACTAAAGGTCAACAGTAGAATGTGGCCCAACCCCGAAACTTTGGTGTTTAAATTAGCGCTCCTTATGGTAACTACAGATTGAGGCAAATGTTATCATCTCATTATCACTTAATGTCAGGATATGAAGGGTTTCATAATACTAGCAGGATTTCATATTATCACCACTTTTTTCCGTAATAAATCAGATCAAACTAAGCTATTTAATAAATCGGTAGTCATTATTTTAGACGAACTGACGAAATGCCAAACGGTCGAGTTGAAACAGAACCTTACGCTCCGACAATTATTTCTCAAACTCAGTTAGTTTTTTTAATTATTTATTACGGATGAATTTAAGAAGACCGTATACAAATATATGGCATAATAGATAATAATTCCATTTAAGTGTTTTAAATATACATTGTTAAATTAAAATTGTTGTATAATTATTCCATTTCAGGTTTCCACTGGCTGGATTTCATCCCAATTAAACCTTCCCACCCTTTCCGGTCTACTCTTTTTCCACGTCAAAGCCATTTTCTTTAGATGCCTTCAGCTCAACTCCCATCTCGGTGTAGATAAGCCCTGCCAGTTCTCTTGCCTTCACGTCGACCTTCTGTTAAGAAAATCTTTCTCAGAAAACATTTCTACCTAATGGCCGAACCATCAAATTTTTCTGAATTTAATGTTGCACATTTATTTATCAGTCCACGATATATTGTATTTGGAGTTTCATATAACAGCAATAGGCATAACAATGAATATCATTATTTAATTTTAAGCTGTTCCAAGAAAGCCGAGTAAGTGCTGCCATACATTTTGCGACAAAGAAATTCAAGAAACTTTTTGATCTATTCTTTGTTCATAATACCCAGCAATCATCAGTAATGGCCCTTTGCGTTTTTAGTATTCAATTTGATTTTCGAAGCTCTATGATCAAGGAAAACTCGTATTACGTTATTCAACGTTCATTCTTTTAAACGATATTTTACTTTATACGATATTTCGTAAAAATTGAATTGAAATGAAAAAGTAACCATTTTGGCACTTGTTCAACTGTTTTTCAAAAAGACCTGTGTTTACATTTTTTCAATTTCTGAGAACAGTTTTTATTTTTTCTTCATAAATATTTTATTGTCGATAGGCACTAACAAAAGCCTGAATTTAAGTCATAAAACAAGTATCGCACGACTACAAAAATATATAAATTTTTTGATAAAATGCATATTTTTATAACAAAGAAAGAACTCTTAAAGTATGTTTTTTTAGAAATATCGCAAATTTCCCAGATTTGACGCTCCGTATGTCCGCTATCGTTAGTGTTAGCTTACAATGTTACTAGACATTTATTGCAAATAACATAGAGGGAAACATCTATTGGTTGAATTTTATTTCTCGATAAAATGCATATTGTCTGAAATAAGAAAATTTAAACAGTTTTTTTACAGGTTTGGCAAAAATCGTAATAAACCTACCGAATTCGATATCCGCATTATGGTATTCGCAAACTACGCCAAAAAAAACGAAAATAAACATCACTGTAGACTTTATCAAACCCACCAGGAATGAGCCAATGGTACACGTCATTTATTCGTAAAATACAAAAATATATAAGAAATATTTATATTTTTATATTCATATTACAAGTTCGCCAAATATAAATTTATGCATTTTTATAGTTGTACGAGGGATGACAAGAACTCTCGTAACATATTGCGATCTCTTCTCGGATGCATTGGTTTAGCTAGTTTCGTTTCGAATAATTGTTTTGTCCTGGGTGAATATACCTTAGACAATTTTGTTTTTAGCTAGGTAACATAATAAAAATTAAAAAAAAAAGTTGCCTGCCGTTATATTAGGATTATCCCATTATATCTGTTTTCCGTCTAATAGCCATTCTTGCACTGTATACTTATGCAAAAAAATGTATTGTTTGTAAATTAATTTAATGATTTTTAATGATATTACCTCGTTGCACTGACCCTGTGTGAAGAAATTTGGATGATGCAATCCAACTTCAGGCTGGTTGCTATCTAATTTTTTCGTAAATTCATAAATTCACAGTCGGATGTTACATTTACCCTCAGAACCGCTCCGATAATTTTACGACTTATTATATAGGATTACCATTATTTGTTTTGTCACCTAAGGCCACGCGTCCACTGGTAACCATTTTCTACCGAATAATGTTTGAGCTGCTTAGGACCGTTTTAAGCCGTGGCCGGCCGAAGATCCCAAATATAGGGAAAGCGTTGGAGCGCATCAACTACCGAGCGGAGATTTGTCAGCCGTGTTCAACCGCTCAATGAGCAAAAAGGAGTTTAGTCCATGTGCCAAGTTTATTTTTTTATATAAATAAACTTCCCATTTCCTGTAATAATGTTAAAATATCTTTACTAAATTGTATGGTGTGGAACTAATAAAAAAAATGCCCAACTCAAAAGGTAACTAACTTGACCAGGCGCGATAGAGAAAATAACTTCAGTTTATATACATTCATCCTCAATTTATGAATTTCGTTATTTAAATAGCAAATTAGTTTTTCAAACGGTAAATTTTTAAAAATATTATATTGCGGTATCACAGAGATGAAATAATATATGTTAAATTATAATCAGAACTAATGAATATTATTAATCTTTAATGTTAACAATTATAGCTTAATTTCCCTCGGGTGAAACAAATCAAGAAAATACCTAATCCAAAAGATAAAATAATGAAAGAATTTTTTAATATTTTTTTTGAATGATAAATAACAGAAGCAAATTATATTTTTAACCAAAACTGATTTATTACTTCTATAAATATAAGATCATTCCAATAGAGATTACTTCATTACGGAGGTAATGCTTAGTGTCAGAGAATCACACTAATCATCTCCTACAACTTCAACCTTAATAAACACGTGGAATTATTTGTCTGCGAACTTTTGCAGAATATTATGAGGTATTGCTTCAATCGCTTCTTGAATGCATTGTTTTAGCGAGCTTTGTTTCGAATAATTGAATTGTCCTGGGTGGATATACCTTAAACAATTTTGATTTTAGGTAGAATATATCAACAATTGATTGAATGCTCTTTATATATATAAACAAAAAAATGCTCTTTCTTTGTTATAAATATATGCATTTTATCAAAAAATGTTTCAATCAAATGTTGTTCAGCTTAGGATCACCAACAATAAATACCCAGTTACTTTATAGGCCAAAAATATCTAGTCCAGGCAAATAAGATAAATGAATTCGTTTCTTGAAATAAATTTATCAAGAATACCAGAAGTTAGCCAACACCACGAAATAGTTGATCGACAACTTACCTGGGTGTAGGTTCCACTCAGGTACCGTTTCCTTCCTATTGCTAGTTGTAAGCGGCCCCAACTTTTCCTATACTAATCCTCTAGAAAGTAGAGTTTAGTGGCCCCTTGCCTTCTATTGTAACGGGTATATGGGAAAAGGTCATTTTATTCAGGATAATAACTATTCCTTAAATAAGCTGAATATACAGACAGGGTTTGGTAGTGGAACGGCATGATTTCGAAAATAAATTTTAAAATTTTATTAAAGAATTAGTTTTTCATGTATAAATATATATAGTGCAAGGACAGTAATTTATTAGTACAATAAAAAAATTTATAAGAAATATTGATATTTGTAGAATTTCGCATAAATTGAAATTTATATATTTTTGTAGTCGTACGTGGTAAGACAAGAACTTTCGCAGAATATTATCAGGTATTGCTCCAATCACTTCTCGAATGCATTGTTTTAGCGAGCTTTGTTTCGAATAATTGCATTGTCCTGGGTAGATATACCTTCAACAATTTTGATTTTAGGCAGAATATATCAACAATTGATTGAATGCTCTTTATATATATATATATATATATATATATATATATATATATATATATATATATATATATATATAAAAAAATTAAATTTGGTGTTTAAAATAGCGCACCTTATGGTAACTACAGATTGAGGCAAATGTTATCATCTCATTATCACTTATGTCAGGATATGAAGGGTTTCATAATACTAGCAGGATTTCATATTATCACCACTTTTTTCCGTAGTAAATCAGATCAAACTAAGCTATTTAATAAATCGGTAGTCATTATTTTAGACGAACTGACGAAATGCCAAACGGTCGAGTTGAAACAGAACCTTACGCTCCGACAATTATTTCTCAAACTCAGTTAGTTTTTTTAATTATTTATTACGGATGAATTTAAGAAGACCGTATACAAATATATGGCATAATAGATAATAATTCCATTTAAGTGTTTTAAATATACATTGTTAAATTAAAATTGTTGTATAATTATTCCATTTCAGGTTTCCACTGGCTGGATTTCATCCCAATTAAACCTTCCCACCCTTTCCGGTCTACTCTTTTTCCACGTCAAAGCCATTTTCTTTAGATGCCTTCAGCTCAACTCCCATCTCGGTGTAGATAAGCCCTTCCAGTTCTCTTGCCTTCACGTCGACCTTCTGTTAAGAAAATCTTTCTCAGAAAACATTTCTACCTAATGGCCGAACCATCAAATTCTTCTGAATTTAATGTTGCACATTTATTTATCAGTCCACGATATATTGTATTTGGAGTTTCATATAACAGCAATAGGCATAACAATGAATATCATTATTTAATTTTAAGCTGTTCCAAGAAAGCCGAGTAAGTGCTGCCATACATTTTGCGACAAAGAAATTCAAGAAACTTTTTGATCTATTCTTTGTTCATAATACCCAGCAATCATCAGTAATGGCCCTTTGCGTTTTTAGTATTCAATTTGATTTTCGAAGCTCTATGATCAAGGAAAACTCGTATTACGTTGTTCTACGTTCATTCTTCTAAACGATATTTTACTTTATACGATATTTCGTAAAAATTGAATTGAAATGAAAAAGTGACCATTTTGGCACTTGTTCCACTGTTTTTCAAAAAGACCTGTGCTTACATTTTTTCAATTTCTGAGAACAGTTTTTATTTTTTCTTCATAAATATTTTACTGTCGATAGGCACTAACAAAAGCCTGAATTTAAGTTATAAAACAAGTTCCTGCGAAAACTAAATGCTCTGTAATAAATTGTTCAGAAATATCCATATTTCACGGTTTTTAATTATTTTTTTTTTTTGCGAAAAGTTTTTGACGGACTTCAATTGTTTGCAACTCAGTTTTTCCGTCTCTTTAAACGCTATTACCTACTATTTGTTATTTTTCTCAAAAAAAATATTAATATCTAAGTCGTGAAAAAAAAAAAACCTTTTCACCACGTATATGATTTTTTTTGCCGGGTTGCTACATACCGATTTTATCTAAAATACAAAATCTGTTTCTACTATTTTACTCTTAATTATCATATGGAAATTTATTTAAAAAAATAAATGCATTTCCACTATTGCGCCTGGACATGATAGTTATCTTTTGAGTTAGGTATTTTTTTTATTATTTTCACTCGAGGCAATTAATTATAACCTTTAATATTATAACATTATTACCACTTAATAATATATATTAGTACCAATTACGATTAAAAACATATTTTTTCATCTTTATGACACAGTAATATGATATTTTTAAAAATTAACAGTTTGAGAGACTAACTTGCAATTGAAATAACGAAACTCTACCCAACTAGAAAAATTGAATATTAATGAAAAAGTTAATAATTAGATTTAATCTTGATAAGAAAGGGACAATCATATTCTATAACAAAAGAAATATCAATACTTACAATTCCAAACCAATGTCAATGCTAAACCTCTTTCCCGGTATAGGAGATTTTAAATAATTAAATTATTATTGAACACCTCTGACAGATTATAATTACCTTGAGAAAATACTTCCACAACGTAAAACAATTTTGTTTTAGGTTTTCATCTATATACAGATCAAACCTAAAGGCATTTTATTTATTTATTTTTTTTTTTTTTTTCATAGCTCTTTATTACGTTTCTAATAATACTCGATTGCCTGGAGATTACCATTTTTCTGAGAAGACAAGGGGAAATGGAATTTTGTATAATACTGATTTCTAATAAGTGGTCCAATTGTTTTTTTACTCCTTCGTGAATTTTAGGGTATCTTTACATTGTAAGTCTTGAAGTTGTAAGCCTTTCGGTAGTTGTTGGAATTTCGTGTTTTATTGTATTTGTATGTTTTAAAATCTTTCCGGGAAGGTGAAATATAAACTTCGGCTCATATAGTTAGTCAAGAATCTGTCTAGTTTTCGTATAAATTATCTGTTCGTAAATTATCCTTTATTTTTTTAAGGCTATCTGAATGATCTTGGGTGTAATGTATGGTATGTTGTGAATTGTCGCTAATTTTTTTACCCGGTAAATGATCAGTGTTGTCAGAAGTTGGAATGATCCGATCTTTGGTTTAGGTGATGGAATTATTGAAAGTATCAAAGAAGAATATTTCTTAATTCCGTCCTGTGGTGTATTTTATGGATTTTTTCTAGCGTCTATCATATGAAATAGAAATATCTTGTCTATCTCTTTGTATTATTGATGCAATTAGATTTTTCTAATTTTTTTTCTGGTGTGGCCTTACTTATACCGTTAATGAAATTAGCATGTCTGGGATTTAATCTAGCCTTGTCTTTCGGATTTAATACGTCGTGTTTGATAAGTGATATAGCGATCCAGTGTCAATGAGTAATGTGATTGGTCTTTCCGAATTGTGACTATTAAAAGATAGAGTATAGCTGTTAAATTGAAAATCATTTATATTGTGATATTTGGAATGTTGCGCTCAAGTCCATTTCCTGTGGATGTGAATTTGTATCCACGGACGGTTGGGAGTTAAAAAATTAATTTTAAGATTTTGGGTAGATTGTTGATTGAAAGATTTGTAATCAACCTTTGGATTGTGATTAGTATTATATTGATTATATCCATATGGCATTTTTCGTCATTCGTTAATGATCCTTATTTTTTCAATAATTGCCTTCATAAGTTTTCTGATTTGTAATATTAATGAGGCGATCGAGGATGAAATTTTTTTAAGATTTTGTTTATTGTTATGGCAACCCCTTTCCAAATTAAATGCTCTGTAATAAAATGTTCAGAAATATCCATATTTCACGGTTTTTAATTATTTTTTTTTTTGCGAAAAGTTTTTGACGGACTTCAGTTGTTTGCAACTCAGTTTTTCCGCCTCTTTAAACGATATTACCTACTATTTGTTATTTTTCTCAAAAAAAAATATTAATATCTAAGTCGTGAAAAAAAAAAACCTTTTCACCACGTTTATGATTTTTTTTGCCTGGTTGCTCCATACCGATTTTATCTAAAATACAAAATTTGTTTCTACTATTTTACTCTTAATTTTCATATGGAAATTTATTTAAAAAAATGAATGCATTTCCACTATTGCGCCTGGACTTGATAGTTATCTTTTGAGTTAGGTATTTTTTTTATTATTTTCACTCGAGGCAATTTAATTATAACCTTTAATATTATAACATTATTACCACTTAATAATATATATTAGTACCAATTACGATTAAAAACATATTTTTTCATCTTTATGACACCGTAATATGATATTTTTAAAAATTAACAGTTTGAGAGACTAACTTGCAATTGAAATAACGAAACTCTACCCAACTAGAAAAATTGAATATTAATGAAAAAGTTAATAATTAGATTTAATCTTGATAAGAAAGGGACAGTCATATTCTATAACAAACGAAATATCAATACTTACAATTCTAAACCAATGTCAATGCTAAACCTCTTTCCCGGTATAGGAGATTTTAAATAATTAAATTATTATTGAACACCTCTGACAGATTATAATTACCTTGAGAAAATACTTCCACAACGTCCATTCACGATTGAAGGCCAAATGGGCCTCCCTGATTACTGAATATCGCAATTTCTCAGCGGTCATGGGGGATTCCGTGCCAAGCTCCATGATTTCGGAGAGGATATTAATCCTCTATGCCTCTGTTTTGGAGTTCAGGAAACTGCTGAGCAGATCGTAACCAAATGCACCGCGTTTGAGAAGATAAGAACAAAACTACGGAAGCATACCGGCCACTATGTCATCACAGAGAGTGATTTTCCTCAATAGTTGATCGGGATAATTACCCATACTATGAATCTTTTGTATACAATTGGAATGAAATAGTGGGACCAACCTATTTTAATAGATTAAAATATATATATATATATATATATATATATATATATATATATATATATATATATATATATAATCCCCACTCCTTAATCCTGTGCATACTATGGACATTCATCTGATTGGACGAGTACAGGTAGAGTGGGGATAGAGCAGGAGTACTTATACCTGGACGCAGATGGTACGATAGCCAGTTTTAGCATATTCTTTGAGTTTCCTCATTACTGTTGTGAACATGGATTCGTTTCAACTCACTTCTTACAAACTCCGCATTGTGTGGAACGAAGCGACAGGCATTAGCGCTTCTTTCTGTAGCTGCGATGATGCCAATTGCAAAGAAGGAATTTCGATCGAGAGGGAGGAATTCATCCCGAATGAGAAAATCTGGTAAGATCACCTGTGATAATTTATTTCCTTAACATGCATATCTGAATAAAATTGTCAGTTGTTAATTTATATTATTCAATTTTTCAGCGGTATGAAGAATGAACTGTACCTACTCTACAGGTTCTTGATAAAGAAGAGCCAGGAGCCTCCAGCCACATGTGACATAATCGTGGGCAAATTGATCGCCCAACACAGGATGAACGCATTCCACAATGGAGGATGTGACCACTTCGGTTACAACCACGATGTGCTCTACATCGCGGCCAGGCTAGCCGTAGAGTTCAACCTTCAAAGCCCTCCAACACTCATGGATCTGATCAAGGATATCTACGGTTGTGAATGTTCCTTCGATCGACTTTTCTCCGGTAAATACAGATACTAAAAATTTTTGAGTAAACTTATTTATCATTTTTTTTATTATAGCTGCTATTGAATATTTCTGTTATGTTTCAGGTGTTCTCAATACGTCTACGTATCGGAGAGATTTTGGAACCCGTATGACATCCATTCGGGTTCTGAAATTCTTACTAGCAGCAGCCAAAAGAAGCAGAATGCTCTTTTTTTATAAAGGACTGCTGTTTTCAATGCCAAACGTACCATTGAGCAACGGTGAGTTACCGCTTGCGGCGACCTACAGAGCCACCGGAGGTCGATTGGTGAGGCACATATTGATCAAATACGGTGCGATACCATCACCACTGCCTCGTTGTAAGTTGGAATTTATAAAGCAAAACCTGAATTTATGAAGCTTTTTGATAATATCTGCTTGCCTAAATATCATATTTCTGACTATTATAAACGATTTGGTTATTTAAACTTACCTACATGACAGCTAGAGAATAACTCATCAATGTTCATTGTAATTGTTCTAAGGGGACGTGGTCCCAGGATAAAAATTATTTTTATTTCATTCATTTTAATTATAGCTGATTGGAGGAGTATTACTAATTTTTGAAATACTTGTTACAGGGTATGAGAGTGATTCCGAGTAGGACGCGATCGTCAGTCAGGACCAGAAGAGGATGCTTTAAAAGGAATAATTTATGTTTAACATAGCTACAAATGATTGTTGTCACTTAAAGCGATGTCAAGTATAATTGTACATATCTATTTTGAACAATAAATTTTTGAAATTCATCTCATCTCTTTTTCCCTCTTAGAACCAAATTAGTTCCTAATAATATGTTTACTAGAGGATATCATTATATTATTTCTTTGAAAATAAAAAATCAGAAATAAGGAGCTAAAAGAAATTGTTTTTATAAATCTCTATTGTTTTGATGATTGACTGTACTAGGCTTAATGTAATGTTGGTTGCTTAAATACAAACTCAACGACTAAAAACATACAAACATCACTGATTTCTCATCAATAAACTCACCATCACTATTCTAACACACCAATAGTCCAGTGCCCTAATTTTTATCCATATTTTCAAGTGTATTTTTTACCCTTCTTGATGGAATAGATCAGAGCTCACACTCGAATCTAAATTACGATGATCTGGGATAAAATCATTATTAAATTTTCTGAAGTCGTATATCCTAATGAAAAAAACATAACTTGTGTTTAAGGAGCTTTTCAGTCCTGCTCCTAAAAAAAAAAAAATAAAAAAAAAAAAATAACCAAAACAAACAAAGGCATTGGATGGCCTGTAGTGTACATTTCCGGATTTTTCGGTTTTGGACTTAATAACAATAAAGGAAACATTTATATTTGTATATTCATATTACAAGTTCCCCAAATTGAAATTTATGCAGTTTTGTAGTTGTAATTGGTATGACTTGAACATTTGTGAATTTCAGGTTTGTTGCAGTCTAATGATTTGCTTAAATTCAGGTGTTTTCTATTTCTCCATATATAGTGAAATGGCATGCCTAAAATATAAGCCGAATTGCGAATCCTTGAGATATATCGTTGCAAGAAAAAATCCCTAAGGTGGACACTCGGAGGTTATATTTACTCTTATAACCGCTCCGATAATTTTATGACTTATTTTGTAGGATTAAAAAGATTTGTTATCCAACTCGTCCACTGGAACCGTATTCGACCGAATAATCTTTGAGCTGCCGTTTTAAACCGATGCCGACCTTTATGTTATTTGCAATAAAGGTCTAGTAACATTGTAAGCTAACACTAACGATAGCGGACATACGGAGCGTCAAATCTGGGAAATTTGCGATATTTCTAAAAAAACATACTTTAAGAGGACTTTCTTTGTTATAAAAATATGCATTTTATCAAAAAATGTTTCAATCAAATGTTGTTCAGCTTAGGATCACCAACAATAAATACTCACTTACATTATAAGCCAAAAATATCAAGTCCAGGCAAATAGGAGAAATGCATACGTTTCTTGAAATAAATTTATCAAGAACACCAGAAGTAGCTATATTAGGGAATTAGTTTTTCATGTATAAATATATATAGTGCAAGAATAGTAATTTATACAAACATTTATAAGAAATATTTATATTTGTATATTCATATTAGAAGTTCGCATAAATTGAAATTTATATATTTTTGTAGTCGTGCGAGGTAAGACATGAAGTTTTGCAGAATATTATGAGGTATTGCTTCAATCGCTTCTCGAATGCATTGTTTTAGCGAGCTTTGTTTCGAATAATTGAATTGTCCTGGGTGGATATACCTTAAACAATTTTGATTTTAGGTAGAATATATCAACAATTGATTGAATGCTCTTTATATATATATAAACAAAAAAAATGCTCTTTCTTTGTTATAAAAATATGCATTTTATAAAAAAATGTTTCAATCAAATTTTGTTCAGCTTAGGATTACCTACAATAAATACTCAGTTACTTTATAAGCCAAAAATATCAAGTCCAGGCAAATAGGAGAAATGCATTCGTTTCTTGGTATAAATTTATCAAGAACACCAGAAGTTAGCAACCACCAAGAAGTAGCTGTATTAGAGAATTAGTTTTTCATGTATAAATATATATAGTGCAAGAATTATAATATATTCGTACAATAAACTAAGGCGAATTGGAATAATTTAATAACTAAAACCACGTATTTTAAAATTCACAACAAAAAAGGCACAAACGATAAACTTAAATGTTTAGACAAAGAGATGTCTATGGAAAACAACAAATTACTCACTAAATGGACAAAAAAGAAACACGTAGCAATGGATTGTTGAATTTTTACTCAAATTACAGCATAATATAAATAATTAATACCGCAAACATATTTTATTTCTATAGCCGTAAAATGGACAGACAAACAATTCATAGAGACAATAACAGATGTCTAAAATATGCTTAACGAAAACTTCAATCCTATAAAACTACTGTTTGCCTAAACTTTAATGATTGCGTACTACACATCGGATAAACAACGTTCACTGATAAAAACGACAGAGTGTTTTAACAATGTTCAGCAGATTCACTTTTCAAACAATGAATTGTACACTTGGTCATTAGAGTATAATAATAATAATAATAATAAACTCTTTATTTATTCTGGGACAAGTCCCTTTAGAATAACAATTACAGGCAATGATAGGTGGGCTTTAGAGCCTTAGAGTAGTTGATATAGGAACATATGCGTTAACAGATAATTAAAAATAAAAAAAAAATAAAAATAAAGAATAGTCGATAAATAAATACAAATGAAAATTATAACAAGTCATAATGCAATAACTACTAGCATATTAAATAGGTATTAATACTCTAATTGATTATGTCTTAAAACAAAAAACACACGAAATTCGTATGTTAATAAGATATGACAAAATTATAAATGAAGGAACATATTCACAAATGTTGATTGACATAATAGAAAATCTATTTACAATGTTTTTTGGAACTGGATACAAAATAAGTGATTGAACAAGCGGGATTTGAAGGTGATAAGAGTATTGGAGCGACGAATGGAAGGAGGAATGGAATTCCATAAGGATGAGGATCGGACAAGAAAAGATCTGTCGAAAGCTGCGGATCGGTGGGCCGCTGTATATAAATCTGAAGGCCGAGAACGGGTATGACGAGAATGAACAGAGGATTTGAATTGGAGGAGATCGAAAATATAGGATGGACGGTGGGATTGGATAACTTGGTAGAGGAAAGATGCAAGGATATACTTAC
Source organism: Rhaphigaster nebulosa (assembly GCA_948150685.1). Taxonomy (NCBI): domain Eukaryota; kingdom Metazoa; phylum Arthropoda; class Insecta; order Hemiptera; family Pentatomidae; genus Rhaphigaster; species Rhaphigaster nebulosa. The sequence continues at coordinate 101,338,140 of OX411309.1, read as the reverse complement.
GACGGTAGGAAGGATAAAGCCACTTCAACTCTTCGTAATATCGGGAGACAGAGGCGTCCCTCGGGATCCCGAAGATGAATCGTACAAAGCAATTTATCAAACGTTTTATTTTTGCCTCGAGGTCCCCAGAGACGCCTCCGTACACCGCACAACAGTAATCAAAGTGGGGGATTATTAAGGAAGTAACTAGGAGTCTACGGATCTCAAGTGGAAATAGGTGACGGAGGTAATTTAGTCGCTTTAAAGTGTAAAAGGTACGACGGAAAATATCGGAAACATGATTTTTCCAGGAAAGAGTTTGGTCAAAGGTGATTCCAAGGTTTTTTATGGTTGGATAGAATTTAATGGGATTATTATTTAGGAACAAGTTTGGGATATGAGGAACAGTTTTAAGGAGGTGATGGGAACCTATTACAATTGCCTTTGTCTTCTCTGTATTCAACTTCAGCTTGTTGGCAACAGCCCAGTGACTTATTCGATTCATGTCCTCTTGAAGTCTTTTGGTGGCTAATAATAGTTCGGAAGGCGGGAAGGACAGGTATATAGTATAAGGCGGGGAAATTTAACAATTTTGCAAAGGATTAAGATAAGATCTGTGTACTTCAACGGTACCCTTTCGAAGTAGCAATGAGAAGGGACAAGTACCAGAAGGTAACGTACACCCAGGTAAGGTATTTACAACATGATAATAAATTTAAAGGGAAGTTCAAGATTGTTGACCTTATCAAAGAGGAGAAGGCGGTGAAAAATATATAAGATATGTTACATAAATAAATGATTAATTGGAAGACGACAGCTCGTCCTCCAAATAAAAAATAAAACCGAAAGAAACAAAGGCATTGGTTATCTCATAGCAGGGTGTTCAATATCATTTTTCTATTATTATTTTGACTGGTATATTAAAGGTTTTGGATGGTCCTGTAGTGTACATTTCTGGATTTTCTGTTTTGGACTTAGTCATATTATATTTTATCTATTTTACCAGGTATTTACTGTTATAACCATTTTGTTTATTATCTCTTATCTAATTATCTTAATCGAAATTACTAATACATTAATGATCAGAAAGTTCCTGGATTCTTAGCATCAGTTTTATATATCTAACGGAGCCAACAACTTTTCTATCCTATATTTTAGATATCTGGAAATTAAATATATTGTTATGAAATGAATAGGCTAGTGATTTTATATTCTTGACAATTTTACAGTTAAAGACTTGTTATCTGATTCTAATTCCTATACAAATTAAGAAAAAATAAATTTGTCCATTAAAAAATATAATGAGAATTTATTTTAATTTACAGAAGAATCAATACAATGAAATAATGGAATCATTTAATAACTATAATCGCACGTTATAAAATTCACAACAGAAAAAGCTGCAAAGGCTAAACTTTATTTTTTTTAAACTTCGAGATGTTCATGAAAAATAACATAATACTCACTGCTGTTAATATACAGAAATTATACGTGAAAAATAAAATTGGAACTGTAATGATATTTTTGATTTTGTCTCGATGCAAATACCTTACCTGGTTGGTTATAAGCCCCTCATTGGTACCTGTCCTTTCCCATTGCTAGTTGTAAACGACACCAACAATATATCCTATCCTAATCCTCTAGGAAGTTGAGTTTTATAGTGCCTCGCCTTATACAGTAACGGTTGAAAGGGAAAAGGTCATTTTATTCATGATAACAACTATTCCTTAAACCACCATTGGAAAGAATGGAAATAAATTCATCTTTCTAAGAATCATAAGTTTTGAAGATTCGGTTTCTATTTTTCTCTATTATTTATTTTCTGTTCTTTCTTTTAATTGTTTTTAAAAATAATTTCTTCTTTTTTTAATTTTAGCAGAGAGCATTAGGTTATCGCCTGTCAAAATTTACCTGAGTTGCAATTGCTTGAACATTAGTGCAAACTATAACAAGCAAGAAGTGCCTAATAGCCATTTTCCTACTATTCAATAGCATTATTCCACTTGTATTTTATATTATTGTTTACTAATAGTTTACGAATATCTACAAGATATCTTGAAAAAATGGAATGTGTGGAATTCATATTTATCTAGTACTGCATTTTTGGGTTTCAAGTCACACAAAGGTCGTCGATTTCTTTATTTTTCTTATTATATACTCTTTGTATTTTTCCAATTACTGGCAACATATATCTGGTTTCACAATTTTTTAAAAATCTCGTTATTTCTTTTGCTCCAAATAAAACTCAAAACGATATAACTTGCATAATATTAGAGTTGGCAAATTGAGCGTAGTTCTATGGGTGGATATATCAACTTTTGATTGAATAAGAAGATTTTTGATATAGAAGACCTTTAGAAGATTCGTTCCTCTGTGTTTCCGTAAAGCGAAACGAATTTTATTCTGCGGAAGAGGAGATAAAATAACTATTTTTAATAATCTATTTTAAAAATTGGAAGAATAACTAAAGGTCAACAGTAGAATGTGGCCCAACCCCGAAACTTTGGTGTTTAAATTAGCGCTCCTTATGGTAACTACAGATTGAGGCAAATGTTATCATCTCATTATCACTTAATGTCAGGATATGAAGGGTTTCACAATACTAGCAGGATTTTATATTATCACCACTTTTTTCCGTAATAAATCAGATCAAACTAAGCTATTTAATAGATCGGTAGTCATTATTTTAGACGAACTGACGAAATGCCAAACGGTCGAGTTGAAACAGAACCTCGCTTACGCTCCGACAATTATTTCTCAAACTCAGTTAGTTTTTTTAATTATTTATTACGGATGAATTTAAGAAGACCGTATACAAATATATGGCATAATAGATAATAATTCCATTTAAGTGTTTTAAATATACATTGTTAAATTAAAATTGTTGTATAATTATTCCATTTCAGGTTTCCACTGGCTGGATTTCATCCCAATTAAACCTTCCCACCCTTTCCGGTCTACTGTTTTTCCACGTCAAAGCCATTTTCTTTAGAGATGCCTTCAGCTCAACTCCCACCTCGGTGTAGATAAGCCCTGCCAGTTCGATTGCCTTCACGTCGACCTTCTGTTAAGAAAATCTTTCTCAGAAAACATTTCTACCTAATGGCCGAGCCATCAAATTCTTCTGAATTTAATGTTGCACATTTATTTATCAGTCCACGATATATTGTATTTGGAGTTTCATATAACAGCAATAGGCATAACAATGAATATCATTATTTAATTTTATGCTGTTCCAAGAAAGCCGAGTAAGTGCTGCCATACATTTTGCGACAAAGAAATTCAAGAAACTTTTTGATCTATTCTTTGTTCATAATACCCAGCAATCATCAGTAATGGCCCTTTGCGTTTTTAGTATTCAATTTGATTTTCGAAGCTCTATGATCAAGGAAAACTCGTATTACGTTATTCAACGTTCATTCTTCTAAACGATATTTTACTTTATACGATATTTCGTAAAAATTGATTTGAAATGAAAAAGTGACCATTTTGGCACTTCTTCAACTGTTTTTCAAAAAGACCTGTGTTTACATTTTTTCAATTTCTGAGAACAGTTTTTATTTTTTCTTCATAAATATTTTATTGTCGATAGGCACTAACAAAAGCCTGAATTTAAGTCATAAAACAAGTTCCTGCGAAAATTAAATGCTCTGTAATAAAATGTTCAGAAATATCAATATTTCACGGTTTTTAATTATTTTTTTTTTTGCGAAAAGTTTTTGACGGACTTGTTCAGCAACTCCTACGGACAGTTGTTTGCAACTCAGTTTTTCCGTCTCTTTAAACGATATTACCTACTATTTGTTATTTTTCTCAAAAAAAATATTAATATCTAAGTCGTGAAAAAAAAAAAAACCTTTTCACCACGTTTATGATTTTTTTTTGCCTGGTTGCTACATACCGATTTTATCTAAAATACAAAATTTGTTTCTACTATTTTACTCTTAATTATCATATGGAAATTTATTTAAAAAAATGAATGCATTTCCACTATTGCGCCTGGACTTGATAGTTATCTTTTGAGTTAGGTATTTTTTTTATTATTTTCACTCGAGGCAATTTAATTATAACATTTAATATTATAACATTATTACCACTTAATAATTTATATTAGTACCAATTACGATTAAAAACATATTTTTTCATCTTTATGACACCGTAATATGATATTTTTAAAAATTAACAGTTTGAGAGACTAACTTGCAATTGAAATAACGAAACTCTACCCAACTAGAAAAATTGAATATTAATGAAAAAGTTAATAATTAGATTTAATCTTGATTAGAAAGGGCCAGTCATATTCTATAACAAAAGAAATATCAATACTTACAATTCTAAACCAATGTCAATGCTAAACCTCTTTCCCGGTATAGGAGATTTTAAATAATTAAATTATTATTGAACACCTCTGACAGATTATAATTACCTTGAGAAAATACTTCCACAACGTCCATTCACGATTGAAGGCCAAATGGGTCCTCCCTGATTACTGAATATCGCAATTTCTCAGCGGTCATGGGGGATTCCGTGCCAAGCTCCATGATTTCGGAAAGGATATTAATCCTCTATGCCTCTGTTTTGGAGTTCAGGAAACTGCTGAGCAGATCGTAACCAAATGCACCGCGTTTGAGACGATAAGAACAAAACTACGGAAGAATACCGGCCACTATGTCATCACAGAGAGTGATTTTCCTCAATAGTTGATCAGGATAATTACCCATACTATGAATCTTTTGTATACAATTGGAATGAAATAGTGGGACCAACCTATTTAAATAGATTAAAATATATATATATATATATATATATATATATATATATATATATATATATATATATATAATCCCCACTCCTTAATCCTGTGCATACTATGGACATTCATCTGATTGGACGAGTACAGGTAGAGTGGGGATAGAGCAGGAGTACTTATACCTGGACGCAGATGGTATGATAGCCAGTCTTAGCATATTCTTTGAGTTTACTCATTACTGTTGTGAACATGGATTCGTTTCAACTCACTTCTAACAAACTCCGCATTGTGTGGAACGAAGCGACAGGCATTAGCGCTTCTTTCTGTAGCTGCGATGATGCCAATTGCAAAGAAGGAATTTCGATCGAGAGGGAGGAATTCATCCCGAATGAGAAAATCTGGTAAGATCACCTGTGATAATTTATTTCCTTAACATGCATATCTGAATAAAATTGTCAGTTGTTAATTTATATTATTCAATTTTTCAGCGGTATGAAGAATGAACTGTACCTACTCTACAGGTTCTTGATAAAGAAGAGCCAGGAGCCTCCAGCCACATGTGACATAATCGTGGGCAAATTGATCGCCCAACACAGGATGAATGCATTCCACAATGGAGGATGTGATCACTTCGGTTACAACCACGATGTGCTCTACATCGCGGCCAGGCTAGCCGTAGAGTTCAACCTTCAAAGCCCTTCAACACTCATGGATCTGATCAAGGATATCTACGGTTGTGAAGGTTCCTTCAATAGACTTTTCTCCGGTAAATACAGATACTAAAAATTTTTGAGTAAACTTATTTATCATTTTTTTTATTATAGCTGCTATTGAATATTTCTGTTATGTTTCAGGTGTTCTCAATACGTCTACGTATCGGAGAGATTTTGGAACCCGTATGACATCCATTCGGGTTCTGAAATTCTTACTAGCAGCAGCCAAAAGAAGCAGAATGCTCTTTTTTTATAAAGGACTACTGTATTCAATGCCAAACGTACCATTGAGCAACGGTGAGTTACCGCTTGCGGCGACCTACAGAGCCACCGGAGGACGATTGGTGAGGCACATATTGATCAAATACGGTGCGATACCATCACCACTGCCTCATTGTAAGTTGGAATTTATAAAGCAAAACCTGAATTTATGAAGCTTTTTGATAATATCTGCTTGCCTAAATATCATATTTCTGACTATTATAAACGATTTGGTTATTTAAACTTACCTACATGACAGCTAGAGAATAACTCATCAATGTTCATTGTAATTGTTCTAAGGGGACGTGGTCCCAGGATAAAAATCATTTTTATTTCATTCATTTTAATTATATCTTATTGGAGGAGTATTACTAATTTTTGAAATACTTGTTACAGGGTATGAGAGTGATTCCGAGTAGGTCGCGATCGTCAGTCAGGACCAGAAGAGGATGCTTTAAAAGGAATAATTTATGTTTAACATTGCTACAAATGATTGTTGTCACTTAAAGCGATGTCAAGAATAATTGTACATATCTATTTTGAACAATAAATTTTTGAAATTCATCTCATCTCTTTTTTCCTCTTAGAACCAAATTAGTTCCTAATAATATGTTTACTAGAGGATATCATTATATTATTTCTTTGAAAATAAAAAATCAGAAATAAGGAGCTAAAAGAAATTGTTTTTATAAATCTCTATTGTTTTGATGATTGACTGTACGAGGCTTAATGTAATGTTGGTTGCTTAAATACAAACTCAACGACTAAAAACATACAAACATCACTGATTTCTCATATATAAACTCACCATCACTATTCTAACACACCAATAGTCCAGTGCCCTTATTTTTATCCATATTTTCAAGTGTATTTTTTACCCTTCTTGATGGAATAGATCAGAGCTCACACTCGAATCTAAATTACGATGAACTGGGATAAAATCATTATTAAATTTTCTGAAGTCGTATATCCTAATGAAAAAAACATAACTTTTGTTTAAGGAGCTTTTCAGTCCTGCTCCTAAAAAAAAAAAAAAAAAAAAAAAAGAAAAAAAAAAAAACAAACAAACAAAGGCATTGGATTGCCTGTAGTGTACATTTCCGGATTTTTCGGTTTTGGACTTAATAACAATAAAGGAAACATTTATATTTGTATATTCATATTACAAGTTCCCCAAATTGAAATTTATGCAGTTTTGTAGTTGTAATTGGTATGACTTGAACATTTGTGAATTTCAGGTTTGTTGCAGTCTAATGATTTGCTTAAATTCAGGTGTTTTCTATTTCTCCATATATAGTGAAATGGCATGCCTAAAATATAAGCCGAATTGCGAATCCTTGAGATATATCGTTGCAAGAAAAAATCCCTAAGGTGGACACTCGGAGGTTATATTTACTCTTATAACCGCTCCGATAATTTTATGACTTATTTTGTAGGATTAAAAAGATTTGTTATCCAACTCGTCCACTGGAACCGTATTCGACCGAATAATCTTTGAGCTGCCGTTTTAAACCGATGCCGACCGAACGATCCCAAATGTAGGAAAGCGGTGGAACGCGTCCACAGTATACGCCCTACCGGCCGGTTTCAACTCCATTGAGCTGGGATTATCCTGCCTTGTTCAGCCCTTCAATGAGATAAAAAGAGTTTAGTCCAGGCGGTGTAATAATGTTAAAATATCTTTTATGAGTGGTCTCAAGTGAAAATAAAAAAAATTACCCAACTTAAAAGGTAACTAACCAGTCCAGGCGCGATAGAGAAACTATATTCATTTCTTCTTTCTATGTTTCGTAAAAATAGAATTGTAGAGAAACTCCTTGGGAACAAATAGCACTTGATCAAACCTTTTTCAAACTTTAATGGACACTTGGAACCAATCTAAAATTCAATTATTTCGTTTTAAAATATTGTATGACACAAATAATGTTTTTTATATCATTTATAACACTTCCAATACTGTCTTAAGTATTCCAATTAAATTCAATATACTATGACACTGTGATATGCAAACCTGGGTTCTGAACCGTATACATATAATATAAAAAGATTTTTATGATCAAGAAATAATAGATTTCCATTTTAAAAATTATCCAAGTTAAGAAATATATGTTCACTCTACAGTGATACTATTCTGTTTAAATATGATTCAATAAACCGATAGAGAACGCTGCATTATTTAATTATATCAGTTCAATAAATTTATTCTCTCCATTTAATATTACTTCTTTTTTACTACGATTATGGTTAAACCGGTGGAGCAAAACTGTAATATTTACTATTTCCTGATCACAAATAATGTTTTTGTATTGTAACATGTACATGGTCAAGAGTCCAGTCTTGCATGGGATGTCATAGTTTTATGTAAGGATATCAACTCACTTGGGAAACATAACTATAAAAAATAGTAATGACAAATGTTATATCAGTTATTACTTGGTACTTGAAGGAGCTTTCTTCTATTCCATCATGAAGTATCAACATTATTATTAAGTAGCCAAGAAGGGTAGTTGAAATTTCTAAGTTCTATTTTCGCTTGTAGGATTTATTCTTCTTTTTTTATGCTTTAATCGTGGAATTAGTATTTTGCATTACATTAAACTTCGTACAGTCAAGTACCATACATAAAAATAATGTTTTTTTAGAAATTAGTCATTAATATTTTTGTTTGGTAGAACATTCAGAATTTCTGTAGTAACTAAAACATTTAGTTTTTGGCTCCCATAAAAATGAAATTGTGAATTCTCTCAATATTGAACAGCAATAAAGTAAAACGTTTCCTCTGATGTATCCTCGTTACATATAAAGCAGTTGCCCCTTTTACCGTCCAAAGACTAATAATTTAGGCCGTAGAGTATAATTTATAAAAAATTCATAAGCTTCCATAAGTAACTGTAGAGTTAAAATAATATGTTCAATGATATAAATCCACTTTAGATTTTTTTTAGCACTATGTTTCTGATTTTTTAATATCAAAGAAATAATTTAATGATTTTCTCTAATAAATATCATATATTAATAAGACCTAATTTGGTTCCAAAGGAAAAAAAAGAATAAGATGAATTTCAAAAATTTATTTTAAAAAATAGATATGTACAATGATACTTGGCATCGCTCTAAGTGACAACAACCATTTGTAGCTATATTATATATATAAATTATTGCTTTTAAAGCATCCTGTTCTGGTCCTGACGATCGCGTTCTACTCGGAATCACCTTCAGAATCACTGTCATACCCTGCAACAAGAATTTCAGAAATTAGCAACATCACAATTAATATAATTGAAGTGAAATGAAAGATGATCCTTATTCTGAGACCATGTCCCCTTAGAACATAAACATTGAACTTTGGTGAGTTATAGTCTAGCTGTTCAGATGTTTGATTATAAATAATCAAGGGGTTTACAATAGTCAAATGTATTATAAACAGCCAAGCAGATATTATCAGAAAGCTTCATAAATTCAGGTTTTGCATTATAAATTCCAACTTACAATGAGGCAGTGGTGGTGATGGTATCGCACCGTATTTGATTAATATGTTCCTCGCAAATCGTCCTCCGGTGGCTCGGTACGTCGCCGCAAGCGGTAACTCTCCGTTGCTCAATGGTACATTTGGCATTGAAAACAGCAGTCCCTTATAAAAAAATGTCATTCTGGTTCTTTTAGCAGCCGCGAGTAAGAATTTCAGAACCCGAGTGGATGTCATACGGGTTCCAAAATCTCTCCGGAGGGTGAACGTATTGAGAACACCTGAAACATAAGATAAATCATCATTAGCAGGTATAAAAAAAATGGTAAACAATTTTACTGAAAAATTGTAATTGTATTTACTAGAGAAAAGTCGATCGAAGGAACGTTCACAATCATAAATGTCTTCGAGCAGTTGGGTAAGTGTTGAGTCGTTTTGTAGCTTGAACTCTACGGCTAGCCTCGTCGCGATGTAGAGCGCATCGTGGTTGTAACCCAAGTGGTCACATCCTCCATTGTGGAAGGCATTCATCTTGTGCTGGGCGATCAATTTGGCCACGATTAAGTCACATGCGGTTGGGAGCTTCATGCTCTTGTGTATCAGAAATCTGTAGAGTTGGTACAGCTCATTCTTCTGGCTGCTGAAAATTTGAATAAAATAAATTATCAACTCACAATTTTATTCAGATATGTCTGTGAAGTAAGTAAGGAGCTTACCAGACTTTCTCATTCGGGATGAATTTCTCTCTCTCGATTGAAATTCCTTCTTTGCAATTCGCATCATCGCAGATACAGAAAGAAGCGCTAATGCCTGTCGCTTAGTTCCACACTATACGGAGTTTGTAAGAAGTGAGTTGAAATGAATCCATGTTCACAACAGTAATGAGGAAACTCAAAGAATATGCTAATACTGGCTATCGTACCATCTGCGTCCTCTCGGTACTCTCGTACTATCCCCACTCTACCTGTACTAGTCCAATAAGAAGATTGTCTATAGTACGCGCAGGGATAAGGATTGGGGATGATAATAACAATTTTCTGAGATTGAATTTTATAACATATTACATATACAGTTCATCTGGATATTCATTTTTTTTCTTCTTTTGTTTCTTCCATTATTTATATTAATATGTAATGATTATCTTTCAGATGTGGTCAATAATAATTTAATAAACTCAATGGGTAAAGAATGCTCCTATACACGGAATGAGATTACCATCGGCATTGGCTACAACTAATTTTAAGTATTGATAATTCTTTTGCTATTTTTTTCTATTAGTGCAACATGTAAATAATTTGGTTTGTACAAAGCTTTGAATAGGAACAGATATGGCACATCAAATTTGGTACTAGTATGGATTTATTAAATTTTATGAAATTAGATGGAAGAACTAATTTATAATGATCTAAGTGATGAGCTGAAAAAAAAATTAAGAAATCAAAACCTTCTCCGAGACAAATAATTCCACGTGTTTATTAAGGTTGAAGTTGTAGGAGATGATTAGTGTGATTCTCTGACACTAAGCATTACCTCCGTAATGAAGTAATCTCTATTGGCATGATCTTATATTTAGAGAAGTAATAAATCAGTTTTGGTTAAAAATATAATTTGCTTCTGTTATTTATCATTCAAAAAAAATATTAAAAAATTCTTTCATTATTTTATCTTTTGGATTAGGTATTTTCTTGATTTGTTTCACCCGAGGGAAATTAAGCTATAATTGTTAACATTAAAGATTAATAATATTCATTAGTTCTGATTATAATTTAACATATATTATTTCATCTCTGTGATACCGCGATATAATATTTTTAAAAATTTACCGTTTGAAAAACTAATTTGCTATTTAAATAACGAAATTCATAAATTGAGGATGAATGTATATAAACTGAAGTTATTTTCTCTATCGCGCCTGGTCAAGTTAGTTACCTTTTGAGTTGGGCATTTTTTTTATTAGTTTCACACCATACGATTTAGTAAAGATATTTTAACATTATTATAGGAAATGGGAAGTTTATTTATATAAAAAAATAAACTTGGCACATGGACTAAACTCGTTTTTGCTCATTGAGCGGTTGAACACGGCTGACAAATCTCCGCTCGGTAGTTGATGCGCTCCAACGCTTTCCCTATATTTGGGATCTTCGGCCGGCCACGGCTTAAAACGGTCCTAAGCAGCTCAAACATTATTCGGTAGAAAATGGTACCAGTGGACGCGTGGCCTTAGGTGACAAAACAAATAATGGTAATCCTATATAATAAGTCATAAAATTATCGGAGCGGTTCTGAGGGTAAATGTAACATCCGACTGTGAATTTATGAATTTACGAAAAAATTAGATAGCAACCAGCCTGGAGTTGGATTGCATCATCCAAATTTCTTCACACATGGTCAGTGCAACGAGGTAATATCATTAAAAATCATTAAATTAATTTACAAACAATAAATTTTTTTGCATAAGTATACAGTGCAAGAATGGCTATTAGACGGAAAACAGATATAACGGGATAATCCCAATATAACGGCAGGCAACTTTTTTTTTTAATTTTTATTGTGTTACCTAGCTAAAAACAAAATTGTCTAAGGTATATTCACCCAGGACAAAACAATTATTCGAAACGAAACTAGCTAAACCAATGCATCCGAGAAGAGATCGCAATATGTTACGAGAGTTCTTGTCATGAATTGCATAAATTTATATTTGGCGAACTTGTAATATGAATATAAAAATATAAATATTTCTTATGTATTTTTGTATTTTACGAATAAATGACGTGAACCATTGGCTCATTCCTGGTGGGTTTGATAAAGTCTACAGTGATGTTTATTTTCGTTTTTTTTGGCGTAGTTTGCGAATACCATAATGCGGATATCGAATTCGGTAGGTTTATTACGATTTTTGCCTAACCTGTAAAAAAAACTGTTGAAATTTTCTTTTTTCAGAAAATATGCATTTTATCGAGAAATAAAATTCAACCAATAGATGTTTCCCTTTATGTTATTTGCAATAAATGTCTAGTAACATTGTAAGCTAACACTAACGATAGCGGACATACTTAGCGTCAAATCTGGGAAATTTGCGATATTTCTAAAAAAACATACTTTAAGAGGACTTTCTTTGTTATAAAAATATGCATTTTATCAAAAAATGTTTCAATCAAATGTTGTTCAGCTTAGGATCGCCAACAATAAATACTCACTTACATTATAAGCCAAAAATATCAAGTCCAGGCAAATAGGAGAAATGCATACGTTTCTTGAAATAAATTTATCAAGAACACCAGAAGTAGCTATATTAGGGAATTAGTTTTTCATGTATAAATATATATAGTGCAAGAATAGTAATTTATACAAACATTTATAAGAAATATTTATATTTGTATATTCATATTAGAAGTTCGCATAAATTGAAATTTATATATTTTTGTAGTCGTGGGAGGTAAGACATGAAGTTTTGCAGAATATTATGAGGTATTGCTTCAATCGCTTCTCGAATGCATTGTTTTAGCGAGCTTTGTTTCGAATAATTGAATTGTCCTGGGTGGATATACCTTAAACAATTTTGATTTTAGGTAGAATATATCAACAATTGATTGAATGCTCTTTATATATATAAACAAAAAAATGCTCTTTCTTTGTTATAAATATATGCATTTTATCAAAAAATGTTTCAATCAAATGTTGTTCAGCTTAGGATCACCAACAATAAATACCCAGTTACTTTATAGGCCAAAAATATCTAGTCCAGGCAAATAAGAGAAATGAATTCGTTTCTTGAAATAAATTTATCAAGAATACCAGAAGTTAGCCAACACCACGAAATAGTTGATCGACAACTTACCTGGGTGTAGGTTCCACTCAGGTACCGTTTCCTTCCTATTGCTAGTTGTAAGCGGCCCCAACTTTTCCTATACTAATCCTCTAGAAAGTAGAGTTTAGTGGTTCCTTGCCTTCTATTGTAACGGGTATATGGGAAAAGGTCATTTTATTCAGGATAATAACTATTCCTTAAATAAGCTGAATATACAGACAGGGTTTAGTGCAACGGCATGATTTCGAAAATAAATTTTAAAATTTTATTAAAGAATTAGTTTTTCATGTATAAATATATATAGTGCAAGAACAGTAATTTATTAGTACAATAAAAAAATTTATAAGAAATATTGATATTTGTATATTCATATTAGAAGTTCGCATAAATTGAAATTTATATATTTTTGTAGTCGTACGTGGTAAGACAAGAACTTTCGCAGAATATTATCAGGTATTGCTCCAATCACTTCTCGAATGCATTGTTTTAGCGAGCTTTGTTTCGAATAATTGCATTGTCCTGGGTGGATATACCTTAGGCAATATTGTAGAATATATCAACAATTGATTGAATGCTCTTTATATATATATATATATATATATATATATATACATAAAAAAAAAAAAATGCTCTTTCTTTGTTATAAAAATATGGATTTTATCAAAAAAATGTTTCAATCAAATGTTGTTCAGCTTAGGATCACCAACAATAAATACCCAGTTACAATATAAACCAAAAATATCTAGTCCAGGCAAATAGGAGAAATGAATTTGTTTCTTTATATTTTATTTCTAGAGACCTAAAATATAGGATAGAAAATTTGTTGGCTAAGTTACATATATAAAACTGATACATAGAATCCACTTTCTGATCATTACTGAATTAGTAATTTCAATTAAGATAAATAGATAAGAGATAATAAATAATAGAACGGTTACAACAGTAAATACCTGGTAAAATAGATAAAATATAATATGACTAAGTCCAAAACAGAAAATCCAGAAATGTACACTACAGGACCATCCAAAGCCTTTAATATACCAGTCAAAATAATAATAGAAAAATGATATTGAACACCCTGCTATGAGGTAACAAATGCTTTTGTTTCTTTCGGTTTTTACCACTTAATAATATATATTAGCACCAATTACGATTAAAAACATATGTTTTCATCTTTATGACACCGTAATATGATATTTTTAAAAATTGACAGTTTGAGAGACTAACTTGCAATTAAAATAACGAAACTCTACCCAACTAGAAAAATTGAATATTAATAAAAAAGTTAATAATTAGATTTAATCTTGATAAACAAGGGACAGTCATATTCTATAACAAAAGAAATATCAATACTTACAATTCTAAACCAATGTCAATGCTAAACCTCTTTCCCGGTATAGGAGATTTTAAATAATTAAATTATTATTGAACACCTCTGACAGATTAGACTAACTTGCAATTGAAATAACGAAACTCTACCCAACTAGAAAAATTGAATATTAATGAAAAAGTTAATAATTAGATTTAATCTTGATAAGAAAGGGACAGTCATATTCTATAACAAAAGAAATATCAATACTTACAATTCTAAACCAATGTCAATGCTAAACCTCTTTTCCGGTATAGGAGATTTTAAATAATTAAATTATTATTGAACACCTCTGACAGATTATAATTACCTTGAGAAAATACTTCCACAACGTCCATTCACGATTGAAGGCCAAATGGGTCCTCCCTGATTACTGAATATCGCAATTTCTCAGCGGTCATGGGGGATTCCGTGCCAAGCTCCATGATTTCGGAAAGGATATTAATCCTCTATGCCTCTGTTTTGGAGTTCAGGAAACTGCTGAGCAGATCGTAACCAAATGCACCGCGTTTGAGACGATAAGAACAAAACTACGGAAGAATACCGGCCACTATGTCATCACAGAGAGTGATTTTCCTCAATAGTTGATCAGGATAATTACCCATACTATGAATCTTTTGTATACAATTGGAATGAAATAGTGGGACCAACCTATTTAAATAGATTAAAATATATATATATATATATATATATATATATATATATATATATATATATATATATATATATATATATATATATATATAATCCCCACTCCTTAATCCTGTGCATACTATGGACATTCATCTGATTGGACGAGTACAGGTAGAGTGGGGATAGAGCAGGAGTACTTATACCTGGACGCAGATGGTACGATAGCCAGTCTTAGCATATTCTTTGAGTTTCCTCATTACTGTTGTGAACATGGATTCGTTTCAACTCACTTCTTACAAACTCCGCATTGTGTGGAACGAAGCGACAGGCATTAGCGCTTCTTTCTGTAGCTGCGATGATGCCAATTGCAAAGAAGGAATTTCGATCGAGAGGGAGGAATTCATCCCGAATGAGAAAATCTGGTAAGATCACCTGTGATAATTTATTTCCTTAACATGCATATCTGAATAAAATTGTCAGTTGTTAATTTATATTATTCAATTTTTCAGCGGTATGAAGAATGAACTGTACCTACTCTACAGGTTCTTGATAAAGAAGAGCCAGGAGCCTCCAGCCACATGTGACATAATCGTGGGCAAATTGATCGCCCAACACAGGATGAACGCATTCCACAATGGAGGATGTGACCACTTCGGTTACAACCACGATGTGCTCTACATCGCGGCCAGGCTAGCCGTAGAGTTCAACCTTCAAAGCCCTTCAACACTCATGGATCTGATCAAGGATATCTACGGTTGTGAATGTTCCTTCGATCGACTTTTCTCCGGTAAATACAGATACTAAAAATTTTTGAGTAAACTTATTTATCATTTTTTTTATTATAGCTGCTATTGAATATTTCTGTTATGTTTCAGGTGTTCTCAATACGTCTACGTATCGGAGAGATTTTGGAACCCGTATGACATCCATTCGGGTTCTGAAATTCTTACTAGCAGCAGCCAAAAGAAGCAGAATGCTCTTTTTTTATAAAGGACTGCTGTTTTCAATGCCAAACGTACCATTGAGCAACGGTGAGTTACCGCTTGCGGCGACCTACAGAGCCACCGGAGGACGATTGGTGAGGCACATATTGATCAAATACGGTGCGATACCATCACCACTGCCTCGTTGTAAGTTGGAATTTATAAAGCAAAACCTGAATTTATGAAGCTTTTTGATAATATCTGCTTGCCTAAATATCATATTTCTGACTATTATAAACGATTTGGTTATTTAAACTTACCTACATGACAGCTAGAGAATAACTCATCAATGTTCATTGTAATTGTTCTAAGGGGACGTGGTCCCAGGATAAAAATTATTTTTATTTCATTCATTTTAATTATAGCTGATTGGAGGAGTATTACTAATTTTTGAAATACTTGTTACAGGGTATGAGAGTGATTCCGAGTAGGACGCGATCGTCAGTCAGGACCAGAAGAGGATGCTTTAAAAGGAATAATTTATGTTTAACATTGCTACAAATGATTGTTGTCACTTAAAGCGATGTCAAGTATAATTGTACATATCTATTTTGAACAATAAATTTTTGAAATTCATCTCATCTCTTTTTCCCTCTTAGAACCAAATTAGTTCCTAATAATATGTTTACTAGAGGATATCATTATATTATTTCTTTGAAAATCAGAAATAAGGAGCTAAAAGAAATTGTTTTTATAAATCTCTATTGTTTTGATGATTGACTGTACGAGGCATAATGTAATGTTGGCTGCTTAAATACCAACTCAACGAGTTTATCTCTGCGTCCTCTCGGTACTCTCGTACTATCCCCACACTACCTGTACTAGTTCAATAAGAAGATTGTCTATAATACGCGCAGGGATAAGGATTGGGGATGATAATAACAATTTTCTGAGATTGAATTTTATAACATATTACATATACAGTTTATCTGGATATTCATTTTTTTTCTTCTTTTGTTTCTTCCATTATTTATATTAATATGTAATGATTATCTTTCAGATGTGGTCAATAATAATTTTATAAAATCAATGGGTAAAGAATGCTCCTATACACGGAATGAGATTACCATCGGCATTGGCTACAACTAATTTTAAGTATTGATAATTCTTTTGCTATCTTTTTCTATTAGAGCAATATGCAAATAATTTGGTTTGTACAAAGCTTTGAATAGGAACTATTGACAGATATGGCACATCAAATTTCGTACTAGTATGGATTTATTAAATTTTATGAAATTAGATGGAAGAACTAATTTATAATGATCTAAGTGATGAGCTGAAAAATCAATTAAGAAATCAAAACCTTCTCCGAGACAAATAATTCCACGTGTTTATTAAGGTTGAAGTTGTAGGAGATGATTAGTGTGATTCTCTGACACTAAGCATTACCTCCGTAATGAAGTAATCTCTATTGGAATGATCTTATATTTATAGAAGTAATAAATCAGTTTTGGTTAAAAATATAATTTCCTTCTGTTATTTATCATTCAAAAAAAATATTTAAAAATTCTTTCATTATTTTATCTTTTGGATTAGGTATTTTCTTGATTTGTTTCACCCGAGGGAAATTAAGCTATAATTGTTAACATTAAAGATTAATAATATTCATTAGTTCTGATTATAATTTAACATATATTATTTCATCTCGGTAATACCGCAATATAATATTTTTAAAAATTTACCGTTTGAAAAACTAATTTGCTATTTAAATAACGAAATTCATAAATTGAGGATGAATGTATATAAACTGAAGTTATTTTCTCTACCGCGCCTGGTCAAGTTAGTTACCTTTTGAGTTGGGCATTTTTTTTATTAGTTTCACACTATACAATTTAGTAAAAATATTTTAACATTATTACAGGAAATGGGAAGTTTATTTATATAAAAAAATAAACTTGGCACATGGACTAAACTCCTTTTTGCTCATTGAGCGGTTGAACACGGCTGACAAATCTCCGCTCGGTAGTTGATGCGCTCCAACGCTTTCCCTATATTTGGGATCTTCGGCCGGCCACGGCTTAAAACGGTCCTAAGCAGCTCAAACATTATTCGGTAGAAAATGGTACCAGTGGACGCGTGGCCTTAGGTGACAAAACAAATAATGGTAATCCTATATAATAAGTCATAAAATTATCGGAGCGGTTCTGAGGGTAAATGTAACATCCGACTGTGAATTTATGAATTTACGAAAAAATTAGATAGCAACCAGCCTGGAGTTGGATTGCATCATCCAAATTTCTTCACACATGGTCAGTGCAACGAGGTAATATCATTAAAAATCATTAAATTAATTTACAAACAATAAATTTTTTTGCATAAGTATACAGTGCAAGAATGGCTATTAGACGGAAAACAGATATAACGGGATAATCCCAATATAACGGCAGGCAACTTTTTTTTTTAATTTTTATTGTGTTACCTAGCTAAAAACAAAATTGTCTAAGGTATATTCACCCAGGACAAAACAATTATTCGAAACGAAACTAGCTAAACCAATGCATCCGAGAAGAGGTCGCAATATGTTACGAGAGTTCTTGTCACCCCTCGTACAACTATAAAAATGCATAAATTTATATTTGGCGAACTTGTAATATGAATATAAAAATATAAATATTTCTTATATATTTTTGTATTTTACGAATAAATGACGTGAACCATTGGCTCATTCCTGGTGGGTTTGATAAAGTCTACAGTGATGTTTATTTTCGTTTTTTTTGGCGTAGTTTGCGAATACCATAATGCGGATATCGAATTCGGTAGGTTTATTATGATTTTTGCCAAACCTGTAAAAAAACTGTTTAAATTTTCTTTTTTCAGAAAATATGCATTTTATCGAGAAATAAAATTCAACCAATAGATGTTTCCCTTTATGTTATTTGCAATAAATGTCTAGTAACATTGTAAGCTAACACTAACGATAGCGGACATAGGGAGCGTCAAATCTGGGAAATTTGTGATATTTCTAAAAAAACATACTTTAAGAGGTCTTTCTTTGTTATAAAAATATGCATTTTATCAAAAAATTTATATATTTTTGTAGTCGTGCGAGGTAAGACCTGAACTTTTGCAGAATATTATGAGGTATTGCTTCAATCGCTTCTTGAATGCATTGTTTTAGCGAGCTTTGTTTCGAATAATTGAATTGTCCTGGGTGGATATACCTTAAACAATTTTGATTTTAGGTAGAATATATCAACAATTGATTGAATGCTCTTTATATATATAAACAAAAAAATGCTCTTTCTTTGTTATAAATATATGCATTTTATCAAAAAATGTTTCAATCAAATGTTGTTCAGCTTAGGATCACCAACAATAAATACCCAGTTACTTTATAGGCCAAAAATATCTAGTCCAGGCAAATAAGAGAAATAAATTCGTTTCTTGAAATAAATTTATCAAGAATACCAGAAGTTAGCCAACACCACGAAATAGTTGATCGACAACTTACCTGGGTGTAGGTTCCACTCAGGTACCGTTTCCTTCCTATTGCTAGTTGTAAGCGGCCCCAACTTTTCCTATACTAATCCTCATAAAAGTAGAGTTTAGTGGCTCCTTGCCTTCTATTGAAACGGGTATATGGGAAAAGGTCATTTTATTCAGGATAATAACTATTCCTTAAATAAGCTGAATATACAGACAGGGTTTGGTAGTGGAACGGCATGATTTCGAAAATAAATTTTAAAATTTTATTTAAATTTATTTAAATTTATTTATTTATTTAAATTTTCGCATAAATTGAAATTTATATATTTTTGTAGTCGTACGTGGTAAGACAAGAACTTTCCCAGAATATTATCAGGTATTGCTCCAATCACTTCTCGAATGCATTGTTTTAGCGAGCTTTGTTTCGAATAATTGCATTGTCCTGGGTAGATATACCTTCAACAATTTTGATTTTAGGCAGAATATATCAACAATTGATTGAATGCTCTTTATATATATATATATATATATATATATATAAAAAAAAATTTAATTTGGTGTTTAAAATAGCGCTCCTTATGGTAACTACAGATTGAGGCAAATGTTATCATCTCATTATCACTTAATGTCAGGATATGAAGGGTTTCATAATACTAGCAGGATTTCATATTATCACCACTTTTTTCCGTAATAAATCAGATCAAACTAAGCTATTTAAAAATCGGTAGTCATTATTTTAGACGAACTGACGAAATATTTATCTAGTTTTTATAGATACCATAAAATCAACATTTCGCATTAATTTTTGTAGGTGAAGGAAATTGGAAACCCGTACAACCTAATTAACAACATAAATTGAACAATTCATCATTGCTATGTATTTAAATTGTTTCGTTTTAACAGTGAATTTTAAATGTTTGTTGTTAAACTAAGGCGAATTGGAATAATTTAATAACAAAAACCACGTATTTTAAAATTCACAACACAAAAGGCACAAACGATAAACATAAATTTTTAGACAAAGAGATATCTATGGAAAACAACAAATTACTCACTAAATGGACAAAATAGAATATCGTAGCAATGGATTGTTGAATTTTTACTCAAATTACAGCATAATATAAATAATTAATACCGCAAAAATATTTTATTTATAGAGCCGTAAAATGGATAGAAAAACAATAACAGATGTCTAAAATATGCTTAACGAAAACTTCAATCCCATATAACTGCTGTTTGCCTAAACTTTAATGATTGCGTACTACACAACGGATAAACAACGTTCACTGATAAAAACGACAGAGTGTTTTAACAATGTTCAGCAGATTCACTTTTCAAACAATGAATTGTACACTTGGTCATTAGAGTATAAGGCGGGGAAATTTAACAATTTTGCAAAGGATTAAGATAAGATCTTGGTACTTCAAAGGTACACTTTCGATGTAGCAATGAGAAGGGACAAGTACTGTTATAACCATTTTGTTTATTATCTCTTATCTAATTATCTTAATAGAAATTACTAATGCATTAACGATCAGAAAGTTCCTGGATTCTTAGCATCAGTTTTATATATCTAACGGAGCCAACAACTTTTCTATCCTATATTTTAGATATCTAGAAATTAAATATATTGTTATGAAATGAATAGGCTAGTGATTTTATATTTTTGACAATTTTACAGTTAGAGACTTGTTATTTAATTCTAATTCCTATACAAATTAAGAAAAAATAAATTTGTCCATTAAAAAATATAATGAGAATTTATTTTAATTTACAGAAGAATCAATACAATGAAATAATGGAATCATTTAATAACTATAATCGCACGTTATAAAATTCACAACAGAAAAAGCTGCAAAGGCTAAACTTTATTTTTTTTAAACTTCGAGATGTTCATGAAAAATAACATAATACTCACTGCTGTTAATATCCAGAAATAATACGTGAAAAATAAAATTGGAACTGTAATGATATTTTTGATTTTGTCTCGATGCAAATACCTTACCTGGTTGGTTATAAGCCCCTCATTGGTACCTGTCCTTTCCCATTGCTAGTTGTAAACGACACCAACAATATATCCTATCCTAATCCTCTAGGAAGTTGAGTTTTATAGTGCCTCGCCTTATACAGTAACGGTTGAAAGGGAAAAGGTCATTTTATTCATGATAACAACTATTCCTTAAACCACCATTGGAAAGAATGGAAATAAATTCATCTTTCTAAGAATCATAAGTTTTGAAGATTCGGTTTCTATTTTTCTCTATTATTTATTTTCTGTTCTTTCTTTTAATTGTTTTTAAAAATAATTTCTTCTTTTTTTAATTTTAGCAGAGAGCATTAGGTTATCGCCTGTCAAAATTTACCTGAGTTGCAATTGCTTGAACATTAGTGCAAACTATAACAAGCAAGAAGTGCCTAATAGCCATTTTCCTACTATTCAATAGCATTATTCCACTTGTATTTTATATTATTGTTTGCTAATAGTTTACGAATATCTACAAGATATCTTGAAAAAATGGAATGTGTGGAATTCATATTTATCTAGTACTGCATTTTTGGGTTTCAAGTCACACAAAGGTCGTCGATTTCTTTACTTTTCTTATTATATACTCTTTGTATTTTTCCAATTACTTTTGGGTGTGCAACATATATCTGGTTTCACAATTTTTTTAAAATCTCGTTATTTCTTTTGCTCCAAATATAACTCAAAACGATATAACTTGCATAATATTAGAGTTGGCAAATTGAGCGTAGTTCTATGGGTGGATATATCAACTTTTGATTGAATAAGAAGATTTTTGATATAGAAGACCTTTAGAAGATTCGTTCCTCTGTGTTTCCGTAAAGCGAAACGAATTTTATTCTGCGGAAGAGGAGATAAAATAATTATTTTTAATAATTTATTTTAAAAACTGGAAGAATTACTAAAGGTCAACAGTAGAATGTGGCTCAACCCCGAAACTTGTTTGGTATTTAAATTAGCGCTCCTTGTGGTAACTACAGATTGAGGCAAATGTTATCATCTCATTATCACTTAATGTCAGGATATGAAGGGTTTCATAATACTAGCAGGATTTCATATTATCACCACTTTTTTCCGTAATAAATCAGATCAAACTAAGCTATTTAATAGATCGGTAGTCATTATTTTAGACGAACTGACGAAATGCCAAACGGTCGAGTTGAAACAGAACCTCGCTTACGCTCCGACAGTTATTTCTCAAACTCAGTTAGTTTTTTAAATTATTTATTACGGATGAATTTAAGAAGACCGTATACAAATATATGGCATAATAGATAATAATTCCATTTAAGTGTTTTAAATATACATTGTTAAATTAAAAGTGTTGTATAATTATTCCATTTCAGGTTTCCACTGGCTGGATTTCATCCCAATTAAACCTTCCCACCCTTTCCGGTCTACTGTTTTTCCACGTCAAAGCCATTTTCTTTAGAGATGCCTTCAGCTCAACTCCCATCTCGGTGTAGATAAGCCCTGCCAGTTCGATTGCCTTCACGTCGACCTTCTGTTAAGAAAATCTTTCTCAGAAAACATTTAACAACTACCTAATGGCCGAACCATCAAATTCTTCTGAATTTAATGTTGCACATTTATTTATCAGTCCACGATATATTGTATTTGGAGTTTCATATAACAGCTATAGGCATAACAATCAATATCATTATTTAATTTTAAGCTGTTCCAAGAAAGCCGAGTAAGTGCTGCCATACATTTTGCGACAAAGAAATTCAAGAAACTTTTTGATCTATTCTTTGTTCATAATACCCAGCAATCATCAGTAATGGCCCTTTGCGTTTCTAGTATTCAATTTGATTTTCCAAGCTCTATGATCAAGGAAAACTCGTATTACGTTATTCAACGTTCATTCTTCTAAACGATATTTTACTTTATACGATATTTCGTAAAAATTGAATTGAAATGAAAAAGTGACCATTTTGGCACTTGTTCAACTGTTTTTCAAAATGACTTGTGTTTACATTTTTTCAATTTCTGAGAACAGTTTTTATTTTTTCTTCATAAATATTTTATTGTCGATAGGCACTAACAAAAGCCTGAATTTAAGTCATAAAACAAGTTCCTGCGAAAATTAAATGCTCTGTAATAAAATGTTCAGAAATATCCATATTTCACGGTTTTTAATTATTTTTTTTTTGCGAAAAGTTTTTGACGGACTTCAGTTGTTTGCAACTCAGTTTTTCCGTCTCTTTAAACGATATTACCTACTATTTGTTATTTTTCTAAAAAAAAATATTAATATCTAAGTCGTGAAAAAAAAAAAACCTTTTCACCACGTTTATGATTTTTTTTTGCCTGGTTGCTACATACCGATTTTATCTAAAATACAAAATTTGTTTCTACTATTTTACTCTTAATTATCATATGGAAATTTATTTAAAAAAATGAATGCATTTCCACTATTGCGCCTGGACTTGATAGATATCTTTTGAGTTAGGTATTTTTTTTATTATTTTCACTCGAGGCAATTTAATTATAACCTTTAATATTATAACATTATTACCACTTAATAATATATATTAGTACCAATTACGATTAAAAACATATTTTTTCATCTTTATGACACCGTAATATGATATTTTTAAAAATTAACAGTTTGAGAGACTAACTTGCAATTGAAATAACGAAACTCTACCCAACTAGAAAAATTGAATATTAATGAAAAAGTTAATAATTAGATTTAATCTTGATAAGAAAGGGCCAGTCATATTCTATAACAAAAGAAATATCAATACTTACAATTCTAAACCAATGTCAATGCTAAACCTCTTTCCCGGTATAGGAGATTTTAAATAATTAAATTATTATTGAACACCTCTGACAGATTATAATTACCTTGAGAAAATACTTCCACAACGTCCATTCACGATTGAAGGCCAAATGGGTCCTCCCTGATTACTGAATATCGCAATTTCTCAGCGGTCATGGGGGATTCCGTGCCAAGCTCCATGATTTCGGAAAGGATATTAATCCTCTATGCCTCTGTTTTGGAGTTCAGGAAACTGCTGAGCAGATCGTAACCAAATGCACCGCGTTTGAGACGATAAGAACAAAACTACGGAAGAATACCGGCCACTATGTCATCACAGAGAGTGATTTTCCTCAATAGTTGATCAGGATAATTACCCATACTATGAATCTTTTGTATACAATTGGAATGAAATAGTGGGACCAACCTATTTAAATAGATTAAAATATATATATATATATATATATATATATATATATATATATATATATATATATATATATATATATATATATATATATAATCCCCACTCCTTAATCCTGTGCATACTATGGACATTCATCTGATTGGACGAGTACAGGTAGAGTGGGGATAGAGCAGGAGTACTTATACCTGGACGCAGATGGTACGATAGCCAGTCTTAGCATATTCTTTGAGTTTCCTCATTACTGTTGTGAACATGGATTCGTTTCAACTCACTTCTTACAAACTCCGCATTGTGTGGAACGAAGCGACAGGCATTAGCGCTTCTTTCTGTAGCTGCGATGATGCCAATTGCAAAGAAGGAATTTCGATCGAGAGGGAGGAATTCATCCCGAATGAGAAAATCTGGTAAGATCACCTGTGATAATTTATTTCCTTAACATGCATATCTGAATAAAATTGTCAGTTGTTAATTTATATTATTCAATTTTTCAGCGGTATGAAGAATGAACTGTACCTACTCTACAGGTTCTTGATAAAGAAGAGCCAGGAGCCTCCAGCCACATGTGACATAATCGTGGGCAAATTGATCGCCCAACACAGGATGAACGCATTCCACAATGGAGGATGTGACCACTTCGGTTACAACCACGATGTGCTCTACATCGCGGCCAGGCTAGCCGTAGAGTTCAACCTTCAAAGCCCTTCAACACTCATGGATCTGATCAAGGATATCTACGGTTGTGAATGTTCCTTCGATCGACTTTTCTCCGGTAAATACAGATACTAAAAATTTTTGAGTAAACTTATTTATCATTTTTTTTATTATAGCTGCTATTGAATATTTCTGTTATGTTTCAGGTGTTCTCAATACGTCTACGTATCGGAGAGATTTTGGAACCCGTATGACATCCATTCGGGTTCTGAAATTCTTACTAGCAGCAGCCAAAAGAAGCAGAATGCTCTTTTTTTATAAAGGACTGCTGTTTTCAATGCCAAACGTACCATTGAGCAACGGTGAGTTACCGCTTGCGGCGACCTACAGAGCCACCGGAGGACGATTGGTGAGGCACATATTGATCAAATACGGTGCGATACCATCACCACTGCCTCGTTGTAAGTTGGAATTTATAAAGCAAAACCTGAATTTATGAAGCTTTTTGATAATATCTGCTTGCCTAAATATCATATTTCTGACTATTATAAACGATTTGGTTATTTAAACTTACCTACATGACAGCTAGAGAATAACTCATCAATGTTCATTGTAATTGTTCTAAGGGGACGTGGTCCCAGGATAAAAATTATTTTTATTTCATTCATTTTAATTATAGCTGATTGGAGGAGTATTACTAATTTTTGAAATACTTGTTACAGGGTATGAGAGTGATTCCGAGTAGGACGCGATCGTCAGTCAGGACCAGAAGAGGATGCTTTAAAAGGAATAATTTATGTTTAACATTGCTACAAATGATTGTTGTCACTTAAAGCGATGTCAAGTATAATTGTACATATCTATTTTGAACAATAAATTTTTGAAATTCATCTCATCTCTTTTTCCCTCTTAGAACCAAATTAGTTCCTAATAATATGTTTACTAGAGGATATCATTATATTATTTCTTTGAAAATCAGAAATAAGGAGCTAAAAGAAATTGTTTTTATAAATCTCTATTGTTTTGATGATTGACTGTACGAGGCATAATGTAATGTTGGCTGCTTAAATACCAACTCAACGAGTTTATCTCTGCGTCCTCTCGGTACTCTCGTACTATCCCCACACTACCTGTACTAGTTCAATAAGAAGATTGTCTATAATACGCGCAGGGATAAGGATTGGGGATGATAATAACAATTTTCTGAGATTGAATTTTATAACATATTACATATACAGTTTATCTGGATATTCATTTTTTTTCTTCTTTTGTTTCTTCCATTATTTATATTAATATGTAATGATTATCTTTCAGATGTGGTCAATAATAATTTTATAAAATCAATGGGTAAAGAATGCTCCTATACACGGAATGAGATTACCATCGGCATTGGCTACAACTAATTTTAAGTATTGATAATTCTTTTGCTATTTTTTTCTATTAGAGCAATATGCAAATAATTTGGTTTGTACAAAGCTTTGAATAGGAACTATTGACAGATATGGCACATCAAATTTCGTACTAGTATGGATTTATTAAATTTTATGAAATTAGATGGAAGAACTAATTTATAATGATCTAAGTGATGAGCTGAAAAATCAATTAAGAAATCAAAACCTTCTCCGAGACAAATAATTCCACGTGTTTATTAAGGTTGAAGTTGTAGGAGATGATTAGTGTGATTCTCTGACACTAAGCATTACCTCCGTAATGAAGTAATCTCTATTGGAATGATCTTATATTTATAGAAGTAATAAATCAGTTTTGGTTAAAAATATAATTTCCTTCTGTTATTTATCATTCAAAAAAAATATTTAAAAATTCTTTCATTATTTTATCTTTTGGATTAGGTATTTTCTTGATTTGTTTCACCCGAGGGAAATTAAGCTATAATTGTTAACATTAAAGATTAATAATATTCATTAGTTCTGATTATAATTTAACATATATTATTTCATCTCGGTAATACCGCAATATAATATTTTTAAAAATTTACCGTTTGAAAAACTAATTTGCTATTTAAATAACGAAATTCATAAATTGAGGATGAATGTATATAAACTGAAGTTATTTTCTCTACCGCGCCTGGTCAAGTTAGTTACCTTTTGAGTTGGGCATTTTTTTTATTAGTTTCACACTATACAATTTAGTAAAAATATTTTAACATTATTACAGGAAATGGGAAGTTTATTTATATAAAAAAATAAACTTGGCACATGGACTAAACTCCTTTTTGCTCATTGAGCGGTTGAACACGGCTGACAAATCTCCGCTCGGTAGTTGATGCGCTCCAACGCTTTCCCTATATTTGGGATCTTCGGCCGGCCACGGCTTAAAACGGTCCTAAGCAGCTCAAACATTATTCGGTAGAAAATGGTACCAGTGGACGCGTGGCCTTAGGTGACAAAACAAATAATGGTAATCCTATATAATAAGTCATAAAATTATCGGAGCGGTTCTGAGGGTAAATGTAACATCCGACTGTGAATTTATGAATTTACGAAAAAATTAGATAGCAACCAGCCTGGAGTTGGATTGCATCATCCAAATTTCTTCACACATGGTCAGTGCAACGAGGTAATATCATTAAAAATCATTAAATTAATTTACAAACAATAAATTTTTTTGCATAAGTATACAGTGCAAGAATGGCTATTAGACGGAAAACAGATATAACGGGATAATCCCAATATAACGGCAGGCAACTTTTTTTTTTAATTTTTATTGTGTTACCTAGCTAAAAACAAAATTGTCTAAGGTATATTCACCCAGGACAAAACAATTATTCGAAACGAAACTAGCTAAACCAATGCATCCGAGAAGAGGTCGCAATATGTTACGAGAGTTCTTGTCACCCCTCGTACAACTATAAAAATGCATAAATTTATATTTGGCGAACTTGTAATATGAATATAAAAATATAAATATTTCTTATATATTTTTGTATTTTACGAATAAATGACGTGAACCATTGGCTCATTCCTGGTGGGTTTGATAAAGTCTACAGTGATGTTTATTTTCGTTTTTTTTGGCGTAGTTTGCGAATACCATAATGCGGATATCGAATTCGGTAGGTTTATTATGATTTTTGCCAAACCTGTAAAAAAACTGTTTAAATTTTCTTTTTTCAGAAAATATGCATTTTATCGAGAAATAAAATTCAACCAATAGATGTTTCCCTTTATGTTATTTGCAATAAATGTCTAGTAACATTGTAAGCTAACACTAACGATAGCGGACATAGGGAGCGTCAAATCTGGGAAATTTGTGATATTTCTAAAAAAACATACTTTAAGAGGTCTTTCTTTGTTATAAAAATATGCATTTTATCAAAAAATTTATATATTTTTGTAGTCGTGCGAGGTAAGACCTGAACTTTTGCAGAATATTATGAGGTATTGCTTCAATCGCTTCTTGAATGCATTGTTTTAGCGAGCTTTGTTTCGAATAATTGAATTGTCCTGGGTGGATATACCTTAAACAATTTTGATTTTAGGTAGAATATATCAACAATTGATTGAATGCTCTTTATATATATAAACAAAAAAATGCTCTTTCTTTGTTATAAATATATGCATTTTATCAAAAAATGTTTCAATCAAATGTTGTTCAGCTTAGGATCACCAACAATAAATACCCAGTTACTTTATAGGCCAAAAATATCTAGTCCAGGCAAATAAGAGAAATAAATTCGTTTCTTGAAATAAATTTATCAAGAATACCAGAAGTTAGCCAACACCACGAAATAGTTGATCGACAACTTACCTGGGTGTAGGTTCCACTCAGGTACCGTTTCCTTCCTATTGCTAGTTGTAAGCGGCCCCAACTTTTCCTATACTAATCCTCATAAAAGTAGAGTTTAGTGGCTCCTTGCCTTCTATTGAAACGGGTATATGGGAAAAGGTCATTTTATTCAGGATAATAACTATTCCTTAAATAAGCTGAATATACAGACAGGGTTTGGTAGTGGAACGGCATGATTTCGAAAATAAATTTTAAAATTTTATTTAAATTTATTTAAATTTATTTATTTATTTAAATTTTCGCATAAATTGAAATTTATATATTTTTGTAGTCGTACGTGGTAAGACAAGAACTTTCCCAGAATATTATCAGGTATTGCTCCAATCACTTCTCGAATGCATTGTTTTAGCGAGCTTTGTTTCGAATAATTGCATTGTCCTGGGTAGATATACCTTCAACAATTTTGATTTTAGGCAGAATATATCAACAATTGATTGAATGCTCTTTATATATATATATATATATATATATATATAAAAAAAAATTTAATTTGGTGTTTAAAATAGCGCTCCTTATGGTAACTACAGATTGAGGCAAATGTTATCATCTCATTATCACTTAATGTCAGGATATGAAGGGTTTCATAATACTAGCAGGATTTCATATTATCACCACTTTTTTCCGTAATAAATCAGATCAAACTAAGCTATTTAAAAATCGGTAGTCATTATTTTAGACGAACTGACGAAATATTTATCTAGTTTTTATAGATACCATAAAATCAACATTTCGCATTAATTTTTGTAGGTGAAGGAAATTGGAAACCCGTACAACCTAATTAACAACATAAATTGAACAATTCATCATTGCTATGTATTTAAATTGTTTCGTTTTAACAGTGAATTTTAAATGTTTGTTGTTAAACTAAGGCGAATTGGAATAATTTAATAACAAAAACCACGTATTTTAAAATTCACAACACAAAAGGCACAAACGATAAACATAAATTTTTAGACAAAGAGATATCTATGGAAAACAACAAATTACTCACTAAATGGACAAAATAGAATATCGTAGCAATGGATTGTTGAATTTTTACTCAAATTACAGCATAATATAAATAATTAATACCGCAAAAATATTTTATTTATAGAGCCGTAAAATGGATAGAAAAACAATAACAGATGTCTAAAATATGCTTAACGAAAACTTCAATCCCATATAACTGCTGTTTGCCTAAACTTTAATGATTGCGTACTACACAACGGATAAACAACGTTCACTGATAAAAACGACAGAGTGTTTTAACAATGTTCAGCAGATTCACTTTTCAAACAATGAATTGTACACTTGGTCATTAGAGTATAAGGCGGGGAAATTTAACAATTTTGCAAAGGATTAAGATAAGATCTTGGTACTTCAAAGGTACACTTTCGATGTAGCAATGAGAAGGGACAAGTACTGTT
Source organism: Rhaphigaster nebulosa (assembly GCA_948150685.1). NCBI lineage: Eukaryota > Metazoa > Arthropoda > Insecta > Hemiptera > Pentatomidae > Rhaphigaster > Rhaphigaster nebulosa. Next base: position 101,307,674 of record OX411309.1, on the reverse strand, counting down.
ATAACCATTTTGTTTATTATCTCTTATCTAATTATCTTAATAGAAATTACTAATGCATTAACGATCAGAAAGTTCCTGGATTCTTAGCATCAGTTTTATATATCTAACGGAGCCAACAACTTTTCTATCCTATATTTTAGATATCTAGAAATTAAATATATTGTTATGAAATGAATAGGCTAGTGATTTTATATTTTTGACAATTTTACAGTTAGAGACTTGTTATTTAATTCTAATTCCTATACAAATTAAGAAAAAATAAATTTGTCCATTAAAAAATATAATGAGAATTTATTTTAATTTACAGAAGAATCAATACAATGAAATAATGGAATCATTTAATAACTATAATCGCACGTTATAAAATTCACAACAGAAAAAGCTGCAAAGGCTAAACTTTATTTTTTTTAAACTTCGAGATGTTCATGAAAAATAACATAATACTCACTGCTGTTAATATCCAGAAATAATACGTGAAAAATAAAATTGGAACTGTAATGATATTTTTGATTTTGTCTCGATGCAAATACCTTACCTGGTTGGTTATAAGCCCCTCATTGGTACCTGTCCTTTCCCATTGCTAGTTGTAAACGACACCAACAATATATCCTATCCTAATCCTCTAGGAAGTTGAGTTTTATAGTGCCTCGCCTTATACAGTAACGGTTGAAAGGGAAAAGGTCATTTTATTCATGATAACAACTATTCCTTAAACCACCATTGGAAAGAATGGAAATAAATTCATCTTTCTAAGAATCATAAGTTTTGAAGATTCGGTTTCTATTTTTCTCTATTATTTATTTTCTGTTCTTTCTTTTAATTGTTTTTAAAAATAATTTCTTCTTTTTTTAATTTTAGCAGAGAGCATTAGGTTATCGCCTGTCAAAATTTACCTGAGTTGCAATTGCTTGAACATTAGTGCAAACTATAACAAGCAAGAAGTGCCTAATAGCCATTTTCCTACTATTCAATAGCATTATTCCACTTGTATTTTATATTATTGTTTGCTAATAGTTTACGAATATCTACAAGATATCTTGAAAAAATGGAATGTGTGGAATTCATATTTATCTAGTACTGCATTTTTGGGTTTCAAGTCACACAAAGGTCGTCGATTTCTTTACTTTTCTTATTATATACTCTTTGTATTTTTCCAATTACTTTTGGGTGTGCAACATATATCTGGTTTCACAATTTTTTTAAAATCTCGTTATTTCTTTTGCTCCAAATATAACTCAAAACGATATAACTTGCATAATATTAGAGTTGGCAAATTGAGCGTAGTTCTATGGGTGGATATATCAACTTTTGATTGAATAAGAAGATTTTTGATATAGAAGACCTTTAGAAGATTCGTTCCTCTGTGTTTCCGTAAAGCGAAACGAATTTTATTCTGCGGAAGAGGAGATAAAATAATTATTTTTAATAATTTATTTTAAAAACTGGAAGAATTACTAAAGGTCAACAGTAGAATGTGGCTCAACCCCGAAACTTGTTTGGTATTTAAATTAGCGCTCCTTGTGGTAACTACAGATTGAGGCAAATGTTATCATCTCATTATCACTTAATGTCAGGATATGAAGGGTTTCATAATACTAGCAGGATTTCATATTATCACCACTTTTTTCCGTAATAAATCAGATCAAACTAAGCTATTTAATAGATCGGTAGTCATTATTTTAGACGAACTGACGAAATGCCAAACGGTCGAGTTGAAACAGAACCTCGCTTACGCTCCGACAGTTATTTCTCAAACTCAGTTAGTTTTTTAAATTATTTATTACGGATGAATTTAAGAAGACCGTATACAAATATATGGCATAATAGATAATAATTCCATTTAAGTGTTTTAAATATACATTGTTAAATTAAAAGTGTTGTATAATTATTCCATTTCAGGTTTCCACTGGCTGGATTTCATCCCAATTAAACCTTCCCACCCTTTCCGGTCTACTGTTTTTCCACGTCAAAGCCATTTTCTTTAGAGATGCCTTCAGCTCAACTCCCATCTCGGTGTAGATAAGCCCTGCCAGTTCGATTGCCTTCACGTCGACCTTCTGTTAAGAAAATCTTTCTCAGAAAACATTTAACAACTACCTAATGGCCGAACCATCAAATTCTTCTGAATTTAATGTTGCACATTTATTTATCAGTCCACGATATATTGTATTTGGAGTTTCATATAACAGCAATAGGCATAACAATCAATATCATTATTTAATTTTAAGCTGTTCCAAGAAAGCCGAGTAAGTGCTGCCATACATTTTGCGACAAAGAAATTCAAGAAACTTTTTGATCTATTCTTTGTTCATAATACCCAGCAATCATCAGTAATGGCCCTTTGCGTTTCTAGTATTCAATTTGATTTTCCAAGCTCTATGATCAAGGAAAACTCGTATTACGTTATTCAACGTTCATTCTTCTAAACGATATTTTACTTTATACGATATTTCGTAAAAATTGAATTGAAATGAAAAAGTGACCATTTTGGCACTTGTTCAACTGTTTTTCAAAATGACTTGTGTTTACATTTTTTCAATTTCTGAGAACAGTTTTTATTTTTTCTTCATAAATATTTTATTGTCGATAGGCACTAACAAAAGCCTGAATTTAAGTCATAAAACAAGTTCCTGCGAAAATTAAATGCTCTGTAATAAAATGTTCAGAAATATCCATATTTCACGGTTTTTAATTATTTTTTTTTTGCGAAAAGTTTTTGACGGACTTCAGTTGTTTGCAACTCAGTTTTTCCGTCTCTTTAAACGATATTACCTACTATTTGTTATTTTTCTAAAAAAAAATATTAATATCTAAGTCGTGAAAAAAAAAAAACCTTTTCACCACGTTTATGATTTTTTTTTGCCTGGTTGCTACATACCGATTTTATCTAAAATACAAAATTTGTTTCTACTATTTTACTCTTAATTATCATATGGAAATTTATTTAAAAAAATGAATGCATTTCCACTATTGCGCCTGGACTTGATAGATATCTTTTGAGTTAGGTATTTTTTTTATTATTTTCACTCGAGGCAATTTAATTATAACCTTTAATATTATAACATTATTACCACTTAATAATATATATTAGTACCAATTACGATTAAAAACATATTTTTTCATCTTTATGACACCGTAATATGATCTTTTTAAAAATTAACAGTTTGAGAGACTAACTTGCAATTGAAATAACGAAACTCTACCCAACTAGAAAAATTGAATATTAATGAAAAAGTTAATAATTAGATTTAATCTTGATAAGAAAGGGCCAGTCATATTCTATAACAAAAGAAATATCAATACTTACAATTCTAAACCAATGTCAATGCTAAACCTCTTTCCCGGTATAGGAGATTTTAAATAATTAAATTATTATTGAACACCTCTGACAGATTATAATTACCTTGAGAAAATACTTCCACAACGTCCATTCAAGATTGAAGGCCAAATGGGTCCTCCCTGATTACTGAATATCGCAATTTCTCAGCGGTCATGGGGGATTCCGTGCCAAGCTCCATGATTTCGGAAAGGATATTAATCCTCTATGCCTCTGTTTTGGAGTTCAGGAAACTGCTGAGCAGATCGTAACCAAATGCACCGCGTTTGAGACGATAAGAACAAAACTACGGAAGAATACCGGCCACTATGTCATCACAGAGAGTGATTTTCCTCAATAGTTGATCAGGATAATTACCCATACTATGAATCTTTTGTATACAATTGGAATGAAATAGTGGGACCAACCTATTTAAATAGATTAAAATATATATATATATATATATATATATATATATATATATATATATATATATATATATATATATATATATAATCCCCACTCCTTAATCCTGTGCATACTATGGACATTCATCTGATTGGACGAGTACAGGTAGAGTGGGGATAGAGCAGGAGTACTTATACCTGGACGCAGATGGTACGATAGCCAGTCTTAGCATATTCTTTGAGTTTCCTCATTACTGTTGTGAACATGGATTCGTTTCAACTCACTTCTTACAAACTCCGCATTGTGTGGAACGAAGCGACAGGCATTAGCGCTTCTTTCTGTAGCTGCGATGATGCCAATTGCAAAGAAGGAATTTCGATCGAGAGGGAGGAATTCATCCCGAATGAGAAAATCTGGTAAGATCACCTGTGATAATTTATTTCCTTAACATGCATATCTGAATAAAATTGTCAGTTGTTAATTTATATTATTCAATTTTTCAGCGGTATGAAGAATGAACTGTACCTACTCTACAGGTTCTTGATAAAGAAGAGCCAGGAGCCTCCAGCCACATGTGACATAATCGTGGGCAAATTGATCGCCCAACACAGGATGAACGCATTCCACAATGGAGGATGTGACCACTTCGGTTACAACCACGATGTGCTCTACATCGCGGCCAGGCTAGCCGTAGAGTTCAACCTTCAAAGCCCTTCAACACTCATGGATCTGATCAAGGATATCTACGGTTGTGAATGTTCCTTCGATCGACTTTTCTCCGGTAAATACAGATACTAAAAATTTTTGAGTAAACTTATTTATCATTTTTTTTATTATAGCTGCTATTGAATATTTCTGTTATGTTTCAGGTGTTCTCAATACGTCTACGTATCGGAGAGATTTTGGAACCCGTATGACATCCATTCGGGTTCTGAAATTCTTACTAGCAGCAGCCAAAAGAAGCAGAATGCTCTTTTTTTATAAAGGACTGCTGTTTTCAATGCCAAACGTACCATTGAGCAACGGTGAGTTACCGCTTGCGGCGACCTACAGAGCCACCGGAGGACGATTGGTGAGGCACATATTGATCAAATACGGTGCGATACCATCACCACTGCCTCGTTGTAAGTTGGAATTTATAAAGCAAAACCTGAATTTATGAAGCTTTTTGATAATATCTGCTTGCCTAAATATCATATTTCTGACTATTATAAACGATTTGGTTATTTAAACTTACCTACATGACAGCTAGAGAATAACTCATCAATGTTCATTGTAATTGTTCTAAGGGGACGTGGTCCCAGGATAAAAATTATTTTTATTTCATTCATTTTAATTATAGCTGATTGGAGGAGTATTACTAATTTTTGAAATACTTGTTACAGGGTATGAGAGTGATTCCGAGTAGGACGCGATCGTCAGTCAGGACCAGAAGAGGATGCTTTAAAAGGAATAATTTATGTTTAACATTGCTACAAATGATTGTTGTCACTTAAAGCGATGTCAAGTATAATTGTACATATCTATTTTGAACAATAAATTTTTGAAATTCATCTCATCTCTTTTTCCCTCTTAGAACCAAATTAGTTCCTAATAATATGTTTACTAGAGGATATCATTATATTATTTCTTTGAAAATAAAAAATCAGAAATTAGGAGCTAAAAGAAATTGTTTTTATAAATCTCTATTGTTTTGATGATTGACTGTACTAGGCTTAATGTAATGTTGGTTGCTTAAATACAAACTCAACGACTAAAAACATACAAACATCACTGATTTCTCATCAATAAACTCACCATCACTATTCTAACACACCAATAGTCCAGTGCCCTAATTTTTATCCATATTTTCAAGTGTATTTTTTACCCTTCTTGATGGAATAGATCAGAGCTCACACTCGAATCTAAATTACGATGAACTGGGATAAAATCATTATTAAATTTTCTGAAGTCGTATATCCTAATGAAAAAAACATAACTTGTGTTTAAGGAGCTTTTCAGTCCTGCTCCTAAAAAAAAAAAAAAAAAAAAAAAAAAAAAAAAAAAAAAAAAAAAAAAAAAAAAAAAAAACAAACAAAGGCATTGGATGGCCTGTAGGGTACATTTCCGGATTTTTCGGTTTTGGACTTAATAACAATAAAGGAAACATTTATATTTGTATATTCATATTACAAGTTCCCCAAATTGAAATTTATGCAGTTTTGTAGTTGTAATTGGTATGACTTGAACATTTGTGAATTTCAGGTTTGTTGCAGTCTAATGATTTGCTTAAATTCAGGTGTTTTCTATTTCTCCATATATAGTGAAATGGCATGCCTAAAATATAAGCCGAATTGCGAATCCTTGAGCTATATCGTTGCAAGAAAAAATCCCTAAGGTGGACACTCGGAGGTTATATTTACTCTTATAACCGCTCCGATAATTTTATGACTTATTTTGTAGGAATAAAAAGATTTGTTATGCAACTCGTCCACTGGAACCGTATTCGATCGAATAATCTTTGAGCTGCCGTTTTAAACCGATGCCGACCGAACGATCCCAAATGTAGGAAAGCGGTGGAACGCGTCCACAGCATACGCCATACCGGCCGGTTTCAACTCCATTGAGCTGGGATTATCCTGCCTTGTTCAGCCCTTCAATGAGATAAAAGGAGTTTAGTCCAGGCGCGCTAGTTGAAGTTTCCAATTTGGTGTAATAATGTTAAAATATCTTTTATGAGTGGTCTCAAGTGAAAATAAAAAAATTTACCCAACTTAAAAGGTAACTAACCAGTCCAGGCGCGATAGAGAAACTATATTCATTTCTTCTTTCTATGTTTCGTAAAAATAGAATTGTAGAGAAACTCCTTGGGAACAAATAGCACTTGATCAAACTGTGATATGCAAGCCTGGGTTCTAAACCGTATACATATAATATAAAAAGATTTTTATGATCAAGAAATAATAGATTTCCATTTTAAAAATTATCCAAGTTAAGAAATATATGTTCACTCTACAGTGATACTATTCTGTTTAAATATGATTCAATAAACCGATAGAGAACGCTGCATTATTTAATTATATCAGTTCAATAAATTTATTCTCTCCATTTAATATTACTTCTTTTTTACTACGATTATGGTTAAACCGGTGGAGCAAAACTGTAATATTTACTATTTCTTGATCACAAATAATGTTTTTGTATTGTAACATGTACATGGTCAAGAGTCCAGTCTTGCATGGGATGTCATAGTTTTATGTAAGGATATCAACTCACTTGGGAAACATAACTATAAAAAATAGTAATGACAAATGTTATATCAGTTATTACTTGGTACTTGAAGGAGCTTTCTTCTATTCCATCATGAAGTATCAACATTATTATTAAGAAGCCAAGAAGGGTAGTTGAAATTTCTAAGTTCTATTTTCGCTTGTAGGATTTATTCTTCTTTTTTTATGCTTTAATCGTGGAATTAGTATTTTGCATTACATTAAACTTCGTACAGTCAAGTACCATACATAAAAATAATGGTTTTTTAGAAATTAGTCATTAATATTTTTGTTTGGTAGAACATTCAGAATTTCTGTAGTAACTAAAACATTTAGATCTTGGCTCCCATAAAAATGAAATTGTGAATTCTCTCAATATTGAACAGCAATAAAGTAAAAAGTTTCCTCTGATGTATCCTCGTTACATATAAAGCAGTTGCCCCTTTTACCGTCCAAAGACTAATAATTTAGGCCGTAGAGTATAATTTATAAAAAATTCATAAGCTTCCATAAGTAACTGTAGAGTTAAAATAATATGTTCAATGATATAAATCCACTTTAGATTTTTTTTTAGCACTATATTTCTGATTTTTTAATATCAAAGAAATAATTTAATGATTTTCTCTAATAAATATCATATATTAATAAGACCTAATTTGGTTCCAAAGGAAAAAAAAGAATAAGATGAATTTCAAAAATTTATTTTAAAAAATAGATATGTACAATGATACTTGGCATCGCTCTAAGTGACAACAACCATTTGTAGCTATATTAAATATAAATTATTGCTTTTAAAGCATCCTGTTCTGGTCCTGACGATCGCGTTCTACTCGGAATCACCTTCAGAATCACTGTCATACCCTGCAACAAGAATTTCAAAAATTAGCAACATCACAATTAATATAATTGAAGTGAAATGAAAGATGATCTTTATTCTGAGACCATGTCCCCTTAGAACATAAACACTGAACTTTGGTGAGTTATAGTCTAGCTGTTCAGATGTTTGATTGTCTGTCCAGACCACCCGACTTCGGCGAGCCTCATGATGGTTGATGCACCCTGGAGGAGATGGGATCCGGACGGATGCAGTGGACCGGGAAGGCTGGAACAGCTTCCGGACGGATGCAGCTTGAGACAGAATCCGGACGGATGCAGTGGACCAGGAGGGCTGGACTGGTATCCGGGCGGATCCGGACAGATGGAGAGCGCCAGGATGGCTAGCCACGCCGCCCGGCAGAGGATAAGGTGCAGCCCTAAGGTACGCAACCGCGCACCGGGCTGCTCCACAGTAGCAGGATTCATTGTCCCCATAAATAAATGTAAAATAAGATATTAAATAAATGAGCAGTTTATTGGTGGTAGTGGCATACGCTTACCCCAGCGTAATACCCCACTGCCGCCACGACCCCGTATGACCGAAAGGTCGGGAAGGGGGAATAAAAAAAAAAAAAAAAAAAAAAAAAAAAAAAAAAAAAAAAAAAAAAAAAAAAGATGTTTGATTATAAATAATCAAGGGGTTTACAATAGTCAAATGTATTATAAACAGCCAAGCAGATATTATCAGAAAGCTTCATAAATTCAGGTTTTGCATTATAAATTCCAACTTACAATGAGGCAGTGGTGGTGATGGTATCGCACCGTATTTGATTAATATGTTCCTCGCAAATCGTCCTCCGGTGTCTCGGTACGTCGCCGCAAGCGGTAACTCTCCGTTGCTCAATGGTACATTTGGCATTGAAAACAGCAGTCCCTTATAAAAAAATGTCATTCTGGTTCTTTTAGCAGCAGCGAGTAAGAATTTCAGAACCCGAGTGGATGTCATACGGGTTCCAAAATCTCTCCGGAGGGTGAACGTATTGAGAACACCTGAAACATAAGATAAATCATCATTAGCAGGTATAAAAAAAATGGTAAACAATTTTACTGAAAAATTGTAATTGTATTTACCAGAGAAAAGTCGATCGAAGGAACGTTCACAATCATAAATGTCTTCGAGCAGTTGGGTAAGTGTTGAGTCGTTTTGTAGCTTGAACTCTACGGCTAGCCTCGTCGCGATGTAGAGCACATCGTGGTTGTAACCCAAGTGGTCACATCCTCCATTGTGGAAGGCATTCATCTTGTGCTGGGCGATCAATTTGGCCACGATTAAGTCACATGCGGTTGGGAGCTTCATGCTCTTGTGTATCAGAAATCTGTAGAGTTGGTACAGCTCATTCTTCTGGCTGCTGAAAATTTGAATAAATCAACTCACAATTTTATTCAGATATGTCTGTGAAGGAAGCACATAATAATAGTTGAGCTTACCAGACTTTCTCATTCGGGATGAATTTCTCTCTCTCGATTGAAATTCCTTCTTTGCAATTCGCATCATCGCAGATACAGAAAGAAGCGCTAATGCCTGTCGCTTAGTTCCACACTATACGGAGTTTGTAAGAAGTGAGTTGAAATGAATCCATGTTCACAACAGTAATGAGGAAACTCAAAGAATATGCTAATACTGGCTATCGTACCATCTGCGTCCTCTCGGTACTCTCGTACTATCTCCACTCTACCTGTACTAGTCCAATAAGAAGATTGTCTATAGTACGCGAAAGGATAAGGATTGGGGATGATAATAACAATTTTCTGAGATTGAATTTTATAACATATTACATACACAGTTCATCTGGATATTCATTTTTTTTCTTCTTTTGTTTCTTCCATTATTTATATTAATATGTAATGATTATCTTTCAGATGTGGTCAATAATAATTTAATAAACTCAATAGGTAAAGAATGCTACTATACACGGAATGAGATTACCATCGGCATTGGCTACAACTAATTTTAAGTATTGACAATTCTTTTGCTATTTTTTTCTATTAGTGCAACATGTAAATAATTTGGTTTGTACAAAGCTTTGAATAGGAACAGATATGGCACATCAAATTTGGTACTAGTATGGATTTATTAAATTTTATGAAATTAGATGGAAGAACTAATTTATAATGATCTAAGTGATGAGCTGAAAAATAAATTAAGAAATCAAAACCTTCTCCGAGACAAATAATTCCACGTGTTTATTAAGGTTGAAGTTGTAGGAGATGATTAGTGTGATTCTCTGACACTAAGCATTACCTCCGTAATGAAGTAATCTCTATTGGCATGATCTTATATTTAGAGAAGTAATAAATCAGTTTTGGTTAAAAATATAATTTGCTTCTGTTATTTATCATTAAAAAAAAATATTAAAAAATTCTTTCATTATTTTATCTTTTGGATTAGGTATTTTCTTGATTTGTTTCACCCGAGGGAAATTAAGCTATAATTGTTAACATTAAAGATTAATAATATTCATTAGTTCTGATTATAATTTAACATATATTATTTCATCTCTGTGATACAGCGATATAATATTTTTAAAAATTTACCGTTTGAAAAACTAATTTGCTATTTAAATAACGAAATTCATAAATTGAGGATGAATGTATATAAACTGAAGTTATTTTCTCTATCGCGCCTGATCAAGTTAGTTACCTTTTGAGTTGGGCATTTTTTTTATTAGTTTCACACCATACGATTTAGTAAAGATATTTTAACATTATTACAGGAAATGGGAAGTTTATTTATATAAAAAAATAAACTTGGCACATGGACTAAACTCCTTTTTGCTCATTGAGCGGTTGAACACGGCTGACAAATCTCCGCTCGGTAGTTGATGCGCTCCAACGCTTTCCCTATATTTGGGATCTTCGGCCGGCCACGGCTTAAAACGGTCCTAAGCAGCTCAAACATTATTCGGTAGAAAATGGTACCAGTGGACGCGTGGCCTTAGGTGACAAAACAAATAATGGTAATCCTATATAATAAGTCATAAAATTATCGGAGCGGTTCTGAGGGTAAATGTAACATCCGACTGTGAATTTATGAATTTACGAAAAAATTAGATAGCAACCAGCCTGGAGTTGGATTGCATCATACAAATTTCTTCACACAGGGTCAGTGCAACGAGGTAATATCATTAAAAATCATTAAATTAATTTACAAACAATAAATTTTTTTGCATAAGTATACAGTGCAAGAATGGCTATTAGACGGAAAACAGATATAACGGGATAATCCCAATATAACGGCAGGCAACTTTTTTTTTTTAATTTTTATTGTGTTACCTAGCTAAAAACAAAATTGTCTAAGGTATATTCACCCAGGACAAAACAATTATTCGAAACGAAACTAGCTAAACCAATGCATCCGAGAAGAGATCGCAATATGTTACGAGAGTTCTTGTCACCCCTCGTACAACTATAAAAATGCATAAATTTATATTTGGCGAACTTGTAATATGAATATAAAAATATAAATATTTCTTATATATTTTTGTATTTTACGTATAAATGACGTGAACCATTGGCTCATTCCTGGTGGGTTTGATAAAGTCTACAGTGATGTTTATTTTCGTTTTTTTTGGCGTAGTTTGCGAATACCATAATGCGGATATCGAATTCGGTAGGTTTATTACGATTTTTGCCAAACCTGTAAAAAAAACTGTTTAAATTTTCTTTTTACAGAAAATATGCATTTTATCGAGAAATAAAATTCAACCAATAGATGTTTCCCTTTATGTTATTTGCAATAAAGGTCTAGTAACATTGTAAGTTAACATTAACGATAGCGGACATACGGAGCGTCAAATCTGGGAAATTTGCGATATTTCTAAAAAAACATACTTTAAGAGGACTTTCTTTGTTATAAAAATATGCATTTTATCAAAAAATGTTGCAATCAAATGTTGTTCAGCTTAGGATCACCAACAATAAATACTCACTTACATTATAAGCCAAAAATATCAAGTCCAGGCAAATAGGAGAAATGCATACGTTTCTTGAAATAAATTTATCAAGAACACCAGAAGTAGCTATATTAGAGAATTAGTTTTTCATGTATAAATATATATATATAGTGCAAGAATTATAATATATTCGTACAATAAACTAAGGCGAATTGGAATAATTTAATAACTAAAACCACGTATTTTAAAATTCACAACAAAAAAGGCACAAACGATAAACTTAAATTTTTAGACAAAGAGATGTCTATGGAAAACACGTAGCAATGGATTGTTGAATTTTTACTCAAATTACAGCATAATATAAATAATTAATACCGCAAACATATTTTATTTCTATAGCCGTAAAATGGACAGACAAACAATTCATAGAGACAATAACAGATGTCTAAAATATGCTTAACGAAAACTTCAATCCTATAAAACTACTGTTTGCCTAAACTTTAATGATTGCGTACTACACAACGGATAAACAACGTTCACTGATAAAAACGACAGAGTGTTTTAACAATGTTCAGCAGATTCACTTTTCAAACAATGAATTGTACACTTGGTCATTAGAGTATAATAATAATAATAATAATAATAAACTCTTTATTTATTCTGGGACAAGTCCCTTTAGAATAACAATTACAGGCAATGATAGGTGGGCTTTAGAGCCTTAGAGTAGTTGATATAGGAACATATGCGTTAACAGATAAATAAAAATAAAAAAAAAAATAAAAATAAAGAATAGTCGATAAATAAATACAAATGAAAATTATAACAAGTCATAATGCAATAACTACTAGCATATTAAATAGGTATTAATACTCTAATTGATTATGTCTTAAAACAAAAAACACACGAAATTCGTATGTTAATAAGATATGACAAAATTATAAATGAAGGAGCATATTCACAAATGTTGATTGACATAATAGAAAATCTATTTACAATGTTTTTTGGAACTGGATACAAAATAAGTGATTGAACAAGCGGGATTTGAAGGTGATAAGAGTATTGGAGCGACGAATGGAAGGAGGAATGGAATTCCATAAGGATGAGGATCGGACAAGAAAAGATCTGTCGAAAGCTGCGGATCGGTGGGCCGCTGTATATAAATCTGAAGGCCGAGAACGGGTATGACGAGAATGAACAGAGGATTTGAATTGGAGGAGATCGAAAATATAGGATGGACGGTGGGATTGGATAACTTGGTAGAGGAAAGATGCAAGGATATACTTACGACGGTAGGAAGGATAAAGCCACTTCAACTCTTCGTAATATCGGGAGACAGAGGCGTCCCTCGGGATCCCGAAGATGAATCGTACAAAGCAATTTATCAAACGTTTTATTTTTGCCTCGAGGTCCCCAGAGACGCCTCCGTACACCGCACAACAGTAATCAAAGTGGGGGATTATTAAGGAAGTAACTAGGAGTCTACGGATCTCAAGTGGAAATAGGTGACGGAGGTAATTTAGTCGCTTTAAAGTGTAAAAGGTATGACGGAAAATATCGGAAACATGATTTTTCCAGGAAAGAGTTTGGTCAAAGGTGATTCCAAGGTTTTTTATGGTTGGATAGAATTTAATGGGATTATTATTTAGGAACAAGTTTGGGATATGAGGAACAGTTTTAAGGAGGTGATGGGAACCTATTACAATTGCCTTTGTCTTCTCTGTATTCAACTTCAGCTTGTTGGCAACAGCCCAGTGACTTATTCGATTCAAGTCCTCTTGAAGTCTTTTGGTGGCTAATAATAGTTCGGAAGGCGGGAAGGACAGGTATATAGTATAAGGCGGGGAAATTTAACAATTTTGCAAAGGATTAAGATAAGATCTGTGTACTCCAACGGTACCCTTTCGAAGTAGCAATGAGAAGGGACAAGTACCAGAAGGTAACGTACACCCAGGTAAGGTATTTACAACATGATAATAAATTTAAAGGGAAGTTCAAGATTGTTGACCTTATCAAAGAGGAGAAGGCGGTGAAAAATATATAAGATATGTTACATAAATAAATGATTAATTGGAAGACGACAGCTCGTCCTCCAAATAAAAAATAAAACCGAAAGAAACAAAGGCATTGGTTATCTCATAGCAGGGTGTTCAATATCATTTTTCTATTATTATTTTGACTGGTATATTAAAGGCTTTGGATGGTCCTGTAGTGTACATTTCTGGATTTTCTGTTTTGGACTTAGTCATATTATATTTTATCTATTTTACCAGGTATTTACTGTTATAACCATTTTGTTTATTATCTCTTATCTAATTATCTTAATCGAAATTACTAATACATTAATGATCAGAAAGTTCCTGGATTCTTAGGATCAGTTTTATATATCTAACGGAGCCAACAACTTTTCTATCCTATATTTTAGATATCTGGAAATTAAATATATTGTTATGAAATGAATAGGCTAGTGATTTTATATTCTTGACAATTTTACAGTTAGAGACTTGTTATCTGATTCTAATTCCTATACAAATTAAGAAAAAATAAATTTGTCCATTAAAAAATATAATGAGAATTTATTTTAATTTACAGAAGAATCAATACAATGAAATAATGGAATCATTTAATAACTATAATCGCACGTTATAAAATTCACAACAGAAAAAGCTGCAAAGGCTAAACTTTATTTTTTTTAAACTTCGAGATGTTCATGAAAAATAACATAATACTCACTGCTGTTAATATACAGAAATAATACGTGAAAAATAAAATTGGAACTGTAATGATATTTTTGATTTTGTCTCGATGCAAATACCTTACCTGGTTGGTTATAAGCCCCTCATTGGTACCTGTCCTTTCCCATTGCTAGTTGTAAACGACACCAACAATATATCCTATCCTAATCCTCTAGGAAGTTGAGTTTTATAGTGCCTCGCCTTATACAGTAACGGTTGAAAGGGAAAAGGTCATTTTATTCATGATAACAACTATTCCTTAAACCACCATTGGAAAGAATGGAAATAAATTCATCTTTCTAAGAATCATAAGTTTTGAAGATTCGGTTTCTATTTTTCTCTATTATTTATTTTCTGTTCTTTCTTTAAATGGTTTTTAAAAATAATTTCTTCTTTTTTTAATTTTAGCAGAGAGCATTAGGTTATCGCCTGTCAAAATTTACCTGAGTTGCAATTGCTTGAACATTAGTGCAAACTATAACAAGCAAGAAGTGCCTAATAGCCATTTTCCTACTATTCAATAGCATTATTCCACTTGTATTTTATATTATTGTTTACTAATAGTTTACGAATATCTACAAGATATCTTGAAAAAATGGAATGTGTGGAATTCATATTTATCTAGTACTGCATTTTTGGGTTTCAAGTCACTCAAAGGTCGTCGATTTCTTTATTTTTCTGATTATATACTCTTTGTATTTTTCCAATTACTTTTGGGTGTGCAACATATATCTGGTTTCACAATTTTTTTAAAATCTCGTTATTTCTTTTGCTCCAAATATAACTCAAAACGATATAACTTGCATAATATTAGAGTTGGCAAATTGAGCGTAGTTCTATGGGTGGATATATCAACTTTTGATTGAATAAGAAGATTTTTGATATAGAAGACCTTTAGAAGATTCGTTCCTCTGTGTTTCCGTAAAGCGAAACGAATTTTATTCTGCGGAAGAGGAGATAAAATAACTATTTTTAATAATCTATTTTAAAAATTGGAAGAATAACTAAAGGTCAACAGTAGAATGTGGCCCAACCCCGAAACTTTGGTGTTTAAATTAGCGCTCCTTATGGTAACTACAGATTGAGGCAAATGTTATCATCTCATTATCACTTAATGTCAGGATATGAAGGGTTTCACAATACTAGCAGGATTTCATATTATCACCACTTTTTTCCGTAATAAATCAGATCAAACTAAGCTATTTAATAGATCGGTAGTCATTATTTTAGACGAACTGACGAAATGCCAAACGGTCGAGTTGAAACAGAACCTCGCTTACGCTCCGACAGTTATTTCTCAAACTCAGTTAGTTTTTTAAATTATTTATTACGGATGAATTTAAGAAGACCGTATACAAATATATGGCATAATAGATAATAATTCCATTTAAGTGTTTTAAATATACATTGTTAAATTAAAAGTGTTGTATAATTATTCCATTTCAGGTTTCCACTGGCTGGATTTCATCCCAATTAAACCTTCCCACCCTTTCCGGTCTACTGTTTTTCCACGTCAAAGCCATTTTCTTTAGAGATGCCTTCAGCTCAACTCCCATCTCGGTGTAGATAAGCCCTGCCAGTTCGATTGCCTTCACGTCGACCTTCTGTTAAGAAAATCTTTCTCAGAAAACATTTAACAACTACCTAATGGCCGAACCATCAAATTCTTCTGAATTTAATGTTGCACATTTATTTATCAGTCCACGATATATTGTATTTGGAGTTTCATATAACAGCAATAGGCATAACAATCAATATCATTATTTAATTTTAAGCTGTTCCAAGAAAGCCGAGTAAGTGCTGCCATACATTTTGCGACAAAGAAATTCAAGAAACTTTTTGATCTATTCTTTGTTCATAATACCCAGCAATCATCAGTAATGGCCCTTTGCGTTTCTAGTATTCAATTTGATTTTCGAAGCTCTATGATCAAGGAAAACTCGTATTACGTTATTCAACGTTCATTCTTCTAAACGATATTTTACTTTATACGATATTTCGTAAAAATTGAATTGAAATGAAAAAGTGACCATTTTGGCACTTGTTCAACTGTTTTTCAAAAAGACTTGTGTTTACATTTTTTCAATTTCTGAGAACAGTTTTTATTTTTTCTTCATAAATATTTTATTGTCGATAGGCACTAACAAAAGCCTGAATTTAAGTCATAAAACAAGTTCCTGCGAAAATTAAATGCTCTGTAATAAAATGTTCAGAAATATCCATATTTCACGGTTTTTAATTATTTTTTTTTTGCGAAAAGTTTTTGACGGACTTCAGTTATTTGCAACTCAGTTTTTCCGTCTCTTTAAACGATATTACCTACTATTTGTTATTTTTCTCGAAAAAAATATTAATATCTAAGTCGTGAAAAAAAAAAAACCTTTTCACCACGTTTATGATTTTTTTTTGCCTGGTTGCTACATACCGATTTTATCTAAAATACAAAATTTGTTTCTACTATTTTACTCTTAATTATCATATGGAAATTTATTTTAAAAAATGAATGCATTTACACTATTGCGCCTGGACTTGATAGATATCTTTTGAGTTAGGTATTTTTTTTATTATTTTCACTCGAGGCAATTTAATTATAACCTTTAATATTATAACATTATTACCACTTAATAATATATATTAGTACCAATTACGATTAAAAACATATTTTTTCATCTTTATGACACCGTAATATGATATTTTTAAAAATTAACAGTTTGAGAGACTAACTTGCAATTGAAATAACGAAACTCTACCCAACTAGAAAAATTGAATATTAATGAAAAAGTTAATAATTAGATTTAATCTTGATTAGAAAGGGCCAGTCATATTCTATAACAAAAGAAATATCAATACTTACAATTCTAAACCAATGTCAATGCTAAACCTCTTTCTCGGTATAGGAGATTTTAAATAATTAAATTATTATTGAACACCTCTGACAGATTATAATTACCTTGAGAAAATACTTCCACAACGTCCATTCACGATTGAAGGCCAAATGGGTCCTCCCTGATTACTGAATATCGCAATTTCTCAGCGGTCATGGGGGATTCCGTGCCAAGCTCCATGATTTCGGAAAGGATATTAATCCTCTATGCCTCTGTTTTGGAGTTCAGGAAACTGCTGAGCAGATCGTAACCAAATGCACCGCGTTTGAGACGATAAGAACAAAACTACGGAAGAATACCGGCCACTATGTCATCACAGAGAGTGATTTTCCTCAATAGTTGATCAGGATAATTACCCATACTATGAATCTTTTGTATACAATTGGAATGAAATAGTGGGACCAACCTATTTAAATAGATTAAAATATATATATATATATATATATATATATATATATATATATAATCCCCACTCCTTAATCCTGTGCATACTATGGACATTCATCTGATTGGACGAGTACAGGTAGAGTGGGGATAGAGCAGGAGTACTTATACCTGGACGCAGATGGTACGATAGCCAGTCTTAGCATATTCTTTGAGTTTCCTCATTACTGTTGTGAACATGGATTCGTTTCAACTCACTTCTTACAAACTCCGCATTGTGTGGAACGAAGCGACAGGCATTAGCGCTTCTTTCTGTAGCTGCGATGATGCCAATTGCAAAGAAGGAATTTCGATCGAGAGGGAGGAATTCATCCCGAATGAGAAAATCTGGTAAGATCACCTGTGATAATTTATTTCCTTAACATGCATATCTGAATAAAATTGTCAGTTGTTAATTTATATTATTCAATTTTTCAGCGGTATGAAGAATGAACTGTACCTACTCTACAGGTTCTTGATAAAGAAGAGCCAGGAGCCTCCAGCCACATGTGACATAATCGTGGGCAAATTGATCGCCCAACACAGGATGAACGCATTCCACAATGGAGGATGTGACCACTTCGGTTACAACCACGATGTGCTCTACATCGCGGCCAGGCTAGCCGTAGAGTTCAACCTTCAAAGCCCTTCAACACTCATGGATCTGATCAAGGATATCTACGGTTGTGAATGTTCCTTCGATCGACTTTTCTCCGGTAAATACAGATACTAAAAATTTTTGAGTAAACTTATTTATCATTTTTTTTATTATAGCTGCTATTGAATATTTCTGTTATGTTTCAGGTGTTCTCAATACGTCTACGTATCGGAGAGATTTTGGAACCCGTATGACATCCATTCGGGTTCTGAAATTCTTACTAGCAGCAGCCAAAAGAAGCAGAATGCTCTTTTTTTATAAAGGACTGCTGTTTTCAATGCCAAACGTACCATTGAGCAACGGTGAGTTACCGCTTGCGGCGACCTACAGAGCCACCGGAGGACGATTGGTGAGGCACATATTGATCAAATACGGTGCGATACCATCACCACTGCCTCGTTGTAAGTTGGAATTTATAAAGCAAAACCTGAATTTATGAAGCTTTTTGATAATATCTGCTTGCCTAAATATCATATTTCTGACTATTATAAACGATTTGGTTATTTAAACTTACCTACATGACAGCTAGAGAATAACTCATCAATGTTCATTGTAATTGTTCTAAGGGGACGTGGTCCCAGGATAAAAATTATTTTTATTTCATTCATTTTAATTATAGCTGATTGGAGGAGTATTACTAATTTTTGAAATACTTGTTACAGGGTATGAGAGTGATTCCGAGTAGGACGCGATCGTCAGTCAGGACCAGAAGAGGATGCTTTAAAAGGAATAATTTATGTTTAACATTGCTACAAATGATTGTTGTCACTTAAAGCGATGTCAAGTATAATTGTACATATCTATTTTGAACAATAAATTTTTGAAATTCATCTCATCTCTTTTTCCCTCTTAGAACCAAATTAGTTCCTAATAATATGTTTACTAGAGGATATCATTATATTATTTCTTTGAAAATAAAAAATCAGAAATTAGGAGCTAAAAGAAATTGTTTTTATAAATCTCTATTGTTTTGATGATTGACTGTACTAGGCTTAATGTAATGTTGGTTGCTTAAATACAAACTCAACGACTAAAAACATACAAACATCACTGATTTCTCATCAATAAACTCACCATCACTATTCTAACACACCAATAGTCCAGTGCCCTAATTTTTATCCATATTTTCAAGTGTATTTTTTACCCTTCTTGATGGAATAGATCAGAGCTCACACTCGAATCTAAATTACGATGAACTGGGATAAAATCATTATTAAATTTTCTGAAGTCGTATATCCTAATGAAAAAAACATAACTTGTGTTTAAGGAGCTTTTCAGTCCTGCTCCTAAAAAAAAAAAAAAAAAAAAAAAAAAAAAAAAAAAAAAAAAACAAACAAAGGCATTGGATGGCCTGTAGTGTACATTTCCGGATTTTTCGGTTTTGGACTTAATAACAATAAAGGAAACATTTATATTTGTATATTCATATTACAAGTTCCCCAAATTGAAATTTATGCAGTTTTGTAGTTGTAATTGGTATGACTTGAACATTTGTGAATTTCAGGTTTGTTGCAGTCTAATGATTTGCTTAAATTCAGGTGTTTTCTATTTCTCCATATATAGTGAAATGGCATGCCTAAAATATAAGCCGAATTGCGAATCCTGGAGATATATCGTTGCAAGAAAAAATCCCTAAGGTGGACACTCGGAGGTTATATTTACTCTTATAACCGCTCCGATAATTTTATGACTTATTTTGTAGGATTAAAAAGATTTGTTATCCAACTCGTCCACTGGAACCGTATTCGACCGAATAATCTTTGAGCTGCCGTTTTAAACCGATGCCGACCGAACGATCCCAAATGTAGGAAAGCGGTGGAACGCGTCCACAGTATACGCCCTACCGGCCGGTTTCAACTCCATTGAGCTGGGATTATCCTGCCTTGTTCAGCCCTTCAATGAGATAAAAGGAGTTTAGTCCAGGCGGTGTAATAATGTTAAAATATCTTTTATGAGTGGTCTCAAGTGAAAATAAAAAAAATTACCCAACTTAATAGGTAACTAACCAGTCCAGGCGCGATAGAGAAACGATATTCATTTCTTCTTTCTATGTTTCGTAAAAATAGAATTGTAGAGAAACTCCTTGGGAACAAATAGCACTTGATCAAACCTTTTTCAAACTTTAATGGACACTTGGAACCAATCTAAAATTCAATTATTTCGTTTTAAAATATTGTATGACCCAAATAATATTTTTTATATCATTTATAACACTTCCAATACTGTCTTAAGTATTCCAATTAAATTCAATATACTATGACACTGTGATATGCAAACCTGGGTTCTGAACCGTATACATATAATATAAAAAGATTTTTATGATCAAGAAATAATAGATTTCCATTTTAAAAATTATCCAAGTTAAGAAATATATGTTCACTCTACAGTGATACTATTCTGTTTAAATATGATTCAATAAACCGATAGAGAATGCTGCATTATTTCATTATATCAGTTCAATAAATTTATTCTCTCCATTTAATATTACTTCTTTTTTACTACGATTATGGTTAAACCGGTGGAGCAAAACTGTAATATTTACTATTTCTTGATCACAAATAATGTTTTTGTATTGTAACATGTACATGGTCAAGAGTCCAGTCTTGCATGGGATGTCATAGTTTTATGTAAGGATATCAACTCACTTGGGAAACATAACTATAAAAAATAGTAATGACAAATGTTATATCAGTTATTACTTGGTACTTGAAGGAGCTTTCTTCTATTCCATCATGAAGTATCAACATTATTATTAAGTAGCCAAGAAGGGTAGTTGAAATTTCTAAGTTCTATTTTCGCTTGTAGGATTTATTCTTCTTTTTTTATGCTTTAATCGTGGAATTAGTATTTTGCATTACATTAAACTTCGTACAGTCAAGTACCATACATAAAAATAATGTTTTTTTAGAAATTAGTCATTAATATTTTTGTTTGGTAGAACATTCAGAATTTCTGTAGTAACTAAAACATTTAGTTTTTGGCTCCCATAAAAATGAAATTGTGAATTCTCTCAATATTGAACAGCAATAAAGTAAAACGTTTCCTCTGATGTATCCTCGTTACATATAAAGCAGTTGCCCCTTTTACCGTCCAAAGACTAATAATTTAGGCCGTAGAGTATAATTTATAAAAAATTCATAAGCTTCCATAAGTAACTGTAGAGTTAAAATAATATGTTCAATGATATAAATCCACTTTAGATTTTTTTTAGCACTATGTTTCTGATTTTTTAATATCAAAGAAATAATTTAATGATTTTCTCTAATAAATATCATATATTAATAAGACCTAATTTGGTTCCAAAGGAAAAAAAAGAATAAGATGAATTTCAAAAATTTATTTTAAAAAATAGATATGTACAATGATACTTGGCATCGCTCTAAGTGACAACAACCATTTGTAGCTATATTAAATATAAATTATTGCTTTTAAAGCATCCTGTTCTGGTCCTGACGATCGCGTTCTACTCGGAATCACCTTCAGAATTACTGTCATACCCTGCAACAAGAATTTCAGAAATTAGCAACATCACAATTAATATAATTGAAGTGAAATGAAAGATGATCTTTATTCTGAGACCATGTCCCCTTAGAACATAAACATTGAACTTTGGTGAGTTATAGTCTAGCTGTTCAGATGTTTGATTATAAATAATCAAGGGGTTTACAATAGTCAAATGTATTATAAACAGCCAAGCAGATATTATCAGAAAGCTTCATAAATTCAGGTTTTGCATTATAAATTCCAGCTTACAATGAGGCAGTGGTGGTGATGGTATCGCACCGTATTTGATTAATATGTTCCTCGCAAATCGTCCTCCGGTGGCTCGGTACGTCGCCGCAAGCGGTAACTCTCCGTTGCTCAATGGTACATTTGGCATTGAAAACAGCAGTCCCTTATAAAAAAATGTCATACGGGTTCCAAAATCTCTCCGGAGGGTGAACGTATTGAGAACACCTGAAACATAAGATAAATCATCATTAGCAGGTATAAAAAAAATGGTAAACAATTTTACTGAAAAATTGTAATTGTATTTACTAGAGAAAAGTCGATCGAAGGAACGTTCACAATCATAAATGTCTTCGAGCAGTTGGGTAAGTGTTGAGTCGTTTTGTAGCTTGAACTCTACGGCTAGCCTCGTCGCGATGTAGAGCACATCGTGGTTGTAACCCAAGTGGTCACATCCTCCATTGTGGAAGGCATTCATCTTGTGCTGGGCGATCAATTTGGCCACGATTAAGTCACATGCGGTTGGGAGCTTCATGCTCTTGTGTATCAGAAATCTGTAGAGTTGGTACAGCTCATTCTTCTGGCTGCTGAAAATTTGAATAAAATAAATTATCAACTCACAATTTTATTCAGATATGTCTGTGAAGTAAGTAAGGAGCTTACCAGACTTTCTCATTCGGGATGAATTTCTCTCTCTCGATTGAAATTCCTTCTTTGCAATTCGCATCATCGCAGATACAGAAAGAAGCGCTAATGCCTGTCGCTTAGTTCCACACTATACGGAGTTTGTAAGAAGTGAGTTGAAATGAATCCATGTTCACAACAGTAATGAGGAAACTCAAAGAATATGCTAATACTGGCTATCGTACCATCTGCGTCCTCTCGGTACTCTCGTACTATCCCCACTCTACCTGTACTAGTCCAATAAGAAGATTGTCTATAGTACGCGCAGGGATAAGAATTGGGGATGATAATAAAAATTTTCTGAGATTGAATTTTATAACATATTACATATACAGTTCATCTGGATATTCATTTTTTTTCTTCTTTTGTTTCTTCCATTATTTATATTAATATGTAATGATTATCTTTCAGATGTGGTCAATAATAATTTAATAAACTCAATGGGTAAAGAATGCTCCTATACACGGAATGAGATTACCATCGGCATTGGCTACAACTAATTTTAAGTATTGATAATTCTTTTGCTATTTTTTTCTATTAGTGCAACATGTAAATAATTTGGTTTGTACAAAGCTTTGAATAGGAACTATTGACAGATATGGCACATCAAATTTGGTACTAGTATGGATTTATTAAATTTTATTAAAAATCAAAAAGACCTGTGTTTACATTTTTTCAATTTCTGAGAACAGTTTTTATTTTTTCTTCATAAATATTTTATTGTCGATAGGCACTAACAAAAGCCTGAATTTAAGTCATAAAACAAGTTCCTGCGAAAATTAAATGCTCTGTAATAAAATGTTCAGAAATATCCATATTTCACGGTTTTTAATTATTTTTTTTTTTTGCGAAAAGTTTTTGACGGACTTCAGTTGTTTGCAACTCAGTTTTTCCGTCTCTTTAAACGATATTACCTACTATTTGTTATTTTTCTCAAAAAAAATATTAATATCTAAGTCGTGAAAAAAAAAAAAACCTTTTCACCACGTTTATGATTTTTTTTTGCCTGGTTGCTACATACCGATTTTATCTAAAATACAAAATTTGTTTCTACTATTTTACTCTTAATTATCATATGGAAATTTATTTAAAAAAATGAATGCATTTCCACTATTGCGCCTGGACTTGATAGTTATCTTTTGAGTTAGGTATTTTTTTTATTATTTTCACTCGAGGCAATTTAATTATAACCTTTAATATTATAACATTATTACCACTTAATAATTTATATTAGTACCAATTACGATTAAAAACATATTTTTTCATCTTTATGACACCGTAATATGATATTTTTAAAAATTAACAGTTTGAGAGACTAACTTGCAATTGAAATAACGAAACTCTACCCAACTAGAAAAATTGAATATTAATGAAAAAGTTAATAATTAGATTTAATCTTGATTAGAAAGGGCCAGTCATATTCTATAACAAAAGAAATATCAATACTTACAATTCTAAACCAATGTCAATGCTAAACCTCTTTCCCGGTATAGGAGATTTTAAATAATTAAATTATTATTGAACACCTCTGACAGATTATAATGACCTTGAGAAAATACTTCCACAACGTCCATTCACGATTGAAGGCCAAATGGGTCCTCCCTGATTACTGAATATCGCAATTTCTCAGCGGTCATGGGGGATTCCGTGCCAAGCTCCATGATTTCGGAAAGGATATTAATCCTCTATGCCTCTGTTTTGGAGTTCAGGAAACTGCTGAGCAGATCGTAACCAAATGTACCGCGTTTGAGACGATAAGAACAAAACTACGGAAGAATATCGGCCACTATGTCATCACAGAGAGTGATTTTCCTCAATAGTTGATCAGGATAATTACCCATACTATGAATCTTTTGTATACAATTGGAATGAAATAGTGGGACCAACCTATTTAAATAGATTAAAATATATATATATATATATATAATCTCCACTCCTTAATCCTGTGCATACTATGGACATTCATCTGATTGGACGAGTACAGGTAGAGTGGGGATAGAGCAGGAGTACTTATACCTGGACGCAGATGGTACGATAGCCAGTCTTAGCATATTCTTTGAGTTTACTCATTACTGTTGTGAACATGGATTCGTTTCAACTCACTTCTTACAAACTCCGCATTGTGTGGAACGAAGCGACAGGCATTAGCGCTTCTTTCTGTAGCTGCGATGATGCCAATTGCAAAGAAGGAATTTCGATCGAGAGGGAGGAATTCATCCCGAATGAGAAAATCTGGTAAGATCACCTGTGATAATTTATTTCCTTAACATGCATATCTGAATAAAATTGTCAATTGTTAATTTATATTATTCAATTTTTCAGCGGTATGAAGAATGAACTGTACCTACTCTACAGGTTCTTGATAAAGAAGAGCCAGGAGCCTCCAGCCACATGTGACATAATCGTGGGCGAATTGATCGCCCAACACAGGATGAATGCATTCCACAATGGAGGATGTGACCACTTCGGTTACAACCACGATGTGCTCTACATCGCGGCCAGGCTAGCCGTAGAGTTCAACCTTCAAAGCCCTTCAACACTCATGGATCTGATCAAGGATATCTACGGTTGTGAAGGTTCCTTCAATAGACTTTTCTCCGGTAAATACAGATACTAAAAATTTTTGAGTAAACTTATTTATCATTTTTTTTATTATAGCTGCTATTGAATATTTCTGTTATGTTTCAGGTGTTCTCAATACGTCTACGTATCGGAGAGATTTTGGAACCCGTATGACATCCATTCGGGTTCTGAAATTCTTACTAGCAGCAGCCAAAAGAAGCAGAATGCTCTTTTTTTATAAAGGACTACTGTATTCAATGCCAAACGTACCATTGAGCAACGGTGAGTTACCGCTTGCGGCGACCTACAGAGCCACCGGAGGACGATTGGTGAGGCACATATTGATCAAATACGGTGCGATACCATCACCACTGCCTCATTGTAAGTTGGAATTTATAAAGCAAAACCTGAATTTATGAAGCTTTTTGATAATATCTGCTTGCCTAAATATCATATATCTGACTATTATAAACGATTTGGTTATTTAAACTTACCTACATGACAGCTAGAGAATAACTCATCAATGTTCATTGTAATTGTTCTAAGGGGACGTGGTCCCAGGATAAAAATCATTTTTATTTCATTCATTTTAATTATATCTGATTGGAGGAGTATTACTAATTTTTGAAATACTTGTTACAGGGTATGAGAGTGATTCCGAGTAGGACGCGATCGTCAGTCAGGACCAGAAGAGGATGCTTTAAAAGGAATAATTTATGTTTAACATTGCTACAAATGATTGTTGTCACTTAAAGCGATGTCAAGTATAATTGTACATATCTATTTTGAACAATAAATTTTTGAAATTCATCTCATCTCTTTTTCCCTCTTAGAACCAAATTAGTTCCTAATAATATGTTTACTAGAGGATATCATTATATTATTTCTTTGAAAATAAAAAATCAGAAATAAGGAGCTAAAAGAAAGTGTTTTTATAAATCTCTATTGTTTTGATGATTGACTGTACGAGGCTTAATGTAATGTTGGTTGCTTAAATACAAACTCAACGACTAAAAACATACAAACATCACTGATTTCTCATCAATAAACTCACCATCACTATTCTAACACACCAATAGTCCAGTGCCCTTATTTTTATCCATATTTTCAAGTGTATTTTTTACCCTTCTTGATGGAATAGATCAGAGCTCACACTCGAATCTAAATTACGATGAACTGGGATAAAATCATTATTAAATTTTCTGAAGTCGTATATCCTAATGAAAAAAACATAACTTGTGTTTAAGGAGCTTTTCAGTCCTGCTCCTAAAAAAAAAAAAAAAAAAAAAAAAAAAAAAAAAAAAAAAAAAACAAACAAAGGCATTGGATGGCCTGTAGTGTACATTTCCGGATTTTTCGGTTTTGGACTTAATAACAATAAAGGAAACATTTATATTTGTATATTCATATTACAAGTTCCCCAAATTGAAATTTATGCAGTTTTGTAGTTGTAATTGGTATGACTTGAACATTTGTGAATTTCAGGTTTGTTGCAGTCTAATGATTTGCTTAAATTCAGGTGTTTTCTATTTCTCCATATATAGTGAAATGGCATGCCTAAAATATAAGCCGAATTGCGAATCCTGGAGATATATCGTTGCAAGAAAAAATCCCTAAGGTGGACACTCGGAGGTTATATTTACTCTTATAACCGCTCCGATAATTTTATGACTTATTTTGTAGGATTAAAAAGATTTGTTATCCAACTCGTCCACTGGAACCGTATTCGACCGAATAATCTTTGAGCTGCCGTTTTAAACCGATGCCGACCGAACGATCCCAAATGTAGGAAAGCGGTGGAACGCGTCCACAGCATACGCCCTACCGGCCGGTTTCAACTCCATTGAGCTGGGATTATCCTGCCTTGTTCAGCCCTTCAATGAGATAAAAGGAGTTTAGTCCAGGCGCGCTAGTTGAAGTTTCCAATTTGGTGTAATAATGTTAAAATATCTTTTATGAGTGGTCTCAAGTGAAAATAAAAAAAATTACCCAACTTAAAAGGTAACTAACCAGTCCAGGCGCGATAGAGAAACTATATTCATTTCTTCTTTCTATGTTTCGTAAAAATAGAATTGTAGAGAAACTCCTTGGGAACAAATAGCACTTGATCAAACCTTTTTCAAACTTTAATGGACACTTGGAACCAATCTAAAATTCAATTATTTCGTTTTAAAATATTGTATGACACAAATAATGTTTTTTATATCATTTATAACACTTCCAATACTGTCTTAAGTATTCCAATTAAATTCAATATACTATGACACTGTGATATGCAAGCCTGGGTTCTAAACCGTATACATATAATATAAAAAGATTTTTATGATCAAGAAATAATAGATTTCCATTTTAAAAATTATCCAAGTTAAGAAATATATGTTCACTCTACAGTGATACTATTCTGTTTAAATATGATTCAATAAACCGATAGAGAACGCTGCATTATTTAATTATATCAGTTCAATAAATTTATTCTCTCCATTTAATATTACTTCTTTTTTACTACGATTATGGTTAAACCGGTGGAGCAAAACTGTAATATTTACTATTTCTTGATCACAAATAATGTTTTTGTATTGTAACATGTACATGGTCAAGAGTCCAGTCTTGCATGGGATGTCATAGTTTTATGTAAGGATATCAACTCACTTGGGAAACATAACTATAAAAAATAGTAATGACAAATGTTATATCAGTTATTACTTGGTACTTGAAGGAGCTTTCTTCTATTCCATCATGAAGTATCAACATTATTATTAAGTAGCCAAGAAGGGTAGTTGAAATTTCTAAGTTCTATTTTCGCTTGTAGGATTTATTCTTCTTTTTTTATGCTTTAATCGTGGAATTAGTATTTTGCATTACATTAAACTTCGTACAGTCAAGTACCATACATAAAAATAATGTTTTTTTAGAAATTAGTCATTAATATTTTTGTTTGGTAGAACATTCAGAATTTCTGTAGTAACTAAAACATTTAGTTTTTGGCTCCCATAAAAATGAAATTGTGAATTCTCTCAATATTGAACAGCAATAAAGTAAAACGTTTCCTCTGATGTATCCTCGTTACATATAAAGCAGTTGCCCCTTTTACCGTCCAAAGACTAATAATTTAGGCCGTAGAGTATAATTTATAAAAAATTCATAAGCTTCCATAAGTAACTGTAGAGTTAAAATAATATGTTCAATGATATAAATCCACTTTAGATTTTTTTTAGCACTATGTTTCTGATTTTTTAATATCAAAGAAATAATTTAATGATTTTCTCTAATAAATATCATATATTAATAAGACCTAATTTGGTTCCAAAGGAAAAAAAAGAATAAGATGAATTTCAAAAATTTATTTTAAAAAATAGATATGTACAATGATACTTGGCATCGCTCTAAGTGACAACAACCATTTGTAGCTATATTAAATATAAATTATTGCTTTTAAAGCATCCTGTTCTGGTCCTGACGATCGCGTTCTACTCGGAATCACCTTCAGAATTACTGTCATACCCTGCAACAAGAATTTCAGAAATTAGCAACATCACAATTAATATAATTGAAGTGAAATGAAAGATGATCTTTATTCTGAGACCATGTCCCCTTAGAACATAAACATTGAACTTTGGTGAGTTATAGTCTAGCTGTTCAGATGTTTGATTATAAATAATCAAGGGGTTTACAATAGTCAAATGTATTATAAACAGCCAAGCAGATATTATCAGAAAGCTTCATAAATTCAGGTTTTGCATTATAAATTCCAGCTTACAATGAGGCAGTGGTGGTGATGGTATCGCACCGTATTTGATTAATATGTTCCTCGCAAATCGTCCTCCGGTGGCTCGGTACGTCGCCGCAAGCGGTAACTCTCCGTTGCTCAATGGTACATTTGGCATTGAAAACAGCAGTCCCTTATAAAAAAATGTCATTCTGGTTCTTTTAGCAGCCGCGAGTAAGAATTTCAGAACCCGAGTGGATGTCATACGGGTTCCAAAATCTCTCCGGAGGGTGAACGTATTGAGAACACCTGAAACATAAGATAAATCATCATTAGCAGGTATAAAAAAAATGGTAAACAATTTTACTGAAAAATTGTAATTGTATTTACCAGAGAAAAGTCGATCGAAGGAACGTTCACAATCATAAATGTCTTCGAGCAGTTGGGTAAGTGTTGAGTCGTTTTGTAGCTTGAACTCTACGGCTAGCCTCGTCGCGATGTAGAGCACATCGTGGTTGTAACCCAAGTGGTCACATCCTCCATTGTGGAAGGCATTCATCTTGTGCTGGGCGATCAATTTGGCCACGATTAAGTCACATGCGGTTGGGAGCTTCATGCTCTTGTGTATCAGAAATCTGTAGAGTTGGTACAGCTCATTCTTCTGGCTGCTGAAAATTTGAATAAAATAAATTATCAACTCACAATTTTATTCAGATATGTCTGTGAAGTAAGTA
Organism: Rhaphigaster nebulosa; assembly: GCA_948150685.1. Classification (NCBI taxonomy): domain Eukaryota; kingdom Metazoa; phylum Arthropoda; class Insecta; order Hemiptera; family Pentatomidae; genus Rhaphigaster; species Rhaphigaster nebulosa. Next base: position 101,277,820 of record OX411309.1, on the reverse strand, counting down.
AGGAGCTTACCAGACTTTCTCATTCGGGATGAATTTCTCTCTCTCGATTGAAATTCCTTCTTTGCAATTCGCATCATCGCAGATACAGAAAGAAGCGCTAATGCCTGTCGCTTAGTTCCACACTATACGGAGTTTGTAAGAAGTGAGTTGAAATGAATCCATGTTCACAACAGTAATGAGGAAACTCAAAGAATATGCTAATACTGGCTATCGTACCATCTGCGTCCTCTCGGTACTCTCGTACTATCCCCACTCTACCTGTACTAGTCCAATAAGAAGATTGTCTATAGTACGCGCAGGGATAAGAATTGGGGATGATAATAAAAATTTTCTGAGATTGAATTTTATAACATATTACATATACAGTTCATCTGGATATTCATTTTTTTTCTTCTTTTGTTTCTTCCATTATTTATATTAATATGTAATGATTATCTTTCAGATGTGGTCAATAATAATTTAATAAACTCAATGGGTAAAGAATGCTCCTATACACGGAATGAGATTACCATCGGCATTGGCTACAACTAATTTTAAGTATTGATAATTCTTTTGCTATTTTTTTCTATTAGTGCAACATGTAAATAATTTGGTTTGTACAAAGCTTTGAATAGGAACTATTGACAGATATGGCACATCAAATTTGGTACTAGTATGGATTTATTAAATTTTATTAAAAATCAAAAAGACCTGTGTTTACATTTTTTCAATTTCTGAGAACAGTTTTTATTTTTTCTTCATAAATATTTTATTGTCGATAGGCACTAACAAAAGCCTGAATTTAAGTCATAAAACAAGTTCCTGCGAAAATTAAATGCTCTGTAATAAAATGTTCAGAAATATCCATATTTCACGGTTTTTAATTATTTTTTTTTTTTGCGAAAAGTTTTTGACGGACTTCAGTTGTTTGCAACTCAGTTTTTCCGTCTCTTTAAACGATATTACCTACTATTTGTTATTTTTCTCAAAAAAAATATTAATATCTAAGTCGTGAAAAAAAAAAAAACCTTTTCACCACGTTTATGATTTTTTTTTGCCTGGTTGCTACATACCGATTTTATCTAAAATACAAAATTTGTTTCTACTATTTTACTCTTAATTATCATATGGAAATTTATTTAAAAAAATGAATGCATTTCCACTATTGCGCCTGGACTTGATAGTTATCTTTTGAGTTAGGTATTTTTTTTATTATTTTCACTCGAGGCAATTTAATTATAACCTTTAATATTATAACATTATTACCACTTAATAATTTATATTAGTACCAATTACGATTAAAAACATATTTTTTCATCTTTATGACACCGTAATATGATATTTTTAAAAATTAACAGTTTGAGAGACTAACTTGCAATTGAAATAACGAAACTCTACCCAACTAGAAAAATTGAATATTAATGAAAAAGTTAATAATTAGATTTAATCTTGATTAGAAAGGGCCAGTCATATTCTATAACAAAAGAAATATCAATACTTACAATTCTAAACCAATGTCAATGCTAAACCTCTTTCCCGGTATAGGAGATTTTAAATAATTAAATTATTATTGAACACCTCTGACAGATTATAATGACCTTGAGAAAATACTTCCACAACGTCCATTCACGATTGAAGGCCAAATGGGTCCTCCCTGATTACTGAATATCGCAATTTCTCAGCGGTCATGGGGGATTCCGTGCCAAGCTCCATGATTTCGGAAAGGATATTAATCCTCTATGCCTCTGTTTTGGAGTTCAGGAAACTGCTGAGCAGATCGTAACCAAATGTACCGCGTTTGAGACGATAAGAACAAAACTACGGAAGAATATCGGCCACTATGTCATCACAGAGAGTGATTTTCCTCAATAGTTGATCAGGATAATTACCCATACTATGAATCTTTTGTATACAATTGGAATGAAATAGTGGGACCAACCTATTTAAATAGATTAAAATATATATATATATATATATAATCTCCACTCCTTAATCCTGTGCATACTATGGACATTCATCTGATTGGACGAGTACAGGTAGAGTGGGGATAGAGCAGGAGTACTTATACCTGGACGCAGATGGTACGATAGCCAGTCTTAGCATATTCTTTGAGTTTACTCATTACTGTTGTGAACATGGATTCGTTTCAACTCACTTCTTACAAACTCCGCATTGTGTGGAACGAAGCGACAGGCATTAGCGCTTCTTTCTGTAGCTGCGATGATGCCAATTGCAAAGAAGGAATTTCGATCGAGAGGGAGGAATTCATCCCGAATGAGAAAATCTGGTAAGATCACCTGTGATAATTTATTTCCTTAACATGCATATCTGAATAAAATTGTCAATTGTTAATTTATATTATTCAATTTTTCAGCGGTATGAAGAATGAACTGTACCTACTCTACAGGTTCTTGATAAAGAAGAGCCAGGAGCCTCCAGCCACATGTGACATAATCGTGGGCGAATTGATCGCCCAACACAGGATGAATGCATTCCACAATGGAGGATGTGACCACTTCGGTTACAACCACGATGTGCTCTACATCGCGGCCAGGCTAGCCGTAGAGTTCAACCTTCAAAGCCCTTCAACACTCATGGATCTGATCAAGGATATCTACGGTTGTGAAGGTTCCTTCAATAGACTTTTCTCCGGTAAATACAGATACTAAAAATTTTTGAGTAAACTTATTTATCATTTTTTTTATTATAGCTGCTATTGAATATTTCTGTTATGTTTCAGGTGTTCTCAATACGTCTACGTATCGGAGAGATTTTGGAACCCGTATGACATCCATTCGGGTTCTGAAATTCTTACTAGCAGCAGCCAAAAGAAGCAGAATGCTCTTTTTTTATAAAGGACTACTGTATTCAATGCCAAACGTACCATTGAGCAACGGTGAGTTACCGCTTGCGGCGACCTACAGAGCCACCGGAGGACGATTGGTGAGGCACATATTGATCAAATACGGTGCGATACCATCACCACTGCCTCATTGTAAGTTGGAATTTATAAAGCAAAACCTGAATTTATGAAGCTTTTTGATAATATCTGCTTGCCTAAATATCATATATCTGACTATTATAAACGATTTGGTTATTTAAACTTACCTACATGACAGCTAGAGAATAACTCATCAATGTTCATTGTAATTGTTCTAAGGGGACGTGGTCCCAGGATAAAAATCATTTTTATTTCATTCATTTTAATTATATCTGATTGGAGGAGTATTACTAATTTTTGAAATACTTGTTACAGGGTATGAGAGTGATTCCGAGTAGGACGCGATCGTCAGTCAGGACCAGAAGAGGATGCTTTAAAAGGAATAATTTATGTTTAACATTGCTACAAATGATTGTTGTCACTTAAAGCGATGTCAAGTATAATTGTACATATCTATTTTGAACAATAAATTTTTGAAATTCATCTCATCTCTTTTTCCCTCTTAGAACCAAATTAGTTCCTAATAATATGTTTACTAGAGGATATCATTATATTATTTCTTTGAAAATAAAAAATCAGAAATAAGGAGCTAAAAGAAAGTGTTTTTATAAATCTCTATTGTTTTGATGATTGACTGTACGAGGCTTAATGTAATGTTGGTTGCTTAAATACAAACTCAACGACTAAAAACATACAAACATCACTGATTTCTCATCAATAAACTCACCATCACTATTCTAACACACCAATAGTCCAGTGCCCTTATTTTTATCCATATTTTCAAGTGTATTTTTTACCCTTCTTGATGGAATAGATCAGAGCTCACACTCGAATCTAAATTACGATGAACTGGGATAAAATCATTATTAAATTTTCTGAAGTCGTATATCCTAATGAAAAAAACATAACTTGTGTTTAAGGAGCTTTTCAGTCCTGCTCCTAAAAAAAAAAAAAAAAAAAAAAAAAAAAAAAAAAAAAAAAACAAACAAAGGCATTGGATGGCCTGTAGTGTACATTTCCGGATTTTTCGGTTTTGGACTTAATAACAATAAAGGAAACATTTATATTTGTATATTCATATTACAAGTTCCCCAAATTGAAATTTATGCAGTTTTGTAGTTGTAATTGGTATGACTTGAACATTTGTGAATTTCAGGTTTGTTGCAGTCTAATGATTTGCTTAAATTCAGGTGTTTTCTATTTCTCCATATATAGTGAAATGGCATGCCTAAAATATAAGCCGAATTGCGAATCCTGGAGATATATCGTTGCAAGAAAAAATCCCTAAGGTGGACACTCGGAGGTTATATTTACTCTTATAACCGCTCCGATAATTTTATGACTTATTTTGTAGGATTAAAAAGATTTGTTATCCAACTCGTCCACTGGAACCGTATTCGACCGAATAATCTTTGAGCTGCCGTTTTAAACCGATGCCGACCGAACGATCCCAAATGTAGGAAAGCGGTGGAACGCGTCCACAGCATACGCCCTACCGGCCGGTTTCAACTCCATTGAGCTGGGATTATCCTGCCTTGTTCAGCCCTTCAATGAGATAAAAGGAGTTTAGTCCAGGCGCGCTAGTTGAAGTTTCCAATTTGGTGTAATAATGTTAAAATATCTTTTATGACTGGTCTCAAGTGAAAATAAAAAAATTTACCCAACTTAAAAGGTAACTAACCAGTCCAGGCGCGATAGAGAAACTATATTCATTTCTTCTTTCTATGTTTCGTAAAAATAGAATTGTAGAGAAACTCCTTGGGAACAAATAGCACTTGATCAAACCTTTTTCAAACTTTAATGGACACTTGGAACCAATCTAAAATTCAATTATTTCGTTTTAAAATATTGTATGACACAAATAATGTTTTTTATATCATTTATAACACTTCCAATACTGTCTTAAGTATTCCAATTAAATTCAATATACTATGACACTGTGATATGCAAACCTGGGTTCTGAACCGTATACATATAATATAAAAAGATTTTTATGATCAAGAAATAATAGATTTCCATTTTAAAAATTATCCAAGTTAAGAAATATATGTTCACTCTACAGTGATACTATTCTGTTTAAATATGATTCAATAAACCGATAGAGAACGCTGCATTATTTAATTATATCAGTTCAATAAATTTATTCTCTCCATTTAATATTACTTCTTTTTTACTACGATTATGGTTAAACCGGTGGAGCAAAACTGTAATATTTACTATTTCTTGATCACAAATAATGTTTTTGTATTGTAACATGTACATGGTCAAGAGTCCAGTCTTGCATGGGATGTCATAGTTTTATGTAAGGATATCAACTCACTTGGGAAACATAACTATAAAAAATAGTAATGACAAATGTTATATCAGTTATTACTTGGTACTTGAAGGAGCTTTCTTCTATTCCATCATGAAGTATCAACATTATTATTAAGTAGCCAAGAAGGGTAGTTGAAATTTCTAAGTTCTATTTTCGCTTGTAGGATTTATTCTTCTTTTTTTATGCTTTAATCGTGGAATTAGTATTTTGCATTACATTAAACTTCGTACAGTCAAGTACCATACATAAAAATAATGTTTTTTTAGAAATTAGTCATTAATATTTTTGTTTGGTAGAACATTCAGAATTTCTGTAGTAACTAAAACATTTAGTTTTTGGCTCCCATAAAAATGAAATTGTGAATTCTCTCAATATTGAACAGCAATAAAGTAAAACGTTTCCTCTGATGTATCCTCGTTACATATAAAGCAGTTGCCCCTTTTACCGTCCAAAGACTAATAATTTAGGCCGTAGAGTATAATTTATAAAAAATTCATAAGCTTCCATAAGTAACTGTAGAGTTAAAATAATATGTTCAATGATATAAATCCACTTTAGATTTTTTTTAGCACTATGTTTCTGATTTTTTAATATCAAAGAAATAATTTAATGATTTTCTCTAATAAATATCATATATTAATAAGACCTAATTTGGTTCCAAAGGAAAAAAAAGTATAAGATGAATTTCAAAAATTTATTTTAAAAAATAGATATGTACAATGATACTTGGCATCGCTCTAAGTGACAACAACCATTTGTAGCTATATTAAATATAAATTATTGCTTTTAAAGCATCCTGTTCTGGTCCTGACGATCGCGTTCTACTCGGAATCACCTTCAGAATTACTGTCATACCCTGCAACAAGAATTTCAGAAATTAGCAACATCACAATTAATATAATTGAAGTGAAATGAAAGATGATCTTTATTCTGAGACCATGTCCCCTTAGAACATAAACATTGAACTTTGGTGAGTTATAGTCTAGCTGTTCAGATGTTTGATTATAAATAATCAAGGGATTTACAATAGTCAAATGTATTATAAACAGCCAAGCAGATATTATCAGAAAGCTTCATAAATTCAGGTTTTGCATTATAAATTCCAGCTTACAATGAGGCAGTGGTGGTGATGGTATCGCACTGATTAATATGTTCCTCGCAAATCGTCCTCCGGTGGCTCGGTACGTCGCCGCAAGCGGTAACTCTCCGTTGCTCAATGGTACATTTGGCATTGAAAACAGCAGTCCCTTATAAAAAAATGTCATTCTGGTTCTTTTAGCAGCCGCGAGTAAGAATTTCAGAACCCGAGTGGATGTCATACGGGTTCCAAAATCTCTCCGGAGGGTGAACGTATTGAGAACACCTGAAACATAAGATAAATCATCATTAGCAGGTATAAAAAAAATGGTAAACAATTTTACTGAAAAATTGTAATTGTATTTACCAGAGAAAAGTCGATCGAAGGAACGTTCACAATCATAAATGTCTTCGAGCAGTTGGGTAAGTGTTGAGTCGTTTTGTAGCTTGAACTCTACGGCTAGCCTCGTCGCGATGTAGAGCACATCGTGGTTGTAACCCAAGTGGTCACATCCTCCATTGTGGGAGGCATTCATCTTGTGCTGGGCGATCAATTTGGCCACGATTAAGTCACATGCGGTTGGGAGCTTCATGCTCTTGTGTATCAGAAATCTGTAGAGTTGGTACAGCTCATTCTTCTGGCTGCTGAAAATTTGAATAAAATAAATTATCAACTCACAATTTTATTCAGATATGTCTGTGAAGTAAGTAAGGAGCTTACCAGACTTTCTCATTCGGGATGAATTTCTCTCTCTCGATTGAAATTCCTTCTTTGCAATTCGCATCATCGCAGATACAGAAAGAAGCGCTAATGCCTGTCGCTTAGTTCCACACTATACGGATTTTGTAAGAAGTGAGTTGAAATGAATCCATGTTCACAACAGTAATGAGGAAACTCAAAGAATATGCTAATACTGGCTATCTTACCATCTGCGTCCTCTCGGTACTCTCGTACTATCCCCACTCTACCTGTACTAGTCCAATAAGAAGATTGTCTATAGTACGCGCAGGGATAAGGATTGGGGATGATAATAACAATTTTCTGAGATTGAATTTTATAACATATTACATATACAGTTCATCTGGATATTCATTTTTTTTCTTCTTTTGTTTCTTCCATTATTTATATTAATATGTAATGATTATCTTTCAGATGTGGTCAATAATAATTTAATAAACTCAATGGGTAAAGAATGCTCCTATACACGGAATGAGATTACCATCGGCATTGGCTACAACTAATTTTAAGTATTGATAATTCTTTTGCTATTTTTTTCTATTAGTGCAACATGTAAATAATTTGGTTTGTACAAAGCTTTGAATAGGAACAGATATGGCACATCAAATTTGGTACTAGTATGGATTTATTAAATTTTATGAAATTAGATGGAAGAACTAATTTATAATGATCTAAGTGATGAGCTGAAAAATAAATTAAGAAATCAAAACCTTCTCCGAGACAAATAATTCCACGTGTTTATTAAGGTTGAAGTTGTAGGAGATGATTAGTGTGATTCTCTGACACGAAGCATTACCTCCGTAATGAAGTAATCTCTATTGGAATGATCTTATATTTAGAGAAGTAATAAATCAGTTTTGGTTAAAAATATAATTTGCTTCTGTTATTTATCATTCAAAAAAAATATTAAAAAATTCTTACATTATTTTATCTTTTGGATTAGGTATTTTCTTGATTTGTTTCACCCGAGGGAAATTAAGCTATAATTGTTAACATTAAAGATTAATAATATTCATTAGTTCTGATTATAATTTAACATATATTATTTCATCTCTGTGATACCGCAATATAATATTTTTAAAAATTTACCGTTTGAAAAACTAATTTGCTATTTAAATAACGAAATTCATAAATTGAGGATGAATGTATATAAACTGAAGTTATTTTCTCTATCGCGCCTGGTCAAGTTAGTTACCTTTTGAGTTGGGCATTTTTTTTATTAGTTTCACACCATACGATTTAGTAAAGATATTTTAACATTATTACAGGAAATGGGAAGTTTATTTATATAAAAAAATAAACTTGGCACATGGACTAAACTCCTTTTTGCTCATTGAGCGGTTGAACACGGCTGACAAATCTCCGCTCGGTAGTTGATGCGCTCCAACGCTTTCCCTATATTTGGGATCTTCGGCCGGCCACGGCTTAAAACGGTCCTAAGCAGCTCAAACATTATTCGGTAGAAAATGGTACCAGTGGACGCGTGGCCTTAGGTGACAAAACAAATAATGGTAATCCTATATAATAAGTCATAAAATTATCGGAGCGGTTCTGAGGGTAAATGTAACATCCGACTGTGAATTTATGACTTTACGAAAAAATTAGATAGCAACCAGCCTGGATTTGGATTGCATCATCCAAATTTCTTCACACAGGGTCAGTGCAACGAGGTAATATCATTAAAAATCATTAAATTAATTTACAAACAATAAATTTTTTTGCATAAGTATACAGTGCAAGAATGGCTATTAGACGGAAAACAGATATAACGGGATAATCCCAATATAACGGCAGGCAACTTTTTTTTTTATTTTTTATTGTGTTACCTAGCTAAAAACAAAATTGTCTAAGGTATATTCACCCAGGACAAAACAATTATTCGAAACGAAACTAGCTAAACCAATGCATCCGAGAAGAGATCGCAATATGTTACGAGAGTTCTTGTCATCCCTCGTACAACTATAAAAATGCATAAATTTATATTTGGCGAACATGTAATATGAATATAAAAATATAAATATTTCTTATATATTTTTGTATTTTACGAATTAATGACGTGAACCATTGGCTCATTCCTGGTGGGTTTGATAAAGTCTACAGTGATGTTTATTTTCGTTTTTTTTGGCGTAGTTTGCGAATACCATAATGCGGATATCGAATTCGGTAGGTTTATTACGATTTTTGCCAAACCTGTAAAAAAAACTGTTTAAATTTTCTTTTTACAGAAAATATGCATTTTATCGAGAAATAAAATTCAACCAATAGATGTTTCCCTTTATGTTATTTGCAATAAAGGTCTAGTAACATTGTAAGCTAACACTAACGATAGCGGACATACGGAGCGTCAAATCTGGGAAATTTGCGATATTTCTAAAAAAACATACTTTAAGAGGACTTTCTTTGTTATAAAAATATGCATTTTATCAAAAAATGTTTCAATCAAATGTTGTTCAGCTTAGGATCACCAACAATAAATACTCACTTACATTATAAGCCAAAAATATCAAGTCCAGGCAAATAGGAGAAATGCATACGTTTCTTGAAATAAATTTATCCAGAACACCAGAAGTAGTTATATTAGGGAATTAGTTTTTCATGTATAAATATATATAGTGCAAGAATAGTAATTTATACAAACATTTATAAGAAATATTTATATTTGTATATTCATATTAGAAGTTCGCATAAATTGAAATTTATATATGTTTGTAGTCGTGGGAGGTAAGACCTGAACTTTTGCAGAATATTATGAGGTATTGCTTCAATCGCTTCTCGAATGCATTGTTTTAGCGAGCTTTGTTTCGAATAATTGAATTGTCCTGGGTGGATATACCTTAAACAATTTTGATTTTAGGTAGAATATATCAACAATTGATTGAATGCTCTTTATATATATATAAACAAAAAAATGCTCTTTCTTTGTTATAAAAATATGCATTTTATAAAAAAATGTTTCAATCATATTTTGTTCAGCTTAGGATTACCTACAATAAATACTCAGTTACTTTATAAGCCAAAAATATCAAGTCCAGGCAAATAGGAGAAATGCATTCGTTTCTTGGTATAAATTTATCAAGAACACCAGAAGTTAGCAACCACCAAGAAGTAGCTGTATTAGAGAATTAGTTTTTCATGTATAAATATATATAGTGCAAGAATTATAATATATTCGTACAATAAACTAAGGCGAATTGGAATAATTTAATAACTAAAACCACGTATTTTAAAATTCACAACAAAAAAGGCACAAACGATAAACTTAAATTTTTAGACAAAGAGATGTCTATGGAAAACAACAAATTACTCACTAAATGGACAAAAAAGAAACACGTAGCAATGGATTGTTGAATTTTTACTCAAATTACAGCATAATATAAATAATTAATACCGCAAACATATTTTATTTCTATAGCCGTAAAATGGACAGACAAACAATTCATAGAGACAATAACAGATGTCTAAAATATGCTTAACGAAAACTTCAATCCTATAAAACTACTGTTTGCCTAAACTTTAATGATTGCGTACTACACAACGGATAAACAACGTTCACTGATAAAAACGACAGAGTGTTTTAACAATGTTCAGCAGATTCACTTTTCAAACAATGAATTGTACACTTGGTCATTAGAGTATAATAATAATAATAATAATAATAAACTCTTTATTTATTCTGGGACAAGTCCCTTTAGAATAACAATTACAGGCAATGATAGGTGGGCTTTAGAGCCTTAGAGTAGTTGATATAGGAACATATGCGTTAACAGATAATTAAAAATAAATAAAAATAAAGAATAGTCGATAAATAAATACAAATGAAAATTATAACAAGTCATAATGCAATAACTACTAGCATATTAAATAGGTATTAATACTCTAATTGATTATGTCTTAAAACAAAAAACACACGAAATTCGTATGTTAATAAGATATGACAAAATTATAAATGAAGGAACATATTCACAAATGTTGATTGACATAATAGAAAATCTATTTACAATGTTTTTTGGAACTGGATACAAAATAAGTGATTGAACAAGCGGGATTTGAAGGTGATAAGAGTATTGGAGCGACGAATGGAAGGAGGAATGGAATTCCATAAGGATGAGGATCGGACAAGAAAAGATCTGTCGAAAGCTGCGGATCGGTGGGCCGCTGTATATAAATCTGAAGGCCGAGAACGGGTATGACGAGAATGAACAGAGGATTTGAATTGGAGGAGATCGAAAATATAGGATGGACGGTGGGATTGGATAACTTGGTAGAGGAAAGATGCAAGGATATACTTACGACGGTAGGAAGGATAAAGCCACTTCAACTCTTCGTAATATCGGGAGACAGAGGCGTCCCTCGGGATCCCGAAGATGAATCGTACAAAGCAATTTATCAAACGTTTTATTTTTGCCTCGAGGTCCCCAGAGACGCCTCCGTACACCGCACAACAGTAATCAAAGTGGGGGATTATTAAGGAAGTAACTAGGAGTCTACGGATCTCAAGTGGAAATAGGTGACGGAGGTAATTTAGTCGCTTTAAAGTGTAAAAGGTACGACGGAAAATATCGGAAACATGATTTTTCCAGGAAAGAGTTTGGTCAAAGGTGATTCCAAGGTTTTTTATGGTTGGATAGAATTTAATGGGATTATTATTTAGGAACAAGTTTGGGATATGAGGAACAGTTTTAAGGAGGTGATGGGAACCTATTACAATTGCCTTTGTCTTCTCTGTATTCAACATCAGCTTGTTGGCAACAGCCCAGTGACTTATTCGATTCATGTCCTCTTGAAGTCTTTTGGTGGCTAATAATAGTTCGGAAGGCGGGAAGGACAGGTATATAGTATAAGGCGGGGAAATTTAACAATTTTGCAAAGGATTAAGATAAGATCTGTGTACTTCAACGGTACCCTTTCGAAGTAGCAATGAGAAGGGACAAGTACCAGAAGGTAACGTACACCCAGGTAAGGTATTTACAACATGATAATAAATTTAAAGGGAAGTTCAAGATTGTTGACCTTATCAAAGAGGAGAAGGCGGTGAAAAATATATAAGATATGTTACATAAATAAATGATTAATTGGAAGACGACAGCTCGTCCTCCAAATAAAAAATAAAACCGAAAGAAACAAAGGCATTGGTTATCTCATAGCAGGGTGTTCAATATCATTTTTCTATTATTATTTTGACTGGTATATTAAAGGCTTTGGATGGTCCTGTAGTGTACATTTCTGGATTTTCTGTTTTGGACTTAGTCATATTATATTTTATCTATTTTACCAGGTATTTACTGTTATAACCATTTTGTTTATTATCTCTTATCTAATTATCTTAATCGAAATTACTAATACATTAATGATCAGAAAGTTCCTGGATTCTTAGCATCAGTTTTATATATCTAACGGAGCCAACAACTTTTCTATCCTATATTTTAGATATCTGGAAATTAAATATATTGTTATGAAATGAATAGGCTAGTGATTTTATATTCTTGACAATTTTACAGTTAGAGACTTGTTATCTGATTCTAATTCCTATACAAATTAAGAAAAAATAAATTTGTCCATTAAAAAATATAATGAGAATTTATTTTAATTTACAGAAGAATCAATACAATGAAATAATGGAATCATTTAATAACTATAATCGCACGTTATAAAATTCACAACAGAAAAAGCTGCAAAGGCTAAACTTTATTTTTTTTAAACTTCGAGATGTTCATGAAAAATAACATAATACTCACTGCTGTTAATATACAGAAATAATACGTGAAAAATAAAATTGGAACTGTAATGATATTTTTGATTTTGTCTCGATGCAAATACCTTACCTGGTTGGTTATAAGCCCCTCATTGGTACCTGTCCTTTCCCATTGCTAGTTGTAAACGACACCAACAATATATCCTATCCTAATCCTCTAGGAAGTTGAGTTTTATAGTGCCTCGCCTTATACAGTAACGGTTGAAAGGGAAAAGGTCATTTTATTCATGATAACAACTATTCCTTAAACCACCATTGGAAAGAATGGAAATAAATTCATCTTTCTAAGAATCATAAGTTTTGAAGATTCGGTTTCTATTTTTCTCTATTATTTATTTTCTGTTCTTTCTTTTAATTGTTTTTAAAAATAATTTCTTCTTTTTTAATTTTAGCAGAGAGCATTAGGTTATCGCCTGTCAAAATTTACCTGAGTTGCAATTGCTTGAACATTAGTGCAAACTATAACAAGCAAGAAGTGCCTAATAGCCATTTTCCTACTATTCAATAGCATTATTCCACTTGTATTTTATATTATTGTTTACTAATAGTTTACGAATATCTACAAGATATCTTGAAAAAATGGAATGTGTGGAATTCATATTTATCTAGTACTGCATTTTTGGGTTTCAAGTCACACAAAGGTCGTCGATTTCTTTATTTTTCTTATTATATACTCTTTGTATTTTTCCAATTACTTTTGGGTGTGCAACATATATCTGGTTTCACAATTTTTTTAAAATCTCGTTATTTCTTTTGCTCCAAATATAACTCAAAACGATATAACTTGCATAATATTAGAGTTGGCAAATTGAGCGTAGTTCTATGGCTGGATATATCAACTTTTGATTGAATAAGAAGATTTTTGATATAGAAGACCTTTAGAAGATTCGTTCCTCTGTGTTTCCGTAAAGCGAAACGAATTTTATTCTGCGGAAGAGGAGATAAAATAACTATTTTTAATAATCTATTTTAAAAATTGGAAGAATAACTAAAGGTCAACAGTAGAATGTGGCCCAACCCCGAAACTTTGGTGTTTAAATTAGCGCTCCTTATGGTAACTACAGATTGAGGCAAATGTTATCATCTCATTATCACTTAATGTCAGGATATGAAGGGTTTCACAATACTAGCAGGATTTCATATTATCACCACTTTTTTCCGTAATAAATCAGATCAAACTAAGCTATTTAATAAATCGGTAGTCATTATTTTAGACGAACTGACGAAATGCCAAACGGTCGAGTTGAAACAGAACCTTACGCTCCGACAATTATTTCTCAACCTCAGTTAGTTTTTTTAATTATTTATTACGGATGAATTTAAGAAGACCGTATACATATATATGGCATAATAGATAATAATTCCATTTAAGTGTTTTAAATATACATTGTTAAATTAAAATTGTTGTATAATTATTCCATTTCAGGTTTCCACTGGCTGGATTTCATCCCAATTAAACCTTCCCACCCTTTCCGGTCTACTGTTTTTCCACGTCAAAGCCATTTTCTTTAGAGATGCCTTCAGCTCAACTCCCACCTCGGTGTAGATAAGCCCTGCCAGTTCGATTGCCTTCACGTCGACCTTCTGTTAAGAAAATCTTTCTCAGAAAACATTTCTACCTAATGGCCGAACCATCAAATTCTTCTGAATTTAATGTTGCACATTTATTTATCAGTCCACGATATATTGTATTTGGAGTTTCATATAACAGCAATAGGCATAACAATGAATATCATTATTTAATTTTAAGCTGTTCCAAGAAAGCCGAGTAAGTGCTGCCATACATTTTGCGACAAAGAAATTCAAGAAACTTTTTGATCTATTCTTTGTTCATAATACCCAGCAATCATCAGTAATGGCCCTTTGCGTTTTTAGTATTCAATTTGATTTTCGAAGCTCTATGATCAAGGAAAACTCGTATTACGTTATTCAACGTTCATTCTTCTAAACGATATTTTACTTTATACGATATTTCGTAAAAATTGAATTGAAATGAAAAAGTGACCATTTTGGCACTTGTTCAACTGTTTTTCATAAAGACCTGTGTTTACATTTTTTCAATTTCTGAGAACAGTTTTTATTTTTTCTTCATAAATATTTTATTGTCGATAGGCACTAACAAAATCCTGAATTTAAGTCATAAAAAAAGTTCCTGCGAAAATTAAATGCTCTGTAATAAAATGTTCAGAAATATCCATATTTCACGGTTTTTAATTTTTTTTTTTTTGCGAAAAGTTTTTGACGGACTTCAGTTGTTTGCAACTCAGTTTTTCCGTCTCTTTAAACGATATTACCTACTATTTGTTATTTTTCTCAAAAAAATTATTAAAATCTAAGTCGTGAAAAAATAAAAAAACCTTTTCACCACGTTTATGATTTTTTTTTGCCTGGTTGCTACATACCGATTTTATCTAAAATACAAAATTTGTTTCTACTATTTTACTCTTAATTATCATATGGAAATTTATTTAAAAAAATGAATGCATTTCCACTATTGCGCCTGGACTTGATAGATATCTTTTGAGTTAGGTATTTTTTTTATTATTTTCACTCGAGGCAATTTAATTATAACCTTTAATATTATAACATTATTACCACTTAATAATATATATTAGTACCAATTACGATTAAAAACATATTTTTTCATCTTTATGACACCGTAATATGATATTTTTAAAAATTAACAGTTTGAGAGACTAACCTGCAATTGAAATAACGAAACTCTACCCAACTAGAAAAATTGAATATTAATGAAAAAGTTAATAATTAGATTTAATCTTGATTAGAAAGGGCCAGTCATATTCTATAACAAAAGAAATATCAATACTTACAATTCTAAACCAATGTCAATGCTAAACCTCTTTCCCGGTATAGGAGATTTTAAATAATTAAATTATTATTGAACACCTCTGACAGATTATAATGACCTTGAGAAAATACTTCCACAACGTCCATTCACGATTGAAGGCCAAATGGGTCCTCCCTGATTACTGAATATCGCAATTTCTCAGCGGTCATGGGGGATTCCGTGCCAAGCTCCATGATTTCGGAAAGGATATTAATCCTCTATGCCTCTGTTTTGGAGTTCAGGAAACTGCTGAGCAGATCGTAACCAAATGCACCGCGTTTGAGACGATAAGAACAAAACTACGGAAGAATACCGGCCACTATGTCATCACAGAGAGTGATTTTCCTCAATAGTTGATCAGGATAATTACCCATACTATGAATCTTTTGTATACAATTGGAATGAAATAGTGGGACCAACCTATTTAAATAGATTAAAATATATATATATATATATATATAAATATATATATATAATCCCCACTCCTTAATCCTGTGCATACTATGGACATTCATCTGATTGGACGAGTACAGGTAGAGTGGGGATAGAGCAGGAGTACTTATACCTGGACGCAGATGGTACGATAGCCAGTCTTAGCATATTCTTTGAGTTTACTCATTACTGTTGTGAACATGGATTCGTTTCAACTCACTTCTTACAAACTCCGCATTGTGTGGAACGAAGCGACAGGCATTAGCGCTTCTTTCTGTAGCTGCGATGATGCCAATTGCAAAGAAGGAATTTCGATCGAGAGGGAGGAATTCATCCCGAATGAGAAAATCTGGTAAGATCACCTGTGATAATTTATTTCCTTAACATGCATATCTGAATAAAATTGTCAGTTGTTAATTTATATTATTCAATTTTTCAGCGGTATGAAGAATGAACTGTACCTACTCTACAGGTTCTTGATAAAGAAGAGCCAGGAGCCTCCAGCCACATGTGACATAATCGTGGGCAAATTGATCGCCCAACACAGGATGAATGCATTCCACAATGGAGGATGTGACCACTTCGGTTACAACCACGATGTGCTCTACATCGCGGCCAGGCTAGCCGTAGAGTTCAACCTTCAAAGCCCTTCAACACTCATGGATCTGATCAAGGATATCTACGGTTGTGAATGTTCCTTCGATCGACTTTTCTCCGGTAAATACAGATACTAAAAATGTTTGAGTAAACTTATTTATCATTTTTTTTATTATAGCTGCTGTTGAATATTTCTGTTATGTTTCAGGTGTTCTCAATACGTCTACGTATCGGAGAGATTTTGGAACCCGTATGACATCCATTCGGGTTCTGAAATTCTTACTAGCAGCAGCCAAAAGAAGCAGAATGCTCTTTTTTTATAAAGGACTACTGTATTCAATGCCAAACGTACCATTGAGCAACGGTGAGTTACCGCTTGCGGCGACCTACAGAGCCACCGGAGGACGATTGGTGAGGCACATATTGATCAAATACGGTGCGATACCATCACCACTGCCTCATTGTAAGTTGGAATTTATAAAGCAAAACCTGAATTTATGAAGCTTTTTGATAATATCTGCTTGCCTAAATATCATATTTCTGACTATTATAAACGATTTGGTTATTTAAAGTTACCTACATGACAGCTAGAGAATAACTCATCAATGTTCATTGTAATTGTTCTAAGGGGACGTGGTCCCAGGATAAAAATCATTTTTATTTCATTCATTTTAATTATATCTGATTGGAGGAGTATTACTAATTTTTGAAATACTTGTTACAGGGTATGAGAGTGATTCCGAGTAGGACGCGATCGTCAGTCAGGACCAGAAGAGGATGCTTTAAAAGGAATAATTTATGTTTAACATTGCTACAAATGATTGTTGTCACTTAAAGCGATGTCAAGTATAATTGTACATATCTATTTTGAACAATAAATTTTTGAAATTCATCTCATCTCTTTTTCCCTCTTAGAACCAAATTAGTTCCTAATAATATGTTTACTAGAGGATATCATTATATTATTTCTTTGAAAATAAAAAATCAGAAATAAGGAGCTAAAAGAAATTGTTTTTATAAATCTCTATTGTTTTGATGATTGACTGTACGAGGCTTAATGTAATGTTGGTTGCTTAAATACAAACTCAACGACTAAAAACATACAAACATCACTGATTTCTCATCAATAAACTCACCATCACTATTATAACACACCAATAGTCCAGTGCCCTTATTTTTATCCATATTTTCAAGTGTATTTTTTACCCTTCTTGATGGAATAGATCAGAGCTCACACTCGAATCTAAATTACGATGAACTGGGATAAAATCATTATTAAATTTTCTGAAGTCGTATATCCTAATGAAAAAAACATAACTTGTGTTTAAGGAGCTTTTCAGTCCTGCTCCTAAAAAAAAAAAAAAAAAAAAAAAAAAAAAAAAAAAAACCAAAACAAACAAAGGCATTGGATGGCCTGTAGTGTACATTTCCGGATTTTTCGGTTTTGGACTTAATAACAATAAAGGAAACATTTATATTTGTATATTCATATTACAAGTTCCCCAAATTGAAATGTATGCAGTTTTGTAGTTGTAATTGGTATGACTTGAACATTTGTGAATTTCAGGTTTGTTGCAGTCTAATGATTTGCTTAAATTCAGGTGTTTTCTATTTCTCCATATATAGTGAAATGGCATGCCTAAAATATAAGCCGAATTCCGGATTTATTCTTCTTTTTTTATGCTTTAATCGTGGAATTAGTATTTTGCATTACATTAAACTTCGTACAGTCAACTACCATACATAAAAATAATGTTTTTTTAGAAATTAGTCATTAATATTTTTGTTTGGTAGAACATTCAGAATTTCTGTAGTAACTAAAACATTTAGTTTTTGGCTCCCATAAAAATGAAATTGTGAATTCTCTCAATATTGAACAGCAATAAAGTAAAACGTTTCCTCTGATGTATCCTCGTTACATATAAAGCAGTTGCCCCTTTTACCGTCCAAAGACTAATAATTTAGGCCGTAGAGTATAATTTATAAAAAATTCATAAGCTTCCATAAGTAACTGTAGAGTTAAAATAATATGTTCAATGATATAAATCCACTTTAGATTTTTTTGTAGCACTATATTTCTGATTTTTTAATATCAAAGAAATAATTTCATGATTTTCTCTAATAAATATCATATATTAATAAGACCTAATTTGGTTCCAAAGGAAAAAAAAGAATAAGATGAATTTCAAAAATTTATTTTAAAAAATAGATATGTACAATGATACTTGGCATCGCTCTAAGTGACAACAACCATTTGTAGCTATATTAAATATAAATTATTGCTTTTAAAGCATCCTGTTCTGGTCCTGACGGTCGCGTTCTACTCGGAATCACCTTCAGAATCACTGTCATACCCTGCAACAAGAATTTCAAAAATTAGCAACATCACAATTAATATAATTGAAGTGAAATGAAAGATGATCTTTATTCTGAGACCATGTCCCCTTAGAACATAAACACTGAACTTTGGTGAGTTATAGTCTAGCTGTTCAGATGTTTGATTATAAATAATCAAGGGGTTTACAATAGTCAAATGTATTATAAACAGCCAAGCAGATATTATCAGAAAGCTTCATAAATTCAGGTTTTGCATTATAAATTCCAACTTACAATGAGGCAGTGGTGGTGATGGTATCGCACCGTATTTGATTAATATGTTCCTCGCAAATCGTCCTCCGGTGGCTCGGTACGTCGCCGTGAACGTATTGAGAACATCTGAAACATAAGATAAATCATCATTAGCAGGTATAAAAAAAATGGTAAACAATTTTACTGAAAAATTGTAATTGTATTTACCAGAGAAAAGTCGATCGAAGGAACGTTCACAATCATAAATGTCTTCGAGCAGTTGGGTAAGTGTTGAGTCGTTTTGTAGCTTGAACTCTACGGCTAGCCTCGTCGCGATGTAGAGTACATCGTGGTTGTAACCCAAGTGGTCACATCCTCCATTGTGGAAGGCATTCATCTTGTGCTGGGCGATCAATTTGGCCACGATTAAGTCACATGCGGTTGGGAGCTTCATGCTCTTGTGTATCAGAAATCTGTAGAGTTGGTACAGCTCATTCTTCTGGCTGCTGAAAATTTGAATAAAATAAATTATCAATTCACAATTTTATTCAGATATGTCTGTGAAGGAAGCACATAATAATAGTTGAGCTTACCAGACTTTCTCATTCGGGATGAATTTCTCTCTCTCGATTGAAATTCCTTCTTTGCAATTCGCATCATCGCAGATACAGAAAGAAGCGCTAATGCCAGTCGCTTAGTTCCACACTAAACGGAGTTTGTAAGAAGTGAGTTGAAATGAATCCATGTTCACAACTGTAATGAGGAAACTCAAAGAATATGCTAATACTGGCTATCGTACCATCTGCGTCCTCTCGGTACTCTCGTACTATCCCCACTCTACCTGCACTAGTCCAATAAGAAGATTGTCTATAGTACGCGCAGGGATAAGGATTGGGGATGATAATAACAATTTTCTGAGATTGAATTTTATAACATATTACATATACAGTTCATCTGGATATTCATCTTTTTTCTTCTTTTGTTTCTTCCATTATTTATATTAATATGTAATGATTATCTTTCAGATGTGGTCAATAATAATTTAATAAACTCAATGGGTAAAGAATGCTCCTATACACGGAATGAGATTACCATCGGCATTGGCTACAACTAATTTTAAGTATTGATAATTCTTTTGCTATTTTTTTCTATTAGTGCAACATGTAAATAATTTGGTTTGTACAAAGCTTTGAATAGGAACAGATATGGCACATCAAATTTGGTACTAGTATGGATTTATTAAATTTTATGAAATTAGATGGAAGAACTAATTTATAATGATCTAAGTGATGAGCTGAAAAATAAATTAAGAAATCAAAACCTTCTCCGAGACAAATAATTCCACGTGTTTATTAAGGTTGAAGTTGTAGGAGATGATTAGTGTGATTCTCTGACACTAAGCATTACCTCCGTAATGAAGTAATCTCTATTGGCATGATCTTATATTTAGAGAAGTAATAAATCAGTTTTGGTTAAAAATATAATTTGCTTCTGTTATTTATCATTCAAAAAAAAAAATTAAAAAATTCTTACATTATTTTATCTTTTGGATTAGGTATTTTCTTGATTTGTTTCACCCGAGGGAAATTAAGCTATAATTGTTAACATTAAAGATTAATAATATTCATTAGTTCTGATTATAATTTAACATATATTATTTCATCTCCGTGATACCGCGATATAATATTTTTAAAAATTTACCGTTTGAAAAACTAATTTGCTATTTAAATAACGAAATTCATAAACTGAGGATGAATGTATATAAACTGAAGTTATTTTCTCTATCGCGCCTGGTCAAGTTAGTTACCTTTTGAGTTGGGCATTTTTTTTATTAGTTTTACACCATACAATTTAGTAAAGATATTTTAACATTATTACAGGAAATGGGAAGTTTATTTATATAAAAAAATAAACTTGCCACTTGGACTAAACTCCTTTTTGCTCATTGAGCGGTTGAACACGGCTGACAAATCTCCGCTCGGTAGTTGATGCGCTCCAACGCTTTCCCTATATTTGGGATCTTCGGCCGGCCACGGCTTAAAACGGTCCTAAGCAGCTCAAACATTATTCGGTAGAAAATGGTACCAGTGGACGCGTGGCCTTAGGTGACAAAACAAATAATGGTAATCCTATATAATAAGTCATAAAATTATCGGAGCGGTTCTGAGGGTAAATGTAACATCCAACTGTGAATTTATGAATTTACGAAAAAATTATATAGCAACCAGCCTGGAGTTGGATTGCATCATCCAAATTTCTTCACACATGGTCAGTGCAACGAGGTAATATCATTAAAAATCATTAAATTAATTTACAAACAATAAATTTTTTTGCATAAGTATACAGTGCAAGAATGGCTATTAGACGGAAAACAGATATAACGGGATAATCCCAATATAACGACAGGCAACTTTTTTTTTTAATTTTTATATTTTTATATTCACCCAGGACAAAACAATTATTCGAAATGAAACTAGCTAAACCAATGCATCCGAGAAGAGATCGCAATATGTTACGAGAGTTCTTGTCATCCCTCGTACAACTATAAAAATGCATAAATTTATATTTGGCGAACTTGTAATATGAATATAAAAATATAAATATTTCTTATATACTTTTGTATTTTACGAATAAATGACGTGAACCATTGGCTCATTTCTGGTGGGTTTGATAAAGTCTACAGTGATGTTTATTTTCGTTTTTTTTGGCGTAGTTTGCGAATACCATAATGCGGATATCGAATTCGGTAGGTTTATTACGATTTTTGCCAAACCTGTAAAAAAACTGTTTAAATTTTCTTTTTCAGAAAATATGCATTTTATCGAGAAATAAAATTCAACCAATAGATATTTCCCTTTATGTTATTTGCAATAAATGTCTAGTAACATTGTAAGCTAACACTAACGATAGCGGACATACTTAGCGTCAAATCTGGGAAATTTGCGATATTTCTAAAAAAACATACTTTAAGAGGTCTTTCTTTGTTATAAAAATATGCATTTTATCAAAAAATTTATATATTTTTGTAGTCGTGCGAGGTAAGACCTGAACTTTTGCAGAATATTATGAGGTATTGCTTCAATCGCTTCTCGAATGCATTGTTTTAGCGAGCTTTGTTTCGAATAATTGAATTGTCCTGGGTGGATATACCTTAAACAATTTTGATTTTAGGTAGAATATATCAACAATTGATTGAATGCTCTTTATATATATAAACAAAAAAATGCTCTTTCTTTGTTATAAATATATGCATTTTATCAAAAAATGTTTCAATCAAATGTTGTTCAGCTTAGGATCACCAACAATAAATACCCAGTTACTTTATAGGCCAAAAATATCTAGTCCATGCAAATAAGAGAAATGAATTCGTTTCTTGAAATAAATTTATCAAGAATACCAGAAGTTAGCCAACACCACGAAATAGTTGATCGACAACTTACCTGGGTGTAGGTTCCACTCAGGTACCGTTTCCTTCCTACTGCTAGTTGTAAGCGGCCCCAACTTTTCCTATACTAATCCTCTAGAAAGTAGAGTTTAGTGGCTCCTTGCCTTCTATTGAAACGGGTATATGGGAAAAGGTCATTTTATTCAGGATAATAACTATTCCTTAAATAAGCTGAATATACAGACAGGGTTTGGTAGTGGAACGGCATGATTTCGAAAATAAATTTTAAAATTTTATTTAAATTTATTTAAATTTATTTATTTATTTAAATTTTCGCATAAATTGAAATTTATATATTTTTGTAGTCGTACGTGGTAAGACAAGAACTTTCCCAGAATATTATCAGGTATTGCTTCAATCACTTCTCGAATGCATTGTTTTAGCGAGCTTTGTTTCGAATAATTGAATTGTCCTGGGTGGATATACCTTAAACAATTTTGATTTTAGGTAGAATATATCAACAATTGATTGAATGCTCTTTATATATATATATATATATATATATATATATAAAAAAAAAATTTAAATTTGGTGTTTAAAATAGCGCACCTTATGGTAACTACAGATTGAGGCAAATGTTATCATCTCATTATCACTTATGTCAGGATATGAAGGGTTTCATAATACTAGCAGGATTTCATATTATCACCACTTTTTTCCGTAATAAATCAGATCAAACTAAGCTATTTAATAAATCGGTAGTCATTATTTTAGACGAACTGACGAAATGCCAAACGGTCGAGTTGAAACAGAACCTTACGCTCCGACAATTATTTCTCAAACTCAGTTAGTTTTTTTAATTATTTATTACGGATGAATTTAAGAAGACCGTATACAAATATATGGCATAATAGATAATAATTCCATTTAAGTGTTTTAAATATACATTGTTAAATTAAAATTGTTGTATAATTATTCCATTTCAGGTTTCCACTGGCTGGATTTCATCCCAATTAAACCTTCCCACCCTTTCCGGTCTACTGTTTTTCCACGTCAAAGCCATTTTCTTTAGAGAAGCCTTCAGCTCAACTCCCACCTCGGTTTAGATAAGCTCTGCCAGTTCTCCTGCCTTCACCTCGACCTTCTGTTAAGAAAATCTTTCGGTACGTCGCCGTGAACGTATTGAGAACACCTGAAACATAAGATAAATCATCATTAGCAGGTATAAAAAAAATGGTAAACAATTTTACTGAAAAATTGTAATTGTATTTACCAGAGAAAAGTCGATCGAAGGAACGTTCACAATCATAAATGTCTTCGAGCAGTTGGGTAAGTGTTGAGTCGTTTTGTAGCTTGAACTCTACGGCTAGCCTCGTCGCGATGTAGAGCACATCGTGGTTGTAACCCAAGTGGTCACATCCTCCATTGTGGAAGGCATTCATCTTGTGCTGGGCGATCAATTTGGCCACGATTAAGTCACATGCGGTTGGGAGCTTCATGCTCTTGTGTATCAGAAATCTGTAGAGTTGGTACAGCTCATTCTTCTGGCTGCTGAAAATTTGAATAAAATAAATTATCAATTCACAATTTTATTCAGATATGTCTGTGAAGGAAGCACATAATAATAGTTGAGCTTACCAGACTTTCTCATTCGGGATGAATTTCTCTCTCTCGATTGAAATTCCTTCTTTGCAATTCGCATCATCGCAGATACAGAAAGAAGAGCTAATGCCTGTCGCTTAGTTCCACACTATACGGAGTTTGTAAGAAGTGAGTTGAAATTAATCCATCCTCTCGGTACTCTCGTACTATCCCCACTCTACCTGTACTAGTCCAATAAGAAGATTGTCTATAGTACGCGTAGGGACAAGGATTGGGCATGATAATAACAATTTTCTGAGATTGAATTTTATAACATATTACATATACAGTTCATCTGGATATTCATTTTTTTTCTTCTTTTGTTTCTTCCATTATTTATATTAATATGTAATGATTATCTTTCAGATGTGGTCAATAATAATTTAATAAACTCAATGGGTAAAGAATGCTCCAATACACGGAATGAGATTACCATCGGCATTGGCTACAACTAATTTTAAATATTGATAATTCTTTTGCTATTTTTTTCTATTAGTGCAACATGTAAATAATTTGGTTTGTACAAAGCTTTGAATAGGAACAGATATGGCACATCAAATTTGGTACTAGTATGGATTTATTAAATTTTATGAAATTAGATGGAAGAACTAATTTATAATGATCTAAGTGATGAGCTGAAAAATAAATTCAGAAATCAAAACCTTCTCCAAGACAAATAATTCCACGTGTTTATTAAGGTTGAAGCTGTAGGAGATGATTAGTGTGATTCTCTGACACTAAGCATTACCTCCGTAATGAAGTAATCTCTATTGGAATGATCTAATATTTAGAGAAGTAATAAATCAGTTTTGGTTAAAAATATAATTTGCTTCTGTTATTTATCATTCAAAAAAAATATTAAAAAATTCTTTCATTATTTTATCTTTTGGATTAGGTATTTTCTTGATTTGTTTCACCCGAGGGAAATTAAGCTATAATTGTTAACATTAAAGATTAATAATATTCATTAGTTCTGATTATAATTTAACATATATTATTTAATCTCTGTGATACCGCGATATAATATTTTTAAAAATTTACCGTTTGGAAAACTAATTTGCTATTTAAATAACGAAATTCATAAATTGAGGATGAATGTATATAAACTGAAGTTATTTTCTCTATCGCGCCTGGTCAAGTTAGTTACCTTTTGAGTTGGGCATTTTTTTTATTAGTTTCACACCATAGAATTTAGTAAAGATATTTTAACATTATTACAGGAAAAGTTTATTTATTTAAAAAAATAAACTTGGCACATGGACTAAACTCCTTTTTGCTCATTGAGCGGTTGAACACGGCTGACAAATCTCCGCTCGGTAGTTGATGCGCTCCAACGCTTTCCCTATATTTGGGATCTTCGGCCGGCCACGGCTTAAAACGGTCCTAAGCAGCTCAAACATTATTCGGTAGAAAATGGTACCAGTGGACGCGTGGCCTTAGGTGACAAAACAAATAATGGTAATCCTATATAATAAGTCATAAAATTATCGGAGCGGTTCTGAGGGTAAATGTAACATCCGACAGTGAATTTATGAATTTACGAAAAAATTAGATAGCAACCAGCCTGGAGTTGGATTGCATCATCCAAATTTCTTCACACAGGGTCAGTGCAACGAGGTAATATCATTAAAAATCATTAAATTAATTTACAAACAATAAATTTTTTTGCATAAGTATACAGTGCAAGAATGGCTATTAGACGGAAAACAGATATAACGGGATAGTCCCAATATAACGGCAGGCAACTTTTTTTTTTAATTTTTATTGTGTTACCTAGCTAAAAACAAAATTGTCTAAGGTATATTCACCCAGGACAAAACAATTATTCGAAACGAAACTAGCTAAACCAATGCATCCGAGAAGAGATCGCAATATGTTACGAGAGTTCTTGTCATCCCTCGTACAACTATAAAAATGCATAAATTTATATTTGGCGAACTTGTAATATGAATATAAAAATATAAATATTTCTTATATATTTTTGTATTTTACGAATAAATAACGTGAACCATTGGCTCATTCCTGGTGGGTTTGATAAAGACTACAGTGATGTTTATTTTCGTTTTTTTTGGCGTAATTTGCGAATACCATAATGCGAATATCGAATTCGGTAGGTTTATTACGATTTTTGCCAAACCTGTAAAAGAACTGTTTAAATTTTCTTTTTACAGAAAATATGCATTTTATCGAGAAATAAAATTCAACCAATAGATGTTTCCCTTTATGTTATTTGCAATAAATGCCTAGTAACAATGTAAGCTAACACTAACGATAGCGGACATACGGAGCGTCAAATCTGGGAAATTTGCGATATTTCTAAAAAAACATACTTTAAGAGGTCTTTCTTTGTTATTAAAATATGCATTTTATCAAAAAATTTATATATTTTTGTAGTCGTGCGAGGTAAGACCTGAACTTTTGCAGAATATTATGAGGTATTGCTTCAATCGCTTCTCGAATGCATTGTTTTAGCGAGCTTTGTTTCGAATAATTGAATTGTCCTGGGTGGATATACCTTAAACAATTTTGATTTTAGGTAGAATATATCAACAATTGATTGAATGCTCTTTATATATATAAACAAAAAAATGTTCTTTCGTTGTTATAAATATATGCATTTTAACAAAAAATGTTTCAATCAAATGTTGTTCAGCTTAGAATCACCAACAATAAATACCCAGTTACAATATAAGCCAAAAATATCTAGTCCAGGCAAATAGGAGAAATGAATTCGTTTCTTTATATTTTATTTCTAGAGACCTAAAATATAGGATAGAAAATTTGTTGGCTAAGTTACATATATAAAACTGATACTAAGAATCCACTTTCTGATCATTACTGAATTAGTAATTAAGATAAATTGATAAGAGATAATAAATAATAGAATGGTTACAACAGTAAATACCTGGTAAAATAGATAAAATATAATATGACTAAGTCCAAAACAGAAAATCCAGAAATGTACACTACAGGACCATCCAAAGCCTTTAATTAACAAGTCAAAATAATAATAGAAGAATGATATTGAACACCCTGCTATGAGGTAACCAATGCTTTTGTTTCTTTCGGTTTTATTTTTATTTGGAGAACGAGCTGCCGTCTTCCAATTAATCATTTATTAATGTAACATATCTTATATATTTTTTTTACCAATAAAGGCAAAATGCTTGTATTAATTGCAAAATCAATTGTTTAAAAAAATTAGTGCATGAGAAAAAATATGTATAAAGATTCTTTTAATATACAACCGAATATATATGCAAATATATTTACAGTGATAAAAATAAATATTCGTACACTAATTGTTTTCGGTAAAAATATGCTGAATAATATATTTATTTAGTTTTTATAGATACCATAAAATCACCATTTCGCATTAATTTTTGTACGCGAAGGAAATTGGAAACCCGTACAACCTAATTAACAACATAAATTGAACAATTCATCTTTGCTATGTATTTAAATTATTTCGTTTTAACAGTGAATTTTAAATATTTGTTGTTAAACTAAGACGAATTGGAATAATTTAATAACTAAAACCACGTATTTTAAAATTCACAAAAAAGGCATCGTTTGTGCCTTTTTTGTTGTGAATTTTAACACGTAGCAATGGATTGTTGAATTTTTACTCAAATTACAGCATAATTTAAATAATTAATACCGCAAACATATTTTATTTCTATAGCCGTAAAATGGACAGACAAACAATTCATAGAAACAATAACAGATGTCTAAAATATGCTTAACGAAAACTTCAATCCTATATAACTGCTGTTTGCCTAAACTTTAATGATTGCGTACTACACAACGGATAAACAACGTTCACTGATAAAAACGGCAGAGTGTTTTAACAATGTTCAGCAATTCAAACAATGAATTGTACACTTGGTCATTAGAGTATAAGGCGGGGAAATTTAACAATTTTGCATAGGATTAAGATAAGATCTGTGTACTTCAACGGTACCCTTTCGAAGTAGCAATGAGAAGTTGACCTTATCAAAGAGGAGAAGGCGGTGAAAAATATATAAGATATGTTACATAAATAAATGATTAATTGGAAGACGACAGCTCGTCCTCCAAAGAAAAAATAAAACCGAAAGAAACAAAGGCATTGGTTATCTCATAGCAGGGTATTCAATATCATTTTTCTATTATTATTTTGACTGGTATATTAAAGGCTTTGGATGGTCCTGTAGTGTACATTTCTGGATTTTCTGTTTTGGACTTAGTCATATTATATTTTATCTATTTTACCAGGTATTTACTGTTGTAACCATTTTGTTTATTATCTCTTATCTAATTATCTTAATCGAAATTACTAATACATTAATGATCAGAAAGTTCCTGGATTCTTAGCATCAGTTTTATATATCTAACGGAGCCAACAACTTTTCTATCCTATATTTTAGATATCTGGAAATTAAATATATTGTTATGAAATGAATAGGCTAGTGATTTTATATTCTTGACAATTTTACAGTTAGAGACTTGTTATCTGATTCTAATTCCTATACAAATTAAAAAAAAATAAATTTGTCCATTAAAAAATATAATGAAAATTTATTTTAATTTAAAGAAGAATCAATACAATGAAATAATGGAATCATTTAATAACTATAATCGCACGTTATAAAATTCACAACAGAAAAAGTTGCAAAGGCTAAACTTTATTTTTTTTAAACTTCGAGATGTTCATGAAAAATAACATAATACTCACTGCTGTTAATATCCAGAAATAATACGTGAAAAATAAAATTGGAACTGTAATGATATTTTTGATTTTGTCTCGATGCAAATACCTTACCTGGTTGGTTATAAGCCCCTCATTGGTACCTGTCCTTTCCCATTGCTAGTTGTAAACGACACCAACAATATACCCTATCCTAATCCTCTAGGAAGTTGAGTTTTATGGTGCCTCGCCTTATACAGTAACGGTTGAAAGGGAAAAGGTCATTTTATTCATGATAACAACTATTCCTTAAACCACCATTGGAAAGAATGGAAATAAATTCATCTTTCTAAGAATCATAAAATCTGAAGATTCGGTTTCTATTTTTCTCTATTATTTATTTTCTGTTCTTTCTTTTAATTGTTTTTAAAAATAATTTCTTCTTTTTTTAATTTTAGCAGAGAGCATTAGGTTATCGCCTGTCAAAATTTACCTGAGTTGCAATTGCTTGAACATTAGTGCAAACTATAACAAGCAAGAAGTGCCTAATAGCCATTTTATATATCTGGCTAATATATCTGAACATATATCTGGTTTCACAATTTTTTTAAAATCTCGTTATTTCTTTTGCTCCAAATATAACTCAAAACGTTATAACTTGCATAATATTAGATTTGGCAAATTGAGCGTAGTTTCATGGGTGGGTATATCAACTTTTGATTGAATAAGAAGATTTTTGATTTAGAAAACGTTTAGAAGATTCGTTCCTCTTTTTTTCCGTAAAGCGAAACAAATTTTATTCTGCGGAAGAGGAGATAAAATAATTATTTTTAATAATTTATTTTAAAAACTGGAAGAATTACTAAAGGTCAACAGTAGAATGTGGCTCAACCCCGAAACTTGTTTGGTATTTAAATTAGCGCTCCTTGTGGTAACTACAGATTGAGGCAAATGTTATCATCTCATTATCACTTAATGTCAGGATATGAAGGATATTTTCATAATACTAGCAAGATTTCATATTATCACCACTTTTTTCCGTAATAAATCAGATCAAACTAAGCTATTTAATAAATCGGTAGTCATTATTTTAGACGAACTGACGAAATGCCAAACGGTCGAGTTGAAACAGAACCTCGCTTACGCTCCGTCAATTACTTCTCAGACATAATTAATTAGTTTTTTAAATTATTTATTACGGATGAATTTAAGAAGACCGTATACATATATATGGCATAATATGTAATAATTCCATTTAAGTGTTTTAAATATACATTGTTAAATTAAAATTGTTGTATAATTATTCCATTTCAGGTTTCCACTGGCTGGATTTCCTCCCAATTACACCTTCCCACCCTTTCCGGTCTACTGTTTTTCCACGTCAAAGCCATTTTCTTTAGAGAAGCCTTCAGCTCAACTCCCACCTCGGTTTAGATAAGCTCTGCCAGTTCTCCTGCCTTCACCTCGACCTTCTGTTAAGAAAATCTTTCTCAGAAAACATTTCTGCCTAATGGCTGAATCTTCAAATTCTTCTGAATTTAATGTTGCACATTTATTTATCAGTCCACAATTTCAAATATTGGATTTGGAATTTCATATAACAATCAATAGGCATAACAATCAATATCATTATTTAATTTTAAGCTGTTCCAAGAAAGCCGAGTAAGTGCTGCCATACATTTTGCGACAAAGAAATCAAGAAACTTTTTGATCTATTCTTTGTTCATAATACCCAGCAATCATCAGTAATGGCCCTTTGCGTTTTTAATATTCTATTTGATTGTCGAAGCTCTATGATCAAGGAAAACTCGTATTACGTTATTCAACGTTCATTCTTCTAAACGATATTTTACTTTATACGATATTTCGTAAAAATTGAATTGAAATGAGAAAGTGACCATTTTGGCACTTGTTCAACTGTTTTTCAAAAAGACCCGTGTTTACATTTTTCAATTTCTGAAAACAGTTTTTATTTTTTCTTCATAAATATTTTACTGTCGATAGGCACTAACAAAAGCCTGAATTTAAGTTATAAAACAAGTTCCTGCGAAAACTAAATGCTCTGTAATAAAATGTTCAGAAATATCCATATTTCACGGTTTTTAATTATTTTTTTTTTTGCGAAAAGTTTTTGACGGACTTCAATTGTTTGCAACTCAGTTTTTCCGTCTCTTTAAACGCTATTACCTACTATTTGTTATTTTTCTCATTCATTATTTTATCACTTTTTCCAGTACAAAAATATAAATTCATAACTGAGCTGTGCCATTCCATAGCCAGTCGTAAACTAGCTTTTGGTAACAACAGAGGGTTGTAATATTTAATTAATAAAACCCTTATCTAGATTTGTTAATTACTGCTTATACTATGCTCCAAACACGTTCTCTTCCCTGAGTAAAAATGTATCTCTTTTCTCATGTTAGCATGGATGGAACATACAATGATATAATAAACTAATGATTTTCGGTCTAGAGAAGATTTAGTGTGCCATCATAATTCGACCGGAAAATCTCAGCAAAGGAAACTAAGTACCAGCCCTAAGGATACCTCAATTTATAAGAAATACGAAACCGTCTCAAATCAGTAAAGGTCGCAATATTTTTTTATTAACAATAAGAGAATGGATTGAATGTGAGGGTTTTATTAGTTGGAGATGCTTTATATACATATGCCGTTTATGGAGAAATTAAGAAATATCCTAAATTTTAATTGAACTAACAACACCAGTAAGTTATAGATATAATTTTTAAAAAAGAAGCTAAAGCCTGACGATCAACTAAACATATTAAAATTATCCATAGTTATTTGTTTATTGGACATTAACTTGTTCAGTCAATTCTTTTGATGTATTCTATATCATTGATAATAGTTTCGAATAAAAAAATAAAAATAGCATTGAATATTACAGCAATTATTTTTTCAAATTTTCAAAATTATAATTTTTATATAATAATTTTTCAAAATCTATTGAGTATTATTTCAAATAAATTAGAATCATTAAGTAATGTTATTTGGGAACATTTTAAGCTTAAAATTGAAATTAATTATTAATTTTAATGAAAATAAATCTAAATTATCTGTAAATGGGAAAAGTTTTTGTATTGAATCCATTAGCACAAGCTATTGCAATTGCAAACAACATGGAGTGGGAAAGTTTGGAGATTGTCGGTCTAATGAGGGCATTACGAAGTTCAAGTTGTTTCTGCTCAAGGTAGATTTATTTATTATCAAGGCGCAAAAAAAAAATATATACAAAAATTAAGGGTTATAGAAGAGGAGGTTTATTGTTGGGTATTGATGACCTCAAGGATTAATTTCAATTGGTAATTGAAACCCTAAACGATAGTCTGCGCGTTGTTTCGTATTCTTAATGCTCCACTTGCAGAAAATCTATATCATGGAATTTTCATTAATAAACATTCCGGATAGATTGTTAGGAACAGCGGAAATGGTGTCCATGAATTCTTCGGCTTACGATATATCGTAAAAAAGATTTTTTGGGTTTTCCTGAATAAACCAATCTGAAAATTCCATGCAAATTTTCTACAAGCAGACCATTAAAATTATGAAAGAACTTGCAAACCATTCTTTATTGTTTTCTCTTACCCTGAAATCAACAATTCCCTGAGGCCATGAACAACCAAACAACGAATCCCTTCTTCTATAATCCTTTTTTTCCTTCTTCTCGCTATGGTAATAAACACATCTACCTGTGTTCCAGAACCAACTGGAACCTAATAACACCCTCATTAGCTCGAGGATCTCCAAACTTTGTCACTCCCTGTTGCAATTAGAGTTGCGAGTGCTTCGGGGCCCAGGTGGCTATTATTGAAACAATTTGTCCTCAAGATTGGTTGAAGTTATAATTAGGCAAAAAGGAGAAAGTTACCGTCCCTGCATCCACCCTTTTAAAAGTTTTATGCTTCCAGAAATCTAGAAAAAAAAAAACGAGCAATTCTCAACTGATTGGTTTCGCCGATAATCCACTAATTTAACGTTGTTTTTATAAAATACATAACAATTAATAAATTAGTTAATATAATAATTACCTCGCTGTATTAATTAGATATTTATTTATAAGAACAAAAACTCAGAAAGAGACAACTATTACTGTTAGAATGTAGGCAATTAAAGGAATACAAAACAAAGCTTTAAGCCTCTCAAATAGCAATAAGTCACCGATTAGTCACTGTTTCGCCGATTCATTTAACATCAATTAAGAAACTTAAGAGTTTGTTAATATTATCTTGATTTTGATATGCTATTATAAATAACCAATAAAGATCAATACGTAGATATCGCTGACTAGACTTGCATCACTGACTTTGTATCATGAAGACATTGTCTCAATACCAACTTTCCTTGAATAATTCTTCAAAGAGTTTGGAATCGAGACAGGGTTCACGCATCAGGATTCCCAAATATTTCCTGGATAATAAAGTGCTGATTCGATTTAGACATCCGAAATTGAGGTTTAAGGTATCGCATATGGTTGATCGCCGCACAACTATACTTTTAAGTTTATATGCACAATGTGGTTTTATAATTCATGAGAATTATTTCTTGACTTTTTTTTTCTCTATTCGAAAGTACCAGAACTAGTCTGTTGGCTAATACGCTTTGCCATCGCATTGCTGATAATTGAGAACAGAATTCGCATAATAACCTCTAATTTGATAATGCTTTTTAATAAGCCCTGTATGAATATTAATAAGTGTAAATATTCAGTTTGTTTGTCATTGATTAATTAGTAATTCATAATTAATTAAGAAAGTCTTTTATGAGGTCTTGTAACGATCTCGTATTGGTGGTTTTATTACTTTATTCAAATACTTCATTTCAAATACTTTCTTAAGTTTTGCAGTCGTTGATATTTGTTTTTGTTTTTTCAAATGAAAAGCGAAACTTCATCCGCCTCTGGAGAAAGTATATTTTCACGGTACAAGTGAGGTAATCATACTTAAGTGTTAAATGTTGAAAAAAAGACGATATTATACTTCTCTCCTAGATTCTTATTTTCTCCTCATAACAATGTAATCCAGATGTTTTTTAAGGACTTATGCGGTATTCATTTCAAACAGCCTGACCATTAGTGAATGTAATCACTAGATTGCAAGGAAACGACCAAGGATGAAATTCAATTGATAAAATTACATTCTTAATAGCTCTTGAAAACAGAAGTGGAAGAGGTTTGGAACAAGCCCTAAGGTTTATTAGCAGTGAGCGGAAACTAACACTGGCTGTAGATTCTAATTTGTTCAAACTAATTTCCCCTTGGTGCTCATCGGTTCTGGATTAAGTTCCGAAGTTGGATGTGGGCTTCCAAAAGTAGGGCCGCAACTTTAGGAAATGTGGACTTAGTGGACCGAGCAGAAATTACACCACCACCTCGATTTGGATGATTAAAATACCATTTAAGGTGTAATTTACGGGTATAAAGTCTGGTAATTAATTTTTAAGGAAAATAGTATCTTTTACATCGTTGCAGTATACACAATGTTTTTTACAGTAAATACAAAAATTATAATAGAAATTGATTTTCATGCACATAATTACTGTGTGTCCAATTATACCATATATCTGCATTTGGTAACGTTCACATGAACTGCAGATTCCAGCTTGTGAGTTTAAATTTTTTTTATTTTGTAACAGACTCACGTTATGAATCTGGACCTAAATAATTGTTTTTCAATTAATTAGAAGTTGTACCTTTTTGGTATGTATTTGGATGTAAATCGGTTCATTCGTTATATTCATTAGCAAATTTTATTAATAATATATGTTATAATAATGTTATAATAATATGTTAAACATAAAATATGCATGCAGTTATAAATGTCACCCAGCCTGAGTAGGGAAATCGCTCACACCGAAGATATAATTATAATTAACCGCAGTATTTTTAAGAATTTAATTCGTTTGCTGAAAGTGCACCTTCAATAACCAAAATTGTATTTAAAAATAATAGTGCAAATATTGCCAATTGCATGTACAGGGTTCGGCAATGGAACGAGATGATTTAAAAATTAATTTATACATTAAAGAAATGATATTTTATTAATTTTTCACGTATCAATATAAAGTACACGAACAGCAATACGGCGTATAATTAAAAAAAAAAAAACTGTTTTCTTAACATTAAGTTCGCTAAATATCTATAATTTTATTTCTGATTTTTGCATTGGAGTCGTACCTGGAGGTTTTGTATGATGACCTCTCATATTGCATATTGCATATTGGAGGGTATTGCTTCATTCTCGTTCCGAATGGATTATTTGAGGAGTTGGATAGTACTTGGTAGATCTGCCTCATATATATAGGAGTGAGGAGGGAGGAAGGGTGGGATCAAAAAATATCTCCGTTTCGAGAAATTATGAGAAAAGTTTACGTGCTTAGACATTTTATTTTTTATTGTTGGCCAAATGACTGTTGTCCTTTATATTTTATAAAGTACTTGTACTTTATTATATTTATTTATTTTAGGCGCTACTGTCCTGTAATAATCTGGGCCTCTCTTATCACCCATCTTCTGATTCCCAGCAATTCTTCAGTGTGTCCTCCACCTCATCCAACCACCTCTGGCGTGGTCTTTCTCTACAACGTCTTTCACCAGTTCGGTCCTCGAGTAGGCATTTGCTTCTATGAACAATCTTGCACTTTATACATGAAATATGAATAAAAAATTAATTCTTTAATAAATAATTTTAAACCACCTTCTGTCACAACCGGACCATGAAAAAAATTGTTAGTTTTATTCATTTCAACTTTTTAGTTTTGTAACAAAACTGTATTACCGTAATTTATAATATAATTACCTATAAATAATATAAATATTTTTCAATACACATTATAGTAGTAATAATGCATAACAAATAATAATTTACAAAGTATAAAAAATAAAGGCAAGTTTGAAATCAAGGCACAATAGCATATCAACTAGTCTCTGGTTTTATGTAAATTGGCTCACTTCTGCGGTAAAATCCGCATTAGTGTCTTTTTTTGCGTATATTACGAATATCCGTATAATCGAAATCGGTAGCTTAATTATGATTTTATCTTAAATAAACTTTAAGAAAATATTGAGATTTTTCCCAGGAAATATGCATTTTATCGGAAAAAAGTTTCAAAAAATGTTTTCCTTAGAGGTACTTACAAAAAAAAGAATGGTTACATTTTATGCTAAAACTAATCGTCCAACTTGTGAAATTTTCGTCGTTTCAAGAAAAAAACTTACTGTAAGGTAAGCGGGTGTTCTTTTTTCTAGAAATATGAATTTTATCAAAAAAAGTTTCAAACAAAAATTGTTCAGCTAAATATCATCTATAAAAATGTTTAGTTGCATTTTAAGCTAAAACTAACGGAAATTTCCAGAAAAACCTGCTTATCGGGAATTTTATACTCTGCTAATTAATCTTAAAAATGGAAGAACTGGAAGGAACAAGGAAAATAAGTTTGGGATAATTACGGACGTCGGGTAGGTGTTGACACATTTCGTACGCCAACTCTATTGGTTAAGCGAAAACGCAAGCCAGGAATCTTTTAACATCTTATAGAAAGTTCAAGTTCTTTCCATCACTTGTTATTCTTTCCTTGTTTTATTTTTTACTTTGATAAATTATTGGTTCAAATTAGCTGTTTTTATTGATTACTTTCAAGCATGGTTGAATCTTGGCAGGGTAGAGGAGTGATGAGGGAGCATTTGGTCCGGACGGCATAAGTTAAGAAAGCGGCAACTATTGTGCGAAATTTAATTTTTAGGGTAACTAAAAAATATTTGTTTCTATTTTTTAATTATTATGACATTGATTCAGTCAATGAAATGAGTTAATGTTATGAGAAGAAGCTATGTATTTCGATATATATCACCTATAGCACTATTATAAAAGTTTTGAAGGACTGAGGAGGGAGGGGTGGGAGTGGAGAAAGGGGCGGCAAAATTAAGATTGCTTCCCCACGAAAAAAATCGCAGTGCCATTCTTTCAGGAAAGAATTAGCAGCTAGTGATCCGGTTTAAGCATTAATCTGGCTATGCAAAATCAAGAAATGTATGTACAAAAGTAGAAACAAATATTTTTTAGTTAACCTAAAAATTAAATTTCGCATGAAATTTGCCGCCGGGACCAAGTGCTCCCTCTCCCCTCCCCTTTCCCTCCTAGATCCAACTCTGCTTGAATGTTCCTTGTACTAGTTCTTTCATTTGAATAAGCTAAATTAGAAGGATATAAAGTTTCCGATAAGCAGGTTTTTCTGGAAATTTCACAAGTCTGACACTCTGCAAAACGGATGTCGTTAGTTGAGATTGTAACTGGCCTTTGATTTGTAGGAGAACTTAGCTGAACAATTATTGTTTGAAAAGTTTTTTCATTAAATGCATTTTTCCTGATTTTTTTTTAATGTATATTTAGGCTAAAATCATAATTAAGCTACGTATTATGATATTCGTAATCTACGCAGAAAATCGAAAAAATTACTCCCATGCCGACTTTACCGCAAAAGATAACTAAATATACCCAGTAGCTGATAGACTACAATGTTGGAGGTGTAAAATATATATTGACCAGCTGACCAGAACCCCCCATGAACTAATTGACTCTTGAAAAACACTTAAGAGAAGAAACTGCGGCCAAAAGGGGAATAAGTGAGTTGGCCTGTAAAGTCCCTCTTTTAATGTTTTATAGCAGCTTGCAAAGTTTTTCTGACCAAGTTGAGGTTCGCTATAATCTATTTTTTTTTCTACTTATTAACTTTCCATAGAATCCTAAAAGAGGGAAGCTTAATTTCAACAACTTACAATTATCCTCTGCGCCACTAAATTAGCTATTAACATATTTAAATTTTTTACAAATTATTATTATTCTTAAACACTTAGGCACTCTGAATTGATTTTATCTTTTGTTAATTGCTTTTACTTTAGACCCCTATTTTATTTTTTAATCTGTTTTTATTAATGTTCCGGCTTTATTTTATTTCATTAATGTCCTCATAAATCAAAATTGTATTTACGTTACTTATTACATTTTTATCCTTAAATAATAAGTCTACTCTTCCATAAATTTGATATATTCTATTCTGCTATGTTCATAGTAGGCATGCATTGTTTTACAATATGTTGTTAAATCATTATATATATATAATCATTTTGATGTCGTATTTTGAAAAAGGTGTATGTGCGATTTTGCAAACTTTAGAAGAACTTCATGAAAGGTTTTTTCCCCAAATCTTGAGTGGGAATCGATTGATGCGGTGTTTCATAAACAATTGAAACCTAAATTTCGAATTTTTTGCGCTCAAGCCTTTTTCCAAAAACGACGTATTATAGCAATATTATAATATATAATTTGATATAACTATATTATGTAATGTAGCATTCCCACTCCCCTCGCTCAGCTCTTTGGGAACCTTGTATGCTGGATGTAGAGTAATGTGGGGCAAGAACGCAATAAATATTTCAAAGTCCGACTTCACAGGACTGTCAAATTTTTATTTTTGAAGCTAGATTATTTATATTTTTTTTAAAGTGTTCCTTAGACAATTATCTCTAAATATCACACAAGCCTACGTTTATTACGCACTTTCCCCTACCTTAAGAGGTAAGTGCGTATAAAGGATTTTAAAGCCTCATTATTGAAGCAGGAACGATTTTGGGGTAAGCACAAAATAGTTCGGTTACCGGAAGATTAATATACTGGTGGTGTAACTATCAAGAAAAGGTTAAGCTTGTCTGATATTCACACATTTCCAATCTTCATTGAATTATGAAAGAGGGATGTGAAATATAATTGAATAAATATATTGAAAATAATAATTTTTTTTTTAATTCGCTAGTTTCTAGTTGCCTCGACAAAACATGATAGAAAGGGTGAGTGCACACATGTGCTTGTCACACAATAGAGGTCGGCATTGGCCCAACTATCATGTTTGGCGGGCTCCGTAAAGGATAGCCCTTACCATATGAGGGTTTGGATTTAACGAGACAATTACGCACTAAACCCGAAAATTCAATTTCTCCACACATCTTTATAATATCTAAGGACCATTGTTAATGAATAGAAATTGAATCCGCTATCCGTTAAAGTTTCATTATAAATTTAGTTGGGATTTGCAAGAACACATTTTCTATTAACGATCTTATCGAATTTCACAGGAAGAACTCAAGAGCAATTATTCTCAATCAGAACCCATTTTTCAATAAACAAGAATAATTTATAAAGAATACTATTAATAAACTCATTCAATGGCATTCCGTTTTATCAAGATTGCGGACTCCACCATTAAATTTTTTTCTTTTTTTAATTCAATTGTCAGAGACATAAATCTATTAAAAGAACTGTGACTATGGTAAATGAATTAACAGAGACGGTAAAAACCGGAGGTAGCTGTGTCGGAGCCATGGCCGTGTGCTTAACGTGAATACGTGTACGTTAAAGCGTTTCTTTATATATCTTTTAAAATAACGGGATATCGATATTTTTCCAAAACCTCTATAGGCGCGTCAACGTTACCAAGCATAGGCAAGTCAAACACCAAGCAAACAGCAGCGTGTAAAAAGGGCTTACAGGAGCTTATCAAATTAACCTATAGCACTCTACTGTCTATCCTGCTACGGCCGTTCCAAATTTGTTGGTGGCTAATTTCGGGTTTAACTATTTTTATTTTATAAAGACACATTTAGAAATATAAAATAAAAGCATATAAATAAATAATTTATATGTAATACACCAATATGTGGATGCAACACAAGCGCTTATTTGGCGCTTCAGCAATAACCGGATCGGATTTTCGGCTGAGCGAAGCAAGACTAACCCCTTTACACGTTTGATTTGCCAAGATGTGAACTCTCCTTATTACTTCGTTCTCTGACATTGGATCGGTCGCCTCAACTTCAGAAATACTCGCGCCGTCGTAGGACTCAGACGCCTTGACTTTAGAATTCCAGGCACCAATATATGGAGTGCCGATCCGGTTATTGCGGAAGCGCCAAATAGGCGCAAGTGTTGCATCCATATATTGGTGTATTTATATAAAATATTGTTTTGTGCATTACCCATAATTTTGTGCTTTTTTTTTTTTTAATAAACAAAAATATATTTACCCATAATTTTCTGTATGTTTTTCTTTCTGAGTGAAACGCATGTTATTATAAAGGGTACCTATAAATTGATTTTTGATCATCTGCGCCATGGTAGCAAATTCATAGGCGTGTCCATTGCACAAAAAAAATAAACTTCGAAAAATGAAACGAAACCTTTGGTGTATTAACCCAAAGGTTGTATTCGCGTAGCGTGATTCTTGAGCGGGAGATGCCCTGGACAGAGAAGAAAGTCTAAATGGTCCCGGCTATTCAGTAATAGATTCCACTTGGCTTGGCGAACTCTGCCGGCCGAACCAATTACTTAGGCCCTCCGCAAAAACTGCTCCTCTTCTGCAAGGTTTTGGACTTGAACCTAAAACTTGGGACCTAAGTCCCATTCCAAAACCTTCCTGTACCTACCGAAAGCCTTGATTGAAATCATGACACATTATTTTTGTTTAATTTTGACCATCATTCTGCCCACCTTCTCATACACTAAAATTAGCCGGTAGAATAACACCATTCCACCTAACTAGAAACGTACGCGTACTTTTCTGTCAAGTTTATTTGTCAATTTAAAGTTAATTATTTTACCAGTTTTCAGTTTTTATTCTTTAACATCGTTTATCATCATAAACGATTTTCCTCAATTATTTTAAAGCTGTACATACTATAATTATAATCTATCCACTTCTAACATTCTCCCGTTTACATGTCAATGTAGAGAACTATCTATTTTTTTTTTTTGTTATCTCTATCTTTATTGAGTAAAAAAAGTTTTTTTTTATTTATATGATTTTTCTTAAGCTATTTCTTCTAAATAACAAAGACAATCCTTTTTCGTCGAGGTTTTCTGCCTCGTCATGTACTGCAATCTTATCAGCTCTTGCTGATCCTTATCACACCGCTGCAAGAGGAAACCCTTGGCCTTATCAAGAGCCTTTTCAAAGTCTATAAGAGTATGGAACGCTGACGCAGCTGCTGAGTTCATATCTGCCATCGATCGTGACAGGCATCTTAGAAACAGGTGAACGCTGCATAAAATTGAATTTTATAATAAAACTGTATTTAGACAAATGAACAGAATCAAATTATGTATTGCTGCTTAATCATAAATTAATTTTTATTTTTATTTTATTTTATTTTTATTCATACTGAAGGATTTTTATTTTTAAGCTGAAACGATCCATGACATCTATAAAAGGGTAGTTTGACAGAGCCCAAGTTCGTCCTGTTTTTAACAAAACACAATTCGCTGTCATAGAGCAACATGAAAATAAAATTATGTCATGTTTTATTAAATCCAATATATTTAAAGAAGCTTTGCTCATTTCCTAAAAAAAGTCATTAGCATAAAATAATATTTTACTTCTCTCAATAAACATATTTATAGCTAGAGTTATGTGCAAAATTGAATAAAAAACTAACAAAAATGTGTTAATACAATTATAAAAATTACCGGTAGGTATATCATATTTTTTTTTATAAAATATATGATGTATATATTTTCGAATAAATAAATAAAATTTGCAATATCATACAAAAACAGCATACAATAAAATATAATTATTGAACTAGTTAACTATTGAACTAAGTAACTATTGAAGTAGTTAACAATTACTTAATAATTTGAAAAGAGTCATAAAATAATGCAATATCAAATACCACTGGAAAAAAATATTTTTATTTCACAGTGAATAGCATAAGATAATTTTGAATTATACATAAACAGAACGGGTTTTGAATTCCGCTAATAGAATTGAAAATAAGTTTTATTTTTAATAAAATTGGTTATGTATTACATTATAATTATAAATTTTCAGTTACTTTCATTACTAGCGGACATCAAATCTTTTTCCGTCACATAGAAATAATTTGTATATAAACCCATCCATTGTAACACTTCAAATAATCTCATGCACAATTGAATAAAAAGTTAAAATTAACAATAATTATGCATAATTTTGGAAAATCGTGTGACACTTATTAAACTTTTTTGAGGTAAAAATTTCTGTGTAAATTTTCAAATATTGACTTTAACATTTTTACCTCCGTTACTGAGTTTAATAATAACGAAATGATATTAAAAAAAAAACTTGCTGTGGAAAAGGACGAACTTAATTGTTTATCTTGCGAAGTCATAGATATTAAAAACGAGAATCCTTTCATATCCTGACATACACGAAACTCTTTGATCTATGGTAGTCCTTTTCAGTTAAATGTGCCCTATATCATTTTACGATAATACATTTTTTTTAATAATATTTTCAGTTCATGAATAGAGGTAAAAAAAACTCATAAAATAATTTTCTATACAATCATAGTGTCATTTACTACAATACTTATAACAAATATAACAATATATTTTATATCATTTTATGTAATTATAAATATATATATATATATATATATATATATAAAATTTTTATTTGGTTTTAGGTAGAGATGAAATAAAATCATTAAAAAATACTAAAAAACATTAGCTCTAAGTAAGAGGTATGGGGGCTATAAAGAAGAGAAAAATAGTTCAGATGATATGTACATATATATTTTTACATAACAAATGTATAAGAATTAAGTATGTTTTTACAATGACAAAATTTGACAGAAAAAAGGTGATGATTGAATTGAATATTGGTTTATTTTTTCAATGGTAAACCTTTGTAATCGCTCTAGAAAAAAATAACAATGACTCATCTCAAAATTTGATGTATTATATTCCAAGATAGATAGAATTCACATGTCGAATAAAACATATCCGTCCGTACGCCGCACAGTGGCCAAAGAAAGAAATCTTTAAAATCAAAATTTCTTGTTTCATTTAATGTGAAACGAATATTAGAAGTTATTTAAATTAATGATTTCAAGTATTGAGCAAAAAATAAGTTTTTTTTGTTACTATTTTTGGATATTTTCTGAAAAAAATTGAAGTGGAAAAGTTGAAATTCTTTAACAGCATCCTAATGAGCGTAATGAGCAAATTTTCAGAAATTATCCATAACTTACCAATGAGATCGCTTTCTGGGCAGGGTCAGTCAGAACAATACTTTTACGAATTAAAATAAAAATATCTACAAAGTTCGCAGATATACGCAGCGGGATACTCACGAAAATAGAAGCCTAATAAGTTAAGAAAAACAAGTTAGAACATGGCGCTCAAAAGATGCACACTTAAAAAAAATAAGCTATTTAAACAATTCAAAATAGTACAAAAATATATGTAAAAAAGCTCTTCAACCACCCACAAGTGTCATATATGTCAATTAGATGTTCCACCAATATAATTGCATATTCATAGATTAGGCAGTACAAATGAAGTGACTGAGAGTTTTGACAAATTATACACTTCAGAGTGGATTTTTGATTACTACGAATTTGAACTAAGCAAAAACAACTGTAAAATGTAATTTTCCCCTGAAATTCTGGAAATGGGCACGTAAACTGTTCTAAAATGATATAGTTGAATCGGCATTGTGAGAGGGTTGCCATTTAGTCTTTTTTCCCACGTTTTGACCACTGTGGGTTGTAAGCGGATTTTATCCAAGACTACAGGGCCGTTTATTTTCATTTGGCAACTAAGTCACTAGTCACCCAAGTGTGATCCTCGGAACTCGACATTACCATCCGATTAGCAATCTCATACATCCATTTCTTA
The DNA here is from genome assembly GCA_948150685.1 of Rhaphigaster nebulosa. NCBI lineage: Eukaryota > Metazoa > Arthropoda > Insecta > Hemiptera > Pentatomidae > Rhaphigaster > Rhaphigaster nebulosa. Next base: position 101,234,149 of record OX411309.1, on the reverse strand, counting down.
GCCATTTATAGAGATAGAAGAAAAATATAATGTTTTAGAATGATTATACCACAGCCTAACATAAATTAATAATAAACCATTGTGTAACGGCGTTTTTTTAATATCTGATTTAGGAGTGAAAAAAAAAAATATGAAATTCTGCAAAAACATTAATGAATAGAATATAAAACTATAAAAATCGATTTTAAATCGCTCACGTTATCCTCATATAACGGATTTTTACATTGAATACTTACATTTTCACCCCAGAAAATGCTCTCTCACGATTTTGAAGACTCTTAATTTACTGTAACATATCACTATTATATAATAAAAACTTTCTTGTTCTTGATTAGTTATCAAGGAAATCGTAGGATCCATAAAAGTGGAGAACGAAAAGATTTTTTAAAAACTAACTAGCATAATTATAGATAATTGAGGAAGTAATATTATTTTATCGGAAAAGAATAATGATAATAGAAATAAAACATTTTTTTTACATGCGTAACTCAGGCTTACTTTGGGGGAAGGGGTCACTCAATATGGTATGAATAAAAATTGCCATATTTCAATAGACAACATATATAGAAAGTAGACTCACGGCAACTAGAAAGAATTTAGGCCCATAAATTTCCCCATTTAAAAATTAGGCCCATAAATTCTTGCCGTCTTGTGAGAGCAAAGATGCTGGGAAAGGAGACCTTCATCGACCAATTTATATATTAGAGAAAGAAAATACCATCACATGGCAGTAATAATAAGGGTAGTCAGATTCTCACATTTAGCATGCTAAATCGTTCCATTTATGTTATTTGACGAGTTTCAACAATAGGATGATGAGCATCACTATAGAAAATACTTGAAATAACAGACTCAGTTGAACATACCTGATTGCGGGCTAAATGCAGCGTTATTAACCTAAATGGCCGGTAAATTGTTTTATTGTAAAATTGTTTTTTTAAAACAATCCTCTTTAAGGTGATTCTCTGGCTCTACACTTTCATAAGAAACAATCATACGCCAAACTCACTCAATCAAGATTTCTCACTAATTTTAGTCATGATGAGTTAAATAAATACATATAAGAACAATAAACAAATGGTAAAGATACGCTTTCGCTGGCACTGCCCACCGTAGCGGCTAGAAGCGCTTGCCAACCGTTACCGCTAACCGTTAGTGCTTGTCTATTTCATTGAAACTATTCACCGTAGCGGCCAACTCCCGCCGCACTAAACATCCTATTTTAAAATATTGGTAAATAAAACTAATTATGTTCACATGTATTGCAAGAGCAGAAATATGATTATTCATAATTGTGATCTTATTGAACAATAAGGTTAGGTTAGGTTAGGTTTGAAGAATAAGGTTAGGTTATGTTTGTATACAATTTTAACCATTGCGCACCAAGAAACTACATTTTAATGCCAAACTTCAGAGTGATGGCTTCTCATTGTGAATAAAAAATAGGAGAATTGAAGGTAAATCTCTGATTTTAAATTTATTACTTGGGTCACTAATGACTGTAATTCGTCCAATCATTTCAGTATTTTTTTTATTATTGTTTTTGGTTGAGTAACATATTACACTCTGTCTCAGCAAGGACAATGGTAATAGTGATCAAAGAAACCATTTGCACCATACTTACAGAAAAGCAAAAATGAACTAATAGTAAAATGATTAGCTCTAGTTTTGTTTAAATTTTCATTTAATTTTGGCCTCATCACTAGAAACTGACTCCTAATTCCTTAAATCTCTCCAAAAAAGACCCTACTCCTCATATCCCTCTAACAACGCATCCAATGCAGTAGAAGAGTTACCATCAAATCCACTACCTTTACTCGCTGAATATCAATCCCACATCCCACAGGACATTGAAATAAAAAATAAAAAAATCTGATTTTGTCTCATATCGCGAATCAAAAAAGGAAAAGAACCGTCGGAACTATCGGAATTAGCATCCTTATTAAAACTCTTCTTCGCCATGCTAGCTAGCATAACCTAGAACCGTCGTACTGCCGACCATCAGACTGTCAGGACGCATCAATATAGATATGAAGTAATATCTGGACTGCCGACCAGGTGCCAACGAAGTATGTCCCGTGTTGATCTGTTAAAGCAGCAGTCAACTTCTAGTAGTCTCTGTTTGCCGTTGCGATGGGCAGTACCAGCGGAAGTCTGCTTTAAGATTCACTAGTATGAATAAAATATCCAACAACTGTCAACAAAAGTAAAAGTTTAATAAAAACAAGATTAATTAGATAAAACAAAGTTGCACCATCTTAACACAGACAATGTCTGTAAACATTTTACGGATTTAACAAGATACGATATTACTTACATTGGGCCGCTCATAATCCCGAATTTAGCATGCTTAATAAGGTTGTGAGTACCCCTATTATAAAATTTAAATATTAAGGTAAATACTAAAATGCATTAAAAGTCTTTATACAATTTCCTAAATAGATAACACGATTACTGGCAGTTCTTAAGTTACATAGGAGTGTTAAATTTTCAAATAAATAATCAAGGGCCTCATTTAAAATGTGGAAGTGGCTCTAAGAACTTGAGTCCTTCACTCCTTTTAAGCCCTCTTTAGACCCTAAGTCCAAAGTATCTATATTTTATTTATTGCTCAAGGAACCAAAGACATTCTGAATATAGTTACCTCTTTATAATTTATATATATTTAGGATCATATAATAATTACCTGTAAAATGGTTTAGCAGGTCCATCATGGCAAGGTTTCAAAACAAAACATTACTGTTTCATTTTTAGAGGAAGGTAACATTCATACTTTTATTTTTAAAACATAAATTTATTGAAAATCTTAAACACTTACTTGATGCATTTTGTGTTATAGACTAATGAACTTCAAATAAAATAAAATCTTTTTTACTTTTCGGATAAAAAAATAATCAAAAATAATGTTTAAAAACTGCTATAAAAAATAAAATACTGCCATTGAACATTATTTATTTTTCACAATCGGTACATTATAATATATTCCACTTAAAAATTGATCTATCTTGAAAAAAAATTTCAAAGAGTATATACTTTATTAAACCGCCACATAAAACATTGGTAAGAGGACTAATAGTTTAGAGAGGGAATTTATTTTATTTCCTCAACTACAAAGATTTTTTTTTCTGTGTGATATCATTATGTATATATATATATATATATATATATATATATATATATATATATATATATATATATATATATATGTATATATATATGAAATAATTCTCTTCCTGATTCTGTTAAATAGGTGTCCAGCAGGATAGCCATTCTACAAAAATCTATTATTCAGACTTCGGGAGATCCATCAAAATGTAAAATTTTCCATCGCTTCCAACTTGTATTTAAGTAATCCTCGACTATTGAAGGATCAAACGATATCCTCAAAAAGAAAAATAACTGTCAAGTGTCAACAAGACGATCATTAGGCAATAATTAGAGAAAACACTGTCTCATGATTCAAGAATACTGAGAATTTCAAGCGATATCTTTAATTGAAGAGTACATAGCGGCGAAGGGTGGGTGTACCGCAGAGGGTAGGAAGGGTACACAGTACACAGTAAGCCTGGCTGATTAATGAAGAATAAACAGTGAGTAGGGGTAGGAGTCACCTTCTCATTAGCGGACCCCGCAGAGAGGCATATTGTCCCCTCCTACACTATTAGTCAGATCTGGACCAACCTATACACTCCTCTCTGCCCTCATCTGGCCGGCTTTTGTAGCGTTGACTGGTCCGCTACTAACGCTACGATACAGTCGGTGTGAGCACAACAATAGCTTCACCTCATTTATTCAACAATAGGGACCTTATTGTGGGGTACGTATGTGCCGGGCCTACTGATACCAATATATAACTCATTCATACATAATAATAAATGAAGAAAACGCTTTAACTAACTACTGATAATATTGCTGTAGTATCATCGAAAACGGTAGACTAGCTAGTAGTATTAACGGTCCTTACAATTATGTGATGAAAACAGCGATGAAATCTAAAAAAAAGGGGTAATTTAATTAGAATTTCGATATTACTTTACCGATTATCATACAAAAGTACAAAAGAAGCTTATGCTTTGTGTTTTGTAATGTGGATGATAAATGGGTCAGAAGAAACTAAACTATTTTCAACTAAATAAAATCTGAATGGCCTTAACTCCAGCACAATTCTTTAAGAAAAATTAGATATGCAAGGAATCATCAGTTATATTAATAAATATGGTAGAAACAGAAAAACTGAGCTAAAATATAGAAACTGTGAAATAAAATTATAGATTAAATAGTGCGGGAGGGCAAACATCCATTCCATAAGACGATGGAACTGTTATAGGTAGGTATACAGATTCAAGCGATAAGAAAATATTTTCATAACACATAAAATACAGAAATCCGAAGGACTTCCTAGTGTTCAAGAATTGCTATGATATTATATATATAATGTATCTTTAACCTAGACGGATTCAGATTAAACACACGGCCATCATATACCGTCACTGACACAGCTAAGCCCAGGTTTTTTTTTATTTCTTTTTTTAAAGTCTTGCCCAAAATATATGTCTAATATAAGGCCAACAAATAAGGCCTCTACAACCCGGGGTGAGTCAGGACCTCCTGCAGCTTAAACTGCCAGTCATCTCTACTTTTTGTGACTTCTCTCCAGTTTCGAAGACCTGGATTATTAGGATTATTCTAGAGTCTTCATCCATAAAATCTAGCCATCATAATCTCGGTATTCCTGCTCTTTTCATTTAGTAAATATTTTTTTCTAATAACTATCAAGGAATCTATTCTAGCAATATGTCTAACGCCTAGCGAAATCTTCCAATTTCAATAAAACGAACTATATCAACATCGCCGTAATAAAGCATGATTTCTCTATTGCTTCGCAAATAGGAATTACCAATGCAACATACCCTGAGAATTCTTCTGATAAACGTTGCTCGAATCTCAGCAGCATCTGTTTCTGGCACTTGGTGAGGATCCACCATTCAGAGGCATATGATATTACCGGTCTGATGAGGGTATTGTATAGAAGGAATTTCGAAGCACGAGATAATATTTTGCTTTTTTAAACAAAAATATTAATGCTGTCAATTAATTTCTTGTTGCATGATGTTGTCTATGTTCACCCAAGAGCCTAGGTACAGAAATCCAGAAACTTTTTTAATTAATTTTTCTCGTTGGCTTCAAGTTCAATCCTTTCTGCAGCTTTCTTCAAAGCAAAGAATTCCTCAATCGTGATAAAAAAAAAAAAAAAACCTTCCCATGAAATCCAAACCATCAGTGAAGCCGAATATCTGTGTTATATTACCGATTATCCGATGAAATATTGTGAAACTTAAATCCTGAATCATCAGACCGCACACTCCTTAGCCGGATCCAGAAAGAGGAGACATGACCAGCAGTCGGTCTGCCTCTGGCCTATAACTGTTTCAAAATCTTCGGACCAACCTCTACAACCTTGAGATCACGGCTGATTTTATTATCGATATAAGAAAGAACAAGTGAAAAATGATTAATGGACAAGTCCAAAATGTGCACCAGAAAATATTTCGTATCATATCGTCGGCCTCATGTTAAACTTTCGAATGTGAAAAATTCGATTTTTGGTTTTTGTTATTTTTCGATAGTATTTCGGTTGATACAGCCTGTAGTAAAGTTACGAATCTGTTACAGCTTTAGAAAGTGCTGAGATCGCAGTTGCTTTTTTTCGAGAAACGTCTGAAAGTCTGAAGTGCCATGTTAAAGTAACGAATATGCGTATTATTATATAGGTAAAACAATAAATACACATGAAACTATGAGATAAAAAAATAACAACAACAAACAAATTTAAAATAATCGAAATCGGCCCTTCTAAACAGAAAAATGTAACAGTTCTTTACACTCCTGAAAAGTAGTGAATGATTTTCAAATTCGTAAATTTACAATGAGAACGACGATGTCCTGACAGTTTTCTCTTCATCAGTACGTGCTATCATTAATTAAATTAACACATAAAATTATATATACATATAAATTAGCACTTTGTTTGTCGTATATATATGACAAGAATAATTTCTAGTAAATACCTCTAAATAAGTAAATATAAACGCTCCCCCAACAGCTCTCGCAGAGCCAATACCTCACCAAAGATAAGCCCGACAATGCCTTTAGAGGTGGCGCGGTCAGCATCAATCTCACAGCCCTCCCCACCAAGGGTGGTGAAGGGTCAGCCCGAGGGATCCTTATTGCTCTTCACCGATTCACGGCCAGAAACAGAACATATATTTTATCGAGTTCGGTCAGAATCGATCCCGGACCTGCAAGTTTTATGCTCCAGCACCTTAGTCACTGAACTCTCAATCTCCAGGAACTGAAGGAGTTTTAGAATGAATGGATTTAAAACGGAAAATAGGTTTTTTATTTTATTACCTGCATTTGTTATTATTATTAAGGATGATGATATGAAATAAACAGAAATTTTACAGTTTTTATGTGTTCCAACATTTCGGCCTAAGTTGTAAGTCTTCATTAGGATAAAAAAAAAAGTCACCAAAGACAACAATAATTATTGTAGAATTACATGCGAGAATATGAAATAGTACCTATACAAAAAAAATATAAATTTAATAATTATATACTTTTATTTCAAGTTTCATGTTTATGATTCTTTTCCTGAAAATTTTGTAAGAAGCTGTATTATTTATATCGGCACACATTAAAAAATTATATTGAATTACCTTGTGTTTAATTTCTGTATGCACCATTTTTCCGTATGTTATTATTTAACATATTTATCTACATACATAAATATAAATGATGATATAACAATAAATACAGGCCAGAAAGTATTACAGTATTATGTTGTTCATAAAACAAAGAAAAATTAATAGCGTTGTCTTTTAGTTAAAATTTATTTTGAAGCAGTCGCTGTTAATGTAAATATTCGTTATTGTAAATAAGTAAGTGATCAAAATGTAAATAATAAGGAAACAAAACCCACTCATAACTCACATTCCTTGACCAAAATATATAAAAATTCATCTGAAATTAATTCATGAATTGATGAATATGATTGATAAAACAATCAGTAACATAAATTTAAAATGCAGAAAGAAAAACTTAAAAAAGAAAGGAAATGTCTCATACCTTATCTAATCCAGGTATTAATTTTTTAGCATGGTAATAAAAAGATCCTTTGACCATTTTTAACCTATATTAAAAATTATATATATATATAAAACTTTTGTTGATATGTATAATAGCTTATTTTATTTATTACTTATATTGTTTTCAGTTGACGTATGCATGATGGTATAGAAGGATCAATCTAAATTGGGATTGATAAATGATTTGCTACTTCTATGAATTTGTTTTTACTAAAATAGCCTGTTTTGTATGATCTACTTAAATCTCGAACTGAAGTTGAATATATAATATTTGAAACTAGTTTTCAATAAAAACATTTTTTTATAGAAGTGGCGAAAAATTTACCAATCCCAAATTATATTGTTTTGTTTTAAATCGTTTGATGGTATCAATTATTGAGGTTTTAGTTCGTTGAGTGTCCAATGGACCAAAAGAGGCTACTCTACATAGTATATGCATGTATGTAAATAAAAAAATGATGTAGTAAGACACAATAGTAAGACTAGATTTCTGTGCCATTAAGTTGGATTTTTTTTTCATAATCCCAATTTGAAAGTATATTTGACAATAATATTTTCTTTATCTATTTCCTTTTATTCCATCCCTGAAACATTTTTCTGTATTAATCTATTCTATTTTAATACATTACAACGAAACCTTGTCATGCAAATTAGTGTACAGCTATCATAAAATTTCCATAAAAGAATGCCTAATATATTGCACGAGTTTTATAAGATTAAATAAAATATGATCATGATCATATAATTGACTAGCCGTTTATTAACAATTTATAATTATGATCTGTATATAGTAAAATTAATGCAAACGAATTTTGTTCCAATTTAATTGCTTTAATGAATTCAAATATATATATAAATATATATATATATATATATATGTGTATGTATATATATTGTGGTGGTACACCACTAAATTAAAAAAACGCTTGTACATCCTTGCGTTAAGCTTATGAAACATTCTTACTAATTTAAAGCAGTTCCCAATATTAAATTAAGGAATTTATAACTATCTTTCAACATATTCTGTCAAGGAGAAAACAATGAAATTTATTAGGATTGTTTTTTATAATTTTAAGGATATTTTAATTGTTTAAACTAAAATCCATTTAAGAAAATTAAAAAAGAAAATTGTTATTATAAGATATTTTTACTTTTACTATAGACATTTGCATTAAGAAATTTATATTCTAAATGTATTTCATTTCCGAAAAACTTCTTTCTTTCCTTTTTCGAGTTCCGAATATGCTCTAGGGATGTTGAAAAAATATCTATATTAAAATTTGAGCATCGAAAACCGATGTTTAATATATATAAATATTTTGCATATTACATATTTTAATTTTACATATATGTATATATATATATATATATATATATATATATATATATATATATAAAATTAAAAATTCTACGAGCTAAAAATTAAGGCGGTGGGTTCGACAAAGAACCATAAAAATTTATGGTGTGGTGTGTTCGCGTTTCTATCATCTATTATGGCTGTGTTCTAGGGATGTCGAAAGTAAAATATCGACACGATATTAAAAATACCAATATATTAATAATATCGGCATAAAAATATCGTCAATGTTTTTATAGAATTTTGGTCTTCAAATTTTTTTTCAAGATTCAAAAAATCGCCCATGAATTAGAACGATTCCAACGAAATTTGGGAAATAGGTAAGAATTGTTAAACTACGCGATTTCCATTAACCGTGATGTTCCTACATGTTTTAAAATTAACTTTTTCCTCAAAAAAAATTTTTTTTTTTAATCGGTGATCACTTTTTTTTACACGAAACTTCTAAGATTGTGCAATAGTTAATATATATGGAAAGAAAAGTCTTTCTCCTTTCTAGCGAGTCCAAAAGCGTCGATATGGGATACACTTAAGCCGAGATACAGAGCTTCAAATCGAAACGTAATTTTATGGCTTAAACATTTTCAGCCCCCTAGGGAATCCGAAAAAATTTGTTTTCGTTTTCGATGAGATTTTCAACACTAAGGTTTTTTGGTGTGCTGAATCAATATCTGCTCTTTTTTTCGGCGTGAAAAAATCTGTAAGGCTTGTTTACTTAACTATTCAAACCCTTTTTTTAATTTATTTGACCAAAAATTAATAATTTTTGAATATTAATGTGATATCATTAACATACTCTATAAAAAACAAATGTTTTGCTAGAAGAACCATGTAGATATAAATAATTTTACAAATTCGAGATATAAAAAAATAAAAATAAAGCAATTTCACCGTGTTTTATTTTTTTCCTCATCTGTTAGGATCCATTGGATGAAACGGTTGGAAACGAGCCGACTTTTTTTCAATGTAGAATCACCGAAAAAATGTTGATCAAAATCGGCGACGGAAACACCGTGCGCTCACCGTGTAAATTATAATGTTTACTTTCTTGCGACTTGAATAATTTTTATCTTTCAATATCAATAAACAAACGTTCCAGAGTAAGTCTTCACCTCTCTATCACTAGAATGTTATGATCAAGTTTGTTAATCTTGTGGATCAATGAAGGAAAAGAAAAATGAGAGGAAAAGAAAAATGTAGGAATGAAGGGAACACGAAGAGGCTCCAGCAAACCAACGTAGAGAATCCGAACTGACTTGAAGGACCGCGGTGATGAAGTGGGTACCCACTCTGCATATTGTACCACCGTCTATCCATCAAACCATTCATTACTGCCCTGCCCTACTCCAAACAGATTTATATCCAACCTCATCAATATGCACCGCTAATAAATAACAGTCCTGTCCCTGCTTCCAGCATTTTTAAATGGCGGCCCAAATTTTATATTCACTCCAGCCTGACTGTGGGTGCCTGCCAAATTGAGGACTTCGTCTCCTGTATTTGAACCCGTTTAAGCCTTATTAATTTGAAGAGAGAATTTTTAAAAATATATTATAGTAAGCATGGCTCCAAAATAACTGTGAACTTTTATCTTGAAAAAGTTCTTGTTCTAAATTAAACTTTATCTTATGAACTTTTATTATAGGTTCTTATAAGAACGTTTTGGTCAGAACTTATATAGTAAAAGTTCTTTGAGAACTTCATTGTAAGAGCTATAATATTAAAAGTTCTTTAAGAACTTTATCGTAAGAACTTTTATATAAATGTTCTATGATATATTTATTTTTATTTTATTTAACGAAAGAGTTATCTATGATATTAAGTTAATGATATAAGTTTCGAATTGTCTTGAAAGATTTTATTATATTAAAATTTTATTTCTTTAAATAAACATGTATAGATGTTTTAATTAAAATTAAAGTAATTTTTCTATTGAAATAAAAAAATTAATGTTAAATAAAATAAAAATAAAAAGGTAATTGTATTTGGTATTTCTATTTGTTATTTTATTTCGAATCTTATTAATTATCGATGTTTTATGTTAAAAGATTTGTTAACTCTCTCTCGAGTTTCCACCACCTCCCAAATATCCTTCTCAACGTTTGCTCTATATGCTTATATTAAAAATGTTCTGGTAGAACCTTCTATTAACAAAACTTATATAAAAAAAAAGGTTTTGGCAAGAACTTATATAAACAGAACCTTTATCAAAGTCTTTTAATGATATAAGTACTCAAGGAACTTTTTATTATAAGGTTCTTTTGTGCAGAAGTGTTATTTTAACATTTTTATTGTAAAAGTTTTTGTAAAACAGTTAAACTGAAGCTTTTTGAAAAAGTTCAATAACTGTTTCGTGTCCTGATAATAAACACTAGAAATTTTTTACTGCATATTTGTCTAGTATAGTTTTAATTCAACAATTTTTCAAATACAAACAAGTTCATTTTAAAGAATTCTATAGTCTGCCAGTTACCCATAATAAAAATTAAAAGTTTTATTTATAAAGAAATTTTCCGTTCATATTTGAATATTTATTTTATTATTTTTTTTCTTTATTCAAAGAAAAAAAAAATCGACAGAAATGGGCTTCATTTCTATTTGAAGCAACCGACATACATTGGGTTGTTACAAACACAAACATACTTATCTGGGTATTGCAGACACATTTTTTTTTCTCTCCGTTTTTATTTAATTATTTACATTATAATGAAACAATAATATTGTTTTTTGTTTTTTTATATCATTATCATATTTTACATCATGAAAAAACTGGTTGTTGCAATCAAGAAGGTTGTGATATATGCCAAAAATTTAATTCTGAACTTTATTAATGGATTAGTTTAGCCTGATATTAATTTAATTTATCGAGTTCTGTGATAGTATAATTTCAGGTATTCTTCTTTTATGTTATTTTATTCCATGTTTTAGTAATAATTTAACTTTATTTCTTTACTTATTATTTTACTTTACTGTTTCTTTCTGTTCTAAAAAGTTTTCGATGTTGTAAAATTTCAACTTTTAGATTCGGGAGAAGTTGTTTCGTGGGACACTAAAGCTCAACATCTTATGTCGGAATAAGCCTGACAATGGTAATATACATGAGGTTTTTATAAAAGTACAGTTTAATTTCGTTATAATCTTAAATGTGAGTTAAACGTAAACAATAATAACAATATTTTTTATTTCATATTCATAAATTTTTAATCAATGATTGTTCATCGTCCACTGATTTCTATGCAAGGAACTAGGAACATTTAACGTAGCCTTAGACAGGGAACCTCGGTGTATTGAGGAAGAGATAAGAGAGACATGTTAGAGAAAGAAGGTAAGTATATAGAAAGAGATGGAAATTGGAGATGGTAAAGTTGGCGGAAAGAGTGACTATAAACAAAGTCCCAACTGGGGAGTTGCTATCTCCGAGTTGAGACATATTTTTGCAATTTGTCCCCTCCACTCTTTACCGCACAGCTCCTCAGGGCACCACTATATCCTTCTCGCCTTAGCTCTGTAAAATAAAAAATAAAACCGAATATATTCCCTCCTTTTTTCCCCTTTTATGATTTCGATTTAGGACTCGGTGTTGATGTCATTCCAATTGGTAGGATTTCGAAAACCGCTAATAAGGCAGAAATCTGCAATGTCGATCTTATGTATTTAGATCACTTGTGTACAATCTGATAGTAAAATCGTAAATTCAAGTTTATCATGTCTATAGCTAAAATATACGAGAAAGAATCCAATATAGTGGACAATTTAATATATTTTGAATGTATTATACAAAAATGCTTAGCGAACCCGAAGATTCGATACAGAATAATACTAACGATCAGTGACAACATACTTTTATACTCAAGAGAATTTAAAGAAGTACCATGAATAAAATAATAATACAATACCATTCAGAGAATACCACTGACAGAGAAATGCAATCTCTGATGTAAGAAATGATGCTTTTCTTGTAAGAATTTTAAAATTTTGTTCTAGAAAATAAAGTCATACTTATATTACTTGCATGTAAAGCCGTACTTAGCCTTACATAGCCGCACAGAGTCATACTTACATCACATGTAAGTAACGGCATACTTGCATCACATTTACATGTAATGGTAAACTTTTCAGTCATACTTACATTGCTTGCATCTAATGCCCTTGACTTTAAATTCCAACACCACGTCAGGGCTAGTCTAGAATTTATAAGATATATACTGAGTTTAAAATCTGTGTTGAAACAATCCAAACTTTTGATCAATTTGTCAAAGGAAATGGTCAAATTTTATCTAAATATGAAAGAGAACGACTGAAGAAAAAAACGGGTCTCCACACTGGCCATTATCCGTTAAATATTCTCTCAAGAACATGAGTTTAGTGGATGATTCCAATTGGCGTCTGTATCTAGAGGACGAAGAAAGGGGCGAACATAGTCTATGTACTATAACAAAGAATAATTAAACCTGAAGAAATTGCAAGAACAAATCCTGAGGACTTAATGGGCTTCGTAAGAAGTATACCATTCCAAGAGGATCTATGGACGAACAGAGTTGATTTCACAAAACATCCACAGGGGTTGTGGTAAAGAAGCGTTTCTAGAAGTGTATTAATAATAACAATAATACTGGCGCATGGCAATTATTGAAATGGCGTCCTCTGGTATCCAGACCAGACCATCATTAACCAAACAATCCAACTTTCCTTTGCCGATGAAATTGACATCATAGGTCGCTCTTTTAACTGCATTTATGAACATTCAAAGTCTTGAAAAGTGTCTGGAAAAGCTGGAGCTTTTCCCAGAATGCCTGGGTGTGGTAATAAACGAATATGAAATCAAGTATATGGTTTCAGGAAGGTGTGTGCCTACACACATAGGCAAGTAGGGATGAAAGTCACGTTCGGAACTTATATGCTCGAAGAAGTATCCGAATATATCTACATGGGATCTCAGCTTACCTATGATAATTAGAGGGCAGAAACCAAAAGCAGAATAATGGACACCACTAAATTTTACTGTCACTTGATTTAAAAATAACATTGTATGAAACCCTCATACGTCCTGTGCTTATTTACCTAAAACCTGGACTACTTTAAAAAGCGTAAAACAAGAGACCAAGCCATTCAGAGAAAAGTTCTCCGACGAATCTTCGGTCACGCTAATAGAGGAGAATGAAGGCGAAGAACGAACATCTCTTCTTCAGCGATACAGAGATCACCACAGGGATGGATGCTTCCGTTCGATTTGCTAATCGACTTCGCTGAGGAGGTCATTTCACCAGAATGCAATTCCTACGATGTTACTGTCAGAACCCTTACACTGACGAAATCTAGTGACAGTCTAAGAGAGTATTGATATTTCTACTAGATTGATCTATTGTTCTGGAAATTAAAAATAAATCCCTATCAGATATAACAAAATTGTGTAAACATTTCTTATGTTGGACCTAATTATTTTTGTATTAACCAATCATTAATTTATTTAAAATAATATTATCTATTAATTGTATCTAATGTAATTTCTCTTAATTTTTTGGCAGTTCCTTGTTATCCTTTAAGAAATATCCTACATCCTGCTTTAAAAATAAATAAAGTGTAATATATTGATTAATTCGCCATTGATAAATCGAACCAACTACTTTAGGCCTATATTATTTTTTAAAAAAAAGTTATTAGTTTTTAAACATAAAATCGGAGCATTCTTGCACATTGAATGACTCTTAACTTCGGCCAAATAGCTTTTTAATTCATTATAATTAGAAGCCAGGAAAGTTATGTAGGTATTAAAAAAACACACAAAAAAAAAAAATAAATAAGAATTTCTATCAATTAGGGTTCGGGGAAAAAGTTTTTCAGACTTTAGAAAGTTCTAGCAGCGAGCTATTATTTTAAACGAAAGACGGCTCACGTGTTTTCGCAAGGTAAAATTGGGATGTCATTACTTAACTTCTGAGCACGTGATTCTCCCCAATTTCTTCGGCCAACTTTACTTGTTTCACTTCCTGCCCTAGAATCGGAGAGATTCCCTGTAGTTTGGAAATAGCAATACGTGGAAACGAATCCAAACTTGATCAAACTAAGGAACTACTGCGGATGGATAGGGTCGAATGCATCAAGTATATTTCATAGACGAACTTCCGTTACTCCTCACTTCCCCTCATCTTTACATAAAAGTAAACAGGTCCGACGTTAATAAAATTAAATAAATAAATTACGAACAATTTAGTTACGAAAGCTTTACTTTTTGAATATTACTTGTTTTGAAGAACTTTTTGATCGAAATTATAAAAATTCCATCTAGTTGAAGATTTTTATGTGTTGTTAGAATTGGAAATAGAATAAATTGTCATTAAAGTTAACAGACATTTTAAGAAGATAAACGTTCTTCTTGGAATGCTTGTAAACAAGGAAGGACGAATTTATTTTTATTTTTTTTTCACTTTCCCTTACCTATATACGAAGTATACAGTAAAGGGGAAGTATTGCGATCGTGAAAATTTTCGAATTCGAGTTTTCAACGGAAATACACTTTTTAAGGTCCACTGAGTCCAAATGACCAAGCCTCGCAAAATGGTCTGTGTGTCTGTGTGTGAGTCCGTGTGTCTGTGTGTATGTGAATAGCCTAGCTCAAAAACAAAAAGTCGTACGATACTAAAATTACGTATTTAAAGTAGGTATCTGGCTGTGATGTTACAGCAACTTTTTCGTCAAAATCAACTAACTGGAAGTGCCACTTTATATAATCAATTTTACAGGGAGAAGAAGTGAATGCTCCTGAAAGAAGCAGTGTTTATGTGAACTCTTTAAAATTATATTAAAAAGATAATTATTATAGGACGGTAAGGGAAAGTTGTGTGATGCGCGCACAGATTTTTTTTATTGAAGAGAGCAATTTAAATTTAGAGTGGAATTCTGTCAGTAACTCTTAATGGATAAGTTGCCAAATATAGTAATTAATAGAACTAATATTAAACCCAGGATATTTATGAAATATATAGGTGACATTGATTTTAAACGAAGATGAAAATGAGAGGTTTTATAATGGTCAGAGCGGAAAATTAGATTTATGAACTTTATTCTTAGGAATTACGATAGTAACAGTAGTAAAACAGTAGCCAGAGCTAATAAATAAAACATTGCATACAATAATAAATAGAAAAAATTATTTTAAAAAATCACGAATAATGTGTGTAATTGTCTTGGAATGCTGTAATACATCCATTTGGTTACTCTTGTAAAGGCTGATGATGAGAGATGCGCTGTCTCTGGTCTGCATTGGCGTGATCTGGTCTTTTTCTGTTTTGATGTTGCCTGAATTGGCGAAGTACTGTACTGGCTAGTACATACTGGTATATGAGAGACTTGAGGCTTTACCCTCTAATTAGCCCAGCTAATAAAAAAATCAATTCCCTACCTACCCCATGGCCTCAAAATCGCATTGGTTTTAGACACTATTCCATTCAATTTTTCCAAAGTTCAGTACAATCCCGATCTAGTTCAGCTCATCCCTACAATCATTCTCAAAGGTTGTGAAACGGCAGTGGTCTTGGACCTTTTGTAAATGTTGACAGAGGCCATCTTTCCCGCTCATGCTCATGCATACGGCCTTCATTCAACCTCCACTGGCTTTCAACATATGTGACGCGGTTGGTAGATATTCCGTGGAACAAGTCCCTGGAGTCCTGCTTTTTCCCCCACAAGAGGAGGGACAAGTTTGGTTCGGAATTCCCTAGGCTGAGTATAAAATTTTTTTATAAATATAGCTGTGTTTATATGTGATTTTACTTTTAATAATTTTAATAAAAAGTATAATTTTCAATTTCATTATAAAGAACGCACTAAATTTTACAAAGTTCAACTTTACAGGTTTGTAAAATTTTTATAGTTAAAGCTAGATTTTTCCTCTTTGTTTAAAAATATTCCTTAGATGATTCTATTTAAATGTTACATTCAAACCTACCTTTCAACCAGGCCCTTTTGGTAAGATTGATAATCATATTGAATAGTACTTGCCCTTACCTTAAGGGGTTAGGGCGTACAAGGAATTTGAAACTCATTATTCAAGTAAGTGCGGTTTTATGGATAGTGCAAAATAGTTCGGTTTCCGGAAAAAAATGAGAACTTGTCTGATTTTACAATCTTCATTATGTTATGAAAGTGGGATGTGTAATATAATTCAATAAATGTATTGAAAATAATTGTTTTAATTAGTAAGTCCGTAGTTGCCTCGGCAAAACATGGTAGTAAGGGCAAGTGTACACCACGCACACTTGTCACACAACAGAGGTCCGCACTTGCCCCTACTATCATGTTTTTCTGAGTGACTTTGGACAACTTGTTAAAAAATAGAAAACTGTCAAGGAGATGTAAATCACAAATTATTTTAAAGAACAGCTTCTGTAGGTTCCGTTCACGGTAAAAATAAAAACGGCTTACTGGGTAAACCAGGATATAGCTGTACTGTTGAAAGCCAACTTCATCAACAGGTTGGAACAAATATTTTTACAACTCATTATACTTCATCTGAGTGCACTTTCGTGGCTGATTTCATATAGAACAGTGTTTAGGCTTCAAGCTCCTTACTAGTTGAAGGTTAATTTAACGAGACAATTACTCACTTATCCCTCACCCCCTTTATAAAAGGAATCTGTTTGTGGCAAAATTAAATAAACCTAGAAAATATAAATTTGAAATTCCTATTTCAGAGATGATATTCTATCCAATAAATCGCAATCCCTGCAATGGAGGTAGATTCAATATCCTCGGAATAATTTTCCGACCGTTTTCCTCAGCTGAGGCCCTAAGGAGGAAACTCTATTGTCAATAAGGCGCAGAAATAAACTTTATTCAAACTTGATAAGAATTAGTGATGTGTGAAGGGGACCTTGGCAGGGCTTGATGGTGCATCCATCACGGCCCTATCGGCTGCCACAATACACAAAG
This sequence comes from Rhaphigaster nebulosa, assembly GCA_948150685.1. Classification (NCBI taxonomy): domain Eukaryota; kingdom Metazoa; phylum Arthropoda; class Insecta; order Hemiptera; family Pentatomidae; genus Rhaphigaster; species Rhaphigaster nebulosa. The sequence continues at coordinate 101,216,716 of OX411309.1, read as the reverse complement.
GATTTCCCCCTCCCCTCGTCTTTGGAGGGCTACAGGTTCTGTCAGCGGGCAATATCTCCCTCCTACCAGCCCTTCTGTCAGCATTTCAATATTTAACTTCACTTTTCTAACTTCTCCTAAGGTTTACTGAAATTATATATCCATATGTAAATAACAAAACCGCCTTCACCTCCGAGAATAAGGCGCCAGTAATTCGTTTCACAGAAATTATACATGCTAATTGACGTAAATAAGTGTTAGATTGTTGGCATTTATTATAATTTATAATATATAAAAGAAAAGAAAAATACTCAACCACAACCCATCCAGGATCTTGTTTCAATACTTGTACGGCTTCTTTAGTAGCAGCTCCTGCAAGGATGTCACCTCCGACATCCAGCTCCCAGGTCTTTCCTCCAACCCAAGGATTGGGCCCATTACAAATTAAATGTATGCCCCTAACGTAGTTGTTAAAACACGCTAGTTGCTAAGATGTAGAAGTTATAGTGAGTAGCTTTATATGTAAATTGCATTTAGCCAACCCTTTCTTAAAGTTATATAGTGTGCACCAGGAGGGCCTCACGACACTAAAGAGCCGATCTGCGGCTGAAAAGAAATTTTTATCTACTGCCGGATTTGAAGTGCCTAACCCAATGACTTACCACGCACTTATCAAATAATAATTAAAAATAAAGCCAAAATAAAATAAAATGCATACACTTAAACTTCTTCCATAGTAGTCTCTGTCCCGAAAATTACTAAACCAGTTAACTTCCAAAATGTCTAACTCAGTTACCAACCGTCTATCCGTCTAATTTGGCGTCTGGCTTATTTCCACTTTGGCGTCTTCACGAGCTGAAATGTTGACGTAAATGAAGTAGCCGTATTAAAAATCAGATTCTTGAATATAATTAAGATTTACTTAATTGTTTTTAGCATAAATGGTTACATTTTCTTAAGTTGTTTTAAGGAGGCTGTAGAGAGATATACAATTTAGTAGGAAAAAAAATCGGACAAAAGAAAGCCGTCTAATATGAGGAGGAATGCGAATTTGTAGGTTGTGATCCAGTATAATTATCATTTATATAATTTGATTATCAATAATGTAATTTTGTAAATATTGAATATTGGTTGTTAAAGTTTATTTAATTTTTTTCCGCTAATAGATACGATCCCATAATTGCATTCAGTGTAGCGGTAAAGCCACCTAAATTATTTGAAACTCAATTTTTCTAATGAAATGAAACTAAGGCGAGGGTTTTAAAAATAAACATTAACTCCTATTAATGCCCATTAATGAAAAAGAAACTAATAATTAAATATAAAGACAAAAATAAACTAGCACATGCCGAATTATTTAAACTAGCTCTGTAACAATATAATCCATAACCTCAGTATAAACAGTTAATGTTATAACTAAACAATTTATCTTAATTCTTCTTACAACTATACAATTTTCTCTATAGCTAAACAAACAAACACTAATGCACATTGACCGATTTACCTTAAAGTTTGTCATTTTGATTCTGAAGAGATGAAGAGAATGCTCCAGCAAACATTGCGGCCACTCTGCTTAGTTTGATTCGTATTCAAGTAATGATATTATTTTCTTGATTGCCGGTGTTCAATTAATTAAATGCCATCTTACCTTCATAATGGCCAACGAGAAGGAATTTATTTGAATGAAGAATTAGTGGGCAATGAAATGAGTATATAGATTTCTTATGTTCAAATGACGATTTCTCATGGGCGTCTTAATATTATCTCATGATTTTTAAGCAACTTATTAATATTTTATTTCGCACCATTTTATTTTTTTTTTAAATAAAAAATATTGCTTAGAAAATAAATGGCTGAAGATCGGCTGATTTTAGGCCACAGCCAATCAAGTGACATTTTCTGACCTACTACGATTCATTTCGAAACAATATTTATAGGACTTGTTATTTTTTTATTACTTATAGAGATTTCTATGTTTTATAAAAAAATAAATGTTGACTATAAAAATAATTTTAAAAAACATTTTAAAAATCTCATTTCTGAGATGGATATATGCGATAATGTTTTTAAGCTGGGTTTCAATATTAAATACACAAATTTATGTTTATAAATATAGCATTGATTGCAATAATGAATATACGGCCTTGGCGAGTCATGTTATAAAACGCAGACATAATAAATTTTAACATTTAGATTTTTGACTTTTATATAATTGTTTTGATTATTGTATTTTGTGACATGTTTCTGCACGCACTAGCTTTCTGTGATTGTTGTTTCGATATATTTTTAGGATTTAACAATAGCGCATAGCGTGGTACAATGAAAACATCTAAAGAAAGTAGTTGAAAACTGGGTATAAAACGATTTAAAGTGTCAAATTTTTAACATAATAAAGAAGGTTGATAAAATAATAGCAGGATATTGTACGTGGTAGACTTGAGAATGAACAGATAATCAGAACGTTATTCTGCCTGAACGAATATGTAATTTTGAAATTTTAAGAGTGTAGTAGTTCCTGACTATATTATATATATATATATATATATATATATATATATATATATATATATATATATATATTATTTCTGGTCAGTTCTTTGAGGAATGAATATATGCTAAGTTTTATTCACTACACCTAATGAATATTTCATCTCTGTTCAATCGATGTTTACTCCTAGTTTATCTGTTTTATATCTATTTCTCCATGTTTTATTTGGCCCTCGCTGTGTTCCTTTTTTGCTGAGCGGTTTTTGAAACTTTCCAGACGACGAAAATTCTTCTACCAGATAAACAAGCTTGTTCACAACCAGACCAGCTAATGGTTCTTATGTGCTCTTAGACCAACTTTGTCAAATGGTAAGGAACGAGGTGAGGCTAACTCTAACAAGCTCGTGTTGTTATTGAAACGGCTTGAACATTTTTAATGTGTTGTATAGAAAAGGTATTAGTTTAGTTAGCGCAATGAACCAAGAATTTAAACGATGAACAAACAACGAAGTTGTACTGCTATATAGTTTACCCAGTCTAAAAAAAAGACATACCATTTCAGGTAGGTATTTGAAACATTTACTTTTCTTCAGGTCATGATGTCTTTTATTGCTATCAAGCAACCATTATTATTATTTGCATAAAATAATTTTGTCTAAGTGAAACAGTTTACTATTTGAGTTATTATTATATCGTAATATGACGTTTTTTTGGAATAATGTACATTCGATCCTGTATACTGGTTTATTTTATATTTTTAACAAGTGAAGATTGAAATTTTTTGTTTCTATTTTGTTATTTATATAAACAATATTTAAAATATGTTATCCATGACTGTTTAGATATATACGCATACATCTGATTGCAACATTAGTATAATATGCATTACCCATCAGTTCCTTTAAAAAAGTTAAATTTAATATAATATTAAATATAAATTAAATAATAAATATTATTTACCTGCAAACAAAATGATTAAATAGAAGAAATGGTAATATGGAAATACACACAATCTTATTTCGAATTCTTTTTAATTTTACTGATCATATACTTTCTAAAATTTGGCCATTGGTCAAGATATACACGTATACATCTGATTGCAGCTTTAGTATAACATGTATTACCAATCCGTTCCTTTAAAAAAGTTAAATTTAACATAATATGAAATATAAATGAAATAATAAATATTATTTACCTGCAAACAAAATGATTAAATAGAGGAAATGAGAATATGGAAATTCCCACAATCTGATTTCGATTTTTTTTAGTTTTACAAACCATATACATTATCTAAAATTTGGCCATAGGTCAAATTTTATCAAATTATTGCCAAAGACACGATGGTCATAGGCAAGAGGTTTTCTCAGTGGATTTCATCTGGACCTAATGTGAACGATACACAGGGACGTAGCATTTCTGATCACCAATTTGTTTTATTGAAATTGAAAATTCCAGGTGTCCTGACGTAGTCATGGGATCCGCAACATATTCAAAGTACTGGGTCTTACCCTGATTCCGTCGAACCCAAAGCAAAATCTTATATATTAAAATTTTAGAAGTGTTTGGGCCTAAGTGCATAAGGTAAGGTGCATGCGTTAGCTAATGGATGTAACAAGCCTTCATCTTCTAATGTTATCACTCCTTAAATCATTGGAATAATATTGACGAGTGAAGCCAACTCCATCCAGGTATTCAATTAATTAGGAAGGACCTCCCTGTGTTGTTCTCCCCCCAGGGTTATTCAGATTTCAGTGGCTACCCCTTCGACGTCACGTCCTTGAACGTAACGTTGATTGTTACGTTCTATAGATTCTTTGCCTTATATATCGTATTGAAACAAAGCAGCCAAAAACAGGAGTGAGAGGTTGAAATTGCTACTTACAGATAGATCATGTATTTAAACAATGAGATACAAAAAACTATATTCGTCATTTTTCTCATAGCTTTACATTTGTAGCATAATACCATAGCCTCCTTCAGGGCAACAAAGAAGAGACAAAACAGATCAAAAGACAAAATGAAGAAACCTCAATTAACATGCTGTGGTTGTGAGATGTTGAATTAAAAAGTATACTTTGTACTTGACGATCCTTACTCCTTCACCTGCTCATTGAATAGAGAAAGTAACCTAAATATTTGATGAATTTCTATTTTATTTCATCAGCTTTGTGGGATTTGGTGTGCTGTAAATATGGGGACTCTAAAGTTAAGGCCTAATCATTAAACATTGAATAAGCACAAAAACACCACTCCCTCACATTTTATTTATTATAAAAAAAATTATTTCATTCAATTTGCCTCTAATTCAATTGTTTTCTTATTAGGATAAAATTAATTTATCTCGCACGCTTCGTAATAATTTAATAATAATAAAATTAATAATTTAATAATTGAAACTATAGATATTTAAATATAACTATATATATATATATATATATATATATATATATATATATATATATATATATATATATATTTTATTGTGATTATTTTCTTGTAATAATCTCTCATCTTCACTCCTCCACTCTAAAACATAGATAAATTAAGTAAACGCCCATTTAATTGACCACAAGCTCTCGCAGTTTCAGAAAAGAAGAAGTCATTCTGTGTAGACTCCGCTTAGGGCACTGAATTTTCTCACGGCAACCTTCTGAGAAGTCTTTTGGCTCCAAAGAGTAAACTCTGCCGGGTCATAAGAGCTGTGAAGCAAGTCCTTTTGGAATGCCCGAAGTTGTCCTTAATCCGAAATGAAAACCAGTCTTGAAGGTATTATAGATGATGTTAATGGCTCTGTAGCTAATATGTTGGCGTTAAAAAAAAAAAAATTGACACTTACAGCAGAATATAAATTGTAATTTTGTCGATGACTCTAAGAGGTAGAAGCCATAACCAAATAAAAAATAAACTAGAGTTTATATTTAACTGGTTAGAACTGATTATCGAAAATAAAATCAAACATATTAAGAAATATTATAAAATTAAATAGAGTAGAATAAAATAAGGTAATGTCAACATTAAAGTATGAGAGGAGCATCAAATAAGACAGAGGGCGTAGTAATAATAATAATTATAAGTCAATGCCGTAGCTATTTCTACTGGTGCCAGGGGAAAACTTCAAGATTGCCGCCCCTCAGGACCGGAACTAGGGAGAGAGGAACAAATGGCGCACTTGCCCCAAGCGGCAGAATCTAGAGAGCGGCAAATTTCGAGTGAATGTTTATTTTTAAGTTAAAGAATAAATATAGATTATTCTTTTTGATAGTTTTGACCTTAATTCATTCAATAAAACGAGGTACTGTTATGAGATGATGATATTTATATCTAAATATACTACCTAAAGTACCTAATGTAATAAAAGTGTTGGCTTTTATGAGTTTAATATGTATATCATATTATATATATGTTATAGTAAAATATATTGCATTTTTATACCATGCTATAGGAGAATAACATAGAGATCTTCTTCTGTAACATTTTGATCTCAAATCCAACATCCATGTGACGTTTTAAATTGACTGAAAAGCTGGAAAGATAATACGAAACACTGAAAAATGTCAGACCAAGGTATCGAATTTTGTCTGTCTGCGGAATAGTCGAGGTATATTGAAGGGCAGATTTCTTGTCGAAGAGTAAAAGTGGTTTGTTGAGTTTATCGTGGTTAAGTCCAATTTTCCAAAGTTTTCACCAATCATGAAGTTTTGTTAGATGATGTTGTAATGTCTGTGAGGCGTGTGCTGGATTTTGATGTTTTGTTAAAATTGTTGTATCGTCTATATACGTCGCTGTCAGAGTTTCGGAACTGGTTGGAATACCGTCTGTATATATGATGTCGACCAGCGGAGCTAGTACTGATCCCTGAGATACTCCTGCTAAGGCCGGTCTAATGGTAGAAAGTTCTGAGCCTTGGCATACAAAGAAAAATCTTTCAGAAGATTTTCAGAAGTTGACTGAGCAAGAAGCAGTAATTTATTAAATTATCATTGAATCAAAATTTAAAAAATATTATACAGCAGTTATATATAAATTATTTTGTTAACTCAGTCTTCCTTATTTATTTATTGTCATTACATACATCTTACACCTTTCTAACTTCTGAACTTTACGTTAATCTTAAAATATGTTTTCCTTACGGTGATTCATCCATATTTATAAATTTTTTTATAAATAAATATTTTGTCATTGTAAACTGTCAAATAATTAAATTTACTTAATGAGGACAACTTGATAGCAACATAACAATTATGACACCGTAATCTTTGAATATATGATAGCGAACAAAATAGACTTATACTAAGTTATTCTCAATATTTTTTTTTTTTTTTTTTGACAATTAATAATGTTAAACATTAATATTATTCTATAGAGTAATATAGATATAGAGGAATGTTAAGAAATTAGAAATGCGTAAGAAAATCCTGAAGATGAGGTAAGCCCCGAAATGTTGAAGCTGAATGTATGTAATGACAATAAATGTATAAGGCTGAGTTCGCAAAATAGTTCCTGTATAAAAATCATATCTTCTTAAAATAGTGAAATTATTATAATAATAAATTATATAGTTTTTCCTCATATAAAAACATACAAAATTGTAAAAGTTGCTTTAGATAGCTCTTAATTTACAGGAGTTATCGTCATATAATAGATTAGACAGGCTAACGAAGTTTCTTCTGCTGATATACTACTCTCATCTCATTCCTCCATGCCCCAAAGGTTTTTTTTATTAACTTTTTTTTATCTCCTGAAAAAAGCAACATGTTTGTGTTACTTTATTACATTTTTTATAAAAGACTATTTCGCTCAATAGGAATACCTGCGCCATTTATTTTTCTTTAATTTTCCCATAGTAAGATTTTTTTTTTCCTTCCTTTTCTTCTTCTCTAATATTGGGGGAAAACCCCACGTGCTTCTTTCTTCTGGGAGTTAATATTCAACGGCTCCAGCAATCTTGCTTAATATTGCGTTTTCCACTGTGCACTAATAATCTGGCTTTCTATCACAGATATCGAAAATGAAATACGGTAAGCAATATCGCACCGCATGGCTATTATAGTTTTCAATTAAAAATTATAGTTATATTGTAGTTCCTCAAATTAAAAATATCCTAATTTAATTTTTTTTCAAATGCCAATATAAAAATATATAATGTAATCATAAAAAACATACTTCCCAGTTGTTACTATATAATATAAAATTTATCATCTCCACACATTAATGACGACGCATTTCGATGTATAAATTTATACAATTACGTAAAATCAGCTTACCAAATCGTAAAATCAGCCTATGCTATTCTTAATTTAATTATTCAATAATTGAATGTTATTCGATGTCTATAATTATTATAAAAAGTTGAACTAGAATAATATTCTGAGTAACAATAATTAATACAAATTAAAAATTAAAAATTAAAATTTAGCATGGTATTGACCAAGCAATAAATATTGCAATGAATGACTATCACAAAACGGAATTTCAAGGTTTTGTGAAGGCCCCGGACGTAGGATTTCTGCCAGACAATCATAGTTCATAAATATATAATAACATACAATTATCAATTGTATTAATTGTTGAGAGCGTATAATCATTTCGAATATATTTACAAAATTGATAATTAATGGTCCTATGACTTTTTTTATAAATTGCTATTTCAAAAATTGTTTTGGTAATTACCATTCTATGCCCACAGAGAATAAGTTCGTAAGCCTAAAAATGGTCCTCCTGAGTTAGGTGTATATATATCCTCTGTTAAAAAACAAATATTTTAATTATTTATAAATATCGTAAATCTCGAATGAAAGAGTCGTAACCCAAAATCTGAGGCACGTCAGAAATTTTAAAAGTTGGATTCCTTTCATGGATCGAGCCCGCAAACTTGGCCCGTCTAAAAACACTGTTCGTGCTAGGCCAGCTTAGGAAAAATCCGTGATCCAATTAAAATATCTCGTTCGTGAATGACCTGCTATTAAGTGATCTACCAAAATCAACATATGTTACAGGAAATACACTGGGGGCTTCTATGCAGAACTAAACCTGTGTTAATGCTAGATCATTCTAACAAAAACATGTTTGAGTTGTACCCTTTTCATTCCGGTTATAAGATATTTATTATTGTAATATCATACTATACATTAATATGGTACTGTAGATCCCTTTCCCATGCTCTCAGGAAAGATGGAATTTGACAAAACGAGGTGTCAAAAGAAAAGGAATTTCATGGAGAAGTGACGAATCCCAACTTCGATTCTTAAAGCCTAAGGACAACTTTAATAGAAGTAGTAGAAAAATTGCAGAAGATTTCAAAATTCCGATGGTGATAACCAGGCGGATCCTGGTGGGGTTTTAGAAACTGAAGAACGATTAAAGGTTATTTTGTATTTCTGGAGTTAATCTAAATTTAACACGGGTAAAACCGTGGGGCACAGAAATTAAAGTACAAAGCTACAAATGCTATTCCGGAACTATGATAAAAGATCGATCTTTTAAGAGATTAGGAGAAATTGTTGAGTCCTAGTCGAACATTCGGTATCATTAGATTGCCATTAGGAGCACAAAATGTTCTACAGGCTATCAGTTTTAATCTATGATGTCAAAAATCGGGACTTTTCGCGGAATCCTATCAAAGGGGAATCAATGAGGTGGGGTGGTGGGGGGTGGGAGAGATGGGAGAGCTCAGTCGGTCCCGAGATGCGGCTCTGTGCGCTCCTCGCCCTGGCCGCTCTCGGCTCTGCCTGTTCGCCGGAGAAGCTCGCGAGCTATACTGTCGTCATGCACACCTTCTGGACCCGCGATCGCTTCCCCAAGCACTACCCGGACTGGAGGCCGACGGCGCAGTTCTCCAAGCTAATAGGTCAGTTTTATAACTAGTCTAGGGTTAACGTTCAGAGCTATGATATAAGTGTCTTAGCACGTGTAGGAGAGTGCGATGAAAACTAGAAAGAAGCTGAACGAAAAACGATCAACATGGGCTGAATCATAAGTGCATTTAAAAATAAAGTAATAAACATAATTTGAAATTCAACTTTAGTTAGTTGTAAATAGCTAAAAGTGCATCTCCAGAATATTCCGTTACGCTATACGTACCAAATAAAAGGATGTTACTTATCCAACGTTAGATTGGAATGGAATATGACAACTAGATGACTCTTTTACAACACCGCAAATTCTTCTTCTTCTACCGAACTACTTACGGGCGGGCATACTCCTTCCTAATGCGTCCTCCTAACAGACACAATTTCTTCTGGTCTGTGCAGTGTATTTTTTACGATTAATCACTTTAATTTCGTAAACATTAATTTTTGTAAAAATGAGATCCAGATTAAAACACATACTAGAAAACACCATGACATTTTCCTCTGCTAGATTTTGACACCATGACATTTGAATTCCTCTACATATTTTTTGATATGTTTTTAATGGAAAATGTTTCAAACATTTCCCTGTTTTTTTATATATGTATCATATTATAAGATAAATTAGGTTAATTATATTTGTTATATTAAAAAAAATCTTGTTTTTATATAATTTTATATTTAGTTTTTTTTAAGACCATTACATATTATATTGCAGTATGATCCTCATGATGAGATAGAACCCCGAAACGTTGATAATTTGTTGATGTAATTGTCAATAAATTTTAAACTAGGTAGATCATTCTTTTCACTATCCAACTACTGGTTAAAATTAGAGTCTTTCATTTAAAAGTATTTATCATGCATATATTATTTTTTAGTCCCTTGCATTATGCCAGTAATTAAAGGCACTCATATAAAAAAATTGTATTTTTTTTTTTAATAGAAAATGATTTTTCTTCACATTTGTCAGCTTATTGGAAGCGAAAGAAATTTTGGTGGCAGCATTATTTTTAGGATTGACTGCTTATTTTTAAAGACAGATTACATTTGGAATACTTTAAATTTAGAATTTTAAGCTTGGCCGAAACATTGTAATAAAAGTTTATCCAAAAAGATTACATATGTTTTTTTTTTTCCATTATCATAGAGACCGTCAGGCATTTAAAAAAAAATACAATCCCATTGACTCAAAAATGTTAACTTATTACCAAATACAGCAGATAATACAGAAAATACATATGTTAAAAAAGTTTGTTACGGATTGCAAGGCAACACAGGATGTAATTCATAAAAGCATTCTGTAATACGGATCATGTAAACTAGGCCAGCGTAACAAAGTACGGACAATTAATTTAAAGCATTAGTGATATTGTCAATTAACGACTTTTGTCAACCAATTTTTTTTCAATCACACAGCCAAGAAGTTTTAAGGTAATGAATGTATCGAAATGATTTAAGTAATAATTACAACACAAAAATCCACTTTCCTTAACGACGCTATGTGATATTTCTGTTTTCGATATAATCAACAACGTTTTAAGGTTAATCTGTTCATTAATTTATAGTTTGAAAGGCCGTAAGCGTAAAAAATGAGGTTTGAGAACATTTCGAAACTCTCTTACCAATGAAATATCACTGAAAGTTTAAAAATATGACGGCTTTTTATTTAAAAAAAAAAGTTAAAATTTCATTATAAAAACTATTAAATTTTTAAATACAAAGCCTTTATTCTAAATAATTTAAAAATTTTGCATTTACGAAATTCCTAGAATAAACGATTCAATTTTGGTTCGAGTCATTGAGAATGGAGTAATCAGAGGGAGTTTGCACTATCAGTATTCCTTTTAAAAGTTCTAATTGAACTAGGTTTATTTCAGTATTATATTTTAAAATAAATTATTGAATAAAAAAAAAATTAATTGGTGTTCCCATTTCATTTTATGCAAAATCTCAATGATATTTGCATAATTTAATTTGAAATATTAGGTATAATATTATGTTCTTCGAACCAGCCAGTATATTAAATTTAATTAATGCACTATACCATTCAACCTGTAATCAGTTTTTATCGGCATTTTTAATTTAATTTATTTTCGCTTAATTCCTTGCCCAATATATGAAGTAATTTTGAAATGATAGGCAGTTCCCTCTCGCTTGTTTAAAGCAACCACATACCCAGTAGAAGGTATTCTAATGGTAATGCCTATATATTAATAAAAAAATTTCATGACAAACTACGTTGAGATTTTTGTTCATGGGATGTAACTCCGTTACGTATTCCAACTGAGACAAAAAGTCACCAACTCCTATTAGTCACTAACCTATTCTAGCCAGAATGAAAAGTTCGAGATTAATTCCGTGGTGGATCTGTCACGAAATTATAGGCAATAACTCCCCCTCTTCCATCCCGCAGGTTCGAACCGGGGCAATAATCGGAATATATTCTTGCCGGTTTTTAACGGTATAGTTTATTTAATAGATGCATGCTATTGAATTAACAAGTGTTTATAAAGAAATAGAAAGCTTCATTTAATATTTATATGACTCATAATTTAAACATAGGATTAAATATAGTTAACAATTTTTGGCCAGTTGGATTTTGAAATTTCTGACGAAATTACATTTACGTGTTAAAACAACTCTTATTTCATTGAGCGAGCGTTTTTCTCTTTAAAAAATGGCTGACGAATGTAAGTATTCCTATTAATGTTGAAAAGGTATCTTCTCAAATTTGGGAAAAAATATCCCATATTTTTGATTGATTGGTTTGTCCTTTATTCTGGATTATTTTCCATAAATGTTAGCTGCAACTAACTACAACATCAATTATTATTATATAAACATAGTTATATACATAATTATAATTACATACATAATTATATAATACATATTTATATAATTATGTATATAATACATAATGATATACATAATTATTAGTTATAAACATAATTATATAAACAATATTATTATTATATAAACAGTTACTTTATATTCACATGTATTTTAGTGTAGGAATTGATGGTAGGAATTAAAATTATCAATTTTAGTATAATAAACTTTAAAAAAGTATCATCATATTCTTTTATATTTATTTTAAGGCATTACCTCACTTTATTATTTAAAACGGATTTATAATAATTCTTAACATTAATTTGAACAGTTTTACATTATATAGTTATAAGAAAAGAAAAAGAGAGAAAATGAAAAATACAAAAATAATGGGCTGATTAGCAATGTTGAAGCTATTTCATTAAAAACTATTATTTACTTCTGATCTAGATGTTAATCTTAGATTGCAATTTCATAATTAGCGAGCATCATTTTGGAAAGAAAGGTGTTGGAAAAGGAGAGATTTGAATAAAGATAGAGAAAAAGCAGGAATTCTAGAGGATAGAGGAACGAGCGGGAAAGGAACGTTCGAATGTTTTCGTTCTATGGAAAGAGATATAGAGGTCAGAAAGGTGCGATCTTGTTTCCTGTGAGTGGACAGAGGATTTAAATTGTAGGAGGCTGTAGATGTAGGAAGGGTGCTGGGTGGCGATAGTTTGGTATAGGAAAGATCTCAGAAAATATTGTCTACGGTTGGAGGGAAGAGCCACTTTAATTCGCCGTAAAGGTGGGACACATGAGCCCGTCTCGAGGTACTGAAGAAAAATCTTAAAAAGCAATGTGCATATATATGTAAATATATTTTCCCAAATATGTAACAAAATATGAGATGTATTTAAAAATAAAAATGCTGAATATTGACTAAATAAAAAAATAAATAATAAATAGACGAATATTTAAGAAAAATATTACATAAATAATTAACATTTAAAATTATATAATAATACAAGAACCCAAATTTATATGAGAAATAAAACTTCAAATATGTACTTATTTATTTATCGGCTTTTTATTCATAAATTAATAGAGAACAAATAAAATGAAATATAAACTATTACTCTTCAAAATTATTTGAAATTACATACATTTTTAAATTTTTGAAAATACGTTTAAAAATGGATGTGACTTTTTTCTCAAAGCTATCACAGAACTAAATATCTCCGTCTCCGCGAAAAGTGTAGGTAGGAAATTCACTAATGTATTTCTATGATACGTTTTTGTGGTCGATTTAACATTTAGCATTTAAAAAAAATATGTCACTAGCACACGTCTCGATATGGAATGTGACAAATTCTGAATAGTAAAAAGAGAATTGCTAGGGGAAGCAACAATAGCCATTCGCGGAAAATGGAATTAAAATATCAGGCATGGAGGATTTCTTCGAATTTCTTCCTTACCTCTAAATATGTTTATTGGCTAAATATAGACGATAATATATACAAATTTGTAAAATAAAAAAATGCTTTATTTGCTTTTAAATTGTTTGAAACGTAAAGTAAAATGTCGAAAAAGGGTGTGCAAGGTATAGAAAAAAAAATGTAAATACATATAAATCCGCAATATGTAAATAGATCGTTATAAAAAATAGTAATAATTGAGACCTCTTATTATGACGTACGATGTGCCTTCATTAATAAATACAAAATTTCAATTTAAGAATGAATTCTGATTTTTGTCCAAAATCACATTGATTGACCGCATTTTGCGGCTCAACTTTTGCTAAAATGCTGCCCCGCGTCACGTTTGGCCACCGCGGCCTTGCACTTGTGCAGAACAATACAAAGGTACACGGTATGGAAGCATCCTAAATTACAGGCATAACATGACAAAGGCTGAAGAGGAGTTGGACGATGGATCAACTTGTCAAAACACAAGGAGCAGAAGGTCTGAAGATTATACTGCAGATTTCACTTCCCCATCTTGCCAGATCAAGTACCTGACGTTTTGAAATTGAGCATCTAATTATTTGTATTACAATAACTAGACTTGCAAAGACAATTCTGGCATTTAAAAACCTAAGAATAGAAAAACATAAAAAAAAAAAATAGTAGTGAATACTTAAATAACCGTAATAAAATTTATAACGATATAATTTGTTAAAAAAACTTTCATTTATTCTTTTATCTGCAAATGAAACAATGGTAACTACAACGTCTGGCTCGATTGCCGTAAATTGTATTTTTCTTTGGTGAAATAACACTTCAAGGATCAGCAATTATCTAAGACTTGAGGAGTAAATATTACTTATATATCAATATACATTGAAGGACAATGTATATGTATATCACCGATTTTATTTTTTAATAGCTATTTACCTATATACTTATTTACTTTAAGTAATGTACAAATTAAAAAGTATAAATTATTAATTATGAAGAGGAAGTATTTCCGTTGTGTAAATAAATGATTTTTATTTGCAGTAACGTAGAAGAGAAGAGATAATAAAAAAAAAAAATCATGCCAATTTTGTTGTTAAAAATGATGTTGTAAAATTCAGGTTTAATCAACTCATCCCGGATAATGAGCTGACAGAAACAGCTCCTACAGACATCAGCCCGTACCAACCGAACTGCGTGACTGCGGAAAACTTTCTACAAACTTTGTTTCCATCGAAATTTTAACTAGAAAAATTAAGTAATAAAATACTTTAATTACTTCATGAACAGAAAATATCTTACAGAATGTTATAATACGTACAGTAACGTAATGCATTTAACTTCATATAGAAAAAAAAATTAAGAAAAGAAATTGTGGTTTTTTACGATAAGTAACCAACCAATCACTATCTGAAAAAAAAAATTTCATGATCAAGTTGAGAATTCTTTTAACTAAATTGTAAACGGGTGGCCAAATTAATTTATTTAAGTAATGAATTTTTTCTTTACTTTTTACGAATCCCAAATCCCCTTGAAATAAATCGTATGTCCAATGGGTAAAAAATACTTATCAGTATTTAGATAGTTTCATAATCAAATATTTATTTATAAGAGAAATTGCTTAAACAGTTCGATCGAAAAATAAAGAAAATATATAAATTTGAGCTAAGTTATTTTATTTGAAGATGAATTAAATGTTGTAAGTAGTAATTTTCTTTCAGGTGTTGTTCTTATTATTTTATTATATGTATAATATATATACATTCATATATTTCTATATTTTAAATAGAATATTTTATTTTATTTTAACCTAGCATAATATTCAGAAAGAAATGTGTTCAACCATAGAATTAAGTTTTATTCGATTCTATACACCCAATTGCTTATCCCCATTAGCCCTAATGTGCGATGTTGGGTACTTCGATTGCCAAGATTATGCCCAATCATACGTCATACATATGCAGATAGCTACATTAGATATATGTAATACTATGACCGAAACCGAAGCAGTTTACTCTAATGCTGATTTATTCCATTATACATTATCCAATATCGAGTCATGCATATTATGTACTAATTTATATCCTGTTTAATTAAAATTAAAGTTTCTTCAACAGGAATATCTTTCTGATGAAAATATGGTTTCATGAAAATATGAATGCTCACCTATAGTGATATCAGTATACAAGAGTTGGATATTCAGGAATGAATTTAATGAAATATCACTTCTATAAGTCAGTAAAAGTTGTGAAGCGATTTCAGATGTTAAATTCACGAATAGAGTGCTTTGATATAAAACTGCTATTGATGAGTATTTTAATTATTGTAGGGGTTGTCTAGAAATAAATAATTTATAGCACTTTATTGCAACGTTTTTATATAGACTGTATAATTTAAAACACACCCCATTTTTGAAGACTCAAAAACAAGAAATGCCTCAGGTGCGATCTTCTATTATTGACGCGTGTTGATAGAAAAGAGAATTCTACTATACATCAAAATTAGAATCTTGAATGTCAGAATAAAAATGCATTCCTTATAGATTAGCATCAAGTACTAATTTATATACAATACAAATATGAAACATCGAAGAAATTGGAGATTGTATTTCGGTATATTTGTTTGGTAACATATTCGTTGAAAGAATTCTAAAATCCTTACAGGCATAAAAAATACCTAAAGCTATTGTATGACAGAACTCCGTCAAATAGAGGGAGGCACCGCTATTAGGTTTTGCTGTTGATCCACTAGATAGAAGAAAATTAAGATGAATCTGGACGTAATGAGGCTTGTCTTAATGAGAATAGAATATAGTAACGTCATGGCAACTGGCGCCTGGCTGTATGGTAATACTGTGATTAAGAAACATATGATTAGGTGTAACTAATAGATAGCGATCAGCACTTGTTTTTTCATTTGTTAATATTTGTCAGAATTTAAATTTGTTAATATATTGGCTTTTCCATTACTATGAGATTCTTCAATGCCATCGTCATTTTCGCACTCAGGGCAATCAGTTGGCATATGACCCGGTTGTTTACAAATGAAACAAGTGGCAATGTCTTCACTGAAAAACATTCGATAAGAGACATTGTCCAGCATTATTAGTAATAATGGTGGGAGTTTACTAACGTCGTCAAGTGGGATGTAACTTGCCGACGGAAACTAACTACATGGGCCAACCTTGGATCTTGGTACCAGCCATGAGAAAATGCATGGGCGAAAATAATGTCAAACCAATGCATTGTAGTTCTTTCTGAATGGTCTCGTGTGGAATGGAAGGGCAAACATTTGAAATTATTATGCGTTTGGCCGGACTAGTCGTTTTATAAACTTTTCTTTGTTGTCAATAAATATTGATTCATGATTTTTCAAAAGGTTATCTACTGCTTCTTTCTTACTGAAATGCATTCAAAATCGGGAGTTGGATATTCGTGAAGTATAACGGATGAATTTCGGATCAATTAAGGCTGCTATTTTGAGAACATATTCTTTTCCATATATTTAGAGTATGTAAAATTATGGCATTTTCTCGTTTAGAAAATCGCTTTGGCATAATTGGCGGTTGTTTTTGTAGGTTTGAGGTTAGGTGGAACTTTTGATTCATTGCTTTTTTGATTATTTTCCAATGCTATTTGCTTCTTATTTGTCGGTTGCATCATATTGAAAGAAAGAGAGGACATTATAGGGACTATTGATATCGCTGCAGAGCCAAGAGCCCTGGGCGCCTAAAAAATGCGAATAATCGCCTGACTTCTTATAAATATCCCAGTCAGTTGCGGCATTTGTAAGGAAGAAAGGTCAGGTTTAAGCAATTCAAAATATATATTTCCTTAGCGGTGTAAACTTGACCGTTTAAGTTATCCTATTTCCAATCTTTAAAGTTCTTATGTGTAGGCACGGTTACAACCCTTATAATTATTTGAGAAGTTATATGAAAGAAACAAATCTGTTCATGCAGTAAAAAATCTAATCACTTTAAACTACACGTGCCATCTACAAAGAAGGATCGCCATTTGCCCATATGTCCGAAACTATGCATGACTGATAGATTCAAATTAATCTTAATATATATAAATATATATATATATATATATATATATATATAATATATATAAATACTATATATATATATATATATATATATATATATATATATATATATATATATATATATATATTTATATATATTTATATATACATATATATTTATAAATACATATATATATATAAATACCCTATATATAAATATATAGGGTATCCTCGATACCCTCACAACACAGTTCAGAAATTTCCTCTCATTGAATTGAATTCTCAGGTCAAGAGTATTCAATCATTTTATTTGGGATTATCGACTAATGTGGACATTAGTTTATCCACTCAAGCAGACAATCCATCCTGACATAAGTTGCTCGCTAGTGATCGATATCCACCGAAGAACCCATATCCCTCCTTAAGGAACCAAATTGATTCGGCTGGGACCTGAACAATCATCATTAATCTGATAAGATGGCATGACTCAACAAGGGTAGTCGAGTAATTGGCTTATATATCTTTCATGTCAGCGGACATCCTTGCAACCCAATCAGCGAAGTACTCTTACAGTTGCTTTCTCGGAACTGGACCTTCCTCCATTGAGTATATGCTACAAGTACATGCTCCGTCTCCAGAATAAAAATTGCCGAATAAGATGGAATCACGTTAAGAATAATTACTAAGTACACTCGGACGTTTAGAGTAGGTACTAATCGTTGAAATTTGATACTTTACATTTAAAATTTTACATATTTCGTGGTTTTTATTGCACGTTTTTTTGTTTTTTATTACCCGAAAATTCTGTCTCAACAATGGTTGGAACCTCCATTCATGTAAAGGGTAAACAACTTCCTTAACCAAATCATTGTAAGAATAGGTATACTCGAAAAAAATTAACAAATTTAAATTTGTTTATTATTTGAGTAGGAGGTAATTTAAAACACACTAATCATCTAACATTCAACTTTAATATAGAACGATTCAAGTTACTTTATCCTTGAAATCGCGAAATAGTTATAATATAAGGGTAAGTGCAGCTGAGTAATTTAGAACAATTTTGCTAGGATAGCGAAACATTAAACCGCTATCAAGAGTATCATTTTAATTTGTAATAAGTGGTGAGCTCGAGAACACTCTGGTTATAATTAAATTAATTATTTTATTTTATATCTTGAATGACCTTTTCAATGATGATTATGCGTTAATTAAGAAACATCTGATGGTCTATCATTTTATGTGGGAAAACCTATTCAAAATTAATATTAAAAAAATGTTAAATCTCTCATAATTATATTTCTGGATAATAATCACCAGATTATTTGAAAACAATATTATAAGGCATTCTGAGATCTCAAGTTGTTCTATATTTTATTAACCAATTTTATTTTTTATCTTATGTAAACATATCAATTTCACTTCAACGATTATTTTATTCCAATGAATCAAGCCTTTATCTTAATTAAATATTAAAACTAAATTAATCGAGCCACCGTTTTATTATCTTATATTGGATATAAACAAAATATAAATTCATATAGGAAATTCTTTATCAAATCAGACACCCGACTATTCCAAAATTAGGCTTTACTTGTTTTGGTTTTTCGTAATCATAAAGTCCAGCCATTATTGGGATACGTCATTAATAAACAAATTTGAGATTATTAGTCACAAATTTATAGCGATACACTCTTTGTAAACAGACTCGAAATGAATTTTGGTTTTATATTAATCATAAAGCATAACTAATTAGTCATTAGTAGTCTGAGCCGTAAAGATATAACATAGTTCACATTACATATTTTGAGAATACAACAATCAGAAAGTTTTGACAAGTTATAAACTATTAAATTATAAAAAAAATACTCTTAGATATTGCTAATGATTGTAATGATAACAATACACTTTGCATTTTTCCTCTGTCTTCATAAATGGCTGAACCTCTAACAGGCGGGAACGAAATGGCAGATGGTAATGTCGAGTTCCGAGGACTATCCTAGAGTGACCTGTGATTATGGTACTAAATTAAACAAAAATCGGCTCACAGTCTTCTCGGAGAAAATCCGCATTTTTTTTTTAATTTGATTTTTGGATTATACGTATCATGAAGAATGAAATATATTTTTTTTTATGAGAGGATGCGGTAAAATCTTTTTTTTTTTGGCCAATTACAAAGGTTAATTATTGAAAATAATAAATCAAAATAGAGTAAAAAATCAAAATAAGATTTGTTAAAAAAATATATAAATACATTATTTACATGAAATATTCTTTTCCAGTTCTGACATCCACATCCCTGCGTCCTTCAAAAATTAGGTTATAATGTTCTAGGTCTCAAATGAAGTCTTAAGATGTTTCGTTTCAAACTTTATAGTGTTTGAAAGGAAACATTTTAAGGTCCAACATGGTGGACCTAATTAATTCTATCTAACGTCATCGAAATGACGAAGAAAATGATAATTACATAATTAGAGGGATTTTATTTATTTTCATTCAGGTCTTTATTTCTTTTATTTTTTATTTTCAAATCATCTGCACTAAAGAAAATGGAAGAGGATTTTTGAAATTCAAAAAGGCAGATAAGAAATTTCTGATCACCCGTTTCATATGATACTCACGCATCAAGCTTGATGTTTAAAGATTTCAAAATGACGGATCCATAATAAAGACCTAAAATTAAAAAAAAATTATTAAAGCTCACTACTCAGATGCTTTTGTAGTCTTTAAATCCTAAACAAAGGACTGACTTCCAAAATTATAAACACTGGATTGAATTGACTACACTGACACAATACGTTCAGAGATGGTAAAGAAATTTTCGGATAAGAGGAAACGTAAGCATCAAAACTAAATTCTCTGGTAGCATAGGAATTTTTAATTTAGGCTCAAGAGATTTCGAGATATAAAACTGGGAGAATGCCAGGTTTAGGGAAGAATGCCCTACATTGTACGTATGTACATACACACACATCTTTCTCCAACTTTATTTGTTTTCGCTCAGGTGGATAATGATGTGCTCCAATTTCCCGTTTTTACGTCAACAATATCTTTGTTTATTCAGGCACTCCATCTGGTTTTTGATATCCTACTTGGTCTCTTGCCAAATACTGTATAATTTATGGCCCTTTAGAAAGGGACATTTTTAAAGACCTCCTTTCCTCATTCATAACAAACCAATCATTCAGCAATTGATGTGGATTGCTAGTTAATATTCGTTATAAACCGATGTATTAAAAAAGAAAAAAAAATTAAATT
This sequence comes from Rhaphigaster nebulosa, assembly GCA_948150685.1. Lineage (NCBI taxonomy): Eukaryota > Metazoa > Arthropoda > Insecta > Hemiptera > Pentatomidae > Rhaphigaster > Rhaphigaster nebulosa. The sequence continues at coordinate 101,195,847 of OX411309.1, read as the reverse complement.
TTGAAAAATAATCTAGTAAGACCTCTATGCAGTTGCTTCGTAGCGGTCATTTTTTTTCTTTTTCTAGTTCGGTTAGTCAGTAAAGATCTGTTGCAATTCCTTCCTTGCGTAGCAGAGTAATAAACATGGGTACAGAGTTTAATACGATATGTCTTTGCTAATAATACTGGTCTGATTTTTTGTTGTTTAAAAAATGTCAATACCTGTCAAATGACTATTACATAATTTACCAAAAAATGCATACATTCCGATTTACAATAAACCAAAATATTCTTTTCATCATAACTTATTTCCTGCTCCTTCTCGGGGATGCACTTATGTATATGTATATATATAGCGCTACAATATATAGAAAAACAAATGTTTCGGCTTAGGATGTCCGATTTAGCACACTGAAATGGGGGGTTTCAACCCTAAAAAACAAACAAAAACTGCAGCAAATTTCGTCCGCCCGTTTATGAAATAATCGTGACAGAGACAGACAGACGAATGACCGAATATGCGTTTTTGGACTCAAGGTGCTCTGAAAGTAAAGATCTGTTGAAAACTGCACATCGGAAAGAACCCATTACAATACCTTCCTTACCTATATCGAAAGGAAAGTAATTAAAGGGGGGAGGGAGGGGTGAACAGGGGTGCAGTAAAAAATAAAACACTTTATAAAATATTTTATATTGTTTCAATTGTGTCGACGTTTCAGTCCTCAGTTAGGACCAAGAAAAAATATAAAAATATTTATTCGGAAAAAGCTATTCTATTAATTATTACTCCTGTATAAGAAAATTTAGTTGGCATTATCTCTTTAAAGTCAATAATGCTTACTCCATTGTTATCCATCCGCTGAATCAACATACATATTTTTTTATGATTTAACTTTATTAATATAACAAGATAAATTATTTATAATTAATGTGTTGCAGATGAAAACTTCATAAATTTAATACATATAAGCTAAGTCAGCGACCTAACGTTAAATTAATATCCGAACTCGTCGGCGTGGGATTACACGATCAAAATTAATCAACCTTAAGCTAGAGGAAGGAAGAGCAGGTCTTCCCCAGCTAATCCTGTTAAAGAATTGATCACGATTGATTTATAATGAGGGCGATATCGGATAATTTCAATATCTGTTTATCGGTATAAACCTAAATATTCAATTACTTACAGGAGAAACACATAATAATTTATATTATATTCCCGAATGGAATATAATAGTAATGATATGAAATAAGGAGATTGACGTAATTATATTGTACAAGCCTTTAGTATTTTTAAATATTTTGTTTTCGTACTGAAGAACCAAACATCTAAATGTTTGTAATTACAAAAAAAAAAAAAAATCAATAGACACCTCTAGAACCCATTATGCATCTTGTATAAAGTAATTTGTAAGGAAGAACTGTTTCTTGACCAACCGTGATGAAGTAATCATTCTCGATCAACTAACCTAATGAAGAGTGTCCACTTTATAAAGCTTGAGTGAGCCCTGGGAGGGTCTTCCGGCCCAAAATTGATCCATGGCTGATATAACAGAATAAATAAATAATCTACTTGAGTACGGCTGAAATACTGAACCCGGGAGTTAGAATTCCAGTGCCCTACCCACTTCCATTTTTAATTTAATAAGGAAACAAGAAAATTTCGCTTATAAAATATGACAAAAGTTTACGATGTAGCTAAATATTAGCATTATTAAAATACATTTAAAACAATATAGGTATACGGTGTTATCTGTTAAGCATAAGTTGCGGTTCGGACTGTTTGTTACGCGATACATACATATGTTGATACTGCTTCATATGTGAAACTTCATAAGAATTTGTTTATTAAATCTTGGAAAATTTCCTTCTTAATTCAAAAACTCACGTCAAAAGAAATTGGAGTATCTTGGTCTCAAGAACCCAATGTTCTAGTACATTATAGGATAAAACGAAATTTCAGAAAAAAAACGTTTAATCCGATAGACACTTCAGGTATAGCAATCTATTCGACATTCGATTTACATTGCACTAACAATTGCTAATGAAATGAAAATTTCAGTACATTAGAAATCGAAATCGATCTTGAATTTTTAGATCAATATTTAAAATATTTGATATTTTTTAATACAGACTCCTGAACTGCTTTATGCTAAATTAATACTAACTGTTCTACAAAATTAACATTCAAATTTTTTCTAAATATTTGAAATCTAATAAAAATTATTTTGAAAATCGTATTTTCATTATTCATTATTTGAAAATACTATTTTCAATTTTTTTCTTTATGCAAAAAGTAAATCTAAATTAAATTATTTTATGTACTTATCTATAAATGAAGTAAGCGTATTTAAAAAAAAATGTGTATATATATATTATATATATATATATATATATATATATATATATATATATATATATATATATTTAAGGTTTTATTATATGATAATAAGGCTACTAAGATCTTATCCGAAGAGCGTCCAATCGTCCTGTAAAAAATGTTTCAGATTATTGAAAAATAGTATATTATTAATTATTTCTTAAATTTATTATTAATATATATAAAATAGAAAAAAATCACATCTGTGAAGATCAAAAACAGGACATCTCACATCAACCAGAGACAGCACATTTACTCCAGGACATCCAATCATATAGTCTTATGAAAGTATATGATGTGAGATGTCCTGCATTTGATCTTCATTGATATGATTTTTCGTTGTATGTCCTGATGACATCTCAATTGGAGAAACGTTGACTGGTTAGTTGTTTGCCGGTATTTTAGAGACTTGAGGCTTTTTGTTTTGGAATCTTCCAATCGTTTTCTAGCAAGTTCTTTTTAATCATTAACAGCATTGTTAAAATTATTTTGAATAACATACCAAGACCATGTAAAAATACCTTTGGTATAATGATTATATAAAACACTATAATTTTCCTCTGTCTTCATAAATGGCTACAATATGGGTGCATGGAAGCTTTAATTGGCCGCTAAACTCTGCACAAATCTGTGCAGTAGAAAAGCCGAAGAACGGTAGTCCGAAGACCGTTATTAAGATGATTTTTTTAAAAATAAATACTAGCAAGCGTGTGATAATCAAAATGTATTCAACATTGCAGTCCATAGGTTTCACTTAATTTTAAACTTTTCTTACGTCACTTTGGAGATGATATTAAATTCTACTGGTAAAGGAAATTTATCTTTACTTACTTCTTTATGTATTCATGTTTGCTACAATATATTTACCATTGATAAAACAATGTATACACATATTAATTCTATAACACAAAAGTTTAGGCGTAATAAATACAACAAAAAATAAAATTTTTTTAGGACGAAATACAAACAGGAAAGTTGGCTCTGCATTAAGTTCTTGTTAAGCCGGGGAGAGGGGGAGGGGACTTGTTATTTATGTGATGCTGCTCCAGCTTACATGAATGATTTGGAAATAGTTTCCTCAGACGTGGAGGGAGAGTTTTCCTTATAAATCCCTGATGTGGAAATACCTATATAACCCTTAAGGTAGACAGCACAACTATACTAAAAATCCATAAAAAGTTTTAATGCCTGTAAATAAATAATTTTAAGTACTTCTTTCGAATATCAATAATTATTGAAAACGTCGGGTAAATTAATTGACACATGATGGAGAATCAGTATTGTGATATTCGTATAATGTTTATGACAGATAAATTATTTTAAATCTTTTGTGCATGTATTCCTTATTTTTTCGTATCGTCTTGTAAGTTTCGGTGTTGAAAAATTTAATTTAAGAAAAAAAATAATTATTTTCTATTTCCTCCAGACTCTTCGTAAAATATAGGAACTAAAATGAGTTAATTTAGTATAATAAGCTATTATTCTAAATATAGCGTCTATTGTAATCTATATTGTAAAATATAGGGTGTAATTTGAGTTATATGCTATTCTAAATTAACTTTAATCGCAATTTATTATAATTAAAGGACTTCCACCGAAATATACAAAACGCAATAATTAAATTTTTAATTGCGATTAAAATTATTAATCAATATGTGAAAAATTGCTGTTTTTTTTCTTTTGTCCTTCGGTGAGGAAATAAAATTAACTAATCAGTGATCACCAAAAATTATACATTTCATCTACATACAAGAGCAAAATGAATTGAAGTATTTATTCGATATCAGTTTTGAAAACTTCAATTATCATCATTCAACGGATTGTACTATAAATGGTTTTTATAATGTTTATTTTGGGTTTTATAAATCTTAGAACTGACAACAACAATGCCCTAAAGATTCATTGGAAAATGATATTTTGGTTTAAGTTAACGACCTATACTTTAAAATTAACAATTACAGAACAACAGTTTTGGATTCAGTGACCCAAAAAAGTTAGGTATTTAAGATATAGCCATCTTTTTTCTTTAAGATTTTCTCTACCTTGGGTAGTTCTGAAAGTTCAATATAGAATGTTTATTGCTTTCTTTAACCTCTGTTTTAACTAGTTTTAAACCAAATATTTTTGAGATAGAATTTTGTAAGTTCTACAACTCTTCATAAGCATCAGGATTTAAAAGCGATTTTGTACAATATAGGTTTTCAATATTAAAATAAAGAACGAAAAAGTAGATACCTCAACACGAATTATAGGGGCTATACTTAATATCGGCTTACATGTTTATCCTCCTTGTTCCATTGAATAAATAATATGAAAAAATCATCATCTTGGAGTGAAAAGAGCCATAGATTATTTATCTAAACACTAAAACAAAAAATTAAGTATTTTTCCGAGTAATTCATAAAATAAACGGATTATATTTCGACTCAGAACATTTTTCCTGGAAAATATTCTTTTCTTGGAAAAGTTTTATTAAACAAGCTTTTATTATTAAGCTAAATATACTTGGTTTTTTATCGAAAGCGGTTCATTTGTTAAGCAAAACCAGTGGTTATTGATATTATAAATTATAATTTTATAAACATAGGGATTTTTAACCTTCTAATGAAATTCGATCCTTCATTGATCGCATCACGTTTAAAAAAAGAAGGGGGGAGGGGAGCGGTGTTTATTCTGTGGGTTGTTCGCCGAAAAATAAATGTTAAAACTTTCTTGGAAGGGATTATTCTTATATTCAGGATACCCTGAAATGTTAAAATTAATTAATACAGCGATTTAAATTAATTTTATACTTGTTTGATCCGTTTAACATTACTTTAAAGATTGTTGACAAATATTGATGATCACAAGAGTTAAGCGTAGTTGCTCAGAACTCAGTCCTTGAAGTATAGATGGTTTTTATTCAGTTATAAGATTATACTTATAATAGATATAACATCGGTTATATTTTAATCTCACAGAGAATAAATAATAACAATAATTCATTAAATCTACTTTTGCTGGTATACTTGTGAAACAAAGTCCACATTAACATTTATTTTTATTTGGAAGGTTTACTGCCTTAATTTAAATATATATGAACAAATTTATCAAAATTATTTTTTTCAGTATTATCTCTGAATACTGATTTCTTTAGAAGAAGAATGAAATTTCCAATTCTTTTATTTTTTTAATACAAATTTATTTATTAATTATTTGTATACTAACCGAAGATTATTCCAAAACATTCTCAATTCGAATGACAATCCACAAGCATAGATGATCTAAGATTTTTTTAAATAAAAAGGTTTTCCATGCCGATACCATCAATCGTTATTTACTCACCTCCGTCCCCTCATCACCGTCAAAAATTAAGTCTTTAAGCTCCCACCTACTCATCTATCCCTCGGACGTTTGCCAGTCAGTTCAGCACTGATTAACTTTATAGGGATTCGTTCATTACTAAGCCCAACAACTTTACCTGTTCAAGATTTCTACGCCCTTAAATAAAAATAAACATACAAACAATAAATATTAACGTGATTGGTAAAAATTCATAAACAGCCATAAAAGCAATTATACCGTTGTTGGAAACTTCAATGTCCGGCATAACACCTGGTTTCTGAGGTAGAAACAGCCCATTAGGGACGTAGATTGTTAAGACTAGGATGGTCGTCTTCCATCCGGGAATGCACACTTTCAGGCACTAAGCCAACCCTACTTGAAATTCAACACTCCTTTTCCTTACCAGAGATTTCCACATGATTGCGGACTGTCAGGCACTGCCGTATGGGCTCTCAGACAACTATCCCTCCTCCTTCAAAAGACAGACTGGAAGGCCTACAAGATGGGCATCGAAGAAACCCTACCTCTGGTAAGCTGAGCAGAAGATCTGTGCCCCCCTAACTTCTCATTGACTTTCTACGGCTCCCAACATGATGCCAGTCTTTTCGACCTTCAAACAGCTTAAGTCGGTCCTGCACTGCACTAATGATGGCAGCATGGCATTTGGACAGGTCGGGATTCCGCATCCGTGATGCTGATGATGCTTCCCCGAGGAGAAAAGACTTTTCTCCTAAACATCTTCAATTCCTGTCTCCGGATCTCCCACTTCCCATCGTCCTGAAAGCGAGCGATTGTTGTACGCTAACTCAAGCATGGAAAGAAAGGTTATTTAGTTGAGCAGTGCCACCCATCAGTCATCAGATGAAGACGGGTGCTATCGTGCTGTCGTTTCAGTTAAGAAAGAATCGCCTAACTAGGCACTTTACCGCTAAAAAAAGGACCAGCCCGCCTCGATCTTCTTCCTTCACCTAGGTGTTACCTTGGACAGACACCTCACTTTTTCTAGTCATGCAAGGGAAAGACTAAAGTTAGCCTGGCAGAAATCACGTCACTATCTGCGCACGTCACTACAGCTTACCCACTATCTGAACCTGCAAATATATAAGGCATTGTTCGAACCAGGTTATTTCACGGTGCACCGCTCCTCCGCAACTTCTTCAAGAGTAAACTTTGAAGACTGTAGAGCTATCAGAACTCTGTAATCGGCGGATTGTCCGAGGTACCAAACTTCTAAGAGCACGGAACAGCACCGTACATGAAGATTTTCAGCTCCCAAAAAGATCATTAAAATTGATCACTATTTTTAATTATAACATTCACTTGACAATAATTCCTCACAGCTTTCATCTATTGTTTTGAAATATACTTTCAAATATACTTTTATTTCGTGTATCTATTTTAATGTATCTATTTCGAATGAGATGCTACAAGTATTTACCACCCAACCTTTTGACATACTCCAAGGATTAGCTGAAATCAATTATTAATGTTTTAACAATTTTTAATAGAGTGGAAGTCGTAACGACGGGGCTTGTCATTGAATTCCATGATTCCTATTGGAAGTGTATAAATTAGCATAAACTAATTAATCAACATATCGTTCCAATTTAGATGTTAATTGGGGTGATAACCTACAGAATTGAAGGCCGGGAGGATCTTTCGTGGAGTCAAAAAAGTTTATATGACTTCAATTTAAAAATTTTTTAACTGTGGATAAATCAAGGATTTATAGAACCAGTATTGATCAATGACACAGAGTTTTATAGACAAGAGTTCAGGTTTACCATGAAATGGCAGTCTATCTAAGTATGCCGCATAGTAAGATTTATTTCAGAATTGAAAGAAGAAAATTGGAGTGATGATGAACGCAGCCTTTTCCAATATTATTTTTCCAAATGTTGCTTTCTAAGAAGGGGAGAAATGTAAATGATCAAACAGTATTAATTAATCAGTGGTACAAAACTGGTAGATTCTTCGTCTTTTATTTTTTTCGCTTGCAAAGCCACTTTTTCATATTCAGAGGGCGTAATTCCAAATGAATCCGTGGGTCTGAAAACGGTAACTCAACGGATCTAACTCAATCAGAACAGCGGGGATCAAAGGATTGTTTGGAAAGGGTCCACTCCAATGATGAATGGACCCCAGCGCTGATGGACTGGTGGATTACGCTGGAGGATTGCCATATTCATCCAATAACGGCATATTATAAACAGTCACTCCTCTAAAACTAGTTGTCGGCATGTCAAAACAAGCTATCCCTGAAGGGCAGTTTAGGAGTTTAATATTAAATTGCACTAGCCTCTTACTTGTTAAATAAATAAAATTAAAAACAATGAAAAAGAAGAGGTGGAGCGACATTATAAATTGATTCCAAGTTTTTTTTCGATTAGTTGTAATTTTTAATATTTCTTTTATATGTGCCGTCTGCTTATTGACATATGATTTACAAATATGTTATGCTTTGCAAAAAAAGTAAGTTTGCTTTTTCACCATCTTGTACAAGTTAAAAGTACGATGTGTGCATTACTGTTGCGTACCACATATTAAAGTTTGAAATCATTGGATACCCATCAGTGTTAATAAAAAAAAATATTGTTTGTAAATGAAAATATAATATTTAATAAATTATTATTGAATATAGTATTAATACCTGAACTTTTCGTGCAAAATCCTCTCTCGTAACGATTTATGAAAGCAAAAAACAACGCGTGACTATGTAATGGCGTAGGCTTATTTTATACTTCGCTAAAATAATTGTTTGAAAATAAAAAAGACCATCTTCGGCATATCCCAAAAGTAATAAGCCTAAACTGAAATATCTTGATTTCGTAGTTCAACATTTATATTTTATATATTGAAAAAATCGCATAAAAGGCAAAACAAAACATATAAAACATGAAATGGGAAATTGACAAATTAATAGTAAATTCCTTCAATTCATTTTACTAATAGAACACCTAGACGCCATTTCATCAATGGTCAATTTTTATAAACAAAGAAATATATGCGTTTATATTTTTCTTTCTATAGAAATAACTTCGCAATTAACTATACTGAAATGATACCAATAGTTAGCAAATTCTATGATTGTAAATTAAGATTCGGTCAAGGTTTTAATTAAATACAAATTATAGTGTTGTTTTATCAATTTTTCCAACATTTCAACCGAAACTGTAGGCGTTCATCAGGGATAAAACAATACAAAAACGTAGATAAAACAGGAAAAATTAAGGACAGACATGGGTGAATGTAAACAATAATCAGTATAGTATATAGGAAAAATGATAACATAAACTGTATAAAGAAATAGCAAAGATAAAATCCCGAAATTAATTTTATAAGAATCACTAGTTTATTCAAGTTGTTATACTTCTAATCCTAAACCGTCATACATTGCTTATTTCTTAGTAGATTGTAAAAGTTAGGTCTTTCATTTGGGCTTTATTGGATAACATTTTTTATTATTTTTATTTAGGGATTGATAAATTATTTGCCTCTTCTATAATTTTGTTTTTATTGAAAACTAGTTTCGAATGTTATTCATTCATCTTCAGTTCTAAACCGCACACAAAAATTCAAAAATAAGCAATTCAAATTACAGTTTGGTATAATTATACATTTACACTCAATTATACGTTATATATTACAAAACAATTGCTTGCTGTACTTGTCAAAACAATTACTCACTGGAATTACTGAAAAAACCCCGACCCTTAAACCGTTTACCTATAAACACGCCAACTTTCTTTCATTGCTAGTAAAATGGGAGAAGAAACCAATACAAACTGTTTCTGTTTGATATTATCTACTTAAACATTGTTGAGTGCCAACATGTATTTGATTTATTGTCTTAATTAAATTCATAATTCATAAATATTTTATAATACTAATTTATATTACATTTAATTTAATATGTATAATAATACCAAACTGTATTTTGAATTGCTTATTTTTGAATTTTTGTGTGCTTTGAGAACTGAAGATGAATGTATTCGAAACTAGTTTCAAATAAAAACAAAATTATAGAAGTAGCAAATAATGTATCAATCCCTGATTAGATTAATCCTTATATACCATCATGCGGATGTCAACTGATTAATTTTATTTATAATTTTTTTTTTTTTTATAATACTGTTTCGAATTATTATGTACGCATTCCTGGAATATTACTATTTCTGCTAAATCATTTTCATTACTATGAACCATGCAGATTAGAATATATATAATAAATCAAATAAATAGTTAATGTGTATCATTTATTGACAAATTGTCAAATCCTCTAACAGTATTCTATAGATTAGTCTTAATAATTGTCTAACAATTATATATTATATAAAAAATATATACATATTTTAATTCTTTGTTCAATATTTTCGTGTAAATTTCAACAAATTGAATAAACTAAGGCATATTTAAAATAGTAATATTTACAATTGATTATGTTCAACATAGCTGGTATCGTCGTTTGGTCTTAAGAATGAAAGTAAATTCCGAGATTTAAATAAAGTTATATTACCATGAGGGGAGGTTGTTACGGTATTTTCCCTCTTCTTGCTATATCTTTTTCAAACGAAATGAAATAATGAAACAAATAAAGCAGAGCTTTATTTAATCCTGTTAAAGCCGGGTTAAAGTAAAAATAATGCAATGAAAAATAGCCTGCTAGACCGCTTTCCCTGTAGAAGAGACACAGCGTTGGACCTTTTTTAAATTAAATTCAGTCCGAGTCTTTTATCCGCCGTTTCATTAACGTTTCCAGTTTCAATTCCAATAACTCTTACAATTCTTTACTCACAATGTCACGAAAAAAAAAAAAAAAATTAAATAGAAACCCAATACGAGAAATGAATGTGAATATAAGAAATGAGTGGTAATTTAACGTTATTTAAATCCCGGAATAAAATGAACAAATGCCTATTTTTAGCACCAAGCGAATTTTATAGATTTTTTCTTTCTATAATTCATAATACCAACCCTTTATTTTGAAAAACTTCACCGTATTGGTGAACAAAGTCGGAAATCGTAAAATATTGTAATTTTCGATTATATGCTGACATAAAATTTAGTTTCAAGGCATTGATTAAATTTCTATAAACCATCATACTAGTCATAAAAAAATATCATCTTTTAGGACAAAAGATTTATATATTGTTTGATTGTTTATATATCATGTGATGGGATTTCAACATAATTAAATTGTTTAGTTATGTCTATAATCAATAATTGCTACAGATTCTTGAGTAATTGCGTTAAAAAATATGCAATAAATATGAATTAAAATTTAGCAGATATCTCTTAAAATATAGACAATATTAATCTAGCTGATATTGGCTAGAACATGGGATTCGTCTTGTCTGGGGGTGGACACTAACTACGACTAATGATGACAAATCTATACATGTGCTGTTCACAAGTGTGTCTCTAGTATGAGGTCCAATTACGCGGCCTGAGTTACTTAACGAACAATGAGTGCGTTCGCTCTGCAATCATAATAATAATAATAATGAGGTTTAGCGAGACCGGAGAGTCAATGCCGATACCACTTACTGTAATCCACTAAAAATTCTCAAATTTGATTATTTTTTTATTTTATTTTCATCTGACAGTAAAGCACTCCACACACAAAGAACCTAACTTAGCAAGCTTACTATGTTACCAACTCTGCTTTGATACAGAGAGGATTGTAATGTTCGTTGAAAAGAAATAAAATATGAATAGGATTTTGAAGCTACCTACCATCCCCATATCAACTATGCGTTAAAGAGACCCGCAGATAATAATAATAATAATAAAAAATCTCTTTGCCGTCTGCCTCAACTTGAACGTTTGATATGATCGCACCCTTTCCTCCCCCCAAACAATAGTTGTGTACGCTGGCAGCTCTGAGCAGAGAAGTGAGTTATGAATCCCTCCTTTCACAACTTTAACACAATTTAACAGTAACAAACGCTTTTTCACGCCGGTGCTTTGGCTGCGTCTTAGAATAATAGATTCGGCCAATATATTGTCAAAATTATTTAAATGGCTGTCAGCTATCTTCTTCGTACAATTTTTCTTTGTTGGCGGAATGCCTATATCACCCCGGCACTCGTGATGATTGGTTAATCTTTCATCAGAATTGGTTAACTTTCAATTGGTTAGTCACACAGAATAGTGTGGTCGCTTTCGAATGAAAAAAAACTATATTAATACCACATACTATATTAATACCACATATCGCTTTATATGAATGGCATCAAATGTCATTCTTAATCAATTCTGAACCACTATATCTGGACAATACAGGCCAAAATTCTGCAACGCACGCAAATATGTATTGCGTATATAGGTATGTCCTATACATTCGAAACAGAGGTGGTCGTGGGAGGTACTAATGCAACGGAATTCGACACTCCAATTAATTGCCTTTTCGACAATATTTTTAATATTTGTAATTATTTACTGTTATTTTCAGACTTTGCTGTAGCTATATTATTTTAAATACCTGTATGACCTTTTATATATTAACGTATTTTCCCCGAATATGATTGATTTTGGATCTGCATCGAAGGAAAGGGGTGGGGGTACACTTTAAATCCGTTTCATAATTCCTAGAACACGGTTTTGGGAGTTTCTGGGATGTCTGATAGATTTGTTTTCTCACTACATTTGGACTCTTACTTAGGCCTCCTTCGGATCAAACTGGCTGAAACGAATTTCATACCGAAGTATGCATGGTTGTTTTATAAACAGAATAACTGGAGGTAAATTTCAGTCGAAGTCTCACCTTGTCCAAATGTTTTTTTGCGGTTAAGAAGGTTTTGCGCAACTCTACAGCTCCTATTGAGTTAGAGGATTGAAAATTTGTACTGTTGTGAACTAAGTTGGTGTGAGAGATGTACGTTTTGGAGGAATCAACTTTTCCCCGCCCCCGCTATTTTGACATTTTAGGAAAATGCAACCTTAGTGACGGAGCTCAACATTTTTTTTCACGTCAAGATATATTTTTGTTTGTTTCAGTAAATGTACCAAACAGGCTTTAGGATGTACACATCTTCTCATTTGTTTTTTACAATATTAACGTTTCGGAATTATATTTCGAACTTTTTGCAGAAATCTTTCTGTTACATTCATCCCTCCATCATTTTCTTAGATCGCAAATTTTGTTTTTTTTTGTTTTAGGATCTTTCTGTACATTCTTTGTTCCACTTATCTATTTAATTATTTTTATTAGATATTTTGCTGTAGCGATTTTATTTTAAGTATATACAATATATTCTGTGTTTAACATCTTAACATTTTTTATTTTATTTTATATTAATATTTTATTGTATTATATCATACTTATTTGATTTTATATTTTGCAATCCTCTGAGTTAAGCTCCATTCGGGCCCCAAAATACCTCTTATAATACTTCAAAAAATGTTTTAGTCCAGTTTGTAAGATAATAGTTATTATTGAATTTTATCCCTCGAAAGCCTTTATAATTAAATACAAAATTAATCTAATTATTTAATTTTTAAATCAAAAGAAAAAATATAATATCTACAGCTGAAGTAAATTTAAAAAAAACTTGGAAATGGACACACTGATGTATGTTAAGTTTAAATATTTATTAATTTAAAAAAAAAAATAGCTAACAAAGAGGAAAAAAACGTGGCTCTCTGTAGGAATAAGCTTGGGGCTAATTTTAAAAAGCAATTATGAACACAGAAAGGAAGAATTGGAAATGACAAGTTCTTTTTAATCTTTATTCTTTACTTTTTCATTATTCTTTTCTGTCACCATGTTTTCTTTTAAGCACTCATTTTAAAATATCTTTTATAAATAAAGATATTATCTAGAACTCTAATAATTATATTCAGTCACCGTCACAAAAACACGAGGTTTTTTTTTTTTAATGTTTTAATTTATAATTGGTGTAAGTCTTTAATATATTTCGAGGTAGTTTTTGTCATTAGTTTAAACCAGAATAAATTTTGTTTGCCATATTTTACATCCCCGATGTACAGCTGTTCTCCCTTTCTTTCTTCTTTCTGATTCTTATATTGTGGAAAAACCTGTAATAAGGAAGAAAGCGACATTAAAATAAATAAATTAGAATATATGATATAATTTCCTTTCACTGCATCTATTATAAACCGTTCGAAAATTTTATTTATTTATCTGCTTTTGTAGCAACCAACTCATTTTTGTGTTCCAGAGTTTTTACAGGTTTCTTTGATTTTATAATTTTTGTAAATCTTTATACGTGTTCCAAGGTAGTTATTATTAATAGTTTGAGCTAGAATAAACACGAAATTTTTTTTTGTATGTATTTTAAAAATCCCGTTCTCCTTATCTTTCTGATTCAGCCTTGTGTTGTCGAAAAACGTATAATATAGATGAAAGCGACATCCAAATGAATTAATTAGAATATCCTATATCCTATACAATAATTTTCTTTTACTGCAACTACTTCGAACCATTCTAAGATTTCATTGTAATATTGTAAAATTGTAATATTTCGCCATAAAAACAGCTCTCTCTCCCTCTCCCTCTACCTCTCACTCCCTCTCCTTCTCCCTCCCTCTCTCTCTCTCTCTCTCTCTCTCTCTCTCTCTCTCTCTCTCTCTCTCTCTCTCTCTCTCTCTCTCTCTCTCTCTCTCTCTCTCTCTCTCTCTCTCTCTCTCTCTCTCTCTCTCTCTCTCTCTCTCTCTCTCTCTCTCTCTCTCTCTCTCTCTCTCTCTCTCTCTCTCTCTCTCTCTCTCTCTCTCTCTCTCTCTCTCTCTCTCTCTCTCTCTCTCTCTCTCTCTCTCTCTCTCTCTCTCTCCTCTCCTCTCCCTCTCCCTCTCCCTCTCCCTCTCCCTCTCCCTCTCCCTCTCCCTCTCCTCTCCCTCTCCCTCTCCCTCTCCCTCTCCCTCTCCCTCTCCCTCTCCCTCTCCCTCTCCCTCTCCCTCTCCCTCTCCCTCTCCCTCTCCCTCTCCCTCTCCCTCTCCCTCTCCCTCTCCCTCTCCCTCTCCCTCTCCCTCTCCCTCCCACTCCCTCTCCCTCTCCCTCTCCCTCTCTATCTCTCTCTGCTGTCCATAAAAAAAAATCTAACTTGTCTTTATATTGTTTTGGCAACTCCTACGAGTTCCTAAGAGTGCCATGAGACTTTTTTATGCACGAAGAGATATGTGATATGTAATATTCGACAATAATACATTTTATCCATTAGTAATGATGAAAAGTTTAGTTTTCGCACTGAATATAAAAGTAAATTAGCCGCACCTCATTCCCTTCATTAAAAACTGAAATTTTATTTATTTATTACACATTATCGATTTATATTTATTTATCAATTATTTCACAAAATTTACAATTTTTGACTTTTCCGATTTAAGCAATGTATCCATTTGCTTTCTCGTATTAAGTGCTGTTACATTAAAAAGGTGAAATTGAATTATTTTCCCTTGAAAGGTTTCTTTCAACATGACTCCAATCTACACCCAGTCCCTTGATCAACGTCCAATTGACTCTCAATTTCAATTAGCCTAACAGTGAAAGAGAGTAAACTGGAGGCCTTTGTCCTCGGCTTTAATTACCAAGCCTTCCGAAAGGAAACAGCTTGTCAAAACTCGGTCGAAATGTGCCCCAATACCATCGTGTTGCATTGAACGGTCCTGTATTCATGAGGCCTATCTACTCGTGGTTAAAAAGTGATTGAAGCGTGCATGCGTTCTCTGAAATAAACGAACATCGATTCCGGACTAGTTAACCTACCTGTTCGACACCTCTTACGGTATCAATGGTGTAAAAAAAGATGAATATGCAAGATGAAAACAGTATAAAGCAATATAGCTTTGTTATCTAGAGGTTACCGTTGGTGAAAATAAAAATCATCCTATTTGTCAACACTTTTCTAGTAATAATCTTTAATATTTAATTCGTCTTTGTTTGCGTGTTCCAATACTAATATTTCAGTTCTAATATAAAATTTTGGTAGAAGGGCTTCTCTTCTCAAATGGGTAACCTAACGGTTGATTTTAATAAAGTAATTTGCAGTCTTTCCCACCTGGTTTTGGCCACTATTATAGTAGGTGAATTATTGCTGTCGCTGCTGCAATGGTTTGTTTTAACAGATCAAAATCAGTTCTTTTACAATAATACTACTGAAAATAAACAGAAAGCCTTTCTCACGCATACAGGGTTGTTTACAAATTTTATGAGAGCGATTCGATATTTACTGAAATTATAATGAACAAATACTTTCAGAGTTCCAATCTCCTAATGAAATAGCAAAAAAAAAAAAGCGTGAGCAGCAGATGTACTAAGGTAGTAACCCGTTACTAAGGTTGTATTTTATTGGATCGTTCTGCCCAGCAAAAGGGGCCACAGAAGGTGGCCAACTAAATATACATACAATTTTTAAACCCTATAACTTAATTTGGTATTTATTACATCTCCAAAGCAAAAACATATGTATATCAGACTCGATAGCATTTTCCAGCCAAGAAGAAAACCCTACTTACCGAATTTCAGGTAATTTGATAAACGGGACCGCTGGAGGTGCTCAAATGTAGCGGGGGGAGGAAAGAAAAAATGCATATATCAGACATATCCAAAACTTCCATAATCGTGCTCTAGGGGTTATGAAACGGATAGAAAATGCAGTTCCGCCCCTCACGGCCAACTTTCGACCCAGTAAATTCTGTTTTATTCGGGGAAAATACTATTCAAAATAGCGAGAGCAACAGAGCTCTGTCGTTTATATCTTATTTTCACTAAAATAAAAAATTGAAAATATCAAAGTGGCAGGGGTAGAAGAAACATTGAAGATCCTCAAAAGCCACTTCTCTAACACATCTCAGTTGATAAACAAATTTCTAACCCTCTAACTCAATTTCTAGTGGATGTACAGATGTAAAAAATCTTGAAAAAAAACAAAAAAAAAAAAAAACTAAATTTTAGACTGAAATTTAGTTCCATTCCTATGATATTGTTCTACCTATAAAACAATCATACATATAATTCAGCGTATTTAATCCCAAAGGAACCGCGGAAATACCTAAATGTAGCGGTGGGAAATGTATATACATATTTTTTTTTTTTTCGTTGGCACTTTAGACCAGAGAGATCATTAGTCGCGCGATGTGGTCTTCTTACAGACATTTTATCATTTGAAGGAGCACAAACAGCCAGGAGGATTTTGCCCCACCTCGTGTTGCTGCGAACCATGGTTTCCATGGTGCAGCGCCAGTCTACTCATAGCTCCATAACCAGTCCTTTGGGGCCAATTCGGCAGTTTCCTTCCCAGCGGCAATTTCACGCGGGTTCAAGGACAGTGAAAAATAGCTCTAAATCCACGAATCATGACTGCTTGGGAAACGAAGACAACACATGCATATACTAGACATCCTCGAAACCCCCATAACAGTGTTCTATGGGTTATGAAACTGTGCAAAAGTTTATTATTTTAAAATACGACTTAAAACACTGTTATATGACTAAATAAATTAGAAATAATAGGAATTAACATTGCAGAAATCATTTAACGATTTAGAACTATGATTTTACAAACTTTATCAAAATTGGATTATTCGCTTCCAAGATTTATTCGATTCCAAGATAAGTGAACAGACACCCAACGTTGTGCATATTACTAACTTATAGTTATTAATAACTGTTCATTAGCAATTATAAAAAAAAAATTAAATTGGATTCATTCCATCAATGAATTACAAGTTTGATTTCTATTTGTACCGGGGCAGACAGTGGAACTTTCGAATCGAACATAAGAAAAAGGTGACGCCAAGACTTTTAAAAGCTTTCACACGAAGAATCGCTCGAAGAACATACTTTTCCTTTCTTCCAAAGAAGCTTTAAAATGAAGAAAGGAAGATTCTCTCCTATAGGCTAAAACGAAATAAGAAAATATACTCTTGAATTGAAATTCTCTTTCTTTTTTAATCCAAATACTCTTAAAAATGTGTAAGTTCTTTTTGGAAAACAGAAAAGAACAGATAAAACAGATCAAGGATTTAAAAAATCATCTAAGATCTTACATTCATCATCATCTAATCAAAGTCGTTGTTACCGAAGTAGGTAAAAATTATTGTACATGTTAATAAATTTATATAAAAAGAGGATTTTATATAAGTTCGTATTTTAACAACTTTGGTTGATTATGAGGACTTACCAATTTCTATTTTTTTTTAAGAATAGAGAGAAAAAAGCAAAAAATAAATAAATATAATTTTATTATGCATATTTCAAACAATTTTTTCTGAAAAGTACTAACACTAAAACTATTGTTATTTATAAGCATTGATTTCATAATAATTACAACCATGGTTCAGTCAAAATCTTTTAGCTCACACGATTGCCACACTGCAAATCCCATCAACACTTGCCTACCAATAAAAATACCCCATTTACATGTTTGAACTGTGGGGCCTTGCCATTGTTTGGCAAACGTATAAACCTACCTTTTGAATTTTAAGCATTGAACATCACAAAATTTTGAATGTAATTTTTTTTATTAAGTGATAAACTTTAAAGAGAATATAATTATTAATTAACAATCAGAATCATTGACAAAAATAATTATTAATTTTTAAATAATCACTAGCATATAATCAACAGTACTGATTAAATATTAAAGAATCGCAAATCTTACAATAAAAAATTTATATTCATCAGATTAGCTCATCCAAAATAAAATATTATTATCTAAAATAGGAAACCTCTCAATAATAATCATAAAACATTTTTGATTAGTTAAAAAACAGCCAGTAAAGTTTTGAAAAAATATACCACTACCTAAAATTTTGAAAATTCTATTAAAATAGAAACCAGAACAGAAGCCTAAGCATAAACAGAAAAGTTATGCTGAAATTAAACACCGACAAATATTTGATCCAGTTTTACAATTTAAAACTAATATTTGAACTGGTTTCTAGATGGTTTTAAATTGAAACATCAAAATACCTTCAAAAGGTAAAATTAAAATGTCAAAAAAAAAAAATGACAATTTAAAATATTGAGAAATATATAAAACGCAAAAAAAAAGAAAACCTATATTTATGCCTTTGTTTAAAAGGCCATTGAACTTTTTGAAGGTTCAAAGTTCATTCACCATTTGTATTTGCGACATATTTATTTATATTTTCGATATCCTTTTACATTCTGCTTCCAGGCTACAATTAAAACCCTAAAACGTTTGATCCTACACAGTTTAATGATATCCGGGCGTTCCAATAAGCGTTTCCCCGTTGTGAAATTCAAGCAGACGATTAATATCCAAATCATTAAAATTAAAAAACAATAAAATATAACAAAGAGATAAAATATTAACATTCGGAATGTATATCAAATTGATATTTTTTAGTATAAATCATAATTGTTTTATGAAACAATAAAAAATATCTAAAAAATAAATTAGATAAATTATTTAATAAACATTGAACAGTCATTTGAGTAACCAGGAAGTATGGATCAGCCTTTTATATATTTATCTTTTCTTATAAATTAAAAAAAGATGTATACAAACAAAATAATAAACTTTTGTGCCTTCCGCCTCATACTATTGTATATTATTGAAACGATGCATTGAAAATTACTCGTGTATCTTAAACAACGCTTCGGTAAGGATACTTTTATTAGGCCGGCTAGTCCCAAATATAATTATATAATAAAAAATAGGATTTTTAAGTATTGTCTTGTGATTTGTTTAATAAGTTATAAACGGATTGAAAAGATACTGATTTTGCAATCAGGAAAACCTTATTATTTTTTTTTTTAAATAGAAATAAGTTTAAATAATATCCACATGCATTTACCATATGCACTGTGTGCATCACTATAACGAAATTTCCAACGGCCATGGACATCTTTGTTGGTGTTGAAAGATAGGAATGGACAAATAAAGAAATCCGCACGGTGGCTTCCCGCCAAAGCTACTGTCGTAGCCATTAGAGCTGGATTATTGTAAAGTGTATGCTTTGTTGTTATTTGACATTCTTGGAAAATAAGAAGCTATGCCTTACACGATGTTTTTATTCACTTAACTATTCATATTTATACTGTACGATTCATTATTCATTGATTCATTATGTAAATGTAAGCCAATCATTATGATAGGATAGAGCAATACTCTTTTACAACCATGATGGGGTAACTGTGCGGAGTGGTTTACACGATTCCTCCCCCACGATTCAGTGTTAACTGCTAAGTATTGAATCTCTCCTATTAAATTGTAGATGCCGCGTGAGTTTCATCTCCCTTTCCATGCTTCCCTTCACCTTCAGTCTTTAGATTTGACTTTTTTTTTTTTTTTTAATCTAGATTCGACATTTTTTGGTCTCTCGTACCATGAGTGCGATTGCCATTTCACAACAACTGACCATAAAAAAAAAAATAACTGAATACGATCTAGCTGAGCTGTTAAATAAAGTTTTTTTATGAATACAGCAAAAATGAAAATGCTATTTTAGGGTTTAATCCAGCTGGAATCTTCCCTTTTGATTTGAATACAATAAGTACTCAGAAAATGAGTTTTTCTAAGCAATTTCACAAAATGATTAAGAAATCTTGGGAAATAGCTGTGAAATTTCACAGAACGGTTAAAACCTGACGGAACTGAAGAAAATTTCGGTTCGGATAATTCAAGTATCCGAAGAATAAGTATAAGTAATAAGTATCCGATAGAATAAGTGGAGGATTCATTTCAGTGAGTGCGATGCCATAGACGATGACAATCTCGTTAAGCCGTCCATCTCAAAAAGCAACTCTTTCCTTAACTTTATCCCGGTGCAATAAATTGAAAAAAAAAAAAAGTTTGAAAGAGTAGTATCTCCTCATTCACTCATGGTAATTCTCGCGCACAGTTACCCCACCATTGGCGCACTGTTGCCCGAGGGTCGGGTTACTTGCAGATTTGTGATAATGCACAAAAAAAGGTACTATGAATGAAATTATTTTTTAAACTAAAAATTAGAGTAAATAAGGAAAAGTTTGACAGGTTTCGCAGTAGTTTTTATTTAAAATTATCGATGTTATTACATTTTCTCCAAGTGCGCCAAGTTCCCCTACTTTCTCGTAATATAAAAATTAAACCCAATTGAACGTTTCGAGACCAAAATTAACTTCATCCCAATAGCATTTTCAATTTTCGTTATATGTGTATATATATATATATATATATATATATATATATATATATATATATATATATATACATTTTATAGCCAATAAATTCTTTACGATTTTTTTTTTTTTTTTTACGGACATGCCAATAGGTATTTATATATTTAGTTACCTTCTGAAAATTGAAACAATGTAATATAGACAATGCCAAATAATAGTAAATTATTGATTGAAAAATGAATTAAAAACTATTTACAATAAAACTGCCTATTCTCAGACTGTGAATTGTAATACAAGGGACGGAAGGAATGTAAAACCACAAAGGGGAAACTTTATCGTGGTTCAAGCCTACTTTTATCGAGTTGATTCCCTCCCTAATACCGTCTTATTAATATTTCCTCAGGAAATTCGCAACTTTCGCCTCGAGTTTCGTTTCCTCGAGATGAGGATTGAACTTCTTTTTTAAAGTATTCTTTCTCGACCTGACCGGTCTGAGGGCATTCCTGCTAAATCCAGCCAGCGCCGTGCCACTTAATTCTTCTGAGGAATTTCATTAGAAACAAACTTTAGCCAATAAACGGAGAGCGTTCATTATATTTGACCGAGAAAATTCCTAACTTCGCGGTTTCACGAAATAATAAGACGCAAGAAACAACTAACAGCCCCTTTTCAAAAAATAAATTAATTTATCATCAAAATATTATCTAAAGTTAAATCACGACTGCGTTATCAATTTGATAGAAATATTTTAAACATAAAAATCTTTGAGAAGTAAAGAATAAATAACGAAAATCCAATTCATGGGTTTGGGACCGGCTGTGGCAGATAATTGTTGATTCTGTTATTAGCCGTGGACCGACCCTTTGGGGTAGAGAGACCTTCCTGGGGCTCGGCCGAATCACCTCCTTGCACAACCGTTGGCTTAGAAACTGAACGATACTTACCAAGGTTTTTTTATGTTTTTTATTTATTTATATAAAAAACATTTAAAAAATAACGACTACATAAAAACTAAAGGTGATTTATAAAATAAAAACATTTTAAATGGTTAAATTATAGGTATAAGTGACAAAAACCTACATTACATATAACCTGACACATGATATTATGCATTTTTTTTTAATTTTTTTTTTATCAAATGGTTGCTTGTACAAAAGTAGGGTAGGTGTCCCAAACATCGCCTAATCTAACTATTCTTCAACATTTGATCTACTTTATAATTTCTAATTAGACTGGAAACTCATTGAACATCACTAAGAACTATTTCCTTTAATATCCTGAGATCAAACAGTACCAAATCCCGAGTAATTTTAAGTTAGTAATGTCCTTTTAAGCATAAATAGAATAAAAAAATAGAATTTACTGTAAAGCCAAGGACGGATCTTCATCATCCGTCATATCATCTACCCCTGTTCCTACTACCGCCTACCAGGCGATATTAGGAGCTCCTGTTAAAAGACGGTCCTAGAAAGTCCTTATGACCAAGATTGAATGTTGAAGGTGCAGGACTTGAATGGGAAGAAGGAAAAATAGAAAAAAAAAATCAATTAAAAAGAGAACAAAAAAGAAACAACTTCAGACACCTTATTGTTCCCATTGACAGTGATAAGTTGGGTGCTGTTGTTTTTTCGGTCACTATGTAGATGGCCTATGTTGAATATTAGCGTATAAGCAATCAAGTAATAACAGTGACACAGAATATTTATCTTTGCCAAAATTTAATCCACCAAAACCTATAAATGAACATTCAATTAACTAATATAGGATATCCAATAAGAGAACTAATAAGATGGATTAGGAACAGATGATTGGTTCAGAAAAGAGGTTGACCTTTCATTTTAACTGGTCCAATCAAAGCCCACGTATCAATCAATAGTTTGCTCCATTACAGCCAGTATGATTGGTTCCTCTTTAATGGCTCTGTGTTTTATTAGTACAAAATTGAGCCATGCGAATCACTTTCTAAGAGATTATCAGGGTATTGTTCAATATTTAACTAGATAACTAAATTTATATCTGTGCCTCATGGGTACAGAAGACACTATGTCCATTTTTTACCAGTTTACCATTATTACACATTTGTATTTTTCTTTTTTTTCTTTACCCAAAGGTATAGATAACTGTGTACTAGACCAATTGTAAGGACAACTACGTGTTTTAAAAGAATACTAAGTCCACTTTTATTCGGAGGGAAACATCTGTTCAAACTGCTATTCTGTTAAGTTCGGGAGATGTGGCATAATGTCCTCCGATATATAGATATAATAATTTCCGTTCACCATAAATTAGGTTCGTTCAATATAAATTAGGTTATGGAACGTCGTTGACATTTTTAGTTGCTTAAAAGTACTTACGTTTCTAGCAAATTAAGCTTCTTAATGCTGGAAGAGTGTTTATGTTCGAATTATTTATTAAGCTATTTATGTCCCCTCCAGGTTTAATCTCCTTCCTCAAACCAGAACGTCATCTCCTAGTCCAATCCCAGAACTTAGTGCCCGAACTTGGTGTACACTGTTAACCCTAATACTTAGGCCTAATCGGCGAGCCCTTTGGTCTATACCCCTAACCTAATTTGCAGGGATAGCTGCTCAAAGCCTGTCGTCAACCCAGAATCTCCAATTTCACATCGATCGTTTTCCAAAACGATTCTATTCTGTGCAAATGTAATTTAGTGTCAGGATAAACTCAACAAAATATCATAGTATATATAAAATTACAATGTTTATTATAAAGATGAAAAACATTACAAGAATGACATTATTTATAATTATTTTTTTTTAAAACATTTTATATATTCTTTAGTCTTCTGTCGCCAGAATGAGAGATGGTTTCAACGGAAACCTAATTCCAGCTTTAAATATTACATTAAAATGTATGTAAACATCAACCCCCTTTTACAAAAAAATATTCAATCTTAAGCTTATCAAGCAATTTAAAATTATTAAGTAACTTAAAATTGTTAGAAACGTTTGTCAATTTAAGAGCTTACATAATTAATATTATTAAATAAAACGAGACTAGGAACTGCACCTTGGGGAACACCACAATCACGTCTATCGGCTTTGATAAAACAACTCGCATCGTAATTCAAAAGTAATGGA
The DNA here is from genome assembly GCA_948150685.1 of Rhaphigaster nebulosa. NCBI lineage: Eukaryota > Metazoa > Arthropoda > Insecta > Hemiptera > Pentatomidae > Rhaphigaster > Rhaphigaster nebulosa. Next base: position 101,171,976 of record OX411309.1, on the reverse strand, counting down.
ATTTACTGACGACATTACTAACTACAGTACAAGTTCGAATGCATCCAAAACAATGAAGCAAGCGAAGAATATTTTTATCAATATTTTCTAGCTATAAATTTTCTATATTAAAAATATTTATGTATCTCAGCAAAATACATATAAATAGGGTACAGAAGAAAGATAAAAGATAAGAAATACATGAAAATGAACCAGAAGTAAGTATAATTGGGATAGGTAACAAAAATGAATAATAAATTAAAATTATTAAATTTTAATAACGGAAAATTAAAAATAGCAATAAAAACCATAACACATTCTTAGAAAAAGGAATAATAGTTAGGTACATATATGTTTTCCAAACTCAGATCTACTATATTAATTTTTTACGTATCTATTGTATTCACTAATTATTGGTTTATTATTTTCAGTAATAGACCTTTGCAATTGGCCATGGAAACAAATGACCCTCAAGAGGATATGGAATATTATAAAATTATTGACACAATTTAATTAATTGATTTCAAATAAGTGGAATAATTGCGAGAATCTCAAATAAATATTTGACTATAACTATTTTAGGAAACAAATAATGAAGAATTTCGTTTTACAAACAATAGAGTACATAAATCCTCGTGTATTATACTATTATTTCATCACAGTTTATTCAGTAAAATTTCTATTTTTTGAGTATGTTTCTATATGATTTACTTAATATATATAATAAACTTCTGTAGGATATGGGTTGTCATCCGAATTTGGAAATAGGGTGTTTATTTTCCTCGGTCCTATTATATACTTAATAAGACTTTCATTACTTTATCGGATTACTAATAAACGTTGTTCGATCTCATTTAGAGTTAACAATTGTTATATGCCCGTTATAGGGAAATCGTTTTTTATCCTTTTTGCTTTCATTATTAATTTTTTTTTTACATGATCAAGGATCTTTGCTTATAATTTTTTTATAACTCCTCATTAAAAAAATGTGAATGACTAAAAGAACGGTCCAGTTTACTGGTTACGGTCGTGATTTAATAAGAGAGATTTAATAAAGAGCTAAACAATTTTCGCAAATTGAAGTGGTCCTCCAGGCCGGATTTTATTTCACAAAAATATAACAGTGAGGTGAAGATAGAAAAAGAAGTATTAAATGAAAAGAATTAAAATGAAATAAAGGGGGCTCGAGGATTATTTATTCGAAAGACTAAATCAAGATTGCGATAAAGAGAAGACCTCAAGATATACTTATATCGAGTGCTAGTAAATCACGGAGCGAGGCAGGACCTGGTCGGGGGCCAAGAAGGGGCCCACGTATTTGGTTCTCTATTGTGTCCCCTGGCTGAAGTGTTTGGGACCCTGTCTATCCGACCGCTGCAATATTTGTTCTGTGTGATGGGACTGAGCCTGTAGCCTTGAGGTCTCCTTACTGTCAGTTGTCTCGTTGTGTCTCCGATCACCAGGATTGGGGAAAATAATATAATTCCAAAGGAATGTTTATTGCTTAACGGATACAATTCATGTCACTACTTTTTAGTAAGATAATTATAAGTTATAACATAAAAAATTGTTGTTAAATATCGATATCTTTGTTTTTAATTGCTTTCTTTAACATATTTCAGAAGATACGATAACCATGATCATATCCTTATAATGGAATATTATTGGATTACTATGCTTTTCCGTTAAAAACAAAGCAAATCCCACTTAAACTTTATAGGTAAGGTAACCAGGGGAATGTGCGCATTAGATTGTATAAAGTTCGAGTTTAAATAACTGTAAAATATTTTATTTTTTTTTAGCTGGATTTTTCATCTCTATTTTAAAATGTTCTTTAGACAATTATGTTTGAAAATTGTATTCACGTTCACATTCCAATCACATCAATTTTCATTAGATTTGTATTGTAATTTATTAGAAACTATTACACACTTCCTCTTCCTTTAAGATTGCCTTACGATGTAAGTGCTTATGCTACACCAGGAAGACTCATTATGCAAACATTAGGGGTTCTGGAGAAAATAGTTCGTTTCCATAGACATTATTATAATGATGTAGTCTCCATAAAACCAGTATACCATCAAATTTTTACATATTTGAATTATAATATACTAATTAATATTTCATATAACTGCTATTTAATTAACACCTTCCATTAAATTGAAATAAAATTCTTAAAAATATTAAGCATCAAATAAAGTTTTCATATTAACATACTAAAAGAAAAATATAACCTACAATAATCTTCTTCTACGTGTTTATGAGTTTTGGAGTAACCATTTAAAGGCTCAGTAGTGCTCCAAAAAATTAATTAGTTAGTTTAAAATAATAACGACAAATAATTAATAAATCACATGGCATATTACCCCAAATAATAATATTTATATACCTGACTTTACAATAAAATTGTTAATTCATTAGTACTGGTATTATTTATCGGAATAATTACCATATACATCAATTATATCTATGGGCATAGTGCTGATTGTTGCATGTAAAATTAACTGGATGTGATTCTAATTAAGATCATATATTTCATGCAAAAAAAAATAATTAAATTTATTAACTTATTACTTAACAGCTTAAAAAAATTTGCCGAGCAAATTAGACAGGTACCTAATAAGAAAGTCCCTGGTCATGACCTGATAAATGCTTAAGTGCTCCATAAAATGCCCTGGAGTTAAGTGTGCTTAAGGTCTATTTACAATGCAATACTCAGAACGACCAAATTCCCTGAACAATGGAAATACTCACACATCACTATGATTCACAAACCAAACAAAGACCCTCTATCATTATACAGACCTATCAGCCTGCTTCCAATATGTTCTAAATTTTTCGAGAAACTACTCTACAAAAGACTTATTGACATACTGACGAACAATAACATAATACCTGACATCAATTTGGATTCCGAACCCAAGATTCAACCATTCAACAATTACATAGGGTGAAGGACTACATTGTGTCGGCATTAAAGCAGAAATGATATGCAACAGAAATGATATGCATTTTTGTCAACCGTTCGATGGAGTCTGGCACCAGGAGCTTCTCTTCAAACTTAAGACGATACTTCCTCCTACCTATTATGTTATTCTTCAATCCTTTCTCTCTGAAAGATTTTTATCTGTCTGCCAAGGGTCAGAACTTTCTACCATTAGACCGGCCTTAGCGGGAGTACCTCAGGGATCATTACTAGCTCCGCTGCTCTACATCATATATACACACGATATTCCAAACAGTATCGAAACTCTGACAACGACGTATGACGACGATACAACAATTTTAACAAAATATCAAAATCCAGCACACGGTTCACAGCCTTTACAACATCATCTAACAAAACCTCATGATGGGTGCAAACTTTGGAAAATTCGACTTAACCATGGCAAATCTCAACATATCACTTTTACTCTGCGACAAGAAAATTGCCCTCCAATATATCTCGACAATTTAGTAATTCCGCAGACCGACAAAATTTGATACCTTGACCTGACATTTGACAGAAGAATGACATGTGGTCCATACATCAAGAACAAACAAAAAACGCTAAAAAAAAAAAAGGCTAAAACTGTTATACTCACTTCTTTCGAGACATTCGAAATGAAAACTTTAATATAAATTGAACACGTACACTTACTTACTCAAGCCCATCTGAACCTATGCTTCACAGATTTACTGGACAGCCAAAAAAACTCACGTACAAAATCTTCATTTTTTCAGTCAAAAACTTTTGTGACTATCACCAAAGCTCCTTGATATATCAGCAACTTTACCTTACATACAGAACTCAATATGCCAACAGTTAACGAACGCATACGGATCTACTACAAAAAATTTCACGATAACTTACACGGACATCCTACCACACTCATACAAGACATGCCTGACATTACCCGCAGAATGTTGAAAAGGAGCTGAATGAGGGATCTCCTAACGTAACAATGCGCGACAATCACGACAGGAAGAAGTGCCGCTGGATACTACTCTTTATCATGCCTTTCATGCCACGATAACATGTTCTTTGCCAGCACATTTACTGGTTGTCTCATCGACGAGTCTCCCAGCGACAGCCCTCCAAAAAAAAATTATGTAAATTTGGGTTCTTTTAGAAATATACTTGATAATGGTATAGAAACAGTGCTATTAGGAGAATAAAAAAAAGTGGTGAAGTAAATTTAACCTATATAAATAAATCCCTTTCAATTCTTCATTTTTCGCACGTCACCAATAAGTAACTCACAACTATCATTACATTCGACTATATTAATTAATTAAATCAAATAATAGATAAAAAGAAATTAAAAAATGAGACAAGCGCATGAAGTGATTATACGTATATATTTGCTTCATCTTGTCCAAGATTAGACCAAAGACTTTAGAATTTAAATGATTGACCAAGATTGCAATGGAAGAATTGAATTAAATACAATAGCTATAATGCAAGACTCCGAATGAAATAAAGGTGTTTAATACATGCTGCTTAAAACCCCACATCTTATACGTTTAACGTCTAGTTTCTGTTTACGATAATGTAAATGAATTAGTTGGTATTTTCACTACATGTATATATTAAAATGGAATTGAAATAAAGACAGAATTCTACATTTAATATATCAAGAAATAGGAAAGAAGTTGAATTCCGAAATAAATTATATATGATGAGAAAAAGATCAGAATTACTTTAGAAATGCAGTATGCATAGGTAAGAAACGTATTGAGAATTCCATACATATAAATTCAGGTGCAATCTAACATCTGTCTAGCGGCCAATATTCCTATTTGGGAGCTGTCAATTGTAAACGTCACAAACATTGATGAATATTCACTATCGTTGGCAGCCGTCTATTACAAATTGAGCCTTGTAGCTACAGGTTATCGAGTATATTTGAACAGTTTCAGACTGACACGCAATAAAGGATACGTCACATAGAAATGAATACAACCAAGTCTGACGTGTAAATCATGCATGTATAGATGATGTGTGGTATGATGATGATATGGTAAAGTCTTGATGTATCATACAAGACTTTACCATAATTTAATAACAATATCAATAACATGTTAACTCATAACGTTACTCTTAGCTCAGAACATCTAAGACACTTAGGCATATTTATCGTTCTTATATTGGCAACACCATGTCTTTAAGGTTCCAACTCTGGTTTCGTAAAATATTATTTGTTGTTCCTTGGATAGTTAACGAAGAGATAGGACGCTGAAATACTTTTTTATTTGGTTACTACGCCGCTTTTTGGAGTATGCTGGTCATGGCGCAATGTTTTGCTCTAGCTCCCGTTGAAAGCCACGTATTCTTCGGGTGACGGCGAGGTTTCCTAGATTATTTCAATGTCAACTATAAATTTATTTTATTTACCATTTCTTATTTCAACTAATTAATGTTTTTTAAAATTATTCAATTTCTTCCGATAATGATGATCGATAATGTTGTGCACAAATAAACCTGATTTGGCGAATAATTATTGAAATTACTAAATTAATTAATCACCACTATTCGATTAAGAAACAGCTTTCTTTATCTATATTTATATAAAAAAGACATAAAGAAAAATTACATTTATGCAAAAAAAAAAAAACTGTGTCTAGAATAAGTCGAAAAGTGTAAAAAGAATGCGTTAGTCAAAGAAACTAATATCTGAGCAGCAAAGTATCACAACGAAATTATTTTGTTTGAAAGGTTGTGAATAAAATATTGACTTTTTCCAAATTTATTATTCCTTTTAGTATAGACTAAACTAACAGAGCAAAACTTTTTCCAAATTGAATGAAACTCTAATCAACCAAAGTAAGCATAGAACATTTTACACCAAGGTTACATTTTTTAAATTAGATTAAATTAATGAGAGAAATCTAGTATTATTTAAAGAAATAATATATTGATAAAATTATATTTATATTTGAGAATAATTGATAAAATTAATAAGATTAATCTAGTCTTAAGTTTACATGATGATTATAGATATGTTTTTTTAATAATTTTTTTCTCTAAGAGTTTATAATTATTTAATTTCATTTTTTATAAAGTGTTTTACTGTAAAGAAATAAGTATCAAAGTATCAGTTTAAGACTATTTCGTATTTTTTTATTTTGATTTTTTTATCTGCATACTACCTTTTCCAGAAAAATTAGTAAATAAGTGCATTAATAATTGCATAGCATATCTATTTTTTCTATAAAAAGTAAGCAAATGATTGTGCTGGGCTCAAGAAAAATTCATATTATTAAAATAATTTAAAATCGATGAGGCATATAATTATTTTGGATTTCCTGCTATGACTGCATTACTTATTTGCATCACAGTCGCTTACTCTGGAAAAATAAAATTAAACCAAGACAGATAAAAAAAAACATTGTATTAGCTCTCCAAGCCTGAACTTATCCTCTAGTTTACATTGACAATGAACAGAATCCAGAAATAAAAATTTTACGTTGCACAAAGGAGTATCTGAACCTTAAAACCAGACAAAATTCCGAATCAGGAAGTTTCTGGAAAACTATATTAAACCCATCATTCTTTAAGCTTGATAACCTACTACATTCTTCTGAATTCTCTCAAGATGTCATATAATTCTCTCCAATAAATTTCAATCCTGGACAGTTTCAATAGAAACTAGGAGAAAATACCCTCAAAAAAATTACAAAGTTGAAATAATTACATTTTTTTTAATCATTATATTTGAAGTATTAAAAAATAAAATGGTGAAAGATTTTTTTGTATAACATAGTTAGTATTGATCTAAATTGTATTTTCATAATCAACATTTCACCCGACAAGAGCCGACGCTCTAACAAGAACGCCTTTATCCAATAACATTGAGTAAACAATTATCCAAACAGCCTTAATAAACATGGTTTGTAAACGAGCAATGTAAACAATAAGTCAATAAAATAGTAATTTTAAAATAAAGTATTTAAATAAACACACTATTTAGTAGAGTAAGCAACTAACACGAATGAAACCACTGATAGCTATGAGTCTTGAAATTCTGACAATGTCGGAGTCCCGATTGATTTTTCAAGAAGTGGCAAGAGTGGGGCAAATTTATTCGATTACAGTTTGATGAGCTATCAAGCTTGAGGAATGATTGGTTCAATGGAGTTTTTCACAAACTTCCTGAATCGGACTTTTGATCTGCTTTAAGGTTCAAATACCCTAGTGTGCTACACTGAAAAGTCTCAGTGCTTATTGGAGAATAACACCGTGTCCATATAACATGAATGAAAAGAACAAAAAAAACAACTCAATTTCCATACTTTCTTCAGATGAGGCATTTGTTTTTAATAATTAGATAAAATGTAAATACAACTACTTTCTCAATGAAAATAATCAGGATATACGCATCACAGAAGAGATCTATCAATTTTTCGTACAAGCAATTTGGCGTGTAAGTAAAATAACTAACACACTAAACATTTGAAAAAGGGATTTCAGTATGCAAAAGAAATGTCAGTCTTTATAATATAAAGCTCTTAATAAAGATCGACATAATGGCAAAAGTTAAATAACATTTAAAATTAAGAAAGTTATTGTCATTTAGTAAAATAACACATTTTAATGTTTCTCGCTTCACGGATTTATTTAATAATTTTATATCTGTTTTTTATGTGAATTATCTATTTATATATAATTTACTTAAAACAAAAGTAAAATTATCATTAGTATATATAATAAAAAGTTTGCATGCGTGTGTACATAGGCAGGTGTCTGTTATCCCGCACAACCGTTCAGTATTGCGGACACTGTATATCCTCCCCCGTGTCCAAAATATAAAACTAATTGTCGTTTGGGACTCATCTTTAATATAAATGCAACTTACCACAGTTCAGAAATAGATTTTTTTTCAAAATCCCACAATTTACCATAAATTACTAAGAAAGAATTGCGGCAACGTTGAATTATTACCTTCTATTTCAATTCTCCAAGTTAAAGTGATTTTTCACGCTTAGACTCAAAAATGAAAAAAAAAAACAACACTTTATTTAGCAAAAAAAGTTCTCAAATCTTTTATGAAAAGATCAAATAGTTATATTATGGGCGTTCCAGAAATGAAAAGGGCTAAAAAAATTTATAAAAACTAAAGTAAAGTCGAGCTTGTGAGATCAATGTGCAAGTGAAATTTATTTTCAGGGAAAGAATAAAGAAACTCATATTTATTTGGTTCCACATATTTTATTAATAAAAATTGCGTTCGTAAATGCCTCTAGGCATCAGTTTTTATTACAATATTTTAATTTTAACACCCTACTGCTTCGTAAGGTGGTTCATTGGAATTTTCCTCATTTAAGGTAACACCCGTGACCAGTAACATTCCTAATAAATTGTGATTACACATGTATGAAATATGGCCGAGTAAGAGTGCCATCTACAAGGAAACTAAATTGAATGAATGTTCTAAAAAGTAAATTATTAGCATAGCACTCATGAAAATGAATTAAATATGAATACAGATAAAATAATACAGATCGTGTTATTCTGAATTTCAAACTTTTATTTCTCTACAACTAAACGGTCTGGAAAAGAGACATTTGTTGTTAACTTTAAACACACTGTTTACACTATTTTTACCAAAAAACTGGTGGTCTTGTCGTCAACGAAAATATTAACAATTTTTATGGATTATTCGTGTTTTATTTTTTATTCCATTTGTTACTCATTCTATTCTGGAAGAAATAATGTATGGCTCTGTTAAGATACTTTAAAGCTCTGCCACCTTATTTAATTCGTGAATATCATATAAATCCTAACTTAAGGGGGTGTCGAATGAGCTAAAAATTAGCGATGGCATATTAAATTTGTTGATGTCGATAGTTTCAATAATTTATGGCTGGCATCATAACAACTGTTTTTGTTGCGATGCTTATGGAATTAATAAGAATATAAATCCATAAACCTCCTAGGTGATATTAATCCATAAAAATCCTCAATTGGGCGACAGACCATCAAAAAAGACCCTTTCTGGTACGACCCCTTGTTTTTGCACACCTTAGGATGGTGATGGACTGACTGATCCCTGGGATGGTATTGCCCTTGTGGCACATGGGGCCCCCTTTTAGCCAAATGACCAACCTCGCTCAGGCTGATTGATTTACCCCCGCACCCTAACTTCTTACCTTACTTTGGTTTCTGGTTCTGCTACGACTGTTAAACGAGTGGGTGTATTACTCAACCAAAATGGAGTCTGAGCCCAGCATTTTAACTGATTATATTAATCTCGGATTTCCAAAAAGTGTGATAAAATGTCTTATGACTTGTTGAACAAAGAAAAATCCAAATATATTGGGATTAGGACACTAAGCTGCTTCTGAATAAAATAATGATCTCAAGTTATATTTATTTATTTTTTAAAAATTTAATTATTTATTTCTACCTATTATAAAAAGAAGTGAGAATCAGCGAATAATGTAACAAAACTTTAATGATTTTTATATTGTTTTTTATTATTATGATTCTTTTTGAAGTTACTTTTCTTTTGACACTTTGGTCAATTTTTTCTATTCTAACGGATGTGCAGAAATACATGATAGTTACTAGTAACTGTCAGCTACTGCCACATTAACTCCTACATGTAAACACCTACTATTTATTTATTGAAATTTACAACTGTATTACATAATACAACAAGTAAATGTGAAGTTAGAGTACAAGACATGAGAATGACTTGTGAAGGAACAACCCATTGGTAGCACTTCAATGATTATTTTAAGTTAGAAGGTCCCGTGGCCATCTTCTTTTCAGACGCCTCAGAGGATTATCAGGAATACATGGGGATGAAAGGCTACGAACAAGAGGGTTGGTATGGGCAAGGAGTTTGGAATTAAAGGATATGGTATATCTATTTCGGGCTAAATCTGCATCAAATGGGATATTGAGGTCTTTGTGGAAAATTTTGTTTGTGACAAAATAAGGAGCATTAAGGATTTTTAGAACGATTTTGGATTGCAAGCATTTGATGCGGAAGGAATTTGAAAGCTCTATCCCGTATGTCCAAATAGACCTGATAATGGTGATGTAAATGAGCTTTTTGCAGAAAATTGGTAATTTGGAGCGTTTGTCAAGTAAGTGTTGTAGTAATCGGAATTTACGAGCAGTTTCTTGTAGTTTCAGTCTTGTATGAGGGTTCCATGTAAGGTGTTTATCAAGATGGAGTCTTAGGTAGCGAGTCTGTTCGAGAGGGATAAATGGTATATTATTAAAGGAAACTGTAGGACAGGATGTAATGGGTTTACGACGTGGGGTAAAGGTGATTTGATGGGATTTATTTTAATTCTCCAGTTTTGACACCATTCTTCAATGGCTGTGATGTGTGACTGCAGTGTTTGAGGTGCGGCAAATGGGTCATTGTTCACAGATAACACACATGTGTCATCAGCGTAAGTAGTGAGGATGGATGAATATCAGCTGTATACACCGTGTAAAGGATGGGGAGAATACGGGAGAATCCAAATTGAGACCCAAATGCCAAATAAGATACCAACTGAGTCCCAGTAACTTTTCGGTGCAGGGTAAATTGAATCCCAGACCCAATACCTTTTTTCAGGTACTGGGTCCGGCTTATCAGCGTTACCCAGAGACACCATGAAGCTTGCTGGGTATTTTGCTGAAAATGGTTTGCTACGTGAAGAATTTTACTGTGAGTTTTTTACAATTTTGCTTGAACGCCCTCGATATGTATCCCCATCAGTCATAAATATCTAGCAACAATTAATGGTTGCATAGCACGCCAGAAGCATAGGATAGATTTTATTTAACAAAGAATAACAAATAAAAATTACATAAGTAAAATACTGTATTGTTTTTAACAATTTTAATCAGTCTGTGACGGTTTATAAGATGTATACAATTTGAAACTTATAGACGAAAGATTAAGCATATGAAGAGAAATAAATATAAATTACAACTAACAGTAATTACAAATAAATATTACGTGTTTTAAATTTTAAAAAATATGTTAATATAATTAACTCCGTAGAAGAATACTGTTCTCATTTTATATACAGTCGAACCTCTATGTTTCGAACATGAAGGTTCCTTGAAAAAAATTCGATATATGGAAATTTTGAAATATAGAAAGATTGAAATTTTTTACCCTTTTCAGGCTAAAAACAATTACACCTATTCTTTAGGGTAAAAAAGAAACAACAAAGGCAATTTTTGGAAAGTAATAATGTCAATATTTTAGGGTAAAAGAAAAATAAATCTGATCGATCAATTGCACTTATTTGAAAAATTGTACAAATTACTATGTGATTGCAGGTTTTTTACAAATGTGCATTTATAATTTAATAAGGCATGTATTAAAAATATGCAAATATACAAAAAATTGATTTATTTTTGTTTTCGCGCAAGACAGCTTCTAATGTCTATTTGTGTATAATTCATCACCGAAGTCATGTTTAGGAGCAATGTTCACAACATAAGAGGAAAAGTTAAACTGAATTTAAAATAAAAATTTCATTCTATGTTAGGAAAGAGATTCAGAGAATTTAGGTACTCCTGTGCTTTTTCTGAAACAAGACTTTCCATGAATTTCCACTGCATTGCAAACCAGTGAAGCATTTTTTTTCTTATTTAATTATTACCCATTATTATGCATGTAAACTAAGGTAACTTTTTGACGACTATCACATTTTATATATTTTTAAATTGGAATTTTTCGTTCCATATATAGAAATTGTATTCGATATACAGAATGTTTTTTCTAATAAAAATTCAAGGTTCCTAAAAAAAGTTCGATGCATAGGGATTTTCGATATATGGAAGTGCGATATACAGAAGTTCGACTGTAATTCAATGGATCCTTCAGATGGCTTTTAAAATTCAATTATTTCGTTTTAAATAATTTTATTACTCTAAAATTTACTATTTCTGGATCACAAATAATGTTTTGCTTAAACTTTAACAAGATCTTAAACATTCAAATTAATATACTATGACATCCCAAGCAAGACTGGGTTCCTAACCATGTATATGTTACAATACAAAAACGTAGTAAATATTATACTTTTAGACCACCTTTATAACCGTAATCCTCGTAAAAAAGTAATATTAAGCAGAGGGAATAAATTTATTGAAATGATTTAATTAAATTGTGCAGCGTTCTGATAGCTCTATTGAATTATATTAAATCAAAACAGTATTACTATAGAGTAAACATATATTTATTTACTTGTATAATTTTAAAAATTAAAATATACTATTTCTTGATCATAAATAATGTTTTTATATTATAATATGTACATGGTTAAGAACCCAGCATTGCTTGAAATATCATAGTATATTGAATTTAATTTGGATAATTAAGACCGTGTTCAAAGTGTTATAAATAATATAAAAACATTGTTAGTGATCCAGAAATAGTAATTTTTAGAGTGATACAATATTGTAAAACGAAATAATTCAATTTTAGATTGATTCGAAGTGTCCATTGAATTATAAGTAACGAAAAAGTATTTTTCTACGGAATGAAGTATATTAACAGAATCTTTTTATTCAAAACTGGCGTCAGATTTGGTTTTAGCACTTTAAAAAACCTACATAAAAATTAACTGATTGGACTTAGTGACTTTTGCTCCAATGCTCGAAATATTATCAAAACGATCTAACTCCTCAGGGTGTCCCTAGGTAACGCTGATAAGCCGGACCCAATACCTGAAAAAAGGTTCAATCCAATTCCCAGGTACAGGGGACTCAATTGACCCTCTTCGCTATATCATTAAATATTTTGGTACTCAATTTGGATACATCCAAGAATACTACCTTGAGGTACACCGGCGGACTGAGAGAATAGTGATGAGTAGGAAAGATTATAGTTAACTATAATAATAGAAAATATGTTGGGGGAAGGAATTGACGGAGTTTGTAAAGCAGTCCCGGGTGCCAGACTCGGTCAAATGTCTCCTGATCTAAAAAGATCAATAAACGAAATAAGCATTGACATATGAGTTGATCCAAATATAATAAGCTTCCATATTTCTATGTAAGTAGTAGATTACTAGTCATATAATTATACCCTTTTTTTTTTTTAGGTAAGTAGGCTAGTTTTTGTTATCCTTGAAACTTTCATCACAAATTTATTCAAGTAATGAATACATTTCAAAGGTGAGCCCCTATTTATTTAATAGTAAATCCTCATCGATTACTGTTTTTAAAGCTTGATTGTATAATTTACAAGATGAATCATATCAACAACATTCCAACAATATATAATAAGAAGTGAGAAACGAATTTCCTAAAGATTGAGGGATGAACCTCATGCTGTTTTCGTTCAGTGTTTGTGCTTGTTTTTTCAATACATAGTCTTATTAATCGGTTGGTGTATATATAAATTTTAAATAAAATTACGAAACAGTTTGATTTTCAAGACGGCTGAAACACTTGATTCGTACAGTAATGCTGCCAAATTACAGTTGGTTAGTACATGCAAACCATACTGCGCCATATTTATATAAATGAAAAAAACAAAAAAAAACATTTAAATTAAATATAAACCAAGAGAATGCAAATTAATGAAACTTCAAATCTATAATCTGTTGTAAACATGTAACAACTCTTGTATAAAATATATATTTGATTATTTTCTGGAAGACCTCTTGCCAATGATCAAAGATGGATAATTCCTTAGTAACAAGATCTGCAATCAGCGCTGGAGGGAGGGAAAGAAATCCCTCACCTGATCAAATCAAAGACTGGTTTTTGAAGAACTTTAATTTCACCAAGGCCGGTTTTTCAATCTGCCACCGGGATCATTTTCCTGCTGATCACTTCTTCATCCCGGCTGGACTTCCTGCATTCCGCCTCGTTCAGAAAATATCTAAAAACTGACTCCTCTCTCACCAGAAGGATTCGCGTTCCTTCACAATTAACAATCTCATCATTCAAGTCCGGGGGAAACGGGCATAAAACATAACACATTCTGTTGCATCCCAGTTGAAAATTGGAAATTTTATTTTAAAACTGTGCCATTGATGTTAGTTGTTAAAAAACTTTTAATTTATTGTCACAATCTGCTACATTTAAGGGCAATAAGTAATAGCGATGATTTTACACATTCAGGTCTTATTTACAATAAAAAATAATTATAAATCTATAAACATGAAAGAAAATTATCATAAAATAATAATAATGAAATAAAAAAAAAAATACTATTTACATATTTATGCACGACCAGTGGATCCATGAACCAGTCAAAAAGAAGTCCCTATGAGGTCCCAGCGCAAATTCCTCGCCGCTTTACTGTAACGGGCAATTAGCGAAAGCGCTAAAACGGAAACATTCTGAACACGCCTTAAGGATTTGGCTAACGCCCAGATTCCAAATTTATTTTACTATAGATCTCGTGGCCACTGCTGTATCAACTTTTGAAGAGAGTTATAGGAATGACTGGAACTGGATAAGGATCGAACGAGAGGATTTGGATGATTGTGAAGTTTTGGATGGTAAAAGGTCAAGTATAGGTATATGAAGGCCCTAAAGCAGGGTGTTGTTTGAGTCGTAATATGGAGCGTTAATTATGGTTCTTAGAATTTAGAATTGGATACCTTTGGTGTTCGAATATTTCTAATACAGTCCTAGTCCGAACGTCCAGCTGGGCCTGAGGATAGTCTTATGAAGTACAAGTTTATTGTCGATTGAGAGGTCATAACTAGTAATCGGTCTGGTTAGCTGAATCTTCTGCTAAGTTTTTGTCTTTTAAGTCTAGTATGTCGGTTCCACATGCATCTTTTGCCTAGAATGTATCAGATATCGGTAATGAATTGTTATTAAATAGTGTACATTAAATCGTATTATTTAATTTTGTATTATTATGTGGTGGGCTGGAACTGTAAAGGAGGATTGAAGTTAAATGTGTGAATTTCCATTCATCAGCATTTATCCTCAAATGCTCGATCAGAGAGAGGTGTGTTAATTTTTTTTTTTTTTTTTTATATATTTTGGTTTTGTCCGTCAAATGAATTTTCTTTCAATCTTATGTAGATATGGTAATGCGGTTGGATATCGTTTGTTATACATTACTTTATTTTACTATTTTTTTTAATTTTATGTATTACAAACAATACATATATATATATATATATATATATATATATATATATATATATATATATATATATAATTTAAGTATAAAAAGGTATTTTTCCGTCAGGGTTTTGAGACTATTGAATTTATTTCAGACTTGTCACATGTTGCACAGATATACTTATTAAATAAGAACGAAATTTCCCGGAAAATTTTATGTTATTCGGTGGTAAATTATAAAGGCAGATATTTTTCATACCCTACAGCAGCTGTTAAAAATTTCAATGGGGTGGAACAGCCACCGAGAGCTTTTTAAGATGATTTGTTGGGCCCTCTCTATTTTTCTCTCTTCGTAAGCAGCTTATAAAAAAAAAGTAGGGGGGACTTCTGTATCTCTCATTGTATAATATAATCAATTCGGAATATTTGTAAAATAAATTACAAAAGGGAAATGACAATATTTTCGGATATTCAAATTATTATAACTTGTAAGACTTATGTTTTTACGAAAATAACAAAAAATAAAATTAGGTATGGCTGACAACCATTTTCCTGTATAAGTCAACACAGGTTATCCATATATATTTTTCTTAGGAATTTCTTCAATGTGAAGGTCTCCTCAACCAAACTGCTCTGGTCCCTCCATCTATATGTATACACACACACACACACACACACATACACACACATATATATATATATATATATATATATATATATATATATATATATATATATATATATATATATATTCGACAAACTAAATTGGTAGATGTACGTGATTGAAATAATGTGAATCGATTTGGAAGAAACCCTACATGTGGATTATTGCTTCTCGACCTGGCCCACTGACGAATGGAAATGTTTTCCTTCTTTAATGCTTTTATCCAATTAGCAGTATCGCCGACTATTGATTTCATGCTATTTCTTGACACCTGATTTCACAACGTATGGTTTTCTGCTTCCTCATTGCCGTAGCCAGGGAAGTCTTGTTTGTGTTCATGCAGGTATTGAAAAAAATGTTTGTCCTCAGAACCCTTATTTCCACAAGCGTTTTATGTTTTAGACTTCAAGGAACAAATTTGGTCTCGTGTCTATCTGTCTGTCTCTATTCAAATCCACGTATCGGGAATATTACCAACTACCGTTAACCTGATTTAAGTGAAATTTTTAGTGGTTGTGCGAGTTGGTATGCAGATGGTCTCATATTAATTTTATCAATCTCTATCGAAAAAAAGTATTAGTAAAATTGTTTTCCTGGACGTGTCTATATTTCGAAAACTGCTCGTCCGATTCGGCCGAAATAATCATCGCGCATGCGCATTTCGATTTATTGTTATTGGTGTAGTTTTCCTTGACACAGGGAATCGAAACTTTGTAGAATGTAGCGCTAAAACGGCCAACGATTTTGACGAAACATTCCTGAGATCTTCTCCATAAAATATTTATTTTTTTCATATATATATTTGCTCATTCCCGAGAAAAAGCAGAAAATAATAAAACTAATAAGCTATGAAGATATCGCTGTTATTTTAAGCCTTTAAAAACCGATAATTTTTTTTATAAGGACCTCTCGAAGGACCTCTATCCTCGTCAAATATAGTATTATTTTTAGAGCGTTACAATATATGTATAAATTTTACCCTCACGACATTTATAATAGGCTTTCTGGGCCTAATAGCTTTAATGGGTATAAACTCGGGGATTGTTCAAAACCGTGGCTTTTCGTACCGGCTTTTCATAATTATAATTTATATGAGATTTTTAATAATTAGTATTTGGTTACATAAAATATATCCAAAAATAAATTCTAACTTGACCTTTACAGACTTCATCCCTTTTTCACGATCTGGCCACTGAATTGTTAATGTCTCTCATTAAATATTACTATTAATTAAACATTAGGAGCAATGATGATTTTTTCAACTGGAATTCAAAATTAATTAGATTTTTTTTTTTTTTTCACTTTTTATATGGTATTTATTTAATTCAGCCAAAATGATGGGTTATTTAATATGGAGAGGAAAAGTTTAACTGTAGGCTGTAAAATTCCCGTGCTTTATTATTCTTATTTTAATATCCTGATGACCTGATACTGTTAATTGAAACCGTGTAAGCTATCTGATTAGATGTCATTAACGAATGCTAGTACAGAATCAGTTTCAGAAACTAATAACGACAAAATAAAATGTTATGGTTAGAAATTAAGACAACAGTGATACCCGATTGGGGATCTGAGTGGGACTTTAAGACAAAATACAATTGAAATGTACGGTGTGAATTGTTTATTATTTTGATATCGTCAATTTACGTAAGTAACATCTATTGACCTGAAATCAATTATAAGCATTATAATTTACAAACCTTTTATGCTTCATTCGGTTCATTAAACGAAACCTAGCCACAGTTTATATAACATCTATAAGTCATTGACATTAGAATATTGAAGAAATTATTTTTCACCAAGTAAGATGATTCACTCGTGAAATTTATATGGCAATACAATTTGGTATTGCGTAACGAGCATCAGACATAAATGCAGGGCGCGGATCAAGACAAGAAGGGGACTTACGCGGAATAATTTCGGAAAATTAACAATAAAAATTGTATTGAAAAGGACAAATTGGGTAAAGTTTTGTTGTAGTCGTCAATTTGGATACACCCCAGAGATCACTGAATTTGATTTCCAGATTTACTGAAAGATAATTTGCCCAGAAACCTAGTTTTACTTGTTTTTTAAATTACAAAAACTGACTAAATAGTGACACTTTTTTTGTTTTAGGACTATACCTCGGAAACTATTGGTTTTTTTTAGAGAATATCGCTCTATACGAAATTATAGCAGACAAAATTACCTACATTATATCCATAAAACATTTCTCTACCAGTAACCGACATGGCGCAAAAGGGCGCTGAAAGAGGAGCGAAATTCCCGAAATGTTTCAAAAACGTGATTAATGTTACCATTGCCAGAGAAATTATCCATGTTACGCTGCTGTTGACCAGACACGCTATTAAATTTCATTCGATGCATGAAAATAACATTGAATTTGTTGCATTTTTCGAAGCGAATGTTAAAAATCAAAATCAACTTTCACTGGTGTGTATGGGAACAAGCATCACAATGCATTATGGGGATATAACTGTGAGGGAGGCCCAACAAATTTATTTTCTTTACCTATTCATTTTGTATGAAAAACCCCTAGACCGATTTGTCAATTGTATGTTTTATAAACATATCGAATATCAAGACAAATTCGTCGTTGAATTTCATAAACAAAAAATATATAAGAAATAAAAACGTCGATCTAATAGTCAGTCTCATGGGTCTCTGCAGCGATCAAAATGTCTACTTCTTGAAACCAGGAAACGGCAACGTTCCTCCAGCAATGTACTCTCCAATGCGCGCAGTTAACTACTATATCATTAAAAACCATATCAAGTTTTTACATGCTAAAAGTGGCTGTAATACAACTTCGGTCCTTTTCAATCAAGGTAAATCGAAGTTTGTGAAAACGCTTCCCGAAAAACCATACCTTGCTCCCGTTTTGTTATTTTAAAAATCACTTCAATCAAAGGGTAATAGAGCGCTAGGGAATGATGGGATACAATCTTGTTAAAAAAATTACCTAAGAAAGGTATCATTCACTTGACAAATTTATACAACTCCTGTCTTCGTTTGAGGTATTATCCAGATGTGTGGAAACATGCTATCCTCATTCCTTTGCTAAAACCAGCGAAAAATGGAGACCAACCAGAACACTACCGAACTGTATGCCTACTTCCTCATATGGGCAAAATTTTCGAAAAAATGAGCCTCGTCTGAGGTATGATGAAATTTTTATTAATGTCAAAAATATTCAGGCATATAAATCCTACCTTAAAATGAATCCAAGATACAGAAGAAGTTTCAAAGACCAGAAATTAGCTATTAGCGAACAATTGTTCAAAAGAAAGCAAAAATGGGGATAGGAAAAAAAATAAAAGATATTGCAGCTTTAACAATTTTAATAAATTTCCTAGATAACAAAAAAAAAATCATCCAAATTAGCAGAGATATAGCGTTTAGAACTTGCTATACACACATGTTATAAAGTATTTTGCTCCTATGGAAACCGGTTCCCCTTAGTTTATTTTTTCGATAACTCGAAAACTATACATCTGCACATTCCAGAATCTCACTTGAAAGATAATTTAATTGTCTACAAAGTTAAATATATTTAAAAAATATTAATCGGACTAATATTAGCGAAGATATATATTAGTCAAATTTCAAAAAAAAAATTTTTTTTTTTTGACTTTCGCCCAAAGCTATAAGAAATGTCGTATGAGTGGACACACCAGATATTTTAAATGTTTTTTTCGATCGCGCATGCTCATTTCGATTTACTGTTATTTTTAAAGTGTTTTTTTTTTCGATATAGGGATTGTTTATAGCTAATTCCGTTTTTCGAATCGTATGCTTGATCGTGCGTATACATTGTGAACTACTATTTTTTTGCGTGTAATTTATAGTTGGTCGAAAAATGTAGAGATACACAATTAAAGCATTTAACTCGTTTTTCATTATGTAGCCTATGGAAATAGTGAGGAAGCTATACTGACCTACTTGGTGGACTTTTTTTTAAATTTTTTTTTTCATATAGATAACATTTAAACTAAAAAATTGTAATAAACCAATCTAGTTCAGTTCCGAACGACGATATGTCGGTGGTGTTCCTAACATTTGCGTAAAGAGATGACAAATTATATGTTACTAATATTATATTATCATTATATTATAAATGAAAAACATATACAGTCCCAGCCTCAATTGGGATACGATGGTCTTAAAGTGAATTTCATTTCTTGACAGCAATTGTCTGATTTAACTTGTTTTATAATTTAAAAAAAAATAATTTTATATTTCAATAAATATTTGAATCACCAAATGTAATAAGTAATACTTGTACAGTTAAGAGTATTTAGAAA
The DNA here is from genome assembly GCA_948150685.1 of Rhaphigaster nebulosa. NCBI lineage: Eukaryota > Metazoa > Arthropoda > Insecta > Hemiptera > Pentatomidae > Rhaphigaster > Rhaphigaster nebulosa. The sequence continues at coordinate 101,151,989 of OX411309.1, read as the reverse complement.
TGTTGTATGAAAGGATTTGTTTCCATTCTCGCAATAATGTGATTTCATGCAAGAATAAATGCATCTAGTTTTGCAATATATCAGGAAGTGGATTCAATGTAGGCAACACAACCCTTCCTACTACGCAACAAATCCAAGCTCGTATCATTTTTAAATTTAAATGCATGGCAATAATCATATTCTTTTTCCATTTCGAAATAATGATTTTAGAATGTGATGAATATTCAATATCTGCTTCTTATTCAAATGCAATACGATTGAACGATGATTGCATTAATGAGAGTTGTATTTGTATCCACTGTCGATTTATGTAAAACGTAAAATGTTCACTAATGCACGCAAATAACTTGACAACAGAGCCACCTGATAAATATAGAATTTATTTATAACTTTACTAAAGCGATACCTGTCGGATCCTAGCATAGCTGTTATCCGATCTGAGAGGTTCAATAGAACCTTTCCTTTCGCCAGAGTAAATAAGTGCCTTAGTATAATGTGTAGGATAGATTATTTCACCATTAATAATAATAAAATGTAACCAAAATTAGCTTGAACGAATATTAATAAAACTAAAATTTAATTTATGAATGATTTGCAATTTATGACAAGAAAAGAAAAAAGGTATAAATATACAAAAAATAATATGCAAATTTAGTGAAATTTGTAAATATAATGTTTTTCTTTATATATAAATAAAGAAAATAAACAAATAAAATTAATGAAATGGATGATGCATCCCTTTTAAAATAACTGATAAATTTTTAGAAACTAACAAAATATTATTTTCTTATAAACAGCTTAAAATAAATAAATACAAATAATTTATTTAATGTTGAATGTGCCTAAGGCAATGTTTGTGGTGATTACTTATTACCAGAATAATGAAAAAATAATAATAACGAGAAGAGTAAGGAATTATGAACTCACTGATGGCCCGCCGGCATTTTAGCGTGGAGTGAGATGTTAATGGTAGCGCCTCTTCATTCGGCGAAATGATCTTGAATGGCCCTTGAGGCGAATATGGCGATGGTTCTAGCTGGAGAACATCCACAAAAATAAATGGAATGAAAATTATTCGTCCTAGCGATCTCACTCGCTCACGCACGTAAACATGCTTTTGACGCGGATGTTACAGAGTGCCCTCCTGGCAGAGAGCCGATGCAAACAAACTGCGAGCAACAGTACAATCTGATTGTTTAATGACTGCACCGAATACACGACATTTACAGTGTTTGTTTTGAAACTTAATGATTTAAACTAACAACAAATTTATCGTTAGTATTTTAAAATTTCCATATTTTTAAATAAACATAATTGGTAAAGTTACAATTAAAAAATTAAATTAATTATTCTTTTTTATAAGAAAACAAAACAATACTGTAGAAAATATTTCTCTCTTGATGTGGCCTCAACAATAGCTATAAGTCATTGTCTCTAATAGACAACTATATTGTGAGAATATGACATTAATCGGTGAAGACGTTCAGAAGTTACACGATTACACTATCACAAATAGGCGCATCAACAATGGAAAGTTTGGAAATACTGTGATATCTCTAATAATAATTATCCAATAGCTACTTCAATTTCAGAATTATCATTGTAGCTTTGCTTTGTAGTTTTCCTGAATGTAAAATTGCCGCCCTGAGGTTTTGGTCCATTCACAGTCTGGTTCGGAGAAAATAATGCTGGTTCTCATGCGCCTGCTGGCCATGATCCGTGGACCTAGTCCGATTTGTTACTGTCCTCGAACTCCAGTGAGCCGTTGGCAAGGATACTGCCGAATTGGCCCCAAAGGGACTGGTTATGGAGCTCAGGTTATTCTACCGTGGAATCCATGGTTTGCAGCAACGTGAGGTTGACTCACTCAAGGCTGTCTGTGGTCCAGCAATTGATAAAATGTCTGCAAGAAGATCACATCGCGCGGATGTCTCTCCAAGATCTCGAATGTCTATTCGACAGATTAAAAAAAGTATATATGTTTGGACACTTAATAGGGGTGTCTTCCATAGTTTTTTTAGTCTCTGCTGTTGTCTCCTTTTTTGAAAATTGTGACAATCACAGCTATATACATATATACATGTTGCCGGTAATGTATAAAATTAGGTATTGTACAGAATGCCTATGCATTTTATACAATGCCAAAATCCTGCCTGAAAAATATGAAATAAAGCGTATATAACCCTTTGACTAGGCATAATAAAGAATGCATACCACAGAGGTTACCAGATTTCAAGGCACTGCGTACCACTTCCACTTTTCTAATAACTGTCCGTTCTCTTTCAGATCTGATGGTATTAATAATAAAGGTTCGTCTTCATAAATACAAATTGATATACAACAGTTTATTTAACAAACAAAACAATATAAATGACTATTAATTTGCAGAAGAAAATAATAAATAGAAAATTAAGTTCGAAACTCTATAATCAAAGAGTATCAATTTCACGCAACAGCAATTGTAAGAGAAATGAAAATAAACCTCAAATTATTCAAATAAAAGTTTATCCATTAAAAGTGAGGAATTTATAAATTGTTCAGAAAAAAAACATAAATATTTTTCAGTTGGAGGCTTTTTGTTGTTTATTTACAATTAGAGCATAAGTGTTAAGCTTGACGTAGCTTAACTTGATTCTGAAGTCCTCTTCAAAATTGAGTGTTTTCGTCATTACTATTGTTACCATCGTAGATTATTTATATAAGTGGTATATCGTGTTTATTCATCTTATAATTAATACATTCATTGATAATTTAAAAAAAAAATACAAAAAAGAGAATATGATCTACGATCTATTTGCTTTTTCGTTTGTCACCTGTAACGTCCTCGCGTTCAACGGTTTGGGAACCCCTTTCGCATTGTGAAAGAACTCTATCTCAAACTAAATTAACATAAATATATACCAGAATAAAACAATACTCTCAGTATAATCTATTTTAAAATTTAATTTTTCCCATTATATTTATAATAACAATACACAAAAAATATCAAGCCTTTTGAAAAGTTTAGGCTCTTTGGTACTTTTAGTAATAAGTATCTTACATAAGCTTTACTAAAATGTCCAAATTACAAAATTTTTTGTAAAATCGTTTTATGATTTCAACATCTATATTTTATTTTAAATGATTACCTATCAAAATAGCGATTTTATAAAATAAATTTGTATTCTCAAGTATGTCTTCTTTTTTTAAACAAAGAAAACTATGAAAACCACGTAAGATCGGTTCTGGAAAATCAATATATATATATATATATATATATATATATATATATATATATATATATATATATATATATATATATATGTATATACATACATATATTCACCGAACATAAAAATCTAATCTAACTTAAGTATAGCACCGGTTTTTGAAGCGATGTTGGTTCCATTATTTTTCTTTTTGCTTTTAAAAGGGTAGCAACCTTCAGATAACTCTGTCAGACAGGAACGACCGCATTTTTTGGTATTTCAGATTAAACAAATCATTCTTAATAGGATCCATTCTGAAATAGAACAGACAATCTAAATTTGAAATGAAAACTTACAGCTAAAAAAACATATCATAACGTTCTACAATAAACGAAATATTTATTCCTTGGCCCTGTAAATCAGATATTATCTTACATTATAAAACGGAAAATGAACGAGTATGGTAACTTATTTACCAATGTTTTATATATGTTTTCAATTTATTTTTATTTCAGGATGGAATAATTCCTTTCACTGTTAGGTTTTTTCTTTTGAGGCCAGTATCCGCTATAACCTCAACAGCGAATTCATCTGATGTGTCTTGTTTATTTATTTAAATCCCTATTAGTCATGTCTGGTAAACCTCTCTTTCAGGGTCCTTTTGCTAAATACATATAATCCAAATGTTCAGCCCACAGCCCCAGAAAGGTCATGCCAAATCTTAAATGCTTCAAGCGGAACGAGGGCTATCATCTAACTGAAAGCCTTGACCTAAGGCCTAAGTCCTTAACTAAGTCCCTCTTGGTGAGAGTTGACTAAGTCAGGCTTATGTTTTCCTTTCTGTCTCAGGATTATATCGACCAAGGCTTACTGGTATACCACTCTGAAGTCTTCCTCAAAGAGGAATAACTTTACTGATTAATTACTCCCCTGATCTTCAACGAATTTTCCCTCAACGCCATATTTACAAACATAATATAAACAACGATTCAAACTCGGGTTTCAAGGGAATATATGCCATACGTTGTATTATTTTTAATTGTGACCTTTCATCTGACGTAATTATTTATTTTGTCAACGTTTCGACGGAATGGAATATGCTAGAGAATATCACAGCAACTATATGAATGAAAGTAGACAAACTAATTGTACAAATATCTTAATTAAATATTTTAAATGTATATATATATATATATATATATATATATATATATATATATATATATATATATATATATATAAACTTTATATAATAATTAGCAATATAGCATGTCCGTATTATAAACTAATACACATGGATGGAAATAATAATAGGTCTGATATATAATAAAAGAGAATACCATAATTAACCTAGCTAATCGGCATCTCAAAAACGGGCATTTGTTGCAAAAAAAAATCCTGTAATCAATTTTATCATCGTTCCCTGTATTGATAAGAGTTTAAAATTCGAAACTGGAGGAATCCAACAAATTTTCCGGAGCGTTCAGTTTTTTCGTTAATAGGTTTTCGCTAATAAATTTAACTTTATATTTCCTCACGTAGATAGATAATTGAAATTTATGTCTTCGTTTTCTTTTTTTTTTTTTTTTTATTCGAAAAACATTTTCCTTTTTCTCATGGTCATATTGGTCACTTTCCTAAGGCAATTGCTTCAGGTCTTTGTCTTATCTCTTGATATTTTTGTTTTTGTTTAGTCCTTTAGTACCTACTGAGAGCATTATTTTATTCTGGTATATATTTATATTAATTTAATTCCAGGTAATACACGAAAAAGCAAATAGATCGTGGATCAAACTCTCTTTTTTTGCATTTATATATATGATAGAAAAGAATGAACATATGAGCAGTGAAAAATAAATTTTTATTTTATTTAATTTTTTTTTTAAGGCCTAAAATCCTTAGGTCATTAATGCATATGGTTTGTTTGAACTGCTACAGTTTTTGTATATACTTGATCTTTAGTATAAAAGATAATAGTAGATGATTAAAAAAAAAAAAAAAAAAAACGGAGAAATTTCTATATGTGCATTCAAAAACTAAAATACCAATGTCAATGAAGCTTCATTGTCATTATGAGCCCTAGATAAATTTGGGATCAGTCCTATTCTATTTATGGTTGGAGTGATTAGTATAGGACTAATAATAAATAATAAAACATTTTTTTTTTTAAATAATTAATATTAAGTAAAATTTATAATTGCGTCTATGATTGAAAGTGACAATTTTAGCGTTTAAAACCTATCAATGCTAATTGTAAATGTAATTAAAAAAAAAAGTACAATTCATAGGAATACACACCGTGAGCGATTAGCCAAAGGTTTCGTAAAATAGACAAAAGACGTTTTGAAATTTAAACTCGTATGAGCATATCACAAATGTAAATAGTTGTTCACTAAAGGTCTTTGGCGGAAATTATGGAATTTAGAACATGAATAATAGATATATCTATTTTAAAAATATTTTATTGAATAAAAGAAAAAAAAAGAGAGAGAGAGAGTGAAATAAAATAAAATGTATTTATTAATTTCTTTGAACTTATTTATAGTTCGATTTCTTTTAATGCCACGATCACAATAATGTAAATTGCAAGAATCGAAAGGAGACACCATATATAGAAGTCAAGAGTCTCGAGTCGGTACGTCTTAAAGTATACGTCGAAGCCTTTAGCACAATTCCATGTTAATATATATTAAGTCAAGTTGTAATAAGCTATGCCTTCGTAAGTGGTAAAGAGGTGCCAATTAGAAATCATAAAATTTTAGCTAATTTTTAGTTGATTGTGTGGCATAAATTCATCATTAATTTTTGTAGCATCGAGTTCGTCGAAACGTAAGCATATCAATACTATATTTTTTACAGAGAAGTCGTTCTCGTTTTGCATCATAAGTCGTTCTCATTGTTAAAGTTTTAATATATAATGATCTTTAAAATGTTTTTAAATTAATCAAATCATATTCTAGAGTGCTGAGAGATATAGGTTAAAATTACAAACCTCTAAGGTAACATATAAGTATATACAATGTTTGTTTTTGTCTTTATTTGCTTGAGTAAATTAAAAATAAATATTATAGAGGAAATTTCGCTAGCTATTGATGTAATTTTCATGGTGGTGAAGCATATAGTGAGTTTGATAGTTTTTTAAAGTATGCTGACAACAAAACAAGATACAACCACAAAAGAAAAGAAGAACAGATATAGCAGGATATCCATGAGACAATGTGAAACAACTAAACAGTGCACATAAAACTATTTGAAAAATCGAAGGAGAATTAATCATGAAAAAATGAGATATGAAAGATATAATAGAATACATATACATTTAAGCCAAAAGAATATGAAGTAAAACAGCAAATAATATGCATGTGATCATCGAAAGTTTGCGTCAAATATAAGTAAACAAGATAAAGATAGAAGCATAAAATAAGAAGGATTGGGTGATGAGAGACAGCTAAGAACGAGGGAGAGGGGAAGAAACATTAAATAATAAGAAATTACTGATTTCAAGAAGGCTTCCTACGTGAAACGTGGAGACACATTAAAGCAGTATAATACTTACTGACCACACTCACAATCGTCTTCTCCTTAAAAATAATAATAAGTCTCAACTAACATTTATTTATTCTCCCTCATTCTCCCCCCCCCCTTCTTTTACGTAGTAAGGAACGTCGAGTGATTATTTAAACTGATGCCATCAGGGACCATTTGGGAAAGTGTTTTTCACCATTGTGAAACGCGGACCAGCCTGACTCACTTCTGCAATTGATCCTTTTGTTCAAGCGTACTCGAGTATTTAAGTCCTTTTCTCTCAATTCCAACCCTTTTCTTTTTCAACGAGGAGGGTTCCAGGTCATTTTAGCCATTATTTTTAAATCCTTCAAACAGTTTCTTCTTGCGAAGTCGTTAACGGTTTCTTTTTCTTTCTTTTTTTTTTTTTCCTCCAAGAGAAAAATAGCCATTGAGGTGGAATAATTTAAATGTAAAGTATTTGCAATTTTTCTCTTTGCCTTTGTCATGAGAAAGAATGAAAATATATCTCTTAAAGTCACAACATAAATCTCTCTTTCTGATAGCTAATTATTTATAACCGAACAAGGCAAATAATGTTTTTTTTTTTTTTTATTAAAGTTTCAATAGCACAAAATAGCTCACGCTTTTTCTCGGAAAATAGGTATATTTATAAAATGCAAAATAAAAATAATAAAAGGAATATAATAATAATAATAATAGAGTTTAATTAAAAAAATATATAAAATTAGTTGTCATGATTATTTCATAAATTATAATAATGTAACATGCAATGCGTGGTGCAGAGCGCCTTGGCTCAGAACAAGGAGGAACCACGAATATTAAATATGATGGGGATATGCCTGGAATATAATGAAGATAACCGAATATCTACTGTACTAGCGATGCAGCAAGTAACCCTAAAAAGCTTTACTATTTTACTACTTTACTCGGGACGCTATCTAATAACATCCCAAAAGATAAAAGTATCAGGTCATCTGATGGCAGATGACGGTGGACATTAGAATGTGTCGAGTCAAGTTTTTCTGCTAATTCTTCAACTGTTACAACAGGATTTTCTTCAAAACTAGCCTTCAGGAGTTCGTCGTCAAGCTCTATTGGTCGACCTGTCCGAGGCTCGCCTTCATGTTTGCGGTTTCCCGCTCGGAACTTTTCAAACCACCTCTGTGCATTTGCCGTTCACTAATGGCGTTTTCTCCATACATTTCTGCGTGTTTCCAATAAGTTGAAGCAGCATTTTCTCCTTTATCGAATTCCCAAAGCATATCATGGCGTAAGTGGTTTTGGGGGAGATCCGCTTTTAATTGAAATTTCCGCACATACTATCAAACTTTCTCTAACAAAAACATGATAAATAGAAGAGTACGTAATGCTATAATAAACAAAATATGTAAAAACAATCCAATTAATTACCAATTAATAATATCAACACAAACACACAGATTTTTAAAAACCGACATTGCTTATGGGATGACCTGATTACTTTCGTAGGGATCCCAATAGATGCTTCATACGGCTACTTGAAATAATATTAACAGTCAACGATCAATAAAACAAATAATAAACTTTAAATCAGCGTTAATTTCATTTGGGAAATACAACAATCTATATATATATCTACCCTTACATACGAAGTCAACATGTTGACTGGTAAGAGATATTTACTTCTAAACTATTCGTTTAATAATAATGAATAAATTTCATGCAGTAGTATAATTTTTTTGTGTAAGCATATAGGATATGTATAATATGTATTTCATTTAAACATGAGCTATACAAATATTGATCGCTTTGGGAAACCACCAAAATGTTTCATAAAAAAAGTAACGCATGGGGCACTCGAGGTTGAACTGAGGACCTCTCGATCTGCAGTCGAATGCTCTACCAAGAGAGCTATACGCCCATACATAACACAAATAATACAATACATTCACATGGTAATATATAAAAAATAAATATTACAATTATCTAGACAATTAAACTAAAAAAACATTTTAATGTGGTTTGTAGGCCTGTTTAAAAAACAACGATTTAACAAATAAATGTTTTACAGCGTAATCATGCAATAAAAATAAATAAATATGATAATTAAATTAATATGAAATTACGAAAATTAATTAAAGCGCTAAAAAACAAAACACGGATAAATATATAATATATTTTATATATATATATATATATATATATGTAAATATATGAGGGCTAAGACACTTAGCCCAATAATTAATCAAAGTTATACCTTGATTGCGAATCGCCTTATGATTTTCCAGGATGTGAAATACCCGCCCGAAGGTTTGGTCCATGAACGGTCTGTTTCGGAGAAAGAAATATAGGTCAATCATGCTCCAGCTGACTACGAAGAGTCATAATCCGTGAATATAGACCGATTTGTCGCTGACCTTGAACCCGAGTGAGTTGGTGGAAAGGGCACTGCCGAAGAACTATAGTAATATAGAAAAGAACCACTGAAGCCTATGAAACGAAATAAATCACAAATTAAAAGGGTGATTTTGAAAATAAATGTTATTTTACGTAGTTCTTTTTTAAGTAAAATACTGATTTTTTATAATGCCATAACATGTCTTTAATTATTAAGACATTATTATTATTATTATTATTATTATTATGACTTATTAACAATGTGGTAACATTGAATTATTACATTAGAGTTAAATTCTCTAAATTAAAGAGATATTTCAGGTCTAGGCTCAAAAATGGAAAAAAAAAAAAAAAAAATGATATCTTAAAAAATTCTTTATTCTTTTAAAAAAAGATTGATAGGATATTGGTGTATTGTGGACGTTTCGGAAATGGAAAGAATTAAAAATATATAAGCAATACATAAAATATTTATAAAAATATATAAACTAAAGTAAAATCGAGTTTGTGAGGTCATTGTGCAAGCGAAATGTATTAATTGTTTATTCAGAGAAAAATAAATAAACTCATTTTTATTTTGTTTTCGATACATTATTTGCATGAATTCCATTTTTGAATGCTTCTAGGCTCAAATTTAATTAAAATAACTTACTTTTAACACTCTACTGCTTCGTAAGGAATTGGGGTTTCACATTGTGTATAACTGACTAACAATGTGGTTTGGCATATTGAATTTATACTAGCTGAGTAGGAATACCATGCTTTAGACAACAGAATTGAATAAATGTTCAAAACATTACATTTTAAGTAAAATTTTAGGGTTAAACTCATGAAAATGGATTAAAACTCTAACTATGTTATTTTGGCTTTCAAACTTTTCTCTCGCTCAAATTAAATTTGGCCTGGAAAGCAAACATCTGCTGTTTGCTGTAAACAAAATGGCTACTCTTTACGAACTAACAGAATGTAATCTTTGTTTTAAATCTCGTTCAAACCCAGATAATACTCTAGAAGTAACACTCATGACAGATTTTTAGGACATTATTGTAACTTGATAAACTGGTATTGAGACAAGAATTTTTATAGTACATCTTGCATTACCCTATTTTACTAATTGTCCTAATAACATATTAGTACAATATTAATCTTTAAATAAATTTATTTATTAATACAGGGCTAATTAAAGATGTAACAGCATGGTTAGGAGCAAAAAATATTTTTAACAAAATGATTATTTTTTACTTTTTAAAATTAATATTAGATTTTTTTTATTAATTGCCCGATTTTTTATAATAACTTTTCTTTTATCCGTAAAATTAAAAATCGTCCCCAGAGTAACATAGAAAAAGTTAAAAATAAAGTAAAATCTATGGAGTGCAATGTTGCATGAATTTTTAATATGATCCAAAAAAAAAAATTGAGAGTATTTCAAAAGAAATTAAGAACTTACATCTGACTAGTTAAAATTTAATAACGAAAATAAAATTACTTGTAACAATATCATAAAATCGATTTTATTTGCATTATAATGTTTGTTGTTTCAATATTTAATACAATGTTCAGTGAAAACTAATCAGATATAAGCTCTTATTATTATTTTATTTTTAAAATTTTACTATTTAATATTAATAATATATAATATCTGATGTGGGCAACACATGTCTTCCTTGTATGCCTATTAAACTATAAATCCGTGGCTCAAAAAGTGATACGGAATTTGGTTGCTAGTTTCCGAAGATTGCACTAAAAACAACACTCGGGGTCCCGACATCCATCTATTGTACACACACACAAAAACACACACTCTTGTTACTGGAGGTCTCATGTTAATAACACACAGATGTTATTGAAATCAATATATAAATGATAAATACTAAATTTGAGAAGTTTCTCATGGTATTTTAATATAATTTTTGATGGAAATCAATTATGATCTTCAAGTAAAGTACCACTTCCGGTGATCAAGCAGTGACCAAAAAGGGAAGTTCACAACTAGATTTTACGAAAGTTCTAAATACAAAATAACAACTTTCTACGGCTAACCGTTTTTGAGTTATGCGAGGTACGAACGTACGTACGTACAGACGCCACGACGAAACTAGTCATAATGGATTCAGGGATGGTCAAAATGGATATTTCCGTCGAAATCTGAAAACCGAAAATTGTCGCGATTACAATACTTTCTTTACTTCGTATAAGTGTCTGAAAACTGTCCTGATGGAGTTAGACCTAGAGGAAGGCCAAAGGGAAGATGGAAAGAAAATGTCGGGAAATTATGAATATGCTAGGGACCAAAAGGGGTAGGACTTGAGCAGGCCAAGGATCGCTTCAGGCATCTGTTGCGCCTTTATAAGAAGAAGAAGAAGGTATATTATTTTACTTGACCATCTTCACTAATGTTATTTAAATAATATTTAAAAAAATTAATCTAATAAAAATGAAAAAAACAAAACAAAAAACCTCCTAACTTGCGGAAATAACTTTTATATCTTACAACCCTAAGGGACGGAATGTACTTGTATATCTAGTTAAGCGCATTGGTGGATTGCTAGTGAAGTTGACTAGGAGTTATAGCCCAGTGTCTTCCACAACCATACGAAATTGAAGACTCTTCTTTACTCAGTACATTAATTTACTTTCTGTACGTTTCCATGCACAGATGAATGGGACGAAAAGTACTTGCAGTGGGTCGTAACGTGGAATGGAAGGTAATCGACTACTACACCAAGGTTCAATATTCATGGGCATCAACTTCATTAACAACCAACTAATGTGTTTAAGTATATATGCAAGTACATTCCGTCACTTAGGACGAATAGGGTCGTAATATACAAAAGTTCCCGAAGCAGGGATTTTTATTAAATTAAATTTTATTTAATGTTTTTGTTTTTCAAGTATTGGTGGTTATTTATAATTTGTTATCATACTAGCTGTATCCGCACGGCGTTATCCGTGAAAAGAATTGCGAGTTCAATGCCCTCTCAAATTTCAAGTTTTTTTGTTTTTTTTATGTCTAACTTTTAAAAGATAAAGTGAGTAGCAGAAGACAGAACATTTTTCTTATCATTCCAAATCAACATAATTTAAAGTTTGTATAAATCTATTACGAACAACTTTAACAAAAAAAGAAAAGATATAAGTTCAATTTTGATTTTTTTTTTTTAACAGGTTATTTATATTTTGCAAATTTCATCATACTTATTGCTATATGATAAGAATGGAAAACTATTATTTTTGCTATTATAGCGAACATAAATTCACCGAGGAAACCCATCATTCAATTCGATACCCTGTATTGCTTTGCCATGGCTATGTGGAATGAAAGGAAAGGAAGAAAAAAATCGTTTTTACAAAAAAATCGTTTTTTTATTGTTAAATTTTTAAATTTGATTTTATTTAATTATAGAACCTTATGCTATCACAAAAAATGTGTTTTTTAATTGAATCATATTTCTTTAATATCTTTCAAGTTGAAATTTTAATTCTGAAAACATTTTCTCAAGGCACTCAGACTTTTTTTTATGTCATTTCCTTGCTTCAATTATTAGAACTCTTAGGGATGGAGGAGGAGAGAGGGAGCTACCAGAACTTTCAACGAAACAACCGGTTACCGACAAAACTGTATATAAGCCAAGGCCAAATGGGTGAAAATTTTTATCGATAATCCACTGTAATGTTTAGAATTCATTTCATTTCATTTAGATGTTTTTTAGAAAGAGGATCAAAATGATAATAAATTTGTCAAAACGGCAATTAAACTTCACGTTTTTACACTTTTACCGATTTTATTAACACAATAATTTCACTCTTGTTAAAATGTTTTCATAGTGAACTTGCTTTACTGTGTATCAAGTTGCGACAACAACGATTACAAAATTACTTTTTTTTTTTTATTAGTTTTCCTCATGTCTCTCCTTAAGGGGAGCATTTCGAAAAACTTAATGCATATAAGCCTTCTAAAAAGAAATTCTCTAAATGGTAGTAAAAACCGTATCGAAATAGCCTGAATACTTTTCGAGTTTTGCGATCACAAATATACGCAGGCTGAATTTCTATATATTTATATAGATGATCATCAACTTACAAATGATGTAATAAGAAACATCAACAAAAATACGAAAATACTAAAAATATAATGAATCTTTTCAGGGTATTTTGAGCTCACGATGTTTCAAAACATTCACGGGAATTCACTGAGTAATTTGCGCTATCAAATTTAGTGTAGTCATTTTACCAGTATTTTGAGCACGCAATGTTTAAACAAATTTACTCACGATTTAGATCACGAGTAATTTGACCCATAAAATTTTAAAATCGGTTGAGCCAATCTTTCAAAAAATCGTAAGATACCCTTAAACGGCCAGATTTATCTCATTTAATATAACATTTCTTTAGCATTTTTAGCTCAAAATAATTCAAAACCTTCACGGGATCACAACTAATAATTCGAGCCATTATTTATACGTTAGAATATCGCTTGAGATGTTCACTCAAAAAATCGTAATATACCTACAAATGCTCATGCTAAATTACCCTCCTTGTGTCAATAAATTACAGGATAATAATATATTTTAATATTTATTTAATTATAGGCAAATTATAGTAATATTTTATTTTTAATAGCATTAAATTACTATGGCAGTTTTTATTATAATAACCAGAACAAATAACTTCTAGATAGGAGGAGGTTAGAAACAGCAGAACCATCAGTCAGAAGTTATGTCGCAGAACAGTAATAGTGGAAACTCTATAGGCCCATACAAGGAGATATTAAGTTTTAAATCTGGTGCCTCCAGTGCAGTCCATTGTCTCTTCTACAATACCCAGGCTCTCTTACACCACTCTCATAACTCAGGGTTTTTTGTTCCAGCAGTAAGCCTCTTTAACTAGATGAAGGCACAATTTATCACCTGCCCGGGCCTAAATCTGCCACGAGTAAATTCGTTGCGGAGAGTAAATTGTGATACTTAGACAGAGTTTTTATTTATTAACGTAACTCTGTAAGAGTTGTTATTACTCCATGAGGCTTGATGAAAATAAATACTTGTTTAAATCACGATTTGGTTCAATCAAACCATAATAGTCGGAGAACTGGAGTAGTAAAGCACTACTTCTACTGAAAAGTAGATCTGTCAATAAATATCAGGCCAAAACTTCCTCAAGACCTTCATAATACCAGGCCCTACAGCAACTGACTATAGCTGATGTACGATTATCAAAATATAGTAAATTGGCGGTCCATCTCATCTCTTGGTTCGCAGCAATGTCGAGATGGACCGGACAGGGAGTCCTAAGTAAAATAAGTCACCCGATCTACTACAATTGCGAGAACCGACGGCATTCATATGTAACCGGATTTGTTGTCAGCTGGAGACTAGCGAAGATGGTAATTGACTTCAAACCAGTCAGCCCGAGATATGCCTTCTTCGCCTGAAAGGAAAATTTAATAATTTTACAATCCTGTGCGTGCATGCACCCACAGAGACATCGGAAGATGAGGAAATGATTACTTCTATGACATCCTTGAGCGAGCTATGGATGAGATCCCCAAACACGATATAAAAATTGTAATTGGAGATCTGAATGCTCAAATAGGTAAGGAATCCGTCTTTTGCCCTACAATTGGAAAAAAAAACAGTATCCATGAACATACAAATGATAATGGTCGGAGACTAGTCAGTTTTGCAACAGCTAAGGACCTGGTGGTAGCAAATACGATGTTTCGTCACAAGAGAATACACCTTGCTACATGGCGCTCCAACGATGGATTCACAGTAAATCAGATATACCATGTTCTGATAAGCAGGAGATTTAGGTCTAGTCTGCAGAATGTGCCAGTATAGAGAGGAATCAACATTGACTCGGATCACTATTTATTGTTGGCTCTTATTCACGCAAGGGTATCACTAACTTATAGCAAGCATGTATAGAAAGCAATCAGATACGAAACACAGAAACTAAAAGTTCCTGCCATAAACCAACAATTCTCTCAGGCCATCGAAGAGAAGTTAGGAAGTATTGACCTATCTAATGGAGCAATTAACAAAAGATGGGATTTATGTCGGGATATAATGCACAATGCTGCGAAGTAGGTTATTGGACAAAAAATAATTGACGAAAGGGCACTCTGGTTAGACTTGGAATGAGATGCTACGTATGAAAAGAATGCCGCTTATCGCCTAATGATCCAAAGAAGTCATACAAGAGCCTCTGTGTAAGAATATAGAAAGAAGAGGAGGACTGAAAAAAGGACCCATCAGAAAAATAAAAAGATCCTGGGAGACGAAAGAGATGAAAGAAATTGAGCTATATAGGGCCCAGAATGAAATCAGAAAGTATTATCTCTGGATAAAAAGATCTCGCCAATCATTCAAGACCCGATCAAATGCCTGTAAAGATATAGATGGCTCTCTGACCACCGAGAGATAAAAAGTAATAGGAAGATGGAGGAACCATTTTGAAACCCTCTTGAATGGGGAATTCATGGGAGAAGGCATGCACGAAGGTATCAATATAAGTGGTGAAGAGCTGGAACATCCAGATGAAGAGGACATTCAGGATGCCACTGGTCGGATGAGGAATAACAAGACCCCAGGAGTGGATGAAATTCCGACTGAATTTTGGAAATATGGAGCAGAATCAACCTCTATATCCATGCACAATCTGATTCTAGACATGTGGGTAGAGGAGTGCATTCCTAAATAATGATACAAAACTACTATTTGTCCTATTCATAAGAAAGATCCTCATAACTGCGAAAACTATAGAGGAATGCCCCTCCTACCGTCTTCCTACAAGATATTCTCTAATATTTTATTCCATCTCCTTCCATTTGTTGCAAGGAGAACTGGCCAATATCAAGCAGGCTTTATGAAGGGCAAAGGTACAACTGATCAGATCTTTTCAGTTAGGATGATAATGGAGAGAGCGGCTGAATACAATATCCAGACCGTCCCTTTGTAGATTTCCGAGCTGCCTATGACAGCTTGATCCGATAGGAACTGTATGAAGGATATCCCTCCGAAGTTAGTCCGCCTTGTCAGGATGACAATGAAGACTACTCACTGCTCAATGAGAGTGTCCGGAACCACATCGGAGTTATAGCCACAAAGGACTCAGGCAAGGTGATTGTTTAGCATGCTTGTTGTTCAATATTGCTCTGGAAGGCGCCATCAGGAAGTCTGGAATCCACGTAGGAGGGACGATTTTCAACAATTCGTGCCAAATCTTAGCCTACGCCGGTGATCTGAATATTGATGGATATTGTTTTTTCCAGCATGAAGAGTGCCTTTATAAATCTTCAAAGAGCAGCTGCTAAAGCTGGATTACAAGTGAATGAGAAAAAAACAAAGTATATGCTATGTAATCCTAACAGAGGAGAGCATCTTCTAGGAGAAGTAGTAAAATAGGGGATTTCAGCTTTGATTGTGTAGAGGAATTCATTTACCTTTGAACACAACTAAACTCAACCAATGGTAAGCAACTGGAGATTCAGCGTCGGATTATAGCGGCCAATAGGTGCTACTACGGAAACATCTAAGAAGCAAGTCTCTCTCCAGGACAACGAAGATACGATTATATAAGACCATAATCAGGCCGGTTCTTACATATTCGTTGGAGTGCTGGACGATAAAGAAATCCCTAGAATCGTCCCATTAAGATTTGAAAGGAAGATTCTGAGAAGGGTTTTGTGAGTGTGACAACGGTGTATGGAGATTGAGAAAAAACGATGAACTTATGCATCTCTATAAAAATAAGGATATTATGCATTTTATAAAATCTGGACATCTGAGATGGGCAGGGCATATTGCAAGAATGAGTAGTAACGAAACCTCCAAAAGGCTCCTTGAGGAAGAGATCTTTGGATCCAGAAATGTGGGTAGACCTCGCCTGCGTGGGAGGATTGTGTGGCTGCAGACGCGCAAAAAATGCTGCAGACTGGAAATTGGAGAGCAGCAGCACAAAACAGAAAAGACTGGCGGTTCAGACTAAGGGAGGTCCTGACTCTTCACGAGTTGTAGCGCCACCGAAAAAGAAGAAGAAGTAAATTGGCGGCCATGGGTGTTTTTAATTCCACTGCACTTTGAGCAGCTGCTCTTTAAAGATTTATAAAGGCACTCTTCATGCTGGAAAAAACAATATCCATCAATATCCAGATCACCGGCGTAGGCTAAGATTTGGCACGAATTGTTGAAAATCGTCCCTCCTACGTGGATTCCAGACTTCCTGATGGCGCCTTCCAGAGCAATATTGAACAACAAGCATGCTAAACAATCACCTTGCCTGAGTCCTTTGTGGCTATAACTCCGATGTGGTTCCAGACACTCTCATTGAGCAGTGAGTAGTCTTCATTGTCATCCTGACAAGGTAGACTAACTTCGGAGGGATATCCTTCATACAGTTCCTATCGGATCAAGCTGTCATAGGCAGCTCGGAAATCTACAAAGGGACGGTCTGGATATTGTATTCAGCCGCTCTCTCCATTATCATCCTAACTGAAAAGATCTGATCAGTTGTACCTTTGCCCTTCATAAAGCCTGCTTGATATTGGCAAATTCTCCTTTCAACAAATGGAAGGAGATGGAATAAAATGGAATACTGTGGAATAAAATATTAGAGAATATCTTGTAGGAAGACGGTAGGAGGGGCATTCCTCTATAGTTTTCGCAGTTATGAGGATCTTTCTTATGAATAGGACTTTGTATAATTATTCAGGAATGCACTCCTGTACCCACATGTCTAGAATCAGATTGTGCATGAATATAGAGGTTCATTTTCTAATAATCAAATTGTAATACCCACCCTCATCCCTTGAAAAAAAAGGAATTTAAAAATAAATAAAAACTATAATTGTTGTGCAAAGAGGCGTAGAAAGGTTTTTAGAACCATTAAACCGTAAATATTGAATCTATCCGCAATCTTAAGATAAAATGAGTCATACCAATAGGTCCAATATTAACCGGTGGTTTGTCGTTTAATAGAACCTTCCAGCGTCTGCCACAGCCGGTCATGGGATAAACATGGTGTATCTACGTGAGAAACACTAGCTCCCAATGGCGTACGCAGGGGAGAAGACCAGGAGGGTATATCCCTCCTCCCACAGGAATGTGCGAAAAAATTAATTTTTGTACCCACCCACCATAACATTTGAATTTTGAGTACTTTCGGCGTAGAAAGTACGGTAATTTTAACATTTTTTTTATCCAATTTCCATGCTCATTCTTAAATCTTACACCACATTTGGCGATTACATACATTTAGGTGATTATTTGCTTCCTTCATTTGAAACTCCCCCACCCTCCGAAAAAAAATTCTGCGGATGCCCCTTAGTTATGACACACAGTTAGCTCTCGGAGTTCAGCTTTGTTGTTTAAGATTTTGAAGGTTTAGAATCGAGTGATATTACTTCATCTTTCGGTTTCGTACAGAACTCAGGATGTAATAAATAGCCTGCTCTAGGGTCAGGGGATTTTTCAATGCTTAAGAGAAACGGACACCTAATATAGTTAAACACCTTTTGCTTACGGTATAACATAGTTATGTTATATTTACGTTATTTATGAGTTATTACAAAAGAAAAAAAAAATCTTCTAGACATTAATTACAAAATTTGTCGTTAATTTCATTATGTAATATTACGAAATTGATTAATCGGACTTCCCGTCAATTGATTGTTGTCGGACAATTGCAGTGTTTATTTATTTATAATTTCACAACTATCTTATCAGTGAATGTTATCTCAATTCCTAAATTCATTGATAAAATGCTTCTGGAATTTATACATTGTACATGTGCCATACATGAGGTGACACTTATTATACAAATACCGGATACCGATTTTTACGGATTCAAGGGGAAGGATGCTAAAGCCTAAGCTCGCGAGGAAGTAATATTACACTATAATTCTGAAACCAATCAATACCCCGAACTTTGGAGTTATTGCTATAATGGCCTTGAGGATTATGGTCAATGTAACAGTCCAATGTACGTACCGATGTTGCTACTAATTTTAATGTTAATTTATTGAATGTAAAATATTTTAAATGGCTTTATAACAAGGTGAAATAACATTGTTATGGATTAAGCATGGACAAAATCGGAGCTAATTTGTTATATTCGTGAAGATGGGGCAATACTTCAAAACCTCGGATACTAGAATGGTGTAAAGGAATTTTATGTGTATTGTAATGGAAAAAAAACTGAAAAAAATGTTCACAATTTTTAATAATAGTTATTAAATAAATACTTTCCAGTTATAACATTTTTATAATATAATTTTTTTTCTGATCTTCTATGTACCGTAAACTCGGGTAACTTTAGGGCAGTTGGGATTTTAATAATATATTTATGCGGACATATGGTTATTGCATTTCGTTTAGTTTCTCATCTTAGTTTGTCTGAGATGTCATTAAAGCTTAGATCTTCAGCAGGTTTGATGGGTTGCCAGCAGTTTTGTAGTATAGTTGGTAGCCTCTTTACTATATTTTCGGCAATATTTAATAAATTGGCTGTTCAGGAATTGACAAAACGTTTGTAAAACCTCCATTTGGTTTACGAAGAATAGAAAAAATTAAAAAGACTTAAGAATGCTTCTCAGTCTGGAAAACCTCCTTCGGCAATTTCAGTAATAATATTAGCCTTAGAAAAGAAAATATTCGAAGAGAAGCGCTTTTATAATATTTTAATGTCCTCCAAGGAATGGAGTCTAATTAATAAATGGATTCGAGGAGGGAATTTTAATTCGCTTCTACTAGCTCGGTGGGAATTGTCTTATAGATTAGATAATTCTTACTTCTTGGAGAAATGTCTGGTTATCTTCGATGTAGTTGAGCTCCATAATTATAATATTATGATCAACAATAGTAAGTTATCATAATAAGTGATGACAATGAACAAGAAATTATATTATTTTATTCTATTACTCTCGAGAAATTATAAGTGGTAACATCCCATATTATAATCATGTTATTATTATTTTTTACCTTCATATACGACTCAAATATAGTGTGAGAAATTTTAATTTTTGTTTTAATGTTTTCAAAATTTAATAATAAGCATACATTGTTGACTCAATTGATGGTTGACTAAATTTTAACGAACATCGTTATTTTATTATTTAAAAAAAAAACATAAGATCATCGTTTGTTCATTTCAAGTAGTTATTTGAGAACGTGAAATTCGAAGCAAATTGGCAGTCATCCAAAACCTTATCGTTGTTGTAAAATGGATTATTTATTGTGATAATAAAATTATACTAAACTAATTTTTTCATAATAATAATTTATTTATTGTCTTTTATTTTTTTAGGGTAAAATAACTTATAGCCAAGAAACTGTTGTGTATTGTTATGCAACAAATTATACCGATTAATCTAATATTTAAGCCGTATTTGAATATTGGAACTTGATAACGAATTTGTTTTGCGTATTATTTTTTTTTTATTAGAATCACAAAACGTGTTAAGATTTACAAAAGCTAAAGGCTTATTCTGTGCCTCGGAGGTAAAGGAAACTATGACCATTTTTAGACGAAGTTTTTAGCATTATTACACATTGGTAATTAACTTTTTTGCTTTACCCAGAGGTATAGATAACTATGGCATAGATCAATAGTAAGAGGAGTTATGGTAATGATTTAATTTTTAGGAGAGTATCTCTGTTCAAACTGCTCTACAGTAAAGTTAGGGAAATGTGGCAGCGTCTTATCGAGAAGTGAATATCGAACAAAAATATCGATATATATCGTATTGATAATTTTGAAATATATCGAAATTGTAGTTCGATATATCAATAAAAAATATTGATATATCGATTTATCGGGTCTCGATATTTATAATCTTTGAAAGAAGGAGAAGGGGAAGAGGGTTTACATTGCATTGAGAGTAATATAAATCAACAAGTTTTAGATTTGGATATAAAAGCTTATAGATTTAATAGCAGTAATTATGCATTTATATTGTTGGTCGCAGTGTGAAACCACGTAAGAACAAAACGTCTTGATTTATGTTTTTTTTTTTTTTTGCACACAATAATTAATTGTTAATTTGTTCTACTCAATGGAATATTATTTGCTGATGCTTGGTATAAACAAAAAAAAAAGATACTCAATATAAAGAAAATTTAATTTTGTAAGCATTTTCTTGTTTCTGCGGAACAGTTGGGATTTGAAAGTTGGTGAAAATGTGACCGACGATATATTGCTCATAAAAAAGTATCAAATTATTAACGTTTAGTTATAATAAAAAAATTAAAAACTTATTGCCAAGAATTTGAGAAAAAAAAATTAAATTGCTTATACATATTAAATAATTAAAAGGAAAGGAAGAAAATAAATATTCAATGAATCGCTAAAAACCTATAAAAGCTTATCTTATCTTAACATTTATTATTAAAAGACTTATTTCTAAATACTTGAGAAAGATGAATTAAATTGCTCAACATAAAAAAAATTAAAAAATAAGACAGAAAATCAAAATTGAATTAATAATCTATCAAACCTTTAGACCTTGTAGGCATTTTTTATTTATTTTTTTTGTCTATTTAATTTTCATGAGGGGAAAAATACCGGTTTTCGATACTAAAATTTTAAAATTGATATTACGATATATCGCATTTAAACCATCAGACAAAAATATCGATATATTTCTTATATATTTTATTTTATTTTTATATATATTTATATATCGATATATATTTAGATAAATCGATATTTTTCCAACATCCCTAGTGTCCTATACCTTTGATATACAGAATTATAAACTAGAGCTCGCTGCCTCAGTATAGCATCTCAAAAAAACTAAATAATTAGATATACATGTATTCTTAGAAATTATGTCAAGATCAATGAAGTTTAATACTGTAAGAACTATTTAAAAATGCCAAAGAATCTAGATAAAAGAAAAAATGTCGGGATCTTATATACTATTGAACTGAGGCAACGAATGGTTTTCTTGAAACAATTCAACAACGAATAAAAACTCTACATTAGTATGGTGAATGATTAAGGATTGCTCTAGGTCGGGGCTATTGAGGCAGCATATCAACATTCGCGCCTTGCAATCACTGTCGATTTGAATCCGAATAAAGGGAGGTATTTTGGACTTGAATTTCCAGACGGACACATGGAATAAAACTCGACCTTTTTGCTGTGGCTAAAATAGCTTGGAACATGTTGTATAACTTGCCATTCCTGCTGTAGTTGGACTAAACAGGGGTAATCCAACAAACTACAAAGAACATGAAATAACAAGTATAAATCATACTTCGAAAATCGAGTAACATTGTGTTTATAATTTTCCATCAATCAAGAACTTACTTGAGCCTCAGACCCGAGAGATCTTGACCATCCCTCGAGTTGGAAGTACTCACCAGAAGTATTAATATAAATGTGGCTAATATTGCTCGGACAAAAGAGGGCCCCCAAAGTTGCTTGTACATGAGCCGCCTGTGGATCTGAGAGCCGAGCTATAGAAATACCCACAGCTATTGTTGCTCTAGAACAATAAGGTCTCCGCTGAATTATGACATCTAAATTTAATTTCCTCCCAGCGAAGAGCATGTCTAAAGGACCATGGACAACTCCGCAATCGGCTTACTGAGAAAATGAACAGAAATTTCTGAAAGCACCTGCTTTTTGGAGATCTACAAGTCCTGTGAACGTTTATCTGATCTTTACAAAGACTGAAATGACAAATTGAAGGAAATCTATACAAAATTCAGGGCATGGGATATAAATGAATAATAAAGGAAATAAATATCCTGCTATTTATTAAATTAAGAATTAATATCAGAGTTATTATACTCTGCTTCGCTCTCCGAAGAAAAAGGAAAAATGCGAGCCATTAATATTTAAACGATCATCATAACATAAAATATCGAAAAAATAGTTTAAAAAGTATTAGTTACTTACCAATTTAAAAATAAATTAATAAGTGCTTTATCACGTAGTAGTAGCGTCACACATCGAAAGACCAATGAACAAGAAAAGCATAATAAAAAATGATATAAATAAAAAAAAACTAACTAAATATATAAAACGTTAATTGTTGGTATGTACCCTACAAGGGCTGGAAGCATTTATAAAAATTAAATTTTAAATGTTTTCTTTTATATGATTATTACTGTCAATCTCTCTAGAGCCATTTCACATGTATATTCATGTCAGTATTCTGTGATACTACAAAATCGAATATTAAAATCGAAACGAAAACTTATTTAACACATATGTATGTGCATATTTATATATTACCTTATTATGTTAGAACTTCATACCAAGATGATAAAAAAAATGCGGATATATTCAGGTTTTGATTGAGATTAAAACGAACGGGGTTAATAAACACTGATGGTGTAAACAAAAAATATAAGAAGAATCAAACAAGGTTAGAAAAAAAAAAAAAGCATTTCGCCAGAGATATTTTGCCTCTCTCAAGATCCCATGGGAACCGGAGACCCGGTTTTCCCGTAATTCCGATCTGATTGGAGGAAACAGATCTTTATTGGCGGTTTCCCAAAGGTAATTGGCTCTCAATCCGGCCCTGACCCGCCGGCGGAAAACAAAGGGGCCGCAAAAACGGCGGGTCCCCGGGGGTGGACCCTTTCAGGAGCGAATCCCCCACGCTCTTTCTAATTTATGTTTAGCCCCTTCTCCCTAATAACCTACTTTTGCCAATTTATGTCATTGAGAATAATTATTCTCCCTTTATTTGTTTTCCACGCTAGCAATAAAATACGTAAGGATAAAATATTCTGATTACGGTACTTGGTTCGTTATCCATGTCCCGTCCTCATTTATATTTAAAAAATATGCAGTTATATTGAATTATAAAAAAAAAAATCGAAAAAGGGCACGAACCAAACTTCTTAACATCTGATGTCTAGACTTCATATACTTCGTATAGGAACTATCAAGATTTAAAGAACAAAATAATTACGAGCGTATATTAAGCTGTTGATTAAATTTCAAAACAATTAATTTTAATGGGATGAATTCTTATAGGCTAATTTTACTTCACCAATATTCCTTCTCTTAAAACCGACATTAAGGGTCTCATGCCATCCTCAGGTACATTTCTAAAAGGGCCCAAATTAACATCATCATCAACTAATAATAATAATAATAAATATTAGAAGTATTCATTAGATTAAGTATGCATTAATTAATCTATAGACGTTGGGCAGATTGTTGTATGTAAATTATTAATTAAGTGAACATGGTCCAGATCAGAATCATATATTTTATGTAGAAATAACTAATTTAATGTATTAACTTATTACCTACGAGTTCAAAATAATTTTTTTAAAAAGATAATAACATACATATGAAATAAAATTAGGATAGATGGATTGTGGAAGTGCAATAAAGTATTTATACATTAACTTACTTAATAAGTTATATTAATTACATATTTACATATATATTCCATAAATATGTCAACTATATCTTATTCATATGTCTTATTATTATATCTTTTATTTTTATTCTTTGTTATTATAATTTATTATTTTATATTTATAATCTTTTATATATTTTTTTTCTTTAAAGGTGACACCATAAAATGATGATTTATTACTTTTATACATGTTCCATATCTTTTAGGGGCATACTAGGTATTATACATATTATTTATTTTATACATATGATTTAAATAATACAAGATGATTTATGTTACACGTTAAATGTAGATGGACAGAACAACCTTTATTCAAGGACGAAATCCCCAAAATATAATCATTGCTTCTGACCATAAGACATATTATATAATATTTACATTAAGAATAAAAAAATAACTAGGAATAATTTTATTAAATAATTACCTAAATTAAAAGTATTAAATTTATTTATAAATAAATACAACAAAATAATTTTTAAAAATATGGATTATGTATTATATATATATATATATATATATATATATATATATATATATATATATATATATATAATTAAGATACATCAATAACGTATAGTATGGAATGTACCAACAAATACAAATACATTTTTTGATTATACATTAGATCATACATTTTTTATACATTTTGAATACAAAAAATGGAAACATAAAAATATATATACGAGTATTTATCAATTCAGATTATAAATTGTTATAATAATTATGAAAATTTGGGTCCTTTAAGAAATTTACCTAAAGGTCTATAAAAGAATAATTAATTTTATTTTTGTAAATTCTCCCGCTATTATTACTCGAAACACTCTTTAATAATATCAGGTATATAAAAGAACAGAATTTATTACCGTAATAAAACTGGTGGACCGATACGGAAGTCTGCTGGAATCCTGATTAGGGTGATATGTGCCGCGTCCACATGCTGCGATACAGTCCAATCTCACTGCTATCTGTTTTATTACCTCCAGGTATTTATCTGCCAATATCCTTAATGGGGATATCACCAGGGTTTTTTTTGTTTTCGGAATTTGGAATAAAACATGGGCAAGGAAGTAAAAATCTATTAATATATATCAATATATTACATTTTTTTAAAGGTTTCGTTTCAAAACGCTCTCTTTTTTGCTGTTCTTAAGTCGACTATTCAATCCCAGGACCGAATATTTTACACAATAATTTGTCATTTTGAATCGTATCAAATACAAATCTCAATCTTGTAGAGTACTAAATGTCTCACAATATTCATACAAAATATTTGTGATCACTCTCAACAGACGCCAAGTGAAATTAAAATAATAATTACAGATAAATGGGAATTATTATTTCAATATTTCTTGGCGTCATCTGATTTCAAATTACAAATATTTTGTGCAGATATTGCAGGAAATTTAGTACTATAAAAGATTATTGCACATTTAGCACTAAAAAAATAGTTATCGAGGCAAAACTTCTAAATATCCAACTTTTTGCGTTTTCCTGACATATTCCAGAAGTTTACGGTCCCACATCTCAGCAGTTGTACTGAATTAAAAAATATACTACATATAAACTTGCAGTAAATTTAACATTATTTAAAATTGTTTGTGTCAAAGATTTACATAAAATGCACTGTAAGCGAGTTACTGAGGAAAATCTAAAAATAAGTCCACTTTCTCAATCTAAAATTGTTCTTTCAATATTTCTTGGCGTCTCTTGGTAGTAATTACAAATATTTTGTATGAATCCTGTTGGAAATTTAATCCTCTACAAGATTGGTTATTATCCATTTTGTACTAAATTGTACTAAAAAATAGTTATTCCGGCGAAACCAATTAATATCTAACATTTTGCGTGATACATTTTGCAGATTTAACGTTGTTTAAAATTGGCAATGTCAAAGTTTTACCTAAAATGCACTGGGAGCGAGTTACTGAGGAAAATATGAAAAAAAAGTGAGGAATTCGTTGTCCTGTAAAATCTGATTGCAACCGATCTAGGGTGGGATACATTCATATTTCCAGTCTATTATGAGAGCACTTTCGTCCTAGACGATCAAACGTTTTCTTGAAATCAAACACGTTTTTTGGCCTCAGCTCCCCGACTAGAGGCAGCTACTAATCAACTAATCACGATGACGTATACTGGGTCGTAGACGGCTGGGTGACGGCGTTTAAAATAAAAATGAAAATAAGGGGAAACAGATCCTGATAAATCTTCCCAAAACGTGGGAAGCTTTGCTGGCTACAAACCAACAATTTCAAACCAGTAACTCAGTATATACAGCCCACCTAAATTATCTTTCAGCAAATGCAGCCAACCCCGAAGACAATGAGGTCTCACTGTATTTCCATTCGGCGGTAGCAGGAGGATGTAGGGGCGGATATGTATTGTCTGCGGTCTATGGCTCTGTCGTGTAGCTCCCAACCAGCACCTATCTCTTGAGTATTTTGCTATACGATTTCTGCTTCATAATTTAATTGTAACATGAATGGATATACATGCAAATACAGAAGCAAATGAAACAAACGAAAAAATAATTAAAACTAAATATGTAATAATAACTTAAAAATAATTGTTTTCATTGCTGTTATTAAACCTTCATGGTTGTAGAGAAAAGAAAAAAAGTTTTCGAACCTCGTTACCACACGAGATATAAGGCGATTATTATCATTAATCATTTTTATAACAATCACTGTAAAATATAACTGGTTTGCCCTTTCTCTGGAGTACCTCAAAAACCAAAAGTCGTGTATTAGTGAATCTACTTATCCTCTCTTCCTTGAAATTAGCCGAAAAAACACTGCTTAAACGCCTTTCTCAGAAAGTTCATATCAAACTATTTTCTATTCGCTAGAACCGAAGCAAAACTCTAAATTGGAAAGTCTAACCCTTGTATGGCTTGGATCAGGTGCTAACTTACTCGAATCTTTTCTCCGTACTTTATGATATCCAGGGGCATATGCAGAATTTTTTTCCAGATGGAAGATTTTATAAGAAGAAGGCGGATATATTAAGAAAATAATCGGAAGGAGGGTTCAATAAGAAAATAATCGCCAGGATATCTATAATCGCCAAATTGATCGTAAGTTAAGCGTAAGAATGAAAATTGGAACCAAAATTATTCTTAAAACTTTACCAAAATAGTACTCAAAATATTTACAAGGATGTATACGAGTATATATATATATATATATATATATATATATATATATATATATATATATATATATATATATATATATATATGTATATATTTAGGGGCCAGGGTGGCCGAGCGGGCTAAGATGCTTGCAACAGGTAATCAAAGTTAAGCAACGTCGAGCGTGTTTAGTACTTGGATGGGTGACCGCCCTGATTTGGGTGACCGCCTACCGAGGAAAATCTACGCAGCCTGCCACTATCTCCCCTCCCCCGGGCATGTGAGGCCCGTCAGTCTACTGGAGGCAACTCACAAAGACCGGGCGTGTAGGAGTGATGACACTATCCCGTGTACTTAAATTGTGAATAGCCTTGTGGTCTTCCGGGATGTTAAAAGCTGCCCGGAGGTTTGGTCCATGGACGGTCTGCTTCGGGGAAAGAAATATAGGTCCTCGTGCGCCTGCTGACCCCGAACAGCCATAATCCATGGGTCTAGACAAATTTTTCATTGTCCTTGAACCCGAGAGAGTCGGTGGGAAGGACACTGCCGGATTGGACCCAAAGGGAATGGCTATGGAGCAATGGGCAGCCTGCCGTTGCACCATGGAAACTATGGTTCGCAGCAACGAGAGATTGGGTGACCCCCTTCGGCTGTCTGAGCTCCAGCAAGCGATAAAAATGTCTGTAAGAAGACCACTTCGCGCGGCCAATGATCTCCATGGTCTATAGTGCCAACAGAAAAAAAATAAATATATATATATATATATATATATTTATATAAATATTTATTAAAAGATAAAATTTTTATCTAATTTTATATACTAATATGCAATACAACTCAAAATTTGATTTCGGAATTTTGTTTATTAATTATAACCTATTTATAATATATTTTAGTTAAATTGTCATGGTTAGACAGATTTTGAATTATATTTATACTAATCTTATTATAATAAACAAATAATGACATCTTATAGTAATTCATAAAGAGGTCTAATGGGGTTAATAGAGAGTATTTGATAAAAAAAAATGCACACACAAACCCACATATATATATACATATATATACATAGTGAATCTACTATGTACTATAGATTACTGAAATTATACTATATATTTAATATAAGTCCTATGCATTGTCTATTAAGATGTAATAAGTATGCTTTGTGTATTGTAACCCAATACAGTCGGCCTACATCTCTTCCTAATAAAGTGTTTCACTTTGTGTTTGTCTTCCTTCATCTAAATATGTAATGTATGTGTGGCATTATAATCGAATAAAATACTATCCATTTCCTATCTACCTACTTCTTTTTAATACCATTTATTCTTTTTTCGTTTCTTCATATACATAATTTAAAAAAAAAATCCAAATGTTTTTATATAATTCATAACTTCTTTACTTATCACAACATAGTGTTCTAGTATCATTTACTAAAATTTCTATTAATTAAGAAACTTTCTTTATATTTATTCCTTTACATATCTTTGAATGATGTATATACACAAATATACATGGAGCCAAAATATAATGAAAGCTCCTTAATAATTAGAAATTTCATTAACTAAAACAAGAAACCTGTCTCGAGATGAAAATCAAACAAAAACAAATAAAAAATAAAAATGTCTGGACAAATTGTTCAGAATATGGAATTAAAATCCCGAAGCAATTCAAAATTACACGAAAATATTTGACAGCCTTTATTTTGCTAAATATACCAAACAGTCACGAATACGGCGTCTATTTAAACTTAATAAAAATATCTAAGCTACATTGTCAATTAATTAATCAAACTCAATTAATTAGAATATATCGGAATGATTAATTTTACCAAATATTTTTCCATTTAAATCACAGGAATAAATATTATAAATATATATAGCAGAGAAGATTTGTTAAAAACTGAATCGGGCAGCTGTTGGTGATATATTCCTCAGAGAGAACTAGAAATCGGAACCATGAGGGCGAGTGCTCCTTTACGACCCAACCCTAGGACAAACCCCCGGGGACTGGGTCCACAGCCGTGTCCAATGGCAGGACACTTCTCCACCGCCTCCTTCACCTTCGTAGCGTTCCCCTCGAGGCTTAGTAACAATTTCAACGAGGGTTAGTGGCAACATCCATTGTTGGAGCAGTAGAAACTCGAGCTTTAAAATTTACCGGAGCTACGATGATACTAAATAAAAACATAGTGGATATATATTCTGTTTAGGACTTCAATGGAAGTCTTGGGCCAATTAGAAAAAAAAATGGAGATATAGCTGTCCCTTATGAAATAAAGGAGATGATGATTGGGGCCAGGTCGGATATCAAGCACATAGTAATGAGAATTTACCGTACTCTGTTTGCCAACGTTTCGGCTTAAATTGTAGGCCTTCTTCGGGGGTAATAAAACATGATTCGAAAATAATACAAGAAATGACAAGAACAAATATAGTGGAATGACAAAACCAAAATGCAATTCATAAATATAAAATCATATTAATATTTGTATACAAAACATAATAATAATATTCATGATTTGAAATTTATTTTATTTTATTAACTTCTACATTTTTATGTTTTTATATTTATGTATTCTATTTTTTTAAATGGTGATACGTTCGGAACCTAATATTTCCCATATTAAGGGTGGGAATATATCCCATATTCGTTTGCTTTGTATCAGCTCGTGTTTGTGTGATATATATATTTATTTACATAGCCCATCAACAGGCGTTGTGCCCGATGACAGGTGGTATATAATAATGCATTAATAATAATAATATAATGCATTAATTTATGGGAAATGCTTATGAGAATAGCTTTTCTTCAAATTAATTAGCTCTTTGTCTATTAGATCAAGTGCAAGTTACGAACTGAAACCAGAAGTATCTACCTTTTAAGTATCTGTACGTGCCACTCATGTAGGGCTCTTCATTTCTTATGGGAATCATATTTCATTGCTTATTTATGTATCTTTAACTTCAGGCTTTGTGAAAAAACTAATTTATTTAAATTCACATGCTTTCCATATATTGAATTAGTTCATTGTACCCTGACCTAGAAATATCTCATGATTAAAAATTATCTATTTTTCTCATTTGTGTTTCATTTTTTTTTTTAATTTTTAAATTCATATTTTTTAAATTATCAGATGACTGTTAAATTCTCTGATGTACTTACTTATTATTTTGAAAAGGTCACTTGATATTTGTATGCCACTGATTTAACAGATCTTAAAAAAATGTTGTTCGCGAACGCTCACGATGTTTTATTTGTTGGTAAGAGATAATTTATTGGTCACATGATGTATTCTTTCATACGTGTCATTTGATGTTTACCGAAAATTATTTTCGGTTTGTCCAAAATGATAAGAATAGAAACGGATGACCGTTTAATTCGTTTAGTTAACAAAGTCGATGATTGTAAGCTTTAAAAATAACTTTATTAAGCAGATTACAAGTTACATGATATATATATATATATATATATATATATATATATATATATATATATATATATATATATATAATGAGGCTACTGAGTGACAGACTTTAAAGATATTATAACTAGACTTAATACTAAACATAGTGAGAGTGTCTCACATTCTAATACTTATTCTAATACTACATTGTAGATACTGGCTACTACATTGTGATACTAGATATTACATTGTGATACTGCAATATCTGTCCCTTTCAGATAGGCTTTTATACATACAATAGGAGAAGGGATGATTAAGGAAATAGAACTTGTTTTAATGCTGTTAACTAGGAAGGATAACAAATAACTTCCTGGGTTGTAAACCTTATTTAATAACAAATACTTCCTGGGTCAATGACATTCGTTAACTGTTTGAATATCGATCATTTATTAGTAGGAATTAAATTTGTCATTAAATTTTTTAGTACCCCATATTTACAATTGATTCCACTTGGTTAAACAAACTATGTTTCAACTATAACTAAGCAACATTCGATAGTTTGTGTACCGAATAAGCTTACTTTTGATTTCATTGAAATTATCGACGAAGATCCTCGCAGAATATACCTCTCTAGACTTAAGGACAAGGGCTAACAGAGAAGAGTAGGAGGGAGGGAGAGCCAATTCCGTGGCTTATCAATTTTTCAGCTGAGGGGGGAACCCTCGTGGACAGTGTACTCCTGATACAGCTCTTCCTATCGTCAGCTATATCTTTGTATACCCAGCGATGCCTTTCTTCCCTAGGCTTTGGAAGCTCGAGGAGGATGAACAGTTCTTTCTAGGAGAAGCATCTTATTGCCGTTTTAAGCATCCTTTAAGCGGTTAACAAAGGTTCATTGCAATCGGGCCACCATTATTCAAAAGGGATTGAGTTTTAATACTTAGTTAACTTTGTTTGATTCAGGGCATTTTTATCTAATTAGCCTATTCTGTTAAAATTATCAAACTGCACTTGAAAATGAGGTGTGGATGCGAAAAGTTGTATGTACTTAATTCAGTTCGAAATCGGAATGTGTCATTTTCCAGCCTAGCGTAAGCAAAATGTCAAGCCCCCCCGTAGTAGAATGGGGGTGCGTCCAGAAGAAAACAATGTGTCAAAGAAGAAAACACACTGATAAGTAAAATTTATTTTTGATGTGTGCCAACGTTTCGGCCTAAGTTGCAGGCTTTTATCAGTGCAGTGCTAAAAAACAAAAACAAGATAACAGCCATGAAATATGAACATTTGGCAGTTTAAAATTATAAAAATATCTAAGTAAATATGCCTATATAGATCAAATATATGGAATGTATATGGGAATTGTTATAATATAGAGTGCATGTATTTATGAATTATGAAAGATAAAATGGAATGCATGAAAGCATATTAGCAGAATTCAAAAAAATTATAGATATAGAAATTATTTAAGCAAAGAGAATATAAGGCGTTCCATGGAACGCTTCTTTCATGAAGAAGGGCGAATCCGCCATATCAAAAAAAGATTTTTTTCTTTATTTGATGGCTGATATGGCTAATATACCATATGTATATAACAATATATTATTGTATTTAAGTATATCATATATCATATATATATATATATATATATATATATATATATATATATATATATATATATATATATGTGTGTGTTTATATACCAAGAATACCTTATATTTATAATATTATATTAGCCGTTATATTAAAAAAGACATTACGGTGATATGGCGAATTGGTCCATCTTCCATTGAGCGCCTCATATGTTGTAGAATAGAATGATGATTATGATAAGTTACCATCATATGTATGGAAAATAAATAAGGAAGGAAACACAAAGAAAGATGTTTGGAGAGGAGTATTTGAAATTGGAGCCTTGGTACTGGTACTTCAAGAACTCGCGAGGCTAGTTTGTTTCGTGCGACACATTGACAGATATGCATCATAAAATATTTCGTAAAATTAGCTAATGATTGGTTTTAAAGAAAATAGTGTTAAAAGGTTAGTGGAGACTATAAAAGTATAATTACACCAATTTCGATTGTTATTTTACTAAGTCGTTTCTTAAAGTATTGAAAAATTGCTAAAGCGGGCATATTTAATTTTGAAAGAGACTAATCATCTCTTTCAGAAACAAAAATATGAGAAATATACACCTATAGATAAAACAAGACATCGGACTCCGTTAAGGTGCTCCGGGGTATTTATACTCAGGATTTAATTGGGCAAGGTGTTATTTATTTCCATATTTGTGGGAATTATAATGTTATTTGGCTAGTACACCTTTATCTTATTTATTATCTTTAGGGTTCCAACCAATTCCATTAACATTCACAACAAAAATATGAATATAAATAACCAGTTACTTCCTGGTCCAGATGCTCCGGAGCACTTTATACCTTTACGGTATGGTATAACAAACAATACATTCAACATTAGTGAGACAGGCTGGAAGAAATAAACTGATTCAACGAAATCACCTTCCACCAAATTTACTATTAACTAATATTCTTGGGTAAAATCCTAGGGCAATTAGTATTTTAAGTTGTAGCAATCCATGTGTACGTAACAATTGATTTCTACCAAGGCAATCATAAAATATTGAAGCCACACTTGGCAACTTCTGTTTTATTTATTTTTATTAAAATATTTTTTAATATATGTTGTTTTACACAAAGCTGGAACGTCATGATTTAAAGTACTACACAATACAGGTTTTCTGACTTGATGAGGCCGATAATCAGACCTTTTGAATAAACAAACAAATCGCACACAAATTCTATACGATAATATCGTAATGGCAAGTTAATTTAATATCATCTTATTTAATTTAAGTTAATGGCAATAGGGCCAAGTTATATTAATAATTCGATACAGTTCATCAGCATTCTCTTAGCGAATGTACTGTAGATTAAAATGGTTTATTTTGATATACGATAGTATAATTCCTTTATAAAAATATATGAGAACCTTTTATGCTGTATGTTATATAAAAGAAAATAATTCATTCTAAATTCCTGAAGGTACGTAAATTTTAATTTTTTGTATGACGTTTCGACCATTTTTTTCCATGAATTAAAAGGATTAGAAATTTTTCAGCATCTAGAAAGAAATATTTTCTTTATCTATAATAATTTGTTTTTAATTTTCTACTGCATAAAATTCAATACTGACATTATTTAGAAGTTTTTCAATTTATTTAACCTTGATTATTATTATTATTGTCGATTTTCAAAGTGCTGAAATTTTCAGCAAGGGCTAAAATACACCTGAAAGGCTGTTTTCTGTAACCATTGTGTGCAGGCCTCATTACAGAACGGTATTATACACCTCACCCACCATAAACTGCTTTCTACCATATAGGACCCTAACAGACATTTTTCCATGAGGTATTCATAAATATACATCTATAAAGAAAACGAGGGAATTTTATATTTGATTTTAGCATTTATAGCACAGCTTAACTAAGATATTTTTAAATTTTAAGGCTCTTGTGGAAAAAACTATAACTTTTATCGGGCACAACTGTGGACTTTATTTCCGCCGTCTAATTAAAAATTTCCATAGGCCTCGCTAGTGGGAATAAAAAAAAATACCAGGTTGTGTAGCCTAGAGGATGATGTATGCTTAAACCTAAATGAGAATCTGTGTTGTAATTAAAGAGGGGTTAGAGAAAAAAAAGAAGAAAAAAAGGAAGGTGAGAAAGAGGGGGTGATGAAAGTATATTTTAGGGAAGGGTAAAATTTACGGGGTGGAGAAAATTTAGGCCTGGCTAATATATTGCGAGTAAGGTATATTACCTGCTGTAATGCCTCTGTAGCCCCCCTACAGTTTGTCAATTAATTACAAATTCTGACCCAACTTTTTATTATTCAGCTCCTGGTTGAAAATAGTTTTCTCGCTTTTGTTAGAACTGGTTGGATGAGCCTTCAACCGAATGTTTCGAAAATTTAAACTGTTTCTCAATTAATCACCTTCATGTTTTTCAGCGGTTCATTTACACACACACACACACACACACACACACACACACACACACATATATATATATATATATATATATATATATATATATATATATATATCTATATATATATATTTAGGTGGTCAGCAACACCTCCTAATAACTGAGTTCGTTTTTAAAAACTTATCACGGTTTCTAAACAGCTGAATATTTACTATGCGAATATTCCATTAACAGTCAATATATTTACAAATAATGAATGCTAGGATTGTTGATGATTTATAATTATTATTTTTTGTGGGGTTCCATGATCAACATAAAAATAAAACTAATTATATCTATGCATATATACATATATACATATTTATATATTTATATATATACATATATTTTTTTTATTTCTTGCGACAGCCAACGTTTCGGTCCAACTAGGTACTAGTACTCGCGAGGCTAGTTTGTTTCGTGCGACACATTGACCGATATGCATCATGAAATATTTCGTAAAATTGGCTAATGATTGGTTTTAAAGAAAACAGTGTTAAAAGGTTAGTTTAAGTTGAAGGTTGAAGAATTTGACAGGAAACGCACTGATAATTATTACACCATTATTATTTACATGTTTATTATTTATTAGTAACAATATATATATTTATATATATATATATATATATATATATATATATATATATATATATAAACTAGTAGTGGTTGGAAAATAAAAAATTAAAGATTAATATGGGTTGAATTTTGTTTTCCAACTTTTTATTTTTATTTATTTTAAAGGACATCGTATAATGATTTCGAAACAGTTTTTTTTTTCAACTATCTTCATAAATTTGGGTGTATGAAACTTTTAATAGGTCGTCATTTCGAAACGAATTGGAGGATGGTTATATAGTGTTCCGAGGGTTATCCTGGGATGACAAGTGACTTTGATGCCAAATCTAAAAAAAAAAAAAAAAAAAAAAAAAATATCGTATGTTAAGTCCCGGAGATTATCGCGGATTATTTTTGGATTCTATGTATGCATTTTTAAAGGTAAAAACTCAAGTTGAGTTTTTTTTTTCTTGGACGATTACAATGGTCATTATGTAAAATGGGGAATAAAGATTTGCAACTGTCAAGGATATAAAGAAAAATCAATAAATTCCAAGTACATAATTTTTTTAATTAATGTGCTAGTAAAAAGGTTCGTGAATGTGAAGACATCCTAGTAACGTATTTGTGATTCCCATATAAGAGTTGAACATCCTACAAGTAAGCAGTTATATGTGAATTTACGGCTTGGATATCTTGTGAATCATCCCAGCACTATCGCCATCGGAGATCTAAATTTATGCCCTACATTAACGCAGCGGTTTTGTGGGACCATTGTTGCCCAGGACTTTATCTAAATTGAATCACGTTAAATAAGGCGTTATGACAACGCTCTTAGTCCTCAGGCAGTGGCAGCTCATGTAGACCAACATTAAGCAGACAAGTAGCCGATAAAATTGATTTACCGCGAGCTACAGACCAAGACTGTCTCCGTAGTCTTTATCTTATGGCGAGAGATCTGTCATCGGGGGGGTACAAAATGAAAAATGGAGGAAGGGGAGGTTAGGAAATAGGTAGGATAGGAAGTACAAATAACATTTCATCCACCGAGTTCGTCAGATGAATAATCTAATAGCTTAACTAATTCCATTTAATCTCTCTCTCTCTCTCTCTCTCTCTCTCTCTCTGTATATATATATATATTGTTTTAAATTACATGTAAAGTCATTCAGATGTTTTTTTTCTTTCGGAGCCAAGATCTACTTTCATCATCCTTTCTTATGTTCCCAAGCATGGTTTTATTTTTTTATTTAATTTTGTTTTACCATATAACTGCCTGTATAGCCTCTTCAAAGAAGAATAACATGTTTCTAAACATATTTCTTAAAAGCTATTGTCTATACAAATATAAATAAATATAAAGTTTATTAAAACCAGAGATTCGATGCCGACACCAACAGCCCTTCCTTGTCTACGAACCTCCCTCCACTGAATTCTATCCAAGCCCAAATCCTCACGATTGGATCTAATAAAATTCTCTCATCTTCATCTCGACCGTTGCCGTCGGATTAACGCTGATTATTCTTTTAGCGACAAGTTCGTTCGTTTGTTTTTAATTTTAAGAACAATGAACTGCTGCAGATTATCATTTCTCTCATAACCACAAAGAAAGATTCAATTTATTGACCTTTTGTGAACAATTATATATAAACACATAGATCGATTAAATAAAGGAAAAAATATATTAAAATGGCATAATAATCAAATCTATATCATAAAGAATAATCCGATGCTTTCAATTCAAAGGTTCCGAGGCACACCACATTCCTCCGTTATCCTTCTGTACCGAGGTGACTCACAGTAATGCTTATTCCTCAGAGCCGACGCTAAGGACTCCTCTTGCTATTAGGCGATTGCGAGTCAAATCATTGCACCCTATTCTGAGGCGTGCTATAGCGCATCCTCTCTTCTATATCGTCTAGAAGATGAGGCCCAGCAATTCACAGTTGGTTTGATGATTTTAAGTTTATTATTTTCTAGCACAGTCCAATCTTGTTGCCAGTCACTCAAGATCCTTCAACTTATTAGTCGAAACAGATGGGAAGATGTAAGATGACGCTATGCTTTCCAGTGAGAGGGCCTCTGCAGCAGCTCTATCTACTTCATCGTTTCCCGTGATCCCAGAAATGAGTGGGGGCCCAGAAAAAAGTCATCGTTCTAGAAGCATTTTCGAACTGTAGAGAATTTCTTGAACAAAGGTGTTATCTGAATGAAATTAGAAAAGTTCTTTGAGGGCAATCAGAGAGTCAGAGCAAACTAATATTGATTGTTCAATTGCAAACCCGGCTATTTGGAATACTAAAATCACCATTAGTTCAGCTGTGAAAACACCACCTACAAAAAAAAAAATTTAATCTTTCCCTCCCAAATTCTGAAGTTTTCGTTTCAAGATAAGTACAATCCAAAAATCGAATAAGAAAAAAATGCGTCCTTCCTCCGTCCGCATTTCTTAGAGTCTGCTGGACTGAGGATTTTGAGATTTGCACCGAAGTCACAGATGAACTCCTCACCTGAAGAGGATTCTCGGGACTTGATATTACCATACGCCATTTAGTTTTGAAAATGGCGGTCGATTAGAGATTTCTTATCTCCATAACTCCATTACTACGATTATAGAATTAGAAATTATATACCCATATTATAGAAGATATAACAAAATATAAAGTGTTTTACATTTTGCATTACATACAGTTTTACATTACACACCTCTTTTTTCCACTAAAGATATATTTAGTAAAATTAAATGACTAGGTTAAGAAGGAGACATGTGATAAGTTATGCTGTATATATCCTTCATCCATTAGAAATAAACCCGGTTGTGATATACCTTCTTAATTATACTAATATCTTGCTTTATAAGGCTCCTAGAGAGTTACAGTGAGTACCGAAAAACAGACCAATACATACCAAATCCATCCTTAGGAATGACTCAATTTGAACAAAAATGTTGTGTACCTTCGTCATCCACTCGCTATAATTATTATATAAAATTATTCTATTTAAAAAAAGGGATTACATACAATGTTTTCTGGTTGGGTGTAAGTTTCTGTTATATTTTTTGCACCCAGCTTTTGGCAGCGATATGAAAGGAATAGGACTGCAGCATCAGCGCATAGACTTGGGCTTGTTCAAAAAGCTTTATTGGAATGCGTCTAGTCTTTTTGTTATATTATGAACGGCGGATTGACACTTTCTTTATCCATCCCGACAACATTCTACGCCCATTTCATTCGCCGCGATATTATTACCTCAATTAGCGAGTGCATCTAATTCGAAGTTAAGTAGTAATCTAAATTATCCCATTGACTCATCCTTCTTAGGTCTATATTCTCGATTTTTCTATTCATTGATATCGTTAGGAGTTAAACGATATCAAAGTACAGGAAAATTTGTATTCAAGAGAGTGCGGGGTTTAAAGTAAAAATATCCTAAGGAACTGAATCTCTCAGACATACATATTGAGGTTCTTGGTATGTACATATACACTAAGAAATATTATTGTAAGTTAAAGTTCCAGCTTATTGTTTTAGAGCTCAAGGATTAATCCCTGAAGTTACTTGTATCAGTTTAGTGGGAACACGAAGCGATATCTGAGTTTTGGTTTGATTCTGGAACTTGGTTGGCAACTATTATTCAAGTTGTAGAGGAGTGGGAAGGTGAGATTGCCTTCGATGTTCAAAATTACACACATGCCCTTCACTGATATCCTTTAATCTTATAATAAATTATCACTACCACTATCTTTTATTTATTCAATCAAAATTATCCTAGAAAGTTTTTGTCTTATGTTTCTGCAACGCATTTTCCCGTTCAGTTGTTTATAATCACTTAAAATTCATTTTGTATTTTTCTATTTAAAAATTCGATGGTAATTATGAATTAAGCGGTCGATCATTACATAAGTATTAACTGAGACCATAACAAAGGTCTTCTTCATATTTATGTGGCGACGTTAACAAATTAAATTTTAATTATATTTTGTCACTAAAATTCCTTTATTAAAAAAAAAAAATTAGGAACACTCCCCAAACTTTTAATTTATGTGGCGGCGTTAAATTTTCGTATTCATTGGAATCATTAAACTATTAATGCTTTAAAAGACCACACCTGCCGACTTCCGCTCGCTCAAGAGATAAATAAACACTTTGTTGTTAGTGTGCCTAATAGAAATAGTGCAACATTATCAAATTGAATTTAACAATAAATCCTGCAAGGCACATAGTGCGTATTTTGTCGGAAAAAAAGGAATACCAATACTAGAATTTATACATTTTCCTGATCATCATTCACTAGAATATCTGTGAATCCAGTAAATATAGCAAAGTAAGCAATAACTTTTAACTTCAGCTGAACAAGAAAATAAAGTTGATCGCGGGACATGGAGTTCACATTTAGATTCTAACCTTGCTGATGTTTTGTGAAGGAAATGAAACAAAAGCAAACGATCTCTTTTTTGAAAAATCAAACTTTTAGACCTGAGAATATATTAAAAAAAAATTAATTATAATAAAATAATTATTAGGGCGGGTTGCTGGGAAATACTAAGTCTATCATAATAAATATGTCATCTTCGTATAAAACTGTTCCATGGATAAGGCGGAATAAAAATATCTGAAAATAGCTTACGCCAAGGCTAATTGGATATACATATTTAACTCCCGGACCAATTGTCCTGAATCCAATTTAGATAATCCAGGAGTGCGTTAATCCTTGACTGTGTAACAGTTAATTCATACAAATAAATATATTTGTTAGATTATAATTAGTTTTATAAAAATATTTATTTTTTGCTTTTATTTTAGCAAAAAACCTTTACCCATCGTAGAAACACTGCCCACCAGCTTGACATCAGCAACAACCAAATTTCTCAGACGTATACACTATCCCCATCAGGGTACACATTCCTTGGCAATTATCCCTCTGGCATTTTTTATAAAAGTCTAAACCAATATAGACATTTTTTATCTATATTTTCCAAGATATTTTTTTCTACTTATATTTTTTATCTAATTAATGTAGTCCCTCGTTAATATGAACTCGGTGGAGAGATAAATAATTTAGTGTTAAATGAATTTTTTTTTTAAGATGAACAAGTTCATCTTATTCGATCGGAAAAATTTGGCCTATACATATTTGTTTTTATGCATTCATTTTTTCTTTTTTTTTTTAAGTTGATCTCACAATTAATACATTTATTTTGATTTGCTTGCCTATGCATACATTTTGCCTTGAATTTGTAATATATTTGAGAGAGAGAAATAAAAAAAACAAACACATTATGCAATTTATAATTTAAAGATTAAACTTAATTCCAAAATGAAATTATATGAAATATGGTCCTTCATGTGTTCCCAATATATCGACGTCGTTTTTTGAAAAAGGCGTAAGCGCTATTTTGCAAGCTTTACAGGAAACACATCAAACGATAACAAAATATATATATATATATATATATATATATATATATATATATATATATATATATGTATATATATATATATATATATTGTATACTGTAGGAGTTTATTAAGGTGGCAAAACCTTTAAAATTACAATATATTTTTAAGATTTCTATCACTGGTTAAGGCCAGGGTGACTACTGAGAGTCGTTAGTATTTGGTGCTTACGCCATCAATGGTCGATTTTTAGACCATTTCCTTTTATTTTTCGATACATCGTAAGCGGGAATTGATAAAGGCGGTGTTTAGATCCGATAATAACATAAATAATTTCGAATTTTTGGTGCTTAAGCCTTTTTCAAAAAACCACGTCGATATACTTAAAAAATAAAAATAAATTTTCTTACATCACAGAGAAAAAAACAAAATAATTAAAAATAAGTAATCTGTTTTAGTTGCTTGGCGGCACTTCTCAAAGTGGTGTTTTAGGTGTTCTTTCTAATCTTTTGTTCTTTTCTTAAGTAATACTGATTTTCTTCCTTCGTTTATATATATTTTTTTAAATATTTGAATAATTTAATTATTTTTTCTCTAGTTCATAGTAATAAGTTTTTTTAATAAACGGATGTTAATAAATTAATCCTTTTTTTTTTCTTTTGGGGAAAAAATATATGAATATCGATAATAATATATTTTTGCTATTAAATATAACCAATATATAATAATATATTTGTAATGTAATATATTTTCGATTTAATATATTGTTTCGAATATAATATTGTAGTTATAATAATATATTGTTTCTATTATATAATATATGGTTACTATTAAAGCTATTACAAACCTAAAGGTGCGTTCACGCCTTTGCCATACCAAATTACAAAAATCTAAAGGGAATTTACAGAGGCTTAGCAAACTAACCTATCCACAAGCTACAGTCCCGGTTATTCAAACATTTGTCGGCTGTTATTTTCTGTTCAAACTATTTTTATTTTATAAATAAACAATTGAAAATATAAGATAAAAACATTTAAACATATAATTAATATAAATACACAAATATATGGATGCAACACTAGCGCTTATGTGGCGAAGCTCGCTACTCAAACATAGACAAGCTAAGGCGAGCCAAGCAAAACGTTTGGCTTCCTCCACCCGTTTACACGCTTTGGACAAGATTTGGCAAAGGTGTGAATGCACCTTAACATACACTATGCTTCCATTCATGTAATCCCTCTTTTCCTTCTCCTCCTTTCAAAGATTAAAACATCAAGGCCCTATATAACTAGACACGTTTGCTCATAATCCTCTAAACTTTCTCAGCATGTCATCAGCATCTTCTGTATCCTGGGCATGGATGAATTGGTGATGCACAAATCAGTTATTAATATTAGTTGCGAAATTAATTTAAAATTTGCCAGCTTTAAGCATAAAAATACACCAAATTTTATCCTCACATCTTGTCGGATATAATCAGAGAAGGAGGTCGGTAGGTTTAGATGAAATCTCGCCGAAGGGGCAGTAGACACACGAGTCACGTTTTAAATATTTTAAGTAGGCATTTAACCAGCTGTATCCGGGTGAATGGTGGGGGACCGGCCGTATAAATCAAGGTAACAAGCTCCGCTCCGATCTAATTAGCTTTGCCTACGAAAATTCGACCTCTCTCCTCCTCCTCTCCTCCCCCCTCAGTTTGTAGCTTTAATTAGTTAGTCGGCTGAATGACGAGCGGCTCCGGTGGACTTAGAGGCCGCGCGGGCCTCTTTACTATGGACAATTAGGGAAAGCTAATGCCGCCGCTCCTTGGTCGGGAAATTATTTTATAGCGAGCTTTTCATTAGGATCAAGAAAGGTTTATTTTCATGGCTTCTATTGGCGAGGAACAGCAATCTCGGTTTAGGATCCACATCTCTCACTGTTGCTCTCGGAGTCTTTTCGCGAAAATTGTTTTTACTCTAAAGAATTGTAGGAGGTATACAAAAAAAAAAAAATAATTATTGCGACAAGTGGCTCATCTTTTACTAAAGAGTTGTCATGTCTCTATAAATTAAAAAATTTTCAGGCAAAATAAGCAAATACGTTGATACACGGCCTTATCTGTTAACAAGAAGCCAATGTGTGCTACAAATGAACGAATTCTCGTAAAGAATTTCTTCCCCATACCAAAACATTTATGAAAATGACTAACAAAAACAAATTAGTAACTTTTAAATGTAGTTAAACATAACTTCACTGAATTACTTAATTAAAATTACTTTACTAAATTACTAACTTTAAAATTACATACTTCAAATTACTACAAAATTACAATTAGAGTATTGAAAAAAAAAAATCGCTTTAAAAATAATTGCAGTTACCAACGCGAAATATTCTAAATAAAAATATTAGCAAATTACTTTACTAAATTACTATAAAATTACTTATAAAGCATTTTTTTTTTTAAATCCTCGTAGTTACCAACGTAAAATATTGTAAATAAAAATTTTAGCAATACTGTCTTAACCCTGAATTATGCCACAATCTCTAGCTAAATATGACGTTAGAGAATGATGAAGCCCAATAAACATTATATGATATTATTCTGTTTTTATGCCAATATTTAGACTTAGTACATTTAGATTTAGCTTATATATATTACAGAGTTAAAGGTATTACTGCAACTTACGCAATGGCGAAAACAAAAAAATTGGGAAAATATCGAACAGTTAAACGATGTAGAACAAAATCTAACATGCAATGTTCTGGTGATTAATTTTAGTCCGTTTATTAAGCTCTTTGTATATAACACGGAAGAATTTCATGTTTTGATACGCACTTTAAAATTAATTCAAATTTTGGTAAGTAATGAGCCTGACTTGTAATCAGTAAAAGCGTAGCCTCGTTTTCGTTTCGGGGGAGAGGGGGAGGGGAAAGGAGATTCATCAAGGTTCTATTTTAAAGAGACCCCCCTTCCTCTCGGAAAGGTTCGGGTCCTGTTTCTGTATATTTTATATGCCTAGATATATTATTTATAAAATAGCATTCCAATAGGTTTTCACAATTTTTTTTACAGATTAAGAATAAGCATTTTGTAAGTTCGGGGGAGAGAGAGGGCCCAGGCCCTCTGAACCCTTCCCCCTCTGGCTACGCCACTGAATATAAGCATTTCCTACGATAATGTAATTCAGGAGTGGGTAGAGTGTATAAATACTATTGCTTGTTATTTTGATTCCCTGAAGTACATATTAATTAACCGGCCCAAAATTAACCGAACCTCAATTCGTACGTTTAATTTGAATATGAGCTTTTATGAGGGATTATACACTATAAATATCTTCGAGTCATAAAATAACCACTAAATTCCCAAAATAATCCAGTCAGAATCGTTGGAACGATAATCGAAACATTTGGTAATTATTTTCCAAGCGGCTAATTAATTCAGTCTATTTCAGTGAGTTATAAACAGAATATTCTTCGAAATTATATTTTAATGTATTTTTGAAATCGCTTATTTTATAAAATAAACATACATTTTTTTCAATCAACGTCGTTCAAGTCAAGAGCTTTGAGAAAAGTAGTGGACGCCCACTTCTATGTGACAAATGACTAGGATATCCCAGCAGTTTCAGAAACTGCCTCCGCAAATTACAGAAATTTCCAAAGCAGACTGAATTGCAATCTGAATCCCTTAGCACAAACGCTTACATCCCCCAAGAACCCTTACAACCCACCCCGACAACTTTAGAGGCGGTGATCTAGAGACTTGTTAAGTTGACCATTGGAAACTGGATGAGCGCAGATTTGCTTATTGCAAAAGTAAGTAATAATGTACTGTAAGACTATATAAATAATAATAACTAAAAATAATAGTAAGGAAATAATAAAATAAAAAATAATAACTAAAAAAATAATAATAACTAAAAATATTTTATCGCCTAGATAAAGTAACAATAAATCCTTATTAATA
Source organism: Rhaphigaster nebulosa (assembly GCA_948150685.1). NCBI lineage: Eukaryota > Metazoa > Arthropoda > Insecta > Hemiptera > Pentatomidae > Rhaphigaster > Rhaphigaster nebulosa. Next base: position 101,107,025 of record OX411309.1, on the reverse strand, counting down.
GTTGTATATTAAACAGTCTCATAATAAAAGTCACTAAAGAGCGTACAGAAGCACTTGGCCTTGATCTTCAGAGTTTGAAATATAAATATATTAATAATAATAATAAAAATAATAATAATTTAATAATCTTCTACCTGCTTTACATATTTAGAGATCACAAAGAAAAAAATAATTTGAAACAATGAAATAAGAAATTGGCATGTGGACATATAACAGGTATAATGCACGATGAATGCAATATTTCCAGCACTGTCAGTCAATATTTGGTAGTGCTAAAAATGCTCAAAGGAGAAAGCAACGTCGAGCGTGGTTAGTACTTGGATTGGAGACAGCCTACCAGGGAAATCCAAGCAGCCCAGGACTATTCCCTCTCCGGGTTTATGAGACCCGTCAGCATACTGAAGGAAAATATATTGTTTCGCAACTCTTAGTTATGTGTTTTATACATGTTTTTGCTATATATATATACATAATGTTTTATTTTTCTTTATTATCAAATAGGTCATATAGTCTAGAAATAATATTTATTTTTTGTACAAATGGGGTAAGTTCTTACCTGAGGCAATATGCTTCAGTATTATGATTTTTCAATGTTTATGAATTATTTTGTTTACTCATTTTCTTTTAATCTATTTCAAGTTGGTTTTTGGTAAAAAAAGAATATGAATTAATTTTTGCACATTTTTTAGAGGCCGTTTCCGATTGCAGCTTATTTTATTTTAAATTTCGACTTGAGTTATGGAAATTCAACCAGTTTTAATCATTCATCTAAACTTATCATTTTAATGGCATGCCTGTAATAATTTGTTTTTCCATTTCTGAACATTTTAATATTATTTTAAAACTATTGATTTTATTAAGTTTCATAAACATTAATTTATAAACTGATGGGAGAAATTGTAATCTACAGATAGTGCCAACATTCCCTCTGACCAATCTGTATTAATTAGCTAAGGTAATTTGTTTTCAAAATTTAATTCATTAAAACTAATTAGGACTAATTCAGGGACTCCATCGGGCGAAATCGAAATATTTCTCCCGGGCGGTTTTCATTTACATTTAACAAGCTACTCCCAATTCTCGGCCCCAAGGGAATGGCTAATTCCGTCCCGCTGTACTATTTATTCAAAAATAATATTTCAAAAGGCACTTTGGGAACTACAGGAAAAGTTGTATTGGCGCTTATTCCCAGGAGATCTCGGAATTAATTGAATTATACAATACGTACGCCGGTAATTGGTACTCTTTGAAGAGCAGATGTGAGTGAACTTTTAATTATTTCTGGCATAAAGTATTTCTTATAATTTATACTGTAATGCTATATTCCAAAATTATATTCCAACTCGAACAAGCGTTATGATTAAAAACCCATTTACCACTCAAAAAGGGTCTTGGGTTCAGCTCTTTGCAAGGACGTATTGTTTCTGGACCTAATTGGTATACGATGAGGTGATGTGATCTGTATAATCGCTCATTCAACTGATTTCTTCATCAACCAAATGAAGAGTCATCCAGCGACCCACTTCACAAAGTCTGGATGTGCTTCAGGGTCTGCCGACCCCACAATCAATCCGTGGCTGATACAATAGAAAGTTGTTATTGATTTTTGAAAAAAAAATAGTACGTTTGTGATCAACAGCTTCATTATGGTTTTTCATTTTAGCTGATAGCGTCCAGCTGATGAATTTATTGTATTACTCACGAACCATAAGAAAAACTTATGAAACCCAATAATAACAGCAGACGAACAGAGACGTTGGGATGTTTTTGTTTTCTGTCCAGCTTATGAACCAAAACAAGATACTATATTCCAAAATTTTTATAAATCTCGCAAGAAAAAACTTCATGAAAGACTAAGAACCATAGATTTGTCGAAAGCAAGCCACGGGGTGCCTTAACGATGGAAAAAAAATCTTGATGAAAAAGACATAACGCATATATTAATTCTGCGAATTGAGTGAAGACTGTATTAATAATATATCTTCTACATAACTGTACTTTTTCCGTTTTTGTGGTATTTATAAGTATTTTTCTCTTTATTGTAATAACATTCAAGGAAATAATGTGTTCTTAACAATTTGTTTAAAATTCGAAGGAGAAGAAAGTTCCTTTTGTAAGAAAAAAATATTGTAAACGCTCTAACTGCGTTGGCCGAGTCGAAAGGGCAAACAAAATATATTATTATTATATTTCACAAAGGGAATAATCTTTTTACAACTATTTTGACACCAATATACAGATTTTCGATTGAAAAAAAATTTCTCGCCGACATTTCGGGAAAGTTTCAAGTTTATATCATCAGTAGTAATGCATTTCACCTATTAAAAAAAAAAAATTTATATCAGTAATTCTGGGTACCAGACTAAATGGAAAAAATTGAACACCGAAAAATATAATACCTACTCAAGTAAAGTGGACACATGCAAAAGCCGTTTTTGCATTGATCTCAGGCACATCAGTTGAGCAAAAAAATATACATTATAAAAATATCTTATTGTAAAATTAGAGTCGCACAATCTGTATTTCCATGTTTGTATATGTAGGTACCTATCATTAATTATTAATTTATTAAGGATAAATGTAAAAATGATTGTCCCCTCGTTATTCGTGTACCTTAAAAAATAAGAAAATGGGAAATAAAATACTACATTTTTTATTTCCTGAAAGTTAAAAATCTTTTTATATTTATTTAAAAAAATGAGAAATAATTTAGAGTAATATGAAAATATGAAGAAGAATTAACATCAATATCATAAACCGTGCTAAATATAAACTAATCGAAATTATTTTAGAAAAACAAACTGTTTTATTAAAGGTACATAAGGAATGAAGGATCTTTCTTTTATCAATTTTTTTATTGCTATTCACTGTTTCTTTTCTACGTTTCGGGATATTCTCTCATCATCAGGAAACAAATCTTATATTTTTATCATATATACTAATTCCTCGATTCCATAAAATCCATATTCATCATGTTTTGTCATTTGCTAAAATATTTAGAAACTAAAAAGTTAACAAGCAATGACGTTTGTTTCCTAATGATGATGATACATAAAGACAGTATACAGATAGACAGTATACATAAATTCCAGCATTTAAAAAAAAATGTAAAAAAGAAGTTGTGAACGGCTATAAAGAAATTGATGAAAAGATGAACCTTTTTTTTCAAAATAATGTAGCTAATGTAAGTATTATATAATATTCCAATTGTGTAAAATATTGATTTGATCATATTAATTGAAGACTCTAGAAACACATTGATAAACAAATAAAAATTCACAATTGCAATATTTTCCTGTACTATATGTCTTTCATACATAGGTAAGTGAAAGAATTAAAAAAAAAAATGAAGTGATGAACATAATATAGTCCATCAATAAAACCTGGATATAAATAAATTTTCATTGCAGAAGACTCGACTAAGGCCTACCTCCATTGGCCAAATCCTCACGAGCCAGCAACATTCATCCCGCTTAAGGCGCTGTGAGATACAATTCCGCAAATCTTTACGGTATTTCTGGCTTAATATTTTATTACAGCTCAGGCCCAATACTGCTCATCAAACACCGTCGATTCAAAGAATAAACTGAAAATGTTATTCATGCTACATATATTCACATAAAAATATACCAATTTAGAGTTTACTATAGGTATACTGACGGTTTCTGCTCTTCCTAAAACATACATTTTAATTATGCGCTTAAATTTATGATCTCAAGTTAATGATAGGTGTGAAGACTATTTGCATTAATGCATAGTAATTAATTATTAATACATTCACGATTTCTTCTTTCTTTTTTTTAATTTACAATTGACTGGAAAAATAATCCGACATCTTTTTAGGCATTTAAAACTTTATTAAAAAATTAACAAAATAAGTAAATTTCAATAATAAAACCTTGCATGATATTAAGGAAATTTATAACCGAAATTGAAGTTGGCATTCCTGAGAAATCAAGCTTATAGAAAATTTTAAGGTATATCTTTAATTTATTTCTTATACTAATAAGAATGTTGGCACTATTTCAAAGAAACGAATTTTATTTTACATTATTTTTTACAAATTAATTTTAATTAAAAAAATGACTATATGCATTATATATAGCATATAAATTACTACTTTTTTTAATTTTTATTGTATTTTCATTATTATTATTACTCATTTTGCAATATATATGTGATACATTTGAGAATGAATGACCATCTGTCATTGGCCTGTAGCAACGCCTGTTGGTGGGCTATGTAAATAAATAAATAAAATAAATATTTGGTATAATTTTTTTGTAATTTTCAGCCAATAAACCTGGTGTAAGATGGAATGGCAGTTATATCTATAATGATTTTTAATAAATTTATGGCTTTTATGGTTTTAATATTATTATTGATTGATAAGCTATATACATTATATTTAGGATTATCTTCACTTTAATGATGGAATACACTAATATTTTAACAATATATCACATAAAAGTACAAGCAATACACATAAAAGTATTTTATTGCTTTTCCCGGAACACTGGGTTAAAAACTGGGCTGGAACCGGGAAAATGAAAAATCCTGTCAAGGTCCGCTGTTGAGAAATTGAGGACTTTTTAATGACTGTAAAGACCAAAATATTCCACTTTAATAAAGCGTTCTTCGAAATGACAACTCCAACGAAATGTAGAAATTTTTTCATCAAACCGGTTCAACACTGTTCAGCAATATCTTTTCATTTTCCGAAGAGGATAATGAAAAAAAAAAGTATTTTGATGTAATAATGACTGAGGAAATATGTAATCAATACATCACTATTTAAATATTTACTTTTTCAAATGTAATTATTTTTGGAAATGATGGACTGAATTGGTCATAAAATCTTTTAAATAATTGGAATCTAATATAAATTAGTTCAGGTTCACTTGCGGCTATAATATAATAAAAACATTTAAATGTTTTTTAAAGCAGTAAGCTTTTGCTTTGATTTTGTCATAGCTTAGAGTACCCATTTCAGAAAGGTAAGCGCAAGAGGTAGAGCGCGGCTTAGGTGGTAGTATTGTTTTATGGTTGAAACAGCGGAGTTGGGTTTTGATGGAGGTGGGTGGAAGGAGGTATGTAGGCGTTGACTGATGGTATCGGCATCGAATCTTCAGGTTTACTCAGCCGTCTATTGTAATTGTTATTATTGAAACCAAAACGGTGACTGAAGACTCAACAACTATTGATTGCATTCGCACAGCTAACAATAATACGGTTCAGTTGAGATGGCAACACTTGTATAAATTAATATTAGTATGGTTTAGTATTATTAGTTTCATTAGTTTTGTATGGTTCTGGCGCTGTAAGAGGATGCTCTGATCTAACTGAAAAAATCTGGTGCGGTTGCACACAACTTTCCTTTGCCATCCTATAATAATTATCTTTTTAATTTTTTTTTAAAGAGTTCACGTAAACACTAATTGAAAAAAAAAACTCAGCAAAATGGACTTCATCAAGTATTCTCTCACAAAAGTACAATAGTGAGTTCGGCCGAGTGAGTACAATCAAATTTGTTCGCTAATTCTGTGCACTTATTGGTTTCTCAAGCTGACGGAAATTCCATTTAGTTTCAATGAAAACATTTTGTTTCCATCAAATAATATAAAAATTAATAAGTTAATTTCTTCTTTTATATTACATTATTACAGAACCTATTGTTGACAACAGATTGACGGCTTGGTGGGACGTACAATGAACAGACTAAAACCATTTACAGCTTTCCAACACTTATTTCTAGCCAGAGTCCGCAGATTAACTGGCCTAACTACACTATACAATAACTACACTTATTGTTTTAGGTGCAATAATATTACTATTATTATCTAATTTTCTGATTTTTCAACCAATAAGTTTACTTTCTTTCTAAATTTAAAATATAATTATTCAGAGGATTACAATATAAAACCTCGTGATTATTAATTAAAATTCATTAATAAAAAGTATATATTCCTAAGAAATACAGTTGACGATTAATTTTACCATTTTTAATAATTAATTTGCCTAATTTTCTATTTTTTTTTAATTGTCTAGAAATTTTTTTTTTAATTTGGCCGGTTTTCGATTTTTTTTTTTTTATTCGATGAAACGACTGAGGGAAATCAGTTCTAAGACACTATAATGGGCAAAAACCTACCAGGAAATACGTTGACTAATGAATTCACATTCTATTAAAAAAAAAAAAGTATTTTAAGCTATGCTTTAGTTAATCCTCAACATTTCATATGAAAACTTATTTTTCACAATATTCAGTAGTTCTTATTATACCGACTTTCAACAACCAACAATTGACGGGCACATGCGGACTCTTCATCTCCGTTTCCATCATTAACTACATGGGCATATCAACAGAATAATAAAATATAGGCAATAGACGACGTGTCAAACAATACGAAGAGGCGACTTAAAAGAAGCTGGATGAATGATCTTTTGTAGCCTGACATTGCTCATTACTTCTTAACCAATCGGATAATTTGCCGATCAATTATCATTAAAGTTGCGAAAACGATTAGGATAGAAAAAAACATAGATTAACAGATTGAGTAATTAATATCTGATTACACATTTCAGGCAAATAATATATCAAGATATTTATTTTAAAAAAACAAAAAACATAATCCAGGAACATTTTGTACGAAATCAGTTTGCATGTACACGGGGGTGGGGGAAGGATACTGGGATACTGCAGGCGGAAGGTGTGCTGCCCCCGGTTCCGCACGGAATAACAATTGCCCCATCCAATGGATGAAAATGTGAATTCAGCTTTGTTTATACATATTCTCTCTTCGTATTTCCCCTCTCTTCTGTCATATTCTTTATCAAGAATAGCGCTTCATATTTTATTTCCGTCTTCCTTTGCCTTACTAGTCTCTGTAAAAACTTCCTTATACATTTTTCAGGCCACGATATTTTATTACCTAGAATGGTACTGGTTGCAATTTTCCTTTATATATTCGAGAATTGCTAGCTGAAGCAGGGTTACGTCACTAAACAAAACAAAAAAAAATTTCAAATTTTCCAACCTACACGATAGAAAACCTATGTACATAGATAGATTAGTACATGTAGTAGGTAGATATAGTACATAGATTTCCGTAATCGTTGTCATGCTAACTTTTACAATCGTAGAAGCAAGTTCACTTTGCAAACTTTATTAGGCTAACTTTTATTATTCTTATTAAACAATTTTACAATCTATAAAACAAATAACAAACTCCATATTTAGTGAGCTCATACTTTCTGGAATACCCCAGCGTTGGCAACAGTTTACTTTTAGCTTCAGATGGTAAGTTCGACCCAAAATGATAAGTGAGCCCGACCACCTAACTAAGAATTAAAAACTATGAAACATTAATAAAAATTGAAGATGCATACTAGTACTCCTTGAAATGCATATCTGCAGAAAAATGGGAATCTCCTCACAAGATAGTTTTCAGAAACGTAATAGGAGGGTAAGGAAAAAAATAAAATAAAATAAATAAAATTCTTATTTTGAGGAGTAAGAAAAAATAAATTTTACTAACTTCATTTACTAGATTATTTTGTTTTGTAGGGAGTTAATACCTTAATAACATTAAAAACCCGGGTTACTACAATCTTTATTGTAATTGCACTTAATTAGCTATTGTTTGCTACAATCTTTTTTCCATATTTTCCACTGAAACGAAGTTGCATAAATAAATTGCATATATATTGCATTTGTTCCCAGTGATTAAAACTGTCCGGGCCTTCCCACTGGTTATTTATTAAGCTAACAGCATTCAAACATTACACTCAACTGCTATGTTGAGTGACAAGATACGCAACTATAGATGAATTTACACTCAATTAAGAGTTAAAAATAATTATAAAAATAAACCAGGATATTCAAGCAAGATAATGCTTAAAAATGGTTTGCTTTTTAAAACATTCTGTTGGAAAAAATATAGTTGGCGACTTCTGGAACAATAAAAAATAGTGTTAACTGGGTTGCACTCTTACCAATATAATCTATTTATATCAATAAAATTTAAATTGAACGAAAGTAAAAACTTGCCGAAGATCTAAACAAATAAAATTAAATAATAACGATAAGTAAATAAAGATAATTAAGAAAAAAAAGGAAAAAAAAATATCATACCTATATAAAATTTCTATAAATCTTAGAAATCCCCGAAACAAGCACTTCATGAAATATAACATAAAATACACTATGTTCAAATAATATTATTAATTAATTCTAGGACTGGTTCTTTCATAATTGTAATAAACTTAACGAAAACGGATTTTAGAACCTATGTTTTAAGTACTTTAATTTTTTTTATATAAAATAAAATATCACAAATATACATTATTTAAAAAAAAAAAACCCTGACCCAAACCAATTTAAAGTTTTTTCTTATATTTTTTAACTTTTATTTCTTTAGTAATTGTACCTAACGTGCTATAGAATTATATTTACATCTCGTACATTTAATGTCGAACGAATAATATATATTCTTAGTAAAACTTTTTTTTTCCTTCTTTATTAATCTGTAGTTGAAAATAATTTTCGTTTATTTTATTTTATATTATGGACGAAATTTGAAGTTGTAAACGTATTTAGTTATTAATTCTTTATCTAGTCATTTATTTATACCAAATATATTGTGAAACCAATAATAATTTCAAACGCTCATCCTCAATAAAGATAGATAAAGAAAGAAGCGATTTTAATCTTTCACACTCAATATCCAGCGGATTATCCATTTGTTTGCTAATAAACTGTAGGTAATATTACGAGTTTCAGCAATGATTATTAAATACCAACAAATCGCTTGAGGGATTCATAATGTTCGGTGTGGTGATTCTATATTAGCCAGCATCATTAATACGAACTCCAAACAGCCGGAGATTCCGTGCGATATTAAGTCTCATATAAACCATCATATAAGAATTTTATTTCGTAATAATAAATGTAAAACACCCACTTTGGTAACAAGTATATTGATGACAATTATAATAATAATAGTAATATACTACTATTACTATTATACTAATATTACTATTATTAAGTTTGTGTGTTGTGTTTAACACCACTTCGTACCCGGTTATAAGAAGAGGAATTTCAACAGGTCACTAACCCCCTCTTTGGAAAGCTGAGATTTTATCCGTTCTTTTAAAATAAATGTTAGCAATCACACCACTTTTATTTACGTTCTATGCTATATAAAGAATCATTTCAATATAAATTTTGTGTGAACTGCATCATTGCTTTACATATAAGCTGAACCTTCAAGGATTTTTTATATAGAATAACTATATTTATCGAGTAAAATATGATAAGAGTACTTATCAGAATTTATGCAACATTGTAATTCATAGGTTTTAATTTTATTTCTAATTTTTCTACGTTACTTTGAATATGATTTTAACTTCTACAAACAAAGGATAAGAAATTATAACAAATCCGTGCTAGATAACTAAATTCTAACATCCAAGCTAAACAGTAAAAAAGATACACATTTTGTTGAAGATACGTTTTTTTTCCTGTCCTTAACCAAGCTGTAACATCTTTAATTACTTCTGTATAAATATATAAAATTATTTAAGGATTAATATTGTAGCAATATGCTATAAGGAGAATTATTAAAACAGGATAATGCAAGATATACCATAACAAATATTGTTGCAATGCCAGTTTATCAAGTTTTAGTACTGTAATAAAAATCTGTCATGAGTGTTACTTCAGGAGTATTATCGTATCTTAATAGTATTATAGTCTGAAAGGGATTTATGGGAATCGTTGTTCAGGAAGGTTTGTAAAGGGCAGCTGTTTTGTTTACAGTGTGTTGCAGAAGATGTGAGCTTTCTTGGTCAAGTTTAATTATAGATAAGGAAAAGTCTGAAAACGAGAATAACATGGCTAGTATTTAATTCATATTCATGAGTGTTACCTAAGTAATTTACATGAAATTTAATGTTTTGAACATCCGTTCAACTTAGTTTCCTAGGTAGTGCTTGGCATTCTTGCTCAGATAGTACGACCTCTAAGTGCCAAATCGGATTGTTAGCCAACTATAAAATGTGCTATCCCAATTCGTCAGGAATGTTATAGGCCATGAGGGTTATCCTTAACGAGGAAAATCCCAACGAATCTCCTTACGAAGCAGCAGGGTGTTGAAATTAAGATATTTTAATTAAATCTGAAGCCTACAGGCAATTTACGTAAATAAAATATTTATTTAATCTCCTCCTCTTAACAGTATGAGGATCCCTTCGATAGAGTTTGATCCAGGAATCTTTCTCCTGAATAATCCACCATTCCTCCCCCCTTTTATAAATAAAAATATTAGAAACAAAATAAATATGAGTTAATTTATTTTTTCCAAGAAAATAAATTTCGCTCGCACAATGATCTCACAAGCTAAATTTTACTTTAGTTTGTATGTATTTTTTGGACTCTTTCTATTTCCGAACCCCTATAGTAACCTGTATATCAACCTTTATATAAAAAGACTCCAGAACGTATTATGATAAAAAAATTGTTTTTGATTTTTTTTTTTTAATTTTTGAGTATAGGCGTGAAAAATCGCTTAAAATTGGAGAATACAACTGGATTGTAATAATTCAATGTTACCACAAGGGTATTCTTAATAATTTAAGATAAGCTGCAGTATTTTGTAAAAATTATTTATGAACTGAGTAAAATTGCGTTTATTTTGAAAATGGCCCATAAATAGTTTTTGAAAAACGTTATTTAATTATAAATTTAATAATGTAGGAAACAAACCCTTATTAAAATATTTACTACTATCAATGCATTCTCATTTGCTGATACCTGGCAGAGGGCCAGGATTTTGATCGCACTCCAGAACGCGATACTAACAATAGAAAAGGAAAATGGTTTATTTACAAAAGCCTTGATGAAAAATTGAAGAAAAGTTGGCCGTTATATATTTTGATTAAATTGAAAATTAATGATGAAGTTTAATTCGTATTCGCTATAGCTTATAATTATATTTAAATTTAATTTGGAATCTATGCAATATGTGCTTATAGGTAAATTCTTGGAAATATAGCTCTAAGTTCTAATTTAACTAAAATCAGCTGAGTTATCCGGAGTGCTTTCAATATAACTAATTGATACACTGGGCTTGAACGATTCATACAGAAAATTTGCCTTATTGAAACTAAACCTCTAATGATCCTAATTGCGGAACAATTTAATTAATTATCCAGAAAGCTATTAATACATTATAATATGATTCGGATTTCTCCGAAACATATGGTTATTAATAATGAAATGCACAGAAACACGCTACTGTATTCCATTGTTGTTTTATTATTTATTTATTTACCATTCATTCATTTTTTTTTTCACATTCTTTTTTATTTGTGTGTGTGTTCTGTAATGGTACGATTGTGTGTCTAGGTGAGGCCATAACTGGCGAACATCTGCAACATGTTCGAGGGTCCTATATATCTCGATTCGGAACAGTGAGGGCTTTCATACCAACCTGAATATTTATTACGCGAAGGTACACAGTGGGGAATATGACCGAACTAGCTGGAAGTAATTCGGAAACCGTTTTATCTTAGTGGAAATTTCATTTTGATCACAAATATACTCCAAATTAGGGAAAGGGAATGAAGTCTTAAGGATTTTTCACCGTAAAAACATTAACCCTTAAGTACTGAGGCATGGTCCCTGGGACCTTTCCGTAGCCATTTCCAGAAATTTCCCCAACTAACGATTATGGAAAATCCCTGGATGACTCAGTAGCTTCCTATATTATTAGTACCTTATTGGATGTGTAAGTGAAAGGTTGATATTAAAGTTAGTTTACAAAATACAGACTACATCTGGTCCCAGGGACCAAATGTCAGTACTTGTGTGACCTCTTTTATTTTTTCAAGGTAAGTTTTCATTTAATGTTTTATATTTCTTAGTCAATATTAATTAAAGATACTTTTAAATTTATAAATTTTATTAAAATATAAACTATTTTTCTTTTTCTTTTCGAATTTATACATTTTTATTTTTTTATTTAAATTTTTTTATTTTTTAGTTCGGTAACAAATATAGAACCCCAACCCAGCACATCGAAACTAGTAATTTCTCAATTCAATTAATCAATTGAACTAGCCACAACCTTATTGAAAAATGGGCTCACACTGGTAGGCACTCTAAAAAAAAATGAAAGAGAAAACCCTCCTGAATTTTTGCCATCAAGGAAGAGATATGTTATGTTTACAAAAGATTTGACATATGTCTCATTTGTACCGAAAAAAGGAAGGGCAGTTATTCTATTGTCTTCAATGCACCACGGAAAACATGAGGAAGAATCTGGTAAGCCTGAAATCATTTCATTTTACAATAATACGAAAGGTGGACTTTATACATTGGACAAGGGATGCTCAACATATTCGTCAAGTCGCCGTACACGTAGATGGCCGATGGCAATGTTTTTTAGAATTGTCGATATGACTACTAACAATGCCTTTTTTCTTCACAAGTCTAGCAAAGATGTAAAATTTATAGATAGAAGTTGTTTTTATAAAACATTGGGTCGCGAGCCGGTTGAATCATATTTTAAGGCTATAATGGCAAACCTTCATGTTCCGAGGACCATTCAGGCGAGAATTGCCGATTTATTAGGCATAAAAGTAAACCCTCTTTCTGTGGATGACGTGGGAAAACTTCCGAGAAATAAGCGAAAGCTTTGTTACATATGCCCAGCAAAAAAAATGAGGAAAACATCTTTCCTTTGTAAAAAATGCAAAAAAAACGTGTTCCGAGAAACTATGTGTCAATTGCTTGGAATAGTGACAATTTAAATTTTGAACAGTATTTTTAGTGCTATTAATAGTATTTTAATTGTTTAAAATCAAAATTAAATATATTTTAATCAATTCGTTGTAAATACATAAGTTTTAAAATATGTAGTTTTTAATTTTTACTATTTCCTTTATTGTTCCTTATTTACTGAAATTTGAAAAAATATCATATATTCATTGATTGTTTGCAATGTAAGAAGATTCATGTAAATAATAAAAAACAATAAAATTTATAAATATTTTATTTTGTTGTATTAATTAATTTTCAAATAAGGTGATCCGTGGGACCTGTGTCAGTAATAGCGTAAGGAAAATCTTAGTCAGTACTTGAAGGTTAAACGATTTTTTCGTTTTTTCTTGTTACTGACACTTTCTTTGTCTTACCACATATTTGGACTCTGAGGGCCTAAAAACCGAAATTTATGATGAAATATCGAAATTTTTGAAGCGTTCTCATTGTATTTTTACTTGCTACTAATGTAAAGTGGTAAAGTCTATTTTCCTGGTCTCGGGTTCGAGACCAGCTATTGCAGCTAATAATTTATTCTGCTATCAACCGTGGACCAGCCCTGCGGGGTCGGGAGACCCTCCTGTTGCTCAGCCAGCCTCTATAAATTGGGAACCCTTAATGAGTGAAAAACCTGAGCGTGATCTCGTCCAAATCACCTCCCAGCAAGACAGTTACGGGCCTACCAAGTACTGAACCCAAGACCGTTCATGGGTTGTAGTACAACAGGCATACTAATGCAAAGGGGAACCAAGTTAAAAAAATTAAACCAGTGTGCGGAACCCAGAAATGAATCTTGACACTTCCACTCTGGTTGGTACGGGGAGGTATCCTCTAGGTAGCCGTCAAGGGTTTGTAAAAAGGTCAAATTTCCCCAACTATTATTAACTATACTTTTTAGCTGCAATTTACCAAATATACATAGAAACTAAAAAAAATCTAATACTTAATAAAACAAATGGATTATCACATAATAATTTCCTTTAACAGTAAAATATAACTAATAAGAATAGGATTTATGAAGTATACTGCTGGGTCCAACCTAATTTAAATAGGAATCCCATCATAGTTGGTTGATTTTTGGCATCCCAAAATAACTATAATTTCTAACAAACAAAAAATACTTCACGTCTCCGCTACAGTAAAATACGATAATGACCACTATTTACCTTTTTCACACTGCAGGCGCTAGAAGTAAAAAATTGTTGCAAAAAAAAAAACAGCCGTTATAGTATTAGTTGACATCCGCATGATGGTATAGAATGATCAATCTAATTAGGGCAATCCCTTTTTTCTATCTAGGCAATCTATTTATAGAAGTGGCAAATAATTTATCAATATAAATAACTAGTTTCGAATGTTATATATTCTAGTATATATATTATAGTTCTAAAAACACACAAAAAATTCAAAAATAAGAAATTCAAAATATAGTTGGTATTATCATACATATTAATTTATATAAATCAGTATTATAAAACATTTATGAATTTAGTTAAGACAAGAAATCGAATACATGTTGGTACTCACCAAGATTTAAATGGATTATATCAAACAGAAAAGTTTGAGTAATTGGTTTTTCAGTTGTAGATGGGAATAAATTTAAGATTGGACTATTGGAGATATTTATTTGGTCATTTAAGCAAAAATCTGGATTGGATTTGAAGGATTTTATTATTTCAAGTGCTTCATATATATTTAATTTGAGGCTGTTTTCAACGTGATCTATTAATTTAACTCTTGAGTCTTTGATTAATTTATGGGGTTTTTTTTAAGATATCAATTCCAACCTGTTGATTAAGTTGGATCTTTCAACTTCTGCTAAACAACTGTTTATCCACCATTAGGCCTTATATTTTTTGCGGTAACTGGAACCTTCAGAAGCTGTTCATCAAAATCCTGTATGATTTACACAGTTTTATAGTTTTGTAACGCTTGTCCGCAGTTCCCCCTGCAAAACATGATGATAGTGCAGACCTGTAGTGATAGTGTAGAAAAGTGCAGACCTTTTTTGTGTGAAAAATGTGCGTAGTGTACCACTTACCCTTATTACCATTTTTTGTCGAGTCAACTACGGACCATAAAATTATTCGATTATGTTATACATTCCATTTTTACTGACTTACTTACTTACTGACTGTTTAAAATGCGGATCTCAGACAAGCTTTAACTTGTTTCGATTATTACATCATAAAAATAATCCTCAAGAAACGAACTATTTTACATTTGCCGCTCCTCCACTGCTTGAATAATGAGTCTTTCAGATACCATGTACGCAATTACTCTTAAGTAAGTGTACTAAGTAAGTACTACTAACTACTACTTATTCTACTTATGCTAGTTAATCATAAAACGGAGAAAAAAAATGATGAACATTATAATTAATACTATTTTTCTATTTTGTTGATAACAAAATATTTTTATAATTTAATTATGTCAGTTTTTCTTTGTTGTTTTTTCTGTTCCTTAATTTCTACTTACAGAAACTTTTCAGTTGTAGAAATGTTTTTAAGTTAGTTGTATTAAAGTTGTATTCAGTTATAGATATTACTCTTTTATTCTATTAATATTTTAAAAATTTCTTATTTTTTTAAAGTTAGTTATATTCTGGTTATTATTTTTCTTTTCTTCTCTGTATACTTAAATTTTTTTTTTTGTTTTTCTTATTTTGTACTTAGATTTTTTTTTTTGATGACTAACTACTGTTTAGTAGCTTCTACTTACTAGTAGTTATAGTACTAAGTCAATACTTACTAAAGTGAATTATCAATCTCATCAAAATGGACGTGGTTAAAACGTCAGCTTGAATGTAATAATTAAGCATAATCGTCCGAGGAACATTAAAAAAAAAGGAGAGAAAAATGTAGCTCAAAAATAAAGTTTTTACGTTCATATAATACTCATATATGCCACATTACCTTATTTGTTATTATTTATTACTTAGAATTCATTGTTATTTTCTTAGCGATTTTATAAAATTATTTTTTTAATTTTAATTTGCTTTATTTTTAATAATAAAAATATATTTATAATACTATAACTAGGGATTGATAAATTATTTGCCACTTCTATAAATTTGTTTTATTGAAAACTAGTTTCGAATGTTATACGTTCATCCTAAGTTCTAAAAACACTCAAAAAATTCAAAAATAAGCAATTCAAAATATAGTTGGTATTATTATACATTTTAAATTATATAAATCAGTATTATAAAACATTTATGAGTTATGAATTTAGTTAAGACAAGAAATCAAATACATGTTGGTACTCACCAAGGTTTAAATGGATTATATCAAACAGAAAAGTTTGTGCTGGTTCCTTCTCGCATTGTATTAACAATGAACGAGAAATAGGCAGGATGTTTTAGGTAAACGGTTTAAGGTTCAGGGTTTTCCCAGTAATGTCGGTGAGTAATTTTTTTTTCTGTTATAGATGGGAATAAATTTAAGATTGGACTGTTGGAGATTGTTCCCATCTATAACAGAAAAACTAATTACTCACCGACATTTCCTGCCTATTTCTCGTTCATTGTTAGTACAATGCGAGAAGGAACCAGCACAAACTTTTCTGTTTGATATAATCCATTTAAACCTTGGTGAGTACCAACATGTATTTGATTTCTTGTCTTAACTAAATTCATAACTCATAAATGTTTTATAATACTGATTTATATAATTTAAAATGTATAATAATACCAACTATATTTTGAATTGCTTATTTTTGAATTTTTTGAGTGTTTTTAGAACTTAGGATGAACGTATAACATTCGAAACTAGTTTTCAATAAAACAAATTTATAGAAGTGGCAAATAATTTATCAATCCCTAGTTATAGTATTATAAATATATTTTTATTATTAAAAATAAAGCAAATTAAAATTAAAAAAATAATTTTATAAAATCGCTAAGAAAATAACAATGAATTCTAAGTAATAAATAATAACAAATAAGGTAATGTGGCATATATGAGTATTATATGAACGTAAAAACTTTATTTTTGAGCTACATTTTTCTCTCCTTTTTTTTTAATGTTCCTCGGACGATTATGCTTAATTATTACATTCAAGCTGACGTTTTAACCACGTCCATTTTGATGAGATTGATAATTCACTTTAGTAAGTATTGACTTAGTACTATAACTACTAGTAAGTAGAAGCTACTAAACAGTAGTTAGTCATCAAAAAAAAAAATCTAAGTACAAAATAAGAAAAACAAAAAAAAAAAATTTAAGTATACAGAGAAGAAAAGAAAAATAATAACCAGAATATAACTAACTTTAAAAAAATAAGAAATTTTTAAAATATTAATAGAATAAAAGAGTAATATCTATAACTGAATACAACTTTAATACAACTAACTTAAAAACATTTCTACAACTGAAAAGTTTCTGTAAGTAGAAATTAAGGTTAAAGCTTGTCTGAGATCCGCATTTTAAACAGTCAGTAAGTAGTAAGTCAGTAAAAATGGAATGTATAACATAATCGAATAATTTTATGGTCCGTAGTTGACTCGACAAAAAATGGTAATAAGGGTAAGTGGTACACTACGCACATTTTTCACACAAAAAAGGTCTGCACTTTTCTACACTATCACTATAGGTCTGCACTATCATCATGTTTTGCAGGGGAAACTGCGGACAAGCGTTACAAAACTATAAAACTGTGTAAATCATACAGGATTTTGATGAACAGCTTCTGAAGGTTCCAGTTACCGCAAAAAATATAAGGCCTAATGGTGGATAAACAGTTGTTTAGCAGAAGTTGAAAGATCCAACTTAATCAACAGGTTGGAATTGATATCTTAAAAAAAAACCCATAAATTAATCAAAGACTCAAGAGTTAAATTAATAGATCACGTTGAAAACAGCCTCAAATTAAACACTTGAAATTAAACACTTGAAATGTGCCTCAAAATTTGAAGCACTTGAAATAATAAAATCCTTCAAATCCAATCCAGATTTTTGCTTAAATGACCAAATAAATATCTCCAATAGTCCAATCTTAAATTTATTCCCATCTACAACAGAAAAACCAAATACTCACCGCCATTACTGGAAAAACCCCGACCCTTAAACCGTTTACTTATAAACATCCTACATACCTTTCTTTCATTGTTAATTCAATGCGAGAAGAAACAAATGCAAACTTTTCTGTTTGATATAATCCATTTAAACCTTGGTGAGCACCAACATGTATTTGATTTCTTGTCTTAACTAAATTCATAAATGTTTTATAATACTGATTTATATAATTTAATATGTATGATAATACCAACTATTTTTTGAATTGCTTATTTTTGAATTTTTTGTGTTTTTAGAACTGAAGATGAATGTATAACATTCGAAACTAGTTTTCAATAAAACAAATTTATAGAATTGGCAATTAATTTATCAATCCCTAATTTAATTTAATTATTTCTCAATCAGGGGCCTTGAAGAATTTTCATTATATTTTTTTGAATAATGAAATTAGGGCATTCAACGATTCTTATAATAGCTCTGTAAGCGCAGAAGCTACTCAATAACCACTCTATAAAATAAGAAATTATCTCAATTAAGGGTCAAGACCTAAACTTTAGAAAATAAACTATAACGATCCCAAACTAATTAGAATTAACCAAATAAACTGGACTAGAAGATAGGAGTTAGTCATTGTGTATTAGGATGAGCGGGGACTGTTGTTTTTGTCAGTTGGGATTAATTGCTGTAAGGGAAGGGATGAGACTATTAGACTATTAGTCAGCCATTACCCCAGGGTCCGCTCTGATAGTGGCCATAAATCTCAATGACAAACTACTTCCGATAATTAGCAGTAATTATGCAGGCAGTTGTACTTATGTTGTATTGCCAGCGACCACTCGAATAACATTACGGGTTGGCATTACTTTTATATCCAAATTATTTATGACTAAATTGGCCGTAGTCATGAAAACAAGATACGGGCACATCACAACCCCGGCCACATGGTAAATCTCAATTTTAATGACTCAAATTTTTTTTTTAGGAACGCTCTCATAATTAACAGTGTTTCGAAAAATTTGAATTTTTTTTTAAAAATCAGTTTTAATACAATGCACAGATCATTTTTGTATAATTATTATTTTATGGAAATCATAAAAAATTTCTATTTCTATTTTTCGTACATCATTTCATTCCGTACTTTCATGTAACGCTCTTACGACTCAACGACACGTTTCTCAAAAATTATGAATCATCTAGACATAAATTAATACTAAAAAATAAAAAGATATATTATAAATATTGTAAAAATATGACATACATTTCCGACTTTTGATTTCTTGAAAACATGCCATGATTGGTCTGATAGTAGCCTGCTTTAATAAAGAATAGATCATTTTTCATTAAATTCCGCAAAAAATATTTTAAATCAAATCAAAATTTTAATTGAATTAGCGAAATTTTACGAATTCAATAATGTCAATTAATCTTAATGTAATTATGTCTGTAACAAGTTTTAATGAGAAAAACTGTATAATGTCAATATATTTAAACGAATACTCTAGAATTTGCAAAAATAAATAAACTAAGAACATAATTAAAATAAAGACCTGAAACCAACACAGAATTTGTTGTAACTGAAGGAACTTTTCTCCATTCTGTATTTTATTACATTCGCTATTCGTATTTTTTTAAAAAAAAGGGGTGCTAATAAAAATACAAATATACATGAATAGGGAACGCTGCGTTTAAATAAAGTCCAATTTATTGTAGATGAAATTCTCGGGATGTTATTCTATATTTCCTTTTTTATTTCTTTATTTTTTTTTTATCGAATATGTGCCTTGCGATAACAAAAAATATAGTTTCTATTCATTTTTTGAAAAACAAATATATTCTTAGTTTTTACTACATATAAATTCTATGAGAAATTATAAAAAACTTCTCTTTGAGCTCAAAGTAGTAGTTAATAATTAAACAACAGCTATTAACTTTTTGATATTTTAATAAGAGAAATGCTCCTCAACCAAATGAACTTCGATGAGACCAGACCTTTAATGTTAGTATATAAATGTAAAGCACCAAAGACGAAGCTTAGAGTTTTTAAACTAATGGAAAACCACTAGCCTCAAGATGTTTCACGATATAACAGCCAGAAACACTCCACCAGAGAAACCCAACTCCAAGACATCCCACGCACATTCTGATTGATACGTTTTTCCTCTTTTAATTCATTCCTATAATGTTTAATGTCCTTTAATATTTGTTCGCCTTTCGGAACGTTTTTTCCATATTCAGATTCAAAGTTACTGACGTTATTTTTTCAAGAGTAATTATTAGTAGACTTAGCCTATGGAAATGGAACTACGGTGACCTTCAACTCGGAATAGCAAATCGAAGAATTACCTATGCTCCTCACAACACCAATGATTGATTCGTTAGTGGATCGATAAACCATTTTCCACAGCTAGCCATCGACAGCTAAGTTATGGGAGTCAACCCTCGTGAACGAATATAGCATTCCAGCTGGACTAAACGTTTGACCGCGGAGGGCTGTTAATCACCGGACTAATTACTGGAATTAATTCCCGCTGCAGGAGCCGGCGATGCTGCATTGCAACATTAACGCTCTGTCTAGTCCGATCGGGCCCCTTTCTGGAACAGGGGTTACGAACAGGAAAATGGCAGGGGTTGCAAACAGAAATTGAGACACTGGCTTTGGTTAAAAATGGGATATCTTGCATATGTTCTAAATCGATACGGCTGACCTTTTATTGAAACCTATAAATACGACAAGCCATTTTTCGATAGAACTTAGTCTCTCCCTGAGATGTTGAGTATTAATTATTTATAGTTCTTTTTAACCCTTAAATAGTAGCATATATCTGACTCACACTCCCGGTAACATCCTTTTGTGAGATTAAGTTCTATTTTGAGCTTATTAGTTATATATCTTTATATTCTCATCAGATTGCAAGTCTGTATTTAGGCTATTTTTGAAGAACAGAATAATCACACAGGTTTATAATCTCAATAAAATTTTATTGAGTAAAGTTCAATGAAATAGAAAATATAGTTGAATTTTTTAACGATAATATAAGAAATGAAAAAATTGTAAATATAAACATGATTCAATATTAATTATAATATCAGACAAATTTGCAACTTTTTTACATACATATTAGAGATATTTTTGAAACACTCCAAGCAATTTGGACTATCGCACTTCACACATTGTAGTTCGTCATTCTATTTTTTGTATAAGGACAGTATCCACAGTTCATTTAGACATTTTTGGTCTGAAAAGAAAACCGCAAAATCACAACAGCGTGCAAGGAATCCAGATCGGTACATAACAATAATATTATTAGAGTGGTATCCGTCTGATGGGAGGATATAAATACAAACATTAACAGTCCAACAAACGTTACATACCTTTAAAGTAATATCCGTCTATTAAGCGGGGTGACTTGTCTTTAAATTGTAAATTTATAGAAAAACGCTAAACTAAGCTCACCGAGCAAGGCAAAGTACTAAGGGAAGCATAGCTTTTAAGTTGGATGTTTCAAACCAAAACTACGCAATCTTCTGTGAAAAGTGTTGACGCTATACTCCCGCACACGGATAATACCATTTACGGATTAAAGTACCATATCAACACTTCAAGTGAGCTTTATTAATGAGCAATGCTTTTTTCATTAATTCATCCATAATGATTATACAAAATTAAAATTCCCAACAAAAGTATCATATTTCTTAAGTTCTTTCTTTCTTTTTAAGTGATCTGTTCAGCATTGCATTGCATACTAATTACGTCGAATGAAGCAAACAAAATAAATTGCTATACCAACATCATTTAACTAAAATTTTAAACAAAAGCGATACATAAACCATATAAAGTTATGGAAGTTGATTGTAGGTTATATCTTAATAATATAAAACGCTTAAATAAAAAATTGATATTAAACACTAAACAAATTTTATAGTAGGGCATAAGACAATTCAACATAATCTTAGTAACCTTCCAACATACTGTGAGTCTTGTGTGCCATTTAATGTTTTATTTAGACTCACAATATGTTGGAAGGATTAAGTGTTTTGGCAATATATTATAATAATTAATGAACAACTACCATAATTGAACAACAAGGAATACTTATAAACCAGATCTTTCATAAGTGGACACAAATTTTTGCGATTTTAATCTAAATGACATATTAAAACTGATCGAAGTTACACAAGGATGTAACATATAACATAAGGATATAACATAAGTTATATATTTTTAATTGATGATAATCCTTATTAGGTTTATACATTTCAAAAAAAATATATTTTAAACTAAATTCAGTAATAAATAAACAATTATATGTGGGGCAAGTGCGCACTAAATTTTGCAAAGCTCGACTTTACATGACCGCAAAAAATTTTGTTTGAAGCTAGATTTTTCCTCTTTTTTTTCAAAATATTCCTTAAAAAATTATTTTCAAATATTACATTCAAACATAAGTTTCAACAACGTCCATTTTGATGAGATTGATAATTTAATTGAATAGTATTTAGTACGAACATGCCCCTGCCTTGAAGGGTAAGTGCGTGCAATATATCTGGAAGACTCATTATTCAAGCAAGAGCGCTTTTTGGGCAAATACAAAATAGTTCGGGTTCCGCAGGATTATTGTTCTGATGTAATCATCAAAAAAATTTAAAGCTTGTCTGAGGTTCACATTTTACAATCTTCAAAGATTTATGATAGTGGGATATGTAATATAATTGAATAAATGTATTGAAAAAAAGAATTTTTATACAATTCGCTAGTCCGTAATTGCCTCTACAAAGCATGATAATAAGGGGAAGTGTTATACTACGCACACTTGTCACACAACAGAGGCCTGCACTACTATCATGCTACTAGGGGCACTACTATCATGTTTTGTTGGGTTATTGCGGACGAATATAGAAAACTGTCAAGGAGAAATGTAAATCACAAAGAATTTTAAAGAAGAGCTTCTGTAGGTTCTGATCACTGAAAAAATAGAAGAAAAAAAAAGGCCTACTGATAGATAAACACCGATACATCTGTACTGCAAAAGGTGAAAGACATAGCTTTATCAACAGGTTGGAACTAATATCTTTACAGCTCGTTATACACCACCTTAAGAACCTGGTACATAAGTGTTATGTGCGTGAAGGACATATTTTATCAGTCAGTTTCGGATTTAACGAGACAATTGCTCATTTACCCCGAAAACGCACTTACTCTACATCACCTTAATGATAAATTAACCTACTGAATGTAATGATAATGTATCTATTTTTACAAGAAGAATACATTCAAAGGAAAAAATTTTTAATCTAACAATCTTTAATTTAAGAATGAGGCAATAATATGTTAATCAGTAATATTATGAAATGCCATGTACTTTTAATTTATTTTGAGTCCGTCTAGATGTGCCTGAAGATGGGTTGAGATCAGGCCGAAACGTTGTAAAAAAAAAATAAATAAACGTAGTAAAGTAAACAGAGCCTAATTAATATAATTAAATTTAAAAAAATGTTTCGTAAGTGTATTCAATAATATGATTTACCTACGATGTTTCAGTTATGATGTCTGGATTGCCAAAATGATAGCTTCAAAATAGCTTCAGTCCAGATACATTTTCTAAAACCCTTTTATTCATCCATTTACAATACAATAATCAATATATTATTTCTTCTTTTCTTTAACGTTAATTTTCTTTTTTTGTTTGCTGTTTTTTTTTTTCATATTACAACCTTCTATTGTCTCCTTATCAATTAACTATCCATGGCTTTGTAATATTATTGAATACAAAAAACAGTTAAAAAAAATTAATTAATCTACAAAAGTTCACTAGAAAATAAAAAAATATTGTTAATGAACAACATAAATTCAAAAAAAAAATCTTAGGATCAGAACTTGATAAAGAAAGTTTATGACTTACGACTCTAAAAGAAGAGATGAATTGAATGAATTTTACTACGGTTCTATAATATATTAAATTTGATTTAAACTATAAAATAGTAAAAAAATTAAATGGTAAAAAAGAAAAGAATAAAAATTTCTTTCTTAGAGGCTGTAATGTTCCCCTTTACAAATATGAAATAAAAATTGATAACGCATTTATTAAAAATTATCTGGTACTATTGTTCCTCACCTAAATACTTAATCCATTGAAGATAAAATTAGGGTGAAAAACCAGGAAAGTCACTAAAATAATAATATTTAAATGGATCAGAAGGAATAAGTGCATTTTTTCAAGGCATTGGAATGCGGGAAAAAACATGGTTACAGATTTACTGTATGAATAAAAATTCAACGGCTAAAATTACTTGACTCTCATGTTTTTTCTCGCATTCTATCCAATGCTCTGGAAAAATGCACCTTTTCATCCTGATGTATTGAAAAAAAAAAGTGATTTACCATTTTTTTTCCCTCATCTTTCATTTAAAAATAAAATAAAAAAAATATTTAAATTAAGTAATTAATAATAGACTGATATCGAATAATCATAATTTCACTAAATAATTGTTATTGAATCAACCTTTTTTAAATGCGATGTACGTGCAAAATAAATTTGTTTTCTTACATTATTTTTTCAACATTTTTGGGGATAATTTATTTATAAAACAGAATATTCAATAAGAAATTTTACTTCGTAAAACTACCCAAAATAAAATTATTAAATAATTCATCCTTAAAAAATAATTTATAAAACATTTCTGTATTTTAAGGGATATTGTAAGGACAGCAACTATAAACTTGGAGGCCTAAGATGGATTATAACAGAAATTGTTTAAGTTATAGTTTAGCTATTGATCCGAAAGCTATCGGAAAGAGTGAGAAAAAAAAAAGCCTGGAGTAACAGAGCTCCGTCACTAGGGATGTGATCATCGAAAAAAATATCGATATATAAATATATATATATATATATATATATATATATATATATATATATATATATATATATATGTATGTATATTCAAGATATATTTTAAACATTATCGATATTCTGCAGCGATCCACATTTTTTAAAATTTTGCGATGTGCGTGCAAAATAAATTTGTTTTCTTACATTATTTTTTCAACGTTTTTTGGGATCACTTATTGATAAAACAGAATATTCAGTAAGAAATTTTATTTCGTAACACTACCCGAAATAAAATTATTAAATAATTTTTCCTTAAAAAATAATGTATAAAACATTTGTTTTCCCTTTTTCGAGATAACATTAAGTCCTTTCTGTTCCATCAAACCATACAAATTTCTGAGTAGTAATACTTATTGGCATAATCCACATTTTTCAACTCAAAATTAATCTAGAGCGGGTGAGACTTTTCATTAACTGATTTTAATGGAATTAAATAGTCGACTAGGGTAGAAAAATTGCCAGGACTAAAACTCCTGGCTTTCAGTGAATTATGGTGGTCCGAAGGGGTGATATTAATTATACCATCAATAGACATCATAAAAATAATATTTACAAAACTGATGAGCTATAAATAAATCAGTAGAAATAAAGATTTGTTTTCATCTTTCCTTGACTGAGGACGGTCCCTGAAATATACAGCTGAAGAGGCTCCCTTGGATTAGGTCCAATTAGTAAACAAATGGCCCTCTCATAATTGGGCCAGCCTTATTTTTATTTAGATAGAGTAATTTTTCTGAATTAGCCTAATTAAGAAGCCAGAAATATTAATTCGCTACGGTAGGATTATAAAAAGTTAATACTCCGCAAGATTTTTTTTTCTTTAACAAAAAAAAAATGAAGGAACTTTTATAAGGCAATCATATAAATTGTAGACAAGTATAAAGTATAATTATAACTTCATTTCTGAAATTTTAAGGGATATTGTAAGGACAGAAACTATAAACTTGGAGGCCTAAGATGGATTATCACAGAAATTGTGTAAGTTATAGTTTATCTATTGATCCGATAGGTATCGGAATGAGAAAAAATAAAAAGTCTGAGTAACAGAGCTCCGTCACTAGGGATGTGATCATCGAAAAAAATATCGATATATATATCGATATATATATATATATATATATATATATATATATATATATATATATATATATATATATATATATATATATATATATATATATATATATATCCTATCGATAGTTTTTGAATACATCGAAATAGTAGTTCAAGAAACAGATCATCTTCTAATTATCCTCGAATTGGTTTAGATTTTTTTTTTTTTATTTTATAAAAATAGTAACGATATTTTTAAATATCGATATTTTTGTGCCGATATTATCATGATATATTGTGCCTCGATATTTTAATCTTTTAAAGGGCATACTACATATATCAAAATTTCTTTGCCGGTATATTCAAGATATATTTTAAATATTATCGATATTCTGCAGCGATGTAAGTAAGATATTTCTTTGGATAATATCGAAATTTCTGCACCCGATAAGATATTGTTAATATAATATTAAGATATTGTTTATATAATATTGATTTTTCTCTGCCGATATCATTAAGATATTGTTTTTATAATATCGATATTACTATGACGATTTAGTTTTTATTATGATCATTTACTGCAGGATATAATTAATAATAAATAGGCTATCTCCTTATATCCTTCGGATTCGTTTAGATTTTTATTTTTTTTTTATTTTGATAAAAGAATAAACGATATTTTGAAATATCAATATTCCTGTGCCGATATAAGTAAGATATGGCTTTTGTTTAGTTCATTTCCAGCTGAATTTAAATATCAAGAAACAGATCATCTTCTAATTATCCTCCAATTGGGTTAGAATTTTTTTTTTATTTTATAAAAATAGTGACGATATTTTTAAATATCGATATTTTTGTGTCGATGTTATCATGATATCAATATATTTTTTAAGAAAATACTGATATATCGATTTTTTATCAATATTCCTCTCTAAGGTCGTATTTTCACTAAAATACAAAATTTAAAATATTGAAACGGCGGTGGTGAAAGGAAAAAGTTGAGACTCCCAAAAAACATTTCTCTTACACCCACCCATTCCATAATTACACATAATCTCAATTTGGTGGGCTGTAGACTTGTGCAAAACCTTAAAAACCGCACAACACATACAAACCGCGGATATACGGAAATTTTGACTTAAATATATCCCCTTAAATTTAAATTTATTAAAAATATTATTTGTATATTTTTATAAATTTTTTTTTTTATAAATTTTTATATTATTATTATTATTTTGAGGAATTTATAAACTAGAATTAATTTCTTCAATATGTGTTTTATATTCCAGAAACTTTAAGTGCACTTTATATGTTAAAAGTGATATTCTAGATTTTACTTACTTTATAAAAAGAAAATCAGGATTTCGGGTATTTTATAACAGAGGTGAAATATTTTTAATAACTTTGTCAATGTATTATTTTATTGTTTACTGTCTACTATCCTCAGGACAGGGAGCGTAGGTGATCCGATAGGTTACTAACCTATTTAACCAGAATAAGAAGTTCGGATATTATTCGGTATACCAGAAAACAAATTCAACCTTCCCAGATCGAATTTAAACCATGGAATGGCTGGTGTGCTAAGACCTAAATTTATTTGTTTAATTATGCGAAAGGATTGAACAAGTCAATTGAAGAAAACCATCGTAGTTTAGCATGATAGTCAGTTTTGGCTTAAATATTTTTTATTGGCCCACCTGCACTTAATAATAATATAATAATAAAAATATGGAAAGTGTAGGATCACTGTTGCTAATGGGGAAATAATTTTCATTGGGTAAATTTGGAATTTTTTCATAACTCTCTGACGTCAGATTTACGGTCACTAACTCATGGATCGAAGGTTACATCAGTTACCGACTAACCCAAAAAAAGTCAAACATATTACATCAGTTGTTTCACTATCAATCGTTCAATACAACTTTTTGGTATGTAAACATGAATTAATGTCACACTGGTTACATTTTTAAAACTATTGTAACCCAGTAATATCCTTAAAGAATGCTAGAAAACACCATATGAATGTCATATTTAAAAACATTCTCAATAAATTAATACACAGGAATTCAACATTTGAACACATTTTTTTAACTATTTTCAGATTTGCGATTATTTATTTAAATATTTAATTATTTTTATTTAAAATCACATCTATTTATTATAATTTTCATTAACATCAGGTTTGTCTAATTTTTTTTTCAATCTAATTTTTTTCTTTCCTAGATACTATTTTAGACAAATACGGTATAATGGTCCCACATTTAAAACGAGGTGCGTGCGGAAGAGCTCCGTCAACTAAAGTCGTATTTTCACCAAAATACAAAATTGAAAATTTCAAAATAGTAGGAGTGAGAAGTTGAGACGCCCAAAAGGCACTTTCCTAACGCCAACTAAATTCATACTTATACGAATTTTCAATCCTCTAGATCAATTTGGAGGGTCTGTAGCGGTGCACAAAACCTTAAAAACTGCGAAAAAAACATATGGGCATGCCGAAATTTTTATTGAAATTTACTCCCACCTCTATGATATTGTTCTTCCAAGAACGTGGCGAATATCAGCTCATCTGTTCTAAAAGATTAATAAAGAGTTTGGAAACATATTTTTGTAATAAATAAAATATTGGAATAAAAAATAAGAAAGTTTAAAAGTTAATTTTATAGTTTAATAGAGACAGACTGAATATTTTTTTTTTTTTTAAGTTTAAAAACTAATAACAGTTTTTAATAAAATTGAATAACGATACCACGAGGTTTACGCTGCTAAGTTTAAGTTTTTTCGGGAAAAGCCAAGAATAGAAAAGATGAGTGGCTCGAGACTTCATTCGAGGTTGGCAATTGAACTTTAAGCAAGTTCAGCGAATACTAAATCTGGGGAAAGCTTTTGCCGAAAGTTGGATGAATTATTCAGTATTCTTCACTTTCATAGTCAATAAGCCTGCTACTTAAAACACTTTTGTTTTGGAAAATAAAGAGAAAAATGGGAGAAATTTTTTTATCATGAGATACAATAAACTAATGGATGGAGTTTGAATAATTTTCCAGTCCAATGTTCAATCAAATTTGCTCATATTTTATTAATTAAAATATAATAGAATCTTTTTATTTACATAATGGCATAAATATAAAAACATTATTCACATAGGCATTATTTTGGCTTGATCATTTATCGTCAGCCAGGAGAAAGAAGCGGTAAAAAGTTTTATGGTATAAAAATTATAAATAATAGAATATAAAAAGCAGTAATGTAACAAACAAATAATTAATATAAAACCTTAAATTTATTAGAAAAGACGTTAAAAATATTCATTTAAATGAAATGAAAATATTACTTTACAAATAACTCAAATATATACATACAATAGATAGATATTATTTTAAATACATACAATAATTTATATCGTCAAATAAATAAATTAAAATATTGACTTCGAAATGTATACAATAATTAAAATGTTTACTTTCTAATATATAAATATGAATTATATTATGAAATTACGAATATATATATATATATATATATATATATATATATATATATATATATATATATATATATATAAATTGTAAAATATTGTTTTTTAAGTTATAAACAGTATAACTTAAAAAAGTAACAAAAAACTATCAAAACTTATAAAATTGGGTCAACCACAGGCATATCTGAGATTAAACTCAGCATGTCTCCTGCATTCGACCAGAAATAAATATAATTAAATTATGTAGCAGACTATATTATAGATAGTTTCAGAATTAAATTAATAACAAAGGAATAAATCAATGAAATATCTGCTTATGTATTATTTGTTATTATTTCAATGAATATTACAATATTTTATCAAGAGAACAAATAAGGTTTGTTTTTAATTTTATTAGATATAACTTTTTTTTTATGTGTTAGAAATGTATTTAATTATTAGAGACTATTACTGTTAATGTTACCGATACGACTGCATATAGAAATGTATTTTTTTTACTAAAATTGTAATTTTAAATAATAATTATAACTTATATAATGCCTTATTCATATGCTTCTATAACGGCAAGTGAAACAATTAGTTTAAAGAAGTTTTATTTTTTTTAAACTAATTATTTATATTGTCTTGAAATTCGAGCTATCCCGCACCGTTGCAAAAAAAAGACTATACCGCTCTTAATTGCTTACAAGAAGTGGAGGAGTAAAACCCAAATCTATTCTATATGGAATAGTTTAAAAAAATTGGGGGGTGTGTCACAAGACTCGAAGAAAGTATAGTTCAAGATGCTCTCTATTATCGAAGTATATCGTATTTATTAATGGCTCATAAACGCAATAAAGCGATAGGGAATAGTGACTTAGGAGGCTTGATAGGTCAGTATTCATTTAGTAATAAAAAGGTAAAAACTTAAAGAATTTGTATACAAGTATATTGTGCATTGTGTTTTTATTTTTAATTCTTACAATTATGGAACCAAAATCATATGAAAATAAACCGAATGAAAATAAACTCGTTTCAAAATAAAATTTTCTAGAATAAAACAACAACAATAGGGCATCTCTCTCACATTTATAAATAACTAAGCTGGATTGTAATAAGAGCCGAGGGAGACATAAATAAAAGAAGCGCTCATGGAGGGTTGACAATGAGCTACTGGGACACGTGTCACCCACGTGACTGTGACCTATATATACACAGCCGCACAGCGAGGGCTCTGTATTTTGGGAGTCTAAACTGTCAACGGAGTCCACGAAGACTGAAACGAATTATCGGGTTTAAAAATTTTCAACAGTGAAGGGAAATATGATATATAAAATATCTGATGTGGACAACCCATGACTTCCTTGTACGCCTATTAAATTATAAATCGGTGGCTCAAAAAGTGATCCTGAATTTGGTTACTATTTTCCGATTTTTGGCACACAGACACAAGCTCTTGTTTCTGGAGATTTTATTCCGTTATTATGTCGTTTTCTTTCAATTGGTAACAAGTTCTCAAGAGATTTTTTCGTGCTCCTTGACAACATTAGAACGGTCTATGTCACTAGATAAAGAATTGGAAATCGACGGTTTCAACATTTTAACTTCAATTTCAACCAAAATCTATTATATTACTTATACTGATATAAAAGTCTAATTTACCAAATTTGAGATGATTTACATTATATTTTAATATAATTTTTGATGAAAGTCTAATATGACCTTCAAGTAAATTACCACTTACGGTTTGCGAATTTTGACAAACATTTATTATGTTATTTATATTCGTATGCAAGTCTTAAATACGAAATTTGAGAAGTTTTGCATTATATTTTAAAATAATTTCTGATGAAAATCAGTAATGACCTTCAAGTAAAGTAATCTTGCAATTACGAAAAAGAAAGGTTCACAAATAGATTTTACAATAATCCTAGATACAAAATTTTAACGTTCTACGGCTAACCGTTTTTGAGTTATGTGAGATACGTACGAACGTACGTAAGCGGCACGACGAAACTAGTCAAAATCGATTCAGGTATGGTCAAAATGGATATTTCCGTTGAAATATGAAAACCAAAAATTTTTGCGATTATAATGCTTCCTTTACAGCGCCCAAGGAAGAAAAAAAGGCACAATTAAGATATAAATTAAAATTCGAGTATCAAACCGAATGAATTAATTAAGTAATTCATGTAAAAGAAAATACTTAATTATATTAAGAAATAATGATGTTAAGTATATATGTTATATATGTATATACTTTTCCACTACTGTAGAACTGAATTCGTGAACATTTGAAGAGTAATTAAGAACTTTGATGCAAGAACCGGTGTCCAAATTGTCCAAATAATGTGAGAAAGATTAAATCATCGGCCAATAGAAATTTTGTTTTCTGTTGATCCGAAAATCAGGTTTGTCGGGGATTACCTTATTTTTGACACCAATGACAATGAATGCAGACTATGTTCGGAAAAAAAGTCAAATCGGATATTGTAGCTAATTTATTCAAAGTCTAATGGTGTACTTACTTGTTGTCTTATTTAATTTCATCTGGCTTTCGAAAAACATATATGAGTCTGGACAAACCTGGTTCTAGCTTCAAGGCTCTCAAATATGAACAGATTTATTAGCATCAAAATTGTTTTAAGCAAACGCTGAAATGATAGCAATTTTGATAAAATAAAAGATTGAAATAATTTTTAGAATTAAAATATTAAACTACATAAGAAAATCATATTAAAATTATGATTGAAGTTGACAAGCAGTTGAGGAAGCACGTAGACATAACACAGTTAAGAAGACTTAATTTGAATTCTTGGTGTCAAGTTTTCAAAAAATAAAAAAAAATGAAAGAGAAAGAAAAAGAAAAGTGGAGCTTGGCCCCAAGATAGGATTTGATGATGAAGGAAGCTATAAAAGTCTAATTTCTTCCGAATGAAACGGCACATCGTTAAGCCTAGGACAATAGCGCCCTCTATTACAGCCCTTTGTACTAGAACTGTTTTCATGCCTTCTCTTTCTTCGACGAACATTCCTCCTCCGCCGCCTACTTCTTTCCTTGGATATCTTTATTTTCACCAAATAGCGGTTGGGAAGGAAAAAGGAAGGTATTTTCACGGTGGAAAAACAAAAGCATTACCTTGTTTATTCTAACGACGTTTGCCTCGGCCAATTTTTCCGCTTTAGTAGTTTTTTATCCCCCGAGGCAATCCAACATCGGTTTCTGATAATATCCGGCATTTCATAGGGATAATGCATGGCTTGCTCGGTGCAATAATATATGAATTGAGTGATAGATAAAAATAAATGTAAACGAATGCTCATTTATTCAGCCAACAAATTTTTTAGAAAAATGTGATTTGTATTAGAAAAAAATAATACATGAACGAATAAATTTATAACAAATTTTTATTTTTTTTTTTTTTATTTCCCATTAATATTATATATTGAATTATCACACACACACATATATATATATTTCCCAACTACGTACATGTATATATCCCAACATTTTACGTCCACTCTTCGATAACATTTCCTTCCTTAATTTCCTTTTCAAAATGTTCAAATTCCTGAAACAGATACAGTGCTATACATTATGCAGGCCTCACATTTGAAAAAAGAATGCCAGCGCTTCTCTTTCAACCACTTCACTGATATAGAAAGCCAATGCAGGCAGACGAAGTGAGGGCGCTATAGCATCTAGACGATCTGAAATGGAATGGAGGAAAGTTTACAAAAGGTCTCGGGGCCACTGCAAGAAACAAAATCAACCCGTATTAATTCGTAAGAAAAGAAAGGAAAGTAATATATTTTGAGATATTTATTCCAAACGGATCACATTCAGTAAAAAAAAATAAATTTGACCAATTTATTATACATCTGTATCCCAATATGAAAGAGGAGTATATTGCATTTAAAAAGCTTTATAACATAATAATTTAATAAATATATATCAGAAAAGTTTATTTATTTACATATAGTAAGATACTCTGTAAATTTTACAATCAAACGTATTGTAATAGCATTTTTCAGTTAGACAGAATAGGATTGATTCCTAATATATCTCATGCTCTAATTAACAACGAAAATTCAATGGGATTAATACTTTAATTAAAAAAGTCTATTTTCAGGATTAGAACAGAACATCTTTTAGAAAATTTTCTGTTCATATTGAAACCTTTTAACAAATTAGTTTTTTCGTTTTTACTAAATACCATTTAGTACTTTATTAATTAACAGATTATTTTTCAAACCATTCTGATTAACCCTAATTACGAACCATAGTCGTAGATGACTCTAAGGGTTTTAACCTACGAACAAAAATTCAATAATGAACTTCAACTCTATATTTCTGTACGTCAGACGTAAACTGTTACAGAAGAGAAGAAAGAAGTTCTAATCCACGGTAACTGCTTGTTGTGGATAGTAATCATTCTTTATATTTGAAGTGTTGCATATTTTATTTACTGTACTAATACTCGAAAAATGTGCCCATAACAATGCAAATACGATAATAAAATCAAAATCAGCCATACGAAAGTTTACGTCTGACGTACAGATTTATTCCACCATGGTTTCACATCCCTTAATAAAGGAAATAAAGTCGATATTCGTCTTTCCAATTATTTTTTATTCATATCTGCGCTACAAATTATATTAATGCCGATGTGAACCAACGCTAATATATATAATAATAATGATAATAACGAACCTGGGTCCGATGCTCATAGTACCAAAAATCTTTGCCAACATGGCACACTCCATGATAAAATATACATATTCAATAATCTGCAAGGAAAAAACTTATATAAGAAGAAAACTTTCTTGGGATGTAGCCAAAAGAGTACTCAGGGACGAAGTAACGGAACATAAGAAGTAGAGACAGCTTAAGTACAGCCATTTTTCGAGTTGAGTTCTAGTTTTTGTTTGCCTAAGGTTCAAAGCAATGTCATTTAAAATTTTCGAGTAAAATAAAAATTTGTCTTGTATCAAACACATACTTGAACAATTAGACCGTTTAGAATTACTATAATATAGAATTAGAATAATTACTATAGAATTACTATACAGGTACTATGCCAAATGCAGCATGGAACTTGTATGATTTATAAATGCACGGCCCTATTACTATGGAAGGGAAAATAAATAATATCGATCTATATTCTTTTTAAATAAAATTTAACATTTAACTCATAAATTATCGAAAATATGATACAAACATGATAAAATATCTAAATAGGAGCAAAATTGAACATTATACAAGAACATTATTCTCAAATAAACTGTCACATTGGTTGCCCTGAGATTTCTACAAACTCGCTTTTTTTGTTTTTTTTTCAACCCCTCAATCAGCATCCAGTTGGTCTCCAAGCAGAGTAAGTTTTTAAATGTTAAAAAATAAAAATGTAACACAATTATTCGTAAAAAGTTCCCGCTATTTACATTTTTTTTTAAGTGCATTTCAAATTTTGACTGAATATTTAAGATCAAAATAATTGTAGATTCATCGCGTTGTTTGGTTTATTGCATAAATTGTAAATGCAATCATTAAACTTTATTTTTGATGTAAGAAAAAATTCAAATGTTGATACTTTTTTCCCCGATTTTTTTACTTAAAAAAAACCCTCCAATAATTCAGTTATGAATAACGTCCGATCCGTTCTCGAAAATTGCGGGAGTCACAAGACGAAATTTATGGTGGATCGAGCATAGTTGGCATGCGACCAGCCAAAGGCCGAAATCACAGTTGATATTCGTCAAGCCCGTGAATCAGAGGATGAATATCCATGAGGCGGTTCGGCTGCTGAGAAAGGTAAATCATACTACGTGTCGTTTGTGGATGTAGGGCCAGTGTAATGGACTATATTAGCTCCATCCGTTTTGGAGTACTGCGTTCCTTCCCAAGTCCCACCACTCATTACTAGAGTACAGAGTTTGCACTATGCTGATTTATCCTAAGAAAAATTACGGTGTAATTTCCAAAAAATAAATTGTTTTTAAAAATAATGTTAATCAATGTAGATTAAGAAATGGTAACACCACTTTAAAACATTTATTTAATAACAACATTTTTTTTCCGTCATTATTTTATTTTCTAACGTTTTTTATTATGTGTAGAAAATGAGCAATATATAACATGCTGATGATTGTAAAAATAAAAATAATCCAAAATATAATAAAAAAAACATCATGCTGAAAAAGGACAAATTTGATGCAATGCAAAAGTAAAAATTCAATACAAATAAAAGAATATTTTCAGAAGACCATTATTAAAAGCTATTAGTATCACAAAAAATCTGGAAAATTCAATTAATTATAAAAAAAGGTTCAATAAATATTAATATGACACATACAGTTTCTAAGTAAACTGAATAAATTAAATACCATTCTATTTCTCTATCTTACAAAGAAAAATTATTTCATAAAGAATAACCATAGATTGCGCTAAAACATGAATTTTTCATCTCAACTAAATTAATATGGTATTAGCACTAGCCACTCAAGAAGTAATAGTGTCTTTTTTAAAAATATTTCTGAAGATATGGAGAACAATGTAAAATACAAATAGTTTTACTAAATTTAATCAATATGAATAAAACTATTGCCCATGTATTAATTTTAAATTTAAATTATATTTTTAAAATAATAATAAATTTGTTAAATATTTTTAAAAAAAATTTATTGAAATTAAGTTTTTAGAAATGTTTTTCCATCAAAAAAAATGAAAGAGCCAAAAAAATTCGGAAATTCAGAACATTTTAAATGATAAAAATTACTGCATTTAGTAGTAGTCTTAAGAATATTTTGACATAGGTGACAGAAAATAAAGTTTAAAAATGTATAATAATTTTATAAAACAGGTAGAAACTTTACAAAATGAAGCAATGGCTTTATAGAAAGTTTTTATTAATAACATAAATATGGAATTCTACTATTTCATAATCAATATTGATTATTATAAATTAAATATGAATCCCATTTACTAAAATGAACAAATATAATAAAGTTCTTGATCATAAATATTTATTTTAAAAAAATAGATAGGCTTATAACTGGCCCACCCTCGTTAAAAACTAACATTTTAAAAATTAGACATACATATCCAATTTGTTTTCCTTTTTTTCATAGCCATTTTATATTCTATACAGAAAATTCTCTGTAGCTGACAATTCTCTTTTGTCTACAGCATTGTATTATAATATTATATTTTGTAAAATTTCAAAACAAAACCTCGAGTCTCAAATACAAATTAATAACTAATCAGTCAGTGTTTCCTCAATTCAGGTATCATCTGGACCGAAAAGATAAGATTATCACATCTCATATCAGCAGTCTAAAAAAAACTGACTTATATCTTGCTAACCACTGTGGCATTCAAGGTTGTGCAAAAAAACCTGTGGACAGCATGGCGCTATATTAAACCTCACATTTTCTTAGGAACTGATTGATAAGCTTAAACAAAAAATGGAACGCTAATGTTGCAAGAAATAATTAGATGAGATTAATAATTGAACCATATACTTCTTTAGCGTTTCGATCAAACATATGGTTATTTTAAAAAATGTTCACTAAGTGGAAGAACATGTATGTGACATTTTAGGTAAAATAGGAATTTACGCTAGGAAGAATATTTTAAATACTCCTTTCTAAATAGCACCTTGTTTAATTTTTCTAAATCTTGAATTATGGTAGTTTTCAGACATGCCCAGACCATTTTAGCTGCCGCTCTTCCAGTGTGTCACACACTGATCTCACCCCCAAATCCTAGCGAAACCTCTCATATCTGATACAATCTCTCTTTGTCTTACCAACTATTCTTCGGAAGAAACTCATTTCAGCCGCTGTGATCTTGCCGCTGGTTGTCTAGTTTCCCGATCCATATAGGAGCACTGGGAGGAACACCGATTTAAATGGCCTAAGTTTGACCTCTCTGCTTACTTCCTGCTTGCCTATGGTTGTGCTTAATATCAAGTAGTATAGTCCATTGGCCTTCATCAAACAACTTAGAACCTTATGGTCTATTTTACCATCTTTGCTTATAATTGTCCCTAGATACGTTTACGTATTTGCCTGTTCTGGGGATTCGCCATCCAATAATATCCTCGGCTCCAAATTATTTCTTCCAACGCAGATAACCTTCCTCAGTCGGATGTATGCGCAATCCTCTGAACTGCAATTCTTCTTACCATTTGACCGGTGATGACTGGAAAGCCTCCTGGGTTTCAGCGAAAATTGAGTTATCTAGTCTAAAATAGGATAATAAATCATTAAGTTAAATTTTTCTCAGATTCAAATTATTGTAACATAAGATGTCCTTTCCCTACGTTCTTTCAACTGCTCAAAAATGTACACCATAACATGACAGATAAAATGGCCTATGTCACAATAAACACACTTTATACTGCAAACAATTTTTTTTTCAATAAACACCCAATATTTGCTATGTAATCAGAAATAATTTGTACCTTCAGTGAATGAAGTTTCCATCTTTAAACATTTTATTAATGCTTATTAAATCAAATATCTTCACTTACCTCATCTTCATGCTTGTTCCTCCCGACTATTCCAAAAAACTTTAGATGTTGGTATACAATGTACAGACGTAGGAGTACAATATACCTACAAATCACTTATATTAATACCATATAACTTTTTAAGAAATAGAATGGCTACAGATTTTTTTTTTAATTATTAAAATAATGGACTTAAATCATCTGTTAGCAAATTTAAATAAACAGTTTTGCTCATTAATATTTGGCACACTTCCTGAAAATTATGATTTATAAAAAAACCTCAATAAAACATCATGGGTGCAAATATCATTAAATATTTTTTAATTAAATTTTATATATGGTATGAGGATATACGCATCAATATAAATAGTTAAACAAAAAAAAAGTCGATAACACGATTGCCCATGAGTAAATTTTGATTGATAGTAATTCATTGGTTTACTTTCACATTTGATGTAAAATACAAGGAAAGTAAGTACGAGTAAGACATATGCGGAAGCTGGTGACTGCTTCACAAGTTAGGCCGAATCGAAAAGTCGAAATAAGTTAGAGTAACTTGTCAGAAGTTTTACGTTGCTCCGGGTCATGTCGGGGAAAAATATGAACTTGGCGCGATGGAAAATCTGTAAAAGGCTACGGCAAGGGTGAATTTATTGAGATATAGAGGGCTAGAGTTAGG
This sequence comes from Rhaphigaster nebulosa, assembly GCA_948150685.1. Lineage (NCBI taxonomy): Eukaryota > Metazoa > Arthropoda > Insecta > Hemiptera > Pentatomidae > Rhaphigaster > Rhaphigaster nebulosa. The sequence goes on along the minus strand of OX411309.1, from coordinate 101,068,598 downwards.
GGGTGAGTTGGCCGAGTTAGACGATAAAACCTGTAAAAGATTAATAAAGCTATCAGGCAAACGTCTTGTCTGTGGTTCAATGGACAGCTGGCGGAACCGTCGATATTTCTGTCTCAAGGGATGACTTATATATTGAACGGTATTAGTTACTCATTTATTAAACGATTTTGTTACAAACTTAACAGTTATTAAATAAAAAATAAAAGTTTTTATAATTTATTGATATTATGTTGAAAAATATTATAGTTAATTTGAATTTTGACTAATTTGACCCTTAACGTGGAAACTAACTTAACCAAACAGTGAGCACATTATGTATTGAGCGAAGGACTTTATTTTAAAGTATTTTGTTATCAGTATTAGTTTAAAATTGAACTTTTTATTCTTATAACAGGAATAATTAGATCAATTTAATTAATTTAGATTAAAAAATAAAGTAATTTAACGGTTTGAAATGCAGGTTACATGGTCTTATAAAAGATCAACGGCATGTAAAAACTTCAAATGCTTCATTGTTATTTTAAGGCATGAAGAAAAGTGAAAAAAGCTTTATAAACAAATTAAAAGGTCAAAAGGCTAACAGCTGAATGTTATTTTCGGAATCAGTAAGTTTGTTGAGAATTATAGAACACAGGGGAGGGAAGACGTAAATAGAACGTAGAAATGGACCTTTCGTGTCAGCACTCCGGGGAACGTCAACTCTAAAACGTCACTCGTTGCCGCCCATTGCGCCAGAGAAAAATATAATGGCCTTTATTATTTTATTTTATGATAAGACAATAATAATACTGCAATTAATGTCCCCAGGCACTTAATATCATAATTAAAATAAATTATATCGGCATCATTTTTTTAAAAAAGGGTTAAGCGCCAAAAATTAAAAATTTAGGTTTCAATTTATTATGGGATGTAATCATAACCTCTATCGATTCTCGTTCACGATATATCGAAAAAAATATTAGAAATGGTCTAAAAATCGACTATTGATGACGTAAGCACCAAATACTGACGACTCTCAGTCGTAAATCTGCTCTTTCCCAGTGCCAGAAGCCTAGAAATATATTGTAATTATAAAAGTTTTGCGTAATTATAAACTCCAACTGTAGAATAGAATAGAAAAGAAACTTTATTCTGGAACGAAGTCCCTTAGGAATAACTATAGTGTACAAATAAAAAATAAACATTTCTGGCATACGTATTTATATAAACAAATAAAAATCATGAATAATGTAAAAGAAAAACGAATTCTTGTGAAGCAATATAAACGAGTAATAATAAAAAAGAACAAAGAGAGTTAGAAAAGAAACTTATTCATTAAAATAATTATTTACATTTCACAATGAAAAAAATATATAAATTTACTTTTTCATTTGGTATAGAAAAAATAAAAATAAAAAATAAACAAATAGAAGAAAACAGTTGCAAAGTTGTTGGGCTCAGTAACGAACGAATTCCTAAAAAGTTAATAAACGCTGAACCGACTGGTAAACTATTATCTTCCGAGGGGTAGACCGAAACATAGGTGGGAGGATTGTATTCAGGGTGATCTAATGATCTAATTTGGGTTTGGACGGCAGTCGGTGGACCGAGGTTTGTAGGCAGCGATTTTTGGTATCGGCATCGAACCTTCGGATTCGCTAGGCCTTTTATTATTATTATAAGGATTAATGTTTTGTTTTTTATAATGTGGCTAAAATAAAATATTTAAAAAACTCTTTTACTATATCCATATTATTATGTTTATTATTACAACGCTTGAATATAAATGATACAGTATAAAACCAAATCAAATATTCAGCTACGTACACTTAAGTCATTTGGTTTTTTATTTGACAGCCGAAAATTCATTTTTTTCCTCAGTTCTTCTTTCTTTCTGATGAAAGTGTGCTTCGTAAAGTGGGAGGAAATTTGGCAAACATTAAATATAAATAATATACATACTCAGTTGTTCTGCGAGGAGGTAACGATGTATTGAGAGATGGTTTTTAAGCGAGTGAGAATCGCCACTGATGTGGAATTTTAGTCACATTTCATCTTATAAAATATTTTTCCCCTACCCTTATAAAAAAATACACCTATATAGTCGGTTTCTTTTTGTTCTCCCCTCCCTTCCGAACATCATCCAGATTGATAACGACAGATAACTACCTCATACCTAATTTTTTTTTACAAATTCAGATCCTTACGGCGCACGCTGTAGGATCTTTCTTCTCAAAAAAATAGAACATATAGACTTTTTAAAACTATTTGTGAATTTTGTGAGACAATTTATGTAGTTAATGATACAGCTGTATTCTAATAAGTAGGTAGCTAAAATAATAGAAGATATTGGGTATAATCATTTTAAATCGAAGAATCTATAGCGAAAAGTTGAAATCTGAGAACTTTGTTTATCACCAACCCGCACGAAAACAATATTATTACAATATTAATTAGACTTAATCAACTGTGAATATTTTATGAAAAAAAAAACAAATAAAGAAAAACATAAAAAGAAAACATCAGTGAATAAAACAAACAAACCTTAAAACCCTTTGACTGTTTATGATCAAAGACTACCAATACTCGGCTAATTCGAATAATTAATGGTTGGACACATGTCAAAGAGATTTTTTATCTTTTTCGGGCATGCATGTCCTAATCATATAAATTGTTATGATCTCTTCTTCAAAGCTTCATTACGGCATGATGTATCAAAGCGTGGAGATCAACATCAGTTAATTTGAGGCAAAATAAATTAGTAGGTTTCGATTGGAATAGAGAACTGATGAAAATGTTTACCGATCTTGTCTTCAGAGAAAAGCGGGTATTTTATAATTAATCATACAACCTTTTCAAAATTATTTATATATAATTGTTAATGAATAAAATTAAGATAAGGTATTATTCAATTCAAATCGCATCAGAGGAGAATGTAGAATTTTAAATTTGACGTAGGCATATGTGTAGGCATATGACTACACTGTGTCGAAAATATTAATAATACAAAACAAGGCAAAACATGAATTTATCCTCTTCTCCATCCTCATATATTATATTGCATAATTCATAATCCAATATAATTCATAATTTAAATATTAAAAATTCAAGTAAACAATAATTACAATTTTCAAATCGGATGAAATTAATAAATATACAAAATTTAGGTGGTAAGACATGGGGAATATAGATAAATCTATGCCTTCATCATTTTCCATGTATTTTTAATTTATCAGGTTGTAACACAGGCAATGAATTAATGAATTTACATTATTGGAAAAATTAATGCATCTGATAATATTTGTTTTTATATATTGTGGTTACGATATTCATTCTCGTTACTTAAATCTTTTCTTATTTTTTTAGGTGAGTAAGCTGCTTCTAACTTCGTTAAATGAAAGAAAATAAAAGAAAACAAGTGAGTATAGAAAAACACTTGATTATAAACTGTGGTAATTCGAAAAAGGAATTCTATATGAAAAATATCAAAACATTAAGTTTAAAACCTTATAATAAGAAAAAAACTTTACCTCGTTGAAAATAAGCATATCAAAATATTATAGATCTTGTTTTGCCCTGAATATAATGTGGTCAATTAGTCACTTCTGAGGTTATTGCCAGACGTAACTTGTGGTTTGCAGAGCGGAATATCAAAGCTGATCTAAATCCTGCAGATTTTACTTTGTCCTCTGAAAATATTGTGGAATGAACAGGTTACTTCTCTAAATTGAATAAAATTACCTCGAAAAATCATATGTTACGAGATACCATCTGCTCGACCTGTTAAATTTTAGTAGTCCTCATATTATTGAATTTTGAAGGCATACTTGGTCTTTTAACAGTTTATATATATATATATATATATACATATATTTAGTTATATATTAAAATTGTAAGTTATTTATGCATTTATTTAATTATACACAATTTATTATATGGTTCATCTCAAAATTATTTTTTAAAAAATGAAAATAATTATTAGCAAGTTTATTTCAAAATGAATAGTTTTTCAAAGATATTTTTTGTTTTAAATTTATTTTTTAGTTGTTATAATAGATTGGTATTGTTATTAGTTGTCAGGAATAACCGGCAGACGGATATTCCATTACCGTAATACTTTTTTTTGTTTCTATTTGTATTTGAAATTTCTATTGCATTTGTTCAAAAATTAAAGTAATTATTATTGTTAAGACATTACAGATCTTATTAAAACTGTACATTAGAATAGAATAGAATAGAAAAATAAACTTTATTCCGGGACTAGGTCCCTTGAGAATAACAAATATGTGCAAGTAAAAAAAAATAACAGAAAAATGTCTGGCCAAAGACAACATTAATAAAGGTCAATTAATACTTATAATAATATCAATTAAACGTATAAGTAACGAAAAAAAAATAATATCCTTCTGGTAAAAAAATATAAAAAATAAAATAAATAACATTTTACTGACAAAAAAAATGTGTGTAATAATTCACGACAGTTTGTTATGTATAAAACTCATAATAATAATTTTTATTTTTGAACAAATACATTATTATTAATATAAATTATGTTTGTATGTATGTATTTTGATATATATATATATATATATATATATATATATATATATATCAAAATCTCTATTTGCATCGGTTCCAGAAGGGAGCCGATCAATCAAACTATATTTTAACATAAAAGGCTAGAGACCGCAGACCCCCCTGCTATGGTCAATAGCTTGGGATATAAATGACATTGAAGAACCTTTCCAAGGGTGTCGTGTTCATCATTTCATTTAATTAACTAGATGATGGCATGCAGGGTAAATAGAATGGTAGATTTTATTACAGATCTTACTTTATTTACGTTACGTTATTAATTAACCTATTGGTTTAATTATTTCTAATCTAAATTACTCTCATTGTAAAAATCTACAGGCTATAACATCTGTATTTGAGAATACTGGGAGAACTCTTGCTTATTTAAAATCTTATCCGGATGCCACATAATATTATACATTGATGTACACAATGAATCAAAGGACTAGCACTTATCTTATTGTTGCCTTCTAACTTCGGTGCTCGACGTTCTAGGATTCTCTTTCTGGCTCGAACTTCCTCTCTCGATGGACTGCACAACTCTTCCCTCTGCGAACCTCCGTCTGCTGGCTTCTCCCAAGAACTCTCCTCTTCAACTCTTACCCCAGAACTCCTCACTTCAACCTTCTCCCCAGAACTCTTCTTTTCTCGGTCTCTTATACTGTTTCCCCTACTTCTTGTTGAAAAGATGAATTTTGCATGAATGAACTGCACCCCCCCCGTTCCAGGTACTTCCAGGTAAAGACTCGCTTCTCTTTGTTTGAAAATGCAGAGGCATCATTATTTAATTTATTCCTTATTTAATTACTATTATGAATCTTAATTATTTCCTTCAATCCCAGTATCCTCAATAAATAACATTCTCCTCGTCTCGACGAAAAAGAAAAGTAAATGGACGCATGTTCATTGGCTTTTCTTTCTATACACTGTACATTAAAGATACCTATTCATAATTATATTGGTACTACTAGACCTAGGTGCAACAGGAAACAAACATTTATCTACAGAAATAATAACAATCAAACATGCAAGACAAACATGCACAATAATATTTAGTAGCTAACTAAATAAATCCATTTATAAACCAATTATATACAAAAAAAACTTTACTCTTGTAAATGAAATGCTCACTAATCTAAATGGCCGTATCAACTGATCCTATTCCTAACCAGTCAGATAGGCATTGATGATACCAGAAAATACCAACTTTTTACTAATGTCCATTTTCAATATTTTCATAAAAACAAATTTTATCTTTAATCATTGGCACAATTTATCAATATTTCATTTTACGTTACTTAACCCTAAAAGTACCAAGAAATTCTGCTTAATCTAAAGCTACAAAATTTATCCACCTCACTGTTTCTTTCAATAATAGGCAGGAATTTTTCACATATTCAAAATATTTATATACACATATTACACTAAACTAATATCTATTTACATATTGTTATAATTATCAATCCATTTAAGCACACTCACTTTTCACAATCACTATCACATACAAAATCCATTGCAACCTCTAAATTGTCTTTTTTCTTGAGAATTCATAATTCATGTCTTTATGGAAACTCACTTTTTTCTGTCCCTTCCTGGTAACCTGTTTACACACATATATCACAAAATTCATAGTGTACCTTCTTTTTGTATGGCATACCTTTTAAAAATAAAAATGAATCTACTTTAGGTTTCTTAGGTTTTCTACTTCCTATTTATTACCTTTTAAATATTAATAGTGTATAAAACAGATGTACCCAGTATTCTCACATAAGTGTTACTTTATTCAAGACAGTGCATTTTACTACCTCATTATTAACCGTAGTTAATGAATTCATGATATTACAAAATATCTCTGGGAAAACTATGTTTTTACGACAATTTTCAGGATGAACTTATAGTTACGATGTAATGAATCTCAGAGTTTAATTAAGGGTATTAATACGTTGTATTACTTCACAGTGACCTTCGAACAACGGAAATGAAATCCTTACTACAAAATTTAAATTAAAGTATAACGACCTTCCAGATACAAAAGTTAGATCAAACTTTAATGACCTATCAAATAGTCAAAAGAGTCTGTGTTCTAAAAAAAATATTATTCAGCAGGTTAATTAACTCTACAAAAAGATATTATGTCTCAAAAAAAATTTTAATCGTTCCTGGAAGATCTCTTCCTTACTTATGGCCAATAAAAAGAGTTGGTTTTGCCTGCTATGGCGTTAAATGCATGGAGTTAATTACTCATTGAGCCCCATTATATTTATATGGGCGATGTTGGTATTCATACAGACATATATTGCTTACGGGAGAACAGACAGACTTTTTTTTTTTATTCTACCTACCCGATCTTGCGGTCATACGGGGTCGTGGCGGCAGTGGGGTATTACGCTGGGGTAAGCGTATGCCACTGTCACCAATAAACTACTCATTTATTTAATATCTTATTATTCAATTTTACTTTGAGGATAATATATTTCTGGGGACAATGAATCCTGCTATTGTGGTGCAGCCCGGTGTGCGTTTGCACACCTTAGGGCTGCACCTTATAATCTGCTACTGTGGAGCAGCTCGGTGCGCGGTTGCGTACCTTAGGGCTGCACCTTATCCTCTGCCGGGCGGCGTGGACAGCCCTCCTGGCGCTCTCCATCCGTCCGGCTCCAGTCCGGATCCTCCCGGTGCCGTCCAGCCCTCCTGGTCAGCCGCATCCGTCCGGTTCCCATCTTCAGCTCCACCCGCCCAGATAGCAGTCCAGCCCTCCTAGTCCACTGCATCCGTCCGGATCCTGTCTCAAGCTGCATCCATCCGGAAGCTGGTCCAGCCTTCCTGGTCCGCTGCATCCATCCGGATCCCATCTACTCCAGGATGCATCAACCATTATGAGGCTCACCGAAGTCGGGTGGTCTGGCCCTTCCCAGGGTAAAGTGCTCAGGGCCCACCAACTCCTTCCACCCTTACACGAAGTCCTTGAAGAAGGGGTACACCTCTTCCTCCATCAGACGGGGGAAGTCCGACTCGGCGAGGGCGAAGATCCCGGTACTTCTCGAAAACTTGGCTCGGTGTCCTTCTACTGCGGTGCAGGACACGATCACGTGCTCTGCAGTCTCAGGGACTCCACAGGTGGGGCACCGGGGGTGTATGTCCTTTCCATATTCCTGTAGTTTCTCTCGGAAATCTCCATGCCCTGTCAGCATCTGCGAGACCCAGTAATCAGGGAGGACCCATCTCGCCTTCAGCCTTTCTTGGACGGTGGGGAAGAACTTCCTTAGGGTAGCTCCCTTCTGACTCCCTACCCACCGTCCATTCCTCTCCTCAATGGTATCCTCCCTCAATATCTTCTTCCATTGGCTGGGGGTCTCGCCGATTCTGGTACGGAGTCCCTCCGGTAGCGCGTCGAGCCTCTGGCTCTTCACATTATACTTTATTCTGTCCTCCTAGAGGACCAGGGGTCCAGGGGCATCGCTCCGGCTAGCACCTGCACCGCCTCATGTGAAACCGTTCTGTATTTCCCTAAGCAGAGCCAGTCTCTGGATCGTCGCCAGTCTCTTCCTCTGCAACTGCGTGAGGTGTTGGCTCCATGCTGGGGATGCGTACCTCAAGATTCCCATGACCACCCCCTTGTAAATGGTCATTGTAGCTGGGTATCTGATGCCCCAGAACGCACCCCCAATCCTGTACAGGCCATTTATAGACCGGGTCACCCTATCCTTCAGGTTGTCTTGGTGAGGGGTGACGTCGAATCTTCTCTTCATCTTCACTCCTAAGTACGTCACCTCCTTACCCATCCTCACTCTCTGGCCATCTATGTCCAATATGATAGGGAGAGCCCTGTCTGTGGAGCCTCTTACAAGCATTACTTGGGTCTTGGCTGCGGCGATGCTCAGCTTCCTCCTCAGGCACCATTCCGACACGAAACTGGCGCACCTCTCTGTCTGTGTTTTCAGATTGGCTCTGCTATCCTCGGCCACTATGACCGCAAGGTCGTCGCCGTAGGCCGTGGCAAGGAACCCTCTCTCCTCCAATTCCCCCAGCAGCTGGTCGAAGACAAGCTTTCACAGGGCCCGACCCAGGACAAAGCCCTGCGGACAGCCTCTCTCTATCCTCCGCTCTATCTCGTAGTAGCTACCTCTGATCTTTACGCTCCTGCTACTGAGGTAACTACTAACGAGGGAGTACAAATTGCTGGGGGTATCGAACTCCTGCAGCCGCTGGAGCACGTAGAGCCACCATACACTGTCGAAGGTGGAGGATATGTCGAAGAGCACCAGCATGATATATTTCTCCGCTCTCTCCTCCACGTCCCTACGCACTCTCAGAAGCGCATCGTGCCACGGGTCGTGCTGAATTGCCGTGGATGACTAGCTGCACTGAGGATTGGGCGAAGTCACGTGACGATCAGATGCTCCAGGACTTTGCTGACGACAGGGAGGAGACATTTCGGCCTGTACGCCTTAGGCGATTCTTTGTCCTTCCCTCCTCCCTTGTAGAGCAGTCTCAAGTCTGCGGTCCTCCACTTGCTTGGAAAGTGACCCCTCTCCAAACAATAATTGAATATCTGGAGGAGTTCCTCCTCAACGTACGGCCATTATTCCTGAGGACCGCAGCGTTTATTCCGTCCAGTCCCGGAGCTCTCCCGATCCTCTGCTTCTCCACGGCCAGACGAAGGTTCCATATGTCCCATGGTGGGTATATCGTGGTGCGCTCACCATGGCGTCTATCTCGCTGTCGTGGGACGGGTCATCCCTGGGGTATGTAAAATCTACGTACATCGATGCCGCTTCCTCCAGGGTGGTAGCCTATGCTCCTCCTACTCTAAGGGAAACCATCATCGTGAGAGGCTTCACCTTACCCAGTGTCACCCTGTACGGTATTCACCAGGGGTTCTTCTCCGTCCCTTCAACGATGAATTCGTCCCAGGACCTTTTCTTCTGGTGACGTACGCCGTTTCGGTACACTCTATACCTACGCTTAGTCTCTTCGCGGGGTGCACTCCTGGTACCTACGCCTTGCCCTTTAATACTCCCTCTTCTGTAGGGTCAGGGCCGGCGTCCACTATGGGACCGGACGTACTCTCGCCCTTCGGCGTCGGAGGGATGCACTCGCCGCTTCCGTGATGGCGCCCTCAGTCAACCTCACGTTGCTACGAATCATGGTTTCCATAACCAGCTCCATTACCGGTCATATTTGGGGCCAATTCGGTGTCCCGACACCCTCGGGTTCAAGGACAGTGACAAACCGGTCAATATCCGAAGATTATGGCTGTTTGGAGTCAGCAGGCGCACGAGTACCTATATTTCTTTTCCTGAAGCAGACCATCCTGGGACCAAACCTCAGGGCGGCCATTTTACGTCCTAGAAAACCACACCGACATTCGCAATTTAGGTACACGGGGTAGGGTCATCACTCTTACGCCCAGTCTATGTGAGTTGCCTCCAGTAGCCTGACTGGGCTCACATATCCGGGGGGAGGGAGGAGTGATAAATTGCTTGAATTATTAATTAAATTAACGTAATGCCGGTACCGGGATTCGAACCCAAAACCTTTGGGTTTGTGAGTAGGTGCACTTTTGCAAGCTGCCGTGAATTATTATTAATAACTTCAATGTCTCGCAAAAAAAAAATGATTGGAATTTCGAATCCAACTCAAGTGTGTACCTATGCAAATGAGAAAAAAAAATCTATATTTTCATTCCATTTCTACCTTAAATTGGCGAAAAAGAAAAATAGTATTTAATAATTTCATAAACTCATCAAGTTCTCAATTAATTTTACTACTCTACCTTAAATTAAATGTTAATTTTTAATGAGTTGTTATATTATTAAATTCACTTAGCGAATGGTCATATTAGAGTCATAAAACAGATTACTATCCAAATACGAGAGAGGAAGAAAAACTGTGTACGAAGAAATAATATACCTGGAAAAACTAGAGCTAAAAAGCTTTTAACAACGATGAAATCGTGTATGAAGAAGGGAATGTTTAATGTAGGGACGGGGAGTGATGGATGGATCTGACTCCTTCTTCATACTGCTGAAGGGCCAAGTTATGTTCGCGCCGCTAAATTTTGAATCTCTATAAATTAATAATGTCTATAAAAAACTACTATATTCCTGGCACGATTGAGTTTTATTATGCATATGCGTTTTTGTAATTATGTATGATGTTAATAAGTAGTAAACTGAAAAACATAATTAAATAAAATAATTAAAATAAAAATGTGATGATTTATAATAAAACATTAAACATTTTCTTTCTGTATATACCTAATTTGGCAAAAATTATAGCTTGATCCAAAATGAATATTTTAAAAAAATTGGAAGCTGACCACTTTTCCCCCAATGAAAATAAATTTAATCTTCAAATCAAATAAAAATAGATAATGTTTCTTTACTGGACGATGGCTCTAAGTTTTATTCTTTATCATCCCCAAATATATTAATAAGAAGGCTAACTCTAATTCTTCGGGAGTACTCGCTGTCCAGCTAATCTTTTAACACTTCCAACTGCTTTTCTTCAGAAGCCACTTCCAAGGTAGTTTCCTTGTAATCTCTTCGCTTCACCACTCCAACCACCTGCAGTTGAGTCAAATTATCAAGAGAACTCTGTAGGAGATAAAACAATAGTTCTTATGTGACTCCTCGACGATAAACCCGTCCCAATGCTTACACATTTAGGAGCGCACCTCATCATATCTCTATTTGTACTCGTCGCCAAAGTGTAGTTCACTTCTCGTCAGCACTACATCTCTGGGATAACTTCCAATCTCACTATATAAGATGGATAAAGCTGGCGTCCATTATAAGAAATAAATAAGCGTCCACTGGAATATCAATCATTAATACTCTTGTAAGTATATGTTCGATTGGTTTGGAGTGATATGCTATCTCTAATTGGTTATTCGTTCAGACTGTTGATTTGAGATAAGCTATTCCAGGTTTGCGTTTAATTGATCTTTTTATTTTAATTTATTTAGCGTTTAATTGATTATTTTAATTTTTTAGTACTGAAGATACCGGAATTGACAAAACCTTGACTGATTAATTATTCACCGCAATTTAAGAGTCTCGTGGCTTATAATTAGAAATATTGATCATTTGCTTTCAAACTTTTGACATCTTTATTCATAGATTCGGACATTCCTCCATTATTAAAATTAAATTTCTATAACAAAATATTTACATCATATATACAAAATTAGTCAACAGTATATCATTAAATTATATAATTATATAAAAGTTAAATTGTTAGTAGATAATTGTATATTAGTTGATTAAAAATATTTACATTTTTAATTTCATAACCTTAATAAATTATTTTTCCTTCCTACATATATTAAAGGCCACTTCACTGTCCATTTTTTAATCCTTAAACTACGAAGTTAAATTCATCCGAACTTCGTTTTTATATAAACATATTAAAACCATTGATAAAAACTATATAAACATTATATACCATTTAAAAAAATTATCTATTTATTACAAAGAATAAATTAAATTAAAATTGATACCTTATATACAGCTCGTCTATCTTGCATCTAACTACTATCTGTTATTTACATTAATCTTGTAATATTATTATACTATTTCCTTAATTGTTAATTAGTTTAATTAATCAGTGTACATCTATTTTATTAATAGTATCAGTAAAGTGGATGCCGATACCTCCCATATCACTTTTAAAAGTACCACCTTATTAATATTTTTGTAATATATATTGCTTCTATATGATTTCTTCATTTATAATTTTCTGCTTTGTTAATTATTACTTTATCGAATGGTTTGCAAGTGCTGATGTATTGATGTTTTTTTGGTATTAGTCTTAAATTGTTTGAGTCTGGTTTCCAATATATACATATTGTCGTATATAAAATAAAATGCATAGATTATACAGACAAATATTATATGGGAGAAAAATCCCCAAAATTAGTAAACCAAACTTTTTTTTTAATCGGATTAATTATTTTTTTTTTAAATCGCATATAATGTGTTGGGATCCTATAACTTCGAAAACGGGAAAATGATTTTTATAATTGATTTTTTTCTTTGAATTATTGTTATGTAAGAGTTTTACATAAATGTCATATACAATACAAACGGCAGTAATTTAGTTTATTAATCAATTTCTTTAGTGTGATTGGAACCAAACGAATATAGAACTAAGTACCAATTACAATCAGACCGGAAAACCAAAGAATCCTGACATAAAGTGATTTTCCAGAGAACAGCAATAGCCTCTAAAATAGATGATGTAGGAGGAGAGAAGTCCTGAGCCTGTATAGGCGGCACGTAGCAGAGGACTGTCCGGACTGAGAATGCCCTCTTCGTAGAGGATCCCTTCCCCCCCATCGCCCATATCTGCCATCTTGATATACAGCTGACCCTCGGTAAACACGACCCTGGCCACTTTCTGTACCACTGCCCTTTGTATCCCAATAGCTGTATCTATTATAACAATGTTGACCATTGTCGTAGGTTCGCTGCAATATTTGTATATTTCAATTCTTCTGGCATCAGATGCACGAATTTTGTCTTGTCAGTATGCACGTAACAAATTTTTATTTTTGTTTCCAAGCAAGGACAAAGGTGTATTATATATCTCGGCATTTTCCTTTTAGAACTAATCCTGTTCCTGATGCGTATCATTCAATTATGAAATTTCTTATCAACTAAATTTTCTAGAATCTTAGCAGTAATCAGCTTCTTTACTCGAGTATTCAGAATTGTGGTCATTGGGGTTTTCCTCGATCTCCAATGTCGACGATGAAGCAGAGAGATGAGCGTTTGGAATCATAGCATCGCTCAATATACCTATCCATAGCGAATAATAGTTTGTGTTATAGTCAGGAGTGTAAATTTTTAATATTATTTAAAAATAACTGAGTTGAGGAATCATTTTTTTTTTTTATATTTGATAATTGAATGAATGAGTGAAAAACTCTGTGTAGTATGGACATGCCTTACTGTGATACCGCAGGGTCGTAAATTATATCAAATATCTGATGTACCCAACTATTTTCAATTGAAGCACTTCTGAGGGATATGTCTTACTACATACCTCATAGTCGACCTGGGGAGGTTTACCTTCATGTTATCATAGAAATTCAATATTTTGTTTTTTACAACCTCGTCAGGAAAAAGCTTCGATATTATCTTGCATATGAATGTTCGGCTGAAGTCACAACTCCATCTTTCCAGTTAGATGTGAATAAGAGACGTTATGCAATGGAATACATACTAAGTATACAGAACAAGTGCTCCAAATATAAATTTATTATTGATTCGGAGTGCATACTCATTTTCCTAAGTGCATAAAACTGGGAACGTGCTCCACTATGTGAATAGGTACTGCTCTACGCTGATTCTACGAAAGAGATCTCTAATAAATACAGTAATATCAAATCGTAATATGTTTTGACAAATTCACACTACAAAATATTTAAATTCTCAAATTTTTGTCATCGACTGTATTTAAATCATAATTTTTTAATTTTATTTCCACCTTCAATATTCGAGGAAGAAAAATAGTATTTAATCAGTTAATAACCTCATCAAGCTGTTTATCAATTCTGTTATTCATTGAATACACTGCACTACCCTAAATTAAATTTTACATTTTTAGGGAGTTGTTTAATTATTGAATTCACCGAATGGAAAGTTCCATTAGAGCTGTAAACCAAATTACGACCCAAAGGCGAAAGAAAAACGAAAACTATATAATTTAATATTTTTTCACAACGTTGCTACCTAGCAGGAATAAAATAATTATAGCACCAAAGAGGTCATATCTAAATTTTGGATATCATGAGAAAATGAAGAAAAACAAATTAATTGCCCGTAATGATCAGTTATGCATGTTATTATAAATATGTCGTAAATTATGAAACATTTTAGTAGTTCGGAAACATGATTGACGGATAATGAAACCAAAATCGTTTTTTTTTTCTTTTCTATTGCTCTTAGAGCATAAAAATAGATTCATTATTGTAAATAAATATAGAGAATTAAAAAAGAGATATTTTCCAATCAAAGTCAATAAATAGAATGTAAGTAAACGTTTGAGAAGTCTTATCAATGTTTAAAATATAACCTAAAACTGTAACCAAATAAATAAATAAATAAAATATATATTATACTACACATAAGTAAGGAATGTACTTGTTAAGTAAGGAATGTTAAGCCAAAAAAAAAAAAAAAAAATCATCAATAAGTAATGTAATCACACAGCATTCATGTTTGCACTCCTCGTGTGATATTCATATGGGAGTTCCTTAGTAGTTTGGCAAATAAAAGTATGTTTGAAGTAGTTCTAAAATTTATTATTTATAGTTTAAACTGATTTAATTTTTTTTTTTTTTTTAGATCTTTGCAATGTAATTCAGATCTTTATAAAAACTAACACAATAGGGGAATGAAACCAAGATCTAACTAGGTGACTATATATCTATGTGAAGAAATTTTTTTGCAATATTGGGAAATACCATGTATATTTTTGGGAAATACCAAAACGAATCCTCAAGTATTTCACCAATACAAGACAAAATAATTATTTTCAAAAGTACTTAAAATAAAAAAAATCCTCAGAAAAAACTGCCCAGTCAACAATTTTCTAATTCAGAGAGAAGGATGGAAAAAGATAATATCACATATATGCAGACTAAACACAGAGCAGCCAACTTCAAAAACCGCTTTACACCGAAGACAGCTTTGCTTATAACAAGATTTATTAACAGGTTACTAATATTTTTCATAGATTTGCTAAAAAAATCTGCGAAATTTCAATAATTTCTAATAATTTCAATAATAGTATAAGCAAATAACGTGTTTGCTAATAATATTTAATTTACTTTACACAGAGAATTCTCCAAACGCATCCCAGTCAATTGAACCACTAAAAATATCTCTCGATCCCAGTTTCTATTAAAAGTGAAAACGAAACTGGAAGAGGTTGTTGAAACGTTTACAAAAAAATGTTCAAGAAGCCGCTTTGGTCCTCGTCAAATCCAATTCTCCTAGTCGCCAATCTCCAATTAACACCTACCGAAATACCCTTTGTATATAAGGCGATTAAATAAGAGCGAAGGTAAGAGCGCGTAAAGTATGGCAGACTTACAGATGCCCATCAGACAGACTGATATTTAATCGACTAAACAACAAACTTATGAGACAAATAAAAAAAATAACCTTTCGACTGACTATGGAAGCTTGTGGAATCATACCAACAAGTTGCTGAAACATCGAGAGGCTTACACCCCTCGAAAAGATGATGGTTCCTGAATCGTGACGGACGAGGGAAAATCTGAACATTTCGCTAGCCTCCGTTCTTCTGCATTAAAACTCTTTAATGGCTTTACAATACACTTCAGTAGACACCACCACCTCCGTCGTTTACATCATATCATGCTGCACTACAAATCAAAAAGTTCCGTAAAAGAAAAGCTCCTGCTTATTATTAAGTAAGTATGTGTATGTATTAGTTTCTGTCTCAGTTCCATTTTTCTAGATTTGGAAAAAAAGTGGGTGTAGTAGTTTGAGTCATTTGTTAAGGTTCTGTCCTTTCATTTTAACATGCGACCCCATTTAATTCTTCTGTCGAAGGTACGTCCGATATAGAGTACGGTGTCCATCGGAGGAATTTCTTGTTTTCAATTTAAAATGGATGGGAGGCATTTCTGCTAAGGGTAAATGTTATGTTTCAATTTTTCATGATTGAGTCGAATTTTTCATAGTTTCTTGGCGTCGCGTAATTTATATAAGTGATGTAAAGTTTGTGAAGCCTGTGCTGGATCTTGATGTTTTGTGAGAATTTTTGTGTTGTCACCGTAAGTAGCAGTCAATGTTAACGGGTGTAAATCAGGAGTTTATAAAATGTATAATACAGACGCCTTGGGGTACTTCCGCCAATACTGGACTAATAAAAGAAATTTTCAGGCCCTGCCGGAGTGAGAAGAAGAAAGATCGAAGGATGAGATAGTACGTGTACAGTAGTATTTTCTGGAGTTCTAAGATAACACGTCGGTGCCTGACTTTACGAAACGCCTGAGCGACATCCAAAAATACACTAGATGTATATAGTTTTTGTTCTAGTGCTCCAGAAATGTAGTCAGTAGATCTGAGTAATGGATGTGTCGTTGAATGTAATCTGCGAAAGCAAACTTATGATCAGGTATTATCTTTTGGTCCGTCAATATGTCAGCAAGTCTTTTGTATATTAATTTTTTAAATACTTTTGAGCATATCGGGAAGAGACTAATTGGTCTGTAAAATGGACTGTAAACGTTTTCAGCAAGTGTGTGGATCATTTAACGAGAAATCATTTCCACTGTAATGGGAATTCAAATGTCCTTAATACACAGTTGAAAATTGTCTACAGGAACATTAAAGCATTCGTGGGCATCTGTTGGAGGGCTTTGGCAGTCATTTAAACCCATATAGACATATTTCTCAAAGATCTAACCAAAAAGAACCACTAAAAAAATCTCCAAACTTTAATATCTAATGTGGACAACACATGACTTCCTTGTACGCCTATTAAACTATAAATCGGTGGTTCAAAAAGTGATCCTGAATTTGGTTACTAGTTTCCGAAGATTGCATATCTCAAAAACAACATTCGGCGTCGCGACCTCCATCTATTGACATACACACATACACACAAATGGACAGGAAAACCAGTATTTTACACTCAATTCTAACATTTAAAACTAGTAATAAAAACATTTAATTGAATTGGAAACGAAATTGCGTTTGTAACCTCTATTACCGAAACATATGATTTATGTATTTAATTTAAATATAATTTTTGATGTAAGCTTATTACCTTCAAGTAAAGTACTCTTTTCGGCTCACCAATTTTAACCAAAATATAGTAAATACATTCATATCGATATAAAAGTGCTATTTACCAAATTTGAGATGTTTTACATTATATTTCAATATAATTTTTGATGAAAGTCTAATCAGACCTTCAAGTAAAGTACCACTTGCGATTTTCCAATTTAGACCAAAATCTAGTATGTTATTTAAATCAATATGTAAGTTATAAATACTAAATTTGAGAAGTTTTTAATAGTATTTTAATATAATTTTTGATGAAAATCCGTATTGACCTTCAAGTGAAGTACCACTTCTGGTAATCATACAATGACCAAAAAGGGAGGTTCACAACTAGATTATACAGTTATCCTAGATACAAAGTTTTAACTTTCTACGGCTAACTGTTTTTGAGTTATTCGAGATACGTACGAACGTACGTACAGAAGTCGACGAAACTAGTCAAAAGGGATCCAGGGATGGTCAAAATGGATATTTCCGTTGAAAACTGAAAACCGAAAATTTTCGCGATTACAATACTTCCTTTACTGCGTACAAGGAAATAAAAAATATTACGACTCATAACAAATACACCTTGGTACGTTAACAAAACCCTACATACTGAACATTTGCTGATTGCCAACTTACTGTTGAAGGTGCAAATTAATTATTTGAAGAGAGAAAAAAAAATTACACCAATTCGTTGAAACTTTTGATAACATTTCAGTTCATAGCTCAGCTATTAGCATTGCTACTTTTTTCAGTAACATGTTAATAACATTGTCATAACTTAAATGTTGCAATCGCTCTGGGAGCAGCCCGGATCAAAGAATGCTAGTAAAGCAATCTTATTAACTTGTTTTGTGCTGGTATAGAAGTTTGAAGCATGTAAATAACTTTGGTAATAACATTTCGTTAATTCTTAAACAAACAGCCCGACGGAAAATTATTAAAATTTTTGTTAGAAAAATGTTTAATAGCAATGTTAATACCATTTCGCTAATGACCGGTGTAAGAAGTAGAATTTATATAGAAACAGTGGATATAAACAGTTAATAACAAAAATAATATTAACAATTTGCAAATGATAACGTTAATGATAACATTTCGGTGTGAACCCATCTTAAAACAAACTAAGCAATTAGAGTGAGTAAATCACTCGATATAAATATCGACATCAAGAATGATCTGCATATAGATATGCTATAATGTTATTTTTTTCTTTTATCGATTTATGAGATCTTGATTAAAGCGTCAGTTATACCATAGCTAACCATAGCACAGACTCTAAATACTATGTAAATTAAAGAGTGCAATTAGTTCTGTATTATCCAGACGTACAGAAAAACAACAACATTTTATCTATAATTAAGAAAAGATAAAGACATTTTCAATTTAATTTTAACAAATTATTATGGTTCCATGATTAGAATACTTTTATAGATAGAGAAATTTAGAAAATTGGCTCGTTCCATTAGATAAGCTAATACAAACGAGGGCCAACTTACACCGGAGGGAGGGGAGAGTACATCCCCAGCGAGAGATTATGCATACAATGTATTATTAGCGAGGAGGACGAGGCACGGAAGAGGAGATAAGGATCCTATTTGGCTCAGAACCAGAACGAAGAGGCGGATCCTACAGATAGCCCCACAACTTTAAATTACCGAATATGAGATAACTAGCGAGTTATAACACTTTCTTGGCTTCCGGTTGTAATTTGGGAAGGCTCCTTCTTGGATAAAAAAGATTTACACTATCCGACAAAGTCCCGTGCAACTTAGTTATCCCTGGCTAAAAATAATCAGCTGACTTAAGGCTATGGTCCATGTTTTCATCAATTTAAATTATTTACATAAATCTTAATTGAGCTAAATGGATATTCTTTAATTGTTGTATGCAGACATTTATAAAGTCTAACTTTTTTTTTAATTGACAAATATTACAACCTGCCACAATTTTGGGTGATAAGTAATAATGATGACTATAAAACATACCTACCGAAAAAAAAATAAAACAATAAAATTAATGGCAAATTAAGAATAAAAAAATAAAAGTGAAATAGTAGTAAGTCGGACTAAAATATAATAGTAAAATAGAAAAACAGATCACGTCCATACAAACATACAATATTTACACGCTCAGCCTGAGGATCCCCGAACCCGGTCCAACCCTCACGTGTGTCAGGTAAAGCTGGGCCCTTTGAGATCCCAGCGCATCTCTCTCGCTGCGTCACTGGTACTGAGCCAGTAGAGGCTAAGAGCGCTAAAGTCGCAAACACTCTTACCATGAGTGTAGGATCTGGGTTTTGCCATATGTAGGTTCTGATGTAGTGTTTTATAGGAAACGTAAAGACCTTCGTACATGCTTTTTTGCCAGAGCTCCGATGCTAGAGCAGCCTTATACGTGTTAACACATGAATGAGTTGATGACAGAGTGCTCTTCTGACAGAGCTGTCGAAGGTTTTAATCTAGCATGTAAACACCGTAAAATCTTCTCTGGCAATGTTATATTTATTTCTCGGTCATTCTGGTTGAACATGATACCAGAGTAAACTCTCAGGTGCAAAGTTTATTTTTATTTTTTTGTTGATATTTGTTTTGTTTTTTATTGATTGAGCTTTGTGTTTAAAGTTAAATTTCCTTTTTTTCCCTTAAATCTTTTTATAAATTCAATTATTTGTAATGCCAACGTTTGACATACTTGCTTCCTATTACATAGATAGTTATATAAGATGATGGCTATAGTAAAAAAGTGTATATACAGAGCCAAACACTCTTATTGGATTATTCAATTAAGGATATTTGCAAATATGAATCAGAGAAACTCCTCCTATTATAGTTTTATAAAACAGGATATATGCAATGACGAAATAGGGATAGGAATTTATTGTTGACCTAATAGGATTGTATTTTTTTAAATTTATTTTGTTTGTAAATGTGTATATATATATATATATATATATATATATATATATGTGTGTATTTTTTTTCCTGTAATGTTGATCTATATATGTGTGCGTTCAAATATTGATATTTGATTAATTTCATAAATTTTCCAATTATCTAGAGTTTGTATACTGGATTAAGAAAGGATTGATTGTTAACTGGAAGAGAGAATTATGGAGAGGTGAGAAAATAGTTGAATGGATAAAAATAAATGAAAGATAAATGTTGTGTAATCGAATAAAGACGAAAATGCTATGAATTATGCGTATGAAAGAAAAAAAAAGAAATAAATGTAAAATATGTATATATATATATATATATATATATATATATATATATATATATATATATATATATATATCCATTATGGATTGATGGAGTATGCTGTGTATTATAGCAACCCAATGTATTTGGGCAGCACTGATTTACAATAAATCATTTCTCTCTCTAATGAATAAGGTAAATATATGTAAGATTTTATTTATAAAAAAAATTGTGTACAAGTGTTCTAATTTATTGTACAATGCATATATTGTAATAATGTTTTTGGCCAAATCAAATTAAATTGTAGTTAAATTATGGAGATCCAGCAAATCCCCGAAACGTTGGTAGTGATAATGTTTGAGTTTCTTTACAACCATTAGGAAGAAAGGAAATTTTCACATCCATTAATTGAGTACTAAAAAACTTCATTTTATAACAGACAAAATTGCATAAATATAAAAATAAGATGCTAACTTAATGCATCTAGATTTTTTATTTACTTTCATAAATTTATTCTTACTTTTCATACTAATTGGCCATATGCAAATTGTTTGATTGAAAAAGAAATAATGACATGTCAAGCATGGGGAAGGACGCTGCCCAGCAGCTCCTCTTCCCGAACTTGGATTTAGTTAACTTAGTGAGTAACAGAAGGAGTTCTCTCAGCCAGCTCTTTTTCAATGAACTCTCTATATCAATGGACAAGTAACGGTAGACCTACTATTGTATATATAGTAACGACTATACAGTCGGTTGGTATGTCTATGATATTTTTTGTGAAGGCGGAGATAAAGGGTTCCTATGTGTCGGTCGATAATTGATTGGTGTATGATGGTATGTAGTGTTTCGTAATTTTCGTACTAAACCGCTTTTATTATTAGCCTTAATATATTAGACTATATAAATATAAGACTATTCATTAGACGGTAAATTTAAAATTTAGAAAAATGAAACTTTTTATCACGGATATTACTGCACCTCACTTGAATTACACAATCCTGATAATAAACTTCTCTACATCTTAGTTGCAGTAAGTTGTCAGGAGCATCAATTCTACTTCGAATTAAATTCAATCCAACAGGCCACCCACAGTATCATACTCTTAACCACTAATTAGTCAGAAGATACACTATATCATGGCAGAAGTTACGAACAAACAAATTAAGAAAATACAATACTAACAATTATATCGTTCTATCCAGAAAAAACAAGAGTTGGAAATACAATCAACAGTTGGCTAGAATCGTTAGGGCTTGCCAAGAATCGGTTAAACTATCACAGCAATTATTGTTGGCAGAAACGGAGAAGTAATTTATTTGTCTTTATTTGCTTTCGTTATAATTTATCTCTTCTAATACAATAATTTTAAATATAAGCTGAAATTTTTTAAATGGATACGTATTATACATGTTTTTTATTATACAATTTATATCTCATTGTTAATCAATAGAAAAATAATGAATGTTTAAGCGAGAGGAAGGCCTAGATGTTGATGGTAGGATTGTGTTAAGGCCTATCAATTACACTTGGGTTTTAAAGGATTCTGTGAAGGGAGTTAGGTAAGTAGCGACCGATGGCAATCTTTGCTTTAATTATTTGGATTAACTTTTTTTTTTTTTTTTTTTCGAATTACTTTCTTTTCTCTGATTGAAAACATTTTCAGCTGTATCTCACATTCATAACTTCAATTTAAATTCTTTCACCGAAAATTCCTATAAAATTACTGATTTCAGTCACTTGTATGGTGGAAAACCTCTATCTATCCCTCTTAGATTTTAGTTCTACAACGTCTCCCTCGTCAAGATCGCTTTGCTGGAACGGCTATAGTATCAAAACCTTTGATCCTCACAGCCAGAAAGTCTATTATCAGTTTATTGTCATCAGAAAGATTGCCACATCGAATTACTATCCACTGAAATTCCAAACTTTTACCATTACATTTTATTGCCAGAGATTCATAGTCCATTCTTCCAGGTCGAGAAATCTAGATCCATCGAAACTAACGTGAGCGACTTGAATTGTTTTCCACCATCCAGTTTCCTATCACGTTCTTATCCTACCAAGATTTGATCCGATCAAGCACCGTTAAAGCTCATACGTTTCAATCGAAGATCACCTCATACCAGACTCCCTTGGCTATAAGAACGTTCAATCCTATTCAGAATCCCTCGTATTGGATAACATTCGTTCCATTTCACGATAAAAAATCTCACTAAACTGGAGCTTACTTTCCATTTCAGACTTGCTCGCAATCCCCAATCTGCCTCATCTCCGATCTTTGGATACAGCCGGACATTAGAGGGCAGTAGTGGAAATGAGACGGAGATTTTTCAGACTTATACGATTCTGGGTATTATTGATTCTTTAAGCTACGGTGAATTATAAAAGATGATCATCTTGAAATGATCAAAAATTAGCTTCCAGATTAAAGTTTTTCAGCTCTTTTTTTCCATTATTTGATGTTGAATACTACTAAACAATAGTTTTTAGAGTAACATCATATAACCATCCCGTCCTATATAGAAGTTTAATCTATTGACTATCGATTATATATTGATTGCTTACATAGACCTGATATAGAGGGCTTAGAAATCTAGGCAGCTGATCATATGGTGATGCATATTGTAATTTGATTATAAAGTTGTTTAATTATCATTTATGGATTATCATTTGATGTGTTTAAAGAATTTTTTATTTCATAAATTAAATGCGGTTTTTTTAAGGTTTAATTTGTGTAATGAATTTTTATAAAAATTGGCCAGAGCTCTTGTACTAAGTTTTTAGATGAATAATTTTCAATACATGTATGTATGTAGTTATAATTAATATTAGTACCAAAGATAATAAAAACAATAATAATGACAATAATGCCAATAAAGAAGCTATTGGCTTCTATGCACTTCTTCTGATGTACTGAAAGCTCCTAATCACATTTATTCTCTTGCCAGCAAAGAGGACCGACACGTCGGAATTCATGTAATAGTTTTATACTAATGTTTATTTAATTTTAACCGCCATACTAATCATTGTATCGTACAAAATGTAGATAACACGTAACTTGAAATCTGACATCCTTCATCCAACAGGTCTGAATTAGGCCTAGCGTGGTATTCTTACTAATCTCTACATACATTATTCTGATATCTAATTACAAGATCTACATTGGCATAAAACATATTAATCACCGAGTCCTTTTGACAAGGCGGACCTGGTGTAGCACCTTCTGGTCCCCGGTGTGAACACCATCAGTGCTTACACCCTCTAAATAATTCATCAGTAGAGAGGAGGCAGAGTAGCCTGCTAAATAGACAATAAAGGGAGGGAATGGGCCGCTGAGGTGTTCCAGGGAGCATTAGTGGCCCTTCATAGCCCCCAGCCAGTGCTGTCTGTATCCAGGGAGGTAGAAGGGGAGGTGTTTATGGGGGAGCTCCTATCGAGGTGGCTACTTAGTTGGCGTCTCATCACCATAGGAAGGATCAAAAAGTACTTCGACGCAGGGTTACTGCAAATTACTTGGCCTGATTTAAAAAAGTATAGAATACTGTGTACTGTGTGTATATTGCGCACATTAAATATAACAGAAATTACAATGTGAGTTTTTTTACTCGAACACTTCAAATACCTTGAATCCATAATGAAAATAGAATGTTCCTGTGACATGAAATTACAAAGATAACGGGCAGAAAAAAAGACAATATTTATCCTCAGCATGGATTAGTGATATAATTCCTTAAACTTAAAGTAACATATTTAAAAACATGTTAACGAACGTTAACTATACAAAAACATTTTGTACGAGGAAATGGACAACTGGCAAGCGGCAGGAAAATCCATGAAAGAGAATGTGGATAAATGCTAAATAAGCATGGAAATTTTGACAGATAGAATGCATCAAGGAAGATTACAAAGGGATGTATCAAGATGCAAAAACATGTGAAAGAAGACGAAATAGGCCATGAACGTGGTCTACGAGAGTAATGTGTCAATGACAGATTGATCTGAAAAGAATCTAAAGAAAATTTACACTATAGAAATTACATCTATAAAAACCCAAGACATAAGTGGAAAATCTTCTTTTTTTTTTTAAATAATAAGATTTGCTTGCCTTATATTTAAATAAAAAGGATAAACAATGACTACTAACTACATTTTGTTTTCAGTAGTTTAAGCTCTAGAGCCAAGACACTTTTTTTCGCAATTCAATTCCACTTAGATGATTTAATTCCAATTTTATGAAGAGCAATATGACAATTTTTTATAGCTCTCTGATCTCTAGAAGCGAAGCTTTACGCGAAAATCTGAATATAAAAATTTATTATTTACAAATATATTCTCTGAAAAAAATGAATTCCTGAAAAAAAATGTGCATAAAATATATTTTTTCCAGATTTTTCAAACTTTGTCTAGAAAATTCCCTGGATACCGGACTATATGTTTTCATTTTCAAAAGATTTCTGAGGCACAGCCAATATTGAAACAATCAAAAATATTTTTTTTGAACTATTGAGTGGTTTCTCTATTGAACAATTGAAAAGTTTTATGGGTACAGAATGCACTTATCGACAATGGAGAAGTTAAATTTGAGATGACAGCCATCGAAGAACAATCATTAACGAATTAAGGAACAGCTAATTTGGGCTCAGCGATCTCTTTTAGTTCGATAGAGATTTGATGTAACTGAAAAAAAAGCTTGGCCTGTAATTGGTCGTGTTCCACATAGCCTAACCAATTATTATTTTTTATTTTCTTTTCTTTAATGATTCCTTGCTATAAAATACCCTAGGTAATTCCAAGCAATATTGAAAGAGAAATGAAGGACTAAAGTGTCTGTGGCATATTTAAGAATTGTGTAACCCTACTTTAAATTAGGTGTCTGTACGCATGTACGGAGAATAGCCCAGCAAATATGCAGAAACGTTACTTACGGTCTACAAGCATTACATTCAAGCCGTATTTGAAATAAGATATGAAGAGTTCACGGTAGAAAGGGGGATAGCCAATTTTTTTTCCGAAATGGAGTTATAAACATCAATATGTTCATATCGTTGAGTAGAAAAAGATGGTAAAAAGAAAAAAATGGAATTGTACATGGTCGGTTTATTAGAAGCGTTTGAAGAATAGCCATGAACAGAAGAAAGTGGGAACTCCAAACTTTAAAATTTGATATTTTCAAAAAGCATTCCGGAGGACTCTCCCCTCTAATCCCGTGGACTTTTCATATTTTACTCTTCCTACATTTAAAATAATATTTACTTCGAACGAAGCATTGATGGGGTTTTACACATGTTTTTAGGAAGAATCAATTAGTTAGAAACCGATTTATGGTAAAGATGGAAAACATTTATGAGATTTGAGATTTTTTTTTTTTATTTATAGAGATATATTTATGTAAAGATAATTTAGTTAATATGCCACTTGTAATCCTTTAATTGGGATCAAAGCGATAATTATGATTCTTCAATTTCATAAAGAATATGAAAAAGTAAACATATTTTTGAAATATCATCAGCCTGTATAATAATGACAGACATGATCAGCTGGCAAACAAGCAGTGATACCATCCACTCCCGCCGCAATCACCTCCACCAGGAGCTCTTAATTGCTTCGCATAATCAATTCAACCTGTTCCGTCAACAACCAGGGCCTCCCGCGAATTAATGCCGTTAAAAATTCAACCAGGGTAATTGGTAAGATATGGAAAATATATTAAATTAGGAAGAGGGTGGTCTAACCATGTTACGTCTTCAGTTCCCGGAATAATTTAAGACCAATCTTCCTCACTCCCTCCCCTTCAATGAATTTTTTTGTGGAACAATCTTGTCACCTCCTTTCATTAATAATGTCATCAATATTTTTTCTATAGCTCTGTTCTAGTATCCTCGACTCTAAAGAAAATATTGTTTTATTATATTTATGCTATTGATATGTAGGAAAAGGCATCATGCACTCGATAAGGATTGGGTGTGCCTCAAAGGTCTAAAACCAGGATCCCAAGGCTGAGAAAAAATAATTGATAGAAATCTGGCATCTGATTACCAAATTGAAATAAGAATTTGAACCAGTTTAGATAATCTAACGAAATACTATATAAGAATCCTCAGAGTAAGGCAAAATTATCACTATACCGCCAGACAAATCTTTACGCACTTATCATTCTCGGCTATTACCAACTCTTTATGTGATTAGCAAATCGAAGATCTGGTATTTATGCATATTTCCGTAAAGAAGAACTCGAAATTCCTGCTAATCCGACATTTAACCAACACCGGAAATAAATATAATGAGTAATTAAGCGAATTAGAATTTCTATTCCTCTTAGCGTTTGTTTTTGCTTCTCGAAGGAAAGGAGTTATCAGGTATGTCAGTCAGGAACCATTTATACAAATAAAAACAATGAATTTCCTGTCTTTCCAAGTGTTAACAAGAAGTACACATTTTATTTATCTATTTCACATTTTTGTGGCGTATACGCAATATTAGCGCTAGAGGAACTATTATTTGATAATTTAGAAATGTTTAAAGTTTCTAATATCTTTTAAATATTAAATAATTCGGCTATGGAATTCGGAGTCCTTTCCAATTAACTCCACTAAGTCTTGGTTGTTGATTCCATTTTTTCTCCTTGCTTTCTTGTACAGTTCGCAACCGACTAATATGCGTTTAATTGTTGCTGTTGTTGGCAATGATTACATTTTGTTGTTGATTCTCCTTCCATTAAGTATCCAAGCGTAAGTTTCGAGTGCCCGATTCTCAACATTGTGATCGTAACTTTCTTTTCTTGTTCTTGAGACTACTTTCCATGACTTTATTGTGATCATAATTGCTTTTAGTTTGCTAGCTTTTTCTAACCGGAGTCAATTTTCATTACATATAGTTTTAGTTTGTTTTTCTAAAGAGGATTTGATATCTGGAAAAGGGACAGAAAGTCGGGGCATTAGAAAGAATGTGCAAGCTTCTTTAGCGGCAGTATCAGCCAGATCGTTACCCTCGATTTTTATATGACATAAAAATGACCTGGAATCCACATGAAATTCAAATTTTTATATTTTATAATAAAGTTTATAAGAGTAATAATATTGTATGATATTAAAATAATCGATATAATATAATTGTTATTTGCTGAATTATTACAAATACTAGTGAGAGCTGAAAGAGAGTAAAAACATTAAAAAATAAAAATAAAAAAAATTTGAGATTAATAAGTAATACTATTGGTTCTAATGCTAATTTAACAGCTGACATATCAGCAGAATGGATCGTAAAAATATTTGGTTAAGAGTAGCGAGTGATTTCTGGACCCATTAAAAGCAATGATCAGCTTTTTTCTTTCAAAAATTTTGTATTTCAGTCAATTTGAGATAATTTTTATTTCGATGGAACAGTAAAAAACAAATTGACAAAAAGGATTTTTAGTGCCTACCATAAAATCTGAAAAACCCATAATGAAAATGTTTATCAGCAAAGATACAGACAGTGATGAGGTAGCCAAACTGATTGAACCTATTTCCCCAAACGAAACTTCAAGTTTATTTCGAGGCACGGGATGGTACGTTTGTTATGGCAATTGTTACCCAAACATAATTATCTTTGAAAAATTTACGAAGAGTGAGGTTTATGTAGGTCATCAGCATCCTTTGTTTTTTTTTCCTGACAAGATCGTTATCGAAAATAGGAATAACGAAGAAGATGATATTTGGCTGAAAAACTTTGGCAGCATGATTCCTTTTGACTTCCTCGCTTTGTAAATCGAGTTCTGAATGAACTGTACAGTATCGTTAGGGAATCTGAAATCGTGAGTGGAGGAAAGGGTTCTCACTAATCAACTTACAAAAATCGCTTTTGAAGGCAATTGCCAATAGCGCCGCTTGTATTTAATATGCACCCTAGTATCCAGTCTCTTTGGACGACCCTACTACCAGCCTATAACAAACAGGGCCTGTCAGTAGAAAAAAGTTGAAGGCTAGAGCTTAGCGTAAGAGGACTTAAATGGTTAAATGAATTATGCCATTTCCACCATCAGGGTCCTCATATTAAAGGCACTCAAGAATCGGTCAGATTTATTATTGCATTTTTAATAATTGCTAAGCATGGCGGACCGAGGGCGAAGCCATTTGTCAAGCCTATTCCCCATCGCCCGTACAGATTATTCATTTCCAGTGCAGGACCCTGACAAGGACAGATCCGTCGTCCCTTTTACAGCCCACCTGCTTCTTAGGACCCAGATGGCTAGCTAATGTTCCACTCAGCTGATAAATTTCCCTAAAATATTACCAGTCCATAGGCGACCAAGTCATGCATAGTTTATGAAGGACTAAGTGTTCCGAAAGATATTAGAGCCAGGAACGATAGCAAACTGAAAAAAGAAAAAAATGAAGTAAGAGTTTGGTCATCGAGAAAGCTGGCTCATAACAGAAAGATCTAATCATCCGCAAAACGACTCATACATCACATTGTTTATTACTTAGATGCCTAATTTTGTTTATCAAATAAAGCAATTGACAAGATAGACCATGATCGTTGTGTAAACTTAAGATATAAGAATAAATATTGTATTCTTATATTATATATTTCACTGGGAAGGAGAGGAGGTAGGAGGGATTTTATTTAAAAAACTAACAGTTCGTCAGACTCAAAAGAAAAGAAAAAATATATGTATTCCTCTTACATGTTTCTTCCTATGTGGTTTTTCGTCGGCCGACTAAAGTGGATATATGTAATTTAGTGGATGCTGTATTTGTATGCAAATACTTTATTTATCCAGTGGTACTACCCAAATATATTGGATTGTTGGAAACAAAGAGCCTTCAGTATCAATGTCATTACTCATTTATTTGCAAAACACAGAAAACAAATATGCAATACATATAGAACAGCTTCTTTTTTTTTTCATTTGCATGTTTTAATCTGTTTTTGTATATATATTTACACACACACACACACACACACACACACACACACACACAAAACACCCACCCACACACACACACACACACACACACACACACACACACACACACACACACACACACACATACACACACACACACACACAATGGGTATACTTAAAAAACAAATCAAATCAATGTAAAAATCTCAAATAAATTATTTACAAAAGTAATTTACAATATTTCTTTGAAATAAATAATTGTAGTGTAAAGGATTGTAAAAATCACTATTATGACTTCATAATATACTATATGCCTACTTCATAGAACGTTCACTAATGGCTGGTAAAATATGACGCATTGTAGTTACCAACAGCAGGCGACAACGCATTAGTTTTGTATAGTTAAGTGCCGTCTCCTGCTGGACATGCGGAGACGTGATCACATCTGACCAAGTCGGCGTTACATTTATATAAGGCGTAGAGCGAAGGCATATATATACTTGTTAAATTCTTAAAACCATGTCTCTCCAAAATCCTACCAGTTCTTCTTTTCATTTATAATTTCCCCCTCCAAAATTCAGTATTTCCCAACTCGTGGAAAAAAAGCCTTAGTCCATCCTATTAATAAAACCTCCAACCCTATTTTTCCTAAAGATTGTCGCCCAATTTCCATTCTCTCTAACCTTTCCAAACCCCTAGAAAGAATAGTCTAATCATAAATATCAAATTTCCTTGAAAAGTCCAAACTTCTCGATCCTCTCCAATTTGGTTTCCGTCCCAGTTTCTCCACACAATCCTCTCTAGTCAAAATCACCAGTGACATACATACCGCTATGGACGAAAAAAATTAACTGTATTATTACTCCTTGACTTTTCTAATACTTTTGATTCTCTGGACCACCCTATCCTTTTTGTCAAATTAAAATCACTATCCTTTTCCAACATCTCTATTCAGTGATTTCAATCTTTCCTTTCCGATCGGACTCAAGCAGTTACCATTCCTAATCAACCTATCTTCCTTCCTTTCAGTTTCCTCAGTAATAGCCCAGGGCTCGAGTATTTCCCCACTCCTTTTCAATTCCTATATCAATGATCTTCCTAATTCAATTCACCACTGTTTCCACCACCTAAACGCCGACGACTTTCAAATCTATTTATCCTTTCCTCCTTCTGAGCTATTAGTAGCGTTTACCAGTATTTAAGAAGACCTAGATAGAATCAGTACCTGGGAAAAAATGAATAGATTAAGATTAATCGTTATGAAAACTCAAGCCATTGTCATAGGTTCCAATTCCGCCCTTAGATCCAGTGCAACCCAATGCAACACTTTAATCTTAAATTATCATCTCATCACTTTCAGATCCTCAATTAAAAACTTGGATGTTATTATCGACCAAACTTTTACCTGGAAACCCCATATCACCCAAATTTCAATGTCAATAAGTACCATTAAGTTATTCCTTCGTTCACGCCATCTTCTTCCACAACCTACCCGTAAACTCCTCGTATCCTCCCTTATCTTCCTACACTTTGACTATGGCAGTGTGGTACACGGGGGCCTCTCGAGGATGCTCAAGGATAGTTTAATTGATCTTTATTTTGTAATCTTATGGCCAAATACTATTTTATTTGTTCGATGTGTTATTCTTACCGGGCCTAATCCCAGAATAAAATGCTTCTATTCTAATCTTATTTTTTTATTTTGTACGTTGGAACAGCAGATAATCAAGAACTTTGGCCGTGCGATATGTTCTTCCTTTGTTGTACATTTGTTGCTTGCAAGAACGCTAAAAACCTAGAGGATTCATCCAACTTCACGTTCCTACAAAGCATAGGTCCATGGTGGAAAAGGTTACCTACCGACAGCTCCCATAACCGGTCCCCTATTCTGCAATCTTCTTCCCACAGACGAACGTTCACTAATACTCGAGTTCAAGAGAACCGACCAAGAGAGAGACCATTCCTCGAGGCGGCTATTTGATATTCTGGGATAATAGAACGCATTTACCGATTAAGGTATTTGAGCAAACCATACCTTCCACACTCGGTCGGTGCGTGTTGCCCTAACAGTATGCTGATGGGCCGAACATGCCCCAGGGGGGAGGAATTAGTTTTCTAGGAAATTCTGGGAAAGGGGTTCAGCACGTACGTTGTCGCTAGTGCCTCAACCTGCTCGGCAACCTCGGGTCCCCAAAAATGTAAATTCTACTATATATGTATAGATGTATAGACTCCATAGTCTAATAATAAAAACAAAAATTAAAATATTAAGTTTCTTAAACTATTATTATTGAATAATATTAATATTACATATAATATTACATTTAATATTACATTAATTAAAATATTAGTGTCTAATAATAAGAAATAGATTAAAATCCACCAAAATATAATTTCGCATATAAGTTAACAAACAAAACAAATGATATGGTTAAGGATGATGCATTCATGATTTCTAGAAGAGAGAGTCTTAAAGTAAATTATTAATGAATTAGTTCAAGACAGCTGCAACGTCAAATGTCATCTTGTGGGTAAAGTTGGCCTTTTTGTTAGGAATATTTTAGTTATAAAATATGCACCATCGTTAATATAGCCAAATTTACTAATGATATCCTTCTTGGAATTAGTTAAAACGTTTCTAAACGTTTTCTTGACTTTCATTTAATCGACCTCTATTGTGAAATTGTCGTTCTTAATTTTGTAATTGTATTTAAAGAAAAATAAATAAGTATTGAAACGAAAGGAATATAAGGAGATAAATTCACCATTGTACTGTTGACTATTAAATAAAATTAAAATGAACGGGCAACAGTGGTGCGGTTTGATTAGTCTGGAATGCCGAGAACAGTGGTCCGGGTCTATCCGTCCTGGAACATTTATTACGGAAAAACCTCCCCTCCCCTTCAAACCAGCCATCGCCTCTTGGAAAAAGGAAAATGAAAATATCAGTCCTCTATAACGCCGGAGAATTCTTATAATGCTTGTCCCGCTAACATTTTATATCAGTTTATCTTCCGCCTCTGCAAATAATATTTTGGGAAAAAGCGGCCTATTCCGGGTGGAAGGTCATGTTTTTCCGACGAGTTTACTTAAGAGCAATTACTTTTCCGATGAGCACTTGGCCAATATAGGGAAAGTGCTTGACCTGACTGCGACGGCATTATTATCACGGCTCCAATGTTTGCCGTTCTCTCCGGCAAACACAATAATCTCTAGAATCGATGATAAGTGTATTTTTTTGTTCGAATTTAATGCTCGTCGGTAGAACTGGATTGTATAAATGATTCGACATATAGGGCCCAGCGAGGGGAAAGAATTATTCGCCTTACATCAGAAATGTCTGTTTGAGAAAATCTAATTGCTTCCAGAATTCGATTTACAATTTTTTTATATACATTCGTGGTTAGCAATTGGATTGTATGTAATGATAAGTTTATTATGCTAATACTGCTTGATGGCTGTCGCTATAAAATTCTATTTAATTCATACGTTTCTGAATTAAAGAAGGTGATCATAACAGTTTTCTCGTGGTTGTCAAATTCATTATTCTTATATGACAACGGATAATAATGAAATCTTCCAAACGAAACTGTAATCCTACCGTTTGAAACCAATAAGGTTAATTATAACTGTGATCAGATTTTAATGTGAATAAATTAATTAATGAATTAATAATAAAATTGATTTAATAATATTTACAATATATTGCCGCTTCGGAGCAGATGTAATTCTGAAAATTCAATTTCACAGCAGAGTGTTTTCCTTTTTTATAATATATATCTATACAGGGTGTCCTTTTTAGATGGTCCGGCTGAATTTCTCTTGAACCGATTACGTTTTTAAAAAATAAAAAGTACGTATTTAATATTTTTCAGTCTAGTTTAAAATTTAGATCTGTTTTTGAAAAAAAAATTAACTCTCTCAGATTCAGTACAACTTTAAAATTTCAAATAGAAACCTATGCCTTCCGATACATCATTTTAACGGATTTTTGAAACTGAATTCAATGGTGAAACCAGATTTTAAATTGGTCGATAAATTACAAAGTTATGGTACAAATACATTTTGTTTGTTTCGGTATTAATTCTTTTAAATTGCCTTTACATTTTTTTTGTTACACATGAATTAAATAGGTCACATCGTGTTTGTTATCCTTTTAGCTGTAATTCATAATAAAGGTTTGTTTTAAGGATGTAGTGAAAAAGCAGAAATAATATGATTGGCAGCGTTTATGCCAATCATAACCCTTCAACATCAGTTGACGAACTGTAGTAGAGTGGAAAATGCTTGTCAATCCATCGAGTCAGTACATCGCACTGAGCACCAGCGAAGAGTGGCTAAGAAGAGCCAACCTTCGCATCGTCGAAGAGGGTAGGCAATTCGAAATGAAATGTAGGTTCACCAACCTCTGGTTCTATGTAGTAAGGATTTTTTTTATTATTAAAAATAGCTAACAAAATGCATTATTTTTTTTAAACTTTGTACCACAACTTTGTAATTTATTGACCAATTTAAAATCTGGTTTCACCATTGAATTAAGTTTCAAAAATCCGTTAAAATGATGTATCGGAAGGCATAGGTTTCTTTTTGAAATTTTAAAGTTGTACTGAATCTGAGAGACCCCGTTTAATTTTTTTTTTCATAAACTGGTCTAAATTTTAAACTAGACTGAAAAATATTAAATACGTATTTTTTATTTTTTTTATAACGTTATTGGCTCAAGAGAAATTCAGCCGGGCCATCTAAAAAGGACACCGTGTATATAAATCAAAATTTAGACTTTCTACCTTAGGTCTAAACTTGGCAGAACATTTTTGTGATTTTTTTTTAATATTTAAAAAAATACTCTGAACAAAGTTTTGTTAATATTTCTTACAAAAAAAAAAAAAAAAAAAAATATATATATATATATATATATATATATATATATATATATATCCCTAAACTTGACAGAAAAATTGATTAATAGAAATGTATAATGAGAATAAGTGTTTAAAATAACTGTATCATGTGTGACACATTATCAAGTTTAGGGCTAAGTATTATAGAGAAAGATAGATTATCTTTGCATCAAATCTTGAACCACCTTAAGTGATAAAAAACAGAAAAAGCCAATTTGGAGATTGGCACAGTTTTGCTCCTAAGCGGCGATATTTACTATTATGGTAAACCGAGTTGAAATGGTTTTATCCTACTCCCCAATATCAATACCCCTTTGGTATCTTTTCCATTTCCTTTCAACCGAAAAACCTCTCTTATCCTAGATCACCTCGCTCTATGTTTCTCTATTCACTCTCTAAATACAGGATCTCAACCTATTTATTTATATAGGTATAGCTTCCTTCAGAAAATCCTTCCTCATTTGTGTTAACTCCTTCTATATTCGTTATCCATATCTATTCATCAATCCTCTGCATCTTCCTTAAAACAACAATTATTGCTTCGCCTGCTTCATAATCATATCACCACACCGATGTAAACAATACTAGTTAATTGACAAGAGTGCTTTTCTAAAAATTTAGCAAGACTAATGTACATGAAGTCGAATATCTAAACATTATGATTATTCTTAGGGAACTTTAAATAAAATTATCTTTTTCATTCCATTTTATCATATATAGCTATAATCATCATTGTAGCCAAGGAATTAAATGTTCATAATTAATTTAAATTTTAATAAAATTGTCATCTTATAAATTTTATTTAATAGTTATAATGGCTATTATTCTTAATTAGCTTGGATGGAAGCAAATGAAAGGATTTTATAACACCTTTGTAATGCTAGTCTATCTCAAACAGTGGATTTTTTGTTGAGGTTATTTTGGATTCCATACAAACCGCATTTTCTCAACGTTGTATTGTATAGTAGTACATCTTGATTTCTGTTTGAAAAAAGATTTACCTGGAACACTCACATGAAACACAAAATACAAGATATTAACGGATGATTCAACCAAATGACATGACCCCAATGTAGGATCTCATATTTGTCAACTAACTATAAACTACTAAAGATGCATGACCATATTATTATTAAAGGGAAAATACGCAAATATCAAACGGCTTCGATTCTTCCAGCTCGAAGTAGTAAGAACTATTGCAAATGCTTCTTACCAGACTTAGGCATGAATTGAAAAAAAAAAAAAAATAGAGTCTTTCTTTTTATTAGGAATTGATAAATTATTTGCCACTTCTACAATTTTGTTTTTATTGAAAACTAGTTTCGAATGGTATACATTCATCTTCAGTTCTAAAAACACACAAAAATTAAAAAATAAGCAATTCAAAATACAATTGTGTATTATTATACATATTAAATTAGATGTAATATAAATAAGTATTATAAAACATTTGTGAATTACGAATTTAATTAAGACAAGAAATAAAATATATGTTAGTACTCACCAAGGTTTAAATGGATTATATCAAACAGAAAAGCTTGTACTGGTTTCTTCTCGCACTGAACTAACAATGAAATAAAGGTGGGGTTTATAAGTAAACAGTTTAAGGGTCGGAGTTTTTTGAGATGGGAATAAATTTAAGATTGGACTATTGGAGATATTTATTTGGCCATTTAAGCAAAAATCTAGATTAGATTTGAAGGATTTTATTATTTCAAGTGCTTCATATATGTTTAATTTGAGGCTGTTTTCAACGTGGT
The DNA here is from genome assembly GCA_948150685.1 of Rhaphigaster nebulosa. Lineage (NCBI taxonomy): Eukaryota > Metazoa > Arthropoda > Insecta > Hemiptera > Pentatomidae > Rhaphigaster > Rhaphigaster nebulosa. The sequence goes on along the minus strand of OX411309.1, from coordinate 101,032,478 downwards.
GTATTAATTTCTTAATTGTATTGTATTAACTCCTGAGTCTTTGATGAATTTATGGGTTTTTTTTTCATTTAAATGAATAGCAAAGTTGGAATTCTCTGTCTTATATGCACGTTATTTTCCATTAATCTCTGAATTAGTGATCTTCCAGTTTTTCCCGTATATTTGGCTGCACAATCATTACAATTTAGTTCGTATACTCCACTTTTTGGGAAAGAGTTTATTTAGTCTTTAGGAGAAGGGAAACATGAGGATAGGTTTTTTTTTTCTATTTTAAATTTCTATTTTAGGGTTTAATCCTAGTTTTTTAAATTAATTTCTTTCTTTTTATTCGCCATCAAAATTATTTATTATTCGTTACTTGAATGAATAATGCTTTGCTCGTTCAATCGTACTATATCATTTTGAATCACGAATAAAGTGTGATTTATCGATAAGTGCTCATTCAGCAATTTTCAATTTAGAAACTGTTTAAATCAATACTCTGAACATTCAAGTAAAATCTTATAATTATATTATTCTATTTTCAAAGTTATATCCTGTTTCGCAGGATCAGAGTGAGCATTTAAATAAAAAATATTAATTTTGGGGTTAATACTGTTTCAATCTAGATTCAAATCTTTATATCCATCCTCATAAAACTATTGTATTTGAAAAATCCTTCAGTAAATGTGGAAATCCTTATGGCACTCAGTTTCACCCCTAGTCCACAATTCTCTCTCTCTTTCTACATTTAAATTCGGTCACTTTTTCCATCCCTTATCGGCCCAAGAATTATAATTCATTACTGTTCTGAATGGATGTAAATATCTGAAAATAATGTAATAATTACCTTTTTTTTTTGTCTAAAGCCCCTTTTTTATCATTAGTACTAAACGATTTTCCTCGTCGTTTTCGTGCTTTTAGCCCTTACACTGCAAATGTGTTAAGGTGACGTTTGATCTTAATTCTCTCGCTCTCTCTCTCTCTCTTTCTCTCACTCACGCTCTCTCTCTCTCTCACACTCCCCCTCTCTCTCACACAATCTCTAGTCCTAACAAAATCCCATAATCAAAAATTGTATTCCTTCCATTTCCCTCTGCAACCTATCATTGGCTGGACTATTGAGAATGCTGAGGTAACGCTCGGCCACCATCCTCTTCCTCTTGAGAATTTAAGCAGATCGGCTTACGCTTCGTTTCCTATCAACAACAAAACATCGACAGGATTAAGTGTATCCAGCCTACCTTGTCGAATCAATACAATTTGAAAGAAGATGTACGTATGACGTATCAGCACCGTTTGTGAGGAGATATTTGGGAGGGGAAAAGAGGGACCAACGAGAAGTCGAGCAATTAGGAGTACAACGGCCTGTCCCACGGGACGTCGTTACTGGATAACGATATTTTTTCCTGTCACTTTATTTCGATCTATTGGTGTCCTCTCCACATGCTACTGCAATAGCGGAAATATTGAAATTTGAAAAAACATTTTTTAACATGATAATTAAATTGGGAAAGCAGTATTATATATAAAATAAAATGATTATTATCATGCAAAAATAATCTGAGATACGATAATCATTTAATAAAAATAACATCATATTGCAACTGTGTCAAGTTGGTTTGTACATGGTAGAATTTCTAATGCATTTGAATCAGTGGAGAAATTGTTCTTACACTAACAAAAAAAACGAATTAAAATATGTAAAACCATATCAGAAGGTAAACTTCTTTGTGTTGTAAATAAAAAAAGTATACCAAAAAAATATGAGGGAACAAGTTTTATAACAAACCGAAGCTACATAAAATAATAAATATACACAAATACACTATACGAATTATGTCGAAATTATGACCATATTCACATTTTGTCTATTTGTAAATGTTTGGTACGTCTGTGGGTGTATCTTATTAGAAATGTCTTGTCATAGTCACCTGTCATGTTCATTTGTTAGATATTACTCCTAATGTCTTAATATATCCACCTAAATACTTAATCTACTATTTAAAACATTGAAAATAGAGTTGAATTAAAATTTGATATATTAGACGAAATATACATATATCTAATGTGGTAAAATAAGGTTGAATTCTACAATAACTTTAGACCGATTAGATCCTAAAAATAACAATTTTATTTAGCATTATTTACGATAAATATAGTTCACAACGTGTTCATCAAAACCAAAACAAACAACTTACCTAAAAATAAATCGGTTTTTAAAGTTAATAATACACTCTTAAATCAAACTATGTACTCCTTACAAACATTAAAACTTATAAAAAAAAACTAACAGATATAGTACAAACATAAACATACATCCAGAAAAGTATCCTGAAGATGAGTGAATCCCCGAAATGTTGATGAAGATATTAAAAAGGCTGTGAATAAATAGAAGAGTTCAAGGAAGATTTATTTTAACTGATAAAACTATATCCTATGTGCAATAAGCATTATCATAATTATATGATACTTAATTATATGTGTTTTTTTTTTACTCTCACTTACCTATATATGAAAGTGATTGCCGTAGTTAATAATTTCTAATTATTATTACTAATGATTCAATGGAAACTAAATAGAAAATTTTAAAATTTATTTCAAATACCGCGGTAATTGAAAGTTTTGTGACCTGCAAACGAACCAGATTCTTTTTTATTCGGAAACATACCTAGGTACATCACGAAAAGAAATATATGAAAGAAAAAAAAATTGAACAAGGACGTAATGTTGCAAGCAATTTCACTCAACTACCGATTCAATGTCTTGAAGCTCACTATATAGTTGCTGGTTGAGGCCCAGAATAATTCCTCTAGTTGACCACTAAGTCAATATGATATAGTTGATAATAAATTTTCTTCCCAAACCGGACTTCAATCAGAGCTAAGGAATTAGGGGGTTCAGTACCTTACCCATTAAGAGCTACCCCAATCAATTTTTAGAAATTTAAAATAAAATAATGTAAAAGATGAAATGCATTCAAAATAAAAGTAAAAATCATATTAGAAATGGATGGATGACAAAAATATCATTGCTAAATGGTATGGAATGATAGGGTGTATAAAAAATTAAAAATAAATAAATATAATTTGAAATTCATTGTTTCAGAAATTCATAGCTAGAAGAAGAAGATCCATTATTCATTGTTATGATCATTTAATTTTTCAAATATTTTATAAAGCCTGCAAAGCTAACACAATTAACCCTCTAATGGTAAGGTAAGGGTCGGATACGACCCATGACGTAAAATTTTCGTTCATACTCCCTCCATGCGCAAGTTGGAGGGGCGTGACTTCAGGAGTCCTTGGTCCAACTCTTTCTCTATCGGTGTATAAGCTCACACCACTCAGGCAAGTGAAATACCCCCTCAGCACTTCACCGACTTTTTTTTGCCTGACGGCTGCGTCGGATGCGACCCACCTCACTGTTAACGCTACGAATTTAATGAACTTTTTTTACCAGATTGTTCTGAAATGACAGATAAAATAATTTTCACTACTCCCGAAGAAGTTCTTACAGAATAACGGCGACAGCAAGAGGAAGATTCAGACTCTGAAAGAGAAGTATTTGAGGAAGATGACGAAATTTTGCCAAACGACGATGATTTTGATGCCGAACAAGATCTCAGCTCATTGCCAGATACGGACTAGGAAAGAGAGTTTGAACTAGGAAGGGATGAGGACACCATTTGGACAAAGACTCCAGTTCGTTCAAAATATGCCAAAACGCCAGCTTCGAACATTGTCACCCATCTACCTGAGTCGAAAGGAAAAGTCTCAGAACTCACAGATAAATTACAGTTATTTTCTCTTTTTATTACAGATCAAATTATCGACGAAATTGTACAAATCAACAAATCCGAAAATCCCGAAATAATTATGAATCAGAGCAGTGGTTTATAATGGTTTGTAACTTTTAATTGGAGTTAAAAGCACTTATGGGATTGTTGTTCATAGCCGGAGTTTTATAAAACTGCAACCTAAATCCCGAAGACTTTTTTTCTCCCATCTTTGGACCACATATTTTTCGGACCACAATGACGAAAAAGAGATTCGATTTCGTTTCAGCAAATTTGAGATTCGATGGCAAGGATACCCGAGAAACACGAAAGTCTTTAGATAAATTTGCAGCTTTCCCACAAACTTTTTGAAATGAGTATATGCTCTTAGTTACTTTATTTATGTGTTCATTTGATTTTTCTTCACTCATTTTAATTGTCCAATGTGATGAGTCACTTAATGATTGTGATAATGCTATCTGGAACCAATGTGATTAACTTTTAACTATTTAAGACTGAAAACAAAATATTTTGAAACAATAAACAGAGAACTATAAATTCATTTTGGTGCCATTTATTAACATTTTAACCGTTTTAGCTCCCCAAATAAGCAGAAAATAGCTTCGGATCGGATCCGACCCGGCCTTACCGAGTAAGTACCAAGACTTCACCTTACCATTAGAGGGTTAATAAAAACAAAATTATAGAAGTGCCAAATAATTTATCAATCCTCAACACAATAACAAAATTGTTGTTCTGGTTTGAATATTGTCATTTCCCAAAAAGCGATGAAACAAGTAGCCCACTTCAAAACGTATATTCGGTTGGAAATTAAGTTCAAAGAGCCCAAAGATCTTCTTAAGGTGTAATGGAGGAAGCCAGGTGTACAAGAAGTGGAACGACCCGAAAGAAGTGGTTTATAAAGGCGCACTTCCACCACTATTTTCAGCAATAACCCAAGCATATACTCAGCGAAAATTCAAGATAATGGCTCATATTTCCGTATTATGTTTTAATACAAAATTCAGGACATAAAAGGATTTTTAGCTAAGCCAAAATTGAGCTCGCCTAAGTACTAAAAACTTACCTAAGTTTAATAACAGTTGTTTTTAGCTAAGGGCTCTTAAACTTGGTAAACTCATTAATTTTAAATCAGTTATTAATAAGTATTAATGTAATAAATGAATTATATTATTTTGTAATACTAATTTACTTACAAGTTATTGTTGGTGATTATGTGATAGGTTTCAAGAAATTTTATCATAAGTTAATAGAGAATATAGACAGCTATGATTGCAATACTGTTTCAATTCATTCATTCGCTAACTTGATGAAAAAAAAAAGTTGAAGAAAAAAACCATTAAATTATAAAAGTTTTCCTAAAATAGTAAATAAAAAAATATTTTTGGCTGTATTCGTTGCTGTTTTATAAAATTCAAATTCACATTTAAAAAAAGAAATTATATATAAAATATTATATTAAAATTCATAATTATAATTAATTGAGGAAATAGGTGTAACTTGAGCCATAATTTTTATTATCATTTTTATTGGATACTATTATATTTTTAAAATATTTTCCCATTGTTTTTTTTATTTTGATCTTTCGTTCTTTGATATATATTAATTTGTTAGTTATTTGTTGTTGCTTTTCCTCCTCCAATGTACTATCCACATCGTTACACCAAACATTGTGTGTAGTACGTAATGTAAAATCAAAATTTGCTATCATTATTTTATCATGGGTTTGCTAACATCTGGAAATACAAGATTATTCTATAGCGTTATGATGGAAGAGAAAACAAAAAGAGGAATACATGTGCACTGCATTACGGAATCATGATATATCCCCTTCCTGTTCCTAAATTCACTCAAGCATTAATGCATGACTCAGAAAAAATTCCTTCTGGATAAAAAATGAGATCTCTCTTTCTCGTCGTATAAGTTCGACAATCTCTCCCCAACTCTCGTTTTTTTTTTTTTTCACTGCCTAATAGAATTGAATTAGGGAACACTTAGCTCCCCTGAATAAGGAATTTGTCAATTCTTCGAGAGCACAAGACGGGCTTATAGGTGTATCTTTTTACCGAAAGGGAGGTATTAAAGTAAATAAGAGTATTATCCAGTTTTCTCTCCCCTTCGTTGGAGGAGGAAGGAGAGAGGGAACAGAATCCGGGAAAGTCGCCCTTGATTGGATAAGACGCGTCCGTGCTCGGATCCCGGCGTGAGAAAATGAAAAATTCAAACAGCCAGGGGCTTCTGGAATCACACGGTTCGCCTCCTTTGATGCCGTCTACCAAGAATTTGTCCAAATACAAGACGTCCTCCAGGATATAGCAAATTTCCTCTAGAAAGCTATAAATACTCTTCTCAAATACTGAAATTCTTATCGAATTCTGAAGAGGCCCTTACTAAAAGTGAACATGAAATCAAGATTATTACGTCTTTAAAAAAATATATAAATATTATCTCAAGATGCTTTATTTGAACCGCACATTTCAGATTTTCAAGAAATATCAATAGGAGATTAAAAACAATTTTTATATTTAATTTTTTCTTACTTAATTGTTTGTCATTCAGGTGATTTTTTGGAACAATCTGCTCCAATTTAGTTCAGATTTTTATAATGACAATTAATTTTAAAATTATTAGGTTCGTAAGATTAGCTAAGGGACCACGAGACGTTCCTGTGTTTTCCACCATTACGCTGGGTTAGAGTGACACTTCCCATCCTTCCGTAGACAACATTTCATAGGCACATTCCTTTACCCATCAACAACCATCGCCCTTCCAATATCTACAATCTCCTCTTATGCAAGTCATCTATCCTTAACACAAGATCTCGACCTTCTGACCTTGGTATCCATTATTTTCACAGATTGCCTCATTTCAACACTCCATTTCCACCACATTTTTGGATTTTCTTCCTCTTAAAATATGCCATGTAATATAAAGATTTGGTTCCATCAATCGCGTTTTTTATAATTTGAACATATATTTCAACTCACTTCTTATATAAATACATATTCTTGTTTTTTCTATGTATATTACATGATTTTTTTTATGAAATTCTAGGAGCTTTAACTTTTACAAAACAATTATGTACTCTATGTGTTAATTCTCCATCTACATTTTTACATATAGATTACTCTCTCTCTGGCTCTCTCTCTATATGTATATATATTTTTTTCCTTACTACATGATAATGCATATTTTTTAAATAATAGTTTTATATAATATATGTAGTAAATTTGTTCTTTTATGGTCAAGTTCTTATTGCTCAATAGATGATTTTTTTTTATTATCTATGTTTCACTTTAAGTAGATAAGATATTTTTTAGCCATTCTTCATTCTCTTATATATTTTTTGATAACTATGTATATATTTATAGTTTTTTATTCATTACCTAATATAACTTCTGACCAGAAATAATCTTTATTTTCTATATATTTTTGTTATTTATTATAATAAGTAAGAATTTGTCCCAGAATAAAGTATTTTCTATTTATATTTTCAGCTGGAGGGAAAGATTTGTTTTATTCTGAAACAATAAGAATTTTAGATAAACCAATAAATTTAACTAATTAGATTAGCTTTTTTAAATTAATATTTCTTGTTGAGTGGCCCTAATATGATTTATATTTATTTAATGATATAGTTTTTTGTGTTTCTTTACTAACCTAAATATTAGCGTATTATCTTTTTGGTGCTTCTGTTTAGGGTAGTGTTGGATATTTTAAGTTGTTCTGATGTCACTTATTAGTTCTGCAAATTACTTCTATTTTTCTACATTATTTGATGAACGTTGTAAGAAAACTGTTTGGGTGATGTACACTGTAGTTATTTGCTTTAGCCTGTATTTATTGGATTTTATGTTTTTCAGACTTGTTGATGCCTTTATTCGTTAAATGTTGGTTGGTTATTAAAGGCTAATTGAGAGTCTCAAGTTTTAGAATTTTCAAATAATATACCAACTTAAAATATATAATATAATCCCTTAAAATATAGGATACTTATGAAATATATAATAATAAAATATATACCTAATATACAATAATATAATACTTAAAATACAGAATACTTATAAAATATATATTAATAAAATATATACCTAATATACAATAATATAATATTTAAAATCCAGAATACTTATAAAATATATAATGAGAAAATATATAATATATTCCCCAGATTAAAAGCATCCACTGAAATCCGAATGAAAAACATTAATAATTTTTGATGTATGTAATCTGGTCTTAAATTTCCATAATGATTATCGATATGCTTTGATTAGCTATTAAAATGAGAAGTGATGTGATGATGTGAGATGTGACGATAAGACAATAAATTGATAACAATAATAAAAAGATTATTTTTAATCAACAGAAGAATGGACATGAACTGTTAAAAACGGATACAAATTCCGTTATTAATAATGGTGATTAGGGAGGCACAGGTGCAGCCTTTGTCTGTAAACCAGGATTAGGGCTAGAAGTTAGAAAATATTCTATTATGCGTGGAAAGAAGATTAATACAAATTAGAGCTTAAAAGGGGTTCTTATAAATGATAACTTTTTTGGCGTTAATTAAATTAATGTTTAAGGTATGGTAAGGTAATTCAGTCAGCAATTAGTTTTCAATATTTCACTTAATTAATTCAGTTCTATAAAGCATAAAACCATTTAATGGGCATAAATCCTCTTAAGCAGGATAAAAATGTTTATGTGTTGATACAATGGCTATTGATCCTAGCCATCAGGAATGATAATTGAAAACAGTTTAAAAAAAAGAAATTTCCCCTCCAAAAACTGGGTTATGGCCACTGCCCATTTAGTACACCAAATTTAATTTAATTTTTTTTTTAATAAGATACAGTTTGTATATATTGCCAGCTTTCAACGTAATAAATATATATATATTGTTTTGTATTTATTTATTTAATTTTTTTTTCAATTTAATTTAAGTTATTATAAATATTATATTATATTAACATATAACAATAAATGTGTATAGTTGAAAAAACAGTTTATTTTGGGCAATGATCTCTCACACGTTCACATGATTACTATAATATCCTTAGCGAATAGGTATGTGAAATAAAATAACAATGCACTAATATCATCTCAAATAATAACATTATAGAGAACTTTCCGTAATTCCTTAAAAAAAAAAAAAGTCAATAAATGGAGAAATTGAAAACAATTGTCAACTAAATGTGACGTTCGTCACCTATAAAGGCACCTAAAATTTGTCCTGCATAAACAAATTTTTGCTAGAGTGCGCTAACAAACTAATCTGAACTTTTAAATTTATTTTTCTATACCTCCTGCCATTCAAAGGAATGCCACCAAATTGTTTGTGTAATTCTTGCTTGTAGATTAAAAATTAAAGTTGCTGCCGCACAGTGGTCATGAATATAGGAAAACATGGCCAAAAGTCAAAAAATGAATTTTATATTTTCAAAACTTAATTCCTTGCAAAACAGTGCTAGGTCAGGAAACAATTATAAACACTTGTGTAAACACAAAATAATTTACTTTTCTTATGTTGGAAAGGGATAAAACTATCATTAGCATACATCACATACCAGAAGGTGCCGTGTATACTTGATATTTTTGAAATACACGGGCTAAAATACGTTTGTGATTTTATTTTAGCTTCACCAATATTCATATGACTTAATTAAACATCGACTGGTGAGTGGTGTTATTTTCATTAAGGATTTATTTTTATAAAATTTGTTGATTACTTTTGATTCGTGTGCATTCCTGCATTCAATGTATCATCAACTTTACTTTCAAGGATCCTTAACTTAAAGAGAAAAAAAATTGGCTGCAACAATTTGCAACTTTATATTTTATTAATTTTTTTTTTCAAACAAAATCACAAATATATATATATATATATATATATATATATATATATACATATATAATTTTGTAATACGAAAGAGGGAAAAATGGCCATACTCCTCGTGAATCCAATTCATTATTCTCTTAAAAAAAAGTTTCTATAACAAAACAGTAAACGGCGAACTTCCCGCAGTGAAGACAATCGGAGCCAGAGAAGCATCCGCATGCCTGCCATCCCTGTCGGACAGGAGAGCAGGTGAGTCGGTATGCGGCGGTTCGCTCTCCCGTGGGAAATGGCATCATTCCTCCTTGAATATTGATCACGTATGAATTTACATGTCCGCCCTTCCCACCTACGTGTTGTCTTTGCCATCGGCCGCTTTTCTCATGTCCTCCGCAAGAGATACCAGAGGAAAAGTGTAGAGTGAAATTGATATTCGTTGTGTCATATCAGATTTTATCTGACGACGGACAAACAAATCATACATAACGCACTATAATTTACGCACTAAGTATCATCACTACTCAAATATGTTATTACTGCCAGAATACAATTACATCCAAAAGTAAAGAATTAAGAGAGGTGCAATATAATATAACTCTACTAGATGATTTATAAAAATGTATGTGCATGAATATGTTGTTGCCTTCAAATTGACAAATCGTTTCTTAAGACACAACACAACCGGACAGTAATATGGATACGGTGAGATTAATATTTTTATATGTAATCGATTCCTACTTTCAGCTTTACGAACTTAACTATGGTAGGACGTTCGTAGCATGATACGATTTATTATAAAAGCTAGAAAAAGGTGTGAGCACAGAGCTCCGTTTCACAAAAATACAAAGTTAAAAATATTGAAATAGCTGGGTTATGACCCATGATAATTTGAGAGTTATGACCCCCAAAAGGTACTTCTCTAACACAACTTAATACACCTATAAATTTTCGACCCTCTCACTCAATTCTGAGGCGCTGTAGAGGAGAGCTAAACCGGTTAGTGTGCTAATAGTGACCGAAATTTTTACTGGAATTTGCCCCCACTTCTAGGTTGTCTGTCTAGAGGACAACCATACCTACCGGCCTTCAAATGTAACCTCCCTACCCTCCCCTCTCCTAAGATCTTTGATGCAATGAAAAGGTCTATTATTTTGGGTAAAATACAACTAAAAATTTAGGTTGTTTCCATAGGAACATTTTTAAAAAAACTTAAAAAATAAAATATTTTTTTTAAAAACATATTTTCAACTCTATAACTCAATTTGGAGAGGCTGAAGATGCATGCAAAATCTTAATAAACGCGAAATTTCAGATGAGCATACCAAATTCAGACAGAAATTTACCCCCACGTTTATGGTATTGTTCGGAATAGAATATTTAAATTTAAATAGCTAATAACTTCTCTGGTACTAATGTGAGCTCTTTGTACACATGCATTTCGATATATACATATATATATATATATATATATATATATATATATATATATATATATATATATATATTTTATGTGAGACAAAAAAATGAGTTAAATGATTTTTATAAACACTGTGAATATCTTCATCACTTGAAATAATTTATATCAGAAGATGGATAATTTAATGGCAATAATAGTCCTATTCCAGTTATACGTAGGAAGTATCGTCTTTTGTTTTTCAGAGACCATATGAAGATTATACGTATTGGATCCTCAAGTCCTAAGGAAGAAAGTGGACAACATGCTGAAGGAAACCTTTAAATGTCACGGCATTTAAGCTCCTCTTAAGGCTATTTCGTATTATATGGCCAACATTATAATCCCAATATATTGAATATTTTCCTGGTGCTATATTTAATTACAGATACTATAAAAAAAATAAAGAACATGCTGACAGAGTGAATCCAACAAATCATTCGTGTCGTATGTCCGGTATCTAAGATAGTCTAAAATTAATATGATTAATATCTTGAGCGACATAATAACTAATTAATTACTGCCATAAAATCATCAATCAACCTTGAGATATAAATATCTTTAATTTGAAAGATTAAAATAATCTGGATATAATTATAAAGTTTATCTCTGTTTAGTGTTTTACTTTCATTTTATTTAAATCAGGTATATGTAATTGTAAATAATTAATTATAAGTAACTGATAATATAATAATAATAGCTGGCCCGGCAATGCTTCGCATATTGCTGGATTTGAATATATATATATTACATGAATACAATTGAAAGTTTAAGATTATAAATCATTGTATTTAGTTAAAATTTATATGCTTTGGATCGCATAAATTGTAATTATTGTTCTATTAAATTTTAAGTACATTGCGATAGTCTTGGAAGAAAGAATATAAAAAAACAGAATAGCTAAATCATGAATGAAAAACACGATTCTCCGCGTTGGGATCTTCAGGCTTCAGACTAAGAGTAGTACTCAGTGCTATTAGACCGATTTGTTTCCAAGGCTTTCCTTCCCCAATTTGATTTTTGACTGAGGCATTCTCGCCTCCTCATCTTTCCATGTTTCTGTAATTTAAAAAAAAAGTCATTTTAGCCGTTTGGCAGCTGGGAAATTCCTCTGATATGCATTTTCTTTGTTCATGTTCTCTTTGTTCTGCTTCGTTTGAAACGTTGGCTTGAAATTTAATTTTTTGCACCCTTGCGTAGCTTTTCAGCTGCTGCATCTTTTATACCTTGATCCATTTTTTATAGCGTTTATAAATTTACAAACACTTTTGCTAAAACAATGTTTGTTTTTGTTTAACAAATGCTCAATGACGGTTTAATAACTGGAAAAAATACAAAACATAATACTTATTCCACTTCATTTCAGTAAAAAAAAAAAAAAAAAAAAATGGGAAACAGATTGCAGAAAACTACAGCTTCATAAACATAATTAATAAAGTTTCACGTTTTCGTCTTATAATTTCCCAGTTGTTAAAAATTGTTTGAAGCCAAATTGCTTCAACTGATATGAAGTTGTAATGGCTACGATACGTAAGATAGTTGGACAGTTTTTCTCTTAGCAATTTATTAATCACCTTTTTAATAACATTTTAATGAAATATCGTTAGATTTAATTATCTCTAAACCTTCCTGTGACCATGAAGATAAAGCGGTTAAAATTTGGTAAAGCTTGGTTCGGTAGTTTTAGCGATTAGCGGTTACAAACGAAAAACGGATTATCCTTTGATATAATAGTGTGTCAATTCAAAAATATTGTTTGTCTGCTGAGCCAAGTCTAATAGTTTGTATAGCGGATTGGTATACAAACTATTAGTCTGCCAGAGACTATGTTCTTTTAAGGAATTGTTCTTTAAATTTTTACTAGAACTGTATTTAAAAAAAATGTCAGGAATATTTAAACCTCGTAATATATAGCTACGAAAATTCATAATGGATTTTATACACTTTAAATATTTATACACTTTATTAGGCCTCGTTTTTTGAAAAAGGCGTAAGCGCCATTTAGCAAACTTTACAGGAAACACATGAAACGATTTTTCTCCAACTAACAATATATTTTTTTTTTTTCAATTTGGAGGTTTATAGTTTAAAGTAGGAGTTTATTAGGGTGCCAAATCTTTGTAATTATAATATATTTTTAAAGCTTCTGGCACTGATTAAGGTCAGAGTAAGGACTGATAGTCGTTAATATTTGGTTCTTACGTCATCAGTAGTCGATTTTCAGACCATTTCCAATTTTTTTTCGATATAGCGTGAGCGGGAATCGATAGAGACGGTGTTTAAGTCTCATAATAAATTGAAACCTAAATTTCGATTTTCTGACGCTTAAGCCTTTTTTCAAAATATCTGATGTGGACAACACATGACTTCCTTTTACTCCTATTAAACTATAAATCGTTGGCTCAAAAAGTGATCCTCAATTTGGTTACTAATTTCCGAAAATTAAAATATCTCAAAAACGAAATTCGGCGTCGGGACACCCATCTATTGACACACACACATACTCTTGTTTCTGGAGGTTTCATTCCGTTATTAAATGTCGTTTTTTTTTATTTCTTCGTGTTCCGTGACAACATTAAAACTGTCAATAACACTAGATAAAGCATTAGAAATCGACAGTTTCTAAATTTTAAGCGGAAGAACCCACTTAACTTATATCTTATTCTTCTGCCAGAAGAATATAAGATATAAGTATATAAAACCAGCATATAAAACCAGTATTATATGCCCAATATTAACACTTAAAATAAGTAATAAAAAATTTTAATTAGAGTATAAACAAAATCGCGTTGGTAACCTGTATTACCAAAACATATGATTTCTCCATTTAATTTTAATATAATTTTTGATGTATGTTTATTATGACCTTCAAGTAAAGTACCCTTTTCGCCTCACCAATTTTAACCAAAATCTAGAAAATACATTCATATTGATATAAAAGTCCTATTTATTAAATTTTAAATGTTTTACATGATATTTTAATATAATTTTTGATGAATGTCTAATATGACCTTCAAATAAAGTACCTCTTCCGGTTTTCCAATTTAGACCAAAATCTAGTATGGTATTTAAATCAATATGTAAGTTCTAAATACCAAATTTGAGAAGTTTTCCAAAGTATTTTAACATAATTTTTGATGAAAATCACTGATGACCTTTAAGTAAAGTACCACTTCTGGTGATTAAGCAGTGACCAAAAAGGGAGGTTCACAACTAGATTTTACAACATTTCTAAATACAAAATTTCAACTTTCTACGGCTAACCGTTTTTGAGTTATGCGAAATACGAACGTACGTACGTACAGACGCCACGACGAAACTAGTCAAAATTGATTCAGGGATGGTCAAAATGGGTATTTTAAAATCTGAAAACCGAAAATTTTCGCGATTACAATACTTCCTTTACTTCGTACAAGGAAGTAAAAACGATATGCTTATGTAAATTACAGCTGTTGGTCTAGTGAGTGTTGTATGTAAATGTTACTTTGAAGTTTAGACTATCATATGTGTACTTATTACAATAGCGAGTAATTTCATTAATCTTTACAGGTATATTTCATTTGTTTTATTGTTCAATTTTTTGATGTTATTGATTCTAATACTATTGTCAATCTTTACTAATTAACAAAATCATTTATTATAAAACTTAGAGATTACATTGCACGTTATTAGAATGAGTACAGATCTAACAATCTAACAATTCACTAGAGCAACGGCTGGAACCTGCATATATATAAACTATAATTCAACTGTAAGATTCCAAGTGCAAAGCCATATGTGGTTATAAACCGTCAGTTATATAAAGGGTATCTGCTAAGGTTATATGAAGGTTACAAAGACGGTAGGATAAGAGGAAAGATTTTCCCAAATACATTTCATACTCCTAAATAGCTTCCGATTAATAAACACAATATCATTTTTGCGATTAAACCCTTTGGTTTCAATGAAAAGTTGTACGAGTCTCTGAGAGGTGCGGAAGCTCTTCGTTGCATAACAAGCAATTCGAAAGTTATACCGAACAGATAATTACTGAAGTGAAATATTAAAGAAAAAACATTTGAAATAAATATAAAGAAACCGAACATATTTAAATGTTTTTTTTTATTTTTTTTTTACATATATATTATTTGTTAAAAACAGCAACAGCATCTACTGAAACATCATATGTAGAAGAAAAGTATTTAATTTAAAAATTTTAAAGTCGAATTTATTATTTTAAGGTTTATCCAGTGGTCCACTTATACCATAACTTGGGACCCTTATAAGATACCGTATTAAATTTGGGGTACTGGTAAACTCTTGAAGATTGTGATAGTATGGTATCTTAATGAATATGTATTATTGAAATCGGTACATCGATAAGCTGTAATACTCGAAAATAACTATCATTTGATATTAATATTAGTTTCCTATTAAATGTTAAAAAAATTAATTCCTATAAAAGAAGAAAACATTACAAATTATTTAATTGATTCGCTAATTATGTTTCTAGTATCAATACTATTACCGATGAAACCAAATAAAAACAAGTTGTAATATTATTAAAGTCCTAACAATAAATTTTAATAAATAATTAAAAAGTTTTTTAATTTATTTATCTTACTTATTTACTTATTCAAATAAGTAATATTTTGAATTTTTGGCATTTATACGAATATCGAAATGATTAGATTCGATGTTATTGGTATCAGAAAAATTGAAGCTGTCAGTTCAAGAAGCAGTCAGGAACTAATTGATAAGTTTATCAATTAGTTCCTGACTGCTTCAGAGATAACAGCACGGTGTCGACCTGTCTCGAGAACGTAAATTATTATATAGTTTAATAAAGTGTACTTACAGTAAAGCATTATTATTTTTATTTATGTTTTGCAGGTTGGCACTTTTTTTTTTAGGTATTGTTATTATTTTTTTAAGTTCATACTTTTCAAAAAAACGTTTTAACTTTCTTATTAATGATTTTAAACTTACAATATATGATTTCATGTGCATGGGTTATGAGGTTTAGGTTATCATAGCTCATTAAAAACGGGTCTCTGAGATCTTATTGAATACACAACCGACGCAAGCGACGCTATCTTACCAATACTTAGGCAAAACCTATTCAGTAACTTTTTATAAAGGAGATTGAATCAGCATAATTGATCAAAGCTACTAGCTCTCGAAAAACATTTGAATCCCTTCCTCCCTTGCACAGAGGAGAAAAACTAACAAGCCGGTTGATAAGGTAAAAGGGATGTCTCTTAATCAAAGCTCATTGGTAGTAGTCCCCTTCCTTGGGGTATTCATTAGTCTGTCTGATAATAAAGTGGTAGTTGGGCCGGCCAAGGATTAGGGAAAAAGTACCTGGTTGCCTAGAGTTAATCTAATGATGTAGAAATGAACAAAGAATAACAGAAACGAGGTCATCCGGAAGAATCTTCGTTCGTATCTTTTAACATGGTTCACTATCTCATCTCATATGCAGTCTTATTATAGGTATGTATGGTTGTTTTTGTATTTATGGTATGGATGTATCCAGTTTATGGCAAAATGGGTGCTCCCGGACTACCGGGTAATGCAACTCCTCACGGGGAATGGGAGCTTTCGGGCCTAGCTACATATCTTTGGCAAGAACATCGACCTCCTATGCCCAACCTGCTGCATTTCGGTCGCTGTCGAGCACGTAGTAACGATCTGCAGCGCGTTTGAGGCACAAAGGAACACCCTCCGGAGGAAGGCAGCCATCTACGTGCTCACTGACAGCGACCTTCCCCTCCTCATGCCTGAAGAGAATTACAGGCACCTCGAAGAGTTCGTCTGCGAATGGAAGGTGAAAGTGGGACCAGAACACCTTTATCCCCCTAAAGCTAGGCCGCTTTGAGCTACCAGATGAAACAATTCCCAATGGACGGAGATGAAGATTATTGGCAGAGGTAACATTATAGACGCGTCTATGAATGTCACCCCCACCAAAACGCTTGTAGGTAGGGTGTACCTAAATAAAAAAAAGGTTGTTTTTTAGAACAATATCACAGAAGTGGAGGTAAATTTCAGTCAAAATTTCAGCATGTTTAAATGTTTTTTTTTATCGATTTCTAAGGTTTATCGCATCTCAACAGCCCCTCCAAATTGAATTAAAGGTTGAAAATTTGTATGTGAATGGAGTTGCTGTTAAAGAAGTGCCTTATGTGAGACTTCTCAATTTTTCTCCCACCTCCACCATTTTGATATTTTCAATTTTTTATTTTAGTTAATATTAAAGATAATTTAAAATACAATTTTAGTGATGGAGCTCTACTGCTCACAATTTTTATATTCCTGACTTGGTACATCAAATTTAATTTTGAGAAAACGTTGGTAGGCTTTATCAAGACGAGGCCGTGGTTTGACAGGCTCACTGCACGGCCCTTAAAAACTACCTTGAATTAGTCAGGGATTATTTGTTGCTGCAAATTTATTTTAATATTGTTATTATTATTATTGTAGATGCATTATAATTTAAAGAGGGGAATCCTTAAAATACTAAAAATTTTCAACAGACGTACTAGCTTCTTTTCCTACTTCTCTAAATAAATCTGCATAACGACATTAAGAATTTCACCTCGATCATAATCTATTTCAAATGATTAATATAATTAATCTCACAGTATTTCTATTACTTTATAGTATAGTGAACTCCTCTGCCAACGAAAAAGGGAAAATAAAATAAAGGGCACATTTAACAAATGGTTCTAAGTAAGTTGATTTGAAAGGCAAACAAAAAGCAAACCTTAAGTCAGTTAAGCCAGTTGGATTGATGACATTAAGTTGTAGCTATAAGCGCTTCTTCCCTACAGAGGAGTAACTAACGACATTATCTTAGCCTCGTTATTCAATTTCGCCATGGAACAGAAGCAAAGGTTAACTTTTACCACATGAGCCAGACATTTAGTGATTAAATTGCTTCGTCAAGTCACATAGGGCTTGAGCACACAGTAGAAGATTACAGACTTAAAATTTTAAAAAGTATAAAATTTGGATCGGTTTGTATATTTATTTAGTTGAATATATACATTTCATTTAATAAATCGATTAATGCAATATGATAGAATTACATAACTAAAAGAAATATCGCTTTGTTAAAAAAAAACCTCGATTAAGAGATTCATACGAACTAATAAACACCGAATATATAAAAATGTATGCATGCATGTATATACATATGTACATACATGCATACATATACGTATAAAACGTTTTATTTTCAACAATTAAGTTATTTCTAGTTTGGAGCAAATTCATTTCTAAAATGCAATGTCGCAGCTTATAGTTTATAGTACAGACGATAGATAGCATTGATAATGAATTCACATTTTTGTCGTAAGTATAAAGAAACAAAAAAAGAGTGAGGAGCAGAGCGCATAGAGCAATAACGAAAAAATATGAACATTTTCGTGACATTATTTAAATAAATCTCACCAAAAAGATTCATTTCGTCATGTTGCGCTACTTGTTATAAACATTTTTTAGAACAATGTCTGTTGTATAACTCATCTTGATAAGATCAATAATAATTGAGATTTATTGAAGAAATAAAATACAAAATTGAAAATATCAAAATAGTGAGGGTAGCAGAAAAAAGTCGAGACCCCCATAAGGGAAAAAGTGCCTTTTGGGGATCTCAACACCAAGTTAATTTAACATCAATACGAATTTTCAATCTTCTGACTCAATTTGGAATGGATGCAGAGGTTTACACAATCTTAGAAACCGTGAAAAAGCATTAGGACATGATGAAATTTAGCTGACATTTATCATTCTCCCCCTCCCCCATTTCTATAGTACTATTTTACTCAGAAAACAACCATACATACCGAATTTCAGAGAATTTAATCCGAAGTGGACCGCTGGAAGTGTCCAAATGTAGTGGGAGGGGGGGGGGGTATTTATAGCGATTATCTAAAAGGTGCTATTCAAAAAATAAGGTCACTATTTAGATTTGATGAATGACGCATTTCACCATATTGCTTTTGAATGATAATGTTTCATGATTTTAGGAATATCAATATAATATATTATCTAAGAGATAATTATTTATATATTAATTATGTTATATATATATATATATATATATATATATATATATATATATATATATATATATATATATATTATATTCTTTTACAGATATAATATTTTATACATATGTATATAAATTTCTAAGAAAATTCTAATATTACAATTATTTTAAATATCTGATTAAAAGGCAATATCTGAAGAAAATATAGCCTGATCAAACTAATTAAATTAATAATTTCAAAATTAGCTTCATATTTAAGTAAAGCATAATAACGAATTAGAGAATCAGTTCCAACATTTGTTAAAATAATAAAAAAAACGGATTATCCATTTTTTTTTTAATAACGCAAAGTACTTAAATAAATATAAATCCTCTGATGACAAAAAGAAAACGGAGTCAAAAAGGAATAAAGACTTTAATCTCGGAAAATTTAAAGTAACAGGAAAAAGGAAGCACAATAAAAGAAAGTCATTGGACAAAGTCTTTAATCATGAAAATAGGGTTTTGGAATAACTTTTTTAAGAATGTCTTCATAAGAAAAAGATTATTATGTTTCCTTCTCATTTACTATAGTGCAATTTTCATTGATAACAATTAAATTAATTACTATTTAAATAGTTTTTCGGATTGTTTTTAGGTTGAAAGTTTAAGTCTAATTTAAGTTTTCTAGATTTGTATTCTGTAATTCGCATTCATTACTTACCTATAAGGAAGAAATGTATTGTAATCGAGTCAAATTTTCAAAGTGCAGTTTTCAACGGACCTAACGTTTCAGAAACCCCTGAGTTCAAAAAACGCATTTTTTGCCGTTGGTCTGTGTGTCTGTACCAAGATTATCTCTTAAACGGGAGGACCGATTTTGCTTATTGCTGTTATGTTTTGTAGGGTTTTGTCGCCTTCCCCCTCTCCGATTACTACAAATTCATTGGAAAGGTAATTAAATTTCCTACAAAGCAAAAAAAAAAAATCATGCTGTATTGGTCACTGGACTGGAATACTGATTGGCAGTGATTTTTTTGAACTTGTTATAAAACCCATGTTATAAATAATTCTACACACGTTTCTATGGACACCGATTCATCTTACTTTTGTTTATTGATTATCGAAAATAATATAGTTCCTAGAATTCTCCAGACGTTTATGAAAGATAATTATTGCATACAAATCAAAACCTAAAAAAAAAATTAATGATTAGAAAAGACAGGATATGTTATGGATATGATAAGATAATATACTAATAATTTTTAACTAAATAACCGTTAGTCAGTTATTTTTCTAAACCATTTATTATTTTATGTTCAAGCAAATCCATTTAAATTTTCAAAAACACTATCAAATTCCGATAAAAAATTTCAATGAATAACTGTTTTAAGTAAAACCTATATTATTTTTTATCTTACATTATTTTTAACAAACCTTTATGAATGTTATTATCCTTTTTTAACTTACTCTACAAATCTCCATCGAATCCAAGTAGGCGATGAGGAAAAAGAAGTGTTTCGAAGCAATTTTGTAACAAGCCTTAAATAATTTAGATAAATATAATCTTTCTGTATATTTTTAAAAAATTACGCTAAACATGAAGGGCACAATGATGTTTATTGATTCAAGTTTTTTTTTTTTTTTTTTTTTTTTTTTTTTTTTTTTTTTTTTTTTTTTATCGTGCTAAACAATTATTCCAAGTAATGTATAAAAACAAAATAGTGTTAAGAAATTGTTGTTAAAAAAAAATTAAAAAAATGTCATCCGGTCACTGTGTTTTCTATTACTGTATGCCTTAGAGGAACTAAAATTTATGAAACAATTTTAAATATTTCTTTAATGTAATAAAAATATTTTTTTTAAAAATACAGAATATTATTTTTCCTAAAAATGTTTCTTTTAAGAATGAACGAATTCACTGTAAGTTAGGTTTAAGTAATTTATGACAGACCTCGGACAAACCAACTTTATTCAAGTTTTAACAGCCAGAGCAGTGGCTTTAAAAAGTTGCACGAACAAACTGCTTAGATATTCTACCAGCACCACCGACAAAGAAATTAAATTTACAAAGGCCTCAAATTTAATGACTATTGCCCGTGTTTACCAGGACCATGAATAATATTTTTTTTTTAAATTAATGATATTTTATTTTATTAACAAGTTTATGTTTTGTTTCAAGATTATGACAGGAAAAAAAATTACTTCTGAAGTTCCCTTCCTTGCGAAGCCTTCCATTAAATTAATTAAAAACTTTTAGCCTAATAATAATCAACGATTTGAATACACAATTATGAATTTATACGTATAAATATAAAAAACAAAATAAAAAAAACTTCAAAATTTGATTAGAAACAACACAGTAATTTACAAAAAGTGTGATAATGTTCTGTAATTTTTATCATCAATAAATTTAATTTACAATTATCCTTATAACCTATATTTTGATTAAAAGGAATAAATTATTTTATCTAACAAGATTATCGCTCTATATGATAAATCCAAAATGAATAGCAAAGATAACAGATTTAAATAAACAATTACAATTAATAATGGCAATAAATTAAAAATATTTATAAAAATGTTAAAATAATAAACTTTGATATTTAACTAAAATTTACCGTTTACGCTTATTCTTTTTGGAATTAGCTATCCTTCCAACAACAGATAATTATAAAACAAGAAGTACAAATTTTATTTAATAAATTTAATTTAATCATACTGTAGTCTAATCATTGTGGAGTTCATTACGCGGTAAATAATAATACCTTAATTAGCGCAAAGTAATAACCCTAGATCAGGAAATCCTAATAGATATTTTTTAAGAAAAACCTCAGAATAACATGTCTTCATTTATTTATTGTTTTATTTGTTTCCAGCATGGAGTTGTAATTTTACAAAATACAGATCTGAATAAATTGCGTATTTTTATCAGGATATCTGATGGTATTCTTGACGTGACATTGTGACATCTCTGGATATGCCTTCATGTCGGAAAAAATGAGACGGTGATATTCTGATGGATTTTTGCCTTACAACGCAGTTCTTAACAGTAACTGAGGTCTAACAACAATAGACATGGATAATAAAGAAATACAAACAGACACTGTACGTTTTTACTATTATATTGTATTAAAAAATGTGTGTTTTATCGACATATTTATTGATATTATCATCATATCATATAATTAAATTACACATTTACAGGTTATCATCCAATTTTTTTTTTGTAATCCTTTTATTGATTAAATAAAATATAATAAATTTTAGACCATTTTGGAATATGCATATACACATCTATATTTTTTTTTTTCATCTGGTGACAATAAGTTAACTAACATAAAAACAATACTAGGGTATTTCGAGGAGCTTATGTCGACTCTGACCATTACCTCTCAATAGCACTTATTCTTCCTCGTTCCCTCCATTTAAATGACCATGTCAGGAGATGAGAACAAAAACTCGGCAGTCCTCTCGAGACCTCCCAGATTCCCGTAAAGTTTCCTCTCCAGTGACAATGGCACTGGCCAGAGCTTTTCTAGCAAATTTTTTAGCAGTTTGCAGGATTATAGTATGTGGTCTGTTTGTGGTATGTTTGTTCAGCTTCTCCGCTGTTGCATAAAGAGCTAGTTCCTATTTTTAGTTTTGTACATAAGTGGGATTTAAGACGGTTGTGTCCGGTCCTTATTCTGAAAATGGTTACTTGTTCTTTTCTGCTTAGTTGGAAGTAGTCATCCTGAGGGTTGTGTGTTGGATGTGAGGTCAGCCATCTTGTTTGATGACAGCCTTGTTTATGGTTTTTGCTTCATCTATGGTTAGTGAGGGATCGTATTGTTGCATCGATGAACCTGTCTTTGCCAGAGGGTCAGCCTTTTCATTGCCTGCGAGCCCACAGTGCCCAGGGATCCCTTGCAAAACTAATTCTGCGGCACCATCGACCACGATTTTTAATGGCTGCAGTTAAATTTTTCATATTTGTTTCGGCTTTGTGTTGACTTCTCATTGCCTGTAGGACTGATCCTGCATCGGTGAGAATTACTATTTTATTATTGGGGACCGAAGAAAAAGATGAATTGATCATTTTGCAAGCCTCAGTGATGGCTTCCTGTTCAGCACGGTAATTGCTTGACCTGCTGTCGGTAGGCATAGCTATTTCCAGGGTGGATCCATCTGTAAATTCAATATGGATGCCTGCACCCCCTCCCTGAGAGCTCCAATGAACCGTCTGTGTGTGCCCTTATCCATTCGCTTGGTGGGTATTCTTCATTTATGAGTTTTAGTTTAGTTATAGTTTTAGAAAAAAGTCGATCATCTGCCCTATTCACAAGAAGGATAATCGTCTGATGTATTCAACCATAGAGGCATATCCTTATTAACTTCCGGATTCAAGAATATCTTATTCACTCGCCATCTCCCCTATGCCGATAGAGCTATTGGTCCATACCAATGTGGATTTCGACAAGAAAAATCAATTGTGGTATAAATATCTTCAGCTTTAGGATTATACTGGAGAGAAGATATGAATATAAGCAAAATATTCACCAACTCTTTATTAACGACTTTAGGGCCGTATATGACCAAGAGGAGCTTGGAGGAAATCGAGCAATGGAGGAACTCCAAATTGCCCGGACGCTTATACGTATGGTGAGGCTGACTATGAGCGATGTATTACGTTTAGTTTGGATCAGTAGAAATCTGTCTGGGGAATCTGCCCCGAGCGACTAAGGGTGGTGCCCTTACGTGTCTCTTATTAAATATTGTCCTGGCGAGGGCCATGAGAGAGTCAGGCATATATGTTGGGCAAACTATATACAATCGGAGTATGCGACTTTTGGCTTATTCGGACGTTGTTGACATCATAGTGGTCTCTACACGCTGTTAGGGAAGCATTTCAGGCACTGGTAGGTCCTGCTAAGAGAGTTAGTCTCGAAGTAAACCAAGAAAAAACTAAGTACTTGGTAACAGAGTAGGACCGCAGAGCGCAGTGAGAAGATGACATTCGGTGACATTACATTTGAACAAGGCACTGACATAATATATCTGGACTCAATGGTAGTCCAGGACAATGGTGCGGAAGTTGAGATTAGAAGGAAAATAATGTTAGCAAACCAGTTCCATTACAGACTGAGAAAACAACTTGGCGGCCACATCCTCTCGCGTCAAAAATAACTACATCTGTATGGGACCGTAATCCGCACAGTGCTGATATACGACTCGGAAACGTGGAATACAATATAGAGTAGTAAACAAAATTTCCTTGTTTTTGAGCAGAAAATCCTTCGGAAGATATTTGGAGGAGTGTTCATAGATCGAACTTGAGCTTGATACAAACCGGGAGATACAGGTTTCATTTAAGGAGCAGAATGCCGTTCAGGTCGTCAAACTGGGCCGATTGCTATGGGCGGGACATATTGCTCGAATGGATGAAGAAGAGTTGTCGGATGAAGCACTTGACGGAACCACTCTGTGGAACGATAAGAAGGGGAAGACCGAGAAATAGATGGGTGGATGGAGTTGCGACTGACGCTTGGAACATCCAAGGAGTGCGCAACTGGATGGCGGCTATAAGGAACCGCGAAGAATGCCGGACGAATTGTTGACCCAGCAATGGGTTGTAGTAGATAAAAAAAAAAAAACTATTTTTACCAAGCACAGGAATAAATTATTGATCAGTTACCTCAACTCAATTAACGTCTAATGAGGCATCTTAGAGACAACTGAAGACGACCAGAACACCTTACGTTAAATTATCCTCTGAAAAATACGATTGAAGAGCTCAGTGGGAAGGTCATGTTATATTACAAAATCCTTAGAAAAATTTAATTTAAAGATTATTTATTCCTATTTTAGACTGGATCACTCAGTTTTCTACTTATGAAAACTAACACAATTCAAGGTTATAACAATTAAATAAGGCGCTATGTAGATATGAAGATTTAAAATATTCTTCCAATTTTTCTATTCAGTTACTATTTATTTATGAATATATTTTTACTTTCCCTTACCTATATACGAATTATAAAGTAACGGGAAGTATTGTGATCGTGAAAAATTTGGAATTCGATTTTTCAACGGAAATACACGTTTTAAGGTCCCCTGAGTCCATATTACCAAGTCTCGCAAAATGGTCTGTGTGTGTGTGTGTGTCTGTGAAAAACCTATCTCAAAAACGAAAAGTTGTACGATACTGAAATTACGTATTTAAGGTAGGCACATGCATGTGACGTTACAGCAACCTTTTTCGGCTGGTCAAAATCGACCAACCGGAAGGGCCACTTTATTTGTTCGATTTTAGATTATTTTACAATTTTCTCGAAAACGGCTCTAACGATTTTGATGAAACTTGCCTAATGTCTTATCCTTACAGCCCTTTAACTTTTCATGTATGTAGCATTTCAACGATAAAATGGAGGGAAAAAAGTTATGATGAAAAGAACATTTTATTTGCGGATAAAAAAAGTATACATTGTATAGTAAATTATGTATAGATTGGTATGAAAGATTATTAAATTATCTAAAAATAAAGTAAGAATCATCAAAATCGGACTAGTATTAGCAAAGATACAGCGTATCTTATGAGAAGTACAGGACACTAAATGGATAACCGAGCGCATCCGAAAGGAGCCGGATGCGACCGAATCTCATCCCACAAATCTTCCAATCTGTCGTCAACAATACGCTCTATAATAATGTAATTCAAGAATACAAAAACTGAAATTAACTTAATGATTTCTAATTTTATAATATTTAATGGAAACAAAATGTTTCCATGGAAACTAAACCGAAACGTTTAAAATACATTTTCCACTTGACAAACCTAAAACATATAAGCGGTGTACAGAATTGTTGAACTAAAATTGTTTAAAAAACTTTTTTATTGTACTTAAGTGGGAGAAGATGTGAAGAAGTGAATGTTGCTGAGCTTATTTCAATATTGTTTATGTGAACTCTTAAATATAATTAAATTAAATTAAATAATAATTAAAAAGATAATTATTACAGGGCGTTAAGGGAAAGTTCTGTGATGCACGCACCGCACCAGAAGTTTTATTTTATTCTTGTCTATAATGAGGCTTGTAAAATAATCTCACAGGAATTCCCGTAGGGATACAATGAGAGAAGAAAATATGTATCGGTCTCTGATTTAGAAATTAATTTTATATTAGTGTTAAACGTTTTTATTTATCATATTAATTTATCCATATATTCATATTTATTTATCTTTTAAAAGGTTTCTCCTGGAGAGGGGAGAATCCTTTTATTCAGTCTCTAAAGCCTAGTTTTTATGATACTATTGGATGTTTGAGGAGGCTCCTCATTGTCCTGGCTTAGTTCAACAGTACAGATTTCTCGGCTTCATTTGTAACAGCTATCGAAAGGCCTAGCTTGTGGTAGCTTACACTGAGGACACTAATATGAAACTATTGCTGGATATCACGATAGAGCTAACTTGTTTTTCCTCGAGCTAGCACAGATATTTTATGACAGCTGCTATTATTATTATTACATAAGCATTAATAATAATCGGTAATGAGCGCAATCCAACAAAGTTTTATTGAATAGACATACAATGGGATAGAGTAAAATACAAATGGTAGGATGGCATATTCCTATATTTTTTTAAAAGTGATAATAATACACTAGTCACTCCTATTAATTAAAACATAAAATTAACTATCCAGTAAAACTCATACAATTCATTACGCCAAATACAATGGCGGTAAAAAACTTTTGGATAAGCTTTTTTTTTTTTTTGAGGATTTGACGTCACTTGTATTTGGAAAATAATAATGAAGTGACAAAATTTTGGAAGTGATATACATAATAAGCAGGGATAATAAACTCCAATGTTATTTTCCACAATACTAAAGGTTACAACTGTTCCCATTTCAGTGCTAGCGGCTATCTACACCCAACTCCCTACAGTTCACGGACTGCGTGCCGTTTATCATCGCAGGGATCGGAGATGAGGAAGTTGTAACTGGAAGAAGATAAGGTGTCGCCGGGGGGTTATGGCGGCCAGATAACTTACACCTGGAGTGCCCTTTTTCCCTTCCCCTCCGCCGCGGAAGAACAAACCTTTTGCAGTTCCGTCCTTAGATAACTGCTTAAGATCCTATCGCAGCTGGAAGTAATTTACAGCACAAATCTCCCAACTAAGAGAAACTTTTGTTAGCTTCTTAGGAAATGGCTTTTGTGATAGCTTTTCACTTTTATCTTTTGGCCGATAGTAAACTAAGACATTAATTGGAATCAGAGACGAATAAACGGATTACGGAAGCTCACAGGAGAAAATGTTTGCCACAGCCAGAAAATGGATTAAGTATGCAATTGAATACTAAAATAAAATGTCAAAATCATTATAAATAATAAATAAAACACAATGACCTTGTAGGAAATCTATTAACACAGATGCCGCTAATTCATTATCAATACTTATGTTATTAAACATAAAACTTTATTGAGTCAATTAGATATAAGCATCAAAGAGATGTCAGAACCAGCTTTAGAGAGAGGAAACACTTGACTACCAGAGCCGTCGGCCTTTTCAAATAAATTTGGCAAAATCTACACAAGGAAAGTCCAGGGCAGTGGAAGTGTACAAGCCACACTGTCTTTTCAGGAGTATTGGCAGGCTGTGGCATCTAGCAGAGAGAAACACAGATTTATTTCGAGTTAATAAAATACCAGGCCTCGTGAATATTTAAATCTCGTTATAGATCGCTACGAAATAATGACAATGAATTTTATATGATAACGAATATTTTTTGGTAATGAATAATAATGAATTTTATACACTTTATATCTCGATGTCGTTTTTAGCAAACTTTACAGGAAACACATGAAACGATTTTTCTCTAAATAGCAATATATATTTTTTTAATTTTATTGTTTATAGTTTACAATAGGAGTTTACTAAGGTGCCAAAACCTTTGTAATTATAATATATTTTTAATGCTTCTGGCACTGATTAAGGTCAGAGTGAGGACTGAGAGTCATTAATATTTGGTGCTTACATCATCAATAGTTCGGTCGATTTTTAGACCATTTCCAATTTTTTTTTCTCGATATATCGTGAGCGGGAATCGATAGAGGCGATGTTTAAGTCCCATAATATATTGAGACCTAAATTTCGAATTTTTGGCGCTTAAGCCTTTTTCAAAAAACGACGTGTAATGTAATTCCGTAATGTAAATTTAGTAATGTAAATTCCAGTTATTGGTCTAGTGAGTGTTGGTCTAGTGATGTAATGGTTACTTTGACGTTTACACTATGATATGTGTACTTATTACAATAGTGAGTAATTTAATTAATCTTTACAGGTATGTTTAATTTGTTATATTCTTCAATTTTATGATGTTCTTGATTCAAATACTATTGCCAATCTTTACAAATTAACATAATCAGTCATTAAAAAGCTTAGAGATTAAATTGCACGTTGTTAGAATGAGTACAGATCTAACAGTCTTAACGTTAAAGTAACCTTTACATACAACATTCACTAGACCAACAGATGGAATTTGCATATATATAGACTATAATTCAACTGGAAGATTCCAAGTACAATATGTGGTTATAAACGGTAAGTTATATAAAGGGTATCTGATAAAGTTATATGAAAGTTATAAACAGGGTAGGATGAGAGGAAAGTTTGTCCTCGAAAGCTTCAAATTTGATAATATAGTCAAAATTTTTATTTTTTATTAAAATTTTCAGTACCCATAGAAATTATAGAACACACGTCCAGAATATGGACGTGTGTTCTATAATTTCTACATCAGAACGAACACTGTGTTTATCAGAAAAGCAACGCGTCCACTTGTGAGTAAATCGTGCTAGAAATCTCCAAGCTATGGGTCTGGCCATGCCGAAGCCTCGCCCCGCACATCGGCACTCGACCCTGGTCTAGCACCAAATCAAGGAATAGCCTCCTCAATTCTTTTACCCTGGAACCTCGCTTTTCTCGGCCTGAGAACGTCGAGATTTATCAATCTTTAAAAATCTGTTGGTATCATTAAATTTTTAAAACAACCGATCATAATTAAATTTCATTTATTGTTCATAAAATTATGTACATTACAAATATTAAAATTTGTACCAGCCTCCAAATAAAGTAGCAAATAATATTTAATTTTTGTGATACTATTATTTAATTTTGATTCTGCTTAATTTAATTATTTGCATATTCATTTACAATATAACAAAACAAAAAGAATACTATAGTAATTATCCATCTCAGAGTTATGATACCATCTAAAATGGCATAACATTATTCCCAAAAATATTCTCACACAAGTTGATAAAGGACCTTCACGCAGAAACCTAATATACTAGTGAACAAAAAAAAATAGAGGACATGATAAATTTTGGCTATAATTAAATTAGAATGAAATAAAAAGTGAGTTGAATTTGTCTCGAAATGAGACTGAAGATGAGATAAAAAATAAATTTTACGAAACATAGCTGTGTTTATTGTTAAAAATAAATAACACTGGAAGAAAAAATAATAAAGAAAATATGCACTAGATATTTATTATTTTATTTGGAAGAATATATTTTTAAAGGATTTTATGCCGTAGACCACTTAGTGAAAAGGGAACAAAACCAGTATAAGGTTTTAAAGGAAAAGAAATTACCAGAATAGAGGAAAAGGAGAATATATTTTAACCGGTTCTATTGCCCCTTTCAAGAGCAGATCCCTCCAGGATCGAACCTTTAAATGATGGTTATTCCCTCTTAAACCCTACCACCATATGAAGGAAAAATGATTAATGGATAATCCGATCATTTTTTCCTCAGGACTCGGTAACACCTATCATCCGGACCACAGCCGGTTTTTTTTGTGTGTGATTAATGAAAGTCGTCTGAGAAACAATCCTCGCATTTTGAATAAAACTATTAGTTGTGCTCAGTAAACTGAGCGAAAACATTCATGACTTTTTTTTTTACAAATCTTCTACATTTCACGAAATATAAATTTATTTAAAAATATTCCAAATGCAATAAATAAATATGCTATATGATCAATATAGAATGACAGCAACTTTTAAAGAAACGTCACATTGGTGACAACGCAAAGCCCGATCAAGATTGAAAGATTCCGAGCCCATCATCTTTTCAGAAGCATCATAGGATTATCGGGAATCGCATATGAGGGAAAGAAACTATTTCATTCAAGTGGATTCCTTTTTCTGGAGTCCCTCCCCAGTGGTCCTGCTATCAGTTTATGTGGGTATGGTATTTATGTTGGAATGAAAGGTATCTATTTCGAGCCAAATAAGCAACATAGTTGCCCTTAAGTTTATGAAGGAAAATTTAATTGTTGAGATAACACCGAGGATTAATGATTTTAGGATGGGGGAGGAATACGATTGTTTGGTGAAGCATGTCCAATCCGTATGACCAATTAAATGAATTATTTCCAATCTACATATCCAAACAGTATAAATACATGATTATAATCATGTAAATATGATTTAATGAAAGATGAAAATGGGGAAAACATTTGTTGATTGAGGATTGTTACCCTGTCTTCAATACAACGTTAAGAATGTTTCATAAAGGATTAAAGGCTACTTACCAGGTACAAAAATAAAACCACTTGACTCATTGTTAGTAAACAAATTTGTATTTTAGCATCAAATACAAATACAAAAACCTAGCTTTAATATTTTTTTATTTTTATTATTCTGCATCTCTCAATAAACATATCAAATTATTAATACAGCAATATATCTGAAACGAAATATTAATACTAATCATAGTCACTTTTGTTAAAAGTATAGATGAATTGCACTGACTCTCCTAGATAGTGGAAGTACAAACTCTTAACCCAATAAAATCTGTCTCAAGAAGAACTACGCTCAACTCGGAAAAACTCCTTAAAAAGCATCTATGCAAAAAAGGGAGAATCTCCAGACAATCAAGTATTCAGAAGCGTGATATGGGGCCATGAAAAAAAAAATGTATATAAATACTAAAAACTATAAAAAACAAGTTTCATCAAAATCGTTAGAGCCGTTTTGAGACACTTGTAAAAAAGTATAAAATTAGTGGTATAAAGTGGCACTTCCGGTGAGTGCTCGCGCAAGCAATATATGTCAGGAAGAAGACCACATTACGCAGCCATTGATCTTCCTGGTCTCTAATGCCAACCGAAAAAAAAGATATATATGCATTTGTGTGTGTGTGTGTGTGTGTGTGCGTGTGTGTGTGTGTGTGTATGTGCGTGTGTGTGTGTGTGTGTGTATGTGCGTGTGTGTGTGTGTGTGTGTGTGTGTGTGTGTGTGTGTGTGTGTGTGTGTGTGTGTGTGTGTGTGTGTGTGTGTATATGTGTGTGTATAAATAAATGACATAAATTAAAAAAATTCAAAAAAGAAGCCAAGAATCTTAAAAATAACAGAAATAAATAAAAAATCTTCTGTCGATATTTTGCCAATTCAGGCATCATCAGGACAGTAGTAGAGAAAGGATTTTTGGATTTTCCATTTATGTCTCATTTTGAGCTTTTGCTCTAGCATATTTTATATATATATATATATATATATATATATATATATATATATATATATATATATCTAAAACAGATTTTTTCGTTATACAATAAATAGTAGACCGCATTAATAATCAATATTCCGTTTGGAACACACTAAAATAATAGCAATAACGATTGAATACCGACATTTTTATTTTTAGCAAAAAACGTTGCAAAATCGGAAGAAGTAAGAATAATATTTAGCAGTGATGTGGGTTCCGATGAGGAGTTGGCAGGGGCTAAAATATGTCCTGGAGGGAGTTGGATACAGGAAGGTCATAGCCTTTATTGCCCACTATGAATCAAAGCCTAGCTCTGGTCAAGCTGCGACTGCTAAGCCCATCCAGATATCGACATCCACTATATAACATTGTTTAACCGCCTTCTCCCCATCCCTTAACAACGGTTACTGCTAAGTTTATCTCATTTGACAAACCCCAAAAAATAAATAAATAAACTCTGACCAGAATATTATCATTCGTTTGTTTGACATTATTTTCCTCTCCATTATTTATTCCTAAATATTCTCATTTTTTGTTATAGATGTTTTCGGTATTTAATTTACTTATAGCCATAGGAATGTATAGCAGAATGCACTTTTTTAAAAATAAAGCTAGTATATAATCATTAACTGGAATACATGAAAACAATAATCGTATAATAAAGTTTATATGAGTTATTAAAAAAAATGTTTTCCAAATATAATAATTTATTTTTTACCTTCCCTTACCTATATATGAAATATATAGTTGGGGAAGTATAGCAATCCCGAAAATTTTCGAATTCGAGTTTACAACAAAAATACACGTTTTAAGGTTATCTGAGTCCAAATAACCAAGTCTCGCAAAATGGTCTGTGCCCGTGTGTCTGTGTGTATGTAAACAGTCTAACTCAAAAACAAAAAGTTGTACGATACTGAAATTTCGTATTTAAGGAAGGCACATACCAGTGATGCTAGAGAAACGTTTTCGTCAAATTCGGCTAACCGGAAGTGCCACTTTATAAAATCTATTTTACACTTGTTTACAATTTTCTCGAAAACGGCTCTAACGATTTTGATGGGACTTGAAGAAATTATTCTTAATAAAGCCCTTTAGCTTTTCATATATGTAGTACATCATTGCATAGAAAAAAATTATGAGGAAAAGAATATTTTATTTGAGCATAACTTAAGAAGTTTTTACCATTTTATGGTAAATTATATATAGAATTGTATGAAAGGTAATTAAATTAACTAAAAAGAAAAACAAGAATCATATTGTATATCACTTTAACTTGGACTGTCTATTAGCTCGTTTTATATGTGTTTCTACAGCCCTCAAGAAACTGAAACAACCATTAGGTATCAACAAATATGATGTTTATTAGTAGTTTAAAAAGGGTTCTTAGCAATTGGGTACATTGAACCAAATATTTTTAAACTGATTTTTGGTATATTATTTTCAATATTGAACCTTTGTAATCGACCGAGAAAACAAATTGACACTCAAAATTTGAGTTTTTAGGTTTCAATATACGTAGAATACATATTTATTAATGGCCGAGTTATGGGCTTATAAGATCTGTGATCGGCCACCATTTTGAAACAAACAGGCAGATAGTGATGTGTCAAGTTCTGAGGATCAGCCAGGGGTAATCTGTGACATTGGTGCTGAATCTCAAGAAAATCCGTCCTGTAGTCTCTGAGAAAAGCCGCTGACGGACGGATTTTTTTTTTATTCGATATATGGATTCAATGTACTTTGAAACGTAAAACTTCAAATTTTGAGGGTTACAAAAAAATTTTCCTCAGTCGGTTACAAAGATGTATTACCTATTGAAAATAATAAACCAAAATATAAAACAGTAACCATAAACCGGCTCATTAATAGACCATTGCCGCAAGACATGTGAGACGTGCGGGTTTAATATACGTTGTTGCCGTCATCTCTGAATAAATAATACTTGTAATCTTGATTATATGAAATAAATCATAAATTTTGTTTATAATTTAAACTGAATTTAAAATATGCATTAAATGCAAACCAAATAGACCATTTAATCCTCGGCTTTATTTCCTCATAAATTTCGTTTTGTCCATTTATTGTAGACCACAAATAGTTAAAAATTCCATGTTATTCTACCGAAATCATAGCCGCGTTTGCTACTATCATATAATTTGTTTAATTGGTATTTATTTCAACATTAAATTTCTTACCGAGTTTTAACAACGTTGTTTATCTTAGCCTGACGGTGTCAAATCAGCGTCATACTCCAAGTACAGGTATTTTATTACCAAGAAAATCCTGACCTTTCAGCAGAGACAAATAAAATGTTAATGAAATCAAATTTCCATCATATTGAGATTTTTTTTTTTAACATTAATAACCAGCAAGTAATATACTATCTAGTAGAACAAATTAACAATTAGCTGTTTAGCGTATAATTTAAACAAAGATAAAATAATGAAATAACCTTTCATCAAAATGCTTCCTACTTAAATGATTTCACATTGAGACCGATGATATACACCTAATATACACCAGTGTTAAATACATTTCCATAGATCCTATTTATATTTATAATACAATATTACTTATATTGATAGTAATTCTTATATTATTATTATTAATATTATTATTATGTTACCAACAAACTTCGCTTCGCTATTTCGATTCTGCTTTGCAGTAAATTTTATTTGCATACAGATGTTTTCAAGATAAGACACTACTCCACGGATTTTATTTATACTAATATTAAGAATACACGCTAGAACGTCATCTACATCGACCATTCTCTACATATGGCTTTTTGAAAGAATGGGTTCTACATTACATAACTTTGTTCTATAGAATCCACTTATATTTTGAACACACACACAGCCATAGGGCCTAATACTTATCATCGCTAGACTATTTGCTGCTCTAATGTCGTCTTCAAACGAAACTAATTATGCAAAAAGCAGATTAGATCTTGAATCAACAGTTCATGACCATTTTCACCATAAGCACTTAAAATTATGCTAAATTTATAAATCAAACTAAATTTTATTTACATGTTAAACTAATCAAATCTAAAATTGTTTGATTGTAAGGATGCGACATCGATAATCATGTAAACTAGTAATTTTACTACTATAAATTTGTAAATAAATACGTTATTATTATTATTACAAGACTGACCATACGATCGTAATACAGCAGTGAACCCATCGAAGCAGTGAGTCCAAAAAACAAAACAAATTTCTGTCACTGAACGTACATGACCGGTAGCCGGCGCACAGTAGGACGAACCGCAAAAAAAAGAAAAAACAACAACCAAAACCCACTTTCTTAAACTTTTTTTCTGGGAAAAAAAAAATGTCTAACGAAATCCTTATAAGTTCAATGCAAACCTTAAATATAGTGTTTAATAAAAATAGTGTTTGGTTTTCATTCTAAAATCCTCATAATTATATATTCATACGTATAATTATGTTCTTATCCATATGTAATCATATTAACGGAAAGATTTTAGCATTGTTAAATGAGAATACATTATTTTTTTCCCATTTTTTATTTCCACTTTTTTTCAGTACTGTTTCTAAGCCAACGGTTGTGCAAGGAGGTGGTTCGGCCGAAATCACGCTAAACCGCTAAGTTTTTTCCCCAATTAGGGGTACCCACTATATAGAGGCTGGATTAGCACCAGGAGAGTCTCCCGATACTACAGGGTAGATCCACGACTGAATACAATAAATAAATAACGAATAAATAATTATCTGCCTCAGCTGGTCTCGAATCCGGGACCTTGAGATTAGTAGAACAGATTCTTACCCTCTGAGCTACCCTGCTCCCTGTATAAATATATACTATATATATATATATATATATATATATATATATATATATATATATATATATATATAGTATATAAATATATTCGAATGTATGAAATGGGAGTATTTTTTAGCCTCGCATGTGCTATAGTGACAGACATTAATTTTTATTATTTTTTTTTTGGTGTTCTGTTTTTTTTTACATTCTATAATTCATTTTTTTTTAATTATTAATATTACTGTTAACAGGTTGAATTCACAAAGCAAGACTGGTATATATACGATATTTGAAGGCTCTAGGCCATTTGGAAGTTAAAGAATTATAACCGGTTTTTGTCATTTTCGTCCCAGTGTGCTGATCGTGCACAAAGTAGATTTATTAATATAAATCTAAAATATTTTGGAGAACTTCCTCATACCAAGTCCTCCAATAATAGGCAATAGCTGAACCACGTATCCACATAATTAGTATTCAGAACGACGTGTAGGGGATTTTGCAACAGTTAATTTGACAGCTTAATGGTTTACCTTAATGAGCTACAATTTCGTTTGTGAATGCTAATAATTAGTCAGTTGAATTTCAGGTGAATAATGATCATTGGTGAATTTCAATCATAACTATGTAAATAGTGAAGACTAGTTGGACTTGCTCACGGTCGAAAGATTTCTATCGAAACATTGTGCGTTTATAATTGAATATTTCTTTCAAATAGAAAATAGAAAGGAAATAGATATTTGATAGAAACAAAAGGAAAATAGATTGATATGAATTAGCCTTATTATATTTTTAAAGTGGCAGCTTCAAACAATTGTTTGGACTTAATTCATATTTCAATTATTTGTTGTAATTTTTCGGCAGAAATAGCAGCTTGTAGGACAGAGGTTCCCAAATTATTTTTCTCGAAACAAACGAATCGACCCTTTCTGTTTCGGGTAGACTTCCTCCTTCATTGATATTAATTTTTCAAATTCAGCAAATTTAAATGTGTTTTTGAACTTATACAAAGCTAATCACTTGATAAAAGGTTTACTGAAGAGCGGAAAATTTAAAAATGAAAAAATAAGTTTATAGTTTTATATTTATTAATAAATTTAGAAAAAAATCATTACATGATTTCAATATACTAAAGATTAACCTTGAACTTCCTCGGCGAGTGGTTTGAATCTCTATTTCTGTTTCCTGTATTTCTAAGATTGGTAAACGTGCTGAGACCTCTTTCCACAAGGTATGAAGATAAAAACGCTACCAAAAAACTTTCGCTTGATAGTCCATAATAGATACCTATGTCTCCCTGAAGCCAGAATTTCTGATCAGATTGATTAGATTACGATTTTTCTGGGCGATCAACTACTTGGCCATTACACCCTTTATAGTAAACTTATAGTTATTTGTAATTTTAAACTTATTTTTGTGTGTTGTTTGTAGGTGTAATAGGGATTAATAGTGTTATTAGTTTATCATAATTGACATGAAGTGCTTTTTATTCCTTATTTTGCTTTCCTAGATATTATTATTTATATTATCTTTGTCTAAAATATGTTATTTGAATAGTTAATTTTCCTTCCAATCTTTCTTATATTGAAATACAATTATTCTTACTATTCTTAATATATAAAGTATAGTATATATAAAGTATATAATATATATATATATATATTTTATAATCCTTACTTATTTTATTACAATTGAACTTTTTTTTTTTCGTTTTTTGAACATTTTATTTTTATTTTACGATATTTTTTTATAATTCTTTTGTTTGATTCATTTTAATGCATAGATATACAGCATACACTATATATATATATATATATATATATATATATATATATATATATATATATATATATATATAAATATATATATATATATATATATATATATATATATATATACACATACATATATACATACACATACACACATAGATATATACCACACACACACACGTATAACATGCATTTAATACAGAATATTTCCTTTTATCGTGTGCAATGATCCATGGGTAATTGTTCGTTTTTTAGACATGCTTTTACTATAGATTCTTATATTTTATGATATAATGGAGTTCCTTTTAATAGTTTTATGATTTTATCTATTGATTCTCCTGAATGCTTTTATTTTATTTACAATTACATTTATTTCATTATTTTCTTTTGATGCAGCCTCTCTACAACGAGGTATTTTATTATTTACAAAATCCTGATACAGTTGATTGATATAATGATATTGATGTATGATTGATCTATTATATGTCGTAGAGTTAATGGAGACTGACAGATTTCGCAATTTGGTTAGATATTAAATGCGTGTGAGTTAGGTTGGTATGACCATTCCTCATCCTAGTCACAACCACTTCTTCTCTTCTCGTTCCTCTAACAGCACTTATCCACAATTTTGTAGTTTTTGTGATAATTCTCGATTTGTAAGTCAGTGGAATTTCTGCCCACATGGACTCCCATTTTTTCCAGACTCTATCTTTTAGATATGTCTTTATGTCATTAGGCTCGTATATTTGGAGAGGAGGAATGTTAATATGAGAAGCATCTCTAGCTGCTTTATCCGTTGCCTCATTTCCAGGTATCTCGGAGTGTTCTGGGGTCCAGAGAAAATTCACACTTTTATTGAGATAATTTAATATTTCTATGTTATTGTGTATTTTATTTTATGTGGATCCGATTTATATAAATTTGTTATATTCAGTTGAGCAGAGATTGAGTCAGAGCATATTAATATTTTTGAGTTATTACTGTTTATTGAAAAATAATGTGCTGTAGAAATCACCTGCAGTTTTTCCGTACATATCGGTGAGTATGAGGGTAATTTATACTTCTTGGGAATCCCATTCATAATTACTGCGAAGCCGATATTCTCATTTTGCTTGGATCCATCAATGTATATTATTTTATAACCTGAGTATCTTTGTATTATATTGTGGACTTTGGAACCTGGAATCGTGTGTTTAAAAGTTAAATATGTTTTAAAACGTTGGTATATCCAGGGTATATGGCATATCGTTAGTTATTCTTCCAATCATTTCTTTTTGTAACGCGAAAACTGTTTCTTCAATGTCCACGTAGGGATCGATATTACACTGCGGTATTTCCATTAGCAATAAATCTTCAAACCTAGTTTCAAAGTCTGTACAAAGGTCAGTTAAATGTTGGATGCAAGCTAAAACCTTATCATATAAATAAGACACACTTTCGTGGACTCCTCTTTATTCCTCATGTATCCCCAATTTTTTTTCACTGACATAGGCCATTTGCAGGTCGAATTCGACAACTGGCCTCGGATATAGACTAAGGGTGTCGGTTTTTGTGAAAAAAAAAGGTTATCGGTTATAAGTTTCAACCGATGCAAGTAACCAGTTTTTGGAAAACTGAAAAAAGTGGTTGTATTAAATGAAATAAATTCCCATCAGAACATTTTTTGATGATGTCATTTGTGACAACTAATTGCTTTTTATTTAATAGTAATAGTTAAATAGTAAAATTCGGACTTATTAAAATTATAACTGCTTTAAATAATATATAATTAAAGCAGTAATAGGTTTAAATTTCAGATGGAGTTCAAATGTAAATAATGTTTGGTAAATATTATTAATTTATATATTTTATAATTTGTTATATCGTTATTTTAAAGTTTTTAAATGTTTAAAACTTTACAAAACTTTTAATTATGCAAAAGGAACTGAATGTGTGAAAAGTTTTTCCTAATTAAGGTTTCTTGTTCTGAAAATTGCCACATACTAAACTCTCATTCTTTCAGCTGATAAAGAACACGATATACTCAAGAAGGTGTTTATTGCGGTGTGTTCATGCATACCAAATAGTCCGACAGTTTCAGTTAAATAAAGTGCCTAGAATATTAACCAACGGCTCTAAAAAAAGCAGCACTAAAAGCCCCTAGATCCCCAAGTGGTTCACTAGCAGCCACAATACGGGGCAGAGTCATGCAACCTAAACATTTAAAATAAAATAAGTTTCTGGGGTTCACTATTTCCTTACGCAAACATTACGTTGAGTATACGCTACATTTTTAATCTGTGAAGAAATAAGTACTAAATATTAAATGCAAAAAATAATCTTGAACTTTAAGTAGTGAAAAATTTGATCTCCATAATGAAATAAAGGAAAACAAAAATTTTCTAATCAAATTTTCAGGATGCCATCTTGTGTTTTAGAGATACCTTTAAAGCAATAAAGGCTTCTCGTTGTAATTCATTCATTTTTTTTATTTATTTATTTCATACATTGTCTTCTATAACATTATATTATGATATTATGCTTCCTGCAAAAAAAGGAAAAGTTAGATTATAGATAGATTATAATTTCGATATATAAAAAAAAGGAAAGAATGGCAAGGACGATAAAATTTTGTTTTTCTTTATTCACAAGTAATTAAGAGGATATAGTAAATTAAAAAAATACATAACATTACAACGAATGCTCTCATATGCTTTTGTGCAATGGCTTTGATGAAATTTCCTAACGAAATGAGGTTATATTTTCAAGGAGAAAAATATTCGCAAAACAAATTATTTTAACGTATCAAAGTTTTCTCCAGGACCATTAGATAAATTTAACTG
Source organism: Rhaphigaster nebulosa (assembly GCA_948150685.1). Classification (NCBI taxonomy): domain Eukaryota; kingdom Metazoa; phylum Arthropoda; class Insecta; order Hemiptera; family Pentatomidae; genus Rhaphigaster; species Rhaphigaster nebulosa. Next base: position 100,992,474 of record OX411309.1, on the reverse strand, counting down.
AGCTGATGACTAGAGAAGATAGAGATTTCGGCCTCTGAGGCTAGCCTCTAATTTCGTGCAGAACACAGTGATTAAATCTCCATCTACTCAATTCGGCTAGAATAGTCGGCAACCTGTAGGATAATCCACCATCACTCGTCAGTTAGAATACACTAGGGACTTGTACCAAAATGGATACCTTGTTTCCTATACAAAAACAAGGTATACAGGTATATTTCAATATCTTATAGGATATTGAACTTAAAAATGTTTCTTATTTTTTAATGAGTTCCACAAAAACACATGAAAGGCCAATGGAGCAATCACTAGAGGTACCCGACTCGCAAGAATAGATAATAGTCTTGGGAGAGAAGTGAGGGGATGTGACTGAATTAATCCAAAGAACTGAGACATTTGCTTTTTGATTTAGCTGCCTGATTTGACAGAATTAAGAGTAATAAGCCACGATAAAAATCGCGTTAATTCATCTTTGAAAACTAGTGGATTCGGAATAAATTCCAAGTAATATCAAATTATGCATCGGGCCATTCTATGTCAAATCACCCTGTCATGGCACCCACGCCTTCTGACTTTAATGAAACTTGAAGCAATTGATCCTATTACTATCCTGATTTTTTCCCTATCATTTATAGTTTTCGTTAATTTTATTTTTTTATTTTCATTTGGCTCTATCGGAAGCCTCGGGAATCGCTCTCAACGTGCAAATGAAACTTTAAAAACATTTTTCTTGAAAACCATTCAGGATATCATCATGAAATTTCGCAGTTTGTGTAATTTACATTAAACCAGAAAAAATGTTATTATTAATATATCTCAATCACATAAAAAACTAAAAGTAATAATTTTTTTTTTAGAAGTTTCGAAAATAGGTGTTTTCATCAACAATAACTACATTCTCATACCTGATAGAATGCTCAAATTTGTTTTAAAATGCTCTTAAATATATGGCCTATTAGATAAATAAAAAATATTGGTGGCTCTTGTGCAATATGTGCTTAGCTGATGTGCGCAACAGAAGGAAATCGCGCGTGTAACATACACTTGCAACTTAAAAAATATTTTTCTTGAAAGCTATTCATGATATCATTGCAAAATTTCGCAGGGAGTTTGTGTATTACACCTTAGAGAAGATTATCTGAATCACTTCAAAAACTAAGAATAATAAAATATATTTTTTTAGAAATTTAGAAAACAGGTGATTTCACATGACATGACCCTTTTTTCGGGCGAAAATGGTCCAAAGCTGAAATAGTTTAAAACGACTAATCACCCGATGTTTAATCGGATTTTCACAATATTATCTGAAATTTGTTTACTTAGTAGATTAACAGTTATTTTAAACGTTTCCATAACATATACCTTTGAGAGATTACCATGTTTAGAGTGTCTCCATTAACATTGCTACAGCATTTTATTGTGCTGGGAGGGAGGGAGGAGGCGAAATCTAAAATTTATTTGACAATTTTGAACGGATTTCCCAAATATACTAAATATTTTTGTTTCCAATAAATAATATTATACATACATAACAAAATACACAACATACAGAAAATGTTGCTAATGTTGACACATGACAACAATATTTTTTTCTCTATTCAAATCACAGAATTGCATTGATGAAATCCCAATTCCTTAACTGTAAAGTTATTGTTATTAATTTTAAATTATCTCTACCCTTTGAGTAAAATATTTGACAACAATTTACGCATTTTGAAGTAAGTACTCAAATCACAATTTTCCAACTTTTTGGGTATATAAATCACTGGAGTCCCCCTCCATATTCTGCTTTACGACGACATCTCTGAACGGCTCTGATGTCAAATTGTTAGGAAATGTGGTAGTATGTTAATATCGGAGAAACAGACAGTCAAATTAATATTTTTAAAATATAAAGTTTTCTAAATTATATCGATTGTTTTTATATCTAAAACAATGATTGCCAGAATAAATAAAACTTTTAGAAATCAAATTATTCATGACATGAGTGAAGCCAAAAATGATAGCAACAAGCAAACAACGAGGATGATTAATCAAAGCTATGAGGAAGGCTGTTTTTCAACTCTTAATGGACAGGCTCTGACTTGAATGGAGACGTTGAATGCTTTCAAAATAATAATCTCCCTGTTTACTATCTATCAAGTCTTAATTAACCATTTCAACAACGACATGCTGATAAAACAACCTGTCCACAGTTGAATTATGAAAAAATGTTTGATTCATTATTAAAACAATATTTATTTGATTTAAAGGCGCATAGATATTTTTTTTAAATTGCTTATTTATTTACAGAAATTTACTACTGTATAAGAATATACAACAACTAAATGCATTGAAGCTTGATAATGGCATGAGAAGGCAGCCTATTGGTAGAACTTTGATGACTTCTATGTTAGGGCCCGCGGCCACCTTCTTTGAGATAAATTAATTTTGGAAATAGGAACACTAATATATATATTTTTTTAAACAAATCTCCAGCACTGATATTCTGACTGAAAAGTCGACATTAAATTAAAAAATAAATCATTATGCTGTTTTATTGTTACATTGACTAACTCCCAGACCAACATATAATCGTCATAAGCGTGTAAATACAGACCACTAAATGTCACTTCTAATACATTTTAATATCTCGTTGACCCGTTCTTCATTTTCACATAGTATTTCAATTGCGGTATATTAAATCTTGTTCTAGTATCGGTGTTTAATGTACATATTGTTACAATGAGTCGTAGTGTTGGAGTAGGTTGTGCATGGAGTGTCAACATTTTTTGTTGATTCTACATTAAAAAATAATATAAACACTTCCTCGTTTCGTCCAATGGGTACTGAGCTGAGGAAATATGCTTCGAGTTTAGAAAATAATATCGACATGGTTCTTTCACGAAAACATTTTTTTATTTCAGAGTAGATTAAAGAAAATATACGTGCGTTAAAAAGTAATCATTTTTTGGTCAAATAAATTATTAAAAACTTCTATTTTAAGTAAACTAGGCTTATAGATTTTTCCTACACCAAAAATGATCCTTTCGATTCAGCCAAAGGAAAACCCTTTATGCTGTAAATATAATCGATTTTTTTTTTCAGTTCCGAAGGTAGTTCAAAATTTTCAGCCTACAAAATTACGATTCGTTTTAAAGCTCTCTCTCTCGTATTCAGTTTATCTGATTTTGACATTCTTGAATACGTATAAAAGATGGGTTTCTTCTTTCCATCCAAATTTATAGCTGATGCATTATCTAAGTCTGTATAAATAAATTTGGTTCCAATTGCACAAAGGGTTCCTAACTACGAAATCTTGGCTATTATCAATAGCTGTTAAATTGTATTCAATAATAAATTTGTCTTTAGATTTCCTGTCCCAATGTTGTACAAATATAATGTTTTAAAAACATAATACTGCAATGCATATTCAAATGTTATCAGATACAAATTCATTATGAATAATTCGCCAGTTTAAAAATTCATTTAGTATGAGATTTAATTTAAATACGTGATGAAATGTTAAAATTTATTATGCTTTAAAAAATATAGGACAAAGTTATACTTCAAGGACAAATAATGCAAACATTTTAATGAGTTTTGATGACTAAGATACAGGACCGAAAAAAAAATCGTTGTCAAATTAAATACAATTAATTTATTGCTGGGCTGGACTATTTAAATACCTACACTTAGATATTTAATTATAGTTTCAGTCCATTGGGAACCATTATAATTATATTATAATATATAATTATTTTACAAATATAATTATCATATTAAGTCATGATATTTTACATTATTTTTTTGACAAAGTTCTTAACACTATCTCCTATTTTTTTTTTTTTACTAACTAATGGTTGTTAGGAACCATGAACCCATGCCCTATTGTTTCCTAATTATTATAAATTTTAACTGATTCTATCGAAATGCACATATGTGTCTCAACCTCATAATTAAGACGTAATAGAATAATGTAGGGTGAACTAAGTAAGAATTCCGGCGAATAAAGAATTGAAATAGAGAAAATTCAAGAAAGGGAGGCGCCTGATAAATTGTCAACTGATAATCATTAATAGCCTTCAATGCTTTCAGTACGAGCCCTTTCTAATGGAAGATGAAAGGGGCCGGCTACCTTTCTCATCTATGTATAAACTCATTTTCACCAGCTCCTTCAATTTACTCTCATCTTTCTTAACTCTTTCTGATTTCATCCACTCCCAACTCAATTTAAGAACACCGTCCTCTGCATTAAGTCGGTTTGCATTTTAAAAAAATGTACTCCGATTCTTATTTTTTTTTTTTCCTCCTTTGATAATCCCAGTCTACGAAGTTATGCTCCGTTATTTATTCAGAAGGAATACTTCCCCTCCGGCCTCCCCTTGCACGATACTTTCAAGAAGAAGGAAATACAGCTGGGTTGATAAACTAAATTGGATGGTAGGGTGAGAGTGTGTTTTGCCGTTACGAAAATGACGGATCATAAGATTTTCAAACTCTATTTTTTTTGGTCTGTGGGATAATATCTTGCATTTATATTATTGATTGATACATGAAGTAGAGAAACATCGATACAGTGTAAAAACAACAATTATTACTCTCAATTCTTCGAAAAAAGAATGGCATTTTCACGAGGAAGGGAGGGAGGGAGGGAGGGAGAGAGTATTTTTGATGAAATGTAATTTTTCGTGTTTTTATTTTTATTTCTATATTATTTTGTATTTAAAACTGGTCAAGATTTCAGGACATGTTTATAGAATTTTTTTGTTGAGGTTTAATTTTGCTATAAAACCTTCAAGTGTTATCCTTTTTATTTTTTTGTGAACATTCTAAATAATTCCAAAAAGAAGGAAAACAAAAGCTATTTACTTGTTAATTGTCCGCTGTAAAAAGAATTTAGGCAATATTATCAACTGAATATTATACACAGAAATATAACACAGCTGACTGAAATACAATAAAATTATTTCACAAGATTTTCTTCATTCGAGCGTTTATAATGCATGCATGCATTGTTTAAAAACTGGTGCTATCAATAATTAATTACAACGCGGTAGGAAATACTAAATGAAAATAATTTAAAGGCTGTAAATAAAAAATAAAATATTATGGTAAAATTGCAAAGATAAGAATTACACATGAGCAAAATTAACAAAAAGATACAGGGGTGATTAAGATGAAAATATTAATCATAGAAACTATAATAGATAACAACAGTAGACATATATAAACATAAATTATTAAATACAATATTTAAATAAACAGATAATAAAAATAATAAATAATTGAATACAAATGAAATGAAATAAAATCAATACACGCGCTTGCGAGGAGAGTTAACCCTCCTCTCATTTCATAAATATGTATTCATATTTATTTATTTTAAACAGGATTGTAAATTTCTGATTTCTTTCATTCCAATTCATTTTAACTGGTTAACATATTCAACTTAACATATTCAACCCACACACTAACGTAAACTAGTCATGTACTTTTCTCCAGGTACTGCTGCAGGAAACGAATAACCGATTCCAGGAAGCTTTGCCGCCGACTGAGTACAGGCACTTTTCAGTCTGGGATTGAAATAGAACCGCCGACTGAGTGGTCGAACTGGAGTTGGCATTCCAGTCAGCATCGGGGTGTTAGCATATGTATGGCACTGCTAGCTAGCTATTAGCTCTCGATGGCTGCAATAATAAAATCGTCCCCGACCGGCACGTTCCAGCCTTCAATGACTCCAGTTCCAGTTCCAGTTGGGGCTTGTTCTCTCTTTAATATATTCATACATCTCTGTGGTATCGCAGTATCTTTTTGTTAACCCTCGTCTCATCTGCATACGCGCATTTATTTGTCTTTTACAGCAGCGACCTCTCGCTCTTTTAGGGATTATAACTCGTACATTAGGGGAATTTTATGGTTGTGAGTTTCATCCTTGTCATTTCTCAATTCGAAAAATATAAATTTTAATAATTTAAAACAAAAGTTAAAAGCATAGTATTTTTACAATATACGTGATAAATTATCAACAAACATAACATTCCGCGACAGGCATACATTTCGATTGTTATTTAACCCCTTCAAGAAACAAAACAATCAAAGCGGAAAGAACCAATACTTCATTTATTTTGCTATGATTAAGGCGAGACTCTTGCAAGATGCACCCCTGTTTTAGCATATTTTGTAAAACAACGAAAAACCAGATATTAACCATCCAAAATGGAATAGCAAGGAAAATGGTGATGAGGGATTCAGACAAATTTCCCATAAAATGCATTATGCAGTAAACGAATTGTAAATAGATGAAATGCACAGGCCAAGACTAACATTTTAAGAAAAAAATAATAAATAATAGATAATATATAATATATATAAATAATAAATAATATATAAGAAAAGAATAAAGATAATAGCATAAATAACAACAATGAAAAAAAAATTATAAAATCGCAAACAAACATTTGATTGAAATATAAATTGTGACTATATGATGGCAATGTGGTAGGTTAAGTTTTCTATAAGCTATTTTTTAAAAATTTATAATGATATATAACTGCACGTAAATACAAATAATTAATGAGATAAAATTTTTCACAAGCTATATATTGTTTTTTTTTGTTTCAGGTATGGCATGTTTACACACCGGAGATGAGTATGTATCAAGATATTCTCCTAATAATAAGTCAATGTCAAAAATATCTCCATGTCAGAAACAACGAGCAGTTATGGAAATGTCTCAATTTCATTACGAATGACATTGTTTATTAAGGGATGTGTCCACAACGTAATGTTATTCAATAATTAAACACTGACATGAGAAGAAATTCATAACTTCATCAAAACCAACAGTGTTCATAATTACCTTACTACAGAAATTAAAAAGAAACCTTCAAGTATTCTTCTCCTCACAAGAGAACAGGAATAGGCCAACTAATTAAGGTGTTTAATTTTTTTTTTTTTACGTAATAGACAAATTAAACTTTTATTGATTTTATTTCATTTTTTTGAAGCCGGATTGTCAGAACTAATTGGTAAATTGCCTCGGAAAATAACAAAGATGAGAAATTTATTAGTTCCATCATATGATTATTTTGACACGACTAGTTATTTAACCGTCACAAGGTAATTTTCATGCCAGATATTTTTTTAAATGTTATTATTTTAATCATGGTTTTCCCTGGTTTCCCGGAGCTTGGAAATATTCAAACCAGTTATTTTTTAATAAGGGATTGACAGAATTCTAATTTTAGTAGACCAATTTATTCGTTATTCTATCCCTTCTCTGCCATAGTATATTTATTCCTCTGCCAGATTATAAGTTCAGGTCACCAAAAATGGAAATTATATTTATTTTTTTTAAATTTATCTTCGTCGATAGGAGAGGTTCTTTTAAAAAAAATAATACTTTTCTATTTTCAACATTGTCTCTCTCAAAATCGGTTATTCTGGGCGAATAATGTCTATTCATAGCGTAACAAATTTATTATTTTAAAGACTTATTGTCAAATTTGACATCTTTTTACTCAGCCTAATTAAGCACAAATCTTGATTTTTTTTAAATTGATTAATTATACTCCGACTAAATAATTTTTATTTTTAATTTAATTAGTAAAAGCAAATGTTTAAACGGTTTAATTACTGCTATGTGCTGGCAAGTAAAATCGTTCTGAATGGATAAAATCAATGTCAAGATAGTAATAATCACCTGTGTATGTATATATATATATATATATATATATATATATATATATATATATATATATATATATATATATATATATATATATATGATTAAATCCTTCACTAGGACCTCCCTATACTACCACCTCTTTCTATTTTTATTTACATTTTTATTTTCTTCGAATAAAGGAACATAAATCAATTGACTTTTTTGTTTGTATATATTAAACTGAGTTCGAAAAAATAAACTTTCATAATACATATAGTAGTATGTATTGAAATTATGACAACGCCGCTCCACAGTGGGAGAAAAACAGAAGTTAAAATTAGGAAGTTCGATTGCAATGGTCACTAACTAATATCGCTCCTCCATTATGCACAGCAATTCCCATCATTATAGTCGCGTTAATAATGCCATAATATCAGATTATAGATGAAGGGAGGAAAACTATCTTTTTTTTTTTTTTGTTTAAAGCTAGTTTGACTATATTTGTTGGCCTAAACCTAATTGTATGGGCTGCGAAGAATCAAACAGTGCTAACGAATCTTAAGACAGCTGAAACATAGGTTTTTAAAAATGTATAGGATTATTTTGACGCTTCAAACTATTGTAAACAATTTTACACTATTACGTAAATCGTCCGAAATCACCAGAAAAATTGCAATATATATAGGTATGTATGTGTAAGGACAAGCACTCAAGGCACAGTAACAAATAGAGACATAAGACGATGATGGCGTGGGGGTAGGCTGATATGGAAATGTGTGGTTAGCCACTAGCAGATATCTCACTTAACAGGCCTCCAGCTCTTCTTCGAAAGGGATTTGGCTTGGAATGTTTGGACTGGAATAGGAGCTTGTTCAGCCAACCTAACTCTTCATCTGTGTCAGTGAAATCTTCGATTATCGGGTTCGAGACGTTCGAACAAAAGAATATCTAGCAAAAAGGGAAATTTTTTTACGTGAAAGAAATGCAAGGAAATTGTGAAAATTATTTGCAAAAAATTAAAAAAAAAAAAAAACCTTTTGGAAGATTGTTAACTTTTCTTCGGAAGAATGATGTTTATACGCGCATTACGTATATTTGCATGTACTGTAATCCGTCTAAATTTCACTAAGGCCAAGGGATTTATTTTATTAACTATCTGTTTATTATCCTTCCCCGAAGCCCATCATACACACACACACACACACACACACACACACATATATATATATATATATATATATATATAAGTTTAATTTATTTCATCATACACTATTATACATATATCCTTGTCAGACACACAATTGCGGACTCCACAGGTCCACGTCTCTTTAATTAATAGAATGGAGTTTTGAAATAGCCTCGAATCATTGTTTGACAGATTAATTCAAGGTATCCATCCATCCCTTAAATAAAATTAGTTATTGAATAATAAATTGCCTTCCGTGACTCGACCATGAGCCAATCATGCAATTTCGCCATGTTTATTTAGTTGTTTGTTCACATACTAAACTACCGCCATATTAATTTGAACTTCAAATATTCAACTAGTACATCCAGCTATATTGTTCTCGTTTTATTTTTTTCATCGCCCGATTCAGCGACCATCGCGGCACAGTGGTTGAAAAGCGGAAAAAATTAATTTTTTGAAGGTATTGGAAAAATCATTGTTTTCACCATTGATAAATAAAAGTTACATAAAATATTTTACTAATTATATAAATAATAACTAATATTGCAGTTACTACAATTCTAACAAGCCTTCAAATCCAATCTTAGAATAATGTTTGATTTTTAAGATAAAAATTTCGACACAATTATTATTATAACCACATACATTTTTTTTATTAGTGCGATTTTCCTTTGTGATCAACAACGACTAGATATAAGTGAATAATCTAGAACAGACAAGGAGTGAAAAAATATAATGATTTGTAAATATGTACCAAAAATACCAATACAATTTTGTTGTTGGAGTATATCTTTCCAACATAGCCCACCGAAGGTCTTAACTCTATTTTTTTTTATTGAAACAAGACACCTAATAAAATATTTAAAAAGATGCGGCTGCGTCAGACTGTGTCTGTAAGTACAATTTGAATTTGAAAATGAAATTACTCTTGTTATTTGCTAACTGCTTCCTGACCACCGAAACTGTTTTTTTTGTTATTGTTTTTTTCCTACTCTTGGGCCATAAGGGGTTTTCGGCAGCAGTGGTGTATTACATGGGGGTATACGTACTCCACTGCTACCAATAAATATGCTCTTTGACATATTATTTGGATCAGGTGCCCGGTTGCGTATCATAGATGGGAGGGGTTGCACTTTATCCATAGTCGGTCTGCGTGACCCGTCCAAGGAAAGTTGAAAATTAGTGTAAAACTGGTTCAGTATCAATTTTATTGAATCCACTACTTTTACATTTACTTACGCATGCGCCAGCATATTTTACTTGGCATACCGATATCTCAAAATCAGCTCGTCCGATTCGGTCCAAAGTTAGAGGAATGCCGAATATTATTGTAATAATGGTCGAGTTTTAATTATCCCTATGACCTATATTATCAACTTATCAGTTTTCCTTGACACACCTATATTTCAAAGTTTTTAAAAAACTTCAGTTTTGGCGCAAAGTTGGAAAAACGATGGGAACGGGTGTGCGAATGATTTTGTATTAATTTAATTAAATTCCATATGTGTGTGTGCATATGCACATGTCAAAACCTGAATTTGATTGTCAACCTTACACGTCCTCTCAAAAACACGACATAGCTTATTGAGAAACAATATCAGTTTTTCTTTCCGAAATATACATCTCAAAATTTCACCTACTACATCAATGGTAACAACTGGTTAAAGTGTACATCTTAATGAAAATTTCATTATGATTAAGGTGGTATCAAAATTATTTTTATGTAGCAAACAGATCAGGCTGAAGAGAATTATTTCCGAAAAAATAACTCTCTAAATTTCGATTTTCATTCATTGTGGGCCGTCACTCGCTTGCGCGATGCTCCTCCAATTAGGACAAGCCCTAATGACTAGCCACAGAATAATATATAATCATTCAGATATATCTTATCTTCCATACACGATTTCATTTTGCCATCGTTTATACTTTTATACTGATGCTAAAATTTATAATCTGTTATTAAAATTTCTGTAATATTTATAAATATTATCCAAATATTCAACGTTCAATTCAGTGCAAAAAAAATAAAAAAAATTCATCCCAATTATTTTTGTTTTTCAAATCCCCAATTAATGTATCTTGATGGGATTGAAGTGGGTGGTTGCTATTCATAATCTCTTGATTTTTTTTTTCTCAGGAATCTAAACTATGCCTTGATTCCCGGGGATATACAAATATATATGAAAGGACAAATATATTCTGCGTTGCTATTACTTTCAAACTAGAAATTTAACGAAAAACGTAAAACGAAAAAAGTTCCAGATTATCAATTTTCACTGAATAAAACATACAGCATCAAAAAGGTTTCTGAAAATTTATTTATTTTTCAAGTAATAAAAATATCATTAGTATCTACCGACAAGATATTAAAATTTAAATAACACTTAATTACTTAATCAACAAGTTTTAAATGTTTATATCATGTATCATTTAATTTTCAAGGAATATTTATCTCTTTAAGCTTATTAATCTATAAGAACAAACTTTCCAGCCGATTGTTTCATATTCATAATTTTAAATTCAGAATTATCCAGATATTAATTTCCTTGTCACAGGTTAAATTTACTTTTAAATTATATAATATTTTTCGTCTAATTACATATTTTATTATATTGCTTTTGTTACGAATAAGATTATAAGGTAAATTTATTTTGTTATTAAAATCTATTTCACAAATAATCGAGATATTTGTGCGTTTTTTTTTTCTTTTTATATAAAAATAATTTTATTTTAATATAATTTAAAATTGACAGTTTTTGTAAGATTTCATAAAATGCTATTGGCATTTCAATTACGTGTGATAAATTTGTATACTTGAAACTTGTCTTTAAATCACATCAAAACAGAATGTATTACCTTAAACATCATTTAATAACACAACCCCCTCGTCCCCTATATGCCTAGTATATTCATAAAGCTTCAAAGGTTGAAAACTACTAGGGGTGGTCGGAAGTCAATAGTGAGTGTAAGGTCCGTACATAATGGAAAGACAAACTTTTAATCAATATAGCCAATATACCCTTCTGTTCATGCTGCCCACCGGTTGTCAAGCCTCATGGTATATTCATGAAATGGAACCAGCTACTCGTCTTTTTATTTATTTACAAAATTTCTTTTGTTCTGAATATGTACACCGCTGGTGAAAAGGGTTTGATGAAGCTAGTTTGTTTTTTTCAGAGGAAGGGAAAAGTAAATGGAATCACGTATCCAACAATATTTACAATATTGTACCAATATGATAATTGGAAAAAAAAAAATTACAAACAGCAATAAAATGTCTGAACGAATACGAAAAATCGATGCCAATTCTTCTAAACAAATATACCCTTCCACAAATATCTTTCTCTGAATTTTAAAAAAGACAGAAAAAATACCATGATGATATTGTATAAAGTAAGTACACTGCAAAACATAGCCCAGGAGTACCTAACCTTTTTCTACTCTGGGCTACATTTAGTGTACCAAGGAGAGTTGGCATTCGGTTATTGTTAATAACAAACGTAACATACTTTTGAAATATATATAAATTTTTGACCAACATTCATATATCAAAAATTAAATTAAAACAATATCTTTGTAGATAAAACATAATTTATCTATATAAAGGATAGAAAAAATAAGAAATTAAAATACATGGGAGAAATAATTCGAGATGGTTCAGGAAAATCTTCCATGGAAGAAAGATTACAGTTTGGAATGAGTAAGAAATGCTAGAAATCTCAAAATAAGACTACAATACAGTGGTGAAATCGAAATGCCTATTTTTGAACTACAGTTTGGGTAAACTTGTAGTGCAAGAAAGAAAAGACTTAGGTCCAATGGAAACAACAGAACAATGGGAATCAAATAATAAGATAATATACCAGAGCATAGAAAATATCAAAAAAAGGTAATATGATAACAGATTAACAAAACAGATACTCGAGTAACCTTTGAAGAAAAATACGACAAGCTAAACTCAAGATGTCAAGAAAGATTTGAAAAGAAATTAAATAGGAAACTATAGAAAGAGAGATTTATAGAAGTAAGGTTTTGAGAATCGAAGAGGGACAAGAAGGAAACCTGGTGGTCTTTGAAAGTGGTCTAAGACATAAGAAAATGATGAAGGAATACTGGGAAAATAAATAAAACGGAATTAAAAGTGTTGCGTAGTCCCTAGTAGGCCTCATCGAAAAAAAATCAAAACAATAATAACATCGGCAGACAACTTTCTTTTTTTAGATAATTAATAAAAATTTGTTGAAAAGTGGTGAAGAGATGAACAGTGGACTGTTAAGCGACTCCTGTCCTAGTCACATCAAAATTGTCTCTAACAATCAAAAAACACAAATCAACAAAGGTTAAAGGCGAATCTGGTGATGTGCTTAGGCAAGGACAGATTTATCTATCATTTTAATAATATTTATGGAAATTCGATTTCTTAAAAAGATTTTTATATTACTCGTCCTTATGTGATGGTATGGTGTCACAATAAAAATGAGAGAAATCAATATTACTTGACTAAAAATATTAATTTGCAGAAGGTATAATATTTTATTGATTGAGGAATCACTTTAAAAAAATAAATTAAATAATAAATGCCCCTTAACTTAATCAAGAATAAAAAAAAAAAAAAAAAAAGTTGCCTTACTTATCATCATTACTCAACGAAAACCATACACTATAAGTTCGGAAAAAAATAAAAACGTATTTTCTTTTTTCCCGAAGTGTATAAGAGGGACACCAACGATCTAATACGTCACAAGATTGCGTTATCTCCTGATTTAATATAGATAAGGGATGATGCTGAAGGGGAGGGTATCCATTTAGGATTATGGTAGCGGAACCTTATTACCCCTCTGAAGTCGATATCACTAAATGATCGAGTCTCGATAGAACCACTTATCTGAAATTCTTCAAGCCCAATTATTTCGGACGGTTGGATTTATGCTTTATTACAGATCCTTCATTTCCCATGATTAGTGATTAGTATAAACGGATAAGAGTTCCACGGGCGATTTCATCGCATAAAAATACTATTAAAATTTAGAGCAATTGTAAGTCAATGCTCTTTTTAAAGTATTATTTCAACATCAGTCTAAGAATGCTTTCAAGCAATAAAAATTTGTTTTACTAATAGATTTAGTTTTTCATATAAGATATTTAAAAATACGTTTGTTACATGTTTCTTTAAAACCAAAATTTATTCCCTAAATTTATTAGGTAACCAAAAAACAACTCTTACCAATAATACCAATGTAAGTTCATTGATGTCATCATGAATTTTATTACTATTTTTTTTGCTCTAAAGTTATTTTAATGAAGTGCTAAAAATATCCTTAAGGCAGATAAAATAACTCTCTAGGATAGAAGTGATCATTAAAATAAATAAGATACAAGCAAATGCAAATATTATTTTTAAAACGATTTAAAAAATATGCGGTCAATATCTAGAAGAAAGTCTATCTACCTGCAACATCCTGCTAATTTAGTAAACCTTTACTAATAGGGTGAATAAGAGGTTAATTCGACAACCACTGGATTTTAAAAGTCGAATTCTACATTTCGCATAAATGGCTAAATCATAAACTAAAGAGGTAGGAAGACAGCTATTGCCTCACTTGCTAAAGTCTCACTTCAATTAAAATTTGAAACTGCTTTCTTGAAAAGTTGTAATTTTCAACTTAACCACTCATTCGCCGTTACAGCATTATTACATTAGTCCAACAATGGTAGACCCTCTTTAAAATCAATTTTTTGGTTATAGTGGAGTATAAAATGGGTAAATATGTATAGTAGTAGTTTCCGGAAAACTTCTAAATCCCAGTGACATTTAAAAAAAATATATTATCCATTCTATTTCAACAGATTAAAATTTAAAACAATTTCATTTTATAAAAAAAAAAAGTTCATGAACTACAGTGATAATTTTCAATTATTATTAACCAACGAGTTTGGTAGCAATTTAAATATTAAATTTAATTAAACTTAAATATATATATATATATATATATATATATATATATATATATATATATATATTTATATATACTTAACTCATTTCTGTCGAAATAGCTTTATTTTTAAATAAAGAAGATGTATCAAAATCATAAAATGGTTGTTAAATATATATATATATATATATATATATATATATATATATATATATATATATATATATATATATATATATATATATATATATTTAACAACCATTTTAATATATATATGTATATATATATATATATATATATATATATATATATATATATATATATGCATATGTATATACTTAATCTAGTATTAGCTATTGAAGGTTTCAGTTACCGCTTTATAAATAGGTTTTTTTTTATTTTTTTCTTCTATATTGTTTTCTTAAGCACTAATAATATGATTCATTTGATTTAATGTTTCCCAGCTTGTCACTATGGCAATAAAATCTCTGTGTTGTCACAAACATAAACGCAGCCTCTATGGTCAATGGATGATGTCACAAGATACGGAAGACAAGACAGGAATATGCCACATGCGCATTGTACACAAAGTCCCCGACTTCATGTGCAAACACGTCAAGCGCAAGCGGAGGAGGAGGGGGAGGGGGAGAGGGTGGGAGACGCACACAAATACACCGACTAGGTAAACATACCTTCCTTCCTGAATATTCAAAAAGAGACTTCGAATCAACAGATATTAGATCTTTCTCTTTCAGAAATTTTATCAAATTTTAATTGATATGCTGAAACGGTTCGAATAATTATATGGTTTTAATGGAAAATTTAAAATACAAAACAACTAATGATAGTTTGTATCATTATTATTAGTTAAAATAAATTTCTAAAAAATATTATCAAAATTTGTCATACTTAGTGGTTTCCCAGCTATAATTTTAATTCAATTATGTTTTTTTTTTCTTTTTAAATCTCCAATTTATTTGAAAATTTATTGCAACATAACTTACATACTTGCAGGAAAGCATGGTTTCTCCAACATATAATGTACTCATTTAATTTATTTTATTTTGTTCTGACAACCATGACTACGAGACAGATAACTCATACAAATAAGTTAAGAATACGGTGAAACGACAATCACCACTTATCCAGGTTTGCCCCACTACCCATACCAGGCTATTTCTCCTCGATTCCCTTTGTCCCTTCATGCTTCAGTCTTAACCAGAAAAATATTCCTTTTTTTTTTTTTTTTTTTTTTTTTGACGAGATAATTTGTAGACAAAATTAAATTGATTTGTTTCAAAGAAACTGTTTGTTTATAATGTGCTTCTAATAATAATTTTTCTTTTCAAATTACTACAAAGTTTTTTCTAATAGAATGTAATAATTTCGTTGTTTTTATCTAAACATTTCATTTAAAATATATTTTTGATTGTAATATTTGTATATATATATTACAATTATTCTATATATATATATATATATATATATATATATATATATATACATTACTCAATTTAAACTACATCAAGAACTGTTCAGCCCATGCAAACGATGTTAAGGGAAGCCATGTTTAGAAGTAAAGTAATAACTCGATTAGCTTACAGTTAGGAATGAGAAAATTCGTATATATATGAAACAATTCTTTTAAGTAGGTGTTCTTTTTTGGATTTTTTTCTTTAATTTTAACTACAAAAGGACATTTTAATTTGATGTACCCGAAAGGGTTTTATTATTATCGCAATCAAATGAAGTATTCCTTCGAAGAAAACAATTACGTTGATTTCCTTTATCCATTTCTAGCTTGGAAAATACATTGCACACTTTTTGTGGAAATATCTAAACAAGAAAAATATTTTTGTACGATTGGAAAATCCATTTCGATATGATTTTTCAAACGCAAGCTATAAAATAAAGTATTTTCATTATGTTTTATTTATTTTTTTCATAGCGCATTGGGCCCATTGGACGAAACGGCAGGATATGTGTTCACTTTTTTTGTAGAAACACCCAAAAAATTTTGATGGACTCTTCTTGTTAGTTCTCAGGTAGTTCATTATGCTGATCTCAGGTAACTATTGACATTTAAAAATATGCCTTGTAAAGAACAATAGTCATTTTTAGCCTTAGATAATTAAAATTTAAAATATTAGACGGATGGTAATTACATTTACAGGCAAATGTTTCTACTGAACGTCCTTCTTAGTAAAAGGAGAATACATATAAAAAGAACATATATAAAAGAATGCATATTATTTATCATTAATTACAAAGTAATTAGGTACTTTTTTTTTCCCCGTTTGGATACATATATATGTATGGGGGGGGAAAACCTAAAAAGATTTGTGGCTTCGTGGAGTGGAAAAAGCTGTAACCTCGACGAGTTTTCACTAGTTGAGAAATGCCAAGAGAAAAAGGCGAGAAAAAACAGACGCCACGTTTAATGTTGACAGATGACCCCAGTAAATTGTGGAAGTCGCCGATAAATAAAATACTATCCGCTACGTGATGGCGGCATGCGACGCTAACTGCTCTACACTCTCTTCCCAAAGTTACCGACATATTTTAGCGATGTTGAGTATTACACAACTTTACCAGCTTCGGCATCATTACTTACGGTAGGAGAGAAGTATCTTTTTCCCTCGCTAATCTTTGTCAGACAAGATTGTCTTCAAGATTCGACAAATGTCCCGCTATATCTTACTTAACCACGTTAAAAGACTTGAGGCATTTGCTACGGTTTTCGCAACTATCACTGATATTTATCTTCGTAAACTTAAGTTCCAAGGTTTCTTTCTATTAGATTCAATATTGTATGCAGTAAGAGATATGAAAAAAAAAATCATTTTAAGGATCAGACATGATTTATTGCGAGTTAATGTTGTTTCTGTATAACGTTTTATAAGTGTTTTTATTTTTTCTGATCTTCAGCAAAATTAAACATTTTCTTGTATAACATGTTTGGTTTATTCTGTACTAAATAAAAGCTCAGGGCAATGGCTTAGGTCTTATACTTTTTAACATATATTCATCCGATATATCACAACACTGAGAAACCCTCAAAGCTACATTAGCTGATAATTTAACCATTCTGACACCTAATATAGGGTTCACTGAGGCTTCTCAAGCACTCCAACAATACTTGTTGTGTTAGTTAGGACCCGACGATTGGAACACTTGGAATCCGAATTTAAACAAAAATAATCCTGAATAACAATTTAAATAAAAACACTTTTAATTTAAGAAAATGATTTATGATTCTTCTATAAGTTGTCAAATTGACTAGTCACAGTAAAACTGAATGTCGGAATTTGTCAAACACATATAATAATATTAAGGATGATGTCATTTACCTCATTTGATAACCCCTTAACTGACATTTTTGCGGTACTTTTTTTTTAACAATTTGAATGAAAACCTTTCATCTGATAGCTCTGTAGCATAAAATGGGCGAAAATCCTCTAAATAAGTTTAGAATCGATTTCAGTTGCGAGGATATCACGAGAGGTCATCGATTTAATGTTTACGGCACTATGCTTTGCCCGACTTTTAGGCTCTAGCTAAAGGATACGCATTTCAGCGTATCACCCCTGAATTTTCCTGCGATTTTCTTCCACGGTATTTTGTTTAATTAGAAGATTACGTTGAAAAGTATTTTCTTCTTCTTTCGTGGCAGTACAACTCATGTAGAGTCAGGGCCTCCATTAACTTCAACCTCCAATCGTCTCTGAGTAGTGCTGCTGCCTTCCAGTCGTGGACAACAATGATAGCTCGGGCGTCTGCTCCCACACCACCAGCCCATCTAAGTCTTATTCTTCCAACGCTTCTTGTTCCGTAGATCCGCTTGCCTAATAGTCTTCTCAATATATGCTCTCCAGGCATACGGCGAATGTGTCAAGCCCATATTAATTATCAATCCTTATTACACTCATAACATCAGCAATTCGATACAGCTCCTGCAGCTCATTGCTCGCATTCGCCATTCCTGGTTAATATTGAGTTATAATAAGAGGCCAAGTATTTTTCTTAAAACATAAGGCTCAAATCGAAGGATGGCTGCTTCTTGGATTCTTGATATCGTCCAACATTACGACCCATATATTAGCACTGGTATGATTAAGATTTTGCATCTGCGCAGCTTGGTTATTCGAGAGATAACTCGGTTTTTTTAGGTGTATTAGAAAACTAAGACAGGCTCTGTTTGCGGCCATGATGCGCCACTAAATTTCTGCATTCTTGTCATTATTTATATTCATCTGGGAGCCAAGGAATATAAACTCAGAGACACTTTAAATGAAAGTTTTATTCTCATTTACATTTAAGTCAACTCTTGCTGCAGCTCTTTGCAGGGCTACAAAGGCATCTCTAATGGCTGCTATTGTTCTCCTAGCCAATGCAATTTCGTCGGCAATCCCTAACAGTTGGATAGAAAGATTAAAAACCGTTCCACCGACCTGAATTTGTGGTCTCGGCAGTTGAAATCTAACTGCGCATTCGAAGGCAATTCTAAATAGGAGACATTCTAAGCAATCTCTTTGAGCACAGCCCTTTATGCATTGACAACGAGAAAGTGACGGATGAAAAATGTGAAATCCGCTGTAAAAATCCAATGTGATTTGTCGGACTACTATATAGGACGCAAAAAGAGAAGATAAACTTACAGAATTACAAACCCATCTTGACTCTATACAAACGAGCCCTAAAATGTCATTGCAAAGGCATGAAGGGACCAGAAAGGTACGGGAAAAATAGATTATTTGAGACAAGTAGTGAATAATAATTACCTTCAAACTAAACAGGAATAAATAAATAGGGCAAGAGATGCCAGCCAAGAAATGTAAAGCGGGTCCCTTTGTACAATCTATTAAGCTAAATAAACTTTTAAAAGTTATTAGAAAGCAACAGAACATGATAGTTACAAAACAAAATGAATTGATTGGCCTACTTATTTTGGGCCCCATCTCAGATTATGGTTTGGTATTATCTTTCTTTATCATATTAAACCTTTTATTTATATTTTTTTAAACGTAAATATTCCAGTTTATTACTAATACATATTTATTTTATAAATCTAAACTTTATAAAACTACATATGCTACAATGTGTAGAGATGAACTGACAGGTAATCGATTGAAGGGCCGACCGAAATAAAGATATATTGGATTAGTTCTGAAATTATGGATTAGGGTTCCGACGGGGTTCATGGATGGAAAGTGTATGGTAATATGCTGTTAATATCGGCACCGAACCTTCTGGTCCATTAGGCTTTGTTATTATTTGGGTTATATGAGATATAAGAGAAAGTGCTAACGCACTAAAATATATTTGAATGGGGTCTCCAGATTCGAGGAACCGTTCAGAAATACGTATCCTCCGGCGGTATTTACCGATAAACTCGTGACCAAGAGACGTCGGAAGGTTTAAAGCTGGAAAGAGAAGGACCGGTGGGACGATGGGCCCCCCAGATAAGACCGAAGCCGGCTGAGGGATATATCAAGCAGATAAAATAATAGTTTATCAGACCTCGCGCTGATTTATTACTCTCGCTACCGGTCGCTTTTTTATTTATGTGCCGTCCCCTGAATCAGATAGCTCTTCTAAAATAGAAATCCTTGATAAAATTAAATCTAATTCTTTAATTAAAATTGTTTCAGAGGGGAGGCTGACGCAATAAAGTGAGCTTTATTCAATTTATTTTCAATATTGTTTTACTATGCTTCAGAGGCCATTTGCGTAGTACAATCTATATTCAATATGAATTTTATTGAAGTGTTGCTTATAAAATAACCATAATAAAAAAACAAATTATGAAGAATAAATCCGGGTGGCAGTCGAAAACTGGATCTCAAAAATAAATAAAAAGACATAATATGAATTGGTACAAAATAAATATTTTAAGTTTTGAGATCCATTTCTTCAACGACACCCGGACCATCGTATCATCTATAAGGCCAACCAATAAATATTTAATTTAAAAATAAATTAGTTAGTATTTTTTTCTCACATAAAAGAAGTTTGTATGATTTAGGATTCCCTAAATAAAAATAAAATCTTTCTGATGTCGTCGTCACCAATTTCTATGGTCCCTTCGTTTTATAAACTACTAAGCTGTACATAAATATACAGATATATATACTTTAGAGGTATAAATCTGTCAGTTCAGAATCTTAAGGAAGAAAAATTATACGACCTTTCCAAGTAAAAGTCGTATTATAACTTGAATAAATTAAAATTCGGTCTGGTTGACTTTTGGATGTTTTACGAATTTGTTGAATGTTTTACGAAATTGGTGCTTGAATGTTTCTGGTTTATAATGATTATTTTGATTTACTATTTTCACTAATAAACCTTTGTAGTCGACCATGAAAATACCCTTCCCTCCTCAAATTTGAGGTTTTAAGTTTTAAATAATTTAAAATCGAATAAACCCATCCGTCCGGCCGTCACCCGCGGCTTGTATCGGAAACTACACGGACGATTTATTAATAATTTGGTATTTAAGTCACAGGTCATCAAAGAATGTTCATCGAAACATATTCACATATATATATATCGAATCATATACACATATATATTATCATCAGCCGTTTAATCACGAAAGAGCGGTTGATTATATGTTTCATCGATTTGTGAAGCTAGAGGAAAAGTAAAAAGTTTTTTGGATTTATTACACCTAAATATTCAAATATTTTCTTTTTTGTTTTAAATATATAATTATTTGGAAATACCAAACCATATTGTAATAATTTGCAGCATTTTCCGTTTTTCTGAATCGCTCATAAAAACATACAAAACAAGTAGTTATTTCATTTATTATGACAGAAAACGTTTCTATGGACAGTCTATTCTGCACACAACGCACTAGCCTCCAAGATGGCCAAGCATTGTTTGTCATTATAAATTAAGCATAAACTAAATGGTTTGTTGACAGATGACAGTTGACAGAAGAAAAAAAAAAAATTCGTTGGTTTATGGTTGGATCCTCACTGATTGTGAAAAATTATTTTTCAATAATTTTTTTCAAAATTATGAACTCAATAGAAAAAAAACAAGATTTTTGAGCTGTTGTCATTCATTAAAATCAAATAATGTATGCGTAAAATATATTGACCTATAAAATATATGCGAAAAATATATTTATACTAACGTTTTTACGAAATAAAAGTAGTAGAAATGTATATCAATTTCATTATAAAATAAGGTATAATAAAACTCAGTATAAAAAAAAACAGTTCTTTCCTCTTAGATTTTTAGGTCCGATGACCAATCAATCAGTTGAAACGTTGATGAAAAACAAACAAAGCTACATAATAAACTGAAAGGTCCTCGACAACCATATATAGACAATTAATCAATTATTCAACCGCATTGGAATGATAGAACGTTGAATACAGGTTTGTTTAATTAACGTAATTATTTCTGATATTTAAACCAATCAGGCCGAATACAATGGAAAAGATATTATAATTAAGCTTTAAAATTTATCAAATGCAACAATGATATATTTAACCGTTTCATATTAAACCTCATTTTCTTCCCCACTACCGAAGGTAGGGAAGTTTTAAATTCCCTGTAGGGAGAAGAAAAAATGTTTACTCGCGTTATACGTTCCAAACATGAGAGAACAAAGTTGGTTTCGTGTCTGTCTGTCTCCAGTCAAATCCACATGGCGGGTATAACATAACACTACCTACCGTTAATCCAATTTTGATGAAATTCTAAGGGATTGAGCGGGTTGGTATCTAGACGGGCCCATATCAAATTAGATAAAGACTATTTTCGCTTGCGCAGGCGCAAAAATATTTTCCTTGATATTTCAAAAACGGCTCGTCCGAATAGGCCCAAAGTTGTAGGAAATTCTGGGACTCGCTAGGTATAATAACTAGGAGATGAAGCTATGCTAATGTAATTGGCATACGTTTTTCTATAACTTGTATGGCAATTTAAAAAAAAATAAAAATTGCTAATGTATTATTCTCAGTCTTCATTTTTAAATAAAGTTATGAAACATATCATTCATGATTTGATGTAATTAAATAAGTGGCTTCGGGGTATTGATCAATGAAATATTGGAGCGGTGTAATGAGCTATAATAAGAAAGCATTATTATTTTTTTTTGTTAATTTTTTATTCACTTTATTATTATACTTTAGACTTTTCTTTATGGATGCAAAACTTGGCAGCTTGCATTAAGGAAAGAACAACGTATTGAACATTTTGAAAATAAAAAAAAGTAAGGGAAGAATATAAGGGTGTGAAACATCTTAAGGGTATGAGTCGAAAGAAAATAATAAACACCTACAAATTGCGGAACGCGCGACACGGGCACAATATAAAGTGGAATTAAAGTTAGAACATAAGGGCGCACAATTGGGAATATCGATGTAGATACCGAAGACAAACGTTTTGAAATGAATCTGAACTTGATCTTTATTAACTGGACGAAAGGATAACGAATTTATTTTGAAAGATCAAAATGTTCCAAGAGGAAAGCAATGAGTGTTTATACGGATAAGGACCAGGTTGCGAATCTGTTTTCAACAAAGTACATACGAGCGAAAATTTGAAAATGTATTCCACCTCCTCCCTTACGTTTAAAAGAGCATTCCTAACAAAACTTTGTTAATTAAATTAATGTAATGTTACAGTAGCTCCAATGCAATTAATGTTGAACAAGAACTTGTTATACCATATATCTATGGTTTTAATAAAGGGTTGCAACAGAACGTAAAAATAATCCAACTGGGCACAATGCGGCATATGTTTTTTTAATAGAATTTAGTCCATTATTTTACTCTAAGGAACCGAGTAGAATCTGTGCTCTTTTTTCTATAGAAAGCCGCCATTCTGAGGCGTTCCCTCATCAGCGAATTGAAGTCCAGATGGGATAAAAAAATGAGGTATAAAAAACAAGATATTGGAATAAGCAAACGCTGTTATGGTTATTGAACCTTCGGGCTCGTTAGAACTTGTTATTATTATTGAAAATGAGCAGCAGCGGTCTCAACTGCTAATTGATAACCACAATTTGGCAATCTCAGCGAAACATCTCGCCTATCATACGATTAATCTGACGTGTCAGAAAGTTAAAGGAATTGGCACGTTAAATTTTAACAAAACGTATAAATCTTAGGAGGGCTACAAACGTTTATACAAACCATGTTTTGTTTATGTCATTCCTTTTCAACTATGTTTTGCACTATTTTGATTAAATGTGAAAAATTGAGCAATTATGCACTATTTCAGCACTTCGTCGTTTCACGTCAATAAATATATTCAGTATGTTATATATAGTGCACTAAAATAGTGCAACCCTAATGTTTCCGTCTCCAGCAAAATATCTCTAGCTACTGATCATCTAACAGAATATGCACCCTCAGCTTTGCGTAAACTCCAGCCAGCAAAATGAACCCCAAAGTCTGGAGAGCCCATAATATATGAAGCCGAAGCAGTAATAAAGTTGGCTGTAAAACAGAGCTGAGTGTCCTAATTACGAGGCAGCTAGGAGGTCGTAGATCATCCTCTGTCAGCTTCTACATCCCATTAGCGAGCGACCTTTCGAATATACCACAGCGACTTCATCAGGGACCTGTCTCTTCTAAACACCTTCATAGCTCAGTTCAAATATTGCCACTGCGGATGGATAAAGATTGATGGCATCCAGGCTCCACCCTCCTATACTATTTCCTCATATCAATTACCCTCCCTACTGCATTATCATGCATTACGAATATAAGTCTTCCTCGCAATGAGTTCAGTTAGTCCTTTGGTATACTAACAATTATACCCGAACAAGACAATTCAAATGTAATAAATGTAAAAACATCTCTCTATAAAACAAGATTGGTTAAGTAATGTAAAATTAAATAGTAGCGTTTGATTTGCGGTATGGGTCATTCTCCCAGAATTCCAATTCCTACAAAAAAAAAAAAAAAAGTGTAAATATTATCTATTTCTATATCTAATTTATTTCAAGGCAGGATACTAATGATACTGGCAAAAAATCTATTCATAAAGATCAGTCTAAATAGAGACGAATGATTATGAAGGTGAGAGACATAGAAAGCCAGTCAGCGAAATAGAAGATATTCAGAATCTATTTCCATCGCTGTTGGAAATGTAAGTTTAATTAAGATTAACCAATCCTCATGCTTCTAACAGTAAAAATATAAAATGGAGCACTGAAGACCTTGGGAAACACGTGAATAGGACATTGATGAAATGTATTTTCTTGGAATAATCACCGCGTGAAGGAAATGTAATTACATATGACGAGACGTAAACTACTCACTCAAATATTAACTCAAAATAATCAACAGTGAACGTAGGATAAGTCAGGATATCCTCAGTTAGGTGAGAATCTCCTGCAGAATGCCAACCGTAAAAAATAAAAATCTCGGCAAAGCACTGGCGGCCTGTTTTAAAGTGTAGGAGGGAATATATTAAATCTATGGGATAGAAGAATTATGTGTCATAGTTTTTTTTGTCAAGAAATGGTTCAATTATTCCTAAAAAAGTCAGTAGTTTAAATTAACTAGTTCGCCGTCAAAGTTACTATCTCCTGTTATGGGCACAGGTGAGGAAAATAGATTTCTACGATTTGAATTCAACTTTAACTGTGATAACGAATAGATAACTGAAATAAAAATACTTAAACTCTAAGCTGAAAGTACTTAGTTCCCACTGATAACAGTCGTTAACAATTTTACACAGAAGCCAAAATCTTCTTGGGACATAAATTCGTGCCAATTTGTGGAATGCAATGTATACCAAATTATTATTTCAAATAATTAACAAAGTCGATGAGTGTAAGGATAATATAAATAATGAGCTACTGATAGCGTTAACTATAAATAGACTCTACTAAAGATATTATAACTAGACTTAAAGCTAATATAGTGAGACTGTCTCGCATTCTCTTATTCTATCTTACATTCTAATTAACATTCTGATTCTTATTCTAATACTGATCCATCTGTCCATTTCAGATACGCTTTTATACATATAATAAGAGAAGGGATGATTAAGAAAATATAACCTGTTTAACACAAATAAGCAGGAAGCAAAACAATAATTTCCTGGGCTATAAACCCTATTTAATAACTAATATTTCCTGGGTCAATGCCATGTGTTAACTAAATGATGCAACCAAAAAAATCGTAATTAATTAGTTCATTCTAAAAAACTTATCAAACTCTCATATCGTCATCAAATTGTGTGCTATGTGTGGGCCACCCATTTACTGCTCTATAGCGATTCACTAATACAGACAGACTCATAAAATTCATCAAAGGCCCAGGTGTTATAAGCTATCTGTGGTGATATCTAAAATAGACATCTCCTAAGAAGAAGCCGACAACTAGCCGCAATGATGCATCATAATCACGTGAAGAAAAGTAAAAGAACCTATTTCAACATTAACATGGATTAAAAATATTATTTTGAGAACTATCCCCCATAGGACTACATACCGACGAGATCTCCTCCTCCGAAATTGAACTCCTGAGAAGGCTACTACTACTCTTTAGACTAAGTTGAAGGAATATATATCTATTAAGCCCACAAAAAAACCTTTATGATGAAAATATAATCGAAAACAAGAAATACACATATATTTTTTACTGCCGTGGGGGTTCAAAATTTTTAAGCCACGAAGCCACTGTCCGTTATGATGCTGTGTATTATGATGCCCATCTTCTGTTTATCCTATTTCGATATTTTCTTAAGAGTAGAGTTCCTTCTTTCTATACATATAAACACTTATTGCATTATCTAAGAAGGTCTGGGTAAAAACAAAAAAATATGATTACTAAATAATAACAAAATTGAGTTTTTTGGAGATAAACTTTGTTGTAAAACTCATACTGAACACCGTTTATATCAAATCGTGTAGTTTAAGAACCTTTACCGACCCCTCAACATTTGGCTTGAATCGTCAAAGAATTCCTGAATTATCGGCGGTTTTTTGAATCTTTTAAAATAATTAAAGGATATAGCTGGGCAAAATTTTTTGATAAAAAAAAAGTTGTCTATTAACCCAAAAATGTGAATATCATTTTTATATTTTTAATTTAGTTGCTTAAACATTTTGAACTCTCTCGGAAGTGAAAAAAAAAAAAAACTTTTTGCTCTCGATTATACTTTTAACAGATAGGTTTTTTAGTGTAACATATCAAAATCTGCCACCCATTATTGGTCTAAAAAAATTATAAAGCTAGTTCAGATAATAATTTATATATTATTTAAAATTAATTAGGCCAAAAAGCAATAATTTCTTTAAGCTTGTAATCTTCCTTTAATATGTATAACAGATGTTTTGCTGAAAGAAATAATTATAAAAAAATAGTTTCAGCATCTTTTACTTTTTTTCTTCAGCTCCTAGAGCCCATTGGACGAAACGTACTTGACGATTTTTTTTACTAAGTAGTTTTACCAAATAACGTTTGATCAAAATGGTCTACGGGCACATCGTGTATTCCCCTTATCAGTGAATGTTTCAAGCTTTACGTTAGAACAAGATTAACAAATATTCTTTTATATTGTTGGTATTATTTTTTTGTATTGTTTCATTTAATTGAACTTTTCGAGACAAGGGACAGACATAAGCTGGCAAGAGCAGGCTGCACCTTTCCCAATTATGCCTTGTCGCCTGCTTAGCCTGACTATGACCAGCCCAGTCCATTAGGGCTTAGTCACCAGCCTGGAAACGTAATTTCAATTAACCCGTGTCTCTTTTTTGTAGGGGGATCGGAGGTTTGTACATGATGCTTAGAGTACATCCTCTCGAGTGGAACTGAATCCTCTAACAGCGTCCTTCAGGTTCACTGCGCCCGAGGATTACGCGTTCCCTCCTGTTGAAAAATGAAGCTTTAGAAATACCGAGGGGATTCCTGTTACGAAACATTCATTGAAATATGTTGTAAATGGTAAATTTTATATTGGATTAGAGAGAAGTGCTTCTTTTATTTTTCAGTTCATATGAATTTTTTTTCATTTGAGACCTGAATAATTTATAATAACTTTATTTATACTCTACATGAAGTCCCAAAACCGTTATATTTTAGAAAAGTACTTAGTATTAGTAGTTTTATATAACCATATAATAGCCCACATCTATTACGGTTTATTAGTTTATTGCTGAACAGTTTATTACTATCCAGCTTCCAATATCATATATTTCACATGTCTCCTTCACTATCCCCACCAGTTATTTTAGATATATAAGGGTCTGTGTCTTTAGAGCTAACAAGTAGTCGAGTGGATAGTCCATAAGCTAGTATGTCTGTATGTTAATACTAAGGCTACCAATAGACAGTAAGAAGCAGTCTGATGTCGCAATTTAACAGTTATTATTATATTTTATTATTAATAAAATATCAATGTAAAACAAGTGTAAGAAGATGTTTTGAAGGTAGATGATTTTATTATTGCCTAAATTTATTGTATCTAGTCACAGGCATCTAGTCACTGCTAACTAAGGATTTTCAAATCGTTCTTCCAATTCTTCCTTGAATTCCTACATTTCCTTTTCCATATAACATGATATTCACACCATAAATCGCTCTGCATTTGAAAAACATATTGATTTACATACGCCTCGTGTGCAGTTTCTATTGCATAAAATTGTCTACTAGAGCTTTAATTAATTTTATTTTACCTAAACCATACCCAAAAGTCTAACAACTGCTAAGCTACCTTATTTAGTAAACGAATTGTATTTTTTAATTTATTGCAGGATACTTATAAGGGCTTCGTTGTGATACTTTTTAAATGAATTAATTTGCTAACTAAACTAAAAAAAAAAAATACGCAGCATCTTAAAATAAGCATTAAAACAAATAGAAATATCATATGGCCATGTTTTGCTCATAATCACATAGCTGCTCTTTTATTCAAAATTCTTCAGCTGAAACAAAAATATAAAAATAATGTGTTTTGTTTAATATTTTCGAACATGAATAATAAACTAAAAAGACAAATATAATTGAAATTTCAAATTTATACGGTGTTGTAATTTTATTTTAAAAAAATGTTAGCACGAAAAACCTGTTAAATTAATGTAACGATAGCTCACCCAGTTAACAGACAGAAACTAACTTTCCACGGTAAAGATTAAACTTATTAAAAGCAATCCCCAACTATGCCATAGAATTGGAAAGATCGGATTACCTAACTTTCCTACTTGTGGAGTCTATTTCGTACTCTACTGCGGCATAACCACAGGAAAGATAATATGTTTAGCATGTCTGTTTGTAGATTTGTAGACATTGTTTGAGGAAAAGCCACAACCGATTTTCAAGGTTGATGGCTCAAATTACTCAGTGAAATCCATCGGATGTTTTCAAATAATTGAAGCTCAACATTTGATTATTGAAACATGTTTACTAGCTCACTAATACCAGCAAAAATCCACAAAATAATGGTAAACAAAACAAAGCTCCATCCGGCTATGCTCCTTCTTCCGGTGTTGGTCACTGGCTAGGAGCGTTAATCAGGGAGCAACCGTGGTATGCGATATTACAAATGTAGTCGATATTTGGGCCCCTACCTTATATTACGTTTTATTATTTTTTTTTCTCAACATTTTCTCTGCAAATTTAAACAATGGAGGTAAAACCAGAATATTTAGGAATTTAAATTTATATTTAATGCTGTAATAATGAACAATTTCTGATAAGTAATTTTAATCAAGCCAAGTTATGGATAGCTCTCCTAATCATTTGTTTTTTAACTAGACCAGTTAATGAATCGCACACCATAAAAACTTTAGAAATAAACTTTTATTTAGAACAAGTGTCATAATTCTTCTTTTTACTTCATTTCTACCATGACTCTCTCTCCCCCTCCCTCCCCCAAAAAAAAAAATCACAATAATTATTAGATACTTAATATACTACATACATCTAGAAAAAAAAATAGTAAAATTAACTGGATAATTAAACAAGATAAGAAGCACCGAGATGACAACAATGTATTGCTGGCTGGACTCGCAAAGAGGGCTATAGACTTTGGAATTTATGCGGAGGGGAAGGGTGGCGACGGGTTGGCCCTCCTTAAACTGCTATTAGAAACATGCCCCCACCCCTTCCTGGAATACTTTCCGAATTACAGCTACCAATCATAGGGCTCGCCCTAATTTGGTACCCTTCATCATCCGGAGGTCCCGAAAATAAATCCTGGAGAGGAATTTGTATGGAGCCTTATGAGCTACCACAAGTCATAACTGGGCATTAAATCGTCCATCTATTCCTCCTCTCTCTCCCCACCCAGGATATGAGAAGGATCGTCCTTTATCTTTTATTAAATACCTTTAGCATTGAAATTTTCGTCATGAATTTGGATAACTCTCTTTATGAGTCAACAGTGGAAGTTCGTAAAGTTAAATTAGTATAAATATGAAGTCATCTATGGCTATATATTGGCCTTAATCTTCGGTTAATGATTGCAGCTGGCAGCAGTAAGTCACACTGTTTATAAATGTAAAATCGATACCCAGCAGGCATACATTTGTTCAGACTCGGAATCTGCCCATCATTCCCTGAAAAATTCTTTTACATTGGATTCTCTGGTTATCAGCACCTTTATACACTTAAATTGGTTGACTACTTAAAAAATCATAGTACTCCTACCAATCCATAAAAAATCCTCCGTCAAATCCTCAAAGCTAGTGATTATTTAAAAAAAAAAACGATACAGTAAAACTTTTATGTGCCTTTGAGAAATTTCCCCAAATAAATTCCAGTCCTTCCACTATAGTTCAAGAGCTGAAGTGAAATTTGGAGACTTATTTGAAGAAAAATTTTAGTTATATAGCCGTACGATGTCTATTCCGAGTATTCAATTTCCACTTACTTGCCAACTTAAAGCGATCGAGTTTCGAAATGGCGGTCAAAAAAAGTCGGCATTTTAGGACTTCTTTTAGTTTTTCACATATAATTCCTAAACGGTGCATTCTATCGAAAACGTTATGGTTATATAAAGCGTTATATATATATATATATATATATATATATATATATATATATATATATATATATATATAAAAACATTATTTTATATAAAGA
Organism: Rhaphigaster nebulosa; assembly: GCA_948150685.1. Classification (NCBI taxonomy): domain Eukaryota; kingdom Metazoa; phylum Arthropoda; class Insecta; order Hemiptera; family Pentatomidae; genus Rhaphigaster; species Rhaphigaster nebulosa. The sequence continues at coordinate 100,961,646 of OX411309.1, read as the reverse complement.
TTAAATAAAATTAAAGAACATTACATTCTGTGCCTATTGAGTACCACAGCATAATAACTTGGCTGAATGGTGTGGTCAACGGTAAATAAAACGACGATTTTGTCTAAAAGAGATAGAATACTGCAGCAAGAAAATGAGTGCTCTAAGAGAAAAACGGAAATACCACAAAAGTTGTAGAGCTTCAAAACAGTATTATCTTTACAAAAAGCGGTGGCTATTCGGAATATTCAAAAATGTTATATACAAAACATGCAGGCGATTTAAAGTTTTTTAAAAAAGGTAATGACTATTTTTTAATTTAAATGCACTGGAAGCGAGTTACTGAGGAAAAACTGAAAAAAGGGTTGTACTTAGCGGCTTTTCAAAATGGGGAAAAACCGACAAGGAGGAGATTGAAAAATGGGATTTTTTACAAGAGAAGAAATAAATACTACATACCTAAAATTCAATTTTTTTTTTTTTTGGCAAATCAAAACTATATCTCTACTTAGTTAAAATGCTAATTTTCGGAGATCGGGATATTGCCAATTTCGAGAGGTTTAGTTAACCGAATTAAAACGTTGTTGTGCTTAATGGACGCAAAATTTGATGTTCTACAACTTTTATTGTAGCAGTATTTTCTTAGAGTACTCATTTCCAAGCTGCAGACTCGTATGTAATACTCAATCTCGTTCTCACAAAATCTTCGATTTTTTACCATAGTTTTCGACCGCCACCTAATTATCATGCAAAATTGAATGTTCTTTAATTTAATATAGGATAATTTTTTCCGAACGCACCCTTTAGGAATTAAAGCTTAAACACCAAAAAAAGTTCTATAACATGCCGAATATTTTGGCCGCCATTTTGAAGCCCGATCGTTTTGAGTTGGCAGACAAGTCCAAATTGAATACTCGGGATGGTCATTAAATGGATATATGACTAAAAGTATTCTTCAAATAAGTCGCCAAATTTCGTCACAGCTCTTGGACTATAATGAACTCAAAAACCCGCTAGATTAAAAATTAGTTCCAGAATTTATTCCCAAATTATTATTCGAAGAAAAAAAAATAAGATGTTCACGGGACCATTACATATAGAACAGTTATTGAAATGTTACTAATGGGTAATTTATTCGCAAATCCTGGTTGTCATGTTGCACAGACAATCCAGGCGCGATAGGGAAAACATTCATTTTTTAAAATAAATCTCCAATGGACTTTCAACATGATAAATAGGAGAAAAATAGAAGAAATAAATGTTGTATATTTTTGGAAAAATCAGTAAGCTGTAACCTGGTGAAGAAAATTCATAAACCCAAAAAGTGTTAATTTTCAAATTTAATGTGCGAAAAATTTTTGTTTGGAAAAAAATAGTACATAATAGCGCTCAAAAAGGCGAAAATAATGAGTTTTAAACACTTGAAATGGTTAGCAATTTTTCGTACTCAAAAAGTAATTAAAAACTGTGGCCATTTTAGTACATTTAATTGTTTAATAGAACTTTTAATTGTCGCATAAACATGTTTTGAATCTTAATTTATAGCTTTTTAATAGTGCCTATATACAATAAAAATTTCTTGTAAAAATAATAATGACTTTTCGTGTAAATCGTGATTATTTAAGTCCTAAAATAATCTTAGTGACATTTTTAGCGCTATTTGTTTAAAAAGAGTTATACAACCCTATTATGATGAAATATATATAAAACCCGTTTGAAAATTGGGCTTTTCTTGCTTCGGCGCCGCGGTCGTGCCAGCGAAGAGGAATGTTATAATATACCAGGAAAAATTATAATTTTCACAAGAAATTAGCCACCAATAATATCCAAATTTTAAAGCCGGAATTTTTTTTTTTTTTTTGCAACAAGTTGCTGACCTATTTAAATTTTTTAAAACCATTGTTTTCGCATTTTTAAGCGCTACTACATACTATTTTTTATTTCCCTTAAACAAAAATTGTTCATATCTACATAAAACGTAATAAAAAATACTTTTTGACAGGTTTATCATTTTTTTCCACCAGGTTACATGATAAACATACCGTTTTTTCTAAAACATATCCAATTTGTTTTTACTATTTGGTCTTAATTATCATATTGAGGATAATGGACTTGGACACCATATTGCGAAAAATAAAATCAAATAAGAATTTTCAAATATATTTAGCATATTGGATCTTAAGGAATTATTATGTGATTATTTGGGTCCAATTATCGAACAACGACAATTGAGTTCACAACACTTTTAAACTTCAATATCCAACTTGCAATATTGAAGTCCGAATAGAGAAGTTGATACCATAATTGATAAAAGCGGTTGTTTCCGATGGGGTAGACAAACTTCCCATGGAATATTAAACAGCGCCAGATTAAAGCAGTAATTACATTCATATAATGTACAGATATATACTAACTTATAAACAAAAATTTAGGTTCATACACCTGTAACAATATTATTTTAATGATTTGTTTATTATTTAATAACGGATATATAAATATAATGATTACCTCGAGCCTTCCATATTCAGTTTATCAGTTAATGTAGTTATTAATGCGGTAGTTATAATTTATGTAATAGGTAACCATTGAACATATAGCGCCCTTTATGCATTAATAACATTTCTAAAAACAAAAAAATGCATTTCTAGATAAAGTAATAATTTAAATTCCAGGTGATTGATTTTGCTTGATGAAATACTAAGGTAAATGAAGAATACGTCATTATGAATCAACATCTCTAATAGTTTAGAAAAACAAGCAAATATAAGTTTTAATACAAAGTTAAAATCTTTAAACTCCATTTCCTCAAAAGTTAAATTTTTATGTTACATTAGTATTGCAACATATAGAATGAATTATGAACTACAATTCTGACACGATAGCCAAATCACACACACACACACACACACACACACAACGCAGCAACGCATGCATGGGCCGAAACCCAGTCTACTGGTGGAACGACCAGATCGCTGACTGTCGTAGACGGTGAAAAGGCAGCTCTCAGTTCCAAATACTCCAGGAAGAGTTCAAAGCTATATGGCGTGAACTAAGGCGAGCAATCAAGATGAGCAAGAGGCGGTGCTGGAAGGAACTCTGCGAAGAGGTGGACGAGGATCCATGGGGACGGCCTTACCGGACCGTCATGAAGAAGTTAAAGAACAACTCTTCGAGATCACACACGTGCCCGGTTGTTGTAGAGAAGATAATGGCAACTATTTTCCCCAGAACAAGAAGAATTAATGCATTCAGGATTGTGGCAGACATTTGACGTACCATCCGTGACAGCTCAAAAACTCAAGGTTGTCTGCACTAGCCTTCAGATAGGAAAAGCATCAGGTTTGGATGGCATCCCAAATGTGGCACTAAAGGCGCCAATGGAGACAAGGTCAAATCTTTTTCAAGAAGTCTTCAGTTCTTGTTTAAGTGAAGGATCCTTTCCGCGGCCATGGAAAAGACAGCGCCTTGTGCTGATCCCGAAAGGCAAGGGAAACCCATCGGACCTTTCAGCATATCGACCGATTTGTCTGTTGGACACAGCTGGCAAGGCTTTGGAGATACAAGATACCACAGAAGGTGTAGGGGACCTAGCACGGACTTAGTTTGGCTTCCGGAAACAAGATCAACTCTGGACGCAATCACCATGGTGATAGAAACGGCTCGGAAGGCAATTGCGGGGAAGAGGTGGAGGAGAGTTGCGAAATGCTATTGCGCAGTTATCACGCTTGATGTTAAAAACGTCTTTAACTCGGCGAGATGGAGCTGTATTCTGAATGCCCTGCTGGAAATGGGTGTCCCCCCTTACCTGACGAGCATTACTCGAGATTATTTCAAGGACAGGACCCTGATTTATTCAACAGAGGATGGACCAAAAAGTTTAAGGTGACTGGTGGAGTACCCCGGGGCTCAGTACTTGGGCCACTACTGTGGAATGGCATGTACGATAGGGTCCTCAGGCTTAGCCTGCCAGAGGGCGCCAAGACGGTGGGCTTTGCCGACGACATCGCAGTGGTGATCGAGGCAAAATACAAAGGTGAAGTGACCTTGAAGGCTAACCAGAGCATTTCATTGATCCGAGATTGGCTGGCATCGGTGGGGCTCCAGCTGGCAGACAGGAAAACAGAGGCCCTTCTTATTTGTAGTCGCAAAAGGAAGGAAGAAATAATCTTGAGAATGGGTAGACAAGAAATTAGGTCCCAGTCTTCCCTGAGGTATCTTGGGGTTATAATCGATGAGAGGCTGCGGTTCAAGGAGCATATCCAACAAGCATGCGATAAAGCGGCTAGAGTGAGCACAGCGTTGGCCCGACTGATGCCCAACGTAGGCGGGCCCAGAAGTAGTCGGAGACTATTGGTAGCAAGTGTGGTCCCGTCTACTCTGCTCTTCGCAGCCGCGATATGGAGTGGGACCTTGGACACACTGGCCTACAGGAGACTAATGGTATCTGTCTACCGCTGGAGTGTTCTCAGAGTGATCAGCGCGTTCAGCACAGTTTCCTATGAAGCTGCATGTGTGGTGGCCAGGATGCCGCCGATAGAGCTGGTCGCAGAAGAGAGGCAACGCTCATATAAGAGAGTTGACCGCACCCCCAGGACCGAGGAAACGAAGCAGACGGCCGAAAGATGGCAACGTAGCTGGAATATGGCATTGAAAGGGAGGTGGCCCCATAAGCTGATACCTCAATGATACCAAGCCATACCTTGATACCTCAAATAAATCACACACAACCTTGGCTAGATAAAAAACACAGATGCTCACAGGGCATGGCTGCTTCAGAGCCTACCAAGTGCGGTTCAAGCTGGACAATACCGCTGAATGTCCAAGGTGCTCAACAATAAATGAGACTGTAGAACGTGTATTCTTTAGCTGTCCCCGCTTTCAAGAAGAGAGGGAAGAATTTCTAGGAATCTGCGGCTCAGGAGCCACAGTAGACAGTATCGTCAGCCTGATGCTGCTTTCACAAGAGTGTTGGATGGCAGGCCAGCGCTTAGCGCCAGAAGTCATCAAGAAGCTGAGGAAGGAGGAGAAGGAGAGGGGCGCCTAAATAGCGGCAGCCTAAAACAATGAGGCGACACACAGCCAAGAGGTGTAGGGAGGTGGTCTTAGTGGGTAGAAATCCCACACGCGGATAGGTACGGGCCTATCTGTGTCTTTTGAAGATGAACCATCTACCCTCGTATAAACACACACACACACACACACACACACACACACACACACACACACACACACACACACACACACACAGACACACACACACAAACAAAAACACACAATCACACCGTTAATTCAGATTTTTTACCAGTTTTTATACAAGGCTTTAAATACAAGCAAACTCTTTACTTTACTAGTATACAAGTACCACTTAATATTTTTTTGTGATGATAGTGACATTGAACCAGTTCATTATAAAAATAAAATACAAAATGCTGTTTTGATGACTTCAAATGATGGATATGTGAAGTGTTATAATTGTTTATTCTTTATTAAAATCTGTAAAATAATTTCTATTAAAAACAATTCAAAGATACAGGGTCTGGCAGTGAAACGCGATGCTTTTCAAAATTAAATTATTTACGGAAGAATTATTTTTTCATTAATTGTTGATGCACGAATATAAAGAACAATAATAGCCATTTGGCGTACAATAAAAACCAACAGCTTTTTTTTTTCAAGAAAGTTAAAAAAAAAATGTGAATAACATGTTTTTTCAACAGAACGGGGCTCGCTTTCCCGATTTAACGGCTAGCTTCTTTTTCTTTTGGAGATACCTAAAAACAGAGTGTTTGACTGATCAACCTAAAACTATCCAATCCCTCAAAGTACGGATTCAGGATAAGGATGAAGTAAAACTTTCACGCAGGAGTCCAACAACGCATAAATTTCAACGGAGAATATTTGGCGAACGTAATGCTTAGAATAGTTTTTTAATTTTATTTTTGTAATTGTACCTAAAGGATTATTCTTGTACTTTATATTATATAATTTAATTGTAAATCATCCCATTTCACTACCGGATCTGCATACCTGTACGTTTTGTAAATTTTCGATATTTGGTATAAAATTATGAGCATATTTCCATAAAATGTTGAAAAATCTTAATTATTTTATGTATTGTTCGGAAGTACAATAATTTTTTTTTTTTAATCCTGAGTTTAAGTGGTTTTATTATGAGATTTTTATTTTCATAATTGATCCTTGCTAATATCATAAATATACAAAGGAAAACAAAATTACGAAAGCTATTCATTGTTCTAAAATACCAAAATAATAATTTTGATACAGTCTCTTGGATCAGGTATAAATGTGTAAATTTATTCTAATTTTCTATGAAACCTTTTATATTTCACGGAATATGTGTTCATATCATAATTTATTAGTTATATAATATTTAATTTTATTTCTACTCAACTTAATAAGAAGGTAAAGAAATTTCCACCTCGACCGAAAATATAAAACCAGTGTAACGGTTGTAAAAATCAGCCGAGGGAAGGGAGTTGGGTTTAGAACCGACGATATTTCCGAATGTTTACAGTCACCTGACCCAATACTGTCACCTCTGGAAAGATCGCTTTGCTTATTCCACGTGGTAAGTTTATTTTAGAAATATTTATTTTATTCCTCTCTCTAAATTATATTTGTTTTCTCATCATATTTTCTTGAATGAAATATCCTCTGTAAACAACAATTTTTATATATAGGAATACAGGAATTGTATATAAAGGAACATAGTACGGCATTAATTTTCCTGGTGAATGGATATTGCTAATGTGTTATTAAATGAGATTCCCTTTAAACATGTTTATAATTGTTATCATAAAAAATTACGATTATAGCAACAGGAAATTCACTTCTTTATAAGATATAAAAAATATAAAAAGCTAAATAAAGGCTATAAAAAAGCTACAGAAAGCTAAACTAAAGAATATAAAAAAGCTAAAACTTGATAGGTTTAAATTGTTAGACTGATAAAATTTATAGCTTTATTAAGGAAATAGCTTCTTCGCCGTTAGGTATCTTTTATTTTTCAACAGCTATTTCATCTACCTTCTTATATTTTTGGTCTTCACATGAACTCACTGCTCTTTAGTACATTGTCATTATGTTATTTTCTTCCTTTAATTTAATTTTCAAAATCAAATGGTTGCCTAAAGTAGTCCATGCTAATCAACTGAATCCAGTAAGAAAAACATTTTTATTTTTGGATAATATTTTATTTTACTTTCCTACCGCTCTACCTGAAGTATCAGAAGTAAAACACCTGATACCTTTGCCAGAAATCGAGTACCCTGTGCGAAATAGCAGACGTGCTCTTCTATAGACGCCAAAACGGCTCTAACGATTTTGATGAAACTCGCCATACGTAATCTCCTCAATGCCTTTTGATTATTCATATATGCATACAATCCCCGAGAAAAAAAAAGTTATGAAGAAAATAAAATTTAATTTGATCATAACTCGAAAAGTATGCGTTTAACGGTCATAGTCATTGCATTATATATTTAGTCATTTGAAAGGTAATTTTATTCCCTACAAAACAAAAAAAAAATCACTATTAGCAAAGATACAGAACAATGAACTTTGTAGGAACGTTATCTGTGGATGCTCCGTGTGGAGGTTTCTAAAATAAGTATAAAACTATATTTCTCCTGGATAGTTTTAGATACCTATTTGAATGATGATTAAATATTTTACAAAGCTAAAGAAAAAAAAATTACCATCGGATTAATATTAGAAAAAGATACAGGGAACAGATTTTTTATTCGATTTTGCAACCAAAGCGACAAGAAAAATCGTGTGAGGCGACACACCAAATACTTTCGGTAAAAAAAAGTATCATCTCTCTCAAATAATAAATCAGATCCGTAAACAGATGAAAAGTAAATTTCTATCAAATATGCTGCCATAAATAATAGACTGGCATTGAAAAACTTCAGTTGCAGTTTTAATCTCTAGTAGAAATGGAGCGATTCGATCTTACAGTTTGTGAAGGGATTCGCTTGCATTTTTGAGTATGCCAATTATTATACTGGTAACATGAAATGGTGGCAATAAAAGCACTTCAATTAAAAATTAATTTACCTTGGGCGCCTTTCCAGACAATGTTGCTTATGACATACCATATTTTTAATTTTAGCTGAATACAGCTTCAAAGAAAGCTAGCAAAACTATATTCATGCGTTAAAGGAACATAGTATAAGTTTCATACTGTGGCATTGACAAGAAAATAAAAAAATTAAAAAAAATGTATATTTTTTCAATTTTCGCTATCCTATGATTTCATAGGTTAGTAGCCAAGGTGTTTTGTTCCTATCAATATATTTTGGACGGAATAATAGTTTATATTATTACAAATGTGACAATGGGGAGCATGGCGTAGTAAAGAACATGTTAATAATTAAAATTAAAAATATACTTAGAATAACTATGTGGAAGTTATTTGCTACTTATTGTTTAATGAAAGTAAAAATATTATTACAGATAAAGATTGATGAAGATGGGACGTTGCGATCACGAACCGTCAACAATGGATGAATAGTTTAAAAATTAATGATTTGAACAAAGAAAGCCTAATTTGTACAAACTACCAATTTAAATAAAATTTAATACGACTTAAAAATTTAATTTTTTATTTATATTTTTAAGTTTTGATGAAAAGATTGTCGAATCTGGAAGATATATATTTTGCCGCATAACAGCTTTTTGAGACTTACGTAACATCGAAGGAAATCAAAATAGTAGTGCATCAAGGGTAAAACATATTGAATAAATGGTACGTTTTCCCATTATTTTTTCTGGAAGATTTGTAACAGATTTGGATTAGATACCTTTGGAAACATTTTTAATTTGTATTTTCTATTTAAATATTTTTTTTAGCGAACTCCATATAGCACCCTTTACACATTTTCCACCGACTTTGCCGCCATTTGATACTAAGTAACAAAACTGTTTATAAATGCTGCCCCTAATCATGTTCGCAGATTGTATAACACGAGTTCAGGAGCCCGACCTAGTTTCAAGTTTATTGCCAATAATCAAGTTCAATTTCCTGACATTAACAGCTTCCGTCATATTTAATGGCGTAATCTCCATTTAATGGCGGTAATATTAACCACTTCGAATTATAGATAAACAACTTTATGGTTCTTAAGGGTCTGAAGTATATATAATTTTACAGTTTGAGCTTAATATTTGTATATAAATACATATAGGTATGCAATGAAAGGAAACCAATACCTTATAGGCTTGATAGTACAGAGAAAATGTACGTGTCACCTTGAAAAAGTCTTATTATTTTAGGCTTATTATATAGGTTTATTATTTTTTATTTTCTGATTAACATTTATGAGAAAACCAATTTTCTAACAAAATTTCCTTCGAGAAAATTGTCGGTGGCATGAAAACCTCGTATTATTTAGGTATATCGAAAACATCACTGTTACTTTAGTTCCTATGACAATGCATGTTCATTTCATTCTTAAAGAGAAGAAAATCCACTACATTAATCATCCTTTTAACTATTTCATACATGCGACTTCAAGCGCTGAATATTTGATAGCATTTTTAAAAATAAACTAATTCTTATTACTTCCTTAAAAGCCCTGATAAACGTTGTTTTGTGATGATTTTTCAAACATTGCTTATACATTTATCCATACTTGTACTCCATCTGTAGTGTCTGTAGTGGTAACTTTTATTTTCAAGTCATTCCCAGTCCATCTCCCTTCTCATCATAACAGTTGAATGAAAAACTTTGAGAGATGAGAAATGACCATGCATATATATATATATATATATATATATATTCAACAGCGTTCCTTCGATTGGACTAATGTGGGAAAAATAAAATTAGTTTGATAATGTTTGATTTTGTTAACCCTTTATTCACCATGATGGCCATTTTACTTTAGAACGTTTTACTTATTTGTTTTTTTTGTAATTCTCAATTAGAGCTTTTGTCATTAATTTAAATAATTTTATAGAAAATTATAATTCGTTCTTAAAGGAATTATTTTTATTTTATTATTTTATTTTATTTGTATTCACTAGTTACAATTTAAGTGATATAGTTAAAAAACAGTTATTACTAAAACGAAAAAAAAACAACATCGTACTAAATTTTAAAGAACGTCGTCAAACTATTAAAACGAAGGAGTCCTATGAAGATAGAGGATATGACCCATTTTCTATTTTCGCAAGATAGTAAAGTCAAACTATGCGTCATCGTTCAGATATGTGTTTCCGTCCTAATTCTCTTATTCATCTGTAACTATTTCTAACACATTCGTCACCTCACCTTTTCGCAGAAGTGATTCGTCTTTGTAGGTAAAATCGTCACACTTTCAACTATGTAATTCAAAAAGTTTATTGCTCCTAAACTTGTAGTAATTAATTATTAACTTTTTTTTTCTTAGCGCAAGCTCCAGCACATGAACCTTTGGTAATTATATCAATCTAACGGCATAATTTGTAGTTAGTTCGCAGTTATTCTTAAATACATAGAAGAAAATCCGATTTTCCAGGAACCTGCGAATTAGAATTCTGAGCAGCTCGAATGAATGATAACACGGCATATAAAAGACTAATTGTTTAGTGGCATAATAATGGAAGAAGCGATGAGTTCTATGTGCTGGGCATTCCATCCGGTAAAAATACCTGATGGATTAATAATGCTATTATATTATTTCTGCCGTTTGAGAACATTTTTTATAGCCATTTTTCATTATCAACTCGCATTATTGCCTCTCCTTCCTTAGATGCTTATTTAAGTATGTAATATTTTTCATCCATTATCTTTGAGGAGAACTTCCATAAAAAGTCAGCTCCACCTAGACATATTCATGAAAATTATTTCTACAATTTTCTGCAATACCGCGATTTTAAAAAATACCGTTTTATCGTTGTCGTTGTAACTGTACCTTATTTTCGTGTCATTTTGTTTTGATAAATTACATAACGTTTTTAATGTCAGTAAACTTAGGGTTAAGAAGAAACCCTTATCATGAGAGTTATGATAAGAAACTTGTAAATTCATGCATGCAATATGCATATGGTAGGGTCGAAGAGGATGTGGTTTGGTCAGCACTAAGGGAGTAAGACAATCGACTATTCCAGCAGTGACCAGGTATCAATAGGAGCCCTCATTACACGGTCCAGTGGTCCTCGATATGGGGCTCCCATCTCGCTACCTCTCCCGGAGCTTTGCCTAACGTGACAAAGCATTAAGTTATAGAGCTCTTCAACCAAGTTTATGGAAAATAGTAAACTATTCACTGACAATGACCATGGTCTCAATTATTATTAATTAACGGGACTCATGATGCAGTCAAATAATTTATAAAATCGAATATAATATAAATTTTGTTTCATAAATAGAGGGTTAAACGCTTTATATTAAAAACAGGAAAAGAAAAACCCTAACTTAAAAACAGTTTTTATTCTATTTTATTATTTTTATTTTATGAGCACAAATGATATGAATACTACAAATAACGAAATTTAAGTTTTTTTTTTTAATCAAACAAAACCAAGTTCAGCTATTTACGAATAGTTATTTTTATAGAACAATTTAACATTCTGCTTAAGTCAGGACGCGTAGCGCTAACGAAGTTTTTGACGGTTCCTAGCGACATTTTCTGATTTACTATTGAAAATCAGTTTTGATAATTCTCTTCGTCGTTGTTCATTTGGCTTCTGCACATGCAACAGCGAACATAGTTTATCAAAAAATATAAATATTCCCTTTTGTTCAAGGAAACATATGTATGCGTTCTTTGAAGATAATTATATAACTATGAAATTCGTTCGCAGATGCAGCCAAACTACAATGCAAATTACAGCTGATACACAAAACAACAGGAATATGCAAAAAGTGCAAAATGATATTTAAAGATTTTTTTCATAGCTTTTTCAAAGTAAATAAATAAAATAATAAAATTGATTGATTACACGTTAGCGGGGTACAATGTTCTCTAACGATTGAATCTTCCTATTCCAAATGTGCTATTTTAAGTTGCAAACATTAGCCAGTATATTGTTGTTTTTTTTATAACAAAAGAGACATACTCGGAACGAAAAACAAATTGTAACCGATGAAGCTATTACCTCAAAAGAAATTAATTTAGCCATTAAATTAACTTACAAAAAAATTTAAACAAGGTGATAATGGTAGAAACCAATGGTCTAAGGATTAGTTTAAAATACCCATATAATATAAAGATATAGATAGTTTAAATAAAAGATTAGTATAAAATTAAGTAGAAAATATTTAAATAACTTAAGAAAATATTTTTATTTTTGTCCACTAATGATTTACTATGCGACCTCTGGATTCAAGAGGAATTTGGTTACAGTTGTGCGGGTTCGTTATTATGAATAAAAAATTATGGTTTAATCAAGATTTCTTGTGTATTCTCGCAAATAAAACATATTTGAATAGCACGATTTCAGCATGACTGTCATCATCTAATCCGTATTATGCAACCTCACTACTGCTTAATTATCTAGTAATAGGCCAAACATATCCCTGATCTGGTGGTTACGCCGAAATCGTTTTTCATTAAATCAACAAGTTATAATTGTGAGGAGACAAGACAAAATTATAAAATCATGCTTTACCTAATATCACAGAAACGTTTTGCAAATGTGCTGTTGACGAATTCACCTGCAGTCGAGTGCACTAGCTATGTATTATTAGCTATTATAAAGTTTAGTAATGATTGAGACATTATGATATAAGACTACTATTTAATATTCATTGGCATCTGCCTTACTAGGTGCTATCTGGTACATAGCAGCCAGTTATACATAGACAGTGGTACATAGACTAACTATTCGTTACTAGACTAACTATTGAAAACGTAATAAATCAATAAACAGAAAGCATGTCCAAATCACTAGATGTAGCCCTAGGTACCAGGTGCCGCCCGAAGAAAGCAAGGAACGTGTTATTTACAAAACTAAAGTATGTTTGAGGAGCTATTTACTTTCTGAAATCTATTGACTTTATTAGAGGCGGAGAAAGTTCGGAAAATATGTTCTTAAATAAACTTTGTTGAAAGATAAATATTTCAATTATTTATAAACACTTATATTTATTAGAAGGAACCGCGGTAGATCAGTATGTAAGGTACGAGCCTTTTAATTCCCTGTTCAATGTTCGAGTCCGCCCATGGTAGATCATGGTTTATTCTGTTATTTCAGATGTGGATCGACCCTGGATCAGGGGACTCCGATCAGGAGACCCTTCTAGGGTATACCTCACCTTTATAAAATGGTTACCCTTTGGGTTTTGAGTTCTCAAACTAAGTACTAGATAGTGTAAATAGATTAGTTCGAAAACTTAAACCTTAAACTTTAACAGGGAACAGCAAACGTTATTCCACTAAAAGAAGTAATTGTGAAAAAAGTCACCTCCAGCGTTACTCCAGCCAATACCCTTTATTGGCTGGAGTAACGCTGGAGGTGACTTTTTTCACAATTACTTCTTTTAGTGGAATAACGTTTGCTGTTTCCTGTTAAAGTTTAAGGTTTAATTTCTCGAAATAATCTATTTACACTATCTAATACTTAGTTTGAGAACTCAAAACCCAAACTTAAACTTTAACAGTGAGTCGCACCAAACGTTATTTCACAAAAAAATGTAATTGTGAATTAAGTCATATCCAACACAGCTCCAGCCAACAATTCAATGAGGAAAACAAACCTGACACTTGAGCATGATCCTGTCCAGATCATCTTCTTACGTAATAACCGTTGCTTAAGAAACAGTACTTCCTCACCAACCACTGAATCCAAGTCGTCACGGATAAAAAAGTTACGTAACACAATATTGGTTTCCTTCATGTTATGCATGAAAATGTCGTTGGTATATTGCTACAAAATTTTTCAAAATACAATCCAGCTCATTTGGATTAACTCATTTACAATCCAATAACGAATTTGGAGGATTCCGCAGCATATATATTCAGGATACCGCATAAACTACACGTGGCTGAACCTACACCGAACAGGCAAAAACTCATTGCATTTGTGGATTAGTTATATTCTTAAAAAAAAATAAAAATAAATAATTTATATATATATACAAAAAGCGTGAAGGTCTCCAATATAGTTTAAGATATTGTTAAGCTCCTTTTACAGAAGGGTATTCCTGGTGTTAATCCAGATAGTTTCGTTCCACATCTTCAATGGTAACAATTTTGTTCTTTAGAATGATGATGACGTCCAAAGTCCTGCTCGTTTGGTCATCGATCCTCCTGCAATCTATATGGTAAGATGTTGAGGTAAAGGATACACCAAAATTTATATACAAAAATGTTTAACCGTGAAGGTCTCCAATATATTTAAAAATATTTTTGAGTTCCTTCTACATAAGGGTTGTCCTGGTGTTAATCGCCTCACATTGTACATTTTGAAGGTTAAAAAAATCCATGACCCTACCATATGGCAAAAACATTACAAAGAATACATTTTTACCACATAAGATGCCCCATATGGGACGAAACTGTCTGTGATTGATATACAAATATGGAGTCTCCCTTTAATAGAAGAAAAGTCTATAAAAATAAAGGATACCTATCTGTATCGTAAATACAATTTGAATTTTTTTGATTCTGTGTAACGAAAACAATTCCATAAATGTCCGTTTTCGAAAAGTTATCGATAAAACAAAGAGCTAATGATATTTCACCCCAATTGTGGACCAATAAATTTGATTTGCAAATGATTGTGTTCCTATCATTAATCCAAAAGTTTTACAACGAACTCCAACGCAACAGTGGTAAATTGACAAAAGCCAATACCGTGTGGCAAAACATTAAAGCTATGTAGTTCATAGTCAATATCACATAAAAGGGATAAGGCCAATTAAAGGAAGCAGAGAATCAAAAATGCTCAATAGGACCTCAGTATTAATATAACCTAAATAGAATTAATAACAACATTAATAAGTTTGATAAAGAAATGGATTTTATCTGCAGTGATGCACTAATTATGGACACCACCATATTTAAGTAACGAGTGTGGAAAATAGCATTTTTCGAATTCCTTGGTTTTATTAATTTACCAAAAGCATACTTACAAAATAAAATCTTTAAGCACAGAGGACTCCATCGAGCTCCAGTTCAATGTGCATTTTGTCTATTTCCATTTTGATTAAAAAAAAATCATTTTGATCCAGATAAACATATGAACGAAATTCATTTAACAGTGAACAACGAACATCAAAGCTCTTTAACTCGGTGACAAGAAGCAATATTATCTAAAACCATTCAGATTTAGATTTGTTTCCAACAAGTTACAATCCCTGTACAAAATTAACTGTACTATAAAATTTGCAAAATGCGTTTTAATCTAGGGCTCTACATATATTAATGGGCGAAGTATTTAGTTAACAAATGAAATATGGAATTAAAATCTGAATTATCATCAATTTAATTTAATATTTTCCTTCCTGATTTGTAATATATTATAATTGTAAGGAATGTAATGATTATACCTCAGTGATTCCTAGTATACACTTAAAATAATATCTTCATCATTAAAAAAGAAGATGGTATCGCTGGATCCTTCACTCCTCGTTAAAGAGATGATCCTGCTTCGGAAGAGTTATTACTTTTATCAGTCCTGGCAGACCATCGGGCGAAGGTTCATTAAAATATGTCCATGATTTTATTTCATTTTCCTTCATATTGTGGCTTCATCGGTGTCCTTGTGCAGGTTTAATCATCCGGATTTCAATGAGATATTGCGATTCCAGTTGATTATTATTATTATTATTATCATTATATCGTGAATTAATAGCATATCATAAAGGGTTTCTTTTCTCCTCTAGTAAGATAAAAAGTAAGAATCCTATCCTTAAAATACTTTATGAAATTTAAAGTTATAACGTTGAAACTATATTTTTTTATGTAAAATATTTGCAAGCCATATTTGTATATGTCAATAGTTCCCAGAGATCACCACAACATACATTTTTTAATATCAGACACATGATAATTGCATATCTTGTATGATTATTACATTTACAGCCATACACTCCCACTAAAAGTCCTTCTATACAGAAAATTTTGTATTATTTATCATTAAGTACAAAGCAAGAAAGGCGTAAATAAAATTTCAAAAATAAATAATTATTTATTGAAAACAAATATACGATTTTATAATAAGGCTTTCTAATATCACATATTACTCTATATCACCCATTTAAAACTAATTTTGATCTCCTTTGGGCAATTTGTGTTTTCCCTTCAAAGGATTTCTTTAATTTTACTTCAAAAATGTATTAACAGAAGGTTTTTCAATTCACGGTAATTGCACATCATTTGCACACATTTTTGTGAAAATATCTAAGCTAAAATTATATGACAGACAGAGATTTAAATTAATACAAAACACAGTAATAAAATATGGTAACTGGCCTGAATTAGAACATATTCTTTATACTAAATTTAAGACAGGCTTACTTAAATTTATAAAACAAATTGACTTTGAACGACTGACTAACTAAATTCATCTTGTGCTTGCTAAAGCTTGATTTGTTTAGTTTTTTTGGAGGGGAAGGGAGGGGGGTTGTATTCTATTTTCTTTGGTTATTTAAAGATAATTTTTTTTTTTTTTTTTTTGTAAAGTTCAAATAAATGTAAGGTTGAAATTTTTACTTTTGAGATGTTTGAATTTTTATTATATTTTCTTTTTCTATTTAAAGGTTTACATTTTACTTTATTTTTTGAGTAGCATTACGTAAGGTTTAAAAAAAAAGTTTGCTTTTAATCTATATTGTAGCTTATTTTGTTATTTAAAGGTTTAAGAATTTTTTATTTATGTTGTATAAATTATTTTTTTTAAAAATATTATTCTATTTTTTTTGTTTAATTTTTTTTATCAAATTTATTTTGTTATTTTTCTTTTTTTCAAGTTAACATAATGTACATTCAACTTTTAAAATGAATTACCTTGTACTATTTAAATTATATGTATAAAACAAGCAATATATGTAGTATGCCTCTAAAGGGCAAGGAACATGTATTCAATAAATAAATTCTCCTTTTATGGGGTTGCCATAAAAGAAAAAATATATAAATGTACATTTTTTTTTGTGACTGACACCTATCCATTCTGCATTCACTGATCGCCCGAAATCGAGTATTTATTTTAATTTCTGGCAATTCCACTTCTTCACATGAGAATTCAATAATACTTAAACTGAAAGACCGAGGTAAGAATAATAAAGGGCACACTTGAAGTCCAAAATCGTGTTTCGGAACATCGGTAGTTGCATTTTGCGACATAACCTGAATAAGAATGCCAGATTTATTAAATGTATACTCGATTCAACATTAGGCCCTTGCAGATGAATCTCCGCCCTTACCATTAGGCTATAAATTTGGAGGATATGATAACTGGTTGAGTTGCAATCTCCTTGGGACTCGACATTGACTCGTAGTGTGGGAATCACCTATGTGTATATATACGTAGTACTTAGGTATATTAGTGCTTAGTTAGAAACACAACCATTAAATTATTGTGTTAAATTGATTTAAAGTTAATACCCAACGAAGGATTCCACCCTCAGTTTAATATTTCACCCACCTCTCAGAAGTAAGGTGCCATAAAAAAAAAGATGACCGGGCCTACGCAGGATAAGCCCTCGGGAGGGGAGACGAAGATGCAGGGAGATGGGAGAGGGAGGAGGTATGGCGGAGGCAGATACAGGGATTAAGTTAAATAATTGTATTTAAATGACGACAGGCCGCTCCGGAGATAAGGCTAATGTAAGTCACCTGCTCGGATCCTCTGATGGTACTATCATTAGCTCCCCCCTCTCTCTGTCTCCGTTTGTTACCCATTATTCACAATTCTTCGTATCTATCCTCCATGAAAGCTCCAGCAGTGTCGGTCCTAACGCATGACTAAATTATCGCTTCAATAGTAAGTATTATGCATCAATCAAGACATCATTCAAAATTATGAACTTATATCCAGTATATGCGTCCATCTTCCTTTTTAATAATGGGGACCTGTCCTCACCGTTATAGATTAATTGTAATTTATTTTTAAATATCTATATTTTTTTATTAGTTTCATTGTTATGGAAATTCTATAAATTACTTTACTTGTAAAATCCAAATAAGTTCTACTTTTTAATTTTTGTTGTTGTCGCTTTTCACTTTAAATTTTATGTGAACTTTTACATTGATATAATGCATAATCATAATTTAAATGAAAACGCACATCTCACACATATGTAATGCTCTTTTTCATGGAGTATGTGCATCTACTGGCATAGCTAAAGAGAAAATAACAACAAAACAAAATACCTAGAATGAAAATATTTTGAAAAACCTGACATTCATTATTTAATACAAAATACACGATGTATAATTGTAAACGACCGTAAATTACAATAATATATTAAATGAAGTGACTATATGATTTTTTTAAAAAAAGTATTAATATAAAAAATTCTTCGCCTAGTAATCTCATCTTTGCTCTCCTCCAGCCCTAAATCAAACTAAGATAACCACCTTACTTAAATAGGAAGGATCATAAAGTATATAAAATTTTCAATAAGTACCTAAAACCATGTTTTTTCCGTCTATGATTAATTCGTCCTTTTGACCTACTAGGATATAGCTATAAAGGACTAGGGCCATCGAGGTTAGATTAGCGAGGTTCTACTACTAATTAATAATTAAGTTAATAATCATTGTACTTAAAGCTTAAAATTTCCTCTTCTTCTTGTATTCAAATCACTGAATAAAAATGGAGAAATAAAGACGAAGCGGTATCATTCAAAGGCTCACTTCACCTATGCAAACGTTTTTTAACGTTACACCAGTTGTAAGGAACGGAACGGCGGGAAGCAGCTTTGCAACTGTTGAAACTGTTATTCACATTTTAGAATATCAAAAATACCCTTCAGTAGCTTCTTAGCGACTTAGTCTTCCGACAACTTGTGGTCAACTTGTGGTTAATATTGATAAACAGTGCATTAAAAAAAAAAAAATCGCATACCATTACATTATTCCGCTCAAATGATTTTTCCACCCAAGAACTATTCCGCCCTATACGGCCGCCTGGATTGCCTGTGTGGTCTAGCCGGCTCTGATCACAACTAAAACCAAAGATGGAACTTTTAAATAAAATCATTTTAAAGATAAACTCACCTCTCCCGAAATACCTTCCGAAACTTATCGAATACTTTGAATGATTTGACTATTATATTTTATAATATTACAATACAATACGTAACCTATTCAGCTCAAGGCAATGTATTTTTCACCAGAATCTCTGGCTACTTCCACTCCTTGTCAGCAAGTTCCGTTGGCTTGTTCACATAATCGATAGGTCGCGAAATCTGTTTTGTGTAAGAGCCTAGCACTCTGAGTGATTACGACAGGCTGTCTTCTCTTCTTCATGACAGGGACCCTGATGCTGCCTCAGCCTTCGGAAGGGTGTGTCGATGTTTATTAGTTCTGCTACAACATACACTGCTTATTGACACGTTCTGGAGAAGCCATCACATGTTTTTTTGCCGATGTAGTCAAACTTTTTAGTACTTTGACAAAAAGTTCGTTTCGATCGAGTTCTAATATGAAAACTATATTAATTAAAGTAAAAATATAACTCATTTCTAATGAAGATTTAACAATGAAGGATGTCAAATTTTGTTTTTATTTAATATTTGATAAGTGGATCATAAAGCATATAATATTTATTCCAATATTTCTTACTGTTTTCTGGTTACAAACCGAAGCCGAACTTAAAACAGTACGAAAATTTAATAAAGTAACATATCGTCTTGTTACTAATCACTAAACAAATAATTTCTGCATAAAAATGCTTTCGAGTATTAAAATATCCTAAGGGTTGCTTTGCACCAGATTTTGAACTTTTTTTTTATAGTTTGCGGTTTCGACAAATTTACAGGAGTTAGAAAAGTCTGAAATTTATATCTCAGCTTCCTTAGATTTTTTTGTATTAAATAGTGGAGCAAAGTTTACAGGTAGGTTGGGAGAATTTGCATCACTTTCTAAAACTCATTAAACAACCTGAGAATCCATAGCTAGTACAATTCATGGCTGACGCCATTCATGAGTAGAACATATGCATAAATTTTAAAATTCACAAAAATATTTATTATACTTTTGATGGTTCACAAATCCGACTCAGGGGCTCTAACCAATTTTCTAATGGTGGCTATCATGTATGGTTTGTCTATCCCACCCAATACATCTTCACGTTTAGTGGAGAAAAGTGTCTACTATTTCTGGTGCAAAGTAAACTAGTCACATTTTCAGAAATTACGACTGAGCAAGAGATCAATAACTAAAACTCATATTTGCATCTTAATCTCAGATAGATTTTGAACAATTTAGAAATCACGCTCATCTTTATACAGCAACAAGAAGCAATCCTGCAATAAAAGTTTGATATAAGTTGTTGAACGAAGAATAACAGGTGGCAGAAAAAAAATACCAGATAATCTATTCTTATTCTTTTTACTAAACTTTGCACCCACCTATAAATTTCCTCTTTCCCTCCCAGCCCTTTCGTGTCTCTTACTACCACTGGTGAGAAGCACTCAGCAGCACAAAACTTCTGAAGTCATCCCTTAAGAAGCAAAATAACCCACTTTTACGATACTTTTTTTTGTGTTAAGAGTTTAATCGTTGATATTAAATGCATTGCTCCAGAGTTTAGTTCAATAAATAGATCCTTCCATTCTTCTTCTTTGCTTGCGCACAACCCATTTCGTGGATCAACTTCCGCCAGTTGTCCCAATCCTGTCTGGCAGCCAACCAGTTCCAAACGCCGAGAAGGATGCAAGGGTCATTGGCAATTCCATCCTTACTTGGGAGTTTTGGGCAGCCACGTTTTCTGGTCCCGTGCAGTGCCTCTTCAATGGTCTTCCTCCAGATATTAGTACCTCTCACTCTTTTAAATACCCAGTCAAAATACAATTCTTAAAATCCAATTGATACTATTTAAAATCCGAATTAAATATTCTCCGTCAAGCAAATTTTTCTGTTGTCCTTCAATTATTATTAGAAAACAATTTTATATTTTATATCATAATATTCACAAAGAAAATTTTTAAGCTTGCTATAGGCATGTAAGAAAACTATTGAATTCGGTACCCTTTGTAAAACAATATGATTTGATTTATTTTTATTATTTATCACATGTTTCGTCGACGCGCCGAACTATTCCATAATAGAAATTCTTCCCTCGATTTTATCATGCTCAGAACGTAGACCAACGGTGGGGTTAGCTCAGAGGACGGAAGCCTACTAACTAGAGAATCCCCTGAGACCTTGGTAATGGCAGAATCCAGATTTAATCCTTTGACTGGCTGAGCTGCTACGTCAACGTCACACTAATTAGCTAAGTCACTCCTTACACCTCCCAACTAATGAAGACAATTTTCCTCAGGTTATAATTTGTATTCTTGTCTCAAGGGTGGCCATCTTAATTGGAAACGACTGTGAAGAAAAGTTTAAGGAATACCTAATTCCTTCCAATAAAATTATCTTAATCTACATCAGATATTTAGTAGAGAAAAAAATATACAAATATACAAAATAAACAGCAAAATTTGTATATTCATGAAACTGTTGTCATCAATTCGTAATAAGAATCGAAATCTGCAGAGTCGGCCCGAATTTTCGGGGGACAACCCTCACTGAGGGGTCGAAATGGGGCCGAGACATCCACAAAATTACTTTCTCAAATTAAGTAAAGTAAGGTATTGTTTCTTATAAGAATTGATATGAGTCAAATCAAATGAGTCCACTCATATCAATGACCACCAATGACGATTTAGACAAAATTTTAGAACTACATTTCGCAACTGAACTGTATCAGGGTGTCCCGTAAGTCACAGGAAATATTTAAAGAGGTGATAATAGGCCTAAAGAGCAATAAAAACATTTATATTACCACCCACACCCTGATCTCACACACAAAAGCAGGAAATTAATGTTCCGTAAATTTTTTAAATAAGTAATGTTTTTAGTTGAATAAGGAGCGATCACTCAAAGACTATTCAAGATAATTAAGTTCCGATTGCACCATCGTAAACTCAGCCCCCTGTCTAAATCCCAAAAGAAACCTCGACTTTATTTATACGAAATTAAAACTTAATAAAAATAGAAGTTTCCCTAGAAATGGGGTATCTGTAGTCCAACAGGGGACTCAGAAAAATATTCACAAGTAAAGAGTTATTTTCGAAAAATAAATTAGTTTTCGCTCTTGGCGCTTCAGATAGTATCCTTACAATGAATTTAGTTAACCCAAATTATATTTTTTAAAGTGAATCTGGTCTACTTTACTATAGTGAAATCGGAACTTATTACCTTGAATATTTTTTAAATGATTACTTCCTGTAAAACAGAAAACGTGACAATTAAAAAAACTCGAAATAGAAATTTCTTTTTTTCAGCGTTATATCGGACCATGGGTCAATATGAAATTTTTATTGCTCTTGAGATCTATTATCACCTCATTGAATATTTCCCGTGACTTAATGATAGTAATAATTTATTTATTTGTTTTTGGGACTATCCCCATAAAAATAGAGCTGGCAGGACAAAGTTTACATATAAAGGTTTGTAAACATAAAAATCATTAAGCTAAATAAAGATCGGATTTGAAGTTGTTATTATAAGTTTCTCTATACAACTAGTAATAATATAATACAAATAATAATAATATATTTATTTGTTTTGGGGGTAATCTAGAAATAGGTGAAAATATTAATACAAAACAAACATTTCATACAATTAATTATGATTAATTGTTTATTAAGTAATTATCTATGGGTAAATATAAACAATATAAATTAATATTGACAATAATAAAACTAGGCATATTATTTATATTTTTCAAAATTCAAAATAATCACCCCGAGTTGTAGCCCTGGTTAAGTAAGTAAGCAAGAAACAATACTGCATATTTAAAAAATCTAAATTGTAATAATCATTGCATAATAATACTTATTTACTTTAGACAAGTACTAATATTTAAGTTAGTATCCATTCAGTTAGAACTATGCAGATGGCAGGTATGCAGATCTTATTTTGAGATTCTGAGTTATATATTCAAATAAAAATTTAAGATCTATTTCAGAGGAAGCTGCTAGAGTTTCAAAGAAATAATTTAGGGTGATATTAATCAATTTGGGCATATATCGGATTCTGTCATCATGGTACGCTGGACAACTCGATAAAAATGATAATAATCCTCCAGTGCCGTTCCGTCACATCTGGACAAGGCTTCTGGGGGGTCCAATGTATATTTGTGCCAATCGGCATTAATACTGACTCTGTATTTCCCATTAAGTCTCAATTGAGCAGTAATCCTCAGATAAGCTGTAGGGCAGCTGTACATTAGGTAGTTCTAGGGAACGTCCGCTTTAATGAAAACCCTTTCGTGTCAGGGATTATAGGTCGAATAATAATGATCTACGAGAGATCTTTACTCTAGACGAGTTCCCTGCAGCCTTCCAAGATCTCCCACAATCTGATTTTAATACTGATAGGGTCATCAAATTATATCGGGTTAAACATTCCAAATCTCTTCAGAAGTTTCCTCACTTGAGTTACCCAGTTATATTGCAAACTCAACCGGTTATTACAATCCAGCTTCAGCAACTTTAAAAAGCATTGTTTGGCAAAGTACAATCCATGTTAAGTATTTATATTAGCCAGGTCAATGCCTGATTTAAAACATAATATGCCACAGGAATGGATGCAACTTTCCCTTGACTTATGGAACACCCTCTACACAGTTCAGCCGCAAAATGTAATTTCTGTGTATTTTTAACCTAAAATCAGTGATAACTTCTAAACTATTGATTGTATGGTCTATTGTATGGGAGTGGTCTCATTAAATTCAGAAAGAATAAAAAAAATATAAAAAACGGCACCGCACTTTACTTAATTTGTTCAAGTTATTTTGATAATTTGAATTACTCGATAATTTGAACTTTTGAAAATGCTCGATAAATTGAAAAATATCTATGCGTTATGGTCCCTTCGGTAATTTGAAGTTGTAGCAATGGCAATATGCTAGCTAACACTTGATGATTTGAAGTCAGGATTCCCTAACTCTATAATTTGAAGTCCCTTACTTCTGTGATTGTTTTGAACATGTCGTTTGTTTACATACACTGAATTTTATAATTCGCCTGCAGTCTATTTTCATACTTGCTTAATTCAAACAGTGTTTTTCGAATTTGTGAAATTAAAATGAGCTCTACAAAGATAAATTCTCTTTCAATTAATGAAAAAAGGCATGTTATTGAAACTGAGGGTAGTAAATATAAATATGCTGCGAAACAGTTCGATTCAATGTATTTGAGGAGGGATTATTTTTTTTTTCTTGGACGATTATAAAGGTCTACTATTGAAACTATAAACCAAAACCATTTATATAGATGATTTTTTTTAAATTTTAATATGCCTTGGCATGCTGATTCCAAAAAACTTTACCCAGAATCAATCTGGTGTTAACCGTTACTTTGTTGAAAAATCTCAAGATAATCGGTTCTGTAGTCTCGGAGACAAGCCGCAGACGGCGTATGGCGGACTGCGGATTATCCTTTAACATCAAATAAACAAAAAGAATTATCCAAATATTCTTCAGAGCCATGGTTCGTAAACGGACAATGTAAACAGAAAATCAATAAAATGGTAATTTTAAAATTTAGTACGTAAATAAACTCACTATATGTATGGAAAATAACTACCAAGGATAAAACTTGAAATTCGTATGTCTTAGTTTCGATTGACTTTGCAAGAAATAGCAAGAGTGGGAGAAATTTATTCGATTACAGTTTGATGAGCACGCTATCATGCTTGAAAAACCACGAGTTCAATGGACTTTTCTATAAACTTCCTGATTCGGACTTGTCCGGTTTTAAAGCTCAAATACACTTATGTGCGTCGTTCAAAACCGATGAAAAAAACCGATCGTGTAAGGCCACATTTATATCTGTCACTGGTAAAGAACTGTTTTAAAATACCAAAACATAAAATATTCAAATATTCTACTTGAATATTCTTAAATATTCTTATAGTTTTAAAATATTCTACTTTCACCTGATGATTGAAGGATCTTTCATAAACTTCTATTATCTATCTAAAGTTCGTTTTGTAGTGTGTTGACTGAATAACCGTGTCTTTAGAGAGTCTAGGGGTGAGTTTAGGATGCGGTGAAATCTCGATACTAGAGGGTATGGTATATCGTGTGTATATTCCACGTACAATATAGGAGCTAGTATTGATCTCGGGTAATCTATGATATAAGAGTGTTATCCCATAATTGTATAGGAGCAATATATAGTTATTGGGAAAATAATGGGAATATTGGGAGCTGAAACAATAGCGCCAACATAGGCAATACAAGGCCGCTGACCTCGTCGATATCCCCAAGGGGATCCGATTATCCGAAATTAATATTCCACCGGCTCCCGCAACATTCGTCACAGGGATCAGGTCAGCTAAATTCATGAGTCGTCCTATTACACAGCTTTCGAAAGCACCGATATTCTTTCGGTACCGATATGGAGAAACGAGAGAGGAATTCTGTTAACTGTTATTAGGAACTAAATAAATCGACAGATAGAGAAAGAAAAAACTTAATTCCGGGACTACGTCCATAAACAATAACATAATTGAACATAAAATGCCGCATCTGGTAAACAAATAAAAGAGAAAATTAATATTGAATTAATACAATATAATATACATTAACATTAAGAAATATAAAAGAAATTATAGAAATCTCTACTTACCCATCTTAGGTCAAATCTCTTGCCAAAAAAAAAATAAACGGCATCCATTAAGCCCTTATCCATTCTCCTTTGGAATGTCAATGGTTCTCTGCATATTCATCACCGCAGACCTCGATAACTTCCTGACCACATTCGCTGATGATACCGCTATCCTATCATTCCATTCTGATTCCGGAATGACATCCTGAAATCTAGAAAGATACCTTTCTCTGACCGAGCAGTAGTGATACTATTGAAATTTTAATCTCATACCACTTTCCTCTTCCGACACAGTCCGGTATCTTTGCTCTCTACTAGACAAAAGAATAACATTGAACAGGCATAATAGATTTGCAAGAGAAGGGCTTAATTGACGATATGGCCATTTATACAGACTACTGAACAGAACATCTCATCTTTCAATTGACAAGAAACTATCTATTCTGAAACCTTTTTGGACCTACTGACTTGAACTGTGGGGGACTACAATCACATCAAACGTATCCAATCCTCTCAGTCTAAAGTCCTCCGAACAATATTTATCTATCTAACAAGTTTAAGTACTAGATTAGAAGATGAATTAATTATTCTCTTTTTCTCATTTTCTGTATTATTATTATTTTTACTCCTTTCCTTTTTTTTTTTTTTATCACCAAAAATTACGTTGATTATTTTCACTCACTTTCTCTCTCTGGTCCTATCACCCTTTCCAGATTTCACATTCTCTCTAGCCTCCCTCTCTTACTCTTTTTAGTGAATTTATCATTTTCACTGTGAATTTCTAATTTCGGAAAGTTATTTGCCCAAATTACAAGATTAGAAATACAGAGGTATAATAGATAATCGATTTTTTTTACATTTGGTATTCCTGAAATTAATATCTCATAAATGAAGGATTTTTCTAAGCAATTTTATTAGCCTTTTGTGCTGCTTTAACCTCTGTACAATTCATTCCCCAATTCAGACTACTTACTACTAACAGGGACACTCTGTAAATTCATATTGACAAGATTAATAATTGTATAAAGAATATATTAGTTGTTTTTAAAAATTTTATTCTGTCATATAATTATATAATACTACTGTTATAAAATAAAACAGGAGTTAATTCACAGAAGCACTAAAGGATCCCCTACTCGCTGCCAATATCTTCCTTAGCCTACTAACGGTCACCATTGCATCTAATCTAGGACCAAGCAAGTAATATAAAAATGTAGAGATAGGATCCTGCAATCCTTCTAATGTCTTTTACTACCTTCCTTAAAGACCCAATTACTTAAAATATCTCTTTTACCCACTTACTTTAGTGTTTCCGTATTACCGAGCTTCCAGTAACTACAATGGTTATGAAACCAGAGAACCGGAGGTTTTTTTAAAAATAATTCAAGGGCAACCTACATAATAATCGTTTATTTATATAGTAAAGTGGTAGAATAAAACCTTCTAATGAAAAAAAATTAAAGGAGTGATTACCATCATTATCATCAACACCTAGAAATATTAGACAGATGTAACTACATTCTAAAATTGCTACTTAAAGTGACTGATCGGGCTCCATTATATGTTAATTACAAATATTAAGTTTCGTCCATGCTCATTATAAGTATATTAACTAATATATTTGCATAAGACACACAAATGAATTAGGGATGGATTGAAATATACAGATATTTATTCATAAAATTATTAATGGCTGGTTAGTAGGTATGTAGAGGAAGGGCACTGAACTCGCTTCATGCATGTGTGACCCTTTCAAGAGGTCATTAACACCTCTGAGGGTTTCAGTGATTAGCCCGAACTCCTCTGGCATTGTAATGCGAGAATCGACACCAACTCCTTTCCAGGAGATTTGTAGAATTAGCTTGGATTACTCCCAAATCCTACGTATCCAATGGACATTCTACATTCTTCCTATTATCTGTGTCTCATAAAAAGGTCTCACATTACAAGCTGTACATGAAGTTATATTTAAATTTTGACATTCCAATAAATTATTTATTATGTTCATATCATAATTAATAATAAAAATATAACAGACAACCATGAACAGATGGCCAAGTTGTAGCAGCAATTTTATCAAGATGACAAAACAGTAATTTATCTATCTACAATATAAATAAGCAAAATAGAAATATATCCGCATGATGGGGTACTTTCCCGAAACCTCGATATTATTATAATATTACGATGTGAACATAATAAACAATATATTGGAAAGTCATAATTGCTAATCTATTTAATTAAGTAATTTTGGATAAAAGGAACTTATATTTTATTTTCGTTTATGACGTTACTAATAATGCGCAAATAAGGAGCCAATTGACAGTCTTTAACGGATTTGAGCCACGGCAACAAGCTTCCGCCAGACTCTCCTATCCACAGTCCTTCTCCATCTTCTTATAACAACATTGGTTGTATTCTACGTCGTCGAACCACCGCTGCCGGGGTCTTCCTCTAAGGTACGCTCCTACTGGGTGGCTTAGAGTAGTCTTTTTGGCAACCTCTCTTCCTCCAACCTCTTGACATGCCCTAAACATTCGAAGCTATACCTTTTAACAGTGACCACTATGTTACCATTATTATAGATCTCATATAGCTCTGCGTTTTTCCTTATTAGCCACTGATCATTTATTCTCTTGGGACCGTATATTTGTCTCATACTTACAGATCTTCCTTTTCCAAATTTCCAACAATCTCTCGCTTCCATGAGTCAAAACTCACATTTCATAACCTTAAAAAATATTATTTATTTATTAGCCTACTCTTGGATGTTGAGTAATTTTGTGACGTGCTGGCCAGTATAGACGAGCTTCTATGTAGACAGGATCTTCTTCATGATTGGTGGTCTGAGTGGTTTAGAGCTCTGTTGGTTCTCAGATAATTTGCATCCATAGTTTTGTGGCCACAGAGTTGGTTGGCATGCTGGAGAGTATAGAACTCGTATGCTATGGAGGTGCGAAGTCATGTTCAGGAATTACACGATGCTGTCTCTAATCAAACCAAACAAAACAGCTGAACCTGAGGGAATATTCCCAGAACTATTAATCCATTTTGGGAAAAAAGCTAAGGAAACTCTACTCAGGACAATAAACCTAACGTGGCAGACATGAGTTCCGCAGATAAGGCAAAATGCTGAAATGATCCGCACATTTAAAAATGGTAAAGACGCCAATCTAGCTGAAAGCTACCGATCCATATTTCTAACAAGCTCTTGTTGTCTACGCATTTATCTGTGTACAAGGATTCTATGCACTCTTGTACACAGAAGATCTCCTCATCTAGGCTACTAGGAGTAATGTGAATGCATTGAAGGAGTGACTCAACAAAGCATTGCTGAATCATGAAATATGGACAACACGCAATGCTGTGACCGTGAATATCGCCAAAACTACGTTCCGAATGCTCACTCTTTCCACAAAAGCACAGGTAATAAGTCTGACCTACAAGAGTTTCAACCTTAAAAAATGCGTATCACTAAAATGGGCGTAAATGAATTTAGAGAATTATTATGGATAAGCATTTCTCTTCACTGCACATAGATATATTCCTTCACTTAATTACGTTGCATGGCGATCAGATAGGTATTTTTAGTTTTCTGTAATGGGCGCTATTAAACCATTGGTCCTCAATAATTCAAACAACTACCCAACTAACCATAAAAGAATTAATAGATCTGATTCCAGAACAGGATTTTTCTGCAAAATTCTCAGGGGTTCAGGCGAAATCCTAGTTTTCAAATGCTGCACACTAAAAATTACTCATTATTGATTTAAAAAAAATGTATTATCTAATTACTATTAATATTTGTTTAATTAATAGATTAGAAAAAAAGATAAAATACCAGCGCCCAATAAATCCACAAT
This sequence comes from Rhaphigaster nebulosa, assembly GCA_948150685.1. Classification (NCBI taxonomy): domain Eukaryota; kingdom Metazoa; phylum Arthropoda; class Insecta; order Hemiptera; family Pentatomidae; genus Rhaphigaster; species Rhaphigaster nebulosa. Next base: position 100,932,021 of record OX411309.1, on the reverse strand, counting down.
GTAAATCAAGTAATTTTCCCAATCATTTAGCAGGTCTTTGTTCTCGTCACTAACGATTCACCAATCAAACGGAACCAAACATAATAAAAGGGCGGACATTGACAGGATGTGGTACCCGGACTAGCTAGTGATAACAGTGATAAGGGAGCTATACTATACCACCCATGAATAAATACAAAACTGCTGACTAAATAGAGGGACATTCCTTTCTGTTTATACTGTACCGACAGTCCAGTTCATGAATTCCCAATGCGGCAGGCTATGAATCATTTACCTTCAGTAATTATTAAACTGGTTCTTGATTCTTATAATTTGTATTAATTTTGATAGTCCTGATCCAGAGTTATAAGAAGAAACTTATAAAAGAGTACTATCTTAATTAAGATGAATTGAATCAATAACTAAGTTGTGAATAAATAATTCTAGGCAACCATAGTTCTGTTTTCTAACTTGCCTGCAAAATTTTATTTAGATGTTTATTATGCCATTTGATTATCTAAGCTTAAAAGGATACATTAACAGAGTAAATTAAAAAAAAACATGTCTAATTAGGAGCTTACTTTATTCAATTATTTTTATTGAATACGGTTAGCCGTATCCTAAAGACTTTCGAGACGTTTCGGCAACTCTGCGATTTTCAATCCGAGAAACATAAATAATACCAAATATCACCATTTTATATTATATTTTTCTTAATTAATTACAAACCATTTAAAATTACATCCATGTATCTACTGACTTTTTTTTTTTAATTATTAATACTCATTAAACTCAGAATATAGTCCAATTTCTTCCTGTTTTGTTTTATCTACGAAATTAGGAGAAAAATTGACTAGGATTTGTTATTTTTGTAATTCTCACTTATTAATTAGCTATATCAATAAAATGTCTATATTTGAGTAGACCTCCATCTCTTCTATCCATTGGCAAAGTGGTATCGACTAAGGTAACTTTGTCCTATGTAGGTTTAAAATCTGATTCTTGATCTCGGAATTTTAATTTGTTTTATATAAGTTAAATATTCGGCAAAAGGTTTCTTTATTTTTGTTGTTGAACTATTATTTATTAATTATTTTCTATTATGTTTTGATTTATTTTATTATTTCTGCATAATGGGTGCCGATTTTAATACAATCTCATTTGAAATTTGAAAAACTATTATAATTTTTTGCTATGTATATTGATTCTTTTATTTTCCTGTGATAAGTTTTAGTTTCGGTATTTCGAATTTTCGTATTATTGAAGTTAAAAGTGTGATTGGATTTAGTAGCATGTTCAGATAGAATTGTATTGTTACATGTTTTGGGGATTTTTATATTGTATTTATGTTGTTCTATTCATTTTTATTTCCTTGTACGAAATAAAGGAAGTATTGTAATCGCGAAAATTTTCGGTTTTCAGATTTCAACGGAAATATCCATTTTGACCATCTCTGAATCCATTTTGACTAGTTTCGTCGTGACGTCTGTATGTACGTACGTTCGTTCGTATTTCGCATAAATCAAAAACGGTTCTCCGTAGAAAGCTGAAATTTTGTATTTAGGATTTTTGTAAAATCTAGTTGTGAACCTCCCTTTTTGGTCACTGCTTAATCACCGGAAGTGGTACTTTACTTGAAGGTCGTAATTGATTTCCATCAAAAATTATATTAAAGTACTTTGCAAAACTTCTCAAATTTGGTAAATAAGACTTTTATATTGATGTGAATGTATTTACTATATTTTGGTTCAAATTGGTGAGCCGAAAAGGGTACTTTACTTGAAGGTCATAACAAGCTTACATCAAAAATTATTTTTAAATTAAATATATAAATCATACATTTCGGTAATAAATATTACAAACGCAATTTGGTTTCCAATCCAATTAAACATTTTTATTACTTGTTTTAAGTGTTAAAATTGAGTGTAAAATACTGGTTTTCCTACCTATTTGTGTGTGTGTTAATAGATGGATGTCGCTACGCCGAGTGTTGTTTTTGAGATACTGCGATCTTCGGAAACTAGTAACCAAATTCAGGATCACTTTTTGAGCCACCGATTTATAGTTTAATAGGCGTACAAGGAAGTCATGCGGTGTCCACATCAGATTTTTTTTCATTTTTTTGGTTTCACCGATGTATCACGGATGTCACCAGTTATGTGAATGATTATGCGTCGGGAAGATGAAGGAAAATATTGATAAAATAAATATTTCATTAAATAATAAAACATCACACCTATACTTTCATGTTAGTTTCCGTTACCATGGTTACCGAAAAAATCTTACCTAAATCTATTATTAATTTATATGGCAGCAAGTCGGGTCCTTTAGTTTCTCAGTATATTAACTCATTATCTATTTTATGGTATAATTAGATGACAGAATGAAAACATAAAACTAGATGTAGTATTTATAGAATTATTCTATCTTATTTCGTCGTCATCACGTGTAACAAACGAATTTTTGGTATTACTTTGTTTTATTTTTGTAATTTACATGAAGCAAATTTACAAATCTAAATCTTATACAAATTTAGGGCCCAGAATAGTAAAAAGGCCGAGAGATATAAATTTATTGGCAATGGAGAAATTAAACGTAATGCTCTATTTCGGTCTCTTGAAAAGTAGCTATTTTCAACAGCCCCTCCCAATTGTCCATAATAATCTTTCATGTGTTTTTTATCTTTTTATTGTATACCATATACATTTTTAGGGTTTTTAATTTTAATTGAGCTCGCTACCATAGTCCTTTTTTTTAACTGTATACTAAAACTAAAAAAAAAAAGTAGAAATCACCAAGCCTCAAAATCTATTTAAGATATAGTAAAGGTTTTTTTTTTTTTTAAATACGTAAGAATGAAAGGTAAAAAACAAATAAGAATTATTATGGGACTAGGGAGAAGTCATAAAATTTAAAAGTGATTAGCAGGAATTTCACGAGTAATACCGTTGAATTATTAGAGAAAAAAAATGTAAATTTAAGCACCATTAGCATCATGTAAATATGCAGGGGAGGTCCGCAATTACAATTGTAATGGTTCATCAAGTAATTTTATTCATGCAACTCCAAATTACAGTAATTTGTAACAAACTGTAATTGTAATTTTAATTACATTTTGTCCAACACTGGTATGTAGTAACTAAACTATTCATCATATTAACATGATGATTAAAATTATATATATGAAATTTATGATTCCACTTTTAATTTTATTTTAATATTAAATGGAAGGAAGTTGTTAAGTACAGTCAATGTGGCGTTTCGATAGTCCAAATAATATCGATTGTATGACGTCAGAAGAACCAGGGCAATCGACTTTGAGAGACTATTGACAATCGGTCATGCCCACTGAGTACGAGCCACTCTAGTTTTAATTCGTTCCAGGAAATCCTTCACAGCACATGAAATCGAATTCGTGTCCTTCGTTTGGCTGTTCCTTTTACGTCAGCATCTGGAAATTTTTAAAACTTTTATCCTATTTTTATCGCGAACAATTATTTTGAAATAAATATCAAGTAAACTGTAAACCGTCAGGTAAAACTGTTTTTTTAATCAAATTCGTTCAGCGAAAATCGCTCTTCCTTTCAACCCATAATCATCAAATGTTTATCAGGGGTAACGAAATAAGGAGCAGGGGTTGAAAATGTTATTTCAACATTTGCCCATATATAAAGTCTTTGAAACCTTAAATTGAACCCGAAAAAAAACTATATTCGCAAAAAAATTGTTGATATGTTTATTATAATTTTATTACGATCCATATTTCTTATTAAGAATTACATTTATCAATTAGTAAAGCACAAGAAATTATTGAAGTTTAGTGAGTTAATCAACAACAGTTGATAATTACCGCTCGTCAAAGAGGTGATGGATGGAGCGAGCACATGTCAGGGAAATTTATCTTCTAAGAATTCTCCAAGCAAGCACTCAAGAAGTCTTAATTAGACTCCTTAAGTAATTGCCTATACTTGAAACATGTTTATATAAAAAGTACATTTATTATAGTTAAAAATTCTACAAAATATATATTTAGAATCTGTTTTACAAAAAAAGGAGAGGGATTTTCCAAATTATTGTATATTTTTCCAGCGAAATGTTTTTACGTTTTCAACATCTATACTATTATATAATGATATGTATGAATGCATGAATGCGCTAATTTCAAGGACTACCATCCGAGTTTAAAAATTGTTTTTCCGTGAGATAGGCCATTTATCCAGGAAAGCTTTAGGATTTATACCATCACGCGACGACGCGTCACGACGAATCGGATCGAAGCAGTAACCATAAATAAATTGTTAAGAGAAAAAGTGTCCAGAACTATTATTAAAAAGTTGATCGAGAACTTTCTAAAATTAGGTCCTCCTGCTAAACTCTATCCATTGCCACTTGGCTTAAACAAGATATCCAACTATACCTATCTCTAATGTTTTTTTAATCGGTCTCTTATGATGTTCTTATTTCCAGTAAATTTGAATTGTTTTTTCTTACAGGCACCTAACTAGAAAATTAGTAATATTTTAGGAATTACATTTTCGTAACAATTAAAGTATGCGTACGCTAACATTAGAAAACGTAATGTTAAAATTTAAATTAATGAAAAATAAAATAGACATGTTTTAAGACTAATTCTGAAGACATGTTTTATAGCTAATTTGAAGACATTTTAAATTGAATCGATATTTTTTTAATCTTCCGAAACTTTTTTCATCTCGCCTAATTTATTTTTCATGAGAAGTATACTGGCATAAAATGGGGATAAAAAGATACAGGATTAAAAATATGAAGGCAGGTTGTAAACAAGAAAAATTTAACATGAATAAGTACTATATCTGGTTAAGGAAAAAGAGATAATATAATATATACTCAGGTAAATTTAATATTGAAAGAATTATCCGAGTTAAATCAAATTAAAACAAATCATTTTACAATTAAATCATCATTCAAGGAATTAAAAATTAAGAAGGAGAATTTATTAAAGAGAAAGTCAGATTTATAATTTTCCATCCATGTGAGTAAAAAAAAATATTACTTTAATTCGTTCTGAGCCTAATTCGATAAAAAAAATTCCAGATCATCGAAAAGCGAAATAGCAATATTTTTTAATTATATTTGTTACATTGAAGAAAAGATTTTACCTTCAATTATTTTATTATATCAAATAATCATAAAATTGTTCCATCAACATTTCGGGATTTTTTCTCTATGCTCAGGATATTTGGCTACAATAAAATATTTGAATTAGCATTAAATTTACAATATTTGAATTAACATCAAATTTACAATATTTTATAAATAAATCAAAATTAACAAGTAAGGGAAAGAATTTAATAGTGAATAAGTTTGATTTATAATTTTCTATCCATGTAATTAAAAAAAAAATACTTTATTAAATTCTGAACCAAATTCGATCAAAATTGTCTAGGTCACCGAGAAGTGAAATAGAAACTTTTTTTTTCTTAATATATAGTGTAGATAACTGTTCGAAAAGTTTTACAATTTATAAAATGCCATATTTCAGAGAAATAGTTAGCCTTTCAAACTTATTTTATTAATTAACCACCAGACGGCGTTTCGGACTCACCTGACTCAAGCCTAAAAAAACATAAATTTGACAAAAAAATTCATACAAAAAAATTGACAAATATTATATAAAAAACATAATTTCGTTCATGTTAGGTTTATTAATGATTTTGTTTAATTTAAAATTAATTTTTTTTTTCTTTATAGATAATCATTCTTGATTATGATCTTTAATTAAGATTATTATTTCATTGTGTTTAAAAATCTGATTGTTGTTTGTATGGTTTATTTTTCTTTTTATTTGGCAAATTTTATTATTAATTTTATTTATTATCCAGAAGGAATTTTTAATCTCGAGGCCTACTATTTTGTTATTATCTTAAAAAAGTCATAATTATTGCCCTTTTAAAAATTGATTGCTAAATAGGTTATCAAGACCTTGAATTTTGTAATAGGTATGAGGAGGGATTATATTTTGCAATTTATTTTGTTTAAAAAAAACAACAACAAATTTTAGATCTATTGTGTGACAATAAAATAAACAATTTATAAGACACTAGCCGTGTCTTGGATGCAGCAGAAATGAAACCATTTTTTCTTTGAATCTCCTAAAGATCCTCTTCATATATCATATATGCATATATATAACCAAATAAATATTATTCAAAAGTAATTAAAATTCGTTATGATAATTTGAACAATTTTGTAACATCATTTATCGGTAGCAATTGACAAATAGCTGAAATAAAACTATATAATTAGAACTTATTCTACACATTTATCTGCCTCATTTGGTAAAATATTTTATCCAATCGTGGATTATCGTCATCAGTTTTTATAAAATAAACATTTAAGTGACCAGTAATAGTAAGTCCTTAATTGATTTCATATTAATTAATTATAAACAACATCTCAAATATTTCAAAAATATGCATCAATTACTTGCCATACTAGTGGGTCTGTTAACCTTCCTTTTCATTCATAAAATGCACTGTTCACTGATTTTACTGGCATTTAAAGGGATTTGTACTGATACTAAATGTTGTTATTATTTCTTGGTTATAATTATCAAATGTTAATTTTATTGATAATGTCAACATATTTTTGGCCAATGCCTTTTGCGTCTGTTAACATTATTTTATTTTTTATTTTTATTAATATATAATGATTCGATAAATCATCTGCTTTTATTTTCACCTTCCTTATTTACAATTTTTACATTGCTGAAATCAAAGTTATAATTATTGACGATATTATGTCTGGCCAGAGCTGTCGAATTAATATTTTTGTGATTGGATAAGATATTTTAGAGACAACCTTAGGCATGTAAATATATAGAATAATATCTAATTATACAGTTTTATTTTGGCTATTTCTCAAACCTTTCCGATAAATGATGTTACTATATTGTTTAAATTATTAAAACGAATTTTATTTACTTTTGAATAATATCTATTTGATAATTTATGAAATTTAACTTATTATATAATGTTTGATACTATTTTTGTAGATTAATTGGTGCTAATGTTTTGTTGTTTACATTTTTTAGGCTTGAAAATAGACCAAGGAATCCGAAATGACGTTAGTTTAATCTATAAAAGAAGAATTTTGACAGGTTTATTTTTCCTCTGAAATTCGGCATTTTAATAAGCTTTTTTTAAAATTTGTCTACTCGTGTTTTTCTAAGGAAATCTGTTCATTTTTTTTTTCTATTTTCTAACTATTATAATCTATGTTCATTTTCATCGCACTTAAAATTTTATATTTTATTAACTAAACTTCTATAAAATGTTTAATATGGAGCACTCTTAGATGTTCCCAGCTAAATTAAAATTATGGTTCCCGGCATTTTCATAAAATTCTTGAACTGCAGAGAAACAGAGAGTAAGTGAGAGAGGATAATATAACTAAATACTGTTCCAGCCCTTGTCATAGTTAATTCTTCCTCTGTTAATTTTGTTTTCACTTAAATATTAGGTGATTATCAAGTTCCTCTTTAAACTTTCCATTCTATTAGCATTCTGCCTCACCTCGTTTCTTAGCTCTACCCTAATGTTTAACTTATATTATAACTAAATGAATTATAGTAATAGAGGAACTTTTCATGAATTTCAGTAATAAAATATGCTTATTAAGTTAATTAAATTTAAACAAAACAACTTTAACCTCATCAAAAAAAAAAAAATCTTTTAATTCTGATTAATTAAAACACACAGAATTTGTAATAATAAATATATTAAATAAATTTTGAAAAAAAAATAATTATTTAGAATATATTTAACGGAACGGCGGACAACGACTGTAATTAAAAAGTTTTGCTTTATTTTATAGCCTTTGTTTGAAGAAGTAATGAGTCCATGCTGAATGTAAATTACGAGGGAGAAACGTTTTAATTTTCAATGCTCTTTAATATTAAAAAATAACTGAACAAACAATCCATCACAATTGTTATAAATAATGTAAATTTAATTCACTATACATTCGTTATTCCTAGCCCAACTCCTAATATAAATAGGTAACCTTTAAAAAATTAAATTAATTGAACAATAAATATATAGTAATTACTAATTATAAACATAATTTTTTTTTTAATATTTTTAACATTTTATAAGTTAAACATCGACCCGCTTAAGTTGTAAATTAATAAAGTAACGCAGAGAATGACAATACTAATTTCCTACAAGACACGTAAGCCAAGTTGGAGTAGGCAATTTAAATATTTCTCTAAATGTCGTGCCATAAGTGAGACATTTACTGCAGGACTTTTGATGACTTAAACTTAAACTTGGATCTTAATGATTAAGACCGAAGCATTAATCACGTTAACTTACAGCAATCCCTCGCGTGTTCACAGATCGATTATCTTTTTAGGCTCATATAAATATTAATAGCAATAATAATCATAATAACGAAAGCTTATCGAACACGAAGGATCGACGCCGATACCATTTACAGATACCATGAGTATGAGTCTTGGTTATTTGTTCTATTGGGGGGTTTTGGTGTCCGAGTAGTTTTTTATAAAAACGTTTGTAGTTCGTATATGTTTGTCGACCGTTGAAATTTTTAAGTCAATCTGTAAAGTTTTGTTATTAACATAACATGGTGATAAGTCTTGGTGTCTTTAATTGAAAACTTTGTAGTCGTTTTATGCAAATTTTTTAAGCGATGCCGTGAATTTGTAATGCATTTGTCCAAACTGGTTTTAGTAAGTACGTGGAAGTGCTTAATTTTTGTATTGTTTGTAATTCGGAGTTTCTTAACACATTAAGTTGAGTTTCAGGTGCCTTGAAGATTAACTTTGCCTTCCTTACACCGTTCTGGCTCGTCTGTGGTACGTACCGGGAATCTTCTTGTAAGAAAATTATTTTTCCGAGTTATATAGGAAATCTTGCATAAATAAATGGCATCCGATTTGTGCTACCCATTCAATAATAGTAGGTAGCTCGTTTCACATTGAGATCAATTCATTTAAGAGACACGTAAAGCTGACTTCTAAACCCATTACTATCTTTCTTCGGTTCGCCTCTTTTTTTCCCTTATTAATTCGAAAGTGACCCCAATGAATTAAAATTAAGATAATTTTCGTTTAAAACTAGGCATTGAAAAAAATATGTTCATGTAATTTATATCATTAATATTTTAGTAGGGAAAAAGAGCATGCGCCTGTTGACTAAAATGTTTCTTCAAAATTCAGAACGAATTACTATAGTCCAATCATCAACACTCCAGTCTTGTGAATTTTATTCCATTCAAGTATTTTATTTCCAATGATGGCTTCACTCAACCCATACTTCGTACTAGCTTTACAGCGTTTCAGACCTTTCTCGTCCAACCTTCGTCTAAATTTAAAAAATAATACAAAAGCCGAGTCTTTTCAACATACCTTGAATTATGTAACAAGAAAATTTAACGAAAAAGTTTTGCAATTTCTATTTGACTAAAACCATTTAATAAATACAATTTTTGCTCTTCGTGATGAATGTCGATCCACTTTTACTATTTTTGGCTAACATAAAAGCTAGAAATCTAAAAAAACCAAAAAATATAGGTTTTAAATGATTAGATGTTATTGAAAAGAAAATGGTTACAGATGCATGTATGAGCAGTATTTTTTTTTTTTTTTAATTAAAGAAAGATTAATCGTATATTTTATAAATTGCAAATTCTTTAATTTGCCCAAAAATGACATTTGAACATCTGCCATAACGCGCAGAAATATTATTGTTATTTTTAATCATCGACTTATACTTGTACATTAAATTTAATTCTAATGATTCAGCCATATCTGCCAATTAAGATCCAATTTTGTTTAATTTAATTTTTGCCTCGATTTCAGATTAATAAAGTCCATTATAACAGAAATGAATTGAGTATTAATATTATAAAACAATTTATACACGATCTCTGAACGCTGCTACGATTGAATGAATAAATTAAATTAATAAAACTACATTGAAATTATCAATAGCATTTTAAGTGACCCAATTCTGTTGTGTGACCTCAAAGACCCGTAGTATAGAATTTCATCGCAAACACATTTCTATGTAAAGCTCTATTAGGTCGGTCGTCGGCAAACATGGAGTCCCGCAGTAATGGCAAGCACACACATATAAGGTTACATAAGCCATAGGATTTCTATTTCTGTCCTCCCGGAACATCGTATTTTTTCCTGAGGTTTTCCGTTATTTCTTACAAATTCCACTAACGAATGAAGAACGTATAATAACAATAAAATAAAATAAAAATAAGCCTATGCCACAATGAACCATAAATGGTTGGTAGGGAAATACTTACTATTCCTTGGCCAACGGATAAACATAGGTATTGATTTTGGCAGTATTCACTCTCCACTGGTAGATTTATATGCAAGCTAAATGAAGGGATAGGTACCCACTTTGTTCAGGTGTTCAGGTGTCCCCTGAGAGTCTCATCATCGGATGATATTTCACTATAAATAAATATATATATATATATATTAGGTTCGGCTATATAAAACTCTACGGAAATAACCTTCTCCGTCCTAAACGGAACGGAATGTTTTTGTATATTAAGTGTATATACAAGTACCAAATCTTACCAAATATAACATAAAATTAAATAGAATCAGATATTATTATATTAAATTATATCTTTGTGTTCAGCAAATCGACATATTAACAGGAAACACGTGAAACGATTTTTCCCCAAATAACAATATAATTTTTTAATTTTATTCATTATTGTAAAAGTAGGAGTTTATTAAGGTGGAAAAACCTTTATAATTTCAATATATTTTTAAGGATTTTAGCACTGGTTACGGCCAGTGTGACGCCTGAGAGTCTATAGTATTTGGTGCTTACGTCATCAATATTCAATTTTTAGTCCATTTCCAATTTTTTTGTTGATATATTGTGAGCTGGAATCGATCGAGGTGGTGTTTACATCCCATACTGAAACTTTAATTTCGAATTTTTGGTGTTTAAGCCTTTTTAAAAAAATGACGTCAAAATATTAACAAATATAATTTTATATTAGCTCATAAAATAATTAAATAACAAAAACGAAATGGCATTTAATATACAAAGAAGGCAACTCACAAAATAATTTATTTTCAATTAAAATATACAAACATTAATTTCGACTTAGGTGAGCACAAAATAATAATTGTATTCATCAATGACGCACTAAAAAGCACCAGACCATGAAAATGGACGTAAATGATAATAATAAAGTAAGAAATATAAAAAATATTGATAGATACAAGCACCTCAGTTCCAAATTAAGTAAGTATAACTAATCAGGACTAGTATCTCATTTAGCATTAAAAGTTTATAGACCATAGTAAATATTTATAGACCAAAATTTATTTATAAGTCAAAATTTAAAAATTTCAGTCATCAGGGCAGAAAAAACACAAAATGCAGACCACATATAGCAAATCTTATTTCAACTCAAATAGAGATATATTACAACTTCAAAACAGACTAACGTGTACTTCTTCTTACTTGGCAGGTGAGTTATTCACTGCAATTTGAGGAGCTTAAGTATATGTCTTGGAATCTGCTAATAAAAACTTAATAATTGTTTTTGTCTTACATTTTTTGTGTTTATTTATGATCCAATTAATTAAAAAGTAAATAAAAAAGACAAAAAGAGGCAAATTGAATCTTATCCTGACTTTGACGAAATTGAAATCCAGAACATCTGAAGAAACCGTATAATAAAACGTGGCCTGAGATATGGTTGCGAAACCTCTTCTCTGAGAGGAACTCCAAAAAGCAATACCAACAGATTTGAAAGTAAAGTCCTTTGTATGAAACCGGAGCGACCAGGGTGAAGCTCTTGAACACAGGAATGAGATGTGGAGGTAGGGTTAAAATCGACGCAAAGGAAATGAAAATGACTATTTGTGAACAAAATAATATACATTTTTAAATATAAGGGAATAAAATAATATATAAAAGATAACTTTTTATAGAAATTCCTTGTTTGTAATTTCTTTCATATTCAATAACATGTTTTATATTATTCTTCCTAAAATAATAAGCTATGTCCACACTGTTCGACTTTCGATTCGACATGACGAACGGGGCAAGAAACTTGTAGCATGTGATGTCGCCTGCGATGTCGAATCGAAAGTCTAACGGTGTAGACAAGGGAAAGATACGACGTTCGAACCATCTGGACATAGCTTTAGGCGGTGTAACTGGATTAAGTTATAATTTTACCATTTTACTCATTATTTTATCTTGAAACCAATGTTGCTTGAAAAAATGCTCATTTTTCATAATACGATTTTACCCAAACAATCATGCTAGACACATTAATTGTTTATTAATAATAAAACTGAAAATTAAACAATTTTCAAACTCTTAAGAAGACATTATAAATAAAATCTAAAAAAGCAACAACAATTGTTTAAAATTATTAAGTTTTCTTTTATGCATTTGGATCAGCACATTATCAATATTTGTGGATTTATAAAGTTAAAAAAAAAATCTCTTTGTCCTTGATTAAATCCTGATGAAGTCATTTATCCAAAATCAGGCCGAAACCCCACTCACACATTAAAGCAGTATTATTTATCTAGTCGTGTTTTTCTTTCTTGGCCACACTGCCATCTTCTCTTTGATTAAATAAAATAGGTTTGTTAAATTTTCATCAATATTTTTGTGGTCAGGAACATCCCCCAAACAACAAAGTGGTGGGGTACGTGGGTTGATTTATCTTTACATTATTTTGATTTTATTAACAACAACTGTACTTAAATCAATGTTTAGTTATTAATTATTAATGACTATAATTATTATTATTATTATTATTCATAGTTTATTTTAAAACCGCAGAGTTCTTCGAAGGTTGTTGTGAACCAACCACCTGAGCTGGGAGAATGTTGATTTACTAAGCATTTTTACCCGGTTTAAAAAAAAAACTAGCGATACCAAATTTCATCAGAACTGAATGAATGCCTTGCTAACCGAATTTAATAAAAATTATGCAAGCTTAAGTGTTATTCTTTTTCGTGAATAATGACCTCCAAATAAAGTATCCGTACGATATAGGAATAATCCAACGTTATTTCAGACATTAGATGATAATTTCGACACACATACATCTCTATTTTAATTTTTTTGCCAATTGCTTTTTTCCCTATTACCTTTTTACATTCACAACCTTCGCAGGCTTTTCCCCGCGGGTCTCATGAAGCCTCGTAATCAACATTAGTGGCCTCGTGGGATTTTAATTTTCTAAAATTATTCACGCAATGGCCCACGAAATAGTGAGAAAAGCATGGAGTATTTCCAAGTTAATTTCATTCTTCCTGGATGCCATTAGAGTCCGAAGAACTATACTCACTATTATTTCCTATTTCCATTTATTCGTTAATTGAAATTGAATAAAAATAAATACTTCATTAAAGTACGATTAGTAAACTTGTGACATGCGGAATAGTATCACCCATATCAGGTTGTCGTATTTATAGACAAGCTACATTACGAGTTCCTTTTAAGTGCTTCCTCCTTCCTGCACCTCTTACACCAAAGCTTCATCACCGAAGGTTAAATACCCTTCACGAACCGACAAAGGGACGTAAAGGGAATTCTCAAATGAGAAGGGATTTATTAAACTAGGTTCATGAACTGCTAGATCAAGGTAAACATGGGGAAAAGTCTAAGAGTGTATTCCGTCTCCAAAGGTCTTCATTTAATGTCCTAGCATTTTCAGAGATTGAAACTGTCATCCTCTGAGACAATGTACTTTCAAAGGGACGCGAAGGATATGAGAACTGCGAAGAGACTAAGAGAATGTTCTTAGATCTGTTGACATCAGCATGATGGTATAGAAGGATCAATCCCTAATTAGATTGATCCTTCTATACCATCTGATTATGAAGCGAGCCAAGCTATAACGCATATTATATCACCCAAAGACTCAATATTGAGCAATTAAAAATTTGATTCCATCTCCAAATAAATTATAGAAGTGGAAAATAGTTTATCAATCCCTAATTAGTTCTTAGATATGTTTCAAATGAACTTGTGAGAAAATTTTAGGAAAAAAAAAATGTGGAACCATCGCGATAGCTTTCCTGTTATAGGAAAAAAAATTATTGTTAAATACTTAAAGTAGAATGTAAATAACATAAATATATTTTTATTACACCTACACACATATTTCTTACACTATTACAGTTACACACGTATTGCATGCCAACGTAATTTTTGTACAAAATTTTAATGAGTGTCATTAGTATAAAGATTTTGTACTTAAAAATACTATATTATATAGTAATATTTATATAATATTTATTAAAAATACTATGTTTCAAAAATTAGAAGAATTATTAAATGTCAAATTTAGGATGTTAATTTTACAATTATTTAACATTCATTATTTAATATTCCAATCTTCCTTATTCATGATTTTACACAAAATAAATACCATGGATGTGGGATAAGTGCGTAATTGTCTCATTAAATGCAAACCCTCAACTGGTAAGAGCTAGGGTTGGAATATCGAAACGCGATATATCGATATGTCGGAGCTGAAAAACCGATATTTTCTATCGATATCTTAGCTATATCGATGATATCGCTATTTTACAACGATATATCGATGACACCTAATATGTTAAACTATACAACAGTAAGAATCTCGATAATTCATATCTAGGTAATTCTCATATCCCGATAATTCGTATCTATTTTCTGGCCTCTTAAAAATCACCCTTTAAATACGTATCCCCTTGATAATTCGTATTTATTTTCGTCTTCCAAGTAATGCAAACTTCTTATAATTCCAATTTCTAAATAAAAAATCTGGTTAACTCTTAATCTTTCAAGAGGAGAAGTGAATGAGTGAGAGAGGAATCGTTTCTATGAATTTCGGTCGTTTTACCCTTTTATTTTCTATTCATTTTTCATTCATTTTCATCTCAATTAAAAAAAAAAATTAAAAAACCTGTAACCATATTGTTAGCCGCCAACATGGATTGATCTGAAATATTAAGTTCGCTCATGACTGGCGAATCCGCGAAAGCAAGATGTTATAAAACAAAAGGGTTACCGATAGCCAATCGTGCAAGCAGAACAGCATGTATCACAAGCGAAATTTTCAACGAATGGGTACAGATATGGAATAATAAACAGCGAAAATTTTCATCTGTGTATTGAAAATTGTACGGCCCACAACAGTACCACATCACTCAACGATGTTAATGTTCTGCTTTTGTCTCCCAGCACAACCTCTAAGCTGCAGTCTCTAGCCTTGGCCATAATTAAACGATTTAAGACATATAACACAGGAAAGTAGTGATGCAACTTTTAGAAAGCACCGAGGATGCGAAACGTCTATCTCAAAATGAAGAATATCCCATAACTTTTCAACGAAGATTTAGCGGCAGCTAGGATCCTAACTGACGAGGAAATATTGACTCCGTATGGAAAGATAAAGAAGTAATTGATGTGACGAAGATTAGTTCTAAAATGACGAAATAATACATCTAAAACGTGTGCCATTTCTTAGCAAAATCAGTTGTTTGTATAAACGTATTTTCTGCTCTGAACATGCTTATCGAAGCCATCGATAAGACCCGCCATCGACACCAAAAGAAAATAATTGAATTTTTTTCAAATGTGATATTTTAAGGTTTTGTTGATCTAACTATATAGTTAGTAGATCCATTCATATCAATAAAATTTTGTATTAATTTGGTTATTTCATATTTTTTTACTACCGATTATTTGGAATCTCGATAATTTTAATATCTCGATAATTCATATTTAACTTTCGAACCCTTGACCATACGAATTATCGAAATTCTACTGTATTTTATTTTAAATAACAATTGCCTTTATTCGGTAAAACTCCAGATTCGTAACCCCAACATGGCGGAGGTTTAAATTTTTAAGATCAGTCAGGTCTTAAAAATCTAGAAATCTGCCATGTTGGGATCATAATTCTGTAGTTTTACCCGTAGATATAAGAATAAACAATATTTAATTACCAAACTATAATTAGTAGCTAAGATTTATATACAAATAATGTTAATTAACTCAATGTAAAGATAAATTGATAATTATATAAATGATGATTGTACTGAGATGTTTTGGGAATGCACAATATAGTCGGAAGCTTTATAAGATAAATATTTTAGAAGTTTGAAGGTTTTATTATTGAAAAACTTCTAGAAGACTATAATAATTGAAATATGGCTAAAAGTCTTCAAAATAAAAATATGATAACTTTTTTTTTTAAGTATAATTCTTTTCTATCTTTTTTTATAATGATTCATGGCTAGTAAAAATATAGTTTTATAAATAATAATAATTACATTATTTCATAACCTTCTTTACAGTTTAACATTATACTCGTTAAATGCACTTTTCCTTGCTTTTCATCCATTTCCTTTCTATATATCGATATTTTTCTTGTGATTATCGGTGGATATCGATATATGGTTTTGCGATATTGCAAAATATCGAATATTGATATTTTACTTTCGAAGTTCCAATCCCAGTAAGAGCTGCCCTCTACGGAGCATGAAGCCTAAACACTGGTGCATCCCAATCAGCCAATAAAATTCGCTAAGTTGAATTACAACGAGTTGTAAAAATATTTGTTCTAACCAGTTGATTAAGTTATGTCTTTCAACATTTGCAACTGTATCGTAGTAGGCTAGTAGGCTTTTTTTGGGGGGAGAGGGGGGGGAGAGGGAGGGAGGCGTGATCGGAACCTGCAGAAGTTGTTCTTTGAAATACTTTGTGATTAGCATTTCTCCTTGACAGTTTTCTATTTTATAAGAGCTTGCCTTCAGTCCCGCAGCAAAACACGAAAAACATGATAGAAGGAGCAAGTGCAGGCAGCTCTCTGCAGAGTGACAAGTGTGCCACATCCCACTTCCATAACTTAATGAAGATACTAAAAGTTGAATCTCCAACAAGCTTTAACTTTTTTCCATGATTACACCATTATAATAATTCTCCGGAAACCGAACTATTTTGCACTTGCCCGCTCTTGCTTGAATATCGAGTCTTCTAGATGCCTTGTACGCACTTATCCCTTAATTCAGGGGCAAGTAAGTTCTTAGTACTATACAATTAAATTATCAATCTCACATAAATGGACGTGGTTGAAACGTAGGCTTGAAAATAATATTTAAATTTTGTGCATTTTGTTCAAGGAGAATTTTGTAAAAAAGAGTCCTGAAAGTCAAGGTTTGCGACATTTAGTAGGCACTTGAACTACATCACAACACTTACTAACGTTGCGTGGTTTTGCACCATCTTTAGGATTAAACTACAATATAATTTAATTTTGTTAAAAACATTAGTGTCTACTGTATATATATATATATATATATATATATATATATATATATATATATATATATATATATATAAATTTTAACAATTATTTACATATACATTTTTTTTTTAACAATGATACATGCATTCCCCTAATATTTTACCTTTAATCCATTAATCTATCCACTACCAACTTGTGAAAAATTACATCCTTTTAACTATTTCATCAATTTGCTATTAAGATGTACTTAAACAATCTCTATTATATATTTACAAAATTTATCTATGCCTTAATGGATTAAGCTTATTCCTATTTTTGTTTACGTTCATTTTTCCTTTTCTTTTTCTACCTCACATATTTTATTTGTTATTAAAACATGTTGCTGTTATTATTTGTTAACATTGGTGTTGTGTAATATGTGCGATTTGAATAAAACTAGGAATAACGAAGATTTGAAATATCGCTTGCTACAATTAAAGTTGTTTTTTTTTTTTTTTTATCAGACATCTCATATTTCACATTATCCGGAGTAGCTCTTGCCACATTATACCGGATAAACGAGATTCGAATGTATTCAAAAGTTAACAAAATCAAATGTTCTATTTATTCAGCAAGAAAGTTAATAATAACTACAAGCAGTTTTCTACCCTTAAATATATATCTGATAACAGCAAGCGCGTGTCTGGAGATCTCGAAGTCCTCCAATCGCAGTGGCATTAAAATAGCTACAGGTGCAGAGTCTGATTCGCCGACAGAGCTGGGCGCAGCTCACGTCTGAATAGGCTAAGCAGAATGAACTTTTAAAGCAACTCTGGGTGCGGTGAGTGGAAATCCGACGCGAGCGATAACGAGCTCCCATGAGGCAGGTCTTGGAGTCTTGCTCAATTACTGAGCCGAGTCGGTGACCTGTCGCTAAAATCCAATCGTTAGCCGACTGGTTGATGACTCCCAGAAATTTATTTACCCTCCGTGTTCTCTCATTCATGTCGGATGATGGGTTCTTACCGTAATTAAGTTTTTACGTTTCTATGCAGAAGTATTGTAAAATAATGTATACGTACACAAACACACACACACACACACATATATATATATATATATATATATATATATATATATATATATATATATAACAAAATTGAAAGATAAATCGTCTGTAAATTTAAAGCCGAGTTTAAAGGTAAGAAAATCGTATCGTTAAGTTTAGAATTAGCAAATCGAAGATTTAAAGAAAAAATCATTCATTTTTCTTTTCAAAGCAGATACAACTTTGTTATACAAGTTCCAAACAATACAACTTTGTTATACAAGTTTCAAATTTGAAAGCTTATTATAAACGATGTAACTTAGTCCTAACCTCCTGATGTTCGTCATTTCTTAAAAATAAATAGAGATTTATTTTAACAAATGACGAAAAAAAAATTTGAAAACATTTTAGAATGATAATGTTCATAAAAATGAAAAAAAGTGACTGTATCATAATATAACATTGTTTTAATTGAAATAATTTTGTTTGATGATTTGGTGACTACGTTGGGGCGAGGGTCCCAGAGTGCCCGGTTCGGAACGTTGTGGGTTCGATTCCCAGCTGGGTCGGTTAATATTTATTTCGTGGCGATCCCGCGAAATGGATCTTGACACTCCCACTCTGGTTAGTACGCGGCGGTGACGTAAAAGTAGCCGTCAGGGGTTGGCAAAAAGGACCTTAAGGCCCACTTGCCGGACTAGTTCCCCCCACCAATACCAGTACCAGTATATATATATATATATATATATATATATATATATATATATATATATATATATATATATATATATATAAGCAAATTAGCAATGTGCATTATACTAGATAATGTTATTATTAAATTCTGATTTATTTTATGTCTTATGCTTATCTTGCTTTTTCTGTTCGCAGGTTGGTATGATGCCTATGTTTTAATTTAAACATGGCCAGTACATCCTAAGAAATGTTACTGCTTCGTTTTTTGACGACTGTATTGGATCTAGGGAATAAATAAGAAGTAACTTCATTGCATAAAGAAGTAAGATATTTTCTTTGTCTTTTTACATTCGGTAGAGAAGTAATTACACCCCAAGTACACCTCATTATGATAGCCCATGGCATGTGGTAAGCATGAATGTAGAGCTAGTAATAAGCGAGATTCTTTTCTCCTTGAGGGCGTTTTTCCCCTCCTTTATTAGAGAGGTAGACAAAACCTAGCAAGATGAGCAATTAGTCGAGCTCCTAACTAAGTAGAGAAGGGCAAAAACTGAGAAGCGCCTACCCTAATCCGCCTAATAAACTGCCTCTTCGTACAAGGCTTGTAGGTAGCTTCCACTATTACATCAAGTTTTCCATTTAAAGTTATAAATATATATATATATATATATATATATATATATATATATATATATATATATATATAATTTAAAAGAACAGAAATTTAGTTTCATTGATCGATTTATAACATTTTAAAAAAAATACATATATTGTTAGCATTTTTTCTATAATAGTCTTATCAGACTATGTTTACAGGCTATATATATGTTTTGCCAATCTTAAGTACCCTACTTCACAGCTATCAATCTTGTACTACATTATTCTCTATTATTTTTCCTTGATTAGTCAGTGTGGTTTACAAATGGGTTTTTTATTTTATTTATTTTATATTACGCAAATCATCCGTTCCTTGATTATTAATGAATTAATAATTTGATATTACCGCAAGTTTATATCGACAAATTACATAATAAGCTTGGAAATTTTTTCACTTAGAAAAAAAGATTCACCATTGCCTCAGAATAGAAAAATGAATCGTGAACTAAATTAACGTGTTTTTTATAAGTATTATACTTCATCAGCCACATAACCGAGAAACGATTGATTTTCTTTAATATTTTTTTATTGTTGCATATACATAACTGTTTTTTATTACATTCAGAATAACTTCTAAAACATTACTAAAAATTAATGGTAACCGCTTTTGAAACTAAAATCTTTAAACATTGACTTAAAAGATATATAAGAAAAGGGTTCAAAAGTTTAAAGCTGGTCAAAATCGAAAAAATGACGAAACGTCACAATGCTCATGATGTAACTTAATAAAATTTATAATTAAAATTGTTTTCTTGGAATTTATAGTGATCACATTCTAATCTATAATTAATTATTTTAAATAAATTTCTTAAAATCACAATTTTTTATTTTTAAAAATGAACAACGTAATAAAGCATGTAAATCACAATAATTAATGTTAAAGTTAAAAACTTTTAAAGGGAAAAAATAATGGAAACATTTTTTTATAGAAATATTATAGCTATTTGGTTTTTAAATACAATTTTACTTTATTCATTAAACATTTATTAAAGATATATACTTAATAGAATATAATATCCGTATTAACGGTGCAACAGGAGTATATATATCATTTATTATACTGATATATAGTATATATCAGTGAATCACGCAATGGACTTAGGTTTCGGGATGCACATCCAGCCTATATAAGTGGGTAGCTGGACATTCATTCATAGAAAAGCCTGGTGATGCGTGTATAATAACTCCGTCTATATCGGTCGGACATTTTTTTTTTTTGTTTCTTTTTTGCTGTACAACAAGTAAATATGCTATCAGATTAATATGACATGGCGATAATTGGTAGAGTAATCTTATCAAAGTAGTACTTCTAGATTACTTACACTAACCCCATTAATTTATATAAAGAATACCAATATGAAGCTGTAATGAGAAAATAGAATTGGTAAGATATTCATTATTTATTTTAAAATATCTAGTATCTACATACTATGATTAAAACAAAAAAAGTAATAGCAAAACTACTCCAGGGGATAAAGAAAATCAATTAATGTTAGGCTGAATCAGCCTTCCATCCACTTTCTTGTTCCAGGAAATGTTTTGCATTGCGACTTCTCCTTGATTACATCTACGGTCAATAATTAATATATCCATCATTGTATTGTATAAATTTCAATTATTAAAATCTAAACAGGTTTAAACTACGCTATTTTGTTAATTGTATCTTATGTTGATTTATTTAGGATATGTAATTTATATATGAGCGCATGGGAGATCCGGGTCAGAAACATATCAAAAGTCACCCATATTATGACGTTGATCGTGGTGTCGTTGTGTAAGCATTAGAAAGCACTGCATCTCCAACTGCAGTGACGGCGTGAGTTCTCAGAACTGTAAGCATGAATTTTACATTAGCGTGGTGCAGCAAACAGGTTGATATACGCTCTTTTCGACTCGCGCTTGCCTTTTAAATATTTCAAAAATAGTCTGCAAAAAGACTGCAGTAGAAAATGAAAACCGAAAAAAAAATTATATTTTTAATTATTAAAAAAAATCTCACCCACGCATTGTATGGAATGATGATTGGACGAAGATGCACTTTCTGAACTGTTAAAAGAAATAAATTCGTTATACAATAAGCTTTCCACATTTGCTTTTTATCCAAACCTCTCAATATATCAATATTTGATTGACTGGCGTAATTGCCAGGGAGGTAATGACTTTTTCTTTGCTCCTTTTTGTGGATTCAACCCAATGTTTTTGAATTCAAACTAAAGAAAAAAAATAATAGTAGGTAAGTAAATAAAAAAAAAATCAATTCTCGAGCACTACCTTTTGAAATTTTGTTTAGAATTTCTTTTTTATTTACTATGGCATGCATATTGACTTAATTCAGTTATAAATTTGTACTCACCTTTGATCGAAGGATTTCTTGGGAATGGAAAGACTAAACAAACGGCTTAAACTACTTTACTCTCGTTCATTCCAAATGTTCAATTCTAGAAATTTGAGAGAAACAAAATAAAAATAAAAAAAAAATTTTGAGTTGGTTTTTTTTTTAATTTTTTCTACTATTTAGAACTTATAATTTAAATCAAATTTTATTTTTATGTTAAAAAAATCAAATCTAAAATTGTTTGATTGTAGCGATGTGGTATAAAATCATGTAAAATAGTAACGTTTTTTTCGGTAAATTTGTAAATAAAAGCTTTATTATCAAATATTATTATTAATAAAAAATAAATAAATATGCCCACATGTACATTCCATGTCAAATCAACCAATGTTCTGGAATTTGATGCCTCAGAACTCAATGACTTTTTGTATGCATGTTGTATTACGGGTTAGAACAAAAGATAAAAAAGTGCATTCTTAGATTAACATTAAACATTATATTTTCAAAGTGTTTGTGTCTTTAATTTGCTCAATTTAAAATTTATGTGCAGTTAAAAAATATTTGTTTCATGCTGATATAAGAGTGCACTTAACAAATTTTATGATGTTATCTCAATTGGATCATGTAAAAAAAAAAAAAGTCTTAAGCAAGCTCATTCACCAATTAATGGCTAACGAATAATGTTGGGTACGGTAAATAACTTAAAATCGCAGTTTGTATAATGGCTTTTAGCAAAGCAAATTTTATTGTATAAATTATAACATATACAACTGTCTAACTCTCTACTGTCTATCTCTCAGTTTGAAAACACTTTGCATAGAAACACAAGGTTTATTTTTTTTTTGTAATAGAATCCATAAAAATTCCATCATTAAAGTTTGCCCATATATTCTTATAAAATTATTTTAAAAATTAAAAATTTTGTTTTTTTGTTTTTTAAAAAAATAATTTTTTTGGAAATTTTTAAACATTTTAACATTGCTTAATTAAAGTCAAGATACATATCAAATTGAAGAATCTTAAAAAGAATGGCACTATTTTCCACTGTCTAGGGCGAAGATTATTGGAGCTATTAATTTTTTATTGATTCAAAACGTGCCAAAACACAGTTTATTTGTGTTTTGTTTTTTTATATATATCTCAGAAACTAAGAATAGGAAAAACTTTGAATTCTCGACTACATTTATGCATAGAAATAAGTTTCACTCATGTTGAATCACCTTGAGTCTAAAATAATTTTTTTTTGGTTGATATGGTGTGGAATAACCTCTAGTCAAACTCATATGAGCATTTGCCACAATAATATACTGTTTTACAAAAATGAATCATTCACAAAAACCGGAATAATTTCTATCCAAAATATTAGAATTGATTACGGAAACTTCGTATTGCGTAAATAACAAAACTGTAGATACTGACGTAAGTACACCAACCAATAATAAGCCAACATTTATGAGCTCTATTGGTGGTACGCAGACATTCTTTCATTTTTCCTTAACGGTTAAATTAAGGAAGCCTTTAATGATAAAAGATAAAGGCATCATTTAAACCAGTTGCAGAAACGTTTTTTTTTTCTCCTCTTAAACAATGACGGAAAACGCGTTAAACGATTTTTTTAAGGAAAGGATGTGACGGGACTTTTACAATTTACAGCAACCTTCTTCTTTTTATCTAGGATAATCTTGGCTGAGGGAGCGGTCAATGAATAAGCACACAAATAAGAACATTATTATTACATCGTGTGCCGACGTTTCGGTCTATGTTTTAGGCCATCATCAGGGCTAGGAAATAATAATGATAACCTTCTTGGTTTTAATTTATAATTAATACAATTGGTATTTATTTTAATGAAGAAAATTGCCAAAGAAGACTTGAAGAGGTCACAAAAGGAAACTATAGCCGCTTAAAAAGAAATTGGAACTGGAAAATGCAATAAAAAACAATTGAAGTAAAAAATAAAGTTCTTTCATCATTTTTATTTTTATAACATAATAATGCTGGTGCATATATTATATAATGTTTACTTTCATCGATTAAATATGAGCAATATTAGCAATTTTAAGATAATGAATTATATTGTTCTTGAATCAATAAACTAAAAATGTACAGTCATATTCAAAAATATGTATGGTGTTTTAATTGCATTATGGAGTTGTATAGAAAAAATAAAACCAGGAAGACTTCGAAACCTCGGTTGATGGAATAAATATATATATATATATATATATATATATATATATATATATATATATATATATATATATATATATATATATATATATATAACAACAAAAAAATGTTAAAGGGAAGTTATGTTTTAGCTTTCATCACTAACTACTAGGACATGTCGACAGTTACAGCTGACATGCCCACCAATACGAGACGGAGTTGGATGAGAGATCCCCTTCCGTGAATTACGTAGCTTTTATAGAATACTTGATCTTGCATAATAAAAATAAAATAAAAACTAGTTGTCGTAAAGCAAAGGAATACTTAAAAAAAAAATATACAATAATATATCATTGTCTTTTATCATAAAAAGAGACAATTAGATTTAGGAAGGGCCGATGAGGTGTAAAATGGTGATGATAGCCGCAGGCATTGACTGATCGCCTTCTGATAGATGGGATGCAAATTCTATAAAACTTTACCAATTATGGAGATCGGAAAAGAGGGTCAGGGCTTTTCCCTTCTGGAAAATAAAACGAAATTGTCTAACCCGCCACGATTACTATGTATAGTGCGTAGGGGCAATGAAGTCAATTCGGAAGGATTATGCTAAATCGGCTTTAGGCCCGCTCTACCATGGGTGGCCCAGGAAATTATATTTTCATGGCTGGGGCTTATTAAAGTGCCATCAGCTTAAACTGTCAATAATTGATGAATTTTCGATCAATCATTCTCATTGGATTAGTGACCCAAGACCGATCATAATTCAATTTTTGTTGCATTTAACAACTAAACTTTAAGCTTACGAATATGTACTGATATAAATTTGCCATTTTAAAATTAAAAATGCCAAACGTATTTAAAAACCAAAGTTAAATTCCATGAATAATATGAAAATTAAAGAAAATAAAAATGAATGGTTAAACCTTCTTGTAAATTGGATTTACTTCTTAGATACAATTCTGAAGACAGACGAACTTTTAATAGACTTAACAGTTTGCTTACTTACACGGCAGATTTAAATATTTTAAAAGGACAACTTGTAATTTTATCACTGTGTCATAAACGCTTTGGTGGCGTAACAAAAATTTGTAACACATCCTATTCCATCAGAATCTCAAAAAGAATACTTAAGATCTTAGACTGTTTGTAAAAAATAGAACTATGAGCTCTTTTCTAGACATTCCTCTTTCTTTTTTCTACCACATCATGAAAAAAAGATTTTTAGTCAACCCATTTACAATGTACAATTCCTTTGATGGCTTTTAACAATGTATAATTCCTCGCCCTTGACCAGAAAACCCCTGTTCTACGATTAGCCATCAACGAACCAACAACCAAGGAAATGCTAAACCCAACATTTTTCAACGTGATTTGTAACGTGATATGTAAGACTAATAAAGCCTTCCCTACACAATGGAAGTATATTACAATAATGATTGGCGCATACAATGACACCTTCATCATACAGATCCATTTGCTTTTTAACTACAGTAGAGGAAATTTAGGGGAGCTGAGACACGGTTGTGCGCGCCCACGTGACCAGTCACGTGACCTATGGCGGGAAATTTGAATTTGAATTTTCACTTCGACCTAACCTTAACTGCCACGTGGCCTTGCCTCGACCTAACCTTAACTAGCACGTGTTCTCACCTCGACCTAACCTTAACTATTAGGCCACGCCCCTTTTTAGTCACGTGACCGTTAGGCCCCGCCCCTCTTACCCCTATCCAGCCAATCATATTGCTTCAGCCTGATTACCCCCACCCAAAGCCGCCATTTTGTTTACAATGACGTGGTCAGCATGCACGCTTAACCACCAGGTTTATCCCCTCCACCAATTGAAGGGTCAGGTACCCACTTAGCCTGTAACCTCCCCTACGGTTATATAATCATAACCTATACGATGAAGGGTCAGGTATCCACTTTATAGTATGTAACACCCCTACGGTTATATAATCATAACCTATATGATGAAGGGTTAGGTACCCTCTTTATACTATGTAACCTCCCCTACTGTTATATAATCATAACCTATATGATGAAGGATTAGGTACCCTCTTTATACTCTGTAACCTTCCCAAAGGTTACATAACCTTTACATTGTTTTCGTGTTTGTGCAACCTTCGCAATGTTTACATAACCTTTACAATATGTAACTGTATCAACATGTAAACAGGTTGCATCTTGTATAGACAAGTTGGATAATGTCCAGGTGAAATACAAATATGGACTTTGAACTGTTTATCTCTAACATATAAATAAATAGTAGAGTTCCTAAATCCTATATCAACTGCTGGACCTTGAACTGTTTATCTCTAACATATAACTAAATAGTAGAGTTCCTTAATCTTATAACAGCTTTTGGACTTTGAGCTGTTAATACTCTGTTTTTACTTATCTCGCTAAAATATAAACAAAACAACTTTTCAATATACTACGTATTTTTCATATCTGATAGTATAAATAATGGTCTTAAAAGGATTAACTTTTTATCCTTTAAGTTCTTATCGAACTTTTAAATTTTAATCTCTAAAATACATGGACAAATCAAAACGACGGTATCACGCTAGTCAAAGAGGTTATATCTTTTCATAGCTTTGAAATATTTTCAAAGTACACGAGTCGGTATTAATAACTACGAACACGATGAAGTAAATTTTAATTGATGAATATTAATTAATCATTAATTCATGTTCAACTTTTATACGTACACAAAACAACTTTTAATCTTCTATGTATTTTTAATCTCTGATTGTATAATCAATGGACCTAAAAATTTACAAATATATCGACAAATTCGAAACGACTGTATCACGCTGGCCAAAGAGATTGCACCTTTTCATAGCTTTGAAATATTTTCAAAGTACACGAGTTGGTATTGACAACTTCGAATACGATGCAGTAAATTTTAATTAATGAATAATAATTAATCATTAATTAATACTAATTCTTAATCCTTTAACAGCTTTTGGACCTTGAGCTGTTAATACCAAAGTATAAAGAATGATTTAGGACTTGTTAATCCTTCCGCTAAAAAGTAAACAAATTTAGCTTTCGCAATAATGCTCTATCTCTTAATCCTTCCTTTAAAAGTAAACAATAGACTTTGAACTGTTAATCCTCTATCATTACTCATCTAGCTGAAACATAAACAAAAAAAATTTTTAATCTTATATGTATTTGTATTCTCTCATAGTATAAACTATTAAAACGCGATAAAAGTGTTAAATATTAAATCCTTAAAGTTTCTTTATCATTTACAAACAATGATATAGAGCCTTTTAATCATTTCATAATATCTGGTTAGATGACGTCATTATTATTAGCTAAAGTTTTGTACCTTTTTCAGTTCTCAATGTTTACATTTTATGCAATTTTTCCTAATTTTTACCTTTACCTACCTATTTCTTTTTTAAATTTTCTATAACCTCCTCAATGTTTATACATTTTCTGTCCGCTAGGGCGCAGCACCTTACTCCACTAGGGAATTTTCCTGGCTAGTTTACATAATGTTCTCAATGTCTATGATTTATGCAACCTTCCCAATGTTTACGTTTACCTACCTATTTGTTTACGTTTTCTTTAACCTTCCCTAAATTTTATGTAAATATAGTCTTCTCAACTGATTTTTTTGCCTTTCCTAAATTGTTTTTCCCCTTTTATGAACTTGATTTAATTATAATTAACAACCCTGGTTCCTAATTGCACTCGTATCCGACATTGCGATATCATCGGCTCCTTTCGGCTACTCTCGGATACCCTCGGAGCAGTGCGGCTGGGCCCGATCATCGTCCTCGGTGACGCTCGTTCGCCCTCGTTTTTTCCTCGAGTCCCTACCTCGATCTCCCTAGTCTGCCTTGGTGTTCCCGATTCTAGAATAACCGAACTCCTCCGGCCTCATATGATCATCCAGAATCACTAGGAAAAATTTGAAAAAATCTCCTCTTCTCACCTGGACTTCTTCTCCTACGGTTCCAATCCTTCATTTTAGTCAGCACGTAGAGGTCTCTCCCCCTTGGTACCCCTTGATCAACTCTAAATATTTACATTTTTCATAACTTGAAGTCCCATAATTTTAGTGGTTTTTAGTAATTTTAGCGGTTTTTGTTGATTTTAGTTATTTCTCATCAACTTCTAATGGCAAAATATTGTTCGGCAATAATACCATGCTTAATGTTTAACCGAATCCATCATTTTATTTCAATTCATTGATGATATCTTTTGAGTAGGCCTTTTACTACTTTACTGGTCTTTTACCTCTAATTTTTAACATAGCTTTATATTTTTTAGTATAATTTAACCAATTTTAGATATTATTTTGTTTTTATAATTGTTTTTGCCTGTTACTTTATTGATTTTAGTAAATTTCAATGATTTTGGAAATAAAATAAAACATTTTATTAGCAAATATTTGTATATAAAACTGTTTTGAGATGATTTATTATCTGTAGTTGATATTATTTGAGATTGTTGGTGTAAGATGTGCTATATTCGGTTCCCATTTGTATGATACTATGTTTTTTTTGTTGTTTTTTTCATGCCTAATGATGACCGAATTGGCGAAACGTTGACTGGTCAAATATTTTCTGACGTTTAAGAAACTCAAATCTTTATTCAGGATTCTTCCAGAAATATACTAATAATTTAGAAATATTCATATTAACCCTTCTCCATACTCGCTTCCTAATTCAAATTGTTTGATTTCTTTCATGAAATGATAACTATTAGATTTAGATATTTCTATATTGTCTCCAGGTCAAAATGTCCACTTTTGTGCAGGTGACTGTCAATATTAGAATGTTTGGCATGCTCGGATTATAGGTAATACTAAAATTAATTCATATGAGCACAATCGTGATAGTTATAGCACAATTATGACCACACTTTTTCCTAAAAATACCATAAGTTCACCTATGAGGCACCACTATCAGTACTTGTTTCCTCATCGAAGTTTGTTTATGGATTAATCAACAATCAGTTTTAACGAGTCCATCTTGCTATTGCACACTAACTTTCTGTTGGACAGAACATTTACGGACTTCACCAGGATGAGAACGATTGTTAAGAGGTGTTTCATAGCACCCTAGGATTTTAAAATGAGTAGCCGATAGAGGGAAAATGAGGTAGTTCGAGCACAATGCTGATCACACTTTCTACGAAGAATAGCATCAGGTCTCGTCTATGAGACATTTTGCCCAGTTACTTTCGCCTTGCCGAGGTGTGTTTATTGGTAAACATAGCAATCACATACTAGATTTTATTTGTTTTTATTAGATTGATATTTATTTTTTATTAAGCGGCAGAAGCTGGACCTCATTAAGACTCCAATATCTTTTGGTAATCAACTCCAATCAATCCAAAATGTTAAATATTTCCTCGAAAAAACATAAATTTAACGGAAGGCATTAGCTCCGTCCTCACTTCATAATTCAAATTGTTAGATATCTTTCATGAAATGATAACTATTTATTAGATATTTCTATATCGTCCCGGATCAAAATGTCTTGTTTTGTGTAGGTGACTGTAAATATTAGAATGTTTGCCATCATCAAATGACAGATAATATTAACAGTGACTAATATGAACAAAATCGTGCTAGTTAAATTCTGATCACAGTTTCCTCCAAAAATACCAGAAGTTCGTCTGTGAGGCACCTCTACTAGTACCTGTTCCCTCATCGAAGTTTGTTTATCAATAAATCAACAATCAGTTCAATCAATTTTAACCACTCCATCGTGCTTTTGCATTTATTTGTTTATCAAGAGGCGGAAGCTGGGTGGCTTTAAGACTCCAATATCTTTTGGTAATCGACTCAGAATATTAAATATTACCCCGAAAAGACAGAAATTTAACAGAAGGCATTGATCACTTTCTGAAAAGTTAGACGAGCTGCGGACATTACATGTGACTATAATCCAAGAGTCATGCCCTGGATAAATTCTACTGTCATAATATTAATCATGGATGGGTGACATTAGTAGTTGAGCTCCTCTAAATACCTACACTCTTAATACGAATATAAAATTTTTATTCCAAGTACTGCAGTATATCGATGATTATTAAAACTATCAACACAACTGCATGCGAATCTGCTGACCTCTATTGTCTGTTTTAAGAGCTATTATTCAGCTTTCATGTCACACGAGTGGGTGTAGATCGGTATGGTCAAGGTATGGCTTGAGATAGTGATAGAGGCTAACGGATGATCAGGAATGTGGTATAGGATGATTTAGGGATGTTCAGACTTGATTTGAGATGGTTAGCGATGGTATGGGATGGTCAGAGATGGTTTGAGATGGTTAAGAGTGGTATGGGGTGGTCAGACATGGTTGGAGATGGTTTAAAATTATCTACAACCATGTCTCCATGACCATGGTATGGTGTGGTCAGAGATGGTTTGAGATGGTTAAGAGTGGTATTGGGTGGTCAGACATGGATGTAGATAATTTTAAACCACCTCCAACCATGTCTTACCACCCCATACCACTCTTAACCATCTCAAACATTTAATTTTCTTCTGATCTTATTTATCGAAAGTTATTTTGGCTTACTCTTGTATATTTTACCTTATTTCAATTTCCTTATTAATTAAAAATTTTCTTTGATAGCATCATTGACTTTCTGTCTGCATGATCGGTATTTCGACATGGACATGAGAAATATGATAATTCGCACAATCCACCCTGGTTCATATAATTTTCATTTCATTAAGTCAGCAGATATAATTTCCATTAGCATTGATGCTAATTGACTACGGCGTACCAATCTTCGCCAATCATGCAACTAA
The DNA here is from genome assembly GCA_948150685.1 of Rhaphigaster nebulosa. Lineage (NCBI taxonomy): Eukaryota > Metazoa > Arthropoda > Insecta > Hemiptera > Pentatomidae > Rhaphigaster > Rhaphigaster nebulosa. Next base: position 100,901,058 of record OX411309.1, on the reverse strand, counting down.
AAACCATTTCCCAAAATTTGCACTTGCGGTTCTCAGAAAGACAATACAATAAATTGAACCGCTACTAAAGCATTCCGCCGGATTAACCATCCATGAATTCGAAATTGATGGGAATTAATTTCGCAATGGTCTATTGCCACTTTGATTCATTAGGCTTTGTATTTAATTGGGTTCTATTAGAGAGCCCAATGGCTTGTCTCAATATTGGCGCTATGCGGCAAAAACATTGTTTGGAAAACTGTTTATTATAGTACTGGATTTTTTTCCGATCTTTATCCAATACTCAGTTTTCTAACGAATCAATGAAATCTAATATAAAGGCTGAATATAATTCGTTTGATATAGGATATGATTGCAGCTAGTGAAAAAGTGAGAACAAAACACATATCCCATTTTTTCCATTATTAAATTCTGATAAAATAAATAGATAATAGCGAACAAGATTATAGGGAAAAATAAAGAGAAATAAATAATATTATTTAGATACCCTTTAAAAGGAAAATAACCTTTTTACTTCCTTGTAAGAAGTAAAGACAGTATTGTATTCGCGAAAATTTTCCGTTTTCAGATTTCAACGGAAATATCCATTTTGACCATCCCTGAATCCATTTTGCCTAGTTTCGTCGTGGTGTCTGTACGTACGTACGTACGTTCGTTCGTATTTCGCATAACTCAAAAACCATTAGCCGTAGAAATTTGGAATTTCGTATTTAGGATTGTTGTACAATCTAGTTGTGAACCTCTCTTTTTGGCCACTGCTTGGTCACCGGAAGTGGTACTTTACTTGAAGGTCCTAATTGATTTTTATCAAAAATTATATTAAAACCCTATGCAAAATTTCTCAAATTTGGTATCTATAACTTATATATTGATTTAAATAACATACTAGATTTTGGTCTAAATTTTGAAAACCGGAAGCGGTACTTTACTTAAAGGTCATATTAGACTTTCATCAAATTTTGTAAATAGGACTTTTATATTGATGTGAATGTATTTACTATATTTTGGTTAAAATTGGTGAGCCGAAAAGAGTACTTTACTTGAAGTTCATAATAAGGTTACATCAAAAATTATATTTAAATTAAATACATGAATCATATGTTTTGGTAATAAAGGTTACAAACGCAATTTGGTTTCCAATCCAATTAAACATTTTTATTAATTGTTTTAAATGTTAAAATTTAGTATAAAATACTGGTTTTCCTCCCTATTTGTGTGTGTGTGTATGTGTACAATAGATGAATGTCGCGACGCCGAGTGTTGCTTTTGAGATACTGCGATCTTCGGAAACTAGTAACAAAATTCAGGATCACTTTTTGAGTCACCGATTTATAGTTTAATAGGCGTACAAGGAAGTCATGTGTTGTCCACATCAGATATTTTATCATAATAATCTTTCCACTTCAACGTCTCATGAAGTGCAAGGCGCTTTTCTATATAATTCCACAAACACTATTACTCTCAACAATATCTTTTTTTCAATCCTTATCTCTCTTCGTAAAGCATTCTGTCTCTATTTTAGTTTTAAAAAAATTACCACCTGTATAAGACTGTTGAAAAAGTAGGATCATTTCAACTTTTCTTTTATTTTAATTTTTTAAAAACTCTTGTTGTAATTTTGCCGAGTAATGTTAATTCAACTTAACTCTGACAGCATTAGTCAATAAAAGAAAAATATATTCACGAAATAAAAAATCAAAAGTTTTTTATAATATTATAATCCCATTAAAGGAATGGACTGTAATTAGTTAATGGATCCGAGAGGGGAATTTTAATTCACTTCTTCCGACTTGGAAATTGTCTTCTCGGTTGGGTAATTCTTATATCTCAGAGGAATATCTGATGATATTCAGCAATATGGTAATATTACAGAAATTCAGGCTATCTCTACTCACTCTTTTTCGGTTTACGCAGAAGAGGCTGTGTGGCTCCACTGAAACATTGAATTCCTTTCGCATCCCGTCCCTAAAATCCGAAATTTTTCATAAAATTTTCAATACTTCTACAATGATCTTAATGTATAATATATTGTGTATTTAGCCCACCTTTTCCATTATGAACTCCGTACCCGCACAATGCATTCATTTTAAGCCTTTCTTTGTTAATCTGTGGCGTACGCAGAGGGAGTGAGAGAGAGAAATCCGGGTGATATGTCCCCCCTCGAAAATCTTGAAAAAAATGTGGCTCATATTTTGCATTTTGAGTAATTATTTTTTATTTCATTTTCATTTTTATCATAAAAATTTGGGACTTATAGCGAATATAGATACTTAATGATTACTTGATTTCTCATTAAATCCCTCCTACGAAAAAAAAAGAACATCTGAGTGAACATGTGGGTACACCCCCTAAAAAATTTTTAAAATCCCTCCTCAAAAAGAAATCTGTGTACGCGCCTGTTCCTAATTATTCTCTATCGTCCTCCAAGGAATTTCTAATAACAAGATGGACGAAGGACGGAGGAATGGGCAGTATCTTCTCTAGCAGATACTGTAAATCAATTCTTCTTAATTATATAACAAATTTACAAATATTTTTCTATAGATTGTTAATTTTAATAAATAAATAATTATATAACAAATTTACAAATATTTTTCTATAGATTGTTAATTTTAATAAATAAATAAAATGAAACTTAAATAAATGATTTTAGTCCAACATTTTATAGATAGCTACTCTTGAAAAAAAAAAAAAGAATGAACAATAATTAATTGTGTTGGCTTAAAAAATTCCACCCTACACTTATATACATATATATATATATATATATATATATATATATATATATATATATATATATATATATATATATACCATAAACAGGTTTCAATGTGTTAAATATCAATATTCATTGCAATCAGCGTTACCACCAGCTTTTCATGAAAATCACCTACTTTGAACTAAAGTTACCCTTTTTCAAGACAAATTACCTGTTATGATATTAATACTTATATTCATTATCATGGGTTATAAATTTGTATGTTTACTGTACTTGAAATCACAAGCGTCACATCGAAGAACTACCAATAATGACACAATCACAGATTGTGTTAAAACTAAGTTAAAAGAGAAAATACACACATATATTGAAGTAGGTTTAAAATTCTCACAATTTTAAATTTATCTTTTTATATTATCACCTTTTTTTTACCCTCTGAGCTCCAAATCACCTTAATTTCGGGTAAGTGCCCGCAAAACGGCAATCTCGGTTACAACGTTGACTCATGCCGATTTATTCAAGAGCAAATTGTGCATATCCTAACATATGTTCTGTGCACATTGTGATACTTTGATCTATCCCTTCTCACCTTCTTACATAAGATGTTCCTTTGTGGATGCTTTTTGTGTGTTTTTAGAACTGAGGATGAATGTAAAACATTCGAAACTAGTTTTCAATAAAACAAATTTATAGCAGTTTGGCATCGACCTTAGCCCCAGGACCGTAAATTAGATTGTTCTATCAGAGTGTAATATTAATTAGAAAAGGCCCCACTTCCCCTTCTCCTTCCCCCTGTACTAATGACATTTCAAAATTACCCCGCGGCTGTGTCGCTCAATGAAGTTTGCTCTGATCAATAGGTACTGTTTGATCTTATTGTTTGATACCTCACACAGGGCACTGTTTGTCCAAACATGACAAGACAAATGGCTCTTGTTTTCCCTTGCCATTGTCAGCATCCTTCTGTGTAGCGACATTGGCATTCATGTACGAGAGATATTACAAATTATTAGCATGTACTCTTGCATCAATATTTTACATGTTGATTAATTGAGTATGTTGATTAATATAATGTTTTTTTGAAGTTAAAGCATGGAACGATTTCATTAAGATATACTTTTGTATTGTATACAACTGGCTTTAAAGTTGTACTTTAAATTGGCTTTCAATAATTCATTCAAGATTGTTAGCGCCAATATATTAGGTTATGTTGTCAACCTGAAAATTTAAAAGTAACCTCTTATGGTTTTCATAATAATAAAATAATATTATTTTTCTTGCTCATTTCTAAACTTCTTGTTTTGATTAATAGCTCCTCTGTTTGATTATTAATAGAGTTATTTAGGCATATGGATCAATCCAAAATCCTTCATGTTTTTACTTGTCCATAAAAAAAAAAATCCCATAAAGATTCACCTATTTGCTGCAGATTTTTCTACCAAAATTCACCCCATACCCTTTAAACGCTTCAGTTTGTAATTTGTATTCTATATTATTTTCCTAGGCGAACAAGGAAAAGAAGTTGGCCAAAAGATCTTCTGGTAACAGCACTTCTTGACTGTCAGTATTTATTGCAATTTTTTTCTGTTATAACACCAAGTTATTTTTGTCTTATCGACCTCAAGACTACAATAAATACTTAACTCAATAAATTATTGACTCAAAAATGATCAGGGCTTTTAGCTTTGTGAAATTTCCTTCAGGAATAAAACAGTTACCCCATCTTAAACTATACAATTATTCTTGAATAGGAAATAATGGGAAAAACGTAAGGAGTTAAGGAAAAACTGACATTGTTACTCTTATTTGTGAAAATAGGTTCTGTAAAGTTTTAAAGTAGTTAGGAAAAGTCAGAAGATCAGTGCAGAGCTGTGTGCACTTTAAAGCACATCAATTGGAAAGAAATAAGAAGACATAAAATAAAGTTAGCGTTTCCGCTTGAAGAATTACCGAAAGTTATGTGCGACAGTTATACCCTGGTTCGCCGGAACCGTTTCAGATGTTAGAGGACTATTAAAAGAGACTTCTTGTATTTTATTTCCGCCACCAGGCATTCCCTCTTTAATGCAGCAGTTTCTCCAAGTAAAATGGTCTTCGCATCTACTAAGATACAAGAAGATACAGCTTATTGGAGATTCTTTGTATATACGAGACAAGACCGAATTTCTAATCTTGTACAGGTCAATGATTTTTTTTAATTAGATTACAGTGTTTGGAATCATGAAGCTAGAGGTACTATTATATATTAGATATACTATTAGATACAATATTTTTTTTGTAAATCGTTTGTTATCAAAGGAGCATTTGAATAACTTGAACCTGGAACTTGATTGTTCATCATGAATCGGTTGAAAGCTTCAAACCTTATATTGTTCGTTATAAAAAACGAAATATTTTTGGTTTAGTTAAAAAAAGAGTGAATTTTCGCACAACAGCTAAACTTATAGTCATACCTAATATGAACTTAAATTAATTATGTTTTATTATTTTTTTTCATCGAAATGATTTAGGAAATATACCAAATAAATATTGGATACCACCATGTGGAACCTATTGCTATAATATTATATTATATAATCAGGTGGAACCTATCAACTGTTGACTGAATATTTTCTTTACAACAAATATAGCAAAAAAGTTTAAATAAGTTATAACGCCAGCTTTACATTGTTTTCAAAACGGCTTACGATTCTATTGACCGCCGCTTCCGGCATAGGAGGTGTTTTGGACAAAAATCTAAGGATTGTGGATTTTTATACGTATATTATGAATATACCCCGTAGCATGGGTCGGAAATGACTATTTGGCAAATATAATCCAACAAAACCCAGAAAGGCAGTACTTAGAAGAATATTTTGAAACTGTATGAGCACAAATAATATAAACTACGTGATTTAAGTTATTTTTACAGTAAACAACCAAAGTCGATTATTTACAACGATAAGTTATTTTATTAAAACAATTTAACATTAAATTGAAAAAAATCACAATATAAATATTGTGTTATGTTTATATTTATATATAAATATATATATATATATATATATATATATATATATATATATATATATATATATATAATATATATATATATATATATATATATATATATATATATATATATATATATATATATATATATATATATATGTATACAAAGATTAAATACACAATTTGAAGTATTCTTAGTACATCGATATTAGAAACGAATCTTCATGGGTGAGAATTCATGGGTGTGGTGTAATCGGTGTTTTCTGAATTACATGTACCTCTAACGTATCTTCAGGCAATACTCCAATTGATAAGGAAAACAAAGCAATTATTTAATGAATATAGTCTGAGAAAACAATTTACCATAGGCCTTAGCAATTTGCTTGTATATACTTTCTGATAAATCTAAGTCTAATTATAAAGCTACTATATTTCACGACTGAAAAAAAAAAATGCGCCAAAACTAAACGCTCAAACTTGCGCAGATGATAGTTACAGATTTGTATGGCATAATGATTAAATAATAAATTGGCAAACAATTGTAGAGGTTATTTGCGGTATTAATTAGAAATTTGCTTTTAAAATAGATCGTAAATCGTACGAGCAAAACTTTTTGCTTATCCATATCCGATTATCCAAGCAGATATATTCTACTGCTTACAATTGACTGTCACAGAAATCTCCTCCGTACTGAGCCAAGCAGTACAGAAAACCGCAGACCGGATTGTTCAAATTTTGTATTCATCTCTTTAGTAAAATCTCTATCCATTAAACACGTGCGCTAACAAGATCAAAATGCATCTTTATTTTGAACTATTAATTTACTTTTAGCAACAAAATCAATAAATCATTTGTAGAAACTATAATTCATAAGGGCCATTAGTGACAAATGATAATGTAGCAGCTGAAATTAAAAAGAGAATCGTGATTGCCAATCGATGTTATTTCTGCTTGCGCAAGCAGTTTTGTAATAGACTTATATGTAGACAAATCTTGGTTCAGCTCTACGAAACCTTGATACGGCCATAGAGGAGGACTGGTTGTGAGGCATGGGCGCTCAGTAAAAATGACGAACGTGATTTTCTGATCTTCTCCAAAAGGAAAGTTCTTCGAAGAATATCCGGGAGAACCCAAACTGCTGAACAATGGAGGAGACGATCCAACCAGGAATTATATCATATTCCCCAAATGCAACTTCGTCCAAACTGAGCCGTGGCAGTGGGGAGGACATGTGTGAAGAATGGGAGAGGAGGAAATGCCGAAGAAGCTCCTGATGCAATAACTGTACGGCACAAGAAAGAGAGAAAGGCCTAGATTGAGATGGCTTGATGGTATGGCTGAGGATGCTAGGAGTATTCTGGGAACAAGGAACTGGAAGGGATCTGTACAAGACAGGGACAAATGGCGGAAGCTACTGGAGGAGGCAGGGATTCGAAAACGGGGTTGTAGGGCCATTGTAATGATGATAATTATTCATATTAATTGACATCTCCAGATAAATTTCAAATGTAATTTAAAAAATAAAGATATGCTATTTTGGTTTTTGTAGTTCATTTGTAATTCATATAAAAAAATGTACAACACTGGGCGGTGATTTGGTTTTGTTGTGTCAAACTGCATAAATGAATAAATTAAATACAACGCAGACCGGATAGATTTTCAGATTTCAACGGAAATATCCATTTTGAACATCCCTGAATCCATTTTGACTAGTTTCGTCGTGACGTCAGTACGTACGTTCATACGTACGGATCTCGCATAATTCAAAAACGGTTTGCTGTTGAAAGTTGAAATTTTGTATTTAGGATTGCAATAAAATATAGTTGTGAATCTCCTTTTTCGATCACTGTATGATTACTGGAAGCGGTACTTTACTTGAAGCGCATAATAAAATTATATTAAAATATAATGCAAAACTACTCAAATTTAGTATTTATAATTTATATATTGATTTAAATAACATACCAGATTTTGGCCTAAATTGGAAACCGGAAGCAGTACTTTATTTGAAGGTCATAATAAATTTTCATAAAAAATTATATTAAAATTAAATACAGAGATCGTATGATTCGGTAATAAAGCGCGATTTATTGTTTCACTCTTATTAAACATTTTTATTACTTGTTTTAAGTATTGTGTGTGAGTGTAAATGTAGTTGGTTTCCTCCTCATTTTTGAGCTGAACAAGTCTGCAGCAGGAGAATAAGGTATACGTTAAGCGGGTTCTTCCGCTTAAAATGTCGAAACCGTCGATTTCCAATGCTTTATCTAGTGACATTGACAGATCTAATGCGGATAACATAGCCGTAAAACTTTAATAAAGTACTGAATATTTGCCGCGAAGAAAGATGAGCCGAATAAATATTTTGGACGGCTGCACAAGATGGAATGACGTGAATTGCAATTGGTAAAGTAATAGCATCACTGCAACAAAGACGAACCTAGAGTTGTATGTCTGAGGAAGAAAGGATCACTAAAAATGTAATAAGTTCTGAGCATAGGAGTAAACGTCTGAAGGGTAGGCCGAAACGTGGATGGGAGGATTGTACCGTATAGATTTGGTTTTGGATGGTGAAGTGAGGTTACAGGCATAGAGTGTTATCGATCGGTAATTTTTCCCTTATTATTATGAATTCGATGAATTTATCTAATCTATTATAACTTTTATTGTTTCCCCTTTGTTCAGAATAATTGATGCTTATATGTCAACATGCTTTATTACTTGATGATTTTTGCTAAATCGACACTGTTGTTGAACTCTGGATTGTAGCAATGTAACAAAAGAAGGTTAATTAAAGCGGAAGAAGAACTTCTTAGGGGACAGTGAGATGGATCAGAGGGCAGAAGAAAGGGCCGCGGAGTCACCTTTCTATTACCGGACACCGGAGGAAAAAGTCTAGCCCTCCCAACAGTGACCGATGAGCCCTGCGCCTCGTTAAAGAACTTACAATGGCGTTGATCCTATTTCGTCGGCATTGTCCTTTTTTGCAGGGTTTTTGTAACCGCCCTGGCTTCAGATAAGAGCTTAATCAAATTTAAGGATAATTTACTCATTTCGTGCCTTTTATTCTCCCTATCTAGTTTATGTAACAACTAGCCATCAACGCTGGAAGGGGACAATTTTTTTTTGCGATACCCTATCAAAGAATTTTTATATACCTGTTTATACAAAATAAATTAATGCAAACTATTATAAAAAGGCTTCTTGGGACAGACAGTGGTTGAAATTTCAAAAAAAATAAATTCTTGTTAATAGTCTTCTTCAAATCAGAAATATATACCATAATACACTTCAAATCGACACAAACCTACTTGTGTCGTTTATTCGTTTATTAAAAGACTTTCAATATATGAAGTTCACTTTTCTATTAGTTGTTTCTATTTCATTTCTAAATGTTTAAATCGCGGTTGTCGTTTTTTTTTTTTTTTTTTTTTTTTTTCATTATCGAATATTAACAATTCATATAAATTTCAGCTATAACCATGATACGACACAGATTTTTCTTGATTTTTTTATAAGTGCCATAAAAGCTTAAGTGGGTCATATTAGGTCAAAATACAATATTGGATTTATTGGACTAGATCATTCGAATCTTTTTCGGATGAACTATTTTTGTAAAAATTGAACCGCTACAGGATCAAGAGACATCTGCAAACTGAAAGAGTAATGTCCGTGTTCGGAAATGAATAATTTTTATCTTCAAAACCCCAATTTATAATCCTTTATTATTATTTTTTTTTAAGGTCAGACAGAAATAATTATAGAACTTTAGCCTATCTAGCAACGAAAAAATAATAATTGAATAAAATGGCGAGTGTTTATACTGCTTATAGGACTTGTCTCAGAAGCCAGAGCAATCTCAAATGAAAATACACCACAAAAAGACGGAATATTTTATTGCTAACAAATAATACCCATTAAAAAAATAAAACAATGTACATCGCACAATTTTTTTTACAGGAAATATAAATCCAGATACGGAGTCAAAATGAGTTTTTAACCGTATAAACAACAGGGGCTGGAACATTGAATATGAATCATACCGATGAGACCGTACATCAATCGAAATAGCTAAATGACATAAAAAATTTGTTTTCATTAATCCAAGCAGTGTTAACAACAATGTTGTAAATTTTAATGTTTCAATAAAGCTATTGCAAAACTTTCACTGAATAGAATATTGTAAACATTTAACGAATGTGGCTTTGAATGCGTTGAAGTGAAAGAGATTGCCGGAAAAAAGAGAAACAAACAGGAAACTATAACAATGAAGAAACAATTATAACTAACAGCTTACAAAAATAAATAACAACTAAATGGAACAATACCAGGACCTGCGCGCATCCTCCTTTTTTTCTTCTTTTTTTTCCTCTTCTGACACAATTACCATACATGAAATTAACAATCTTGCTAGGGGTGACGAGAAATTTTAAAAAATCTCTTAAATAATTAATTTCTATATTGATGTTTTTTGTTTTTGAAAATTTTGGTTAGATTATCTTAATATTTCTTTGCAAGCTTGAAATCGGCAGAAAGTTCAAGACTAAAATGTTGGAATAAAATAAGTTTGTGAGTAGCAGCTTTAATATTAGGTCTGTCCATTAATTTGTATTTGATTTTTGATGCTTAATAATTTTTATTATCCTCAGAGAGGAGCATTGATTTTTTACTTCAATAAATCACCTAATAGGAACCTATTCAAATTAATTTAAAAATTGGAAAACTCTCTAGAAATAAAACGAGGACGTATGGCGCATTTTCTTTATTTGCTAAAATTCTAGATCCAATAAACATAAAATTTTAAACAATTAATAGCGAAAAGAACATTAATACATCAATTAGGAAAACTTCTTTCACTTCTGAAAGCGTCGCCAAGCATTATTAAATATTAAAAAAAAAAAAAATTAATTCACAAAGCATCATTTCATTCATAATGAAAAATTAAGTAATGAAAAACAAAATATATTTTTTTAAGACAAAATTTAGTGAAATATACTTAAAAATGGTCCTTTCAAAAGATAATAAAATGAAGAAGAGACAATGTTCAAATAATAATTACGAATCCACTTCTTAATTGGCTGAGGTAGATTTTGTTGAATTTTATGAATATCCAAAAAAAAAATCCTTTCCTGGAGATTTAAAATCAGAAGTTTTTCTGGCTAACCTCAAAAAAAAAGAAGTAAAAATCTTGAATATTCATATCAGAGGCCTATACTTTTTTTGTAGCACTGGTGATTAGCTTTTAATAAAATACAACTCTCATTTTCTCTTCAAGATAAAATTAAGTTCTTTATTTATCATATTTAGAATAATTAAATTTGATTAAATCGCCATTTTATAATGCAAATTAATAAAAAAAAAAATAAGATAAGGCCCAAACTGCATCTTTAACAAGTAATAATACTGCAATTCATCATATGTATTTTATAATTTACTGGTTTGTTACACTTATGATAACTACTATAAAAATTATGTTTATTTATTTATTTATTTATAATTATGTTATATGCACTTTCCTACCGCATTTCGTTTAGTTTCAGATTTGAAGTGGTGGGTGGATGATCAGATATACAACGCGCAATGAAGTGTGTTTTATGATATTTAGCCTTTAAGTTGTCATTGTGGAACTTTTGTAGTCAATACTTTGTTTAAGTACTAACTAAAATATACTATTCCTGTAAGTGGTAAACATTTCTTCCATATGAATTTTTGTTTTAATGTGATTTAAAAAAAAAATAAAAATTAATTAAATATTGTACAAACCACCTTCCATGCTCAAAGTTTGTATTTCAGTTTATTGTTTTCATTAATAAACTTTTCCAATCAATCAAGAAAACCAATTTAACCCAATCCTTTAAAAATAAATATTTCTTTAGTGCTACTAGGTAGGGACGGTATTGCAAGCGGAACAAAATTTTGATACGCAGTTTTCAACGATAAAGTATGTAGCACCGATTACTCTTTGAACTGGTGCACCAGTTCGCCAATACCACATACTACAAAATACAACATTCCTCATTCTTCTATCATGGTGGAAGAAGGAGGATTATGGTAAGTTATGTTGCATGCATCGTTCTTCCATTTGAAATATACTTTGTTGGTGTCACATCCCTCCTTCATTACACTAGTATCTGGCTTAACTGTCTAAATAAGGCTCGAGTTCATTGTCTAAGTTGCTAAGAATACCGAAAAACAGGTCAGCAGATCCCTGACAATAACTCAATTTGAAAAAAAATGTTATATACCTCCTTCATCCACTCACCTCTTCATTTTAGTTTGTATTCGTCAATAGGCGGTAACATTGAACCCGCTTAAATAGTTCAAATTTAAAATGAGGATTACCATAAAATAACTCTGTCTATCTTAAAGTTATTGCGGTAAAAATATTAACAAGTAAAAATATAAATTTAAACAAATTTAAGTTATATACCTTAACATTTTCATTTAAAAGCTATACTTTTGGTTTTTTTCCTATTCGTTTTTTTCACATCTTTATTAATATATCGTCAAAATTTATTAAAATTCAAAACACTTGTTATAATAGGAGTCTCTTATTAAATCCTTCTCTTAATTAACAGCTAATATATATATATATATATATATATATATATATATATATATATATATATATATATATATATATATATCAAAGACTTAAGAAATTAAAATTTTGTATTTAAAAAAAAAACAATGACAATTAATCCTCAGGATTATTCCTTAGGAGGTTAAAATACAAGTTACGTAAGATGTATGCAATCAATCAACCTAGCGTTAATGGCCTAGATCTCTCTTTCAGAGCCACAGGTGCCACAATCTCCATCCCAGAAGGAAGACACGGCTAAGACTGATGACCTTAGGATATTACCTTATCCGATCGAGGTAGGAGAGGGAGGAGGAAACATGCCGAGGGTTAATGTATCAAAGGCGGGGGCGGTGCGTGAGCCGCCTCCAAAGTCGCCCTAATTAATAGCCGCCCCCACGTAGGCAGCATAAAACTGTTTTATCCAGCTACGATTCATCCTTCCATGGTTTGTGGCTCGCTCAAAAATTTAGTCCGGGTCACCAGGGTCCATTGGAAGGCCGCGTTCCTGCAACCAAGTACCCCTAAACCTCGCAGGGTTCGATTTTTATTAACCCAATTCAGTCGCCAACTTCGCATCAATATTCCAACAGTGTGCTTTTCGTACAACATCCTGTTTTTTTTCAGAGAGCACCGACAAAATAAAACCGGCACGGCAAACCAAGCAGTTATGGAACAATCTTTGTTGTTTGTTGGGTTTAACATCCTTACTACAATCAACTTGATTAAGAAGGGATAGTTCTCTACAAGTTTCGAACAGTCAGCTCATCGGAAGATTTATTATCCGACCAAACCAGAGTATGTACAGTAATAACATGACGAACGGCGACCATAAATATTAAATCGAGCCCTATGCATAACCGTTGTTTGTAACCAAATCTGCAAAACGGCCATGGTAGTAATTAGTTAAGTATAGTTTAACATCAACATTGTAAGAAACCACATCAATGCATGTATTGCTTTATTGCACACTATCATAATAACTTTGCAAGTGAACTCATTTTTTAAAAATATAGTGTCATATTCTTTAACACAAAAATGAATAACAGTTTTTGTCTTAAATATGAAGATTTAGAACATTATTTACAGAATTGTTTATTACCTTTTTTGCTGCCAATATTTCTAATTAGGAACAGATATTTAAAAAAAAATATTTTTCTAAAAGCAAACACTTATTGAATATTTATATTTGCTTGCATGAAGTCAAAACCTATTTTAGGATGCAAAAATCGAACTTTTTTTTTAAGTTTGAGTAACAATTTTTCGAAATGCGAGATGCCTTTTTATTTTTTGTATGCCTTTTTATTTTTTTCGTTTTAATTGATTTATATAAAAAAGGTTTTAATTTGATTAGTGCATTTATATATGTGTGTGTGTATGTGTGTTTGCGTGCGTATGCGTGTGTGTGTAAAGGCTAGCGCCCAAAATTCGAAATTTAGATTTCAATTCATTTAGGACGTAATCACCACCTCTATCGATTCTCACTCACGATATTTTGAAAAAAAAAATTGGAAATGGTCTAAAAATCCACTATTGATGACGTAAGCACCAATTTTTAACGATCCTCAGGCATAACCAGGGCTAGAAGCCTTAAAAATATATTGTAAATATAAAAGTTTCGCCACATTAATAAAGTCCTACTGTATACAATGAAAAATAAAATTATAAAATAAAAAATTGTTATTTGGGGAAAAATCGTTTGCAAAAACGCCTTCGATATGTTTTGTTTATACGTTATTCATTTAATGATTTACATATGGTTGTATATGTTATAAAAACATATGTTAATAACATAATGATTGTTAATAAATTTCTAATCTTTGAAAAGGAGTCAATGCAATGCTAAAAACCATAGATTTATAAATAAAAATATATAACAATATTATGCAATATTACACAAAATTACGTAAAAACCAATTGATTAACAATACTTTTCTATTAGACTGCTTTTCTAGCATATGCAACCGTATTTAAATGATTGAATGAATAACGTGTAAATAAAAAATGTGGTTTCAGCGACCAGCTTACATATATTTTATCTTTTTCACTGTAGTGCCTCCTCTATTTCATAAGTTTAAAAAAAATATATATATATATATATATATATATATATATATATATATATACACAAATAAAAAGCTCAATCGGGTAATGTACTCGCAACATTTTTTTTTGTTACTAAATTGGCAATCTTTATGTTTAAAATGAAAAATTACAACGCAGGAAAGGCAAAAAATAAAAAAATTGAAATGAATATTAGTTCGGTCTCTTAAACGATAAACCTTATACTATGCAAATTTTCATATACTCGGTTTCATATTATCTTACGTACTCCAAGAATAGGGGAAAAACTCAGCAAACTTGTATTCTTTGGTTACACTGCGCACGAATATTTGGTATTTTTTCACTGTAACCAGAGCAAACCATTTTGCATTTCATCAATCCCTAAGAAACTGGCATCGGACGAGATTTGGCACAAGGTGGGATTTGGCTTCTTTAATTAAAATCGGTATTCATTCAGCTTGATGGAATGCACTGAAGGTGATGTTGAAATAAGAAGATAGTTTTAGTCTAGGCAGTCATCTACATTGCTTATGCTGATGCTTTATCAACTTCCTATTTTCCTGTGAATCCCGGAACGACTGGGAACCAAGAAAAAAGTTATTTTTTTTAGAAGAATCTTTTATTTATCTTATGACATAAGTAGTGAATGAATTTACTAAGCTAGGAGGTTTTCTGAAAAAAAATTGAAAAGCTCTTTGAGGGCCCTGCCAGAACAGACAATTATTGACCAAAAATCCCACAAATATCATCAAATGTGCACTTTAACATTCTTTCGCCGTTTAGCACTGCACTTGTGTTGGAGTCGTTCGGAGTTCATAAAATTTGGCAATAATTGATGAGAAAATTTGGTTTTTCAGGTCATGGAGACTTTGAGCATGTAGCAATTGGTACGCGAAGGTGACAGTGTACACGGCGATAACTTTATTTTTTAGGTAAACGATTTGAAACAGTCTTTCATATACGATAAAAAAAATAAAATATAATACATCCAGAGTTTAAATCGTTGTTTTCATAGCTACCTACTAGGAGCCCCTACGATGATTCTGTCAGTGATAATCCTTCATCTTTTCACTTGGTTTTGAGTTAAATTAAGTCACAAATCAATCGAAAAATACTAACCTTTCTTCGAATTCTCTGTGCGAAACAAGTGAGAAAGATATCTGAATAGTGCTTGTATAGCCACAATATATTTAACAAGGCTTTACAAAAAAACTGCGAGGCTAACCTGCAAGAAAAATGCCTTCGTGAAAATGAGATGGTAGGGAGAGCTGTTCCAAACAATGGTAAGGATGCCATTTGAGAGAGAAATTGTCGAGGAGGAAGTGCAAATAGCTGTACCGATCGGAGGCTATTATACAGTGCGTCATTACGCTGCCTCCGAGTGCACTTCAAAGACAATACTCAGCCGTACTCAGGCTCCAGGCTGGCCTCCACTCAGCATTTATACATCCACCCATATCCAGTTTCAGTACCTGCCATAGCTTCTATGATATAACATTTCCAGCCTTGCAACATCTATTATAGTACATTACTTACTAATACAATTTATATGAAACTATCTAGTTTTTTTTTTTAAATTAGTGTACAAATTGTATAGAGTACTTCATGTTTGGATCAAAAATGTTTAATTATAAAACTTTGACTGATATTATACGCGCTTCCATCGACTCCATACAGAATACTATGAACAGTACTTTGGATTTAGTTTTTGTATATAACTTTCTCATGGAGATATTTATTTTACAGACAGTTTTAAGGAATGATTAAGACAATAGTGAGAGTAGAAATTAATCAATTTAAAAATTTAAAAAACATGAAAGGTAAAATATATTTTAGGTAACAGTTTTTTTTTTTTTTTTTTTTTTTTACCCTGTCAGAAATGAAGCACAAAGTAAGGTAATATAGTGCTTTGGTTAAGGCTGACGCTTCGTCCTATGTTGTAGATCTTCATCAGGATTAAAATCGATTTTGCGCTATAATTTATTTGAATATACAATCAATCAAAATTAGTTTTTTCATAGATACGTAACTTCAGTTGCTTTCATTTTAGCAGAAACTTTGAGCACACATATGAATAAACACATGAGAGAAAATTCACGAATTTAGAGTTTTTGAATTGATTTCTCTAATTGAATCGTTAGTATAAACAAACGAGGCCGAGGTATAAACTCTCGGGTCCAATGTCAATAACAAGTCTAGTTGGATCCGAAAAATTTTCATTTCAATATTAAATATCCAAAATTTGTATTTTATCCGTGCCAAAGTCCATCCAATTTACGACGTAGTAATGAAGCATCAATAAACAAAAAAATTTTTTGTTGTGCAGCATAGATTGTCACTGCATATCACAGGATATTATCGTGCGGTTACCATTCCTAATTTCGTGACGGCTACTATAAGCAACGATCGTCGGCACAGAACCTTCGGATATACTAAGCCTTCTTATTGATAGTATTTGCAATATTCGCATAAAACGTGAATAATGCTGCTGTGCATTGAAATAATTATAGCTTCATATAGTATAAAAAATTCAAAATTAAGGATGCCGATGCAAATATTTGATTTATTTATGTTTTGTTTCCTGTTGAAAAAAACCTTTTGTTTTTTTAATTTTTTCTTCGAGTTTGTCTTTCTACTCATAGTTCATTCTAGGAAGAATTTCAAAAACAAATTAACAAATATGAGTTAAAAAGTGAATATATTTTTTTATTTCCCCAAAAGACGAAGAAAATAAAAAATATCGTCCGAAATTATTTTATTGTATTTTTTTTTTTTTAATCACGTGAAATGAGGTAACAACCACGCAAACAAATGTCTAATGTGAATTTAATAAATTTGAAAATTTTCAAACTAATTTAGAAGCGTAAAAATGCACTAACTGTTGGGGACGGTGAGAGCATAAGGCAGGCGGAATACCGGCAATTTGGTTTAATACAAGTTAGACCACTGTGATTTGAAACGCTTATCGAAGTAACTACGTGATGAAATTTCACTTAACGATGTTGTTTATTGCTACCGAGGAAATGTCTTACAAAATATAAGTTACAACTGCTTCAGTGGAATCTGTAAACTTCGGTCCAACTTGAGTTTAAACTTAAACAGTTAAAAATAATTGAGGTCACAGCACTGCTTGCAACCTCCACTTTTATGTTTCACGAAGCTGTAGTAAGAATTATTCTAATAAAGCAAGTGCATACTATTGAACACAAATTTGATTGTAGCATATATCATTTACAGTTATAAGGTTTTAATGATTTGTTTTATAGTAAATAATTACTTTCAGTAGCAACATAATTAATTTTTTTTTTTTTTTTTTAATGGAGAGAATGTTTTTCAAGGAAGTAAATGATACGCAAATATCGTGGTTGGTTTATTTATTTTACTGACGTTTCTACTTAACATACTAGTCTTTATCAGGACTACAATACTGATAGGACCGAAAATAATTCAATTTTTTTTTCATCTTTTCCCTTTCGTAATAACCTTACTATTAGAACTAACTTATTTATCAAGATAGTGAAATATTTTCAGTAGCTTTATAAAGAAGGTATAATTTAATTATAATGTTAGATTATAGTTAAACGATTAGCTGAAACGATGGTAGATTTACTTACTATAATTAATAAATCTCAATACATGGAAATGAAAAATAAAAAATAAATAAAATAAAATAAGAAAATTGCAAAAGGAAAAATTTTAGTTCTTCGATCAATAGTTAATGCTCCATATTAAATTACAAACAAGACCAAATATAATGACCTCAATAACCCATTAGTTCGTCTTCTAATGGCTTCTAATATATATTTAGAAAATTATATAAATAAAATATCTTTCATTTATATTAAAATGAAACGATTTATTATATGCTATGCCAAAAATAAATTTACAGAGCAGTTAGGAATTAATACTGAGAACGAAAATATATTCCGTTACAAATAAATCGCTTCCAGAAGAGAAAATAAATAAGAATGCCGATATATGCAAATTATTTCCTGGATCCTCAGGCCCAATCCATCCAATGCAAGTTTCCCAATCGCATTACCCCAACAGAGCCAGAAGAAGTGGGAATGCGAATTACTTAGACGGCGGGGAGGGAACAAAGATAAATCTGACCTGGCCTATAACAGAATTATGGAATATGTCAGAGTGGGGCTAATGCCTTCTCGGCTTTCTCGTTTTTCACGAGGGGGGGAGAGGGTTTGGGAGGGAGTTGGGGGGTGAAGGTTTAGGAGGGCGCCTTTCTGTTCAAATTGTAAGCGTCCTTCCCTCGGGAGTCAGCGCTCCTTGAGAAACTTACTTCAATTTTTCATTCAAATCATAGCGTCCTGTGAAAAATACTACAGGCCAGTTGGCAACTTTTATCATTGTCTCTTTTTTTAGTCGTCGAATTTCGCTCATTTCGTAGGAGGAAGAAACAACAGTTAAACGAAAAGTTTTTGTACTGGGATTGTGCTTTTTTCCATTTTTTACCATCGATGGTTTTTTTTTTTTTTTGTTATTATACTTTATTTAGTAGTACTATTCCAACAATAATTACATATATTAATATGTAGCTTTTAAATTTACCACGGTATATATTCTTATAGTGCAAGAGGAAACACAATGAGTAAATTAAAGATATAAGATGCAATATAGATTTGAACTATATTTCTGTTCTATTAAGAGAAAATTGTTTTTTAATCATAATTAACTAGGAAAGTGCCATACAATTAAATTTTGAGAACGAAAAGACGACTTTATTAAATGTAAAAATTGTTTTTTACGAAAAACTGAGTAATATTAAAATAATAATATCATTTTTCTACTCACCAAATCAGTTTCAGTAATAATTATAAACTGCCCATTTAAATAGGTAAGTAAGAAAAAATATCAGCGCTAGTTGTTACAGCATAGGCTATTTTTCTATTTTATGAATAATATTTTTTTTTTTTTTAATAAATGAGAATAGAACGGACAACATGTGCGGTACGCTTTTCAAGACTTATTCTAGGATGACTTAAATTTAATCTGAAACATTATCATAACATCTAAATCGTTTTATCAATAAATATAGAAGACAGAAATATTTTATGTTATAATAAGTAGTAATTTTTTTTCAATAAAAATCTAAAAATTGTATCACAACATTTATAAACAAAAAGAAGAAACATGACAAAATGTAAAGCCTAATCATAAATTATCATTAGGACATTACGGATAACACCGAAATATTATGCATTTTCATCCATCATGCATGACTGTAGCACATACTAAACCTCACCTACGTCATTACTCACCCATATAAACCCCTCTAATGCTCTTAGCATTATGGTGCGCGGGTCTGCAAATATTATAGCGTTATTCAAAGCACAACTTTTCTCAAAACATATGCAATATTATTTTCGTACATTTAAAAACCACATTTACACGTTGACGTTAGTCGATTACTAATGTATCATTTAGATTTCTAATTATGTACTTATTTAGTTTCGTTTACATAATTATTTATAGCAGATGTGGATTATGCTTCCACCCACAATAATTAGATCAATCGAGGGGGGCTGTTCTTGGGGTGCCAGAATATTGCGGTCTTGGTACGTTTGGAGTAAGGCGTATAATTTTGAATGTACACGCCGCACCTTACTGAAGTTGAAACAAAATCTACTAATTCGAAGATTTCATAATCCTTATAAGTAGAAGAAAAACAATTATACAAGCAAAACATAATGAAAAACAATACAAAAAAAGAGTGATTTTTACTCGAAATCTTTTAGAACAGCCATACTGTAGTAATAGGAAAATGATATGCAGTAAAAACTGTTAAAATGTGCAGAGAAATAGCCCAAACCCAAGCAATTACTTTTTCATGCCATTTTACGATTTATAAGCATAAGATATTAATAATAAAGATAGTAAGCGAATTACAGTATTAACTTAGAACACATTGAGGATACAGAAGGCAAAAATGTAAAACAAAATTTTTTTTGTGTATGAAATGAACATACATTAATTATATTCAAAAAAAAAAAAAAAAAAGCATATCATGACTTTTTTTATTAACTAAAGTATTTTTTATTAAAACAAAAATAATCAAAATTTAAAGGGATTAATTTTTACAATTTGTGTTTTTAAAATTGATTATCAGACACATTTTCATATTCATATTAGTAAACTCTAACCATACGATACCGGAATATTTGAAAATCTTACTCCATCATATTGTCGGCAGAAGAGCGAAACCACGTAACTGTCAAATCCCAACTTATCAACGAGAAAGAGAGAGAACGTTTAACAAAAATTATTTTCACCCTGCTATAAAATAGTATATACTATGAGGGATATAGTATCGAGTAGAAACAATTAACAATTAATTTTTAATTTAATTAATTAATTAATTGCATGTAATTTACGCAACTAACTCTAAATCAAACTGGGATGAACTACCGGTGGATGCTGTTTATAAATAAATTTATAAAATATATATTGTTATTAGAAGAAAAAATGTTTTATCTGTTTCCTGTAAAGTATGCTAAACGGAGCTTACGCCTTTTTTCAAAAAACGGCCTCAATATATTCCCAATAGTTTATAAAATAATTATTTTTTTTAAAAACAACCTTAAAAAACAGAATAAATTAACGTCTAAATTTCAACTTTTAGGCGCTTTAGCCATTTACAAAAAACGACATCAATATGATCATGAACTCACAGGTGATATAATATGAACCATTACAAAAAGCCATTCGAATGATCTCATTGAATAACTTCAATCATTAACTTGAAAACTGGTTGTGACGTTCGCTCAAAAAATCATTACATACTCTCAAACAGACAGATAAAACAAATTTCTTATAGTATTTTTTTTTTTTTTTGACATTTTGAGTTCAAATGATATACACATTTAAAACATACACGGGAACCCATTGAGTAATTTTAGCCATCAAACTTAAAAATCTTAGAAATCAAATCTAGAGGGAAAAAATAAATTAATATAGATTTAAATTGCAATATGATCACACTTTGTGATTACCTGCCTATATGCATTATATTTCAATATTTTTAAATATTTTCGCTCTTCCATACTCTTCCAGTATGAGATATTCTAATTACATAGGAACTTATCCTTTTTAATAGAGATCTCGTCTCTTGAAAATCTAACACTTCACAGATGTGACATCTATATATAAATATTTATTTCCAAAAATAGGGACAAAAACGGGCACAGGGTCTGAAATTCAAATAAAATTATGCTATTTGGACTAGAAGATAGCAGCAGGAAGAAAAAACTGAGACATGATTTATTTAAAAGTTTGTTCTAATTTTAATAAAATTAAAGTCGCAATTACTTTTGCATAAAATTTTAATAAGCTTTTTATAATACAGGAAAGAGTTATGATCGAACATGAAAGGTAACACTTTACTCGTTGCAGGAATTTCAAACCAGGATGAAGATAATTGGCTTATCCTGTACCTAGCAATTCTAACTTCGCAGATGTTTTTATCTTCTCAAGGGAGAGTTGGAATGAAAATAGAGACTGATAAGCCCGGTCGTGGACTAGACAAAGTAAACATGAACATAAAGTATTCGGTCAACTTACAATTCCGACTTATTTCCCAACTAGATCTGATTTCTGCCCCACAGTGCGTTGGCTCAAAAATTTTACAAATGGACAGGCTAGGCACATCAAACCCCATTGTGGTTAAACTCTCGTCGTTTAATAAATTGAATAACAATAATTTTAATACTATCGAAGTTATAAAATTAATGATGAAAATAAAATATATTTATATTTTATTGGACAAACGACTTCATTTAATCTTTAGAGAGTCTTTAAAACCGACTTGCGAATTCTTCAATGTAAAAATTATAATTCATGAAAAAAAAAAAAAAATCGAATTAGGGATTGATCCTTCTATAACATCATGCGGAAAGCAACTAATAATAATTGAGGTTACAAAAATATGCGATATCATAAAATCAGCCTCTATAAATTTTCTATTTTATAGAAATAAAGGATTTAAGACAACTGGTGTATTTCTGTGTTTATTTACACTTCCAACCAAACTAAATATGAATATTGAATAATGTTATGATTGGATAGGACTAATTATTGCTGAACTGTGATTAGCTCATAACTAAATCACGATTGATTTCGCGAGGGGACTTTCAACACAGTGTTCATAGCTACGACCATCTAGAATAACACAAAATAATAAATCAAATAGTTAATACAAATTTATTAGAAAAAGTTTTAGTAACAAAGTCATATAATCTTTTTAATTTAAATTATATAATAATCGACAAGTTTTATGGCTTTTATGCTAGTAAATTCCTTCCCTTAAAGCGGATATAATTATTTCCATAGTAGTTTTTTTTTTCTTTTAATTAAATTATTTTTTATTCAAACGTATTTTGTTTTTCAATTATAGGCAATTTATATTCGCCTAGTCGTCTAAATCCTACCTAAAACACATTATTATTTCAGTTTTTTAATTTATTTATACAATTAAAATGAGCAGGAAATTTTTATATTTTAATATAAAAATTTATAATTAATATAATATTTTATACCACTGATTTATGACTTGTACAGAGGGATAAAAATAGGACATAGAGGTAAAAAAACGTAAACATAATATTAATAATTGGTGAATAAATGAATTGAAAAAGAAAAAGAACGCTATGCTAGGTCTGTAATAAATCGATAAGTGTGCTTGGGTTTACAGCTACCCTATGTATTTAGGAAACAAGACTTACAAATAAAACTTCTCTCTCACTACAAAAAAAACATTTTTTTTTTTAACGTAGAATTATAAAAGAATTACTAACTGGGGAGTTAGGACAGACACATTTTCTTGCACTTTTGGTGTCATTTTCAAAAGCTCATAGCTCGACTTCTAAAAATGCTATAAAGCAAGAATTTATATCATTTAACAGTGAAAATGCACCATTAGCGATTGCAAAAAGAGTTTTCGGATTTGGAACTAAGGCAGAAGTAGAGTAAGCGAATAAAGATGACCAATTTTGAATGTGAGTTGTTTGCTCTTATTCTCGTTCTAATAAGCTGCATTAGTTTTAGTAAATTATAAAAGTAACATGAATTTTATTTTCACCAAAATAAGCATTATAAGTCATTCTACGCCATTAAAACCCCGTGATTGTGTGGTTGCACTGCTTTTGTCCGTTTTTTTTTTTTTTTGTATTACCAATCTTTTTGATTTGAAAACTCCTTAAACCATTCATGTTTTTAATTGTCGGTCAGTAGTTATTAATTCTTTATTAGCAAGTTTTTGTTTTTTATTCAGTACAAATGTGGAATTGACCGTTAAAGAACATATAAAATTACTTTTTCTTCTTTTATTTTGATGGTTATGTACATAAATATTGGAATTTCTAGAGGTTTTTAAAAGCCCACCATACTTCATGGTATCTCGTTTTTATCTTTTTTACTCTACACAGTTTTTCTGTTGCTTTATTTATGTTATTTTCGTATATTTTCAGTATTTTCATTCTTAATATCATTTTTGATTTAACGGACTATTCGGATAAAAATTATGAAAGCAATAATAAAATTTAAAAAACAAAAACATTATGAATAACAGATTTTTATAAAATAATTAATAAAGGAAATAAATAAGGAACACAAAATAGATATACATATAGAAGATAAATCAAACAATTTTAATTTTCGTAAGCATCAATTTTTTTAAAAATAATGCGAACACCAAGACTTGCGGTTATATAAAAGTGGGGTTTTATAGAAATAACTAAGTAGACAAATTTATAACAAACACTAAAGATGAAATAGAAGAAATGGACAGAAAAAGTATGATATTTAAAATTAAATGTAGGCAATATGATAATAAGTACTACATCAAGGAGAAATCAGAAAATTTAAAAACGAGAATAGGGCAGCATAAATACGAAAAACACGTATAGGTCTATTAAGCACATCCCTCATATGAGACAGCACAGATTAGCTTATTTATTTATTTTGTATAAAATAAAAACTTGATTTAATTGAAGTCACTCTTTTATTTTTCAAGTACCTACCTATGTTTAATATTTGCCTATTGAATGTCCAGTTTTAATCATATGAAAAGTAAAGAAACCAATAGATTTAGAAATGTATACTGTAAACTTAACTACTGTAATTATCGACTAGCTCAATCTCTAAAAGTTTTCATCGGATCCACTTCAAGTTATGTAGGTATTTTTAGAGCGAACGGCTAAACCTATTTTTAGGTTTAATTTCTCATATTATTTATTGAGATCCCGTGAATGTTTTATCTTACTGTTTTGAAAGAATTTAAATTCTAAATACTGAAAAAATATTGTATTAAATGCGCTTTAATTTTTCCCTTTGAAGTTATGTAATGATTTTTCAAAATACTGAAAAAATATTTAAGTACTCTCGACTTTTTATTGCTCTTTCATCTTATACCATGTGAAAGTTCATGACCGTATATAATAAAATATAAATTGCAAATCATTGAAAAACTAAAAAAATACTATATCTCTAAATGTTTTCATCGGACCATAGTTTAATTTATATGGAACCACCCCTAAGATGTTCCTTTTTGATTGATAAAAGAATTATAGCTATTGGTTCAAGAAGGACGAAGTTATGCGTGAACATTAAGTCAAACTGATAACCTCTTTTTTTGAAGTATCGGTTAAATAACATGAAGTATGGTGGGCTTTTATTAATATCCAATATAAGATATCTAAGTGAAAACATTAATTAAATGTATTTACGGTTACCTGATGTTGAATTTGAATTGAGCTCTTGACAATGTTAAGAATTTATGTTCTAATGATGCGGAGAGGAATAGAAGGGGTGAAAAAAAAACGTTATTGGGATGAGATCGCATCCCTTAAGGCAAATTGAATTCAGAAAATTTACTGCTCCCTAAGAAGATTAGTTTTAAGTAAGTGGCCTTTACAGTAGAATGCTCGAGCGAATTTAAGGAATTTTCTTTCAAGGGTCTTGTTTTTAGACACCCAAGCCAATTTCACGGGTCTGTCATCGGCCCAATCCAAGGAAGGATCCCTTTCTATCAAAGACCCCGGAAGTTACAATCTATTCCTTTTTTTTTTTCAATCCCAAAAGATGACGGTATCAATGTTCGATAAAAGATCATTGTTTTTTTATTTTTTTTTTTACAAAGTTGGATGTAACAATCTGTTTTATCTATCTATATTAATATTAGTTTCTTAGTAGCAACACAAATATAATTTAGAATCAGCATTAATGGTACAGTATTAAGAAAAAGATCTGAAACCCGTCCCATCCGCTTTAAAACGGAGGCTAATTTGTATTGAGAAATAAATATTCGGTCTACCAAACTTCATAGAGTTTTTGAAAATAAAATAATTTTGATTCTTTTTGACAGTAATAGTTCTTATTTAGTAATTACTCTTATTAAAATTTTAGAACACAGGCAAGATTTTAAAGAAAAAATGTCGAGTCCTTAAATAATAATTGCTCAATCAAATCGCTTTGAAAAAATGAAACCAAGTTTGGGTAATCTTCTTCCAAGCTGTATTTACGCGGATGGTTCAAAACAACAAAAGCACGATGACTGTTCGGCAGTACTGCCAGTATAAACTATCCGGTACTTTCTCACCCGTATCCAGTAAGATGCGTTCTACTCTGAGCTTATTCTTATTCATAAATACTAGCAGTCACTCCCTAATGTGCAGCGATTCACACTGCACTCCAAAATTTAAAGTTCTCTGGCATCTGGTCGTAACTGACATCATGGAACTAATTCAAAGAACAAAAAAACAAACAATAACATACATGCCTAAGCATGTAGGAACAGCGGGCAATGAACTGGAGATACAGGTACGAAAGAAGCTATTATATTCCCCGTGACGTGTTAATGTTTTATTAATCTGTTTGATTTCAATATAACAATAGCAAATCAATGCAAATAATGTTATCAGTCGAACGTAGCAAGAATTAAAAATATCAATGGAACATACTTAGAAAGAACCGCAGAGAACGAACCATTTAACTCCTGGCATTGATCGTATGTCTCCATTGGTATGTTTATTATTACGAGTATCGTTTCTAATTCTAAATTGTATGCGTGTTGTTACTGAAAAACTAACATCAATATAAATAGGAAAAACAGGTTGAAACATTCGACTTCGTAAATAGAAATAAAATAAAATAAAAAAATGTGTACATCGATCATTGACATAGTCATCTTTTGGTGACTATTGCAAAGGTCAATTATTGAAAAATAATCTTCTCAAGTAACGGGGTGCGGTAACCGCGGAGAACGAATCATTTAACTACCCTCAGGATCGTACACAACTGGAATATCAATATCAAAGGGCACTAAAGTAATCCTGCATCGAAAGACGCAGTTGCACTCCACTGACAAAAAACATTCTATAAATTTGTCCAAGCTTGCATGCATCCATAATCTTATGACCCAGGGGATACTGCCAGGCATTGCAACTTAAAAGCTATGAAGTCAGAAGAACTTTTCTAATTTCATGTTCCTTAGAGCAAAATCTTCACAACAGATTTAAAAATATGTAAACCAGAATCAGGCGCCAGTAACATTAGACTGTAACTATACCTGATTGCAATTAATAGAAAAATCAAAGGAAATAAAAAAGATCTGTAGAAAGAGTAGTGAAATATCTTAACTGATGTTTTAATTTATAACTCAACAGGTGATTGTCCAGAATCTTAGATCATTTAAAGACTAAAGTATAAATAAGGTTTAGATCAATTTAAAAAAAAAAAAAAAAAAAAAAAAAAACACGAAAATTTCGATCTTTTACTGTTTTTTTGTAAAACAAGGGTCATGTATGGTGCAGTTTATTTTAAAAAATGTTTGACAAATCACAGTTAATAAGAAAAATAAGACAAGTTATACATTTGCATAAATTTTGACCTGAAGTGGCAATAACTTTTTTCACGAATCCTTGAAATTGGCTTTATTCTGAGCCCAAAGTTTGTGAACTATAAATTTGTTTTGAAAAATACACATTATTTGCTTAGAGACATAAAGATCTTAAGAAAAAAAAAAGTTTTACTAGTGTTAATAAAGTTGACAATACATTATTGATTACAGAGAAAAATATGTAGAAACATTAAATAATTATTAATATAAAAATATTAAAGAAAATTAAAAAAATCTCAATACGGTAAAACTCTTAGAAAGAATTATGTTTACACAAGACCTTAAGTTTACTTTTCAATACCTAGTACTTATCACCAGAAAGAGCACCGCAATGTTAAGATTAGAATCAAACCCTCGGCTTTTGTAAAAGAACTGGGAGCTTCGAATAGCTTCGGTTTCGGGCTTCCAGCTTTTGACAACGGAACCCAAATCGAAGTTCCATTGTTCCATCGGATAGGCGCGGTACTAAACTCAAAAGAAAAGTCTTCTGAAACTAGAGAAACCCTCTTTTCCTTTGGAAACCTTTGATAGAACTCACATATAATTTCAACCATTTAGTAATTCATATAATATTAAAGTCTTATATTAACCAAGAACATCATATTTAGCATATAATATAACAGTAGCTCAGCAAGGATTTCATTTCGTAGAGGAGAGGGGTTCATCGAAGAATTTATTTTAAAAAACTAGCATTTTGTTAAAGCGGTTAGTATGGTCTGAGAGAAAATTGCTAGAGGAAAAAATTAAAGAGCGTAAAGTTTTCATCCAGGAGATGCCCATTATTTGACACCTTAACGCGCGTCCAAACTGATGTGGGTTAGAAGAATATCTTATATGAATTCTGACGTATTGAAAAAGATCAAGGCGGTAGAGACAGTGTTTATCCTAATAAATGCAAAATAATTAATTAATAACAATTTAATGTATCAAAATACTATTTGGGCCATTCCTTTTAACTTATATTGCCCTTTAAAGTAAACATAGGGGTCATCTGCGGATCTCACACTTTGGACGCGTACGCTGTGTCAAATCGTATGGATATTCCGAAAGTAAACATTACATTCTAAAATTTTTTTCCTCTTGCATTTTTCTCTCTGGCCAACCGTATATATATATATATATATATATATATATATATATATATATATATATATATATAACTTATGTTCGTTCCGAGGACTTAAAATAAAAAAAAAGGAAAAAAAAGGGAACGAAATGACACGCACACTTGTTCAGAAAAGACTGACTTTATTGCCTTAGTAATCCTCTATATATAGTCTTAGAGAGTGTTTACATTTTAGAGTTAGGATTAAGTTGTATACAGTTACACTGTGTACCTTAACTCCCCCCTGCCAGTTTACGAACACTTTTCGTACACTTCACTCCTATACTACAGTCTGAACAACAAACCAAAAAGCAAAAACAACAGACAAATAGAAAAAAAAAAAATGCTACTCTGCCATGTAAACACCCAAAAATATAAAAAATTATACAATAATACACTAAATGCAAAATTCTTATATCTAAACTCATGAACTATTTTACAAAAAACAAAAAAAAAAAAAATAATAAACAACTTAAGAAATCAGCATCTGTCAAAAACGAACATAAATCATTCCTCGATACACCTAATCTGCTCCCGTAGAAGAGAGGATACTCACTCATGCATTATCAGGGTCGTCCGGGCTCGCCCAGCGGAATCTTTAATTGTTCAATGTGAACGGTTCTCCGTTTCCTCGGTTCTTTGATACTCTGGATGGTCACTACATTGTGTTCACGTATCACAATCACCTTGAATGGTCCCTCATACCGTACCGCCTCTTTGGTCCTGTTTGATGCCAATTTTCGGTACACAATAGTCCCTATCTTAACATCCTCCATCCTATCCCGTACCCGAATATTCTCCCGTGCCACCCTTCTACTCTTTTCCGCCGCGATCCTCCTGTGTGCTTTCTCCCACAGTTTTACGAGCGCTACCCTATTGCTGACTAATCGCTCTGCCAACCCTTCGTCTACTACCGTGCTCCCTCCGTCTCTTCGCCGTTCTCTAAGTCCGAAGAGTACTTCAAACGGGGAAAACCCTGTAGCCATATGAATAGAATGGTTGTATGCTGCTACCGCCTTTGGCATCGCGCAATCTGCCTCCAACCCCTTGTCTACGTGGAACACTCGCAGGTGACCTCCCAGCGTACTGTGCAACCTCTCTATCCCTCCCCTACTCTTGGGGTGTCCCGGGGTGTTAATATGCCATGCTATCTCCAATGCCTTCATCTCGTTTCGCAGATTCGCATTATCGAATTCTCTCCCTCCATCGGAAGAGATCGTATCCGGCATCCCATAAAATTGGAACCATGTCCGTAGAGCCGCGATCACTGCCTCTGCCGACCGGTCTTGTACTGGGTACGCCATCGCCAGCTTACTAAATACGTCTAGCACTGTAACCCATTTAAACCCTTTCCACGTGAATGTATCCACCTGCAGGTCGCTTAGCGGTGCGCTAGGTGTCGTCGTCTCTTCTTGCTTCCCGGTTGGAGGGTGGCGGTCATATTTCGTAGTTTGGCACACTACGCATGCCCTTAATACCTCCTCTATCGTCTTCCGCATTTTCTCCCAGAAGTATTTCCTTTTCAATGCTTGCAAGGTCTCGTTTACTCCTCGGTGATTCGTCTTCCCTTGGTGATATGCCAAGGTAATCTCCTCCTGCCGTTCTGGGTCTCTGATCGTCTCCACCATGAGCTTACATCTGACGAACGTCCTATCGATGCCGATTTTCTCGGTCTGCCATAAACGCTTTATCTTCTCCCAGACTGACACATTTCCCACATACAGGTAATGGGTAGTTCCTGATCTGGACGCGTCTTTCAGGGCCCTGCATATCTGCTCCTCTCTTACTCCCGGATGTGACCATATCGTGTTGATGCTATATTTACCATATTTCGAATAGTCCACCTTCATCAACCCCGACGTCCGGGTTTTCCAGATAATCTGGCGTTTCTTGTCATTAATTATCTCCTCCCTCTCTTCCATATCCGTTGGCCTTTCCTCCGTACCACTTTCTCCTCCCGTCGACATCCTTTCTTCTTCTGCTTCTCCTGAATCTAGTTCTCCTTCACCCTCAGGCGTCCATTCTCTAACAAATCTCTGTATCTCGCCGGAATTTTCTCCTCTTTCTGTCTCTATCGCATTGACCTGCAGCGCTCGAGATAACCAATCTGCTACAATATTTTCTTTTCCTGGTTTATAAGCCACCTCCATGTTGTATTGGCTCAAAAACTCTTTCCAGCGGGTAACTCTTGCCGACGATTCTTTCAATTTTCCTACCCACAATAAGGGTCGGTGATCCGTTTGCACCTTAAATTTCCGCCCGAACACATACGGCCTAAAATGCTCGACCGCCCACACTATACCCAACAGCTCGCGTTCTAACGCACTATAACGCGCTTCCGTCTCCGTGAGGCGTCTACTGGCATACGCTACTGGTTGTTCCCCCTGTTTCCCATCCTGCGACAGAACCGCCCTCAACGCATACTCGCTCGCGTCCGTGGTGATGGTGAATGATTTCGAAAAATCGGGGAACGCAAGTACCGGCTCCTCCTGTAACCGCAACATACACCGTCGAATATTGTCTTCGATCGCGGGAGCTATCGCAACTTTGCTCCCTTTTTTCAGAAGGTTGTTAAGAGGTACTAAATATCCTGCCATCTCCGGGACGAACCGCCGATAATAATTCAGTGTTCCCAGCAGCCTCCTTATTCCCCTCACGTCCATTGGAATTGCCATCTTTTGAATAGCTTCGACTTTTCGCGCATCTGGTCGTACTCCTTCCTTCGATATCGTATGCCCCAGGAAGTTGATCTGGTTTTGCCCCAGAATAGATTTCTCTACGGACAACTTTAGTCCGAATTGTCTCAGCCGGTTGAAGACACATCTTAAATCTTCTATGTGTTGGGCCTCATTTTTACTGAAAATCAAAAGGTCATCCATGTAAACCTGGCAGACCGATTCGTCCAGTCCCCGCAAAAACTCGTCCATTGTGTTCTCGTTCAATTTCCTAAAATCTACTACGACCCTATACTGCTCCCGCTTCCCATTGTCCGGACTCTTTTTCTTCACTGCCCAAAGGGGGCTATTATATGGCCATGTGCTGTTGGTAATGATGCCTTGTTTCTTTAAACTCTCCAGCTCCTCCCGGATATGTTGCCGTAGGGCTTGCGGGTACCTTCTCTCCTTGACGTAAGTCACCCTATCCTGTTTCAACGGGATCTCGTGTACTGTTTCCCCCGTTACACTATATATATCTCCCTCTTGAAAAAAAACATCGGCGTACTCCTCTCGCAACGCCCGTCTCCAGTCTTCCCGGTTGATGGCCCCGACACTAATTTTGTCCTTTTTCAGAATCTTCTTACACCTATACTTCCTTGTTCCTATCCTAATACTCCATTTCCCGTCCTTATTTCTTATCCGCGCCCCCATTTTTCCTAACAGGTCACACCCGATTATCCCCCCATATTCCCGAGGCATATTTTCCACTACATGTACCCTTAATCTTTCCCCCTCGGATCCCCATTTATTCAGATCTATCCCCACTTCCCCTTCTATCTTACATGGACCATTCAAGGTGATTAATCTACATCCACATACCTGTACCTGGGGTATCCTCTCTCCTTCACACAATGCCTCTACCGCACTCCGACACATTATCGTGTTTGAACTGCCTGTATCCACCAAGCATCGTACTCCTCCCGCGACTCTGATAATAGGCAACCCACCACACTCACTCTCTATGTTATGCACTACCGCGTGGTTGCCTCTCTGCTCGCACTTTCCTCATTCGTTGTCTCTCGACGCCCTCTCCTCCGTTGCTCTTCGTCCACCGCTCCTTCTACCGCTCCTCCCTCCTCCAGCTCCTCTGTTTCCTGGTTCGATCTCCTCTTCTTCTGTCTCCGAGGTTTCCGATGACCCTATCGACTCTGATGGTGGTCTGCTCCTCTTCCACATTCTTTGCGCATTTACCTCCATGGGTTCCGCTCGATTTGCTTCACCACGCCTGCTCATGTAAGGACACTGCCTGGCGATGTGCCCTTCGGTGCCACATTCGAAACATCTCGTTCGGGGGCACTGGGCTACCAGATGTCCCGTCTTCCCACATCCATGGCACCTCCTGTCTTCCCTTTTCCAGATCTTCTTCTCCGGTCCTTGCCTCCTTTCTCGTGCAATCGTCCTCTCTCTTCCACCGAATTCCGTGTCTCTTCTCCTTCCTATGTCTGGCCTAGGTTTGTTCCTGCTTATCTCGGGCCTCCTGTAAGTTACCCTACTCCATCCCGTTTCCACTTCCTCTCCGAATCTGACCTCTTCGTCCCTGGCACTAGCGTCTACCATCTCCTGGGCACATTCGATGAACGTTTTGTCCCTAGAGAGTCCTTCTTTCTTTCCCGTGTCTCTGGCTAGCTGTACTTTCAGTATGGTCGACAAAAACGCCATCCTGCCCTCCACCTCGGCTGCGTTCAGGGTTTCCCTCATCTTCTCGGTTATCTTGTTGTAGCGAACTAATAGCGTTCCCGCATACTGTCCATATGTTTGGTAAGGCTTTTTCGTCTCCCTGAACATACGAAAAATGTTCTCTTCTGGGGCCCACCGGCCTCCCCCAAATGCTTTCTTCAGCCTGTCTTTCACCACGATCCATGGCGTATCCTCGTCCGCCTGAATTAGATTAAGTATGTTCCTCTTGACTCGACATACTAACGCTGCTCTCAATGCGTTCGCATCCATCGGGTCAATAAGGTCTTCCGCCAACTTTGCCTCTATGCATGTCATCACACGGTCGCCTCCCTTGAGGAAATGGTTCAGCTCTCCGATTTCCCCGTTAAATCTTTCTAGATCCGTGATCGCTTTTCTTAGGTCCTGCGAGGTCGCCGTCTTTATCTTTAGCCATTCCAGGGCGTTCGCTTGTGCTGCTGCTAAATTCGCGTGAGCCGCCGCCATGGTTTCCGTTGGCAGCGCTGGGATGTCCAGTGGAAGTATCAAGGTTGCCGGCCGCACTATCTCATCTGGCATTTTGTGATCCTCTCACTTGTCCTGGTCAATTTTTTTATTTAAAAAAAAAACAGACGCGAGCAGCGAGAACGAAAAAAACGCAAAGAAAGGAAAAAGAACAGCTCTCTACTCCGAGTATAGCCTCCCGGGTTTCGGCACCACTTATGTTCGTTCCGAGGACTTAAAATAAAAAAAAAGGAAAAAAAAGGGAACGAAATGACACGCACACTTGTTCAGAAAAGACTGACTTTATTGCCTTAGTAATCCTCTATATATAGTCTTAGAGAGTGTTTACATTTTAGAGTTAGGATTAAGTTGTATACAGTTACACTGTGTACCTTAACTTATATATATATATATATATATATATATATATATATATATATATATATATATCATATATATACGGTTGACCTGAGAGAGAAATACAAGAGGAAAAAATATATATACATAAATATAGCCCAACAATAGTATCTGCGTGGATGGCAGAACATTTTCGAAAGTAGACAGCTTTAAATACCTCGGCTCCACAATAACCTCAGTCAATAACCAGCATACAGAGATGGACCAGCGTGTAACAAGCGCAAATAGAGCTTTCTTCTCTCTTTCAAGAGTACTGAAATCCCGAAAAATCTCTAGAAATCTCAAATTAAGGGTGTACAATGCCATGATAAAACCAGTGCTGATGTATGGCTGCGAGACCTGGACTCTAACCGGCACCCAAGAAAGCAGAATCGAGAGATTTGAAAGGAAAGTCTTCCGCACGATAACCGGAGCGATATGGGAACCGAATATAAACTCATCGAGAAGAAAGACCAATAAAGAATTTCTTGCAGAAACTGGTCAGTCAATATCTCATGATAAGAAGGCAAGGAGGTTAAGATGGGCGGGGCATGTAGCTCGAAGCAATCCATCAGGACGCCTCTTCACAACAATGAATGCCACAATAGTTGGCAAGAGTGGAAGGCCAAAAACAAGATGGATAGATAGGGATTAACAAAGATGCGAAAGAGCTGCATGCAGAGGTGGAGAAGGCTGGTTCTGGCACCCAAAGATCTACAAGATCTGTACAAAAAAAAATTATATATATATATATATATATATATATATATATATATATATATATATGTATATATATATATATATATATATAGGCCATTGTCAATAGTGCCAAAAGAAAAAAAAAGAAGAGAGCGTGATGTATTTATATGATATGATGATATGTGTATATATATATATATATATATATATATATATATATATATATATATATATATATATACACACACACACACATATATTTTTTATTTTTCTTATTGGTACTATAGACCATGAAAATTTTTGGCCGCGTGATGTGATCTTCTCACAACCATTTTTTTCTTTTGCGACAGCGGTCAACCAATTCGGGGGGCCATTCATCAAAGCATCACGCTGAACGTGTAAGCAACACACAAGTTGCTTAACTTTTATTACCTGTTGCAAGCACCTTAGCCCGCTCGGCCACCGAGTTCAGGTACTTAAATTTTACTTCGCATGTGAGCAAATGCAACAAGGATTCGTAAAGTAAAATAAGTGTCAATAAAAAGGCTTAGAGTTGTGGAAAATGTAGATATTTCTGTAATGTCGTGTATTGCTTCAGTGTTTTTGGTCTAAATCGCTTTCCTCCATTGTTATCTATGAAATAAGGAGTTGGATTCAAAGATAGTGTTTTAAAATAGTTAATTTACAGACGATGAAATAGCTCAGAAATACAATAAACATAATCTATCGTTTTTTTTTTATTGACAGGTATTTTAATTCAACAATAGTGAAGAAGATTCTTTTATCTCTACAATTTTATTATTATCACATCGCCAACGTTTCGGCCATCAGACCATTATCAAGGCAATCTGTTAAAATCTTAATCTAATCTTCAGCCTTATCACGTTTAATATTAAAATAAAAACTTCTATCAGTTTCAAAATACATTCCTCAAACTTTTTCTGTTAAATATGTTTTCATTCTTTCAATCATTCTTTTCAATAATTTTCTTGAAAATTTAGCTGGTAATTCTGTTCAATTTTTCTACTAATACATAGATTAAACCTATTGTTTAATAAATAATAAATCAATAAAAAATTAAATTAAATGTTTTAATTATTAATATCTAATATCTAATAAGATAAGTCATAGCTGGGACCAGTGCATTTCCCAGGTATGACTTATCTTATTAGATTTTAAATATTAATAATTAAAACACTTAATATCCCTAATTTGTATTTATTTGTTCAAAAGGTAGACTTGGGCTGAATAGCCTGTAACAGTTTCAAGGATATCGTGATAAAAACAAAATTATCGAGACAAAAGGATCTTCTTGACAATCATTAAAATAAACATTACTTTGAAAACCAAGAGCCTTCCATTACCATGCAAGCAAATTTTGGCAAAGAGGTTAAAAATATTAAGGTATTTATATTCATACTTTACAAGAAATAGCATACGAAAAGTTCAGAACAGGATGATACGTAAGATTTCATTGAGAAAGGAATATTTTATTTATCGAGCAATGCTGCCCAATTCATTGGGTAGCTACAAGACAGCAAAAAAAAAAAAAAATAGTTGTTTAATAAATTCCTGTAACACTTATAGAGAGGAATCTTGCTGCAACCATATATTAGGGGAGAGAAAGTAGGGGAAAAATCTGAAATCTGAAATTTTCTAATAAATTTTTACCAGATTTCCCTCCTATATTAATTTTTTTAATTTTCCCAGCTATCTTTCATTTTCCCTAAATCTTTCAGATTTGAACTTTACATTTACATGTTGTGAATTATGACACAATATTGTATCGATAATATCTTAATTTCTTAACATAAAAGGTATATGTATTGGTTATAAATGTTTGTAGCTCTGTAGTTATACGTTTTACCACAATTTTGCAATAAGAAGTAGGTACTTACATCTCAAATTTCCCCAACTTTTAGTGTATTAAAATTTTGGGAAGGAGGAGGGGGTGGTACTTCCCTTTCCACCATGATGACGTATCTCGTTTTATTTATATATATATATATATATATATATATATATATATATATATATATATATATATATATGAATCATTCTGAACGTTTTCTAAAGAGTATTATACCGCAGATAAATTTAATAAAGAAAAACCATCAAGGATAAAAAAATGAAAAAAAAAAATTGTAAAATTGATTTCGTGGAAATTGTAAAATGAGGCTAAATTTGTTTAGGAGGAGACTAAATATTTTGAAAGGATCTAGGGCCGGGCGAGGCTGTGGTCGCCATGACAACGGACTTTTGTTTACCCCTCCTGAAAAGCTTTAAAAAATCATGGCAGCTCCCCCGGGCAGCTCCCATTATTCAGACCAGAGTTTTTCCTTCTTAAGGGAGAAATTCACTTTCAAGGAAAAAAATGTTTGTGCATCACCCGTGTCGTCACCGGCTGTAAACAAGCTGATGATCTGAAATGGATTAGGTAGGTGATTTGACTTGGAATGATGAGATAGAAATAAAATAGAGTAGTATTACACGATTCCCAGTTTTGAAGTTTAAAATGAGAGAATAAAAAGAATGAAATCTATTCATTCGTGTATTTATTTATTAATGAACGAATAAGTTATTTTTTGAAAATTTAAAGGCTGGTTATGGCCCATTTTCCTGCATAATGATTATATAAAATATTGATGATTCGAATACGACAATGCTAAATCTCCAAGTTTCAAACCTTAAAGATAATCATAAATTTCCAGAGTAATAATTGTACCAAAAACTACTTTTTTACATAGCTTGAATTATTTTCATATAAATACGATTTCCCTCTGCGTTTGGGAAACAGATGTTTTTCAGTAATTTATGCCTTTTTTTATAGTCGGTATTTTAATGAAGAGATAATTAAAAACTAAATGTTCGTTGAAAGATTTATAAAGAGAACAAATTAAAATTATTTTATTTTTCGCCCTCCCACAATAAGTGGGAAATTACACAGTTATATACGAACCATAGCTACTTGTAATAGAATTACTCAAATTAGATACGTACGTGCTATCGATGGTACGTATTCAGTGCATTCTTAAAAATAAATTATTAATATAAATTTTTAATTATTTGTATTTAATAGTTATAAATACAATTTTCTACAGAGTTAACTATGCAATGGATTGAACAGTTAACTATGCAATGCAACCACGTAAGCTCAGAATGTTTTGACATAGGATTGTTTTATTCTTGCCTAAATATTATGCACAACAATTAAATGTTATTTTTTTCTACTCGATATTGTATTATCTTGCTGGTACTTACTATTTAAAAAAAAATATCTCCAATGATGAAAATTTGATTTTTTTAATTAGACGTTTTTTGTTTCAGCTATTAAGTTGAAATTTGAATGTTACTCGATTTAATATCGAGATGATATCAGTTCTTCTGATTTTTTTTAGGAAAAGTAGTATATATATATATATATATATATATATATATATATATATATATATATATATATATATATCTTATTTATTATTTATATGAATATTTCTATATGACATTAAAAATCAACAGAACTTAAGAAAGAAGGAATCATTAGAAGGAGGAAGCTAAGGTATAATATAGTCTCAATAAGGAAATCTAATGCCCATTAAATTTAATGAAATATTTATTGCATATATTTAAATTATAAAGGTTCCATTTACTTTTACTTTGTAGTAAAAGAGAGCGATCTTCTTTTTGATAATAGGTTCTATAACAAGCTTCTTGGTAGGTAGAGTACAGAGAAAAAAAAAATATAAAAAGAAAATATGCTAAAGCAGTTTATAAAAGGGGCATCACTTAATTTATAAGTTAGAAAGTATAACGAGGCCTCACCATCAAAGGATGCGCAAGTTATAAAATACTGCTACAAGCAATATCGGAAAATTATCTTGGGAACCTGAAATAGTTTTAATAAATAACAGGTTTCTCTGATAATTGGATATGTGTATATAAATATATTATATTGAATACATGTATATTATTTGAATGTTAATAATAATATATATATACATGTAAAAATAAAGGCAAGCTGTTACTTTTCCACCAATTTATTTATCACGATGCAAATTTTCGGGCTACAAGACATCCTCAGGCATCTCTGTAAAATGCCCTTATTTAGTTAAATTTATAAGTGATGACTGAGATGGCTCCCTTATTGTTATTTTATTTTTAAAGTTGTAAGTGTTTTATTGATATCAGCTTAATAGAAATTTTGAATTTTAAACTGTAATGAAATTTGATCCAACCTCAATTTTGTTATTGTGTTATTATTATAATTATTTATTTTTTAGTGACGCTGCATATTTCGACTTGGTCCGGATTGGACTTAAATATGACAGTATATTTATTTTAAATAATTTTAGTATGTATATGGCATTTATTAGAATAGTTAAGTATATTTTATTCTGTGATATGTTATAAATTTAAGTAAATAAGTGCCTTTTACAGGGATGCCTGAGGATGGCTTGTAGGCCGAAAATTTGCATCGTAATAAATAAATTGGTAGAATAGCAACAGCGTCCTTTATTTTTATATTTTAAAGTATTCGCCTAAATCAACAAACATAAATATATATATATATATATATATATATATATATATATATATATATATATGTGTGTGTGTGTGTGTGTGTGTGTATATGTGTAATTTATTATTTCAACCAACAATAAATATGTGCCCTCAGCTTTAATAGCCTTCTATGGTCTGTTATTCTAAATACAATATTTTTAGGATATAGCAGTAAAATGTGCAATAAGATATAGTAATTGTTCCTGACCGATGACTATGCTATAATCAGAATAAGTCCACTCAGACCCCATGACACCATGACTAAATACCGAAGAAAGCAACGCTCACTTATATGGTCCATTGGTTTACAACACGCATACAGCCCATAATACCATAAAATTGGCTTTTTCGGTGGAACGCATCGAGCACTTCAGTGAATTCCCCTCCTTTTTTATGGTCATTCCACTTTTAAACAGCTTACCAAAGTTTCAGCTCACTTACGTCCCTTCGTAACTTCACCACGTTATTTTGTTAAAAAAAAGAAGAGAAAAGCAGTGAAACAAAATAAAATAAACAATTAAAATAGTATCAAGCAAATAAACCGAAAAATCAATATCTTACTAATTAAATAAAAAAATCAAAAAAGCGATATTATATAAAATTTCTCGAGTAACGCTATGGACCGAGCCCAGTATTATTTCTGAAGGCATGTAGCCAGCTAGTGTGTAACTAACTATATCTACTAAAAAGGCCCAGACTGAAAAATAATGAAAATTGAAATTAAAAATTGTAGGAGACACTTGGTTGGGGGTACGATCGATAAATAAATACACAAATAACAAAAACAACTTTTTATAATCTGTGCCAACGTTTCGGCCTAAGTTATGGACCATCGCCATGGCTAAAAGAAAAACATGATAACAACATTGAAAACAACAGAGTAAGAATGATAATAAACAGAAATAACAAGTATGATAAAAATTTAAAAGAAAAAATATGTTAATATGTATTGTAAATAATGAAAACTTAAAGTAATGTGAAAAGAGTGAAGGAAAGCTTATGAATTACACGAAACAATAAGAGTATAAAATTACGATTCAGTTGGTGCTCGGCAGTACGTCTCTCGGGTATGTAATTGTTATCGCATTTCTTCTTCCTCCTTTTTTCTATCCTTCTTCTTCTTATTCTTCCTTCTCCACATATGGTAATGCCCTATAGTTGTATTACTTTATTTTTTGGGCTTACATTACTTTATATTTGACTCCTTTAATTTAATTATAATAATGTCAACTTTTTTGACATCATTGTCATCTTTTACAAAACTTTTATCATAATTATCTTGATATGCTTTACATATGTCCAAATCTTTATACTCATAGTCATTTAATTAAAAGTTTTCATATATTTTATTACATGATGTATTATGTTCATGTAATTCATAATCTTGTATAAATTACGCATTATTTTAATTTAAATTAATTTTTGCTTACTTTATTGTAATCTTTTACAAAACTTATATCATAATAATCTGGATAAGCTTAACATACTTCCAAATCTTATAGTCATTTGGTAGTCATCAATAGGTTTCATTTATTTTATTACATCATGTATATTCTACTTTATTGTTTCATGTAATTCATAATATTTCCTTCAAACTTTTCACATTACTTTAATTTTTCATTATTTAAAATATATATTAACATATTTTTTTCTTTTATATTTTTATCATGCTTGTCAATTCTGTATATTACCATTTTTTTACAGTTACTGGTACTGCCTCTGTTGTTTTCAATGTTGCAATTTTGTTTTTTTTCAGCCATGATGAGGTCCTAAAACTTATGGCAGAAGCGTTGTTATAAAATACATTAGAATAAGTTTTTTTTTTCTTGTTTGTGTGTTTATTTATTGACCGCACGCTAGCAAAGTTTCTCCTACATACTTTTTTCACGGTCAACCATACTCTCACCGAAATTAAAAATTATTTCCAAAAATTATAATAACAAAGCAAATACTAAGTAATTAAGGTATGACAAAGAAAAAAGGACAAAACATAAATTTATCATACGAAGCAAGTATAATTGTTCATCGCATAATTAAATTTTTTTTTATTTTTTTTGTTTAAAGCAAATATTTACGAATACAACCTAAAATCAAATCTCATAATCTTCTCATATTGAGTTAAATATTTTTCTTCTTCTATGTCTTGCAAATCTGTAGTGGACTGCTGATCATGAAGAAAGCTCTACGCTTACTCGAGTGTGTGCATCACAATTAATTCATTTCCACAGTAACGACACATTGTTTTAAGTCTTAACCTAAGACGGTTAAGAACTGCCTCCTCTCTCCTTCAGAGGACCCGTAGACAAAGGCGAAGGGGGAGGGTGAAAATATAGTTTTGCATGCACTATTTTCTCAGGAACTTTGTATTTTTTTTAAAGGAATAATTGCACGTATCAAAAGCACAAAAGAATTTGCAGAAACTCTTCAATATAATAAATATTTCTTCAAAGTTGTTTAGTACCTCGGGTTATAATTTTTATCCCATGTACTACCAAAAAAGGAGTTCTGTTTTTTTTTTTTTCAATGAAATATAATGAAAAATGAATGTGATCATTTCAAAAGAATTTAATTTTTTTAAAAATCGGTGATTTAAGACTAATAAAACATTGAAAATCGAGAAAACATCTACAATACATCAAACAGGGTCCATATAAATTATTATATATATCCATATGATCAAAATTAGATGAAGTATTAAAATTAAAAACAACCACCCACTTACAAAATAACGGAAAAAGAACCTTTCAACTATAAAGTACCTATCACAACGTGCATTGAAGAAATTAAAAAAAAGTATTAAAAATATTTACGGCCTAAAAAATAACGTCTTTTTTTCACCTATAGATTTTTTTTCCTATCTTCGTATTACTCTTTATTTCATAAAACGCTCAAGTAATATGGCTTGCTTGTTTTCCAAAAAAAAAAAAAATAAATAAGGTAATAATAATAGAA
Organism: Rhaphigaster nebulosa; assembly: GCA_948150685.1. Classification (NCBI taxonomy): domain Eukaryota; kingdom Metazoa; phylum Arthropoda; class Insecta; order Hemiptera; family Pentatomidae; genus Rhaphigaster; species Rhaphigaster nebulosa. The sequence goes on along the minus strand of OX411309.1, from coordinate 100,859,214 downwards.
ATAAAAAAATATGGCTTTTGGGGGCTGATGTTTTTCTTTAGAAATTTAGTTTCTCTTTGGCTACCTGTCAATTTTGGAACTAATAATTGTTTCTTGGAGCTTGGTATAGAACAGCTGTTAAACTGAAAACAGTCTTTAAAAAACCTTTTTATACCGAAGATATACAGTATTAAGATTTTTCTGGACTAAACAGTTGAAAATGCCGAAATATAACATGTTTTTGTTGGTGAAACTTGTTATAAATTAAAGTAATTTTATAGAAAGACTTATTGGTATTCATTTAATTTTAAGTTAATTATTAATTTCGAAACGGGCTTCAAAAATATTTAAAAAAAAAGGATTGTTTTTTTAAAAAGTTTGCATATAATATTTCAGTGAAAGTAAGAGATATTCACAAACATGAACAAAGTATTAGAAACAAAATAATTTGAGTTTATTCATTTTTTTCCTGATAATAATTTTCGCTTGCAAAATTATGTTATATCACTTCTCGATTTTACGTTAGTTTAAAGATCCTTTTGGAACCTTTTCGTTTAGAGAACCTGTAAAATATAAATATATATATTTATGTATATACAAACATAAACATATATATAAATATATATGTTTTTAGTAAAAAAAAATATTTTTTTAAGATATATAATTTTTTTTAGTCTAGACTTCTCCTTGATATTAATAATTCTATTTATACTAATATCGACTAAAACCAAAATCACTTTGGTAATAAATATTACCAATGAAAAAAGAACAAACGCAAAGTTAATTTAATTCTTAAATAACCAGTAAAAGATTACTTTTTCAAGTATTATTTTCATTAATTTAGCTAATCAATAAAATTATAATCATTGCAAAATAATAAATCGAAGAAACATAAGATATGGAAACATAAGAGAAATACTGAAATAGACTTTATGTATATAGAGGCTGTACTCTGTAGGAGAAACTTTACAGTTAACGACCTGTACACTCAACGAGTTCTCTCTTAATCCAGTTATGAATATTACAGTTTTTACTCCAGCTCCAGCGGGTTCCTTCAATAATGGATCCTTCAATTCATCCCCAGTCGTCCTCTAATTCCAGCATGAGAGCCTCTTTCAGGGCACTCTAATGACTGCCAATTTAATGAGCGATTCGGATTAGGGCAAAGTTCGTCGAGTACGTTTTACTGGAAGAAAAACAACTCTACGCGGAGAATTACTACTAGTGGGTAAGTGGAAGGGAATTTCTTAATAATGGAGAATTTATCATGAACGTCATCTGCTATTTTGGAAAAATATTGAAAAGTTATCTTATTAAATTGTGCAGATGGAAAGAAATCATAATTGCATTTGACAATTCGAAAACCAAGAACTTAAGCTAAATTATTCTCTTTTTCAAAAGTTTCGATACCGAAAATTAGAAAGAAACTAAATGCATACATATTCCTAGCTAATGCACGTTCCGGAAAAAAAATACTAACAAAAATCAAGAATCTTATCAATAAAAAATATTAATATTAATAAGAGAAGCTCATTGATGCGTAAATAACAATACTTCACTTAACAACTTCCATCAACCAACTATAAACAAATTTGGACACTTTATCTCCACTTTCATCATAAATGGACATGCTAAAGACTAAGAAAAGATACTGCGGCAGCTGACGCCCATCAATACGAGAACACGACTAAAAAGAATCTGGATGAAAGATCCTCTTCCATGAATAACGGAGATGGAATAAAGCCCGGGAAGAGGAGCTACTGTAAAATACATATTTTTATTACTATTATTTTTTTAAATTCACGTATTTAAAAAAAAATATTAAAGAAAAACTGCTATATAATAGTTTATATAAAGTTGTCAAAGTGTAAAAGATGATATTTATAACAATATACAAGAGCAAAAGCTCGAAATGAGTCATAAATAATTTTTAGGACATAAATGGAAAGTTCCAAACAAGAAGCCAAGAGTCTCAACAATTATTATATAATTAAAAATAATTATTTAATTAGTATATTATTTGCCTTTTTATTTATTCTTAATTCAATATTTTGTAATGGAACTTTTTTGATTTTTCATTCCTTATTAATTTTATTGGATTGTAAATTAGGTATAAGAGTATTAGGAACAATTTCCAAACTTCAGACCTATCAAGGACAGGAAACTTGTTCACAAGGATCGATGAAAACTAGGTGCTTGTAATGGTCTCTGATCCTCATGTCAAGAATTATGGGGAAACATATTATTACATCAGCATTAATAGGAGTAACTTACACAGACAGTGTAATGGAGTTATGTGCTAGTCTGACGGATCCCTCAATGAACAAGATTCAGGGGTTGGAATATGGTGTATGGACAAACCCAGAGTGGGGATTACAATATCTTCAGAAGATATACCTCTGCCTTTCAGCCTGATCAATCAGCATCTGTACCCAAATCGGTAATAAAACAGGGATTGGGGGACAGGTTAATTTATATATTCACCGACTACCTAGCAGCTTTTGGTGCCTCAAGTGGCTATGTGACTTTGTCCAAATTAACCGAGCAATGTAATTTTTTTTTAATAAATCTGTTCAAAAGTTGGGCACCTCAAGTAATACGACGTAAAAGAAGATTTTAAATCTTGTTTTTTTCAATTATAATGGTATTGATCTTCACATTTTAACTATTTCCAGGTTCTAAAACAAAAACCAAAAAAAAAAAACAATTCGGAAAATAAGTATTATTAGGTAATTTATTTCCGAATTTACATTTTTAACTTGTCGTAAAATTTTCACAAATTCAATAATAACAAAAAATAAACAGAATAATAGCTACAAAATGAGTTCAAAGTAATTATTATAAAGTATTATGTAAAATAACTTCAACCGACCATGTTCGACATGAGAAGGTATTAATTAATATTTGAACCAGTACCACCGAAATAAACATTGTTATTTTTTCCTCCTCTGTTCTACCCTACCTTGGCTACTCGAGTCTTCAATTCGCGTGAAATCCTATCTTTCTATTTTAATACCAATATTAATAGTAGTTCCTACAAGATTCTTTGCTTTGATAACGTTGATGTTCCTTTTTAGCAACCACTGAAGTTTATTTGAACTTTAAAAAAATATCGTTTAATTAAAATAATGCAGTAGTAGGTTGCAACTCTTGACGTTTGGAATAGTTCTTGATATTTTAGTACCGAAATAAGCTGTGCCAACAAAAGGACTTTACAGAGGTACTATGTTGGTATTTAGTAAAATTAATGCGAAAGGATCACATCCGATTTCGTCTGATTTCGGGTACAAGAGGACTTTTAAATAATAATAATAAAATTTATAACTAATATCACCACTCCTCCCTCCCCCCGTACTGCATGGTGTTCCCGGACCAACGGATCGAGAGATCGAGACTGCCAAAGACTTGGCACACCGAGTAGACATCTCAGCCATCTCTCTCTCTCACTCTCTCTCTCTCTCTCTCTCTCTCTCACTCACTCTCTCTCTCTCTCTCTCTCTCTCTCTCTCTCTCTCTCTCTCTCTCTCTCTCTCTCTCTCTCTCTCTCTCTCTCTCTCTCTCGACTCCTTAGTTTACTGGGTATTAGACTATTTAATTACTTCAAACTTTCAACCCACACCCACACCTAAGTAAAAATACAAAAAAAAAGTCAGATTTTACCCGCTTTGGCACTGATATAATATTATCAAAGGCTACTTAAACTACTTCTACTCCATAATACAAGCCTACTATTCCTCAGCTTCGACTAATATCTACAAAATGCCAAGGATGCCGATGCCAAGGAATCAGCTAATAAACAGCAATTGGTTGTATTTCAACTATTATTTATAAGTTATTTGAAATTATATAAAAACTTTGTTCATCATTTTTCTGAAATTTCTAAAAGTGATTGAATTTGAAGAAAAAAAAATCTTTTTACAAAATACTATTCTTTTTATTATCACATATCGTAATAATGAAAAGTAATTACATTTTTCTAATAGTTTAAGCACACTGCATAATAAAAATGGGAATATAATTTAATCCACTTCGAAAATGTCTCTGAGCTGACTGATCTTTTTTTGTTTTATTTTATTTTTTTATCGTATTTTCATTATTATTATTTTTCTTCATTTTGTAATATATGATATACTTGAGAGTGAATGACCACCTGACATTGGGCACAATCCCTGTTAGTAGGTTATTGTAAATAAACTCCAGATATTAGTGGAACTCAAAATTATTTAATAACTCGTTATGACTAAACAAGAAAATTTTAAATGAATCGTATTGATATGGTATTTGGATTACTTTATCAACGACTAGGTTTTACGAGCATAATTTAAATAAAATCGTAAAAGTACGAATATTAGGTACATATTTTAGGCGAGACATCTGATCTACATTGATCTACCACCAAAACCTTTTTCTTGATAATTGTCGTACTTCATTTGGGTTTTCCATTTACTTCTATTTACAGTTAATATGTATCTTCATATCAGTATTCAAATATGGTTTAAATATTACTGATTTCTACGACTAATCTAATTAATTTATATTTAATATTTTACTGTTGATTGAAAATACATTCACTATCCATATAGGGAAGCTCAATACATAGCTATCTTAATCCATAATGTGAGAAATAGCACAGGGATTATTGTTTTTTAAAACAATATAAACTGTTATTTTTTTATTTGGCCATGGAGTATTGACTATTTTTACATAGATGTGGTAAAGAAACGCACTCACACGTCCTTATATTGTATGCGTATATAACTTAATCCTATTGTATTAATTTCATTCCTGGCCAAAGAATTTTCCTATGAGGGCCTATCAAGAAAGCGTACCTATAATGGGATGAGAATCGTAAACCTTTTACTGAACCAGTAAGACCGTTAATGGCCACATTAAAACTGAGATTAGAACTTGAAGAGGAAAAGAGCTCTTGTCGGAGATCTAGAACGTAAATGAGATAATCCCAACTCATCAGATCTCTTTCAGAACAGAGATAGGAGCTATTTGCCTGGAATTATACCTGAGTGTCGCTGAAGAACTAGTTAAAAAGGATACTTACAGTCCTAATACAAACTGGCTAGTCTTTTAAGGCAACCTTAAGATTTTGATTAAAGGTCAGCATCAGTGGCAGTTTCTGGATAGTAGCAATGGGGTTTCACACAAATAATCTTCCTCCAATAATAAACAATCACACGATGTAAAAGAACCGTCTCAAGTGGAGACGCATTCAGTTTTGTGATATTACTACTCCGATCAGGTCAGCATAAATGTTTCCAAACAACTAGCATGTGTTAATAGGGATAACTGTATACGGTGTCATTTGTCTTTGGGAAATAAGGATTCATTTATTTATATTCAAAAAGTTGATTGATGCAGTGTATATAAATAACTAATAGATGAATTGGAAATTAACTTTTGCACGCTAAATTAACTGTTGTACAAAATCCTTCAATCCGAGCGTTGGTTTGAAGCGCACACGTTGCACTGATAGTAGACCGTATCCCTTCCACTGCGAAATCTAGCCCCCACTCCGCCTCTCAGCCCTATTTAGGGGGATCACTGTTGCAGTTGTGCGGATTGCGTTTGTCAGAATATGGAGGCGTTCCGTTTCTGTTGGTTTTGTCAATATTTAATAAATATTTTATACTTCTTTTAATTACTATAAAATAATTATATTATAAAGATAGGGGAATCACGTGCTCATCATGTACAGATTATTAATCCTACACCGAAACATATAATTAAGAAGTAATAAAACAAATGAAAGCTAATATCATTGAGGGTCGTCTGCCGAGTCATAGCACAGTGTAGTTATGAATTTAACCTCACCTATTAATCTCCGAGAGATAATTGTACCCGGATTAATGTATTCCAAGGTCTCATTCAGCCTAGGGGTTAGCGATTTTCGTTTTAATTTTAGTCAAAGCTAACATTACCACATTTATTCCGAGGGTTGACGCGTAAATTAGAGAAGGCTTAGCTTAAAACTAATCATCCTAGAGTATGATTAATTCTTGTAAGAACTTTATACTTATAAAGCTCTCCAAACATTTTAGCTTGATATTAATCAGTAAGTTAATAAGAGAGAGAGAGAGAGGAGTAGCTTAGTGGATAAAGCCCTGGACTCCTAATTCTCGAGATCGGGTTCGAGTTCAGCTGTAACAAACATAAAATTTATTTTCTATTATATCAGCCATGGATCGATTCTAGGATAGAGAAGCCATCCTGAGGTACACTTGGCCTCTATAAAGTGGGTACTGGGATCATTATTGATTTGAGGAATAAACTGGATGTTAGGCGAGAATGCTGTAAATGTAAAAACTAAATTAGTTTTTACTAACCTTTTGTGGATCCAACGAATTTTATATTATTCGCCTAGACCTCTCAGGATTATTAGAAGTTGGGTAATGAACTGAAGTTGAGGTTTAGGAATGCCTGGACTCTCCGGAGATGATTATGGAGAGCGTTCATTCCAGAGCGCACAGGAATGTAATGTAAAGAGTTTTTTGGCAGAATATCACCTCACCCAACTTTTAAATTCAATATGTTGGCTTAAAGAACTTAAAAAAGCAAGCAACTATTTTTAACATAACATAATTAAAAAAATAAAATAAATCAAACCCAATTTATTGCTTACAGATAAAATTTAAACTTTAACCAAGAAATGTTTGACTTTGACGCTGAATGTTCAATCCTTGATATTAAGAACTTTTATTCCGGTATATTCCCACCACCTGGAGCTATCAAACTAAGGTGTAGCAGCCATAAGCATTCCTATCTCCGGAATTTTATGTCGGGATCGTAAAAATCGTCTGTGGAAAACCTTTCGTTGTTTATATGGATATGCTTTTCTTTTTTTCTTTTGTAAAAATATTTGGTTAGATGGTGCAATATACCATGTTCAATTAACCAATACACGACTCAATATTTTTTTCGTATTAATCTAAATCAATTTTTATTTCTACGATCAATAATTGTTGTGTAGTCATGTTGTGTATTACAGCTAGTAAACACTCTAGGGTGATTTGAGATTAGGGTATACCAAATTTACATTAAAAAAGTGTGCGAATATATACTTGTTTTAAAGAAAATGTAACTATCTTTGAAGACAGATTATTTATTGGGATCACAATTTGCCTCTGGTAGAAAATTCAATGATGTTCAACTAATCAATTGCCTATGCTCTTCATTGCCTATTTAGTATATGGCAATCTTATCTATTAAGTTTGGAATTTACAGAACAAATGAATACGAATAAAATTGCTAAATCATATATCAGAAAATAAACTAATATTAAAAGTTTAGAGAGTAAAAATAATGTCAATTATCCTTAAAATTAAACAAAAGAAAAAATAATGAAGATTTTTTTTAACAAAGTGTTGTCCATTATTTTATGCGTATAAAATTATTTGATTAATTGTTCTTACGAACCGTGAAGACAATATTTTAAGATGTTAAAAGGTTAGAAATAACGTCCTCGTCGTATTCGTGTGCGAACTTGGTGAGTGTAGTTTCCTTTAGGAATGGTAGTAGAGTCCGTCTGGCAAGGGTGTTTATTGCACGCATGAATTAGTTTGAAATAGTACATAGGGGTACATATGTACAAATAAGCTACCCTGGCATTGTCGTCAGGAATAAACAATTAAAAAATACGGCCAATTAATAAAACATATGACAATCTTAAAGAATCGCAATATATTAATATGGTGGTGTAGATTCCTTTTCCTACTTCCAGGAGCGATGGATTTTGACAAATGAAGTGTCAAAAGAAAAGGAATTATATAATAATATATAATTATTGGAGAAATAACAAAACCACAGGGCACAACTAGTGTGGATAAATTCTTAACAAATATTTTCGGTCCTGTGCATGACAACGTCATTTTTTGAAAAAGGCTAAGACGTCATTTGGCAAACTTCACACACATATATTTATATATTTTTTAATTGCAATTATTATAATTCAAATTCGAATTTCGTTTTAGTTATTAATCAACTGGTCGAATATGAATAATACATTTCAAAACTTAATTATCTAAAATAAATCGTTACAAAGAGATAAAGCGAAATAAATTTAAGATAACCACAACGAGCATTAAATCTATCCAGACATTGGAAACGCCATATATTCAGTTTAAAAGCTCCTGGAAATAATGGCGCTGAAAGTAATGCTTCTAAGATAAAGGCAATTTCCGGCTAATGTGTGAGGTTAGATGAAGATTTAGAAGGGCGAGGAGTTGGAGAAAGAACTGCTCATAGTTCAAAGAAGAAACTGTTCACAAATAAGTTGAAGAAATAACTCACGGGAGAAAATAGTGAGCTCCCGCAGGGAGTAGACTAGTTCGAACTTATCCTCTTGCGAAACTGCTGATCTATAATTTATGGCTGTTGAGCAATGGAAAGGAATTAGGATATTCATGGCGCGGGCTAACTTTATGTTTACTTACCCAAGGTTGTTATGTTTACACATTATCTACAATCAACGGGATTAGTCAAGGAGGCAAAGTAGAGAATGATAAGCATTAGAAAGGTTATTATCGCAATGAAATATCGATGTTTCGGGATAACATGAACTGGATTAATTTAATATTATTAGTTATGACATTTTTATTATTACCTGTAGCAAAGCGAAATTTATTTATTCAAGTAAATATTTACTAACCTATTTCCAACACACACACGGCACTCAGCGATGTGATCTCTCTTTTTGCCACTCGGTGCACAGTGGGTGGTGACTTCATCGAATCACAATCCAAATTGGTTAACTTTACTCGCTCACTGAACCCCCGCCATAAGTCCAAATCCAAAAATTCTTTTGGCAATCATTAATGGCACATCTTTTCTGTTTAAATGATGTGAAATCGTGCTTTTCTAGCATTTATAGAAGCGGGGCCATGAGCGTTTTAAATTGACACGAAAATCGACTGAAAATTTTTCTCTCCTAACACTCCTGATGGAGGAACTTGATTCTAACACATTATTGTATTAGTATATTAGTGCAATGTGAACTTCACAGCGAGGTAAGAAGAGGAAATGGAATCGACACGGCTTTGTAAGTTCGATAAGACACTGAATATCATATTCAAATTTATAGGACATCAAAACCTTTGACAAATTATAACTTATCAAATAATGGTGCCCCTAGCATTATGTTGGTGGACACGGTACCAAAATAAGAAATAAATAAAAATCACTGTAATAGAGCATTATATAAAATTAAACGTTTTTCAACATTTCCATCATGAGAGACATTACCTATCTCTGGGCATGATCAATAAAAACAATGGGGACCAATTCATCAGTATACATCAATAGCAGTACTTAAACTACAATCATTAAATCAGGTGTTGTGTTCCTTCAACATTTTATTAAATATATTTTTGCTTTTTTTTTTTTTTTGAAACTTTTGAATATTAAATTTTGATGAAGCTGTCCCTTCACTCTATAATTAATTGAATTGGTTAGCCTAAGTAAAAATGTTTTTTTTTTCATAAATGTACAAAACTTCTAATATTTGTCTTCAGGTTTAATCTGTTTCATCCACATATGAATCTTTCAAATAAAATTTATGTTTATACTTACTTATTACCTTGAAAACGTTATTTCATGTACGAAATACCTGGTTTAATTTCAACTTTCAATATGTAAACATTATCACATGATATAAAGGGGTAGCAATATTCTATATTTGATTACAGTACTGCCAAAAATGAATTTCAAATGATTGTAGTATTGAGCGTCAAACACATGGCCCCCTTACCAATACAAGGTGTTAGGCTAATGCAAATTCTCCGTGAATAAATTCGATTTACATATAGGTTCCGGAAGGGACTTTTTCCAACGCCTGAAGAGAAAGCAATTGAAAAGTTTGAAGGGTCCCTCTTCATTGATATCCTGAAAAGGGACTATATTTGCAAGTACAAAGAGAAAAGGGTTCAAACAAATAAGTTTATCCCGGGCTTTAAGTTCGCAGCCTCCGATGTAGGTTTCCCTGTTTTTCAATCCCCTTTCCAGTGCGTACGTGTTCTGGGTACGGCCTCGCCCTAAGCGTGTATATGTATGTACATAAAGAGGGGCGCTGAAGCTGGTTCAGATGAGCAATGATGGGATCTAGTCCTCGGAGAAATAACCTGAAAAAGGAGCATGTTGAAATAGCTGAGAATTGGGTCCTTCTGTTGTTGCAGTTTCCAAATAGGCACGTGTCCGTACGAACCGCTCAACGATATAACAAGGGATGAAGAAGCATCAAAGTTAAACCACTAAGGCTAAAACTTAAGCTGAGCCCGTTGGTAAAGAAGTTTATTAATCCCGAAGCCATGATACGAGGTATGCTATTGGAATCGAAATTCGCTTATACTCTATTGTGAAATGATCTACAAGTGAGTCAGTTGATTTTTTTCTTCCGCAACCCCTTTTCCTTGACATGCATGAACTATGTATTTCCTCAATATATTTTTTTATCTTCTTATTTATAGTTATTTTACTGAATTATACAGTTAGTCTAGTTTCATTTTTGGAAAATTATTGTGAGAAATTCGTTGGTGATGGTGTCTCACCTTTTGCGAAGCTTACAATCTGACTTATTTTCCTTCTAAAAATTTCCTTCTGAACATCTACTGGCATTAGGCTGTTAAAAGACGGGTTAGATAACTACACTATAGAATTTAAAAATGATTCCTACCGACACTTAATGACCCCTAATGGACTTAATGTATCTTATTGACATTAAAATTAATCTTGTAGTCGAAAGTTCTTTTGATTCGTTAAAATACGAATATAAATAATAAAATGAAATAAAAATACAATCACTTCACTTATTGGATAAAAATAAATAAAGCAAACATTTGCTACACTGGTTGAGGTTTTAATATGTGATTGTAAACATATAAAAAAGATATACATTAAGGTGGTACCTCAGTTACTAACTTAACAAACAATATAAAAAAAATGGAGTAAAAGCGATCAGCCGACATTTTAAGAACTAATTAAGAGAGACATTAGCATCATCATATTCACTTAAAAAAAGTAACAGAGCCATGCTGTGCGAGCAAATAATCACTAAGGGAACTTCACCAATATTAGGATATTACTTCCGAAATTTCATTCAGTAAAAAATATCATTTTTATATTAAAAATTCATTGAAGTATTGTGAAAAATGGTTAACTTATTCTATTCCAATTTCGCCCTTTAAAATATTTAGGTAAGGTAATAAAATTAAAATCACCATTTTGGAATCGTAATCATTTTTAAGTGCTATACGTCATGTTCAGCCTAGCTTGTTATTATAATAATTATTATTATTTTGCATTATATATACATCAGATGTATTTTACATGAGGTATAAATTATGAAATAATTCCCAATTTTTTATTTGAATAATTATTTCGAATATGTCATCGTTGAAAATACCAGCCAAGCAACTAATTTGTACTGTTCTGTAATTTTGAATGCATAATTAATTTCTGTATACACTTACCTGTTCATTTTATTTATATAATTAACAAAATTATTACCATAAATCGTAACATTATATTAGGGAAAACTGCTAAAAAAATATCCCAATAATTGGTACAAACAAATATAAAAAGCATAACAACAAAGGGTTTTTATACAAAGTTTATTAGGTCTAATTAATTTTTATTAAGTTTCTTACAATGAAAAGGTTTATTTCTAAGTTTCGTTTCTTACAATCGCTTTGCAACAAAGAGAAAGCCTGATTAAAACTCCCACCTGTCCGAAACTAAATACAAAGCTACAATTCCAAGACTAATTTATTTTCTCCGAAATTTTTTGCGAAGTGGAAACTCTTAATTAACTGAAAATGTTTTGAATAATAAAAAGAGCTGTTATATCGCTTGTATTATTATTTTATATTTTTTTCATTAACTATTTGTAAAGCAGAGATTTACATGGGATGAAACATCTTTTGTTGATTAAATAAATGATGTAAAAGTCTATACAAAGTATAGTTGACAATTTTTTTTTATACTGTTTTAATGATCTAACATCAATTTTATCAGCTGACATCCCCATGATGGTATAGAAGGACCAATCTAATTAGGGATTGATAAATTTATAGAAGTGGCAAATAACTTATCAATCCCTAATCAATTTTATCATTACACACAGCTATTCAATTAAAACTAGCAATAAAAAATAACATGTTATAAGTAAATTTAACATTATTAGATAAACAGGCATTGATCGATACTTTAATTAATGTGACCAAAATTGGATATACAAATGCTATATTTTTTAAAATGTTCTGTATTTTCGTTTACGATAGTTATTATAGTTATAGTTATTATTACTTATAGCTGATTTGATAAGAAGAATGGTAAATCCTAATTCCACTAAATACAACAGAACCACTTTATAGTTTATACGTACCAGCGTTACACAGGAACCCCGATCATTTTTTTTTTTTTTTTTACAGAAAATATAAATAAAAAATTAGAAACCAATAATTATTTTTAAAATAGTATATTTCAACTAATATTTCTCTACGTTTTCTCTCTATACAAATACCAACTATCCACTAATTTTGCTCTTCTCCAATTGAATCGATAGGTACACTTGAACAATACCGGATACGCATCACTAACTGTTATTTTTTATTTCGAAAGAGCAGTCATATTAAAAAATGAACAAGAACTTCAAAACCTACAATGATGTAAATTTATAGCCAATTAAGAAGTAAAAAACAATTATTTAAAAAAATATTTTTTAAAGACCAATGTTTTATGAAAATATTCTCAAGGCCAAATACACTTGCTTACATTTAAATCGATCGAAATAATTATTTTGAAGTAATACAATGTATTATAAAATTTTAAGAACTATATTTGCATTACGAGATTACTTTTTATTTTTGGGTAAATCAATATGAAGTGGTCCAATAGTGGTTGCTTGGCCATTTTTATTTATTTTTTTTATATTTTATAGTATTTTATATTTTTCCTCCATGTTACTTGAGGCAAAAGCAGATAGACATTTTTTTTCTTTGGCCATTTATAAATGGCTGGCTTAGACTTCACATACCTACATGCCTATTCTAATACATACCTAGATGCTAATTCTTCTATCAACTTCGGATATTTAATGATTAAGATACAAGCCTACCGCCTTTTTTTGTCTTAATTAAATAATTAGCATCATTATAGTAGATTTAATTTATTCCTACTCCTAATATGGTAAAAATTGACCTGAAGTTTAACGCTCAAATTTAAAAAAATTCTTTTCTTTGATACGAATCGTTATAAAGAACTTATCTCTTTGTGTGATTAGTAGGTCCCCAACAATAGGTAAACCAGAATAAATGTCAATTCTACTAAATGTATCCGTGTTTTTTTATATTTTTTTTTAATTTGTAATTTTTAATTATTTTCAAAATTTGTTTTAATCTCTCAGATGAAACTGTTAAAAATCTGAAAGTCACAAAAGTAACTGTTTTAGAAGTGGCTTATGATTTAAAAAAAAAACTTTGCTGGTTAATTTGCTTGATAAAAGTTCGGTAATTGTTAGAAAACATGGGAAAACACGGTAAACAAACCTAAAGTGCAAGTTAGTTTAAACTGGACCATGGAATAATTTTTTCACTTATTAATATTTTCAAGAAAAAATATGCTTACAAAATTATAAAATAAGATATATATTTAATTCCGTATCAGGTTAAAGGGGGAATAATTAATTAGATAAAATTTAATGTAATATTGTTATCTAAATTTTTATAGCACTACAATGTGTTTCTGTTTATATGACTTGCCTCCAGGACCTCGAAAATATTAGAAAAAAATGCCACAGTCTGGGTGCCCATGAACTATGCTTTAATTATATCAATACCTGAAGAAATTAGTCCATGGTCCAGTTAAAACTTACTTGCACCTTTAAAACTTACCTTTTTCACCTTTTTCGAACATTTACCGAACTGCCAAGCAAATAAACAAGTAAAGTTTTTTTGAATCATAAACCACTTCTAAAACACTGTTACTTTTGTGAATTTCAGTTTTATAACTCAAGTCGTATCCGAGATATTAAAACTTAGAAAAAAATGAAATGTAAAAAAATTATAAAAGATCAAGGATACATTTTGTATAATTGATATTTATTCTCGTTGATCTACTGTTAGGGACCTACCAATAACACAAGAATGTAAGTTGTTTATAGGAATTCTTATCATATAAAACATTGGTTGAGAAAGGATTTTTTTTAAATTTTAGAGATAAATTTTTTTATCTGGTCAATTTTATTAGGTCAATTTTTATCATATTAAGAGTAGGAATAACCTAAATGTACTATCTATAATGATGCTAATTATTTTATTAAGACTAAGGCGGTAGGCTTGTATTTTAGCCTTTAAGTACCCGAAGATGACTGAAGAAAATTAGCATATATAACAATAAATTTTCTTTCAATGCTAAGATGACATACGATTTTTCTATGCGTCAAATATTTCAAATCGTAATCATAATCATTTCTGGCTCCATTCGATAGCGTGAATGGACCTCATGTTGTCCAAGATGCGCGACTGTAAGTTTGAAATCAGGACTATTCCTACAAAATTCGTACTTTTTAATACTCTGAACGGCTATTTAGATACAAATTGGCATTTCTGAAGTCTACTTTTTAAGGTCATTTATTTCCTAAAACGAAATATTGAAAGTAGTCAAAGATTGTGATTTAAATTTGAAACATTCACTAAGAGCAAAGAAACAAAAAAAAAAAAAAATCTACAACCGGACTTAATAAATCCAGTCAGGAGTTACTTGGTCGTAGCGACAAAAAATATATAATTCTCAATATTTATAACTGGAAGCAGCACTTTGCCAAGTTCCCGATACATATTTCGGTTTGAACGTGAGCGCTAAGTTCAGATAATTTTTTATCATATTACGAGTAGGAATAAATTAAATAAACTACCCATAATTTTTTTACCTCAAAACATATTAGATTTAAAGTGGTGTAATCACCAAGCTTCAGCCAATCGAATAAAAAAAAAATTAGGTTTTTGTTTACCATAAACCTCTTCTAAAACTTGTGAATTTCAGATTTTTAACTCCAGTCTCATCGGAGATATTAAAGTTAAGTAAGATAGCATAGAAAAAATTCAAATTTAAAAAAAATCATAAAGAAAACAGTCATACCTTTAGTAGAATTGATAATAGTAGTCTGATATTAATAGTAGGTCAACCAGACTACTATTAGGGATAATTTGTTTATAGTACTCCTTCTTATCGAAAAAATGTTTTGAAAAAGTATTGAGCGTTAAATTCTAGATTAATTTTTGTCATATTAAGAATAGGAGTACATAAAATGTACTACAAATAAGTTTTTTAGCTTAAAGCATTAACAAAAAAGTGGTCTTTTTAAATCGTGAAGGTTTTGAACTATCAACGAAACCTCAAATGCATGGATTTACTAAAAACATAAACAATTTCAGTTGTTGATTCTTCATCAGCTTCTCATGGCACAAGAATATTATTATTTAGCTTTGGTTATTATTTTATTATTTAGCGATTATTTCCTCAAATTACAAAGTTTCGATTACAAATTAGTGACAAAGAATACTTTTTTCTTTTTGAATAAAAAGATTTATTCTTTCATAACCCGGTCGATAATGGGGTTTATCAATTAGCAATCCCTAAAACGATTCCTTTTACAACTTCCATCATTCATATCAGTATAGGATTAGGAAGGATCTTGTCGTTAAAAAGTCATAAGATAGCTCTCCCCCCAAGCGGCTGACTGAAATACCGATAAACCATTACCAACTCACTCCAGATCAACTTGGTCTTGTCTGCTATTCAGCTCAGATAAGAGGAATAATTCATGTAACAATCACTTAAAAGAGCAACATGAATTAAATAAAAAGGGAAAAGTTTTACGAAAATTATTATTTTTTTTTTTTTACGTTCTTCTTTTCCTAATGGAGCATTAAATTTCCAAAAATAAAAAATAAAGATAACTATTAACCCACATTTGAATATAACTAATTAATTAATTTAAAAAGTAATAATACCGTCGTTTTAAGCTTATACTGCAAAAAAAATTTATATCGATGGTCAAACACAGATTGTAATAAAGCAAATTTTATAGTTTCGATTAAAAAAGATTTAAGGTTTGATCGCAACCTGTAATTTCTTATTTATAAATTCCCTTTGTTTTTTGTATATTTGGCTACTTTTATTTGTTGTTTATTATAACATTAATTTCAAAGATATATGTAATATATTTTACAAGTTTTTCGACAGTTTCCAACTCTTAGTGCTACAATAATACTCATAACATCTGTGAAATATATATATATATATATATTCAATTTAGGAAATGTACTCTTGTAGCAACCGGTTTAGACCAGCATAGAGCCTCATGCTATCTCTTAGAATTATCGTATTCATACTGAATTGGTTTCTGCGTAGGGCACCCTTGGGAATACGTAGGGTTGCCTGCTCAAGGGTTCCCGATCCGACTCAGATGGAGGGAAAACTTTCGAGTTATTATATTACTTTCAATTCCCTCTACAAAAAAAAAAATAAAAAAAAAAAATAAGAAACCTAAAGTGTGAATTAATAATTTAGTAAAAAAGAATGAACATACGTTTGATTTTGGTAAAAAAAAAAAAAATATTATCTACAATAAAAAGAATACTCTACAATTAAATTAATTATAAATTTTCGGCAAAACAGTCTTTATTAATTGTTTCATATTATATTTGCAACAGACAATGAGTTACACCGCATCTAGCAAATTCGATGTCGTTTTTATGTCCTTGATCTTCCTAAGAGCGTGTCTTGAATTTTTACTATGGACGAATTTTGTGTCTTGAATATGTAGTATAGGAGAACCAGGAGGTATCTTGGCCATTGTCTTATTAAGATCCGTCCAGATAGACCTGGTAACAAGAAGGAGGGAAGAAATAGAACTAATGGATTGGGCTGATTTTGTGTTGAAGAGCGAAATACAATTTATCTGTCGTCAATGTAAGATGATATTGTTGGAATATCGATTTCATTGTGTATAGTGTGATTTGAAATACACCTCGGGACATTTACAACTTTTCTAAGAATTTTGGATTGTGTTGTTCGTATCTTGTGTGAGTGGAAGTGCTTTGCTGAGACCCGATGTTCTGGTCCCAATGTCCAAACAGATCTTAGTACTGTAGTGTAGATTACGTTTCGTAAGTTTAATATGGATCTGTAATCCAGAAGATGTGATAGTTGTTAGTATCATTTTTTCAGTTCCTGTCTTTTTTAATTAGTGTGTGTGGTCCATTTGAGCGTTTTTTCCTAGTATAGTTCGAGATACCGTACATAGTTTTTGGTAGGTACGGAGTTGTTGTATATTGTAACAGCTAGGATATGCAGGTTTCCGTAGGTAAGCTATCGTGACTCAATTGTGTGGCGTTGATCTTAATTTTCTTAAATCTTAATGTGATTATAAAAAATATATATTTAGAAAAGAACTAAAATCAAATATTAGAGCAGTTGGTAATATGTATTTAAATTGTCATAGATAAGTTATTAGAGAAATGTATAATACACTTGATTTGTGATTACAGTTATCTAAAAACTACATACATGATATTATAAATACAATACTACTTGCCGAAGCGTAATATTACACCTTTATTTCGATTCCACATTGTTTATTGGAAATTGATTATTGATTTACATAGACAATATACAACGAGTTGTAAATTAATTTATACATCAATAAATGGAATCTTGAAAAAAGGGAATAACGCATTGAAATAGAAATCCTTTTTTTTTTTCAATGCGTTATTCCCCTGTAGCCCTGGCAAAACATGATAGGAGAACGTTTACACCACACATACTTATCCCGAAACACACCTATCCCAACTGTCATTTTTTGCCGAAGCAACACTCACAAACACTCGAAAACTAAAAAACTATCTAATGAGAAATGTACATCACAGCGTATTTTGATGAACATATTTTGATGGTTCCACTTACAGCAAAAATTTAAAAAAATAAATAAATAAGTCTAATGGTGGATAAAATCCAACGCAGCTGTATAGCAGAAATTGAAAAATCCAACTTAAACAACAGGTTCGAATTGAAATCTTTACAAATCGTTATGCTTCATCTTAGCGAACTCTCGTGGCTGATTTTGGTACACCAGGGTTTAGTCCCAAAAGGGCATTCTTACAAATTCGGGATATGGATTTACGAGACAATTACACACTTGCCTAGAAAACGCACTAATCCCTCACTACCTTAATACTGAACTTATTGAATATTGATATTAACTAAAATATTAAACAAATATACTAACTGAAATATTAAATGAGGTTCTGAAGCGAAAATATACTCAGCCTTCAAGTATATTTTTTGCTCTTTAAAAGAAAAAAAAACATTGAATGAAGTAGAGAAGACATCAAAAATGTTCTAAAAATTAAACAAACAATAAAAAAAAAAACTCCAGGGTTTTTGTGTGAGTGTGTGCATATTTTTACTAGCGCGTCATAACTACTAAACCAAGTAAACCAAAACATGTAAGTAAACACCTTTAAATTCAATGCCTGTACAAATAATTAAATTCATTTTTGAATACTTTTTCATATTTCTCTGAATCTTGTAATTCATTGTAAACCAATAACTAAATGTAAACCAAATCATCTAAGTAAACACCTTTAAATTCAATGCCTGTACAAATAATTAAATTCATTTTTGAATACTTTTTCATTTGTCTCTAAATCTTGTAATTCATTGTTTCCTATATAATTTATTCTGAAGGAGACTGATTTCAATTTTGGAATTGCAATCATCACCAACCTCAGAGTGAGATTTTGAATTTCAAATTTCATATTGAATATTTATTTCAAATAGAACACAATAACCGCCGTAACCAAATTAGTTCACCGAACCGGCCAGGAGGGTGGGAACTCTCCGTACACAACTTCCTGGCCCAGGAAAAAGGAAGCGATGCTGGTCCTCTGGAGCAGAAACCCTTCCTTGGTCGTTAGGGTGGGTTCATTAGCAAGTAACCTCCCTCCCCGTATGAAATTTCAAAGGGAATCGCTATGTAAGCTTTTCTTGATCTTTCGCTCGCAAAACGCTTAGCTTCTAAAATTTAATTAACAGGAGTCAAAAGTCCTTAAAGCAAAGGAAAATCCTCTCCCCGCAGACAAAACAAAAGTCGGACATATTCGTCCACAACCTCATGTTTCCTCCCTCAACAAAAGAGAAATTGTATGTATTTAGAAATTTTGTGTTAATATTATATTCAATCGTTTTGTAGTAATTAATTCTTTGTATGATTATGGATTTTTTATAACTATCTTTGTATTAAATTTATAGTAACATAACAAAATTAAAACGTCACACATCATCAGTTGCATCTAGCCACCCACCATTTGACACCAGATAAACATTTCTAAAAACCAAAACAATTTTAAATTTACCTGCTTTGCTTTATTTTTTGTCCAAATCTTCGAAACTGAAACTTGGGCAGGAACTAAATACTTATATATACCTACTTATACTAATATTTGCATACGCCTCACAGACATATGATTCCGTAAATAAGATTTGAAAAAATCGCAAATTTTCCTTGATATTCTAGCTACGTAACTACGTACTCTTTATCTCCGCTTACATTACAATCTACACGGACATACCAAAAGACTAATAAAATTTTACAGTTGACATGCCCATTAATACGAGGAAGTTACTAAAAATGAGCTGGATGAGACATCTTCTTTCAATACGTTTATTCAATTATATTTTACAACCATTTTCAAAACTATCACTGAGGATTTTAAAATGCGATCATAAGGGCGACTGGTGTAGAGACCTACAAACAAGTAAAATAAGGTCTAGAAACATTAAAATAAGCTTTACAAACATTAAAATAAGTGTGTTTTTCTTCTCTGACCGCACCCTCCAACTTCTGCTACAATTAGTTCTACGATCAACTATATTTCCAACATTATAATGTAACAGATATTAAAAAAAAAAGTTCAAATTTTAAAACTGCTTGCCGAAGGGTGCTAAAGTCAAAAGAGTCTAAATTTCGAATTTATATAACTGTAAAATCTTTATTTTTGAAGCTATATTTTTCTGTTTACAAATATACTAACTGAAATATTAAATGAGGTACTGAAGAGAAAATATACTCAGCCCTCAAGTATATTTCTTGCTGTTTAAAAGAAAAAAAAAACTTTGAATGAAGTAGAGAAGATATCACATATGTTCTAAAAAATAAATAAACAATGAAAAAAAAAAACTCCAGGATTTTTTTTTTTTTTTTTTATTTGAAGAAAGATAATTTGGCTTATATTTATTCAATTTTATGAAATTAATATTAATAAATACATAAATTGGCGTATGTTTCCTTTTTCAATAATATTTATTAAAGTAATGAGTTTTTTTTTATCGATAATACGATTCTATCAACATATGAATTTATGCGAACAAAGACGTTCGAACCTTCAGCTGATTGGGCAATGTATCTAGGCAAATATCCAGTGAATCATTTCAGTTCATTTTTTTTTATTTTTAACTACTATTTGCGTAATAATACACGTGAATCATAATTTTAAACAAATAAACTTAGAGAATAAATAAACAAAAACTGACTTAAACGCTACTGGAGGTCAACGACAGTTCAGTGGTTAGGGATGGAACAGTGTAACAACTTGGAAAACAAATAATCGTCCAAGGCAAAGTCGTATTGGAAACTGACGGATAATGGATTGACATTATACAAAAATGTCTGAAGAGAGATATATGGTAGAAGATAAATGAAATAAAATAGAGTCACCAAATTTAAACTAAAAATCGGGGAAAACCATATATCCTGCAGTATAAACTGCCAAATTAAGAGTTAACAGTGCTACTAAAATATAGGATCACATTAAAATATTATTTATAAGAGAAAAGAGCCACAGGAACGAGCTTAGTGTGATATTTCTTACAGTCATGGGGAAGACTCTTCATTTGAGAAGTTTGTTGGGGTCAGGTATGTCCGATAAGGTAGCTGGCGTTATCAAAGGCCATAATATTCCCAAGCGATCTCTGGCCAGGGTCCAACCTCTCCAAACATCTGGACCTCAGGAATTTATATTACCTCTGGAGCAGCGTGTAATCCGTCGGACATGGATAGTCGGTTAATTAGTCATGGCGAAATGGGGAAGAGGGAGAGGGTACATGTGCATTATGAAGGATTCGACCCTTTCGTACAAAATTATGGGTTAAAATATTCTTGGAAACACATAATAATACCTACTAGGTATCATGCGTCACACTACAAAAATCATTAAAATACTAGAAGTCCAGGCTAATTTTATTAATGAACGGCTATAAATCCAGCCGGTATCAATGCCCAAACACTCACGGCAATTATTATAAATGTTTTTTTTTTTATTGAATTCATGGAAGTTAATAAGTCGCACTAAAAAAAGAAAGAAAATGTACCTACTTATTAATATTTTCAAATTTTGGAGGAAGTTGTCCTAAGTTAAAATAGAAAGCGCAAATCATTCTTAATGATAAAGCAGTGTCATAGTTAACGATTATTAAAGAATAAACCAAGTTGTAATTGAAATTTTTAATAAATTTTAATATCATTGTTGGCATGAGGAATATGAAAATTTAATTAAGTATACTGTTTTATGATTTAATTTTAATACGATAAAAAAAAAAAATATCTGATGTGGACAATACATGACTTCCTTGTACGCCTATTAAACTATAAATCGGTGGTTCAAACAGTGATCCTCAGTTTGGTTACTAGCTTCCGAAGATTGCAGTATCTCAAAAACGACACTCGGCGTCGCGACATCCATCTATTCACACACACACATACTCTTGTATTCGACCTTATGTAAGTCTCATTCCGTTATTACATGTCGTTTTCTTTCACTCAATTTTAACACTTAAAAGAAATAATAAAAATGTTTAATTGGATTGGAAACCAAATTGCGTTTGTAAACTTTATCACCGAAAAATATGATTTATGTATTTAACTTTAATATAATTTTTGATGTAAGCTTATTCTGACCTTCAAGTAAAGAACCCTTTTCAGCTCACCAAATTTTAACAAAAATCTAGTAAAAACATTCATATCTATATAAAATCCTATTTACCAAATTTGAGATGTTTTAGATTATATTTTAATATAATTTTTGATGAAAATCTAGTATGACCTTCAAGTAAGGTACCACTTTCTGTCTTCCAATGTTAACCAAAATTTATTATATTATTTAAATCAATATATAAGTTATAAATACTAAATTTGAGAAGTTTTGCATTATATTTAAATATAATTTTTGATGAAAATCCGTAATGTCCTTCAAGTGAAGTACCACTTCCGGTAATCATACAAAATGATCAAAAAGGGAGGTTTACAACTAGATTATACAGTAATCCTAGATACAAAATTTTAACTTTCTACGGCTAATTGTTTTTGAGTTATGCGAGATACGTACGAAAGTACGTACATACGTCATGACGAAACTAATCAAAATGGATTCAGGGATGGTCAAAATGGATATTTCCGTTGAAAACTGAAAACCGAAAATTTTCGCGATTACAATACTTCCATTACTGCGTTCAAGAAAGTAATAAAGTAATTGTTTCATGTAATAAAAATATTATAATTTAAGCTCTGAAGATGGGGACCAATGCCCCAAAACGTTAACTAATAGATTAATATTGGATAATAAAGCTATAAATTTGGAAGTTAAATTACCATGATTTCCTAAAAAAGTATCTTTCTTAGAATTCTAAAAAATACATTTCTTCTAATAAATACATTAGGCTGTCATGCTTGCTGGATCTTCAATGTTAATAGGGAACGGTTTAACATTTCCATGTTCCGGAACATTTCCTTTTTTTTTGTGTGTGTTTTTTTAAATATTATTTTCATTTAATTTTGCATTTTACATATTTAAATTACATATTGTAAATACAATACATGTTGTTCTTTTCTTTTTTAATACTAAATCACTGCTGTGGTGGAGCCCAATTGGTGAATCTGATGATACTTATTGTTCCTCCTAAATTTCTTGGAAAAAATCAATTTTTATGATAAAACCGATTAAAAAATTTTAAAAAAAAATAAAAAAAATTAACCTAACCTCCCGGATTTCCGGATAATAGAGAGAGAAAGAAATAGATAGAAATAATTGTGCAAGAATCAGCATGACATTGCCCTGTGAATTAACTGTTGTATTTTATGTATGAAAAGTTTTTAAATTATATTTGTAAATCGTTGTGTAAAGTGTTTTAGCACATGTAGAATTGTTAATTAACAAAAAAAAAAAAACGGACGAATTAGACAAAAAACGATTGCTGACAATTGTTCACATAACAAGATAAAATGATTTAATTTACTCCTTTTTTTTTTTATAACAATAATAGGATGACGTCATACATATGTAAAATGGAAGAAACGAAACATAAATTAATTCAATATAATAATAAATATAATAGATAAATAATATTAAAATTGAATCGAAATTAAACATATCTTCTCATTTAATTTAAATTTGTTTAATGATAGGTACTGTTGATGAATTGTTCATTGATAAAAAAGTGAACAAAAAAAAGAAGATAAATACAATGAATTAAATTGCTCTTTTATTCTTAGTGAAACGGCCAAAATATATTTGTTTTATTAGCCTCATTAAGCCATATTATTCTATTTATTTTTTATAAAGAGTTCGAATAGCCATTCGACGATAAGATACCCGGTTAAGTGAAAATGCTTGTAGAGCATGTATATTACGTGAGGAAGAACATTTTATCTTATTCAGTCCTGCATGATTGATCGTCCCTACCTGCCAGCTAAATCCTGCATTAATTTAAATATACCTTTAAAATATTCTCTTTGGTTTTATGGTCAATTTAAAATGTATTTTCGAGATGTTTAGATCATAAATCAATTGTGACGATAACAAAAGAGTGGGTATCGTAAAAAAAGGGAAAAAGAGCTGGTGGATAATATAATATAAAAATAATATTTTCATCTGATTTAATTTTTCCTGAAAAATTCTAACAATGGTATATACCTAAAGCATTATATTATAAAAATAATAATAATAAATTAGCTACATTAAAAAATATAGTAATATTGGTAAAATAGTTTTAATATATAATAACTTTAGTAGTTTATTAAATATATATACACGGTTAAATAATTAAGAGAATATATGGATGATACTACGGATGAAATACCACTAGAAAAGTACCCCAATTTTGCAATATTAAAACGATTTACTGTTGAAAACTAACTCCTATTTAAGTAATATGTAAGTTATAACTAACGGTTATAAAGTGATTAATGAGCTTTAAAATAATCGGTCATTATTCCTAAAATTTATTCTTCTTCTTCAATCGTTGCAAAAACCCATTATTGGGTCCTGGCCTCCTCAAGCAGCTTCCGCCAGTTCAACCGGTCAAGTGCAGTTGCTCTCCAATTCCGTACTCCGAACAGGGTCCTTGCATCTTCTTCAACACCATCCAACCATCGCAGCTTAGGGCGGCCTCTCGGCCGTGTTCCATGCAGGCGCTCATTAAGCAGTTTATTTGGGATCTCATCAGTCCCCATCCTTGCTACATAGCCTGCCCAGCGCAGCCTACCAATCCTCACAATTTTTCCGACATCAGGCTCACCAATCAATGAGTATACTTCCCTGTTTGTGGGTCTTCTCCAAGCTAAACCATCCTGTACTGGGCAGTAGATGCGTCTGAGTTTCTTTCTCTCAAATGTTTGCAGATCCCTTTCATCAGACTTCCTAAGTACCCAAGTTTCTGAGGCATATGTTAGCACTGGTCGAATTAGCGTCTTATATAATCTTGTTTTTGTAGATCTTGATAACGAGCTACTTACTAAGTGCCGACGCAGTCCAAAACAGCACCTATTGGCCGATGCTATTCGCCTCTTTATTTCTGCCGAGACGTCATTGATGGAATTGACCTGAGATCCGAGGTATACAAACTCACCAACTTGTTCGAAAGAGTAATTGCCAATTTGGAGAAAACTTTCGTTAATATCTCTTTGTTTACCAGCAGTCATATATTTGGTTTTGTTAATATTGACAAGATGGTTCCACTGGTCTGAACCTTAGATTCTCTGATAGCTTTTTCCAGACCAATATTGAAGAGCAGACAAATCAGATAATTTCCCTCTCGAACGCCATTATGAGAGGTGAATCCCTCAGGCAGATCTACCTGAATCTGCACCATACATTCGATATTGCTCATTGTTTTACAAGACATTGCTCATTGTTTTCCACCAGATATAGTTGGTACCACTAGAAAGAGGTTCATGGACTTTTCTCATTGTTGAAGTTACCTTCTCAAGCACCAGCGTAGGTGTCGGGTTTGTAGGTGACAGCCATAGAGTACAATTTTCCCGCTATTCTAATAGATGTTATTCTCTCAAACTATTTTGAAAGAAACTTGAAGGGGATGTTTCTGATGTGAATGGATCCTATATAAATAAAATACTAATACAATTTTAACATTTATAAACATTTAAACATACCAATGAGACAGTTAAATTATTATCAATAGTAAGCGAATGGTATCGAAGCATAACTTAATACAATTGATGGGCTTACTGAAAGAACATGTGCAACAAAAATTTAAATCTGAGAGAAATTTAATTTAATGATTTTGATTCCTATTTTAGACTGAATAACACAATTATAAACTTATCAAAACTACCACAATTTAAGGGTTTAAAAGAAATTAAACAAGGTACCACTTAGAAATAGATTTCCAAATTAAAATCCCCATTTTTCCTAAAATGGCACATTTTCTTCCACTTGGCTCTTCAATTCTGAAATAAACTGATTGTCAAACAACTGGTCACCAATTAAATTAGAATAAGTAATAAATTCGCATTATTTAAATATTCCTGTCACTATTGGTAATTGTGTATGTTTATGCAAGTGAGTTCCATTTTCAAAAATCGTGTCATTCCTGATTACCTGAAAGCAAGAGCAATTATTGGAAAGTTACATTTTATTTTTTTTTTTATGTTACAGGTGAGAAATATAATTGTTCATCCTATAACCCAACATCGCATGTAAGTTTACGATAAGTGCATGCATTCTTTTACGGTATATAATTCTCTTACAATAATTATTATCTTTTAAATGAAATTTAAATAAATAACAGTACATGCATTATTCATAAATATTATGAATAAAAGCACCTCTATTAATCCAAAGAAGAAATAATAATTTTATTGATAAAATTAAATACAAGTTTTATTTTTAAAATGCATCATCTATATTTTGTGACGTTTTGGCCAATAATTTTGTTTTGTTTATTTTTAGACTACCATATTCATTTATGATACATAAATTAAAATGCTGATCAGTTGTAAAATTTAATAAATTATTATGTACAACATTTGGGAAATACCCATAACATTTATAAGCTATTTTATAAAAAATCAGAAGGAAACATTATTGTATAATGGTTTTTGAAATGTTTTAAAAGTATTCACAATCTATTGTACATAATAAATTATTAAATTTGAAATTTGGTAGCATTTAAATTTACGTAAATGAATATGTAGTTTGAAAACAGTCCAAACAAAATTAATGGCGGAAACGCCAACAAATATAGATAATGGATTTTAAAAATAAAATTTGTAAAGCATTTTATTAATAAAATTATTAAATTTTCTTGGGAATAAAAGAAGTGCTTTTTTAACCTATGAATAATTATTTATTAAATATTTATGAAAGTAAATATATAATTCGTGTCAGGATAAACAGTTTATTTGTGGTATTTAATTTTTTTATTGCTGTTAAATGTTCAAATTTATCATAAATTAGAGTATTATAAATACATATTATTTATAATGTATTAAAAATATTCAACATTGACGAATCTGCTGAGAAGCAAAATTATTTTGTTAAATGTAATAGATACGTTAAAAATTATATTGGTGCTATCGACGGTGAACATCCAGGTTCACTGAATCTTTTTCATTCATTTATTATTATATGCATATTTAAAATGGCAGTACAAATAATAGCAGTAATATAATATAAGAATAATGTTCGTTAGTAATTTGAAAGTCGTAATAAAACTTTTAAAATCTAATAATAAAAAAATTTAATGTAAATAATTACTGTCCTTATTCATTAATAACTTATTCTATTATGTCCTCTATTGAGTAATTCCGTACCTTGGAACGAAAAGGGCCAATGTTCAAATCTTAGAAATTTAAGTGACGGCACGAGTAAAATCAGGGAAGGATATTCATTAATTGTTAAAAGGGCGATTGCCCCATGGGATAGACAAAGTCCTCCTACGTCCCATGGGAAGACAACGGCCGTATTAACATTTTATGTAGATCCTATGCTGATTTTACGCGTGCAGTGACTCGAATTTCTAAGATTTGGACATTGTTCCTTTTTTTTTTTCCTAGGTATTGAATTAATCATAATTAAATATCTATTAACCTTGTGAATTATTATTTAATTGTGATATTAACATTTGTTTACAATAAAGGGATAGGTACTTCATTTAGAAAAGATAATCTCCTTTGTATAGTTTCTCATCTTATTTTGCTAATAAGGCTCTGGTGAAGCGTAATATTCTAAATTTCATTAGCGCAAGTGATGGTGCAGGACATTTTTTTCAAGTATAATTTCTTAAATATTCATATTCTCTTTTTAGCTGCTGTAATTTTGCCTTGTGCAGTCTTTAGAAGAAGAGAAATATGAGGATAGGTTTTTTTCTATTTTAAATGCAGTCCTCATATTTCTCTTCTCCTAAAGACAAAATAGACCCTTTCCAAAAAAGCGGAGTATACGAACTAAATTGTAATGATTGTGCAGCCAAATACACGGGAAAAACTGGAAGATCGCTAAATCAGAGATTAAAGGAATGTTCCTATAATCTCTGATTTAGCGATCTTCCAGTTTTTCCCGTGTATTTGGCTGCACAATCATTACAATTTAGTTCGTATACTCCGCTTTTTTGGAAAGGGTCTATTATATGCACGTATATGTATACGTGCATATAATAATAAGACAGATAATTCCAACTTTGCAATTCATTTAAATGAAAATAATCATAAATTAATCAAAGACTCAGGAGTAAAATTAATACATCACGTTGAAAACAGTCTCAAATTAAATATATATGAAGAACTTGAAATAATAAAATCCTTTAAATCCAATCCAGATTTTTGCTTAAATGACCAAATAATTATCTCAAATAGTCCAATCTTAAATTTATTCCCATCTATAACAGAAAAAACAATTACTCACCGGCATTACTGGGAAAACACTGACCCTTAAACCATTTACCTAAAACATCCTGCCTATCCCTCGTTCATTGTTAGTACAATGCGAGAAGAAACCAGTACAAACTTTTCTGTTTGATATAATCCATTTAAACCTTGGTGAGTACCAACATGTATTTGATTTCTTGTCTTAATTCAATTCATAATTCATAAATGTTTTATAATACTGATTTATATAATTTAATATGTATAATAATACCAACTATATTTTGAATTGCTTATTTTTGAATTTTTTGTGTGTTTTTAGAACTGAGGATGAATGTATAACATTCGAAACTAGTTTTCAATAAAACAAATTTATAGAAGTGGCAAATAATTTATCAATTCCTAATTAGATTGATCCTTTTATACCATCATGCGGATGTCAACTAATAACATTCTTATTTATTATTTCCAAGCAGATTTCACCATGACATTGAGTAATTGTACAATGAATATTTACTCTACATCAGTGGTTCCGACAGGTGGTCCGCAAGATTTCATTAGGAAATCAGTTTTGCAAATATCAATATAAATTAAATTAAAAATATTTGTCAAACCGTAGCTTGTTATAAGAATTGCTTTACATAGACACATTAAACATTTCCAAGGTATGTACGGTTACATGTCTATGTACGGCTTATGCACGGTAACTGACATCTTACAGCTACTGCACAACCATGGCCATTTCGGTCGACGGTCGGCCATTTTCCCAAGTTTTTAGAAATAATGAACTCAAAGGACAGATTCAACTTATAGCACTAAATTAGGGACAACAGTTGATTCCTGTATGACTATGAATATAAACTAATTGTAATTGCATTAAAGTAAATAGGTGTACTCGATACAGAAATAAAACAAGAATTGTAATACTTGTTTTTATGACTTGATTCATTTTTATGTCACCAGATCCCACAAAACAGTAGTTAACAAAAATTTCACTCACATTTGTGGTGTTAAAGTTGCAAAAACATCCCTGTTTTGGGGCATTTCTGTCGTAAAAGGCTAACTTCAAATTCCCAAATTAGATTTGTTTTTCAACCAATTTTTTAATAAAATTCTCCTTCATAATTCCACTGAATCTTAGGTTTTTCAGCCGCCATATTCAAACGGGTCTATAACTACTAATGATATTTTCTACATTTTTTTAAACACACTAACATCACCTTTCAGCCGCATTTGAAGTTTTTACCTCTTTTAGTTTGTTTTTTTAACTTAAAGTGTTTTTAGTAAACGACGTAGACTCATATTTATATATACTGAAATATTTTTGTTTTGATCCACGGAATAATTTTTACTAATTAGTTTCAGAGAGGGTGTAGGGACACCGTGTCTATACAAATTCATGATTATGGAAGCGTCAGTAGCTATTTACTAGAGAAATGGGGGTCCTTGTCTTAATAGCAATGGGATGAGGGAATCCTTGAAAATATTTTGTTGCTGCTCTACAAGAATGTTTATATACAAAAATTGTTAGTATTTTTATTTCAGAGTTCAAAAATTTGATTTACAAAATTATTAAAGCGTAGTATTTGATGCTTCTACAGCGGTGTTGACTGCGTCTCACCGCAGAGCATCAAGGAACTAACTCATGCGACTAATGTTGGTAGACCAGCAGAGATGCTTCCATACATAGAGGTACCTCCTTCACAGCCCATTTGTCGGATTAGACCTAAAAGCTTGGCTGAGGGTTAACGAAAATATTATCGGGCCCCTTGTTTCGCTCCTTGCCAGGCCTGCCACGTAGCTGCCGGTTCGGGAACCCTCTCTCTCCATAAATACTCCATAAAACGCAGGATTACTTTAAAACGTTCACCCCTCCTCCCAGAGGCTTTTTTCTCCCTTATACAAATAAACATTTATCACTTAGTGCTAAAGGCGCTCTCTTAGTGAGCCTTTTATTGATTATCATACCTCCTTTTTCAGACCATCATTCGGATACTATCTCAATCCTTAGAGGTTAATTTATATATGGGAATAAAATAACGATAAGTACATAACCAATACTAAACCCGAAAGTTCGAGACAATATCGACGATTTTTACAAGATCGAAGTTTCTAATTTTTTTCCGTCTCACTACAGATTTACCTATAAAACAATATTTCGATGATCAAACACAATACTCCAGGCACTGTATGTATATGTATGAAGTATATATAAACATACAAACAAACAAATAGATCTCTATTTATTAGGTATATGCAGAAATATGTACCAAAACATTTTATTTATTTTTAAAGTTTTCAGACTTTTATAATGAAATACAAAGAATTCATGATATTGGCCAACGCAAATAATTTTTAATTGTTCCGTTATCAATTCAAAACGTGCAACAAATTACTAGTTTTTAGCTACTATTACTAATTTAAAATATAATAAAAATTCATTGCCGCTAATTTTTTAACCATCGCTAGAACCTAATTTCATGGTTTGTATTTCGGATCAATTTAAGGTTAGAATGTATAATATTGAAAGTACTAGAAAATGTATGTTTATACGCTTATGCACCGTAAAAAATGTATTAGATATTTTAATTGAAATATAAATAATTTTATATACGTTATAGAAATCGATTCTATCTCTATGAGGCAAATAATCATGAACATAAATTTCTAGAGTAAATATTAAAATTAAGGTATATTCTAAAATCAGTAAATATTAAAATGCCATTTCATAATGCCAAAATTAAGACATGGCATCCTAAAACTAATATTAAAATGATAATAATAAAATACTAAAATTAAAATCTTTGAAATATTAAATCATTTAAGCTAATACGCCAAATCTGAATAATTTACAATAGTACTAAAGGAATAACTTTCTGATCTCATCCATATTTCAATTTCAAAATCAGAATCATTTAGATATTTTATGTTAGAATAAAATCAAATCATCAAATATTAAGTATTTATCTAAGAGAGGAGTTGTTTTATTATTTTTCTCAATACATATTTCATATTCTTGCTATGGACTAATTTGTATACTTGGTTTTTTACAAACATTTTTATAATGTAATTCCATGAGAGCTAATGGTTTATTACCTCTGTGTATTTGAAATTGCTGGGATCAATCAATAGATAGACATTTGAAAGCGTCATAAAAAGTATTGTTTGCTCAATTTGACATTTTGACTGGAGAAAATATTTGTAATAGATCATAATTATATCTATTAATCTTAGTTTTTTTAAAGTTATTATAGTTTTTGTATTTGTTTAGAAAATGTATTATTTCTGACTGATTCCTCTAAGTTTAAGGATTAAGATTAACTTCAAACAGAAATATCTTTGAAAAATTATTCAAGAAACATCTCAAAATATAGATAAAATATTAATACGTTTATTTTCTAACATATGCCTTGTTATATATTTAAAATACAGCTTATTTTATGCTATGAACTTGGTTCATACTTCAAGGTTCATTTATTTATTAATAAATAAGCATAAAGATGAAAACAAAATAACAACAAAAACAAGGAACTAAAAAACAAAAATTTGTTATTTATACGATAAATAATTAAATTATTTTGTCAACGCATTCAGCGAGAAGGTATAGTTGCCAGATAGTAAATGAGAAAAAAATTAAATAATTGCTACTTGGTTGGAATACAATTTTTCACTTTTTCGTAGGAACACGAAAATTTCAGCGAAGAATTTTATATACTAGGGATCCAGGACTAACAACAGAAACGACCCAATAGAACAAATAAAAAAAAAAAAAAAAAAGGACTGTCTACATATTCTGGTCCTTTTGAGCAAATACAATTAAAGAAAGACGAAGGGTTGTGAAATGCGGATCGGAGTGTTGGACGTATACGAAAAATGTAAAAACGGAAACAACAACTATTTGAGAAATCCGTCCTAGGAAATATTCGTTAAATATGGCGATACATGGAAAAGAATAACAAGCGTGGAGCTTTCCGAATTTTATTCAAATCATTGTACAATTTATAAAGTTCAGACGACTTAAATGGGCGAAGGAACAGATATTATTGGCGGGAAGATTATTTATGGAGGTATTTTGTTAAAAAAGAAGAATCGGATGACGAAATCTGAAGTGGTTAGATGGTGTGGTTGCTGACGCGAGAATGCCCATCAAGATTTGTGCTGAGCCTAGAACTGCGACCACGGACAGGGACAACTGGAGAAGTTTCAGTAAGCCGCACATAATCATCTTCAAATGTATCTATTGGCATTGTTGAGGTATAAACAGAGCAAACTGCTGGTATATGATGCTTTTTTCATTCGAAATATTAAAATTTCTTATAGAGCAACTACTTCTTTAATTTAGTCAAGACTAGAATTCGAGATTAAAAAGTTCTTCGCTTGTTTTAAAAATACGTTTAATGAACCTCTCTGATTTGAACCACTTGAATTAGATAAAACTAATTTTAGGTGTTTCCAGCAATTCCAATAATTCCATTTCATCAAAGTAAAAGTTTAGTTGACACCCGGCATGATGGTATAGAAGGATCAATCTAATTAGGGATTGATAAATTATTTGCCACTCTTACAAATTTTTCAGTTCTGTAATGATCTGTTTGGAGATAGAATTAAATTTTGAATTGCTCAGTTTTGAGTCTTTGGGTAATGTAACATGCGCTATAGCTTGGCTCGCTTCATAATCAGTTGACATCTGCATGATGGTATAGAAGGATCAATCCCTAATTAAAGTAAAATCGATTTCGGGATCAGATTTTTGCCTAATACTTCCAGAAGAGAATTTATATGCACCGATAAAGTGTTAGTTCGATCAAAAACAAAGGATGAAATTTTGTCCATTGCTGGGAAGGCCACTGTTCTCTTAACAAAACATCTTTGCAATATCTTCAGGGAATTCAAGTTTCCATGACACCTGCACTCTTATGGAGGAAACCACTTTTGGACAGAACTTGTTCACTATTAAATTATTTAACGTCTCATTATTTTTCTCTCAATCGCGATGGGAATCCGTTTCTAAATAAATTTAAAATAAAAATAAAAAACAGAGTAGATTAAGAAGATAAACTTGGACGTTTTACTGACATTAAAACAAGCTGAAGATGTAGGAGAAGAAAAAACGATAACTGCTAAGTAATGACCAGTAAGTAAGGAGCGAAGAGCTTTTTTTTTGTCCCCATCTTCTCCCTGAAGTTTCCCTTTCAAGATAATGAGCCATTAATGTTGCCTTGTTGTTATGTATACAAAGACAAAAGATAATTGGTGATTAGTGGTGCTCAATTAGAGTTCGGTGGAGCCATCTGGCAGGAGGAGACACGAGTTAAGGTTCGAGCACACTGAAGCTGCAGGGATCTTCCTTGCAACTTTGATTGAGTGTCATTCCCCGAAGAGCCCCGCCCTCGGAAAGACGTCGATCAAAGACAAATTAGATTTGGTCCCACCCTCCTGTCCTGGCTTGGACCGCTTCTTGCAGCCCTTATAACAAAACTATACAGGCCAACTCTACTTTCTTCAGAATCGCTTTTTTTTTATAAGATTAATAAGAATAAATGGTTTTAGTCTTCTGAAATAAGTTATGTATGTTTAATGTTTGATCAAGAGCAAAATCTGTGTCTTACACAATACATAATCACATAACAAATCTAAAAAAATATTTAACTATCGAGCACTCTTTTGTATTATTATTTTTTATTTTTTTATCTCATGCCTGAACTTTCGACATCTAACATGTTTTTTCTAGCAGACCAATATATATCTGATCTTGATGAAGTCCGTAATCTAATATCCGGAATCAGAACAAGTACTGTTAGGTCATAAATGTCGTAAAAATGAAATTAAAAAAAAAAATCTGAGAAATAGCAGGTTCTCACCCAGTTGCAAAAGTTTATTTTTTTACAGTTACAGAAAATAAAAAAAACAAAAATAATAACCGTTCAATCGAAGAGATAACTCAAAAGGTCTTTTCAGAGTTATAATATATACATAGACCTTCCTAAAAAGGTCCTTAAGAAAATTATCTGTTGGTGCAATTAAAATCCCTTCATTGTATTTTTACGTTTTAAAATAAAGGTAAATTTGTTTTAATTATGCAATCACAGAAATAGAAATATTAAAAAACAAATATATTGGAAAAAAATGTCGTTGATGAGAGAATAATAAAAATTCATGGGTCTAATCTGTAAAAGTGTCTTTTAGGATAGAAAAAATATTTGTCCCTACAAATGCTTCTTTTGGGCATCATCTTTTGATTTTTTTTATAATTAGTATCAACGATTTTTTTCGTCCGACTAAAGGTTAAAATTGTTAATAATTCTTCCTTATTTTAAATTTAAAAACAGTATTATTAGAATATTTACAAAATACATAAAACAAATTTCATAATTTTATAAATATTTTTATAATTATAATTAATTTTTATAATTTGTATTCTGAATAGTCAATAATAAAATAAACGATGGAGACTGGAGGTTACCTAAGATAAAACGGAAACGTGAGCTTTACTCGTAAAAGTATCAATGTACACTGCGAACGTCGAAAATTTTCAAACCACTGAAGTTTGTAAGCCGCAAGTTGCAAATCATCCTATTTTGATCAGTGGAAAGCCCTTTAATATTACTTTCGAGCTATACTTTATTTTATTTTCAGTCCATTTCGGATGTAAAAAACTTAGCTAATTGTCCCAAAGTATACCGCATAGGTTTTTAAAATGTTGGTAATTAGTATTTTGGAGCAGATAGTGGCCCATACATTACTTTCGATACTTTCATGCAACCATGGTATTTATTTTCTAGAACAGTTTGCTATTATTCCATTATATCAGGAAATTGATTGGAATCCATTTAGTAATTACTTCCGAATCCGCAACGGTCCAGGCAGGATACCGGAACTGTCTCTCTATCGTTTCTAAGCAGAGATTAAAGTCACCGCACAGCAGAGGTGTAGTTGATTTAAAACCATTTAAAACCAATATGTACTTACGGAATATACCGGTGGTGTTCTGCTATTCTAAGTCACAAGCAATGTAATACCAACAGAGACATTTCCAAATAACACCGAACTAATTTCTCTAAATACTGACTTACAACATAAACTCTCTGACAAAAGCACTAAGATTTTCCAGGAACCTTTCCATTTAGCACAATCCGAGGAATATCTACGAATTGGTAATAAATATTTGCTTATTACAAATTCATTTGCAGATCACAAATTCAGTTATACAATAAAAGTTCATTTTGGTCGTTAAATAAATAATAAAAAGGATTTAGCAACATTAAATACTAAAATATGATTAGTATTTTAGCAGTAAGAATAGATTTATAAAATAATAAAGAGGAAGTTCATTGTATGGAACTAGGATCCACCACAATTGTTAGAACAATTTATAAAGAGAAGGAAGCCGCAGAAGCAGAAAAGGAAGCCATCTATTGCAGAATATGTTCCAGAAAGTAAACAGAGGTTTGCACTAAATCTCTCATCTTGTTCCTTAACTCCTTTGTTTTAATGCTTTGTAAATTTGAATCAAGTTAGTGCGCCGGAGCCGGAATGGTTATTCATTATGTTAGTTGGTTGAATAATTCTCGGTTGGCTCCGTAGCACAAGTTATTTGAAGCCAAAACCTAACAATGCACCAAACCTTTATACAATTATGCAAATAATTATTTCCCCGAATATCAAAATAATTTAAGATGAGATTTTTTTCTTTTACAACCGATAATAATCAAGGATTTCAGGATTGGAAAACCAGCTCTTGTCAGGATGGAGGACTAGGATTGGACTAACCTTGGTCATGGGAAATCCTTAGATTGATATTAGGGCCAAAATTGGAAGATTAAGCCCCAACCCTTGGAATGAGCATACTGATACAGCAGCAGCAACTATTAATAACTAACTATTGAACTTTTTTATTTATTATTATTTATAAGTTCCTATTCAGCATGACAGATAGAAAATCTCATGAAAACATTTTCAAGAGAATTATTTTGTAAATTCAAACAAATTTGTTGTTAATTAGGTTAGATACCACAATGTACTCCTCCTAGGGAAGGGAGAAGTATTATCTTAAAGGTAACCAGCCCATTCCATCAAGAATGAGATGAATTAGTTTATAAGTTATTAGATTAATTGTTTAGCCACTTCATTAAAGACAGCCCTCGTGACGATGGATTCGAAACGGCGCACACCGGGGCCTTGTAAATGTCCTACGCGTATCCTAAAAATAGTTAGCTAAATGTACGGGATCCCATGAAAGGAATCCTGCAAAAGAGGTTCTTATATACTCGGAATTGAGTATTTGTAGAAATTATGTTATGATAAAATTTAAAAAATAAAATAAAATAAAACAAAAAAATAAAATAAATATTTTTAATGAAATTTTCTGACTAATAATAATGATTTTTAACAGCTGGTTTACCATTACAATCTGGTTCACAGACTAAAAATGTATTTGAGCATTATTAAATGAATAATAATAATTTAATTAAATAAAATAATTAATATAATTTCAAAAAATGTCCCACAAGCATCATAACATATAATTTAGCAATACAATCTCGGTAAATAAAGATACGTTGAAATGATGAGTTAAAGGAATTTTGGTTACAAAGACTAAAAATAACAAGAATTATAATAAAACACTTCATACGTCGAAAATACATTTCTAATGTGTCTTATTTCTAAATTAATATGCTTCAAAAGAAAATTTACTACGATTCAACCAAATATAATTTAATTAATGTCCTTACTATTATTTATATAAATTAAATAAAATTTAATTAAAATTACTGCTCTCACATCCCATATATCTCTTTAAAATTACAAAATAACTACGTGTCTGTATCTAGGTGTTTACAGAATGTCCCATTTCCAATGGCCATACTTATATCAAATGACAGAGAAACAGATCTATAATCTGTAGTAGTTTGATATCGCTTCATATTTTTTAATATATTTTAAAATTGCATCATATCATTCAATAGCATATTTTTTTTAATAACTTTTTTTTCGTTATAGTCTATTTAGTAACTAAATACATAATTATGTATCATTTTTTTCAAATTAGTTTCGTATCAGATAAACATTATTTTTTAGTTTGATTATTTTTTTATTAGTACAACTTAAATTTAATCGAACCGTTGTTAGTGGGTAATCTCATGACGAGTGGCCATGCTGAAATGACGCAGTCTTCAATCAATGCAAGACTCTTGTTCTCACAGTAACATTTACTCATGGGCTTCTCGCCTTTTAAGCTTCAGCCTAAGGGGGCTCTTCCTTGCCTGTACCTCCAGTCTCCAAAATCCCTAAAATCCCCGGATTTCAAAATGCCAAGCGGGGATTCTTTAAAAACAAAACATTCCCGCTCCCAAGGTTTAGGTTATTATCAAGTAGTTCAAAACCAAATGAGTCAATATAAAATCTTTTTCATTAACATGTTTACCAAAATATTAAAGCAAGCGTGGTGAATAGGTGAATTATTTTAATAGAATGTATTGATTACTAAAATATTT
The DNA here is from genome assembly GCA_948150685.1 of Rhaphigaster nebulosa. Taxonomy (NCBI): domain Eukaryota; kingdom Metazoa; phylum Arthropoda; class Insecta; order Hemiptera; family Pentatomidae; genus Rhaphigaster; species Rhaphigaster nebulosa. Next base: position 100,821,519 of record OX411309.1, on the reverse strand, counting down.
ATATTTTATGATGATTCATCGCTCATTTCCTATGATTATATTAGGTTGTAGATTCCTATTTCTTTTCTGAAATTGATAATTTTGGAGTTGTAATTGTGATGATCACTTAGTGCCTGAGCAAGAGACCGAGGAATTCCGGAATCGCAATTTTCTTCTGTATTTAGGACGGTCTTGTATGTTGAACTGTTGGAATTGTTTGGCAATACTGACATTTTGGAGCAGATTCGTTTGACATTAGACATGGATAAGGCGGGTAAAAACTTGATGTATATAATATCTTTTGTTTAAAATATAAAATATCCGATTTTTTTTTTTAAATTAATAACGTTTCATTTATTTATATTTGAAGACGGCTGCCATCATAAGCTAAAAATCCCTAACTCCAAATCATTATATTAAATACATTTTTGTATTGTATCCGAATTGTTCTAAAAATTAAACCTTTTTATGAAATTAGAAAGCCCTAAAACCAATAATTCCACGCATAAAGACGAGTGGTTGAAGGACGTAGGCAATGAAGTTTCGAATATTGATTTTTACAAACGAATGAAGGTGTTATGTGCTTGTTACATTAACAACCCAAGATTATTGGTTTATAGCGATTCCTCATTGAATTGGAACACCTTGTTCCACATATGTCATTTGTTTTTCACATGAATTATGATTTTGTTGTTTAAATTATAATATTTTATAAAAATCAGTTGTACTCAATTAGCTTTCTATGTTACTACTGCCATATTTAAACATAAGAAGTTATTTAAAAATCACGATAAAATCTCAATTGCGACGAACCTACCGTCGTCAAACATACGTTATGAAAATGCAGTAAATGTTCATAATTTAAAAAAAAAAAACTTAAACAAACAAATCTAAACTAAAATTAATTATAGAAAATTATACATATATTGTATTTGTATTAGATAAGGTAGATTTTCTTTAAAAAAAAAAATAAATAAGTAAGGAGCAGCATCTGAGAAAAAAATAAAATTCTACCGTAGGAGAGAACGTTGGAAAAAAAAAAAAATACCGGAGTCATTACCGAAGGCCATCCATCGAGAGGTTATCGATAGAGCCCGCCTTGCCTGATATTGTCGCTTTTGATATTATAAACGGCTATAGATTCCTTCTCCACTGCTCACTCCCGGAAAAGCATTTTTTATTTACGATTTTCCAAAAGGAAAACTATTAATTCCAGACTGTATCTGAAGGATCGGTTTTCTTCAACAAGGAAGGAATGGGCCATTAATAACACAGGCCCTGTGAAACATCTACAACGATTTTTAAACTCTTCGATATTTTAAAAGGGAAAATGGACTAAAATATGACTGGAGTTTAGAAAAAAATGTTTATTCCGGGAGCTGGCGCAAAAAAAAGTTATCATAAATAACAAATTGAATCTTTTAGAAGAGCTTCAAAGTACCAATAACAACAAGAAGACATGCAAGAATGCTCAAGACGTTATATCTTAAGGTGTATTTACACCGAAATGTTACATGTAACATTGCTATTTGGAAATAAGTAGGCAGGTAATCGAAGAGGCATATGATACCCTGAAATGGGAGGCAGGAAGAGCTGGCCTCAAAACCGAGCTGATGATCATTGATAGAATGAGGCGGCAACACCCACCGTTCTACAACTTAGGCGGAGAAAAAATCGAATTTTCGTACCTCGGATCACTAATGAAGTCAATGAAGCAGAAGACCTTAAAAGAAGGATTCCGGCAGGAAATAGAACATATTATGCTCTTCGGCACCTAATAAGAAATAACTTAATCTCTTGCAAAAATAAAATTCGGATGTACAAAACCATCATCAGACCTGTTGTTAGTTACGGCGGTGAATGTTGGGTAATGGACAAGATAACCTGTGACAGGCTTGACCGGTTCGAAAGGAGGGTGCTGCGAGGAATGTTTGGTGGAGTGTTTGAGAATGCAGTGTGGCGAAGCAGAAAGAATAAATATATTTACGATCTGTCCCTATCTAATTTTATAAGAATAAGTATGCTGAAATGGTATGGTCATGTCTACCGAATGAGTGAAGAGAGACAGGTGAAGAAGGTATACAAAGGAAAGATCTTCGCCACTAGAGCAAAGGGTTGTTGCCAGTAGCCAAGAGTACGATGGAAGAAGAAGGTGGAAGATGACATGCGACAGGCGAGCATCTGTGTGGTAGAGGACAGAGCCCTGTGGCAGGAGATGTTGAAGCAGGCCAAGGACAACTTCGGTCTGTAGCGTCAGAAGAGATCCATTGTTATTAGCAAAATCCATTGTTAGCAAACAAAGTTTCAAGCAAACATTTTTCTAGCAAATATGTTAATAACATTTTGATGCCTATTGTTTACACCTGTCAATAGAGAAATGTTATTAGCATTGCTATCAACGATGTTTCTAACAAATATGGTAATAACATTTTGTTGCCAACTGTTTATATCGGTCAATAGCGAATGTCTACAAAAATTTTCAAGAAATTGGTGTCAACGAAATCAAATGTAATCAGCAAAAATATTAACAGGAAATGTGAATGTGAATTTTTTCAGGGCACATCATGAAAAAATGAAGGGCACATGAGAAAAACCATTCTTATAAATTTTTCAGGAGAACGAAATTATAATATTAAATTATATATATTTTTCTCTGAACAGCTCTTCTTATCTATTTAAAAAAACTGCCATTTAAACTGTTTTATCCTGAACGGTAAACACTATTCGATCCGTCTTTTTTAGAGCTAAGGTAAAGTGGAATCATTACGTTTTCGGTGTAAGTGCGTGATTGTCTCGTTAAATCCATATTAGACCTGCCCTTTTGGTAGCATGAAATTTGAACCCTGATGAATCACATATCAGCAACGAGAGTTCACCAAAGTAAATTATAATGAGTAGTAACGATATCAATTCCAATCTTGGATCTTTATCAGTTGGATCTTTCAACTTCTGTTTCGGTGTTATCTCTTCTGTGACGAGTGCGAATAAGCAGTTGAACATTTTAAAAAATAAACCTAGGATAAATATTTCAATTATAGTATGTCCTAGAGGGTAAGACTTGGTATCAGGAAGCGTTATTGAACTTTCAATATTGATGCTTTATTTTTACACTGCAATGACAAAGTGAACATACTCTAAATACAGTTGAAATCAAATAAAGTCATAGATTTTTGATAATCAAAATAATAACAAAAATGTATTAATATGATCCCTTCTTCTTCTTTTCCTACCTCCTTATGCCTCTCAGCGTGGAGGTGTATCCAGCCATCGCAACCAGGCATGTCGGTCACTCGCGAGCGCCTTCATATCTCCTATCGTCTTCCCTCACGATCGTCCTAGCCTGAATTTGTGGTTTTCGTAAGACAGTCGAGGTCTACCCTTACGCCTTTTACCTGTTGGTCGGGCTTCATAGAAGCTTCTGGGTTCTCTATATTCTTCCATTCTGCAGACATGACCATACCACTTAAGTTGTATTTTCTCGAGTATTTGTCCCAGTGGCTCGACGTCTAATTCTTCTCTAATTCTGTCATTTCGTATGCAGTCTCGTCTTGTTTTTCCTGCCACTCTTCGGAGATACCTCATTTCAGCAGTGGTTATTCTATTTTTATGTCTGTCTAGTGCTACCCAGCTTTCACTACCGTAGAGCAAAGTTGGAAGGTACACTGCTTTATATATCCTTAATTTAACGTCTCTTACAACTTCCCTCTTACCCACGATGGAGTTGCATATTTGGAAGTAAATATTGCTGGTTTTTCTAATCCTTTAATATGGTCCCAAAAGGAATAAAATTAACTTAACATTGTACGATAAAAGGAATAGTATCATAATAAGGGCGATAGCTGACTTCAGAACACAGAGCGTATGTCATCGAGAAATATTCTTAAATAACTTGATCAGAGTCATGATTTAGTCCGGCATGGAGATAGCCGGTGAAGAAAGAGTGAAAAAAAATATGGGATTGCTTCTTTCAGCTCAGAGTAATACTAAGACTTGTTAATGAGCGGAAATTCAGAGCTAACATCAGACTAAATTTGAAGAGTGATGTTTTGATTGCTAAGTATAATAATAATTTGAATAACTAACTTTCAAAACAGATTTTTTCTTTTTAAGGTAAGGCACTAATTTATGATGTTTGTTTTACTTTTATGTTTATTACAAAACTACTTCGTAAATAATGCTTAAGAAATATATATATAAATTTAAATAAATATATATATATTTTTTTTCGGTTGGCACTATAGACCAAAGATCTTTGGCCGCGCGATGTGGTTTTCATACAGACATGTATTGCTTGCGGAAGAACAGACAGCCAGGAGGGAGTCACCCAACCTCACGTTGCTGCGAACCATGATTTCCATGGTGCAGCGGCAGGCTATCCGTAGCGCCATAACCGGTCCCTTTGGGGCTAATTCGGTCCCTTCCCACCGACTTACTCGGGTCAATGACAGTGACGAACCGGTCAAGATTGGATCTTGACTGTCACCGTGGGGATTATGGCTGTTCGGAGTCAGCAGGCTCACGAGGACCTATATTTATTTTCCCGAAGCAGACCATCCATGGACCAATTCTTCGGGCGGCCATTTCACATCCTGGAAGACCACACTGCGAATCTCAATTTAGGTACACGGGGTACGGTCATCACTCCTACGCCCGATATATATATATATATATATATATATATATATATACGCCCCGTGTACTCTAATTGCGTATTGCGTAGTTGTCTATACTTTCGCAAGCTTAAATGTCTGTAAGATAATCACATTGTGCCACCAAAGTCATAGTATACAGTGCCAGCCGACAAAAAAAAAATAATAATAATAAATACGAAATAAATAATAATAGTTTCGAATCTTCAGATAATATCATAACAATAATTTGTTTTACCTTTTTTGAGTTTCTGCTCTATTATATATATGTACAAATTTATATATATTCAAAAATACCATTAAAAATTTATAATTTACATACAGAAACCACGACTTTATAGCTAATAATATTATTTATATGTGATGATGTGATAAGCATAGACAAAGGAAATATTCTCTACTTTATTGCATATAGGGGATATAGCTTCAAAATGCTAATAGAGGTATGAGATATTTCTCCGAGACACTGCGACAGTAAACTCGATATTCATGGAGTGACCTCAAATGTTATAAAAGATGATGTGACTATACAGAATAAATCATACAGAAAAACGAATAATAAAATCCATAAATCAACCATTCTTCTTCATCGGTGCTTCATGTAGTAAAAGATATCAACCATATTTACAATCATCTACATTAATATTAAAATATACCATAATGCTATATTATAATACAATATTAATTATAAAATGTTTCTAAGTATATGTATACAAAGTGAGAAATTACTATATTAACCAATTTCAACTATATAAGGAAGTTATTATAAATATAATAAATTAATAAGTGAACAGTACACTTCCCATTAAACATAAAACTTATATTTTTATATGTTTAAAACCACATTTCTACCTACGTTTCGAAGTCCTTCTTCGTCTTCAGGTTATTAGTTTTCTACAATACAACATACAATTAATCCAAACCAAATATTTATAACTTAATTAACAATATCTATGTGTTACCATATGAAAGATAGTTTAATTACCTTTAATTTACATTATTGTCTTCCCAAATATCCTGCCATCAGTATAATTTACTTCGTCAAAATCTTATAATATATAAAAGAATGTTGAATTGGGCAGTAATTTTCCTTATTGTCCATGTCACATACTCTGCACTATCATTAAAAATGAACTTTGTACTAATCCTATCGGTGCTTTATGTAGTAAAAGATATCAACCATATTTACAATCATCTACATTAATATTAAAATATACCATAATGCTATATTATAATACAATATTAATTATAAAGTGTTTCTAAGTATATGTATATAAAGTGAGAAAGAATATAAATCACTGCAATACTATTATTTCAGTGTATACAAATGAACTAGATTGCTACATTGGCGGTTCAAGATTAAAAACGTCTATTTTCTGATTAAAGTGCATTACCATATTCAAAGAGAACAATACGTTTAAGTTAATTAATAATACCTCACCTTTTTTTTTTTAATTTCTAGCCCTCCAGAAATTTTATTGAATATACAAATACAAATATATATACACAAATGTTCCCAGTCCTTTTTTTGCCTCTTGGAATTTTAAGGTTTGACAATAATACTTTATAGTATACTTTATAATATAATTATAATTATAATTATAATATAATATAAAAAATATAATAGAATAATTTATATTTTTATAATACCTCACTATAAGAATATAAATAACTAACATAAAAGATTAATATAAACTAATTGGGAATAAAGAAGACCAAACAATAGCAAACACCACATATATAGAAATTATCGTGACTTTAAATAAAACCAAACACTAATCAATATTTTATTTTATTTATGAATGTTATTTTATTATTTGCAATCGTTTTTTCTTATAATTATTCTCAGAGTATCTGATTTGAAAACGCCTTGTATGTTCATAAATTGGCAGTTCTAGTTCAATCAATGATGTAATTATAATTTTTCCTCTGAATTCTATCAACGTTTAATTCAATTAGGGATTGATAAATTATATGCAACTTCTATAAATTCTATTGAAAACTAGTTTCGAATGTTATACAATCATCCTCAGTTCAAGGTTTAAATGGATTATATCAAACAGAAAAGTTTGTACTGGTTTCTTCTCGCATTGAACTAACAATACTAAAATTTAATTCGTTTAAAATATAGTAGACATATTTTAAATATAGATTCTATTCAAGGAAGCTTGGCCTATCAATTAAGATATATTACAAATAAATATTTTACGCCAGGAGGTATTTGACTTTAAGAACTTCATTTTTTGTCATTTGGGGCTGCATGGTATTGATGTAACGAAATTAAAATAAAGTAAAGTTAGCGGAAGTAATTTTTGAATCATGTCATCAAAATTATTTCATTGCTAATGATTAATACATCTTTATTTTTTTTTCTTAGACCCAATTTTAAAAATTTTGCAAAATAATGTCCTCTTTCCATATTAGGTACAAGCCAGCGTTAATGTAAGCGATGTGTATCTGAATTATGATACACAGTTTTAATAAAAAAAAGAAAAACATGCTAGCTGTAGATTGTATGGTATCGGAACATTTAATGATAATATTTCAAGACTGTTCAAATTTCAAGACTCTGGATTTTTGTTAATTTTTTTTTAGATATTCATCCATACCGACACCAAACCTTTCAGCTCTGAAATGTTTTTGATAAATCCAACGTTTGTAATTTGTTTGTCAAAACGTAAACAAAATGTGGTATATTGTATTGAACTGATCTCTCTTTTTTTTTCAAATAAAAAATATCTCATTATCAATTCTTATTAGAATTCCACTACTCAAAATTCGTACTTTTCGTTTTTCTGACGAAAAAGATTAAATATTTTGTATATCAAAGTTTTAAGCCTTATTTATTGAACCCTTTTAAAAGTTGTGACATAGCAATAATTTTTGTGACGACTAGGGAATTTTTTTTTAAAATCAGTTAATATGGTTACCATTTTATTATTACAAGCAATGTTTGATTTTTTTCGTAAATTTACATATATGCCGGTAACCAGTAACTGTTATAGTAAATTTTACAATTATACTGATATTCTAACCGACATTGTCCGACTGCTCAATTTACATAATATTCTTACTGAAAAAAAAAAAATGTTTTGTGCGCTTTCTCAACGAGATTTTTTTGGGAAAGAAATTGTAAACCAGGCAGTATTACCAAATTGAAAAATTGAAGGCCCAAGAGGACAGGAATAAAGATTTTAATAAATATCGGGAATCTCACTCAAGAAAAAATTAATAGGGAAGTTTCGAACGAAGACGTTTTAAACCACATTTTTCGAACAAGACCCCTACATTTTCTCATCGCCCATATTTGAAGACCAAGAACCGAAAAATATGAGGCAAGAAATTATATCGTAACATACTTATGGCCATTCAAACATGTACGATGATGCAGAGACAAATTCCGATTAAGTATGACGTAATAAATTAGGTCGTCTTGGTTTAATACTTTTATAAACATCCACTTTTTTAGTATCATTGATAAGTAATATTAGTGCTTAAATAGTACAATATTGAATGGTTATACAATATAAATTAGACGATATTTTAAAAAAATATAATAATAAATTTATTTCGATTATCTGAATTGTATTTTCAAATTAGGTAGGTACCTAGTATTATAACACATTTTAAAATGAGTTTTTAATTATATATATATATAATTAAAAACTCATTTTAAAATGTGTTATGTTTTATATATAAAACTTATGTTTTATATATAAAACATAAGTTTAATAAACTAATATTTATAATTATTGTATTATACAATAAAGTTTCATAATTTTCAAAGAAATAAGCAAAATAATATTGATGATATAACAATGTGCGGCGCTGTGGTTATACTGTACCAGCAATACAAATGAAGAAGCAGTTTTGTTCATGGAAGTCATGATGAACTCCCAATTTTTGTTAAGAAAATTATATTAATATTAAAAATGGATAAGGTTTATAAATTTCTACAGATCAAAAAAAAATGTTCAACTAAAAAAATTGTTCTTTTTTTTCTCGTTATAAATTTATACTCGTAGATTACTGCTAATATCATCATCTTATGGAAACCCTTTACTATAAATTTGTATTAAAAACCGATTGATAAAAAAAAACACTAGTTTTGTAAAATATAATTTTGGAAATATCAAGGCACTTCATTATCCATTAAAAAGAATATACGGCGAGAGCAAATAAATTGTAAAAAGTCTCTCAAGCTGTATCGATTAATTTTTTTAAAGTAATTATACATGTTAACTCATTTCAATACATTTGAGATCAGTGATTTTTAAACATAACATCTTTAAGGTTTAAAAATTACCAAAACTAGCTGTTCGATTTATAAGTTAATTATATTTAAAACTTAAATTTTAATGGCATTTCAATATTGGGGTTCGAATACCGAATAATTTTGCACTGTTGGACTTTGCCAGTTATTTGATTATCCTTTCCAGTAAGGAACATTAGAAAGCCGTCAAAATTGTTTAAATGAGAATCTAATAATCTGAGATGAATTATTAAATTAGTTTTTAACTTTATTTACAAAGTTAAATTCGTTAATAGAGATGATACAAAACACACTTTACTCTACGCTTGATATAATAAAATTTTCTCAAATGATTTGAGCAAATATAACAATAAATGCTGAAGCTTTTTTCTATGAAATAGAATCCCTTTATTATAAATTTATTTATTTCAACTGTGCAACGAATCAGAAATACATATTGTAATCCTAATTTTAATGCAGTTCAAATGGAAAATAATTTCACAGAAAAAATAAAAATTAATTTTAGAAAGAGGACAAATTTTTATTTTATTCTAATACTTTTTTTTGTTCTGAAATGTTTTAGCAAACTTCAATCGTTATGTATTAAGATCATTTAAACTATTTAATAAAACAAAAAATATATAACAGATAAAAATATTTAACATAACTGTTTTTTTGTAGTAGGTACGTAGGTAATATCCCAGATGTATATTAATACATTCAATTTAATTCAGTATTTAAAAATTAAGTTTATTGGCTTTCCAACTTTCCTTATCACTGAGAACATGAGATTCTTTAAATTACAGAATCTAGATTATTCACAGAAAGAAATATTCTCAAACCGGATGGATATGTCTAAACTAAATATATACATTCCAAAAGAGGATGAACACGAAGGTTAAAATATTTCTTCAGGTAAAATTCTTGTTTGCAAGTTCTTCCTTTAAAAAGTTAAATAAGGTGAACTTAGTTAAACGAACTTGGAAGGAATGGAAAGAAAATAAAGAGCCTCGAGGGAATACAACGGTATAGCTTTAATAATGAGCATACATTCTCTTCTTCATCCTTAACAACAAACTCAGAAAAAAAGATTAAAAAAAAAAAAACCTGGAAGACGTTCAGTTACCTCAGTATCATTTCATGTTAAAGAAAGTTTAGTGATGGGCACCTCGAACACAAAAAAAAAAAACCAATCAAATACATTTTTCTATATAGAAAAAACAAATCACCGTGAATATAAAATTATAAAACAATCATATTTATTACAGAGCAACTTTTTATAATATCAAGGTTACTTCAATATATAAAGTATTATTCTTTAGTTAAAGATTCGATTGATATCTATTTAATAAAAATCTAAGTTAAAAATGTTGAAAACTTGGTGTTTTTTGCAATAGGATCTAAATTTAAAACTCATTAAAGCAAGTTTCCGCCTTCGTTAACAGATGGAAAAGAAAAAAAACTATCCGTAGCTCCATAACTGTTCCCTTTCAGGCCAATTCGGCAGTGTCCTTCCCACCAACTCAATCGGGTGACAAAGGACAGTGATAAACCGGTCTAGATGCACAGATTATGGCAGTTCGGGATCAGCAACCTATATTTCTTTCCCTGAAGCAGACGGTTCTTGGACCAAACCTCCAGTCAGCTATTTTACATCCTGGAAAACCACAATGCGATTCTCAATTTAGGAACATGGGGTAAGGTCATCACTCCTGCGCCCTGACTGGGTGAGTTGCCTCCATTAGACTATAGGGCCACATATACCCGGAGGAAGCAGCGATTAAATGCTTGAAGAATCAAATTAATTATTGAATAAATTAAATGACGGGCCCGGGATTCGAACTAAGCATTAACCCGCTCGGCCACCCCGACCTCTCATATATATATATATATATATATATATATATATATATATATATATATGTATTTATACTTATAAGTATTAAACAAAAAAAAAATCACTACCAACTATCTTTACGTATTTTGCTACATTTTCCCAATTTCAACTTCCTTTTCATTTCTTTATCTTTATTGCTGTTTCAGATTTTACCCAGGATCCTTTTTTTTTTTTAAATTTCTCAGAAGCGGACAATTCTAGTAACCGGGCAAATTATCATTCCTCAGTAAGGTCCGTTAAGGAGAAGTTCCGCTGAATATATATATATATATATATATATAGGTTTTCTCCAATCTTTCCGATTATTATATGCATCACCATGAACCACGTATTAGCATTTACTTTGCTGGAAAGTGGCGTATAATTTCTATTCTTTTGCCAGATAATTTATACTACATATTCGTTATTGTTATTATTGTATTTTAACTGTAAACATTCCTACTTTTTTCAGAATGAAATCTCGATGAGAAAGCCAATCGTCTTAGACTTATGTGTATGATAAATTAAGCTTGCCCAAGACTTTAAATATTCATACGCTCCGCGGAACAGCGAATACAAAATCCTAAAAAATATTTTAAAATATAAAATTACTTATTTACGAATTCGACTAATGCTATACTTAAACTCTTGCTCCAGTACCCCCTAAAATCGCCCCCTCAGTTAAATTAGGCTGCTCCATTAAAAGTGAAGATTCGCCCCCTTTTTACTCTAAGTGAAGATTCCCCTTATCTTTTGATTGTGTATAATTAATTCTAATAATGCTTAGACCTGTAATGTGCATTATCATCGAGTCATTTTTTGCTAAATATGGTAATAGCGGATAATATTAATCTTCTTTTTATAGTATTTTTCTTACATCCGGCAGAAGATAATGCTTAAATATTTTAAGAGATAACTACAGTAGGTTCTATAGCTAAGAAGGTTGAAACCCCAGGAAATATTGTAGTAGTAGCGTTAGAGACAGATTAATTTTTTAATTCATAAACACATATTTAGTTAAAACTGGTTGAATCATTTTTCGAAAATACATTTTATAGCAACATAAGAACCGTAATGGAGACAGAGAAACAAGGAGAACACAAATTTGTGTAAATGTAGATACCCCTTACTGTAAATGTACAAGGATAAGAATATGGAGATAATCCTGGATCAGACCCCTTCGTGGCACTTCCAGGTATCCTTCATAACCAAACGAACCATCTCCACCCTCCAACTCCTTTATTGATATCGACATTTCCTTCCCTCGATCAACCCTACAAAACTCCTGGTTTCATCTTCAACCACGTCGTGTAGCGTTCGGACGTCTATTGGTCTTACTACTGGATACCTGATCAAAAACAATCATCAGAAATGCTGTCAATTTCTTTAAATTGTATTCTCCATGATGGCCATATCTCATAAAGCTAAATCGAATTTAAATGACTGTTTGCTAAAGTGCGACTGCAATTTGGTGACACAGACTGTCTGGTGTTCAAGTTTCTCATCATCCATATGTATTTCACATAAGTATTGTTGAAGGAAATTAGCCTCCAGATCCTACCAAAAGTAATAGGAGAGGGAAGTCACCAGAACTTTTGTACACCTCAGTCGATTATGATGAAACTTGTCAGACGTATTCCTTATAGGCATGTGTAGTTACGACCCGCTAGAAGCAGATCAACTTCCCTTTATTCGGGGGCAACCATTTTTGATGAAACTTTTATGTATCTTATATTTAACGATTATTTTGGGAGAGACAGCCAGTAATTTTCTAAAAAGTATTCAACGCATATTGTTTCCAAGGAAATTCGTTTACATTAATGCTCTTAATCACTTACCTATTGAACTCATTCCTCCGTTGCTGAAGTTAGGATTCTTCGTAATACAACACAAGTGCAACGCGCGCTGGTAGAACGGCATAAGAAAATCTATTGGTTATTGCCCAGCCAAAAATATAAATACGATATAGCCAGTGATATTGGGCAGGACAGAGTACGCCGATATTGCTGAAGGGTGAAAAGTTCCAATCATGTGAGACTGCAATAGTAAAAACGCCTTAAGCACTGGCCAAATCATTCTTAGCGATGATCGAAGGGTACAGAGCATGTTTCCCTGAGGTTAGCAAACCGTCCATGATGATTCAATTATTGGGCGAAACCGGTTCATTTAACTCTGAAGAGTCAAGATGGAAGTGAGGTCAACCGACAGCAGAATTTCTAGACAGTTGCGTATACCGAGATAAAAATACAAAATGAATAAATTGGGAAAAAGGTATAAATGTATAAAGCTATATAAATAAATTATATTCAAGTATACAGTTTGCAAGATGACGCCCATCCGAAAAATTCGGACATTAGTTGAAATATGTGGAATTAATTCGTTCTCAAGTCCATTCTCAAAGTACATATTCAACATTCGAAGTTAAACAAATGATCAACTTTTGAGACAACATAATTACCTTATGCGGAATATGGGCAATTCATATAAGCCTTGAGACACTTGAAAAAAAAAGATCTATTAAAGGAATGAATACTTTTTAAATTTAAAGTTAAAGATATTGTTTCCTCATTTTTAATGAGACTGAAGATCGCAAACTTATTTATAAAATCGTATAATGATAACTATAATAAATTAATTACTCAATATTTTTTATGGTTATAATATTACCTTTTCAATCGTGAAATAAATGTTTATTGTCCTTTTATAGTTATTAGCGCGTGTGTGTTTGAACTCAAAAATAAAATGTTTATTCCTTATATATATATATATATATATATATATATATATATATATATTATCCTAAACAGTAACATGTATAAATATTTTTTATAATGGTTTACATATTTATCGTACGTATGTGTATTATTTATATGCATACATGAAAGTATACGGAATGAAATAATCTTCCAATTCAAATGTTTTACACATTTAATAAAACAATTTTAGTATTTAAAAAAAAATATTATGAATTTCAAATACTTATTAATATTATGAAGCAGGACACTACGGATGAAAATTTAATAGCAAAGTGCAAGAGATCAATACTAAACAGGAAAATCAAGAAAATCTTTTCCTTCATCTTTAGCACATTTTTCATCTAATCTTTAGTCCTGAACTATTTATTACTAATCGCCCTTTTACCGAATACATCCATTTTAAGAAATATTGATTTAAAGTTATTATTATTTACTCTCACAAAAAATAAAATAAATATTATTTATGGAAATCGAAACCATGCAACTCAGACACATCCGCTAAATTTAAATTAATTATTAACAAACGAATTGTTGACAGGCATAAATAAATGCCTTTACAAATTAAAAGAACCGACAAGATTCAAAGAAATCATTAACATTTGAATAGTCAGGTATAAATTAAATTTATGCTCACTGGTCGTCCAACAGCTGAAGTGTTCACCATCCTGGCAAACGAATCCACTAACGAGCTTTGTGTTTCCCCAACATCGTCCCAGACGTCGGAGGAAAGGTAGGCACACTCTCTCACCTGAAACAGCGAGTACAAACAGAATTAATGACGATGAGGCGAGAGGCGACAGAATTAGCGAGAGGATTGTTAGACTTAGAGAAAGATAGAGGCTGGCGTTGGTGGAGCCTCCTGTATTAATAATACACAAACGGAGGGCCTGTGATGAGATTGCAACGCCCTCTATTCCACTCTTTGACAAATGGTTGGTTCCACTTAGGGCCTGTCTAATTGCTCCTCTAGCCTGCTGTAAACTGATTATTTGCATCTGTTACGCTCAGCACCTCTGTCTTTTGTGGATTTAGTTTAAAAATCACAGCAAACAAAGCCACCCAACCCACTTTATAACCTCACACCATTCATATTATCCAAAATCTTGTAATTTAAAATTCTATGAAGTTTAAATACTTTATTTTATCTAAATATAAATTAGCTTATGAAGTACTATATAAAGTTTAATATGACGCTAATTTATTAAATTCAGAAATAAAATTCATCTGCCATATGTGAAGAGATTACAATACCTTGCATACACAAGTTAAATTATTTAAGATCTTTAAATGCTAAAATTATATAATTATGGAAATTATATGTACACACACACACACACACACACACACATATATATATATATATATATATATATATATATATATATATATATATATATATATATATATATATATATATATATATAAAATGGATAGATCCAAAATCTGAACGGCTGCCGTCGTAGCTAACCTGGCAAGAACTGCCTGCCCTTTAGAGAGCACGAATTATGGACACTGATATGCCACTAATCAGACACCAGAGTTCATTAAGATAAATTATAACGAATTTTCAATGCATTTATACAATTATATTCCCCATCCCACTTTCATAACTGTCACTGAAGACTGTAAAATGTGAATCACAGACAATTTTCAACTTTCTTCGAAGACTACATCAGTAAAATGATCTTTTGGAAAGAAACAATTTTGCAATTGCCACACGACCGCTACAGCTTGAAGAATGATGATTCTTCCTGATAACTCGTACGTGCGTACATTCTTTAGGACAAGGACAATTTCGTAATAGAGACTACTAAATTGAATTATATATCTCGTAAAAATGGAAGAGATTGAAACGTAGGTTGAACGTTATATTTAAAACATAATTTTCTAGAAACATAAAAAAATTATTAAGTATTATAATTACTAAAGTAATAGTCATTTAAAGTCAAACTTTGTAAAATCGAAAACGCATTTACCCCACATTACCATACCTTAAATAAAATTGCACAAAGTTGAATCTTATGTAAATAAATTAATAATAAAATTTGAAATAAATAAACATAATGCCTGTTGTCCTTACAATTAAATAAAAGATGAACTTAAATTTCATGAACTAAACAAAATATTTGGTATTTTATTTTATAAGCATAAAATATTATTTTTTCCTAGAAAAAGTGAAGATAAATTGTAGGAAAAGAACAATTCGAATTTCTTAGAATTACTATTCTATCGAATTTAAATTGAAATAATATGAAAGTGAAAATATAAGTGAACTGTAAATAACCTTAATGAATGACCTGATAGTTCACGACCTTTTTTGTTGTATTTAGTTTTACATTATACAATCATAATTTTTTAATTCATTTTATATATTTATAGAAGTAGCATTTTTCCTGTTTTATTTAATTTTATTTTCATAGTATTCAATACTTGGCAGAACAAATGATATGCGTTTTCGAATTTTTTAAAAATTTATAACGAAAATTTTTTCGTATTTATATTTCGCCTTTATTTATAAGAAAAAAATCTCAATATTATTATATCAACATTTAATACTTGGTTATGAAAAGCTGAATTATTATATTCTATAAAAAAAAATCATAATAATTGAAAAAAGAATAATCGAGGTCGAAAGAGAAGTTGCACTTTGTGCCACACGCGCCCGCTGGTGTTAAAAAACGTTGCGTGCCTTTCAATGGAAATTTCTTCGTATTTATATTTCGTCTTTATTTATAAGAGAAAAATCTCAATATTATTATATCAACATTTAATACCTGGTTATGAAAAGATGAATTATTATATTATATAAAAAAAAAAATCATAATAATTGAAAAAAGAATAATCGAGGTCGAAAGAGAAGTTGCACTTTGTGCCACACGCGCCCGCTGGTGTTAAAAAACGTTGCGTGCCTTACAATGGAAATTTCTTCGTATTTATATTTCGTCTTTATTTATAAGAGAAAAATCTCAATATTATTATATCAACATTTAATACCTGGTTATGAAAAGATGAATTATTATATTATATAAAAAAAAAAATCATAATAATTGAAAAAAGAATAATCGAGGTCGAAAGAGAAGTTGCACTTTGTGCCACACGCGCCCGCTGGTGTTAAAAAACGTTGCGTGCCTTACAATGGAAATTTCTTCGTATTTATATTTCGTCTTTATTTATAAGAGAAAAATCTCAATATTATTATATCAACATTTAATACCTGGTTATGAAAAGATGAATTATTATATTATATAAAAAAAAAAAATCATAATAATTGAAAAAAGAATAATCGAGGTCGAAAGAGAAGTTGCACTTCGTGCCACACGCGCCCGCTGGTGTTAAAAAACGTTGCGTGCCTTTCAATGGAAATTTCTTCGTATTTATATTTCGTCTTTATTTATAAGAGAAAAATCTCAATATTATTATATCAAAATTTAATACCTGGTTATGAAAAGATGAATTATTATATTATATAAAAAAAAAAATCATAATAATTGAAAAAAGAATAATCGAGGTCGAAAGAGAAGTTGCACTTTGTGCCACACGCGCCCGCTGGTGTTAAAAAACTTTGCGTGCCTTTCAATGGAAATTTCTTCGTATTTATATTTCGTCTTTATTTATAAGAGAAAAATCTCAATATTATTATATCAACATTTAATACCTGGTTATGAAAAGATGAATTATTATATTATATAAAAAAAAAAATCATAATAATTGAAAAAAGAATAATCGAGGTCGAAAGAGAAGTTGCACTTTGTGCCACACGCGCCCGCTGGTGTTATAAAAATTTGCGTGCCTTCTTGAGATATCAAAATAAAAGTGGTTGTAGAAAAACAAATCTTTCGTACTATAATATAGTTGGAAAAGTTGAGAAACATAGTTTAGAATCCTAGTAACGATCTTTCCCTGGGTTAGTACTAGTTTTACTAGTTATACTTGTTAATACTTCTTTATATAAGTATATTCGGTATTCTACATCCCATGCAAAGAAAACATTAATAAATTACTATACACATATATAACTCATAGTCACAAGGTCGGTTTTTACGATCATTAATATAACACAAATTGCACTCTGAAGACATGCCTTATCAGTCGTAACCAATATAATTAAAATTAAATTATTTCTGGAAGCAGAGATGATGTGCTATTGAATTTTAAATGGCATACAAAAGATCGCTTAAGTTTTCATAGGTAGTGGTGTTCTTGAGTTAACCAGTTATTATTCAGCAAAATAAAATAAAAAACTGTTTCCCGATCTTAACTAATAAATGTTATTTTTATTTTTTGTTTTTTTACGACGTGCGTATAATTTATGTTACTTTTGGAGAATTCGATAATCCATGAAAAAAAAAATTGATACCCTTTAGAGCAGAACAATCTTTTCTCCGAATTTGTTTTTTTTTTTTTTAATCAAGTTAGTTCAGACTACTGCGGCTTTGATGCTGAAGAACTCTATCTGTAACTGTAATGCTTGGTCCTAAACTTTGGTGTGTGTCACACATGACACATTTCGTTTATTCACTTGTTCTCATTGTACAATTCTATTATTCAAATTTTCTGCCAAGTTTAGAAAATATATATATTTTTGTAAAAAATATTAAATTAAAAAAAAAATGTTAAGAATATTTTTGTTTTCAAATTCACAAAAATGCTTTGTAAAGTTTGAAAAGATAAAATAAAAAGTTTGAATAAACCTCTCCTGTAAAATTTAATTTTCGGAGCTAAGCTACTTCTGTTATGAAGCATGAAGATATGAATCCGGCAAAAAAAATCGATAGGTATTTAGTGATTGTTTGGCAAAAGAAAATCACTTGAAGAAGAGCTACCTGGCCAGCAATAAACCGACCCATCAATCTTCCAATCGGCCCGGGAGCTATTATTAAAGATAAGACGGACTACGAACTTCCCCTCACGGCACTAAGCCAGAACTTTTAACAAGTTGGCAGAGAGTAATGATATATTGTCCAAAGAACACGATTAGTTATCGGATCTCCTCCGTGATAAACATAAATCTTTTATTATTTCCAGGGGGTATTTCTTTTCCTTTCGAAATTTGTATTCTTACTTTCTTCGCACTCTTCTTCTTTTCACCCCTCCTTTTTACGATCCATTATGCATGGCATATTAAATTGGTATGAGATGAGGAAATATTTCACGATATACTCTCCTCTTTTTTCCTTTAGGTTTCGGGTTTTTTTCTTAGCGAATTTTTTTTATTTATATTTTCGCCTTCTCGGGCCTGCTACCCCATTGAATTCGTCCTATTGAATCAGAGTGAAATTCCTCGCTTCATAAATTTGGCGACTGGGTAGTCGGGTACAATGGGAGCTATACACGGAGCCGCTGGGTGGAAAAGCGCTAAAAGGCCTCCAAGCCAACCCATCCTTCACTCCTTCTAAAAACGAACCTCCATTTGTCAAAGGAATTTACCATGCCTCGAGGGTGTCTCCACCATTGCGTGCCATAACTGTACACCCCTCTCCCCCTTCGATGTTTATGCCCTGTAAGGCGCGTCTCTTACCTTCTCACCTCTTTCTCTCTCGTAAAATCGAAAGCATTCGTCATCTTCAGAAGAATCGGATGCTAAGCAATATTTTTGCTGGGAACATTGTTACTGTTTAAGGATAAGCTTATTTTTCGTTTTTCGTTTATTATTTTCGATAATGTACCTTTGTAATCGATAAAAAAAAAAAAAGTTTCAGTTATTATTCTCCAATAGACAAAAAATAATGTGTACTCTAATACTTAAATGGGTTATATAAAAACTAATGAATATTTGACATGCCCAGAGAGTAGAGGGAAAATGGGGGAGCTGGCGCACTTCTAGGAGCAGCCAATCAGAAGCCAGCATTTTGGTCACGTGACCTATGGCGGGAAATTTGAATTTGAATTTTTGCCTCGACCTAACCTTAACTGCCACGTGGTCTTGCCTCGACCCTACCTTAACCACCACGTGGTCCCCCCTCAACCTAACCTTAACTGCTAGGCCACGCCCCTTTTTGGTCACGTGACCGTTAAGCCCCGCCCCTTTTTAGTCAAGTGATCCAGTCACGTGACCCACAGCGCATCCTGGTCTATGCTCCGCCCACATGTTTTAGTCACGTGATCCAGTCACGTGACCCATGGAACCTCCTGACCTATGCTCCGCCCACAAGATTTACCCCCTCCACCCATTGAAGGATCAGGTACCCACCTTATAGAGCATGAGTGTACCCGGCCGCCATTTTGTTTTTCTTACGCCACCATTTTGTTTTTCTACTGTTTGAGGGACTTGAGGTTTTGTTGAAGGGTTAGGTACCTACCTTATAGAGCATGAGTGTACCCGGCCGCCATTTTGTTTTTCTTACACCACCATTTTGTTTTTCTACTGTTTGAGGGACTTGAGGTTTTGTTGAAGGGTTAGACACCAACCTTATAGAGCATGAGTGTACCCGACCGCCATTTTGTTTTTTATACATCGCCATTTTGTTTTTCTTATGCCGCCATTTTGTTTTTCTACTGTTTGAGGGACTTGAGGTTTTGTTGAAGGTTTAGGTACCCACTTTATAGTACACAACCTCCCCAACGGTTATATAATCATAACCTATACGACGAAGGGTCAGGTATCAACTTTATAGTCTGTAACCTCCTCTATGGTTATATAGTCATAACCTATACGATGAAGGGTCCGGTGCCCACTTTATACTCTGTAACCTTCTCAAAGGTTACATAACCTTTACATTGTTTTCGTGTTTGTGCAACCTTCTCAATGTTTACATAACCTTTACAATATGTAGCTGTATCAACATGTAAACAGGTTGCATCTTGTATAGACAAGTTGGATTATGTCCAGGTGAAATACAAATATGGACCTTGAACTGTTTATCTCTAACATATAAATAAATAGCATAGTTTCTTAATCCTATAACTGCTTTTGGACTTTGAGCTCTTAATCCCAAACCTTTCTTATCTCGCTGAAACATAAACAAAACAACTTTTCAATGTACTATATATTTTTAATGGCTGATAGTATAAGTAATGGTCTTAAAAGGATTAACTTGTCAATGTTCTACGTATTTTTATTCTCTCATAGTTAAATAATGGTCTTAAAAGGATTAACTTTTAATCCATTAAGTTCCTATCGAACTTTTAATCTTTAAAATATATTAACAAATCAAAACGATGGTATCACGTTGGCCAAAGAGGTTGCACCTTTTCATAGCTTTGAAATATTTTCAAAGTACACGAGTCGGTATTAATAACTGCGAACATGTCGCAGTAAATTTTAATTAATGAATATTAATTAATACTATTTCTTAATCCCTTACGGGCTTTTGGACTTTGAGCTGTTAATACCAAAACATAAAGAATGATTTAGGACTTCCGCTAAAAAGTAAACAAATTTAGCTTTCGCAATAATGCTCTATCTCTTAATCCTTCCTTTAAAAGTTAACAATGGACTTTGAACTGTTAATCCTCTATCATTACTCATCTCGCTGAAACATAAACAAAACAACTTTTTAATCTTATATGTATTTTTATTCTCTAGTATAAACTATTAAAACGCCGTAAAAGAATTAAATATTAAATCCTTAAAGTTTTTTTATCATTTACAAACAATGATAAAGAGCCTTTTAATCATTTCATAATATCTGGATAGATGACGTCATTATTATTAGCTAAAGTTTTGTACCTTTTTCAGTTCTCAATGTTTACATTTTATGCAATTTTTCCAAATGTTTACCTTTACCTATCTATTTCTTTTTTAAATTTTCTATAACCTCCTCAATGTTTATACATTTTCTGTCCGCTAGGGCGCAGCACCTTACTCCAGTAGGGGATTTTCCTGGCTAGTTTACATAATGTTCTCAATGTCTATGATTTATGCAACCTTCCCTATGTTTACATTTACCTATCTATTTGTTTACGTTTTCTATAACCTTCCCAATATTTAAATTTTATGTAAATATAGTCTTCTCAACTGATTTTTTGCCTTTCCTAAATTGTTTTCCCCTTTTCTGAACTTGATTTAATTATAATTAACTATCCTGGTTCCTAATTGCACTCGTATCAGACCTTGGGATATCATCGGCTCCTTTCGGCTACTCTCGGATACCCTCGGAGCAGAGCGGCCGGGCCCCGATCATTGTCCTCGGTGACGCTCGTTCGTCTTCGTTTTTCCTCGGGCCCCCACCTCGATCTCCCTAATCTGCCTTAGGATGCTCCCGATTCGAGAATAACCGAACTCCTCCGGCCTCATATGATCATCCAGAATCACTAGGAAAAATTTGAAAAAATCTCCTCTTCTCACCTGGACTTCTTCTCCTACGGTTCCAACCATTCATTTTACTCAGCACGTAGAGGTCTCTCGTCTGCGTACCTCTTGATCAACTATAAATATTTATATTTTTCATAACTTGAAGTCCCATAATTTTAATGGTTTTTAGTAATTTTAGCGGTTTTTATTGATTTTAGTCATTTCTTATCAGCTTCTAATGGCAAAATACACTCCGGCAATAATATTATGCTTAATGTTTAACCGAATCCATCATTTTCTTTCAATTCATTGATAATATTTTTTGAGTAGGTCTTTTACTGCTTTACTGGTCTTTTACCTCTAATTTTTAACATAGCTTTATATTTTTTAGTATATTTTAACCAATTTTAGATATTATTTTTTGTTTTTATAATTGATTTTACATGTTACTTTATTGATTTTAGTCAATTTTAATGATTTTAGAAATAAAATAAAACGTTTTATCAGCAAATATTTGTATATAAATCTGTTTTGAGATGATTTATTATCTAGAGTTGATATCATTTGAGAATGTTGATGTAAGATGTGCTATATTTGGTCCCCATTTGTATGATATTATATTGTTGTTTTTTTTCAATCCTAATGATGCCCGAATTAGCGAAACGTTGACTGATCAGATATTTACTGCTGTTTAAGAGACTCAAAACTTTATTCAGGATTCTTCCAGAAATATACTGATAATTTAGAATTAGAATTTAAGATAATTTTGAATATTAGAATGTTTGCCATCATCGGATGATAGATAATATTAACAGTAACTAATATGAGCATAATCGTCGCAGTTGGAGCACAATTCTGATCACACTTTCCCCCTTTAAAATTCCAAATATTTACATTATTCATAACTTGAAGTCCCATAATTTTAGTGGTTTTTATTAATTTTAGCGGTTTTTATTGATTTTTAGTTATTTCTCATCAACTTCTAGCGGTAAAATACAATTCGACAATAATACCATGCTTAATGTTTGATCGAATCCATCATTTTCTTTTACATTATTGATAATATCCTTTGAGTAGGTCTTTTACTGCATAGACTTCGATCTCTAATTTTTAACATAGCTTTATATTTTTAGTATATTTTAACCAATTTTAGATATTATTTTTTTGTTTTTATAATTGATTTTGCCCGTTACTTTATTGATTTTAGTCAATTTTTAATGATTTTAGAAATAAAAAAAATTTTATTAGCAAATATTTGTATATAATACTGTTTTGAGATGATGTATTATCTGTAGTTGATATTATTTGAGAATGCTGATGTAAGATGTGCTATATTTGATCCCCATTTGTATGATATTATGTTGTTTGTTTTATTTTTTTCACTTCTAATAATGACCGAATTGGCGAAACGTTGACTGATCAAATATTTTCTGCTGTTTAAGAGATTCAAATCTTTATTCAGGATTCTTCCAGAAATATACTGATAATTTAGAAATATTCATATTAACCCTTCTCCATACTCGCTTCATAATTCAAATTATTTGATTTCTTTCATGAAATAATAACTATTTATTAGATATTTCTATAACGTCTCCGGGTCAAAATGTCTTGTTTTGTGCAGTGTCACTGTCTATTTTGTTACTGTTTTGTCACAGTGTGACTGTCGATATTAGAATGTTTAGCATGATCGGATTATAGATAATACTAAAGTTAACTCATATGAGCACAATCGTGGTAGTTATAGCACAATTATGACCACACTTTTTCCCAAAAATACCAAAAGTTCGCCTATGAGGCACCACTATCAGTACTTGTTTCCTCATCGAAGTTTGTTTATCGATTAATCAACAATCAGTTCAATCAATTTTGACGAGTCCATCTTGCTTTTGCACACTAACTTTCTGTTGGACAGAACATTTATGGACTTCACCAGGATGAGAACCATTGTTAAGAGGTGTTTCATAGCACCCTAGGATTTTAAAATGAGTAGCCGATAGAGGGAAAATGAGGTAGTTCGAGCACAATGCTGATCACACTTTCTACGAAGAATAGCATCAGGTCTCGTCTATGAGACATTTTTTTCCCAGTTACTTTCGCCTTGCCGAGGTGTGTTTATTGGTAAACACAGCAATCACATACTAGATTTTATTTGTTTTTATTAGATTGATATTTATTTTTTTATTAAGAGGCGGAAGCTGGACCTCATTAAGACTCCAATATCTTTTGGTAATCAACTCCAATCAATCCAAAATGTTAAATATTTCCTCGAAAAAACATAAATTTAACGGAAGGCATTAGATCCGTCCTCATTTCATAATTCAAATTGTTTGATATCTTTCATGAAATGATAACTATTTATTAGATATTTCTATATCGTCTCCGGATCAAAATGTCTTGTTTTGTGCGGGTGACTGTAAATATTAGAATGTTTACCATCATCAAATTACATATAATATTAACAGTGACTAATATGAACAAAATCGTGGTAGTTAGATTCTGATCACAGTTTCCTCCAAAAATACCATAAGTTCGTCTGTGAGGCACCTCTACTAGTACCTGTTCCCTCATCGAAGTTTATTTATCAATAAATCAACAATCAGTTCAATCAATTTTAACCACTCCATCTTGCTTTAAGACTCCAATATCTTTTGGTAATCGACTCGAATAAACTCATAATATTAAATATTACCCCGAAAAGACAGAAATTTAACAGAAGGCATTAGTCACTTTCTGAAAAGTTATACGAGCTGCGGACATTACATGTGACTATAATCCAAGAGTCATGCCCTGGATAAATTCTACTGTCATAATATTAATCATGGATGGATGACCTTAGTAGTTGAGCTCCTCTAAATACTACATTCTTAATACGAATATAAAATTTTTAATCCAATTTATCACATTTGCAGGGGAAGTACTGCAGTTTATCGATGATTATTAAAACTATCAACACAACTGCATGCGAATCTGCTGACCTCTATTGTACTCTGCACACGAGGGGGTGTAGATCGGTATGTTCAAGGTATGGCTTGAGGTAGTGATGGAGGGTAACGGATGATCAGGAATGTGGTATAGGATGATTTAGGGATGTTCAGACATGGTTTGAGATGGTTAGCGATGGTATGGGATGGTCAGAGATGGTTTGAGATGGTTAAGAGTGGTTTGGGGTGGTCAGACATGGTTGGAGATGGTTTAAAATAATCTCCAACCATGTCTGACCACCCCAAACCACTCTTAACCATCTCAAACCATCTCTGACCATCCCATACCATCGCTAACCATCTCAAACCATGTCTGAACATCCCTAAATCATCCTATACCACATTCCTGATCATCCGTTACCCTCCATCACTACCTCAAGCCATACCTTGAACATACCGATCTACACCCCCTCGTGTGCAGAGTACAATAGAGGTCAGCAGATTCGCATGCAGTTGTGTTGATAGTTTTAATAATCATCGATAAACTGCAGTACTTCCCCTGCAAATGTGATAAATTGGATTAAAAATTTTATATTCGTATTAAGAATGTAGTATTTAGAGGAGCTCAACTACTAAGGTCATCCATCCATGATTAATATTATGACAGTAGAATTTATCCAGGGCATGACTCTTGGATTATAGTCACATGTAATGTCCGCAGCTCGTATAACTTTTCAGAAAGTGACTAATGCCTTCTGTTAAATTTCTGTCTTTTCGGGGTAATATTTAATATTATGAGTTTATTCGAGTCGATTACCAAAAGATATTGGAGTCTTAAAGCAAGATGGAGTGGTTAAAATTGATTGAACTGATTGTTGATTTATTGATAAATAAACTTCGATGAGGGAACAGGTACTAGTAGAGGTGCCTCACAGACGAACTTATGGTATTTTTGGAGGAAACTGTGATCAGAATCTAACTACCACGATTTTGTTCATATTAGTCACTGTTAATATTATATGTAATTTGATGATGGTAAACATTCTAATATTTACAGTCACCCGCACAAAACAAGACATTTTGATCCGGAGACGATATAGAAATATCTAATAAATAGTTATCATTTCATGAAAGATATCAAACAATTTGAATTATGAAATGAGGACGGATCTAATGCCTTCCGTTAAATTTATGTTTTTTCGAGGAAATATTTAACATTTTGGATTGATTGGAGTTGATTACCAAAAGATATTGGAGTCTTAATGAGGTCCAGCTTCCGCCTCTTAATAAAAAAATAAATATCAATCTAATAAAAACAAATAAAATCTAGTATGTGATTGCTGTGTTTACCAATAAACACACCTCGGCAAGGCGAAAGTAACTGGGAAAAAAATGTCTCATAGACGAGACCTGATGCTATTCTTCGTAGAAAGTGTGATCAGCATTGTGCTCGAACTACCTCATTTTCCCTCTATCGGCTACTCATTTTAAAATCCTAGGGTGCTATGAAACACCTCTTAACAATGGTTCTCATCCTGGTGAAGTCCATAAATGTTCTGTCCAACAGAAAGTTAGTGTGCAAAAGCAAGATGGACTCGTCAAAATTGATTGAACTGATTGTTGATTAATCGATAAACAAACTTCGATGAGGAAACAAGTACTGATAGTGGTGCCTCATAGGCGAACTTTTGGTATTTTTGGGAAAAAGTGTGGTCATAATTGTGCTATAACTACCACGATTGTGCTCATATGAGTTAACTTTAGTATTATCTATAATCCGATCATGCTAAACATTCTAATATCGACAGTCACACTGTGACAAAACAGTAACAAAATAGACAGTGACACTGCACAAAACAAGACATTTTGACCCGGAGACGTTATAGAAATATCTAATAAATAGTTATTATTGCATGAAAGAAATCAAATAATTTGAATTATGAAGCGAGTATGGAGAAGGGTTAATATGAATATTTCTAAATTATCAGTATATTTCTGGAAGAATCCTGAATAAAGATTTGAATCTCTTAAACAGCAGAAAATATTTGATCAGTCAACGTTTCGCCAATTCGGTCATTATTAGAAGTGAAAAAAATAAAACAAACAACATAATATCATACAAATGGGGATCAAATATAGCACATCTTACATCAGCATTCTCAAATAATATCAACTACAGATAATACATCATCTCAAAACAGTATTATATACAAATATTTGCTAATAAAATTTTTTTTATTTCTAAGATCATTAAAAATTGACTAAAATCAATAAAGTAACGGGCAAAATCAATTATAAAAACAAAAAAATAATATCTAAAATTGGTTAAAATATACTAAAAATATAAAGCTATGTTAAAAATTAGAGATCGAAGTCTATGCAGTAAAAGACCTACTCAAAGGATATTATCAATAATGTAAAAGAAAATGATGGATTCGATCAAACATTAAGCATGGTATTATTGTCGAATTGTATTTTACCGCTAGAAGTTGATGAGAAATAACTAAAAATCAATAAAAACCGCTAAAATTAATAAAAACCACTAAAATTATGGGACTTCAAGTTATGAATAATGTAAATATTTGGAATTTTAAAGGGGGAAAGTGTGATCAGAATTGTGCTCCAACTGCGACGATTATGCTCATATTAGTTACTGTTAATATTATCTATCATCCGATGATGGCAAACATTCTAATATTCAAAATTATCTTAAATTCTAATTCTAAATTATCAGTATATTTCTGGAAGAATCCTGAATAAAGTTTTGAGTCTCTTAAACAGCAGTAAATATCTGATCAGTCAACGTTTCGCTAATTCGGGCATCATTAGGATTGAAAAAAAACAACAATATAATATCATACAAATGGGGACCAAATATAGCACATCTTACATCAACATTCTCAAATGATATCAACTCTAGATAATAAATCATCTCAAAACAGATTTATATACAAATATTTGCTGATAAAACGTTTTATTTTATTTCTAAAATCATTAAAATTGACTAAAATCAATAAAGTAACATGTAAAATCAATTATAAAAACAAAAAATAATATCTAAAATTGGTTAAAATATACTAAAAAATATAAAGCTATGTTAAAAATTAGAGGTAAAAGACCAGTAAAGCAGTAAAAGACCTACTCAAAAAATATTATCAATGAATTGAAAGAAAATGATGGATTCGGTTAAACATTAAGCATAATATTATTGCCGGAGTGTATTTTGCCATTAGAAGCTGATAAGAAATGACTAAAATCAATAAAAACCGCTAAAATTACTAAAAACCATTAAAATTATGGGACTTCAAGTTATGAAAAATATAAATATTTATAGTTGATCAAGAGGTACGCAGACGAGAGACCTCTACGTGCTGAGTAAAATGAATGGTTGGAACCGTAGGAGAAGAAGTCCAGGTGAGAAGAGGAGATTTTTTCAAATTTTTCCTAGTGATTCTGGATGATCATATGAGGCCGGAGGAGTTCGGTTATTCTCGAATCGGGAGCATCCTAAGGCAGATTAGGGAGATCGAGGTGGGGGCCCGAGGAAAAACGAAGACGAACGAGCGTCACCGAGGACAATGATCGGGGCCCGGCCGCTCTGCTCCGAGGGTATCCGAGAGTAGCCGAAAGGAGCCGATGATATCCCAAGGTCTGATACGAGTGCAATTAGGAACCAGGATAGTTAATTATAATTAAATCAAGTTCAGAAAAGGGGAAAACAATTTAGGAAAGGCAAAAAATCAGTTGAGAAGACTATATTTACATAAAATTTAAATATTGGGAAGGTTATAGAAAACGTAAACAAATAGATAGGTAAATGTAAACATAGGGAAGGTTGCATAAATCATAGACATTGAGAACATTATGTAAACTAGCCAGGAAAATCCCCTACTGGAGTAAGGTGCTGCGCCCTAGCGGACAGAAAATGTATAAACATTGAGGAGGTTATAGAAAATTTAAAAAAGAAATAGATAGGTAAAGGTAAACATTTGGAAAAATTGCATAAAATGTAAACATTGAGAACTGAAAAAGGTACAAAACTTTAGCTAATAATAATGACGTCATCTATCCAGATATTATGAAATGATTAAAAGGCTCTTTATCATTGTTTGTAAATGATAAAAAAACTTTAAGGATTTAATATTTAATTCTTTTACGGCGTTTTAATAGTTTATACTAGAGAATAAAAATACATATAAGATTAAAAAGTTGTTTTGTTTATGTTTCAGCGAGATGAGTAATGATAGAGGATTAACAGTTCAAAGTCCATTGTTAACTTTTAAAGGAAGGATTAAGAGATAGAGCATTATTGCGAAAGCTAAATTTGTTTACTTTTTAGCGGAAGTCCTAAATCATTCTTTATGTTTTGGTATTAACAGCTCAAAGTCCAAAAGCCCGTAAGGGATTAAGAAATAGTATTAATTAATATTCATTAATTAAAATTTACTGCGACATGTTCGCAGTTATTAATACCGACTCGTGTACTTTGAAAATATTTCAAAGCTATGAAAAGGTGCAACCTCTTTGGCCAACGTGATACCATCGTTTTGATTTGTTAATATATTTTAAAGATTAAAAGTTCGATAGGAACTTAATGGATTAAAAGTTAATCCTTTTAAGACCATTATTTAACTATGAGAGAATAAAAATACGTAGAACATTGACAAGTTAATCCTTTTAAGACCATTACTTATACTATCAGCCATTAAAAATATATAGTACATTGAAAAGTTGTTTTGTTTATGTTTCAGCGAGATAAGAAAGGTTTGGGATTAAGAGCTCAAAGTCCAAAAGCAGTTATAGGATTAAGAAACTATGCTATTTATTTATATGTTAGAGATAAACAGTTCAAGGTCCATATTTGTATTTCACCTGGACATAATCCAACTTGTCTATACAAGATGCAACCTGTTTACATGTTGATACAGCTACATATTGTAAAGGTTATGTAAACATTGAGAAGGTTGCACAAACACGAAAACAATGTAAAGGTTATGTAACCTTTGAGAAGGTTACAGAGTATAAAGTGGGCACCGGACCCTTCATCGTATAGGTTATGACTATATAACCATAGAGGAGGTTACAGACTATAAAGTTGATACCTGACCCTTCGTCGTATAGGTTATGATTATATAACCGTTGGGGAGGTTGTGTACTATAAAGTGGGTACCTAAACCTTCAACAAAACCTCAAGTCCCTCAAACAGTAGAAAAACAAAATGGCGGCATAAGAAAAACAAAATGGCGATGTATAAAAAACAAAATGGCGGTCGGGTACACTCATGCTCTATAAGGTTGGTGTCTAACCCTTCAACAAAACCTCAAGTCCCTCAAACAGTAGAAAAACAAAATGGTGGTGTAAGAAAAACAAAATGGCGGCCGGGTACACTCATGCTCTATAAGGTAGGTACCTAACCCTTCAACAAAACCTCAAGTCCCTCAAATAGTAGAAAAACAAAATGGTGGCGTAAGAAAAACAAAATGGCGGCCGGGTACACTCATGCTCTATAAGGTGGGTACCTGATCCTTCAATGGGTGGAGGGGGTAAATCTTGTGGGCGGAGCATAGGTCAGGAGGTTCCATGGGTCACGTGACTGGATCACGTGACTAAAACATGTGGGCGGAGCATAGACCAGGATGCGCTGTGGGTCACGTGACTGGATCACTTGACTAAAAAGGGGCGGGGCTTAACGGTCACGTGACCAAAAAGGGGCGTGGCCTAGCAGTTAAGGTTAGGTTGAGGGGGGACCACGTGGTGGTTAAGGTAGGGTCGAGGCAAGACCACGTGGCAGTTAAGGTTAGGTCGAGGCAAAAATTCAAATTCAAATTTCCCGCCATAGGTCACGTGACCAAAATGCTGGCTTCTGATTGGCTGCTCCTAGAAGTGCGCCAGCTCCCCCATTTTCCCTCTACTCCAGAGATTCATTAAAATGTAGCTCTGCTACAGAAGAAGGGCGCATTACATGTAACCATATATTATTAATAAGCAATTAATGGGTATAATTGGAGTTAAAATATCCCTAGCAACGAAGTGAGATACAAAAAAATATTTTAAGAACTGACAAAAAATCACAACTGAGACAAATGACAATTAAATCTGAAATTTCAGCCTAAAAAAGATGGGACGTACAGTCCCGATACGTTACTTAGTGTGAAAATGAAGAATCCTATTTTAAAAAATGAGAATATCTGTCGGTGAAATGTCAACGTGGCGTAACTGAAAATTTGTGAAAATGAGAAGATTGAGTTTAAATTACGGCTGCAGAAGTATTTTTTCAATTTCTATAATTTCTTCAATAAATTGGTCCTATTTCGTATCCATATATAGTGACGTTGCATATTCAGTTAGGTTTTTTGGGCATTGCGAAGGGAAACGAAAACTACACTTAAAAGAACGCTGCAAATTATTACACAATGGTTTATTATTTCCACTTAGTAATATTTCAAAAATTTCTATTCTGTCCAAGTAAAAAAAATTAACCAGTAGGCACCAAAGGGAAAAAAATTTGAAGCTTTCACAAGATGATCGGCGTGAGAGTGCTGAACTGGGAGTGTTAATTTAAAAAAATGCAACAAAATCCGAAAATGACAAAGTTTGCAGATACACCACTTTCGCTTTGCACTATATTGCATTGCACGATATCATACAAGATGGTATCCTAACAAATTAGTTCAATCTAATTTTCTTTTATTTATCCTAAAATAAATCCTATAATTGTAATGTATTGCATGCATATATACCTGAATGATTAAAAATTTACAATAAATTTAACAATTTAAACAATGATAACTCCAGTCGGGATGTTAATGGTCGATTTAGGGTTGTAAATAGCGTAAACTTGGTAACTAAAGAGCGACCAGTTACTTCATTAGGTTCAGTTTCATTATTATTCATCAGGTAGAAGTGCTGATAAATTTCTATGAACATTTTTCATCATGGGCACAATAGAAATCTACTTCCATGCTACTATTTTTTTTTACAACTTTTCTACTCTTATTCAAAAAATGCTACAGCTGTTGGTTTTTGTATTTTATTATAATTTCTAAAGTTTGAAATTAATTTGATCCTTATAGTTTTTTTTTTTTTATTGCACTTATGTTTTGTAATTTATAACATTTATAATGTTAGGAAATTTAGTAAAAAAAATGATCCGAGTGGTTGAAGAGTTCCAAACAATTATACTAATAAATTAAATAATTATAATTTATACAATAATTATTTTACCTAAAAATCTTTATTCACACCTTTAAATTAACAGTAGATAATTGAAGTTAATTCATTGATTTGGTTGAATATCAGCTCAAGGACATTAAGTGATAATTTTATAATTATAATTGCTATAATTTAACCATTTCTTCAGTATATGTAAGGTGACTGACACAATTAGAAATAGAAAGAAACTTTATTATGGGACAAAGTACCTTGATAATAACAAAGATGGACAAAAAATAATGATTATTTCTGGACATAAGATCTATTATATAATAAATTAAAAAAAAAAGTATGCACATAAAAAAAATATATTTATATAAAAAGGAAAGAAAATAAATTCATGAAATAAGCAATAACAAAAAAGACCATAGAAAAAAAGAAAATCTGTAGTATACAAATATTTAAAAAGATGTAAACATATACACGTAATAATATAGACAAAAATAAAATTAAAAAAAAAAAGAAGAAATCTAAATGCAAATCCGTAGTTGAAAAATTAGCATCATAAAAAGTAAATTATAGCTTTATAAAAATGAATTCGTAGATGAAAAAACAAAGTGAAAAATTAGAAATAAAAAAATTATTGCAGAATACATAGAAAAAAACAAAATGAATAAAGAGTGATATGAAATATATGTCCATATTCATTCAAAATGTGATTAATGGGATCCCATATTAAATAATACATATTACATAATACATATACGACTAGCCAGCGTCTGACTGGATTATGAAGAGAAACTGGAATAGGAGGGTTTTGTATGTGGATAAGCAGATGGCATGTCGGAAAGTCATGCCAGCAGGTCAGCAGGGATTTCAAGAGGCAGAGAATTCTAGAAAGTTTTAGAGCCGGCAATAAATGAGTGTTGAAATGAGGCAGATCTGTGAAAAGGGTTATAAAGGGCTTAAGGTTCAGATCTTGTGGTAAGGAAGTGGATAGAGAACTTGAATTGGAGGAGGTTGTAGGCATTGGAAGGGCTATGGTTGTTGATTTTTTGATAGAGGAATGTGCCTAGGAGATGTTGTCTATGGATGGAGGTGAAGAGTCACCCAAACTGTTCATTCCCAACATAATGATTGGAAATACATATAGTATATAAATAAAATTATATTATTAGTTTTTTTATTTGTATATGAATAAATATATTTATTTTTCCCCGTAATTTTGTTCTCTACACGTGTGCATTCAAATTTTGACATTAGATTAGTACCATAAGTTTTCCAATTATCTAGAAGTTGTGTACTAGATTAGGAAAGGGTAGATTAACAACTGGAAAAGAAAATTGTGGAGAAATGAAAAGGCAGTTAGATAGATTAAAATAAACAAAACATTGAAAAAAATGTAATGTAATCGAATAAAGATGAAAATACAATGAATTATGTAGATGTACGATTAAATGATAAAAGAGAAAAGGAAGGGGAAAAAAGGAATGTAAAATTCACAAATATAATATTTGTTTGCTGTTTATTGAAGCAGCCAATGTATTTGGGCAGCAATGATGCTCAATAAATCATTTCCCTTTATATAATTATTAGCATTCAACATTTGAACAATCTTTACTTAAAGGATACGTTTCATTAGAAGAAAATTATTTCGCCAAAACTATAATCATGAACGATTACATATTGCGGGAGGGAGAGGAGAGGAGAAAGAGCGACGATTAGCTCCTTCTTCATGTATTTTTTACGAGGTCATGTTGGTTTTGGGATACTTAAAAAAAGAAAATTTATTTTTATGTACTGAGCCATGATGCTCCCTCGACGCGGCGGCAGTAAACAGCCGAGGAGGGCACACATTGCCGACGAGCTAACAGAGTAGAGCCGAACTAAGTTTACTCATTAATTTCCCTTGTTAGGCGGATCCCCAGGGCCGGGTTACAGAACGGCCTGCCAACGCCAGTTTAATAGAGTTGAACCTTCCTAGGGTCAGATCTGCCCCACTTGCTAAATCCCATCTTAACGAAGTTTTACATTCCTTGACAAATTAAATTCTCAATTTTACGCGTTTCGGAAACGTGAATGAATCAAGTTCAATGTCGAGGAAAACAATTATTAAAAGAACGAAAAAAATAGAGAAAAAATTATTTCCATAACAAAAAAATTTAAAACATCAGCTGTTTAAAAAAAAAGCACTCAACGATTTGCGACAAGAATAATACTTCCGTTAATCCACAAACTCAAAAAAAAAAAAATAGACAAGTCTAACTATAAATCCAAAATTTTAAATTGGTTGGACATATTTGCTAAGATGCATTGAGAACAAAACGACAGCCATATCTACACATTTTAAAATTATTATTTCTGTGTTATTATTTTATATGTTATTATGTTTAAAACACTCAAATTCTAAACAGTGTTCAAACTGTCACTACGCCATCTTCATTCTAGCTATATCATTTATTCAGGTATATATGCATTTTAGTATTTATAAAAAAATCAATGGCCAGGATTAATCACTAGAGCTCGGGGCGCAAAAATATTTGTTTAATTGACAAATAAAATGTTTATGATGAGTTTAAAAAAGCCTTCATTAATTTTTTTTTTATACAGTCTAGTGGTATACTTATGAGTTACACCAGGCGTAGAAATGCAGATAGAGGCACAGAAGTTGTGACTCAGCGTCTATTGAAGGCGTACGACTCGGAGGAATCGTACGCTTCTCAAATTATTTTCGTAAGTGATGTTTTTATGCAATAAAATAAAAAATATTATAAAGATTTTTTGGTAAAAGTTTCGCAGGTCTACTGGTGGGCTTGACCTCTTGACAGGTCGGCTAATGTTATTGGCACGGTCCGTACATCAAATGCCGAGTCTGTTAAGGTGGCCATTGGCGATTTGATTTTTACCTTTCATTTAAAAGATCATTGATTCCACCCTTTTATTAATCTTTCGACTCGGATATCAGCCTGAAAGAATTTCAGCTGGTTATTATTTACTTGTTTATACTTTATTTACCTCTTGCATTTTTTATTTATAATTTTATGAGCTATTTTGTTGAAATTAGGAGTTTATGGCTTATGATTCGTGTAGTTATAGAATTTATTTGTTTTCTACAACTCAGCATGGTTATATTTATAGTGGATTATATTTTTTTTTTAAATTCTTTTAGTATTCGAAAATATATTTTAATTATCTTACATTTTATTCCACTTAATTTTTTAGCATTAAACTTTAATAATTTATTAAAATAGGTATAGGGCCTGATATTATATATACCCTCAACTGGTATCCATAAATGAAGATCTCATTTTAGATTAAATAGATGTCATCATAAATTATAAAAGTTCTAAAACCAGGTAGAAATCATTTACGGCCTATAAATTTCGTAAAATAATTATAAGAAACACCAAAGATGTTAACATAAATTGTTGATACAGATAGAAATGTACGGACCTTAAAACATTAGTCATCTCCTTTGATTGTATGGAGAGGGACGGCAAAATCTCTGGGGCGCCCAAAGACGCCCAAACTATAAATATATATAATATATTTTTATTTATATATATATATATATATATATATATATATATAAAAAAAATAAATATAAATAAACTATAAATACGGCCCTGTGGTACAGGATCCATACAAAAGCTATCTAAGCTAGTTGGCAGTTGGCGCAAATAGGCTCGTGGTCAGTACAAGCTATCAAAAAAAATCTTAACCAGTCCGGTAAAATTATTATTTAAAGCAACTATTAAAATGTGTTCACTGTAACTTAGGTCAATTAGAGTTTGATATCAAGCACAATATACACATCAAATCACCTTGCGACAGGAGAAAGTCCTGAAAAGCTTTTTGGAAAAATGAAAAGTTCATGTAACGAACATATGTCATAAAATTAAGTCATTCTTGTTAATTAATTCCAAAGCATGGCCAAATAATCTTGAATCAATAACCACTAATGACTTCAGATTTGAGCGGATTGCGCAGTTTTTCATTTTGTTTACCTGATCGTGCCTCAGATTTAAATACGAACAAAGGTAGGAACAAAACGCATTTAATTTATTTTATAAATCCCTACTCTCTCTAAAAAAAATCCCTGAAAAGTTGGAGTGGAAAAAAAGGAAGAGAGTTTCGTTTGAAGGGACCAGCTTACCTCAGGTCTCAGGAGAGAGGCAACTAATGCCTGTCAGATTTAATTCGAGTGAGATTAACATTTTGGGATTGTTCGGCCTAAAAGGAATTACAGAGGAAGTAGCCCCTTCGGGAAATAATCGGATAGTAACTCGAAGGGGATTTAACTCTGTACGAACCTGTTCAGGGGATCAATGCCTAATTTATACACGTGCAATTGTGCATGCATACTTGTTTTACTAATATTTTTGATTGAATTAATATGCCTTAGTGATAGAGGCAGTAAATAAAAATGTCGATCCACACGTTCCAGAGATAATAGTGCACAGACAGACCGTGGTCACAAATGCGTTTATTGGACTTAAAGGGCTCTGAAAAGTATGGATCCGTTGAAAACTGCACATAGAAATTTTGACCGATTGCAATATTTTCCTTACCTACTGGCGGTAGGTAAGTAAAAAATAATCTTAGAGCCCTTGCGATAGTTGGAGTACAGAAGGGCGTTAAACAAGGAACAATAAAATAATTTTTGTTATTATTTTAGTAATTAGATTTCCACTTTGGATAGGAAAAAAAAGGAACTAGTTCAAAGAGGGAATGTGTTTCCTTTTTATCGAACTCTACTCCTAATTTTAATACGGGGTCTAGTTTAATCTACTAATCTAAAAATGTTTATTTTCTAAAATTGTTAGTCTATATAGATCAATATTTTAAATTTTACTTACTTCTGTATTTTTGTTTTATTTTTTACACCCCAAAACCACCCTATAGTCTTTTACAGTTACCTGTTGCTAGTAACTATTTAATTTAAATTCCTTTTCTAGTCTAAAAATTTTTCTCTAGTCAGCTCCTATTTTTTAGTTCTATTTTTTTAGAAAATAAACTTTATTATTTATGACACAATTTTTATTTTTCATTTTTCCTCATAAACTATAAATTTTAGCTGTTTCTTTGATGAGGTTATCTAAAAATTTCACTGATTATTTTTTTTCTCACGAATGTATTTGAATTCAACCATTTTGCTAATTTACTTGACTATGAATAAGTAATGCAATTAATTTATTAAAATATTAATATATAAATTTAATGCGCAGATAGCATTTATATAATATAAAATTTATTATTTATGGGTAGTATTTCATCTGATATACATAGATAGTAGTATATTAATATAATAATATTATTCTGTTATAATACTATACATTTATGTAATATAATATACATTATTACTTTGGCGGGTGGGAAACAAATTAAGGGATATTTAGGCTTAGGGGAAATCTGACCGACCAGAAGGGAAATTTAAATAAACTAGGATGGAAATGTTGATCATAGTGTAACTTCAACAAGGGCAAAAAGTACGGTTACCGACCTATTCTAGCTGTGATTTTAAATCAGAGCTTTATTATTTGAAAATCCATAGCCGTCACTAAATAAAAGTCAACCCTTAAAAACCGGTTTCGAACCGACACCGCTGTTGTCTCTAGATCCTGCCGCGAATATTCGGCCACTACGGCCTCAAAACATTGGAATAAACCATACGCAAAATACTGCACTGTAGAAATAATCTCACAATAAAAATGCGAGATCTTAAAATGAAATAGTTTGCCAATTATTATGATTCCTTTACTTTATGCAGTTGAGAAAACAAAATTAAATGTTTATATTTTGTTGCTTTTTTAAAAATATTATAAAAACAACAAAGTTAAATAAAATTGAAAACCTTTATCAAAGGATTTATTTATCCTTTATAAAAGTGATATTTCCTTGTAAGCAGTCGGAATTGTCCTGTGCTGCCAACCATTACTTAGACATAAAAAATGATTAGTAGATGTACTGAACAGCATTAAACAAAAAATGATTCATACTAAAAATAAAATATATATATATATATATTGTCAGCTAAATTTTTTTTATACATTCATTTATTAAAACATTGCAATGTATGTGGAATATTCAGGCTAAGAATGTTATACCCCGCTGGGGAGATAAAAGGCCCTGCTAAACAGGGGGCGGCCTGGCTAATTAATTTAAGACCCCCGGGGGTCCCCTGTTGACCTCGCTCATCCTCCACAACATTCCTCTCCTGAGGCTGCTAATGCTGTGTGCTGCCTTAGTGCGTATCTTGTAGCAGGGGAGCTAGCACGGAGAAGTGTTGTTATTAGTCAAAATTATTATGGGTCGGAGTGTAGGCTGAAAAGGAAGAAGAGGAAAACTTCTAGTAAGCGGACAATATCATATGGCAACTGCTTATTTTGGTCAGGAGTGTTTTTATCAAAATGTAAATAAACAAATAATATTAATAAAATTATTCAAATGAATTTTACAAACAAACATTAAATAAACATGTACTATCAATTAGACGGTATAAAATTTGCATGCATTAGTTTTACTTATAAATTTATGCTGATATAAATAAGCATCATTAAAAAGTATACTAATATGCCGTTTTATTTATTTATTTATTTTTTTTTATATAAATTCAATAATTTAGCGAATGTAATGTACAAGGGCAATCAATATAAATAAATGTTCAAATCAGTATGGATCAGAAAAAACACAATAAAAAAGCGAAAAAAAAATAAGCAAGACGAATAAAAAAAAAATACCCAAACGCATGACTTTAATTTTGTAAGACAATATTCTGAAGCATACACAATTATAAGCATTATGGATTTTTTTTTTAGAATATTAAATCAACAATTTGTTCTGAGACCCCAGCCAACCGATTTCCAAAGCGGATTTGTATTTTATATTTGTATTTTTTTTAATATACTTAAATAAAATAAATAGTAGCCAAAAAAAAAACAACAATACATTTGATGCATAATAAATATAGATATATATTTTTTTTCGTTTTTTTTATGTCCATTAAGACATATTGGGATGGTGTGTGAATTAGTAACTCAACACAATTAAATAACCACTCTATATTTGATAAAATATTTTCAATCGACCAGTCACGTCCTTGGTGTAGCTAATAAGTGGGCATCTTAATTTAAATTTTACTTTTATTAAAAATATAATCTCAGTCGTTCATTCTAAGTCAGACGCGACTTATTTAAAGTCAGTGCTCACATGTCATACATTCATAAAATATTTTACCTAATTATATTAGTGAGTCGTTATCTGAAACAATTTTCGTTTGTTAGTTATCTACACTGAAAATTTTGTATTTATTGCCTAATAAAATCATAATAATAATTATTCATTAGCAATATTCTAATCTAGCAATATAGAAGAAAATTTCCTCCTCAAAACATGACTGAACATGAAACATGAAATATTTGCTATAAAATCTTTATGTCGCTCTCTAAACTTAATGACTCTCTTAACTTAATAATGGAGCCTTATGTTTTTATAGGATATGGGCCCACAGTAACGGTTATTGCCGGGCAACACACCACTTGCGAAAACAGACGACTTAATTTAGAAACACAGTCCAGGGTGTGTTAATAGTATTATTATTTGGATGTCTATATTCATTGATTGCTAAATTGTTGTTTGTAATATCTAGGAGAGGAGTCAATAGAAAAGTACTGAAAATAATTTATTTTCTTCATCGTGTTGGAAGACAAACAACATTGCACAATTCACCACTGAGCTTCCCCACTCTCGACAAGGATAACGACATTTATTTTAAAATTCTTTTTTTTTTTCACTCTAAGGATCATATATTGCCTCTTCAGAGCAGAAGTACCTCAACTCTAAAAATTAAATTTTATAGGTGTGGGTTTTATACTTTTTGTTTTATCGTTTCATAATATGAATGTATAAACCAAATTACTGTTCTTCTTGCTAATGTATTATATATCGATAGAGATAGGCTACGTCTGCATCAAATGCGCAGTAGTCTAAACTATCTTAAGTGATAAAAAAACGGAAAAAGCCAAATTCGGAGATGGAATAATTCTGCTCTAAAGCGGTGATATTAACTGAGATATATATATTTGTTTTTTCATGGGTTACTGAATTCCCAAGATAATATAAATAGAAGTATTCTAATCGCATTTTTAAAAAAACAAAAAATAAATAAATATATATTTGAGTTACACATCGGTAAACAGTTTTTGATTTGATTTTTCTTAATTATTACGAGTT
The DNA here is from genome assembly GCA_948150685.1 of Rhaphigaster nebulosa. Lineage (NCBI taxonomy): Eukaryota > Metazoa > Arthropoda > Insecta > Hemiptera > Pentatomidae > Rhaphigaster > Rhaphigaster nebulosa. The sequence goes on along the minus strand of OX411309.1, from coordinate 100,781,469 downwards.
AACTCAAGACCATTGGAACCTATGAAAATTTAAGCACTCTTTCGTTTACCGTTTAAACTCCATAGCACATCTCTGCTTCCGGAAAGTAATTTTATTATTATTTTACGGGTAACGATTGATAAGGTATGCCTTCAGAATATACTTCGTGATTTATTGATGATGTTAAAACCGACGATGTGACTTTGAATTAGATACGTATAAAGTCACTTATTAATTTGTTCTTTACATAGGATGCAAAATACCAAATATATCTTAATAAATATTAATAATTCATAATTTTAACAACTCAAGAGAATTGCATAAACAGCAAACTTGGCAAAAATGGATCGCCTAGGTCAGTCAGAAGCCTCAAGTAAATCTGAAAATCATACATTTTAATTTACCAATTTATAAGCGTTTCCTAAATCCGTCTTATTTAAAATATTGGGTATACGTTCATAAATGGAAAAAGAGCTCAACAAATATTTGCATTAATGAAAATAGCGGATCGTTGGTGGGGTGTGGCATTAGCATATTTGAATATATAAGTGGCAATGGTTGGGCTTAATTTAGCATTCATGTTGACCTGTTGTTTGCTACCCTTCCATCAACTCTGATGACGACCTCAACTGGTTGAGTAATCAACAGTTGTTCTGGATGGTCTCTTACAAATATTTCCCGGTCATTGAAAACAACTTGATTCTTCTCTCGAAAATTCCTAAAGGAGTCCTTTAATATTTTCAATAACGGAGGTTATACCTTTGTAGTTATAATATACTTAATATCTAGATGTTCTTGTGTAAACCAAAATTGAAGAATAAAATAATTAAAAAAAAAAAGTATTATTCAGGATAATTTAACAAACAATTGTTAGATCTCTCTATAGGTGGAGCATTGTCAGTTAATTCAAGTAAGATATACTTAAAAAAAACTTGTACCACTACAACCCATGGAGGGTCTTGGGCTCAGTACTAGGTAAGATCACGCTCAACCGCCAGGTTTTCCTTCAATTAAGGGTACCCACTTTATAGAGGCTGGGTGATCCCCAAGAGGGTCTCCCGATCCCACAGGGTCGAGCCACGGCTGTTAACAGTATAAATAATTATCTGCTTCAGCCGGTCTCGGACCCGGGACGGGGAGCATAGTAACACAGTGCCTTACAACTGAGCTACTCCGCACCTAAGATATAGTTACATAACCTAATTAATATAAATCTAGGGAAAATAGAACTATTTAAAAAGTATATTGATGACTTGGTTCTCTTTATTGTAGAAAACTACCATAATGAATTATTAAGTGTTCAATAGCTATCATAGACGTATGATGTCCACGATAGGAAAATCTATTAATAATGTGATATAGTTCGTGGATATGGATATAATCATACTAAATAACAGTATAAAAATTAGATGGACAAAGAAAAGATATAACAAGCAACATATTATTAATTTTTTGCACTAATCATTCAAATGTACAAAATTTAATGTGGCTAAAAAACGTAAACGTAAATCAGTATCTCTATCAGATAAGGAATATTTAAATGACATAAAAATAATAGTATATAAAATATTAATTGAAAATGTATACCCTAAAAAAATAATTAATAAAATATGGTACAATAAAATAAATAATGATCACAAAAAAAAACAATAGTTATAATGATATAATCATTCTTTATATAAATAATCAGAATATAAATGAAAATACTATAACTAAAATGATAAAACCTAAGCAAAAAGTAATAATGGATTTTTTCACTGATTTAAACAATAAAATAGAACAATAGATAACAATAAAAGATAACAATGATCCAAATGGAAAAGGTATATGAGTAAAAGGTATTTTGGACTGTATTTTAAAATGCAATATGTACTAACTCTCACAGATGAAATTTAAAAAAGCTTTGCAAACAACAATAAATAGCAAAATCATTTATGCAATATGAAAGGTCCAATATAGCCTGGAGATAAACAAAATGTTATATACAAATTAAACTATCAAAACTGGAAAAGTTCTGGTGTCGATCCATTTCAAATCAACCAATTTAATTTGAAAAAGTAGCAGACAAAATATATTTAAATATATATATATATATATATATATATATATATATATATATATATATATATATATATATATATTTAACCTATTTTTGTATTATAATCAGAGAGTTCAAAACAGTTATTCCTTAATTATTTATATGCCCTAATTAATCTAAAATTTTCTGAAAGGTATTTTATTTGTTCTTGATAAGGGATTAGCCTTGTTAGTTTTTTAGTTAGAAATTGTAAGATATAGATAAATTTGTACAAATCTCTATTAAGTTTAAGTAAGAATGATGAAGACAAGATTTATTGCAAGAGTTTACGTATCCAATTTAACTGTTAACTTGGAGCACAACATTGCTGCTGTAAACATTTTCCAAAAATATTTCGTTGAAGAAGTACAGAATGCATCAACAGAAGTAAAAAAATAAATAATGTCATTTAGTATTGTCAACAGCAGCAATATTTCAGAAGGGGAGCACTTTAAAAATATAAAATTTTCAGAAAACATTTTTTTTGCGTGTTTTTTTGTAGGTTCTTACTACAAGCAATGTAATATTTAACAGCGCTTCTTACAATTTTAGCTATATTTTAAAATTTCTAAATTTAAAATTGATAGCATCTCAATGATGAAATTTTAACCGCCTATTGCAAAATAATAACGGAATATATTATAAAAATTTCGGATTTTTAAAGCGTATATTCTCCCGAGATATCCCAGATTGAAAATATCTGAAGACCCATTTAAGACAAAGGATGCAATTCTAGGGTCTGAAACTTTTTATTGAAGAAATGTAGAATAGACAAACAAAATTGAAAGTATATTAGTTTTATCTTTAACATTTTTAATTTTAAAAAAGAAGATTTTTATTTTGAAAACTTTAGCATTTAATTTTTTTATTTTCATTTACAAATAAGTAGATAGTGTACTTAAAATATGAATTCTTTGCTCTTTAACATTTTTTTTTTGTTTGAAACCAAATACCTTTAAAAATCAAGGAGCTAAAAAGTTTTACGCAAACCTCTGCAAAATGCAAAATAGGCTGACACAAAATATGACAACCTATACAAAATATGAGGAAAAACTGGACTTATAAAAAATTAATGAATATCTTTTTTCAATTCTCTGAATTTAGTACAAATTTAGGTAAAAACATAACAACTCTCATTGGTTGATTTGATATGGATCGACCTTATACATAAGTGGAAAAAAAATCAAAAAACAACTTGCCACCAAAGTGACAACAGCATAATAGTAACTGACTGTCAAAATAACAAAAATATGAATGCCACAGCGCAGGCACAACAAAATATTAATTTAAATCACAGATTTGATTTTAAAAAACTGGACTTAGAAAAACATACTTCTATTAGAAAAACGAAGGAGGCTATTTACCTAACCAAAAATATTAATGAAACTGTAAATTTTAAGCTGGCACTTAGGCCAATGTGCTTGCTTATGTGATTAAAAAATTAAAATTTATAACAATATCTATATATCTATTTATAACAATAGAAATAGAGAGATAAAACAATCAAAACATAGTAGATAGCTTAAACAGTAAAATAGAAACATGCAATAGTGACCAATGAAGATAAAACATGTTCAATAGAAAAATAATAATAAATATGTATACAAATAAGAATTCCAATACGCTTAATCCAATAAGGGCCAAAGTAATATGCAATTGTGAAATAGAGACACCCCTTTTATTTAAAAATATAATATTTTAAAATATTATAACATTGTAATTGACGAAATAATTATATGGATTAAGGACTGACCTAGAAAGAGAAAATATGAGGTACATATTAGCACTAATCCTAAAACATTAAGTAAAGTCGGTAAATATCGGGTAGGAGTGTCATGTATACTTCTCTTACAGAGCAACGCTGTGATAAAACGCATCTCATAAAAGCTTTTTTTTTAAAGTGGGATAGGGAAAAGTGAAAAGATTCGTGTTGAGAGGTTACAAGTTACTTATCGTCATTAGGTAAAAATAATTGTATTCTGTTTTTTGATTTAAGGTTTTTTAGTATAACTATTTTAAAACTGATCGTGTTTCAACATTATAAAAATGTTTTAAGAAAATTAAACAACCTATACTTTACGTATTATATGTTGAAATAGGATAACATTTAAAATAGTTATATTAGTTGTAACTAATATAAATTAAAAAAAAGAAGTATAAAATCATTATTATCTAATGACGATAATCAACCTGTAACCTCTAAAAACAAACTTTTCCACTTGTACTTTTATATTTTTTTATGAAATAGGGCCCTGTTCTTATGCAGAACGGTCTTCCCTAATAATATTTTTAACCAAATTCAATTATATTGCAGTTATATTCTGAAGATGGGACAAAAGTCCGAAACATTTTTCGTTGAAATGTGTATGGTTTAACAAAACCATATGAGCAAGAAGGACATTTCATCACATCCTTTATTGAATAACAATTATTCAGCAGGCTATTGGGAGATCCCGAAAGAAGAACTTAAGTCTCTCAAATACCTGAAAATAACTAACCTCTCAATGTTTTGCCAATTTCTTAATTGGCAAAATTAAATCAATTGATTGCTTCAATTGATCAGGAGAAAAAATGAAAATATTATATAAATGCAGTCCAGTGATAGCACATGCCAATAGAACAAAAGATTACTAGCCAAATCACCCACAATCTTAAATTATACAGTTTATTACACATCACATTAAATTACACGCCTACTTTGATTATTATGTTAAAGTAAACCGGTTTCCTAAACTGTCCTTCAAACCATTGCTTATTATTATAGTTGATTTAGAAAATACAGCTCTTTTAGAACTCCTGCATTCAAGTACACGAATTTTAACTAATTAGTACACAATTACTTTTGCCTACAATAGCCTCGAAGAAGGGTCATTGTCCCTTCCATTCGAACAAAGGAAGCGCGTCTGGCAATTCAGCGGATTTTGAATTGGCATACTTTCCCAAAGGTGATTGTGATTGTAGTAAAAGGTTCTGCAGGGTCTGCTTGCGTAAGGCTGCGTTTCACCCTTTGTTCTCAACCCTTGATTGCTTCAATTGTATTCAATTACAAATTCTACGATAATTTCTCAACTCACCCCCTTTCTCCTACTGACGAAAAAAAGGGCTTGATACTAGAAAGCAATGATTTAATCTTGAAAATCACACTTTTTCTATAAATAAAAGGAACAAAGCGCAAAAAACAAGATTGGCAAAGTCCTATTTTCATCGTAATTTAGTCATCAATATTGAAGTATTAAGAAAATCTCAAGGAATCGATGCCTAATATCTCAAGGAGTCGATGCCTAATCTTAGTTTACGTTACCAATGTAGTTAATCTACTTAACAAAACTTTGGCAACATGAATCAAACCATTCTTCGATGAAAAAAATAGAAACAACATGAAAAATGAGATAGATATATGATGCAGTTAAAAGTGGTGTTCGGTCGTCTTAGGGCAGTAACCGGTGCTGGTTCGAATCCAGCCCTGAGGATTGATTTAAATTTCATGGCTGGCCCGTGGAATAAATGCCGGCCTTCTCACTAATGTCTTACTGCATCAGTTGTAGTCGATACGGACGTTAAATCAAATTAAACAATAACAAGAAAAATAATATTATTGAATACTAATAAGTTCTTTATAATTTGGAAATCAGTACGTTAAAACTAGTACGGTAAATCGTTCTTAGTATGGATAATGATTAATTGGCACATATAAAGATTATATAATGGAATTGATAACTTCATTATTAATAATACGCATTTTTCCTTGTATTCATACCTTATTACTAATTACTAATTTCATAATAATTACTGTTCATACATGCGTCGTAACTGTTTATCAAATTGTACCATGATATCAGATTAGGTAAAATGACTCAATCCTATGACACTATAAATTTTCTAAAAAAATAATTAAAATAAGCTAATAAAATAGTTAGGCAATATATATAATATACATTTTCTTTTACGTATGGGCAATCCGTGATAACCATGACAGTACATACACATATAAACAATTCCCTCTTCAATAAAAAAAATCTTTTCGTTTTGCCCCAAACATAGATATTAGTTCAAAGAAATTGTATAGATTACTACGAATATTAAATACTGTTGTAGATATGTTTGTTATACCCTAAAATAGATTGAACAATAACACTCAAACATAACAGCGTATTTAACAAGGTGAGGCTGTGCTCAACACCAGAGGAACCTACTCTAACCACCACCCTACCGCACCGAATAACCACTCGACCGACAGCTAACCAGATCAAACATTCGACAACTCATTACTAACACAAACTGTCCCGGTCCCGATAACTTGGATATTGTCAACAGCCGCTCAAGATCTGGATACCACAGGCAATTGATTCTTAGTTCAATAAGAAGAAAATTTCAATTCTGTTATGAAACGATTTTTATCGTGGTCGAAAATAATTTAATATAAATGGTAATTGTGAGAAAGGAAATTATTAAGACAAAATATTAAATCATTTTATGAAGCATACAATTAAAGGCTAATTCCTTCTTCACCTAAAAATAAAATTATAATATCCAATTTTTTCTTACTGAAGATCCAATTTTTCAGTTTTTCTGAACATATTCTTTAAAAAAAACAATGCTAAAAGATCAATATTTTCATGGATCCAGAAAATATAATTTTAACACTTTACTTGAAGTGTCGTAAAAATTTACATTAAAATACAATACAAAACTTCTCAAATTTAGCATATAAGATTTAGGTATTAATACAAATGAAATATTAGATTTAGGTTAAAATTGGTAAACCGGAAGTGGTACTTTACTTGAAGTTCATAATAATAAAGTTCATAATAGATTCTTTTTTTTAATTTTCATAATAGATTTTTCATATAGTTCTCGATCAATTTTAGAAAAAAAATTTTAAAGGACAGTGAAACACCGGTCAAGATCCACGGATTATGGCAGTTCGGAGTCAGCAGGCACACGAGGATCTATATTTCTTTCCCCGAAGTAGACCGTCCATGGGGACCAAACCTACGGGCGGCTATTTTTCGCCCTGGAAAACCACACCGCAATTTTCAATTTAGGTACACGGGGTAGGGTCATCACTCCTACGCCCGGCCTATGTAAGTTGCCTCCAGTAGACTGACGGACCTCACATACCAGGGGAGGAGGGGTGATAAATTGCTTAAATTATTAATTAAACTAAATTAAAGTAATGCCGGTCCTGAGATTCGAACTCACAACGTTTGGGTTTGAGAGTAGGTGCACTTTTGCAAGCGCGTTAGCCCGCTCGGCCACCCCGACCCCCTAATTCATATATATATATAATATGAATAGTTGAAGGCTATTAGAATTTTAGGAAACTTTCATAAAAATCGTTACAGCCGTTTTGGCGCTACAGCCTATTGAAAAATACTTTTTTTATTTTGCGCTGTCGCAATTGCGCACAGGATGCCCTATTGTGTACACGGGCATTTGGGGACAAAACTCTACAAAACAAAAAAAAAGCAACAAAATTAGTCCACCCGTTAAAGAGATATTTTTTTTTAGGAGCCTAAGAATAAAATGGTTTCAGGATCTATAACAGACATTTCAGTGCTACGAAAGAGTGATTATAGATATAAATATAAATTTGAAAAATGGAGTATAATTCCAAAGTTATTGAACCGTTCTTATATAAGCATCAAATAGATACTCTTGGTTACAAATGAGTAATAACAAAATGATGATTTTCCAAAATAAATCTTTCCTTGAACTCTTCAATTTCCCGCTCCATTTGTAGCTCGCTTTTCTTTGATCCTCGGCTCAGTCACAGATCCCGTGGAAACATCAACTGGAAAAACAAGAGAATAAATCATGGAGGGCGGTGACACAGATGATTTTACTAGAGCCATTTGTCTTAGCTCGCTTGGGAGGGGAGGGGGAGATTTCTCGATTATTTAGTCTCTCCAACCTTAATGGTTACTTTAAACGGAAATCTCTTAGCATCAAATAAATGTTTTTGTGTAGTTATAAATAACAGAGGTACGTTTATTTATTTACTATATAGGGTGGTGGTGAACACAGCCTTATATTAGTAAATAAAGCGTTTCAAAGTTTAACGATCCAATGAAACTTTTAAAGGAATCTATACTTAGCAAAGTTTTCTTATCAACAAAATATGTGGACGAAACGTAATACATCTCAAGTCATTTAAAAAAAATTAGTATAAGCTGAGAACCAAATAGGCTTCTTATCCGTTTTTGTTCTATCGTCATAATAATAAAGCTTAGCAAACGGCTAAGGTCCATGAGCTGAGCAGAGCAGAGATGAGCAGGTGAATCAGGAATCGATGAAAAGAGTCGACTCCTCAAAAAGAATCGTATTCTCAAGTGATTCAAGATTCACTAGGAGTCGGTTCTGGAGAGCCTAAGAAGTGGGAGTCGATTCTCCCACTCCTGCAATTCAGAGTATCATTCCCTCTCCCTCTCCCTCTCCCCTCCACACAACACAAAGTTCTCTCTTTCAATTCTTCGTTGATTCCCTCCGAGTTTGTTTTAGAATTTAACCTCACAAACCAGTTGTTTTGTTCTTGTTTACCTTTGGATTCAACCCTTCCGTGACCATGAATGAAAGTGTCGTATCTACTTAGTAAAAGTTAATATGTAAACTAATCTAATCAGTAATTTAATAAATAGAAGTAAAATGTAGATAAATCCCAAAAATTAGTATGCACTAGATACATCTTATGTAGAATAAGATTTGGAAAAATAAAATATTAAGAATAATTTTGTCTTTTTTATTCCACATTTACATTCACATTTTTTGTATATTTGGTTTTATTAAGAACAACTGCTTGGCACTTAGCTATTTTTTTATTTTGAGTCAATTTATATTAAAAAAGTATTTATTTTGATTAATTTATTGCAATATAATTTTTTTTTTACCCTCTTTTTATAAACGGACGTATAAAACCTTTAATCAGCCGCCATTTTGATACGAAATGTTGGGTTGTAGGTCATGATCCGAGGATCATTCTGCAGTGACGTACGACTTGGGTCACACTTTGGTTCCCAATCTCAAAAAAAAAAGTTCCAGTAGTCTCTGAGAAAAGCTGTGGACGGTATAAAGCAGATGAACGGATTTTTTTGTTTACTTTTTTGGATTCTACGTACCTATCTTGAAACTTATTATCTCAAATTTTGAGGAGAGGGGGAATTGATTTTATTTTTCGTGGTCGATTATAAAGGTCTGTTATTCAAAACAGTAAACGAAAAGGAACTTATTCGCATTAAATAATATTCATGGATACTAAATATTTGATAAAAAACCAACCTAAATTCAGTGAAAACGACGACCTAAAGATAGAAATATTTCATGCAAAAACAAATCATTAATAAATTCAAAATAAATTATTTTGATTGAAATAATTTATTTTCTGTCAAAGTTTAGAAATAATAAGTTTAAATAGGTAATTATTCTAATTTTATTTTATTTCTTTTTATGCACTAAATTATACACAAAAATTTTTTTCACTGTATGCGATTTCATAATTTTATTTTATTAGAATTATCTTACGGCAAAGGAATAATAAAAAAACATTATCATAAATTGAATAAAATGATGCATTTTTAAAATAAATTTGTAAAACAATTAATTAATTTGTTGTTACTATTTCTACATTTAGCTATTCAAACACAAATAAATATTTATTGTAACCATCACTTAATACTTGTTATATATTTCAATCCGACTCAACAGGACAAGGACAATGGTACAAGGATTTGACTTTTAATATTTGGTAGTTTAAAATCGTTTATTGTAAACGAAGAATTTTTGTTTATGTTCTCAAATAGTGTGTCATTATGTGTGTATTAATACATATTTTCGATAAGTACCTAAATAAAAAAAAAATGAATTAATACATTTATAATTACAACATTTTTGAATTGTTGATCATTGGCAACAACGGTATAGTTCAACAGGGCAATGAAAGTAATGCTAGTCGTCATACAATATAACATTTATTTGGAAAAAGAATACCAGAATACGAAAGGGAATTTTACAGGAGAAGCGCTTGAAGTTTGGCCATTTAAGTTTATCCCGATACCTTAACTCACTGATATAAGATCAAGTTCGACATATTCTTAGTTAATACTATTTGCATCTAAAAAAAAAATTTAACGCTCATTTGTTGGCCATTTAATCATAAATCGTAAATCAAATTGTGGCAGTCTTTAAAAAAAAAAAAAACATTTTAAAAAACCTTAGAATTTACCAATTATAAAAACATATTTTTGAAAAAAAAAAAAACTTTTTATTAAACAATAAATTCAATTTGGAAATCAAAATTAACTCAAAATATTTTATTGGATGTATTAAAGAACCTACGTACAATAATAACATTTTAACAAAAATAATGATGTATTACCAATTCATACTGATGTAAAATTGATAAAATTTAATAACCTAAAACAACATTAAAAATAATATATTATTATCTTTATCAAGACAGTCTTTATAACGCAATTCTCCAACCACAGTTTGAAGGCAGTAGTCATGTTGAACAAGTAAATTTAGAATAGCTAAACTAATAATAAATTGTTATAGCGGTAAATATTGAAATCAATAACCTTAAATTTTATATGAACTCATGTACTTGAACGGAAGATTGCCAAGCACAAAAATAAAAAATCAAAACAAAAATTGTGGCACTGGAAATTCACATTGTGGCACTCTTTTTCCGAACGAACGATGTACAAAATTAAAAATAATGATATTTTTTTTTAAATATAAGACAGGAGGCAACTTTTACTGGCATTGCATTTTTAATACATTAATATTTTTTTATTTATTTTATATATTTCTTCTGCATAAATTATATCAGACGGAAGACGTAATCACTAAATTACTGTTCAACCCCAGCCGTCCATGTAGCCCCTCTCTGAAATTAAATAGGCCATGTAAAATATTATTACTAGAGCCCTGACAGTGGTAGGCTCTTGCAATCATGGATTAATCATCAGCGGTATAATGTACTCACATGTACTTACTCACCCTCCAATGGCTTTTAATATCACATACAGGAAGGTCCGCCAGACTATGTGTATTTTATAGCCTAAGTATTTATGACTGTGTTTAATAAATGTAAACAGTTTGCATAGAATTAACTATGAAATATACTACTTGATTATTTATGTTGCATGATTCATCCGAATGAGATCAGTTATCATTATTTCTAATGGTCTCTTAGAAGAATATTGTAATATCTATAATTATACAGCTGGATCGTAGTAAGTCGTGTAAAATCTCTAGAAAACTCAACTGATTATTGAGATACCGACAACTGGTTTTTACTGAGGAATTTCCGGGTATCTGAGTACAGAGGGTCTAGGCAAGGGGTTATTTATAACCACATTTTAGAGAATTATGTTATTTGATTGGCAAATCACCATCTCCTTAGTTTCTCTCTCTGGTTTGCCAACCAAAAACATTATAATTCTCAAAATATGTATGTAAATAACCCTTCGTCCAGTTACCCCTTAGGCCCAGATATTCCGGAGCACCTCACATATCTTTATATTATCCGACTTTGCTATACGAAACATATAAAAGGAATGCATATGAGAAAACCATGGCTTTCAAACCATATCTATTTGAATAAATAAATTTATGAAACGGAGGAATTCACATGCCATATCGGACCGTGCATGCGATTCCGTCACCTAACTATGGATCAAGCTGCATTAAATACGATAACGAACAAGTCGGAATGGTTCGCCATAAAATAGAGTTGCGTGCAACGTGGAGTATTGGAGACAGTAAAGTTTACCTTCGCGTGAGACACTGTCCAAGCAGGAAATTAAATAGGTTCTAGTTCCAAGACTGATCTAAAATGGAAAACGGGTTTCGGAAACTTTGTATAACCGAACCGAAAGGAAAACTTTCACAAATCAAGAATTTCACCACCGGGCAAAGTTTTGCCAAGTTGAATTCGGTAACTGACGTTTAAAGTAGATAGCCTGAATCTTCATTCCGAACAATTCTAGTCTGTAATGATTTCTTTGACACTATAAACCATTTCGGCTCCTAGTGGATTATATTATATTAAACTTTGCCATTTATGGGTGATTTAGTACTTTAACGTCGCAGAAACTCCATTTCAATTCAGAAGCCACGTCTTGAGATCCAATTCTCAAAGACATTGCCTTTGTTAGATAAAGTGATTTTGCTGACACACACACACACATATATACACTTGCATACCCATTTACTTTTAATAGCTTTTATTAGACGAAGTTTGAGAGTTTAATATATGTATACATACTTTTTTCTAATTGGTTTTGATAGTTCACAATCAATCGATGATTAAGGAGATTAAAACTAAAACTAATCGATTACAAATTTATTTAATGGAGGGTGGTTCATTATCCTCATTATTTGTTAAATAAATAACTGACATCAAACCATCAGAAAACGTTTGTTCAGAAAAGCTGTACTATATTGACTCCTGTAATTATCCGAAACAAAACAAAAACATTTTTACCACGGTTGTAATACTAAGCCCATTTTCGTTTTACAAAACCCCGCCATAGAAATGAAATTAGGAAAGAAAAAAGTTGAAGCAAAATGAGTTCTCGAGCGATAAACACGCAGTATGCGAGGATAGCGCGGACCAGAAAAATGAATGAAAAAATACAAGATTATTAAAGTAAAAAAATATATAAATTATTCAAATTTACAAAAAAAAAAAATATATATATATATATATACACGAGACTAAGAATTGAAACCCACGAATAAAATATATTTTTATTATGATTATTTAAGCCATTAATTTTACTTATATTGTACAATATTTAAAAAAAGCTTTGTATTCAAAAGTAATTAAATATTTCGTCTGATAGCAAATAAATCAACGAATCGAATTTTTGATATAACAGAGAACGGTCATTAATTTTAATACATGAGTAAAAAATCAATAAATTAAGAAAACTTCCCGATGATTTAATCTTGTTTGAGAAATAAATGTAAATGGTAAATGAATTCCTTGCTACTACGGTTCTACAGATAGAAGGGAACATTATTAACATATTAAATATTTCAGGCTTTTATCGTACATCATCTAGAAGTAGAATTTCCATGGTTAAAGCAATGTATTTAGATCGTTTGTTAATTTGGTCTTCTTCCAATATAATTGAGTAAAATAAATTAGGAAATTAGGTCAACAAGATTTTAATTATTTTATCAAATTATGTTCGACGTTTTTAAGAATGTACTAAGAACAGGATTGTAATTAAAAATGTTTACAAACCCTCTACTTGTATACTATTTATAATTGTTTTTACACGTCTATATTTTTTCTTAAGTACCAATCATGCTTAAATATAGTTTCATCGTTCTAATAAAAAACTCGTCTTTGATGTTTCTCATTTTTCATTCACGGTAAAATCTGAAAATCATTACTTTGTAATTAGTTTATTTTAAGAGCAAAACTTCCAATATATTTTAGTGATTAAAAGAATGAAAAGAGGAACATTATTGCGGCTAATATTCGTATTATTGTTTCGGGCCACATCAACTATAGCCTCCTTTACTCGGTTAATATTATTTAAGTAATATTATATAACACGGTATATATGTAAATATATATATATCACAAATGTCAATATTATTGTTACTATATGCCCCTCAGAGGATCAATATATTGACGAAATTCGGTATTGACTCAATAATATTGACCGTGTAAGGGGGGCTTATCACTGATCTGTTATACACTGTCAACCCGATGTGAAACGTAGACGGTATCCAGACTGCAGAACGGATTGGAGCGTTCCTGATGGATTGGAAGCCCGGACTATCCATTATGACAGCTGAGTTCTGAATCTGATCCACCAACGGGTTGCCATAGCGCAGCAGTAAATCCCAGGACCGGCAAACAGATAAATCTTCAAGCTGCCCCCGATATCTGGCAATATGTCTCTATTCGATTAGCTATAGCAGCTACCATCCACTCTAACAATAAGGCTATTTGAATCAGTTCCAAATGGCTGGAATAATCTCTCTAAAATAAATAAACTTGGAATGAAATATTTAAAAATCTGCTAATCATTTTAAAGTGAAACTATTTCCTCTAATTATTTAATATTTCATCAGCAAGAACGAACTATTTTTTTTCTGTTATGACGTATATTATAAATTTACCAATGCATTTACAACTAACCAATGCTACTTCAAAGTCATTATATTTACTAGAAAAGATTCCTTGAAAGCATTTTTTTTCTTTTACCTTAATTTACCTAAATATGAAATATATTAGAGGAAAGTATTGCGATCGTGAAAAACTTCTAATCCGAGTTTTCAACGATAATATTTGTAATTTATTAATTAATAAATGGACAAAGCTCCACTGAGTTCAATTAACCAAGACTCGCAAAAATGTCTATGACTTTATATGCGCATCCTAGCTCAAAACCAAAAATTTGTAAGAGAACTGAAATCACGTATTAAAACCTGGCATATGCCTGTGATATCACAGCAACTTTTTCGCCAAAATCGAATAACCAGAAGTTCAAATTTATATTATTGGTTTTATACTTTTTATAATTTTCTCAAAAGCTCCTCTCATTTTGATTAAAATCGTAATATCAATGTACAAGTAAATGGTCTTTGATATCTGCTAGGTCTTATCCTCGTTAAAATAGACTAAAGCTCTTAAATTTCAAAATTACTTCTTCTAAAGTACCTTTTATTGTGTTTATTTGAAATAATTGACCGTACGTCATTGTTAGTAGTAATAAAAAAATGGACAAATATAAACTCGGAAAAAGAATTTGATAGTTTACTTTATTAAAGGAGAAATATTTTGCCAAGTTGAAAAATACATTCGAAAATAAGAGAAGTAATTTAGATGTAAAAGTATTATAATTAAGTAAAGAATATTTAAGTAGGAAAAATCAGTATCTAACATATGTAGTACATATATACATATAAATACACATATCTAACACATAAACGAAAAACGCCTAAACTGATTGTTTTAGTTAATAATTTCTACTTTTATATCATTTAACTGAAACTAAATGTTTCCATCGAAACTAAATGTAATTTTAATCAATGGCGGATTCATTACTTCTGCTGCAACGGCAAATAATGTATACCGCCCCTTCAGCTGCTTCTATCTCCAAAACTAATTATTTCATTATGTTTAAAAACTAACATTTTATATTAATATGTTTTTAAGTAGGCTATTTTTAATACTTAAATATTCGTTTGAATCGAAAAATATAATTTCCCTAAAATTTTTCCGATCCCCAAAAATTGACACCTCAGGCAAGTGCATAGTCTCTCCGCTACTAATCTCCATGGAAGATTTACAATTTATTTTCAGATTGACAAACCAAAATATATATAGTACATACAGAATTTTCGTACTGCAATTATTTAAAAAAATATTTTATTTTACTTTTGTGAGAAAGACTTATGTGAAATCTTTAAAAATATTTTTAAAATTGCATAATTACTATAGAGTGGTAAGTTAAAATTGTGTGAATGCACCGCAACAGATTTTTTAAATAAGGAACCATGTTTATTTTTATTTAAAAAAAAATAAAATTATAAGGATAAACAGAGTAATTAACAACGCCTTCTAAATATATGAATTCATCTGAAATAATTAGTCAACCATAAACCTGCAAATGCCTTACGAAAAATCGTTCGTAGGGGTAGCGCGTCCAATACATACATATATATATATATATATATATATATATATATATATATATATATATATAATACAGTAACATTTCACATTAAAAATATATATAAATTAAAATATGACAATAACCTTAACAGAACAAAAAATAGTAACTGGCTATGAATGATTCCTACCTTTACATATCACCATTCCCAACCGTTCCAAATGGGTCTGAAGGGTTGAATAATAGATCCCTGGGGAAAGGACCTTCTACGGGAAGATGTTTTCCCAAACAGGACAACAGGCATATATCTTCAGCAAAGGGAAAGCAAGATTAATACCCCACCATACCAGCCAAAAGCAAGAGAATTGCCTTTTCGCAATTAATATGTTCTACGGTTTTAACAAATATAAACATCATTTACTATCAGTAGCAATGTTTAAGCTATTGAAAATATAACCCTCGATGACAACATCAGTTTGAAAACATGGAATTCCACTTATTGGTAATGCCACTCCAAAGTGAATATCGAGAGAAACAAAAATAAGTAATGCGCAGTTTATCAGTGAACTTAGAAAATGCTTTCAGAAAAACATATTTAAATGAACTAAAACTGAAAAATCCAAATGTCAAGCAGAGATCAAACAAAAATAAGACATGAGGTTAATAAATAAAAGATCGTAAAATATTACATTAAAACAGATTATATCTTGTATAATAATTATTAAGAAACAAAGTCCAAAAATGGAATGAAATAAAATTATTGAATGCATTTTTTCAAATAATTTTCAAATATAACGGAAACCATACTTTTAAAAGCGATTAATAGAATTTTCCAGGAATAGAAAAGTTCAACTTTCTTAGAACTTTCCCGTCAACGCCACATATTTTTTCCAATACTTTATAAACTCTCTTCTTTTTTAATCCTGCTCTTGTCTTTTTTTGTTAAAGATTGCATTCATAGAAGTTGGAGAACATACTTTTCAAGAAGATATTCTGTAATACGCCAACTTAAATTAACGAAACTTGGATTTACATTTTAAAAAGCATTTAAATAATATCCTTTGGCCTCATCGGAAATAAAAATTGGAACGTCGAAAGCTCTTTAAAGAGAAGACCCACATTACAAAAAGTTAATAGCGGTTTAAGAATCATAAAATAGTGCTTGAAAGTTTTTAAAAAAGTCACAACTTGGAAATGAACCAAAATTAATAAATGAATGGTGAGTCTTAGAACCTAATAAAAAACTCGAGGAAGAGTCTTATCAAACATTATTTTGATCCATGTGTTAATTAGATAATTAATTTACAATACAAAATACAATCAGAAAATAAATAAGTATTATAAAATAGATCTTAAAAAACGCATGTTAATTAACCCTAAATAGAATAAATAATCATTAAATAGAAACTGGTACGCGTTCATCAAGTAGGCAACCATACAATTGTATATATGTTAGGTAATACTAAATAATTTAAATATTACTTTACTATAGTAATATAAATATTTTAGTTTAACAAAATTAAATGTTGATAGTTCAAAATTAAGGTATAATAAGAAAAGAGTACGTATTAAAGAAATTATTAAAAAAGTAAACTAAATTATAGGATTTAAATTACGGCAGCTTTAAAGTATTGTAAAAGAGAAAATAAAAATAAATAAAACTCAACATATGGAGCAGATATATATGCATTTTAGTTCTTCTATATAAATCAGTTCAATGTTCCTAATGAACTATATCGTTTCGTTCTTAAATTATGTGTACGTTTCTTTAATTTTTTTTTGGTCACTGTTCAGGATTCTCTGATAGGCGTGATGTGAACCTAAAGGCCAATTACAATGTTTAAAGCAATGTTATACATTGGCATTGTATCATATCAAGCCTTCGAGCCAAAAATTAATAGTATTAGTAGAAAAATTATACCCTTGATCGACTTTGCACTCGGGCTGCCTCTATCTAGTTGGGACCTGATCTAGTATATTTTTATTTATTTATTTTATGTTTAAATGGTTGGGATGATTAATTATTGGGATTTTATTGTTTGCCATTTATGTTCCAGCCCTGAAGTAAATCAGTTTCAATTCGGCATTAAGTATACATAAATATGAGTTTAATTTAATTAAATGTTTTCCATTTTTTATTTTGCTGCTATTTTATTTAATTTAAATTTTCTGTATATATGGTACGAATTAAATTTTTTATCCCTATTACTATTGTCATTAGTTGGGAGAGAATGTAATATTACACAATAAAAACAGTTCTTCCAAAATGAAAAAAGTATATAAACATAAATATAAACAAATTTATAGTACAATATATAATAACTTGAAAATCAGTTGGTCTGAGAGAAAAATGCTCGAAAAATAAATTGTAGAGCGGGATGTTTTATTTCAAAATGTGCCCATTAGTTTTTGACACTTAGATACAGCTTAATTGCCTGATGCGTTTCAGAACTGATATGGGTTACAAGAACATGATATATGGTTCCTGCAAGGTCACAGGTGGCCCATACATACCCACATTTATTAGAGATGTGTGCACACATTTATTGGGGAAAATACTGTCTCTAGATTGATCATATTGTTATTAAAAAAGGGGTGAAAATATAAACCAGAATCATGGTAACATGCTCTTGTAACCCACATCAGTTATGACGCGCGTCAAGCTCGTACGCGGCATCAAAGTGTCCAAAAATGAGCATATTTTGTATTAAAATGTTATCCTCTACAATGTTTTTCTCTAGAAATTTTATTTTAGATTAACCGAGTTTGATCCATCTTAGTATCAACACTCTGTATATTTATGCTCTATTCTGTATATATATATATGTTTACATACATTATTATGCAATTGTAGTAATTGGAAAATAAATAAGGTAAATTCATATAAAATTTCCTTTCTTATTATTTCAGTAGTAGAGTCTAATATAGCATATAAGGTAATATTTGAATCGAAGTAGTTTTAAGTATTTTTTTACTTTTGTAAGTATTTTTCATTCTAATTCTTCCAAAAGCGAATTATTCACGAATTATTATTCAGTAACGGAATGTTTGGATCTTCGTATTTCTAAATAATAAAATTTTGAGAGGATCCTATTGATTATAAGAAAAACAAACTACAATAGCTAATCTCTATACCCTAAATTTTAAAATAAAAATCTTTAATTTAAAAAAAAAAAACATTTTTCTTTTATAAACTTATCAATCAGGATAGAATAAAATAAAATATATCGAATTGAGCTAATTTCAATGCTTCAATAATACTATATTTAAATAATTCCAATCCAGAGATTATATTATCCAGACAAGGTATCTAGAATTGCGAACTGTTCCCCCATAAGTCCATAAGACGGACGCTATCTACCAATTTGCAGCACTAAGATATCAAGGGAAGGAACTACTATTCATAACGACTCGGAGCATCCATATTAATAAGCGGGCAGCAACAGAACGGCCACCATTTGCATATCTGTTTGATGTGATAATATAATTTTAAATGCGGTCGACAACAATGAACCGCACTGCCTCTTTGGAATATTCATTAATCTCGCCGAGTTGCCATCCACTATAACTTCACTATTTTTTAGCACTATATCGTTCCTCGCATAAGAATAGTTATTTCAATATGAAAGTACTATTGTTTATCAAATATTTAATTTAGATCCGCACCTGTATCACAACCTTTTGCTAGCGAATTAGAAAGCGTAGGGAGGTTAGGACACATTGGTACCTAGAATTTAAAAAAAAAAAAATCTAGGAGATCCCTTTAACAACTTCTTTTTCATACTTCCTCGGGTATTTGCTTGCATGTGAATGCTTTATTTAAGTTATTTGTCCGCGGAGTTTGTCATAAAGTTTTCTATATGAAGTCCGAATACAAGATCACAATCTTGCACCATGGAAGGAGCGTATTATTAATAGCGTATAAATGGACGCAGACATTATTCTTGATTCTTTTTATTGTAATGCCTGTATTTGTTAAAAGTGTAGTGTAAATTAATGAGAAGTAAGGTCCGTATGGGTTACAATAAGTAAGTGTAGGTACTTATTTAGTCATTTTCTAATTTTTAAAGCTAATCATTTGTGCCGTGGGAAATACAAAAGTTTTAGTCTTTAAAACTACATTTGAAATAATTTTAGTACTTCATGTCAAGAAGTCAGGAAGCGATGGAAGTTGCATGAAATGCTTTTCTCCGTACATGGAGTGCCATACTCATGTAGAAACCATACCATGGAGAAACCTAAGATATTATTCTTAAAATCTACAACTCCATCTTGCAAACTTTGAGTAATTTTCTTTGTTAATCATATATAACTTAAATCTTGAAACTTTTTTTTCATTTTCATTAATTGGAAGAGCATAAATGCCTTTTCTCGTAATTTTCACTGCTTGTAGTGTCATATTTGATTATGTAGTGTCATGACCATTCACAAGAAGATGGGGAAGAACCTGTCCACACAGAAGCTCTTCTACTGTTCAGCGTGTCAGAAAATGGCCCAAGAGCCAAGACGGGGAGTTGGCTAATAATAATATTTGATTACCATTTTTCATTACATTTATCAACATTTTTTTTGTTTTTTGTTTATGTTTAAAATGAGCTTTGAATTGTCTTGAGTACCTATGAAATTATTAACTTATATTTTAATACCAAGTACTTTAGTTAAAAACTTAAGTCACAAATATGAATTTCTTAAGTAGTTGATAGTTCGCTCGCTTGCTTTTAAATAGTACTTTTTATTTCTAAATTTCCCAAGTTTTTCCCGAATTTTGACGATTGGTAAATTCTATAAAGTTTGGTATTCTAAGGCGGTAGTTAGATGTATTTCACGAAGGATCTGACCGGTAGTGCTTCGACAAATATATTCTGTTTTAAAAAAAATATAAAATTTCGTTACATAACATTATGTGCTTTTGCTCGCTGTATCACTAGTTGGAATATGAAGTGGTTCAATTATTACCAGTAATTTTTCAGTTTCCCGCAGCTCTACATAATCAATAAAGATATAAAGATTATTTTATTGATTGATATCGTTGGTAGTCTAAAATTCCTCGCATTCGTCATTTGTACCAAGGAAGAGAGAAACAATATCGAGCCTATTGACTCAAGAGCACTTTTGATAGTCCTTCCTTTGACAGCTTATACACACTGCAGTAAAGAAAACACATATAAGGTTTATAGCTAATACTAAACGAAACAGAGTAAAACTTTTTCAGCTTCTTTGTTGGAGCGGACTATTTTGTTCAAAACATTTAATTTTACTGAGAAAAACTCTGTCACTAACTTCTGAAAAGCGTATTGCATTTAGTTTAATATCAAAATTGATATTAGCCATTAGAATGTAATCAATATTTCAACAACAACAAACAATAAATAAAATCCGATAACATGTTTTAAAAATAAAACCAAAACACATAGTAGTGATACAAGCATTACCCATAAAAAAAAAAAAAACATACGTGCAGTATGCACATTATGTTTTGTATAGTCTTAGGGTTTCGAAAATCGTAAGAGAATATATTTATGTCGAAAAATATATGTAGGCTTAAAGCCTATAATAATAAACTTCTCTGCTGAGATTTAGAGTGACGCTAACCACAGGGCTAAATGGGCAATAGCCCTGGGACGCAAGGCTTTTTGGAGAGGTATTTTTTATTATTATTATTATTAGTTATTTAGTAATTTTTATTCGAAATATTTTCATAACAAAAATAAGAAGTAAATAACCTATTCTAAATGAAATAGAAAATAATATGTATATCTTATGAAGAGGGGCGCATCATTTCTAGTAGTCGAATATTTAAAGCCAGTCCAGCCCAGCAGAGGTTGGATTCTCTCTAGGTAATTTCGCGAAAAGAAACTGAAAAAATAAATGCGTTCACATCAACAAGTTTTTTCTTATTTTTCATTTCCTCATTGTCTTTCCGATTAAATTTTGTCGGTGTTTCTTATACTTTATCCATCGTATATCCTAGATCGTATCCTAGATATTTTAAATGAATAAATTTTATTGATACTTCGTTAAAGTCAAATTATGATTGCAGTGGCTCACTTATTTATTATTGTACCACCGTTTTGGGACTAGTGGAGGTGATTTACTGCCTAATTGCGGAATGTTAATGTGCTGCAATGGATAAAAAAATTTGGCATGGCGGGGTCTAATGAATTATTCCACTGTAGGTAGCATTAGAGTAGGCAACATCATCGGAGCATTTTCTTTTCAGATGAAAGATCACTTTTTCGCTTTCGTTGTGTTCGGAATTATGGT
This sequence comes from Rhaphigaster nebulosa, assembly GCA_948150685.1. Lineage (NCBI taxonomy): Eukaryota > Metazoa > Arthropoda > Insecta > Hemiptera > Pentatomidae > Rhaphigaster > Rhaphigaster nebulosa. Next base: position 100,759,509 of record OX411309.1, on the reverse strand, counting down.
ACAGAACATTGGAGCACCTTATAGCAGAGCTAGTGAAACTATTGGTGATAAGTATCTTTAATTGCAAGCTTGAGTCTGGTAAGGTGAGGAGGTTTTTTTTAGTGTTTATATTTGTTTCTTGAAGAAAAAAAATAATTAAAATAACAACCACAAAAACAAAAATATTATAAAAAACTAAATAAAAATAGGATAATAATTTCCAAGGTAATATTAGGAATAAGTATTTTATTTTCGATTAGTGTCACTAATTGAATGAACATTATAAAATCATGGTTATTGCTTAGGTAAGATAAATCCCGAATTGGCTTAAGCGAACATACAATTATTCACAGAACAAACCCTAAACTTCGCCAAATTCCAATATCTGTACAAACAACCTAATATTTTCCGAAGCCATGAACATGAGATGGAAGACGGATTTCAATATGAACTAATTGAATGAAGACGACCAAAGCAACGGTAACTCAATATCGAAGTTTCGAGACAGTCTGGCCACCCTTGGCCCGGCTATTCTCGGTATTAACTTTGCCCATAGCCTCAGGCAGTCCATACCCTTTTCAGGAAAAATGAACAATCTTGCCAACTTAAACAGAAGTATTTACCACAGCTGAACCCCGACCCCATTCCATCTGGAGGTCTCAATTATTAGAAAACTCATCAATTTTAGGAGAACCTCAGAAGCGCCATGAATTCCATCACCGATATAAAATACCAAATGTATTTAAATAGTACTAAGCAAAAAATTGTAAAAGAAAAATAAGTACAGTAAAAAATTCATGTTGGCATGAAAGGAAATGAAGAGTAAAGAAATTATAGAATATTAAAAGAAAATGAGAAAAACAAATATGTATAAAATATGAATTATATATAAAAAAATGCCACTCATATTCTACATAAGTATTAATGTTATATTTTCTACTGTTTCAGGTACTTTTTTGTTTTTGAATTAGAATCTTCATTCCAGTAAGTAAAGTAGAAACTAATTAGAGCTTTTAGAAAATTAACCCTCAGCTAAAACGAAAAAAAAAATGAATTTAGTCTACATGAACGATAATTTAGTCAATATTGACTTATATATATTAGCAATTGAAAAAAAAATTAACTAATGATAGTGAATAAACAAAAAATAATAATAAATTACGTTACTTTAATTGTAATAAATAGTTAATCTCAGCTTCTAAGGTTATATCTGTCAATATCAAAACACCAAGTAGTCCTATTCAAATGGTAAGCATTGTATTTAAAATATCTAGGAAGTTTAAATTAATTTAATTAAAATTGTGCTACAACGAAAGATTTCAGTAGTGATTCTGATGAATGTGCATTCAGTTTTATTTATTTTTTTTAGTGTGAACAGCTAATAGCAAATACGATATCTTCCAGGATGTTGTACGAATATTAAATTTATTTATATATTCAATGTTATTAAGAATCACCAACCTCATAATCAAAACCAATTAAGATTAATAATTAATCATTGACAAAATACCTATTGAGTATGTCGTGTTGCATGCAGGCGTGATGAAGTGGATCTTTGAGTTCGTTTATATTACAGCTACGATAACTGGCATTTGATAAATGTAAATATTTATTTATAAGTTATTGAGTGCTAGTCCTCTAATAAAGTTTAATGGTATATTATTTTATTCCATCCAGATAAAATATTTTTCATTTTTAAGTTCAATCTAGTTCCAAAATAAAGCTGAAACACACCGATACCGACTTCCATACAGGTCCCAAATATTAATTCAGAATGTAGTTTCCATTTTATATTTGAACTAATATGTATAATAGAAATTTGGCACACATCGGTGGTTCAGGTATAAAGAGAAATTATGTACCAACTTTAGGTCAGTAAAGATCTAAGACCTCTGGCCGCTAAGATTGCAAGGGATCCAGATGCGATTCAGCAGGCTATTTCCAGTAGATTGCTTCTTGATGGACCAGGGAGCCGGACCACAAGGGTATGAAGATCTTATCTAGCAGCGTTCATTACAACACCTAGGCTTCTGTATCAATAGTTGGGACGAAACCGTCAAGATTTCCTCTTGTTCCAATTTGTGATGGATTGATTCCCTCGGCTATTTTCAGGAGCAATAGAGGTAAAATACGTGTATGACAATCCCGAAATACGTACATTCGTTCATATACAAGACATTTTAATTATATTTTAATTGCATAATTTCAAAAGAAAAAAAAAGTTTATGAATAGTTATAACAATAAAAATTATAATTGAAATTGAGAGTGCCACGGAAAGATTTACCCTCCCTATTTCAGTAAATAGATAGTATTTCAGTAAGAATTAAGGTTGGAGCTCAAAGAGAAAATTGAGAGTGTTAGTTAAATAACACATTATTTTAAGTAATTAACTTCATACAGACTTAAACAAAAGATATAGAATAGAATAGTTTATTCAGAAAAATTAACAATTATGTCCGACCAGATCGTAATATCCATAGGTCGGTGCTATGAATAAACATTTAAAAATTATGATAATTTTTTACAATTTTCATTACTTTGGGTGGATGCTGCAACGGTTAATTAGACATTTCCAAATTAAAATTTATAGCCTTGAGATTAAACATATTAAGTAAAAGTAATATAGATTAACTCTAATAATAATTATGCATAACTATTATAGAAATATACTTAATTATTAAGATGAAAAAAAAAATTTAGAGGAATAAAAAAAAAAAAAATAATGTGCTATATGATGAAGTGAAAGTTATGGAAAAATCAATTTTAATTATAAAAAAAACCATAGTTCTATGGGCAATTAAGAATAAATCTGGGCTAATTAATTTTCATACAGTTATTTATGCCAGCATATAGCGTAACAACTGATATTGTTTTACAACTTACGAAAACTATTATTAGATTTGTATTACTTTTTTTTAAAATAAATTAATTTCAATGAGAAATTCTTCACATATAATGCACTAGTTAGAGGATATTTCGAGTTCCAATTACCTGAGTAAAAATCAAATTCGAATTAAATTTTTCCGATTTTTTTTTCGATCTATTACAAAGGATAAAAATAAACGAAATAAATTTAAAAATGAAAAAGATAAAGCAATATTTACTCTTCTTAAGAGCTAGGAGAGCTTAACTAAAGTATCTGGGCCCAGTTGAGGAAAAAGAGAGGACTCCAAAAGTTTGCTTTATTTACTCCAAAAAGAATAAGACCATTAATGAATATTTGGTACCTAAAACTTAGACTAAGCTCTATTTCATTCGTTTACAAAAGGAGGTTAATGAAAAAACTTTGCTCCTCGGATTGCTTTTTAACTTTTAAAATGTTGCTTCAATCTTTATTAAATGTATACTTATTTACAAAAGATATTCGTTTCGAGGGTAATTCATTTCTGTTAGTAATATATAAATATATACAATTTTTTTTGCATGAACGGTGATTATTTATACTCACGATAACTGTTCGTGACGATCATTGGGTTTAATGCCCTTATATACTTAAACTAGATCATCCGAAAGGTTACCAACTTATTCCGGACGGAGGAATAATATCGGTATTTATTCCCGATTAAATCAAGACGGCTAAAAAATATCGAATCGCTAGACCTGAATCCAGTAAATATAATTAAATTGCAATAACACTGTAATCAAAATATAATAGCTTCACGATGTCTGCAGTAGGCATTAATTTTGTCGGAATGAATAACGAGTGAATTAGTAACACGGTAATTAGCACTTAACCGACAAGTAAATTTCTTTGAAACGTAAACGGGGAAATTATGGTACGTCACATCTTAACGATTTAGGTTTTGATCGGGTTCAGTAGATGTATATACTGCATAATTATGGCAAAAACTATTGCTATTATAATCTTGAGGTTCATTCGATCTTGTTAATATTATATATATATATATATATATATATATATATATATATATATATATATATATATATATACATTTTTTTTTTTAATAAAGGCTGACTGCATAAGTACAGTAAATGAAAATGATCTCTTTTTTTCCTGAAGTTTAAATCCAGATTGTGGATATTCAATAGGGATCTGCGGCAATTTATAGTTGGCATGAAGACGTGAAAGAGGATAATTTCTTTGCTTTTTCCAGCTTGATCAATTTAAGTATTATTATTTTACACTTGTCAAAATAGGTATTTACTTAATGTATTAAAATACAGCTTGAAAGTACTTGGATATACAATCGTATAGACAATTGGATAGTGAAACACGATGGATTCTGATTCGTACATTAAATAAGAACAAAAAACAATGAAAATGGCAAATTATGGAAGACAGTATTCGGCCTCTACACGAAGGAAGTTTATGTAAGACTACGAAAAGTACAGAAAGGAGAAAATTTAATATCCGAAAACCGAATTCGTTTCACATTAACCTGAAGTACAGCCAGGACCAGAACTAGACGGGGAAAAGCAAAGGGAACTATAGCCCCGGGTGGCAAAATATCGCGTCAAATGTGCGAACTTTTTGACCGAGTGTTGAGTTCCTGTTTCAACTCGACTGTTTGGCATTTTGTCGGTCTGCTTGTTACACGATCACGAGCAAACGCGTCATTCGATTTTCATCAAATGTTCCATGAAGTTAGAAAAAACGAGGTATGTGCTAGAATCAAGAAGTCGGTCGTTTTACCCAGTATCATCTAGATTCTGTTTATATCGCAGTCGCGACTACATGCGTTGTTCGATTTTGTTCAAATTTGACATGAATATACTGTGCAGGAAATTAGAATGGCGAGTCCAAGAATTTTCATTTCTAATTTTATCTTATATATTTATTTTTACGCATAGGCACGGATGGTGAAGGGAAAACAAGATAATTACAATAATTATGAGAAGACTAAAATATATATTTTGAATGAAAAAAAATTGACATGAACAACTTGAGATTTGCAATTATATTTTTATTGTTTTGATATTAATTTAACCAATAAAATGATTTAATGTTAAAAGATGATGATTTTATTTCGAAATATATTGCCTCAAATACAGTAATAAAACTGTGGAATTTTATTGGGAGTCAGGCGGTAAAGAAGGGCCGGAAACATTATGCTCGCTCCCTGGCCAAAATCCCAATCCCGGCCCTGATTACAGCCACGCATTTCCTTCTGTAAAAGGACTTGCAAAATTTAATGCAGTTCATTTATGCGGAAACAAAGCTTTCAGGTTTTGAGTTCAACAAAAAATTAGTTGATAACAGCAACGTAAAAGTTGCAGGAGATGAAAGTGCAGATTAACGCATGATGAGGGTAACACAGATAACGCAGAACGGAATTACTTGTAAAAATTCAAGATTATAAGTGTTTTTTGTTTTCTACCCTGGTTGCTGTGTTGTTAGTCCCTGCCATAATTATATTTTGTAATTAATATTAGTAAACAAAAATAAGAGCATTTATTTTAATTTGTTAAAATAGTTTAAAGTTATGACTATTACCTATGCAATACTCAACATTTAAATTTTTAGCATTTTCTCATTTTTTTTTGTTTTCCTGATCAAAAGAAAAAGAAGAATAGGTATTTTCCCAATCACATACGTACTCAAAATATAAGATCATTAACGGACGACTTTTTTTCTACTTTTAATAAAAACGTGCGGTCCTAAAACAAAAAAATCTGTCAAAATCTGATATTAAAGTGAAATACAACGAATTCACTCCTTTTCATATTTGTAGTTTAAATATGCCGTGGGATAGTATCGATCAACCTCTATAGCAACATAGAATGGTTGCAAGAGCTCTGGAAAACATGCCCTCTCATACAAATTTCAGTAGCATGCATTGTGATGTGGATAAATGCGCTCTGTGGATAGTAACATTGACATAAACATACATTACATATGCTTATCGTCATGTTAGCTTTATTCACAGCCTAGAGGCCCGTTTGAAGTTATGGTAAACGACACTGATATGGGTCTAGTAAACTGCCTCCATAAAAGCAGTATAGCAAACGAGCATTAATAAATTAGAGGGAGGGTAGTATTCCCATTCCATTTAGCTGTGAAGTGTTGTAAACATAGCGCACGATTCCCGCCTCTGCGGTCCGACCGCGTAACTGGCCTCGGTCAAATATTTCATATTTATTGGAACAGTGAAATTATAGAGAATACTATAGGAGAGAGTGTTAAAAAAAATCAATGCATTCGTGAAATGATTGCAAAAGAAAATATATTTTGGAATAAATATCTCACAAAGACAAGCTTGTAATATACTTTGTAATCTGATAGAACACAATTGAGCTATCCGAGGTGTAGATCAAGACATAGGTGGGAGGATTGTGTTAAGGCAGATCTGTGTTATAGGGCCGGTACATACCTCAGATATGGCTAGCAATTGTTGATGGTATCCTCCTGTGGACTCTTCAATTATCAAAAGCTGACACCACTATTTTAAATTCCTCAAATTTACATAGATCTTCCAAACCAGAGAGGATACACTTCATACCAAGTTTTCAAGACATATTTCAATTGTTCATCTCCAAAGGTCAATCTTTCATCTACCTCTTTATTATAGCATGGGCAATCAGAAAATTCTATGATATGATATTTTTTTGGAAAGGCCTCGTATGTAATCAACACAAAAATTAATATATCTAATTAGATTTGTTTGTTTATTTTACATTTAATATTATAAAGAATTTATTTTGCAAAATCTAAATTTCCCCTTTCGTTGCCCGGATTTACCAACTATATTAAATACTTTAATTTTCCCAGCTATACTACAAAATATTCAAAGTAAATCAACTCTTTTGGATTTGAATTTTCCACTTATCTGTTACGAATCTTGACATTTAACAACAATTATTTTCTTATCCATTCAATAACAACATTGTATTGATAAAATCCCAATTTTTTTAACATAAAAGGTATTGGTAATTGTTTTAAATTTTAGTAACTCTTTTATTAAAATGTTTTATCACAATTTTAGCAGTTTGATGCATGTTCTGAAATCTCTGATTTCCCTACTTTCTGAATTTCAAATTATTGAGGGAAGAGAGGGGTTAAACCCCCCTACCTCATCCAATACGACGTCTCTGGTGAATTCTGCCAAAGGGTTCTATTAATTATTAAAATTATCTATATCTGAAATAAGCAATCCTACATTTATCACAATCAAGTATTTTTTATTACATCTGATAACGGGTGTATATATACATATAAACATATATATCTGTTTGGAAATAATTGGGCGATAAACGAGAAGGATATCATCAAGAAATAAAGTAAGTAGTTCAAGAAATTCATCCTAGAAATTAACCATCGGCACCTGCATTAAAATTGAAAATATTTATATGGCGAATTTTTGTTCAGATTTATTTATTTTCCTAAGTTTTATTTTAAGTATTACATTTTTTTTTTTTTTTTTGTGTGTTTAATTTTTTTTGTCGTTTCTTGTTAGTTTGTCCATTTGTGTAGAATATATATATAGATAGTTCTACTAGCTTAAATTTTTATTTGATTTTTTAAAAGACATTTTATTTTAGTAGTAGTTTAAATTATCATAAATGTGAATAAAGATGCCTCAAAAAATTGTAATGACTTCACTCCAAAGATTTTGCCAAATACTTTAAAATCTCCTGTTGAATTTTTTTTTTCTTTGTACAAACCTTTAAGGATAGTGCTATTCTTGTTTTATTTAAAATAATCAAGAAATTGTTGGTCCAATTCATTTTCGTAGTTTTGAAGGGAAAAAATAAAACTAAAAATATGGTGTGGGTCGGAGTTTGGGTTTTCGTACTAATAATACTTCTATTATCAACAATAAAGCGACCAATGGTATCAATGGTTTAATGGTATCATAAAATCACAATACATCAATTAAATTGTTATTCAAACTAATTAGTGAATTGAATAAGAATCGCTGAATCAATGAATTACAATTGATAAATAATTATTCAATCAATAGTAACCTGCATTTCGAAATCGTATAAGTGAGCAGTGTCTAAAGAATTTTATTTTTCCCTTTTTTACTGATCTCTTTTTTTTTGAATGGCTAAATTGTAAAAATATTAAAAGCCATATATATATTTTTTTTATACAGCATTGTTATTTCTCCTGTAGAGAACAGCCGGATTCATATTTGATATAAATAATTTGAATAAAAGAGTCTGTGCGGAAATTAAATCAGGCTGGATGAAATCAAACTCCATGCACTCAACTGAAAAATAAAGATAACATGAAAATTTATTTATATATATATATATATATATATATATATATATATATATATATATATATATATATATTAGATTGAAGTTAATAATAAACTTAATAATAAAAATAAATTAGTAAAAAAATTGTTTTCCTTAATTTCAATTTTAACTGTAGGTGTGTATAAAAGATAAATATCAGTCCTAAGTCAACCTATACGTTAAGCTTCAAAGAAGTTACAGTAGCGTAATTTAATTATGGTCCGTACCCAAAGTAACGTTGAATTCTATAATTGTAATTATTTTTATCAATCCATATTTACTTTTGTTTTCAATTTATTTGCTTCCTTATTTATTATAAATTATCCCTTCTTCTGTATCTTTGATACATTTGCAGGCATTTCTGATTATAACATTTTTATTGCTGTTGGATACTCGTATCAGTAAATTAAATAAGTAATGTATAAATGTAACGCTGAAAACGCATTTAGAAAACTGAATTTCCAAAAATAATTTTGTAAAACTATATCAAATTCCCACTTCTACCATAGTAAAATGAAAGCCCGTGAGAATCAATCGATTCTGTGCATATCATGCTTTTTTTTAAATATAAAATTCTTGAATTGATTAATGTGAGAAATTTTAGCAATCTCATATGTTTTGTGAAGCACACATCTAAAGGGGGCAAACTAAGTAAGTATATATCTGTTATTCCTCCAATCTGTTATTTCAACTTTATTTATAACTATTTATTTATTTAAAATGTTGGGCTTTTCAAGCATCTGGGTCATTTCCGCCCTATATTACAGTTTTATAATAATAATAATAAAAGGCTTAGCGAACCCGGAGGTTCGATGCCGATACCACTAATCGCTGTCTACAAATCTCGGTCCACCGACTACCTTCCGAACCCAAATTCATTAGATCACTCTTAATATTATCCTCCCACCTACGTTTCGGTCTACCCCTCGGACGTTTACCAGTCAGCTCAGCGTTTATTAACTTTTTAGGAATTCGTTCGTCACTGAGCCCAACAACTTTGCAAGCCCATTTCAACCGTCGCGATGATATCACTTCGATTATATTAACAGGGTGCATGCTCCGCAATTCCGCGTTGTGTAATCTCCTAAACTCTCCGGTTGACTCATCCTTTTTCGGACCAAATATTTTACGCAGTACCTTATTCTCGAATACCTTAAGGCGTTGTTCGTCCTTCAAGGTTAGCGGCCACGTTTCACACCCATACAGAACTGTAGGCAAGATAATAGTTTTGTATATTCTAAGTTTTAAGTTTCTGGACAAAATGCGCGACCTAAGTAATGTTGACACCGAAAAATATCAAGCATTTCCCGCCTTTAACCGCGCCTTTATTTCCTCTTGAATTTCGTTTTTTCTAGTAATCACAGACCCCAAATACTTAAATTTCTCAACGTGTTCAAACATATTTTCTCCTATATCTATATCCTCAAAATCGCCTCTGTTTCTATTGCTAACCATATATTTCGTCTTATCCGTATTTATTTTGAGGCCAACCTCTTTCCCAGCTGTCATCAACGTTGCTGTATTCAGTTTTATAGTTTCCGCGTCCTCACTTAATAATACCAAATCATCCGCAAACCCCAGCACGGATATTCTACCACCCAGATCTAAACGCCTTTCGGTAAGTATTACCTTTCTAATGACATACTCTAATGCTAAATTAAATAGGACAGGTGAAAGGGAATCGCCTTGTTTTAACCCCGAGCGAACTTCAAATTTCTCCGAAAAATAATTACCTATTCTAACTTTATTGAATGTTTCGGTCATGCACATCCCTACTAGATTTACTAACTTCTTCGGTATTCCCTGCTCAATCAAAATGTTATACAGTCTCCGGCGATCAATGGAATCATAAGCCTTTTTGAAATCCACAAAAAGCTGATGAACTACACCGTTGAATTCTATTTTTTTTTCTAATATTTGCCGTAAGGAGAATATTTGATCGATAGTTGATCGGTTCCGTCTAAAACCACATTGGTAGTCTCCGATAATTTCCTCGGCATATTCCGTGATTCGACTAGTTAGGATCAACGAGAATATTTTATAACATACCGGTAGGAGTGATATTCCGCGATAGTTATTACACTCCGTCCTCGGACCTTTTTTGTGAATCGGAATAAGTATAGATTCTTTCCATTCTTCGGGCATTTTTTCATTTTCCCAGATCTTTTTAACCAAAAAATGTATTTTAGAAACTCCAGCTTTACCGCACGCTTTTATTATTTCACTGGATATGTTGTCGATTCCCGTTGCTTTATGAGATTTTAATTTTCCGATGGCTATTTCGACTTCCTCCTTACTCGGTTCTTCAATTAACGGTTCAGCACTCTGATATTCAGAAGGAGGAGATTGATTATTATTTCCCGTATTCAAAATACTTTCAAAGTGTTTTTTAAATTTATTCACAATGTCCCCGGATCGGCCAAGATATTGTTATTTTCATCTCTAATTCCATTCATTGCTGGTTCAAACTTTACGCGATCTGTTTATACCCTTGTACATGTCTCTTACGTTGTTTTCGATACTACAGTTTTCGATATTACAGTTTCGATATTACAGTTTCGATATTACAGTTTTACAGTTAAAAATTTGCAAGATACTTAAATTTTAAAGAATAGTTTGGTTTTATTTAAGAACGGCATTAAGTTGTTTGTACACTTTTCTTTTTGAAGTAATTCCTCCAAACTGCTATTCGAGATATCTTATTCTCTATGAAATTCGAAGGTGTAAGACTCGGTGAGGATGTGGACGACTGTGTGGAGGTGAGGATGGTGAGGAGTGGTATCCCACAGGTGACGCAATCAGGTTGTGGTCAATTCCTCATCAAGAACTCGTGGTTGAGCCTAGCGCAATCCTCAGCCGGATCAGCTCCTCTTCTTTTCTAGACAACACATCTGAACAGTTTCGGTAAACTGTTTCGGTAAAGTACAGCTCCAAAACCCTTAAATTATTATCTCTTGTAGCAGTCCAAATCGCTTGCCACGATTCCCATGTCTTTTCTTTGAACATAGAGATAAATTCTCTTGCGGTTGTTAGGTGATGATCAACGGCCTGTTGAGGGCCACTTTTTGATAGCTAGCTCTCTTAGCTATATTATCTGCCACCTCGTTACCACTGATACCGACATGGCTTGATAACCGTAAAAAATGGACCGTACAATGGACCATCCCCAGTGTTTTAAGTTTTAGTAAGCCAGTTCTGAGAATTTGGGATCTTAAATGGATATGGGAGCAGATTTTGTGTCAGAACAAATTACAGCCCGACTAATTGCTTTGGGATCTTTACATGTCACAACAAAACTCAGCATTGTAGATGGCGAGAGCATTGATAGGGAAAACTTTTAATGTCTATTGTCCGTCACCATGGCAGCATTCCCTCTTTGCTCTGAGACCCATCGGTTTAAATGAATGCTTTTGAAGCGGTTGATGTACGTTAGTGCTTCCCATCCTATGATCCTATGATTGGGGAATAGTTTTTTTATTTGATTTTATGCACTATAGGAATAGGAAGTAGATAGTAGATAATACAGCGTTATTGAATCTACATTTAAACCGCATTTATCATCTAAATATTCACTCTTTGTCATAATTTGTGGAATTTGAGGCGAAGGGATTCACAAATAATGAAAAGTTCAGAGGACACATCTTCAAAGCGTGAACAATTGAGGCTGTAGCTGCTTTGACGTATTTTGAGATACGAACTGACAAAGGTTTTACATATACTCTTTGAATATGTCTATGCTGCCCAACAACTCCTCCCGGAATTTCAATATGTCAACCAGTTATTCCTAAACGAGTACTGAAAATTTAAACCAAGAACGTTTATATTATAGGCACATGAAGTCTATCAAAATGGTTATGATTTTTTTCTAAGCAAAAGCTTCTGATGTAGCAACCTAAATTTGTATTAAATAACTGATTTATTTGGTAAAACTGTTAACACATTCCTACATGTTTAAACTTTATATAAAACTACACTCCAAGGATCTTCCTCCTCTCATTTCTCATATAAGAGCTCATGCTCTGACCTATATCCTATCCTTATAAATCCTGTATACTGGCTCAGAGAGCTAATACCTTGGGTGACTGATCAGTAGTGGTTCGTTGGTTGTCCCTTCGAAACATCTGATCGTACTGTCTCAACCTTCTCCTGCCCTAGTGGATAAATATTGTTCGAGGCCTTTTCATGTCTTCTATCATCTTCACCTCAACAGTTGGTGACTGCATTTACGATAACTCGACAGGCATACAAGGACACAAAAACTAAGAATTTATTTATTCTGATTCTATTTATTTCTTGATTGGAATAAGATTTTGTAGGCATATTGATGATTTCATATAGTAGACATTACAGCGTTCACCACAAAAAGCCCGCATGGGCCTTAAAAGCCCTTGTTGCACTTAAAATTTCAAATAATGGATACTGCTCGTGAATAGGATGAAAGGTGAATTTTATTATTTTTATTTTTAATCAATAACATTGAACAGAAATATTTTCATCACTTAATATTATAGGCAAAGAAATGAGTCAGATTGCTTACAAACAAGAAATGGAAATGCCTTAGATAGAAATGGATATAGGTTTCCAGGACCTAATCCGCTAATGGGACCAGGACCAGTCTAATGGTTGTGTTTTCTTCTTCAATGGCCGGAATTTCCCATTTCCCCTCATAACGTTGCCTGCCATCCCTTAATCTAGGGTCAAAGGGGGCCCTAACCACTGCTACAGCCGCAATAGAGACTTCCACAGCCCTCCCACCGTCTGTTCCTCCTTATAGCGGGGAGTTGTCGAGGACAATTGTTGCTGCAGTGGATAATCAGTCCGACAACGATAACTATCAAGCCGGCAATGGGTTTATCAACTACTCCATAAGGAAGGTAATTACCTTCCTTAAAGTTCCTAGTTTCTTGGATAATAGTCTTAATCTACACTCCACTAAGCTAGAAAAACATTTTGTTACCCAAGAAGTTTTCGGGCTTTACTTTATGTTCTTATAACTGAATTTCAATGAATAAAATTATCTCTAATATTTTTTATTTATTTTTCATAATTCTGAAAACAGTAATGAGTATATATTTGCATCATCGCTATGTTCAGTATTTATATTTAGTTTCAACGAGTCCTTTTGATTTATTTATTATTCTAAGTTTAGAAAAACTTAGGAAACTTGTGTTATGTTTAGAGATAGACTAAATTTGTACAGTTCTTCTCTGTAAAAAAATAAAATAAAATAACTTTTTATAAACTTGGCTATTAGCAATTTTCAACTTTATTCTAGAAGTCCAAACCTAAACGTATAATTGTATATTTCACCGTGACGTGTATGAATCATGATTTGGATAAAATATTATACCTATATTATTCAAATTAGTATTTTTTTTATGCTAATCTTAATTTAAATGAGAAAGAAAAAATGTCTAATGGATTATTGATTTTCGAGCAAAATTGCTGGAAATATTTATGACTTCTAACAACAGTTCATAACAAAACGGCCTAAACAATGACTATCACAAGTGCTCATGTCTATTACAAATGCACAAATAAAAAAAAATGAAAGTATACCAAAAAATAAAAACTAATTTTCTCACATGCAATTAAATATACTTTTACAGACATTATTTTACTACCATCACTCAACCACGCACGCCATCACTCAACTTTCACTTTCCACCTTACATGAAATCAATATTAATCCTTTCCATTTAATCCCCACGTGAATTCCATTTAGTTTCCATGGAAATTCAATTTAGTTTTAAATAAATTATTAAATAATATAAAATTCAAAAATATTACTAACAATCACTGAAGTGTACAATTGTACACTATGTATTGATATTGGACAATATTATCCATAGAAAGAAGGGTAACTGATAGGCGATGACAGATGTCACCACAGCTCTTACCCTCAGAGATGAGAAATAAGTTAATTTAAAACCCTACCGAGAAGTGGGCAGTGTGACAAAGCCAAGCCTCGGAAGACTTAATCAATTTTAAGAAAAAAGTCCCCCTTAGGTCCCGGCTGGCCTCGAGGAAAAAGTGGAGTCGGCCTGGGAAGGGTGTGATCCGATTAGAGCTATCGTAATGCATTCGCGGAGACCGGACCACCCAGGGGATGTCAGGACAAGGGGTGGAGCCTGGAGAATTTCCTCCCTCTATAAAACTAGTAGGCCAATGATGACAAGAATGCCGGGGATCTAACCAATGAACAACGGCTTCGACCCCTTCTTCGGAAGAACAAGAGAGAAAGGGGAAGAGAAGCCGAGGAGCCAGAAAAAAGGGAACTTCCTCGCTGATCTAGCTTGACGCAGGACTTCTCCGCTGATCTCGCTTGAGGGCGGAACAACTACTAGGTCTTCCTTTGAAGATGAGAGATGCGCTCTGGCTCCATGACTGAAGATATGTAGGGGAACCCGATGGAGAGATGCTGAGGAACCATCAACACCAGTTATTACAGATAAGAGATTTATGTTAGAACAGTTAAAGGCTAGGTCTAGGTGAATCATTCCATGGTTAACCGTTCATTGTAATAGTTTATTATTTTAATTTTGAGAAATAAAGATAAATGTTAGAAAGGAGGTTGTTCTTTAGTAATAATGCCCATTATTAATTTGAATATAGTTCATTAAGTATGATAGCAATTAATTTGATTAGCATTATGGTTATTAGCATTATTATTAAACTTAAACGTAGGAACATTATCTTGGTTAAATATTAAATAGTGGTAACCACAAATCAGGCCCTTGGAAAGGTATCCAATTTAGAGGATAAAGTAAGTGATTCCTTATTATTCATAATCTTACATAATTTTGGGATAATCATCCTATCACCCTATATATATATATATATATATATATATATATATATATATATATATAGACTAATATATTAGCAGCTAAATAGATATCAAGCGCAATTTAACCTAGATAAAACATAGCAAGTTTATACGTTTTTTGTCACTCTGCATTACCTTCTACGACATTATAGACTGGGTAATATTTTTTCTAAAATCTTTAACTTTCCAATGGCATATTATACACCTATATTACTTCATTTATTATTATTAATTACGGAAATTAGTCTTCAAGCTGGAAAAATATTTCTCATTTTTTTCTTCTTTCGTTAACTATAAAATTATTTCATAGTTTATATTAAACCATTTTTTTTTATTGCTACAAAAAATGAGAGACGGTTAATAGCTTCAGATAAACAAAATTAAGTGTGCATTAGAGGAAGCCATTTTGAAAATTCGGCATTAAAGTGCTATTAGACTAAATAAATAAATTATATAAGACTAAATAAATTATAAAGACCTACCTAGTATTAAATAACACTTAATTGTACATTGATATAACGAGTCGTTTTCGAGAAAATGGTAAAAAAGCTTAAAAATGATATAAAGCGGCACTTCCAGAAGTCGACATTGGCGAAAAAACTTGCTATAACATAATAATTTAATTTATTTTTTCAGCTATACTTAAAACATATAGACACACACACACACACAGACCACGGTGGGAGTCTGAAACTCGGCGCGTCCTCAGGTTACGGATAGGTGAGCGCTCGCTAGATATAGAGGACAGGAGGGAAATAAAATATCTCCCGCGGACCAAACAGACTAGGGAAACAAACCCCAAATAATAAATCAAACTAGTTAGCTTATGACGAACCTTACGGTGCAGGGGGTCAGATCTCCAGTACCAGCGTCTGTCAGGAGCGAGAAAGCGGGCTACGAGATGTCGTTATCAGCGTCCGAAGTGATGCAGTAGTTGATTACTTGGCAACTGTAGCATTTAATACTTCAAGTAATGAAAGAAGGCGGGAATTGTGGGAACTGCTAGGAGGCAAAATTAGTAATCTTCACGAGTTTGTCAAGCAATGCCGAAATGCCCATAACCATGTAAAAGTATATGCGATTTCAAACCATATGACCAAATATCCGGAATAGACAAAAACAAAGTACAGTCATAAGCTATAAACAGTTGCGGAACTCAGACCTAACCGAGTTTTGACTTCGTCCAGGAAGAGTCTCAAAAAACGACACGTCCACAGAAGCCTAAGAAGAAGGAGAAGAAGATTATGAGGCCAAATACACCTAACATGCAAGAGGAAGTAGAGGTCTCCGCTCCTGCTGAAACTAATACTTTAAAAATCAACCGGGACAGTGGTAGATGGTGAAGGCGAAGAAGAAAAGAAAAAAGAAGGCCATAGAGCACAAAATACGAACAAGACCTGCTCGTCCAGATGTGTAGATGGTCACGACAAAGGAGGGTTCGTCGTACGCGAATATCCTCCGTACAATAAAAAACGATCCGGAGCTTCAGGATATGGGGAATTCTGTGGGGCACAGCTCAGTGTCTGGATCTATAACAAGTGCCATAAATCACACAAGAACTGGATCTTGCCTGCAATAGAATAAAGGACTCCAAAGCTCCGGGACCGGATAATGTCCCAAATGTTGCCTTGAATGTGACTAATAAGTCAAGGCCAGAACTCTTCCTGGATATATACAACTCTTGTCTCCGTGAAGAGATCTTTCCTATCCAGTGGAAGAAGCGACGTCTTGTACTCCTGCCAAAGAGTACCCGGATGACTTTGCATCTTATCGGCCAATTTCTTTCCTGAACACAGAAGGATAGATACTAGAGAAGATTGTCCATGGTCGAATGATTGACTTCAGTGAAGGAACCCGAGGATTGGCTGATAACAAGTTGCTATTCAAAAGGGCAGATCGATGATCGATGATTTCGATTTGGTGATTACAGCTGTTAGAGAGGCCATCGCAGGAAAGAGTTGGTTGGCAAGAAGTACTGCGCCATTATAACAATGGAGGTACGAAATGCTTATCATAGAAGGATTGCAAATGGAAATCGCACGATATCTCCTGAGAATTATTGAGAGTTCCTTCATGGATAGAATCTTGAGGTATGATATAGAAGCTGGGTTGAAAGCCTGCAAGATCAGAGATGGCACGCTCGGCTTTGCCGAATATCTGGCAATAATGGTCCGTGGAAAGCTCCTGGAGGAAATAACTTATAATGCGAACAAGGCCGTCGCTACCATTCGCCAGTGGCTTTCATCGGTTGGCCTCCAGCTTGCTGATCATAAGACTGAGATAGTACTTATCACCAGCAGGATAGTAAGGAAGACAATCACTCCTCTAACTGTTATGGCATGTGGATGCCACCATGGCATGTGGTGTGGTGTGGACCAAGCCATCAATTAGATATCGCAGCGTGCAGATCGTCGCCAGACCTCGGTTTGATCAACATTTGCACATAGTTAGCAGTAAAGCAGCCCTAGTGACTAATACATTGTCTCATATCATGCCAAATATCGGGATACCTAAAGAAAGTAGGAAAAGGCTTTTGGTTGCTGTAGTCAGCTCTACATTTTTGTACGCAGCGCCGATCTGGAAGGAAGCCATTCTAAAACATTCATATGCCAGCATAGCCATCAGTGTCTATCAAAGAAGCGCCGTGCGAGCCGCTCGAGGGGTTCACACTGTGTCCTATGACGCAGTGTGTGATAACGCCGACATGCCTCCGATTGACCTTCTGGCAGAGGAATGGAACCAAATATGCCGACGAGGACGAGAAGACTTGGATGCTCACTGGAAGATGGTAGTAGATCAAGAGAGAAATTATACTCTTGAAAGACGGCAGAGACACTGGAATGTCTCATCCTCAGAAAGATGGACCCACCGTCTGTTTCTGACATTGCAGCATGGATATCTCGGAAACACGGAGAGGTTGATTACTACTCCTATCTAATCCAGCTGCTTACTTGGCATGGCTTTCCCTACTTGCGCCCGTGTGGATGAAACAGTGGAACATGCATTCTACTGTTGCCCATACTTTGATAAAGAAAAGGAAGAGTAATATAGGAACTTTGGACAGCAGTCAGTTCCAGAAAACTGAATCATTCTAATAATGACCAACTAGGAGAACTGAAGCGCAGTTGCAGACTATGCAGTGCGTATCGGCAGGCAGTTCAGAGCACAGGAGCAAGAGAGGAGAGACCAGGCAATGGCTTAATAAGATGTCCAATAAAGAAGTAGGCGTATAACCATCCCACTTCCTCCCTCCCCTGCGAAGTAATGCGTGACAGCATTTCCGCAGTGTGGAAACGATGAATAAGGAGGTGGTTTTTTATTGAGTAGAAATCTCACACTGTTGTGGGCTTTTAGTCACACATCGTCTTATGAAAAAATTTTTTCCTTATGTTTATATAAAGAAAAAAAACACACTAACAGAAAATTTTACCGAACTTGGTCATTTGAACTCATAGGGTCTTAAAACGTGAAAATGCGTTGAAAATTCGGATTCAATTTTTTTTTTTTTTTTTTTTTTTTTTTTTTTTTAACGGTCCTAATAATTCCCTTTATTACCTATTATATATTTTTTGATTAGTTTTAAGATAATAAATATATATGGTTGTTAACGTTAACGTTCTGATAATTAAAAACGAAATAAATCGATGATTGTAACGGAGTATACTAATGAACCGAGATAGTGGATACAAAAAAAAAAGTAATCTTTGATAGTAGGTAATGCTACATTAGGTGGTTTTATGAGGAATTATGGAAGTAAATATAAATACAACAGAAATGTAAAAGAAAAAAAAAATATGCAGCAGAGCTCCATCAGGTAGGTCGCATTTTCATTAAAATAGAAAATCGAAAATATCAAGACGGTGGTGGTAGGAGAAAAAATTTGAGACCCCCCAAAATACAAATAAATTCACATATAAATGTTCAACTCAATTTGGAGCGACAGAGTTGCGCAAAAGCTTAAAAAGTGATCCAAATATTTGGGCATGTCGAGATTTTGACTGAAACGTTCCATAGTATTGTTTTCTACCTAGAAAACAAACGTACATACCGAATTTCAGCTTACTTGATCTGAGAAGAGCAGGTGGAAGAGCTGAAATTAGAGATTAAAAAAAATATATATCCCTATATACATATCAGACATCGCCGAAACCTCCTAGGGGTTATGAAGCATTTTTAAAATGCAACCCCACTTCCCTCAGATAGCCTTCGATACAGTACTAAAGTGAATTATTTTCGGGGAATTAATTATTTAAATAAAAATTACACTTTTTTTCGGCCGGATTTCTTTAATTAATATTATAAGGATTTACAAAAATAATAATAATAAAATTAAAACAAATGTTATTAAAATTGAATAAATGTTATTTAAATAAAAGGTAGCTTGGACCGAATACTTTCAAGCGAATTTCTAAATGTTACTACTAACTGTAACATTTTATTTCATGATAAGATTTCAGATTGAACATACATAAGAGACAATTCTTTATAAATCTTTTCGATTAACAATTCTTAATTAATAATCTTTTCGAAAATAATAATCTTTCACTAACTTTGATTTCTCCAACGAAGAACAAAATATTCATGTTCATCAATCCGCGGCAGAGGTGGAAAAGTACTACTTTCCTTATTAGAAGAAAGAAAAAAAAACGGAGTACTCCCTCGGAAGGATACGAAGCACTAAATGTTTTTTAAATGAGAGGTCCAAGAACTCGCTAAAATGGACTAAGATCAAGGACTGAGGACCAAAAGAATCTTCTCCGATTTGCCTTTCGGATCATTACGCCTCCAGTGGAGCAAGAAATCCTCTCGAGAACTGCCGAATTCCCGGCACGGAAAACATTCCGTTCTGCGTCTGATTTAAAGAGAAACTGAAACTTTTTTTTTCGAGAAAAGCGATAGGAGAAAGTGTAATTGGTTTTCCGTACTTTTTAGGCCGGATTGATTCAAAGAAAAGAATTTGTTGGGATGATTTAGAGGAAAAAGGAATTGGTAGATTATAAAAGTTGTGATTTTTAATTTGCTTTTTTAATAAACAGGCATTGCTATGGTAATGTCCTGGTTGTTTGTGATTATCATGATTATTTCATGAGAACTAAATTATTAGCAAAGCAGTATTAAACGAAGTGAGGAATAATAGACTGTAATATGAGTGAATTACGTATGTAAATAATATACCAGTAATAGGCATATAGTTGGACAAATTCATTATTAAATTCTACAATTGAGGTTTATATTCATATTTTAAGTAATTTAATAAAATGTAAAATTAAGAATATAATTAAAATCTTCCACTTACCTCTATAGATGTTGCATGGCATGGTAAACTCCTGTAAAATATAAAAGAGAAATATAAATTGAAGAGAACGTTAATTACTTAATTAATAGATATTACAACTGAAAAATATTTTTAAAAAGAAGTGTTTATAATACTCCTTTAATTTAACCATTTTTTGAGTCAGAACTTCTCATTATTATATTTAGATAAAAATCATATAGCAAGGATAGATGTGTGAAATCGCCATTTATGAATGAACTAATAACAGAAATGTATAAATGTTTATTCTTTCATAAAAACAAATCATAAACCTCAATTTACGTAATACTTAAAACGATCAAAATCAACTTCATTAACAATTTGAAATACTTTTTTTCAGATTGGTATAACTGATAATATGACCTAACGCATTATAATTTATATTATTAATTTTCTTATATAAGGCTTAGTAATCATCCATACTGCAACGATTCAGCCAAATTATTTATAATGTAAAATTATGCAATTCTACTTTATAAATAAAGTCTATCTACTACTAGCTTTCATCACAGTTGAAACATATTTGGTTACTAAATCAGTTATTATCGAATACGACTTTTCATACCAGGTAACATAGTGGCATTACTATTACAAGGCTATCGTAAAAGCAATTAGTTACACAAACTAAATCATTATTCTTTAATAAGTACATAACAACGCAGCATTCCAACCTGTATTTATGGTAAAACTTTCCCAACTGACTGTGTTGCTAGGGTGACCAAAAAGGCAAGCATAATATTTCAATGATAATGACAATATAATCTATATTTAAATATTTTTATGTTTGGTATACTACAGGCGCAGACAAGAGCAGTCCCTCACTTCACAATCACCAAAAAATTCAAATAAAGTATTGTTCTTTCACAAAAATCAACGATGAAACTCACAGGTGATACAACAGAATATGGAGGTGTGATTTTATTGGAAAAAATAGCAATGAGTTACATACAAGTTTTTCAGTAAATAATTGAGCTGGATATTGTTTCTGATTAACAACAAAAGATTTACGAACGCTGAAGTAAAATCCTGTCAATCAAAATCATAAAGCTGGTGTAAAAATCTGGGCAAACAAATAGTTATAATTTTATTTTATTTTTATAAAATTTCAAGGATAACGTAACGCCCTCCTATTTTACGGATCTACATTGCTTCGAACGGATTTATATTATATATATTAATAATAACAATTTATCATATACAAATAAAATATGTCTACGCTTTATATAAAATTATACTTAATAAAATTTATAACTTTTCTAAAACAATCTAACAATCTTAGTACCAGCAAGCTTGCCCATCACGTCAATGCGATTGTCTTAGGGCAAGTCGGGGCCCTGAAGAAACCAAGGGATAAGAAGACGCTAATTTAACAATGGCAAAGCTCCATACTAGATGTTTATTACTTAAATGTCTTGAAAAGAACTAGTTGAGGGCGCGTATTCTGGTTATATACCAAAATCATAGACTGTTGATTTTGCTGTCGTAAACTCTAAACCAACTGTGGCTGTAAAAAATGAATAAATTTTAGTTTTAGCCTTTTCTAATTCACTGCAGTAAATGATGATGTTAATTAGGAGGGGAGGCTCCTGATAGATATGCCAAATCCGTCGATCTTGGACAACGTAAAGTAAGCCTTCTAAGATAAAGTAGTAAGCATCAAGGGTGGTGATCTGATGACAAATCCAAATTATTGGTGGTATTCTCAATAGTAAAAGACGCTAAGCATGCATTTTCTTCAGTGCTATACTTAAACATAAGAAACTTCACACTACATATTCTTGAGCTATCAACCCCAAAGTTAGAATATAAAACTTTGCGTTCTGTAGCGGTATAGTCTATTGTAAAAACTGTACTGTATGTAAGAAAATGAGTTCGCATGCCTCTACTGTGTCTCTTGTTTCTTCTTTGCCTGACAGCAAGACGGCAGGAATTGTTCATCGGCATATTTGAACCTAATTCTGATTAACTCAATATCTGCCGAACATCTGAAACTCGCTGTCCACACCTCATTTAAAAATACTAAAGTTGACGCGTGTCAAGGAAAGATGATGTACACCAGCATTTCTATTAAAAATTTGTTATCACCTCTCCAATATGTGATTTGAAATATAAATCTCTATTTTAAATGTTAATAATATTTTAAAGAAGAAATTTGCACACGATTTGGACATTAGGATCCTTATTTTTGGATATACATTAACTATTTTAATCTAAAAGTGTATTGCTATAAATTTTCTAAAAGAAAAGTTTCTAAAATTAAGCTTGCCCACCGCGTCAAAGCGATCGTCCTAGGGCAATACGGGTCCTAATCTATTATCAATGTCCAAATCGAGTGCTAATTTCTCCTTTAAAATATAATTAAACTTTAAAACGTTTTTATTAACATTGAATAGGAAAATACACCGAAATGTAGATCTTTTAGATTTAATTTATATACAATTCTATAAAGCTTTAAAATAATGAGAAAATGGCAATATTCTAGTCTCTTAAAGTTGTTAATTTAAAGTTTCTCTGCTTCTCTAGCTAGCTAATGAGGATTTAAACTTGTAGATGAGGCATTGAAATGTTGTAAATAGAAAAAAACGACAACTTTTGAAAGTTCTTTTAATGAGATTAAAATTAATAACCACGTCTGAGGAGCTTGCTAGTAAAAGTGATTTCTCCATTTCTATATTTGTTGGTAAAGTGACAGTAAAAACTAATTTTTCCACCATTCTGCTGTACATTTTTGCTTGAACAACATACTTTCCATTATATGTTTATTGATTATAGGTTAATTGTAATATACATAAATAAATGCAGGCTGATAATATTTCACCACAAGTTCATTTATTTGGTGCACATTGGTGCAACGTGTGCAACTTATGTGCTATTTAAACCATCCCTATCATATTTAAAGTTGCACACTCTAATTAATTTGTTTGTAATGTACTAGGTTTTTACAAAAATCTTTGTGCATAGAATAAGTTTTATTTAAATTTCAGTATAAAATCTACACATTAAAATTATTTTTCAAAATATAGGCCATTATTGCCAATTATTTTAACCCATCTTTCTCCCAGAAGATGAATTTGGTTGTCCTTGGTTCTCAAAGTGGAAAACTCCTCACATTCTGATTTGGCATTCCTGCTGTTTTTGAAAAATGTACCATTGATTGTAAAAGACAATAGCCAAGCAGTATAATGTCAGAACTGTAAGAAGGATGGGGTAAGTTGCTAACCACCCTCTATTTCTGAGAATCTTTCTTTGATTAAGAGTGAACGATGGAGCAATGTATTACTGAAACATCACTTAAATATGATTGACCAAAGCAGAGGGCTCCTCTTTTAAAACCCTATACGCTCTTTCGATTTGTTTACAGTAGCCCTGCCATCTGGAACCAGAAATTGAACCGTCTGAACCAAGACGATGCACCACATTTTCACCTTCCACCGCATAAATTTCCTCAGCACCTGCCTTCGCACTTGCTCCTTTTTTCCAATGGTTTCTCAGAAGACCACGAATGAAAATTTTTTCTTCCAGCATTATCAGTGAAATTTATAAAATGGAATGAAAGGTAGAGAAAGTTGGTACATAATTAAATAAAGGATTTGTCAAAGTAAACAACGATATATGCATTGTTTGCATTAGTGTTGAATAAGGATTCAAATGGAGACTTTAATATCAGGGATTTATTAATGCACAAAGACTTTTGTAAGAACCTAGTATATTGATTTTAGTATTTTATTTTATAATTATTATTATTTTAGGTATATGGTTATATATAAAGACAAATATATTTATAGATTTTCCTTTGTTGTAAATTAAACTAAATCTTTAACCGCGCCTAAGCCTTTTACCGAGATGCCTGAGAATGGCTAAAAGGCCGAAACGTTGCATCTAAATAAATGAACATGTGGTGAAATATTAACAACCTGCATTTATTTATATACTTCCAATTCATTTTTCTATGGGGAAAAATAATTTTCACAGAAGTGGACCTAGGCAATAAGTGGAGCTTTGGGATACCTACCATAACTCATCGAAATCTATTTCGGTCGGAAGTGGTATCCAGCTCATTTTCTAAATAATAAAAGGCTTAGCAAACACGGAGGTTCGATGCCAATACCACTAATCGCTGTCTACAAATCTGGGTCCGCCGACTACCGTCCAAACCCAAATTCATTAGATCACTCTTAATACAATCCTCCTACCTACGTTTCGGTCTACCCATCGGACGTTTACCAATCGGCTCAGCGTTTATTAACTTTTTAGGAATTCGTTCGTTACTGAGCCCAACAACTTTGCCAGCCCATTTCAACCGTCGCGATGATATCACTTCGATTATATTAACAGGGTGCATGCTCCGCAATTCCACGTTGTGTAACCTCCTAAATTCTCCAGTTGACTCATCCTTTTTCAGACCAAATATTTTACGCAGTACCTTATTCTCGAAGACCTTAAGGCGTTGTTCATCCTTCAAGGTTAGCGGCCATGTTTCACACCCGTACAGAACTGTAGGCAAGATAATAGTTTTGTATATTCTAAGTTTTAAGTTTCTGGAAAGAATACGCGACCTAAGTAATGTTGATACCGAAAAATAACAAGCATTTCCCACCTTTAGCCGCGCCTTTATTTCCTCTTGAATTTCGTTTTTTCTAGTAATCACAGACCCCAAATACTTAAATTTTTCAACGTGTTCAAATCTATTTTCTCCTATATCTATATCCTCAAAATCGCCTCTGTTTCTAATGCTAACCATATGTTTTGTCTTATCCGTATTTATTTTGAGGCCAATCTCTTTCCCAGCTGTCATCAACGTTGTTGTATTCAGTTTTATAGTTTCCGCGTCCTCACTTAATAATACCAAATCATCCGCAAACCCGAGTACGGATATTTTACCACCCAGATCTCATTTTCTAAAACAAGACGAAAAAAGTAGCTTTAATTTCACAGATTAGCAAATTAGTTTTCACAGGTAATGGAAGACTTTCTGGATTTATAGTCATGTCCATAAGAAGTTTTGATTAAAAAATGTATATATATATATATATATATATATATATATATATATATATATATATATATATATATATATATACAGAGTCCCTAGAAGATGTCGGATGGTCTAGAACAGGAGTCTCCAACCCTACAGCTAACTATAACTACAGCCCGAGTGTAAAATCCGACACGTCTAGTTTATTTTGATTACATATATTGTAAAATTTACGTATGTAAATAATAATAATAATCAATACCTTTATTTAATGATCAATTATGAAAAACAATAACTGGCATACATAATGAATGTGAACAGTCGTTTACTTTAATTAATGAGTATGTTGGTATAATGAGCTAACCAAGTCTTGGCCTTAAGGACCTGGTAGAGGAGTCGGCGTGTTTGGAGACCCCCTGGTCGAGAATGATGCTATGAGACATATTCCACAGCATAATTTAATAATGTTGTATACATACAAAAATAATTTTCACATTTTAACTACCTACATCATAATTTACATATTTTGGATTTCTTATATATAGTCCAGTATTTTTTCAATCGGGATACATTTTTAAAAAGCGATAATGACTAGGAAATAACATTAAATCTGTTTATTTAAAGATTAATAATTTGCAATATCGAAACTATGCTAAAAAAAAATTCCTAATTTGAGATTAATCATGGAACAAACATTTTTTCAAAAATTCGTCACCTAAGTTCGACAATGAACAATGAAGAACGTGAACGCATCTGAAGATTTGAATTTCGTCAGTTGCCGGCTTGGGAAAATTTCGTGAACTCATGATTTATTCATGGTGTTTTCGAAAGTAATTTTGAAGTTAGGTTTACTTTTGGCGATGTCTGGGCGAAAGACTCATCCGGCGCGAGATGTTTCCCTTCGGCGTAGGGTCCCTCCCACCGGAACGGTGTGAGGAAAAAGATTTTAATTGAAAACCGCCCTAATCACGAAATCGCCCTTAAAATTTCCGTTTTGTCAAGAAACTTTGTCCGGGAGCGATTAAAGTTCCACCCCTAGGGGAACTAACTCTTTGATCCCCAGAGCCGGCTAATTACAAGACAAACACAACATCAGCTCAAGAAAAAAAAAATTATAGCGGATTCTAGTTTCTAAACTTTCTAATGGTGACGCCTTTTTAATTTCCTTTCATTAAAAAGAAATGATTTCCTTACTGCTATTACTAGAACTGAAGATAAAAAAAAATAAAGAAACATAAATGAGTAATAACTCAAAAAGAGATATAATTGTCAGGCTATAAATGAAAGATTTAAAACACGAGGTCAAGAGTCTCTAAAGTAACCTGCGAAATAGTTAATCTATATCAATTTATAAGTTTTTGCTCTGCTATATTTATATATATTGTGAAACAACCCTGTATTCACTGTTTATTCATATTGATCTTCCTCAGCTGTGTATTTTTACTTTCTTATTTCTTTTATATTTATTATTTGATCTATTTTTGTGGTATTTTGTTCATTTTTGACTATTTAGTATGTGTATTTTCTGTTTTCCGACGCTGCGCTGCTTTTAATTTAACCTTTACCAGCTGTTGTTATGTATCCTCCCTTTTCCTTAAGTATATATAAGAATGTCTTGAGAATGAGTGAGATACTGTCTCTAATTGATTTGCCTGTTTAGACTCAGGACGTGAGATATGCTCCAGTATTCATAATTATTATTTATTAATTTTTTTTTCTGTCCTGAAGATGCCGGGAATGACGAAATGTCGACAGGTTAGTTGTTAACCGTTATTTTGGAGAATATAGGCAGTGGAATCTTCCATTTTTATAGTAATAATAGTTAAAAAGAATATTAGTTCCTGTTTCAGAAAAATTAGTAATAATCAAAAATATAGGTTTTTTTTTATTTGGCAATAAATCAAATTATAACATAGGAGCCCCTACTCATGTAAAAAAATATTCATTACAAGTAGTTACAAACCATGAAGTTGAAACATCAAGTTTAGCAAAAGTATAATTAATTTATATTATATTAACTTCATAACTGCACTAATTTACTTATACAATTAATTTACGTTATTTTTTCGCAAATTTTATCAGTAATTGTCTAACTCACATTTGTATATCCAATTGCTCATCTTAAAGTAAGGAAAATCGATAAATATAAAATAAATAAAAACTTTCTGAATTTTCAAATCCAAGTAATTATTCAGCAAATTTATTCTATCAATCTTAGAATTGTATCTCTGCTTAATTCATGTCTGGTGGATATCGATGACAAAAATATTGTGACTAGTTTTTTTTAATTTTATTTTTTCAAAGGATATTCTTGAATCAAATAGCGTATAAAACTTCAGCTGATTGAAACATTTAATCAAATTTACGAATGTTTCCAAAATTGATTTATTTAGCACTAATTTAGTAGAAGTATGATTTATTCATTGATTTAGAATTTATTCAGTATAAGTGCGGTTAATAAATTAATTTACTTTCAATTTTACCAAAATCTGTCAAAAATAATCTAAATATGTATATGCGATTACCTTAGCTTAAAACTAACACAATCCATTAAGTTTTTAAAAATACTATTTAATTTTAGCATTCTAGAAATTATCCATTAACCTCAGAATCGCTGAATTTCTTAATTTATTATGTTCTCATATAGGCGAGGAAATAATTTTTAATTTGTATTTATATTTATAAAATTTATTCTTCTCCTAAATACCATAAAAAAAAAAAATCTTTTTTTTTTTATGGTATTTTTTTTTTTATAGTTTATAGTATAGTTTTTAATTTTTCTGAGGTTCATATTATAAATAATAAACATACCTAGTACACTTTTTCCTTCTTGCCTAAGCCGACCATTGCTCACCTTCCTCTAAACTCCCTTTCACTCGTCCTAAAATCACAAACATTTTTCTTAGTTCGATCACTTCTGAGACAAGTCACATTTTATCCTCTCCATAAAAAAAGCTAACTCTAGCGGGAAAATCAATGGATTGATACAAGGCCAGTGAACATTAAACGACTACCCGATCGAGGCCTGCTACACTGGCCATACTGAGAACCATCAATCACAACACTCCACTTAAACTGTCACATGCATCATCACTTCTGAGTGCTAGTCCAGTCTCCTCTTCTTGTCGTCAGGGTCTTCTGAGGATAGGACAAGTAAGTACTTGTACTACTAGAGAAAGTACAAGTGCATAATTATTTTGTCCAATTAAACAGTAATTTGACAGTTGTTCATTATAGAGTCTAATGAATAATATTAATATGAACTAAAATATATACTAATATTTAGTAATATTTTATTGGTACGAAGAGATAAATAAGTGAATATTTGTCATCTTGTCGTGTAAATTTCTATTGACAGTAAATCTTATAAGAAAATCTTTGATAAGAGATTAAGAAGTTTTGCAATAATACCAAATTTAAATATAAATTGATATTAACAGCGAATAAAGCGTCATTCAAAATCTTTTTACTTTATGAGGATATTATCTTCTGTAATATTGTTTTCTTTAAAATATCTAGGGCTACCATCAATATAAATATGTTTTTTATTATTCATCTGCTACTGCGTAATGGGACGTTTCGGGTTTACCCAAATTAATCATTAGATTAGTGAGGTAAAATATTTAAAAATGTGATTTAAGAAATGGTAAGAGGAGCCTAGAACAATAAAAACATTGATTTTGTCTGAAGATGTATGAGTGACATCAAAACGTTACATCAAAAAGTAGCATACCAAAAATAAAATATCTGAATTGCAAAGGGAAAAATCAAGTGTCAAAAAAAAAAAAAAAAAAAAAATATTTAGCAGACTGAAAATTGGCATTCTTCCAAAGTGTTAGAATGCCCCCCAAAAAAACAAAGGAAACATGAGAGTCAAAAATATTAGCTATTGAAGTTTTATCCATACAGTAAAACTATAAAAAAAAAAAAAAATGTTTTTTTCCGCATTCTGACGCCATGTAAAAAAAAAAAAAAGTGACTTACTTGTTATTTCCATTTGCTTTTCATTTACCTTCGATTCAATTCACTTTACTTATAATTTATCACGATTATTGCCTTGATTTAAATTTGATTATTAGACAAAATAATATTTTATGGAGATCATAGATTTAGGGAATTATTTCCATCGATTAAATATACTTATTCATAAATTTATTATTATGGAAACCTTCATTCCATAAGGATATCTCCATCAAAGACATAATCGAAACTTTTTAACGAACGAAGTGCCATATATTTAAGAGAGTGGGATAGCTCAGTGGGTAAGGCATCGGAATCCCAAATCCGGGGCCCGGGTTCGAGTTCGGCTGTGGCAAATACTTATTTATATTGTTATACCAGCCTTGGATCGACTCTCCCCTCCTGGAGGACACCAAGTATCAACAAAGAAGGTGTCCCCTTCTGAGTGGATTCTTACCAGACCACCTCCATGTTCAACCATTGGTCAAGAAAAAGTACTTCATAGCCAAGCACAGAATCATAGACCCATTGGTTTTTGTGGTACAAGTTTTATATTTAAGGCTTCTTAATTCGCACCTGTCACAAAAAATGGCAATCAGTGATTCCTCAGTCTTTTAATAATTAAGAATAAAATCATTAGACCAGAAGAAGTGGGGTTTGAGGAAAACTTCTTTTTCTTTTACATTTTCTTTTTTTTTTTCTCTAGTGCACGAATATATCAAACTGTTATGGAAAGCCCGGGTAATTTGTTTCAAAAACGGATATAATAAAGAATTGTTTATCAACTTTTGATACGTGTGTTTATATGCCGATAAAGTTGTCTTAAATGTTTTTTATCGAGAAACGTAGTCTCGGTTTGTTTCAGACGAGAATAGTCTGTAATGGTTATAATCCTTGTGTTATTGACTTCTGTTTCATCTCTACCTATGGAATCCCTGTGTCATCTTACGACCCATGTAAGTCGAAGGTAATATGATTTTTATATTACCTTATCTATTGCCATAAATTGGTGGACACATATCTTATCGAAGCATAAAATAAATATTTACGAATTTTTGGTGATTCAACGGAATTTCCTAAAGCCACCAGTCTTGTAGAATTATGAGGTAATGTCATAACGTCATTAAATTCTGTCTCATTAAATCATTTTATAAATGTTATTATATGTCATAAGAATGGATGCATAGTCAGCATATTCGGTAGTTAAAGTTTCTATGTTTTAAGCTAGGACGTGTAAAGAAATAATGTAAGATAGGAGTAAATTGTGTATATCTATGAATATCGTAGGGAGAGTTCTAAAATAGGTTAATACCATTTCGTAATGTAGGTGTAATTGGACTGAAAGGTTCCATTAGGTTAGGTAAAATACACGGTAAATGTTATATACGAATCAGTGATGTATCCTTTTAAAAAAAATGATCTGAAAAATATTTCATTCTATAACTAGGAAGGTTTAAATATCTGATTTTCTCGAAACGCAGCATTGTAGTTGCTTAGTTGTAGAATTCACCACACAATATAAATCTTAAACCTTCAAAGTGTCTTTAATATTAATTAATTAAGGTACTTATTAATATTAATAAGTAAGTAAGTTTTAGTTTACAGGGGGAACAAAAAATGTATATATAGATGTACATGTGTGTATATATATTTTTTTTTTGCGACATTGAATTTAGATACATTAATTTACTAAGGTACATGATGTATAGTTACTTTGTTCAAATTGACTCTATTTTTTGTTTTTATATCTTTTAAAAAAATAGGTTCTCATTATAAACCGATTCATCGAAAATAAAAAAAATGTTTTCGGTTATCTAGTCTATTGTCACGATAATTCAGATATAATAATCCTTAGAGCATCTTGTTTATTTGTCTTTTTATTACGTCGGAAGAACGACATTCGCAAATGCCAAAAAAATATCGTTATTTATCAAATTTTAATACTGCATTACTTAAGAAAATTTTATCAAGCATATTTTATGAAACAACTTGGACAACAGGATAAATATCTGGTACCACAATAGAGTTGGTAAAACATTTGTGGAGGCGATTCGGTACTGGATTCAAGGAGGACTAAAAGGGCCTTCCATTTGGCGTTTCAAAACATTCTTTTTCAGCACCAGGCTTTAAATAAACATATAATAACAGTATTTTAGTTTAAGTAATTTTAAATAATAATTTAAAAAATATATGTTTTTCTTTCAATACAAGAGTATTCATACTTACTTATTGATAACAGTTTCTTAAATAAAGGCAATACTATGTAGGTAATGCTATAACTAATCAATAAATTACTAATCAATTCGGTAAATCTAATATAACTTCTGGTATCTAGAAGACTGGAATTATACAGAAGCGACTATGAAACCCTATGCTGCAAAATTACTGTTGCCCTGTGTTATCCTTCAAGCTGAATCTCAATGCTGATGTTTTAGTTCTCTAGAGATGAATGATTTAATAAATTATACAGTATAAAGCTATATATAATATTACATTTAATCGCGACTACATATGTCATTGCATTATATAGAGGATTAAACGAAAGGAAATGAGAAATGTTTCATTAGTTTCCCAACGGCTGTGTCATAAATACATGACTCATAGATGTGATGGTCCGATGGTTGAGACTTGTTTAGTGCAATATAAATCCCAAAGAGCTGAGATATTTCTCTGTATTTATGTCGGATGAACAATAAGTTCACGGAACCGGAATAGTGACAAATGAAAAAAGTTCCTGTTCCAACTACGTGACAGGCGAAGCTGTCCCCAAGGGCAACACCAAGATTAGGTCATGAAAAAATGATATTTTCCATTACAAACGCAGGCTGACAGAAACTAGAAAATACTACATTTATTTAATTTTTCTGTTTGACAATCGATAAAGTGTCATTATATATTTTATAAATAATTAGTCTAGTTATTTCTATTGCTTCGAGGTAAGCAAACAAAGACTGCTGTATCACTATCAGTAATCTTTGTTAAGCAGTATTTGGATATTTGTGTATCTTAATTCAATAGTAGAGAAGAAGCATACAAAGAGAGCTTAAAAGAAGCAGTAATAATTTCTAATACTTAATTATTTACATTTACTTTTGTTCAATTTGTTTTTACTTTAATCTTTTCTACTTTAATCTTTATACTTTATGATCCGTTTGTGAGTATAAGATGATTTATAAAGATAGAGTAATAAAAAGTGTACATCAGAATGTTCATTTAACAAAATCTACTAATTATAGTCTGAAATGTCAATGACTACGTCGTAAGTGGTATCGAAATCGTATGTAACTTGCCTTGGGGAATATAAATAAACTACTTTTTTTCTATGTGCTTTGCATTACGTAGATGGTCGATTTTGCAACAGTATCCGTAAGCCATGCGCTTTCTGCCTTGTCCGCAGAACTACCCTACTCCTTCATTACATAAATTCAAGAATCAAGACGTAATTTATCTCCTCAATTCGAATATTTAAGCCATTACAGTAAAATTATATGAAAAGATGGTTTATATTTTCACATAAAATATACATCTTATTGAATATATCTTACAGTTTATTCAAATCAAAACCAAATTGTAATTTTTACTTTTAGCAGTTATCAAATCTGCTCTCTCCAATGTTATAAGTAGAGCCCGGATATCGTGCAGTAAAAAAATTGTAAAACGTGCAAAAATGTGCAATGAAAAATAAAATTCTGCCATTTATGCTTTAAAAAAAAAATCTGCATATTTTATTTTCGTTCATACATCAATATTTTTTCTTAATAAATTAGGTAGATTGGAGCATTATTATGTAAAATGTGAAAACCTCACGAGCTCTTATTTAGGTATTTTTTGCTACTTTTCGAACGATCATACGTGATTCATGCACCATGACAACGCATTTTTTGCCTAAGTGTTTTTTATTGCGAACTGATAAATTTTTTAATAACGTATCGCATGGTCTAGTGAGACAATCCCAAATTTCTGCCGATATACCGTTAACCCAAACCTTGTCGAAAAAATCTTTGCCGATAGAACTTAACCCATTGGATCTACGATCCATATTGGTGGATTGTCTTTCAATTCTGACCATTGTTCCTATTTTGGGTTTATATTTGAATAAGATATAATTGAATGAAAACCATGAGCATAACTAACTAACTAGTCAAAATTACAACTGTTACAGCATGAATAATTTTTTTTGCTCGACAAATTTCCGATATTTGTTTCTAATTAGATAGTACGGATTTTTAATTCCCTTCACTCGTAAAAATTTATGCGGGATGTTGTTTGATATCATATCCACTAATTAATTTATTTATCCACATCTGAGGAGCTTGCTACTAAAAGTGACTTCTCCATTTCTACATTTGTTGGTAAGGTGACAGTAAAAACTAATTTTTCCACCATTCTGCTATACATTTTTGCTTGAACAGCATGCTTTCCATTATATGTTTATTGATTATAGGTGAATTGTAATATACATAAATAAATGCAGGCTGATAATATTTCACCACAAATTCATTTATTTAGATGCAACGTTTCGGCCTTTAAGCCATAATTTACTATATGTAATCATTAACCAATATGTAACAATTAAGTCACATACAATAAAACCCAAAAATACTATCTATTAATTTATAAATCTATATTGGACATATTTATTTTAATAAATTGAAATTTCAATTTAGTGATTATGTTTGCTTATGTGGTATTTAAACCATCCCTATCATATTCAATGTTTATATTTTCAAGCAATTTACAAATTTTTTTTTTAATAACGGCTAAATGTATTAAAAACATAAAACGTGCAATTTACCCAAAATTGTTTAAAATGTGCAATTTCGTGCAAAACTTAAATAATAAAAAGAACTACTAGAGATCACTTACTGAATATGCTATTACCGAAGCAGAGGGAGGGAGGGGGAAGGGGGGAGTTGTAACCGGCCTTCACTGAATAAAAAGACTTATTTATATCACTAACTCTTTCAATTTCAATAATATAATTTCTATTTTATTTTACACCCAGGCCAATCTTCTTCTACAACTACAATAATTTAATATTTCATCATGAGCTTTGTACACAGGTGGTATTCCTTGATCCGAGGGGCACGGCCAGCGTTCTCTTATGCCAGTCCTCTTTGCGTTCCTCGGTGGAGCGTATTCATCACATACTTTTACGTAAATAAAAGTGTGTTGGATCCACTATTTTATTCAGTCCGGACTGGGAGTTATTAAAGTGCGGGTAGTTCTCCTTCGTCTTTTCAGATGAGGAAACTCTCTCTCAGCAGTGGCGTGCCAAGTTGGCGGGAGAGGGGACGGTCCATGAGAGAGGGGCCGTAAAAGCGGAGAATAAAATAAACATTACATTACTGAAATTGAAAGTTTATATCAAACATTATTTTCGTTATTTGCGTTTAATATTGTATGACCCAGGTATGATCTCATAGTGTTTAATTTTATGATGTAGGCTACTCTTATTCGTAATGTATACAAAAAGAATAAACAATTTTTAAAAACGTTTGCTACGTAATGTGAAAAGCATTAATTTATCTTAAATTTACTCTCATCAGTGAAAACACCTACAATAACTACAAAAAAAAAAATCTAATTTAAAAAAAAAAAAAAATTTAATTAGAGCTGGGCTCTATGTCATAACAAAGTATAAAAGTACAAGTAGAAAGGTTCGTGTTGAGAGGCTACAAGTTACTTATTGCCATTAGATAATAATAATTATATTCATTTTTTTTTAATTTACTGTTTAATATGACTATTTTAAATGTTATCGTTTTTAAACATAATAACAATATTTTAACAATATATAACAACTATATAGCATCTTGTACTTTACTTCATAGACACCTCCTGTTTCATAATAAAGTACGTAAGTACAAGTATAACTTAGTCTATGACTAACTCAGTAAAATGTTAAAATAGAATAACATTTAAAGCAGTTATATTAAATATAGTAAATTAAAAAAAAATATTGAATAATATCATTATTATCTAAAGACGATAAGTAAACTGTAAACTCAAAAAACAAATCTTTCCACTAGTATTTTTATCACTTGAACGTGTACTATTGTACTTTATTATGAAATAGGGCCCAGGCGGAGTGGTTCTATACTCTTAAAACTGGGTTGTAATAAAAGTGGACCGTCCCGATCGCACGAAGACCTTGGCACACCATTATCTCTCCGACACAATCAGTTTAATCAGTTCGCGAGGAGATCGAAAATCTCTAGTGTAGACCACTCAGGTCAAAATCTTACGGTCCCATAGTATTAAAAAAAAAACTGCAACGCAATAGAAATAAATTATAATGAAATGTTTAAGAAAAACCTTATTAAGCCTATTCGATCCGACAGAGTGAATCAAATCTCATTCGATTTTATTTTCCTCAGTTGACTTTACATATAAAACAACCTCTTCCGATGCCACTATAAAAGTGTACAAAAGGCCATAAAACAGAACGTAGCGCATTGGAGAACAATGTAAATGTAAATACAACCATTACAAGGGAGCGGACGATTTCAGATGTAAATAAAGAAGACAGCTCACACACTGGAACAATCTTATTAGGCTAATTTACATGGAACATATCGACTGGCTGCTCTGCATTCATGAGATTCCAGGCCGGGGCGACGCAGCCCTCCACCTCGGCACAGGTACATCTTTGATTAAGGCCTTATCTCAGTCTGCAGCGTTTCCATCATCTCTTGACGGCAAGTGCTGCAGGATAATATGAAGTGCTTCATGACTGTTTTTATTTGAATATTTACTAGCTGATTACCAGTCCATCGTACAGGAATTATACCACCGAGCACGGTTCTTTGTGTTACCCGGGTTACTGCGCTATTTCTATAATATTTTTATATTATAATATTTTTTCATTTTGTAGAATTTTTTAAAAATACTAATACATAAATTACGTATTAATTACTGTATGGTTAAGCTATGTATTAAAAAAACGTAAAAAAAAAACGAGAAAAAACGTTTTTTACCGGAGAGCCTCCAGAAAAATTACGTTCTGCGTCCGTTCTCCAGGATCGCTGAAAAACAAAAAGTAAAACATAAAGATACAATAAAGTTACTCGATTCCTAGCCAACGAAGTCTTAAACAACTAAGTCTAGAAGTTCAGGTGTGTCTTAGATAGTCTCCCTCACGTACTCTAAGATAGAGGACGACCTCTGGCAAACGTAAACTATTTAACGTTAGACCCCCAATTGATACTGGGCCTATTGATCTGGTTTTATGATAAATAAATAAAATTGAGCACTTCCATCATACTGTTTAAAGACTGCAGATGAAAGTTTTCTTTTAACAAAAATCTTTTTACAGATCTAAACAACAACAATAACTTTGGTCTAAATTGGTTTAGCCATTTTCTTGTGAAAAACGGAAAAAGCGCATAACAGACGGATAACATACGAAAATAAACTATTTTATTTATAAGGAACGATGTAGAAATTAAATGAACACAAATATGAGTGTGTGAGTAATCTTTACCGTTCATATGTGGAAGGGGAAGGGATGGAGGGACAGCGGATTCGCGAATCCTCAGGTCGATGTTAAAAAGGTTGGATATGTTTTTCAATATTTTTTTTTTAATTTCATTGTTATTATTATTTTTAAATAATTTTCTTTTAATTTTGCAGATATACCATTATTTTCATTTAATTTACTATTTTTTTCGTTTCTTGTAAATAAATTATGAATATGCAAATTTAGCATTATTATATATATTCCTTGTTGTGGTAGGTACAAAGAAATTTTTTTAAAATGAATACTTAAATTCATTTTTGTATAACAAAAACATTACATAGCGGTTGTAAGAGATATGCAGTGTAATAATAAAAAAACAAAACATTTTTTTCTATAATTAACATAGATAAACTCTATTAAAATATTCTTATTTATATATTTGCATACATGTAAAACTATGCGTAATGGGCATCGTTCTAGAGAATAGCTGTTTAGATTTTCATACTGCAGTATTAAAAAATAGGCCTTTATGAAGAATAATTTAACAAATTTTCATCAAAATCG
Source organism: Rhaphigaster nebulosa (assembly GCA_948150685.1). Lineage (NCBI taxonomy): Eukaryota > Metazoa > Arthropoda > Insecta > Hemiptera > Pentatomidae > Rhaphigaster > Rhaphigaster nebulosa. The sequence continues at coordinate 100,722,217 of OX411309.1, read as the reverse complement.
TTGAATCCGTTTTCGAAAAGATTGTAAAAAAGTGTAAAATCGATTATATAAAGTGGCACTTCCCGTTGGTCGATTTTGACGAAAAGGTTGCTGTAATATCACATGCATGTGCCCACCTTAAATAAGCAATTTCAGTATCGTACTGATTTTCGTTTTTGTTCACAGTCCCACAGGCACACAGACCACTTTTGCGAGACTTACTTATTTGGACCAAGGGACCTCAAAACGTGTATTTCTGTTGAAAACTCGAGTTCAAAAATTTTTATGATCGCAATACTTCTCCTTACTATGTACTTCGTATATAGGTAAGGGAAAGTAAAAAGTAACGAATATATATCATCTAAAGAATGTAAGAATGAGAGAGAATAAATGAGAGATAGAGATAAGCAATGATTAAAGAGGTAGTTTACAAATTCATGCTATAATAATTTAATCTATAAATATTTAATAGATAATATTTTCTTTTACAGGTGAGTTCGGTTCTAATTTGTAGGCAGTCAATCAAGTTGGTATGTTATTATAAATAAATATTTTAAAATAAATATTAATGGTAAAACACTGTTTTTTCTATAATTATAGAATAATAAATATAGATAGTAATAATAATAAATATAATAAATTATAGAATAGTAATTAATTATTAAGTTGTGCTTTAATTAAATAAGTTATTGTAAGAAATTATTAATAAAAACCTTACTGTACAAGGGAATTTTATGTTTCAACATACTTTGTAGAAGGCAGACATTGGTCTTTAATCCTGGTGGTCCTTTAACTTTGTATGACGCAGAATTTAGAGAATGTTGGATATTTCATATGCTTATAGATATAACATTTTACAAACCAAACCATTCCATCTTATATATCTCTTGCAATATCCAATTATTATTTTAATTTTTATTATAATATTTTAATATTAACATTTTGAAGTACACGGAATTTCTTAAAGCTTAATATTTTGTTTTGTGTATAAATTAATCAGCAATGGTAGAAAGATTATTGATTTGCTAAATCCTCTCCTCCTGAGTAATAATATCGTTGGAACGATGGAGAAAATAATGTAGTGGTTGAAAGCATAATAATGTTTGGCTCTGAGACTTGGACCTTTAAGAGAAAACAGGAAAAAAATAATTGGTAACAGAGCATACGATCAATCAGAACTTCATGGATGTAATATGTCAGGAACAACTAAATCAGAGAAAGAATGGAAGTAAAAAGAAACATCTTAGAAGCCATCGAAGAAAGAAGATTGAGGTGGCATGGTTACTCAAAACAATGGATTCGTGTCAGGCTTAAGGAGGAATTTCATACGTGAAGAAATCCTTAAAAAAAAATTATTTACTTCATAAATAAAAAATAATATTCTTGAAAAACAAATGTGATTACATGCACGTTTTAGAATCCAAAACGCGAACATTTCAACAACCAGCGAAACGCAACTAAGGTGCTTGGACGAGGCTGTGCTATCCTTCTTAGCATAAGTGCCGGGTGGGGTTAATTCACCCCTTTTATTACTGTATCACCCCAGCAGCAAGGCCACATCGCCTGTGTTTGGTTTGTAATAGTGGCTGAACAAGCATTTACATTGGTCCTATCTCGTGCTCAAACAGATTAAGGAAATACGTAACGAACCAAACCTCCAAAAAAAATTGAATGTTCGTTATGTCGTTCTATAGGCTGCCAAATCAGTTTTATTATACATAGTTTATCTCTAAATCATGGATTAAATGAATGTCTGTCTATTTTTTTAATAAATAAAAATGTTCCAATTACAAATAATATCGTTATTCAGTTCCTTCATTGTTTTGCAAATACCCAATCGTATCAAAGTATTTTAATTACATTATATTTGTTTATATTATTATAATTTCTGTTATATCAGCTATGGATCGACTCTGGAATTGGGATACCCCTCTGGGGCAAATCCACACTCTATAAAGTGTGCACCTGGCCAAGAATTGTGTTGGCGGGCAAACCTAGCGGTTGAGCATGAATTCTTCTCACACCAACTCCTCGTAAAACCGTCGGTCAGAAGCAGTACTTCCTTACTAAGTAATGAACCCAAGATGCTTCAAAGGCTGCGGTGGTACCGGTTCTTTTATTAATTTATTTTTTGAATCTGTGGTATGCAAAAATCACGTTTTGTTCCTTTAGAAACATTCCATAAACGGCAATCGTAGAAAGAATGCTCTAACTATGGAAATGGATTACTGGCGACGAGTGGCAGTAATATCCAGAATCTTACCAAAAATAAAAGTAAAAAAAACATGTGAGAAAGAGAAGGGTGGCTAAATCGGTAAGGCCATCCTAAAAGAATTTCTTACGGATGATAGCCTGGAGAATTGTAGAAGTGGAAAATAGTCGAAAGAGGAAGTCGAGGTTGACAAAGAAATACTTGGAAAACAAAAATGTATGTAAACAGAATTGGATAGAGTAATCTGGAACAATTCCATAAAAAAAATTAGGTTCAGTAAAACCACTGCCAAATTAGGGACAAAAATAACATTAAATGAGCATCAAGAACATACTGCATATCACAGTAATGATTACTCATTAACAATAAGTTTTATTAATTTGAAATTATTCTCTTTAAAATTTCATCTTTCTACTAGTTTCTCGCATAAGTATATGCCTTAACAAACATTTTCCGTGTACTAATACATATAAATGGATAAATCATTTCTACCTCAACCCCAAGGTCTCCATCTGACTCCGGCATATGAAGAAAGATCGCCCTCCCGGAGTCTGCCTATAAATACAGCTGCCACTAAGCGAGCGTGAAGGTAGTTATGAAGGAGGGTGAGGAGCAATATTCCTGTGGATCCTTGACGTGATAGGGCGAAGAGTGAGGGCTAATTTTCCCTATTCTGCCCGATCGGGGAATATTCTATTTCCCTCCTGACAGAGAAACCCTTTTAGAAAGTTATTCACAGAAGTAATAAAAAGAAAATTATGTCTAAAACTGAGAAACTTTCTTCCTTAAAGGATAAAAATACTTCCTTACGCGGAAACAAAAGGCCAATTAAAAGAACTAAGAGCGAGATTCATGCCTACGAGTACATTCAAACCATCCCAAACGAATTGGCCTAATCCTGTTTCAAATAATGAATTCGCAATGCGATTGAAAAACACATATATAGTATAATAGGAAGTATTTAAACGCATTATACATAGAGCATTCGTTATCGCCTGTTTATAACCATAAATTAGTTATGGAATTCATATTCAGTAACGTTATGTTATAGATATTTCTTTATTTCAAACTAAAAGTCCAATTTTTTAAATATTTTCAAGTGTTCTGTGACCTGTAATCTGCACCAACAGATGTACTACCTCTTAAGGTGGTAAGACCCTTATGCCCCAATCTCCTGATGAAAGAAACTCCTCCCATAACGTATACAGATCACATTATCTATTGAAACTAAGATAATATCACTGAAATATCCACGATATATACACGATTAGACTTCGTGACTTATAGAAAAAAAAATGTACGTCCGAAAAAAAATATGGTAAGATTATTATATAATTATATCCCCCCTCCTGTACAGGAAAATAAAGCTAGCATTTTTGAAAATATAACTTAGAGTGATTTACTAGCTCATCATCATTTAACTTTCTGAATAAAATTAATAGAATCTTTAAAATAATGATACAAATCTAAGTAATAATGAATTTCTCGGAAGAATAAAAGGAATTCAAAAAATACATACTTTTCAGTCTGTGACCAATAGCAAGTGAGCAATAAAAGTGAGTAATAAAATGTTCTTTAATAATTATTACAAAATCATACATGATAAGATCGAATTCTGATTTCTTACAAATGACTTCAAGACACGAATATGACGAACAAACTTAGATTAGAATGTCTATAATAGCCTAAACATAAAACATATCCCAATAAGGCTAAAAAGAGACCTGTTAAGACCTCTCCTTAGATAAAAAAATTTTCGAGTTTTTTTCGAGAGAAAAGCTAATAAATAATGAAAACAAGTATGTTTTTATTTTTTATTTCAATCTAATGTTAATGTTCTTTTTTTCGATTCCAAAAAACGAAGGAGGGACACAAAACTGACAGATAATGGAGATAAGATAGAATAATAAGAGACCCCTCCGAATATCATACATGTTAGTAAAATAAATTTCTCATGACCTGCATATCTTGAATATAATTTTACAGTCAAGGAAATACAGAATGTAAAACAAATAATTTCATTAATTCTAAAATGTGGCAGGCGCCATATTCAAAATCCAGAATTCCTACTGCCCACTAACCTTGAACAAATAAGTACCTAATACTGAGGAATCGTCAACTTTAAATTGGTAAAGTTTTCTGAAACTTGTTCATGCGTATCAAAGAATTCTACTTCAGGAACAAGCGTGGGTACAAAAGAAGCTATTAGAAACTCGATGGGTTTTGTGTCAAAGTGTAAGGAAATGTGCTTGAAATTCTTCACAAGCTGTAGTAATGACTACAGCTAGTGAAGATTTTTTTTAGCTGCGATCTTTTTTGAAGTAACGTTGAAACGGCAAGATATAAGAAGAGCGGCGTCATGAGACTGCCTAATCAGGAGGTTGAAGGGTCCAGGTCCTCTTCACATGGAATACAGATTGCTTTTTGTCCCTTGTTTGGAAAGGGGCGGGAAATATGAATACATAGAGTCCCAAGAGTGGTCGGACCTTTCTTCACTCAATGACCTGCTAGAAAATTCAAAAACAATTTTAGGGGTAGGTATAAAGAATAGGTTGTTGGTGAAAAAAGCTTTCAAGAATTCCAGTCAGCAGGATAGAAGAGCTGAAGTAAATACTTAAATATTGTGTTGTTATTGCAAAAAATATAGCAGACCATAACTCAACATAATTACATATCAAATAATAACCTACAGGTATAAAAAAAAAAAAATGGAAAAAAAAATTAAATAAAGTAAAGATAAATATAATAAAATTTTATATATATATATATATATATATATATATATATATATATATATATATATATATATATATATATTAATGATTACGCAAAATAACACATTTCTTACTGGAAATAGACGCAGACAAAAATAATATTTTTTAACTAGTTAATTAAGAAGAATAAAAATTAATACCAATGGTTAGAAGGTAAAATCGCTTCGCCATTTCAGGATTGTCTCACTTTACCCAAGCCAAACTCATTGAACATTATTTTCCCGTTTTCTGAAAGCTGCTATATATTCTTCGATAAGGAAAGGAGAAATAAAAAAGAAAAAAACGTTTTTAAGCTTTATATAACATTTAAAAAAAATTTAAATTCCAATATGGTGAAAAGTATTGATGTTTTTAAATTGGTGACAAAAAATATTGGAAAAACTTGCAATTTTCGAATTCAGTGAGTTGAAACTTTTATTTTGTAAGGATAAAATTTTTAGGAAAAACAATGAGTTGGAATGAGAAATATTCTTAAATCTCTTCTAACATCTCCCAATACTTTATAAACTTCATTTCACCGTCCTTTTACAAATTACTAACAACATTTAACCACTAATATTTATACAATTTGCGTTAATAACTATATCAAACGTGTTTCTTTTTAATTAATTCAATGAGAGGTTAAAAATAATAAATAAAATGAGTATTCTTCTATAACGATATTTCCACCATTCACGAACTATTCCTCAGTGGAAGCGGTATTCAGAAGTTAACTATTTGGGGGCTAATGTTTACCATTACACCATTGGGTGGTGTTATATGCAATTTCCGGCTCTCTCTCCGCATTCATTAAAGCGTTAGATACTGAACGATTGTACAGACCAAGTAATTGGCCTGTTACGTTTTAATATCCTGAAACATGAAATTTGTAATTATGTTGGACATTTTGGAGTTTTGTTGAGATCAAATTAAAATTGAGATAAAAAAAAAAAGAAATTTTGTTCGAGATCAAATTGTCAAATTTATCGATGGTAATGCAAATTGTCAAACAGTAACGATTTCACAGAAAAAATAAATTACAATTACACTCTGAGGATAATTGTTAATTAAAAAAATTGTTTTTCTCTCCTAAGTGTTTTGTTTCATAAAACATTTTTTTTTATAATAATCAAATCAATATTTTTTAGAAGAAAATAATAAATAATACTCACAATGGCAAAAAAAAAAAAAAAAAAGACAGCAACACAAAAACAAGACAGCAAATCCAGAGATCCTATGCCGACCATTGAGCAAGTGATTCGCGAGTTGTCCATCCCGAAAATTTAATCCTCTTACATTTATAGCCATGTTATCACTTCATTTATATTTATCACGCAATTGGGCGTTGTGAAGCAGTCTAATACTCCGGTTGACCCATCCATCATCCGTCTAAATATTTTACGCAGTACTTTATTTTCGTAATCCTTAAAGTTTTGTTCTTATCTCCTAAAACCAAAAGTTTATCGATTTCACATAACAATAGCAACAGTAAGATTCACATAACGACACCAAAAAATTTGTAAATAATAATGTATCCATCAAAGGAAGAAATTTTGACATTGGGAAGAATAGCTTCAGGATTATCCAGTTGGAAGCAAGTCGTTTTTTATTTTTTAGAATCAGAGCATCAATTTTAGGGATGATGTAGCTCAACTTCATTCCAAAGTCCTCATCAACACCGAGTGTTTTCGCTTTTATTATGGCAACCATCCTGAATTATTTTAATTAATTGTAGATCGTATTAATTATTTTACCGCATGTCGAATACATTCAATAATCATTTTTAAAAAATTTTTATCCCTCACTGAACATTTTAAAAATATGAATTGTTTACTTATTCGCCTTCCAAGTCCTTGCGTACCACTAATGGTATGCGTACCACAGCTTCTGGAAACTCCTGGATTAGAGTATTAAGATAGGTACATTGCGTTCAGAATTGTTTACAGTTAATTAATAGCACCAATTTACCATGTTCATGGTATCAAATATTATAAGAGATAGGGAGTGATGTATTTAAGTAACTCGAGTGTAAATTACACACTTGATAAATGTTGTAAGAAGGAAAAAAATTCAAATAATAATATTTATTATTTTCAATAAATGTCCATAACATAATAAATGTTGTATATCTTATTATTCACTGTAGTGTTGGAATTTAATTTTTCGGTTGATTATTATTCATTGATGAGCTGAAGTATTGGCTTTTAAGAGCCCATTTGTCAAATTTAATATAGGGCAGATGTAGTTGTACAACTTAGATACAAAAGTTTTTTTTTTTTCGCATATTCTAAAAAGTTGTTTGCTAAAATGGCCAAGACTTCATCGTTTCCTATTGCCTCAGTCATATACCTATTCCAAATATTCAGGATTATACGAGAATGTGAAAAACGACTTCGACATGGCAGACTATAAACTCGCCAAGAGCTACACCCTTACAGAACCCCAAAGCCCAATTCACCCTAACTGCTGTACCAAATTAACCCAGGTCCCGATGTAGCGGGCAATGACCCAGGGGTTTTTCATCCCACGGGTGCGATACCGAGGCCAATATCCACCCCCTCTATTAATATCATAATTTCCCGAGCGGTCATGTTGACAATGGCCCAACTCAAGATTATAGTAATATATCAGCTAGCTTTTATTGCTTCAGGTACCATCTCGCATTTTTCCGATATACAAGAGACTCTTAAGTATTTCCAATTTTCCAGATCGTTTCTGCTCCGTTATGCCTGCGTCTGACGAGGGGTTGGGATAATCGATAGGGTTTGTTTTAGGAGTCCCTCCCCTCCCAGTTGTAAATTTATTCTTTCTTTCTCTTTGCCCCGCTCTTCACAATTAGCCTTCTTATTTTCCTTAATGAGGTGATTTAATAATTCTGAAAGTATAATATTGTAAATAATATTTCCCCATCAACATCGTCCTGGTATAATTTTATTTATATTTTTAATTTTGTTTTCAAATACAGGTTGGCTGAACATAATTACTCTTATTATCTCCCCTTTAAATCAAAGTGACATTATTAAAATTCGTATTATTCACCTACTATACATCTCATATCTTGCATCTTTGTCCACACCACAGTAATATCCACATAATCAGTAGAGTATGAGCTCTTTTTCTCCCCCTTTTTAATGTCGCAAATTATTTTCTATACAAAAATTTGAAAAAAAATTTAACTGTTTTATAAATTTGACTTTTCGAAAATTTGTAATGAAAAACTTCCAAATGAAAGGAAATTTTTTCAAAATATGTGAAATTCATAAATAAATCGATTGACACTAGATCTAAGCAATTGATAAAAGCCTGAACATTAACCTCAGAAAAGCTTTGTCCATACTGTTCGACTTTGGTTAAGCGCATTGTCCCTAACCAGAGTTGGGCAAATTATATTCAGAAAAAAAAGTAACAAATATTGAAAAACCCAGTTATTCGTTATTAACCAGTGAATAAATTTGGTCATCATTTTTCAATCAGTAATAAAATAAAAATAATTATTTGACATCGCATATCTCACGTTCCCTTCCCCGCTTGTCAAGGCGAATCAAAAGTCGAACAGTATGGACGCAGCTTAAAGAAAGCACAAAACCTGCATGATACCCACGGGCAGTGGTGCCAACTCATTTAAGCCTCCTGTAACGTAGCATGTGAAAGAGTTCTTCCCGGACCAAGGAGAGCGGAGGATGAACTAGAATTTTAAAAGTTTAAAATTAACCGGTAGTAGTGGCATACGGGTCACTGCATTTGCCGAAACCGGATTCATTCCAAGTGAGATTAAAAATAAAATTTCTCAACTCAACCATGGATCTTTATTTATTTATTGAACATGATACAAGCTGCCACAAAAAATAAAATTAAAAAAACAAACAATATTAGTGATTTTCGCCATAGAGTTTTAAATTTTAATTATTCATATGTAATCCATAATACGACTTATTTAAATACAGTAAAAATTATCAAATTAATGAAATTGATACATACTTCAAACCCCTGCAAGATGATTTACATCCATATTATATAATGCGCTAAATTCATGTTTTATATTGCAGTGTTTCTAAATAATCGAATTTTTAATTATACTATTCGTTGAAATTTTTCAGTGTTATTATAATAATTATAACTATTTTCAAATATTTGACATTCAATATTATACGGATGTTTTCACAAGTTTGCCTCAAGTTCAATTAAAACTCAATACTTTTAATGTGTATCTTTTTATTTATTTTTTTAGAACTTTTTAACCATTCACTGACTATGTCTCTTTATTGTAGTAACTAACTGACTCACCTAACATTTTTGGGATATTATATAGAAGCTAAAGAAGGGGACAAAGCATCCCCGACGCGTCTAAAAAATATATACATTAAACTACTGAGTTTTAATTTATCTTGAGGCAAATTTGTGAAGATAACCGTATAATAATTCTAGTCAAATTAATTATCAGCCTTTTTCCAAGTCTTTAACTTGCTGGTTCAGCATATCTCAAGGATTTTGTAGTAACATCCCGCGTACTGGTAAGTAAGGACAGGAATTTCAATTCGTCATCGTAACAGCACGCTCAAGCCACTCAATGTTATTATTATATCAGAGTTACATATATTCGTAACAGCATTACAAATATTAGCTGGTTCTAAAACTAATAATGGCTCTCCAATAAGGATTATAAAGGTCTCAGAACCGACACAGTGGCAATGGTACTTATAAACTGAGAGCTGAGGCAAAAGAACTTTCCAGAAAATTTTTGATAATGTAGGCCGAAACTACTTTTACCATAAACTGGAAATATTATAGACTAGATCGGTTGCCATCAAATTATATAGGTCAATAAATACATCATTTTCGTCACTTTTTCCTCAGTAACTCGCTTCCGGTGCATTTTAGGTAAAACTTGGATCTCGCAAATTTAAGTTTCTCGTAAGTTTTTCTAAGTAACTCGCTTACAGTGTATTCTAGGTAAAAGTTTGACATTTTAAAGAACATTAAATTTCTAGTAAGTTTGATCAGTGATATTATTTTATTGATATTAGGAACAGATACTGACATACGGAGTCGTAAACATCAGCATAATGTCAGGAAAACGACGAAGTTAAATATTCAGTGGTTTCGCCTCACTAACTATTTTTGGTGCGATTTAGTGTTTATTAATTTATGAATAATAACAAATTTTGTACAGCATTAAATTTCGATCAATATTGAGACAAAATATTTGTAATTACTCTCAACAGACGCCAAGAAATATTGTAATAACAATTTTAGAGTAAGTGAACATTTTTCATAGTTTTCTCAATAACTCGCTTTCAGTGCATTTGGTAAAACTTTGTCATTTTCAATTTTAAAAGACATTAAATTTCCTGCAAGTTGCATATGTAATATGTTTTAAAATTTGGAACAGCTACTGAGAGAGATACGGGACAGTGAACATCTGCAAAATGTCAAGAAAACTCAAAAAGTTAGATATTTAGTGGTTTCGTTAGGTCAAGCTTCTTATGGACACTCAACTGCTTGGGTCTTTAGTGTCCTTTATTTGTTTTTAATCATTCACTGTTGGCGTTATATTATATTGTGTTGAAAATACTTTTTTCTTTTCTTTATTTTTTAGGAACTCGATTATTTTCCCTGTATTGGTGATGCTATCTCCTAACATCATTTGGAGATTTCTTTCCAATCCTAAATTTTGAGAGTAGCTGTTATATAGCGGGCAGTCTTCTAAAATGTGACTGATGGTCAGCTGAAAATTGCACATTTCACAGCAGGTTGTGTCTTTAGTGTCTTTAGTAATAAGGAATCCGTGCGTAAGCCATTTTGTTCAGTGGTTTCGTTACTTAACTATTTTCAAGTGCGATTTAGTGTAGAATGCGTAATAACAAATCTTGTAGAGCATTGAATTGCCTACAAGATTCACGCAAAATATTTGTGATTCCTCTCAACAGACGCCAAGAAATATTAAAATAATTTTCCTATCTCCATGAGTGTTATTTCAATATCAAATGGTGTCTGATGAGAGTAATTACAAATATTTTGTAGGAATCTTGTAGGAAATTTAATTTTCTACAAGACTGATCATTATGCATTTTGTAGTAAATAGCACTTTAAAATAGTTATTAAGGCGAAGTCAATTAATATCTAACTTTTTGTGTTTTCTTGACATTTTGCAGATGTTTATGGCTCGGTATGTCAGTAGCTGTTCCGAATTTTTAAAAAAAATGTATAGATCAAACTTCCAAGAAATTTAACGTTCTTTAAAATTGGATAGGTTCAAGTTTTACCTAAAATGCACAGGAAGCGAGTTACTGAGAAAAATTTGAATAACATGACGAAAATGACGAATTCTTTGATCTATAAAATTTAATAGCAATCGATCCAGGGTGCCAGACGTTCATAGGTCATTGGTGAGAGTACTTTCTGCCTATACGATCAAACATTTTCTTAAAATTAGAAACGTATTTTGTTCTGAGCTATCCTATTAGGGCCGCGTTACACCTCCCGAGACAGTGCCCTCGGCCTAGTGCTCGGCTAATGTGATCAGTACAGTCAATACTCACTCGGCCCAGTAGCAGGCGAGTGATTCAGGGAAGACAATGGATAGAAGGGTGTTCTATCTTCCTGGCCAAGTATCAACTCTCAGCACCTTCCCACTTCGTCATCTTACTCGGTGTTATCAATTAAAGTGAAGTAAATAAATCGAGTAGTGTGGTTATTTGCACTCCTACAAAGAGGAGTATTTGAGTCTTAAAAGCAGACAAAATTATTTGATGTTTTCTTTACTTTCATAAAACTGCACGTTGCACGTAGATTATGGGAAGGAAAAAAAAGTCCGATCCAGGAAGTAAAAATTCCATTAAACACATCATTCTTCAGATTTGCTAACCCATTTCATCCCTCTGAATTCTTTAAGAGTGTCATATAATTCTCTCGTAGTAAAACTGTGGACGGTTTCTATAGAATCTAGGAAAAATTACAAAAAAAACATTGAAATAATTATATTTTTTTTACTCATTATAATTGAAGTAATAAAAAAAATGGCAGAAGATTTTTTGTATAATATAGTTAATAAGACCTATGTCTATAGTCAACAATTTGACCCGACACAAAAACAATAATACCTTTATCTGAAAACATAAAGAAAACAAAAAGAATTATCAGAAAATTCTTCATAAACATGGTTCGTAAACGGGCAATGTAAATAGTAAATTAATAAAATGTCAATTTTTAAATAAACACACTACTCAGTAGGGGACACAACTACCACAGATAAAGCCACTGGTGACTGAGATTTGAAATTCTGACAGTGTCTAAGTTCCAATTGGCTTTACAAGAAGTGGCAAAAGTGGGGCAAATTTATTCGATTACAGTTTGATGAACCAGATATGAAGCCTGAAGAATGATTGGTTTAATGGGGTTTTTCAAAAACTTCCTGATTCTGAATTTGTCCGGTTTTAAAGCTGATATGTTCCTATGTGGGCTATCTCACTCTTTGATTTTATTAATTAAGAACAAAATGGCTAAATGGAGCGGTGAAACAATATTCAAATTCATTCAAGAATATAACATACATTAAAATTAAAAACCGGCAGCATACAAAGATAGAAACATGCCGCTTTTAATTAAATGTTCAATACATAAGTATAAGTATTTTTAAAAATTGTAATAAATATTATTTAAATTATATTAATCCCATAGTGATTCAAATATAGCATCTAAAACTTATGGTTTTGTAGATATTTTTATAAATATATATTTAATTATTTATTTACCGATCTATTATATATATTTTTAAATGTATTAAATGAAGGGCAATATATAACTTCAATTATAATAGTCACTTTAATTTAAGATCAAATAAGTTTATATCTGGAAGTCAATGGCCTAGACTCCCAGAGCAATATGTATTTGGTTCAAATTATTAAAAATATCAGAAATTGTATTGTAAAATTGACAATAAGAAAGAAGTATAAGTTGAGGTAATCTTTAATTATTGATATTGTGTATATTTACATTGTACATATATATATATAATATATATATATATATATATATATATATATATATATATATATATATATATATATATATATTATATATATATATATATATATATATATATATATATATTATATATATATATATATATATATATATATATATATATATATATATATATATATATATATATATATATATATATATATATATATATATATATATATATATATATATATATATATATATATATATATGCATATGTTTGTGCAAATATGTATTTAAGTATGAACTATGATTATCTATGCAGTATTTGATTTTAGAAAGATTGTTCTGAAGATGAGGAAATATTTCCCCGAAACGTTAGCATAAAAAATTAAAGTGAATATTATAATGGAAGTTATATATTGCCCTTCATTTAATGCATTAATAAGAACTTCCTAAGAAATTGAAAAAAATAAGTAATGAACCGAACTGATCTTACCCCGATCTCATATAAGACCCTAAATGTGATGCACTCTCTTATCTAATATCTCTTCTTAATAGCCATGGTATTTTCCGTAACCGTTTTTTATTGTTGGTAATTTCAACTACGATTTACTCTATTATGAGAGGTATGATCAAGTCGCAATGTTTCTTAAAACCTTTCTTGATTTTTCTCTTTTTCCTTCCACGCGTAACCATGTTTACTTACGGAACTCTTTGTACTGGCTCGCCCAACGTCTCCTCCACATGTAATCACCTGTACTCTTCGATATTTTACACGGCCCAGTGACAAAGCGATTGACTGACCCGACCCAGCCAGCATTCGGCAGGTGTAATCCAGCCCTTAATGCAGGGCATTGTGAGTGAAAACATTTCAAGGGAATTCGTCTCCGCCCACAAACGTCCAATAGCTTTAGAAGGGACCCTTTGAAAGCAAAAAAAAAGCTGAGTAGGGTAAAGTTACACATCCAACCATTTTCTGATCTAATCAAGAACTATAGAAGACTCATTATCCTTAAACAATCATTTGACAAAAATAAAGACACAAACATTTATTTGCCAAATTGATCTACCATTTAAAAATCTCTGCCAAGGGGGTCAGTATAGCTTCCTCACTCATATGTATGCTACTTACGGAAAAATTTATTTAACTTAGTCCTTGAAAAACTAATTTAATGCTATAATTATTTGTCTCGACATATCTCGAAAAATTGCACACAAAAAAAAGTTTAAATTCTACTTGCGAGACCAAACGTCCAATTCAAAAAACCGATACGAAATCCTCAATTGCCCAATATACGATCTCTATATCGAAGAAAACTAAGAATTATAGTAAGTCGAAGTACGTAAGCACGATAAAAAAATCCGACTCAAAAAACGGAACTACAACCCTCGATTACCCAATTAAGTATCCCAATTAAGAAAAAAACTTTAAAATTAACAATAAATCGAATTGGGTATGGGCGATATAAAAACCCGATTAATATGTCCATTCACACCACTTTCCTAAGCGTTTTAAATAAGTTTAGAAAAAAATTTTAATATATCTAAGCTAATTTTTTTTTTTTGTTTTTTTAGGAAATTTGATTAGCTTTCAGCAGAGCTGGTATTGGTCAGCCGTTTTCGAAATATAGATGTATCAAGGAAAACTCGTTTTCGCATCCGTAAACGAAAGTAGAGGATTGAATTTGATAAAATTGAGGGATCATCTAGGTACCAATCCGCCCAATCCCTTAAAATTTCATCAAAATCGATAGTAGATCCTGTCACATGGATTTGACTACACATAGACAGACACGTGACCAAATTAGTTCCTTGATGTCTGAAACGTAAAAAGTTAGTACAAATTTCTGATTCTGAGGGCCTTTTTTTTTTTTAATTTCTGCATGAACACTTCGGTAGTAAGGAAGCAAGAAAATAAAGGGAATATAATAGTTTAGCAGGAAGTCACCTGTGCATGGCCAGCAATAACCTCCTTGATTAGTAAGTAGAATGGACTCATCCAGCTGTCGAAGGTTATCCCTGCACAATACCCCCTAATACAAACCTAAATAGGAGATGGATGCGAGAGCTCCTTGAGTGACAGCTATGTTTGATTTTAATTCAGAAGGAAGTGCTGCTGGGTATTGTTCTCCCTCATATCATTTCACGGTTCATATCATTTTTATCTAGTTTCGCTTCGTCTGATTCATTGGTTGTCATTACTGTATTTGCTGGGAGTGAATGAACCGGAAAAAGAGATAAAGAAAAATATCGTCGACACCCAACTAAACTAACTAAATCAAATTTTACTATTTCGAGATATGTATAAGATTATATATTTATTTAAATATATAATATTATATGGTTATATATTTAAATAAATATATAACTATATTAACAATAAATTGTTAATATAAGATATTAACCGTATGCTAATGTTATATATTGACAATGTGGTTGCTTTAATTTTAGTACCTAAATGCAATAACTTTATTGTTGTTTTTGCCAAACAGTTTTATGATATTTAATATATAACTTAAAAATTAATGACTTGGTCAGTTTTAATTGTATACCGACAATATATTAGTAACATAATATGTTTAACATTAATTTATTATGTTTAATGTAAATTATTAGATGTCACATATTATGTACGTGAAATCTAATGATTTAATACGGATCAGCCTATAAATATTGGTTTGTATTGTCATTATTGTGTGTTGTTGATATAGTAATGTTAATATTTATTTCAATTAATGTGTTAGTTAGAACACGCTGCATCAGCGAAAGGGAGAGGAGCGTTATTACTTAAGGTGAATTTATAATATAATTAGTAAGTTAATTTATAATATGAATACCAGTGATAACATTGCTAATAACACGGGTTATTTCAGTACTTTCAGTGTGAATTAGATTACTTTCCAATCTAGTGGGTTTGATACAAAAAAAAAAAAAAATATGGAATATTTCTTTTCCATTCTTTCTTTTGGAAGTTCCTTATTTACGTATAAAACGACCTCGTAGTTCAACACCCCTCTGCTATACTTACCTATTCCTTAGTGTTATTGTCTTATTTTCTTGTTACCAGAGGTATAATTTATGATGTCATCATTGAATCCCATTGTGAGGGATCTAAAACTGATGAAGTTGAGCATTCCAGGCCTGTGGCCTTTATGCCATATCGAGTTAATGGACAATAAACAGTCTAACGTCTTCCTTTATTTTTACAATACGGCCCTCTGGCTTTGTCATTCTTGACTCATGATCCCACCACACCTTAGCTCAACATCATTTTATTAATTTCAGTTCGATCCATTTGTGTTATTGTCTCATTACTTGCTTGTTTGGTGTTTATGAGAATGAAATTACGTGGATATCTAAGAACATAAAGAATCATTACATTTGGAATATTAAATAATTTCTTCTGCTCTAATTTAATTTCAAGTGTTTTGACTTGTACAAATTAATTGAACCTACTTATAGGTAAATGTAATGTAATGTAAATTTATGAAATACATTTTATTTTACTTGATCATAAGTTTGTTGCTTTGATTAGTTGTCACATATTATGAGCGTGAAATCTAATAATTTAATCCGGATCGACTACAGGTTTGTATTTTAATTATTATCTGTGTTGTTAATATTGTAATATATTACAAATATAATAATGTCAATATTTATTTCAATTAATGTGTTAGTTAGAAAACCCTGAAACAGGGAAAGGGAGGGGAGGGTCATTTATTACTTAATGTGAGTTTATACCAGAGATAACATTGGTAATATCAGGTGTTATCAACTAGTTACCTACTAACTATTTTATTTGCTAATAAAAGTTTTGCTACTAACATTTGATTTCGTTTACACCGATTCCTTGAAAATGTTCATTTCAGTACTGAGCGGTGTAAACAGTAGATTAAAATGTTAATATCATTTTTGTTGAAAACATGGTTAGAAGCAATGATAATAACATAGAATTAGAATTTTGCTAAAAACAATGTTCCTAGCAACATCTAGATGAAAGCGCACCTTTACCCAAAAACTTTTATGCAAAGGACTGGTTCATTCATTTAACTACGAAAAGTTTAACAAAGTTCAATAACTTTCTTCTTTTTTTTCCCATAACTCCTTTATTTATTTATTTTTTAATTTCCTACATTCTGAAAATTCTTCTCTCTCCATTTAAAGGGGGCGTATTCTGATCAGTTCCAGTTTGATTATAAAGATGTATGATAAATAATTAAGTGATGTGGCTTACATTTTTTTTATTATAAATTTAATATAATATAAAATGAAAAAGATACTAAAAAATAAATTTACACATTTTTAAATTGTGAGAAATGAAATGTAAATTCATAAATTTTATTGAACAAACTGAGATATAAAAGAAGAACAGAACTTTCTGGTGATAGAGCGAAGTAAACAGATATACATTTGAAAAGTAAAATAACAAGCATATAAAATAAAGACGAAGGAAAAATGACTGCTCCATTAACTTACTCGACTACAAACGATGTTTCTATTCTTCAAAGTGCCACTAAAACATCTAGTTCAGATGTCTTGAAGGCAATTTTATCATAAATTTATAAAAGAACAATTTTTTAAATAAAAACTTCAGCAAGGGAGCATATCATTGCAGCAAAACTAGATAAAGTTTTATAGACGAAAAAAATTTCATAGCCTCAATTATTTCAATCCATATAAGGATCATAAGAATTAAACACTGCTAGAGGAAACAAAACATTCGCTGCTAAAAATAAAACTGAGTCACCAAAAAAAAAATCGTTTAATAAGCAAACAATATGACTGCAGAAAACAAAAACAAAATTATATATGTTATATAAAAATATTTTTTAAAATACATATAATCATATCGTAAAGAAAAAATAAATAAATAGAGTACTTCTAAAAAAACTTAAAAAAAAAAAAGTAAATAAAGTAACACTAAAAAAAGTAATCACTGATAAGTGATATGAGATATATCTTCATATTCATAAAACCAATGGAACATGGTCTTCATTACATAATACATGCATGATTACCCAGAGTCTGACTGAATTGTATAGAGGAACTGGAATAGGAGCGTTTAAAATGTGCATAAGGAGGGGGCGTGCCGGATTTTAAGGGGAGAGAATTCTAGACGTTGGAGCGGGAAATAAAGGAGTCTTGAAATGAGGCAGATCTGCAGACATTCAAAGTTTTATATAAACAATTTCAAAGAATAAAGTTTTGGAAATCGTCACTGGGTCAAAAAGTTCGTCAGAGGAAAACACTTTTCCTAATAACGATGCACGAATTTGCTAGTTTGTCGAATTTAGTAATTATTCTGTCCTGAAGGATAACAAAGGTAAACATCTGAAATCTGAGTACCAATAACTCCAGCATGAATATCACTACAAAAATAGATATATACAAAAAATACCTATCAAAAAATTGGTATAAGGCAACAATTTATTTATTAGTTTTTATTACATAAAATTAAAATTTACATTTATCAAAAAATAAATTCACCTCTTAAGGTTATTATAATTAGTTTCAAACATAACTGGAAATTATCACGAACACTCTGCTGGGTATGTAGAATATTTTTGGAAAATTCCAGACTTTTTACGACACCGAAACCCAAAAGCTATTAGTATGGGACTTAGGAACTAAATAAATTATATATCGCTGTATATATAAATAACGATAGGGCAATAACCGTTAGAAACAGACAGTCGACCAAACACTCATGGCCGCAGTAAATATCATGGAAGAAACTGCTTAAGACAGCAGAAGAGAAAATGGATTTTCCTTATCCCGGGTCTTATTGAGGGCCCCGGTGCATACAATGGAGGCACAGAAGAGATCGCTGGCCCGACGGTCAGGAAACAAGTGTATATCAGGTGACAGCTGGTCTTTATCAGTGGTTGAGTATCTTGGAAGGAATGGGGGCGCAAAAACTGTAAGAACTGTCTACCGTAGGCTTAGGGAAGAAACATCCAATACGTAGAACATTCTCTTTTTCTGAAAACTTAGGAGGATTTTTCGGCTTATTGAGCTGTAATAATTTTATTAACTTAAGACATTAAAAAAAATCATTAATAAATTTTTTTTTTTTAAAGTAGAAAAATCTAGGCAAAGAGACTAATTAATAATCCATTTCTTACAAAAAATTAGAAATGTAAATAAGCTAAACAAGTTCCCTCTGATCTCATCAAGCCTAAACCAGTCCAAATACTGCAAGTAAGAGAAAAAAGTTGTGAGGATTTCGATGAAATATTCAGTCTGAAAAAATACCAAATTTTAATCTGAAACTAATAGATAAGATTGAATTTATCTTAAGTATATCTTGGTCCATAACCCTACAACCAAACATTTTTCTTCTGCAATTTCGACAAAGAACAAAATAAACATCACATTCGTTCATATACTAAATCAAAAAAGTGATTTTCAATTTAAAAACAAAATTATTTTTCTAAACAAGGAAGTGACGGATACAGGATTTTCTTTTGACGGGTCACTAAACTTAAGATGTAGACAACTACTAGGGAGAAGCTTCCTATCAAGAGTGGGCATCTCCATTTATTAGCAAAGTTACTGTAAAAACGAATTGTCTCACCATTCTAAGATTTATAGTTGGATGAAAAAACGAACTTTCCATTTCCTTCCTATGGAGAAAAGAAAAAACACTTCACTGAAGTTGAGCTAGCATTAAATACAGCTTTTGGCTACCTATCATAACTCATCGAATTTCGTTTTAGCAGGAAGTGGAGGGGTCCATTTTTGATAGAAAGTTTATATTAATTATTAATATAATGATACTTTTTTGATCACCTAATTATTACTATCACTACTTTCGCCTTTCTAGAAGAGGGACATCATGACCTCTACATATTACAAAATCTGCCAGTGGTCATGTGTCATCCGCCATTGCATTATGCTAATAATGGTTTACATTGAATAAAATATGAATATGAATGAAATGTCCAGAAAAATGTTATGTGTTAAAACAAAAGATATGCGAATATCTGCAGTAGTTATTGGACAACAAAAATTACTAATAGATATATACCGTAAACCGGGGTAACATATTTTGTATATATATATTTTTTTTCAGCACCCGGACTAAAATGGTTTATAATAGCATTGATCATTTCAAAAACCATACAATTACAATTTTATAGAAAACAATAAAATCTACAAAAACAGTAAAATAAGCAAACAAATTTTCAAGAATTTATTTCGGCTGACTATAGTTTTTGGACTAAAAAGAGTCGGAATATGGAATTTTCCATGGTCATATTAATTGTATATTTAATCAAAATTAATGAAAATAATACTTGTAGTATGGATATATGTTCTCCACCATTCTTGTATGGATTATCTATTTTCAGTTGGCCAGCCGAATATGTTTTGATTACATGGCATATGCCCTTCCAGGTTGCTATCCTAAATTCAATTTAAATCGCACATTTTTTTTATTATTAGTTCGCACTTACGATACTTTGGCTGATAGAAGTGACACAGAAGTTGTCATTTTTTTTTCATCAAGACGAATCAATGTTAAACGAATCAATAAATTTCTCGGCTATAATAGTGCCTTTTTTATAGGAAACATAATGAAAACTTACGTATTTCGGAAGAGCAAATGTTCTTTTTTGTTCTTCAGAAATAATTCTCCCATACGGTTCCTTTGAAAACATGTTTTTTATTTTTTTTTTGTTTTTTATGAAGTAGGCCACCGTTTCTTAAAGTCCAAAACATCATCAGTTTTCAGTTCTTTGCCTGTACATGTTAAACTGGAATTCGAAGCCGAATTACAGTTATCTTCTGGGTATTCTTATGATTGCTACTACCATCTGGTATTGCATGCAAGAACTACTTAAGTCACTGATTCATGTTGTTTGAGTAATAACGCGGTATTGTTTAAGGAGAAAGGAAAGGAATGTACTTACTTGCGTGGTTTATACCCACTTTATTTGTTCACCCTTAAGGAAACTTTCATAACAAAAAAAAATGTATTTTTGGAAAAAACATGACTTGGTGGTTTTCGGAATGACCAATTCAATTTTGGAACTAAACGAAATGGAATCCGTAACCATGACCTTACAATGCCCCGATTTTTTATACACCTATAACAGAGAGGGGGCTGAGTTGGAAATGTACATCGTTGGTGAAGTCGAAAGCCAGTTTTTGAGCTCACTTCTCTTCAAAACGTTTGAATATAGGAATGGATCAAATGATAAAGACATTAATGATAACATTAATAATTGTTAAGCTGCATAGGTGATACTTCTTGATAATAAAATAAGACTGGGCAATAGAGCTTATAGAAAAGTTTTGTAAATTCCATAACAATGGCCAATTGATTAGTTGTTGCCAAGAATGTAAAAGACAGGCAACCTGTTACAAGTGCGTTCTTGACATACAGAAAACTAAAATTAGAAATTTAATTAAAGGCGATAACAATGAGCCCATTTAGAAATTATAAATCCCGATTATCTTAAAATCGCCTCAGTTTGAAGTATTTTTTTAAATTTCTAATATTGTCGAATAAGTAAAAGGTTGATGAAAAAAAATTGTGAGAAATATTAAATTTTTATTGGTGAAAATTACCTGTTCAGAGAAGAGAAATCATGAGCCTTCTCAATATGTATTAACAAAGTTCATTGAGCATCCCTGAATAAAATATGACTAATAAAAAAAAAACCGGAGGATCTGCAACAAATGTTGAGTAGAATCTCATAAACTGATTGTTTCCTCTTTTTTTTCTTCCTTTTTTTTTTTTTTTTGTGTCAATAGAAGGTTTCTCTTTTTTTTGCGACTGCATTTTCCACCAGGCAAGTTTTTTTAATCACAATAAAGTTGGATACGGGAGGCATTTAGTCAAGAGGTGTGATTAAAACGGTTTATTGGGAGTCGCTATTTGCAATCTGATCAATCCCCATCGAGACCCCTTATTCAGGTAATAACTGAAGCTATTGGCAGTAAAAATCCAGTTTATTTTCAATTAGGCCTAGTGGGAATTTACGGCGGGAACCATGTGCCCCTAATAAGTTCCCGCATGAGCATAATCTCAACTTAATCCTCCGATGAAAATGGAACGAACATTACTTTTTTATATCCCAACAGCCATTAAAACCTCGTTGATGGGTATTGAGGTTCATTAATTAATAAACAGCTTTGTATGTAGTTGTCATAAACCAGCTCAGAATTTATATATAGTTACTATTACACCTACCGCGTCGTTTATAGTAGCTCCACTTTCTGTGCGTTTATGAAACTGAATAATTAGAAGGTAGACTTGTTCTCATATTTATCATTGAAAGTGCAAGGCCAATCCATCCATTTCAATGCTGAATACTGAATGATACAGATTAAAATGGTAAAACACTGATATAAATATTGAAATTGAAATTAACGTTTATATTAATTTTAGTTCATTTATTTATAAGTTTTTTCTTTACGGTAATTTATTTTAGTATCAATTTCAGTGTTTTTAAGAATTTAAATCGATTTTGCAGCCTGCTTTCTGTTCTCTTTAAACACTGCTGCATCGGTTCCCAGTTCATACATATTATACTCAATCAGGATGTTCGACAAAGTCACACACAGGGTGGGGCAGAAATAACACATTTAAACATTTTGAACGCCCTTAAAAACAGAGTCCAGTGTTTGGAAAAACTGGGTTCAATTTCAAAAAAATAATTGTAATAGTACTATAAGGTACTTGTGTGTGAATTTACCGATCCCATCAAACATTATATCATCGTATATTTCCACCTATCTTCACTTTCAAAAATGTAGGATATAAATGCATGTGGATTGTGCCAACCAGAACTAGAAGAACACTAGAATTCTGTATCTATATTACATTTATTTTATTTTAAAAAGTTATGTTACGTATGATCTCAGCTGGTGCGATTTGATTTTTTTCTAATTTTAAAATTGTAATTTTCACACAGTCACTTAATTGCTACTTGTATTTTCTATCCGACAAGATATTATGGCTCACAATTCATGTTTTCATTTGAAGCTTTTCATGTATAGCTATTAAGTGACATATAATAAATAAGTGACATATAATAAATATTAAGTGACTTATAATAAATTACAAGTGGCAATAATAAATTACAATTATAAATTGATATTATAAATTATTAATTGATATTAAGTGGCGATATCAATTATAATATATCTAGATATAATAATAATATAATATAATATAAATATCAGTAATAATGATATCAATTATAAATTGATATTGAGTGAAGTATAATAAAATACAAGTAGTCATTCGAAAATTTTATTAGATCGTATAATAATAATAATTAAATAAAAGAATCGCTGATAAGGTGGTCCTCCAAAAATCCACGCAGTTGTAACAGCCTGAAACAATGAAACTGTCAAACCAAACGACTTTGTTGAAGCACAAGTAATGCCTGAATGTTCAGCCTACCGTAACAGAGGTATTAAGACCTCTACACTCTACACTCTACGGTCCTCTCCAATATCGTCATTTCTTTATGCCACAAATTGTTATAATACTACGTAAAAAACGTATACATCAGGAGTGACGAAAAATAATCAGCCTAACACTAGTAATTTATGCTGCAATGCAATACAGTTAAACTAAAAAAAGTGTTTAAAGGAATTTATAAAATCGGTTCAAAAGTGGACGAGGAACTGAATTAGAATATAAATAATGAATTACTTATGCTTAGCACGTACCAGGACTTAACATTCAATTAGGCTAACTTTAAGCTGTTAGATAAAGGACCAACGGCCAGGAGTAAAACAGAACTTTTACCAAACCACCAAAATTTGAGCAAACAAAAATTAAATTTCAAGAACAAATATAATAATAAACCAAAATAACTAAGGTTGAACAATAGTTACTGTATTAAGATAGTATGTATAATTGCCGTAATCCAACAACTATTTGTTAACTCCAGTGATTCATTTTAATCTGATATTTCAAAAATCTGTTTTCACTTTTAAATTTTTCAAAATATAAATCATTTTGAAAATGTAAGCTATAAATTATTGGAAAGTTTTAAATAAAAAAATTATTATTCACAAATTTCTCAACAAAATTTTCGTGATGGACATTCGTGTTTAATAAAAATTACTACATGAATTTTTATTGAATTCAATCTGGCAGTTTAAGAGAAACAAAAAAATCAGAAAAAAAATTAAGTTTTTAAGTAATTATTGTGATTAAATCTTCAAAAATAATTCAAAATCCGTATATTATATATATATATATATATATATATATATATATATATATATATATATATATATATATATATATATATATATATATATATATAGTAAGGTATATTTTTTTATTTTACTTAATAATTATTATTATGATTAATTGTTTTCTAATCTATTAATAAAACTAGTAAATAAGTGATGATTAGAACAATATGCTTCTCTGAGATTAACTTGGTTTTCAGCGAATGAATACGGGAGGGACCCCGCCTAACAGTTTAGGTCTTAAAAGAACGCATCCGATAGTTTCCCATTCTTTTCTGTCGCGTTCTCTAGAGCTGGGTCCACACAAGAGCGGCAAAATATTTATCACAAGAGCCCTAAGATAGAAGATTTATATCGATTTATGTCTAAATATCCTTATTTAAAATTAGATCCATTCCTTAACAGACACTTTCGAAAAAGTCCTCAGATATCTTGCCGGATCACATTGGTTAATTATAATTATTAAGTATACATACGTCTTAACTTAACACTTCGTTATAAGTGATTTCCCAATAATTTGTTGTTATTTTCAATGCAAAAAAGAATAAATGCTTCTTACAATTAGCTACAGTTGGTGGCAAGTTAAAGTGAAACAATTAACTCAATCAAGGACCTTTATGTATTTAATACATATACATATATTTAACACATATATGTACTATACTTCTTGTAAAGTAATATTATCAGAAATTGCTCATGTTATTGTTATAAATCTTGAAATGAATGTGTTTGTTACTAATAAAATTGTTAACTCAATAAAGATTTTTGTTATTACAAATAATCTATTCTAAGATGCATAGTATACACATGTATGGAATGTACCAACAAATAAACGGTCCTTTCAATGGGTTACTTTAAAAAAAAAACGGATTTTTTTTTTTTGTATTTTATCAAAAAACTTTTGAGCACTCAACAATCTCATAATGTATAAGACATATTCGATTCATAGCGATGTTTGGTGAACCTGCGACAAGATCTGTATTCCATCGCTTGAAATTGCCTTTATTAAATGATAATGAGCAGGTGAAGACGGAGCATAGAGAGAGGATAAGATATTGATGAAACCCACACACGGGGTAGATGTGCCTCAGCCGGTAGCGGGAGCTCTGCTGTATAAGAAATGAGTCTAATACAAGTAAACCACCTGTTTATCAATTCCTTTGTACGGTCCTTCCGCATTAATCCAACCGCAGTTTTATGTACTTTTAACGCGATACCTCCTACATAAAAAAAAAAAAGCCGTTCGCCCTGGAAGCGTTCTTTTCAAGAGCCCGTTGAGGAGTTGTTTTACATGAAATTTAAATATCAAATAACTGCGATGCTTCAGCACTGGGTTAAATATTCATATAAATCGGCAGAGTCGAGGAGAGGAGAGGAGGATTTAAGTCTAGAACTTATAAATAAATGTGGACTCGAAGAATACTTAAAACTTCTAGTAACCCGCTTCTGAGGCGACTAAATTTAAAAAAAAACATTCAATCAGCGAAAACTAACACTAATAAATAATACAACGGTCAAGTACAAAATTAAAAGTCAATTTTTGTTAAAATAACACAAAAATGAATATATTAATTTGTTATTTAACTTAAATATGCTCCATTAGCTCTTAAAACTTTTCAGAACATGATATTCGCTTAAAATCTCATGAATCAGAAGTTCAAGAACTGAAATTTCATAAGACAAATTCCCAAAATATTAAGTTCAGCAACCACCGTACTTACTAAGCATATCGTCCGATTAACTAAATTTTAACTTACAAAAAAAAACTGGTAAAAACGCAGAAGACTATCAATTATTATGTCTTCTTGTTTGTAAATGGGAATTGATTGACCATACCTCATTTGAGTAGTACCTAATTGACTCACCCAACATTTTTGGGAACACTTTTAGATGCTGAAAAATGTGACAAAGAATCCCCGTAAAAACATACACATTAAAATAATTGAGTTTTAATTGCCCTTGAGGCAAAGTTTTAAAGATAATCGTATAATTAGGAAGGTCAAATATTGAAAACAATTTATTTAGAAAAGTCTGCTTTCCGCGGTTCAGCTATCATATCTTAAACAATGACAAATATTATTTGAATGTATAATTCTTTTTTTTTTCTTCTTTTTTTATGATATTTAAATATAAATGGTGTAAATGTAATTACCAATTTAACCTATAGATTTCGTCAAATGTTTTACTATTTCTATTTTAATCAAGAAATTTAATTTACATTGTGTAAAATGTTGCTTTATTAAAGTCTTTAAATTCCGAATATTCAATCTCTATGGCTCATACAAATTACTTTTTAAAGCCACCGAAGTATGAAATTCACAATTCCCCTACATCCTAAATTTTAACAGAAAATGTTTATATTGATTCTTAGTCTTATTTACAATTTTTTTTTAAATTAATATTAGAGTTTCATATTTTTAATTTTACAAAGCTCCTAAAATTGTTCTTCTACAACATTTTGTTTCACTGTGAATGAATATGCGGCTATGCGGCTATACATCGAACTTATATTCATTATGATTTCTAAAATTGTCATTAATGTTTTTTAAACAATTTAGAAATTATGAGAAGCATGAATATGGCTGAATATCCGAAAAATTGTAAACGGGATATTATAAATAAAACATTTTTAAAAGAGAGCAAAAGTTCAAAAGATATTAATATTTTAAGATATCCACAAACGAAGGCAAAAGGTGCCAATAAACAACTAATCAGTCATCCCTTCGTCAATTCAGGCATCAGGACAGAAAAAGTTAAGAAGATATAAATGCAGACCGCAGACAGCATATCTCACATCAACAGTCAAAAATAGAATCACCAAATACTATTTGTACATGTTGAATTGTGTAGGAGCTAAATAATGTCTCTATTTAGCACCTTAAGGTCACTGACGAGTTTTATCCTTTGCGTTAAGGTTGATATATCTATTCTCCTCTGCTTCGACCATAAGGCCAGCGGCACTGAAACTCTACACTCCTCTACAAGTGGATCTGTCAAGCAATATGGAACTGCGCTAACCACTCTTCCCGCTCTCTCCCCAACATCCACAGCTGGCGTTAGAGGGAAATCCGAATTTAATAGTAGAGTAAAAGTAATATTTGAGGAGGGGAGCTGAAGTTTATAAAGCGGACAATGACACTCGCCATCAGAGGTGCCAGTTATTTTCATTCTCTGCCTGCCAGTATTGACACTTGGGAGCTTTTCATTTTCCCTTCCAGGCTCTTCTATATCCAGCCTCTTTCTCTGTCCTTCATGTCACATTCTCCCGTATTTGAAAAATTGAATCAATTCTTCCTTAATCCTTCTCACGCGTCAGTCACGAATAGACTTTTTTTCTTTCTTATTATTCTGGATATCCAAAAAATTGAGACGATTCCAGTAGGTCGTCTCAGCACTTAATTATAAAAACAGAGGATTGGCTAATGGAAACTGAGACTCTTTAAGTTTAAGATAGAACTAGATCTATAAAGCTATGATATATATGTATGTGTGTGTATGTGTGTGTATATATATATATATATATATATATATATATATATATATATATATATATATATGTGTGTGTGTGCATATATATGGGAGTCGTGGTGGCCGATCGGGTTAACGCACTTACTCACAAACCTAAAGGTTGTGAGTTCGAATCCCGGCACCGGCATGAATTTTAATTTAATTAAATAATTCAAGCAATTTATCCCGCCCCCTCGGGTATGTGAGGCCCGTCAGCCTATTGGAGGCAACTCACAAAAGGCCGGGCGTAGGAGTGATGACCCTACCCTGTGTACCTAAAATTGAGAATCGCGGTGTGGTCTCCACATCGCGCGGCCAAGGATCTCTACGGTCTACAGTGCCAACAGAAAAAAAAAAAAGTGTGTATATATAGATATATGTGTGTATATATATATATATATATATATATATATATATATATATATATATATACATATATATATATATATATATATATATATATATATATATATATATATATTTATATACACACATATATATTTTTTTATTTATTAACTTATCTCTGATTTAACTTCTCAGAATAACGACTCTTTCCAGAAAAAACAGAATATATATACAAATTATGCGACGGTGAACGAATTGAATAAAAGAAAAAAGAAAGGGCTGAGAAATAACTATCATGACTTCTGAAACAAGATTGTTTATTCGTTCAAGTAATTCTCCTTATATACACATGGAATGTTGTTTACATTCCAGGATGGTATTAAGTTTGATACTGCCTAGCTCCGGTCTTTAACTTCCCCCTGCCGGTTTACGAGGATCTTCGTAAACTTTATATTCGAACTTAAACAGTTGACCTCTACAGGGAACACAGAGCGGAGCGGACAGTCAATCGAACCTTACTACCCTACACATGATAAAAAAAGAACCGTATTCGACGGTCTGTAGTCTATGACTACCCTATATTTCTCTTTAGTTTCTCCTGGCGCTCTCATTTTTCTCACTGCCCACAATGGACTATTGTACGGTGATGTACTATTGACAATAATGCCCTGTTTGTTCAGACTCTCTAGCTCATCCCTAATATGTTGTCTCAGTGCCTGCGGATATCTCCTTTCTTTCATATACGTCACTCTGTCCTGCATTAAGGGGATCTCATGGACCGTCCTCTCTGTCATTCCTAACGTATTGCCCTCCTTAAAGAAAAAATCCCCAAACACTTTCTGTACCGTTTCTCTCCAGTCTTCGACCCTATTTACCGATCCAATTCGCGCTTTCTTATCCCTTGCAACCCCCTGACATTTATACGACGTTTCTCATAACCTAATACTCCACTTCCTTTTTGCTATTCTTTACTCGTGCGCCTGCCTGCCCCAACAGATCGTAACCCGCTATTGCCTGGTACTCACGAATCATGTCCCACTATGTGCACTTTCATCTTGTCCTTTTTCGCCACCCACCGTTTTAAACCGATTGATGCCTCTCATTCTACCCTTCACGGCCCCTCCCCAGTGTGATTAATTTACACTCGCATTTCTGAACCCGGAGTGTCCCTTCTCTGTCACACAGTTTCTCCAGCGCCCCTCGGGTCATAACAGTGTTTGAACTACCTGTGTCAACCAGACATCTCACTCCCCCTTTCAACTTAATAATTAGCAACCAGCATGACTTACCTCTGATTCAGCATGAATTACCTCTGCATGTCGCTGTGCGGTCGCCTCTCTGCGGACACTCCTCTCAGATTCCTGCTGGCTTCCTCCTCTCAGCTACCGCTCGTCGTCGCTTAACCCATCGACGGCTCCTGCCTCCGCTGCTCCCTGGTTCCTCATCATCCGTCTCCGAAGTTCCCGATGTCTCTGTCGCCTCATCCGAAGTTCCACTCCTCGGGAATGAACCCGCCTTCCTCCGCACCTTCTGAGCGTTGACCTCCATCGACTATGCCCGTGGTGTTTCCCTCCTAATGTAGATGTATGGGCATTGCCTCACAACGTGCTCTTCTGTCCCGCACTCGAAGCATCTAGTGCGAGGACACTGTGCCACTAGATGTCCTGGCCTCCCAAAGGAGATGCACTTCCTCTCTTCCCTTCGAGGACCATTGCTCGATTTAGGTTGTCCCGATCTTCTCTCGCCTGCCGAGGGTCTCTCTCTGTTCGTATATGCCGGCTCGTTTCTCATCCAGCCTATTGGTGTGGTCCTGGGGCGTCACCCTGCGTGGTTGTGGTCACCCTGCTCCACTCCGTTTCTTCCACCACCATCCTAGTTTCTTCTTCTCTTGCGCTAGCGTCGACCATCTCTTGGTTCGAGGAATGAGCGGTCTCTTGGCAAGCCTTTCCAGTCTCTTTAGCTAACTGGACCTTAAGGATGGTCGCCAGAAATCGATCCTGCCTTGTACTTCGCTCATACTCAAAGTTTCACGCATTTTTTGATGATTGAATCGCCCTAACAGCTAACAGCGCTCCCGCGTATTGTCCGCTCGACAATCGAGGAGAACGCCTCTCCCAAAACATTTGGTAGATGTCCTCTTCAGAGGTCCACCTGCCTCCTCCGAAAGCCTTCTTCAGCCTCTCCTTGATTACCGGCCATGGTGTCTTCTCCTCTGCTTGTATTAGATTCAGAATATTCCTTTTTAATCTGCATACCTGAGCTGCCTTCAATGTTTCAGCATCTCCAGCGTTAACGGGATTCTCTGATATCTTGGCTTCTATCCTCGCCATAAGGCGATAACCACCCTTCATCTATTTTACCAAACTCAATTAAAATCGGCGGAAGTGTTAATTTTCCCTTAGCTATCGGTTTTATTGTTAATCGACTTACATATATTATAAGAATAAAATGTTTTTAACATTAATATAGAGATAGGCAGGATGTTTTTAGGTAAACAGTAATAAAAATAAATTTAAGATTGGACTGTTGGAGATATTTATTTGGTCATTTAAGCAAAAATCTGCATTGGATTTGAAGGATTTTATTATTTCAAGTGCTTAATATATATTTAATGTGAGACTGTTTTTAACGTGATGTATTAATTTAACTCCTGAGTCTTTGATGAATTTATGATTATTTTCATTTAAATGAATTGCAAAGTTGGAATTATCTGTCTTATTATTATATGCACGTATATGTTCCTATAATCTCTGATTTAGCGATCTTCTAGTTTTTACCGTGTATTTGGCTGCACAATCATTACAATTTAGTTCGTATACTCCGCTTGTTTGGAAAGGGTCTATTTTGTCTTTAGGAGAAGAGAAATATGAGGATAGGGTTTTTCCTATTTTAAATGCAGGGTTTAATCCTAGTTTTTTCAATTCATTTCCGACTTTCGTGGATATAGGGCCGTAATATGGAATCAAAACATAATGTTTCGGGATGGGCCTATCTTCGGGGATTGTTGAATAGATATCATTAATTGTCTTTTTTTGTAATTGTTTTTTTTAAATATGATTGATAGTGGTTTTATTATACCCGCTATTTTTTACTATGGAATATATTATTTCAATTTCTTTGTTATAGTTCTTTTTATTTAATGGTATGTTCAAAAGACGGTAAATCATGCTATTAAAGACTGCGAGTTTACGTGCTATCAGTCTCCTAGCACCATTGTTTATAACGACATCCGTGTGGGTGAGTTTCCGGTAAATTCCAAATTCATGATATTTGTTTTTTACTGAGATTTCTAAATCTAAAAAGGTTATGGTTTTATTTTTTTCCAGTTCTACTGTGAATTTAATTGAGGGATGAATTTCGTTTTCGTTCCTTTAAAAAAATATTTATTTGTCTTGTCGTACCAGACCATAGGGATATAATGTCATCTACATACCGATACCAGTATATACATGCTGAGCTAGTTGAGAATTATTTGGGTCAAGAATTTTTTGTTATAATTTGTCCATAAATAAATCAGCCAGAAAGGGTGGGAGAGGGGAGCCCATCGGTAAGCCTTCTTCCTCTTTGAAGAATTTTCCATCAAATTGAAAATAATTATGTTTTATACAAATAGACATCAAATATTTAGTTCGTAGTTTGTTTTTTCTTATGATAAACATAGATAAATAAATACTAATTACTCGCATCCATATAAAATGACAGTAGCCACTTATTATAACAATATACCAAATAAAATAACAACAACTACTAATTGCCATTTTATTTAGTTTTGTCGTAGAAGGCGCATTAAATAATCTCTTTTTTAAATAATTGTTATATATATTCTTTAATTAATGTGCCTTATACATCAAACAAATTAATTAAATAACAATAATTGATTTTAGATCTGATCTTCCGTTGAAGGAGGTGGTAATAAGTAAATGACAGAAACATCCACTTACAGCAAGTCATCATGCGAATTGGAAATCAATAATCAAAAAGCTTCATGATTGATTACGTACTAATGAATTAGAGTAATTAGCAGTATTCAGAATTCTGAATGAGAGAATCAAGGGTGATTTAATTTTCTTCGAATACTGCCAACATCTACGGACTGCCGAGCCAGATATTGTACATCGTTAGCTCATGATCGTGGGTATGGTAATTAATAGCAGACCGAAAGAATAGCGACTTTATGCACTCGTAATTTAATATTTCTTTTTTTTATTTAATATTTATTTATTTATTCGTAATTTAATATTTATTTTTTTTACTTACATCAATATATGAACCGTTTTTTACATTTTTTTTTTTACAGTTTTTGTATAATATCATATGGTAAAAGAATTTCTACCAGGTTGCGTGAGGTTATTCAGTGTTAACAATAGGACCATATCGATTTTTAATGTTGTTTTTTTTCTGTTTTATATTGTATTTATTTTATTTGAGACGGTACATCCAAAAGAATACAAATATAAAATACAAAGCGGCTTTGGAAAACCGTCAGCCAGGTTCTCAGCACAAATAATAAATAGTATAATAAAATCATAAATAAATATATATATTACGATTGTTAGCATTGAAAATTAAGACCTTATCTCCAAATAATAATATTCTAACAAAATAAGTAAATCTACCTTATAAAACTAAATAAATAACTGATAATTAACTAATGATACGAAAGAAAACAAATATACTTGCCATAAATTCAAACAGAAACCACGCATTAAAAATATTGAGTGAATTGTCTCAAAACTTGATCACCAAGTGACCAAGCGCTAATAGTAAAATGTATTACTGATCGACAAGTAGGGCTGCCAAGAAGCGTCACAACATTGGCATCAATTAGGAGGAGGGAAGGGGTTTAAACCAAAATAAGAAAACAAATTTCTAAAAGTCTGGGACATACCACCAAGAAATGCAACAAATCTTCGGCAATTCTAACGTAACACAAATAGCAAAAATCAACTTCGCTTTCCATCCAAGGCGTATGGCTTAAAAACAACAATTCTTAACTTAATGATTTTTAATGTTTACCTCTTAAATTAATGATTTTTAATATTTACCGTTCTGAGATATTGTATTAACATACTTGCATAATGTTGTAATATAACCGACTTCTGTATTGCAAACAAAAAGCAGTGTGTTGAAACTGTGATCTTTAATATATTTAAAGTCTTCTCGGGCGGATCGTAAGGATTTGTGGTATATGATAGTACTTTAGTCAGTGGATTGGAATTTAGAGTTAGTCTGTCATGGAAATTATTGAAACGATCTGTGGCAGTTGCAATGACGAAAGGAATGTCAAGGTCAGTGTGTAGGGTCTCATTAGAAATATAAAAGGGGCATTTAAGATTTGTCTAAGTACTTTGGATTGGAAAAATTATTTTATTTTTTTATATTACTTTCCCTTATCTATATACGAAGTATATAGTAAGGGGAAGTATTGCGATCGTGAAAATTTTCGAATTCGAGTTTTCAACGGAAATACACGTTTTAAGGTCCACTGAGTCCAAATGACCAAGCCTCGCAAAATGGTCTGTGTGTCCGTGTGTCTTTGTGTGTGTATGTGAACAGCCTATCTCAAAAACGAAAAGTCGTACGATACTCAAATTACGTATTGAAGGTAAGCATATGGCTGTGATGTTACAGCAACTTTTTCGTCAAAATCGACTAACCGGAAGTGCCACTTAATATAATCGATTTTGCACTTCTTTACAATTTTCTCGAAAACGGCTCAAACGATTTTAATGAAAATTGGTTAAATTCTTCTTCTTAAAGGCCTTTAAATTTTCAATTATGTAATAAATCACCGAGGAATTGTAGGGAAAAAAGTTATGATGAAAAGAATATTTTATTTGCGCATAGCATAAAAAGTATGCATTTTACGGTAAATTATGTATAGAATTGTATGAAAGGTAATTAAATTATCTAAAAAACAATAAAAGAATCATCAAAATCGGACCAGTATTAGCAAAGATACAGTGTATTTTATGAGAAGCACTAGACCCTAGATGGATAACCAAAGTAGCACATCCAAAAGTAGACGGATGCGACGTACTCCTCCTCTTCCCACTAAACCGCCAATTTGTAGTAAACAATAGGCTCTGTAATAAAGTAATTTAAGAATACAAAAGCGGAAATTAACTTAATGATTTCTACTTTCACATTATTCAATGGAAAGAAAAAGTTTCCATGGAAACTGAACCAGAAACTTTTAAAATATATTTGCGACTTGACAAAGTTAAAATATATAGGTAGTGTACCGAAATGTACTAAAATTGTTTAAAAAACTGTTTTATTGTACTTAAGTGGGAGAAGAAGTGAATGCTGCTGAGTTTATTAGAAGCAGTGTTTATGTGAACTCTTTAAAATTATATTAAAAAGATAATTATTATAGGACAGTAAGGGAAAGTTGTGTGATGCGCGCACCGCACCAGATTTTTTGACATTTTGGATGTTCTCCGTAACTAAATCCCACATGTCAAAAATGGTTTTATGAGTACTTTGTAAATGGTTAATTTATTTGTCAGTGATAATTTGGAACATCTGTCAAGTAGCGTAGAAAGAAGTCCGCATCGTTGGTTCACTTCTTTTCTTTTCCGTTTTATGTAGCTTGTCCATGTCAATAGGTTTTCAACGTAAAGACCTAAATAACTGCCAGAATCTGATATAGGAATGTTATAGGGATTAGGAATGTTAAAAATAGCGGATGACAAGAATCGTGTCTAAGTGTGAATGTAACTAAGCAATTTAAACAAGCATTTAAATTCGTTCATTTTTATTCCCCATCTTTTGGCCTAGCTATGTCATCCAGGTGTTCTTGAGGTGCTAGGGAAGCCATTGCATCACCTTTCTCGGATGTCATAATAATTGAGTCATCAGCAAATGTAGCTAAAAGAGTTTCTGGATTCTGTATGATAGAAAGTCTATGCTATTGTTATGCTAAAAATATGCTCAAAAGTGTATTTCACAAGACACTGCCTCGAAGTATTCCAGCTTTTATTTGCTTTATTTCAGAGAGCTCAGAACCTATTCTTACACGGAAAAATCTGTCTTTTAGATATGACTGTAAAATTCATAAGTGTGAGTGACAAAAACAAAACAAAATAACACCAGCTGTGTATTGATAAAACCGATCCGTGACCCTTCTCGGACAGTTCAGAAAAAATTATAAAAACGGACTTGGCTGATTTTCGGATTCATCGCCGTAAATGATTTATTTAATTATAAATTAAATATATCTCCGTCAATTCATTATAGGCTTATCTAAATAATGAAAATAAGTTAAGATTATGTGAATCACGTTTTATAAATGTAATGATGAAATTAAATTAAATGATCTTGGAGAGGATGGAGGCCGTGGTTTGATAAAAGCTGCTGGTGCCGACTCAATTCTCGGAAAACTATATAACTGAAATTAGGCAGAGTATAAATAAGTCTGTTGGAGCACAATAAGCTGACCACATTGTTAGCTAAGTATGTTGTAAGGCCGTAAATAATCCTTCCTATACAAGCTATTTACAAGCTTTTACTGAAATATTCCTCGAATACGCAAAAAAAAAAAGAAGATATTACATAAATATTTTATGTCACAGGCCAGAATTTTTCCTGTCACAATACGACAGAATCTTTTAGAACGAGTTGTAACTGAATCTGACAGGCAATTTCATTCGATGGCATGCTCTATTGACAAAATAAAAAAATATATAGAAATAAAATTAAAACCATCAGATTGAGATTTGTATTATTTATTGTGAACAATGACCTCTTGCGTGCTGCCAAAAGATAAGAAAAATTATAATTTTTAATAGTAGGGATTTAATTAAAGTATAATTACGAAAAAAATATATAGTCTAACAGTAATTCTAAGATCAAGAGTGATTATTGTTATCATTTTATACTTTTACTGTTTGAAAAATTATATCTCTCTGCTTGAACAAAAATTTCCACATAAATTACGCCTTTGTTAAAATAATAAACTCAACAAATACATCATATTGTTGACGAAATGCTAAAAAGAACATATAAAGCCTTCATTCGCACTTCGCATAGATAATAGAGTTAATAGCAAATTAGATGGTAATAGTAAAGTTATGAAATTACAGGCATGCGAAAGGACATTACCTAGCAGGAGGTCTCTCATCCAGCTCCTTTTGAGTCGCCCCCTAGTAAGCTTGTCAGCCGTAGCCATATCGTGTATCAGTCTATTGGTGTGTGTAAAAACTTATTATGGAAGAGGAGATAGAAAGTACTTATATGTTCGTCAATGGTTGTTTACGTACCAAGCCCAAGGAAATTCAATTAAATTCAAAGGACAGCAATTTCATTCATTTTCTACCTATTTTACCTACTGTGCCCGTCTGAGGAATTTAGTTGTAGCCGACCAATGGACAAGTATTTCGCCGAAGTTCATACTTTTGAACATTCATATGTTACCTGTTGTGGTTTGTCGTGATTCAAACGAATCTTCCAAAGTGAGCACCTTTTGTGTAAATGTCTGCAATTGATTTTGTAAAATCAGTATGGATCGTGGTGTATAGTTAAAATTGTTGTATCGTCAGCGTAGCTGCCAATATAAAACTCTGACGGATAGAGAAAAATCTGACGAAGGAAAGAGTAAAAGATGAAATAATGTGTGTATGGTAATATGGTCTTGAGTTTAATGGAAAGATCCTAGTGCAGACTTTGTTAAATGCCTAGACTAGATCTAAAAATACAGCAGTTACGTATCGTTTTAAATCAGCAATGCAGTTAGTAATTTCGTTCAATTTATGTATTGTTGAATGTAATGTGCGTAAACCAGATTGATAGTCTGGTAGTATTTTTATTTATTTATCAAATCACCAAAATTAGAATAAATATAAATATTTTATGAAGTATAAATTTATAGTAGCATATGAAATTTAATGTTTTGAACGCCATACGTTACATTTTAATAACAGATCATGGTGACGTGTTATGACTTTTGTTATGGTATACTTGTAAATTTGTAAAATGTAAGCATTGAAAGTGACGGGGCTCAGTCAGAATTTCAGGAAGTCTTTTGTAAATTAATTTTCCGAGAGTTGAGAGCACACGAGAAGGAGACTGATAGATCTGTATCATAAGGGATTGTTTTTGTCTTTGTTCCATTTGTGAACCATT
This sequence comes from Rhaphigaster nebulosa, assembly GCA_948150685.1. Lineage (NCBI taxonomy): Eukaryota > Metazoa > Arthropoda > Insecta > Hemiptera > Pentatomidae > Rhaphigaster > Rhaphigaster nebulosa. Next base: position 100,685,107 of record OX411309.1, on the reverse strand, counting down.
TTGATACCTTAGTATATAGTTACATACTGTCATCAGGAACACTACAGTTTTTCTAAGTATCTGCTGGAGCACCTCCACAGTTATTAAATCATAACTAGGGGCTTTTCATTTAGGTAAGAGTCTCATTTATTTTGCAAGTAGTGAAGAAGTGGACAAAACAGGTTGTTCCAACTGTAGTGACATGTCTAAACCATTAAATAAGTATGTACTAATGATTCAGGTTCTGTATTTGTTAAGTCAATAAGTGGTCTATACAGATTATCTAATTTAGTTGGAAAAATGTAGAGCATTTTTTTCAATATAATCTAAACTAAACAATTATGAATCTTGAAATATCAGATTTCCAGTATATAAAACGAAATATAATATAGTCCAAAAGTAGAAAAGAAATATTGCTCTGGCAGATACGATTTAAAGAGGTTTGACTTGAAAAATTGATAATAGAAATAAGCATCGTCAAACAGAAATTTACTTTTTAATAATTTTGTATTGCAATGAATTCTTCGAACTATAAAGATAATTTTTTTGTTAATACTGCCCAATTAGGGAACATTTTTCCGAAATAATTTTTGGATTATCTTTTTATTTTACCCAGACGGTGATTAACCAAGGGATGAGGAAAAAAATTGTACTATTAAAGGGATTCCGTGTTCCAGTAACTGAGGCATCAGACATTTTGGTATAGTTATACGTCTATGTTGTACCGTAAACAATTTCAAAGTCGACTATTATAAATTTGATAAAGAAGATTCGATCACAGACCCCTCCGAAGTGATTTAACTTTAGATCAGCGTTCGTACATGAACGCCTCCAAGAACTTATACCTCAGTTGACTTCATAACACTCCGTGGGCAAAGACGCATAATGGTTCAGAAAATTCGATTTGGTTGCAGATGACTCTTCTAGAGTGATACGTATCGATCCTAGTCTTGCAGTATAAAATGCGTTAGCTATAAAATTTCTTCGAAGAAAATATTTTTATTTACTTTTTTTAATTACATTTGGAATGATACATATTTCTTTTTTAGTATAATTAAATAGTTAGTTAGAAAATTAAATTTGTTTCTTAAATTAAAATAAATTTAAAAATATCAAACTAAAAGCGTAACAATTATAGTTAAACGGTAGTTGAGGAGACACCTCATGGACCATAATTTAATATAAATTTTATACCAGGAGCCATTTTTTTTTTTTTATAACAATTAGACTGAATTATATGAAACACAAGATTTTTTATAAAACATAAACGCTATATTAATTTAGAAAGTCAAAATTTAAAAATTCCAAGGAAGTGGAAGATACTTACATAATTGAATAGAACATTTTTAATTTAATGCATTGGTATTTTTAAAATTCAAAAACAATTTTAGCAAAGAAAATAGATAAAAAAATAAACTAAAAACACAATAATTACAGTTAACAGATATTTAACCATTTTTTTTTTGTTTATTATTGTCAATAATGAATCTTTATCACCTACCAAGAAAAAAAAATATAACCCTCCCTCAAAATTTGAGGTTTTACGTTTCAAGATAGGTAGAAACCCAAAACCGGGTAAAAATAAATCAGTCCTGCCGTCCGTGACTTTTCTCCAACACCAATTGGCCGATTTTTTTTTTTTTTGATTTAGCAACGAAGTCACAGATCACTCACTCTTGGACGATCCTTGGAACTCGACGTCACCATCAGCCGTTTTGTCCCTAAATGGCAACCGAATAAAGGTTTCCTACGCCCATATCTCATCCATTTAAGAGAAAAAATGTAAAGTGTTTTAAAATCATTTTACCCCAAAAAAATAAATTAAATGAATAATTATTTTTTTTTGTATATATAATTATTTGGAAACAATAAATAATAGTTTATTGTGTAATAATTATAGAATTATTGTGTAATAATTTCAGCGTTTTTGAAAATATATTTTATTCTATCTGACAACATACATACATTTTTTTAAAAATGATATCAATTCAATATTTCATTACTGTGCGTTTTATTTCTGACCCATCCCAAACCACCACTCATCCTCTCCTTGATAGCAATTACTCTTTGTAATTTTCTTTACTTCAGGAATGATCTACTTGCGACATCCAACGTTACACGCTTTCATTGGCAAATTAACCGCCATTTATTCAAGACATTGCGACTACTTTTCTTTCCCCTCGAGACAAGTTCCACTTCTAACTGGGAGCATTATATCCAAAGAGTTTGATGACTACTTAGTTGACAATTCCTCCCATCCTACCTTGTCCCTAGCAGTTCCCATCCATTTGTTCCCCGCTGGTTGAGTTATTGCTCCCATCCATCTCCTGTATGGTCTACTCCGCCTTTATGTGCCCGAATAGGAGGCATTCAGTACTGTCTTAGACCAACAGCCATCTTCCTTTCCAACATCTCCTCTACTTGCGGTTTCTTCATAAGCATCTGTCTACGCTATTTCTTTGTCAGAAGAAAAGCTCTTTCGCATTTTTATTCCTTCCTGTTCTTAATATGATAAATATTTATAATAATAGGTAATTACAAACCTAACCCCTATATTCTATAAAGAATCGAAAATAACCGTCGTTATTTTTCTACCCTTAGTGCCTAAATGTTCAGAGAAACTTCAGAGAAAGCAATAAGGAATTTGAAGCCTAGGCCTAGTTCCACCGACCCACTATGGGCCAGGAATCAAATCTAGCTGTAAAAATGTTGGAATTGTAAGTTGACCGAGTACTTTAGGTTCATGTTTACTTTGTCTAGTACACGTCCGGGTTAATGCAATAATAATTATAATTCTAGATTAATTAAAACTCTATAACCACAACTCTTAAATAAATTTAAAATACTCCTAATATTTATTAAATGAAGAACGCCATTTTTTCTCTCTTTTTCTTAATATAATTTAATTTATAATTATGACTGCTTTTCCAACAGTTTTAAACAAAAATATTATTTTTTAATTACCTAACTAATATAGTGATAACTTTTAACATGAAGGCCCTAACGGCTAAAGCCACATTCTCCTCTTTTTTGTAAAACTAATTATTGATATATTATTATATTTCACATTGAAATGGACCTTACTTTGTAGCTTTAAATCACCAAAACTAACAGTATCTACTAATATAATTCTGCTTTCTATAAAACAATATTTTTTTATTAAAATAAATTAAACATGGAGGAATCTAATTTATGTATTTTATCTTAGGAATCGAATTTTTATATCATTATTAGGTTTTCTTATCTTGATTCTTTTTTTTTTTAATTCATCGTATAACATAGTATACGTCAAAGACATAGACCAAGAGATACATTGACCAAGTAGATTTGAGTTTTCTGGGTTGGTATTTACACTTTTTCCTGTAGAAAAAAGTGTATAAAAATATTGTTGGTAGTATCGGCGTCAAACCGTCGGATTCGTTAGGCCTTAATTACTATTGTAATGCACTTACTGATTACAATAATCAAGTAAAAATTAAAAAATAGAAAATGTGATTACTATATAGATATAGAAAATTATGTGAATGTGATACCTGATTGTCCATATGCTAGCTTATTTGGTATGTATTAAGGGTTTGGGATATAAGAAGTTGGCAATTTTATACGGAATAAAAAGAGAAAATATTCCCAAAAACATACATATTTTTTTTTAATACTTCTTAACCGAAGATAGACAGCTGTGTTTATGTTTATTAAAAGAAAAAAAAACAAATGAATGTTGTAAAAATATTATTACTTTTTAGCACAGAAGAATATTAATGCCATAAAACGCAAAAGACTCCTGACTCCACCATCACGCCGTATCTTTTTCCTTTACTGCACTTTTATTCAATTTCCCTTCTTCCCATTTCTGCAACCCAATAAAAGTGCAGGTAATCAAGCCCTTGATGGGATAGTACTCTGGGTCTGAATGGTTATTTTTATTATTGAATTTGATTTTAATCTAAAAAAAAAGCTTTAAAAAAAAAGTGCTTATAGTTCTCTATTTATCATTGAAGATAACATATACAGCGATCACTTAAAAACTGTAAAACTGAGATTATACCCACAAACAGTTAACCCGAATTTGAGTAATTTTAAATTTTATTTGATATATATATATATATATATATATATATATATATATATATATATATATATATATATATATATATATATATATTATATACACATATACACATTGTAGTGTATTTATATTTTCAATGAAATTACTTAAATACAATTTTTCTATAGTGACGATTTATTTTTTGTTTTGTATTTTATTTTTATGGTAACCTAAGACACCAATAGTATCAGATCTTTTTCAAGGCCTATTTGGGTAATACAATATTTGAATATAGGAGCATAGTAATACACATTAAAACATATTAAAGTAATTTATAACCATGTAAACATTCAGTATAATGTAACTGGATAAAAACACTAATAAATAAATATTAAAAAATAGTATAACTGTTAAGTATAATACTAGCTGTAGCTATAAAATAAAGCCGCATAATGTTACTAAAACAGAGGTATATAATGAAACAGTAAAATAAACAGATTAGAAAAATATAAAATTATCAGAAGAAAAATAAACTTTAATAATTAGGAAACAATTTTTGAGCTCAGTAGTTCAGTTAGTAAGGCATTGCGCTTCTATGTCCCGGGCTGTGGTAGACAATTATTTTTTCTGTTATCAGCCGTGGATCGATCCTGTCGGTTCGGGAGACACTCCAGGGGCTCGTCCAGCCTCTATTAAGTGGATAACCTTAATTGAGGGAAAAACCTGGAGGTTGAGCGTGATAATAGCCAAATCATCTCCTTGCTCAACTGTTGACCTAGGACACAGTAAGTCCTTACTAACAGAACTTGTAAGTATTGAATCCAAGAATTTTCATGGATTGCAGTGGTACAGTTTTTTTTTAAAATAAGAAATGTATCCAGGCTTTGAAAAATTCAAATGAAAATATTAAATAAACGTAATTTTTTTTGTAAATGTACATATTTTAATTTAAATAAATTCGCTAGACAAGTGCGAATGCTGAACACAATCTAAATTCATATTAAATGTTTATCATTCACCTAAAGTAAACCATATAAATATAAAAATCCTACATCTTCGTGGATAAAATTGATCCTACGAATACATCACATCCTTTGCATGTCATGACACTTTCGGCCAAAGTACTTTTGACGCGGAAAAAAAAAGAAAAGAAAAAAAGGGAGAGGCCGTTAGATACGCACACAGCCTGTTGCCTCATTCTGCAGAGGATTGCCTGAGACACGGGCCGCTAAAATATTCACCTCACCCGCGGAGGAGCCCCACCGCAATTTCATTTAAAAGACAAAGCCATCAAGTTCCTGAGCCAGCCATTACCGTGGACTTTTATGGACTAGTAACTCTTTCGATCCCGGTTTCGCCTTTATTGCCCAAGCTGTTATCAACAAACCCGCGGTGGCCTTCATAAATGTAATTACCTCTTGTTTCTTTAAGGCTTAGATAGATCCTAATATATCCTTATTAGCAACGTTAGTATATATAACCTTATTAAGAATTCATTCCATTATAATAGCGAAAAGATGATTAGTTAATAAATTAATTTCTTAAGGTCGTTTTTATTATTGCACGTACATAAATATTTTTTAAGAAAACATAATTGCACCGTTTACACAAAACAATTTTCGAGAAATACATGCTAATTGCAAACTATCTACACGTACTTAAAGCAGCATCTATCTTCTGAAACATATTTCAAACTTAGCTTTGTCAACCCGAGAAAACCCATACTGGAGACCGAAAAATGACCTTGAATGAAATGTGACTAAAACACCGCCTATTTTTAAATTTAGCACTTTTCTATTTTATTTTTGTTGGCATAACATTAAGGGTGGGGGGTCCCAGGTAGATTTATCTTTAATAAATCGTATATATATATATATATATATATATATATATATATATATATATATATATATATATATATATATTATTATACTATAAATTCCTTTTCTGGCTCTCAGGAGCGATGGATTTTGATGAGTGAAGTATCAAACGAAAAGGAACTTCACGGAGAAATTACGAATCCTAATTTCAATTATTAAATTCTTACTGGGGCTTAAAAAAAAATGATGAAAAAACTGGGAGGTTTCAAAATTCTGACGGTAGTAAGTCGGCGGATCGAGACGGGATAGAGATCAAGACTATACACGTTCTTGAGTTCTCGCTCGGGTATACTAATTAAAATATAATTCCACAATAATGACATCATTTTATTGAAAATTCAATTCATAATAGCACTGGAAAACATCAAAATACTTTTTAATTGACAATAAAATTTTAAGTTTCTATTTTCCTTAACTAGAACTATTTTTAAATTAAATAAAATATTAATAAATAAATTAAAATCAATAACTAAAGAGAAGATGGATAAATGTAAATGTCTGGCTCATCGAAATAAAGAAAAGTAAAGTCTAGAAAGTATTTTATACTTTAACTAAAATAACTTTTTTATTTTATTTTTTTGGGAGGTTTATTTTTGTATTCACGCCAGTCAGTGCTGACAAAAAATGAATTTGCTAGAAAAATTAGATAGTGTAGAATGATAGGCATGATAGAAAGTAATACCCAACCGTAACTCTTCCTTTCTTGATTATTGCATATATGTAGGCAAGGAGAGCCCTCACATCCAGTTCCTTTTCACTCTTCTGCGAATTTTTTCAGGCATGCTGGTTGAGTTACGTATCATTAGAGAAAAAAAATTATATGTAATTTTAACAGAAACATCATGATCGGTACGTTTGTGGAATTTGCTACTGTTTATGTTTTGAAATAATCAAACCATAATAAATATATTGTTTCTAGTCTCAATTGCTGCTAATTGTAAGTTACGGAAATGAGTAGTGTGGATAGTGTAAGGGCTGGTTGTTTAGTTAAGGATTCGTGTAGTCTCGAACTTAATCTTAAAGTATAGGACTTAGTTGTTCCGAGAGAAAAAGCTATAATTGCCTATATTCGTTTAGAATAGGGTCAGCGAGTCAGTAAACTAATATTATTTTTGAGCCGACCCTAAACCGAGATCAGTTTACTCCGAGACTGGCAGATAGGTAAGAGAAGGCATATTCCAAAACTAAGGTTACCTCCTGAATCAGCAACCGGTCGAAACTTCACATTAAAGTAATTTATAAGACTTGATAAAAAAAAAGATTTTAGATTGTTTGATGTATTGGCTTATTAGAATAATGGATTTTAATATCTTTTTATAAGACAATTATAAATTAAATAACAATACGTAAATTAATAAAACTAGAACCGTCAGGAGTTCGGTTCAGTTCGAGATTTAATCTAAGCATGTCCAATAAACTGGTCTTGGTATTTAGAAAACTCATGAATAAAGCAAACGTATAACTGTTAACGCTCTTAGACTAAATAGGAACATTAAAATATATATATATATATATATATATATATATATATATATATATATATATATACAATTTCTAAGTCTCGCAATGGTTAAACTTGAAATAATCCAAGTCTATTATAATTCTCTAATAATAATAATATAAGGCTCAGTAAGGTACTATTTAAGTGTTATAAAAAGGATAGCTTTTGAATACAGAAAGAATAATTTTATTCTCTGCTAACTAACGGAATCTTAAGTCGTGATTTTAATCAAATCAAAGCATACTTTCCGATCATATCAGTAAATTATCTTGAAAAATTAAATAATATTCCGCCTCTTTTTCCGTTAAAAAATCCTCAGTTTTCGTCATTCTCCAAGCCCGGCCACTACCTGATTAGTCCACCAGTTTCTGTCAGCTCTATGTTAGCTCCGAAATAAAAATGCCGAATGTTAATTAAGCGGACATTTTCAGATATACGACAACTAAGAGAGTCGACAGTTGTCAGTCCATTATCCCGAAATTTCAAAAGGCTCATAATTCGTTTCAATGATGCTGTGTGTCCTTTCGGAGTCCAATTAAGTCATTTTCGAATAATTAGTAACTCTTCTGGATTTTATACTTCGTTTTTCCAGAGATTTGGAAGTGTATAATGCAATGCAGTGATTTCAGAAGAGAGTAGCTTGTCTTCTGCTGAAATAAAGTACAAATAATTATTTATTGTTGACCAATAATTTTTTTTTTTTATCATAACGAAACGCAATTCATGATAATAACTTTATTAGTTGATTTGAAGATATAATGATGTACCAGTTAGGTAATACAATTTTCATTATTAATGAGTCGATCTATCAAATGCTCTTTTTAATGGCATAATGAAGGGTCTTGGATTCAGTACTTAGTTAGGGCGCATTGCTTCTTGACAAGCGGTTGTGCAAGGAGGTGATTTTGTAAGGACAAATAACATGTAACAGTATAAAAAAAAATATAGGATGTGCGACTGAAGAAATGGCAATATCCAAGCACGAGATAGCAGTCCTCAGTTTTTTTTTCTATCAGCAATAACCAATTCCATAGACGACCCCGGATTGACGCGAATTTCCTTTAACAGGCCATGTATAAGAAGAAAAAACAAACGATAGAAACCAATTTCCTCTCATCCTCTCAATTTTTAAAATCTGCAAATTGTATTGACTTAGAAAAGGACTAAATATCCAAATGATCACTATGCAAATCCGAACGATATAAGCCGATGCCCAATTACGAACATTATAAGTTTTTCAATCCAAAATAATAAGCATCTTACACACCGTGCAAAAGTACTAAAATAAAAGTGCAAGTAGATCTATGATTTACTGCCCATATGACGCACTGTAAAATATTGAAACACGATAAAATTTAAAATAGTTATTAACTAGTAAGTTATATGTGTAGTAAGTCATAGGTCTACTTGCACTTGTGCTTTATTATGAAGTAGGGTGCTGATATGATCGTATTGTTGGCATATTACACACTGCGGAATATTATATTTATTTCTAGGTTCCTCTGTACTTAGAAAATATAGTTTTAGCCTCAAAAATGTTTTCATTAAAAGTTGCCTTTATCGTGTCCACAAAAAAACACTGGCAATGACCGTTTGAAAGGGAAGATGGTATTTGTAATGGCGACTGACTGGTATCCGCTCTTTTCGATATTAAGTGCAATTTCATCCACCATAGTGTTGTGATTCAGATCTTTAAATAAGACTCTAGGATTCAAGTCCCAGAGGATAACATGTCAGCAGCACTGTTCCTCAGACAGCTCACTAGCTTTGGATGGTCGTTGTGGTCTTGGGGTACACAGTTACTCGCTGTATAGTGGTTTTTGGTAAAACAGGGTTTGGATCTGAATTCATTTGTAGAAATAACTCTAGAACCTGATAGTTTTTTTACATCAGTAATGTAGATTGCGAAGAAGGGAGTAACTTAGGATATTTGGTATTGTTCATTAATATTAGCAAGTACATACAAACTATTATTACGGATTATGGAAACATTATTTCCGTTTTTTTTTCTGTTTTCGGGGATATCTATCTGCAATGATATTCCTTTTTCGACCAATTAGTATTTCCTAGGCACCGTTTGGATTGTCAGTACCAGAATTGCCGTCGTTATGATCCACACTAGCCCATGGTCCACACTTAGGTGCTAAGGGCTTCATCCTTACCAGCAGAAAATTCCCCATTTATTGATACCTTAAATCCTTATTTCACTAAATAAGTTCAGAAATATTAGAATAGGATGTTAGAGTGAATGATAACTTTCAATATATATATATATATATATATATATATATATATATATATATATATATATATATATATATATATATATATATATATATATAGGCACAGATGATTGTGAATTAACAAAATAATCCGATAATTTAAGATGACCCTGCAAATAATTATTTCAAAAAAAGCTATAATCACGAGGTGAAAAAGGATGGGACTGTTTTCTAAGCCCTTCCATTGGAGAGGTTTTGCATATTTTTAAAATTCAAATTTATAAATCACCGGTTTGCCCCCTCTCATTTTCCTGCCCACGACTGAGTGTAATTTAACATCGTTTATTCGAACTCAACATCAGGTGGTTTACGAAAGAATTGTAAATTACAACAACTAAGGGGAATTGCTTGTCAAGGGATAGGATTTATTTTATTTTTATTATTTTTGTTTTGCCTCAAAAGTCTTTGTTAACTATAAATATTAATATTTTCATTTTCTTAAATATAACATTTTATAAATTTTGGAGAATGAAAGGAAGAAAATGAATCGGTATGTGATATTTGTAATAAATAAGCACCACATACAGTCACACCACTGTTTCCTTGTGTGATAATATGTAATTTAGGTGTAAATAACCCTAGCGGTTAATGACCTTAAAAATAAATAAATAAATTAAAATGTTTAGGCAAATTTTTAATTATATATTTCATTTCCATTTATTAATTTATTATGTATTCAATACGGTATTATCTTCAATAGTTCTAAGCTATGTTGTAAACATTATCCATTTATTAATTATAATATTTGTTTTTTTAGCCATGGAGTTACCATTTACAGAATTACCACTTTAATAAAAAAAATCGTAATTGCAGCAGATATTACTACCGGTTTGTTGTGATGGCGGAATGCAAATTCATATTTATATCCTGTTGGAAATAAAACCATATGAAGTAATCAATAAGGAAAAAATTATTATTTATCTCGTTCTAAATATTTTATTGGAAGAAAATTGAAACGATAATTCTGGATCTTAGGTACAAGGAAGGAATCATCTCGCCTAGTGGAGTGAGAAATATCTGAAATCAAAGGGATCAGTGAAGGATCCAGGAACGGCTTTGAAATATATATAAAGCTTTTTATTAAAATATAGAAAGTTCATGTAGCGTGATAGCTCGTGAAAGAGAAGTTTCTTTTAAGGAGATTGGTTTTGAAATATTCGATTTATAGAGAAAGCAATATCTTCTCAATATTTTATATTATCAGTACTTTATTCGATAAATAAATATTATGTTTGAACTGGTCCAGTTTATGGTGGTTTTATATTATACGTATTCTTTAATGAATTTAATACGAAGTACGTACATACAGCGTGTCAGACAAAAACGACAGACATTCTCGAAAAGAATATTTTGTCTGACACGCTGAGTGTCTGAACATGCCTGGCTGGCAAGGCACTTATGAGGTTTAGCTTCAGACTTCGTCAACTCCATCAGCCCCTCTTTACGATTAATTCAAAACATTTTTATTGGATATTTCATGATTTTATTGTAAAGGAATCCTATATATGTAGTTCATATCTTTATAAAATTAATGCTCATTGAGTATGTAAGGGATTTCCCACCTTATTAAAATTTAGAAGAAAAGATTATTGTGACAATGAAAAGAAGGAGAAAATTGAAATGTTGATGAATAAATCAGATAAATTTAGTATTTAGCTAACAGTATTTCAATTTTACAGTTTTTAATAAAGGATATGGTAAGAAAAAAGAATTGTTTCAAATTATTTTCTAAGAAGGTATGGTTGCAGGATCTAAAAAACGTCGCTGGGGTACTCATTTTTTTTTCTTTAAAATCAATACGTACTTTGAACAAACATTGTCGTTACTTCAATATATTTTAAATATTGCTTGTATATTTTGATCATCCGTTTCGGTACATTCATATATAGTAAATTTACTGGAAAAATTAAGATATAATCTTGCAAAAAGAATGAAAATGCTATAATTGAAAAGAAAAATTATAAATAAATTAGTACAGTCTGACACGCGCCGTGTCGCATAATTTACATATGCTATAAATTGTCTGACACGGGCCGCATCGTGTCGTATAATATAAAACCGCCTTTAAAGATCACGAGAAGTAGCATGTTTGACATATCTAATCACCTGATTAGTTTGGAAATGTAACTGTAACTACATAAACAGAAAAAAACCCTCCTTATCCAAAGAGATGAAACTCTCGAGAGATGGGTAAGATTCTACAATAAATCCCTGAGTAGAGAAAAACACATATTCGAACAGCATGAGAGGGAACTGGAGGACGCAGAATCCCCAGATGAGGATGATTTCGAGGAAGCCATTGGCAAACTCAAAAATAATAAAGGATATAATTCAGTCAGAGCTCTTGAAGTATGGTGAAGAAAAACTCAAGAAAGCTTTACAGAACCTCGTCCTTGAACGGATGCCTGTGGAATGGAGTAAGGCAATCATCTGTCCAATCCATAAAAAGGGAATTCGAGAAATAAGACAGTGTGCGAGAAATGCCGGGGAATCACTTTGCTATCTTATGCATATAAAGTCCTCTCAAACATTTTATTTGCAAGGCTCACACTACATGTAAAGAAAGAGCATGGGAATATCAGGCGGATTTCAGAATAGGGCAGTCTATAATGGACCATTCTCACTAAGGCTGATCCTGGAGAAGTGGAAAGAGCTTTGGCCACCTTGGTATTGGGAGCCTTCTTATTCGGAGGTTGGAGGCTTCTTGCTCTTCTTAGCATTAGGTTCTGCAGTGGCCTTCCTCGTTTCCGCAGGTTTGGCTTTCGGGACCTTGGATTTGCTAGCGATGGACGGCTTGGAGAGAGCCTTCCTTGTAGCGACTACTTTCTTGCCTTCATTCCCTGCGCGGGCGAGTTTAAAAGAGCCTGATGCGGCTTTGCCTCTGGTCTAGACGAGCGAGCCGGAAGCGACGGCGGAGATGAGTTACTTCTTGATAAACTGAGATTTTTCTCTGGCTCGATCTTGTACGTCGAGCTGATGTATTTCTTAATCGCCTGAGTCGATGATCCACGCCTCTCTTTGAGGGACTTAATTTCAGCCGTCACCCTCTGAGAGACGGGCGAAGGAGAAGGCGCTGTCTTGGGTTTCTTGGCACTGTGTCGCCGGGATTATGGTTTAATTTTTAGATCAAGGGGTGTCCTTACGTGAAAGAGTTAAATACCGCTGATTTAGACAATGAAATTACTGTTCTAGATCTATATTGACCTTATTTAGGATGTTTTTCGACTCAGTTTCAACAGTCTTTATTGAAATATATAATTTCCTTAATCAAAGCTGGACAACGAGAAGGTAAATAATTACAATTTTATTTACATTATTTTTCCAGGACAATACCCTTTTAAACTCCACTTTTATAAAGCTTCTTTATTTTACTAGCCCAGAAGATGCCTACTTTGCCCATTCTCAAGCCTGTAATCTATGAACCAAAAGCATTAACTTATCTATTCCAAATAATATCCTAATAAAACATCCTAATTATTTTCATGTAACTAAATTTTAATAAAAATCAGTATCACATCACTAATACAACAAAATAAATGTTAACAAATTTCATTAAATATATATATTTTTTAAAAAGTTCCTAACAGCACTTATTTATAACCTAAAGTGAAAATTTTCTTTACACACAAATATAAAATTGTATCGTGTACGGTGTAATTTTGGCCATTTCTAATTTAATATTATTTATTAGTTTTTTATATATAATGAAATTTTTAACCATTTATTGTGCTGTATTAGTGACGTGATACTGATTTTATTAGAATATAGTTACATGAAAATTATTTGGAGATTTAAAATAGTTTGGAATAGATATATTAATGTTATTGGTTCATGGATGACAGGCTTGAGAATGGGCAAAGTGGCCTGAAACTTCGTTTATGTCAATAGAATAAAGAAGTTTTAAACAAGTGGAGTTTAAAAGGATGTTATCCTTCACAAATAATATAAATAAATTAGTAAACCTTTTTGGATAAAAAAAATAGTAATATAATAGTTTTTTTTATCTTAATATATTATACAACGTAAATAATTAATATTTTTTTAATCATTATACTGATATTCTTGACTCATTAAATTTTCAATAACTCATAATTAATGAATTTCCCTCTCAGAGTCATATAACAACCCTTTATTAAATATTTTCTTCAATTTAGAGTACTTGTTATTGAGTTTGATAATTCTGTTAAGCCCAAATCACCTCCTCTGGCAAGAAACATGACATTAAGGCAATAAGTTCCTACCATAAGTCGTAAGGGTAAGAAGTAGTCCTTATAAGTCCTCCCCCTACCCGACTCCCCTTCAGTAATCCCAGACTGGCCCCACCTCCTATAACATCTGACTTGATTAAGGTACTTAATGTCGTTTTGATGCCTCCAATGCCCTAGGGTATGAGCCGCTGATTGTTATTGCTATGGACAGCCAATCTATCTCCAGGAAATTGCTGGATCATCAGGAAATAATTTGTTGGGTATAAGCTTATATATTGTTCATTAGCGGCAAAACAAAAAACATATGAAACGCAAAAATTAAGACTATTATTTTATTGTTTATGTTAAATAATATTTTGGTGCACTATACCTACAATATTTCCGGAATACCATAATTGCAACTTATGCAAAATATTTAACATGACACGTGAACTTCACTCATGCATCGCTGACCCTTTTTTGCATCTAGAGCGACAAGCATAAATTAATTTTTATCTAAAAATAAAAATAAATTTTACAAAAAATTTAATCGAAAGTGTGTATTATGTAAATTTTACGGTTATTTTAGATCATTACAATATTTTCTGTTACGATTAGATTACTAGAAACAATTTTTCAATTTGTTGTTTTTCTCCATGAAAAATACCATGATTCGAATTCATGAAGTTTAGGGGTGTTGGATAGGTCCTAAATCTCAAAAGTTGTTCTATAGAATTTATAAATGAAATAAGTTTTTTTTTTTTTCTCGTGCATTCTCGATTAAATTAAATTATGTATTTTTAATTATATTCAACCAATCCACTAATGGATAATCTTGGCTGTAATCATTTTTATAACTCATTGGATGCAGAGCTAGCATGGGTTTTCCAAGAAAGAATGAGTAACAGATTTGATTTGAAACCTTGAATCATGTAGGAAAATATAAGTTTACATTAATTACAAAATTCATTTATGCAAAGACTACTATTATGTTTAAATAAATCATATAAACCTATATAGATCTTCCTCGATAGACAAAATATAGGTTCGTATAAATTAGATAATTTTTAATAGAGAAATAAAATTGCATCTATACTTTATTTTTTTATCTGCACATATTCTATACCAAATATTTAATGAAAGCATGGCTTAAAGGAGAACGGGTCTGCAACTTGAAAGACCCTACTCCAGCTAAACGATCTGCACTGGTAGCTGGTTGGGATTAGTCGTAAATGCAGCTGGGCCCCTAAATCAGAGAGAGGCCTACGTAATATCTGTTAAGTGCCGGCTTGGCTATATATACTGCAGCAGTCGATCTGCAAAGTGAGGATTAGAACTTAGGGCCTAGGATTTAGCCCTACTTAATTAATTAGTAACGAAGTCGAGACTCGAAATTCCGACAAAAAGCGTTTGATTCCTCTTTAAGTTATAATGTTACATTTGTTATTGAGTATAAATTAAAATACTTTTGATGTCATCAAAAAAATAAATTATTAATCTAAAAACACTAAAATATTTGATTACTTCTACGGTCATAAATAAAAAATCAAATAAAACGATGAAAACTCAAAAATTGCTGTGAATAGCATTTCTTAGTCCACAGGTTTCATTAGTTAAGGAAAACCTGGGCAATAGCTCTCACTGGAAAAGGAAATATTAAATTCCTATAAAAAAAAATAAAAAAAACACAAAAAAAAAACGAAATAAAAAACAAATATATTATTTTCAAGGAATTTCGTATATTTACAAAAAAAAGGAAACAACAGATTATACAAAACTTGACAATATCTCAAAATCCAGAAACGATTCTCCTCATATAGCTATTTCTTTAAAATTAAATAAAATATTATAACCCTAGTTAATTTAATAACTAACGCCGTTCATAATCAAATAATTAATAAATATATAAATGTATAGAATAAAGCAATGCAATGCGAGAAAGGTCTTCGTTGTCCTGATTGACCTGAATAATGCAGGCATTGACGGTATGCAATAAAGCACGACGTTCCGGTGATGCGGGCTTTTCCCTGTATTCCTCAATATTTGTATTGCACTTAATTTTCTTTAATTCAATGATATTTGGAATTTATGGTGTATATGCACATTTCCCACTCAAATACTTTTTTAATTTATGAAGTTCAAGGAGCTCTTGAGATCTTAAATTCTACTTGTAATAATGTTTATAGAGAGGCTTTAAGAATTATACATACAGTATTCTTAATCGATCTTTAATGTACTGGATGTCAAAAAACAAGATGCAATAAAAGTGAAAATCATAAAAGTATATACAATGAAAGTTCAAAAATGTTAGAATAAAAAGAGGAAGTAAAAATTATGTAAATTTTATTGAATAAATTTGTAAAATTGTATCAAAAAAATTTGAATGATATGATTTCAATAATACAAGATATATTTATATCGACGTCGTTTTTTGAAAAAGGCGTAAGCGCCATTTAGCAACTGACAAAATCTTTATAATTACAATATATTTTTAAGGCTTCTAACACAGGTTTAGGACACTGTGACGACTGAGAGTCGTTAGTATTTGGTGCTAACGTCATCAATATTCGACTTATAGACCATTTCCAATTTTGTTTTTCAATATATCGTGAGCGAGAATCGATAGGATGGTGATTATGTCCCATAATCAATTGAAACCTAAATTTCGAATTTTCGGCGCGTAAGCCTTTTTCAAAAAACGACGTCGGTATCATTGTTACTTCTTCTTTTTATTCCAACATTCTACATTCCTACAGCCATTTAATATTTCTTCTATGATTTTAATCTTTATTGTATCTTGTTCTTTATATCCCTGAAGAAGACCTACAAATCAAGACGAAATGTCGCGTATTTATAAAATTTGTTTACTATTATTCATGTTAATCTTTACCGCCACCCTTAACATCTCCGTTATAAATTGATATGGTCAACTATTCGACATACAATTTTTTGTCAATCATTTAAGAGACATTTGATGTATTACCAGATGTTGTATGAAGTTCTTGCTTCAAATAAAGTCGAGCTATAGGTTTGAAGTAATGATTAATTTCGTTGTTTAAATTGACAATTTTGAAATCGACGTAGCATGGAAAAATGGAATAAAAATAAACGAATAGATGTAAAATAAACGTCCTCGAAACTTTCCGAACCGATTTCGAAGAGGTACGGGTCGGATTCAGCCGAGAAGAGAAAAAGGATTGAAAGAGAAGAGTGAAGGAAAGGGAGAAAGCGAAAGCTCGGATCTCTATTTTATTGCTTCCCTGAGAGAGGCAAAGAGCCTCAGCCTAAAGCGGATATCTCTTAGCGCCCTGTCCACATAAATAGTCACTCCTCTATTTCACCTCTTTAAGAAGGTTATCCTAAATTATTCCTTCCGACCTACCCGAGGATTGACCCCCGAAGCATTCCTTATTTAGATTGAATTTAATGGGGACATATCTTTCAGGGTTATCGGCCGACCGAAGGGTCTTCGTTTTCGTGAAGCTTCTTATCATGCACATTATTACATTAAAATAAATTTATAATTTACATCGCGTATCTTCTCTCTGAATATAATGATATATAATTTTATCTGCCATATAAATTTATATTTTATAGGCCGGGGCACCCAGATAAGTCATAAAAAAATGTGTACATTTATTAATCTCCTCTACAATATATATTTATACTTATTTTATAGGTATGCTGTGCTACGTACCAATCCAATGCATTTTGACAGCATTGATAAATAATAAATAAAGTATTTATCTGTCGTCCAAAAGATTTGAAAGTTGTGATATGTATAAGTAAACTACTATGGTTCTACTTGTTCAGTATTTTACCCTTTGTTCTCAGTTATTGAATATTTTAAGTCAGTGAATTAAAAAAGTGTTATCAAAAATCAATGCAAAAGTGTGCCCTGCACCATGGTTTTCACTGAATCTGGAGGGACTAGGTCCAGTAAAACAAATTGGCTGAGGGCAAATAAAAATTGCGAACTCAGTAAATCACAAAGTTCCTCGCCATATCTCTTTCAGATGGTGAAAATATTGGAAAGAAATGTAAAAAGAATTGCATATTTGGAGAAGAGGATATATTTCTTACAAAATTGGATTTACGAAAATTATAAATATTATTATTTTTTGTTTTTTTGTTTTGCAAAATAAAAAATAAGATTTTTTCTAATCTTTAACTAATATTTTGCGAAACAGGATTCGAAAACAAATCTTGAGAGTTGTGCAAGTAAATAATTAAATAATAATTACTGAAATCCTTACAATCAAGAATGAAGATGTTACTTGGCTATTCGTTAGTGTGTCGATGAGGTATATTCTTCTCCTATAATATAATTTACTTCAACTGTAACTCTTTTGCTGCATAATTCACACAATAAAGTATTTTACATGCATTCATCAAACAGTCAACTTCGTATATTGTTATAAAAAATAATAATAATAATAATGTTAACATTTGAAAAGGATAAAGCAAATTATAAAATAAAACAAGCAATAAAATAACACAGAAATATAAAACATTAAAATATAATAAACAAGATGAACAGTAAATAAAATTATAAAAATTAAAAAAATTTATATTTTAAATCTAAAAAAAAAAGTGTATTCTAATTGAACGAATTTGTTGAACGATGTCTGACAATAATAGTGATAAGGAAATTAATTACAACAATATAAAAAGTAACATAATAAAAAAAGTATATTATAAGCAATATATAAAAAGTAATACATATATTAACAAACAAATACAACTGTTATTAAAGCAGATTTATAATAATAATAATAATAATAGTAATTCGTCCCCTCTCGTCATGCACATCCTGAATTAAATATTATACTTTTATCACCCCTTGTGGGAAAATTTAGTGTAAATGGCCGCCTATAACTTTGAACTCCGTGAACTAAAATATCACAGTTGAAATCATGAGATTTTACGATCACATTGATTTAAACTCAAACTCAAGCGGACAATACGAAGATAACAATAAAAGAGCTATACAATTAAAAAGGCCATAATCAAGTAGAAACTAGAGCTTGAGGAATAAAGCCGCCTTGAATCGGATTAAGAGCCGATTCACTGAGGCCGGTCGTTAATGAGGTTCAGGAAGTGAGTTTTAATTTCCGGCCCTTGTCCTTCTTCCTCCCGCCTTTTTTTCCCTCCACCAACCACTCGCTGTTTTTTGGCGGGCCTGCGGTCTCCTCTCCAGCCTAATCCAATGATCCTGAGCCTACAAATATTTTATTCAGGCGTCCATGGAGCCCTTCTGAGAATTTACAACGCTAAACCATTTATAATTTCCGAGGGTTGTCGGTTTATTCCCATCTGGTCAAGGGTGCTTTTAAAAGGAATGAAAATAACATTATTTTACAAGTCAACACTCTGTCTTTTATTTAGAAAATATAATTGAAATATCGGATGAACTAAGTTTAACAGAATAGACTGAATTATTTCATCTATTCAAGACGTTTCCGGTAGATTTTCTTATTTGAATACACGGAAGATTGCCTGATAAAATAAAAATTGAGACCACGTTTAGAACTGAATTCATAGTCAAATTTAAACATTTTGCTATATCAAACTAAATTGTATATATTTTGTTTGTGATTGAAATTAACTTTTATATGAGAAAAAAATGACCCAAGTGGTTGAAGAGCCCAAACAGTTGCAAATACATAAATAAAATAAGCACTGTTTCTACAAAGTTGTTATGTATAACTATTTCAGCCAAAAAGTATCTTTTGACACATTTACGTTTGAATGCAAATAACTATGGAAACTGGAAGATTACAATTTATAAATAAAATAAAAATAAGCATACGGACAATCAAACATCTTTTATTCCAACAGAAACATTGATTAATGAATATCCTTTTCTTTTTTTCATATTTCTCAGAATTCCTTCGCTTTATTTATGGTATTTATTACTTGCAGTACCTCCTTGATTCTTGAAATTATATCATTATCATTAGAATTAGAAATAAAAAAGAATAAATAAACTAAAAAGTAGAAGAAAAAAATAAACAACAATAATAGAAATAAATATCAGTATTAATATTTACAGGACTGCAATGCAAATTACTATAAAATTGTTTTGTGTTTTTTTACGGATGTAATTTAAATTTTTTTTTTAGACTAACCGCATGAATAATCTGCGGGCATAGTGCAAACTTGCAGAAAACAACAAAATATTAAAGATAAACTAAAGATTCTCTAATCCTCTGATAAACTTACATCAAGATTCTCCAATCTTATTACAATTGAAATCGTATTGCCAAAAAATGTTGATGATTATATCTAAAATTATTTAAAACCAGACACTATAAAGAAATCCTCCAGGCGTCCAAAGAAAACATGGTATAAACAACTAGGTTTACCATGTTCTTAGATCTAGGAGGAGGTGGAGGAATATCATAATCTCTATCTTAAAATCTATCTTATGTTAATTTTACAGTTATTATACGAAGTATCAGATTATTAATAATGGAAAAATGACTAAACTTGCGCGATAATTTCAAGTTAAAATTTGGAAAGGTGTCTTTTGAAACCTTTGGTAAAAATAGTGCTTAGGTGACACCAACTCACTTTAATATAAATGAAGAATTTATTATATAGCTGTTTATCTAACCAATAGAAGTAGAAGAGATTAAAAATATCATTAGATTATTTTAAGACACCGTAGTGTATGAAAGTCTAGACTCTCTTAAGTTAAAGTAAATGTCCTTAATAATAACACAAGGTTTTTTGAAGTGAGATGTGCTATCTCTATTGGTCAAGTCCGGTGAGATACGCGTACCACCGGGGAACGGACAGAATTTGCTGGGGGTACGCGCTGCATCGAGCTTTAAAAATAGAAAACTAATAAACTAAAATTCGTTACTTGCCATATTGTGTATGTGTTGTATTCATATCAACATCGTTTTTTGAGAAAGGCGTAAGCGCCATTTGGCAAACTTTACTGGTAACACAACTGGTAACAACCCCAAAATAATCTCTAATGAATTTACATTTTAATTTATGTTTTCTTTTTAGCTTATGCTAAAGGTGCTTTTATAATGTAACTATACCGATATGGCAACAATTAAAATACATTTGGCGTTTGTTATAAAAAAATAAAATACGTTAATAGACATGAATTTTTTCATTGTTTATTTACTTTGTTTTCATTTTCCCTTGCAGAATGGGATACATCCAAATTGCTAAAAAAAAATTAAAAATTTGGTGCCTATTTGGAAAAGTCAAAGAATATTTTGTAAACTTGGTTTAGTTTAGAAAATTCTGATGCAAGAATGATTGTTTCAAAAGAACAATAACCTGAATTACGCATGTTTTTGGGTTTCCTGAAAAAAATTCAACTTCGGATTTATCATTTTTTGTACCTAAACGCCTCATATAAAGTGTTCACTTTTCCCTTTACGAGATTATGAAATATGTACTCAATAACCTTCATATCTATCTACCTATCTACTGAAACAAATTTCATCATCCTCCTTACGAAAACAGGTCGAAAATATTTTTGAATAAACGCGAAATTCCCCAATAAGCCAGTAGCATAACTTTACGTGAAAACTCGCACCAATCATGTTAAGCTTTACGAATAAATTATGGCTCAGAATAAAATATTTCTCGAAGAATAACGAATAAACCCATCGAGACTTGGACAAAACGCATTATGCATGCATAATATGGACATATACATATACATATGGATGCATATACATATGGATGCATATACATATGGATGCATTACCAGCATCCATAAAATATTTTAACATTTTAAACTTCAACTAAAAAAATCCAAATTGTGTTTTATTGCCATACTTTTCTTTACCAAATCAATCTTGCATAAGTGATCTCCCAAATTGCCTTAAACGGCTCCAAATCACTTACGTATTAATCGACCATCCATTAGCTGTAAAAGTTCAAATCGCTCCAATCTTATGTAATTGCTACAGAAGTTCCATTGTTTAAGATTTCATCGTTACAACTTGGAAAATGGCTTTTGAACAATTAATTTCAAGTTCCTCCAGGTTAAACTTGATAGAATTTTATATTGGCCTTAGGATTTAACAATAGGGATCGTTGAGTACGATTAGCCGTTATTGGTTTACTTATGAATCGACTTTGCAAACAGAGATTATGCAGAGAGACAAACTTAAGAATCTACGGTTCCCAGATAAGGCCAAGAGATCTGTAAATTTTATCACCTCGTACTCCTCAAATTCCTTTGTTTTCATCACACAAAAACGTTTATAAAATTTAAAAAAAATACAATATCCTCGTAATGTGAATATACATTCGCATAATGCAGAAACATATCGCTATCACTATTTTAATTATAGTGGAACTTACAACAAGATATAAGATGTCAATATTGCTCAGTACTCATGGAAGTGGTTTTAGTCCTTTTAAGTGGCTATTCTCAAGGAGGGTCTAGAGATATCTAGAAGTGCCTCAGGGTGGCCTTTGGGTCTCCTTTGAGTTCTGAAAGTGTTCTTGTCTCAAGCTGAGATCAAGAGGACTAAATTCGATTAAATAGTTCAAATCATTTGCTAATATTAGAGTTATAGGTATTTATTTAAACTATATTAATATAATTTTGATGATAAAAACTTATAACCTAACTTGATTATTTGATATTAAATATTGATTATACGTACAAAAAAAGGATGTGTAGATTTCATTGCACAGTACCAACCTATGACAGAAAAAAATCATCTAGCTCAATAGGTTGTTTAGGTTACATATTATATAATATATTAAGTAATATAGGTTAAAATATTATATTGTATAATACATGTTATAGCACTATAATTTACTACGACATAACACAAAACAATATATAAAACGATTCAACATTATGTAAACAGATTTATGTAATGAAAACAGACGAATCCAAAATTTTAAACATACACTTGATGACTGTAAGCAGCCGAATAACCATTTGGTTTAATAAAAAGTATAATTCGTTAAAATAGAGCAAATTTTGTTTTCTAAATTTAAGACAGACTTGCTTAAAAAAAAAAAAAAATACGTTATAATATATTAATGGTTGTATATACCATAATATATTTTATAAACTATATTAGGTAATATAGCTAATATAGATAGGTTTGGTATTATAATATTTCGTTCAATAAATAGGTTTGCGTAATGTATTTCAGGAACCATAAATAAAAAAAATTAATATGACTGGATAAAAATCAATAAAAATAGAAACTATAAAAAAACAATTGAATTTTAGGAAGGAAAATTAAACAATGGTTATTTACGTCTATAGACGTAGAAGTATTGAGTCATTATGCTTGTGTTTTTTTGCAGATTATATCATAATAGTTTGGAAAATCATCTGTTAATAAACAAACAAATTCATACCATATTTTTTTTTTTAATTTGAAGTGGATTAAATATTTTTGAAGAAATCACGGCTATAATTTTATGATTAAGGCTAAAAAATAGGTGTAGTATGATAACAAATATTTTTGAAATGAAAAAGAAATATTAAAAAGAAATAAAAATTAAATGGCTCATAACAGTATCTCTAGAAACCAATAACATAATTCTTTATTAAAATAAATTAATGCATTCCGAACATTGTTCTTTAAAAATATTAAAGATAACTATATTAAAAATTCCTGCTTGTCAGGAAAGATAATATATTATGATTCAATTAAATTGTGAAGAACAACTTCCCATTTTTATTGTAATTTATATTTTAAAAAACATTTTTAAAATATTGTTGTCGACGTTTCGAAGTACGTCTTCAGGATCTTTATTTTCTTTAAAATGCACAAGGTCCCCACATCTGTACACTTTTACTTCGTCAATAATTCATAGTTTCATTATAAAATATTTTGGGGAGTGATTTTACTTTTTATCCTTGCACTTTACTACCATTTGAATGACTTTGGGAGGATATTGTGTATTTTAAAGAAAATAAAGATCCTGAAGACGTACTTTGAAACGTCGACAAAAATATTGTAAATATGTTTTTTTTTTAATATAAAGTTCAATAACAATGGGAAGTTGTTCACAAATTAATTAAATTATAAACAAATTGAAAATAAAAAGTTTTTTTTTTCTACATACGATGTTATTATTTTTTACAAATACAAATATTAATATAACTAAAACAATAATAGTGATTTTCTGCAACAAAAAACTCTAGACCGAATCAAAGATTTCATCATAAAATCTTCACTACAGAACTCCTTCTGGGCTCTAATTGACAAGATCTTCATTAGATGGTATCACAAAGCGTACGCCTCTGTCTTAGAAGCAGAACCGCCTTGTTGATATCTATCATCAGGGTTATAAATAGCAATCGCTGAGTTAATTTGTAATGGAGTAGGGCCAGATTTTGCCGTATTTTTCTTTTTCTTGAAATATCAACACTACTCCATTCAGAATTGTAATAAAAAGTTGCTGGAAAAAAAAATTTCTGAAATTACGAATTGAATTCCGTTCTCTTGAGCTAACAATTGGTGTTCAAATTCAATTCGTAATTTCAGGATTTTTTTTGTTTTCATCATCTTTTTATTACAAATAATGAGATATTAATAATTCATTCAATTCTGAATGGGGTAGTGTTGATATTTCAAGAAAAATCTGGCCCTACTCTATTACAAATTAACTCACTCCACCAACCAATAATCATTATTGGTATAATCACTATTGGAATAATCATTATTCATAATCTGGTCCAAAGCTCAACTACTGTCATTACTATTTCTAATATAAATTAGTAATTTTAACCGGCCTGTAAACAATAAGTTCTGAGTTTATTTCATAATAATCTATGCAACAATTATATCAACAAACTATTTGCATATTAATGAATGAATTATCACTGCTTCCGTTCACATTGCTTCTCCTTGTGAAACAGAACTGTGGACTGTTTTTTCTGGAATTCAAAAGGATTGACTAATATTGCTAATCATTATGTGTAAATACACTTTGTTGTACTTATTAAATGTAAATTTTATAGATTATGTCCTTACAATGTTGACCATTGCCACTTTAAAATCAAATTTGTGATTGTTGACGATACTGTCTGGCCAGTGCTGTTGCATTTATGTTTTGTGGTTTGTTTTACATTATTTATATGTTGATTCAATCTAGCTTTTAGATTTTGTGATTTCTCACCTATATAATATTGATCCGGAGATTTTTTGCAATTGATTTCGTAAATCATGTTTTGTCTAATTATCTTAATTGTATCTATTTAACTTTTGTGTTTGTGATAAATATATTTAATTTATTACTATTATACACCTCGAACTTAATTATATTGTGGTCATATTTAGTGAATGTTTTTTTTTTATTTTATCCGTAGTTATTAAATCTGTAAATTTTAAAAATTTTGAAAGGTTATAAATTTTCCTGAAATTTAGCATCCTGATAATATTTATATCATTATATGCATGTAAATATGACACCTCTCGTGTATTTTCCTTCCACACACCTCAAAAGCTATAGCCATATTAATGTCCAATACTCTGATTTATAAAATTTTATTTTTGTGACAAGTGCAAATTAAAGTAAAAAAATAATTTTTACATTACATACATTACATTAATTAATATATATACACACACACACACACATACATATTAATTAAATATATACGGTGCTTGATGCCTGCCACGAATCAGTCATAACGCATTACAATGTAAATGTAACAAACAGTGATTGATGAGATGCAGTGTTTATTTCAATTGTTCAAGCAACAAATGGAACTTTAATTAAGTTTTCCTCCCTTGAATTAATTAACATGGAATTGAAGCCACTTCATGCCTATCTAATGGTTGCCCTGCAAGGTATCACATAGGTCATCAGGTCGGTAGGTTATTTAATTGCGTCGGTATGATAATGGATTGAAAAAATTAAATAAAATAATTAAAGGCAATTTTCAGATTCCCCACAAATATTTTAAAGCTCGCAATGTAAAATTTTCATCATATTCATTCTGGCGAATCAACAAGCTATTCATTCCCTCTACCCCAAAGGGCCATTGGCGTATCATATAACTATTATTAAATTGCAGAATTTTGGCAATTTCAATAACTGAAGTAAAACAATTAAATAATACTATAATGATTATTATTTAATCGTATCAAAATAAGTTAAATACAATTATTATTTTATTATTAATATATATAATAATTAATATTAATATAATATATATTATAATATAATAAATATTATAATATAATATATTAAATATAATATATATTATTTTAAATATTTACAATTATCAATCATTATTAAATGATAAAATTTATAATTAAAATACATAAAATTACCCGTTTATCTTTGATGTAACAAAAAATGAAACCAGAATGTTTGTTGCAACTTAACAACCAGGTTTTGCGTACCATGATGGAATAATTCAGATAACTGCGACGTAACAATGTAGGGTAAAATATTTTTTAGGTTGATATTTCTAAAAAAAAATTCTTGAATACGATTTTTTATACCAATAAAAAAAAATTGATTGATTTGCTCAATTTTCGACATGCCTTCGATATTTTTTCGAAAATGACAAAAGACGTTCTCCACCGATCCATCTGAAACTTGGGAGTGATTTAGAGCTCTATAATGACACACGAGATAGCACAAATCTTACCACCGTAAACAAATTAAGTAAACAGAGTCAGAAATATGAAATAAAACGTCTAAGGAGTTTTTTATATTTTATACTACTTTTTCTCCCTTATGAAGGCATAAAATCTGAATGTTGTTAGTGTGGGTAGGAGGTCAGAAATTTGCTTTTCAAAAAAAAAAATTATTCAGAAAAATTTCTACTTCTATAATGTCCAAATTTTTCTATTTTTTTATTTCTATAAAAATTCTTATTTAAGGGTTTTAAAGGACGGGAAAAACGAATCTGACATAATATTTTTTGCCTACTTTTCAGTTAGCGTCTTTTGATATTTATACTGTTTTGCACATTTAACACAGTCGGCAATATTCTTTTCTTATTTTACGCACTAAAACAAATCGATTGGTACATGAGAACTCTGAAATGCAGAGCAAAGGAAGAAAACAATAATATAAAAAATTATTGAAATTATATATTTTTTTTTTAATTTCACGGTGCCTAAGGCCTCGTCCACAATGGAGCACCGACCCGCGCACCGCCCCTAGTTCCTCTAACCAAGAAAACATGAACACATTGTTTCCAATGGGACTGGCCATAACGAAGCCTCGACCTGTTTTTGAATCTGAAAGATGGTATCTCATGATATCTGAAATTCAACTGAAGGGGCGAAGAAATACCATTCCTGCTAGCTTTAGAGAGGGGTGATGGTGGTGCTCCAATGTGGACAGACAGGGGCCTAGGGGCGAGGGTACTAGGGTCAGTGCGAGGGATTATCACTGGTACTGGGGCGAAGGGCGGTGCTCCATTGTGGACGAGGCCTAAGGCACGTGCCTGATATTTTTCGACCTAGTATCACTAAAAAAATTGTCATAGAAATCGATGATCCCACGTACGCAGCCCCCCCCCCCTTGTTAGTGCCGCAAGATTTCGCCATCGGAAGGCCAATCAACTGTGGCAAGCTATAATTATTATGTGTAATAATTATAAAATTAAATAAAATAATTATGAGTGCTTTTGTTAAATCGATATAGCTATCTTATCAATTATCCAGACTCCGCTAGGTGCACTAAAATAAATTAATTAAAGTAAATTAAGTTATGATATTGGAACGTCAATTACGTGCCAACAGTTCAGAAGATGAGATTCGCGTTCCAGAAAAGTCATAGTAAATAATAAATAAATCATTCAAAACAGATTGCTTGGGTACCCACATATATAAATTTTTTTTTCTTGCCAAGAAAGTTTCAAACTACCATTTCAGTAGTTTGTTTGTTTGTTTTTGTTTATAGGCGTAAAACCCTTAGGTCATTAAAGCCTATGGTTTGTTTGATTTACTCAGATTTGGAACAAATTTTGACAAAAAGTAAATTAAAAAAATACAATAATAATAAAATAAAAATAAAATAAAATAAATAAAACTATATATGATAACAAATAAATTAATTAATAAAGAGAAAAAAAAATTGAGAAAATTCTTGATGTGCCTTCAGTAGTATACCAAACAAAAACTTTAAAAAAAGTTTTATTTCATACACTGTCTCTGATTATATTTATGAATAGTCAAAACTTTGTTAAGTAGGACTGCATCGCAATTGCGCCTCCATTCCCCTTCCCTCTAAATAATTCCCGATTCGAAGGAGGAGGAAATCGTGATTAAGCGCATTAGGAGACAAACGCAAAGAGACCGTACCCTGAAGGGAGGAGTAAGTGGATCCGCAGTAACTGATTGGGCTAGCAACTTGAGCAACGTTATTACCCCGGTCCCTTGGTCTGCCCAACTTTGAATCCTCCACCACCGCGCCCCCTGATCCTGTTTGTCCTTCTTAGTTAATGCCGGCTAATTTGTTCCGCTGGCATGAGAATATTAGTTAGCTCCTGGGGGTTCGTCAAGACTTCCTACTTAGGAATGGAGTTTAGGAATGAATAGAATAGTTTTGATAAAGAATGGAGTCCAAAAAGGAGGAAAAAATTATGCACAATATTACAGAAAACAAACTCAAAAAGAGAGGAAGAACATTTGAATTGCACTCAAAATTCAAGTTAAAATAACGATTTATTCATCATTTTTCAATCAGTAATCAAATAAAAATAATTATTCGGTATCGCATGCCTCACGTCCCTTCCGCGTTCGTCTTGCCCAATCCGAAGTCGAACAGTGGAAAGTGAAAAGTGAAAAATGGGCATTGCTAAAAAATGAGCTTTACTAGATAAAATGTTCATTAATCAATATTCATATTTATGTATGATTAGAGATAATAATATTGTAATCCAATATTAATGCATTTTACTAAATATTAATATTATTAAAGTTTTTAGATTTCATCAATTTTCATTAAAAACCATTTTGATTGCATGCATACAGTTAAACACCTATAGTTAGCAACAATGATTCGGACTCTGTGCCCATTTTCAAGTTGTTCATCTTTATTTTAGCTATTACATATTATATTATCGCACCCGATCCTTCTTACATATTACAATTGTTGTCCTGAACTAATATATATTATTAAACTTTCTAAACTATGTTATAATATGGGTAACTGTTAACAGAAAAAAATAAATAAATAGAACTATAAAATATTTGGACGTTCATTACCAATATTTTAATTAAAATTTGATTAAATATTGTTATATATATATATATATATATATATATATATATATATATATATATATATATAAAACATTATATATTTCATTTTATTCCAAAAATTATCTCGTATAAAAAAGAGTAGCATATTTTTTTTTTTTCTAGTCTTACAAGAGTATTTTCCAAGAAAAGGGAATTCTATTACCAAACAAAATACAGAGATGAAGAGACTTGAATAAACCTACTTCAAGGAATGCTTTAATGCTCTGCTCGTGTGAAGTGGAGGAGAACGGAATAAGACTGAAGGATTGTGTGACTGACTGAATGTGGGTTAGGGCTGAGAAACACGCACCCCATCATTGTCTTCTTATCCCATCCGGGTATATCAGTCTGATCCACACACTCCCATCTCGGCTAATACAATGTTCAAGGAGGATTTCTGAGCATTCGCCCTTATATGTTAATCTTCGGTGTTCCTTATTCAATTTCATTAAAAATATTAATAATCTTAGTTAAAGGAATCTTTTGATAATTAGTTTTTATTAAATCCTGTAGTTTAAAATAAAAAATTTCAAGTGGCCTATCACTTTCAAAACTTAAGCTTAATTATATAGATTAAACTAAATAAAACATTCCATTGCAAAATTCGGTAGATAAATAAATTGTTACAGATTTAGTTTCCTTTAAAAAACACACCACCTATCATTCGTTTTTTAATTGTTAATATCAATTTGTAACAACAACGACAGCAAAAAAAATTAAGTTCCAATCAATCCCAGGTTGAACTAAATATGTGGAAGATTGGCAATAAGGAGGTGAAGAAATAGTTGGTGTTTAAATGACGCTATAGATTTGCCGTTTGAAATGTGTAAGTTATACCAACAGTTCTGTAAAATTGGTTATTCAAATCGGTAGGTGAGGATATTGTATTAAAAGAATGGACTGAGAGAGTACAGGGTGAGCAAATCAAGTATTTGATTCTAAGCAACAAAAGGACACCGAGAAAGTATTGAGTTCGGAAAGGAAGACAAAATACCTCAACTCGGCACATCAACAAGACATAAGAGCTCTTGGAAACTACGGAATAAATCCAATAAAACAATTCAACAGTCCCTTCATTCTCATCTCAATCTGACCAACATGTACGGAGGAACCTTAGTCGAAATGGTGGAAAATAAGATAAGATAGAAAGAACTGACGAGTATTGGGAGGCATCAAATACTTCAAAGAGTCTTAGAAACTGTTGATTTAGAAATTGTTATTCCAATATGGGTTATGATCGATAAATCCAAGGTTTTTAAATGTAGATTGAGACAAAGTAAGAGATAGTAATGCCGATAATTATAGAATTTATTAAATAAGCTTGTTTATTGTACGTTCAATCACAACTTATTACTCATTGCCTAGAAATCTAAGTGGATATCCTGCAGCTTGATCGTCACCTCTAGTATGCTTATTAGAGTGGAAAGATAAAAAAATCCAGAGGTCATCTACACCTATTTGATATTGTGAATGATAAATAGAGTCAGGTAGATTATTAACAAAAATAGAGAAAAGGGTTGGTGAAAGTGAGGAACTCGTAGGAATAACTCGCTTAAAAGGTTAAAAAGAGGAAGGAGTTTTTTTAAGAATAATAACTGTTTGGAAAAGGAGAGACAAGAAGGAGCGGAACCAATTTAAAACTCTATTGGATAAGAAGATGGTATAAGAGTTTGAAGAGGAGGATCTTATGATTAACAGAATCAAAGAAAGACCTTTGACTTTGAGATATTGTAGAGAACTAGGGTGGTGAACTTAATTAGCTAAACCGGAATGAGATAAGTCCATACAATATAATCTAGAACTTGTGTATTTTATATTAGCAGCTTTGTAGTTATAACTTTGTTCCAGTTAATGCTACCTAACGTAAGTACCATGTCATTCAGAATTAAATTCAATTAGGGGAAAGTTGAATCTTATAACTGAATCACAAGATTTCAAGCTCTTAGTTAATGGTATCATAAAAAAAATTTGTAATTAAAAAAATAAATAAAAGTGTAAAAAAAAACTTTATTTTTTCCTGTAAATGGTCACAATACTAGAAGTAGAACAGATCTTCGATCAAGATATTTATTCAAATGCTCTACAAAGGTTTATACTATTGCGTTGAAGCAAAAATAATAATGAACAACCCTTTACTACGTTTAAAACCAATTGTGTACACAAAACATATCCTTAATGTTGATTCCATATATGGGCCACTCTTCGGAAATAGGAAAATCATAGTCCCATTACGAAATCGAGATTTTTTGATCTGGAATAATTTTTTTTTTATAGATTTTGATAAAGCAAAGTCTTAGATTGTTTTATCAGGGGTCAGCTTTCATAATAGTAATTTTATGTATGTATACATGTTCTAAGCATTAAAATTCTCATTCCCTCACATGTCCCATTGCTTGAATTTTCAATGCTGATTTTGTTTAGCTGCCAGAAAACCAAAACTATCCCTATCAAATTAATGTAAGTGAGCAAAAAAAGCTCAATATTTTCAGAAAAGAAAAAGAAATTTGTCATAGAACAATGACGTCGACAGTTAATTAAATTAATTGCTTGTCCCTTGATCATATAACCCACACCTTCACTTTTTTTAAAATATAGGCGTCAAGTAATCTCGCCGAGTAACCGATATTGAGAGAAACCTCCATTAGCACGCTGTGACTGTGAGATGTTAAGTTAAGTAATGTGCTTTGTGTTTGGTGATCCTTACTCCCTCACATGCTCATAGAATAGATAAAGTAAGTTAAATATTTGATGAATTTCTATTGCAGTCCTTCAGGTTTTATGGGATTTGGTGTAATTATGGAGGCTCTAAAGTTAAGGCCTTATCGTTCAACAATGAATAAGCACGCAAACCTGACTCCTACACTTTTTATTTATTATAAAAATTGTATTTCGTTCAATATGTCTCTAATCCAGTTAATTTATTAAAAGAGATTGATCCTTCTATACTATCATGCGTACGTCAACTTTATTAATAGGCTAAAATTAATTTATTTCATATGTTTTGTAATAATTTAATAACAATAATAATGTAATAATAATTTAATAGTAATGTAATAATTTAACTAAAAATTATTGAAACTACAGATATCTCGATAAAAAACTAATTTTTTTTCATTTTGTTATTATTTCCTTACCCTCACTCAGTATAGTGGTCTATTGTATTAACCACTATAGTTTTCTCAATCGTGGCGAGATAATCTCTCCCGGCAAATAAATCAAGAAAATGATGTCATATATCGGAAGCATCAACGCCTTTACCCACCATCGGAAGTGATGATCCTTCCGATCGGATCAACGCTGCGACAACTGCATGAGTTCCGCTACGAAATCCTTCAACACCCTATTCTCCTGACCTCTCCCCTACTTACTTTCTCATTTTCAAGCATCTGGACAAGTTTTTACGAGAGAAAAACTTTCAAAACCAGCAGGATATTGAAATTGATATTACGTTGGCAATTGTATATTCTGATGGAAATTATTTTGACTAACTATATACGGTTGAAGTAAAGATTCAGCATTTTTCAATAAATATCAAAAACTACTATATTTGCATCAATATTGGTAAAAATATCAAAAAGTAAATTAATAATAAATTTAATATTTCAATTAAACCGTATTTTCATATGTAAACATGTAATCTGGAGGTTGATTATTCATCAACTACTATTGAGTTGTGGGGACGACAAGAGGACTGAATAAGGCGGCATTGATGATCTATCCAAATTAGCCCTATAATCACTCTTAAGCTTAATAGACTCGGGGCTAATTATGATGTCATTATTATATATAATAAGAGGTCACACATAAATTAATTACAATATTTGCAATTAAATATTTTATAAGCATTTCATAGGTGAATTTACATTATTTCTTAACCAAAATAATCATCCAAAGATTTTTTATTGCTAAACAGGTTTCAACTTTTTCCTTTTTTATTTGAACTCATTTACTTCTTTTAGTTATTTATTTGACAAGCACGGTTGTAGAAATAAAAGTGATGAAAGAAAAGAAAAATCTGCTGAAAAATTAAACAATCACTTCAGAAAATTAATTAATTAAAACCATTATAACTGAGAAACGTTTCACATTAATTCAAAACAATTTTAAAGGCATTTGAGTGAGGATGAATGCACTGCTTCTTGGAACCTTGAAATTCAATTACTTAGTGTAACAACATTTATTTTTTATGAATGCTTAATTAATTTTTCAATAATTCGAAATCTCTTGAGTTTCGCAGTTTATTTTAATCATTTGGATTCATTTTATTTAAAGTTGAATGGCATATCGGTAAAATAATAAAATATTTCGCGGTGGAAAATCTAATCGAGAAATATCACAAATTATAACTTTTGAGTTTACTTATGGGAAGTCATCAGATATTCTTGAAAAATATTTTAAAGAAAAACAACCTGGATTTTTGGATAACATGCTGTAATTACTGTACATATATATGTAATACAATAATACTACTGACCTTCCACTGCTTCATTTAGCAGTGGAAGGTCATTCACTTCTAAGAAGGTGTGCCAACTTTAGTTGTTAACAATGCAGGAAAAAGGAAATACCTACGATCATAAAGTTACTTTTTATTTGTATGTAATAATTAAATTAAACTGCGAAAAATTTAGAAAACTAGAACTTTATATTGCAATAATTAGTATTTCTCCAATATCCTACATGAGAAGCTCCGACCATATGCTGCGCGGGTTATTGGTCAATATCTTTGTGGTTTTAATTTTGGCAAATCTATCTTTGACCTAATTTTCACACGTCAAAGTCTAATTGTCATAGCCTAATTGTCACAAGGCAAAACTTGCAAAGGACAGAGAGCTCAAAATACCGACCCATCATCTGTTCATAGACTATAAAAATTATACAGAGACAGGTAAGAACTGTTCGGTTAATAATATCCAGGCTGATCTGTCCCGAGAGATTGAATATGAGAAGGGTGTATTTCAGGGAGATGCCCTGAGAAAGCGGAGAGAGACAAGGGTATTGATGCATCTGGCACTATATTAAATAGAAGGTAGGCACTAATAGGGGAAGGTAGACATGTCAATAAATACGCGAAAGTGATTTATATAAGTAAAAATAAAATATTTTACTCAACCGGTAACTTGATCAGTTAAGATTATAAATTATGCTTTCTAAATTTCATGTAATTTTTCTTCCAGATTAATGTTTAAATTTCTTCCTTTCGATGACCACCCATACGTGTATTATCTGTGAATTGCTACCTAATCTTGAAGAATGGTGTCAAAACTAATTAAAGGATTAAAATAAATTCAAATGATTCCCATCATATCGCATTTATCCTTCGTCATCATTTCCTATAGTATCCTATAATAGTGTCCCGTTTATACTTTTCCAACAGGCCCTCTACCTTTGAGTTGACGTACGCATGATGGTATAGAAGGATCAATCTAATTAGGAATTGATAAATTATTTGCCACTTCTATAAATTTGTTTTTATTGAAAATTCAAATGTTACAGATTCATCTTCAATTCTAAAAACACACAAAAATTAAAAAATCAGCAATTTAAAATACATTTGAATTCATCCGGGCACATTGAGCCCGCAAACATGACTAAAAAGACAAGAAAAAACACGTTTCTGACTATTTCAAAACTTACTAGAAAAACAAGCAATTTATTCCAAAAAGGTTATTCACTTTACTAAAATCAGGAAAATTTGAGGATACAGATTCGATCTTTGATGTTTTATAAGACCATCGATTTCCTGCTGTACCTTATTCTTACAATCCAAAACCCTTTGTCAAACACTCAATTCACTTTGATTAATAAATTCTCGATAATACTTCAAAGCGTTTGAATAGAATGTGGATTTGGAATCTTTTAACATCCGAGTAGGACAGTCAGACAGCACATTTAATAGTTATATTTTTAATGCGTTTGATAAATGTTAATACATTAATTAATAACATTGTTAATTGTTACATCCTACACTGCGATGCAAATAAAGGATCTTCCTGGATATTTTCAGTTTTAATAAATAAATGTCAAACTACTTTCTGATCCTCTTTTCCGGTCAATTGCAAATGTTAAAGCCCTTTTATCTATTAATGGCTCACTCTAGTAACGCATTGACCTCATTGTTTTACAACTCCGGTAATTTTATGTCCCTAATCTTATCCCTCACCAAGAATTAGGGCTCTTACAGGCCAATCTCGGATTTTTAAATCTGTTTTTATTATCCTTTTTTAAGTGTATACCCTAGCAGTAAATAGGTTTAAGATCGGATTATTTTCCTTGGTTATTGCCACTACAGTAGTACTGTCTTGGAATAATGACTAACTAGACTGTTAAATAAGAAATAGTTTACTAAAGAAAAATTTAATGGCTTATTTTAGACGTTAAACAACTGATAAATCAATATACAATAATTAAATTGCTTTATTTCCAGCTTCTCTTTAATCCAGATCAAGAGCAGATAAGGATCATCATCATAATTCTTATTTAAGTCAAAAATTTTTTAAACAAAATTTTACGTCTAAGCCTTTTTCTTTTATAAATATAATAATCAAAGATACACAAAACTAATTAATTTCAAGAAAATATGTCTAATAACTTTAAAAAATAATTAAAAAATAAATTAAATAATTTATCGTAATGAAAGATAGAAATAAAAGTAGTTTGATATCGATATCAAAAAATAAAGAAAATAATAAATCAGTATTGAAGTATTGATTAACTAACGTAAATAAATTTTAATAGTGGCTTCTACAACGATATTGAAAAAAAGTTTTTCTTCATTTGGGCTTCTTTCCATTGCAGGAATAAGGTAAAAAAAATAGTTCGATTATACTGCATAATTAGCAAAGGAAGTCAAAAGGCAATTCATAAGCCTTGGATTGATAACAGTTAAGTGCTGGGTCAAAAACTTGACAGTCCACATTTTAATTGGAAGAAATAAAGGCGCAAAAATGTTCCAAAGCTTAATGAAATTAAGAAGATTGGGCCAATATCTATTTAAAAAAAAAAAAAATCGAGAAATAGTCTATTGGATGCGCATAGAAAAATTTTGAATTTGTGTTTGGGCACCTTTTGGGAAAAGTAGAGGCATGCAAAAGTGAAAGATGCTTAACCATGAAGTCCTTTAAGCTACGTTATTCGAATGTCCTAGTTTCTCAAACATATTTTATTGGCCAAAGAACGTCTTGTAAATCATACATTTATAATGGATTAATGATGATATTGCATTCAGGAATACTGAATATGGAATAATTTGAATAGCGGGTTATATTTTCAGTTTCCAGTCTACTTTCTCTAAAATTGTTATTTCAATATATCTTAGCCTCTTTTGAGAGTAATATTTTATGTGAATCTTATAAGAAATGTAATCCTCTACAAGACTATGCATTATTCACTAAACTACACTAAACAATAGTTATTAAGGTGAAAATCTAACATTGTGCGTTTTTTTGGCATTTTTGCAAGCATTCTGGAGGGCAATGAAATGGTCGCTTGATAACAATTCCTAACGAATTAAATATTTAAAACGAATTAATTACAATAATGAAATAATTTCATACATGTGTCATTGTTGATGACCCTTAGGGGTTGGAGCAAAAACATTAAAATACAATTCTAATGACTGAACTTTTAAAAATATAATATGTTTATATTATCTTCTTTTTAACTCTTTACGGCCACTGTACCACAAAATGGATACTTAATCAAGACCTGAGGTCTGGTTATAGATGCATTAATTGACCTTGAATGTTAAATGTTTATATTTTTTTCCGAACAAATTTCACTTTCAAATGGAAATCTGCAGTTTCTCATAACCATCTTCATTTTAAACTCCGTGTATGAATTACAATGAATTCGGCACTGTATTTAGAAGTAAGGGAAAGTAAAAGAAGAAAAGGTCACTAAAATAAGAGAAAAGCTAAACTAAGTGGCATTTGGAGAGGGAAAAAAGAACTATACAAGAGTGATGGAGTTTTATGAAGCGAAAAAAAATACAAAAGCTCGGTTCGGAATAGTAAGAACTTGAAATAGAAAAAAAATCATAACTTGTCGATTCATATAAATCGATGAAATTTTATCTACAATTATTAAATTAGAAGTGTACTATTATTACTAAATTAAAACTATTGTACATTGAAATTGTACAGTATTAATACAATTATATAGTAAATATCTAGTTGAATAAAGTATGTATCAACAGAAAAGATAATAAAAAAAAAAATCCCACATGTCTCTCTTATCTCCTCCGTTTTTCCCTCTATTAGCTGTTGTGCACAGAGACGAGATTTTTTTCAGATTGGTGACTGGATGGAGGGGGGGTACATCATTAGGGATAGCCCTTGTTAGAAGGAAAGGTACATTTTTTGTGGGATGTTTTGGGTCCACATGAGCCGACAGGAAATCCGTATTTGCTGTCCACGATATTGGTCTGAGGTTTCTCTGTAATCCCAGTCAACACTGCATGTGTATTTTGCATTTTGCATGGAAACGAACCGTAAAACAAACGGATGATTAAAACTATGAAATTATAAATTAAATTGAGATGTGACAGGCTTTTTATCGTGATGGCCTCTAAAATAGTAATTTAAATTAAACCATCCATTAAACTTTTTTTTTTTGGTCGAATAATTACTATAAAATGATTATTTTTAATCAGAAGTAGACTCAAGTGCTTTAAGATGTTATAATAGTTCGCATTAGATTAATCTACAGTAATAAAAAACAATTAAATAAATAGATAACTAATAAGGAATATAAGATATTAATAAGAAATTAATTTCAAAATAAAGTAACATATTAGAATTTATTTTTTTTCTTAATCTCCGTTTATTCTAATATTTTTTACATACATAAATGAACATTATGTACACAATACACTCATTATCTATCTTAATCCTAATAGCAGAATATGGGTAATGAGATTTTATAGGATTCAGTTAAACATTTTACGAGGAAAAGTCGTATTTTGAGAAGATTTTAGCGATATAACTTTACAAATTGTAGAAAAACAAATGCTTTCCTTTTTTCTTTGATAACTACAAATTGAATGGTTTTATTTTTCATATCTTTTTGAGAATTAATAAAAAAAATCAAAAAAAATCTGGCGCATTAATTTTACTACGGAGTTCAGAGAAGTTATTCACATAAAAAAAAAATGATAAATAACTAAATAATTTCTTTTCTTTTGCGATCGAAAATCAATTTGATATATTTATATATACATGAAAAACCAGTATTATTATGAGAAAAAACATATTAAAATGAATTAAAATTTGGATAATTATTAAAGAACGGATCAAAAATTATTTAAATCAGACTCTCTCTATTTCTGCTGACAACGCCCGAACTCTAAACTACTGGGGTAGAAAATAGTGGCCTTTGTGAATTATGCACGTTCCAAGGGACAGGTTTTCCTGATGAAAGATTGATCAAAGCCTTCTTTAATGACAGGAAAAGGAAGCATTATCCGCATTGGACATCAGTGCTGTTTGTGGCATCTTCAGTAATTAAACCGTGAGTGTATCACGGAAGGAAAGTATATAAACGAAAATTATTATTATTATTATTTTTTTTTTAAACCTTAAATTAATATTAATATTATCTTATACCCTAAGTTTGAATAGAAACAAACGTCCACCTGGTGATCAAAATGAAGTTCTACAGAAATGCCAGAACCGTAACAATTATAATTTAATTAGCCTTCTCAAAGAATCTATCAATCGAACAAGATTGTCCTTCCAGAATCCAAAAAAAAATATTTAAATGTCTAATTCTGTTTAAATAGCATTTTTGTCGTTATTTTAGATTTTATTGATGAATTATATTGATAATTTAACATAGCTCATAGAACAATAACTAAAGGCGATTGGTCCTTAGTGCGGACCACAATGGCTCAAATGAATACCAAACTGCCTAGGTTTGAACACTTTGCATCAGTAACTTTGCAATACGATGACCTTCGTTGGCTTTCGAGGCGTTAAAATGTAGAGATACAGTGATTACTAAGTCAGTCAGCCAGTGTGTGGTGTGTTTCTATTATACTACAGACAAATTAATTACCTTTCAAATGAGCATCTCTATGTCTATGAAATGTATAGTTTTCGAATTATTTAAAAAACAAATAAAATATGTACGTATTTTCAGGGAAACCTGCGCAGAAAACATAGATACAAAGTCCAATATGTTTTTATACATGTTTATACATATATGTAGTGTATTTGATCTAACTGGTCCAATTTAGATAATTCTGTTTTCTTTTTGTTGAAAATCTAATCATCTTTCAAATGAGTACCAATAAGGTTACAGAAGATATATATTTTTAGAGTTATTCGAAAACTGATTTTTTTTTTAAGTTATAGATAATTCGGTTGGACAGTGAATGGTGACTTTCTTTCAGACACATAAGAGTCTCATCCTTAAGTGCAGAGGCACAAATATAAATAGCATTTTTTCTTTCTTTTTTTTTATTGAATATTTCAAACTATATTTGTTATTAATCTAACGCCCATACAAATGCTAAAGCAAAATAAATTTATTATTATTATGAAACCACTGAAATTTAAGAAAATGCCTGCGATTTCCAAAAAAAAAATAAAAATATCGAAAGTGATTAGTAAAAGTTATAAAAAAATATAACTGCAAATAGAATAATTATTGGAAATTAATTTATTTTAATTTTAATAACTGTATAAAACTGAACGGATTTAGTACTGAAATGGACATGTGAAGTAGGTTTCAGTAATTGTGATGATATCGGCATCAAACCCGATATTTGAATTCACTACTCCTTATTTATTAGTATGATTCACAATAATCGGTCATCGGCAAGCTGAATTATAAATACAAACATTTGTCAGCTACTAAATTATGATTTTGGTCAAAACAATCCCAATAACTTGAGATTAGATTTGTATGCGAATTCACTTCTTTTTTTTTTTTAACGACTTTTTCAAGTAATCTTTGCAAATGTATTCATTTGGCGTAGATATTCTAAATTTTATTTCTCTTATTTGATGGGTTTAATGCATGTTTTTGCATATTTATCCAAAAATTTTGTTAAAATGATTTTTCTCTCAATTAAAATAGAAAATAATTAACCAAACTATTTTCTGATACATGACCAACACAGGATAATTTTTTTTGTTTTTAAAAATTATTATTGAAAGTTTCGTACACTTCAATCGCAATCGTAGTAGAGACAAAAGCACAATTTATAAGTTTGTATCATTGTGATCATAATTGTTCTCAACGTTTATCAGTAGTTGAAAATAATTTATATTCTTGCATTTCAAAACAGACAAAAATTAAATAAACAAATATGTATAATTAAATAGTGTTTACCATCGTAATTTTAATAAATTTTCCAGAACCCTAGGTAAGATTCTGTGCTTCTATTATCCTTGCTCTGGGTTCGAGACATGCTATGACAGATAATTATTTATTCTGTTATCAGCCGTATTAAAAAAAAAAAATTATTTCACAGTTTTTTTAATGTTCAAGAATTATTTAGTAATAAAACAATTCTGTGTAAAAACTTTTGAATAAAGTCTGTTCTTCATTTTAGCTATGTTTTATCTACTTAATATCATAAATTATAATTACAATCCTAAAATAAAGAAATTTTGACAATAATTATAGCCGTTTGTTGATTATTTTTCATGATTCTGGCATTCATCATGCATATTTTAGAGCATATCAGAAGATTAATTTCTGCATATTGCATGGCATATTTTGGCCTTTTTTTTATAAATGTAAATTATTTCTATTCTTAAAACCATACTTCATTACATGCTATTTGTCAACTGCACGATGAACAATACTGATTGAAAAACGAATAAATAATGGTATATGGTTTCCTCTTTTCGTTTCTTAATTGAATTTTTGTGTCATAGAAATATACATCTACATTTACAGTAATAATTAACATCGATTGAGGGACAAGTAAGGAACTACAAGAGAACAGACCTGCCCTAGTTTACTACAAACTACAGTAATTGAGAAGGGGTTTCCTCCCCAAGTCTCTGATCTGCATGGGTTTCCTAACTTTTCAAAAGGTTCTCCGTGAAATTACATCTAATTCAATTATAAAGTTTAATACGTAGTTAATTTTTGTATTTTGAAGTTATCGATTATATTGTATTCTATCGATGTTTCATATCAGTAATGTCATATACTGTTTCAAAATTATTAATTTTTAGAATTTAAATTGCAAATATTTAAAATTATGGAGTATTTATCACAATTAATCCTGTATTATTCTAATTGCCCAATAACTTATAGTTCTGTTATTTATTTCCTTTGTTCAGGAAGATTTTTATAGCAACCTTCTTTTTCTTACCCTCTGTTTACCAACTGTCAAGGACAGAAGTTTTAAAGAAGTGCCTCTACGTTATAGGAAGGCATATATTTATTTATTTTTTTCATACCTAACCCCAATTTTTATGTAAGCTTGACTCCGTAATCATTTACTGATTCATCCCCTTTCGATATAACATTTTAAGGTTTTCCTTTTTAAATGTTACCAATTTTTTATTTCTGTCAAGCAGGGTGATAGGGCTAACCTCAATCTTGAGTTGTTTTTTTTGTAATATGATATCTACCACTATCTACCTTGCTACGACATTTTGCTATCGTCGAGGAGCCGGCTGAAATGTAAGGACATAAAATTGTCTGTTATAAGATATTTTATGAAAATCTTTCTTCTGTTTACGAATTCTTCAATCCTGAGTAAATCCTGCCATTTTGTTTTTTCACATGAGAGGTATTTTTATCATTTCTTTTTTTTTTTAAATGCAATTCTGAAACTGCTGTAGTTTCTGACTTGTGTTATCTGATAAGTTTATGGCAATGGAGCGCCATCAAAAAGATAAAGAATACTTTTATAGATCAGCAAATTTTGATTTGAGACTGGGACGTCAGGTTTTTTGTAGGTGATTTACTCTTTAGATTTTATCTAACCTTCCATAATTTTGAAGTGCGGTAAATTTTCTGATTTTCAAGTTTCTGTGCAATCTGTTATACGAATCGCCAACTCGAAATTAATTTTAAGTACTCGCTTCGCCGGTACATATGCTAAAACTTCTGTAAATTTTTTAGAATCATAAATCATAAAATGAACAGAGTCATTACCTTTGTTTAAAATTCTCCTTCTTCTTTCTCCATCAACATCGTATCGTTTGATATCATAAGTGCATTTTTATTTCGAGGGATTTTGAGAGGATGACAAAAAAATCAACCTCCAATCCATTTTTCCAAACCTCAAAGCAGAATTCGGTTATTTACGGGTCACAAGTCAGTCTCCTATGGCACGTAAAGCGTAGGAAGTCTGGGACACTTAGTAAGTCTCTGGTGCTGAAACATTACCAGGAAGGATCGTGTTTCACGTCTTGAAGTAAATATGATCTTTCTTTATTTGCTATAGTTTAACAGTGTAACATTTCCAACAATTTGTGCTAATTTATAATTTCTGTGAATTCATAATTTCATCTTCTCTTCCCACTCTGACTAGAATACATAGGTAACCTGTTGAAAAGACCGCCATGTCTGCCTTAATTAGAAATAATAAAGACGCTAAACCCCAAATGAAAAAAAAATTAAATAAAAAAATAATAATTTCGTAGGTGATGTAACGTTATCGAGGTCTTGGCACGATTTTGATATTGAAAGTTCGTACGTTACTATCATGATGTTGAGATAGTCTAGAATCTAATTACTTTATAAACACAGGACCTGCAGTAAAGTGTAGTTTCTACTAAATATATATCCTAAAATGACTCCCGAATCGCGAAAATTCAAGATTTTAGTTTTGTTTTACATTGTATTAAATCCCAAATCGTGAATTATCTATTGTATTAAAAAATTAATAATAAAAAAAATGTTCTCATTTAAAAAAAAAAATTAAGCAAATAATACACGGAAACAATCATATTCCTAAAATCTAAAAATATATATTCCTAAAATATATATATTGTATTCACAGGTGTCAGTGTTAACAACCAGTGAATTTGCTGGCTAAATAGTTGATATTGTGGCATGATAGAAAGCTCAGCGGCACCTCTTCCTATATTATTATTAAATATAGATAGGCAAGGAGATCCCTCATCCAGCTTCTTTTCATCTTTCTAAGTGTTGACAGCCATATTGGTTTTCGCCATATGTTGTATGAGTGAGTTAAGATGTTCATGTATGTTATAGTGAAATAATTTGGAGTGGGTCCGTATGTATTCGTTATCTGTTGGCATATTAAGGTCTGCTTTTATTAAGGCTTTAGTTAGTCCTAAAAGGTTTTGACTAATAAGTTTTAAGTTTGTGTAAAGTACGTGTGTTTCTTTTTGGCGGTAACGTATGTCCGGCGTGAAGTCAGATGAGCTTAAGTAAGTGAAAGTATTCAATTTCTGTCTAGGTTTCAATTTAGAACATCGTGAAAGAATGAGTATGATAGTTTTAGTCTTCGGTTTATCGTATTTTGTTTATTCTTGATTTTGTCATTCTTCTGTCAAATGTCAGGCCAAACTATCGAATTTTAAATGTCTGCGAAACTATTACATTGTCGAGGTAAATTGGAGGACAGGTTTCTTGTCGAAGAGTAAAAGTATTATGTGGGGATTTCTTTGTCTTGGTTAAGTTGAATTTTCCAAAGTTCGAAAGTTTCTACCAGTGTATAGATGATGTAAAGTCTGCGAGGCGTGCGTTGGATTTTGACGTTTTGTTAAAATTGTTATATCGCCTTTTTACGTCGCTGTCAGAGTTTCGGAGATGTTTGGAATATCGCTTGTATATATGCTGTAGAGCAGTGTATCAAGTACTGATCCCTGAGGTATTCCTGCTAAGGCTGGTCGAATACTAGAAAGTTCTGTTTCTTAGTACAGAGAAAAACCTTTCAGAAAGAAAGGATTGAATAATAAGATAATAGGTCATATGGTCAGGTTTAAATCATATTTAAACTAAAAATAATATAATGTAATTGTTCTTTCCGTTGTCTTGAATTCATCATTGAAAGCATTGCCTGGAAAAACATGAAATTAATTTAGAATAAAGTAATTAATAATTTCCTAATTTTTTTTAATTAATAAGATTCAACAGATAACCGCTTTATTACACCGTACATTTAGATTTTAATAACAGGTTCCGTTCCCTCAAATCATATGCCTTTTTATGAAATATTCTAAGATTC
Source organism: Rhaphigaster nebulosa (assembly GCA_948150685.1). Lineage (NCBI taxonomy): Eukaryota > Metazoa > Arthropoda > Insecta > Hemiptera > Pentatomidae > Rhaphigaster > Rhaphigaster nebulosa. The sequence continues at coordinate 100,640,840 of OX411309.1, read as the reverse complement.
AGTTTAGAAATCCTAAGATCTTCAAGGGATGAAAATGATAATTTTCCTCACTTACCTGCTAAAAGCTCTACTGAGGAACGCTTTTGCCTCCAAGGAGGTAAACCTCAAACCTCAACCCCCAACTCATTCCTTTCTCTAAAGCAATTATGTAACTCATTGTCTTCTACCAACTTTAGACAACGCTGTTTCATCAGGCCCTCATAATTCAGAAAATGAATAAAGAAATTTCCTTTCATGAAAAAAATGAATTGGTTACATAATTCAACAAACTTTGGAGCACACAATGTATATGAAAACTGTCGAGTTGGCGTTAATCTCATAACTTTTAATTTACTTTAATGGTAAAAATAAAATTTTAATGATTTCTAATGTCTTCACAAATCCTCTAAGAAAAATAAATACCACTGCACCTGCCTAACATAGCATCACAATGAAGCATCAGTTTGATTTCAATAGCCCACAAATATTAGATATTGTCACACACACAAAATTAGAAGAACTACAACAGAAATTTATATTCCAAAAAACATTAAAGAAGCAGTAGATTGTAAAATTTAAAATGTAAAAACAGACATAAAATAAAATAATAACGTAATAGGTGTAATAAAACATTGATAATCATAACTAATAATATTTAGCAAACTTTTAAAACCATATTTTTATAATAAAATAAAACAAAGACATAGATCCTATAATAATAATGATAGATATAGGGAAGTTTAAACTATGTATACAAAGAGCTAATTCACAAGATAACCCATTAGAGGTCAGTGTGATAGTGAAAAATGAAGGGAGACCTCATTACATTTTAGATGCCTTATAAATTTAGCATTACTAGACGAAATTATATTAAGGATTAGTTAGCATTGAAGAGTTTATTGTTTTAAAGCTTCATATGACATGTATTTATAGTAAATATGTATAATTATTGATGTAATTTGTCTATAATTTGAGAACATAATAATTGCTAAATTATATATTCTATAATATTTTTTTATCTATGGATGCAATGCAGAGAGATCTGAAGATGGGGCACTTGCTCCGAAACGAGGCCATTGTTATTTAATAATGTAAATAAAATAAGAGAATACAATGCGGAGATTTACCTTCATAAATCCTCAAATAGTTTAAATGTTTTGTTTTACTTTTAATTATCGAATACATTAACACTAAATCTTCAAGTTAAAATCTATCTCCCTCGTATTAAGGTCTCTCGACATCAAATATGGAGAACTCCAGAATTCCATGCGTAGGAACATTTATAAAAGAGTAATGTTAAATTTCATTATTTTTGAAAATTCAAAATCAATTGAATAATTGAAAAAAAAATTCTTCCTATTAACGATATCAACCCTTTTACAAATCGCCGAATCCCGAGATCAATAAAAAAGATTTTAAGGCAGAATTTTTAGTTAAGATTATGATTTAAAATAGTTTTAATTTTTCTTAATTCTATGCATTTTTGGGCGAAACTGCGTATTTCTATACCACTATTTAAGCTAAGTAGAGGCATGTTATATAACCTACAAAGTTGTAAATTCCTGTATGAACGTCTTAAAAAGATACCTTAGACGTCTTGGATATCGAACCGATGATATAAACCATTTCTACTTGATAGTTATGTTTAGCAATAGCAATGATATACTCGGAATGATAAGTGGAGCCAGTAATGTTTATATATATATATATATATATATATATATATATATATATATATATATATATATATATAATATATAGATAGATAGATAGACTACATACATATTTAGACATTGACTACAGAAAACTGTAATAAGGATGAACGAAAGAAGCTTGTGTATATTAAAAATATTCCGAGGATAGGATGGGATTCCCGAAACGTGACAAACTTCTCTATGAAGCGATTTGAAGCTTTGTAACTGCTAAACATACCTACAAATCTATACGATAATACCTCAGTAAAATTAATTTGATTATGAGAATATCTTTCAACATTAAATGGTTTAAAGTTATTGGCTTCAAACGTTCAATGAAATTAGATGTCCATTCTTCTGTGATCTCTCTTAGGTTAAGGGCCAGCAGAGGGAAAGACTAACAGCGAAGTGGCAAGCCCCGAAGCAAGATCTGAATGGACATAGGCTGTGCTGTAAGCTGTAGAGAACCAACCCGGCATCTCCTTTATGGGCCAACTTACAAGTCCGAGGGCAAACTTCTCCCTTGGATGGCCGTCCGGGGAGTTCCGTTTAAAAGTGCCGCGCTGAATCTCAATCCACCCCCTTACTTCCTCTTCCCCCTAACCTCCCCAAGGCTGGATACAGAAATTTCCACCTGACTGGAAAACGGCCTGTGATTCAGGTCGGGCTTTCTAAACTTTGCGGAGCAATCTAGTGAAGAACAGATTCCTTTAAGCAATTCTCGCGTGCATGGTAACTGGAGTAAAATAATGCGGAATTCAATGAGAACCGTCTCAATGACAGGAGTCAGCGGCCATTTCAGAACTCTCAATTTTTTCTATGTTAAATCTAACATCATTCATTGAAGTTCGATTTTTTCTAATCTATACCTTTTTTTCTTTTTGTAATTCTATTTGAATTTTTTCAATTTATTCTCAATCATGATAGACATAGAGTATTTAAATAAAAAGAAGAGAAAAATTAAAAAAAGGAAGAAAATCGGTTATTTCTAGTTCTATGTACAGAACTTGCGTTTGCTCGCTATATTAATGCACCAAAATAGGTTTTATGCCAAAAAATCTGGCATTATCTTAAATGTTTTTTTTTCCTCCCGATTGTTTTATTACACAATTTATGATTTATTATAGTGTTAAGTTTATGGTATATAAATATGGCTCATATATAAATTTGGTTTATATATATATATATATATATATATATATATATATATATATATATATATATAATAGAAATACCAGTTAGCCTATGACTTACTGCGCTTATGACTAACCCTGTAAAATATATTAAAATATGATAACATAGTTATATTAATTATTATCTAAAGACGATAAGTAACCTGTAACCTCTAAAAACAAAGTATTTTTACCACTTATACTTGTACTTTTCTACTTGAAGTGAAATAGAATCCAGTTCGTACCAGTTACCTTGAGAAGTACTATCTATCTATTTAAATTTTCAGACGGTTTGCCAAATAATATCGTTACTACAACTCTCTGTCACGAAATGTAATATTCTTCTAAAAGAAATATTATCGCATGTTTTTTTTTTTTTTTTTAATTAAAAATAATAAATTTAATCGATTATTGTAAACGTAATGAGTTGTAACTAAAAATAATCGGTGCACTTAAAATGTTGATCAAAAAGTAAAAACGAATCAACATCGTTGCCAGAAGAATTTTTAAAAAATACAGATGCAAAATACAAGATATGAAGCTACTAGTAGTCTATCTACAGCGATATTTCTCTTTCTTATAGGAAAAAAAAAGAAAAGAAAAAAATATGATGATGAAGAGTCAAAGAGAAGTGTTTGCGCTTAAACACTCAGAAAAAGACTCCTTTCAGGAAGTTAATAAAAAGTGTCAAATGCCTAATAATTCAAGCATCTTCAAAGGACTTTGACTTGAACGAGAAAAATGCAATTAGAGTGATGGGGGCTGTTCCATTTGGTGATCACAGCCAGTAGCGGAAGGTTAATTTGATTTAAGTATTTGACCAGATAATAACATATTATTGTAACATATTATAAATATTTATTAATTATATCATAATTAATTACTTAAGTATGATATAATTAATAAATATTTTTAATATATTGCTATGTTCAAACGACTTTATAAAATGATTTAATATAAAGATATTTTATGTATATTATTAAATGTTTTTTTAATGTTATATCTAATTTCATTCCATTAGTATATAATAATAATAAAAATATATATTGGTTTTCATTTTTCTATTATTTACAAATCTCTAAAATATATAATGATGGTTAATTGCTAATGTTTTGATTATTCGTAGTCATCACTATTGTAATCATAACACCACCCCTTATTAATACGATTACTTATTGCTATTTATAATAATTTTATTTATTTTGATTTTATTCACATTAGTAATATGTGATCCCCATGCAAGAAATCGTATATAATATCAAGCTGAAATGTTTACGAGAACTAAGTTATATAATATTATATAATAATATTATATAAGTTATATAATACTAAGTTATACAAGAACCTAGTAATTAGCAATAATTCACATTGTGTCGAAGAAGTGGTTTACCATAAAACAACAAATTTTCTTGGTGAATGCCAAAAATAGCCTAGTTATAATTACGTTAGCGTTTCCGGATCACTTTCTAATTTTTAGAACACTGAATGCTAGTATAAAATATTCTATAAAAAATATATGCACATCTCTTGACACCTATTAGTCTCATCAATCCGTAAATATTTCATCATAATAACTTAAATATTTATATTGTATACGCTAAAACTTGGTTTAAATAGGAGTGCTCAATTCTAAAGCTAATCCAAGGCCCAATTTTACATGCCACAAAGATCTTGCACATCTTTCAGCTACACTCTATTCTTGTTTGGCATGATACAATGAAGCTTCCTAAAACTATCATTATAGCAAATATGTAAAACAAGCCACCAATCGGACAATATTATTTCCTGTGACAAAGTAATAAAATGAAAAAAAAATAATAAAATTCCTGTTTTATCTTACTCCAGTTATTTTTTCCTTATTTTTCTTACAAAAATAAATAGAAATGGGCAAGTATTTTTGAAATTTAAATATATTGATTTTTTTTTTTCCTGAAGAAACGAAAAAAAACTTCAGTGAGATAAGGAAGCGAATAAGATGACTTGCTAGAAAGATGAAAAATGAAATATGTTGCTGTTAACGTCTAACGATTTTAAAAACAGTTTGTCAGTGCTTCCCTAACAAGGTACTTGTCAATTTCGACGATGATAAGCTGTATTTTTTTTATTTTTTTATCTTTCAAGGAAGAACTTATATCAAAGGAAAACAAAATTCAATTCTTATTTCGATGTAGGCCTTTTGGTATTAAACTTTAGTTTCCAAGTACTCGATATAATTTTTTTTTGTATTGTATTAAATATTTAGTTAAAGATATTAAATGAATAATTGAGTCTAAAATTAATATACTGTTGTAAGAAAAATTACAAATTTAAAGGATAACTGATGATTTATTATATTATTTCAATTCAAAGCTTCACCAAAAATGGATCTTACCTTGGCAGATTATTTGAGTTTTAACGCGAAAATCACAAACCTTGTGGTGAGGAGGCAACAAACCATTTAAAAATAAAAAGACATGTTTTGATTAACTTAAGTTACCGTTTTGTAATGGATTTTACTTAAAATTAGTCTTTCCCATCGCCTAACCGAAAATTGTTTCTCGAGGGTTTATTGCATCTTGGCCCTTTACAAGGTTTGTACCATATTTCATATCTATTAATAAATTATAAATAAATTTATAAATTGATAGTGTTTATTAATAATATTTCGATGAAGAGACAGCCAAAACTAAGAAAAAATATATACAAACAAATTAAAACAATACTACTAAAGTTGCTTAAAACAGTTTTGGATTTATCAAGTTACCAAGAAGCCTTTTTGTGAAAACTTTTAGGACATTTCAAGACTAACAGCCTCACATAAAATTAAAATTTGTTCAGAATTCATATAGTAGCTTTGGAGAACAGGGTTCTAAAAAATCAGGACAAAACGATTTTGTTTTTAATTAATATTTTGGACAAATATAAAAATTAACTGAGATCTTGAACTTAGAATTTTAACTTAATATAATACTTCCACTACATTACGTAATTAGGAAAGTAAAATTTTTTTAATGAGGTTAGTAAAAAATTATGAAAGACGAGTGAGCTTAGCGATAGTTAATAAATCGCATGCAGTGAGGAATTTATAAAATTTAATTCACAATGACATAATTCATCTTGTAAACTAATCATTCATAAACTAATTCATCTTCTAAAACTTGCTAACTTCATCTTGAAATCTGACTGCGAGATAGTCTTCTAAACTGTATCTAGGGGTAGATGGATATATTTAAAGGATAGTGGAGGGGATGGAACCAAACTTGAAGAATGTTGTACTCGTATATTTATTTGAGGAAGGGTTATTATTCAAGTCATTCCTTAACTTGAACCGATTTCTGTGAGAAAACAGTTATTGAACTTTTTCAAAAAGTTTCTGTTAAATTGTTTTACAATTAAAGTATAACATAGAAGTTCTACACAAAAGAACCTTCTAATAAAAAGTTCCTTAAGAACTTATGTCATTAAAAGTTTTTGATAAAAGTTCTGTTAGCATAGGTCCTTGCCACAACTTTTTTTAATAAAAATTCTGTTAATAGAAGTTTATTCTAGAACATTTTACTATATAAGCTGATTAAAATGTTCTCGTAAGAACTTATAATAAAAGTTCTTGCATGTACTGTTCCAAAAAAATTCCTAAGAAAAAGTTTAAGTTAAAACAAGAACTTATTGAAAATAAAAGTGCAGAATATTTTGGAACTCTGGCTGAAATCTGTGGTTCTTTCCTATGATAAGGGTTCTACTGTACTTTGAGAAAGGTACTTGATAATTAGATCCAAGTTATCTAGCACTTAAATCAATATTTTTTTTTCTTATCCTTCGTTTATTTCAAGTTTCTTTCACATACAATATGAACAATAATGTACAATATACTATATAAACAATAATTCCTTACATTACCCGAGGGTATTCCAAGATCATTGATATTAAAATGTCCGCTGTGTGCAGGGGTTTCACATTCTGGCTTTTGCCTCCACTAATTGGTAGAGAATAGGAAGGAACCATTCTGCTGGTTCAGGAATAAGATGAAATGGATTTATACTATAGAATATAGAGTCCATACCACTTCCCTCGGCGAGCACGTCGACCAAGTGAACAGAGCCCTGCCACCTTGGTGGTGCACAGACATTCCCAGGCCTGGGTGGTGGGGCGATGTCTCTGAATAGAGGGTCGGAACAGGCCCTTCAGCCCATCAAAGAATTTTAATAAATTTAAATCAATAAATTATGCCATCCATTAATATAGTTACAAATCTTAATGGTTTAAATGAGAATAAAGCTAGAATTGTAACTGTCATCAGTTCAAGTGTTCAGTCCACAGCAGCAGATGAAAAGAACAAAATCCACGATCCCAAGCTGAGACACTTACGTATTGTATCCAAACTTTCACGAGGTTTCAACTTCTTATTTTCCCACAAGCATCCTCCTTCTCCCTGTTTACTTTGAGAACCAGGACCGATCGTGGACAAAAGATTATCAAAAAGTTCTAAAGCCAGGTTTGTAAAGGATTAAAAGTCAACATCTTTTTCTAACGTTTCCGGATTGTTTTGTCCAAGAGGACGTGGACGTTATGAAAAAGATATATAAGAAAAAGACTAACTACTAATGGAAGCTCAGCGGAAAGAAGACGAAGTTTATAAGCTGGTGAATGGCTGGGAAAGAGAGCAGTCGGCAAGTTCCCAACTTAGCCTAACTTGGCCAATACGAGGCTCGAGTTCTGACAACATGTTTGCTCCATCCACGCACGTCGCCACATCCCCAATATACTAACTTAGCGCTGTATATATTGGCCCTCTGTCACCGTCTATTTACAGTTATCACGGCTTAGGCAGGGCTCCAACCCCTGTTCTCCCCGGAACAGGAAGTCCCTACCGAGAATTGAGCGAATATGAATAATGGATACAGATATATATTTATATGAGGTAGGAGGGTAATATTTCTCCGCGTAGACGTTTGGCCGGAAAAATAAATTGTCCCTCCGATACAAAGCGTATTCTGGATTCAGTTAGGGTCTAATAAACGTGTATATAAGCTCTCTCCTAGGCCGCAACATCCACTTCATCTCCTGCAGAACAGAGATAGCCCTCGGGGACGTCCTTTATATATGTCCTCCCTCGGCTCAGTTGTTCTATACAATAGAGCCCAACCATCATAAGAAAAAGAAAAAATTTATGGAACAGTACAATATCAGAACTACCGTGGTACAGAAAATGTTACTAAGCGCTTCTGTGTGCTGTACATATGTCGATAAATAGTGCATGGCCAGGATTGAAATAAATTCTAGAAAAAAATTTATAATATATTATCATATTTCAAGACAGAAGTGATAGGACTTACGCTGGTTGAAACATAATAATTAAACTAAAAAGAAAAAAGGTTCAATACAAAACACCTCAAAATGGATCTGCAATATATTATAAGAAAAACTATTTTACAAATTATTATATAAAATTATCTATAAAAATAATGTTTTTAAAGAATAAATAAATATATTATAAATACATCATCTTAAATGTCATACTCATTATAATAACTGTTTATTATTCAGAAGGAAACTCAAGAATGATGGCTGAGATAACAGAAAAATATAAGTAGTAATTTCAAATTGCTACTTTCAACATCTGCGAAGTTGACAATCGACATATTTTTTAACTTAAAATAAATTATAACATGAACGCGAACGCACGGAACCGAAGTTCAGAAAGACGTTTTCTATAATCTACCTAATATCACGAGGCATTTAAAATTATCATTGAAATAAAATAATTTGAATACGGCAACTTAAAAAACACTCAATTACAAAAAAAATCTCCTTGCTATATTAATCGTTATATTAATAGTATTCAACACAATAATCAATACTATAAAATAATACTAACAAATATTAATATTTTGGGGAATTTTTAATAACCAATACAATAAAAATTGAGATTTTTCTAAGACCTCTTCTAGATTCATTTCTAAACGCATCCTTGCACTTCAAAGATGACGAACACATACGTAATGTTTAAAGTCCACTATGATGTTTAATCGTTGACAAATACTTAAATAAACTTTAATTTTTTATTAGCACTAAAAGGTCATCTTTCATCGCTGCTTGTTTCTTTTAATTCCATAATCATTATGAATCATCGTAATAATATCCTCTTATTCATTTGCATGAGCAGGAGGGAAAAATGAGACAAAAAAAAAAATAATAAACAATAATGATTTACACACCGGAACTGTAAGAGCGCTTTTAGTTCACTCCACATCGTGAAACTCGCAGGCGAAGTTTCATAGGCCTGCTAAACTTCTAGGGCATCAATAATTACTGGAGGACAAGTGTTTTTGTTCCTAATTACGTAAAACATTAGCATTTAGTCAAATCGTATTATATACTGAAGTATTTCTGTACATGAAGTGGCTATCTGTGACGAAAGAGTTAGTAAAACTGGTCGGTTAAGCGGCTTAAGATACTTTTTTAGCCAAAGTGATTTTATGTAATTAATTTTTGCATTCTCAATTCTAAACCCGCTACCTAATCCGATATTTTCAACGAAGCATAGAAGAAGAGGATATCTTATAAATAGAGAAAGACGGCATTATTAATTTTTATAAATTAACTTATTTATTGATTTGCTCTCTCTAAAATTCTTTTTCGACCAATCACACCCACCTTAGATATTTGAGCAAGTAATATCAATGAGATTAAATTATATTTACACGAATGAATCAATTTTAATAACTACGGAATAAACGGCAATATCCCAAAGGTAGAAGCTTAAGATCAAATGCAAATAAATTAAAATACATATTTAAGTACCGGAGAGTCTTCGTAACAAAAGCCTTACATAACAAAAGCCCCGTCACTTGAAAGGATATCGTCGAAAAATCGTTTACGATTATAAATTACATACTTTCCTCAATCTAGTTACTTCCCTCCTTAAACTTTAATCCTAAAGGAGATATTAAGGAGTTCCTTAATATAATATACGATATTAATTAATATTTATCTTCCTATCTTCCTCTGTTGGAAATATATTTTTGTCGTCCATAAATCTCAATTGCTTAATTAAAGAATTTTAAAAATTGTATAGTTGTTTTATAAAAAAAAAAAATATTTCAAAGAGAAAATATAAAACAAAAAATGAATTTTGAATGAAAAAATGAATTTATCAAATAAAGTTATTAATTAGAGGCATCTACCCCTAAGCGTCATTGGCAAAAACTCATTCAGTTAAATTCGGATGTAAGGTTTTGAAAGACGGTGAATCTTACAGACAAGTTTCAGAATGTAATTATTATCCTCATATTTTTCACCAATCCTACATAATTTCTTCCGTCTGACTCGAAGTCTGTTATTTAAGAATAGTTTATATCTAGTCTCCCGTAGCTATTGAAAATGAAATCTTAACATTATGGCGTTTATACAACAGTTTATACCAAGGATAGCACACACCGATAACACCGATTCATATTCAAATAGGGTATGGTGTACAAACAAAGGTGCATTTTGAAGGACCAAACAATTACAAAACATAACTAAAACATAAAAGGGAAATTCAAAAAGATATAATTTCTTAAGGTGATAATAATTTATACTAATAAATATTTATACTAATAAATATTTATAATTTATATAATAAATATTATATATTAAATAATATTTAAATATTATTTAATATATAATAATATTTATAATATTATAAATATGTATACTAATATATAGTCAACGTAATACGTTTTTACTGTAAAACCCAAAGTTTCGATCCAAGCATATGATCCATCATCAGCTATCATATTAGCCATCATCAGGGCTGAAATTGTATCTCTGATTTAATGTCAGTCATGATGATGGCTCGCAAGTCGGGTCGGAATGTCGGATTTTACAATAAACAATAAATTATGTTGATTACATCCTGACTATTTATTCCATCCTGAACATCGCAATCGACCAACTATCATCAATAATAAGTACAGTGGTTCGTAGGGATGTACAGTTCAATGTCTGTTATGCAATCATTTCCAGATAAGCTGGAATAAAATTTGTGAGTTTAATTTTATCAGAGATATTCATTTTATGTGAAAAATTATTTCAACTATTAAATGTTTTTTCTTTCAAGAAAGTCATATTTCTTTTCGACAAGTCGCAGGTCGGATTGCTCCCCCGAGAACACTCCCAGAGCAAAGTATAAATCTCCCCCGGTTGAATGGACCACGGCCAAAGAACAAGATGACGACCTGTATGATGTATGATGATTACACCTTAACGCCCTCACCAACGCTCCAAGCACTTAGCCCCAAATCTTTTACTATATACCACCACTTCATATTTATTGCTTAATTTCTCCTTCTTTTTTTTCTTTTTGTTTTATCTGGTCTCCTCCCCATTTTTGTTTAGCCTAAGATGAAAATAAAATAAAATAAGGCCATTTAGGTAAATGATTGAATCATAAAAATAAATGTCTACAATTATAAATCGTTAATTTAGTGCTGTATATAGTTGATCGGTCGTTTTTGGTCTATCACATTTGTTGATGTGAGATGTGCTGCCTTCGATCTGCATATCTGATAATATAATAGAATATCTGAATTGGCGAAACGTTGACTTGTTAAATATTAACAGGTATTTGAGAGGATTGAGGCTTTGTTTTGGGAATCTTCCAATTATTACCTAACGTTATTTTTTTAGTTATATGTTAATTTCAATAATTAGCTAAATGCTTAACGGTATAAAAAAAAAATGTATTGGTTTGTGTGACGTACTCACGTGCTTCCTCAGCTACTTGTGAGTTATATAACAGAAGTTTCTATTATTTTTTTATTAGATTTAGAATTTATATATTTCTTCAAATATTTATATAATTTCCTGTTTTATAAAAATGATCCCAGAAATCTTGGCCGAATCCCATTTAGTAGGTGTCAAATCAATCAAATATCTCGAAGGCATTGAGTGGTAATGAGCAATTTATCAACCATTGGATTCATTAAAAATATTGGAATATTTCTTCAAATACGAATACGATTTCAATGTTATATATTTACTATATTCATAATTTTGTTGAAATAATTTATATTTAATTTTTCATTTACTTTATTTTTCATTTAAAAATTACTAATCACAATCTAAGACCTTCACCACTTAAGGGCGAAATTTGGCCAAGAGATCTCCATATTCATTCGGTCCCTTATGATATTTGCATTATATTACCATGGCATTAACATATTGATCACCATTCATTCAATTAGCACCTACATCTGAATTAGTAGTAAAGTGGTTGCCACTTAACAACTGCCTGTAAATCGATTACGATATAAAATCCTTAAAGTTATCTTTTTATTTATTCTGAAACATTTCTTCTTTAAAATATTATTATTATTTTTTTATTTCATAGGTATTTAAACGAAAAATAAATGCAAAAAATAAAATAACAGGAAGTATAATATTTTACGATAGGCCCTTTGGCAAATCCAAATCGTCCGTAATTTAATCAAAACCTATGGAGAAGCCCGAGATATTACTATACGAAAAAGTCTATCGTATAAGCCCAGATCAAGACTGGAAGAGTTTAAAGCAGCGGACATAATCTTTTTATATATTTTAAACAAACGGTACTATGCTTATAAAAATTATTATGTAATATTTTTCAGTATTAAGTATGAAAAAAAAATTGTATAGTTTATATAATTTAATAGTTTATGCATATAAACTATTTTCCCTCTACTTCTTAATGGTAATAATTATTGTTTATATATTACATAATTTATCGAAATAATGCCATAGAAATTTATTGAGATTCTTAAAGTAGGCGTGTAGTAAAGTAAAGCTATATCTATAAATGCTTTTGGTTTATTATTTTCAATAATAGACCGTTGTAATCGACCAAGGAAAAATTTTTGTAACCCTCCCTTCTCAAAATTTGAGGTTTTACCTTAGAATCCAAATATCGAATAAAAAAAAATCCGTCCGTAAGTTGGTTTTATTGTATTCAAACGAAAGCTGATGAAATTCTCTACAAAAGGAAAAATAAATCATTTAAATCGGAGAAATAGCGTAATGAACTTAGTAGACTAATTCTGCGGCGCTTCTGGTCATCGTAGACCTAAGCCTCCTCCTGAACTTATGAATTTGGGCTTCTGATTTCCTGACATCTCTGTGCTTTAGCCTTCCTTAGATTGTTTCTACACTTCCTTTGGCTTCCTTTGTCTTTTCTTTTTTTTTCCAACTGAAGTGCACATCCAATATTTCGTTTGTACCATTTTACCCTCTGATTACATGTCCTAACCATCTCAGCCTGCTTGCATTGACACAGTTTCTTCTTAACACTTCCAGTTCGGCACTCTCACGGCGATTATCTTTCGAACAAGCTTCAAATTTCTTTTCCTTTGGTGCCTACTGCTTAATTTTTTTAACTTGGACGGACCAGATATTTTTGAAATATTATTATTTGAAAATAATAAACCATTGAGTAATAATTTCCAGCGTTTTTCAAATTTGTTATGTTCAGAGACGGATCAAGTCGGGGCTCCGTTATCGGGATAAAAATTCGCCTCCTCCTACCAAGAAAAGAAAGACCAATTGGAAGCCATAAATTTGCCATTCTATTTTTAGACTTGTTTGATTATTGTATGTAGAATTTTTTAACCTTTTTGGTCATTTCCAAAATCTTTAAGTTAAGATATCTTAAGACTTTGGGACCCTTTAGCCGTTCAGTCTGTTAAACGCTTTATCCGGCACTGTTTATACTGACCTGAAGAATATAAAGCTCGAATTTTGTTTTTTTCCTAAAAAGATGCAGTGAATGTTTAGAATCGCCTTTAATGTGTATGTTCTGATCCTAGTCGTATAGGATTTTTTTCTCCCGCTGCAGAACATTGTATAGTCATTTCTTGGCCATCACAATGGTTCTGGAGTTCACGGTATTTCGTATATTTTAACTTCATCTATTCGATGTAACATCTAGTCTGTACATTCGCAAAATTCCTGTCCTATTTATTTTTTAAAAATAAATCACACGATTTCTATGATAAAGAAATAATAGCAAATCAGAAGGAAATCAAAAAGAATTTACTAAAAACCATAAAAGGATATCCAATAAAGGAATTTTATGAAACTTATGTGCTTTAGCATAAATATAGGACATATAGTTAGTAGACATGTGATTTTTACTATTCTGTCATATTTATATTGTTCTTATAAATAATATATTTTTTTTTATCTAAACACCTTTCATTTATTTATTCTTTATTTTTAAACAAAAATTCAAAAACGTGAATGCCCGCCTTTACCATTTGCATTTTTTACCTCTACATGCAACATTCTACCCTTGCTTTGCGCCACACAGCTGTTGGTGGTTAGTTAAAATGCAAGCATTACCGTAGATGTCCCGAGCAAAGGGAGTCCAATCGTTGAGGGAATTTAAAAGCATAGTTAATGGTGCTTGTGGGAGACTGTCCAGCCGCGTTCGTGTTTGCCTTTTCTCTAACCTATTTTAATTTCTATTACTCTCTGTTATTCTGCCAGGTACATTATAAATCTCCATACTCTCCTTTTTACACTTCGCATATTTGTGCAATGCTAAAAGGAACCCAATGCAAGGGAAATTAGAAGTAAAATTATTCATTATTAAATCTTATATTACCATGAATTAATACGTTGCGTTAGTTCAAATAAGAATTTCAATTAATTAAATAATGAATTAAGATTAATTTATGCATACCAGATACATAAATTAAGATCATAAATTTATTATATCCCATAAATCATAAAATATTCCATTATTTTTTAAACTATGAGAACTAGTATTAAAGAAGAAAACCTTAATAAAATACTCAAAAACAGAAAGTGTTCCGTTGAGAGTTGGATACATAATTTTTTGTGTTCTTTAATTTTTAAAATCAGCGATGGTCATACAGAACTACGACAACCAAAGGATTGTTTGCATTGTAAACAAGAGTAAACACTTTCCTTCCGTTCATAATGAAGGATCTTTAATAAGGTTAGAATTTTTATAAAAAAATATAGTTATAAGCGTGTGTACATACATACCCTTTTAACTATTATTTTACGCTTGTGCGTACGTGCGTGCGCGTGTGCGTGCGTGCGTGCGCGCGCGCGCCTGTGTGTGTGTTAAACTAAAAATTCTAAAGTTTTCAATGTTTTCCATTGCCTCAATAAAATTTTAGTTAATTGGATAAATAAAATACAAAACTGCAATTAAAAGTACAGATATTCTAATATTTATAAATGAACTTTTATCCATTGGTATAATGTTTTAATACATCACACGCCTTATTTGCCAACTGTATTAGCAGTGCAGTATGAACCAATATCTGTGAATCATTGAAAGTCGACATAGTTGATCGTAGGCACACATCACCTTGTCGTGGATTGAATTTATTATTAATAATAATAATATACCACTCAACATTTTAGTTAATTACTTAGCAAATTACTCTTACCAAATGATTTCTATATGAAATGAATTATGTTCCTCCGAAATATCATGAGATGCATATATTCGAAAAGATGGAGGAGGCCTTTTCACCCTTTTTTCTATAAAAAAAAAAAATAAATGAGGACACAAAGGACACATCCTTTATGCGAAATAACACCTTGTTACCTTTGGGCACGGACAGCCCTTTGAGTAACCCCAGCTAAGACATGATCCTGAGGTTCCTTCATCATGAAAACTCGCGTGAATTCATAAGCCCAGACGAATAATGTATACTCTTGCCTCACTTTCATCACTGAGTTTGTTTCAGCAAGAATGTAATAGGAATGTTTCCTCAAAAGATAGGGAACGGACTTGTTGATTTGATTATGATAAATTTCTTCTTGATGTAGTTGAAAGAGATCAATATCACCGTGCAATCGAAAAATCATGGCTAAATATGAAGTTACATAAAATTGTCAATTAAGCAGATTTTTTTTTTAACTGTTTTTTTTTAGATAAAGTCAGGCATCCATTCTTTTCATCTTTAAGTATTAGCCAATTGATTAAACATTTTATAAGTCAATTATATTTATAGAAATAAAATGTATCGGATCAGAACACTACTCACGACCAGCCAAAACGATCATTTGCATTTGCCGAACATAGAGCAGTTTCAATGCTAAGAAAGCTTTGAAACTGGTTGAAATGGTTTGCCAGGCTATAAGTTGGTAAAAACATAAAAACTTAAACATAGAAATGAATCTTGAAAAGTAAAAAGGCATAGTTTTTCTTTCCAAAAAGGTAAATAAAGAACTTCAATCTTACTTTAAACAATGTACGTAATAATAAATTATACACAAATACAGCATACATATGTACATATGTTAGAATTCTTTTTGAACGATATTCAAACATTTAATGTATTTTTAACAAACAAAAATCAGAGTAGTGAGAATCAAAACTAATAACCTTCGTAATTTAATTAGCACAAATAGTCTAGCGCTCTTATATATAGTACATCGTTGTTTCTACATATTAGTGAAACGTCAGAAAACCGCCTACAACGTTCCCGAAATGGAATTAATAGAAAAACGGTTAAGCTGTCCTTAGACGATCGTGCCACATACCATTTGGCGTGGAACGCTTGTGAGAAAGAAAATGTGATGAAATTGCGCGTTGTACAACCTTTGCTCCAGAAAAGCAAGGGAATCTTGTCTTGACGGGAACAGTACTGACAGCAATGCCGTGATAAGCTTTTTATAATACCTTTTTACGACATTAGAAACCCCTAAATCCAATTATTATATCCTAATCATTGGTTTTAGGGTTTTTTGATGTCATAAAAAGTTTTAGTTTTTAGGGCAATTCCGGTGCAATACTAAAATGTATTTTAAAAAATGAATTGGAGTTAGGGCCTTTTAGCTTATGACGGCAGAGCAGTTGTCTGATACGAAAGGTTTCTGATTTTAAATAATGGCTGCAGGGCGGAAATCGTAACCCAAGTTATTGAAACGTACATAGAGCCTTTCTGTTCGTGGGAAGAATAAAGAATTTGTTGAAGGCTCTTTTACAAATTTAAAATTCAAATATATAGTCAAGTGAATTGTCTCCATAAATAGTCAAGAACTGTTGGGTTGATAATGGAATGAGGGAAATAAAATGGGGTGTAGTGTCGTCGTTCTACTTGAAGCGAACGTCATGGGTTGCTTAAGAGGAGCGTTGCTGATTGCAAAGAATGAATACATTAGAATTGCTAGAAACTTTAAAGAGAATCAAAACTTATTTAGAAATTCTTTGATTTTGGTCGGCTAGAAATCACATTTCAATTCTTATCAACAGTCAGCCAACAGTCTAACGCCAGTAGACGTTCCACAACATTGGCAAAGATTATATAAACAATAATTTTTAAATTTCAGGAATAAATTAAGTGATAGAATTTAAATTGAGTACAAGCCTGCTATGTTTATCTAACTTGAGTTGAGCTTGATATCTATTTAGCTGCTAATACATTAGTCTATATATATAGGGATGCCATTGGGCAATCATTGAGGATGATTATCCCAAAATTAAGTAAGCTTATGAATACTTTTGAATTTCTTACCTTGTCCTCTAAATTGGATACCTTTCAAAGGGCCTGGTTTGTGGTTACCATTATTTAATAATTAACCAAGATGTTCCTACTTTTAAGTTTAATACTAATGTTAATCAAAGTTACTGCCATCTTAATGAAAAATATTCAAATTAAATATGGACATGGTTACTAAAGAACAACCTCCTTGCTAACATTTATCTTTATTCCTCAAAATTAAAACAACAAACTATTACAATACAAAGTTAACCATGGAATGATTCAGCCTAGACTTAGCCATTAATTGTTTTAATATAAATCTCTTATCTGTACTAATTGGTGTTGATGGTTCCTCAGGCGAAGGCTTGAAGGCGATGGTTGTAGACTTGCATCAGCCGAGGTCACAGTTCAGAGAGGAAGTCTTGCATCAGCCCTGATCAGTCTAGAAGTCCCTTCTTTTTACCTCATTGCTTCTACCCCCCCCCCTTTCTCTCTCGTTCTGCCTAAACGTTTTTCATTGTCCGACTAGTTTTATAGAGGGAGGAAATTCTGGGATTTCATCGGATGGCTCCACTCCTTGTCCTGACAGCCGGTATCTGCGAACCATTATCCAACTCGTATAATTTAATCATACCTTTTTCAGGCGGTCTCCACTTTTTCCTCGAGGTTAGCCGAAGCCTAAGAGGAACAGTTCTTAAAATTGATTAGGTATCCCAGCTTTGGGCTTTGTTACAGTGTTAACTTCTCGGTAGGGTTTTTTAATTAACTTATCCCTTATCTCTTATGTGGTGACCTCTGTCATCGCCTGTCAGTTACCCTTCTTTCTACCTGCTCGTCCCTTATTTCTTTTGTTCGAACCTGGTCTGTTTGAATTATATAACGATAATATTGTCCAATATCAATACATATTAAGCCAAATGTTAGTCCCGTGGCCGACGAAATTTAAATTTCATTTCATTGTATAACTTAAGACCCAACGTGATGTACTTCGTTAAAAGTACAATTTGCATTGAAAATAACCCAATTACCTACTACAAGCTTCAATAGCTCTCACAAAATTCTTTCCAGAAATGAGCTAGTTTCTGATAATGTCAATTGGAAAAGCTATCGTATTAAAGGAGCAAACTTTGCAGAAGACCGAAAGTATATCTGTTCTAGAGCTGAAAGGGTATTAAATTCCCATCCTAGTTTAACTGGAATCAAACACAAACTCTGATTTAGATTGCTATCGACAGGAATAGCTCCACCCCACTACAGTTGGTCCTTGTTTGCCAGCTTTGTTGTTCCAGTTAATGGTCGACTAGCCCCCAGCAACAATTAACTTATATTTATACTGGCTGTTGTCTTCTTTGTTTCTGTAATGTAGGATGGTGATCATCGAATGTGAATTTTATCATCCATCAGTTATGTTGCTTGTGTGGTTAAATGCATTAATGCTCAGAATTCCCTGCAGTAAAAAATTGAAAACATGCTATTCAAGCGAAAAATAGATAAATTGTGAAAAATTAAGTTACAAAAAACAACATCATTCAAATGTAATAACCGTTTATTTCGATACAAGTCCAGGATCTGTTCCGTTTATCCAATATTTAACACGTCGACCCTTTGGAATGGCAAGGTTCCAACTGACAAAAAAACAATGAATTTTTTTAATTAAGAATTGTTATTATTCGCATTATATTGATGCGTGACAAAAAAGAAAACTTTTTATGGCGTTTTATTACCACCGGAGAAGCTATTTATTCCCAAAGGCCTCATACAGAAAGCACTTTCTGGTTTAAGAAATAATAAAAAGACCCATAACGTTTGCAGGAGACTTAAGGCAAGCCGAAGTAAAGCCTAATTTACAGTCTACCTCTAAATTTGAATTAGAGCTCATTCTAGATTATTTTTATCCTAAAATATTAAAAGCCAATTGATCTTTTGTTGTTAATGAAATATTTTCTTACCAGATTATGAGTACTGATTTGATAATTTTTCTCCTAACTCAATTTTTTTTTATAATATCGAGACCATCGTCACTACATCATTGAATGTTTTTTTAATTAATTGCAATCATTAATGCACTCTCATTTCCCGAAATAAGAATTTGAAGCCATATAAGGTAAAGACAGTTTCTTGGCTACTCATCTAATACGATTTCTAATCCTTAATTTATGCATTTCTAGTGCCTATAGTTAAAATTACGTAACTAATTTTTTTTTCTTTTTTTTTTTCAATTTGAATTATGTTAATATCTCCTGACACATAGGTACGTGTTGCCTAAGCTGAACTGTTAAGCAGGTGTTAATACCTTTCGCATTGATTAGTAACTGGAATACAGCGAAGACGCACCACCACAAAAGGGCTCTTTGATTCATGCTATAATTATATTCACCTCGAGTGTTGATCTCAAACACAAGGGTGTAATCTTAGGAAACAAAACCCCTTCCATAGAACACGTTAAGGCTGGTGTTAATTACAAAGCACAGCTATATTTCATTAAAATTTGAATAATGATCCTATAAAATTAAGAAACATATTTTTTTTATAAAATTAAATAAATAAATACATTTTTCATGGAAATACCACAAATGGTCTCCTTTATACTTCCCTCCATCCTCCTTCCGGAATAAACAACTATTTTCTCAAGAAAGACAACCGTTTTTTATTTGGATGGATTATTTACATTAATAATTATTTACATTACATTAGCTTCAGCTCGATCAATTTCTGTTATCTTGCTCAGGAGAAAAACAATCCCCAAATATTCCTGATATTTCATTTAAATAATAATAAATATAATTGAAAATAAAATTCCAACTTGGTACTTAGGCTATCTCTTGAGCACAGGCAGCGAACTAAAATTGACTGCTGTGATAAAGCTATAAACATTATAGCTTCAGTTAAATTTCGAAATAACTCGTTGAATCGAAATCAGACCACGGGGTGCTAGAACATATTTGGAATCCATTTCCATAATATTTTTTTAATTATTTTCCAAAACTACTGGGTCAATTTCTTTGAGATTTGACACCAAAGTCACAGGCCACTCCTGGATTGTCCCTCAGATCAATGACATTAGCATCCGCCAATTCTTTTGAAAATGGACGTTAAACGTTTCAAACGCCCATAGCTCGGCAATTTGTGAATTTAAAGAAAAAATATAAAGTGTTATGGAATCATTACACCGAAGCCTTTAAAAAAAGAAATTAATAAGTTTTTAAAAAATCAATCCAAATAAAAAACTTTGGGATATAGGTTTATCTATTTGGAAATAATAAGCCATGCATTAAATATTTGCAGCGATTTTAGATTCTATTTCAGATGCACGTCAATGTGATGTTATCTTTTTTCGTCCCTTAATTGCCATTTTAGAGACTTGAGGTTTTGTTTTGGGATCTAACAATAATATTCTAAAATTAATATTTTATGTCTTTTTTGAGAGGGAAAGAGGTTGCGCTCTTATTATTTATTTATTTTTATTTTTAATGAAGCGAATAGATTCAATTATTAAATGGAATCGCGGTATGCCCATTACGGTATGTCGCGCAATACATGACAAATTGCTGAACAAACAACGATTTATTGCTAACAGGTAAAATATTAATACAATTTGTATTCCTATAGATTCAAAGATACTGAAATAAAATCCCCCAACAACATTTATAGAAGAGTTAAGATGGACCAAAGGATAAATGAATCCGATGGGGTTAGCGGCGTAATTGCCACTCAGAGCGATCTACATCAAAGCAGAAATAAGTGTTCTCTTTCATATCAGTCGGCAAAAGGCGATTTCGTTTTTAATCAATCAGCCCTGCCAGCCCCAGGCAGGCGGATCGAGACGCGTTTTACAGGCCTACAAACTAAGGCCAGAAAATAAATGTCTATCAGATCCCCGTTCTATAAATATACCTTACTATGATAAATATATTAATATAATAGATGAGTCAATTGGTAGAAATTCTATAATAACTACTCAGAATCAAGGAGGTTTGTGCAATAGAAAAAATCAGCGAACTGCTCATAAGGTACGGCAACATCGAGACTGGGCTTGATTGGACTTGAGCGGACTTGACTCCGGTCTCCTATTAAATGAACTCCAGTCAAGTCCGATTTAGGTATAGCCGCACCTTTATCTTTAAGAGTGGCGCGTGGGTGGTAAATAGTCCTTCCTATAACGTTATACAACACTGAAATTTCTTTATTGTTGGTGCCGAGATGACGACTGTGAAGTTTTTTGGAAACGTCACAAAATAAGCTAAACAACTGCTTTCAAATGGAACTATGGAAACTGAAAACAGAAATTTGCTTGTAACAAGAGAAGAAATCATTATAAGCATTGATAGCAAATAAACGATATTTAATGAAACACCAAAGTGACATTATCTTTGACTGGTGCACCTCGAAGATAGACGTCCAAAAAGATAATTTCCGACCGTTGCAGAGGTCTTCATTTTTGAGAGTGGCATTAGAGTTTTGACTCCGGGTCACGAGAAGCCGAAGGTCATGTCATAAATTTGTCTCTGACGCCATTGTTTCATCAACATTTATCAATAATTATTTATTAAAAATCTATTTTCGTTTATGAATAATTTTCTTTATAATTATTTTACAGTTACAAAAATTTTAAGATCCACTTTTTAGGGCGATACATACAGCTGATCGTTTTTATTTTTGTTTGGGTGGTTGCTTTATATATTGATAACCGTCAAGGATCGGATCAGAATAATTCTGTGGTAACTCCTGCCTGTCGTAAAAGGCGACAAAAAGGGACACAGAGTAGGGCCGGCGACTCAATCTGTTTAAATTATATTGCTAAAAAAACTCAAAAAAGCCTCGGATTTGGACGGATAAATGGCAATCGACCCGGAATGAAAAGGACTAAACATTTGATGATGATTGGAACATGGAACGTTCGTGGACTTTTAGAAGCGGAAAAAAGTTGTATGTTGGAAAATTGTCTGGAGGATGTGGAAATGGAATGGAATATGGAATGGATGTGGTAGCCTTACAAGAGATTAGATGGAGGAAGGATTCTACACTGGTCGATTTAAATAAATATTTCAATGAGCTACTCAGCCCTACCCTAGAAAATTCTCAAGAAAATTCAACGGAAAATCTACCAGGTACATTGAAAGACGATACGTCCCTTAAACCTCCAGATCCAGAAGAAGTGGAGGACGTTTTAGTAAAGTTATAAAATAACAAAGCGCCGGGATTCGATGGGATTCCAGCTGAGATGCTTAAATATGGAGGAGATATGTTGTATCCTGAGATTTACGAGCTCATTCTGGAAATATGGGAAAAGAAACTAATGCCTAAGGAGTGGTATAAAGCCATTATTGTGCCGATAAATTAGGCGAATAGGGCAATAAATAAGAATTCCAAAATTATTGAAGGACAACACTACTATGTACAATTTACAAAGTGGTATCAATTCTGTTATTAAAAAGATTAATTATAACGGCAGAAGAAGTCACTGGCGATTATCAATGCGGGTCCCGTCCTGCAAGGTCAACGATTGACCACATATTCACCATCAGAACCATGCTTCATGAATAGAACGTAAATCTACACCATCTCTTCATAGATTATAAACAAGCGTGTGATAGCTTTGCAAGAAATGAGCTCTATGAAAACCTAAGATTTCTACGTTGTCCTACAAAACTTATAAGGCTGATAAGGATGACCTTACGAAACAATAGAGGGTTAGGTTCAAGTCCAGGGAGAAATGTCCAGAGACTTCGTCATTCAAAAAGGAGTTAAACAGGAGGACCCACTATCTCCAGTGTTATTCAATATGGTACTTGAAATGATTATGAGGGCAACCAAAGCAAAGGCTGAAGGATGTATCTATAAAAACATGCCTCAATACCTCGCATATGCTGATGATGTGGTAATGGTAAGGAAAAGGAAAAATTCAGTCTTAAAGGCATTTGCGGAATGTGAAGTTGCTGCTAGAAAGGTAGGGCTCATAATAAATGAAAATAAAACTAAGTACATGCTATCATCTAGAAAAGGCTCAATCAGTGGACATCTAGCAGGGAGAGTGTGTTGAAAAATTCAAATATCTTGGTACAATTGTAACCGAAGATAACAAAATGGAAGAAGACATAAAGGCAAGAATTTAGAATGGAAACAAAGGCTATTCGTCGCTCAGGAAAGTCTTTCAAAATCGAGATATACCTAAGGGCCTCAAAATAAGGGTATATAGGACGGTCCTTCGTCCAGTTGTAATATCTGGTAGTGAGGCCTAACCAAGCAGCAAGAGAGGCTAGCTACTAAGTACATGGTAAAGAAAGATCCAAAGAAGAATATATGACCCGACCAAAGAAGGAAATCGTTTCCGCATAAAGACTAACACAGAACTTAAGGGATTATATGGGGAGCCAGATAACTGTATCTGGCTCCCCATATAATCCCTTAAGAAACTGTTCTTGTATTAAAAAGGGAAGAATAAGTTGGTTGGGTCTTGTGCATCGTATGAATCAAAAAAGGCTCCCAAAGCAGATTATGGAAGGAGGTCCAGATGGAGAAAGAAGAAGAGGCAGGCCTAAACTACGATGGCTGGATGATGTAGAGGCCGACCTTGGATTCTTGGTTGTGCGTGCATGGAGAAGATCGGTCTGAATGGAGGAGAATTGTTGAGAAGGCCAAGGTCCTACATGGACTATAGCGCCGGAAGAGTTATTTAGTTGCTTTTACTGTAATCCGTTTTCTGAATTTTGCATATTTGATATCGTACAAGTTATTTTGTGATATAGTATTCTCAGAGTCTCTTGTTGTGTCTTCATTAGCTATCGAATTTTAGTGTATGTATCTTTGGTGTTCACTTCTGAGTCGTAAAGAACGCAAAGTTTCTAGAAAAACTTTCCGCAGTAAAAATATGGTTAGTCAATGTGCAAAGCATTGTACAACGATAACTTGAGTAGATCAAAACCTATATATTTAGTTAACATTGCTTTAATATGTAATGAACTTCGTGATTTAAGGGAATTTTCAAGTTGTTCTTAATCGTTAAATATAAACATGACGATATATAACTTTGTTGTGAGTCTTATGTCTCCGATTCTCACCTAAAAAAAATCCTCTTAATCGATGTGAACCATATCAGACATAGTTGAGGTAAAATATTTTTAAGAATTTGCAATTGTAACAACAATTATTAGGCTTTTGCCGCTTCCTTTAAGGCAATTACCGAACTAAATATGACGAGAGTTCGTAGGATAGTTTTTAATACAATCAGAATATTAAAGCCATCAAAATAGAAAAAATATATTATTTTTAAAACTTTAGAATGATACCATCATCTAATTAACTTTTTTACATAAATTCATTCAAACATTGAAAATTTAAGTAAAATCGAATTAAAATAAATCTATCATTAAAGTTAAAAGGTCAAGGAAGTACATATATATTACGGAGATTAGTACATATTACGGAGATTAATTTTCCTTTCCTTTATTAAATCATCAAAAGTATTATTCTTGAAGTTAAAGGAATGTACCATGTGCAAAAATCTAGTCGTAAAATAAAATTTACATTGTTTTGCTTTTTCGGTGCATTATTATTATTATATAACAAATATATAAAATTAGATAGTGTTTTCAATATGTAATAAAAATATGGCTTTTAATCCACTTTAAACGTATAATTGTAAAATCTATTCCAGCCAAGCTTTATATATTGAATATAAAGATTTAAACAAAAACATGTACTAGGTTGTTACAAAAGTCCTTGTGCATGAACAGAACCCTTAATTCCAACTCCCATAATTAGTCCTATAAGAATGTTTTTGTTCCTACTATTTTTGCCAATGTTTACTTTCATTAATCCTTTAATTCCTTGTGACTTGAGTTGGCTTAATGGCGCAATTTCTTAAAAAATTGGCGAAAAGTGGGCAAACATATGCCACAACCGGAGGTTCGCCAAGATCGATTTGGGAAAAAAGTGGTGCTTTGTGTTTGGTGGAACTTTGAAGGCGTTTTGCGTTTTGAGCTTGTTCCTGATGGTCGGAAAGTGGACTCAAACCTTTACCGTGAACAGCTAGACAGAGTTTATGCAGTTCTGAGTGCAAAATACTCCGCTTTGGTCAACAGGAATCAAGCCGTTTTGCTACACTAAAAAAGCCCCTGTACATCGTTCTCGTTTGACCAAGGAAAAATCGGAACTGCAAGGAGTAAACGTTTTGCCTTATCCTGCGTACAGCCCAGATATTACACCATCAGATTATGGTTTGTTTAGATTAATGACTCATTTTTTAAAAGGTCGGATCTTTGATGATTATGAGGACGTAAAAATTGGATGAGAAGAGTTCTTTGCCTCAAAACCAAAGGAGTAGAACCGGCATCCATTCCAATTACTGGCTGGGTGATGGGTGAAAGTAGTTGAAAACAATGGACTTTACTTTGAAGAGTAGTATTCACAAATGTTTAAAATATGTAATCTTAAATAAAGCTATACTAATGCACAAGGACTATATATACATTCAAAAAAATATTGAAAAGAAATTAAGAATCCTATTTCATAATTAAGTACACAACTACAAGTGCAAAAAAGTACTGTAATAAGGTTACTTTTTTTTTTTTTTTTTTTTTTTTTTTTTTTTTTTTTTTTTCCTTACCTTCTTTTTGGGATGTTGGGGTTTGAGACACGGGGAGTAGGA
Organism: Rhaphigaster nebulosa; assembly: GCA_948150685.1. Lineage (NCBI taxonomy): Eukaryota > Metazoa > Arthropoda > Insecta > Hemiptera > Pentatomidae > Rhaphigaster > Rhaphigaster nebulosa. The sequence continues at coordinate 100,614,886 of OX411309.1, read as the reverse complement.
TTTGATAGAATCTCTTCTTCTCTATAGAATCTGTATCTTCTGTACAGGGTACAATTTAAGAGAGGGATGTGGAATAGAGAGGTTTTTGTTTATTTGTTTGTTTACTTAAGCATCTTCTTCCAGTGACGGGGCTCACCGGATTTTTTGTAGTTACTTTTTATTTATTTTTGCTTTCTCAGTCTAGGCTGAGCCTTTTTATATAATTTTGCCATCTTTGTGGCCGTCCTGTAGGAGTCAGTACATTCTTCTGAAACTGTTGGAGTCTCTTCGCAGTGTTGGGCGTTATGTTTGCTAACAACGGCGCTCCGTGAAGGAGTTCCGGCCTTAGGACGCTCTTGTATATCATTAGTTTGAGGCGGAGGGATAAGTTCGGAGATGTGAGGAGGTGGTTAGGTCTGTACGACTTGGTCCTAACCATCCTGAGCTTCTTGTTAGAGTGGTGAGCAAGTGTCAGGTGGCTGTCAAGAGTGACACCTAGATATACTATACTGCTCGCCGGTCTGTTTTCTCTCCCCGCTACCTTATAGATCTTAGGGAGTGGGCGCTTATTCCTCCGGAAAGAGAAAATAATACAGTCCGTCTTCTTGGGGTTAACTGTAATATTTAATCCCTCCAGTTTCCTGGTGATCTTCTCACAGACCTCCTCCGCCTGTCGTAGAGCTTTCTCCGCGCTTATAGAGCTGCTGTAGATCGCTATGTCATTGGCGTATGCCGCGACAGTAGCTTTCCTGTATCTTGCCCCAACAGTTTCAGCCGTGTATACCGAAAACAGTACTGGGGATAGCACAGACCCTTGTGGAACTCCGCCGGTGAGTGCGATGTCTTCGGATACCGCTTCGCCGACTCTTACTCTGATTGTTCGCTGCTGAAGAAACGACCCTACGACAGCGTATAGCTGCTCCGGAAACTCGTTGTCCTGCAGTGTCCTACATAGAAGGCTATGGGACACTGAGTCGAACGCCTCGGTACAGTCTATAGAGATCATGGCGGTCGCCTCGTTCTTAACAGTGCTCTGGCTTACTTCCGCCTGTAGCTTCGCCAGATGGTGATCCGGGCAGAGGCCGGCTTGGAAGCCAGTCTGCTCTGGTGGGATAAGGGCTATTTCTGAGCAGTAGGTCTTGAGATAATTATGAATAATTTTCTCGAAGACCTTACCCATGTGCGAAAGCAAGCTGATTGGTCTGTAGTCGGCTGGCTGGGATCCGTTCTTTGCAGGTTTCAATAGCGGTGTAAGGGTAGCTCTTTTCCATGCATCAGGGAAGTATCTTAACCTGAGGCAGGAGTTAAAGAGGTTCGTCAGGTGAGCTATCCCTCTTCTCGGCAGTTGTTTTAACAATATTGTTTGTATCCCGTCGTGGCCTGGAGCCTTATTCCCCTTCGTATGACGGAGAATGGCTTTGGAAGTTACTGAGGACTACAACCAGAAAAAGAAGCTCTACGATACTCCACGACGGGGACAAACTGTTGACAGAGGAACGGGTCAACAAGTTCGCTGATCACTACGGTGGTATTATTACCAGAAGGACTAACGCATCAACCAACCTACCTACGGAAGACATAGGAAATAACTATATGTATGTATCCCCGAAGCAGCTAAGGTTACTTATCGTCATTAGATAATTATAATTCTATATATTTTATATTTATAATGGGAAGAAGGAGAATTCTAGTGTTATATTAGTGGAATAAGTTATTCCGTTATATCTTTATATTCCCTTAATCTTTTTTGTTAAGTCGGTCCACCGTTTCGAGATACTCCCCCATTCTCAAGGTGTTCTGTTTTTATAAACTCCTTACTCCTATTGTCTATATCCATCCTATTGATTTTGTTTGTTAATAAATACTATTAATTTAACCATAATTTAACCATACTGTGTTTTATATCTTTACATATATTGCTAGGAGTGAAAAATGTTTTCACATTTTGCCACAATGATACAGATATATGTAAAAATTTTCACATCAAATTTAGAACAGTTTCTGTTTCTGAAATTTAGCTCCAGAACTACAACGTCTTTCTTAGTAATATTAGATAAAAATAATATCTTAAATTAACTAAGAAATGTTATAACGAAGAAAAGACTAAAGATAGACATTCATAAAATATTCATTCATGTAACTTGACAAAACATAATTAATTTCTAAACTACTTTAGTACCTATGTGATTGATATTTAAAAAATTAAATTTAAAGTACAAGTATTTGTCTAATGAAGTAAAATAAATTAATAATTAAATTAATAAAACTGTAAATAAATTATAAAAAATATAATTGAATAAACCGTTAATTTACATGACAATTATCAGTTTTACCAGATTAGGCTTGCGTCTCAATTTTTTTTTAACAGTTATTTTATTATAAATTTATTAATAAATACAAATTTATCTAAAAATTTGCTTTTTTAAAACAGTTATTTTCCATGCTTAAAATTGAATGTTTTTAAATTTTATTTCCATGTTGAAAATTAAATGTTTTTAATGACAGCTAAACCATTTTTTTCAGGAAACGTTATTTATCTTCCAGAAAATATGCTGGATTGGTTTGATGTTTACAACAATTATTCCATTATTATAGATTAGACAATTTCTTTCTATAAATTTAAGATTTTTACTAGTGCCATATTCGACTGATAAATAAAATAATTATATTTTTTATTCATCCGTTACTTTTATTGTGTTACAGGAGTGAGTCACGACAAATCCTACACTCTGTTCAGAGTCGGTAGGAGATCATCTCCAGAAGTGAAAGAGTTCGCCGAAGCAGGGCGGTGGGAACCTTCAGCTGGAGGATTGGATCACTTCTCAGGACCAGCTGTACCTTCGGGGCAAGGCAGAACGGAAGCCGTCTTCTTCGCCGATGGCAACCATTCGAGGGTAAGCTCATCCCACATTCTCGATATTACCATTCTTTTGTATAGCAACATCCATTTCCACAACAAAGCGACATTCAACCGAAAGATGTTTGTTTTTATACCAATAGCATCCTTGTAGTTAAATTACAAGTCGAAATATCTTGATAAATTAAATAGGTAAAACTATAGTTAAGGCGGAAGTCAGAAACGATAGTTTAAAGTAGTTACATTTAATATAGTATTAAATTTTGGAATAAATTTGTTATAAAATTTAATTGTGTTAATAATTATTCTGATATTTATACAGCAGTAAAAGTTGCTTACATGACTAAAGATTCTTATTTTATGAACACAACAACCGCTGTAAACTCATTTTGTTGACAATTTTTAGGTTGTTTGTATGGTAATGTTTCTGTATCCCCTTTATTAATATCCTGCATTTTGTCAATTTTTATGATCATTGCTTCCACGAAAATGGCCCTATCTCAGGAACGGTTTGCTGTATCTCGACTTGGCTATTATTCTGATTCAGAAAGCGGACAAATATAGATAAACATCCACAGCAATCTTGAAAATGTTTACTAATTAGAATTTTTTTCACCTAATATCGTAATTCGTCCCACTGTGACAACGTTCTGCTGTAACTATCTAATGAAGTCGCACACTCTAAAATGTAAAGTTTTTTAGATTTATGTAAAAAGCCCCGCCCCCGAATTTTCTCAACATTGACCACCTGGGCATCATGAATGTCAAATTTCTCCAGTATGGGTGAGGAAATGAAAATATTTGGACAACATTTCGGATATATGGCGCGTTCACACCAAATGTTATATTTTTTTGCCAACATTTTTTGTTGAATTTGTCTAAATGTTGTCAACCAGTGTAAACGCGGCTTTACTCCAAACGACTTAGTGAATATTTACAATCACCAGAAAATGTCGACATTCATCTAATTTCTGTTTTGCACAGTAATGATAAGGAGCGAGGGTCATGTCCATTTGTAATTCTATCACAGTATGGCTCCAACATGGCGCCTGGTCCCAAAACACTATACAACACAATACATGATCACAAGATTAATATTCTAGCATTTGCATTGATTATTAATGAAGAACATTTTAACCTATGCTCATAGATAATCGAATGATTCAAATAAAATGCTTTGAAAATAAGAAACTAACAAAACTATGTTAGATATAAGTCTATATCTTGGGTATAAGTCAATTATAATCGCCTAGAAGTATATAATCAGTCTGTGTTTGTCTGTAGGGCAAAACCGTTTCCAAAAACAGGATTAGTAACCAGTAACTTGTTACAGAAATTCCTGGAACAGATACCAGTAACAAGTTGTAGGAACTCCAGTTACTAATCTAATGCTTCCGGTATTAATATGAACTCGTTTGTTGCAAAGAATATTAATTTTTTTTAGTAATGGGAATTACTAATCATGTATTTAATGCAATAACGAAATATCTATTACACTTTTAGAATCAAAGAGTAGGTTGTTTAGTGTATAACGATGCCTTAAAAAGAGTCGAAAAAGATTATATTTTCTGAAATAAATTTCTAAGGGAAAATGAGATCAACAAGGAGAACATTGTGCCAATATGTATAAAGAGAATCAACTATAACAAAAACAGTCCATACACAGAATGAAAAATAAAATTGCATAAATTATTTTACCTAGGATTTGAGTGCGTTAGTGACAAACCAAGATGGTGAGACTCCAGCTATGAAATAAGATTTGAAATAGTAATGTAACTTTACAGCTCTGAATAATAATTCACGGAACTAATACTTGAGAGATTACAAATAATTAATTCGACGAATACATAGTAAACATTATCACAATAACTATTAAATTGAAACATATTATAACAAAAAAATAAAACCGAGAAGCTGAACCGAACTACTGTTCAACAACTAACGCGGTCGTTCAGCTGTTGCCAATCGTTCCTAGCAAAAATTCTTTTGATAATTGTACTCTTAGTTTGTTAGAAAATTTTTGTTCTGACAAACTTATTTGAAATTTAATCTCAAGAGTTAATTTTAATTATTAATTATTTTCAGATATATTTTGCGAGAAAATTCCCAAATTTCAATAGTGAATTATTACCTATTTAATATATGAAATGAGAACTGTTAATAAATTGATTCAGGTGACAATGGTGAACCAACCCAAGATATTTACTGATATACATGAACACATATATGTAAATCATTTCAAACCAACTTTTTAGGGGCATCAAAAAGTTCAAATTCTTATAAAGTTCGATTAAATTCCAACCATTATTTGTGTAATTTCGTGTTTTAAATCAAAAAGATCGCTTTAATTTAAAATTGAGATTTTTAAATGTACATTCTGAATTCTGTATTTTTTTAAGAATTTATTTTTTATTTTAAAAAACATCTTAAACGAAAACATTATCCCACAGGTTCTATTTCTTTAAAAAAAAAATCAATGTCCTCATGATAAGCTTTAAATTATATAAGTAAATAGAACTTGAATGCTGGATGTTTAAATCCAAAGTCTCTTTTGAGCGAGCCTTGCAAATTATTTGTTTTCTAATGATTCACTTTGGTTCAAGGTTTCACTTTGTTTTCTAATAGTTCAACCCAATTTTGGATGGTTCATTAAATTTCAGTGTTAAGGGAAATAAAAATAGTCTAGTTTTTAAAACTTTCTAATAAGAAATTAATCAACCATCAGATGTAATTAATTATTTAATTTACTTTTGCATGAACTGTATTACAAACTTAGATTTCAGACTTCAACTATTAAATTAATAAAGAATATTTTGCATGATAATCCATTATAACTTAATAACTCTGGTCCATTGTGCATTAATTCTTTTATTTAATGTAATGCTGAATTATCTGTTTTTTTATTAGGTATCTGTCATGTCAAGAATCATTCCTTCACCGGATTGGTTTGTTGGTCTGGATTCTTTTCAGTTATGTGTTGACGGAAACTGGTTGGATACAATCACTATAGAGGTGACATATTATTGTTGTATTATATTATTATTATATAATATTGTATTATATTAGAATTACATTCATATTATATTTGTAATTGCTGATTAAAAATTACAAAACAATATTAATTAAATAATGCATAACATACAATGCAAATTATATTTCAAGCAATATTATATTTAAATTTTAATGGATGAATTATTTAGGTTACTGAGTTTTCTGATTCTTATGTATACAATCTTCTAGTGACTTTGGTTTATCCACTTTTATTAATGCTTCCCAAAAATTGACATACCGAAAAAATGGCATGATAGTAATTTAAATAATTAATTTCTTCTCTCTTGCGATTCAATGTAATAATAAAAACTGCTGCATTTTTACAAGATAAAAAAGAAGCAACCCTCAAGATTTACAACTCTTCCCTGATTCCTGGAAACATGTTCATTACGAAGTTTAGATTGATCATAGAACATCAAGTCCAGATTAAATAATTATTGAACATCTATCAGATGAGTTATCAAGTCGAACAAAGATACCCCCAACTTCATATAAGTATTGCTTAAAAATTGAAGATTGTTCTATTAGAAGAATATCTAAATATCCTAAAGAAATCTATGGTATTTGGCATTTACCCTTTTAGCACCAATTTACTGAATTATATTCTCAACTTATTTCATATAGCCTCTGTTAATTGTTCTAAAAGACTGTGTTTTACTGTCTTTTACAACAAGACTGTGTAGAAATTAATTAAATATTAGTTGATTGGAAGCAAGAAAAAATGAAGTAGGATGATGTTCTTGCCTCCTAGTATGGAATAATAGTTTTATTTAATTTACAATTCTAAGAAAACGCCTTGCACATTTTTACGAGGATACAAAAAGCTGTAATCTTCTTTTACTAGCTGAACAAGATACATGTCTTTTAATCACTTATATCCACAGAATTGACATGTTCCAAATCATATTATCATCTCGCCATACTAATTTTTGATTGAGTTCATGTTTTAATATTATTTTTATGTTTTCAATAAATTATTTTAGGTTGATCCTCTGGATGCTGGTACAGATAATGGTTTTACTTTCACTGCTCCTAATTGGGCTACTGAACCTCAGGGAGTTATTTACAGGATAACTAGTAGATTTCCAGCTCATCCTGCTGGTTCCTTCTACTACCCGTACATTAAACATCTACCACCTATTGCCACTTTCCAATTTATTAAGGTAGTTAATTAATCAGTATTAAAGAAAATCTATTTCCTTTATTAATTTATTTGTCTTGATCTGTTTATATTAAGGGACAGGTAACTCTTTGTATGACCCATTTGGATTTTTTGTGACTATCCCTCTAGTTAGCTAGGGAGTAAAGGACATTATATCCTTGGGATTAGCCCAAGCAATATGTTCAGTTGTAAGTATGGCCTAAACTCAGTCCTGCAGACTGTTGAACTTTAACGCTTCGCGTTCACAAATAATATTTTTAATCAATCAAATATACAAGATTAATCTTCTTTAAGTTATATTTGTAGTGGCAATGACATTTATTGTTATCAACCCGTTTCATACCAAGTTCAGGCCAAATTTTTCTTTATCTTTTTGCAATCAATGAAATTAAAAGTTTTAAGGCACATACCTTCTTTTATTTTCAGCTCCCAAGACTCAATATCTTTTCTGTTTAAGCTGTTTGATGTATTGCAATGTAGCTCTGGGCCGACTATTACTCTAATTCCTAGAGTAATTTTATTCTAAAGTTCTTTGATCTATCCATGTCCCAACATTCATTTCAGGATAAGCTGATTGATGTTTGCCAGTTATTTGGGTAAACCCAAGCAGCTCTAAACTACCAACTACTTATTCATAGAGGAATTCAATGCCCTTAGGGCCGCTCAGTAACATTCTTTGAAGTCTCTTTGAAACAGCTATTTCTGTTACAGTATTACGTCCATTTGAAAGACTGTTGTTCATGATCCCATAGCGATAATCTTCTGACATTTTGTCATGATCAGTTTAATTGCTTTTTCCCTGAAACATTTTCAGGGTAAATCATCTAAAAATAAAAACTTTTATTTTAAAAAGATAAATCATTAAATTTAATTAAATAAAATTAAAACAATAACACTTTTACCAATCTGTTAAAAATTTCACAAACATGAAAATTCCATGAATAGAAGTTACTAGCCTGAAAATTTACTAATTCTGCTTTTTCAAAAGTTGTTGGAGAGTAGGGTGGGTGAGGCAGTCACATCCAAGCCTCTATCGTTTTTTAAATACTGATGCATCTTACTAATGATTTTAGTTAGGGTTCATTCAAATTGTGAATCTGGTTTTACAGCTTTTTCCATTTCTGATTGCCTAGTTTTTCAATAACAGCAACTGTTGATCTGCCAACTTTAAAATCTCCCTACTAATTTCTGAACAGTTTTTTTTCTGATTTTCTTCAACCAATGTTACAAAATGTTTATAATTATAAAGTTAAAATAAAATAATTAATTATAAATTTCTTCCCTGCCTATGTCCATACAGCTGAAGTCTCCTTCACAGCAATTTTTGATCCAACAGAACCACTGAATACATTATAGAAACTTTTTAAAGGGAGAAGTTGGTCGGAGGGTGCGGTCAAAGAGTTACACTATTATAAGTAAACTTATATATTTTGTGCCGACGTTTCAGCCTAAGTTTTAGGCCAAAATGTCGGCACAAAATATATAAGTTTACTTATAATAGTGTAACTCTTTGACCGCACGCCCCGACCAACTTCTCCCTTTAAATATACATATGCGGTCAACAAAAACTCCCTCCAATATAGAAACTATGTGTGCCCAAGAAAGAACAGAACATAAATAGATAGAACAGAAAATAAATGTTTTATTATTGCCGTACTTAAACATAGGTTTTAAAGTTTGAAGTCGCCGACCACCTTTTTTAATTTGTAATGCATATTCATATAATAACTTAAAATTAAAAATCTCACATTCTCATTCAATATTTCATCAGTCCTATGTTAAACTTACTGAATGTGAAAAATTCAATTTTTTGTATTTGTTATTTTTCAATAGTATTTCGGTTGATACAACCTGTAGTAAAGTTATGTATCTGTTACGCCATTAGAAAGTGCTGAAATCGGGAAAGTTGAATTTTTGCATAAAATGCCTTTATGTCTAAAGCTTCCATGTTAAAGTAACATACAACATAATAATAATATACATATTATTATTAAAAAATAATTTCACATGAAACTATGAAATAAAAGAAATACAACACCAATATAAATATTTAAATAATCTTGTATTGTATTAGTGAAATAGTTTCTTCCTTATATCTCTATATCCCTTTACTATCTTATGCTGCATTGTTCCACCAATGTATCTGGGTACTCCCCAATTCTCAAGGTGTTTTTTTTTTTTTTATCTCTATACTCCTATTGTCTAGATCTATCCATCTTGATTCCGTCTGTTAATAAATACAATTAATTAAACAAGAAAAACTGTGTTTTATATACTTTAAAACTATTGCTAGGAGTGTGTACTACAGCTATTTACATCATTGTCACACTGTTTAAATAATTGAAATCGGCCCTTATATATAGAAGAATGTAACAGTTTTTTGCTTTCCTGAAAACTAATTATTTTCATATTTGCAAGTCTACCATGAGAATGACGATTTTATGGACTAATGATTACTTCAATATAATAATGTTTTTATTTCTTTCAGATGAGAGAATATGAAACAAGTGAAATATTTCATCATGGTGAAGATGATAAACAGTATGAAGTAGTGAGGTCTGATCAGCAAAACAAAATTAATATGATGGATGGAAATGAAGATATACAAGAGGAGATAGAAGAGGAAACTAAAGAACAGGAAAGGCTAATGCAAGAGAGAACAACAACTATCAGTGACAATTATATGTAAGTGATGTTAGTTCTTTGGGTTAATATTTTTATTAATTGTAGAATTTTATGTTCTAAATAAATTTTTATTAGTATTTACATATTTTTCAACTCTTTGTATCATTAAAACTTTTGTTAGTTAGAAGAAGCACTTAAGCAAACAAATTACAAAATAATTAATCTCAATTCGTAGATTTGATTTTGCAATAGCACTAACTATATTTACACTGGAGCTTAGCTAAGAATGATGAAATGGCATCTGACTACAAAATTAAATTGTAATATGATTCCTTTCAATGACAGAAATTACTTCTAATTCTGACAGTATTTTTCATACTCTTATTATGATGTCAAAATCAAGTAGAACTGTTAATATTTATTTTGGTAGTAATTCATTTTATATTTAGATGATATCCAGATTCTTGTAAATATTACTATTTTTCTAGTTTTATTTTGCAATAAATCCAGGTCCTACAAGATGTTTAGAATCTTCTTTAATTTAATGAAAAATTTCCTCTCAAATACTTGCATGGCCCTTTTACTCACTTGTGTTACAGTAATCCAAGTTTTTGCATCTCAATTTTTAAAATAAATTTTGAGTGAAAAATAGAACTGTATGAATGATTTGCTTTATTTATTTCTGTTTTTGTATTCCTCCTCTTTTTCTTTCTCTCTCAAACTATCACCCTTCTTATCATTTAATAAATCTCAAGTTCAGAGGGATACTTTTCTTGTCTTATTTAGATTGAGAAAATTAATCAGAATCTGGCTCTTTAGCTAGAATTATTTATAATGACTGTTTTATATATCTATATTGTTTAAAAAAACCTAATTAAAAAAAAAGGTTTTCTATGGAGAATTTATTTCATAAATAGAGGAACAATTAGTAAATGTACAGTGTTTTGCTCAGAGTTATGTATTTTTTATTTAAATTATAGTATATCGAAATACTAATATTCTTCTGACTTTCAAATCTTGAAGAAAGATAGCTAACATCTATTTCAAAACCCCAAAAAAATCTAACAGAGACAATTTGATTTGTTCAACTGTTTAAACTGTAGGTATCTAACCTTTCTTGGTTCCGATCCCAGATGGATAACCAATACTATAGTCTGTCTTAAAAACAAGGAGACATTTTTTTAAATATAACATCGACAATATTGGTGTGCTGCTATAATTGTTTTGAAAAATGTATATTTAACTAATAGCACCTTTGAACTTCCCCCCACTGGTTGGGGATAAACTGATTTAGTATTTAGGTTTTGACAATCTGCAGCCTCAAGATTCACTACAGTTAACCTGCAATATGAAACCAAGATCTGACTAAATTATATTCTGATTTTTTTTTCCTCATTAATATTGATAACCGTATTCAAGTTACATGAAAATCAAAGTTTCTTATTAATTGAATATTATTAACTTCAATTAAGTTCATTTTCACAGAGTTCCAGTTCCAACAGGAAAACCACCACGCCAGCTTGGACCAGGTATAATAAGGAAAGGTGATACAAATGCCATTCTAAATAGTATTGTAGAAACGTATCATAACCAAGAAGGAAGGCTTTTTAAACCAACTTATAAGAAGTCTAGTTAGTATAATGCAAATATTTAAATAATTTCTTTTAGCATAACTATTTTTCTTCTTAACATAATCTTTCCATTTGGTTCTTAGCTTATCAATTTTTTTTTTTTTTTTTTATATTTAGTTAGAATTGTAGCTTATAAAATCAGAATCATGATAAATAGTGTCATTTCCTTGCAATAATCTCTTCTATAAAGATATTTTGTATTTGAAAAAACTTAAATCAAAATTAATTGGAAAAATATAAAAATAATAATAACATAAAAAATCTAAATCTTCTGAAGTTAGTTTTGTAGTAGTAAAAAAAAAAATGTGATACAATTTTGATAGGATATGAAATTATTTCTGTGTTATGTGCTACTGAAAATACAGAAGTTGGGATTTCAGGATTGGTTCGAGACTGTAAAGTTGGTGAATGGGGTGAATGGGGAGGCTGTTCTTCTTCATGTGGTGTCGGCGAGATGGTGAGAACCAGAGCTGTGTTGCGTCCTGCTCGCCGAGGTGGCACACCCTGTCCACCACTCACACAAGCCAGGTGGTGTGGCTCACCGACTGCCAATTGCACTCAAACAACCACCACCACCTGGTAGCCCTGGTGTCAGTGGATTATCAACTATGCACCACTTCCATCAGCATCCTCTTGTATATAGACACCATTGGTTTTAAAAAAAAAAATAACAGTTTAGAAAGTTCTTTTCAACAGGGTCATTCCATATCATTCATCACCAAACTAAAAGTTACCGTTTTACTATGCATAATTTTATTGAATGAATTTGTTCATCCCAGAATTAACCTGCAGAAAATAATTGAAAATTTGATTTAAAAAATTCAGATGAATTTTGACGAAACATCAGTGCCGCCGTCAGCTTAGCCTGGGTCCAGAACAAAATAATACAGCGGGTCCCCTCTCACTCAATATTTCCTGTATTTTATTTTTGCTAATAATATTAATATATGGATTAAGGTTATATGAAATCAAAACTTACTAGTGCATTATAATAACAAGAGTTTTACACAAAATAAAGCAATTTATTTACAAAATTACTTAATAATTGCAGTATAATTTAATAATAATTACTTAGGTCAAGACTAGTAGAGCTTGAACATAATTATTCACAAGCAATACCATCTTTAAGGGCCCAGAGCTCCCGCCCAGAACCCCGCGATCCATAGATCGCTTTCTCTTGTAAATGTTTAATATTTTTATTTTAAATGTTTGTGACTTTTAAATAATATTAAATAAAATAATGACTTCAACAAATATATTTTTTATTTATGTCGTCAAAATTCAATGTTCTTGCTAACCTATGCTCAATTGGCAATGCTTTATTATATCTTTAAATTATAAACAATATATATCTTTATAAATTAGTGTACATTGTCAGCAGTGGAACCCATGGTACTTTAAGATATGGAGTCCTCTAGACTAAAGAATTTATTTTCTGAGCAGCTTTGGGTTATCAACATAAATAAGCAACATACAACCTAAAGTTATATTTTTATTTAATATTTGAAAAGTAATAAAAAGTTATACATTTACAAGAAGTAGGCAACCCTTTGGATCGTTGGGCTCACAGAGCAAAGATGTCATAAAAGCACATGATATATGTTTATAAATTATGAATATTATGATAATGTTTTATATAATAAAGTAATACAATTCATTATTACATTTAAAAATTACTTACAACATTAATAATGATAACAAATTTTACAGCTTTTTATAAATCAGTGTTACTCTAATTAATGTACAGAAATGTTTCTTCAAATTCATAATTATTTCTCTAAAAAGAATAAATCAAGATTGCCTCTGTCCATTATATTAAGAAGAATATGAGTTGTTATTAGTAAATAATTCACAGTTGAATCCTTATTTTACAAGATAAAATGTTGAAAAATTCATGAAATCTTATGTTTTGGTTTCTCGTTTTCTGATTTTCATTATCATGATTGGCCCTAAGTTGAGGATCCCTAAATCTGATCAATTTTTTTATTACAATAATATTAGCTTACAATTTAAATAATTAGCCTAACTAAAATACCCTATGGTTTAAATAACTATTGTTGCCTTGCAATACACTTTTTATACTAAGATGTTCATTTGGAATGACCCGAATGAAACGTTCTGAGGGCTTTTGGACTTTGTATTTGTTTATATACAAAGAAAACAGCAACATTTGTGTGATTGTGGATTTAATATATTTTTATATTGTGTAATTTACTATATTCATTAATCCATTTTCCAAATAAACATCATATATTAACTCATTCATCCTTCACAGTTAGGAAAAAAACAACACACAATTGGAATAAAACAATAAAATATTTAAATTTTACTAGAAAGTCATTATAAATTAATTCAAATGCAATTTTTAAATGTTTGGCATTTGACTTATATGCTCATTTGTATATATTACCAAAGATGTCCAAAGTAAAAAAGGTTATAGTCAATTGTGATGTATGATAATTCTAAGTACATTTCAATCTTAATTAGCTGTAGTGACCAGTAAAAGTAAAAATGTGTTAGACTTTAATTATATAGTATAGATTTTAAACATAACACAAAATAATATTTTCATTATAATGATGTATTGTAGCCATTTAAAACTGGGGTGTGAAAAAGCTTGGTTTTTACTAGTCAAACGTAGAATCAAAATAAAATACTGGCTGTGAAGTTTTATAGAGAATATCAGTCATTATTTTATGCAATATATCTACTTAAAAAATAATCATATTGAAGCAAGCATCTTATTGCCATTTCCTTTCGTATAAATAATTTATTTTTAATTCAAATGATAACTAAAATCAAGAATTAATATTAAAATATTACAAGTATTTGTCATTGAAATACAGTTTATTATGATATGGTTCAAAGTATTGTTATTTCAGCATTCTGAATAGTTTTATTTATTCCATTGAAAACATAATTAGTTGTAAGTTGTAGTGCTGGTATTTTCACTAAATCAAATCATTATTTACCCTAGTGTATTTAAAGTATTAATTTAATTACTTTATATCAAATGCCATTGTTGACCCTCAAAGTTGCCCACATAATAATGTCATTCTTTTTGTTTTAGGAGGTTTGAATTCTACTGTTAATTCCTTAATTAATTATCAATTAGATTACATGAATCAAGTCAGTATATATATATATATATATATATATATATATATATATATATATATATATATATATATATATATATATTTCTCATAAGAATTTGTATTTTAATGATTTTTTTTTTCAAAACATATTCTTTTATTAAATGCAATTCTACAGATTGGTTGATGATTCTGCCTCTAGGGCTTCGCTTTCCAATTCTTCAAATATTTATAGATAGACTTGAAGTTAAGTGTTCAATATATCTGGAAAAAATATTAACTGCTTACACTTGTCTCTGCATAATATAAATGACGTAATTTATGACGGAAGAATTTTTATCTTCTGATAAATACAAGTATGGTGATGCAAATTAAAATTTTAATAGCCAAGCATTATTTCACACTCTACATCAAATTACTTTGGGTATCAAGTGCAAAGATTATGAAGTTGATATTTACGATGAATTCACAATTTTTACTAGTATGGATGTAATTATTTTTTTTTTATTAATTAATTTTTTATATATTAATTTTAAAAGAATCAGTACAGATCATGAATGTATATTTAATAATATTAAGCCCATTTATTTGCATATAGTTTTTAAAATATATATCTAAGAACAAATATTGTATGTAAATATTGAAAATTTTGTAATTAGCAGATGCTTTTTATTTTGAAAAGTAAATTGCATTGGTTACCCTTGTTTTGTTACTTATTATTCAAATATATTCCTGTGCACTGGAAGATTGTGAAAATGGAGCCATTTAAAAATAGAAGTCGTTAATAATAGGAGCCATTTAAAAATATATATAGCATTATACATGTATGTTTTATTGTTCTTTTGATGATTTAATTTTCTTTTGAAAGAATATAATAAATGTACCAAAAGCTGTAGTACCATAAGTTGATGTCGACAATCTATAATCCTCCTTTACTTTATATATGTAACTTGCAGTGTTTCTAGATGTTTGTGCTTCTTATATGTTTTATTATATATGTCAGATTATTATCGAGTTTATCTTTTTAGATTTTCTTTCGTATATATTACCTAATATTTCAGTTATTTTAGTAAATAGATATAAGCTATAAGATATCAATAATGTAGAGGGACAGATGAAAATAAATGTCAGATTTTGTTTACTTACTCTGTAATTGTTGTTTTAATTAAACAAATTAGTACTTATCCTTGATTTCCTTATAACCCACATGAAAATTTATTAACCAGCAGCTATTTGTATCCTTAATTAAGTTTTCAGGTGGTTTACCACTAAATATAAGTTAGTATAATTAATTTATTTTTATATTTATTAATTTACATGCTTCAATCTATGAAATCTTTATTGTGATAATTGGCTCCTGTCATGTTGTTAGAGTTTAAGAGTCCTCATGATTTTAACATTCTTTTGGACATATTCTTGAATAGGGCCTGTCGATACCAAAGTAGATTAGTTTGATTATGATCAATTAATGTTGAACAAATATACTTTATAATGTAACTTTAAAAAAAAAAAAAAATGATATGGAATGCTGCAACAGTTTAGAAGAGTTTTTAACTAAATATACAAATTATAAGTTATAAAATTCTGTGGAAAAATGGCCAGATCTTATATTTATTTTTATTTACAAGGTTTTTACTAAAACATTTTAAAGGTGTTAGTAAAAAAACCAAGGTTTTTACTAACATTAATAATTATAACAGATTATTGAACTAGAATGTTCAAACAGTTTCTTCAAATACATTTTGAATCACAAAAAGTTCATCCATACATATCTCACCTATTGTAGAATATTGGTGCAACTAAAAATTCAAAATTGTGGAAAATCATATTTAAAGTTATTATTTTTTTTCTACCCTATTGAATACCTCCTTATTAAAACACACTGAACATTTGCATTACAAATATCCAGTATGATTAAATGATAAGGGATTCAAAAGTGTAGAAAAAAAACTTTATAAATGATTTTCAAACAATTTTAAATAATGCAATAAATCTCTTTGAGGGATTTATGCAAATATTGGTAGTTAAAGATCATCTTTTCTCCTTATTGCTCTATGAACCAATTTCCAATTTCTCAAGAGCTCATTTCCAAAGAACTAAAATTTGTAGCTATTAAAAAGAAAAAGAAAATCAAATGAATGGAAGTGAAAAGAAAACATGGCCGTAGTGAAGGATCTCTGTTACTCATGATTTTTCTTTTTATTATGAAAGACTTATAAAGGGTTAAATTATCCTGCTCTATAGATTTCCGTTAAGCGGTCACAGTTCTGAGAAAATTGGGTTAACCATTTCAGTAATCTAATAAAGCCCAGCCTGCATCTGTTTTTGGTTTCTGGCCTTCCAGCTAAGATGAGTGATCTCAACACTTTTGAATGTTGATTAACAGGAAAAACACTTTTTTCACAATGATTGATCTATTAAATCAATATATCATTCCCATTTTAATGCAAGCGTTAATAACTTATTAAAAAGGACGAGGTATAAAAATGTTAATTATTCAACACTTTTGAGACTGTTTCTTTGGAGAGTTTAATCTTTTGTTAGAAGTTATTGATGTTCTATCATAGATTTTTTTTTTTTTTTTTTTTTACCATAACTATTCGAAAATATAATTTCGATATTTGCGAAGGGTGTAAAGAAAAGTTTCCTGAAGTTGTTACATAGTTCAGAAAGCGTTTACAGTGTATAATGTCACTAGTTACAGGTTGAAGTTAAATTTGCTTCAGTTACTGCTACAATTGTTAATAATGTGCCCTCATATTATAAATGCTTCAATAAGTAGGTTTTCAATCAGTGTATGTAATACCATTTTTCGTTTTGATGTTGTATGTCTAGTAGTTTAATAAAAATACAACTTTCTCGATATTCAGATAATATAATTCTTCGAAATTGGTACAGTCCAAATTTTATCAGTGAAAATTTTATCATAAGTCGGTGATTTCGAATATAAATTATATTAATAATTTTATTAGCGTTAATTTGTATTTTGACGAACCTTTTTGGAAATTCATTGTTATATATAAATAAGGTAGAATTCTAGTAATCAGTCTATATAATTAATTTGAGTTGGAGGGAAATTTCAGCGCGAACCATTTCTGTTTTGTTCTGCATTTGTTAATTACATTTTAGTTACATTATTAATTACATTTTAAGTGAAATTTAATTTTTTCATTTAAAAATTAAAGCTTAATGTGATAGTTTAGAAATATGATTCCGTAAAAGAAGATTAATCATATTTTATATATATTTTTATTAAGGTATATATAATTTTAATTAAAGTAAAGATAATTTACGTTCAGTTAATTATTTATCTGTAATGTTAATTGTTCCCGCTAATTCGAAGCGCGGTGTTGGTAGTGGGGGTCTAGTATATATGGCTCCAAGTTACAGAAGGCGAGACTAGAGATGATGTCTTGGTTAGCTGTACTCCTCATCCTCCGTCTGGTCGTAGTCTGGGCGGTATGCCCTACCTGCGACACCGGTAATTGCGTTGTGTTCTGTATGAATCCAGTACCTGACCCGTGTGGTTGTTGTCCGTTTTTGTGCGGCAACAAAGAGGGCGAAACTTGCTCAGAAAATGAACCTTGCAGCAGGGATCTTGTTTGTACCAATACCGTAAGTTTGTTTTTGTTTCTTCAATTTTCGGACTCAAATTATTTTCTCAAAATATTTCCACAAATTAATAAAGACAAGCTTATCATTTTTTATTTATAAAATCAGTGAATCAGTGATCAATACAAAATTCTAACATTTCAGAGCAGTTGAAATGTTTTATTAACGTTATAGAAATCTTGCTATTTCTAATTGCGATATCTCTTTAAAAAAATTTCTGGCTTTGCCATTTATATACCATATAAAAGTCAACTTTTAAGGGTGGTGGACTTAATTCATTTTTTTCCTAAGTCAAACTTATTCACTTGATGGTCCACATACATAAATATCGAAAAATAGTTTTAAAAAATCTGTATGTTGCAGTCATATCATTTACAGCAGGCATTTATCCATATTTATTTTTCGCCCCTTCCCCCAATATAATTATGATGTGTTTTTTTTTATAATTATTATTTATTGGTATACTTTTTTTTAAAAAAAGCTTATCAAATATTCGGTGGTAAATAGTTCTGTAGTGATCTTGGAAAACGAGTCATTTTTATATTATTCATGTAGGTACATGATTTATGGTGTATACATTTGGTTATAGAATAAATTAAATTTTTTACAGTTTAAAATTAATATGAAATTAAATATTGAAAGAATATTGAGGAATTTTAAATCATTCCTCAGAAAAAGTAATGATTCTGATTTACGTAGTTTTCACAACCACCACAGATTATGAATTGCAGTGTTGCTGGTTAGTATACCTGCCTGTAGTAAGCAGCATCGATTATGTTGTATAGTTTTTTTATCAATGTCATGTTTTATTATAACATTCAACATAATTATTATAATCATAATACAATTTATTACAATGATTTAATGACAGGGATAGAATGTAGTAGCGTTCATTCGGTGCGATTTTACTATTGAAATTCGTTTTCAAAAACCGTAAACTAGCTCTTTTTCAAGGTCAATGAGTTGATACGCTTAACAGATTATTTGCTGTATCAACGAAACGTTTAAAGAGGCATTTGTTTCTTTTTCTTTGAGATGCCAACATTAATTTTTTTTTTATATAAATAAGTAGGAAAAGCGATTTAATTGTGAACGGCTAACATTCGAAACAGTCAAATTTTTTAACAGCTTTGCAAAAGCAATAAAAATGTATATAATAAAATAAATATAATGTAAAGTTTGGCTATAAAGATATCTGTTAAAGGTTTGATAATCAGAAATGCTTTTCGTTATGTAATCTCTTTAAAAAAAAAAAAATATTCGGCTGGAAGTCCATGATGGGTTGTAGGAAATTATGATAGGGTTTTATTAATATTATAATTTTTTCTTAAGCTATTCAGATGAAACTCTTATTGTATTTTGTTTTATTATTTTCAATAATTGACCTTTGTAATCGACAAAGAAAAAACAATTTAACACCCCCTCAAAATTTGAGGTTTAACGTTTCAAGATACGTAGAGGGATGCTTACTATAAAAGAAATTTATATAATTTTAATTTCGTTGCTTTAGACAATAGTTGAGACTTGAGAAGTTTCAGATTCGCGCAAGTAGGCTCTGCTATCCGTCATCATTCTGCTGTTAATTACTTTGCTGAACTTGGAAGGCGTGTTTTATGAAGTATTCTTCACATATTCCTTGGTTGGAAACTGGTTACTTTTGTTTAGTTATTTGAAACTTCAAAACGTTACATATTCCAAATACTCATTTGAACGATAATCTAATTGTCTGTGCTCTAAACCAAAACGATAAGGAAAGTCCATTCTGTAATAATTTGCAGGATTTATCTATATTAGATTATATTGAAATTTCTTTGATTTTTATTTATATACATTTTCTAAAAATAAAATTTAATTTATGTTTAAGTAAATTTTTGTTGATAAATATGCTCAATAATCTGATATTATTATTAATATGACTATTAATGATATTAAAACTACATTAAAAGTTTTATTTGAAGATTAAATATTTATCTATTATTAGTGAGTACCTACTTTAGGAAGACGATCCTTGAAAGACGATTATTAAAACTTTGAATTGAGAAAAAATTATTTATAGTCCAAAATAAAAAAATATATTAATCGTTGTCTTTTTCTTCTTCTTGGACTGAGGAAATATACATAACGACAGAGTTAATTGTGAAGAAAAAATGGTATTGCATTTTGTAAATTTTAACTTTTCGTCAAACAATTTTCATACGACATGATATGCAACTTGGATTTTTTCTTGCCAGTAGCTCAAAGAAGAGTCGAGTTTGTAGTCCTGGCATTAGGCAGGCAGCGATTAAACTTTTTTTCTCTTTCAGATGCCAGTGACTCAACCATTCTACCTTTGTGAATGGAGCTTAAGCTTTCAGTGCTCATTTCCTGCGAATCGTAGAGCATATTTGTATATGTTGAAATTTTCCTCTAATGGATCATAATCATAAATACTAAACAATTGAATTACTAAATGATCCCGTTGTAATATTTGGCGATTTTTTTAAAAAAGAAGTTATAAAACAATTTTAGCCATGGTTCCTGTATAATAACTCAATCTTCTCGTTTTAAAAGATCGGTTTTATTTATTTTCTGGGCTTCTAGAGTTGGAAAAAATATGACTAAAGTAAAAAAAAATTTCCCAAGTCCCAAGCCTTTTTGAGCACCCTGCGTTTTAAAAAGTGATAAAAAAAAATTCGGCATGTGGTTTTCCTCTATATCTAAAGACTGCTTGTAAAACTGACGAACTCACTAAATGACTCTGTAAAACTTTAGTGATAAGTCGTATTTACTTCAAAGAACATGAAGATGAAATAAAAGTTTCGAAATAAATGGACCGTTAAAATTCATCCCATTGTTGTGCCACTGAATAAATGAAAACACATATGAAGAGATTGTTCGTTTTAGTGCCTAAATGATCTCCACAATTTTGCGTCGTTTTAGACTAATTCCATACCCAGACAATATACAAAAACCCATAAATTTTCTATTTTTAATTCGAGCGTATCGTGTCATAATTTATTTTTCCGAATTCATCACACAAATATTTTTTTAAGGTCAGTTCTAATGTAAAAAGACCTTTAAATCTCTATAAAATATGGAACATTATGAAGTACGAATTTTATAACAAATTCGTCACTTTTTTTTTTTTTAAATTACATACTTTCGTGAAAATCTTTGTTCCAAAGCATTCCCCGCTCACAAAAGAATAAATAAATTTGATGAATTAATGGTGTAATTGTAAATTAATTAATACATTGAAAATTCTTTGGTTTTCACGATAAATTGTGGACTGATGACGATCATTTAAATATTCTTTGTTGATAGGAATGCGGTGTACATTGCTTTAAAAATCTGATGTGGATACCACATGAGTTCCTTCTACGTCTATTAAACTAAAAATCGGTGGCTCAAAAAGTTATCCTGGTTCACTATTTAGTAACTAGATTCCGAAAGATAGCAGTATATCAAAAACGAAATGGCGTCGGTTACTTGTGACGGTGCCCTGAGTCGTAATTCTGGATGTAATAAACTCAGAATTTTATTTTATAAAACTTTTATTTGACGCTTTTATTTAAAAAATTGATAGAGAATTATTTAAAAAATCTATTATGAAAATTTAAAAAAAAAATCTATTATGAACTTCAAATATAGTACCCCTTCCGATCATCCAATTTTAACAAAAATCTAACGTTTATTTATATTGGCATACAAGTCTTAGGTACCAAAGTTGAGAATTTTTCATTATATTTTAATATAATTTTTGATCAAAATCTATTTTGACCTTCATGCAAAGTACCACTATCAGTGATCATGCAGTGATCAAAAACGGAGATCCACAACTACATGTTACAAAAATCCTAAATACACAATTTCAATTTTCTACGGCTAACAGTTTTTGAGTTAAGCGAGATACGAACGAAAGCCCGTACAAATGTCACGAGGAAATTAGTCAAAATGGATTCAGGTATGGTCAAAATGGATATTTCCGTTGAAATCAGAAAACCGAAAATTTTCGCGTTTGAAAATTTTCCTTTACTGCGTATGAGGAACTAAAAGGAATACAGATTAAAAAACAAAATTAAATTAACCCTAATAATTTCTTGAAATGGAAACATTGTTTAAAAAATTAAAATATTGCTTATTTAGAATATGGTAGAGTCATGAGCGGTACATCGATATAATTTAAATAATTTCTATTAGAGTGTACAAATCACAAGCTCGTATTTTTAGGTTTGTACATTCTTGCATATGCATACAATTTTCACGATATTTCTATAATTGGCACATATAGAGAATAAACCATATATATATATATATATATATATATATATATATATATATATATATATATATATATATATATATATATATATATATATATATATAAGAATAACTTACTTTATTACACATAGCACGATATACCTATCAATGTCTATGTTTGACTGACATCGGTGGGGTCACGACTGTTGGCAATGTCCAACAATTTATTTTTAATCAGTGATGGTTGAGATGTTTTCTTATCTCAAAAATATTACTTGTTCTGCTTTCATAGTCCATGAAATGTAGTAATCATGGATATTATTATGTCGTTTTTGTGTATTATTTCTTGATTTTCTTCCCTTAAAAGAAAATTTTAAATTTTTCATTAATTTTACGTCTATTGTTCCCTTGAATTTTATTTCGAAAATATATATAATACGATCCATAAAATATTAATATACCTAATTTATATCTGGAGAATTCTGTATAATATTGGGAGATGGAGACCTGTTACATTGCAATTGAATGAATTAAAGAGCTATTATATACACAAATAAAATTATTTTATTGATTATTTTCTTCCGAATTAAGGTAAGAAATTCTTTAGTTTTCATGTAATGATGGTCTAGGAAACATACGTCGAATAACGTTTTATATTCTGGATAAGTCCACTAAATTTGTCTTACAATTCACGTCATGGAAGCAAGTCAATTCAATATCTTTAAATCGACTTCCCTTAGTTTCCCCATTAAGCCATTCTGTTGCGGTAAATAATAATAAAATCTCTTAAAATTAATTGTTGCAGAGATATTATTATTCAGTTATTTCTATTTAAATTATTTACTAGGTAAAAATGTATATGTTAGCTCATAATTAAGAAAAAACGATTAATTTTTGTTCAACAAACATCTAAATTTATTATTGGACTAATATTATGATATTTTTATTAATTTCACATAAATAATAAATAATTTATTATTTCTTGAGTCGTATGTTCCAATGATGAATCAAGACGCCAGATAAGATAAATGGAATAAATCATTCCATTTCTTGATATGCTTACAGAAAATACAATATGATTAATATGCGTTATTTCTTTTCCATTCAAATAAATAAATTAATGTTACAACAAGGTTTGCAATGAAATCTTGGTTGTTCAAAGCACTTTTTGCCAAATATAGTAGTTTCGAAAATATTAGGTTTTTCCAGTGTAAGAAAAATCCCTCTATTGTAAATGTTATAGCTGATTGAATTAGCTACAAAATTAACCCGTGTAAAGTGTCTTGAGGTATATTAACTGAGATAATCCTGTTCGAACATAATCTTAAATTGTCATTTTATGGTAAGGTCTAGGTGGGACAGGAAAATTCTGCCCCGACCTTTTCAGCAAAACAGGATTATCTCAGTTAATACTTAAGATAACACTGTAAATTAGTAAATTTTACAGGTGATTTAATTAACTACAACGTTTCTTGTAGGGATGTTTTTGATAAAAAGGCTTTCTTTTAGATTAAAATGAAAATTTGTTTTAAAATATCTCATTTGATGCGTTTTTTGTTGTTTTTTGTGTGTGATTAGCGCCTTACAGAAGCGTCGAATCGATTTCTTTACCGATATGTAATCCTGTGTATCTCTAGTTGGCTGATTTTGAATTGCATTTTGAACTTGTACTACCTTCTAGTTAAGAGTGAATAATGAGCCGGAGAACATTGCAGAAGATACGATGCCCGCATGAAGGTTGAGTTTTTTTATAAACCTCTTTAAGCCTTATTTATTTTCAGTTGATGCGATATAGATTATTTTAAAAATTAAAATGTACATTTTGCGATGTCCGATTGTGAACGATTTCGCTGGATATAATTCCTTGACCGTATCCTACTTGTTTATGACGGGTTCGAAAATCAATTTAGCATTTCATTCGTATTTCACTGATGTTTTGTTAATGAGTTCGAATTAAGGGAATTTCCTAATTTTATTTTTTCAAGCGTCAGAAAACGAAATATAAAATGCTATGTGCACAATTTGTTTTTGTACAAAAATATATTTATTTATTTATCTAAAATAAATAAAATATGTATATGTGCTCATGTAAATAGACGTTCCTAATTTTTGTGAAACTAATTACAGATAAAGTGTGAGTCCGTTAGCTTTATTAATGATTTGGATTGAAACATTTCTATCGGGTTAAGCATAAAGTTGCCATTGTTTGCCGGACTTATTTTCTCACATGAGGAACTTATGTCTATTGATGGTTATATGGCTTATCTGATACGACCCCATAATAACATATAATATAATTAATAATTTAAAGACCCCATAAGAAACCTACCAGTGGCGTACGCAGAGGAAGAGATGGGGGATATATCTCCCTTCTTCCGAAAATGTACGGAAACAAAAGTTAGTATTGGAAATTTAATATTAAATTAAATATTTTTGGTAATTTTTAAAAATAATTTTCAATCCAATTTTCATGTTTATCCTTAAAACTCACTCCCAATTTGGTGATTATACATATTTAGGTGATTACTTGTCTTCTTATTATGAAATCATCCCCTCTCTCCCTCTAATAAAATTCAAATCCCACTGAAAAAAAATCTGCGTTTGTACTTATAATGCTAACGTTTATATGATAACTTGTAATGCCTACGTTTGTACCAAGCATTGCAGTTGTGACTCCAGCTGATGTCGGTCATATATTGATTCATGGTAATGGTAACCATATATTAGCCATAAATCGTATTAGTATCGCAGATATATAGGTAATTTCTTTAAGAATCTTTTATTTTTGAATTAATTTCTTAATTTTGTAATGTTTCATGAACATTTTAATTCATTTATTTTTTTTTTTTATAGAATGTCGCTATAAACACTATAAACTGTAAAAATCCCTGAGGGAGAAAAAAAAACGCAATATTTTTTTTAACTGATTTCTTCAGTCGAAAACAAAACCAAGAAACGCTGTATCGTCTAGGCGGATCTTGCTCTGACCATCTGCCAGCTAAAAACTTGGCCTTTTTGAAGGCCATGTGTTTCCTATCAAAATAATATGCATTAATAAAAAAAATTTTTTTTTTTAGATTTGTTGACTAATTATTCATTTTGTGAATTATCTAGAATTAAATTATTTTACTCTACCTGTTTAAAGCATGAAAATTTATGTTTTCTCGATCGAAAGTCTGATTCTATTTATTCCCCATTTAAACGCTTCTCCGAAAAAAATAAAATAAAATAACTAATAGCTATAGGGTCAATCCATTTCAAATAAATCAATTTAATATGAAAAAATTGCTGACAAAATTTCTTTATTTTTTAAAACTATTTTCGTATTATATTCAGAGAGTTGAAAACAGATACTCATTAATTTTTTAGATGTCCAGGTTTTTTTTCAATTGTTTGATATGATGTGGATTAACCCTAAAGAGTAGTATATTTCGGTTAAATTGTTGGAAAGCAGCATCCGTTAAAATTTAAAAATTGATCTTTTGAAATTTCTATATTAAGTTCGCGTATTAAGTGCCTTATTTACTTATTCTTTATTTTTTTTATGGTTCATAATGTGACATGAAGATCTAATTACAAGTCTGAATAAGTCAGACTGAAAAGTAAGAATAACGTTAATAGATGTCTTTTTAAATGATATTTATCAAATTATAAATTATCATTTGCCTTATTGTTTATCAGTTAATCTCTAAAATTTCATTTTTATCGTCCCACTTTTTCATCTCAACATATTTCACTTTACGATACCACTTATCCCCCGAGGAAGTCTAAAAGTGGGCTGCTTAGCTCAGTTTGACCGATAAGTAGACTTTGAAATGCTAAGTGGATCTATTATTATCTCAGGCAGTGCCTCTAAGAAACACCATCTCTAAACACTACTGGGCCGGTGCAAGCCTGTTTACATAACCCTGATGCCAAACGATTTGGCAAATGGTCTGTTATGTCTAGCGCAACAGTTCAAGTCCCTTATTAAGATATTCTTTTGTCCTCTAACAGTTAGCTAAACTAATAAGAAGGGCCGGATCTAGAGGGGAGAGAGGTGGAAAAGGGAGCATTTGTCCCGGGCGGCGGAATTTAAGAGGCCGCATTTCGAGAGAAATTTTATTTATTTATTTTTTTAATATTTCTTCATGCGCTATTTTAATCAATAAAAAAAATCAAAGCTCAAAATTACAGACGCACGGTTTTGTGTTTGGAATCTTCCAATTGTTATCTCTCAATTCTAATAATAATAATTGTTCTAGATCTAAATCCACGTGAAATCAAAAAGCGTTACTATTCAATATTCTCCGTTTGAAATGCAAGACACGAGACAGTAAGACAAGGACGAGAGGATTTAGACCGGAATCTGAGGGCCAAGAAAATTTGCCGAAAGTACTATTATCACAGACTGGAATGCAAATATGAACGTCTGCCATCCTAGATAGGTTGCTATCAAATTTTATAGGTAAACGAATTCATCATTTTCGTCACTTTTATTCAGATTTTCTTCAGTAACTCGCTTTCAGTGCATTTTAGATAAAACTTTAAAATAACCAATTTGAAATTTCCTGCAAGCGTTATCTGTAATACTTTGTAAAATTCGGAATAGCTACTGACCGTTACCAGGACCGTACCAGGACCGTTACCATCTGCAAAATGTCAAGAAAATGCAAAAGTTAGATTTTCAATGGTTTCGCTTTAAATACTATTTTTTAGTGCAAAATAGATAGATAGATAGATAGATAAAAGAACTTTATTCTGGGACTAGGTCCCTTAAAAATAACATGAAGGAACAAATAAAACAGTAACATTATCTGGCCATAAGACTATAGAATACAGACCAATTAATTTTTACAATATCTTCAGTAAAATAAATACGTTTTTTTTATCGAAAAATATAATTAATTTGAACAAAAAAAAGAGAAAAAAAAAATAAGAAAAAAGTTTAAAAAAACTCCAGAGAAAATGAAAAATACAAAAATAATGAATTGATTAGCAAAGTTTGTACATTAAAAAACTGTTATTCACTTCTGATCCAGATGTTAATCCTAAACTGAAATTTCGCAATTAGAGAGCATCATTTTGGAGAGAAATAAGGCGTTGGAAAAGGAGGGATTTGAATGAGGATAGAGAAGAAGCATGGCGGATATTAGAAGGAAAGGAATTCCAAAGGGTAGAGGAGCGGGCGAGAAAGGAGCGTTCGAATGTTTTGGTTCTGTGGGAGGGAGTATGGAAGTCAGAAAAGCGAGATCTTGTTTCCAGTGCGTGGACCGAGGATTTGAATTGTAGGAGGCCGTAGATATAGGAAGGATAGTGGGTGGTGATAGTTTGGTATAGAAAAGATCCGAGGAAATATTGTCTACGGTTGCAGGGGAAGAGCCACTCTAACTCGCCGTAAAGGGGGACACATGGGCCCGTCTCGAGGTGCCGAAAACAAATCTTAAAAAGCAGTTCATGATCCGCTTCAATCTGTCATACATAGTAACCAATCTTGTACAGGATTAAATTTCCTTTAAGATGCATAGAAAATATTTATAATTACTCCCAACAAGCGCCAAGAAATATTGAAATAACAATTTTAGAAAAAGTGAACTTTTATCAGATGTTCCTCAGTAACTCGCTCCTAGTGAATTCTAAGTAAAACTTTTTTATAACCAATTTTAAACAACATTAAATTATCTGCAAATTTTATATGTAGTATATTTTAAAATAGCTTGCTCCCTTGAAAAAATTCTAGATTCGGTCCTGCTAATAAGTATAACAAATAAAATATTTAGATGTTGTTAATCGACGAAATGCACAATCGGGCTTGAAGACTACATGGAACATGAACTGTTGTTACGAACTTACAAAATCCAAAAGTGGTAAGTTTAATCCAAAAATAAGTCAGTACGTTTTACTGAATATATGTGTGCCGCAACATTCAAACATAAGGTAGACAAAACGTTCTATTGGCTGAGTGGCGAATAGAGGCACATGTAAGCACGAACAGAGCTGAAGAGCTACTCCTTTTTTTAAAAATACTTACGAGATGATAATACGTTTTATACAGTTTATTTACTATTTTTAAATTATTTAATTTTCATTTATTAGTAAAAACTAATACATAGCCAATTTTTTTATGTATCGGGGAATTTTTAAGAATTATTTCCATGATCGCTCCTATCGTAATTAAATACGTATCATTTCGTCTTATAAGTAATAAATAACTTAGTTAAAACCATACAAACTCCGCCTCCGCCTTCGTGATGTCGTTTCAGAAAGGGGAGAAGCCACTACCCAAGATTTTCAAAGATGGAAACAGCAGACCGGTCTCTCTCCAATTCTTTTCTCTACCTTGGCGTCACTTTAGACTGGTCCCTCTCCTTCTCCAGCCACATCAGGGAGAGAATCAAGCTGGCCCGACTGAAGTCGCATAGGCTTCACTACCTACTTACGTCGCCGCAGCTCTCAGTTCGGCTTAAGTTGCAAATTTACAAAGCCATTATAAGGCCAACCCTACTCTACGGTTTGAGAAGTAGTTTCTTTTATCTATTCTTTGTCACGATATATATATTGAGTTATCAGGGATGCAATATCCCTTAATCAAGGAACCCTCCAAACTTGCCGGTACTGTTCAGTAATGTGAATCCCTTCTTATTATTATTAGAACAGATCGCATTATTTTCATTTTTACTTTATAATACAATGCTCCAGTAATATAATTTTAAAAATAATTAACTGTAATTTTACTTTGACTACGTTTATATAATTATTTCACTATGTTTCGCTAAACATACCATCATCAGGTACATTGTATGGTGGAGCTGACGAGGGCATGCTCAGCCGAAACATTGTGAAATAATTAAATAAACGTAGGTGAAGTAAAATTACAGCCCGTTATTTTTATTTTTAATTGCATTGGACTTCTTCACCTATATCACTAGAAAAATTAATATAATTTTAGTTTTGGTTCACATTTCTTTCATTTTCTTCCACCAATAACAACCGCCCCCACCGGACAAGCCGAAAATGTCACTTTTTGTCCCCCAAAAGTAACGATGAACTCTGCGTCGTAACCTTCCTGCTTCCCCTCTCTCTCCTTTCCATTAACATCTCAAAATCATGAAGTAATATTTCTGTAGATAATTTAACTATTGGCTATCTAAACATCCACACCTGTTTCATCCGATAACTTCTAATTTTTTTAAATCCTCGCATCTCTAATTGCATTAACTCGCCTTTAAGCCTTCACTGTATAAACTGATTTTCAACTTCCTTGTTAATGGATCACTCCATCTGTCTGTTATTGATTTTAGGTATATAGTTATACTAAACTATGTAGTTATTAATATCCACCGTTATAATGATTTAAATGCAATTTGTTTTTACTATATTAATATGCTATGGACTGATATTTATTATTTTTATGCCATGACTGATTGTTCATAAAACTGTTATAGATAATTACTTAAATTAATTGAAAGCGTAATTTCGATTTTTTTTTAATTGTAAGATATAAATATTTGCTCTAATTTGAAAAAAAAATAAATAAAAAATAAAAATAGAATCATTCACGGACTGAATGTTCAAAACTTTTTTATTAATTTATGATTATTACTTTTTATATTTTTAAATCTGAAACATTTTATATGAAAAATCATTTTGTCTTCTCTTAATCTTTTACTTATTTATTATCAGCTCGGTTTTAGTATTTGTATCTCGGATCTATTTTTAAGGACAATTATTTAATAAAGCTCTGTATATTTTATACTAGAAGTGGGAAGAAAGAGAATTCAAATGTTATATTTGTGGAATAAATTCCTTCATTATATCTTTAGATTCATTTTACCTCATCGTTCCACTAACGTTTGAGGGTACTCCTCCATTCTCAGGGTGTTCTTTTTTTTTAATTGTACACTCTATACTCCTGTTGTCTAAATTCATTATATTGATTTTGTTTGTTAATAATTACATTTACTTAAACCATAAAAATCCTGTTTTAATTCTTTAAAAATGGTGCTAGGAGTCAAATTGTTAAATTGCCACAATTATAAAGATAGATTTAATGATTTCCCTCCTAGCACCATTTGTAAAGAATTAAAACATGGTTTTTATGGTTATGTAAATGTAATTAAATGTAATGATCAACAGTCAAAATCATTAAGAAGGATTTAGACAACAGGTGTAGAGAGTGTATAATTAAAAAAAAAAAAAAGAAACTATTCCACAAACCTGACATTTAATAAAGCTCTTTTGCTAACTTATCCGTGCATTCACCATTCGATTAAATAAATATAAAATTAGGAATGTAAATATAAACATATTTATGAGTTATTGATTGAATTTTAATTGAAATGAATGTGAAGAGATGAGAAGATAAGGGAAACAATTGATTTTTTTTTTTCATATATAGGGTTAAGTGCGGTTATGAATAGTTGATGCATATAAAATGTTTTTCAACAGCAATATTGCTCAATGTTTAAGGGATATACAGTAGAACCTTAATATAAGTATTTATACAAACTTAAATATTTTGGGTTTTACCAAAATGATTTAACTTTAAAATGTTTTTTCACAAAATAATTAAATTGTCACTAGTACCCCTTGGCTTATATAAATAGTAGTCTTTTTAGAAAAGAGCCAGTCTCATTGCCATTGTGGATTTTATGTATGTCGCATAATCCTTTGGATTTTTTTATTTTTTTATTTTATCAATATACATTTGTGATCAACTCATGATACCCAGGGTTTCTCTAAAGGGTCAGATACCCACTTCATTGAAGCGTGTGTGCCCCAGGAAGGTCTCCCGTCTGAGGAATTTATCCCGGACTCGATCCACGGCTGATAGAACAGAAAATAAATTTTCTGCTATACCTAAGAGAATATGGGGTATCGAGAGTTTATATAGTTTAACCCGCTAAGCTACATCGAACCTTAAATAAAATTCTATTTCTTTAAGATTTAAACCCTCCAATGTGGAGAGTTAGAAAGACAGCATACACGGATCGAACAGTTTCCCGGCCTGATTTCCCTCAATTGCTCCGAAGTAAACAAATAGAAAAATTAGAGATCCGAAGCAATTGGTACATCAGAGTCGATTATTATTTAATCAGCATCAGTTTCGCTATAAATTGTTGACAATGCATTACTCAACCCACGGCTGTCATTATTTCCCCATTTGCCTCAATTCTGACATTGCTAAACTATGTATTATTATATTGTTATGTCTTCCTCTAGAAATACTCAACCACCCCTTCCCTCCACACTGAGAACATTTTTATAAGAAATTTATTTTTTAATGTTTCTGATATCATATCTGTATAAAACACCTTATTTATTAGTAGTGATAACTTAATTTATCACGAAAAAAATATAACATTCTGGAATTTAGATAAATTTTGAGGAATAGAAAAATAATTGAAACTTTGTCTACATTTTAAACGGACAAGATAGCAACTATTACACTTAACCCGTTAGTGCCCAAATTTATTTCTAATTGTCTTTCCTATAAATAGGATATATAAATATAAATATATATATTATGTAAATAAACACATTGCCTGTGTCTATTTATAGCATAATATAATATAAACAAGTAATATAATCTTTGGGTATGGTAGATTTTTTTACAGTTCTAATGATAACCGTCATGTTAATCCTAGTTTTTAATTCGTAAAGTCACATTATTTTTATTGTTTTTCAGACATCAGGGGAAAAATGCCTATGTCGCATC
The DNA here is from genome assembly GCA_948150685.1 of Rhaphigaster nebulosa. Taxonomy (NCBI): domain Eukaryota; kingdom Metazoa; phylum Arthropoda; class Insecta; order Hemiptera; family Pentatomidae; genus Rhaphigaster; species Rhaphigaster nebulosa. The sequence goes on along the minus strand of OX411309.1, from coordinate 100,582,938 downwards.
GATAAGCGAATGGTATGCGGCAGTAATAATTTCACTTATAATTCGGTCTGTCATTTTAACAACGATCAAACATCGCAAGTAGTCTCTATTCAACACTGGGGGCCATGCGAGTTCGGTAAGTAATTCCATATGCTGGAGTATTACCAATATTTAATATTATTGAATTATAAACAATAAATATAAACTTGCTAGGGCCTCACATACAGTCTGGACCAATGGAGACGCGATCACAACTCGGCATGCCAGTTGCTCTCGACTGTGAAGCCAAAGGTTCTCCAGTGCCTTCTATAGCTTGGAGCTATACGGGAAAAGATGGTATCACGAAAATACTTCCAGGTAAAAATTTTAAGGTATTATGTTTTATTTAATAAATATAGTAGTTTTTATTTTATACAGGGTGTCCCAGCGGACATGGATCCATTGTTGTAAATTCAAGAGTATTTGGAATAACCTGATGAAACTCGATCGGTCTTTGTTATGAATTATGAAGTATCTATTTATGACATTACCGCCCCCGTAACGTTCTCCAGAGCTTCTACAACGCACATAACTCTGGAATTTCAAATAGAATGGATTATTTTTTATTTTCTTTTATTTATTTTTTAGGGATTCTGATAGGAAATGAAATTTTAAGATGAATTCATATTGGGCACTTTTTTGATCCGATACGCCTCGAGGGCGATAATCGCAAAAACACGGTTTTTATACGAAATTCCAAAGTTCTCTGAAGGAAAAATTTTTTAGAAAACTATTCAACTAAACTCTGTAGAGAATTAAAACCACTTTGAAATGAGTATATTTTCATTCCATAAAGCTAAATATTAGAGTAGCAATAATAAATAAAAGAACAGCTGAAAGTATCAAAAGTCAAAAAAAGATTGTTTTGGACAAGCTTCCGGTTTTTGTTTTATTAATGCATTTTCATTATTGAATAATTACATATACAAAAAATGATAATCATAATAATAACCGTCCAATAAATATTTGAACAACATTATTGTTTTTGTTTATTTAATTTATAATAAGAACTAGGTACTTATTTCATTGAATGTAAAACAAAAACAAAAATTATTGCGATACCTTTCATGAATTATTTGAGAAAACAAGTTATCAAGAAGAAGAAGAAATGCCTATTTCCGATTTTTGTTACACTTAAAAATACATGTCGTTTCCTTATTAAAAATTATTTCACATTGTACCCTACATTAGACAAGGCACAAACTTTGAATGGGGCCTTTCCAGCAGTTATCCCATAAATTTCATCTGAGGATTTGATATAGAGCTCCATTTTCAACAAAGACGTTGAATGGATTAAAATTTAAAACATACCTTAAAGAACCCTTAGAGGAGTATTGAACAGATTCTTTACTTGTAATTAATGATGACAAAATTTCTCATATAATTTCTTGTATTAATTTATTTCAAATGGTGTGCACTTAGTCGAAAACGTTTTTGCTCTGAATAAGAGAATTTGCTATGATTCCGGTTGTACATAGCAAAATTTAACCACAACCAGCTAAATTTATTCCGATTCTATTTCCCAGGAGACGATCAGCAAGTATCCGTCCAGGTCCGCGGTGGCCCGGAACTCCTGATGGTCACATCCTGGGTGCAGATTGGAGAGGCTTTGCCCGAGAACGAAGGAACCTACACATGTGAAGCTAGCAGTCCCAGAGGTTCTGCCAAAGCGGAAGCCACTCTATTGGTCAGGCCATTGGCTTGAAATAGGAATTTAATGTTTTTAATTCTGACAATGAAACTTTTACTCAACGTAACTGTAGCTGTAGTATTAGTCATAATAATAAAACCATAAAATTTTATAACAGAACATTGTAGAGTGAACTTTGAATCCAGACTATACCTTCCTTTGTGAAAGAGAGAAATAATATACTATAAAATGCATGCTACCCAACTGTATTGGGTTACTATACACACAGTATACTATATATCTTAATATATATATTATAAATCTAAAGTACTATACTACTTTATATCTTAATAAACAAGGTTTAGAATGCAGTAAAATATATAACAGATACATAAAAAAATATAATTTAAATTACTTCAATGACCAATGACTAATTTTCAAGTACATGTTTAAACTTTCAATGTTTAAAATTAAATATAATAAATAAGCATTTCCTTTCTTTCCTTACTACGTCCAATCCCCATTATTTTATTGGCATTTTACGTCATCATTAAATTATTCGTATTATGATAGTTTTTGTTTTAAAATATATCTTTGTTGCTTAATTTCCTCTCTCCATGAAAGTTTTCGTTTATTTTATATAATGTGAAACTTTTATGTCCAATGCACAAATAATGTTCTAAAATGGTAATCCTACTAGTGTATATCATAAATTGTTTTTAATAATACATTATATTAGATCTATAAATATAGGTATATTTGTACATATATACACGAGTGTATTTTATATTAATCACATTTGATTCAATCTATATTGTATAATTTATATTCATTTTTGAACTTGTAGCTAATATATAATAATGTACCTGTTAGCAAAAATAAATTTTTAGTACAGATATGACTCTAACATATGTTACATAGGTATATGTAATTCAAATCCTATTCCACCCGTCGACAATTATTTTTTAAAAAAGATTAACTTAATGATACTTATTCTATAAATTATTCTGTGTTATGTAGAATATAAATTATTCTACATTAATATTGTAATTATTAATACTAATGAATACTTATGGTTTTGAATATTAATTTTAGGTATGCTCCCCCTTCTCCTTTCCCCAAAGCTTGATAGCACTCCAGTATGATCCAAACGAATATTGATTTGTCACATTAAATTTTCTCATTAACACAAATTAAAAATAAAGAAAGACGCTATAAAAATGCCAAAAAAAAAAAATTAACAAGTTGGTCAGCTTAGGAACCGTGGTTCAACAGAACATCGATTTATGGGTCTATTCAATCCATGAGTATCTGACTTTTTCAGACGAAAAATCAGACAGCTGGAGCAAAATGGTGATTTTGCAGTTTCCCGATAAAACGGTATGGTTGAGAATCGGATACCTTTACCACTACCTGTGTCCTAAGCACTTATATTTTTATTTGGTAGAAGATACTTAGTTGAAATTTATCGTTTTCTTTTGTAAATTTTCTTTTTCATTTCCGATCCATAGGGCACTGGTTAAAAAGCCTCCCTCTCACCCTAATAAATACTCAGGATCTGGTTATAAATAATTGCTGCCTGATTGTTATATAAAGTTAAATGAGGAAATACAGCTTTCTACTGTCATTATATCACTATTGATTTATATCACAAGAAATTGAAATAACTTAATATTCCAAATAATGATAATAAAAATCTTTATCGTACTAATGACGTTGATTCTAGGCCATTTCCATTTCCAATATTGAAATACATTTTATGTCATGATGAATTATAGATACCGTAGACGGAAATTAATTTATTTAAAGGTGTGAAGCTTAAATTCAAAACATAGAATTTCTTACATGTGAAAAGATAATTATTTCTATATATGCAGATAGCACGTTTTATAAAATTTAGCAGCATTTGCAGAAGCTATGGTTTTGAAGCTGATTGAAAAATTGAGGATGGAGCATTTATCCTAAAAAATGTCAATATTTTGATAACAGAATTTAGATAATTTAGTTAATAAAAATCTGTGTATTTTTTAAGCAAATAACTTTTTTAAATTTAGTACGCGTGCTATTTAAGAATACTGCTAAAGAACCACTGATTGAGTATCTAATATTTTTCAGAAAGCATGCATATGTTGGCCCAACTAATTCACCTTCAAAAGTAACATGGCTCATTTTTAGAACCGTTGGTAGGGATGTGCTAATAATTGTCTTAGAATAAAATATAATTTCATTATGAATTGTTTATGAATTTCATTATGAACTCTTAGTTCAATTCACAAATCCCTTTTTTCACAGACTCGTTAGATACCAGAAAAAAAACTGAAACATGGATCCATTAAAGGTGTATGGTTATTTCTTATCTGTTAGTAGTTGAATAACTCATAATAAGTTCACCTATTCAGAAATTCACCGAAATATTGATATATATATATATATATATATATACAATCCTTAATTTACAATGATGCCAAAAGACATCCTGAGATATTTTCCTGTAATAAAATTAATTTATTTTAAGACACTATTTTTGCGTAATGTATTAAGGAGTTGATCAACCTCCAGATATAGATCTTCTCGGTAAGCTTAAAATGTATTTAAATTTTAATTAAATAGGATAATAAAATATAACAATTTTCTTTATTCTTATTAAAAAAATCAAAGGACCGACGTACTTCCGTGGTTCCCCCTCTTGCACTCAAATCGAATTCCCGCCAGCTGTGGAAGGGTACAGTTTTATTTCAGATTTGAATGTTCCCTTTATCTTTTATCCTGTCAGTGTTTGTTCATACCGGTGGCCTTAGCTGGCCCGATATTTTAGTATACCCGTAACTGTAATTTTATTTTAAATTTCCATGGTGCAAAATGGAATCCAAGTCCGAAAGAAAAATAAACTACAGAGAATTACAGTCTATTGCAAAGAGAATGAGATTGCCTGGCAACTTGAAAGTAAGTCAAACCTTATTATTTATCAACAAGTAATGATTACTAAAGCTGTCATTTGCTTTGAATGTGTAAATATAGGATTATATTCGATTTTATATTTTGTTTGTGTACATACTTCAGTTATATTGTAACTTTTGAACAGTGAAGAGTGATGTGTGGCTTACTACAGTATTGTTTGTCACAATTCTATGTATCATGTCATGATCATTAGTTTTTTCTGACTATATTTTATTTAATTTTTATATCTTACTTTATACTATGGTACAATTAGCAAATTATCCCAGAAATAGATGTTCCTATTGATTTTCAATTACTCATCTTATCTAAGCTCTTCCATTTTTTTTTTTAATGAGAAATGGAACCATCACTGTTTCAGCTTTGATTCTTATTTCTCATTTATGTAAAATTATCGTAGTTTCTAATTTTTGAATAGTTTATCTCCTAAAAGAGCTCAAATTATCTTTTATAAAATACCCTTTATTGAAATATTCACAATTTTATTTTTTTAATGGAAATTTTGTATAAATCACTAAATTTAGTTTTTATAATGCTTTCTTCTATTTTCTCTCAATTGATCTTAGACAATTTGTGAAACTTTGTTCTAGTATCACTTGTTAGTTGAGATTATTGAAGCTAGAAGAACAGGAAAAGAATACATTGTTGACAAAATACTTGCTGAGCAGAAAATGGAGCGTGTCCGGAGAAAAAATGAAAAGATGGAAGCAAGGGAAGCTGCTTATCAACATTTGAGACTCACTCAGGACAGAAAGCCAGTGGGAAAATCCAGGAAATCTGTAATTCAAAACCCACATAATTCTTCTGGAGATAATTCAACTGTAGGTTGCATATATTTCAGCTTTTGTTTGGCAAGTGTTGGGGGAAAACCTTATGATTTTTTTTTTATGAGAGTAGTTGAAAGTTTTGAAATCTTAATTATTATTAATTTCATTTTGAATACTGTTTTCAGCACAGAGTACTAGTTTTCATGAATTTATTTTATTAATATGAATTAACACAAAGTTTCAAAACTGTAAATTGCTCTTATGGAAAATTTGAGCTTTTGGATTTTTTCTTAGACACCATTTGATTGATCTAACTTATTTTATACTTGATGAATTCATAATTTGCAAGTATTCATGACAATGCAATTCATTAATCATCTTCATTAAAGATGTCTGCATAATTTTTAGGGTCCCACCGAAATTTTTTATGTAAAAAAAATTGATTTATTAGAATGATTACTTATTTATAACTTTTTTATTTATATATATATATATATATATATATATATATATATATATATATATATATATATATATATATTTATATTCTACCCACTATGAGAACTTGACATTGTAAGATGTTTATGTTTCAATTTAAGAATTTAAAATATCTTTCTATTCTTGAACATAAAACTTTCATTCTTGAAAGCTTTACTTATATTATGCATTTACTTTTAATCAGGCTACTGTATTCAACATGTTTTTCAATATTGCAGTGGCCAGCACCGAGTTCTCTTCAGAATACTAACATTCGTTCTTTGCTCTCAATGCCTGTTGAATCATTCCAGGAGCTGTTAAAGAAATCAAAGGAACAAGAAATGTTAAGAGCTCGGGATGTGCGTGTTGAGAGACCATATTACTATAATCAAGTAATTATTGACCATTTGATATGCTATGTTTTGTTATTTTCAAGTTGAAGATAATTTTGTATTTTATTGTAGCTTCCTGAAAATAATATTCAGCAAAAATTCATTATTCCTGAGCAGAATGTAAATTTTATTCAAGATGCTTTTCCTTCGATAAGGGATAACTGCACTGATTTCAGGTCAATTAATTTTTTTTAAACTAGTTGATTTAAAAAGTAGAAAAAATGTTTGTTTTATCATTCGCTTTGTCACAGGAACAATACACATAGTGGTTCACAGTCCCAGTATACCAATAAAAACTTCTTTTCACCTTATCCTAATCAGGACTTTTTGGATGGGTCAATCACATCTTTAGATCAAATTAATCAGGAAGGAAAAAAAAATTCTTTTCAGGTTAAATTTTTTTTTTATCTTGTGTATGTTTTGCATGATTTTTATAGTTATATTTATTTATAGGTATTTGTACTTATTTATAAATTTTTGTTTATTTTTTTTCCACATGATAACTTTTTCAACTGAAGAAAGAAATGTCAATAGTATAATAGGCTACTTTGTATACAGTAGGAGATTCTTCATATTGGAGAGATGGTGATGTTATTATACTGCAATTTTCTCTGGTGGTACTGAAGGTAGAATGGAATCTGAGAGGGGGAAACCATATGGGCTATAGAGAAGATGAGAGATAATCTACCTATCACAGCTCTAAAGGCATAATTAGAATATACGGAACAGAATCTGAGACTTTCAGCATGACTAAAGGAGTTATACAATGTGACAGCCTTAGTCCTCTTCTTTTCATTATATTCATGGATGAAATTTTAAAAATATATAAGCAGAGGTCGACACGAACAGTCGTGGGAAAGTTGAATATGAGGACAGTACTGTGCCAAGTTTCCGCAATCTGGTTTTTGCAGATTATATTGTCCTCATTGCTGATTTCCATGACAATCTCCTGCAAACCGTCATTGAGTGGTAAGCCGAGTTGGAAAGAAAGACACTGAATGCAAAGAAAAGTAAAGTGATGCACAATGGTCGTAAGGAAGAAGAGATGATGGTTCGCTGCAAGGAGGAGGTATTGGAAACAGTAGAGGACTACACTTATCTTGGAATATTGCTCAGCAGAAATGGAAAAATTGATCATGAGCTTTCTAACAGGATCAAAAAAGCAAATAATATATACCATCACCTTTGCAGTTGCATCCAATTTGCATCCAATATTTTCTTCTGTATCATTTCACCCTCTGATTACATGTCCTAACCATCTCAGCCTACTTGCATTGACACAGTTTCTTCTTAACACTTAGTTCGGCACTTTCACGGCAATCTTCTTGGGACAAGCTTCAAATTTCTGCTCCATAGATGCCTGCTGTTTAATTTGTGCTGTTGCTATACTTGGTAGATATCTTTTATAATGTATTCTGCACATGTTTCTTTTCCAAAACTCTCCAAATGCTCTATTGAAAGATAATATAATTATTTGAACTATAAACCAAAGCAATATGAAAAATTCTGTTAATGGACGCACCAGATATTTTTGAAATATTACTATTTGGAAATAATAAACCATTGTGTAATAATTTGCAGCATTTTAATATTATTTATAGATTTTTATACTAAATTTTGCAATATAGCTTAAGTGGTTGGTATTTTATTTTGATTATCATGGAACAGTATAAAGAAAATTTTTTTACAGTGGATCTGGTCTGTTAATTTTTGTTCAATATTGCAATAAATTTTATATGATATAACTTGGTCTACCTGAGCCCAACTATTTTGAGGCAGCATGTTATTTTTCCCATGTAATGAATCTTGACCTTCCTACTCTGGTTAGAATAGGCTGATATACAGCAGGATAAGTTGTCCTGTTTGCCTAAATAGGACAGGAAATGACATTAAATTCCTCCCTTCCCCCGCTCCAAAAAAAATACATTTCTTTAATAATGCTTAATTTTTAATTACAATATTTGAAAAGTTTTTCTTGAGTCTTATCAGCTAAGATTGGAAGAATTAAGTATTATGATTACTCTCACCTTTCATGAGTTTTCTTTACCTTAACAGACTTATGCTTTCACTACTTTTTCTCATCAACTCCTAATGACACAGCCGAATGATTATATTTCTCTGCTAAATAAAAAGCAAATGTAAAAAGTGCTATAAATTTTCATCGAATACCTTATTATTATCTAAAGTATTTAAATAAACTGGCAGCTTCTAAGGAACTAGCCCTGATGAAGGCCTACAACTTAGGTTGTGATATTGGCATTATACATTAAACATTATGTTTCATTACTGTTTGTTTTATTTGATTTTTTTTGTTTTATTTTATGATTACATCAAATGTCTACTGTATCTCCGTTTTTACTAATTATTACCAATAGATAACAATTGCCTTTTTACTCTCCCCTGCCTGTATATAAAAAATATGGTATTTCATTATATTTTTTATTATTTCATTATATGTATTTCATTATAGCATTCCCTTATCTATGTATAAAATGTGTAGTAAGGGGAAGGTATTGCGATCATGAAGTTTTTTTTAAATATTTCATTCCCTCCTTGTTATGTGCTCAAATTCTTTTTGTAATATTGTTAAAAAATATTTTAAATACTAATCAAACATAATTATTGTCATAAGGTTTCAACTATTATGTCATTTATACCATGATAAAGATAATCCTGGAAGCCAAGATTTGTGTTGTAAGAAAAACTATCCGGCTATTTATAATATTATTTCTGTTATAAACTATAGTGAAGGCTGCTTTTTAATCAAGAAAATACAAAGTACATAATAGCAAATAATAGAAAAAATCCTCTTGTTGAAATAATGAATGGAAGAGGTGGAATATCAAAATCTTTGAATTTCAAAACAGAAACAGACTAAAATTTACTATACGGTATTTCTTATAACATATGTAAACATATCTTTAAAAGTTTTTTCATTGTCACCACCAGTTTTGCGATTCCATTTATATCAATTTTATATTTTAATTGCATTTTTAATTTGTTTATATGACTTATGTTTTTAGGTGAAAGACATTTTATCACAGAATGATATAAATTGGTCTCTAAACTACAATCAAGGATATTGCAATAACTCTCTTGATTTGAGCCAGACTCCATCTGATCTCTCTAATATTACTTCATTTCAGCAAGAACCATTTCTTCCTCACTATTCACAATATTTAAATAGTAACGAGTACTGGAAAAATATGTATGAAATCAATCATGACAACTACAGGCGCCGGTTTTTGGATTATTCAAATTTCCATGGAAATCCAAGGTAATGTAATTTTTTTTAACGATTGTTTCCTACTTTAGTTCATTAGGAAGCAATTGTTTTTTATTTTTTTATTTTTTACTAATCCACTCTTTTGTAGACTCAACATTGTACTGAGTACCTGCTCACATATCATGCATTCTCATGTTTTATTCACTTAGAAAGTTTAGCAGTTACTCCGAATCAATAATCAATCCGTATTTGTGGAGCACATGCTTCATGCACTTAGTAAAATAATAATTTAAAGAATTGCTAAATAATAATAAACAAAATTAATTTTGAACGAAAATCGATTTTCAATTAATAATAATAGAGAATTTAAGTATTTTCTTGTGTAACTTCTATTTATTCACATCGAACCAGAGCATCTGCTCAGTTTTTGAGGAATGAGTATGTGGTTATTTTTATTCACTTCACTTCTTATCTGTTCCTTGAGATTTTTGAGTTTTTCTATTATATTTCAATTATATTTTAGTTATCTCTTTTAGCTCATTTCCAGAGCCTGTTATAAGTCCAAATTCAGATACTATAAGTGCTATTGATGAGGATTTGACAACTTCTGATCAGCAGGAAAACATGATTCAAGACTTTAGGAACAATAATCATCCTTTTGCATTACCCCAACATTATTTTAGCAGCACAGAAAATCAGGTGATTAAAGTATTTATTAATGGTATAGTTAAGAAATATAAGTTTTGGATTGTTAAATGAATATTCACCATTTTATGATACAGTGAGGTTTCCCTTACTGGTTTCGCTGGACCATTATGGTGGATGAAAATTTCGATTTCATTAAGTAATCATAATAAAGATGTGATAGAGTACTCTTTACTGTTAAAGTTTATGAAACTGAAATATATACATAATTTTATTTCATTTTTTTTATCTAATCAAATAAAAAAGAATTTGTAAATCCATTCTTTAAAACGTTAAATTTCTGATAAAAATGTTATTAGTTGTAAATGATATAAACTCTCTCAATTGATTAAACTACTAGTTTCCAAACATACGACATTCTTTTATGAATTCCACACCTTCCTCTATCAAAAATGAGAGTGATCCTGTTGTTCTTCAGGATGTCAGAGTATCCAACTGAAACCAGCACTCATAATTTGAGAAATCTGAACTCAGATTCAGATTCAGCAAACCCTTATTCAGCCAAAGCCTGAGTCATGCTATTTCAAAATTTTCAGTTGCTATATTGGATCATTCATTTTAAATTTTTCAAATATGATACCAAATTTTACTGTTTTTATCTCTTAGGTTAAGAAAAATGCATCACTTGCAGATGATGGGAATTACATAATACAATGTTATTTCTTTAATTTTTAAAAAAATGAACTTCAAAATGAGATAATTTAGCCAGCAACTTAAGAGAGAGATTTATTGAAACCAACACAGAAATTCTATTTCTAACCTAATCATTCTCTTTCTTAAAAAAAAATTAGTTGAATTACTGGGCCATTGCTCTTAAATCTAAAATTAGCTTAAAGTTACTTTTTAACTATTATTTCGTTCAGTTTTTAAATTAACTGGTTGGTCTTCTTGCTATCTGTGTTTTTTTCGTGAACTGTTTCACATACCTGTTAACTAAGGAGTGGCTGTTATGTTGGTTAGGAAACTTATTTATTTTAAACAATTATTCGGTTTAGGGGCTTACCTTTTTTGATAAATTATCTTCCCTATAGGTCAGTGTTTCCCAAACTTTCGACATCTGTTTACCTTTTCTATAATTGTGGAACACTGAAAAAAAAAAAATTCCATATACTTCAATAACAATCAAAATATATGTATTTTTTTATTTTTCTAGTGCATAATAATAATAATAATAATAAACATAAAATAGAATTTATTCATAATAAATTATAAATAAATATAATGTTATAAATAACATTTATTAGCATCAATGAGAAGGATGAAATTGTTTATGTTGAGATGACAGATCATCCCAATTTGGTTCGCCGGTCGTTAATTTTAATCTGAGATGTGTAAAGGCTGTTCATTTTTTTAGTCTCAACATCTTAAAATGCTGAAAAATGAATTTAACTAAAATATGAAAAACATACATACACAATAAAAACAAGTAACAAAGGTTTTTTTTATTATTTTTCAATGTTTAAAGCTCGGTGCAGCGCGTACTCTACTTTGAAAAACACTGCTATGGATTTACTAGTAAAGGATTAAGCTCTACAGATTCATTGTATAAACATATTATGTATTGTATATTATCATGACTAAATATGATCAGAATAATCGCCCACATTGACCAATAATTAATGCACTACTTCCTCTAATCCGACACAATCAGGCATACCACATTACAACATTACAAAATATTCCGGTTTACTGAATGAATATCAGGAAAAACAGGAATTAAACAAAAAATTACATAATATTGTAAAATATTTGATTATGCAACAAAAAAGTGCCCGCTTTGTCCGAAGATGAGTAACTTTTTATATTTGACGACTGACCTTCCCTCCACACAATGTTTTTCAGATCACAAACAAACCTGAACAAGGCATAACTGATGTGTTGCAATTGATACAATTTTTCTTTCGAAAGTTGTGCTGGACTGTAGAATGCTAGATTAGCAGAAGTTTGCTCTTTATGAGTAATATTATACAATTTTAGGTGTATCTAAAGAGAAACAATAAAAATAAAAAGAACTAAGCCAAATTTTAGAATGTTAGATTTTAATATTTACAAATGAAATAAAATTCACAATGCTTAAAGAAAGATTCAGTTGACCATCCACATGATGGTATAGAGGGATCAATCTAATTAGGGATTGATAAATTGTTTGCCACTTCTATAATTTTGTTTTTATTGAAAACTAGTTTCGAATGTTATACATTCATCTTCAGTTCAAGGTTTAAGTAGATTATATCAAAGAGAAAAGTGCTAGTTCAGTGCGAGAACAAACCAATACAAAATTTTCTGTTTGATATAATCTACTTAAACCTTGAACTGAAGATGAATGTATAACATTTGAAACTAGTTTTCAATAAAAACAAAATTATAGAAGTGACAAATAATTTATCAATCCCTAAAGAAAGATTGACAATTAATAAACACTTACATGAATTAACTTAAATTATATTGTTTTTTTTGTCTTTTCATTTGGTTTTTAAAATCAATTTTTCTTCTAAAAGATTTTAATATGGGATCCTACCCACTCAAATAATATAATATAAATCTGCAACATAATTTTTTTTTTTTTTTTATTGAAATAATTTGTATTTAGAGTAACTATTATTTTAAATTAGTAGTGTTTGTTTGATAGATCTGTAAAATGAACATCTTTACCCATCTATTTTGAATGGTTGTATATAAGGAAATTATGCATAAGCTCATACATTTCTTATCATAGGTTAAAACTAGCCCTTACCACCATCCCGTTAGAATAATGGCACAACTTCACAATCGGATCAAAATGGAATTAGTGTTCTATTGCCAAAAATCAGGAGCAGATTAAGCCAAGTGGGAGGAGGGGGGGCTAGGCAATGCTTATCTTGGGGGCCCTTCACACCTTTTCAATTCAATACATTTTATTGCATAAACAATTATAGAGGCATTATGAAATAAAGTCAATATCTAATTTTTAATAGAATATATCATCCAGACCCTGTTCAGTTCAATACAGGTTTTATAATAATAAATAAAATTTAGTAGGTATACTGACAATGATTTTAATGTAATTCAATTTATGCAATACTCACAATTAAAGAAGATAAACTAAAGTTATAACTATCATTTATTTCTCAATTAACTGATCCATCATTCCCGACATGCCAATTATATCAGCTAACATCGCATCCGCTGATTGTCACAGGTTGAGCGACAGGTGTGTATAGAAAAAAATAAATAAAAAGAACTCTTAAACATCATTTTCAGACAGAAAATCGCATTAAAAGTATTCAAATATTAAATTATGTTTTCAAAACATTAACTTTCCTATAATCAAGACATCTCTTCACTTTTCTACATATTCAGATAAAAATAGAAAACTTAAGAGATACTTTCTTTATATACGAGTCTATACTATGTAGTTTCATCTATTTTTTCAAAGAACTTCTCTGAAAAATCCATCTATTAAAGTTGAAACATTGTAAAATTTCGAAACACGTAACACAATTGATGGTCGCAGTGACTGGACAAAATTAAAAATAAGTGAATAAAAGTGTAATACAAAAAATATCAAAGTCATTAATTCGAAGAGCAAAAGTCACTAATGGAAGTCTGAAAATGAATGAAAAAGGATATCTACCTGGTGAAAGTACAGCATACATGGATTAAATGAATTTATCCATCAAATTATAGCCAGATAAGGCATTGAATGACTTAAATTTGTCTGTCAGGTGAAAATATGTGGTTTGCCAAGTAAACAAATGAACTGTGAAAGTGAGTTTGGTATAATTTTGAACTTGGTGAGTTTTGCTGGAATGCCCATGATATATTATCTAAGATTGAATGTATAGAGCAGGAGAATAATCCAGTACTATTTTAATGCGAAAATAATTAGTACTACCATCCTAAATAATGGACGTTCGTGTTAATTTTGAATGTGTTCTGCCCTAGGTGCTCGCTTACCGCTTAATCCGTCCCTGTTAAGTAGTAAAAATTCCGGAACCCTCTTCTCTAAAAAAAAGTTTCAACATAAATTGAATATTGTTAATAAATTTAAATGTTTGTTTTTAGATCTTTTCTATTATTTTATGGATTTTTGGTCATTTCCAAAATCTTTTAGTGAAGATATTTTAAGACTTCGGGGCCCTATGCAGCAGCTTGGCCCGCTTATCACATAATCCTCCCATGGAAACATTGTTGAGTAATGCTGAGAGAAGTAGCGTCAGCATAGTAGTCTGTATCTGTCAGTGTAATTGAATCTTATTTTAGAGAGGAAATAAGTATGTTCCTTGTAAGCTTATTTCATGAAATTTTTATCCTTTAAAAATAAACCTAAAACCTTTGTAAAGCAAATTAAAACTACTTTAACTCATTTTTCTCATGGGTCATGGGGCACCTACAAGGCTTGGGTCAAAAACTGTTAGTATAAATTTAATTATTATAAATTTTATGGTGAACACATACTGCATCGCTACGCTGGAGCTCCTGTACCGTAGAGCCTATATTTTCATGCATCAAGTCATTTTTGTGTCCACTGTTAAATTTCATATTTTGGAGTTTTTATTGTTCTACTGTAGTGGCGATGCTGGATTACATGTTGTCATCAGCTATCCCTATTTATAACTTAAATTATGATATTTTTTCTTACTGAAATGTATTTTTGTTTTCTTATAATGCTTATTTCTTTTATTCTATATAACTTTTTTAAATTATAAACTTTTTAGCAAAATCAAGAGTGCCAGGATCTGATAATTCCGGAGGTAATTGATTGTCAGCCTATTGTCAATGAAAATCATGCTCAAGACAGCCTGACGCCTATGGAAAGGGCATGTATAGTAAACTGCAATAATATATTTACTATTGTGTTTTATTTAATCAATAATCGTTATAGTAATTATTTTTGTTTTATTTCTTAACTCTAAACAAAAAGATTGATCTTAATATTAACTAATGCTTTACAATTGAGTTTTCTTAAATTTTGTTTTCTTAATTGAAATATCATGTAATAGTTGGTACATTATCTCCGATAACAGTTCAATAAATTTATTGATAAGAAGCCACCTAATGAAATTCTGAATAGAGTCAACTCCCGATTATCTGTGGAATCCCACATGTAAACTGCTGTGGACAACCCACACATAAAAAATAAGTTTTTAAAATCAGTAAAAAACACATTATTTTGAAACAAATATTTTGTATTATAAATCTACAAATTAATTTACAATTTGAATATGCAATAAATTGTTTAAAATGAACATGTGATTGTGCGTAGAAGAATAAAAAAATAATTAAAGTTTTTGGAAATAATCAGTCTCTGGCTTTTTTTTTATTTTTTTATTAGAAAGCAGTTTCTTTTAATATGCGATTGAATTTTGTATAAAACGAGTTTGTCAGCCTGTAACACATCATTTTCGTATGTACCTTTTAAACAATATTTTTTCATTTATGTAAATGCAGATAATCAACCTGCGGATAATTGGGAGTTGACTGTTTATATAGGGTAAACATACCTGGGCATAGTTTACTAGAAACTGCACATGGACAGTTTAAGAGAAAATTTATTTTTATTTTTACAAATTTTATGATAATAAATATTCTTGTTTCATTAGTGGACACTAAAATGAATTTCATAAAAATATGTGAGTTTTTATTTAATTTAAAATTATTCAAATTATTAAAAAAATTAGTACTTTATAATTACCACCAAAAAACTTATCTAATTAACATTGAAAGGATCTGAGATAAATAAATTCCTTCTTAAAAGATCGTAACAGCTTGTAGAAGGGTTGTATTATTGGTGATTCATATTCAGGCTGATTCATATTTTTGGTCTGCATTTCGACGATTATTGGTGATAGTTTTTGTTTTCACAAAATCGTAATATTTTTTGTAATATTAATGTTTTTTGTTTTCAGTGTTCAAAAAGTTATTTTTTAACACTAATATCCTTCTAGACCATTTATCTTCAAACCTCTACCTACACCTTTAGCTACAAACCTGGAGATAAATCTTACTGCATACAGTTATATGTTAAATAAAAAAATAAAAAAAACCCGAACTACTGAAGTAATAACTAATATTAAGAGATATAATTATAAAGACTTCAAAACCAAAAAATATAAAATCGTTACATTTTTGGAGATTGCTCCTTCCTTACTCCTCATTGATTCCATGTGAATATATCATGTCTTATAGAGATGAAATTTATACTATCTATATAGATCTACAATTTCTTGGTATCTATTGCTTGGCTTTTCAAAGAAGTGTCCCTTTCACTTTCAGATATGAAGCTGTAGCCTGATCTTAGACACAAAAAAGGCTTTGCCTCAAATGAATTCAAACAAAGCTGAAAATGATTTTAATCCACTTTGGGAATTCGAAATAAGAATAGTCTAAGTTTGTGACGGTTTCTGAGTAGAGCTAAAGTTTTGGGAGTCAGAAAACTGCAATTTTCACTTGTTTCATTTTTTTTTTTTATTTTACTTAATGCAGCTTAAACAATATAAGTTATCTTTCAAATTGATTTGTTTAATTTTCTAATGGTATGCTGTTCCAACAATCCTAAAAAATCCTCAGTAAGTGTTTTTGTGCGTTACAGGAACATGACATGCTGCTGTCTGTCAATTTTTTCCTACAGCAATTTGATTGGATCAGGATTGTAATAATATGATGCCTATTTCATGATTTTTTATATTATTTCCTCTTTTCTTTCTTTAAAATATTCTATGCACATCACATATTAGTAGTTTAGTGTGGTTGGGATTTTTCTAAAAAATATCTGACACGAAAGTTTTATTTTATTTTTTTACTAGAATTACTTATCTGTATCAAATTTCTGAACCCTTGGTTTTATTAAGCCAATACCAGCTAAAGAAAAGAAACCTTTCAAAGGAAAAATAGCTGTAAATTCTTCTTTATTCAACAATATCTGGATTGATACAATACTGAGCAAGAGATAATTGCTTTTTAAAGGAATTATCAAGTAATTATAACACGTATATTAATGATATATTTTTACTTTCCCTTGCCTCTATACGTGAAGTATATAGTAAGGGGAAGTATTGTGATTGTGAAAATTTTCTAATTCCAGTTTTCAATGGAAATACACGTTTTAAGGTCCCCTAAGTCGAAATAACCAAGTCTTGCAAAATGGTCTGTGTGTCCATGGGTATGTGAACAGTTTAGTTCAAAATTGAAAAGTTGTATGATACTGAAATTACGTATTTAAGATTGGCATATGCATGTGATGTTACAGCAACTTTTTTGTCAAAATCAACTAACCAGAAGTGCCACTTTATACAATCGATTTTAAACTTTTTTACAATTTTCTCGAAAACGGCTCTAACGATTTTGATGAAGCGCCTAAATTATTCTTCATAAAGGCCTTTTCATATATGTAGTACATCACCGAGGAAATGCAGAGAAAAAAGTTATAATGAAAAGAATATTTTATTTGCGCATAACATAAAAAGTATGCATTTTATGGTAAATTATGTCTAGACGTGTATGAAAGGTAATTAAATCATCTAAAAAAAAGAATCATCAAAGCCGGACCAGTAATAGCAAAGATACAGGGCATCGGACTAACCGGAAGTGGTAATTATATCATGGATTTTACAATTTTTTGAAATTTTCTCGTAAGCGGCTCTGACAGTTTTGATGAAATTTGCCCAATATCTCCTTAAAGCTTTTCAACTTTTCATGTAAGTAGGTTATCAACGAGAAAATAAAGGGGAAAAAGTTATAGCAAAAGAAAATTTTATTTGTGCATAATTCAAAAAGTGAGCATTATATGTAAGTTTTGTATTAAATCATATGAAAGGTAATTAAATTTCCTAAAAAAACAATTATTTAAATCGGGACTGTATTAGAAAAGATACAGCGTATGTCATAAGGACTAACGACTAGGAAGGAGACGAATGCGATCGAACCTCCTCCCATCAAGCCGCCAACCTGTTGTTAATAAAACGCTCTCTAACAATGTATTGTAATAACATAAAAATAGAAATTAACTTAATTATTTCTAATTTTATATTATTTAATGGAAACAAAATGATTCCATAGAAACTAAAAGGAATTTTCATGGAAACTAAACCGAAACTTTTAAAATATATTTTCAGCTTGACAAATCAAAAATATTTAGTGTATAGAATTGTAGTACTAAAGTTATTTAAAAACTAATTTATTATACTATTGTGAGAAAATACCTGAAGAAGTGCATTCTGCTGAGTTTATTTCGAGTAGTATTTATGTGAACTCTAAAATAATTTTAAGGATTATTATAGGTTGGTAAGGGAAAGGGTGTGATGCTCGCGCCGCACCAGATTTTTTCTTCCATCTTTCTCTATATTGTGATGTGGATTAGCCTTTGACCACCTATTCATCTTGGTCCCTTACCATTCTCCTAATTTCAACTAAGTTGCTTCTTCTTACTCTTCCTCATTTTTCTGTATTATATTGCAACCGTCGTGGAATAAACGTACAGCTCCAAATTGAAATTCTTTGAAAATAATATTTAAACTTTTTGATTGCATCCTCGTTAAAAAACACTCAACATTCCTAAAACTAGAGTATTACTGGGATCCAACTAGTTATCCTCATATTCTAAGTACAAACAGGCTACTTCCTCAATTAATTACTCTAACTTCGAACTTTTTGAGTTGTAACTTTATTCTCTGACAAGTGCGATGTATCAAAGCAAATAATGTAATTAATTTATGTATATTTTAAAAGTTATTTTAGAAAATAAATAAATTTATATACTAACCTTATACTAGATTGTTACAAAAGTCCTTGTGCATGAACACAACCCTTAATTCCAACTCTTATAATTAATCCTATAAGAATGTTTTTGTTCCTACTATTTATGTCAATGCTTACTTTGATTAATCCTTTAATTTGAGTGTAATTATCACAAGTGACAAAAAGTGGATATTTAAAAAAAACTCTAGTAAACATAAGGTGTGTGTATGGCCAGGTGAAGCTGCATAACCGGAGGTTTGCCAAGATCGTTTTGGGAAAAAAGTGATGCTTTGTGTTTGGTGGAACTTCGAGGTGTTTTGAGCTTGTTCCTGATAGTCGGACAGTGGACTCAAACCTTTACTGTGAACAGCTAGACAGAGTTTATGCAGTTCTGAGTGCAAGATATCCCGCTTTGGTCAACAGGAATCAAGCCATTTTGCTACACGACAATGCCCTGTACATAGTTCTCGTTTGACCAAGGAAAAATTAGCAGGACTGCAAGGAGTAAACGTTTTGCCTCATCCTGCGTACAGCCTAGATATTACACTATAAAAATTATGGTTTGTTTAGATTAAGGACTCATTTTTTAAAAGCTCGGAACTTTGATGATTATGAGGACGTAAAATTTGGATGAGAAGAGTTCTTTGCCTCAAAACCAAAGGAGTAGTACTGCCATCAAATCGAATTACTGGCAGAAAGATGAGTGAAAGTAGTTGAAAACAATGGACATTACTTTGAAGAGTAGTATTCAATAATGTTTAAACTATTTAATCTGAAATAAAGCTATACTAATACACAAGCACTTTTGTAACAACCTAGTATTACAATCTGTTTGTTTTTATGTATTTTATTAATATATTACTTTAAGGTTTTATAATATTGGTGTATGAAGCTTCATAATTATTTTTTAAATATTATAATATGCAAAGTTACTAATATGCTTTGTTAATGTTATATAACAATAGTGCAATTTGTTTTAGCATTTAGTTTAGTTTAATTTGTTTTAGCATGTTCGTTGTGGAATGTCATTCTAGAATATCAATTGGGGTTTGCCTACTGACAGGTGGCATTCCTGAATGTTTACAACTGTTTATGTTTAAAAAAAACAAAAAACTTTTCTGGGAAACTTTGTATTGAAAGTGTTAATGTTTCTGGACTTTTAAAACTGGTTAAAATATTGGCCATCATTCGTTGTTGAGGATTTAGTGCATCCTTTCTTGTAGTGTGTTGTATTATCATTGTTATCAGTTCAAATTTTACATCTTCATTTACATCTAGATCTTCTTTTCTTTAAGTAAAGTTGTTTTGTTCCTGGTTCATAGGTTGGTCTTATTCTTGCTGCTTAATAGACAAATAATCTATATTATGTCATGGAGGGCCTGTCTTTCACTTAAATTTTTTTTTTCTTTTTTAAATAGTAGGTCATAGCTAAAATAAGTTTGTATTATTTTCAAAGAAGAAATGATACACTTTCCTATCACAGCTTGGATTTGATGATCATTTAGGGTAAAAAGATGGCCAGAATAATCTTCCCCTTCCTTCTTTCTTGTTTCTTGTTTTGTTCTTGTTTCTGAGCATGATGATTTGTTTATGGATGATCGATAGTCTTTAATAATGTATCCTTCCCGTAGATATTAAAAAAATGAATAAATAATATGAAATGTTAAAAATTCTGTATTAAGATCTGTATTAAGATTAAAAATCCCTTGAACAGACCAAACATACCAACTTTAAGATTGATTTTTTTAAGAAATTGTACATGAAACTCTCTGACCCACATTGTTTTAGAGATTTTCTTTTCAGCCAGAAAAAATAAATAATGAAACATTATAAATAAAAATAAAAACAATTTTTAAAACATATAAAGCAACTGGCTTTGAAGGTGTGCTAAAAAAGATAAAACTAGATTTTTAAGTTAGTGACAAAATTGATAGAAAATTAAATCACTATTGTGCCAATAATTAATCATATTGATCACTGAATTAATTTTATATAAGTACTTAATAATTTTATTTTATGCAAATGAAAATGTATTAATTTTTTTTTTTATTTTACTAAAATATATGTATTGACACGTTCAATGTTCCACCAAGTGTCAGTTCAGGTCAGTCATTGTTCAGTTCCCAATGTTTAAATTAGCATTCCCCAAATCTGGTTTGATTCTGAATTGACAAGTAATTTAGAGTTTGTATAATTATTAAGAAAAAAGAAAGACTAAACCCATGAAGGGCCTCGGCTTCAGTAATTGCCATAGACATATTGTTTCTTGACAAATGGTTATACAAGTAAGTGATAGGGTCAGCATTCACGCTCAACCAGAAGATTTATTTTCCAACCTAATGAAGGGCCTGGTATCCACGTTATAGAGGACGGGTGTGCCCCAGAAGGGTCTCCTAAACCCATATTCCATCCTTGGCTGATATAACAGAAAATGAAGTTTCTGCTCACAGCTGGACTCGAATCTAGTTCCAGGAGTTTAGTAATCCCTTATTCGAAGGCAGGAGATTACCCCACTTCTTTTTGTTAAAAGTTTATAGAATGGTCTAACTTCCTAGCCAAAAATTATTTTATTCTCTTAGCACACTTTTGATGTCAGTTTTGTTACTTAAAAAAAAAAATCCAATTTTTAGTTGGTATTAATATCTATTGTTTTGTTTTTTAATGTATAGGTAGGAAACTGTTATGCCAGATAAACAATTGCAGTGGCCTTTTATATTTCATTTGCAGAGACTTCTTGCATGATGTTCAAAGTAAACTATATCTGTTGCACAAGATTGTGCGATTGAAACCATAATTGCTGGAAGTAATTTCAATCAGGGCCCTATTTCATAATAATGTACAAAAGTACACGTGCAAGCAGACTTATGATTTACGACACATATGACACATTGTGAAGTGTTGAAACAGAATAAAATTTAAAATAGTTAATAACTATTTTAAAGTTTAATAATGATTCAATCTGAAGAATATTGTTTTATGATCAGATACATTATTCTCATTACCATATGCAGAAACTTTATTCAAATATTTTATTTGGATCGAAGATTAACCATCCATACTAAAAAGAAAAAAATATTACTTTCGAATTGTGTTTATTTTAAATGAGACAAGAGAAACTTGAAACTTTGTCCAAATTCAATTCACGAATATTTGCAAGATAGGTTTAACTTACAATTATTAATATTATTGCTAAAGATTGCTTGCGCTTGTGCAATTAATAGAATCTGAAACAGCTTTTTTGTAATTAATTTGTATTTTTTGATAGTTTTTAATGCTTATATCTATCCTTCTGTTATCCATGCTTTTTCAAATTTAATCTGGATCATATACATATCAGTATAAAACTGCTGTCTAAAGATTTGTAAAAGTTTTTATATAAATTATGTGCAAAAATGAATGTGAAAAAACATTGCAATTCTTGCATTGTTCTAGAGACTGAAGAGCATATGGTCACGAACTGCACTGCATTCGAGGCAGTAGGGACCGAGATGATTAGAACCGCAGAAATCTATGTGTTCACTGAGGTGGAGTTTCCTCAGTTAATGAGTGAAGTGAATTTCCCATACCGTGATTCAAGAAATTCGTTTATGGGCGGTGAGGCCATCCAACTGCAACCTTGGAGCTCAAAGTAGTTGAAGAGGACTAGTGTATGGAAAACTGCTGGGAGGTGGAAGCTGCCATGTACTGGAAATTTGAAGAATTGAAGGTGGGAAACAACTGGAACAATAAATGACATGAAAATCAGCATTATGGCTGTCATTACTGCCAAATCCTGTTTAGCTAGAAGGCAAGGTATGGATGATAATAAAAACATAAATTAAATAAGCAGAAAAGCATACATAACAATGATATCTGTTTGTTGAATTGAGAACCTCATCCTTTTTTGATGTTGATTGAAAAAAAAATTATAACTCAACTGCTGTATTACTGATAAGAAAAGTATTTTATTTATTTTTTCCATTTTTTTAGTGTTACAGTGGGTCTAAAAATAAAAAATGTTGAAAATCAAACTGACTAATTTTTATATTTGTTTACTCAGCCAATTCTGGCTCAAGGTATTTTCTCCTCTGGTATTTTTAAGGGCCCTTGTCCTGCAAGCCATTGAAGATATGAAACCATAATCTGCATAACAGCATCCTCCTTGTATCTTTTATCAGAATACACTGGGAAGAATAAATAACTCAAAATGTATAAGTAAAGAACGGATTATATTGGATAATTTTGTTACACAACTCACAACGGTCATTGTCATATGGCAGTATTCGTTAGTTCAATACACACACACACACAACTGCCACCATAATTAAGACAGGCATGACTTACTTGATATATATAATTTAATAAATACAATAATTAATTAATGCGTAATTACATCAATACTCCCTCTTAATTGCGCATTAGGTACAGACAAGATTTAATCTAGTTGTTAACCTAGTTGTTCAGAAGATTCAATATAATTTATTTTAATTGTACCATTAGCTACCAAATCTTTTACAAAATAGTATTTTTTTTTTTTTTTTTTTTTTTTTTTTTTTTTTTTTTTTTTTTATACCTAAACCCAGAAATTGAAATGAATTATTATTATTACCTAAATCCTTACATTCTATATCAGACATAAACAAATTCTTTACAAAATCCATATCAGATTTGGAACTGGCCACAATAAGGAAATCATCTACCCAGATAAGTACATAAACATTATTACTATTAAAATAAAGACATGGATCTACTTTAGATCTATTAAAATCAAATTTTATAAAAACTTCATTTAAGTGGTCGTTCCAAGCCTTAGGGCTTTGTTTCAAACCATACAATGCTTTCCTTAATCTAAGCACTTTTCCACTGACACTTTTATAGCCTTCCGGTGGCTTAATAAAAACAGGTACTTTAAGATAGCACTTAAGAAACGCACTTCTCACATCGAGTTGGTCGATAATTATATTTTTCTCTGCTACAGCAGCTAGGAGCACCAGAAGGATTGTGAAGCGGGCAACTGGAGCATAGAGGTCATCGGGCTGATTGTCGGTTTGTTGATACCCTCGCGCCACAAGCCTGGCCTTCTTCTTCATATCGTCTTCTGAAGACTTCACAGTGAAGATCCATTTGCAGTCAATTATCGTCTTGTCAGGTGGTGTGTCGACTTCTTCCCATGTTTCATTAGCTTCAAGTGAATTTAATTCATCGTTGATAGCTTCATGCCAACCGGGATCACTAATTGCTTCAGAATAAGTTTTAGGGACGTCACAATCATAATTAGCAGACAAGGCTAGCTCATCAAAAGCAAATGTTACAAAATCATCGAGATATTTGGGTTTAACTCTAGTTCTTTTAGGCTTTGATTTTTCTTCTTCAACATCAGGGAAACCGTGAAAGTCACTTTCTTGATCAGAATTATCCAGGGTTTCAATACTTTCAAAAGATGACTTGTAGCCCCTGAATCCACCACAAAGTACGTCAAATCCGAGGAATGTTTACAAACATGAGAAGTTTCATCACTGTTAACTATGAAGGTAAATTCGTTATCAGTCTTATCACAAGCGTTATCACCAGATGTAGCGCCAAAAGTTTTATTTTTCAACTTAGGACAAAAATTCTTCATGTGTCCCCGTTCTCTACAATAATAACAAATAACACTGGTCTTGTTATTGGATGGTTTATTTTTCAACTTAGGACAAAAATTCTTCATGTGCCTCCGTTCTTTACAATAATAACAAATAACATTGGACTTGTTATTGGATGGTTCACTACTGTTTGGCTTGTCTCTCGTACTCAGCCAAAAGGGTATTCTTTACATACTCCAAACTGACGGAAGATTCATTTTGGTTGAAAAGAATATCCATTGCTGACACCACTGCATCAAAGTCAGATGGCATTGCGACCAAAACTGACTGACGACTTCGTCTTCTAATTTCCCTCCAGCAATTTTTACTTCTGATGACAATGTCTCGAACTCTTGGAAAAATTCTTGAAGCGGTCGCTCGTTTCTGTATTCCAGCTTCCTCCACACCTTTTGTGCATTTACAAGCGATTTCATGCCGCGCTTCTCGTACGTTTTCTCGAGAGCTTCCATAATCAGTTTAGCTGTTTTCTTATCCTTTATCGTAGGCAGAATGTTGTCGGCAAGTCCTTGAACTATGATATTTCGAGCCTTAACATCATCTACGTTGAAAGCCTTAAGCTCGGCTTCCGTTGTTGGAGGTTCCTGTGACAGTACACCAAGTACTCCATTCTGCTCCAAAAGTAACTTCATTCGGAAATTCCAATTGGTGAAATTTATTCCATCGAACGGTTTAATACCGTAGACAATGTTTCCAAAACTTGTAGTTGCCATAATTAACAACAAAAGAATTTCACTCAATGACAAACACGTGGACTCACTTCAAAATACCGAAATCCGACTTTACTATCAAAATCCCAAGTACATAACTCAAAATGGGTACACTGGGCCCATAACCTTTTATCAGAATACACTGGGAAGAATAAATAACTCAAAATGTATAAGTAAAGAACGGATTATATTGGATAATTTTGTTACACAACTCACAACGGTCATTGTCATATGGCAGTACTCGTTAGTTCAATACACACACACAACTGCCACCATAATTAAGACAGGCATGACTTACTTGATATATATAATTTAATAAATACAATAATTAATTAATGCGTAATTACATCAATAGTATCCACCATTCTTATTGATAAGAATCACAAAGATCTGTTCCACAGTATTTGGTGGATTTGAAAGTGTCTTCTGGTGAAAGAGTGTAGCTCACTAAATAGTTTTTATAACACTTCTCTTAGTTATAGTTTTTTTTTGTGAGTTTGTTACGCCCTGTTTGTTATATTTACAAAATACGTGTTAATTTTATTCAAATTATTTTAGATATGCATCACAAGTGGTATTGGGAAAATGGAAAAACTCATGAATGACAGGTGAATAGTATTATTTTCTAAAATTACTTTCACTGTAGGGTCTATCCATTTCAAAGTATCCAGACCATGTTGCTTGGCATTATTAATTTTTCTAATTCTAGTTATTCTCTATTATTAGGTTAGCTCAACACTATGGTTTAAACATTTTTCAGGCTCATACTTCTTTTTTGAATTTGCTTCACGACTGATTTTCCTTTTTACATTAAAGGAAAAATATAAATATTAAAAAATAATTTATTTTTGGATAAATAAATTTAAAAAAGTGTTAAATTATCAAGTAAACTAGGATTATAGATTTTTCACTTCAAAAGTGATGGCAAATTTGGATTCAGCACATTATAAAACCTTAATGTTAAAAATATCGAAAACAGAAAAATATTTTTTTTTTTTTTTAGTTCCGTTTTTGAGGGTGCTCAAAATTTTTAAAGCAAGAAAATTACATTTGGGTTTGAAGCAATGTATCTTGGCTTTGATTTAACCGATATCGATGTTCTTGGATTCTATCAAAAGTGGGGAGTTTCTTCTTTCCATACATATAAAAATTAATTGCCTCATCTCAGAAGGTCAGTGTTAAAAAAGGAGATTACCATACAAAAACCAAATTGAAGTTTTTTGCGCATAACGTTTTCTATAACACGTAGAAAGACAACGGTTAAAGAAAATCGCCGAGTTTAAGGACCTTTACCGATGCTCCAAATTTGGTTTGAATCGTTTGAAGGGTTGCTGATTTATGAGCGATTATTTGAATATAGGGATTTTTCAAAGTGCTAAAACCAAATCTGATGCCAGTTTTTAATACAAAAATTCTGTTAATATACTTTACTCCGTAGAACACAGTTTTCATTACATATAAGTCAATATACCCTTCAGATCACTCTAAAATTCAATTGTTTCGTTTAAAAAAATTGGATAACTAAACTTTAGTATTTCTGGATCTCAAATAATGTTTTTATATTAATTAACACTTTTAAGGCGGCCTTAAATTTTCAAATATATTTTTACGTGTTTCTAATTTATTTTTTATGTATTTCAAATATTAATATATTTTTACCCTATAATAATACTTACTGTTTTATAGTACAAGCAACTCAATAGACCTGTTAGAACGCTCAAAATTTGAATATTTCATTAAAAAAAAAAAATTGGTCTCTAATATTTAATACTACCTTTTTCTTATTTTGTTTTCTACGATAATGTGATAATGTTTATAGCGGTGTTATAAAATTGTAATATTTACCATTTCTTGATAACAAATAATGATTTTATATTATAATATGTACATATATAAGAACCTAGTCATGGTCATGAAGGCCATATTTATTTATTATATAAAAACATTATCCGTGATCCAGAAATAGTAAGGTTTAGAGTTATCCAATTTTTTAAACGAAATAATTGAGTTTTAGAGCGATCTGAAGGGCATATGTAATGAAAACGGTATTCTGCGTAGTAAAGCATATTAACAGAATTTTTGTAATAAAATTTGGTGTCAGATTTGATTTTAGCACTTTGAAAAATCCCTATATTCAAATTTTCGAGCAAATCAAAAAATAAAAGATTTTGACCTAAAAATTTTGTCAAGGTCAACCTTGAATTTTTTTTAAAGATTCAAATAATCGCTCATAAATCAGGAACTCTTCAAACAATTCAAATCAAATTTGAGGCATCTGTAAAGGTCCTTAAACTCGGCGATTTGCTTCAGCCGCGTTGTCTTTCTACGTGTTTTAGAAAAAACATCAGGCGTTTTAGAAAAAACTTCAATTTTGTTTTTATATGGTAATCTAATTTTTTTTTTAACACTGACCTACTATGGTCGGAAAGATGCCCTTGGATCTCATCCTGCGAGAGGACACCATAAAATTCGATGCTAAGAGGCAAGGGCTTGATGCAATTCTGGAGGGACTGCAGCAGAGGATAGGAGAAAAGCCTGGGAGGTGGAAGAAGGTGTTGAGGGAAGACTCACTAGATGAGTGGAACAGACGGTGGGTTAACTGTGAAAAGGGTGCAACCCTTAAGAAGTTCTTTCCTACTGTCTACTCAAGGCTAGCGGCGAAGTGGCTCCATCCCGATTACTGGTCCTCACAGATTCTGACAGGCCATAGGGTTTCCGGGAGAAGCTGTGGAATCATGGCAAGAATATCGATCTCAGGTGTCCCATCTGCAGTGTGTCTGATACAGCCGAGCACACAGTAATATCCTGGGCCGCCATGGATGGACATTGAGCCTGGCTATTCAGGAAAACCGGACTATATGCCTTTGACGAGGCGGATTTCCCGAGATTGGTAGAGGAGGAAAATTACCCCTTCTTCGTGGAATACATGGGATGGTGGAGAGAGCTCGTAGAGCCCACACATTTCACTTTTGGTAGGGGCCATCCACCCGAAGAAGAGGAGGAGGCTGCCGCTGCTGAGACAGCCTGAGGAGGAACCTCAGGAAGAAGCTGAAGTCTAGTGGCGGTTGTGGGCAATGCAGAGAGGAGGCTCATAGTGGCAAGTCAAAGCCAGCCCTGACTACACGAATCAGGAAGGAAGGACACAAAGGTGCAGCCCCCTCAGTAAACGGTGTGCAACCGCGCACCAGGCAGCACCATCGAATACCCAAATATTGTTCCCATAATTAAAGATACCTTAAATTAAAGATACCCATAATTAACCCTTAAATTATGTATAACAATAATAAATAAATAGTTTAAAAATTAATTCAGAGTTTTATTGGCAGTAGTGGCATACGTGCATCCCATATGTAACACCCCACTGCTGCTGAAACCCCGTATGCCAGAAATGGCCAGGTATGGGGAATAAAAAAAAAAAAATTAACTACTAAGATGATGCAATTATTTTTTATATGCATTATAAGAAGAAACTCCTCTCTTTTGAACTCGTTCAAGAACCTCGATATCGGCTAAATTGAAGCCGAGATACAGAGCTTCATATCCAAACGTAATTTTGTGGCTTTCAAAATTTTGAGCACCTTGAAAAATGGAACTGAAAAAAAATTGTATTTTTTTGTTTTCGATGATATTTTTAACATTAAGATTTTTTGATGTGCTGAATCCAAATATGCCATGATTTTTATGTGAAAAAATCTGTACTCCTCGTAGTTGATAATTTAAACACTTTTTTAAATTTATTTAACCAAAAATAAATTATTTTTTAATGTTTATATTTTTCCTTAAACAAATATTTTTCAAACTCGTGATATAAAATAAAGCAAGTTCAGTGTTTTTTTTTTTTTTTTTTTTTTTTTTCTCAGCTCCTAGGGCTATCCGATAAAACGGTAGGATATGGGTCGACTTTTTTTCTGTGTAGAATCACCCAAAAAATTTTGATCAAAATCGACGAGGGATACATCGCACATTTCCCTTATTAGTTCCTTTTATGATATTTAACTTTAAAAATTGCTGAAAATGCCTTTTGGCCATTTTTGGAAATTTATACTATAAAAGGGAAAAAAGTTTTCAAGATTGAAAATTTCTGCAGGAAGTAGTACAATAATAAAACTATAAAAGAAAAAAAAAAGTCAAATGTGTGTCTCTTTTTGTTAATACAGTTTTACAGCGTTAAAAATCTGGTTTTATGTTAATTTTCATTTTACAGTTGTGAATTTTTTGAAACCACTTTCCTCATTACGTAAGTGATGTGTTGTGAGAACAAAGAAAGTAGAGTTCACTATTATTATAATTTCAGTTGTTTTTTTTTGTTTTGTTCTGTTATCTGAAAATAGAGTATATGCATGAAAAATATATTTTGTTCAAACATATTTTTTTGGAATCTAAATTGCTATTGATTAAAACCTAAATAGTTTTTCTTTCCAAATTTTTGCTAAATAATAAGTTTTAATTAAGCAAAAATGCACTAAATATGCGCGAAATTTAAAATATCTTAACGCAATGCTTCGTGGCGACCCCCATCGCTTTGTCGTCAGACTGCAGCCAGCCACTGGCCCTCCAGTTTGGGGGACACCTACACTGACGCTCAAACAGTACACTAACTACAGCACACTACACACACCCCCACAATACAGACTAAGGTCACCTACTGTACACACTCTAGGGTCACCTCTCCTAGATAGCCACCCCGGATGGGGGAGCTTGTCTGGATGCTCTGATGAGGCAGCCCCTCTACCTGATTTGGGAGCAGCGGACTGATACCTCGTTCCCCCTAAATCAACCAAATCACGAACCCTCAAAGAGAATTTGCTGGACAGATTTGTGGTAAACGACATAAGATTCGCCTAAAGGACTTAGCAATTGGTCAGTGCAATGTTTTATTCCTATAAAGACTGGGGTTGCTTTTGCAACTTCTGCAACAAGTAGACAATTATAACCTTGACTTGGTCGCTCTGCAGGAGGTGAGGTGGAAAGGAAGTGGAGAAACGGTTCCATACCATCTATTACAGCTGCCACAAGCATCAACCTGTCTCGGGCTTTGTGGTCAGGAGAAGAGCCAGAAATCTGGTAATAAATTTCATCCCAGTAAGCTCCAGGATTTGTCTTTTGCGTCTGAAATGCAAGTTTTATAACCACACTCTCCATAGCTGCTATGCACCCACGGAAGTGTCTCCTGATGATGAGACGGAGGCATTCTACGATCAGTTAGACAGGACCCTTGACAGCTGCTCTAAAAGTGATATCAAGATCATCATAGGAGAACTTTATGCGAAGATTGGCAAGGAACAAGTCTTCAAACCAACTATTGGAATGCACGGTCTCTATGATGACACGAATGAGAATGGGCGAATGCTTATAAACTTCGCAGCCTCCAAGGTTGTCGGCAGCACGTTCTTCCCCGGAAAGAATATACACAGAGGAACATGGTGCTCTCCTGACGGAAATACCGTGAACCAGATAGATCACATTCTGATTAGCAGGAGGCACAGGTCCAATCTTTTAAGTTGCAGATCCTACAGAGGAGCCAACATGGATATGGACCATTATCTGGTGGTATCTAGGATCAGAGCCAGAATATCCAATGCAAGGAAAACCTGAGGAAAGAAGGTGGAAAGAATAGCGACATCCAAGCTAAAGGATCCAGAAGTCACTGCACGCTACCGCCAGATGCTGGATGAAAAGGTGACAGGTGCAAGCTTGTCAGAGGGCCATGCAGAAGAACAGTGGAACACCCTCTCTCGAATTGTTAAGGAGACAGAAAAGGAAACGGTGGGGCTAGAGGAACGAGCAGTTCGGTGTCAAACCCCGTGGTTTGACGCTGAGTGTGCAGTTGCCACGGATGCAAAGAATGAAGCCTATAAAAACATAGTTCAGATGCGGCACACGAGAGGGGCCACAGAAGAATATAGAAACAAAAGAAGGGAGGAGAAGAGGATTCACAGAAGAAAGAAGAGGGTGGGAAAGGCGTCAGATAGAGAGGCAAAGGAGGCAGAATGAGTCAAGAGCATGAGTCTACGAGGCGGTGAATGAGAGTAGAAAATCATTCAAACCAAGGGTCCAATTATGTCGAAAAGAAGATGGCTCCATGATCACAGAGAGGGAAGACATCCTGGCTAGATGGTATCGTCACTTCGATGTACTTCTGAACGAGGGTGCGGGCAGCCCAGATAACTTTGTGATCCCAAGCGCTGAGCATGTCTGGATCCACAGACCCACCGACATGCGAAGATGTTGTTGAAGCCATTAACAGGCTGAACAACAGCACAGCTCCAGGAGAGGATCAGATTCCTTCTGAACTTCTTAAGCGTTGGTGGTGAAGAGTTCCAGAGAGCCCTCTACGACATCATCCTCACCGTCTGGGAAGAAGAGAAAATGCCAGATCAGTGGAATAAAGGCATAATCTATCCACTGCACAAGAAGGGTAACATCCTGGAGTGCTCCAATTACCGTGGGATCTCACTCCTTCAGGGTGCCTACAAGATCCTCTCGACACCATCTTCCTTAAACTCCTCCCATTTGCTGAAAGGGAGATTGGTAAGTATGAGGCGGGGTTCAGAGGAGGAAGGTCCACAGTTGACCAGATGTTTAGCCTCCGGATGATACTGGAAAAGTCTCAAGAGTACAGAATGACGACTCATCACCTGTTTATTGACTTCAGGAGTGCATATGATAGCATCAAGAGACCTCAACTGTTCTCAGCCCTGTGTGACTTTGGAGCTCCTCTGAAGCTTGTCCATCTGATCAAGATGACCATGGATGATGCTAGGGGCACTGTTCGAGTACACTCAAACCTATCACCTGAATTTGTTTCCACACGAGAAGTTAGGCAGGATGATGGGCTTGATTGCCTATTGTTCAACCTGGCCCTGGAGAGAGTGATATGTGATGTGAAAATCCAGACTGCCGACACCATCTTTAACAGGTTGATACAAATACTGGGGTTTGCTGATGACATAGACCTGGTAGCACGTTCCTTTGAATCCCTTAAAAATGCGTTTTTAAAGTTGGTTGAAGCACCAGAAGCCATGGGAATGAGCGTAAACCAGGAGAAGACCATGTATTTGCGTGGAAGACCTGGAACGGAGACTGCAGTTCGAGTGCTGGTAGTTATGGGTCCATTTACATTTCGAAATGTGGACCAGTTTACGTATTTGGGAGCTATTGTGAGCTGTGGAAACAGAGTATCTCTGGAGGTTAATCAGCGAATACTAAGGCAAACAGGTATTATTTTGGCCTTAGTAAACATCTTAGAAGCTCTGTAATCTCCCGTCGTACGAAATGTCTCTTCTATAGACCCTCATTAGGTCTGTCCTCACATACGGATCAGAAACCTGGACCCTGTGAAGCACTGAAGAAAAAGATATATTAATCTTTGAAAGGAAGATCCTTCGTTGTATCTTTATACTAGTTAAGGTCAGTGAGATTTAAAGGAGGACAAACAGGGAGATACATGATCTGTATGGGAAAACGGATGTGATGAGGTGCATCAAGCTTGGGAGACTACGTTGGGCTGGCCGCATGGAACGAATGCCAGAAGAGGAAGTCCCAAGGAAATTGCTAGATGGAAAGCTCTACAGAACAAGAGGGAAAGGCTGACCACGCCTTAGATGGGAAGATGCTGTCATCCGTGACGCCCGGAAACAGTTAAATACACACAACTGGCGAGCGACTGCGAATAGAGCCACCTGGCGAAGGCTCATTGAGGCGGCCAAGGGCCACACCGATCTGTAGCACCATGGAGTTGTGTAGTAAACGCAATGCTATTGGTTGGACCTCAGTGTGACGTCAATTTTCATGTCAGCATAACTACTTCATATGGTTGCTGGGCACTTTCATTAAGTGTTTTTAAATTATTAATTAAAATGACTGAAAGAGGATTTATTAAAGCACATTCGAATTATCTTCCGAGAATATACAGGTTTATGTTGTTTTTTTCTTTCTTCAAATACAGATTTTATATCTTCTGAATTTAAAGGAGTAAAAGCTACTAGACAATTTTGTAATAATTCGTTCAAATTTGAATCTCTTTTAATACATAATTTCCCATATTAATATAGAAAACTAAGCATAACCTATAAATGCAGAAAAATAATTTTATCAACAAATGCAATCGAGTATACGAATACGAATTATTTCATCAAGTGAATAGATGTATATGCTTCAGTTGTTAGGATATAGTGTTGTTAAAATTATCTAATGTTTTTGGTATAGATCTTAACGGGAATCATATGGCGACTTATTATTTTGTATTGCATATAATTTCTAAATAAAATGAAGAAAAAATTACTATTTATATTCACAAAAAAAAGCATTGAAATAAAGTTTCACCAGAACCAATACTAAGTCGTATAATAGCTTTGTTGACAATAAAGGAAATATGTATATATTTTTAAATGTAATGAGAATGTTTTTATGGATTTTGAAACAAAAATAATTTATTTAAGAAATCGTGCATGTACCCTATTACTAGAGTAACAGGTATTTTTCCAAAGTTTGTTTTTAACCATAGTTTTGATAGGGAATCATCAAATAATAGGGAATAACTTGAATTTTTTTTATAAAAATCAAAAAATGTCGAGCAACAAAATTCATGCTAATTGGGTAAATTCAAATGGGCTGATCCTATATTACTTTGAAGAATTTTTTTTTCTTTATAAACTTAATTTTATGTTATACTGAATCAAACATTTCCAAATGCATTTTATCATTTAATCTCAGCACCTTTGTATTTTTGTAATATTTTAGATTTGTTCATGTTTATTTGTTTTTGTATGTTGTGAATTTTTTTTTTGTTCTGTGTTTAATGATATGTTTTTAATATCCTGGAATTGATAATGTAGTTACATAAAACATATGTCTTTTTATTTAATTGCTGCATAATATGTGCTTTGTACTACAAATACCATAATATGGCAATATTGTCTAGCTAGAGCTTTGTTCAGAGAGTTGGTAATTTTTGAATGGAATTAATTTTGTTTGATTGGTGGCAGAACTGAACTACCATCGACACAAATTTTCTCATAAATTATTAGATCATTCGATTATGACACGTCATGCTGACAGTGAATATTTATGTAATGTTTCTTGCTAAATCTGACACTCTCTCCAGTCTAAATTAGGTTACCTTAAAAGTATTTCAAGTCTCAAATAAAAGCTTAGAATGCCTAGTTTTTCTAACAATCTAGCCTTATCATCAATCCAATGTTGCAAATCTAACATGGCTCATAAAAAAACATTTGAGGCTAAAAAAGTCAGGCCTGACAATTAGGGATTCTTTCAATCTTCATACAGATCAATTTCTGGGATTTCGCTGATAAATAATTTGAATCTGATTTTGTATATTCGTTATGGTAGATAAAATAAGCCACAAATCGTTTCAAAACCAATGCACAAGAAACCTATTTCTTCCCTGACTGTTTTTCTTAATTTATTTTTCTCTTTCTTTTCAGTTCTAGTAGGGATGTGCATGACCGAAACATTCAATAAAGTTAGAATCGGTAATTATTTTTCGGAGAAATTTGAAGTTCGCTCGGGGTTAAAATAAGGCGATTCCCTTTCTCCTATCCTATTTAATTTAGCACTAGAGTATGTCATTAAAAAGGTGATGCGTACCAAAAGGGGTTTACATCTGGGTGGTAAAATATACGTGCTTGGGTTTGCGGATGATTTAGTATTATTAAGTGAGGACGTGGAAACTATAAAACTGAA
Source organism: Rhaphigaster nebulosa (assembly GCA_948150685.1). Lineage (NCBI taxonomy): Eukaryota > Metazoa > Arthropoda > Insecta > Hemiptera > Pentatomidae > Rhaphigaster > Rhaphigaster nebulosa. The sequence goes on along the minus strand of OX411309.1, from coordinate 100,548,020 downwards.
TACAACAGCGTTGATGACAGCTGGGAAAGAGGTTGGCCTCAAAATAAATACGGAAAGACGAAATATATGGTTAGCAATAGAAACAGAGGCGATTTTGAGGATATAGATATAGGAGAAAATAGGTTTGAACACATTGAGAAATTTAAGTATTTGGGGTCTATGATTACTAGAAAAAACGAAATTCAAGAGGAAATAAAGGCGCGGTTAAAGGTGGGAAATGCTTATGATTTAGGTCGCGCATTTTTTCCAGAAACTTAAAACTTAGAATATACAAAACTATTACCTTGCCTACAGGCAAGGTATGAAACGTCTGTATGGGTATGAAACGTGGCCGCTAACCTTGAAGAACGAACAACGCCTTAAGGTCTTCGAGAATAAGGTATTGCGTAAAATATTTGGACCGAAAAAGGATGAGTCAACTGGAGAATTTGGAGGTTACACAACGCGGAATTGCGGAGCATGCACCCTGTTAATGTAATCGAATTGATATCATCACGACGGTTGAAATGGGCTTGCAAAGTTGTTGGGCTCAGTAATGAACGAATTCCAAAAAAGTTAATAAACGCTGAGCCAACTGGTAAACGTCCGAGGGGTAGACCGAAACGTAGGTGGGAGGATTGTATTAAGGGGGATCTAATGAATTTGGGTTTGGACGGTAGTCGGTGGACCGAGGTTTGTAGGCAGCGATTAGTGGTTTCGGCATCGAACCTTCGGGTTCGCTAAGCCTTTTATTATTATTATTCTTTCTTTTCAGTTAAATAATAATGGAAATGTAATCTTATTAATAGAGTATATATTTTTCTATACTTTTTTTTTATCCCCCAATAGATAATTTATGATTATCAGATGACCGAGTCCACTATATCTTTCAAATGAATGTATGTATGTAACGCTCTCCAACTTGAATTGATTTAATCTCCTTTTATTTTTAAAGTTAATATTTTGTCCAAATCAAATGAAATTACAGCTTACTTTGTGTGTAATTAAAAATTCTTGTTGTAGGATGTTTGCTACTTGAGCGTAATTGACCACCAAGAATGGACCTGTGAATTCACTACTGCCTTGCAGTCTAATTATATCCACAGTGTTTCTTCTCATTCCTATGTACAGCTGAATTAGGAAAATTCTGCAGTGTAAAAAAAAAATTAATATTCCACTAAAATAAAATATTTTATTGGATTTTAAGAGGGGATATAATCGCTTACATTCTTTGAAAAAAATATTATGGCAAAATTATTTTTGTTTCAATTTTTAAAAAGTTTATTTTTTTATTTATGTAAATTATTTTGAAAAGATCTCAAAATAACTTTATGTTTGATAAGTTTTATTTATAACTTTTCTTGTTTATAACATCATACAATTGAAAATTGTATTTATATAATTAATATTATATAATTATTATATCAAACTATTTACTGATTGATGTTTATTAACATCAATATGTTGTACTTATTTTTAGTTTTATCAGTTGAAGTTTTGTTTAAATTATTTTTTATGTGCAATAAAGTAATGATTTAATTTAGTGAATTAAGAATACTTGTTTTATAAAAATAAATGTGTCAACATTAAAATTTTATTTTATTTTTAAGATTTTTTTTTTCATTAAAACATTTAATGTTGTGTTATGTTCTTTAGCTATTAAAATTAGTGTGAGAGGAATTATTATTTATAGGTGTTTTTATTTAACTGTCATACTCTCTTTTATTTTTAATTTATTTTATATTATTGGAAGGTAGAACTAAGTTGTCATGAAAAGTACTTAAAATTTATACTTATAAATATCATATTAATTCTTAATTTGGGAAGAAAAAAACTTAAATTCTGTTCCTTTATTTTATTTTTTTAATAACATTTATTGTTCAAGCTATCAACAAGAATGACAGAATAAAAGTTAAATCTCAGTCACTCTCCAAAGAAAGATGCACATTACATATATAATATGTATGCTACGATATGAGACTATCCTGTTATCAAAGCTCATTGTGTCCAATTTCAGCTTATCGATATTTTACAATATTTCAATTCTCATTCAGCATTATCAATTAACTTCGAAGGCTCCCACAACTTTTTTTTTATTTGGAGCCATTTTACCAAATCAGCATAGGTTTTCAAATAATTTCAGTTCCCTTTTGAATCTAACTGATTATTTTTCTTCTATAGAAATGATTCTACACCTTATACAATTTCTTCCATCACTTGTTACAGGATGCTATCAGCATTCATTCCTTGTTCCTACCTGAACCATTGTAAAAAGGTGACTGAATCAATTAGTCGATGCTGAGGCAGATTGTAGTATTTTTAACCATTTCCTAGCCATTATTGAAATAAATAAACCTGTACCAATACAAGCCATCAGTGTTAGTAGTTAGTAATGGGTATACTATTTCTTGACCAATAGTTTACTATAAGGAGGTAATGTGTTCATCCACCAGGTTAATCCCTCAACCCAATGAAGGGTCAGATACCCAGTTTAAAGAGACTAGGTGGTCCTCAGAACCTCCAGTCCATTCCCGGCTGGCATATCAACTTAAATGTTCTGCCACAGTCAGTCTCGATCCTGGACTTGCTCATTGGGCTACCACCCTCCCTAGTCATTACTATATTGAATGCTGTATATATTTATTTTCATATTGCCTATCAGTAGCATCCTGTTCAGAATATAAATGACACCTTTTATTGTGACTATACTAGTTACTGCATATGCCATTTGTCTTATTTCTAATTATGCTATCCTCCGTCTAATTGGTTACCTTAATAATTTACACATATTCTCACATATCTGTTAACTCAACATGCTCTTCACAACTTCATTTTTTCATAATAATGGGAATATGGTGACCTTGGAAATATATGTTGGAGAAGCTTGGTTGGGATGGCAGTCATTGAAACAAACAAATAAGAAAAAAACTTATTATATTGTATGCTGAAGTTTCAGTCTAATTATTAGCTCTGATGATGGCCTAAGACTTAGGCCAAAATGTTGGTAAACAATATTATAAATTATCTTATTATTTTTTTTTGTTTCTTCAATGACCGCATCCCCAACCAAGTTTCTCCTATTTCATTTTTTCATCTTCTTTGATTTTTATGAATTTATTTTCTGTGGTGCGACTATGATGTATTTGCCAAAAGCTACTTCCTTAATTTCCCTGCATCATTTTTTATTTTAGTTTCAAAGTGTGCCAGAAGTGCACACAGAAGGGAACAAGAATCTGTACTTTCATTAAATTTATATGTTAGAAAACATTAATTATAACAACCACTATAATGGAAGGCATTAATGAACTGGATCTGTTTATAAAAGCTGAGGCCTGGAGGCAAGTAATTCATCAATCACAATTTTTCTTTTTAATGATAATCGACTGCATTGATGTTAAGCAGGCATGTATGCACATATATTTTGTTTGTTTATTTAGTAAAGTTGGAAAATAATGAGCAGGGTATCAAATTGTATTGACAGAATCAATGTCAGAGAGGGAAGGGTCCGGATCTCCCTCATTCTCCGCTCCAAAATTACAAAATGCTATACCTTATCTGAAACAAAAATTATATAAAACTATTTGAATGTTATTTTATAAATAACATACCTAGGCATAGAAAATATTATATGGAGAGATTATCTCTTACATCCTCAGTTACGGTGGATTTCTTTAAAGTAGATCCTTGGATGGACCCCCTCTCTCCTCCCCGAAATGAAATCCTGGCTACGCTATTGATCAATGCAGTATATCTACAATGGATTGTGGGAGGGGAATAAGAAAAATAAATATTCTATATGAAGAGGCATTTTGGTACAACTATAGACTAGAGGCGAGTTATCACTTGTTCATTCCGAGGTCACCCGAACGTTGCCGGACTAGCACACTCTAGCGTCATTTGTGCTAACTAACTGCTTTGCATTCCACTGTAACATTCGTATTCACTGGAATTATTAAAATTGTTCCTGCTTTAATTAGATATTATTTAAAATTACTATTGCTGTCAACTTCCGGTGATCTGGCCAAATGTTTGTAATAATTTAAAGGAGTGATATTTTAAATTACGGTAAGGACCCGACCTCAACTGAAAAGGAAATTTTGGGGTTTATTTGTCTCTTAGAGGGGGTCCATCCAAGGATCTAGCGAGCGGAAGTCGACAGCTGTGATCTAATTAAAACAGTAATAATTGAAGTCACGGTAAGACCTCTACCTCAACTGAAAAGGATCCGTTGATGTTTTGTTTAGTTCTTGGGTGAACGTAATGTGCGGAAGTCGACAGAACTAGTAATTTTAAATAATATCTTATTAAAGCAGGTCAATTTTAATAATTCCAATGAATACGAATGTTACAATTGAATGCAAAGCAATTAGTTAGCACAAATGATGCTAGAGTGTGCTAGTCTGGCAACTTTCGGATGACCTCGGAATGAACAAGTGATAACGCACCCCTATTCTATAGTTGTACCAGCTGGGGTTACAAAACGTTTACATTCATTGGTGTAAATAACGCCAATATAACCGATGAGAAGCATTGGGGCACAGTTTTATAAATGGATAGACTGGAAAACAATCAAATGGATTTTTTTTTAAAAAGAATTGTTTATTTACTAAAGATGAACGTGATTATGATCTGTTTGACAGTGAGTTTGTTAAATTTTGCGAGACAAAGTAGGAATATTGAAAAAATATCGATATTTAAAAAAAGAATATATCCTCATTATTTTTTTCGATCTAGTGTAATATCGATATTAAAATTTTATAAACGAAAACGGATATTATTTCAAAAAATTAAAAAAGGAAAGAAAAATATAAAATAAAAAAAATCTACCACAGCGGATTCCACAAACAAAGAACCATTAAAACTTGTGGTGTGTGTTCGTGTTACTAGTGACTGTGTTTTAGAAATGAGATGTTGAAAGCAAAATATCGACATCTTGAAAATATCGGTGTAAAAATATCGTTAATATTTTTATAAAATTAAGATTAAGAGATAGCCTGTTTCTTAATGCTTAAATCCTGTTGGAAATGAACTTAATAAAAACAATATATTGATTATATCGGCAGAGAAATGTCGATATTTCAAAACATCGTTAATTCTTTCAGCAAATTAAAAAAAAAAACCTAAACAAATCTGGAGGAGGATAGGAAATAACCTGTTTCTTAATATTTAAAGTCTGCTGTAAATGAACTTAATAAAACAATATCTTAATGATATCGACAGAGAAATAACAATATTATAACAGCAATATCGTAATTATATCGGCACAGAAATATCTGTATTTTAAAAACAATATCTGAATTATATCGGCACAGAAATATCGGTGTTTGTCCCTTTAAAAGATTAAAATTATCAAGGTCCGATATATCGACATTTTTTCGTTATAGCGAACAATTTCGATATATTAAAAAACTATCGATACGATATACATATCGATATTGGCAGCCCTCAGGCGAAATAGTACCTAGGAGTATACAATTAACATATTAACATAATAGAATTAATTTAAGTTACTCTTCCATCCTACTTGATCAGTACCTGGGGGTACAAAAATAAAGATTATTTTTTTCTTGAGGGGAGAAGTGCTCAGCCATCCTTAGTTACGTCACTGGTGACAGTAATATCAAACTAAACCATTTTTAGAGAGCTCCATAGCACCAAGTCCTAGAGTTAGACAATAGCTGAAAAAAATACCTCTTTAGGATACCTACTTAGTAAGAAAGCACCACGCCACTGCATCGCACTGCAGCTTTTAAGGATGTCTTAGGAGAGAGAAAGAGGGGGCAGAAGGCCGTATCGCTCTCTCCTAACAATTTGGAAACCTACTATATAAAGTTGATACATTTGAGAGCCTACTTCAAACAAAGAAAATTTGCGTCAAACATTTTACTCAAAGAGTTACTCATTAAAATTTGAAAGCGACACTTATTAATTTTTTTAGTGAAGAAATTGGGTTTTTGTGCATTCAATGTGTGCATGTGTTATGCATTCAATCCTCATTAAATTGTAGCAACGTTCCTGGCTGCACGTTGGTATTATCAACCTTACCAAAAAGTTTCATACGTTTTATCAAGTTATATTTGTATGTTGAAATATCAAATGTACGTTGTAACAATTTCTGTGTATTCAATTAATTCAAAAATTAAATTGAAATATTGTTACTATTGTTTAAAAGATTCAGTTTCTAAACTATACCCAGTCCAAAGAATCTTAAACTTCATCATCCCATCCATAGCATTCAAAACATTGATTTTTCATAAAAAAACAAAACAAAAAAACCTAAGAAATAAAGTGAATGATGTATTAGATCCAAGAAGAATTATTAATTATAATAATTTAATATATTAACTATTAATTTGTAATATAACATTTTAAAAGTTTAAAACGTTTTTAAGATGTTTTTTTTATTCAGTGATGTTTGTGGTTAGCCTGAGAATTAACAAGTGTAGAGACAATTTCTTTAATCTAATAGGACTGGTTTTAAGTATTTCTTCTGTTAGGTAAGTGATTAAAGATACCCTTATTATATTTTATTACTCAATCGATTTTCGTAAGATTTTAATTTGCACATTGTGAATAAGAATTGTTTTAAGGAACAAATATCTTCAATTTGATTTTTTCTTGGTTTCGAATTCCTAAAAATAATTATTTATTCTGAAGAAGAAAACAAAATTTCTCTGTTTAAGGCTGTTGACTAAAAATCGTAATCATGCTAGCTTATGCATTCAATTTACAGTGTTTGTATCTAGTGGCAGTTTGATATAATAAATTGAAATGAATTATTTCAAAATTTAAATTCAACAGTATCAACATTGCGTATAAACACTGTTTTATTGAATTATTTATTTTTTCTCAAAGGTAATGTTCATTATTAAGAACAAAATATAACATAAACCAATTGTCTCAAAAAACTTACTTATACTCCTTTACCCAAACACCACAGAATTACGTATAATTATTTATATAAACAGGGATTAAAATGGCTGTTTTCTTATGCCTCTTTTACTTGAAATGACAGATCATTGACTATATTTGGTAAATATGGATTATAGGCACTCAGGAAATCTGTCAGTATTTTTTATTACATATATAAGCCAACATTTTGTCCCTAACATGTTAGTCATTCTGAATCCTCAGATTAAAAATAAATCAGAAGGCTAAAAATAAATCAGAAATATAAGATAAATCAGAATTACAAGATAAACTAAATAAATAAACATGTGCAATGTTCTAACTTGTACTCATGGCTATTTTATATTGTAAAAACTTCTCTTAGCAATTTCATCCATGATTTTATTATAGCTTTATTTTACTTTGTTTGTTCTTTATATACTTATTTTATCATCTTACTCTTTTTATTTATTAATTCTTATTAGTGTGTTATTGTTACAATAACTTCAGTTTTATTTTATGTAATTCTTCAGTTTTCTCTTTTATATCCTTTTTTATATATTGACTTTCTCTCATCTCAATATTCTTAATATTATTTATATTTTTCATCTTGTTGCTTTTATTATTTATCAATTTTCTTGTTATTTCTGTCATTTTACTTTGATTATATCTATCTCTTAGCTCGTATCTCTGATTTATTTTTAGCTCTGAGGATGCGTCATATGTTTGGGCCAAAACTTTGGCCTGCATAATAAAAATACTGATTTCCTTATCATCAATAATCCATATTTTACTTTTGTATGTAACTGGCATTAGATGCTCTTTAGAATTAGGGAGTCAAGCAGCCTATTTAGAATTATCAAGCAGCCCCAGTGAGGTATAAATTCATCAGAGTTGGGCAGTAATTAATTACATTTGTATTTAATTACATTTTTAAATACATGAGCAAAACTAGACTATAATTTTAATAAAAAAATGGCTAAATGGTCCAAAACAAAAAGAATAGTAGTTTTGAAGAATATTAACGTTGAAGTAATTGTAATATTAAATTATAATTACTGAAATCATGATATGCAATTTATTAATATGTTACGTAATTATAATTTAGATTCTTAATTACAATTACTTCTTTATCTTAAGTAATTACAATTACAATTACAATTACCTGTAATTTAAATCATAACAATAGTTATTCCAAATTTAATTTTGTCTTAATTAAATTTTCATTATTCATTAAAACTCACCATTTCCAATTTATCCATTAGCATATTTATGGAAATAGCTTTTTTTTAGTGCCATTTCGTCATTTAGTAATTGGAATTATCAATTACAAGTTTTTGGTAGTCTAGAAATAAAATCACAATTACATCGCATTGTAATTAGTAAGTACAATTACTTTGGCTCAACAAGTAATTGCTAATGCATTTACAATTATTGGGTTGTCCGGAAAATAATGCAGGATTTCATGTTTTCTTTATATTAACCCTGTATATAACAAACTGTATATGTTTGAGGAATCATTTTTGGTTGTCAACACTTATTAATCCTCTTCCCAACAAAAATGTTTTTTATCTTCTGTAGAACTTCACTAGTTGGAAATATGAGTTTATACTCGGTTGGAACTGAGTCCAAACGGCCAGAAACATTAATGAAATCAGGGGCAATGGCAGTGTGAGTGAATAAACTGTTCAACGATGTTATAAAAAATTTCAAGAGGGAGACTTCAGCCTTAAAGACAAAGATGGTAGTGTAGGAATTACTTTTCTGGATGACGATGTTCTACGATTCTTGATCAAAGATAACTCCAGAACAACTGTTCGAGAACTGCAGAGAAACTTAGCAGACCAGTTAGCAAATCAAACATCGCTGACCACCTCAACGCAGTCAGAAAGGTAAAAAAGCTTGAAACTTGGGTTACTCATGCATTAAATGACTGCCAAAAAATCTTTGTTATGAAGTTTGCGCTCCACTTCTTTGCCGAAACAAGACTTTGCCTCATCCTCTTGCCTATGGACTACCATTTTTTAGATATCTGGGCCGGTTTTAAAGGTAAAAATTTTATTGATCAAAATTCGTTAGAAATTGCATTTTTAGAATTTGTTGATAATAACGATTCAACATTTTATTCAGAGGGAATGGAAAAGTTACCAACACGTTCGCAGAAAAATATGGAGAGTATTGGAGCTTATTATCATTTATTTTAAAACCATAAACCTGCATTAATTTCCAGACAACCCAATATTTGTAATTGTAAATTATTATTTCTTAGTTCCAATATTATTTCTGCAATTCAAAATTACAGTAATTACAATAGTATTTGAAATTATATTTTGCCCAACACTGATATTCTTAAGGAAAGTAATTTCGTAAGACTATTCCCATTGGAAAAGTAAATACCAATGTGTTTAAACAGATGGTTGATGATTTTTTTATGTAATTTAAGTTTTAATTTCATGCTAAAGAAGACTGATGAATCCTTTTTTTATTATTGTATCTTATGTTGACATTTAAAATTTGTTCTCCTTTAATTCTTTTTTTTTTTTTGCCAGGATATATATCATTATTAGTGTTACTCCTTGTTGATCAGAGTAATAATCATAATTTATAATTATTAACAAAATAATAATATACTCTTTTAGTAAGTAGCAATAAAAAATCAATAGTAATGGAGCATGTAATAAATCAGTATAATATATAAAATATATACATATAACTGTATAATATTTTTAAAATTAGGAAACACAATGGTTAATAACGACAGCTTTATTTGATATTTCACAAGAAATTTTAATAAATAACACAAACGCTTTTGGTCAAAATAGGGTTCATAAACTTGTTGAACTAATTATTTATCAGTTGGCCCCCAAACAGTACCTCCTTATGAAATACTGAACCCAAGACCCAATCATAGTTAAAACATTAGAGTATTTTCATCTCTCTTCTCTGGCTTTCACTATAGTATGTATGGAGTTTATTAAAAATAAAGAAGATCTCCCGACCGAAACAAATTTTAATGACGTCTGGAACGTATCTCAAAGCTGTACTTAATGCTAGCTCCACTTCTCTCAAAAGTGCTTTTTCCCCATAGAAAAGTGAATGGGTGAAAATTGAAATTTGTTTTTTCAAGTCCTGAATATTTTTGTTTAAATATTTCAATATTTTAAATAAAATCTCATCTTCACCCAAAATTTTTGGTCAGATTATTCTTTTAACTAAAACTCTTGAGACTCATGTAAAGTTTTTCTACTAAACATTTTATGACTGAACACAAAAACTGCTCAGTCCTAATCTTTCTCTTGCTTACATAACACTTTTTAACTTGATACAAGCAGACATTTTACTGTTTTTCAGTAATTTTTTCTCAACCATATGCCATGCCTATTATATTTAACAATCTAATGGCATATATAATATATGATTGCATATATATGGATAAATTGACTTTAATTGCTCGATGCCAGAAATGAGAACAATTTTTTATCCGTTTTTTATGTAGGGATCTCCTTTGTTTGATAAACTTCAATAAGATTTATAGTATTACTAAATCTAAAGTATTTGTAATGAATTTCCACAATTTTTATTTAAGGATATGTTGGATGGGGATTGGTCAAATGTAAATAAATTAACCACATAATTGATATATCTTTTATTTGCCAATGTTTCAATCTACTCCCTCCACTGTATGTTTTCATTGGTCCTAAAAAGAAATGAAGAAGCAGAAGAGTCACAGTTTTATGTCGAGGTCATGGTATTGAATTGACTGATTTGAGTGCCATGTTGTATCGACATTGATCTGTGTCTCTTCATTTTATTGGTTTCTTATTGGTTCTGTGATGATGGAAAAGGAAATATCGATTCTAAAATACTGCTCCCCACTTCTTAATACATAGAATTCCTACCTTCGATTCTAAAGCCAGCTATATGTACCCTAAGACTCTAGATTGGGCACAAGCGCTAGTAGAAACTCAAAAAGACTACCTTCTCTGTTACGCAGATGGATCTAGGAAAGACTCAGGCATGGGAGTTTTCATTGAGGATATTGACATAAACTTTAGCATCCCATTAGGGTTTGATATGGAGGAATAATAGCCTCCCATTGGTTATTTTAGGGTAGGCAAAAAGGTCTTAATGCCCACTAACTAGAGTAGATCCCTCCACCATCAATAGTACCAGTAAGCGTCATTATTTTTGTTTCTTGTTAAAATTATTTTATGCAGTTTTGATACTCATTTACTATTCCAAAGTTATCCATCTCTTTAACTATTTTAACATGACAAGAAAGGAAGGTCAACAGAAATTTCTGAGTACAGTTCCAATACTTACATTAGAATTCGACCTAAGTTCTTGTTTATTGATATTTTTAAAAAATAATAATAATACAATTTTAAAATAAAAGAAAACACCAAAACTAACAATAGTGATAATGTAAAACTTATTAGAATTATATTATATTATTTATGGCTTTAGCAATAATATTTGATTAAATATCAACTAAAAATCTCTTTTAAGTCTAAATAAAGCACTTATTTTGCTAATTCTTAGCAAGTAAGTTTATGTCAATTGTGTTGGAAATAATGTGTTTAAAGAATTTTTTTGTTTGTTTTCTAGAGGTTGTCTTTAGTCGCTCTTTTCTGCCAAAAGCCTGGTTTAAAAATAATTTATTTACCTGTAATTCATGTTTTTATCTTGAATTAATAACTTCATAAAATAATAATAAACGCCATAAAAGGTGTAGAGTGTGTTCAAAAATGATTTCCAGAAATAAATAAATGAAAAGATTATATTTCTTTCAAAAACATGTTGTTTTTTTTTATCACACTATCGTGTAACATTTTAAATTATATAATTACAAAATAAATTTTATTTGGTAACTTGACCAATGGTATGAGTCATTGAGTGAAGAAGCCCAATAACTCTTTCTGGAGCTAAAGCCTGCCAGAATTCTGCTTTAATAAGTTTTAAAACATAGCACCAAAGAAAACATAATAACTGCTAGTTTTTGAGTTTTCTTTGATAAGTCTAAAATAACGATTTTTTCTTGAAAAGTTAAGGAAAGATAAACTCTCATCACAGTTCTTATGGAAAATTGAATATTTTTATAACTCTTTCTTTTTCACCGACTTATCAATTTATTGGAGAATGCAAAATTAAAAAAAAAAAAAAAAAACTAGTTACATATAAGGTGTTTTACGTAAATCTACATATGTTTAATATTTATGCTGTGTGGGAAAACTATAAGTACGAACAATTAGTAGAAGAATTAATTTAAAAACGGAAGGTTATTATTCAACTGGCACATTTGCTACACTGTAATTATCATCAGAACTGAGTAACGTAAGTGCAACTATAGCCGCTATACAAGTTTTAACAGTTCATGAATCCGTGCAAAGCTACTGTTTTGGTTACTGGTGGGGCAGGCTATATAGGTTGCCATACCGTTGTCAAACTACTGGAAAATGGAAATAATGTAGTCGCTATTGACAATTGCTCCAATTGCTATAAATCCCGGGATCAGTTTATACCAGAGTGTCTGCACCGGGTCCAGGAGCTGACGGGTAAAAGTGTCAAATTCATACCAGCTGATCTTCTAAACAAGGATGACATTGAAACGGTTTTCCTACAGTTCCAGATTGACTGTGTCATGCACCTCGCCGGGCTCAAATCTGTTGGTGAGTCTTGCAAAAAGCCTTTGGAATATTATAGGAATAACGTCATAGGTTCGCTTAACCTTTTTGAAGTAATGAAGGCTTCCAAATGTTACCGTCTTATATATTCCTCATCTGCTACAGTTTACGGCACTCCCAAAGAGCTCCCTTTGGTCGAGGAGTCGCCAACAGGTAATTGTACAAATCCGTACGGTTGGACGAAATTTGTGATTGAGACTATTGCATCCAACCTTTGCGACTCTAGCGAAGATTGGAAAGTGATATCATTAAGGTACTTCAATCCAGTAGGTGCCCACGAAAGCGGTCGAATAGGTGAAGACCCGACTGGGATTCCTAACAACTTGATGCCTTATATATCTCAGGTAGCCGTCGGTAAGTTTGAGGAAGTGAAAGTGTTTGGGAAAGACTATGACACCAAGGATGGAACTGGTGTTCGTGACTATATCCACATCCAAGATTTAGCAGACGGTCATGTTAAAGCTCTTGAGAGGATATTTGATAGTGACTTTAATGGATTTCGGGCTTACAACCTCGGTACAGGCTCAGGTCATTCAGTTCTTGAAATGATACAAGCGTTCGAAGATGCTTCAGGTAAGATGGTCCCATATTCGTTTGTCAGTAGGAGGGAAGGAGACGTAGCGGAATGTTACTGTGACTGCAAGTTGGCCTACCGGGATCTACAATGGTTTGCGAAAAAGACCTTGAGGGATATGTGCGAAGATACCTGGAGATGGCAAGAACGGAATCCTAATGGCTACCAAGGCGCCGTTGAACCATGCAGCTGCCCTCCGGACAATTGCGTGTGCAAATAACCTATGGCATGTGAGAATATGAACGTTTAATCATTTTTAAATATTAAAGATAAAAATCAAATGTTTATTTGTTTAATACCACATGTAACCCAGGTTAATACCAGTAAAAGAAGTTTTCTTTATTTAATATCATATGCAACTCAGGTTTTACTACCAATTAAACTAGTTTTTAACGTTATACTTTTTTTAACTAACTTAATTTTTTAATATTCTTTAACTTTCAATACTAAGTATAATTTGGTTGTATTTATTTTTTTACGTATTTATTTTTATGTTTTCGTATATGTTCCGTTTAGATTTTAGAGAAGAATGCCGCAACGTTAAGATAGATGAAATGGTAAACAAAATGACTAATAATTATAATGAGAGAGCAATTTCTCATTCAATTCGTAACTCTAGCGGTGCAATAGTCAGCGTTGTAAGTATATTTAATTTAGTATACAGATCCCTAAATTTCTCCACTCTTCATAACTCAATGCATTCTCAACTTACGATGCATCCTGTGCAGTAGAAAAGATCACTTCCCATCCACATCCTTAATCCATGATACCAACCCCCATTTAATGGAACTTAAAAAAATTAGCGTAGAAAAAAAGTCATTAGTTCTTATATAATTTTTTTTTTTATTTTAATTTGGTGCAAAACAGAAAGAGCATTCTATAAATTATCTTTCAATATATTGGAAGACGATTAAGTCCAATATGAGGAATACATATTAAACATACCAGCATAGCCAAAAAGAAGTTCTCTCCGGTATTCCTGCAAAAAAAAGAATAAGTATATAGGAAAACTAGTTTAACTAAAATCACCTATTCATTTAATATTGATTTAATTTTCTTACGATTTTGGCACTGACTTGAAGAAAAATGATTTTATTTTCTTCTTAGCGTATTTCAGAAATCTGTTTTTACTTCTTTTTTTTTTACAAATGACTTTTTTATGAATCTGGAACTTTATGAATAATTTTATTTGTGTCATAATAAGGAGCGTTGAGGATTTTACCAGGGTTTTGGATTTAAATGGTCATATTCGGAAGGAATTGCTTCCAATCTTAACTCCGTGCGTCAAGAGAGGTTTGATTGTAATCATGTTAATGAGCTCCTCGTTATTGACCGAGATTTTAGAATATTTGTGTAGTAAATAGTTTAAGTAATCTGAAATGATCAGCAGTTTTTTGTCGTTTCAATCTTACATCTCTTGTTCCTTTGAAGGTAGTGTGTTGATCTGATCTTCATAGATAAGAGAAATATTATTTTTATTCTCAAGGATTTTCCCTGTTTAGGAATTTATACTTATTCTGAGTCATCATTGTTCTCAAATGATGCTAGTTATTTCTACCCTATCTAATATTCAATAGATAATTAAGTAGGTGTCGATGGCTAAAAGAGCTAGAGAAAGCAAATTGAAAAGCAGCTGAATATTCTATTTTAACCCTCGATTCAGAGCTACCTATTGTGTAAGGTGCAATTAGTGCTTTCAAGGTTATTCTTACGGTATAACTAGAAATAATTAGATCTGTACCGAATTTTATTTATTTTACCGCTTTATAAGCGTTTAGTAAAGCCATCCTTCAATGGATGGATTATTTAACAACTTTTGGCCTTCTACGTTGTTTAATTATTTTGTATTTCCTTCAACACCTCCCGAATTAATTTCTAACAGTTTCAACTGATTACATAGCGGTGTTAGATGAAGTGGAAATCGTCATTTTTGAGTCCAATAAAATTAAATCACTACTTTTTTGTTAATTGCTAACTGGTTTCCTTAAAAATAAAAAGAAAGAAAAATCTGAGGTGGACACCACATGATTTTCCTGTACGCCTATTAAACTATAAATCGGTTACTCAAAAAAGATAGGCGGGAGGTAAAAAAAGTAGCACTTCCGGTTGGCCAATTTTAATCAAAATCTAGTATATTATTTGTGTTGATATGAAAGTTTTTATCCTAAATTTGAGAGGTTTTGCATTACATTTTAATATAATTGTTGATGGAAGTTTATTATGATCTAAGAGTAAATTACCATTTCCGATTGACCAATATTAATCAAAATCTACTAGTTTATTGATATTGAAAAAGAAGTCTTATATAGCAAATTTGAGAAGTATTGCATTATATTTTAATATAATTGTTGATGAAAGTTTATTATGACCTAAGAGTAAATTACCATTTCCGATTGATCAGTATTAATCAAAATCTACTAGTTTATCTATATTGAAATAGAAGTCTTATTTAGCAAATTTGAGAAGTATTGCACTATATTTTAATATATTTGTTGATGGAAGTTTATTATGACCTAAGAGTAAATTACCATTTCCGATTGACCAATATTAATCAAAATCTATTAGTTTATCTATATTGAAATAGAAGTCTTATATAGCAAATTTGAGAAGTATTGCACTATATTTTAATATAATTGTTGATGGAAGTTTATTATGACCTAAGACTAAATTACCATTTCCGATTGACCAATTTTAATCAAAATCTACTAGTTTATCGATATTGAAATAGAAGTCTTATTAAGCAAATTTGAAAAGTATTGCTTGTATTTTAATTTAATTTTTGATGAATGAATACTAAATTTGAGAAGTTTAAGTCTATTATGAACTTCAAGTAAAGTATCACTTTCCGTTTTCCAATTTAAAAAAAAAAATGTACTATGTTATTTATATTGACATAAAAGTCGTATATACCAAATTTGAGAACTTTAATATAATTTGCTTTTAATATAATTTATGATGAAAGCCTATTATGACCTTCAATCAAAGTATCACTTCCGATTTGCCAATTTAAACCAAAATCTATTATGTTATTTATATTAATATATGAGTCTTAGGCCTCGTCCACAATGGAGCACCGTCCCGCGCACCGCCCCTAGTCCCTCGAATCAAGAAAAAAATAAACACATTGTTTCCAATGGGACTGGCCATAACGAAGCCCCGACCCTCGACCCTAGCCTAGCACCAAACCAAGAAATTTTTTCGTCAATTCTTTTACCCTCGACCCTCGCACCTCCCGGCCTCAGAACGTCGAGATTTATTAATATCTTTTTATATTATCTCATTTTTACTAAATCCAATACATTAAATCTTTCAAGTGCACGACGTCTTTTGCAAGGAGCACCATCACAACTGAAGATATTAGATTTTCTTTCATCTGAAAACATTACTTTTCTCCAGTCTTCTGATGTCCAGTTTTCGTGTTGTTTTGCCAAATTCAGTCGTGATTCTTCCATTTTTTTTTATTGAGAAACGGTTTTTTTGCTGGCTTTTTGGCCCATAAACCGTGTCTCTTAAACTTCGAACGACAGTTTCTCGGCTTATATTTGTCAAAATGTTATGTGCTAGATCTTTGAATGTTTTCTTGGCAATTTTAAAGCGATCTTCTAAAGACAATCGCACCATTAAGCGGTCCAATTGTTTGTTCGTTTTTCCTCTCCTTCCAGTACCTTTCTTTCGTTCCGTGGTACCCTGAGAAATTTTTTTTTTCAAAACTCTGACCACATTTGATTGGTGGCACTCTATCCCCTTCTCTATTTCTCGTGAAGATTCCTCCACTTCATATAACATCACAATTTTAATTTATTCTGACGACGTCAGTTACTTGACATAATTACAGGTTTTATCCTCACAGCTGTAAAAACTGAACTGAGAAACATTATTTGAGGCTGCTTGTAATCTAAATAAGTAAACAAAAACAATAACATTCAATGGGATCAACGTTATTAACACCAGGATTAAAATAAATAGGTGATGCGATTATGACCACGACTGTATATATATATATATATATATATATATATATAATAATAATAATAATAATTAATAAAATAATTGTAGCACAAAAGTAAGTATTTAAACGAATATTATTTTCTATATATGTATATATACATACAAAATTAATAAAGATTAAAAAAAAGAACATTTACCATATAACTGCACTGAATGTTTGATTGAAATGGAAAACAATGATTGATGAGCATTTAAATTATATTAATAATGTTTCACATTATGTAATTCTAGTATCTTGTATATTATTAAATTGAAGTTTAATTTGCGAAAGATTATAAAACTAAAGAAAGTGCAGTCCAAACACCCTTTCAGTGGATGTTACGACAGAAGTGTTGAATTTTTGTTTTGCTTTTTTTATTAAAATTAATATCGACTATCATTAATATCAATGTTTACCTACCTTAACTTGAGCATCAATCGTTCCTCTGTTGAAAAAATTGGCTGAGCTTGACAATTTTTTCACTGTTTTTGAATTTGAGGTTTGGTTAGATTAATGATATAATCAAACGTGGAGATCTTCATCCTCATATAACCGAAAAATCTTTCAGAATCTCGTCTCAAATCCTGGTACAGGTGATGGAATTCACCAAACTGATATCGCCCCCTATTTAAAAAATGAACTTCCGATCCTTCTTCTTTTTCGGTAAAAATGATAATAATTGGCTGAGATTGAATCCAGTGCAATATCTTCGTCAGAAGATGGTATATGATATCTGAAAGATGGTATCTCATGATATCTGAAATTCAACTGAAGGGGCAGAGAGATATCATTCCTGCTAGCTTTGGAGAGGGGTGATGGTGGTGCTCCAATGTGGACAGACAGGGGGCTAGGGGCGAGAGTACTAGGGTCGGTGCGAGGGATCATCACTGGTGCTCCTGTACTGAAGGGCGGTGCTCCATTGTGGACGAGGCCTTAAATACCAAAATTTTGTACGTTTTGCATTTGATATAATTTATAATGAAAATCTATTATAACCTTCAAGCAAAGTTCTACTTCCGGTGATGATTTAGTATCTAGGTGCACAACTAGATGTAACAAAAACCGAATACAAAATTTCAAAATTTTACAGCTAATATTTTTTGAGTTATGCCTGATACGAACGAACGTACGTGCATACGCCAAGACAAAACAAGTCAAAATGGATTCAGGGATGGTCAAAATGGATATTTTTCTCGAAACCTGAAAATCGAAAATTTTCGCGACTATAATACTTCCTATACTCCCTGCAAGGAAGTAATGCAATATTTATTATATATTATATCTATATAATATATATTATATTATTTATTATTATATTTATATCTTTATTTAGATGCAACATTTTATATCATCGTATTTTGAACATTCACTCTGGTAAATGTTCGTTACTTTTTTGGCATAAAATAGCCCAAAATCATTTAAAAAAAAAAAATTTGGTTGTTAGTTTTTAATGTTCATTTTACAGAAATACGGAATAAAAAAAGTATTTTTTTTTTTTTTATGCTTCTTAAATTGTAAACAGTTGTGATCAGTTATACGGATGCAGCTGAGGTTTGTTCCTTGCAAATTTCAAACATGACACTCCATATTTATCTTATACATGACAAAGCAAGTGTCCTTTACTTTTCTCTCCTTTGAAACATTTTCCTCATTATCAAAATCGCGGACAAATATGAAAAATAAATCTAGATGGATGTTGTTTAACAGAAAAATAGTTAGTTTGTTGTACTAAAAACAAACTGCTATTTATCTGTAGAAAAACTTGCTAATAAGTGGATCTTTTTTTATACTGCGCGCCAACGTTTCGGTCTAAGGGTTAAGTTAAAGAAAAAAAAAAGGATAAACATTAAAATGTGAAAATTAAGTAGTTTAAAACAAAAATATGTAAGTAAAACTAGGTAGACAGATTTATTATATCAACTTCTCCTTAAATAACATCTACGGTCAACTGCATCCACACCAAAATTAAAAAGTTCCAGAGGCTTGAAAGGAAACGTACGCAAATTGGATACTTTTTACTTTCTCTTACCCATATATGAGATATATAGTGAGGGGAAATATTGCGATCATGAAAATTTTCGAATGCGAGTTTTCAACGGAAATACACGTTTCAAGGTTCCCTGAGTCCAAATAACCAAGTCTCACAAAATGGTCTGTGTGTATGTGAACAGCTTAGCTCGAAAACAAAAGTTTTACGAAACTGAAACTACGTATTTAAGGTCTGCATATTCATGGGATGTTACAGCAAAATCTTCGTCAAATTGGACTAACCGTAAGTGCCACTTTATGTCATCGATTTCACACTTTTTCACAATCTTCTCGAAAAAGGCGACAACGATTTTGATAAAACTTGCTGAAAGTCTTCTCCTTAAAGTCTTTTAACTTTTCATTTATGTAGTACATCAGCGAGGAAATTTAGGGAAAAACGTGATGAAAAGAATATTTTTATTTACGAATAAAAAGTATTTTATTTTACTTAAAAAATATGAATTTTACGGTAAATTATCTATATATTTAAATAGCAGAAAGGTAATTAAATTATCTAAAAAACAAAAAATGATCATAATATAAATAATAAAATTTTATTCTCAATTTTTTAAAATTACAAAAAATCTGTGTAATCATGTTCCGGGTTTCACATCCTTTATATGATTAATAATTTTTAAAACAAAAATTACGTTTTACATCTTTACATAGTTCGTATAACAATAGTAGGAAAAATAGAAAGTAAAAAATCCACGTAGGAAAAAGAGAAAATAAATAAATAAAAAGAATACATAGCTAGAGTAAAATATAATAAATCTGACACACAAACCGTGTAGGGTTAGAAGTACGTGTTTGGTTCTTTTGTGAGTGTAATGTCGAAGGGAATTTTTATTGTAATTACCGATCTCTTTTATCTATGGGTTTTCGGAAGCTATTGTTCTCCTCAAATATGATTTGATTTGAGCGAAGACGTATTGTTGAATTGTGGGAAGTTCTAGATCTTGGATTTTAGTATACAGAGGGTAGTTATGATCCTCATGCAAAAGTTTTGGATCCTTTCAAGTTTATTGAAATTAGTTTTCAAGTTGAGCTCCACACTGGGGAGGCGTAGGTAAGCTGCTCTCGGATCACTGATTTATAGAGTATAAGTTTGTATTTGAGGCTTAGCTTGGATTTTTTATTGAAATATGGGAGCATTTTAAATATATTTTTTTTTTTTCTATATTTCTTTTCCTGTTAATGTGTTCAGAGAAAGTTGGGGATTTGTCCAGAGTTAAACCGAGGAATCGTATTGATTTAGACCATTGGATGTGTTCTGAATTTAGGGTAAGATCTATGCATGACCTACGCTTGGTAAAATTATGGCTTCTAACTTATTTGTGTTGATTTTCAGTTTCTTAATTGTTAATTGTAATCGGTTTACTATTGTATCAATGCGGTACGATACTGTGTATAAGGCTGTGTCGTCTGCGAGAGACCTCATTACTTTGGGGTGTTTCGGGAAATCGGATAAGAATAAGTTGAATAGGGCTGTGGATAGGCAGGAACCTTGAGAAAGGCCAGCAGAGAGTGGGAGTACTTTGGAGGTAGATGAGTTTATTCTACTATAAACTATTGGAAAAAAAAGAATATAAAATGTGAACTAAATACGGAGGAAATTTATCTAAAATTAGTTTATGAATAAGACCAGCGTGCCAAACGGTGTCGAAAACTTTTTCAAGGTCTAACAAGCCGGTATGTTTCCGACTGTTTAATGCTTCGGTAATGAAATCTGCGAGGCGAGCTAATTGGTCGACAGTGGAGTGATGCTCCCTGAAGCCAAACTGTTCTATTATCAGTGTATTCTGACGTGATTGTGAATCCGGTTTAAAAGTAAACGTTCTAGGACTTGAGATAATCTGTTCAGCAGATTTATGGGTCTTTAATTTGAAATATTTTTAGGGTATTTATTAAGTTTAGAAATCGCGACGGTTTTGGAAGTTTTCCAGACTGTAAAAAAATAATTGTACCTTAATTTTAAGTTTAATATTTTAATTAATTAGAAAATGGCTTTTCTGCTTAGATCTTAGATCTTAGACCAATGGCGGAATGCCATCGTCAGCTTTCTTTGTTTCTCTAGGTGAGATAGCCGGAAAATTAGTAGCGATTGGAACTTTTAAAATAGTCGCGGACTGATTTTAGGATTTTCCGATTATGGTGATTTTGCCCAAACTTTGAAGTGGTTAAGAGATTAGATTGAAAATAAATTGCTAATAATTCGGCTTTATCTTTATCCGGGTAAACATTTGTTAACAAAACGCTCTGTAACTATGTATTGTAATAATACAACAGTAGAAATTAACTTAATAATTTCTATATTTATATTATTTTATGGAAACTAAATGGAATTTTCATAAAAACTAAACCGAAATTTTTAAAATATATTTTCAGTTTGACAAAACAAACATATTTAGTGTACAGAATTGTAGTACTAAAGTTACTTAAAAAACTAATTTATTAAAAGACTTGAAGAAGTGTATTATGCTGAGTTTATTTCGAGTAGTATTTATGTGAACTCTAAAATAAACTCAAAGATTATTATTATAGGGTGGAAGGGAGAAGCGCACCGCACCAGATTTTTCTCTTAGCAATTTATTTACGGTTACCAGGCACGTGCCCAGAATTTTTTTTCGGAAGATGAGAAAGATGGAACATTTTTTTTTCGGGAGAGGAATTTAATGAGTTAATAATTTAATCATTAAGTGTCTATAATTGCCAAATAGGACATCAGCATTAAGGATGAGAATGAAAATTGGATCAAAAATTATTACCCAAATTCAAAACTTATATGAAAATCATATTTTTTCAAAAAATTCGGAGAGAGGAGAGGTATATCACTCTAATCCTCTCCCCCCTGCTTACGCCATTGACGGTTACTCCTTCGTTCATCTGGTTCGAAGCATGATGCCATCAAGCCTAAAGGCTTCCTGAATGCAGATCTATCTAACGAAAAAAGAATTTTTCAAATCGGACTGTTAGTCACTGAGATTAGTGCGTTCAAACATACTAACTCTACAGCCAAATTTCTGAATCAAGAATTCAGACGGCATTAACAAGAAAATTTATCTATGGAAAACGAAATACTAATGAAACTGTTTTTCTTTATTTTGAAAATATTTGTAATAAAGAAATTCTACTTCAGTTGATATTGAGACATTGGCTATTCAAGAACACCTTCAGTTGAAGGTGTTCTTAAATAGCCCTTAAAGTAATTCAATATAATTATCGGTTTTAAATTTAAATTTTTTAAATTTATACCTACCAAACTATGAGTTCAATATCATCTATTTTGCCCAAGACTTAACCTTTTATAACTTCTAATATCAGGTGATGGATTACTTATAAAGGCATACTACTAAGATAATCTTCATTTGGATTTTTCTCGGTGATAGGTCAGTTACCCATTTTATAATTGATAGGCTATTGAAGGATCAGCTTACCGCAGTGATTATTATTAGTATCCATTAAATTTAACAAAAACTTTTGTTTCTATTCCTTAAACTTTTTGTTTATGATTGATAATTATGCGTTCGTGTCTACATTCCAGAACCACAAAATTGCGAATGTCGCTTTAGAGTAGTTTTAATTTTTCAGCCATTTTCGTACAATCCGCTTTATTACTTACACATTTAATCTTGAGAGGCTTTTTAACGCTCAAATGAAGTGAAATTACTAATTAATTTATTTAAATTCGTTTTGCCAAAGGACATAAAGTCCCTGAAGGGGAGAGTTAAGATGTGGTTAATTTTTTGTTACAAGTCTAGTTGGCTGCAGAGTAGAGTGAAGTGTAGCAGTAGAAGAATGAATTGTGATATCAGAAGGATGAATGAAAGGCTGCTGGAATAAGAAGAATCGGCTAGACCTAGAGATTCTGCAGTACAACTTTACAATCGGGGCGCGTTATCACAGGTTCCTCCCGAACTTACCTGAAGGTCGCTAGACTAGCACACTCTAGCACCATTTGTGCTAACTAACTTTGTATTCTACTGTAACATTCGTATTCATTGGAATTATTAAAATGGTAAAACTTTACAAGAGCGGCGCGGTATCACTAATACTCCCGATCTTGCCCTAAGGTCGACGGACTAGCATACTCTAGCACCAGTTGTGCTAACTAACTGCTTTGCATTCAATTGTAACATTCGTATTCGTTGTTTTGTATTATTGTATTAAAATTATGACTGCCTTAATTATTATTATTATTATTATTATTTAAAATTGTTAGTGCTGTCGACTTCCGGTGATCTGGGGAAGTTGTAGTAATAATTTAAAGGAATGATAATTTAAATTACGGTAAAGACCCGACCTCAAGTGAAAAGGAACTTTTGGGGTTTTTCCATCTCTTGAGCGAGCGAAGCGTGCGGAAGTCGTCAGCTGTGATCTATTTAAAGCAGTAATCATTTAAATTACGGTAAAACTCCGACCTCAACTGAACAGGATCCGTTGGTATTTTATTTCTTGGGCGACCGTAATAAGCGGAAGTCGACAGCAGTAGTAATTTTAATTAATATCTAATTAAAGCAGTCATAATTTTAATAATTCCAATGCATACGAATGTTACAATTGAATTCAAAGCAGTTAGTTATCACAAATGGTGCTAGAGTATGCTAGTTCGGCGAACGTCGGGTAATTTCCGGATAGTAATAACGCGTCCCGATTGTAAAGTTGTACCTCTCTGCTCTTATTTACTCTACTCGCTTCCATCCTTAATTTTGAATGGCTGTTGTATGTTGGGACAGTAACTGATAGGAATCGCGATCTCCTTCCGGTTGCATTGATTTGCAAGTTTCCATACGTACTTGATTGGCTGGATATTTTTAAAGGCATTCTTTATTACAGTGCTACCCTGTATCCTTTGTAGTACAAAGTCTATCAACCACGGAAATGTAGGTACAGATATCTAACGGAAGACATATTTAACTGCGTTGAATAAATCTTCGGCGGTTGTTATGAATAAGAAGTTCTCCGAATATCGGTACTGTTTGTTAGTTCGGTGACAAAATAATCCCATAACATGACATCTCTGAAATTCTTCTTCCTACGTATCGTCTTTAGATCAGAATAAGAGCTTCCACTCGCTCCACTTTTATTATTAACTATTTGTTTAACTATTTGTTTTAACTAACGATTAACTATTATAGTATCAAATATATTTACATTTAAGACTTATTTAACTAATAAACAAATAAATAAATAAATATAAATTAATGCTTATTGAGGCATGGTTAATATTTAATAATTATGTTTACTTTGTAAAAACTTGTCAAGTATGCCATACACGCACCAATTATCGTACTTACTCTACCATAGGTTGTGGGTATACTACTCTTAAACAATTGTTTACTTCGCTATCTGTGAGAAATATTATTCTTTCAGATAAAAATATTCTTTCTTTTGTTTAAAACTACGATTAATTATGTATTTTTAGTGCATCCTGTTTTTTTGTTGTCACTTCGTGTTTGAAATAATAACAACTTATTTTTAAAGTTCGACCTCGACCGCTGAGAAAATGATATAATCATAATTGAGTGTCATTAGATGAGACGGTAAAAATAAAACTTAAAAATTCTACGGGTCGGGAATACATAAGGTATTTCTTATTTCCTTAATTGCTCTATAAATTTTCTTACAAATACAGAAGCGCTGAGTTGCACGAATTATCATTAAAAGTACGAATCGATTATTATTTGTTGTCTATTTATTGTGATATAACTTTCTTATGTGCTCCAACTAGGGTAAGAGGGCGGGTTTACTCACTGTTCACAAATATATTCTAGACAGAGTGAGGAGAATGAAACTGATCCCGTAGGTCCTCCACGATAAGATGTCTCAATTTTTTATTTTTTAATTATCACAATCACAAAAAAATTCATAATATCATTTTTGGTAATGTAAAACTGTTTCGAATCAATGTTTAGAATAACAATAAAAATATTTCAAATAATAAAGTAAATAATACCTTAAAATAAATTAAAAAAATATGATACATACTTTTAGTTTTAATCTTTTATTACGAGATTAAAACTGGTCAAATTTGACCAGAGTTTAATTACTTAAGTAAAATTAATTTAAATATAAAGTGATTGCATAAGTAGTCTATATAATGCTGTTGTCATACACTACAGAGTTTTTGAAGCATCGACCTCAGAAAATTATAATTAATAAAAATTAGTGTTGCATCTAAAATTTATAGAAAGCAATCTAAATTAGGGGAAGAACTTAAATCAACCGAAAGTACAGGATATGTTTTGCCAAACTTGAGATAATGTGATTTATCTAATGGCATTCTTGTGAATCCTAATGACAAATTATTAATACGAAATAAAAAAAAAAAACTTTAAATTATGCTGTGACTCCCTAACCATCCTGAAAATGGAAATGCATTTTATAATTTGAATTACCAAGTTTCGTTGATTTTTTTTTTTTTTTTGTCAGCCACTATATACTAATACCAGTGCTGCTTATGGTTGCTTTTTGAACGAGTTCCATTTCAATGTGGTACTTTTTACCTAATAGTGGATGTTTACAAAATGATAGCGATCCAATATCACATTTAATCAAGTAAGACCAAAACAAACAAAAGGAGTTGAGAATTTACGTAAAATTTTAGTGAAAAAATATGGTCGAAAGTGAAGGACAATACATCCTTGATTAAATATAAGTATGCGCTGTTTCTATACCGCCCAATCCGTTTAAAAAAAAAACAATACATAATTAATAAATAATTGCTCTGATTTATTTATTTGTCGCAACATTCTGCCATAAGGAAATAATATATTTTATTATTACGCTTTATTGTTATATAACTTTTTTTTAATTTTATAATATCACACAGTTATATATACAGCCAAGATATGGCTGAAACATCCCTCAAAATAGCTTTTGCGGTCTCATTTGCGTCTCGTGGTCAACAATGAAAATTCATATTCAATTAGTTGGTCTGGATGACGCGCTGAGGTTGCAAGTTTTTCTGTAACAAGTTTTTTTCCGACGAAAGAGGGCGTTGAAGGAAATGGTTTACAAAATGAAATGTCAAGGATCAGGAAAATTAGTAAAGGTTCTATTATTATATTTTAGATTAACATTTTTACTTTCCCTTACCTATATATGAAATATAAAGTAAGGGGAAGTATTGTGATCGTGAAAATTTTGGAATTCGAGTTTTCAACGAAAGTACACGTTTTGAGGTTTCCTGAATCCAAATAATCAAGTCTCGAAAAATGGTCTTTGTGTATGTGAACAGCCTAGCTCAAAAACTAAAAGTTGTACAATGCTGAAATTGCGTATTTAGGCACATGTATGCAATGTTACAGCAACATTTTCGTCAAAATCGACTTACCGGAAGTGCCACTTTACATAATCGATTTTACACTTTTTTTTTTTACAATTTTCTCAAAAACGGCTATAACGTTTTTTCTTCATAACTTATTCTTCATAAAGGCCTTTAGCTTTCCATATATATAGTACATCACCGAGGAAATGCAGGGAACAAAGATATGGTGAAAAGAACATTAATCACGAAAAGAAGAGTATGAAAGGTAATTAAGTTATCTAAATTAAATAACAGAAAAATCGAAATCGCACCAGTATTAGCAAGGATACAGCGCATCGGACTAACAGAATGTGACAATTATTTCATGGATTTTAGAATTGTTGACAATTTTCCTACTAAACGGCCCAAACGATTTTGATGAGTTCCCTAATGTCTTCTCCTTATAGCTTTTTAACTTTGCATATATGTTGTATATCAATGAGAAAATGCAGAAAAAAAAGTTATAGCGAAAAGAAAATTTGATTTGCACATAAAGTATTTTATGGTAAATCATGCATGAAATCATAAGATAGGTGATTTAATTCTCTAAAATACAAAAAGGAATCATCGAAATCGGACCGGAATCGGTAAAAATACAGCGTATCTTATGAGGACTCTTAAGACCCTAAATAGATAATCGAGCGAATTCGAAAGAAGACGGATGCGACCGAACCTCCTCCCACCAATCCGTCAATCTGTTGTCAACAATATTCTCATTAATAATGTAATTTAAGAATACAAAAACAGAAATTAACTTAATAATTAAAAAGAATTGCCGTACTGAAAAACTGTTTTATTGTACTTATGTGGGAGATGATGTGAAGAAGTGAATGCTGCCGAGTTTATTTCATAGAACGGTAAGGAAAAGGTTTTTTGACGTCCGCACCGGCACCGGTTTTTTATAATATTAGTAATATTAAAAAAAATCATTTACATATATATATTTATGTACATATTAATTTCAATATGTCAAAACCATTTGGCACCCCTCTGGTCGATGATTCTACAGAGTTGTGCTATTTTGATAGATGGAACACTATTTTGCAATGCATTTTAGAGATGGCCTTGTTGGGAAAAAATTGAATATCACATCAAATTAAAGTACAATTTAATTGGAATTGTTTGATCTTCATCCAGAATAGGGGTGTCAAGTCAGTTCAGAAACAATTTTTTAATGAATGATTTGTAACATTCATGCCAACGTTATCAAATGTGACCCGCGAATGATTTTTTTACAATCTTTTTATTAGAATCGATCCAAGCTGGTGATTAGCCATTTATAATTATATCAAATGACATGGGAAATTTCGATTTATTAGATAAACTGTATCGTCTTCTTGATTTTGTTTACGTTATCCCCAATTGCTTCGGGCATATTGGAAGGTATGCTGTGGTATTTTTTTTTCTATATCAGAATTTGATGTGCATCTTATTACAATTTGCTTCTGCGAGCAGCGTCTGAATGCTCCATTGCGTCGTGGCTCCATTGGAAAACCTGCTTGGTTGCTGACGCAAGATTTCTGCAGGAAGGCAGTAGCACGAATAAGAACAAGAATTTAAAAATGTATTTAGCTTTATTGGTGATCATAATTGTTTCTTTGATGTTTAATATTCGTATTTACTCCAACTAGGAGTAAAATAAGAGACCTTATTTATTGGCGGATTTACGCAAAGGCCGACTAGACCTGGTCAATATATGGTGTAAGGAATGGTAAATAGACCGGTAGATTGTCAGTCCAAAAAATATAAATACAAATGAGCATTTGCTTATGCTTATGTTTATGCTTGCTGGAACACCAAAAGTTTTTCATATCATTTCATAACGGCAAGGGTGGTTCAAGCTGACCCAGAGTTTGAATAAGTCGTAAGTTATTGCGTATAGTTTAAAAATTTCGTTTACCTGAATAATACTGCTTTGTCTATATGTAGATTGATACTTGAGATAAGGGTATCCAAAGTCTGGTGGCGGAAATTCTAGAGGTGCGTGGACACATGCGTATATATTATGTATATTATGTAATATATATATATATATATATATATATATATATATATATATATATATATTATGTCGATACCTAATAATCTTTCAATACTTAAAAAAATAGGAGGTAGAAACGACTGGAGAGGGCATAGTTATCTGACATACTTGTGGGTAGCAAATCAACAAATCCGTTCCTGAGGCTATTTGAACTTTCAGATTTACTTGTGATCATAATAAACATTAATTGATAATAATATGATCATCAGATGATCAATTTGGTAAAAGTAAAATTAAGAAATACACCCTAAGAACTGCAACGTTTTAGTTTGAATAAGCAATATGGAATATTTCACTTAATTGTATTTAAATATTGTTCAGATTGTGTGGGCATAATTTTAATTTAATTTGTTCTTATTATTATTATTTTTTTTTAAACCAGTTGGTGAACCGCTTCAAGCATTAAATAGAAATTTATTGATCCCCATCAGTAGTCACAAATTTATTGCTTAATGCTTTTATCCAAGAATATGCCTCACAAACTTTAACTTAACGTGAAAAGCTTAAGTTTTTTTTATTGGATTCTGTGAATAATAGTTAATAATTAAGGATCAAACACTTATACATAATTAATTTTTACTGAGAACTTTATGCTGAGTCACAGAGCAGATATTTTATATGATCATGATTTTCATCTTCAGGATTACCGAACTTATTGATGTTGAAAATTCGTGTGCTATTTTTTTGGTGGAGGGGGAAGGGAAATGGTAACTTAATGAAGGATTATATTCTTAAACAGGTCATTGTGATTATTAAACTTTTGCAACTAAGGCAAATCCTTCGTGAGTAACAATGAGCTTTTGTCCCGGGTTTCCCGATGGCAGGTAGGCTAGAAGGATAGTGGCTTACGGGGAAGCAACGTGGGTATTCCCAAATATTTACTGCTCAGGTTAGTCACCTTCTGTTAATATCTTCACACTTTTATAAAAATCTCACATAAAATGCCAGTTTTTGCCTATGTTTTTCCTGTTAGCTGCAGAGATTGTGGGGATATCACTGTCACGGACTTCTGAACATTTTCATCCTGGATGAAAATTATATTAATGCAATAGCTATTAGTATGAATAATAATTTAAAATTTTAATTATCTTAATATAATATAATATTTAATTATCAAATGGATATTGATTATAGTATATACATTTCAAAATTGCATCAGATTCTTTTAGATTATCATTTAGCAAGTATTGAAAATCCACAACTCACATTCGATTAAGAGAAATATTACTACTTGCCTATTTAGCTTTTAATTAGGGATTGATAAATTATTTGCCACTTCTATAAATTTGTTTTATTGAAAACTAGTTTCGAATGTTATACATTCATCCTCAGTTCAAGGTTTAAATGGATTATATAAAACAGAAAAGTTTGTGCTGGTTCTTTTTCGCATTGTACTAACAATTCATTTAGTACAATGCGAGAAGGAACCAGCACAAACTTTTCTGTTTGATATAATCCATTTAAACCTTGAACTGAGGATGAATGTATAACATTCGAAACTAGTTTTCAATAAAACAAATTTATAGAAGTGGCAAATAATTTATCAATCCCTAATTAGATTGATCCTTCTATACCATCATGCGGATGTCAACTGACTATTTAGCTTTTGTTTTTAGGTCTTTTTTTTTTCAATATTCTCCGATATATATATATATATATATATATATATATATATATATATATATATATATATATATATATATATATATATATAAAAACTTGGTACAATCTTTCAAATTTTTTCTGTACTTTCAGCTCAAATATTTTTACAATGTCACATTTACTTTAAATAAACCCTTGATGTAAAATATTCATGTTTGTGATAACTTAAAAAAAAAGTTTTCCACTATTTTTAATTCATGTTGCCAAAAACGTATAGACTAAAAGTTTCACAATAATAATTTAGATTCGACAATACGTAAAATAAATTGTTTTAAATTAATATATCACTATATATATATATATATATATATATATATATATATATATATATATATATATATATATATATATATATATAAAAGATATATTATTGTAGTTATATTACAATGAACGATCCTGGGATACTTCCAGATATGTGATTATAGTATAATTACTATACTGAGGTTTAATAGATTTAAGGTACTCCGTGAAGAAAAAATTAAACAAATAAAATCATTCCTAAAATCTCCAATTATCTCACCAATAAAATTCTCCTTATATGAAATGAAATAATAATGTTTATAAAATAAAATGTTTATTGTGGAACATCTGTTTCCCTTAGAATAATACTATACAGTTCTGATAACATTTAATTATAAAATACAATAAAACTTCGTAATAATTGCTCTACTTGGATCTTGAGAAAAAGAGCGCTATAACAGAACAGTAATAAAAAAATAAATAAACATTTAAAAAAATGTATGTAAACTATAAATAAAAAAGCATCTAAATTTATGTTTTTTGATGTTCCTGGTTTAAAGTAATCATAGATTTTTTTTTTTGCTTAAGGCAAGAATAAATATTGTTAAAAACAACATTTTCTAATTTATCTCTAAGTTTCCTATTGCACTTTTAAAAAAATGTACTAATCGTTTAACACACTAAAACCATTTGTTGTTTTTAATGATTCCGTTTCATCCTCTTCCTCTTCTTCATTTTGTTTTAATAATTTATAATCATTAATTGGTCACAAGGTCGTCATCGTCATTATCAAAACATTTTAATTTAGTAAATCTTCTTTCGGATATAAGAGCTTGTCAACTGTCATTATTCATCTATGATCAAACCACAATGAAATGTAAATAAATTAAAATTTCAATTCAGCAACCTTTCAATTCATGGACAAAAACTCAATCCAAACAAAAATTAAACATTCCTGGAAACTACGTTCGTGTAATCAATTAAAATTCTGTTTACTGTTTCGTTCCGGTACCGTATTTAATTCAACCGTAATTAAGTCAAACCTTCTCTTATTTACGAAACAAAAGATTATAAATGTAAAAAATATTAAAGAATAAATTCATTCAGAGCCTTATACTTAAACGGAAAATCGGATCGTTGTAACGAATAAAATTCCATAGGAAAACAACGTCCTGGGACCGAGGAAAAAGTGTTCTAGCATGGAAATCGTTATAAACGGGTGCGTTATAACAAATTTTTACTATCATAATTTTACTGTATTTTTCGTTTGTTATTATTATTTTCGGTTGCTATTATCTTAGTACCATTAGAATCGAAATTACGTTTGCTTTCCAAGCTATGTATAGATGTATGTATCTTGCTCGTTGAACTAAAGGTGGTTTCCTAATTTTAAATTTGGAAATGTAATAATATAACTACATAGTGAATATTTGTACATTTTAAATTATTATGAGGTTTGATTGATTTCAACCTGATATTTATTTTTATATGATTTATATTTAGACATATATATATATATATATATATATATATATATATATATATATATATATATATATATATATATATATATATACAGCTATATTTTAGAAATGACGTAAAAATATAGTTGCATTCATATTGACTCAACCACACTAAAAAAATTTAAATTAACGATCTCAATATCAAGGAAATCGAAATGTTAGAATAAATCGATTTGTGAGCGCGTGATATTAAAATCGTTAGTGTTTACATAACCGTCGGTAACCCAATAATGGACATCAATATCAAAGAAATACAAAATGTAAAATAAATAAGCAGGCCAACGCTCCATTTCAAAATCGATAGTTTCTTGATAATCGGCACTTTCGACAACCTAGTAATGTACTTCAATATCAAGAAAATCCGAAAGGTTAAAATAAATAGATACTTGAAGTCACGATATTAAACTCGATTATTTTTTCATTATCAGCACCCTCGGTAACCTTATAATAGACCTCAGTCTCGATAATATCTGAAATGTTTAAATTAATTGATACGCGATGTCGCTATATTAAAATTGATAGTTTTTCATTATCAATACCCTTGGTAACCTAGTAATGGAACTCCATAACGATGACATTCGAAATACTAAAATAAATCGATACGTGATGACGCTATATTAAAATCGATGTTTTTTTTTTAAATCATCATCTTCAGTAACCTAAAATACGACCTCCATGTCGATGATATTCGAAATGTTGAAATAAATCGATACGTGAAGTTGCGATATTAAAATCCATAATATTTTCATTATCAATACCCTCGGTAACCTTATAATGGACCTCAGTATCGATGATATCCGAAATGTTAAAATTTATGGATACTTGGTGTAGCGATATTAAAATCGATAGTTTTTACATTATCAGCATCCTTGGTAACCTAATAATGGACTGGACTTCCATAGCGATAATATCCGAAATGTTAAAATTAATCGATACGTGATGTCGCTCTATTAAAATCGATAGTTTCTTCATTGTAACGACCTCCATATCGATGATATCCGAAATGTTAAAATTTATGGATACCTGATGTAGCGATATTAAAATCGATAGTTTTTACATTATCAGCATCCTTGGTAACCTAATAATGGACTGGACTTCCATAGCGATAATATCCGAAATGTTAAAATTAATCGATACGTGATGTCGCTCTATTAAAATCGATAGTTTCTTCATTGTAACGACCTCCATATCGATGATATCCGAAATGTTAAAATAAATCGATACATACAGTCGGGATATAAAAATCGATAATTTTTTCATTATCAACACCCTCGATAACCTTATAATGTACCTCAGTATCGATGATATCCGAAATGTTAAAATTTATTGATACCTGATGTCACGTTATTAATATCGATAGTTTTTTCATTATCAGCATCCGTGGTAACCCAATAATGGACCTCCATATCTATGATATCGGAAATATTAAAACATATCGAAATAATTGATGTTTAAATGATGTGATAGATCACATTTTACGAATGGAGATGGGTGAGGAATTCCAAAACGAGATAGCATGAATGATAACAAATTTTTCGATGGAAGCAATTCTATGAAAATCGATATGTTATATATACTGGGATCTCGTGTTTAATAGGTCGACAGGGTGAAGAACACATGTTGAACAAATTTAAGAATTTAGAGAAGCTATTTCTTTTTAAAGCAGTGGTTCCTGAGGACCACTAAATCAACATGCGGGACACCTTCTCTCCCTAATAAGTTCTTACAAAAATTTATAGGAGATTATTGTCCTCGCTGACCCGCCCGCGAACCAATTCGAGGCTCTCGCGGCCCACCGTTTGGACACCTCTGTTCTTATGAATGGGAAAAGCTAGATACCCTGGAAGTATTGCCGTCGGAAAACAGAGTAAAGCCACTTTAACTCGGCATACCGACTGGAGACATGGGATCACATGGATATTCCGAAGATGAATCTAATGAAGCAAATCATTAGTCGCTTCGAGCAATTCATTCGAGTGCTCCCGATGTGTCCGATACTGCCATGTCATATTAACTTGTAATGATTGATACATTTTCTATTTAGTGCTAGAACTATTTGTGACAAAATGTCATCTAAATAATAATAACCTCAGTTATGAACCCGCAAATTCGAGAAAAATAGAACTTCTAAGACATAATTTTTTTTTAAATTTACATATATGAATTGTGTAGTTTCTCTATTCTCAAACATGTATATAAAAAAAAAAAATAATACCATTAAAAATCACTCCCGAAAGATTACATCCTTCTTCATATAAGCACACCAAAATGCTTTCTTCAAACTTCTCTACATACCCACTTCAGTTTCCACATTACTACAGTTCAACAACAGAAAGAACAAGAAGCCATTTGTACAGAAAAAATTAATGCGTAAATTTAAAAAAAAAAATACATCTATTGAAATATATTATCTATTATAATAATAATAATAATAATAATAAACTCTTTATTTATTCTGGGACAAGTCCCTTTAGAATAACAATTACAGGCAATGATAGGTGGGCTTCAAAGCCTTAGAGTAGTTGATATAGGAACATATGCGTTAACAGATAATTAAAAATAAAAAAAATAAAAATAAAGAATAGTCGATAAATATATACAAATGAAAATTATAACAAGTCATAATGCAATAACTACTAGCATATTAAATAGGTATTAATACTCTAATTGATTATGTCTTAAAACAAAAAACACACGAAATTCGTATGTTAATAAAATATGACAAAATTATAAATGAAGGAACATATTCACAAATGTTGATTGACATCATAGAAAATCTATTTACAATGTTTTTTGGAACTGGATAGAAAATAAGTGATTGAACAAGCGGGATTTGAAGGTGATAAGAGTATTGGAGCGACGAATGGAAGGAGGAATGGAATTCCATAAGGATGAGGATCGGACAAGAAAAGATCTGTCGAAAGCTGCGGATCGGTGGGCCGCTGTATATAAATCTGAAGGCCGAGAACGGGTATGACGAGAATGAACAGAGGATTTGAATTGGAGGAGATCGAAAATATAGGATGGACGGTGGGATTGGATAACTTGGTAGAGGAAAGATGCAAGGATATACTTACGACGGTAGGAAGGATAAAGCCACTTCAACTCTTCGTAATATCGGGAGACAGAGGCGTCCCTCGGGATCCCGAAGATGAATCGTACAAAGCAATTTATCAAACGTTTTATTTTTGCCTCGAGGTCCCCAGAGACGCCCCCGTACACCGCACAACAGTAATCAAAGTGGGGGATTATTAAGGAAGTAACTAGGAGTCTACGGGTCTCAAATGGAAATAGGTGACGGAGGTAATTTAGTCGCTTTAAAGTGTAAAAGGTACGACGGAAAATATCGGAAACATGATTTTTCCAGGAAAGAGTTTGGTCAAAGGTGATTCCAAGGTTTTTTATGGTTGGATAGAATTTAATGGGATTATTATTTAGGAACAAGTTTGGGATATGAGGAACAGTTTTAAGGAGGTGATGGGAACCTATTACAATTGCCTTTGTCTTCTCTGTATTCAACTTCAGCTTGTTGGCAACAGCCCAGTGACTTATTCGATTCAAGTCCTCTTGAAGTCTTTTGGTGGCTAATAATAGTTCGGAAGGCGGGAAGGACAGGTATATTTGGAAATCGTCTGCATAGATATGGTATTGGGAGTGACGGATAAGAAGGGGAAGGTCATTGATATAAATAGCAAACAGAGTAGGAGACAATGAGGAGCCCTGAGGGACACCAGAGGAGAGGGATCGTGTCTTGGATGGAGGTTGTCCTGGAACGACTACATACTGCGACCGATCTGAGAGGAAGGATTGGAACCAGCGTAAAACACTGTTGGATAAAGGTAGACTTTGTAATTTGTTAAGGAGGATGTTATGGTCAACTGTGTCAAAAGCTTTGGAGAAATCTAAAAGGATGAGGATAGTTAGGTTTTGGTGTTCAATGGCGGTTTGGAGGTCGTGGGTTATTTTCAGGAGAGCGGACTGTGTTGAGTAACAAGGTCGAAAGCCAGATTGGAGAGGGTTAATAAGGGAACGTTCTTCTAGGAAGTTTGAAAGTTGAATTTGTACAAGGCGCTCCAGTGGTTTTGAGAGGTTAGAGAGGAGAGAAATAGGACGGAAATCATGGGGTGAGGCGGGATTTGTAATTTTATTTAATGGTCGGACTAGAGCAATTTTCCAAGAAGAGGGGAATATGGAATTTTGTAGAGAAAAGTTGTAAATATGATAGAGATGGGGTATAAGGATGGGGAGGCAGGATTTTATTAGCTTTACTGGGATATCGTCAGGACCATAATCATTGGTGTGGGATTTTAGGATAGTGGAAAGTAATTCGTCATATGACACGTGGGAGAAAAAGAAGTTTTCTGGGTTGAAGCTATGAGGTTCAATATCAGCAGTAGGTGAAGGGCTAGAAGCAGAGGATAAGAAATGGTCATTGAGAACATCTGGGGTAACTGGGAAAGAACTCAGGTTATTGGATTCTGGTACGGATAGTTTTCGAAGGATTTTCCATTTGGATTTGGAATCAGGAGCAGTAGAAAGGGCAGAATGGATATAGAGGGATTTGGCACGTCGGACTGCGGATTGGGTTTCGTTACGAAGCTGTTTGAAAGACGCAAAATCAGCTGAAAAACGAGTGCGACGAAATTTGCGTCTTGCTGCTTCTCTTCTTCTTATCATTAGCTTTATTTCTGGGGTTAGCCAAGGAGCAGTAGGACGGCGTAAGGTTCGGGTTTTAAGGGGAGCATGAATGTCTAAGACGGATTGTAGGTTTGAGGTAATGGTGGAAACCATGGGATCTATAGAATTATAGGAATATATGATGTCCCAGCGAAAAGTATCCAGGTCAGGTTGAAGGGATTCATATGAAAGGAGGTCTAAACTACGATATGAAACAACTTTTGGAGTAAAGGATTTGACGGGTAGGTCGTATGAAATCTGGATAAGATCGTGTGATGAAAGAAAAGGAACAGGATGCTGGGAAGAAGAGAGGATTTTCATGGAAGAATCAGAAATGTGAAGGTCTAACCAGGTATCAGAAAATTGTGTGTGGTGGGTAGGAGAATAGGGAACGAGGTAAAGATTGAGGGAAAACATTAGGTCCGTAAGATAGGATTTATCACTGGATTCTGATAGCATATTAATGTTAAAATCACCAGAGATAATGATATTGGAATAGGTAGAAACCAGTTGGACAAGGGAGGACTCGAAGGTGTTGTCGAATGGGACACGAGGAGGTCGGTAAACAATGGTATATAACAGAGGAGAAGAGATGCTTGAAATTTCGACAAACATGTATTCTAGGTGAGGAAAGGAAGGAGAAATGGATAGAAGTAGAATTTTGGCCTTAAGGCTGTCGTGAACATATAGCCCGACACCACCTCCCGTGCGATCAGGTCTATCATGTCGTAGGAAAGAGTAATTAGGAAGGGATACTTGGGAGGAAGGGATATAAGGTTTTAGCCAGGTTTCTGATACAGCTATTATGTGATAAAAATTATCAAGGAAATATTGTTGAAATTCATCATAGTGGGCAATTAGGGATTGTGCATTAACGTGACAGGAATTCAGGATATTAGTCAAAACTGTGGGTGTGGAGGAGTGGAATAGCAGGAAAATGGATCGAGGTTGAGGAATAGGATATAACAACTTTTTATGCAGTATTCAATTTTAAGATTTGATTGAATGTGAATATTAACAATTATATATGTAAATATTACAACAATTATATGAATATTAACAATTGAAACAAAGATACTAATGGAATTCTAATATGAATTAAATATAAAAATAAATTTTTAACGAAAATAAAATTATATGAAAAGAAAAAATATGAGTAACATTGATTAAAAAAAGAAAAAGTAAATAGAAAAAGACTATAAGCAAACCAAAAATTGCATTTCATCTGTGACAATAAAGTAGCAATACAAGTAGTAAATAAAAATAAATAAAATATCTTCAATATGAAAAAGTAAAATATCCTCCATATGTAAAAATAAAGCATCTTTAATTTAAAAAATAAAATATCTTCAATGTAAATTATTAAAATGTCTTCAATATAAAAAAATAGAATTATTTCGATATGGAAAAATAAAATATTTGTATCATTGAGAAGGTGACGCGCATACCAGGGTCAGTTGAAGACGTCCAAGTCGCTAGGCTTACCTATAATCACCGCCGGGTGGCCATCGGATTGCCTGCACCTGACTCTTCCTCCACTGAACCAAACATATTTAATTTTCGATGTCACCTTTTTCTGTCTCGCCAGCCAGTAAAGGTGCTTGTTAGTGGGGGTCATCGCTTCACTGACGTAGACGCGGTGCGACTCGTTATCAGTCCAGCCTAGGTGACGAGTAGAGAAGTCCCTTTTGGTTTTTCTCTGTCGCACGAGCTCGTCTCTCGTGGTCTGTCTCACAAACCGTGCGATTATAGGGCCAGGGGTGCCTTCTTGTTTGGGCCTGAGCCGTACGACGTGGTCCAAATCCTCCGGGCTATAGTTATTATAGTTAGATCTATTTCAAAAGTGACCATTTAGTTTGCCCCATCTTATCTATACGAACACTGGTCCGATCCTTTGGGTCCTAAAGTAGTTTATTTGAAGGTCTGCCGTAATTAGTTTTCTGTTAAATGATTGTCTAGCCACAGACTTATTTATTTTGTATGCGAAAATACGGAAATGTTTAATCGTTTTAAATATGCTCATAAAGTGTATGGAAGTTATCTAACCCTTTTTTCTTTAGTATATCGCTCTACTAATCATTCTTAGAGGCCGCAGACAGACCAATTATAAGATTCAAGGGCAGTGTCTCCTCATCGGGATAATACTATAGGATACAGGAAAATCCACCACAATGGTCTACTTACAGATATTCATTATATTGCCGTACGATAAGATCTGGAGAAGTCGCAAGTCAGGGAGCGCTTCCATAACGGCGGGACGGGAGATGAGGCCGCGAGGACCTTGCGGAGGTCAGGATCAGAGAGGCCAGCAGTCATATCTAATCACGTAGGCCTCTGCTCTTCTTCCTGCTGATAGGGTGGGGAGCGGGTATCTTTTGGCTGTCAAGGTGGGGTGTTGGTTATCTGTCGACTGTGGAGATTGGTCACTTATTAGTTCTGAGCGACGATTTCTGACCATTGGCAAGTGTCAGAAGAAATACAAAATCATTTTACGAAATTAAGCGTTCTTTTCGATAAAAAAAAGCAAATAAAAAAATAATTGAGTCAATTTTATTTCGAATAATAAATAAAAAATAACGAATTATTTACCTTTATTTCTATAATGATTATCGAATTCATGCCTAGTAAAACTTTAATTGATCGGAGTATATTCTTTATTACTTTTCCTAAACATCAAACTTTCACCAACGGTAGACACTTGGAAATACAGAAAATGCAATACTGGACGCCTCATTGCGTTAGTGGTGAAAAAAAATATCTTGGATTAAAGTCTAATTTTGTATTAATTGCAACACATTAATGTACTTTCTTCGGATATTGTAGTGCTTAGGGACTCATAAATGAAGAGTTAATGGAAAAACAAGGAAAGTTGCGTCAAATTAAAATTTTGGACTTTAAAACATAAAACTAATATTCATAAAAATACATGAACCACTAAAAAGATAGTATCAGCTACACTTATTCCAAGTTTGAATCCAAATCAAGCCTAGCTGCCTTATTTTCATAATTAATCATCCAAGTGACCACTCTGGAGCAATCTCCTCTACCGGATTTCTTTTCTTTTTTCTTATCCTCCTGTTATTTAAAAACCTCTTTTACATACTTGAATGAACAATATGTATACAATGTTATATCTCAAGCCCTTACATTACTCGAAGATATTCCAAGGCAAAGCTGTTTAAATGTCCGCTGCGTGCAGGGGTTTCACATGCAGGCATTGGCCCTCACTAATTTGTAGAGAATGGGGAGGAACCATTCTGCTGATTAAGTATAAGGAGAAATAGGTTTAGACTACAGAGTCCAGACCCCTTCCCTCGGCGAGCAGGTCGACCAAGGAGACAAAGTCCTGCCACCTCTCAGACCTTGGTGGTGGGGCGATTTCTCAAAGAATTTGATGTGCCTCCGGCCTTCGGGTAACTGGAGCTCCTCATAGATGGTAGCGTTTCTCGCTCGTTAGAGTGAGGTTCCACGGACGATCCGCCGAAGAACGGAGTTCTGGAAGCTCAGTAGGTTGTGAAGCTTATGCGACTTCAGCCGGGCCAGCTTGATTCTCTCCCTGATGTGACTGGAGAAGGTGAGGTGCCTGTCTAAAGTGACGCTAAGGTAGAGAATAAAGTTAGAGAGAGGCCGGTCTTTCGGTTTCCATCTTGAATGTTTTGGGCAGTGGCTTCTTCCCTTCCTGAAACGATATCACGATGGCGTCTGTCTTCGCCGGATTCACCATGTGCCATTCAGTCTGAGGTTTTCCACTTTGGCCGCTGATGCTGCCTTTGCCTTCTCGAGAGTCTGCAGGCGTTAACGCTGGTGACGTAGATGCCGATATCGTCCGCATAGGCTGCTACTACTGCCCCTGATACTACTCTGAGACCACTGGTATCGTGAATACGACGACCAGTATTGGTCCCAGTACAGAACCTTGAGGTACTCCATAGACGGTTTATGGTACTACATTGGCTCTCGCCGACCCCTACAACGTAAGCTCTTCCGCTAAGATAGCATCCAATCAATCGGCATAGGGAGGCAGGAAATCTGAATTCCTCCATACGGCGAAGGAGAAGTGCGTAAAAGGCCTGTGTGCAGTCCAGGAATATAAACGCCGTAGCTCTGTTTATATGCATATGCCCTACGGTGTGGGACTGCAGCTACACAAGAGGGTACTCACAGGAGACCCCTCGTTGAAAACCAGTCTGGGATGACGGGCTCTTCACTGCAGTGCTTGATCAGATGGTGGTGAAGAAGCCGCTCAAAATTCTTGCTCATGTGTGATAGGAGGCTGATCGGCCGATAGTGCTCCGGTAGGTTTCCCGTCTTCTCCGATTTGAGTAGCGGCACTACGATCGCTTGTTTCCAGACTTTAGGAAAGTACAAGATCCGATTGTAGGAGTTAAATATATTCAGAAGCAAGGCATTATCATCCTTTCCTGACGCCTTGTTTCCTTTAGTGTGACGTAGTACCGACTCAAGCGGGCCAAAGGTGGAAAAAAATGGGCTTCTCGGTAGGAGACGGCAGTGGTCCTTCTGGAACTCTAGGAGCATCTGCCAGCCGAATTTCTCCCCTCGCCGTATAGCTCTTCGCCAGACGTTCAGCCTGTTCTCCAGATGCCAACAGGTCACCTCGTGAAGTCAGGTGCACAGTCCTCCTCTTAGTTACGTGGGTTCTGACGAGTCTCCAGAACTGACGATGATCGTCATGAGTCCTCCGTAACTGTTCATGCCAGAGTGAGGTCTTCCAGTCACGCATGAGAACGGCTATCTGCCCAGTCATCGCATTGATGGCCGGTTTCAGGCTGTCGTCACGCGTGCGCTGAAATATGTTCCTCTGGTCAATCAGAGCAAAAATGTGCTATGGAGATTTCCTGATCGTGTTGGGCTGTGGGCAGCAAAATGATACTCAAAACCAAAAAAAATAAGATTTTTCAATCAAAACACTGAGTCTGAACTGGATAAGAGATCTCCTTGTGTAAAATCCAATGGAATCTCACGTTAGAAGATAATGAAGAGGAAGGATTTGTGAGGCGCACTACGATATGCCAACCTGGTACGGACTTGCGCCCACCATTGGACATACGGGATCTCCGTACCGCCGTTTACAGGCAAAAGACTAATCGTGCCCCCGGTTTAGACAGCATTGACGCGGGGGATCTAATTAGGGATTCAATCTTCAAAAATAGTATCCCCTATATTGAAGAAAGGTGTCCGTGTTCAATGATTGCCTGGACAGGGAATACTTTCCAAGTAGCTGGAAACTTGCTGACATCAGGCTCCTTTACAAAGTAGAAGATAAGGATAAGCAATTAGCCAAGTCTTATAGGCCTATATGTCTCCTTCCCGTCATGAGCAAGATTTTGGAGAACCTGATGTTTGCAAGCCATTGACGGCAATACGGATCTTGCAAAGGTAGGGAAACCGCAGATGCCCTGCTGAGAGTGAGCCGCGATGGCGCCGAATAACTAGGTCATACAGGACGGTGTCTCATGAGGCGGTCTTAGCAGGAGAAATTTCTCTTACTCTCCTTCTGCGAGAAAATTACTTCCGGCTCAAGATAACGACGGAAGGCCCGACGGATATATCGGTGGATCTCCGAGTTAGGATCAATACCGACCCTAGCAGTTGGAAGAGAATCCTCCGGGAGGAAACAGTAGACGAATGGAACCGGTGGTGGGTGACTAAAACTAAAGAGGCTACCTTGAGGAAATACTTTTCCACCGTCGAATCGCTACTGGAAACGACATGGGTCCTTCCGGACTACTGGGTCTCGCAGATTCTCACGGGGCATGGGAGTTTCAGAGCGAAGCTTTTTAAACATGGAATAGACATCGATCCCCTATGTCCTAGTTGTGGTGTATCGGAAACCGCCAAACATATCGTCACAGCTTGCACTGCCTATGAGGCACTGAGGGCCAAACTAGGGAGAAAGGACTGTATGTTCTTACGCAGAGCGAGTTCCCTCAGTTGATGACCGAAAATAATTATTATCACTTCAAGAACTTTGTGTCTAGTTGGAAGACGATAGTGGGTCCAACACACTTTTCCTTGGGAAGGAGAGAAGGAGCTGTACCAGGAAGGGCCGCCGGACAGAAGACCCAGGAGGGAAAGAAGATGAAGATGGAGATGGTGGCCAAACTGATGTACCGAAGAGCAGGCTGTGTACACAGCTACTGAGATAATTGTAACCTGATTTACTTGCAGCAGTATGTTGTTAAATAGATATAAAAAAATATATATATATTTTTCGTAAAGGTGGGTATAGATTTCCACAACAATCGACAGCTGTTTCTACCCTATGTTATGAAGTTAATTCAAACGAATACAGTATTCATGGAAACGGTAATGGAAATTTAAGAGCAAATTTTTTGCTATTCTAACTTGCAATTAAAAAATTATATAAGATGGAAGATTTGAAGTCGTTGTTTTCCTGATTTTAAATAAT
The DNA here is from genome assembly GCA_948150685.1 of Rhaphigaster nebulosa. NCBI lineage: Eukaryota > Metazoa > Arthropoda > Insecta > Hemiptera > Pentatomidae > Rhaphigaster > Rhaphigaster nebulosa. The sequence goes on along the minus strand of OX411309.1, from coordinate 100,504,997 downwards.
TATTTTGTTGTTTGCTTTTTAGTTTAACATCCTCATGCACTCTAACTTGAGTGTACTACAGATTACTAACCTATACACATGGATTTGCCACGAAATAAAAGTCTTCACTGCCAGGACGAATTTGAACTGATACATTTTTTATAATGCTTTCTCAATTCTCCAAGCCACTATGATGACAGAGGGATTTGGAACTAAAACAATCATTATCTGCTATGGATAATGAATTGTGTGGTTAATCGTTTTCAGCATAAAAGCCTGTATATCTGTGCTGGTATATCTGTGCATTTAGAGTCGTAACCGTGATTCCTGTTTGTATAAATAATATTCCCTCTTGTTCCAGAACCACTAGCCAAGAAAATTGTCCTGCCATGGCACTTTAATAAAATTGAATAATTAAAAATATAGTGCGAAGACAGATACAATGAACGATTAAATGCTTATTAGTTAAGATTATTTAAAATAATAATAATAAAGATTGATTATATAGATAATAACTGTTTAAAAATATCAAGTATAGCAGCCAGTTCATCTTTAAGGCAGCTTATTTTAATACTCAAGGGTAGCAGCCTAATGAAATAACAGTTAAAATTAACGGAATAATAACCAACATAGTTGCTCTTCTGATCTCTAACACTGCTTATTTGCAATTGAAGCAGATATTTTAAACTTTTTAACGCTTTTAAGTTTCCAATTCTTTTATATCTAGGTCGAACTTGTTTTGTTTTTTTGTATAAATGCCAATTCAAACTGCTTAAGTAAATAGTAGTTGTAATATAACATATTAATAATAAGTAGACCGTCTCTAGTCGACTAATTAATTTTTTGGAAAACCTTTCAGGAGAAATCTGCCTACCCTTTCAGGAGAAATGTACCTTCCCATTCCATTTTATCTTCCTTAACTCATTGGGTTTTTTTTTTCAGAAATGGCTTCAAGAACGATATTTTTTCGTGCTATATAAACTAAATTATGCCTGACCGTGTAAGTTTATCTGCTAGTTATTCCCCGTCATTGCGTTATGCTTGTTTTTTCTTACATTGGAAGTTTGGTTTAAAATACTTCTTAATATCTTAGCTAGGAGTGTTATAGGAAATAACACTTTTCGGACGAGCGCCAGGTAACTATAAGCAGCCTTGAAAGGTTTTATGAACTATCATCTTAAAAAAAAAAGACGATTTTACGGTGACTTAGTTCTTATCGGTTTCCTTTTGTTATTCAGTTTTATTGGTTTCTTTTTCATCTCTGAGAAGTTATTGTACCGGTACTAATTGTAGTTTGTTTTTCTAGCGGATGGATCTGCTCTAATCCCAGGGCAGCAAGGGCATATCCTCAAAACGGAAGAAGGGGGAGGTAGAGGCAATTTTCTAAAATTAATTTCTTTGATGTAGAGGATGAAGGGGTCTATAGCGTCATGCAATTTTTCTCTGTAATATTCAAAAGAACACAATTTATTTTGAGAAAATTAATTCTTAAACAATAGTTTTCGAGGATTAATTGCAAAATTGTAAATTTTTTCTACGGGAAACAGCTGCCGCTCGCGACTTTTTCTCTAAGACCACGCGTCCAAGAGCTCACATACCTCTCCAAGAATGTAATCCAAAAATGCATAACTTCGGTGGTGATAGCTAAAGGATGTTGTAATTACTAGATTATGCGAACTAGATAAAAAATCTGACAATAGGTTGATTATGTCAGAAGTACTATCTTAACGGAAATCTCGTGTACTCGCAGTTAGCATGATAGCACTTGTTAAATGATTGAATTCAAACTACGGAAGTAATCCAAGAAAAGATAATTCATAATAAATTAACATTTACGGTCAGCTATTTAACTATAACAGGTATGATTTACAAAGGTATAGCGTTTGAAAATGTTAAAATTTATTACATAATAAATATCGCTTGAGGTTTCGAGTTTTAAGTGAAGTTTTTTTATTCGACATTATCGATGAAAAAGACTATTCTTAATTTCATTATAAAATTTTTTATTTTATTTTTTATTTTGCGGCCTTTTTCGCCAGAATTATGAGATGATATTAGGATTTCCTTCTCCAAGGAACATTTTGTCTCCCTCTTTTCGTTCTCTTATTAAATTATGATTTATATAATTTTTTTTTGGAAAACCTTTCAGGAGAAATCTGCCTACCCTTTCAGGAGAAATGTACCTTCCCATTCCATTTTGACACATTTCTGTTATTTTGTGGAGTATATCTTTTCCTACCTTCATGATTTCATGAATTTTCAATATATATCTGAATTTGCTACCGTATTGTAGGGAATCCAAAAATCCAATGATATCAAAATGGAAGGATGCATTTTGGTAGCGCAGCTGCGAATGCATTGTCTATATCCAATTTAATTACATCACTCGATAAATAGGTAATAGGTATAAAGTTTTGTTGCGGCACGGGCTTGATGATCCATCCGAAATTATTTGTATCCTATCAATGAAGGGAACAGCAATTTCGAAAAGGCGAAGTACCGACTACAAATGACTCCTGTCCCTTGGTCTAGGTTATGAGAAACTGTACACAGTTTAGAAGTTTTACGATAAGATTTTAAATAAAAAATGGAAGTATAAAATGAAATGCTGACCCTGTTTCCCTAGAAGTGGACAGCTTAAATTTCACTATGATATTTAATTTAGTAGTGCTCAGAAAAATTGCAATCGAGGGTAACTTTCTTATTTGTACGATAAGACTTTAATTTTTTAATATAGATGTTGCACAAAAACATTTTTGTCTGCACAAATTCGGTTTATTTTATATGTTCAGTCAGAGTATATTCTAATGGCGACTATAACATACGACTTGTTTTATTCCTCTTTTTCGATTTCGGATCCACATGCTGCACATAAGTTGTTTTCCACTGGTTTATGAAAATTACCAGAGAACTCCAGTGTATCAAACGCTGTTATCAACACATTTGCATTTTCGATGTAAATAGTCAAGAGTAGGAGGCACACAACAGAGCTGATTTCAAAACTCTTTCTGATTGGGACTTGAAAACAATTTTCGACGAAAATACACTTCCTAAAGGAGTTTAAAATTTTCCTGTATCTGACACTAGCAGGTTTCCCTTTTGCCTACTGCAGTAGGTAAAATCCAAAATGGGCGAAACCGGCAGAAGGATGAACAACCTATTTTGTAGTTATGGGAGTTGCACACAATTTTTTTTTTATGTAGTCATTTTTTTACCGAGGCAGCACATTAAGTTTTTATTCTCTTTCGGAAATTTACAATATGTTTTTTAAAACGGCTGAATCGCATTTTGCTTGTCTGTTTTAGGATCTGTTTTTAAATGTTCATCTTATTGCAATATTAAAACTTTTTATGGGATGCGATGAAGGTTTTAACTTTTTCCTATCTGGACCGTAGTGTGAACCTTTTTTGGGCAGTAGCGAGTGTTTTAGATACAAAATTTTCTCTAATTGAAAGTAAATTACTATCCTTGTGTAAATTATACCAGAATTAACAGTCGCACAGTGGGACGAAAGCATCATTTTGCGGATTCGGTAAATGACGAACGTAATGTGATAAATAACTTGTAATTGATTTTTAAACCTTTTCTCATGCTAAATCGATTGAGAGGTGAGCCTTGTTTGTTTTGACTAATCTTTCATGAAAATTTGAGGGCTTAAGTAAAACAATAAAATATATAATAATTCCTAATTTTCATTTTCAAGTCCTAACATTAAATGATGCATACTTTTTGTGAGTTTTAATTAAAGTTCGGAACTATTCTTTTATAAATATAGCTAGTATTTATAGTATTTATTTTTTAGTATTTTTACTTACTTTTATAAATTTATAAAACTAGGCCTTTTACTGAACTATTCTTGATTCTAAAAAAAAAAAAAAAAAAAAATAATTAAATTATAAAAAAATATTAAAGTATAATTAAATTTGTTTTAAAATAGTTATTACATTGGGAAACATGTTTACCTATTGTTTCTTGGTTGTAACATAAATATATTTCCTTTGGAAATATTGATTAGGACCAATAGGGATTATATATATATAAATATATATATATATATATATATATATATATATATATATATATATATATATATATCCTCTTTATATATCAGCTATTTAATAAAAATATAAATTATGATCTTATTTCGCTTTTAGTTCATTTTCCTCACAAATCTTAATGCTATTCGATTTTGGTTTCTCCTCACCATCGATTGATGCTAAAATATTCCACACTATTAATCTAAAAAATAGTAATAACGTATATCCTGAACAAGAATATATTACAATTTTCCTAGCAATCACAGGAATAATCTGGGAAACACATCCTTTGCCTTTTAGACAAATAGGGAAATATATAGAAAATAAATATCTAGCAACGCCATATTAAATTTCAGAATTTTCTATTCACTATAATAATAAGCTTGTAAGATTAATAGTAATAAATAATATGAACGAATGCAAATCTAATTAAGCCCTGAGTCTGAAAAAAAGTGATTTCCAGATAGATATTTTTATCGCATTGCCAGTTTAAGAAATATCCTTAGTCCAAGAACTTGAATGTAATTAAATAATTGCTGAATGATCTGGTGAACTGGGTACTTTTAAGCCTCGAAGGTTTTGCACCGCTCAAAATGGATAATTATTTATCGTGTTGGAATATTGGCTGTAAGCAATATAATTAAATGAAATTAAAATCTCAAATCATTAATAACAATTTACTTATTCATTGTTCGTTAGTGCATTCGATGTTATTTTATTAATGTCCAAATGAGACATTTAATGTTATACAACTATAAATGCAAATAGATTTATTATTGTTCTAATATATAACTCAGTTTTTGTAAATTCAAAATAATTTACTAAGGACCCATATTTTAGTAATTCATAAAAGAGTTTATTGGTGTTTCGATTGAATTCCATATCTCAGTCATATAAATCTAGATGGACACTATAAAATAAGAAATAATGATCCAGGAAATTAGTTTACTCAAACACCAATAGAAGGTTTTTCCTTTATAGTATGGGCTATTAAATTGTCTGTTTCTACATGCCATTAAAGAATTATTCATCCAGCCCAACATAAAGCAGTAAATAAATCGGATGTTTAATTTTAATCTTTTTATTTGTTCATTAAATATGGCCCTTTTTTTTATTGCCTCTGTGGATTGTAAAAGGTAGTGTCTCTCTCTTCTTAATAGCTGTTATTAAAGGGACTTCAGAGAATCGTGAGTAATGGACTCACTGTTACAGTTGGCTTATGGAAGTTTGGTATGTTTTTGAAACATTTTCAATGCATAATATGCAAACATATTATGCTTATGTTATATTCTGCAGAAATCTTAATTTAAAACTCAAGTATGAAATGAAGTAATGAGGGGAAAACGAAGACAAGGAAACTAACATCCTTGGCATGAAATATGAAGAATTTTCTTTGAGATGCAATGAATAGATCTTTTTTCTAAAATAAGTACACTCATAGAATTATAATTAGATGAAAGAACAAGAGTTTAACCACTGGATGAGGAAATATAATTCATTAATCCTTCAATCTTTTCCATCATGCCAACCTGGAAACGCCCGTACGAGACAAACACGCAAGCTTCTGCCATGGAATTATGGTGATTCAGAAAGATCCAGGGTAAAACCAGAGGTGACCCAACCAGACAAAAGGAGGTTCGAGAACTATTTGACATAAGAGAATTGGTTCTTCGAGAAAAAACTATTGAAATCGTTTGGGTATATTAATAGAGTGGGAAAGGCCGCAAGGATAAGTGCGTGCTTGAAAGAAAATAAAAAGAATGGTGATGAACAGGCAAAGTGAGTGATTAGGTGTACTAGGGATATAAATAAATTCGGTATGAATCGAAGGTCGAAGTTATTTATAAAATGAATGAACGTAGACAGAAGTGGTTAGATTGTTAGTGAAGCTCTAATGGCCTTAAAAGTAGACCATATTTTACGCTGAAATAAGGAATTAATATCTATGAAATTGCGAATCCTATTCGAAGTTCTCTTTAATACCATTCAAGAAGAGTATTTGGTCTTTGATTTTTTTGCGCGTCCCTTCACAAGACAATGCTATCCGATTTCGTCCTATCATTGTTTTTATTGGAGTATAAAATGTCCTTCGTACCGAGATGCTGGTCGTAATGGGAGAGGTAGTAGGGGTATTACCCTCTCCAACAATTTTTAAGCCCAGAAAGTTGGAAAATTTCAGATTTGAGAACCTACTGCAAACTGTGAAAATTATTTTTAAACATTTTACTCAAAGGGTTAGTAACATATAAAAACAATACCAATACCTTCTGAGTCAAGAAATTAGGATTTTACTAATACTATGTTGGGTTTGAATAGAAAAAAAATTATTGTTTTCTTGTGTCAACATTCACAACATGTAAGTGAAAAGTTCAAATCCAAAAGTGTTGGGAAAAATTAGAATATTTCATAATATAGTTGAAAAAATTAGAATATTTAATATACTTGAGACATCTGGTAAAAAATTGTTGGAAAATTTTAGACTTTGCCCTCTCTAAAAAATGTTTGTAGCAACTTCCCTGCTGGGATAACCTTTTATTGTTGAAAAATTTATAAAAATTAAAATATACTTAAATACGTTATTATCTTATGTATGAAGAAAGACTTATTAGGTATTAGCCGAAACTAAATATTGTAAATCAAATTAGTTTTGGGGTCTTGTGAATTGATGTATGCTGCAGAGTATATGGTTGCCACCTTTTTCTGTGGATTACATACCTTTTGAAATTTAATACCTTAAACTGCTAAGTTTTGTTTATTTATGTCTATTGGTTATAATAAATGCCGTGGAGTAAGATGTTGGCTCAAAATACAGGTGTCATTGAATAATAAAGTTATCAAAATCCTTGGTCAACAAGCCATAAATGGATTTGATAATATATGATTTTCTATATTTAGAGTTACGATAACTGAATACGTTTTACTTTCACTTACCTATTTATTAAATGTATAGTAAGGGAAAGTTTTGTGATCGTGAAAACTTTCAAATTCGAGTTTTCAACGGAAATGCACGTTTTAAGGTCCTCGGTCTAAATAAACTGGTCTCGCAAAATAGCCTCTGTGTGTCTAGTAAGTCTTGCTGAAAAACGAAAAGTTGTACGAAACTATAAATAGGTATTTAAGATAGGTATAAGCTTGTATGCTGTAACATCCCTTCAGATATTTTTTCGCCAAAATTGGCTCACCGGAAGAAGCAGAAGAAGGTGACAAATAGAGTGACAAAAACGCAGAAACTTGAGTGGTTGTTCTAGTTAATAAATTCTAATTTTATGTTATTAAATAGAAACTGAATGTTCCAAGGTCTTGGATGAGACAGCCGATGGAATTCAGGGACCAGCTCAGAATGACTGTCTTTCCTCATGGTTCGGTGCCAAATGCGAAGATGCAACCCGACAAATAAATGTTGCATACCATGCCATGACGCAGAGCGGCACAGGAAGTAATGCCGAGGAATACAACTGGGCTTTGTCGAGAGGAGAAAAAACTTCATTGCAGGAGGAAGAGGCAGAAAGAGTAAGTAGAATTGCGGAAAATAGAAGATCTACATGGAAGCAAAGAATTAAGGAAATTCTTCCGTAGAATAAATGAATTAAGGAAGCCTTCAACCAACGTACAGATCTCTTGGCTGGACAAAGAAGGTAATCTCACTGATAAGTCGGAAGTCTTAACGGAATGGAGGAAACATTTTGTAGAATTCCTGACAGATTCGGACTTTTACCCTAATGCCAACTCTGAGAAGGTTTACAGAGCGCTGCCCGATGAGGGAGGAATGGCAGCCGAGTCCGAACCATCCAGCGAGGAGGAGTTCTAGGAGGCAGTGGATAAACTGAAGAACCACAAGGCTCCAGGGCACGACGAACTTCTTGCGGAACTCTTGCGAGGTGGAGGCAGCGAACTGGTGAAGACCCTGCAATTTAGAAGAAAGCAGATCTTGAATAAGCGGATTGGAAGGAAAACAATGTCTATTACAAGTGCTATTACAGTCCAAGAAAACTATTTTGTGGCCACATCCTCTCGCGTAAAACAAATCAAAATCTGTATAGGACCGTAATCTGCCCAGTGCTAATATATGGCTCGGAAACTTGGACTACAACCAACAGTAGTGAATAAAATCTCCTTGTGTTTGAGCGCGGAAATTCCTTCGGAGGATATTTGGAGTAGTGTTGATGGATGGAATCTAAAGGAGACGTACAAACTGGGAGGATACAATTCATTTAAGGAGCAAAATGTAGTTCAGGTCGTCAAACTGGGCTCTTGTCAATGGGCGGGACATGTTGCTGGCATGGATGAAGAAGTTAAAGTTGCGTGATGCGCACCACAATTTTTTATTTTAAAGTTTCTTTATTCTTTTACCCTTCTTCCTATTTTGGATAAGGTTCCTAGACAGGGGTGTCCAAACCGTGGCGCATGCGCCAAACTTGGCGCTTTGGATAATTAAAAATGGCGCATTGCATCTTTGCGGCAATATGTGTTTTTTATAATGTGAGCTTTGTCCATAGAGTCGAACCTATGTCATTTGGGTATTATGTCTAGAAGTATTTTTCTATTCAAAAAATTATTAAATACATTCCGGGACAAAGATTCCTTGCAAGCAGAGAAAACAGACAAATCCATGTTCCAAGTTGATCTCTCTCTCAATACCAACTACTGTTAGTTATTACATTATTATATAGTCCAGAACCGTCTTCACCAAACGGGTAGCACCATCACGGAGCGATCAGCCTCTCGTACAAGAGATCATTTCTGACTATTGTGGATCAGTACTTTAAGAAACTGGCGTAAATTAGTTTACTCAATTTAGTTATTCTTTTTCTTTTCCTAACAGTAGCAGATGCTCTCCTTATCTTTATTTTATAAACCCTAATCACGAATGTAAGAAGGTATAAGGTGCTCGAGTTATATGGCCATCGTTATCGCAAAGTTTGGCCACCCTTATCGTAGCGTTGATTTTAGAATAGATAGATATAAATCTAATTAATCTTCTTGAGATTAAGAGATTTAATATAACAGCATATATTTAAGTTAAGAGTAATTGGTTATTTTATTGTTTTATTCAAAATAAATATATTAAGAATATTCCATTTTTAATGAAAATATATAATTGAGGTAAGATATGTAAGGATAAAAATAACTTCAAAATAACCTTTCCAATATTATTTATTTCTTCATACTTTAATTCCATATATAATGCACTCCAATGGGGCAGAAAAGTTGGATTAATTGGTTACCAATCTATTCTAGCCAGTGTATGAAGGTAGATATTAGTTTATATTTGTGACACCAACAGTTCTGCTGAGAAATAATATAATAGTTTTGATTTCGTATTTTACTTAATTAGTCGGCATTATTTTTTATAAATGGATGATGTAACTTTATTTGTTCTTCTTTTCTTATACTTTCCCAGTATGAATACATAATTTTTTCACCTGTCATAAAGATCAGATAACGTTCCTTAAACACTTAACTGTAATCTCATTCTAGACAGTTACCCAGAAACCTGCCCGAATTGCTGCTACCTGACGGGGAAGTCCAGATTTTTTAATAAGATTTCGGAGAACTTTTGATTTACCACTTACTAAATTACATCACCATATTTATTTGACTATAACTGTTTTAAAAACTGGTTTTTTAACATGTAAATAAAATGAAAGCGGTCATTTCATATGCGAATAATCAAAACAAAAAAATAATGACTTTGCTCATTTAATGGCATGTGATTCCTATGAAGCAGTGATTTTTACACTATATGCATGAAAAAAAATGTGCGAATTTCATTCAAAGTTTTTAATGCCGAATTAAGCTGAATTTTTCTTCAATGCCACAAAACAATAAATATCGTTGGCATATGTATAAATCGAAACTAGAGTCGTCCAGTAGTCTAAATTCGACAAAAATTACAATTTTATATCAGTTTTGTGGTTTATGTATACAATCAAAATGAGAAGAAAACGTTTTGTTCTTCTATTGTTTGAATGCAAATTGAAATTAAATAATCGAATGAATTGGAGTACAAAATTAAGTCAGTGAACCCGTATTATAGAGATAATCGTGAAACAGAAAAACAGACAGATCAATGGTTATAATATGGAAATATCCAAAATTCAGTCCCAGAAAATTTAATGAGATGGCGAAGAGTCCAAATTGAATCAACTGTACCTGAGAATTGGGTTGGACCTTATTTCAGGTATTGGGTCCGGCTTACCAGCGTTACCTATGGACACCGTGAGGAGTTAGATCGTTTTGAAAATATTTCGTGCGTTGGAGCAAAAGTTACCAAGTCCAATTAGTGAATTTTTATATAGGTTTTTTAAAGTGCTAAAACCAAATCTGACGCGTTTTGAATAAAAATATTTTGTTAATATACTTCATTCCGTAGAAGAAAACTTTTTCATTACTTATAATTCAATGGACACTTTGAACCAATTTAAAATTCAATTATTTCGTTTTAAAATATTGTATCACTCTAAAATTTTCTATTTCTGGATCACAAATAATGTTTTTATATTGAACACGGTCTTAAGTATCCAAATTAAATTCAATTTACTATGGTATCCCAAGCAAGATTGGGTTCTTAATCCTGTTCATATTATATTATAAAAACATTATTTATGAACAAGAAATAGAAAATTTTAGAAAATAATATTAGCTAATAATAATAATAATAATAAATAAATAAATATATGTTTACTCTATAGTAATACTGTTCTGATTAAATATAATTCAATAGAGCTATCAGAATGCTGCACAATTTAATTATACCATTTCAATAAATTTATTCCCTCTACTTAATATTACTTTTTTTACTACGATTATTGTTATAAAGGTGGCATAAAAGTATAATATTTACTATGTTTTTCTATTGTAGCATGTACATGCTTAAGAACCCAGTCTTGCTTGGGATGACATAGAATATTGAATTTAATTTGAATATTTAAGATCTTGTTGAAGTTTAAGTAAAACATTATTTGTGAGTCAGAAATAGTAAATTTTAGAGTAATAAAATTATTTAAAACGAAATAATTGAATTTTTAAAGCGATCTGAAGGATCCATTGAATTACAGTCGAACTTCTGTGTATAGAACTTCCATATATCGAAAATCTCTGTATATCGAATTTTTCTTAGCAATCTTGAATGGATATGGAATACAATTTCTATATATCGAACAAAAAATTCTAATTTAAAAAATATAAAATGTGACTGTCATCAAAAAGAGCCTTAGTCTACGTACATAATAATGGGTAATAATTAAATAAGAAAATTTGCTTTTATTACTTCATTAACCTCAACAAGTGCCTTTGTTGCTTCTTTAACGCTAAAGAATAGCTTTAATTATTTGTAGCCTGAAAAGGGTGAAAAATTGCCATCTTTCTGTATATCGAAATTTCCATATATCGAATTTTATTCAAGGAACCTTCATGTTCGATATATAAAAGTTCGACTGTATATACAATGAGAATAGTATTCTTCTACGGATTGAATTATATCAACAGAATTTTTTTATTTAAAACAGATAATATTTTTGTATAATTACAGAATTTAATTTGTATATTTACAGAATATTTTTGTTATAATTACAGTTAGTTGTAATTTATATTTATTTCTCTTCATATGCTTAACCTTTCGTCTATAAGTTTCAAATTGTATACATCTTATAAACTGTTGCAACCTTCACAACACCAGACTGATTAAAATTGTTAAAAACAATACTGTATTTTACTTATGTAATTTTTATTTGTTATTCTTTGTTAAATAAAATCTATCCTATGCTTCTGGCATGCTATGCAACCCCTAATTGTTGCTTGATATTTACGACTGATGTGAGGGGGAAATATATCCTGGCCGATAAAGCAAAATTGTAAAAAATTCACAGTTCAATTCTTCACTTAGCAAACCATTTTCACCTGACAACAAAGCTAAGTACTGGCTGTAGCTTCATTCAAAATGCACTTAGTACTTATATGTCGTTTTTCCACCAGACAGAAATCATTTATCACACAAAATTCATTAATTGGACTTTGTGACTTACGCACACAACGTATGGGAAAACAATCCAGCAAGCTTCATGGTGTCTCCAGGTAACGCTGATAAGCCGGGCTCGATACCTGAAAAAAGGTATTGAATCCGGGACTCAATTTACTCTGTATCGAAAACTTACTGGGACTCAATAAGTACCTTTTTTGCCATTTGGGGCTCGATTTGGACTCTCCCTAAAAAATAATGGGACACATGATACAATGAAAGCCATAGAACTGTTGAAAACTGCATCACAAAAATTTGAACCGATTACAATAGCAATTAGATTAACCATTAACCGTCACTCATTTATTCGTCAGTTTCTGTTAATCGGCAGTACTATAACAGTTTTTTTTTTAACACATGATGTTAGAATTTCAAAGGAAAATATTTGCAGAAAAGTAGTTTTCTACTTTTTATAATCCAGTAATGTACAGTAATTCTAACAATAATTTTATAACAATTAAACCATATCCTATTAGATAAAAACAATTTGGGAAAGCCAAATTAGTTATTAAAAAAGACAAAAGCATACATTAATAAATTATTTTCATACATTCGCAGGCTCAAAATCTCGGAATTATTCTGTTCGACAGGAAGTGAAGTAAAAAGAATGAGAAAATAATAAACTTGTAAATTTCGATGAGCCTAAGTTCTTGACTTAGACTCCATAAATATTACACTTAATTCACAAATCAAGAACTTTTATTTATAGGTGCATAGTATTTATATTATGCAGTGATCCGCTTGGATTCGATTACAGTATAAGTTATGCGTCGAATGGTATTTCTGTAATCCGTCTAAAAATCGAAGTTTTATAATACTTTCCTAATCTAGGAGCAGTAAATAACGTGAAAACAAAGCTATAATGTTCAATGCCCTGTATCTTTGCTAATAAGGGTCCGATTTCGATGATTTTTTTATTTATTTTTTTTGTAGGGAATTTGATAATCTTTCGAATGAGCATTTGTATATTCGATGAATAATGTAACCTTCCCGAGTTATGCGCAAAAAAATATTCATTCCGTCATAACTTTTGTCCTCCCTTTTCTTAAGGATGTAGAACGAGTATGGATAGTTAAAGGGCTTTTAGGAGAAGACTTGATTGAGGCAAGTTTCATCAAAATCGGATCCATTTTGGAACTACACTCTATGAAAGAAATGGTTTTCCGGTTACTGCGCAACCGCTATAACGCACATGGTGCTCGATTTGTTTCACAAGCACAACGGTTTCAAACCCTACAAAGCAAAAAGAAAAGTAACAAAATCGGTCCACTCTTTCAAAAGATAATCGTGGAAAAGTCAGAAACAGAGATTTATATGTAAATTTTTATATTGTGCACATCTACACGACAATACATATCCAATGATATAACTATTTCTCCCCTCCCCTCCCCTATATGCATACAGACGTAGTAGTTGGTACGACAAAAAAAAACTGCTTGCTTATTAATATACATCCATCACCTAAATTCACATTTTAAAGGGAATACCCGTAACATTCTTTTGTAATTTTATTAAATGTTAGGGTGTGGCACTTCCAAGGACGGTTTTAATCACTGAGAAAAAAAAAATCATTTGCCAAGTAGGTTAGTATAGCTTCTTACCATTTCTGGGTGTAAGGAAAAACATTTAATGTTTATAATATTTTTTATTCTAAATGTTTCGAAAAATTAAAGACTATATATAATGAATATATATACATATTTATGGTTTTTGATGAAATTGATACTGCACCATTTTCACACTAATCTAAAATTTCCTCCAATTATGGGCCAATCGGACAAGCCGTTTTTGAAATATAGGCATGCTAAGAAAAACTGCGGAAAAGAAAGGAAAATTCTACTGTCATTAGCGCATGCGTAAGCGAAAGTAGTAGATGGAATTTGATACCGAATCATTTTCTTTTGATTGGTAACCACGATGTGATTTGTCAGAATGCAAAGATGACCGGATGGAGGTTAAGTCAGGCCTGACGAGAGGGGAGTATCCGAGGCCGCGGCCCCAGGTCCCTGAGGATGTTTGGTCCGGCCAGCCAGATTTCATTTTTTAATTTTTTACATATATTATAAAATAATTATGGAATATATCTTTACATAATCTGTTTGTTCCATACATTAAAAAAAAAGGACGAGGTTAGGTTTCAGTTGTTGATTTTATGTTTACGGAGGCCCGGGAAAGTTTGTTCATGGATCCCTTGTTTCTCTCCACGGCCCTGGGTTATGTATCCCATGGAAAGAATTGGTCAGCCGACGATCCTCATCAGGTTTGGTCTATGAATCTTGACCGATTTATTTCTGTGCTTGAACTTAGATGTTTAAATGTACCTCTACGGAAAATACACTTGAACGATGTGCATTGGAATGCTATGGGGTTGTGGTATTACTTCGACGTTATTTGTGCCCTTCCAAGAATAGCTCGTGCTTTAGAAGTATTCCTTATTCATTTCTAATCCCACTTTTCCTTAAGCAGTATTTCTTCTTCCGTCCAGTCTTCACTCTAAAAAATTAAAGTTAATCATTAATAAATTATGATTTAATTTTTAATTTTCTCTCTCTCTCTCTCACACACACACACACACACACACACACACACACACACACACACTCGAATATAATTCATTGAGGGTTCTTGAAAAAAAAATGCTATAACCAATACCACACCTACACTATCACAATCCGAATATTAGACAATGTTAAATCTGGTCGTTATTAAATTATGATTATCATTTTTACTAAAACAAATATTTACTCATTAAAATACATTTCTCATTTTTTTGACATAACAAAAGCTAAGAATTATATTTGTTATATATTTGTCCATGGTATAGCTGATTTATGATAAGTAACTTAGACTTTTTACTTCCTTTTACGAAGTAAAGGAAGTATTGTGCGTGCGAAAATTTTTGGTTTTCAGATTTTAACAGAAATATCCATTTTGACTATCCCTGAATCCATTTTGACAAGTTTCATCATGAGATCTGTATATATGTTCGCTCGTTAGTAAGTTCCTCGCAACGGTTAGCCTTGAAATTTAAAATTTTGTATTTGGGATTGTAAAATCTAGTTAAATCCCTAAAATCTGTTCTGTCCCTGAAATAATCTCGAATAATGCTCGTCAGGTAAGTGGGGACACCCATTTCCTGCAGGGCATTCAGAATTCTGCAGAATACAGCTCCATCTAGCCGAGTTAAAGGCGTTTTTAACATCAAGCGTGATAACTGCGCAATAGCATTTCGCACCTCTTCTCCGCAATAGCCTTTCGAGCCGTTTGTATCACCATGGTGATTGCGTCCAGAGTTGATCTTGCTTTCCGGCAGCCAAACTGAGTCCGCGCTAGGGCCCCTACACCTTCTGTGGTCTCTTGTATCCTGCCACCTATAATTTTCTCCAAAGCCTTGCCAGCTGTGTCCAAAAGACATATCGGTCGATATGCTGAAGGGTCCAATGGGTTTCCCTTGCCTTTCGGGATCAGCACAAGGCGCTGTCTTTTCCATGGTCGCGGAAAGGATTCTTCACTTAAACAAGAACTGAAGACTTCTTGAAAAATATTTGGCCTTGTCTCCATTGCTGCCGTTAGTGTCACATTTGGGATGCCATCCAAACCTGGCCCTTTTCCTATCTGAAGGCAGACATCCTTGAGTTCTTCAGCTGTCACGGATGGTACGTCAAATGGCTGTCACAACTCTAAATGCATTAATTCTTCTTATTCTGGGAAAAGAGTTGCCACTATCTTCTCTACAACAACCGGGAACGTAGGTGATCTCGAAGAGTTGCTCTTTAACTTCTTCATGACGGTCCGGTAAGGCCGTCCCCATGGATCCTCGTCCACCTCTTCGCAGAGTTCCTTCCAGCACCGCCTCTTGCTCATCTTAATTGCTCGCCGTCGTTCGCGCCTCATAGCTTTGAACTCTTTCTGGAGTATTTGGAACTGAGGGCTGCCTTTTGCTCGCTGATACCTTCTTCTCGATGCATGACACCGTCTACGTCAGTCAGCGATCTGGTCATTTCACCAGTAGACTGAATATCGGCCCATGCCTGCGTTGCTGCGCACCATATGTGCGTCACATGCTGTGATGACCAGATCTATTACCTGGTGTGCCTTATCCTCTGTGGAGCCTAAAAGCTCACAACATGCCTCCATCATAATTTTGAATGACCCCCTGTCAAAAGTCCTAGCTTTTCAGCGAACTGTACTCCTTTCTTGCCTCGCTGATATTGATTTTCGGTTTCCCAAGGTGATCAGTATAGCCTGCTGATCGCTGTGGGTGTATAGGTCGCAGACCTGCCAATCAGTAGTAGTACGTAGGCTGTCACTGACAAATATCAAGTCAATGATGGAAGACCTGCCCCCCTTCACAAATGTTGGTTTCGTCCCTATATTTACCAGCACCAAGTCGGGCAAAGGCTTCTAATAGGACTTCTCCGCGTCGGTCGCCCAGGCATTAAAGTCTCCGGCAATTACTATTGGCCTACGCCCTCTGGCGTCTCGTACTATGCTATCTAATTTATCTTCGAATTCTTGGATTGTAGTGCTCGGCGACGCATAGCAGCTGTACAAGTACAGATGTTGTATCTTACCCCAGACAAAACCAGTTGTAGGGGCCTGCGGCGTTTCCTCTATGCAGTTTTGTTCACATGCCCCTATCGCTGCCCTTCCTGTGACGTCGGATGCCCAACAGTTGCCATCCAAGTTTTTATTCGGCTCACTCAAGATCACGGCGTCCACTCGTAGATCTTTAACGGTTTGCCATAAGAGATCCTGAGCGGCTTCGCAGTGGTTGGAGGATTCTCATCTGCAACGATTTTTTATCCTCCCTTGTTCTTCTAGAGCTCGCTGTAATGCCGGGCATTTGCTACCACCGCACGGGTGTCCGTTATCGCTTACTCCTTATCGCATAGTGCGCCAATAGGACTCTTCGTGCAGTCCACTGCTCAATGACCCTCTTCACAACACTTGCGGCAACACTTCGTTCGGTCGGGCCCTTTGCATTGCCTGGCCAGATGTCCGAAATCTCAACATCGGAAACAACGCTGTAGTGGGATTTTCTTCAGAATCCTACTGATAACCAGTCCTACCCTAATCCTTCCTTCAGCAATTGCTCTCCTGGACTGTAGGACTGTAAGAGCAGCAACTGCCGTCTTTGTTCCAACATATGCCAGGCAAATCGATCTGCTCTCCATCTAATAAGGTAGTTAGTGCCTCAGCAACTTCTTCTTATGTAAGGGCATCCAGGTCTCTGATTTCGATCCATGACTCCTGTCTCAAAGCACTTACTTCGGCCTCTGATCCCAACGCTCTTTTTAGGGTTTGCTGCATGCTCTCCAGAACCCCTTTTGATTCTCGGTTCAACTGTATCAGAAGATTCCCGGCCTAATTCTTGCGAATCCTGGTGATACTTGAGCCCATACTTTGCAACGCTAGATCGGCCCGAACCTTACAGAGGGTATCTGCATAGGTGGTGCCTTCTGTCATCATGAGATCATGATTATCAGGGCGTCCAGTTTTGGTGGTTTTGGGCGTTGGCATCCTTTTCTGCCCCTCCTCTTGTTCGTGACTGTTTGCCACTGCCCCTCTGTGGATGCTGTAGGAGCTATCATGTGTTGCCGAGGCTGCTCCGCTCTTTCTCCACTAGGTACCTTGGTATGTTTACCATGCACAACTACCTTTGTTTTTTGCTTCTTTATCAAGTCCTCCTCTTGAGTATTTGAACGCTGATTATCCAGCTGATTCTTTTTTTTTTGTAGTTTATATTGGTGCTGGCGTCACGTTCTGGTTACCAGCATCAACCATACTTTCTGTTTTTTCCTCATTTAATTTGATCTCCAGTGAGATCAGATGGTTCTGGATTCTACAGGCATATTCCTTTATCTCACCGTGGACATTATGTCGCGACTGGATGTATGCTTGTAATTTCTGGACTTCTTTAACAAGTTTCATCCACTCCGCCTGATAAAACTCCAAAGGTGTACCTGAAGTTGTCTCAGCTACAGCTGGATTTATATACGTGGTTTTGCGGTGGCATGATGACGTGGGTCCCGCTTTCGCAACCTCTTCCGACGCCGGTACTGGGGTTCCGAGCCCCTGTACCGTAAGGCTGATCTCCTGCTCTATCATTTCATCTATTTAATTTGCATTTTATACCTCCTGCCAGGTTTAATACAGCCGCCTCTAACCTGAGGAACAGACGCTGACCAGGTCACCGCCTAATCTAGGAACCGTCGCGCCTGGATTTGTTTAGTTTTGGTCCACCCCGGGTATTTTATTTCCCCGGTACCCACCATATCTGGCGAGCTTCCCCTATCCGCCCCCTGGGGAGGCGCCCGATGGAAGGCTAGAACTCCTCACGGGTGTGTGTGTGTCTGTGTCTGTGCCTTTATGTGTCAATAGATGGATGTCGCCATCTATATATATATATATAGCTATATATATATATGGCGTAGGAGTGATGAGCCTACCCCGTGTACTTAAATTGAGAATCGCGGTGTGGTTTTCCAAGATGAAAATAGCCAGGGTTTGGTCCATGGACGGCCTGCTTGGGGAGAAGAAATATAGGTCCTCGTACGCCTGCTGACTCCGAACAGCCATAATCCGTGGATCTTGACCGGTTTGTCACTGTCCTTGAACCCAAGTGAGTCGGTGGGAAGGACACTGCCTGCCGCTGCACTATGGAAACCATGGTTCGTAGCAACGTGAAGTTGGGTGACCCCCTCCAGGCTGTCTGTTCTCCCGCAAGCAATACATGTCTGTATGAATACAAATTGCCAAATATCGCGCGGCCTAAGATCTCCAAGGTCTATAGTGCCAACCGAAAATATATATATATATATATATATATTATTTTGCATGGAAAAGTTTGCTTTTATCAAATTTTATGATGCACAGCCTTAGTCCACACTTTCCTCATTTTCAACATGCTTGGCCTTTTTTTACACATTCGACATCTATCTTTATCATCATATTCTGGCCAATGATGGTACCCATCAAGCCTTAGCGAATGAGTAATGTTAGAAGTGCGGATGTTTGGTTTTGTTTGGGACAATGAGCGAGACTTCGGCTTTTTCTTTCGCTATTCGTAGAGAAGTAGCTATCATTGAAAGAGGTTGTTGCATGTATATTTGAAATATCATAATATCCCAACACCTCAATTGAAGTTCCAGACATAATCACTCCTTCAGGTCTTCCTATTTCCCAATTGAAATCGAGAAGTAGTAATTCTGCAGCTCGTTCTTCTTCCTGATGGTATGAAAATACAAGGACCTCATATTCATCATTGTCTAGGTCAGATGTTCACTACTGTATCCATATGTAAATACAATTGTAAATAACGAAAAAATGAATATATTTTTCTTATTTTTAATTTTATTTTTTTTGGAAAACATGATCAACAAACCTTATTTCAACACAATCGCCAATTTTTATAGACATTCTGATTATCTAAGGTTTAAACAAATAAGTTTTAAACTTAACTCTTTCTTATCTCACCTTACTTACCTCATGTCTTGAAATGATGCGGTCCATTATGTTCTAGGAATTACTTTCAACAACACATCGCAAATAAAGTAGAGTTTCAAAGTTCTTTCTTTGGATACAGCACTGACAGCTGTGTGTACTAGACCAGATGACAGCATCAATTTAAAACAAAATACATAGTCGTATCCATTTGGATATCTTGGTCAGAAAAGGATTAAACAGCTTCAGTCGAGGTGATTGGTTTACAAATATTAACGATGTACCTAATCATGAGTTGTTCTTATTTACTGTAACAATTTATGACAACAAAAAAAAAGTGTACAAATTTACAGAAAAAAACATTTTGAAAAATAAAATTATTACATTTTCCCCGTTGCCAAATGCCATAAAATAACTGAGAAGTGTTAATGAATGCAAATGTTTATTTAAACATAAAAATGAATAAAACCTTTTCTTTTTTTTTTTACCATGTAACAAATGTTGCGTAGGGAATAAACATACTATTGCTTAAATTTTGTTTGCAAGCATACCATTAAAATATCGATGGTCGTATTGGTGTAAAATTTATCTTTTTTTTTTTTTTTATGGTGTCAATATTTATGGTAATCATGGCTACTTTATGCACTTTTTAAGATTGATAAGGCAAATTAAATATATTTAAATAATTTAGAATAGAAATGATCGCAAAACAGTTTCAGGATATTTTAAAAATATTTTTGTTGAATCACTTTTTAAATATTTTTTTCATATTGCTAAATTTATTTTGGGTCTTTTTACTTTAGGTACGTCAGTTATTTTTAAACAGGAAAGTCATCTGTTATAGAAAAGTAATTGCTATTATTATGCCGTATGTTGTTTTATATTTGGAGTAGGTTATTTACTATTTTCTTCTATTTGCAATTGCGTTTACTATGAATTTAATAAAGCTAAGTCGTTGCTTAAAATCAGAGGTAGCTAGATGCATTTACGGCACGCCAAAAGTAGGGGATACTTCACAAGAACAGAATAACAGATGTTTATATAATAGAAGAATAATAACATTGATTCAAATGTAACTGATACTTTTCTATAACAGATACTTTTCCTATTTAAAAATAACTACCTAATACCTGTAAGTTATGAATTATCTGTGGCCTTTATTGGAGCATGATATAGGTCGTCCTTATTGTGGACCATTGGTCGAGAAATATGTCCTTCACTAGTAGTGCATCCAGGAAGTTTTACCTAATTAACGTGATATCGACTTCCATTGTTGAAGCTTTGTTTAATGTACTCTTTATGAATAATTCATTATTCATTGGCATTGCAAGCGTTAGATCTTAGAACGAAATATCACTGAATATTATTTTCAATGTTTTTTTTTTCCGTTTAATAATTAGGAATTAAAAACGAAATAATTATTTATAGCTAGCCCTATTATAACTTAACCGTTTAAAAGACTAATCTATTGAATTTCAAAAGAAGCATCTTATTTAAATGTCAACTAATTCTTGTAAATAGAATTATCATAATTTAATTTTTCATATTTAAGTACATATAATTACTAAATTTTTAAAGATTACCAGTACGTGGAGTTCATTTTAATTTTCAGTTTAATTTTTTTTTGTTTTAATCAGGGTACAAACTTATTATTGAACTTTTCTAAAATATTTCAATTTAACTGTTCTGAAAGAACTTTTACAATTGATATATTAACATGAAAGTTCAACACAAAAGTACCTTCTGATAAAAATTTCCTTAAGAACTTATATCATTAGCAGTTTTTGATATCGATTCTGTTACTATATTTTCAAACCAAAACTTTTTTTATGAACGTTTCGATAGTAGAAATTTCTACTAGAACATTTTAAATATAAGTTCTGAAATATAAGTTTTCATGTACTCATGTGGCAAAGCTTGAGGGGGCACAAAGGAGCTGTCTCCTTTAGTTAAAAATATTAAACATAAAATATAAAAATATTGCACAGTATTGTTAAAAATATTGAAAAAATCTTTTATTAATATGAAGTTAATTGGAAGAACACTCAGACACATACAATCATCCATAAGTATAAAGAAAATCTGAATTATAAAAACAATTACGTTTTTATTTATTATATTTAACATTACATGTTTAATTTCAATGGAAAAATTGCATCAACTTTAGTAAAATCACTTACAGAATGTTCATTTTAAGATGTAACATTTGCATATAAGATAACCAGTAAAAGAAATTATTGAAGAACGCCAACTGAAATGGTTTGGTCATGTTTACAGGATGGGCGATAACCAAAAGGCTAAATGGCTCTTGGAAGCAAAACCAGAGGGAAGGCGACCTAGAGGCAGACCCAGGATGATGTATCAAAACTATCTGGAGAGACTTGGGCGAGCCAGAGGAAGCACGATGGTGGATATGAGAAGAAGGGCCAGCGACAGAGATCAGTGGGCGAGATGAGCCGAGACCGTTCCTCCACGCTGATGGCAGTAAGGAGGGAGTGAAAGAAGAAGAATAACTTGTCAAGACACAATGCGATAAGTAATTATTGTTCGCATTCAAGTGGGAACTGTGATAATGAAAACTTCTGTTATAATCTAACTAAAAAGTTCTATCGAGAACTTATATAATAGAGAATATGCATTTTAAAGTCCGGACAAAAAGTTCTTGGAAGAACTTTTATTATAAACGTTCTTACGATAAAGTTCTTGAAAGAATTTGTAATAAAGGATCTACCAAAAAAGTTCTTGCATGAACTGTTTGAAAAAAGTTGCTAAGAAAAAACAAGACTTTTTCAAAATAAAATTGCAGAGTAAGGTATTTTGGAACTCTGTTTTTATTCTTATAATATCTATTATTGAAAATTGATAATATTTCTGGAACTTATGGTATATTCATAAATAATAATGATGATTTTTGCACTCGTTTTATTGCAAACATTAGTTCAGCTCGTTGAAGACAGAGCGCAGTGTGGTGGACTATCCGGTATATCATCTGTCCTGGATCTATTCCATCAGTAAGTGCTTTGGCTTCATGCTGGAAGGAACTTCGGTAAGTGGTCATATCTTAATATTTCGTGGTTAAAGTATTATACTAATTATACAATTATATAATATGCAGTCATTCATTGAAATAAAGAGTATTTATATTTACAACTATTTTGATGAGAGTGAGAAAGTTTCGAAAATCCTTATAAGAACGATATTGAATTTATTTCGAAATTCTTATAATAAAATATTTGTTTTCATTACTTGCCTGCTTTTTTTTTATTTAGTTATGCAAAATCGTTATTCGTTTATTTTTTTGAAATTTCCTCAACATGTTAATTACTTGTGTGAAGATGTCAGAAGTAATATATGCAAATTTATTCGATTTTATTGTAAATCCCAGACATCTCGGCAGCAGGTTTCATTCGAATTCTTGTGGTTTCGTTTATTTTTCAAATATGATTTCAGAGCAAAACTGTTAGTGTTAAGATCTTTTATTGGTAAAGTAATTGAAATGTAATATTTTTACTTATGTATCTAAATCGGTGTATTCCCACTTACCTATAAAAATAATTTATACGGATTAAACCATTTTAAAATAATTTACTTATTTTTTTCCGCATACGTTTTTAGAATTTTAATCTATTTTTGAAAGTATAAACAAAAATGTTAAATTGAAATTGAGCAATTTGTTAACAAACTCAATAATTAGACTGATTTAACCATAGTTATCCATTTATTTCACAGTGATATGTCTTCCTTGTGGTTCAAATACTTTAGGTTTTAGTCATCGCTGTAGAATTTTAATTGTTATGTGAGTGGAAAACCTGTGAGAAAATGAATCGTGAACAATGTATGAATCATTGGGCAGTAATTTCTTAAAATCTAAATACTTGCTTTAGACCAATCACAGCGTAAGCAATGGGAAATAATTGTAATTCAGTTTAATTTTAATTTAACTTTAGGCGGAATTAAACTTTTAAATGAACGAAAATTAACCCAAATTGGCAGCATAAACATTTTGTTAATGATAATGTTTCATTTCATTTAATTTTGTACAAACTTTTTTCCTGTTGGACCATTTTAAATGTTCATAACATTAGCAAATAATTTGAACTTTTTACCTTATTTTGAAAATTTAAACAAAAATTTCAATATATCATTTATTCATTATAGCATTTTAAATTCATTTCTAAAATTCGGCAATTTTAGCAACTGTTGTTACTGTTACATTGACGTTGTAACTAAGTATAAATATAATTGTTAATAGTTTTTGTTGTAACTGTTATATCATGGTTATTTGAAAGTTTTAGTGTAACTATGGAAACAGAGTTAGTTTTAATTAGATTATTTAAGGCTTTTTATACATATTAAATCTGTAAATACTTGATACAGTCATTTTTTGAAAATATGTTTATTGTGATGTTTATTAATTAGCCTAAAACCCGGATTGAAAAGATTTGATCCAAACGTTTTGAATTCGAATTCATAACACACAGCTAAATTGTTTAGTCGTAATAAACTTATTGGATTCCTTTTTCTTCTTGTCCATTTTTACATATATTATCATATATATATAGTTTCATTCTGAACTTCAGGCTTAAAAATTATTTGGAGATGAGATGAAATATCTCAATCTGTAACATCAATTAATCAATTTATTTTAACTGAAAAGTTTTTTTTTTTTTTTTTTTTTTAATTTTAAGGATCATTTACAGGTTATTATAGATCTTGAAACAAACCTTGAAAAAAAAATTGTGTTTAACATGATTTTTAAAAACATTGTAACAATAATCATTACTGATATTTAAATGTACACTAATATAAAATAACACCTAATTTGAGTTTAAAAAAATAGAAAAAATTCCAAGTACCAATGACATCTGTGTTATTAGTAAACTAATGCGGCATTTATCAATAATTCCCGTTAATAACTAGTCTAGTATTAAAAATCTGGTGCGGTGCGCGCATAACGCTACTTTCCCTTACCATCTTATAATGATTATCGTGGAGTATGTTCATAGGCCTGAAGTTAAAAAATGAATCGAACAGAGGGTAAAGTTGAGAACAGGATTGGGGAATAGTTGTCGGCAAAGTTTAGGCAATTTCTATGCTGGCTCAGTAATAAAGCTTTTTTTTTCTTGAAGTTCTACTCTTATAAATATTTTTATATTGAACATTTCTAATTCGTGTGCACTTACACATCCCTTTTTATTCAGTCTTACTTATGTAGTCCAATTAAAATACGCTCGAATCTCGATTGTACTTGTACACTCGTTTAGTGATGTCTAGTGAAGTAATATGGGTTATAAATGGGAAAAAATTTGTCTTTTTTTTTCAAATAATATTTCGAAAATATGAAATTTGGTAAAAAACATTTTATGTACAAAATAAAAGAGCATTAAAAACTCTATGAAAAAGGTTTCCTTTACTCGCATGAAAAATAGGACAATTTTAGAAATTTGCTTTACCAAACTTTCTTCCCATAGAAACAGGTTTATATGCCATGAACCGTACCTCTCATGACAAAAATGCTCAGAATCAATTTTATAGAGCATTCATTGCAATGAAATTTTGTATAAGTTCATGTTTTCTTATATAGTTATAGTAATAACAGTGTAATTCTGTATACCATCGCTCCAAGTATTGGGCAAATTAGCATAACCTATTTAACTTCTCAAATAATTTATTTAGGAGAAAAAAGACAGAATGAGAAATAAAGATAATAATAATGAAAATAAAAAATGTAAACTATTATTTGAAAAATAAATTTTCAAATTATAGCCTCCTCTATTGCTGGTTGATGTTCAATTTAGGGGATTAATTCCTCCTTGCATTGCTTCGCGGTTTTTCTCAATCCACACTTGGGTCCACTTCCTGTGATATGCATCTGAATAGGTTTGTTTGAATTCCCAACCCAATTGTTCAGGTGGTAAATCATTACCTACCACAACTGCATTTGGTGATACACATGAAAAGACATGCTGTCGCTCTTTCAGTTGGAGTTAGTGCAGAAATATCATGCTTGATTTTACGCACTGATTTTTATAAATGTTAAAATATATGTGATAATTGAGGGAGGTTTCCTTTGAGGATGCTCTGTGCAGTTGATGAAAATATTTTTTACTCAGCATTTGCAGCAGCCTCGTGTGGGAAACCTGGGAGAGATCTTGGACTTCATGTGGACCACAGGTGGCACTGCTTCATCTATTTGACGAACCTATGTTAATTATGTTTTAACACATTACCCTTGAAAATTGTTTACAATAGATTTTGGTGGTTTTATGTCAACAGCACAATTATGTCAACAGCACAAAAGAAGCTGAGTATCATCGAAGGTATAGGCACAAGATGGAATGTTCAGTCAGCATAGTTAAACAAGACCTATTTCTGTCAAATGACCAAAAAAATTTACGCCTTATAGCCCGTTAGTTCCGATGACCTAGATATTTTGTTTGTTAATACTGTCATAGATAAATTGTCTACAAGTAGAAATGTAGCAATTGTTGGAGATATTGTCGGTATCATGTTTTTTTCAACTGCGCTAACCGCTGATCGAGGTATATTATACACCAAGCCAAGCCAGGATAAAGTGGAAACTTCTCCTCAAAAGAGATTCAAGAATCGAGACCATAGAGCATCATCCATTTCCTCTACGTCGTGGCGGTTGTGATCCTGCTTCTTCTTCTTTCAGACTAGGAAAATCTATTTGTTAAAAATTGATCAATTCTGTTCAACAGTCCAAGGCCCACACACGAGGCTCTTGTGGATGATTGGTACAAATATTTTCTCAACTGTACGCAGTATCCTCAAAAGAAACTCCCTCAACTATCACAGACAGAAGCCATTTATGAAATCAGTGTGTAAAGCCAAGCATGATATTTCTGCCCTACCTCCAACTGAGGGAGCGGACTGGTAATATGTTTTTCGTTGGGTACTTCATGTGCAGTTGTGGCTGGGTAATGGTTTACCACCTTAGGGAGCTCAACCAAATCTATTCATACTAAAGCGCTCGTCACCCTTGAGGGAGTTCTGCGCGTGATATTAAGCAGATGCATCACAGGAAGTGGACCCAAGTGTGGATGCAGGAAACACGCAATGCAATGTACTTCTGCCTACCACAATTTCCATGGTGACTGCATCAATGGGATCTCTTTTGAAAGTGAAGGACAGGACGACGAAGAGGCGGAACTAATGTTACCCCAGATTGAACATCAGTCACCGATAGAATAGGTAATAATTTGATAATTTATTTTTCGAATAGTGATTTGAATTTTTCTTTTTTATTTTCAATATTATTATTTTTCATCCTGTCTTTTTTTATCAAATTCTTTATTTATCGAATAAATTATTTGAGACGGTAAATAGGTTGTTTGTACTGTTACTTCCTAATTTACTCAGTATTTGGTTATGAGCGTTGGCATACAGGATTAAACTGTTATTACTATAACTTTATAACAGAACTGAACTTATACAAAATTACAAGGCACCTAAACATTTTCTAGAAATTTGAATGCTCTAGAAAATTGATCCTGAGCATTTTCATGATGACAGGCATGATTCATGACACATAAGCCCGTTTCTATTGGAAAAAGTTTTATAGAACGAATTTTCAAAATAGTCCTATTTCTCATGCGAGGTTATATCAAAAACTATTAGATGTGCAATAAAGTAAAGGGAATATTTTTTATAGTGTTTAAAGCAGTTGTATTTCATATAAAGTTTTTTTTTTTGCTATGTTCAATGGTTTTCGAAATAGTTTTTGAAAGCATAAAAAAGACAAAGTTCTTCTCAGTTTTTTTGAGTTCCTAACTCGAGCTTGCTTCCTATTCATCAGTACTTTTGATATTACTTTCACTAGACATCTGTTAACAAGTGTAAAAAATATCGATTTTAGTTTAGTTTAAGCATATACTATAATTTGACTGGACTAATATCAGCCGCAATGAACTGAGCATTAATAAAAGGATTATTTCTGACCTTATCGGAGATACATAGCTCTTCTCCGATGGTCCGTCCCCTCATGACATTTTACTAACAATAAATACTAAAATAAACTAATTTTTAACATTCAGGAAATTTTTCTAAAATCATAGCTGTTTTCATGTGGATCTACTATTTTAATTTTTACTTCGAAGGAGAGTTCACTAGTTTTTGGACACTTCTATATTTTCTCTTATTCGTAGTATTAACTATTAAATTACTGATTGGTTGTGAATAGATATTAGCTAGGAAGGTAGTATTAAAGAATTAAAGAAACATTGCTTTGTTACATTTGTAAGCAAAATGTAGCTAATGATCAAACTGTTCAAATAGTTTTTTGACATTGAAAAAGTTATAATTCTATCATTTCTTAAATGTTATTAATCTAATTAAAAAATTGTTAGTTACAAAAAATTCTAGTTGGATTTGTTATTATTTAATGACTTATTGATGTTTTCAATTGTTAATACTAATTTTATTAGTATATAAGGAAATTAAGTTCAAATACTTTTTTGTACTTTTTTAAATACTTTTAATGTGTGTATATATATATATATATATATATATATATATATATATATATATATATATATGAAATGTATATGATTATCGTTGGGCATTAATACTTGTTTCAGTAATTATTTTCTGTTATCTAACCGTTCAATACTGATATTGCAATACAATTTTTTTTTAAATCTATATTACATTGATTTATTTACTTTTTCTTTATTGGCCCTCTTTACCTTACGATAATACAGGATTTTATACCATTTTACAAAAAATCTGTCTTACGTTTTATTAGTAAAAAAAAAAAAAAAAAAATGTATATCAGTGGAGAGATTAAAGCTGAGTCCCCAAGGCACCTCCAAAACACCAACTCAATTCACATACAAATTTTGAATCCTCTAACTAAATTCGGAGTGGAGAAGGGCTGTAGAAGTACACAAAACCTTAAAAACGCAAAAATCTGTTAATACCGTTATAGTGGCAAAAAGTTTGATTGAAATTAATTCCTACTTCTATGGTATTGTTCTGCCTTGAAAACAAACAAACATACATACAGAATACCCCTCATTTGATCCAATGTAGACCGCTAGAAATAAAGTGTAGTAGGCACATATATATATATATATATATATATATATATATATATATATATAGAGAGAGAGAGAGAGAGAGAGAGAGAGAGAGAGAGAGTAACAGAGAGAGAACGAAATCCCCAAAACCGTGTTCTATTATGAAACAAATTTAAAATTCCCCCTATCTCTTCAATGATCTTCATCGATACAGTGCAAAAGCCTATTTTTTCGGAGAAAAATGACCTAATGAATTAATGACAGAATTGACTATGCTATCTCTACCAGTGTCTGCCCTTACCTTGGTTGACTCATTACATCCTTTTATTTTTTATTATTATTATTATTTTTTTAATGCTTGTTACATTCATTGGACGTTTGGGCTTATTTTATTTTTGTGGGGTTAGAGATAATTATTGTCAATCTTTGTTTTACCTTACTTATTTATACTTAGCATGCTTATTTTAAGTCTTCGAGGTTGCTTAATCAGAATGACTTTATCCTGCTTCGTTTTATTTTCACGACTTCTACCGTGACCAGTAAGTCCTGACAACTTCTTCATAATCATCTCCTATAAATCTCAAAGTACATCGATATCTCTCGGAAGTCGTGATCGTATGCAGATTACCTATCACTGGTATTGTTAATTTAATTATTTATGGTACAATAGTAACTCAAGTCTGTTATGAATTAGGTTTGTTTAACTGATAATCGTTGAAGATTTCTCACCAAGCCTCCGGCCACTACGTAGTTCGGTTGCAGGCGTGAAAAATATTTTATCATCAAGTTAGAACTTTTTGTTATAGTTTATAATTCCAGGACACTGAAGCAGACTTTACACGGATAGACTCTAGCTGAATTTCTATGTTTGTGTGTCTGTATATATATATGCAACTGTATATAAATAGATACGTGTATGTGGCATGTGATTCTGAAGGCTAAAATTTGCAATAATGACTGCATAATTAATACCTGGCTCATTTTTATGGCTCTCAAAGAAAAATGAGGCCCTTTTATGAAAATTAATTTCCCCATAAAATAGACGTCGGCCGTATCCTCTAATGGTCGATTTTAGCGACATCTTATTGTGCTATTGCTGATTTATGAGGCACATATTTAAGCTATAATATATTCCTAAATATGGCGAACTATTAATCTCTCTCCAAGTTTTGATCACAACAACTAAACTGTTTGGATACCGGCCCTCAGACTATCAAGGAAAACTCACAAGCATAAGAAAAATCCCTTATTATTCCCTCTATTTTCGTTTTTCATTTCTGATTTCCTATTTCTGGGTTCAACCGTGTCAAATCCCGAAGGATAGGACCTCATGTTCTTTACACTGAGCCGTTGACTTCTTTAGGCTGGAGCAACTGATTCTTCATGCTTTAAAGCGGTTTATCCTGCATTCAGGATTTCGGTTGCTGATTTTTATTATTTAATAGTTTCTTTTTTTCGTTTAGTGAACAATTCGATAAATGATAATATTATATGAATTAACAGTAGATTATTATCTTGTGCTTTGAACACTGAATTTTGAACATTTTAATTGGCGATTGAATCGTTTATTTCAGAAAGCCGCTAAGTGTACTTTTTCAAGTCTTTTGGACGAAGACTAATAAAGCTAACGTGACTAATAAAGCTAACGTTATATACGTTAGCTTTATACACCGACAAGTGGACTCTTGTCGGTGTATAAAGTTTAACGGGTTTCTGTGTAAAAGTTTGCCTTTTTAATCTACTAATAAGTACTGACTACGTTATAAACGCAAATTTAGTAAAAATGTCTGTTAACGGATTTCTGAAATAAATGAGTCAATTAACGATTAATTTAATAATGAATGATCTCAGCTAAACATTTATGAATTTTATCTTCTTCTTCTTCCTCGGCGCTACGACCCGTATAGGACCTGGGCCTCCTCTACGATTCCTCACCACTCTTCTCGATCCACTGCAGCAACTTTCCCCCACCTGACACCAAATCGTCTCAAGTCCCGCCTCCACGTCATCTATCCACCGGAGTGGTGGCCTGCCTCTTCTTCTTCCTCCTTCAGATTGTCCATACATCACTTTCCTTGGCCCCCCTCTCCTCCAGAATCCTTTCTACATGGCCAAGCCAACTTATCCGAGATGCCTCGATGAAGGCGACAATGTCAGCCTTACCGTATAATCAGTTTAGCTCCTGGTTGTATCTGGTTCTCCAGGCTCCTCCTTCACATAAAGGTCCATATATCTTGCGCAGGATCATCCTCTCCCAGACTTCCAGCATTCTTTCACGTTCGGTCGTCATTGTCCATGTTTACGCTAACGTATTTTACTACGGGGCTTCACATGGTCTTATACACCACTTCTCGTGCCTTGACATAACGCGAATCTTTAAGTACCCTCTGAAGGGCAAAGTAGCATCGGTTCCTGGCTGATTCCTTTAGTGTTTACTATGACAAAAGCCGAAGCTATGTTCAAAGACTTCCTTCTCTTGTCCCGAACTTCCAAAGAATCCCCTAGAATCATGGTCTTCGAATCTTTCCTGGATATCATTAAGCTTCTTCCTTTCCCAGATTCCGTTCTTCTGTCTACAGGTCTTTTTTTCTTTCTTCCGCTTGACACTATACTCCTTGGCTGTACCTCTGAATCATCCTACGCCTCCCCTCATTCCTTATTTCGAGTTTTATCTTGTATTCCTCGTCGAACCAGTTGTTTCTTGTTAGTCTAGGTCTTTTGCCTAGCTCCTCCTTCGCTTCTCTATTTAAGGCTCCTTTCAGATGTGGCCACCTTGAGGTTACACCGTCCACCTTTCCACCATTTCCTAGTAACTTGGATATTCCCAAGGCAAATCTTTGTCTTCTTTCTTCGTCCTTCAGCCGTTCCACATTAAAGCGGTGCGGAGGCGCTGCTCGGCTCTTCCTCTAGCCTTCAGCGCGATTTTTTGTCTATATTTTATTTGAACTAAATGATGGTCTGATACACTTCTCCTCTACAGCTTCGGAGGTCTTGAATATCCATGTCTCTTTATGTATGTCTTTGTGCTGGAATTGTGTGCTGCTTACCACTATGCTTCTTTCCATAGCAAAATCCACTAACCTGAAGCCATTATTGTTAGTTCTCACGTGTTTGCTATGTTTCCCTATCCAGGGTCTATAATAATCTTCTTTACGTATCTTCGCGTTGAAGTCTCCAAGGATGAGTTCCACGTTATGGGCAGGCATAGGTTCATACTAAGGCGTTGTACGATGCGTCTTTCGTTTCGTCGTCTGTATCTTCAATAGGGGCATGCACGCTAATCATAGAAATATTGAAAAGTATTCTCCTTAGTCTTATTGTACAGATGCGTGGGTTGATGATCTTGTATTTCAGCAGGGCATATCTTAGCTTATTACTAATCATGAAACTTGTCCCAACTTGGTTTCGTGTATACCCACTGTTAATGAGAAGATAGTTCTTCAGACTAACCGCCTCGTTATCCAACAAATCTCCTCGAGTGCTGCTATTTCTATTTTATACCATGCAAGTTCAACCTAAAGGTTCCTACTCGCTCCGATCTGGAGGAGGCTTCTCACTTCCTATGTTTCTAGATTCAAGTGTTTTCCAAGTCCACGCCTGAGTTGTACTGTTTGATCATTTCGGCTATTACTTCGTAAAGGATTCGTAACAATGTTTGTTTTACAGAACCGGGTCGTTATCCCGACGCCCAACTCCGAACTTGGATGATCAGGAGTTTGCAATTGAGGTTCTCTTCCTCTAGAGGTGTTGTCTTCTCTTCGACTATAGAGTCACGTCCATCACTGTGCAAGTATGGGTATTTGGGTCCACTCCGGGTATTTCATTTCACCGGTACCACCCATACCTGGGAGGCATTCCCCTATTAGCTACCTGGGAAGGCACCTGATGGAGGACTAGCATTCCCACACGGGTGTGGATTTTATGAATGCGTTAAAATTGTCACAAGATATGTCAATGTCACAAGGAAAGGCTACTGTTTTTTTTCCCTTTTTGGTTGAATAGATTGCAGTTATATTGGCATATGCAGTTTAGACGATCCCTTCAAACCTTAGCGATTCTGTAAAATACACGTTACCAACTACTGTGCCAACTGTCTGCTTGTTAGAATAGTACATAATTGGCTTTATAGATTCATTTGTAGGTCAGACCTAAAAATGAGCGATCTATGGAATTCCTAAATCACAATATTAAGTACTCTACCTCCTCCCCTTTTATTTCCCAAATTTATCGCTTCTCCCAAATTTATCTATTTCCCAAATTGCTCACATTTTTAGTGAGAGTCATCTAGGTAGATCTTATTTATTCACAAGCCCCATTACTAAGAATTCTTAGCTCAAAAGAGCTTCTTAATTCTACCGAATCATTAAAAAGAGTGAATAATTCAATACGGTGAGTGAATTGTTCAGATCTGATTCTTAGGAAAAGTATTTTGTTCATCACTAGTAGCAACTGAGCTTTCTCCTCAATAAGTTCATAAATATATGTTTTTATAAATCCATTCATGAATAAAATCATGACATAGTGAACTTTAAAGCCT
The DNA here is from genome assembly GCA_948150685.1 of Rhaphigaster nebulosa. NCBI lineage: Eukaryota > Metazoa > Arthropoda > Insecta > Hemiptera > Pentatomidae > Rhaphigaster > Rhaphigaster nebulosa. Next base: position 100,471,940 of record OX411309.1, on the reverse strand, counting down.
GATAAAGTTTCTTTGTATAACATTAATTTAAAAAAAAATTAATTACGCTAGATTTATTTGGTCTTAAAAAGTACTTTGCTGTAAACATCCTAAATCATTTGGTTAACTATAGAGTATAGAAGAAAGTAATTCAAGCATTTGCTTTTATAACTTATAACTTTAACATTTTTGGGATTTAAATTAATCAAAGAATATTACATCTTATAATAGCTTTGTGTTACTTTCATTTTTATATCCGCACATATCTTCAGGCTGAAGATTATTAGCGAATGTATTGAACTACAGAAGAATAAAACAATAATGCGTGAAGCATAATGAAGAATAGTGGTACTCCTCCCGAATTTATTTAAGATTATTAGGTAGTTAAGGACATCTCTAATCCTACTCCTTTTTTAGCTTTCGGTATGTACTTTCAGAAATATTTATTGTAGCCGTAGCTAGTATAAGTCTGTCAGGATGGTGATTCAATTTGCCATGGGTTTTAATGTGATCTTATACAGGTACATGTATGTGTGAATCCGTGTGGTGTATTTTGTGATTGACGTGCCATGGGAATTGTGTAAAAAGTCGTAGTACATTTTTAGTCATTTTATTTGTTCGCTGTTTCGTAAATTTGCGATGCTTATGTCCAAATGTGTTTCTATAGTATGTTTGCAGTCGCTGTCTTAATTTTAATGAGGATCGCCTTTGAAGGAATACAAGAGTCTTAGGTTCGAAACCGATTAGTTTTTGTTATATTGGTATGATGTGCGATGCATTCATACCAAGGCAACTCGACGAAGCGTTAGTTTCATTTGATAATTTTGATGTATCACCCCTTCTCTGAATAAGGTTTCTTGCATGCACTAAGAGGCCACACCCTGGGTCAATAATCACTATTCATATCCCTATTTTCGTATCATGTCCATCATATCACAAAAACACGAATTACCATGATGACACACTAATAGGAAAATGTTTTAATGATCTCACATCATATTGAGATGGAAAATTCTGTTTTGTTGCGTTACTAATTATGAGCTTCCACGTAGAAAAGTAATTTCGTGTTCTAAGAATTGAAATATTATTGACTATATAATGAAGATGCAAATTTGTTTTGTTTGTCTACTCAACAATATACCACACATTGCATGTAAATTGCTGCTTATCTGTTTTCAAAGACAGATGGGGGTTCCAGAAACTGCTATTTCATTATTTTATGAATTCGGCGAACCGAGCTCCCATGTGTTTAGAGGTGACGAACAATGGTTACTAAGTTTTTCCTTTGTTCTTATATTGTATAGAGAGCCACGGACCGAACTTCGGTTCGCCGAACCATTGCTCGCGAACCGATGTTCCCATGTTCATAGGCCGTTATATTTGGATATCAAAACAAATGTTTATGTCTATTAGTTGAATTATGTCAGGAAATATTTTAATACAGGAGACACCATTAACTTACTAACATTTTTTTTATGCACTATCATTTATTAAAAAAATGAGCAATAATAACTAGGTTAGCAATAAAGTGAAGGTTTCAGTCTTTTGGATAATGTTACCCAGGTTATTGGGTAGAAATTAACTTCTAATAAGTATAAATGAAATTTATTGGATAACTTTTTATAAAATCATCAGCTAATTGCAATTAATAGCTATCTATCTATCTATCTCTCTCCAGGTTATATTTTAATATACTATAGGAGTTATAACATATAGGTCATATATGGGCCAAATAAACCTGTTTTTTTATAAATAAAGGGGCATTAACTGCTGTTCTCAAAATATATATATTTATTTCTTAAAAACTTTTTTCTTAGCTTCAGACTAATAAGTTCCGCTCCCAGCGGGCATAATGTACTTCATACACATTTAATTATTTTATTACTTTTTAATTTTTTTAAAATTTAATCTTTTAGAATATCGTTGGTTTATATTAACCTGGAAGTACAGTAACTATCCATGATTACTTTCTATATCCGTAGCCGTCACGGAAGCGTTTAAGGATAGATTATCCACGCTTCGCTGATATTTTTTTGGTAATATTGCAGTTGTAATTAGCAGGTACGTTGGGAGCGAAGTGGCCGCTATCTAGCCAAGGTGAATTACACAGGTAAGGCGACCTATAATATATTAAAGATTTAAGGTCATACGATATTTAGAGCAGTGTTCCTTTCTCTTGGGCAATATTCGCATTCAATAGCCTACTGTATAAAAACATTAATAATATGTAATTAATATAATTATAAATTAATATAATTTATACAAATTATTTGGGAGTGGAATATATATTTTACTGTTTTCCACAAAAATGCATTTGTGTGAAGAAAATCTTGATGGTATTCTGGAGAAATATTTTCACTACATTCTCCATAAATATATATATAATATTTTTTTTATTGATTTGTTTCAATATATAAAATTCACTTTAATTAAATAATATAGTTTTTTTGACTGCTTAATTCATATTTAAGTATGTTTCAATATTCACAAGTTTCTATTGGTGTCGTCTGAAAATTTTTAATTTGATTTCAATATGTTTTTAATCATGAATGGATGTAGAACATAACGTACTTCAAGCCATTTTAAGAGTTTTAATTTTATTTCAGATATTGTAATCAGAAAAGGTAAAAAAAGCAATAATAAAAAGTGTGAACACAAAAGAGTAGACAAAAAAAATGAAGTCTTGGAGACTATTGGATCTGAGATTTTTGAAATTATTAAAAAAAAAAAAAGTGAAAATTTCACATTTTTTTTAGCGGTTATCTCAAAACACGCCACAAAATTTTGTTAGATAATTCCTGATTCAGATTCAGCAGTTCGAAAAAAGAATAAATACCGACTACGGGGTTTTTCGCTCCAAAAACTATCACTTTATTGAACTATACTGGATATGAACCAATTTACTTGGATTTCAGTGAAAATATATAAAATAGGAAAATATGTGAACAATTTTTATATTTTGCAAATCTACACGACAATACCTATCCAATTATATATCTATTTCCCCACTACCACGCACACAGCTGGAGTAATCCTTGACAAAAAAAATGCTTGCCTATTAATATATAGATTTCAAAAAATTAGTTTGGGACCCAATAAGCCTAAAAATCAAATTACCATGGTGGAAAATAAATTATATTATGACACCATTTTGTTTTTCATGCCTGGTGGTCAGTTAGAACAAATAAGGTATAATATTAACTATAAAACTTATAACGTGGACTAGAAAACTAATGTGTTTTAGACATAATTTTTTTTTTAAATAGTTTTATTTGTTAATATTACAATCTGCGACCTGTCGGAAATAGTGTACAATGATAACATTCTCAGCTTATACAGTGGAAAATTGTATACTAGGCATTAATTACATAAAGCTGAAGAGTTTGTGTGTTTGAACGCGCTAATTTCAAGAACTACTAGTCCGATTTGAAAAATTCTTTGTGTGTTTGATCGACCGTTTATAAAAGATGGCTTTAGCCTTCATAACTTCTCGTCCCATAGGCCGATAGGAACGGGGCAGTAACTTTAAATAAATTGCTAAGAGAGACAGCGTCCAACATCCGTACGTGTCGTCATGACAACTTCATACCAGTTGATCCAAGTTGACTAACAACCATATAATCGTTGTATCAAAATGATTTTTGGTAAATGAAATGGGCGGGTAAGAGGAGGGAGTAGTGAAAATTTGTTGCCGTTTAAAAAAAATATATCGTATTTTTAACCATTTTCCTCGAAAATGTTTGAAACAAATGAGACTGAACAACATAGCTTCCCTACCATGTCCAACTATCGGATACGCATAAATGGTATTTTCATATTCGTCATTTTAAAACGCGCTAGTTGAGGCACTCATTGCGGCTGTCTTGAATGCCTAACCTTCAAATGATAAAAGGCATCCACCCTTGATATCTTGAGGATTAGTAATTCAAGACAAGAAAGTGGCGAATATGAAAATCCCATTTCTGTATATTCGATAGTTGGAGATGGTAGAGACGATATGATAGGTTAAATTGCATTTTAAGGGTTAATCAACCTTTTTAAGTTAATCAACCCGAGTGAAACTTTGGGGCACAGCTTCTTTTATTTCATTTAATAAAATGAAAAATAAAAGTACAATAAACATGTACGCCTGATTTGTTGAACGTAGCTGATGTAAATTAAACTGTTAGAAATGTCTGCTATGTCATTCTTAGTGATATGTTATCGACAGACCAACTTCTGATTGTCGAGTATTTATTTCAAATATTTAAAAATTAAAATTAATATAAATTTGCCTTATGAGTAAGCAGTAATCGTTTGTGAAAAAATATATAAATAAAAATACTAACATTAGAAATGCGTAATAAAAATTAATATAAAGAAATAAAAAAAATTGAACAGATACATGTATAAAAATGGTACTTAAAAAGACAACGTAAGATAATTTGCTAAATCTTACTTCAATCTCAAGGATAGTTGCGGGCTTTTCTTTTGGCCTTCTATTGTTTTAAGTCTTGCATGGACTTAGGTACAAAACCGACCAATTAGGAAGTTGACTTTTATATTGTGATGGACCCGCGAAATAAATCTTGGCTTATATATATATATATATATATATATATATATATATATATATATATATATATATATATATATATATATATATATATATAAATCTGGCTGGAAAAGGTTGATAATCGGCATTGATAAATCACCTTGCCTGCCCTAGTTTGTGTACTTATTGGTGTTAAGTCCAATAAACTAACAAATATATCTTGTATTGCTAAACTCCTCTGAACCAATTGTATAATCAAAGAAATCATTTGTGAGAGCCTCCTAACTACATAAAAAAATGCTGCCTATTTCTTTTTTAGAAAATTTCCAGTCTCTTAACTCACTTATTACTTTTGAAGAGACACTGAGAAAAGTGATTTTGAAAAAATGAAAGTTATGAAATATTCTAAAAATTTAAAATGTGAACACTGATTGGTTAGTTACGGTGTAAATACAAGTGTACACTATTTGACATTCTCCATGACACTGTAAACATTGTAACGGGGGCAACTGCAATCCTAGAAATCACAGAATCGTCAAAAGGATTTTTTTTTCCTTTGTTGACATCGTTATGTTAATTAAAACAGCTAAATAACTAACCGGTCGTATCGCCAATTCAGACATCAGAGATCATGTTTGGGAAAGTTAAAAACAGTATATTTTGAACTGCCTTGAAGCTCTATACCTTTTGTCTTTTTTACTCTATTGATGTGAGACGTGCTATCTCTGGTCTGCACTTTTCTGCTCTTATGATGCCATAACTGACGAAATGCTGACTGCTAAGTTATTTAATGAGATTTTATTATTATTGTTTGTTTTTTTCTTCAAGTATATTAATTGCCATTGTTATTTATTCATATCTTTTTATTTATTTATTATTTCTTGTAATAATTTTGATGCTTAGGTGTGCGTTTCTAAAATTTGAAATTTGATTAATTTTAATTAATTAATTTTATTATATATATATATATATATATATATATATATATATATATATATATATATATATATATATATATATATATATTTTTTTTTTTTTAATTTACAAAAAAAAAAGGGCGTTATTTCAAGTAATAGTTGAAGGTCACGGGAGAAGAGAAATAAGGGATAGATTAGAGAGTGATAGAAGGTTTACAGCAAACAAAAGGAAACAAATAAAAGAATAGATATAATGTGGTATTGTAGCGATGATAATAATGTATTTAGAGTTAAAATGAAAGAAGAAGAAATGTTATATATATATATATTATGTCTAGCATTAGATTGATTAGTATGCTGTGTGTATAGCCACAGCAAAATACCCAAGGTATTTGGGCAGCATTGCTGTAAATAAAGCATTTCTCTCTCTATAATTATTATTATTAAGTTGTTGCCACGACTATCGAGTCATCGGTCGAGCAAGTGCAGGAGGCACCAGCTTTCTCCAATTGTTCCGATCTTGTTCGGCTGCCATACCGTTTCTCATGCCTAACATGGATCCTCACTCCATCGATGCCGAGGTCTCCCTCTTCGTCTTCTTCCGTGAAGTACCTCATTATTTTCTTTGGCAGATCATTCTCAGCCACCCGAGCAACGAGCCAGGTCACCGCAATCTATAAGCTTCATTGACTGGACCTCGTCTAGTTTCTTAAATTAATCTTTGAGCTCCTGGTTTCTTTCGACGTCTCCATACCTATTCAACTTTCAAAGCTCAAAAGATTTTACATAGAATCTTCCTTTTAAAGACCATCAACTTCTGATCACCAGTTTAGGAGGTTGTCTGTGGAGGAGAATGGGTAGTATAGTTGTTTTACATAAATGCATATTAGTGTCTTTTTACGAAACACGGCTCTTGAAATTTGGACAGCAACCATAATTGCAACGGTTAGCATTGATTGGGATGGCTTTTTTTAAAATCGACAAACTCGGGAAATTTTTCAAAAGATATATCCTCCGATTGTAATTTTCTCAGAGTATCTCCGGGCCTGCCGATTTCTCCATTTTTCATTTATTTGCTCATTTCGGTGCTTACTTTAAGTCCCATTTTTCTTGCTGCTCACCTAATTTTAAAAATCCGACAGCCTAAAAGGAGCGTCCAATTATGTCGATATCATCATCGTAACAAGGAATCGAACTGTTCGGTTGAGCAATGTTCCACCAATTTGAATTTCAGAATCTCGTAACGGCCTTTTCGAGAGCTAAATCAAAGAGGAGGGACCCTAATCTATCTCTCCCTCAAACTTATCCCAGAGAAGAATTTTTTAAATAGATATATTTTTAAAATTGCTGTTACTTTCCCAGCTCTTTACAGTCAATGAATAAAAGCAACTAATATTAACTTTTTTAAAACTCAGGCTTAGGTATCTATACATATCTAAATTTAGAACGACTTTAAATAGATACAATTACCTAGTTAAGTAAATATTTTTTTTGTATCGAGATAGTTAAGAAGTGTAGTAGGTAATGTTACAAGTCTAAGATTGCATTAATCCTCAGTAGCAGGCCCTTAACAATACGAATAAATTAAAAAAAAAAATCAAATTTAATTGGCTCTGGAATGATTTCCTCGTCGCAAAATCTAAGTCGGATCTCTTTGAATTTTGTTTTTTACTGTTTGATTTTGAATAAAATTTACCCTTTTTACTTTCCTTACCGTGTAAGTAAGGGATGTATTGTATTCGAGAAAAATTTTCGATGTGTAGTTTTCAACGGATCTGTAAGTATTGGAAACGCCTGAGTCCAAAAAACACATTTTTGGCCATTGGTCTGTGTGTCAGTGCCACGATTATCTCTTAAACTCTGTACCAAATCGGACAACTTGGGCGCGATTGCGGCTGCGCAATAGCCGAAAAAAGTATTTTTTTTAAAGACTGTAGCGCCAAAACGGCTCTAACGATTTTGATGAAACTTTCCTAAAATCTGTCCCCTAAAGCACGTGTAATTTTCATATAACGCGCATTCCCGAAAAAAGAATTATAAAGAAAATAAAACTTTGTTCGTGCATAAATCAAAAAGTATACATTTTCGATTGTTTTTTTTATCACTGCAAATTAATTTGAAAGGAAATTGAATTTCCTGTAACATGAAAAAAAAAATCACCCAAATCGTTCCAGTATTGGCTGAGAAAACGAAACGAGCCTTTTTAGTTTAGTTTTTTTAATACTCGAAAATTAAACATTTCCTGGAATATTCATTGTTTACGAAGCCATGGATGAACAAAAAAATTAAAAAAAATAGTTGGACTAATATTAGATATAGCAAACCTTTTTTGTTTGGTTTTAATCCAAAGGGGTAAGGAGAGTGATTTAAGTGGAAAAACCAGATATCATTAATAACAATTACAATTCATGTTTAGTTTTCCTCTGCAATGTACTTATGTACCTGATCAAATGTCTCATTAGTTATCCTACACTTGACCTATTCCGTTGCATCATGTTATAAAGATCTACATATGATAATATAACTTCAAGGATAATATGACACTGATGTGTCCTTAGACCTAAGGCACCACACAAATATTTCACTGGAAACCTCGCCTCGCTTTTGCCGGAAATTTTTTTTGTGATCGGGGAAGGTGAGGCTGATTTTGATTGATTGAATTATTATTGATAGACGTTGATGGAAAATGTCACATAGTTTCTGGGGGGTTGTCGTTTTAACATGCTATTCTGGTTCTGACTTGTCATAGCAATTTGCCAAACTGAATTTATGAATTCTCTAACTGTTAAATTCTGAGCTGTAAAGTTTGTACTAAATTTTTACGAACGATTAAAAAAAAAAAAGAGAAGATTTAAGATTAACTTTGATTTTTATTTTATTTCTAACACATTAATTGTATATTGCACATTTCCTCATACTTATTGCTATCTGAAATGAATGAGAAAGTAAATCGAAGTATTATAGCGAACAAAGATTCGCCGAGGAAATACATCATTCAATTCAGTTTCCATGACTTAGCTATGCTTTGGCTATCTTGAATGACAGAAAAGGAAGAAAATTACTTTTTTTTTTTTTTTACAAAGAAATAATTTTTCTATTGTTAAGCTAGTACTATTATAAATCTGATTTTATTACTTATACTACAATAGGTTATCATAAAAAAGTGCTTTTTTTTAATTGCCATATTTATTTAATATTATTCGCTTAATAAATTTGAAACATGAATTCTGAAAACCTTTTCTAAAAGCACTTAGAACCTTTTGCATGTCTATGCTTTAATTATTAGAACTTTTAGGGGGGAGCCTACCAGAACTTTCAACGAAACAACCGGTTTCCAAAAAAAAATGTTGTCTATAAATATTCCAAGGCCAAAGGGGTGAAAATTTGTCTTTGTAATTGACTGCATTGTTTAGAATTCGTCTCATTTCATTTAGCCGTTTTTTAGGAACAGGATCAAAATGATAATTAATTTGTCAATACAGCAATAAAGCTTCAGTTCTGAAAACACACAAAATTCAGAAATTTAAAATACAGTTTGATATTATTATACATATTAAATTACATGTCGTTAAAATTTATAGAAGTGGCAAATCATTTATCAATCCCTAATTGCATTGATCATTCTCTACCATCATGCATACGTCAACTAATAAATCTTCACGTTTTTACACTTTTTCCTTAATCTCCAGTTTTATTAACAAATGACGTTTGCACACAATAATTTCACTCTCGTTAATATCGACGTCGTTTTTTTGAAAATGGCTTTAGCGCCAATAATTCGAAATTTAAGTTTCAATTGATTTTGGGACGTAAACATCATCTCTATCGATTCCCACTCAAGATATATCGAGAAAAAAAAAATATAAATGGTCTAAAAATCGAATATTGATGACGTAAGCACCAAATACTACCCGCTCTCAGTCGTCACTCTGGCCTAAACCAGTGCTCGAAGCCTTAAAAATATATTGTAATTATAAAGGTTTTGTCAGGCAAATAAACACCTAATCTAAACGATAAAGAATAAAATTAAAAAAAAAACATATTGTTATTTGGAGAAAAATGTGTTTCCTGTAAAGTTTGCTTACTGGCGCTTTTTCAAAAGACGTCGCCGATATATTTTTGTAGTGAGCTTGGTTTTACATGTTGGAAGTTGTCATAGCAACGATTACAAAATTACCTTTTTATTTGGGGGAGGATTCCAAAAAAATTAATGCATCTAAACCTTCCTGAAGAAATTCTCTAAATGATAGTGAAAACCGCATCAAAATTCTACTCTAAAGATGTGAAACATGGAAAGTGACCGAAACCGTTACTCTACACCTTCAGACCTTCATCAACTGAAGGTTGATTCGCTGCTTGCGAAGAATCCTAGGGATCCGGGGGCCAGAGAGGATCTCGAACGAGGAACTGTGGAGTACGACAGAGCAGCATCCTATACACCTCGAAATAATAAAAAAGAAATGGACGTTGATAGAAAACACATTAAGGAAACCAGGTAGCGCCATCGAGAAAGAAGTTCTTCAGTGGAATCCCCAGAGATCAAGAAGAAGAGGAAGACTAAGAGAGACGTGGTGCAGATCGGTACAAAAATTTGACAAGAGGCGAAAATGATTGCAGCTAAAAGAAAGGAATGGAACGGATTTTTAGATTTCCTATGTTCCTCTAGGAGTCTACGGGAAATTAATAAATAATAATAGTATTTCTTTAGCAGATAATAATAGTATTTCTTAGCAAATAATAATAGTATTTCTTTAGCCACCCAATGTATTTGAAATAACTAATTTTCTAAGACTGATAACATATTTACCTCCCCGTATTTCAAATGAAACCCTGAATTCAGACTAACGCATTTCAATAGGAACTAGTCGCACTCCTTCGGTTTTTTGACATGAGAACAGCTTAATTAATAACAGCAATCAAACTGCTGTCCAACATCAAACTGTGGTTATTCTCGGTAGAAGATATGCAGATCGTACTACTGGGTTATTGGGTGCTAATTCCCTTATAACTTGTCATGCCAGTAATCATTGTAGTATCAATAAAATGCTTACTTAAAAAAGAAAAAGATTGTATATTATAGAATATTGTAATCCAAATAGGTAACAATGATCATTTTTTCACATAATTTCCGTATTTAAAAACGCTGTAAATTATTATTCTACGGTTTATTATTTCCAAATAGTTCTGCAGTGTTTGTGTACAGGAGTATAAGTCCTGTTGCGACTGTGGGTTAGAGTTATATTTTGTTATTTGAGAATGATATTAGTCACCGACACAGTGCTGACATAGAATGTGATTAATGTTTTATTGATTTATTACCTTTTACTTATAACCCTTTAATCAAACACCACATAATTAAATAAAAAAATTATTTGAATTAAATTTACATATATTTAAAAAAAAGTATTTAAGCATTGTATAATGATCCGAAACGTTTTATGTTTGCCTCCTATCTTCATAAATAGCTGAGATATGAGAGTATGAAACATCTAATCAGCCTTAATTTTGCAACAAATAGCTGATGTTAAAATCGAGTTCTGAGCAACAACCTGGCGGACGGACAGATTTTTTTTAAATCACATTTTTGGATTCTTCATACTTTCGATCTTGATTACCTTTCAACCTTCAATTTTTATGGGTGTTAACTTTTTTATTCTTGGGCAATTACCAAGGTTCATTATTGAATATAATTAACCAAAGATTAAAAGAAGAACATCATTACTATAAATACAAAATCATTATGAAGAAGAAAATTGTACAATAGTACTACTAGTAAAAATAGGATTGCTGTGAGCCTTGGGATACTCAATCCTTTGATTTTGATGTATTTTCTTTTGATGGTTTTAACACCGAATTCAGTATTCAAGATATTGTAATCTTACATAAAAATTTCCTGAAGTAATTATGGATATACATCAGATAGATTAATTACGTAAAAGAGAACTGCGTTTTTTGTATTTTCTTTTTTTTATTTAAATTTTGTTGTAAACTTGATTTAAAAAAAACCATAAGAAATTTAAAGAGTGTCGCCTATGGGTATGGAATGCGATCATAGTACTAACGACCTTACCTTGCCACGCGATCGCCTTGATGTGCTCTTGCCAATTTTCTGCAGGTTTCTCTTTCTCCATATGATTTCCCATTTGGTCTTGTTATACTTTGATGTTCACGTTTTCTCTCCAACGCAATAACTCTTGAGCGCTCGCCTGCCCGTCGTTAGGATTGCCTGAGGTTAGTGAACTCGATAGCGATGAGGAACGAGCCGTTATCATATCAGCACACAGCTCCGGTCCCCGCCTGGCTCTTTCAAGGGAAGGCCGACGACTCCGCTAGTCAATAAGGTGATCTCCTATCTACTAGTCTTAACTAAGTATAACATTTGGTTTGCAATTTATCTGATCTTGAAGTTATTCTAAACAGAGAATTTTATATATATTTATATTTTTTAATTTCAACTGGTTCCGTGTTACTTGTGTACTTTCCAGGCGCACCGTCAGGGAGGGGCAGAGAGAGAGAGGGGATTGCAAAATCCTCTAGGCCCAGACTTCTGGAGGGGGGCATATTAGGGTTGAATAAAAAAATATTTACAGCCAAAAAATTTATTGAACAACTATGATATATTTATAATATAATCTTAATGATTAATTTATATTTATAATATGTATATTTCTAATTTTAAATTTTTAATTAAATATTATAATAAATAATATCTCGTACTAATCATATGATGTGTACCTTAATTTATAAATAATTTGTAGTTTAAAGAGACAACTTAGTATACTATAGTCTGTTGAGTCTAGGTTAGCACAACTTTGAATTTAGACTAGATTATCCAAACTTGAGCAGAAAATAAGGCAAGAAGAGTGCTTTGAATAATTGTAGTAAATAAAAAATAGTTCAAGCTCTGCTAGTGTTACTATGAACGCATTACTTAAGCGATTATAATAAATTATACCATACCATTCTTGACTTGTACTCTCCTTGTTCCTCTGTCCACTCTTTGAATACCCAACCCCAACCTACAAACCTATAGATAATCTTTCATGAAACTGCTTTCTTCCAAAAATACCTGTACCATTCGTACTCCCTCAAAGTTATAAAATTTCCAATTTCTATGGAATTTGCAAAATTTAGTTCTGCAGTTTCGGGAAAAAATGAAAAGAAACTTTGTTTGACGAGTTTCGTGTTTCAAAATTTTAACTAAAGTTTGTACACCTCTACGCTTATGCATTATTTAATTGGTTAATTATTATGATAAGGACGAGTTCGGCATTTTTCCACATCCTGAAGAAATAGCTTGTTTGTATGTAAATATTAAATAAACAGTTGATAAAAAAACTATTGACATACAATTTTTTTTCTCCCTGTTTTCAAACATACTTAACTATTTTTCGAAACGTAGTTTTTTTATAGAAGTAACGGTACTGATAAAACTTAGTACAAATGCTTCTCACTAACTGACTAAAAAAGGTTTAGAAGTAAATCACCCAACAGCTTCCTTCTTGATAGCGAACGGATGGTACCTACAATTAGGTTCCTATACCTAAATGCAGGTACAGCAGCAAGTAGAGTAATCATATAATTGATGTTATGGTTCCAAGAAATCACCTTGTGATGATTATACAATTTCCTTTAGAACATTCCTGAATATTTTTTTTTTGTTTTTGTATTATAAAAAAGTATCTTATCAGCTTAAGAAGTGAAAAGTAGATGAGAGTAAAGGGGATGAACACTGTAAATACTCTTGCTTTTCAACCTTTTTATATTCTTGAGAGACAATGTGGTCACCACTGTCTTAATTATAAGATGCCTGTTACTAATTTTAGAACTGAATAAATCCAGGAAGTTTATGTCAGAATTCTCTAGCTGGCCAATCAATTTTCTGTCATGATAAAATTTAGTGTGTCAAGCCGGGATTCGAACCGGGGTCATTCAGCTTAGGAAGCCAATAGCACTCCACGTCCTTGGCTACCTCGTTCCCATTTTCATTCATTAATCTGCTTAAAACAAAGCATTAATAAGCTTGTTGGGACATATTGTTTGTTCTTAAATAAATAACAAAAATCCTACTTAAACGAAACAAACCTTTATTTATATATATATATATATATATATATATATATATATATATATATATATATATATATATATATATATATATATATATATATATATCTTTATATTTATTATCCAATAATTAATATGAGTTCTTTAAATGTTAATGTTTGAATCAAGGGACAAATATTGGATGACCAGAAAAGTTTTATGACTAACATTCAATTATAGAATGTTATTGTACTGCGTTAGCAAAACAATTGCCTTCAATCAATTTATATAGAAATAGAAATTAAAATTCCATAATCCTAACTGCATTCCATTACCTGAAGTCGGATTTTTTCTTTCATTTTTAAATGTTAGCATTCAATAATAATTTAGTCTTATTTATAACTTCCCAATCACCTAAGTTGAAAGAAGTAGAGTAGTTTCGAGTTATTTCGAGATCTCTGGCAATGTCCTCATTTTTTGTATGTTAAAGTGATTTAAAAAAAGTTGTTCCGTTTTTATCTTGGAATCCGATTTTTAAGGATCTTTCGATTTTTTTTACTGCTGATCTATTTTCGATAAAACTTTAGGTGTGCATGCTGATAGCAGTTACAGAAGCGGTAACCAAATTAGGAAAGTGGGACTATACGATTATATCCAGAATAACCTGAGAGAATCTCTGATGTACACACATATATATATATATATATATATATATATATATATATATATATATATATATATATATATTTTTTTTTTTTTTTGTTTAATAACACATCCTACCCATCTTGAATTTAAAAAAGTCCCTCCATACCAGTTTGGATTCCGCTCAGGACATTCTACTGTTCCATACGTTTTTCGTGTTGTTGATCATATTTCCTTTGCTCTTAAAAGCAAGTAATTTTGCACGAGTGCATTTCTGGACGTAGCAGTAGCTTTCAAGCGGGTATAGCACGACGCTTTGTTTTTCAAGCTCAAAACCCATTTTAACCCAATTCTTATACCTAATCCTTGAAATAACTGTTCCTTCCGAGTTCGCTATGGCACGAATTACTCCAACTGCTACTCTATTGGTGCTGGTATTCCGTAAGGCAGCATCTTGGGTCCTTTTCTATACATTTTCTTCACGGCAGACATACCTACAAACCCCGATACCTTTCTGGCCACATTTGTTGATGATTGCGCTTTCCTAACATCACTTTCACATCTCGAAATGGCATCCTCAAGCCTACAAAGACTCCACTTCCTGATCGAGCTGTGTTGAAACCTTCGGTGCATCGAAGTCAATCTATTATAGTTATGACACTAAAAATTTATAAACCCTCCTCCAAGGTTGAAACAGCAGTGACCATGAGACCTTTTGTAAACATACTTTTAGAATCTTGGCAATGACCAGCTTCACCATTCGTGTCCTGATCGTCTATGGCGAGCACAGCTTCGCCATCCGCATTTAGGAGCATAGTTTGGTAACGAATTCCTTTGATAGATTGTAAATATTTTATGTAGGTGTTCATGATGATTTATTTTATTTTTTGTGAACATAAATTTTCTCTATCTTGACTGTTTATTTATTTTGCTATTATATTATATCTTATGAATATTGTAATTATGCTATATATTTATAAGTTTTATGAATTGTCAGTTTGATGTTAATAGTAGGCTGTGTGTATAGCAATCCAAAAAGTTAGGCAGCACCCCTTTAATAATAAATTGTTCCTCTCTCTTATTTCTTTTTATGTAATTTTGTTAATTTTTTATTTCTTTATTTTTTTCACTTCGTATTTATGGTATGAATGGATTCTTTCGGTCCTATTAGCTATTGCCCTTGAATATGGCAGATTGTATTTTTTCTCTCAAAAAGGTTTTATATATATATATATATATATATATATATATATATATATATATATATAATTATACATTGTTTTTTTTGCTCTAACATCTAAAAACTCAATTGAATTTCCTCAATAGACAGTTATTCAATATTGTGCATTGGTCATCCACAAAACTAGCTTTGAAAATTATTATTAGTAGAAATTTAAATGATAACGTCCATTATTTTTACTTGAGTGGGTTTCAGATCCATAATTGGTTTTATGTAGTCGCTGAAACAGATATCTTGCATGCTAGAAATTTTCTGTATAGTGTTCAAATGAATGCTCAAAAGAGTTCGAAGATAGTTAAGAACACAAGCAAGAATTACAAGAATTAAGTTAGAAACAACTGGATATTTTGAATTTTCAGTGTTGAGCATGGTTTTCTAATATTCATAGGGTATTCTCTTACCATCCTCTAACTTTTTTTTTTAAGAAGGTGCGTGAAAGTAAATCGTTTTTACTATCCTACCCACTTTAATTTAAAATTTCTTTTCAAAATTTTATCTAGCTTTGATAGTATCCCATTGGTTAGTAATTTGGTGGAGAATTCGTGGTAAAAATATATCCAATTTCAATAATTCTTAGGATGATTCCTTTGCGCATATTTTCACTTCTAGATATTAGCATAATCTGCTATTTTTTTAATCAGAAAACTCATTGTTCAGACTTTAGAAATCTATGATTTAGATTCCTTATACTAAATGTAAAAAATAATATCGTCTATTCTAGACCTACTATTAATGATTTTTGTCTTCTGAAACATAAGCTAACAAGTCATAAGCTAATGGCATTAGTTTTGTAAAAAATTTGTCTCTACCGATACATTTTTACCTTCGACTGTACTTTTACCATAAAGCGAAAGTATTAGATGGAGCAATATTTTGTTTTTTGTTAAAATATAGTAGGATGAACATTCATTGTCGTATAATATTACTGAATTTTAATTGTTGGGATCAATTACCAACTAAGTACCGTCAGGCGAAAAATAAGAAAAAGACGTTATTACTGATAGACGAATGTGTATGTCGGAATATTGTTCAGTTCGATCTTGTAGATTTATGGTTTGTCTAGGTTTGGTGGGAGAAGTATATAGCCAATAATGTTTGGCGGAATCAGTATCAAATCTCTGGAGTATATTTAACCTTAATTGCTATTATTAAAACGATAAACAATATAAGTAATTGCTTATATAGATTATGTGGCATAGCAGTGCTTCGTATAAGGTTTAGAAATTTATCTTTCTATTTATTTACTTAATTTTGTAATCATACAAAAATATATTTACGGAGATAAATGAAAATATTTACTTTTTGTGAATGTAAAAGTTGATATCCTAATAATATTTAACGACAATACCTTTGGCTGGTGAAGCAACTTTCTTAATCTAGCCAGCGCCTAACTTTCTAATCACTGCTCTCAATATGATTTGCTTCATACAAACATTTCCGTTATAAGCCGTGCAATCGAACGCAAATCTGTGCTTACATTATTTTGTGATTATCGATACTAGATAGATTTGTAGGCCTATTTGATAATGATCGATTTCTGGCCGGCGTAATAAATGTTTATAACTGCATAACATTAAAGCATATCATTAGACGCGGCCCTGGGCACACCACTCCTCGATAGAAAGGTAATGAAAAAGCCACAGGAACTGCATGCAGTTGCAAATCCCGGCGCAGTATTGCCGGAACAGGATGTGCCCGAGCAGGAACAGAACATCGCAAGGTGGCGCACCGTTAGGAACCTTGTTTATAAATTTTCCATTTTTAGTAATTGTATCGGTCTGCAGGACGGATTTGTAAGTATTAAGTTTCTATAATTGCTTAGCCTTAAGATATAGGAGCTTCTCTCTTTTGAAATTTCAAGAGAAAGTAAAATACTTTATTTAGAAGATAATATAATGTTTTTACAGGAATCGATCAAAAATATTGGCATAGTGTTGGAGGGAGGGGAGACACGTACTCCACCAACTCAACTTAAAATAGATTGAAACATTGAAACAGAAGTCCATGTAAAATCGGAAAATTGCTGACAACTTTTAAACCTGTTTGTTTTGTTTTTTTTCTGTGGAACTGAAGATTACGTCTTTAACCTTAACATGGATCGATAACACAAATTCGATAATCCCAATAGAATTCAATGTGTGGCCCCCAAAAGTTAGAAACAACTGTGATCAAATGTCCGTTGTAAAAAATTACTTTTTATGCCAATATTCAGTGGCAGTAGCATGTGAGTAAAAGAATTAACAAATTAATTTTTGAAAACATCTGCAACAAAGTAAAAATAAATTTTAGAAAGGTTTAGGATTATACATTTTATTTTATATTATATTATACATTTTTTTTTATTTCTGTTTTATATTTTTATCATGAAATTTCAATTTATAATGCAGAAGCATTTTTCGGTATAAGTCACTTTTTTTTTTCTTATTCAATTTACACATTTTACAATTTACACATCATATGCCAGCTGTTTCATTTTAAAATTAAAATACATGGGAATGCCGAAAACTGCAGATAGTTTAGTTAGAAAATTGCGGTCAAGAAATGAAATTTACTTTAAGATCATCATATCCCGAGCGAAGCCTAATATATAAATATATATATATATATATATATATATATATATATATATATATATATATATATATATATATATATAATATATATCTATTTATAATTTTTAATTTTTAAAATGCTAACTCTTTATGTCTGAACCATGGAATGTGTCATTTCTCTGAAACACACCCCAAAATATTTTTTAGGGTTAGATTCAATTTGGAAAAACCCAAATCGATATGATATATGACAACATTTATGTTTGAGGGAAACTTAGGTTTTTCTACAATATTCAAACTGATGTACCGAATTAGAATAAATCAAGTAAAAATTTCCTTTTTCAATCATTTATTTTAGTTTTAACTTTTTCTTTAAAACAATATGCTTCGTTTCTGCTTCAATAGTAACTCTAAACAGCGTTTCTATCAATCATTATAGTAGGTGGTGAAAGTATTTACTTTTTTCATATTCATCTTTTCCTTTACAATGATTCATTACTGATTGGGCACAGTTAATCGGGGTTGAAATTCGTATGAAAATAAACAATCATCTTTTGCTGTTTAAATAATATTAACGATCAGTACCTTTGTAATATGACACAAGCTATTCATCATTTTTTTTTTTGTATCATGCGCTGTTAGTGTGGCCTAAAAGATCTATTGTGAGCCGTCCGATGAGCCAGGTCAGGCCAATAGCCTTTGAAAACCTCCACAGGCTTTGTCATCTAATTGGTTCGCAAAATTTGGATTCACGGTACAATCAGGGTATGGTCTTCCATCTTTCATTTTGTATCATCACCAAGCTGACTACAAATATGGTGCTTATCAAGTATCCATTAACCTGGGTAAAGTCCTGTTTATTTAAATAAGTTATAAAGTGTTCCTTAGTAAATCATTCGAGAAATAATTCCTCAGTTAGGAAAGAGCACTTTAAGGGTTTATATGCTATATCATTAGTAATGTAAACATGTTTATAAATAATTTTAATAGAGGTAAACAGGTAAATCTTTTATCAATGATAGACTCAAAAACAGTTAAAACCATGGGCTTCCTCGCTATGTTACTGCATACCACCTTCACTTTTCAGTTGATTAGGATCTTAGATAGATCTTATGATATTATTATTATAGATTCATCTTCATAAAAAAATACAAACTGATTTACAAAATTTTATTTAACGAACAAAACAATATATATCACAGTAAATTTTCTTTAAAAAATACTGGATTGAAAATAAAGTTCAAACATCCAAAATAAGTTTCGATTTATCAATTTGAAATATATCAATTTCACATAACAACGGAAAAAGAAAGATTCATTTAAAAGCGCTAAAAATTCTGCTAATAAAAGTCTATCTATCAAAAGTAAAAAATTAGAAAGACGGAGTCTTATTTCAAATTAATTTAGTCTCTAAAATATTAAATTGTATTAAATTAAGAAAAAATTATCTAATTTTGTTTACATTAGTTATTTTAAATGAACTGCATATTCTTTCTTTTACTTTGATAGCTAATCAAAATTCTTTTTTTCTACTTTTGTTTACTTCATTACATCTACTTCATTGTTTACTTCATAAACTAAATAAATATCAACAAAAATTTAACACCAAAATATTAATTTAAAGATGTAATATAAAGTATTTTTGTATATTTTTTAATAAAAAAACCCTAACAAAATCCCAAATATTTAATTTTTATAAAACTAAAAAAAAGATGCCAAGATAAAACATTGTTATGAAATTACTTTTAATAAATAAATTCCCCAATGCTAAAGTCCAAAAACATTTGTAGAGCGGGGGATTTCGTTATCGATTTTTTTCCAGCTCGTTTTGGCCAAATTTAGATCGATTTTAATAGATGAACCTTCAGGTGCAGAAGGAGAGAATTGGTTCAAGAAATGGACACTTGGGCCAAGCTCTATAGAAGGCATCCCCACACTGCGCAGCAGTAGAGAGGGAAAAAATATTATGATGATGATGATGATTTAATAGATCTTGGTAGTACCAATGAACAATATTGAGTAGAAATTTTCTTTCTATTCCTTAAAAAAACAACAACAAAAAAACACCAAATCCTGGAAATCCTCGTGATCATCGACTTCATGCTTATTTAAAAAATTTGTAATTGATAAACCAAATTATATTGAAGGAATCTTGACAAGTCAGCTCAGTTATGTCATACTGGTAACGGATGAAAAAGATTTGTTGACCGGATTAAATCTTAAAGCCATTTTCCGGTCAAAGAAAAAAAAAATTGACTTGCCAATTAGTAGTTGTCGTGCGTTGCCTTGAACATACTTTGAATTAAGAATTAAGATGGGGAAGACCAGTTAAAATATGATGGAGCTATAATTGTATACTCTGACGCAGAGACTTGTGCCACCTGAATTTTCCGTTTAATAAGGAAATAGTAATTATTTTTTTTACATCCTCCGATAGAGGAAATTTATTTACATATAAATCACGTGTATCGATGAAAGATAATCTGTGATAAGCTTGAAGCACTTCGAGGTTTGGTAAATTGGGATAAATAGATTTTTGGTAAGTCTGTATACATTTTAAAGTTGTTATGGAAATATAAAACATTTTATGATTTTGTAATGTATAATTTTACGATTTCGGATATTCTTATTTGTAATCTATATTGCATTTTGTAATTTATTTTTTAAAAGAATAAATAATTTTTAAACAAATGTTAAAATGTAACGCGAAAATACTTCTTTATAATAAATTCACTGTTATTGGAGGTTTACAAAAAACAACTATTCCCGTATTTAGTTAGGGCTGGGGGCGTAAATAAAGCGAAAAGTGGGCGTAAGAGAAGTGGAACGCCCCGGGCGCACAAAAATCTTGGCACACCACTGAATGGCGGCTCATATCCTACGGAAATCCAGCAGAGGAAGAAAAAGAGCAGTTAGAGGGGAATCCAAGGAATGGTACCCATAAAATCCAATATAAAGCTTGAAGGAAAAAAACAACAAGGAAGCGTTCGAGTCTAAGTTATTGGACGATATAATCCCTTTATCAACGCCTTATATGATTTCTTTTTTGATTCTGCTGAAAAAAAAAGTCTACCAAAAATAGAACAATGAGTTCCGATGAACAGCAAGGAGAGCTTATAAAATATATTATATGCACACTTTGTTATGATTATGTATTAGTTTATAGAAATTTCATTAAATGCATATTTACTTGAGTTTATTATTTTATTTAAAACACAAACTTAAATTTTAAATAAATTAATAAAAAATTATTTTTATTCTGGGACATAGTCCTCTAAGAAAAAAGAAAAATCAATTAGCAAATTTAAATTCTTATGGTCCAGCTGTTGAGTAATTTTTAAACCAAATTATCAAATAATATATTCATACATCTTACAATTGATCGGAGGACTAATATATAATGAGGTGAAAAAAATTAATGTTTGAAGGAAGAGGCTTGACGGATAGGAATAGGATATTCCAAAAGGAGGAGGAACGAGCAAGAAAGGATTTGCCAAAGGAAGCAGTTCTATGTGATAGAGTAGAGATGTTGATTGGTTGAGTTCTGGTGCTCAAGGAGTGGATAGAGGAACGCAGGGTAAGGAGTTCGGTTATATAGGAAAGTTTATTTTTTCTTAGAGATTGGAATAGATACAAACCAAGAAAGTGGTGCCATCGTAGCCAAGGATAAAGCCACTTTATCACGATGTAATGGTCTGAGATATGGGTGCGCCTGCGGATCCAAAAGATGAATCTTATAAAATAATTCTTAAGACGCTTTAATTTCTCTTCTCGTTCTTCATTAAGTTACTCGTATATCATGCAACCGTTGTCAAAATGATTGAAGAAAATAGAGGAAACATGTAGCTGACGGGTTTTAATAGATTCCATGAATCTATGGAACTGCTTAAGGATGATAATGGACTTTCGGGATATCTCTGCTACATGTTTACTCCAGGAAAGGCATCGGTGGAAGGTTACTCCGAGGTTTTTAGCAGAATTATGGAGTGGAATAGGAATGTTGTCGAGGAAAAGCAAAGGGTAATAAGGAAGGGAATGTAAGAGGGGTTCGGAACCAATGAGGATAGTTTTAGTATTCCCTGCATTCAACTGTATTTTGTTTCTCTCAGCCTAACGACAAAATCTATTAATATCATTCTGTAGTCGCACGCCATACCTCAATGAGATCAGTGGATTGGAAGGAAAAATAAATATGTAGATCATCAGCATAAAGATACTATCGGGAGTGCTGATTAAAGGTTGATAATCATTAATGTAAATTAAAAAAAGATTTGGTGAAAGGGAGAAACCCTGAGGAACACCACGCGAAAGAAAGAAGAGAAGGAGATGGAGGAAGTTTATCAGGTTTACCACTATCCGTGAACGATGGGATAAAGGAATTGATCTATTTTAAGGACATTATATTTCTGCAAATTTTCTCAAATACATTTTTTACGTTAAATTAATCAATTTAATTTATTCTTGTGCTACATTAGTAGTTAATATCAAATTAGAAGCCGATGTTAAAAAATTTACTTCGCTTCTGTTGCGCATGAAATGAAATAATCCTGGCAAAATGTCAACTTGTGCATAAACAGTAAGCTAATCTGATGTTCTGACGAAATCCTTTAATGCATCAAATAGTCTTCCATTTCTATAAAAGATGTAATCCTCTTTGAAAAATTTAAAGTTTTAATCCCTAAGCACCTTGGCATTGAGGAAAGAAGTTTAAGATTGGTCTATGACGTATGCGTTTTATGACTGAGGATTGCATATTATTTCCTGATACGAAAGATTATTTATTTTTATATTCAAGGAGTGATCAAGTTAAAAAAATGTAGTATTTTTCTAAAACTTTGCATATAGATAAAACACTTTATGCCAAAACAAAAAGCTTTGGGTGGATTCTATATTGCCTCAGTTGGAGTGTCAAATATAGATCTATTAGGACAATAGAAAAAATAAGTTCAACCTTAAAATATGTTTCACGTCTCAAATCTTATAATCTTTTTTATGCAATCCAAAAACAGAAGACAAAAAAATAATAAATCATTCTCAACATTAAACGGATGGTATCAGAGCTAAAAATTAAGTAAACAAAAATAAATTAGTTCATATACCAATGAGTATTTTTCCAATGATTTTTGAAGTTATACTTTCGGGACATAATCTATTAAAAATAAATCATTAAAAAAAATAGAATAAATGAATATAGTTTGGACTTGTGATTGACTGAGATTATTTGTCTAAATATAGCGATTCTTACTTAATTTGGAAATCCTTACTATGATTATGTGATATCTGCTGTGTTTTTAGCAATATTGTTAGTATTTATTGTCTTTATATTAATCTATAAATATTTTGTTGGTTATTTAAAGTGATAATTGTTAATAATTGGTTGGTTATAAGATATTTATTATATGATTAATCTTTATATTTGCATGTTTGGCTAGCTCAATTTCCAAAATGACGTACATCATTGAAATAAATAAATATCTATATCGTTTTTTTTCGGACGTTAATATATTTATGTTATAAAAGTTTGCTAGAGCTGTTTATATAATTAAAATTTCTGAACAAATCATTATTTTCGATTAATTTATTTAATGTTTTTCCATATTTTCATCCGGAGAATAAAATATAAAGTTGATCTGAGAGATATTCCTTGGACATATGGTCTGATTGTAAAAATAAAAAACTTGTCTCATTACGAATTCTCTGAAAACTGAAACTTCTCCTATTTTTCTATCTTATCTTCATACTTAAATATGGTTAACCTTGAACACAGCGTGCCAGTTGATCTTGAACGCGAATGATCGTTTGAAATGATAAATAAAATATATTTAAGACGAAGTTCGTACGGCAGTCGTAACTGGAGCGAAGAAAGGGACAGGTTCTGTAAGGGGAGTGGAACAGGTACTGCTTCTTGATCGGAATTGAGATGTAAATAACGAAAAAAGATATCGTTAGTTTTCGAATATATCGAAATAGTAGTTAGGTGTATTGAAAAAATTTCGATAGTTCAATATATCGATCCTTGATATTTTTGATTTTGTATACTCTTGTCTGTGACAGGAGGGTGTTTTAGGGATGTTAGGAAAATACCGATTTATCAAAATAACGATATTTTAAAAGAAATATATCGATATTTTTGTCCGATAGTTTTAAGTCAAGATATCGTACTATCGTTATTTATTTTCGGAAATCGATATTTTTTTCTTAAAAATAATTAAATTAAATTAAAAGTCTGCCAGATCTATAAGTTTGATAGATTTCAGTCATTGTTATTTCAACTGTGATTTTATTCCTTCCTTTTTAATTTTTTTTTTTTTATATTACTCAATTTAATTCATGTTTCTCTAGTTATGAGTAATAAACATTTTTAATAATAAATGTTAGTTAACGTGTTTTTTAATTCGTTCAATATCGGTTTTATTTTTATGCGATTTACTTAATGAATTCTGTAGTTCCTAGTTTGTAATTTTGTTTTCTATTGACAAATGTTTTGTGATTAGCCATTAATGAATTTTTAAGTTAATTTAATTTATTTAATTAAAGCTATTACAAATCTAAGACTTGCTAATATATATTACCCTATCCTTCAATTCAAATTAAAAACCCTCTTCTTCTTCTGCTTTCATAGATTAAAACATCGAGGCTCGATATATCCAAATATCGACATTTTTCATTGTCATATCGAACTACTATTTCGATATATTTGAAAACTCTTAGTAATATTAGTAATATTTTTGTTTGATATTTACATTCCTAACCAGAGACCATTAAGAAGATGGCTGGCTGGCTTAAGCACATACACTATAGGTAGTACTCGAAGGCACCACTTGTTTTTTTTATTGTTGTTTCTCGAAACCGCCATTCTTTGTTAATTTTCTTTTTAATTTTATTTTTGGAAACAATGTCGGTTTTCGATACTCGAGTTTTAATATCAATATTAAAACCTTCAGGATTGATTTATTTTTATTATTTTTGATTTTTTTTGTAACGTAGAAAGAAATTGTTAGTTATTCCAAAATGGCTTAACATAAAATAACTAATAATATAATTTAATACCTATTAAATACCTATACCTATTAAATATATCGAATAAAAACTATCGGACCAAAGTATCGATGTATTTAAAAAATAATATCGATAGTTTCAAACATCCCTCGGTTGGAAAGCAGCTACTCCGCAAGCGTTACTAGCGCACAAAATCCTGTTTGTCTAAAAACATACAATTACATTTGAAGCTTGAGTTATTTCAAAAGATTAGGTGATATTAATAAGATATACATATTTTATATAATCATATATTAAACAATATTAACATGTTTAAGGTTTATCGTTTTTATTTATTTTTAACTGTAGTATCAGATGAGTAAAAATGCATTTTAAGCAATAATTAAATAATTAAAATTTAATTAAATTAAAATTTTCTGTCATCGTTTCATTATACAATTCTTACAATGTATTAGGCTCTATGATATGGTAATAAAATGTCTGAATTCGATACATTTGGGTTTCAAAATATAATAAACGCTCAAAATAATGTTTTTTTTTTTATTTTTTTTATCAACCTTCAGGACTGATTTATTTTTATTATTTTTGATTTATGTTTTTTTTTTTACGTAGAAAGAAATTGTTAGTTATTCCAAAATGGCTTAACATAAAATAACTGAAGATATAATTTAATACCTGTTAAAACTCAATGTATTTATATTGTTAACTGTTAAAAAACTCATGTAAGGTTCTCCAAGCCGATCTGGAAATAAGGCATAAATAAATTTTAAAAAACTGTTTATATCTCTGCTTCGGAAAGATAAAAAAAAAAATCAATAATTTACAGGGAAATAAAGTTACATTTATCACAAATTATGTTTCACAAAATGTATAACGTTTAAAATTCAACATAGTACTATTATTCAGGTATGGCTTTGTTTAGACTCATTTACCTTGTGACTCAGTTGCTATCTTATCAACTTTTGTATTTTGTCTTCTTGTATGGTCATTATTTTTCTTAGGAGTCACGCAAGCAAGCTACTGATTATCTGCAGATTTTGATTATTTCTTCTTTAAGAGACTAGTTGTTATATATTTAGATCGATATAGTTATTTCTGGTCAGAAATTCATCAATCGGTTATTTATTCCTTTAATATTATTCCACATACAAAGTACATAATTATTTATAATAAACAAGTCGGCATCTTATCTGACGAATACATAGAAGAAAAAAAGAATAGATGTAGTGAATACAGAAAGATTTAACTTTTTATGGGTTCAAAGTATAATCAAAGGTATAAATACAAATTAGATTATTTACAATTTAATCTTAACTTTATGGAAAAGATCCAACCGCTTGCAAGGACTAGTTCTGCTTTATCTGCATCACGGAGAAATAAAATACCATCTTACGTTTTGAGATTTTTATTTCCATAAGTTTACTTTTCGTGATTAAGTAATCATGGAAAATAATTGCTCTTGTTGGCTTTCCTACAAACTGAAAATAAATAAAAACGAATATTAAGGTCACCTATTAATTAAGAAAGAGCAATTGATTTCTCAAACCACAAGATTATGAAACGGAATTATCTATTGTCCTCTATTTATCTAATTTTGAAAATATTGTTTGAAAGTATTAAAATAATGCCATAGCAAAGCATAACAAACTTTGTCTTTATTACTACTGTATCGATGTTAAATACCTAAGAGTCAATTACTTCTAGCTGAACCTGAATGCAACAATGATGACCATAATTCAAAACGTTAATAAAAAAATAATTTTATCATTCACGTGACCATTCAATACGGTACAATTACATATTTGATGTTATTTAGCATTTGTTTTTCGTTTTAAACGGTCATAGCTTCGCTTCTATAAGTGTTAGAAAGCAAGAATTGGTATCGTTTTTGGTTTATTATTTCCAATAATAGACCTTTGGAATCGACCAAAGAAAACAATTTTGTAACCCCCTCAAAATTTGAGGTTTTACGTTTCAAGATACGTAGAATCCAAATATCGAATATACAAAAATCCGTCCGTCCGCCGTCCGCGGCTTTTCTCCGAGACTGCTGGACCGATTTTCATGAGATTCGGTACCAATGTCAGAGGTCACCCCAGGATGATCCTCGGAACTCGACATTACTATCAGTCTGTTTGTTTTAAAATGGCTGCCGATTAGATCTTATAAGCCCGTAACTCGGTCATTTATAAAGATAGAGGGGAAATGTAAGGTGTTCTGGAATCAGCATAATCAACATTAAAAAAAAAAAAATCTATATAATTGCCGATTAAAGATCTTATATGCCCATAACTCGGCCATTCTTTAAACTTGCCCATAAACGAAAGCTGGAGAAATTCCCTTTAAAAGGAAAACAAAAATCATTTAAATCGGACCAGTATTAGCTGAGATATAGCGTAATGAACTTCGTAGACTAATCCTCCGGTTTCTTCTTTTTTTTTACCTGGACAGAATAGATATTTTTGAAATATTACTAAGTGTAAATAATAAACCATTGTGTAATAATTTGTAGCGTTTTTCATGATCGTCATCGCTCACAATTGGTAACATATGACTGGAACTTCATTCACGAGATTGTTATTTTATAATTATATATTCTACGCCTTTAGTACACCGCGGGTATGTGATATGCTATTTTATTGAATAAAAAAATTATTTTTTTTCCTTGTTAACTACAAATTAATTCTTGTAAGTCTCGTCTCCTGATAATTCTATATATAAATCCACAATCCTTATAAATGTCAACTATGTATAACAGTTACTTATAAATTTTAACCAAAATTAACAATTACCTATTTCTTCTTGTGAATGTGGTTCATAAGGAATAATGACTTTCCTATGTATTCTTGATTATTTCTTAACGTGATATTTATTTACCTGAAGCTTACTTAGTGCTGAATCGAAGTTCAAATCCGAATGAAGGAGAAAGATATTTTATAAATAAATTCATATGTCAGTAAATATATAAAGTTATATTGGTGTAACGACTTACCACTGAAACGACTTACCCCTGAAATTTGTATTGGTATCGAATTTCATAAAAAAATTCGTTGTTTGTTCATTCATTCCTTTTATTTTCACTTACTAGTGATCTGGTGGTTGCGGCTCCTTTGGTACTTAATAATTACAGTAGTATGTACTAAATTATTATTAAATTATATGATAATTTTCCTTCATCCCATAACAGAATACAAAAATAATATGGATTAATTACTAAAAGGTAATGATTTTTTATGATTTTTTTCTACTGCGTAAGTGTACAACTTTAAATAACATTAAAGAGGTAGCTATAAATTTATTTTTCTCCACCGGAATCGTATTGCATCATTTATTTTCTGGAAATATTTACTGACAATGAATTGTATTAAAAAATCAGGCGATTCACGTCAGAGACACCTCCTTGCAAGGAGAGCCCGGACTTTCATGCAATTGCATATTTTGTTTGCATGCATTTTTTTTAACAGTTGACTAAATATCTTAACGAATCAGTGCACTTAGATGCAATTAGCCAAATTTTATTTTGCATATTTGGTGGTAAATGCATATATTGCATATTTTGATGATTTCAATTAACTAAAAAAAATAGAAATAAAAATTTAAAATTTGGAAAAATAAATTCCAGATTAGAATCGAAGGTTCATTCTCATTGAACCAAACAAAAAACCATCCAAATATATATATATATATATATATATATATATATATATATATATATATATATATATATATATATATATATATATTTTTCATTTTCTGACTTAACATTTCCCTTTGCCCCTTTTAAACACAACATTCACAGTCAGTTTCGATTTCAGTTTGTTGCTCACTTTCTTTACTAGCTGTAATATTTATTATTATTTAAAATGCCAAAAGTAAGTGCATTGCTTTCTTTAAAGTTGAAATCTCGGACCGGCTTTTAAAATACCATTGATAAAACTGATTTCACAACTGATGGAAAAGTCGTTCTTTGCTACTATTGTAGTTTCAAGTGAAAGAAGTTTCTTATTTGTTATTAGTTGTTTTAATTATTTCTGTGTTCATTTGCGTCAATTAGTTATCCTTTTTAAATACGGAAATTGCTGTTTTTATTTTGTGATTATTTGCTAAGTTTGTATCATGATATTTTATTTTTTTTTAAAGTAATTCATATTATGTTTTTAACCAATAATATATTTAAATTATTGGTTTATTAGTCGTTTCTTGTTTGCCACACCGAGCTTAAATTATTTTCATGTTTTGGTTTATGAAAACATTTGAAATAGTTTTTGTTGAATTTTTAATCCCCACTCTAATTTCTTTCTTAGATCAGAACTTTTTGTAGCCACATTAGTATATTTTTTAATATTTTAGCTGTCGTTATATACAATTCATATATGCTATTTGGAAATTATTTTTACTACATATTTGTATATCTGTATATTTTACAGTTTTTTATTTTATATTTTATGTTTTATGTATGTTAAATGGCATTTATTGTGGATTTTTACTGCATAAAAATCCGGGGTCTGCTTATACGGCTCATGGGGAACATATTTCTACTTTGTACTGTTGCTCAGGTAACTTATTTTGTAATGTATTTTTTGCTATTTCATTAGGCTAATTCGACTGTTATAAGGAGCAATAATAGCTTTTCATTTAACGTCTCTATTTTATCATAAATGATAAAAAAATAAAAAAATAAAAAAAAAAATAGAGTAGTATATTTAAATTGTACCAGACAAAGAAAGTAGCATGAAAGCCCCGAAAAGATTAATGCCCAGGGAATTTACACCATTAATTAAAAAAAAAAGTTACTTACCTTCATCGCATGCAAAACATTGCGTTATAACTTCCTGCTTTCTATAATTACTTGTTATAAAATTATTCTGTATGACATTTTATTCTTGTTTACTTAGAAGTAAACAAGTTAAAAATATCTAACAATTTTTAATTCTTGATTATTAACTTTTTGTATGTATGTTCATATCAATTTATTTTTTTAGTCCCATAGTATGCAAGGGATAAATTATTGATTACTTGAATTAAAATGTTAATTTTTTCCTCATTGAAATTTCATTGTATATTAAAAGGTTTCTCTATTATTAATCTAGTCATTTGCATAAGAATTTTATATACATTAAATTATTATAAATGTAAAGGGGTATTGATATTTTTTTGTTTTCTGTAATTTTCAACAATATCATTTAATCATCTTTTGGGTTGCGTCTAGCAATTAGTAGTTTAGGGCCTAAACTAAAAACAATTCTCATGCCTAAACTTTAGGCAAAAGAATTGTTTTTACAGTTTTATGAAAATGTGAACATAAAATAAAATATATATATTTGCAAAATAATTGGCTTTATTAATTTATATAAAAACAATTAGAATAGGTAAATTGAGAAGAAATTAAGTATATAATAGAATATTGAGAAAGTTCGTTTATCAACAATTTTCGATCTTTCGTCGCGGAAATCAACTCAAAACGAGAGGACGATTTTTCAGAAACTGCTGGACACTGTATTACATTAATGTCTTAAATTTTTTGCAAATATTTTAGAATGATATAGAAGTTTCTTTGGAGAAACTCAGATTTTATTAATTAAATAAATAGTGATTAATAAATTAAATAGACTATCTTCTTGCAGTGCATGGAACAAGATGATTTTCTTTTACGTTCCTTTGTATAGATTTCCTATTAAATGTAACAAAAAACAACTATATTTTGATAAATAACTATTTTTTCAATATAAAAAAAGTTATCTATATTGAATTTATTGTTAATTATTTTTATCATATCAGTCGTGGATAATGAATAACTAAAAATATGATTGTAAAGGAAAAATAACTAAAACAACTAGAGAAAATTAATATAAATGCAGACCTTATAATTATTTAATTCATTGAAATAGTATTTCATGAAAATATGCTCTATATCATATTAAAAGTCTAGTATGGTGTATATAAATATATATATATATTTTTTTTACTTTACCATTTTCTTAAATACCGGACCACCAGAGGGCTTTCCTTATCAGAAGTCTGCTAACAAACGTTTAGATGAGAATTCCTTGCATTGTCTTTCCTTCACACACATTTTACTTTGAGTTTTAGTCAAGGCTGTGTTATTTTAACCTAGGGAAGTACCCTAAAGGAACCTGTTTGAAAAAAATTGATTAAAGAAAAACCTTCATAAGTTTAAATTAAGTATTGTATAATGGGTTGGGATTCATTTTTACGTGTTATATTTAAATTATTTTTAAAGATTAATGTTTTTAATGAACTTCACCTTTTATAAGATATGACATGATTTTCATTATTTCATAGCTCTTCAAAGTTCATATATTTACATATGACATATATATATATATATATATATATATATATATATATATATATATATATATATATATATATATATTCTTTTTGAGTCCTGCTTTTTCTTCTACAAGTAGTTTGGAGTTCCCCGGGCAGAGTGTGAATATTATGGCTACGTTTAAGATTTTTATTTTATTTTAACTATAAATTTCTTTGTTTTTTTATATCTTTGTTTTGTTATTATTTATATTTGTCTATGAATATCGTTGGGATGGATACTTATATCACTATTACTTATTGACCTTAAACGTGGAAAATTGTAATGTTTCATAATAAAAACATTTAAAAAAGAAATTTCACGAATAAGAAACAAATAGCTGTGGTCAAAAAAAAATCTTATAATATTTTAAAATAAATAATAATCAAATATCATTTAAGAATAGTAAAGTGAGTCTATTGAAAAAGTGAGAGTGTGATGTACATGGTCAAGGGACGAGCAATTAATTTAAATAATTGTCAACGTAATTCTTCTATGACGAATTTGTTTCCTTTTCTAAAAATACTGAGCTTTTTTGCACACCTAATTTATTTTGGTAGCAATAGGTTAGGTTTTCTGGCAGCTAAGCTAAGTCTGTGTAGAAAATTCTAGAAATAGGGGACATGTGAGGGAGTGAGGATTTTAATGTTTAAAATTAATTTTTAATTAATTTAATTAGTCTAAGATTATGCTTTATCAAAATCAATGAAAAAATGTCTGTCAGATGTATCAGAAAAACCCGGTATCTTCGTGGGACTTTGGTTTCCCAATTTTCGAAGAATGACCCATATACCATTTAATTCAATGAAAAATAAAAACAATCAAATAGACTTAAAATAAATAAACATAAAAAAATTAAACTCCTTGTACAAATCCTTGTACGAAAGTAAAGGAAGTATTGTAATCGCGTAAATTTTCGGTTTTCAGATTTCAACGAAAATATACATTTTGACCATCTCTGACTCCATTTTGACTAGTTTCGTCGTGGCGTCTGTACGTACGTACGTTCGTACGCTTGGACGTACGTTTGTATTTCGCATAACTCAAAAACGGTTAGCCATAGAAAGTAAATTATGTAAAACATCTCAAATTTGGTAAATAGGTCTTTAATATTGATATGAATGTATTTACTATATTTTGGTTCAAATTGGTGAGCCGAAAAGGGTACTTTATTTGAAGGCATAATAAGCTTACATCAAAAATTATATTTAAATTAAATATATAAATCATATGTTTCGGTAATAATGATTACAAACGCAATTTGGTTTTCAATCCAATTAAACATTTTTATTCCTTGTTTCAAGTGTTAAAATTGAGTGTAAAATAATGGTTTTTCTCCCCATTTGTGTGTGTGTGTGTGTGTCAATAGATGGATGTCGCGATGCCGAGTGTCGTTTTTGACATACTGCAATCTTCGGAAATTAGTAACCAAATTGAGATCACTTTTTGAGCCACCGATTTATAGTTTAATAGGCGTACAAGGAAGTCATCTTTTGTCCACATCAGATATTTTTACTTCCTTGTACAAAGTAAAGGAAGTATTGTAATCGCGAAAATTTTCGGTTTTCAGATTTTAACGGAAATATCCATTTTGACCATCCCTGAATCCATTTTGATTAGTTTCGTCGTGGGGCCTGTACGTACGTACGCTCGTACGTACGTGCGTATTTCGCATAACTCAAAAGCGGTTAGCCGTAGAAAGTTGAAATTTGGTATTTAGGATTGTTGTAAAATCTACTTGTGATCCTCCCTTTTTGGTCACTGCTTAATCACCGGAAATGGTACTTTACTTGAAAGTCATAATTGATTTCCATCAAAAATTATATTAAAATACTTTGAAAAACTTCTCAAATTTGATATTTATAACTTATATATTGATTTAAATAACATACTAGATTTTGGTCTAAGTTGGAAAACCGGAAGCGGTACTTTACTTGAAGGTCATATTAGACTTTCATCAAAAGTTATATTAAAACATAATGTAAAATATCTCAAATTTGGTAAATAGGACTTTTATATTGATGTGAACGTATTTACTATATTTTGGTTAAAATTGGTGAGCCGAAAATGGTACTTTACTTGAAGGTCATAATAAGCTTACATCAAAAATTATATTTAAATTAAATACATAAATCATATGTTTCGGTAATAATGGTTACAAACGCAATTCGGTTTCCAATCCAATTAAACATTTTTATTACTTGTTTTAAGTGTTAAAATTGAGTGTAAAATTTTCCTCCCCATTTGTGTATGTGTGTGTGTGTGTGTGTGTGTGTGTCAATGGATGGATGTCGCGACGCCGAGTGTCGTTTTTGACATACTGCAATCTTCGGAAATTAGTAACTGAGGATCACTTTTTGAACTACCGAGGCTTTTCGTAGCGGGAACCTCCCTCCCTCCCTATAATATGAGCTAAAGGATTTGTATTGCTGGAAGAGCTTGAAAAATATTTCGAAAATTAAGGAGGTACGAGGTCGAGGGAAAAAAAATTTATTGACTTCATTATAAAGAATGTTATTAAGTAAACAAACCAATCCCACTGCATTAAAAGTTATTATTTAATTATTGATTAGAACCGTTGGTTATCAATTTATAATTTTAAAATATTATATATATATATATATAAAAGGCCTAGAAGGTGTACTTTGATAATGACAATTAATTAATTAAAGGTATGAGTGTTCTACTTTAAAATCCTATAATTATTTTTGTAGGTCAGGAACACCAATTAAATTTGAAATATGAACCCAATTGTAAAAATTGGTTAATTGTTTTTACACTAATGATGATTGGAATTCAATAATAAGGCGAAATAATGTGAACTAAAGTTGTAGATCTGAGCTGCTTATAATAAATAAACATTTATTTATTCCAATATATATGCTCAGTAATTAATCGATTGGTTGTGTACTTGACACTAACCTTGGTTTAGTATGTCATTGATTCTTATCTTATTCTTATTTGATTACTTTGATGTGGTTCTGATTTTATTCCTTAGTTTAGGAGAATTTGTTAGTTATATCTTCGGCTAGATATGTAACGTTCAATAGACCACCCGGTTACACTGTAATAGTCACTGCAAGCAGATGAGCCATATCTCTTTTGTGGTAACAACGACCGGTGGTATGCAGTTTCATTTTTAAGTTGGCAGAATTTGTTGATTTATAAATTCTGATGATATATTAGAGAGAAATGATCCCGCAGAGATTAATTATGTTCCGTCAGATCTCTGATACGAAACTTTGTATGTCTATTTGTATGTTAATGTCCTAAAAATAAATTAAAAATAAACTCTGGTTCAAAGTGTTCAATCCTTGAATAAATACCTGGTGAAACCTGTAGAGAGCACAAGGAAGTTAGGTGGAATAAAGTATGACTGGCAAGCGTGCCAAGATATATACCAAGATAACGATTTCGTAGGCTGTATTGGAGGTACACTCATTGGAAGAAGTTAAGCCTGAAAAGGAACTTAATTAATTAATCAACTTAGTAATAAAAACTTAGCAATTGGTTGAATTAGCATGATGCTATATAAAATCCTCATCTCTAAGAACCACCACCTAAATTGTTTCATTAGAATGTTGAGTTAGAGGGATTTCTTATTAACTTTACCCACTATTTATTTGGAAGATGCATGGATTTATGTATTTTCCCTGTTACGATTTAGTATCTAATTCTATATTTTAATCTATATTTAATTCTATATTGTATTCATATTTCAGCTAGCTACTTTGTTTAATAACTAGGAGTCTATTCATGCCTTCAGTATTTGGTAACAATACCAGTATGTGGTATATCTAATAAGGTTTCAGATTTCTAACTGTTGGTGGATTCAGTAGAAGCTTTTGCAAAGTCTGAATTTTCGGATTTCCATCTGGCATTTGAAATTTTTTTGTTCTATTCATACTTTTTCGCAAATATTCGTCAATGAGCCAATCATGTGATAAGACACACTAGTGTATTGTAGTGCTCTTTGTTGATTATTAACAAAAAATTTTGAAAGGGCCTATGCTGTAAAATTGATAACACTGGCGTTGAAAGTTTTGAAACTGTTTTCATTTTAATTTTTTTACTCACTTCACTCATAGCTTCAGCTATGCCCTAGCCTACAGGCCCATAACACAGATAGATGACTGAAAAGGAGCTCGATGAGGGATTTAATTCAGTTAATACAGGAGTTTAACCATAAACTGTAAAATCAAGGTGTGAATTAAGAAATAAAGATTAGAAAAAATAATCAATTGTGAATTCTTGCTTAAAAACAAAACAAATCGAGATATAAGAAGAAAATCTAATTTGATATTATTCGGAGAATCCGAAAGATAGCCTAAAGTTGAACAACTAGCACTAGCCTAAAGTTGAACAACTAGCACTAAATAACTAACTAGTCAACATTTGGCCAATTTGAGTATCATCGGGATAGACAAATATTAATCCATCATTAACAAAAGAAAGAAATTCTATTTAATTTTTTCACATTTTTATAAACCCTAGTTCATAAAATCACCATGTTTACCTAGGACTCGTTCAGTTTATTCAGGATTAGTTAAAAAAAACATTTTTTTTCTTACCTGAATGAATTGCATTTGGCTTTTTTGGACACTGATGAGCTACGGCAAAATATTAGGCTTATAAGATGTGGTCAGCAAAAGTGGGATGGAATGGGGACGGATAAAACTATTGATATAAGCCTGTAAAAAGGAATTTTGTTTTGAAGCTGATAGTGTAATCATATAAAAAAGGCCCGGACAATAGGGGCTTGCCAAGCGGCGACAAAAGCTTTTTGAACATCTAATTCCACGGCTAACCGTTCCCCCCACCAAGGGTCGTCCTTTCTTTCGAAAACCGCACTTGGTGAAGGTCAAGGTATTGGCTCTATTTCACTTTTATTATACATATTGTGATAACGTGCTATGAGTCAGTCCATTGTTGAAGGAGAGCGTTCGATAGCGGTTAACATCCTAGATTAAAATTGATTGGACTTTTTTTTTTCATAAGCATGAAATATTAATCAGCCTAGGAAAGGATTTCTTTGTTATGATGTCCACGATGTGTTTGAGGCGTAGTTAGGTGTCTTTGAATAGATTGACGAAATGACTATTGATTGCAACATACCAATTCCTTTATTTGCTCAAGAGCTGAATTTATATTTGAAATAATTAAGGTTAGAATAGTTTAAGTTAGACCTCCTCCAATGAAAGATGCTCCAAGATGATAGTTACTCGGGGACTATAAAATATATTTGTTTAATCTAGATAGTTTTCTAAATAAAAAAGATAGTCATACTACAGAATCATCAGCAATAAAGCCTTATTTTAACATTATTTATAATTTAGAACTATATGAAGCTAAAAAATCCCGGACGTTTGATGCTAGATAACACCAACACCTCTTGCCAATTTACACCCATCGTGAGAACCTTCGGAGTCGTTCAGCATGTTTCGTTCCCCATTTAACCTTATCCTCTGCATAACAATCGAAAACTACCGAAACGTTGCTACCAATGTGGTCTTTGATGTAACCTGAGGCAATAGTTGTTATAGAACTTTTAAGCTACCAGACAGTCTTATGCAGATGGTGGCCACTATCCAAAACGAAGTATCTAAGTGTTAAGAGCAAAGAATCCGCCTCGGGGATTTTCGCAAAGAAAGTGGTTGGGGAAAAATTGTTTTCATCATGTTGGTTCTGTTTTTCTTTTGTATTATATACTAAAGCAAGTGATGAACTATCGATTAGAAAAAATTAAAAATTAATTGTGCCTACATTTTTAGAATACATCTACATAGATCGGTTCCATTCTAAAACCAATACATATATATAATATAAGTAGATGCTCTTTCTGGAAACCGAACCGCCTAAGAAAAGCAGATAGCCAGAGGTGTAGTACTAAGCGTTAGCTATTACATTACATCATTGATTCATTGTTTTATCTAAATCTATTTTTCAAGATTTTCGGCTGTATGTTAATTTTGGGAAAATCAGTGAGCCTACAGGTGCCCAAATGAAAACCATATAAAAATTCTTCGAGTTCATTCCTGATGACTTTTCTCATGGGATGAGTATCTTTGATGATATTTGACAAATTTATTGAGCAAAATGAAGATTTTCCACTTTTTGGAAAAAATGTTCAGTCTTTGAAGACCTTTATCTCAGAAACTGCTTAACGTACTGAGTTGGCTTACGTCTCTAATTAAAATAAATTTAATCTTGTTTAAGAAAGAGAATTATGACTTTTTCGATGGGATGAATAGTTTGGGAGATATTCATCACAAACTGAAATTAGTGCCAAACTGTCGATGTTTTTTGGATGCTATGCAGCTCGCACTGGTCTTTCGAAGTAGGAAATTTGTTCTTTTACTACTCGCTTGACATTGGGTTTTTACTTTTGCAAGATTAGGCCCTTTTTTATGTCTATATTGACTAGCCCTGCTCTGCGTCTCAATGTGCCCCCTCCTCCCACTGCCCTTACCCGTTGGCTTAGTGCTGATTTCTTTTCTAGTGATTTCTTCCTCTGCTAATTTTCCGCATTGCTATAAACTCATGATATTTACCAAGTGCAGCACATATAATTTGGTAATGCATTAATTAAATTCTCTGGTTGACTCTTCCTTCTTCGGTCAAAATATTTTTTTGCAGTTTTAGTACAATAAAAAAGTAAAGGAGTAAAATAATTAATCATTTTTATATAGTAAATCGTTCCGCAGTCATTACTTACTTCAAATTTTACTATGCAATTGTTTGGTAACGCAGAGTGGTGAAAAGGGAATACGAAAGTCTTATTCATCAATTTTTCAACTGAGAGATCTTTCGTTTGTGGTCGGCAGTTTTAATCATTTGAGTTACTTAAACCACTCAGATATCGGAGGCATAATGGTGGAATTTTTATTTAAATGAGTATTTATAATTATTCAATCTACTAATCGTTTTGTAATGAATGACTTCGTAGCCTTTTCTAAGAATTATTGCTAAGTTTCAAAATGGGTATGGTTTATTTTCCTGTTCATATGACGTCAATGTAAAGCTTTCTCTTGATCTCACTTTTATGTGTGTCGCCGATGACGTAGGAGGTGTTCCGAGTTTTGCTAATTTATTAAAATCGGATTTGAGTAATTTTAATCACAGATTTCGATTTCGAAACATATGCTTTACTGACGTATTTACCTCTCTCCCTCTCTCATGCTCCTGCTCTTATATTATTACAGTCAGAAAAATTTAGGAATACGTTTTTATCTTATTTGTTTTTTGATGATTTTTACATAAAACGATCTTTTTTTTTTTTTACGTAATATGAGTTTCGGTGCACATTTGAGAAATGTTTGCTGCATTAATTATGATACATTCTATTAGTTAATGAATATTAATTTCAGGAGATATCCTGTTGGCAAGATTCCTATCAGTGTAATCTTTGTTTTTTATTTTTATTTTCCATCCTACCCTGTATTTCAGGCATCACGGGTGTTAGCATTTGTAAGCTGTTTTGCAAGTCCGGGCAACTAAATACCTATTCCTGCAAGTAAAAGACTTGTAATTTTGTTTTAGAGTTTCACTTCGTTGATTCCTTACTTCTGAAATATGATTTTATATTTTTAAAATTGCGTTTTAATCCTCCTCCCTCCTCAAGTGCTTAAGTGTTGAGTATGGTAATCCGTATAAAAAAAAAAAAAAGTTTCTCTAAATCTTAATGAAATTGTGCATTTTGGGATACCCAGATTTCAGAAAAGTATTTATTAAAAGTATTCTATTGTTTTTTTTGAAAATTGTCGGTATCGGTCTGTTCAGAACCGTGGATAATGCAATTTGGTTCTTAAAAAATATCTTTAAGAACTTGGAGAAGGGGGAGATGTTGGACCAACGTCCAATCCATTGTATTACGATAATTAGAGTTAATTCATAACAATCTTAAGCAACTTTAGGAATTTGGATTGTATCCGAATGTGAATTTATTTTGAAGTTTTTATTAATTGTAGTCGCTTACTTAACTATTTTCAAATAAATTAATTTTTTTTTATTATTATAAATGATTTTTTTTATTTATTTTTTCGTGATATAACTTCTTTCCTTGAACTCTCAGGCCAAATAATTTCTCAAGGTTGGAATCGATAGAGAAAAATCTTAAGGTGAACCTGCACGATCGGATTTTTCATCTATCCGAACCGTCGGTTTAAACGAAGAAAAATGGTGGGGAAAAACCGTCGGATTGCCAGGAAGACCTATACTCTCTTTCACCGTCGGTTTTCCCTCCGAATCTTCCATCCGAACTTTATCTGAAATGCATTAATTGGTACTTCATGGATTTGGTTTGCTGAGAACATTATTGGTTCAATTTTGGTATATTTTTTTCAAAATTGAAATAATGCACGAAACAGCAGAGAAAAACCCAACGTGCCAGTACGATGTCCAGTATGATACAGGCAGTTTTGAACGCTATCGTTCCAACTCGACGGGTTTTTTTCTCTCCTCGACATTTCTCTTGAAATGACAGGAAAACCGATGGTTTTCACCCCTACGAGATCGGTTTTTTCATAAATTTTCTACAATAAGTTTTCTCGCAAAAAATTTCACATAACCTACTAACATACTATCACTCCAATTTGAAATATTTAGAAAAATTGTTAGCCTGTCCTGGTTTGTTTCAAATATATACCATAGACATGTATATACCTGTCCATATATATATGTCCATACCACATGGAGATACCAACGCTTATATACATGGCAAATACCATGCATTTTACCTTCAATAACTTCCCTGATACCCGGCGAACTAGAACTTATGCTAAAAACCAAATGGCTAAAGGATCTTCTGATTTACTAATAACTCAAAACAGTATCATGAAATTCAAGCCTTTACAAACACATAAAATTTAATTGGTGCGCTAATCGTACTGTTGCAAACGTAAAATAGATGAATAATAAATAAAAATAAATTTTTAATGTAGGTATAATAATTAATTTTTGTTGTAGATATGTATTATAATTCTATTTAAAGGTGTTAAATTGTTTAATAATCTTAATACTCCAACTTCTGTACAATATCCTAAGGCAATCAGTCTGCAATACATGACGGATTACATTGGCAAGGCCAGTTGCAATTATGCTGCCTTCAACTTTATCGAAGGACTTGTCCTTTGTATTATTTGAACGTTGGACTCCTACTCGTCCTATCGTAAATTTGAAACTTGATTTGTATTTGGTGTCAGCTATTAATTAATGGTGTCAGCAAAAAAATTATCATTATCTGAAGAAAACTTTGATAGGAATTA
Source organism: Rhaphigaster nebulosa (assembly GCA_948150685.1). NCBI lineage: Eukaryota > Metazoa > Arthropoda > Insecta > Hemiptera > Pentatomidae > Rhaphigaster > Rhaphigaster nebulosa. Next base: position 100,431,437 of record OX411309.1, on the reverse strand, counting down.
TTTGAGTTTGTTTAGTATTGGCATTAAAATAACGAGAGTCTGCCAGTCGGATTATGCTACCTGAAAAAATGGCGTCCAAATTAACTCGAAATTATAGGACTTTTTTTTTTCATCTATTACTCCAAAACGGTGCATTCTATCGAAAAAAATATTGTATCTTAAATTAAAAAAACATCACATTATGCGTCTAATGAGTAACGCAACATAATAGTTTGGCTTATGAAGGCATATGGCAGTAGAACAGTCGCTGCAATGCTGTCCTCATAAGCTAAATGCCGTAGCTCCAATTCATTTTTTAAAAATACATTATTGTGCACGAATTGCTCTAAAAACTAAACCTTTTTATGACATTAGAAAATCCTAAAATCAATGATTAGGATCTAACCATTGGATTTAGTGCATTTTAATGTCATAAAAAGGTGTAGTTTTTATAGCAATTTGGATACAATATGAAGATATATTTAAAAAATTGATTTGGAGTGAGGGCCTTTTAGCTTATCATGTCAGAGTGATGAATACATAGATTAAATTCGTCTAGAACTTCAGTGATCAGTCACAGTTTTTGTGTTAACTCAAAAGTTTTTGAAGTTTAGTTTTTCTATATCCTCAAAAAAAAAAAAAAAACATATTGATGCATTATTTTTCAGTAAAAAACATTGGTATAACGCTTAGTATCGCCTGTATTTTTCTATTTTCTATTTTATAAACATTTAGTTATCCCGTTTTTATGGTTTACGGACACACTGATTGGCTTCTGAACCCTCAAAATGTAACTTTTGACATGAACTGGGTACACTCTATAATTTTTGAATGATAGCGTTTTTCGTCAATCTTTATTACGGCTATATATGTTATTATTATTTTTCTAAAATCTTCAGCTTTCCGATGGTATATTATACATCTATATTGCTAATCTTATTATCGGAACTTTGTTTTCAACGTGGGAAAATATTCTTTTTTTTTCTACTTTAGTTATTTATCAAATTCCTTCATAGCTTATATTTATCCATTTTTATTGCTACTAACAGTGAGTGACGGTTAATTATCAAATATTTAAAATTTAAGGTACTTTAGACGAAGCCATTTTGAAAATTCGATCCTTTAGGAAAGGCCTATAAGTCAAGATTTCGATTTTCATCTATTTACTTATTAATGGATTTCTCATAATTAGTATTGCCATTGATTAGACATTGAACTTATTATTTGTATTTATGTTTCAGACGGTCATCTATCTACCCACATCCTAACACCAAGCGGGTAAGTGGTATATAAATAACCTAACCGCATGAATAATTTAATTTTAGAAAAAAATAACCAGGAAGCATACTGCAGAATGGTGGGACAATAGAACGGAGTTTAATAATAATAATAAATCAATATATATTTTTAAGATGTTTTATTTTGTAAGATAGCCAACGACTTGTTTTCTTATGCGCTAATTATCTGCACGTATCATTTCAATAATACTAAATGCTGATTTTAAAAATTTGCTTAACCTAAATTTGGAATATTCGATTCCTTTCATTTTAGAAAGGAATAAACTCGATAGGTTTCTCTTGATGTATCTAAATATAAAATTTAACCTATTGAAAAGATTCGTTCAGTTGTCTTCTTCGAGTATTCTAAATATCAAAATTTAAAAATTTAGAACATGTTAATATTTCAATTAAATAATTTTCTTTTCTCGTACACATGAGATTAAAAAAACTGGCTTCGATTTTGTTCGATGTTCGTGATACTATTCAAATGTAATTAGGGATTGATAAATTATTTGCCACTTCTATAATTTTGTTTTTATTGAAAACTAGTTTCGAATGCTTTTTTGTTCTCGCACTGAACTTGCTAGTTCAGTTTGAGAACAAACCAATACAAACTTTTTCTGTTTGATACAATCTACTTAAATCTTGAACTGAAGATGAATGTATAACATTCGAAACTAGTTTTCAATAAAAACAAAATTATTGAATTGGAAAATAATTTATCAATCCCTAATTAGATTAATCCTTCTATACCACAATGCGGACCTCAACTGACTATTTAAATGGTTTTTAATTCTGGGACATTAGGTATATTACTTAATCTGAAAAAAATCCTATATATTATCTTATTATGGTTTTGTTTCTATTTTTTTTTAAATATCTTAACAATTTTAAAAAGCATTGAAGTTTAAATCGGATACAGAATGTTTTATGTATTGAACGTGAGAACCGTTTCTGTGAACACTGTAGTACTTGGTATTCATCCAATTCGTTACGGTCCGCTAGCAGCCTGTGCAATGATTTAAAAAAAAAATCGTATTTCATGTTAACATGAGTAATACTTATTACTCATGTTATAGCAATTAAAATAATATTAATTATAATGATTTATGAACTTTTTTCCTCAACATCTTAATGTATTGTGTTAAGCAATCGATCGAAAATTAATTTTTCATAATATAACTAATTGAGCCGTTGTGTCCAAAACTCATTCTACTTAAGTAAAATCGTTTTCAACTTTAGGGGTTGATGCAAATTATTGTGAAATATTTAAATCCATCTCATTTAGGACAATAAGTAATAGTGATAAAGGAGTTCATTGATGATTTCAGAAAATATAATTAAACCAAATAATAGCAAAATAAATAAAAATAATTAACTTTAAATATCATAGCATTATCATCTTGAAGTTGGATGCCAATTGCTACGAGTTCAAGGTGGAGGATATGCTAAGGCCGACTCTCACGAGGCTGTAATATTTGATACTTTATATCTCAGGAAGCAGTTGACTCTCAGTAAGCAAATGTGTTCTATATGTCACTATTATATAGCCGTATAAACTGTAACATTGTCCCTTTTGAGATATTCAGTATTAAATGTTGAAATGACTTTTGGCCATATTTGAAAAATGCATATAAAAAAGGACAAAATTTTTAACATTGAAATTTCTACAGTTAGTAGTAAAATGATAAAACTATAGAAGATATAAAAATCAATGGTGAGTCTCTTTTTCTTGATAGATTTTTACAGCGCTAAAAATCTCGTTTTATGTTAATTTTCATTCTATAGTTATGATTTTTTTTTAACCACTTTCCTCCCTACTTAGTTGATGTATCGTGAGGACAAATAATGCAGAGAATATCATTTTATTTTTTGATTGGATTTGATATTTGCGAAATTACTAGAGCTGCAGACATTTTCTCGTTTTTAACTGCGAAGCAAATTTAAAATGACCGGAAAAAAAAAACCTGTACTACTACAACCCAAGTCTTGGGTTCAGTACTTGGTAAGGATCGTATTGTTTCTAAGCCAACGGTTGTGCAAAGAGGTGATTTGGCCGAGATCACGCTTAACCGCTAGGTTTCTTCTCAGTTTAGGTTCCTTTCAGTTAAGGTTTCCTCCTTCACCCACTTCATAGAGGCTGGATGAACCCCAAGAGATTATCTCGACCCCACAGGGTCGATCCACAGCAGATATCAGAATAAATAATTATCTATGGGCCATATATCTATCAGATAATTACTAATGGAGAACATTTACACACCTGAGAAAATCCGAACCAAGCTTGTTCCCCAACTTGTGGAGAAAAATCAGGAGATCCAGGGCTTCTTGCATGGCACTGAAAGCCAATGGAGGCTGAGCTGGGGCTATACAGCCGCTGAAGCACAGTTGGAGTGGAGAGTCTGGCGATTGCAACAACTCCAGTATCGATATTTGCAAAAGGTATCCTTGCTAATGCCGTTTGAACCTTCGAGGAATATCGAGGTGAGTAGAGCTATCAAATAGATTCAGTCATTAGGAAAGGGAAAGAGCAGAGTACCCATCGTTGTCTCACCCCTGTCCTTCGTCATTCATGTCTCTCAAACAGCTTCTTTTGAGTTAGATTTTGTTTGTACTGTGAATTATATATTTAGTCGTCTTTCGTGTAATCTTATTCTGATGTTTCAATGTAGTGCACAGTTTTGTATCAGCTTTGATCTGCAATAAGTTTGCATTTTAACTTGAACATCTAATGTTGTAAAAGATGATAAAAAAATTAATCAAATAAAATAACATAACAAAATAAAATAATAATTTTGTTGACGTTATTATTTTCTAGATAGATCACATTTTTCTTCTATTCGCTTCATTCGCTTAAAAGAGCATGAGACACTTCTTGAGTATTACTTGCCAGCGGATCTCAAATAGATGATTGAAAGATCCAGTTATGGAAATCTAAAATTCTTCTTTTTCTTAATCCATCTCCTCTCGCTTGGTAAGAGATTGGTCCAAATGTCTCTTTCCATGAGTCCATTTTACTTCACTATACAACAGGAAGCTTTGGATACAACAGGAAGGTTTGTTGTAAAAGCCATTGATTCTAGATGGTTGTAGGAGAAAGCTTCTTGCTTTAACAGGAAATTCGAATAAATCTTAGTAAATTATTTCATTATTTTGAATAACCTTTTTAGTTAGAGTATGCTGATCGTCCATTTTCTTAAGCCTAGTAGTTGTCAATCTTTCAATAAATTCTTTGTAGAATTCTTATATATAGTTTTTTTTTCTTTATTTATTCAATTCACTACTTTATTTATTTTTATATATATATATATATATATATATATATATATATATATATATATATATATATTTATATGTATATGTATATGTGTGTGTGTTACTACCAGCGAATATGACATAGGATCTAATATGCTCATCACGATATGAAGTTAGAGGACATCTAATGATGCCTCTCCATAACAAATTAAAATTATTCTTTGCCTTCCTCCATGTGCTTTTCAGCCTGGAGGTACAAATTAAAATATACAATTAATTTAAGGGATCCCTATTCCAACTTCTTTGCAAACGTCGTCTTGTGCCAGGTATCATCTCGATAGCTGTTGAATCGAAGGATTTGAATTTACATTACGTTTTTCTTGACCTCCTGCGGGTAGTTTAAAAAAAAAAAAGTAAAGAATAAATGTCATATTTTCATCATACAAAAGATTATTTAAGTATTCCCTTTCTAACATTTCTAAACACAAGATGTGATTTGTTGTCAAGTGTATCCTACGCACATTAAAAGAACACAATTGAAGGCTATGGTATACGTATACGACCTTCTCTGGGTTACTTCTTACGGACAATAAGGAAGTCCAATTTAGGCGTTTGTATGTTTTCTATACTACAGAAATAATAATACTTGGGTAATCTTTAGCAAGGCGACCCAGAGATTCGAAATAGTCTAGATTTTATAGTTGCATATACCCTGACTTCCTATGTTAAACGAAGCTTATCTTACTGAATCGTCTCGAAAACGATGGGCTTTTACAGAATGGTTAACCAGCTGTGGACAACACTTTCGGAGTCCATGAGACAAATCGAGCTTTTGCAGCTTAGTGATGACCATACTTCTGTCAAGAACAATAAAAGATTGTGAAATAGTTTACTTCATTGTGAGCATCACGAGAATCCTAAATAAATATCATGCTGTTTTGGACAGATTTGGATGGCAAATCCAGCAAGATATTTTAGGAACAATCTGTGCGACCAATGGAGACTAAAACATGAAAAAAAAGAAAAGATATTTGTAAGGCATTTCAAGAGATATTTCAACATCAATTGCTTCATTAGACTCCAGGTTCTTACATAGCCATGTTCTAGGAATGGAAAAAGCAAGATAGTGAGGAAAATAAATTAAGGATTATCCGTCGGCGTGCGTCACAAAGGAAGGCCCACTGAACTTTTGTAGGATAATATGACCCAGGAGATGCCAGGTATAATCTAAATACAGGCATAAGCTATGGAGAAATAGCGAGCAGCTGTTGAGCAGGTCAATGGCAGCTTTATGTGACTACTATCTAACTCGATCAGCAACCTATTCAGTCTCTCAGTTATCAGTAATAGTCTTTTTGGATAACAAAAAAGTTTTTTTGATAACGTATGGATATCTGAGGGTGAATTATTAATCCACCATTAGATTTAGGGAAAATGTAATGCAGTGCTTCGGCTTATTATACATTATCCATACATTAAATTACTTAAAATCCCGTCCATATTATAGATGTTAGATATATTCATCTAATCCTCTAGTTTCTGATTTGTAAAGAATATATATACATATAATATTCATATATTTACATATATTTACATATATTTTATATATATGTATATTTATATATTTATAAATAATATATATGTATATATATTATTTATATATTTTATATAATATTCATATAAACATATATTTTATAATACATATAATATTTTTATTTATTCCATTAGCATATAAAAAAAAAAAAATAAATGGTACATAAAAAATAAAGTGTTCACAATTTCAGCAAAAATAAAAATAAATAGTTAAAACATGAACTTAGTTACAAATTACTAACAGAAGAAAAAGAAAAAAAATTCATATTATGTTCTGTCCAATGAGAATTGCTAAATACACTGTGTATTTTAGCAATCCTATGTATTTGGGCAGCATGTCTAGTTAATAATCTCATAATTAAGTGTGAATAATATTTACTATTGATATAGAATATGTTTTAAAATGACTGTTTTAAAATACGAATCGCGGTAGATGGATAGTATATAAATCATGCTTGATATTGAGATCTCTGGCTCTATTGATTGTAGTATTTTTTTTTTTTTACCGAATCTTAAATTAGAAATCATAGATAATTATATATCTATTTTTAGCGCTTTAATTTACCAGTATATGTTTCTGAAGAGCGTTGTTTCAAAAAGACTCGACCCTTGAAGTACCCTTGGGCTTTCCGCGGATGTGTTTTTCTATTATGGAAGTTCATAGATCAGTACCAAGGGGAATCGATTGGATGGAGGGCTTTCGCGGATAAGCAACGCTTCCGTGTATTCCTTATCCTAGATACCATCACTAGGAAAAGCACAGAGCACTCTTTATGCTAAAAATTGTCATTGCTAGGCGAGCAGGCTAAATATAGTTAAGGTTGCTCTTTATTGGAGGCCGGATTTTTTATTCTATAATATATCAATTATTGAAAAATCAAATAAAAAAAGCGTTAAGGATTAATAAGTTCTCATGTCAAGAATATAAAAATCATAATTCTTTTTTTACACATTTTTAATAATATGATAAATAAGTTCTTGAGGTAAGGAAGAAAAAAAGTAACAAATTTGTCTGTGTATTGTTACCAAGTATAATAATTACTATCTCAGTTATTATTATTAATTTAATCAGTGATTATACTTGGTATAAAAACAGTATATTTATCTATTTACTTGTTTTTTTATCATCCCAAAAGCTTTTACACTATTAAAAATGAAAACATTTGAACTATCATTTTTGAAAACTCCTCTCCTATATATAATACATACATGTCCTCTTATTCAACACTATATGATGATCATAATTTTATTTATTTTTTAAACTTTACGAAAACCGCGTGGCTCACTGGCTTTTTTCATGGTAATTGACCATGTAGTTTTTGGCAATAAGGGTAGTGAGAGGAGGGTGGGCTTCGTTTAGCAGAATGGAAAAGAGGAAGAATGCATGGGACTAACTTAGCTGCAATTGGTTGATAAACTTCTGGAATTTAAAGTATGAGAATTAGTGCCTGCAGGCCTGCCCTCACTCTTTCCTCATTTCTTGTCCCATTTTTCTGGAGAGACGGCTTCTTGGACTATTCACACATTGGATATCAAGAAAGGCTCGGTATAAAAATCTTTAAATCAAGTCCAGATCACGCAGACTCTGCCCCAAATAAAAATAAAAAATCCTCAAGATGGCGGCAGTATCACCATCACCTAAGGAACCGAAACAAATTGTACTAAAAAATAATTCATTGATTGAATATACTTTTACAATATTATTATTGTAGAACGTTATACCTCATGATCAATATGGGTTCTTACAAGATTAAACAGCGGAAATATAATTTTCATTCTTTTTAATCGTTTTTTTCCTAAATTATCATTTTTTTTTTAATTTATCACGAATTTTAACATTCTGACATCTTACTGTAATGTTTTTATGATAAAAAAATATCCATCTTGAACAAAAAAGTTCATAGGTCATTGACTCCAACATTGCTTCACAGCAATTTAACCATTTCAAACCATTTAGGATAATGGATTTGCGAGCTCTACCTATTACAGTTAGTCCACAATTTTTTTTTGCTGGACTTTCTATTGTTTTTAATTACGTATTTTTCGAAAGATGAAGTTCAAACCACAATTGCTTCCACTTCAGTCTAGAAAATATAATGAATTTAATCATGAGGAAAATTCTTATCACGTGTGCTGACCGTACACGGGTCAGTGATTTCAATAATTTGTTATTTCAGTTTTATAAAGCAGTAATGCTGACGGTCTTTGAAGGACCCCAAACAACTATATTTAAAAAAAAATACTGTCATTATCTCTTTTTTTTGTTTCCTTCTAAAACTTTAATATTCTAGATCCTATTATCCTTAGTAACTATCCAGATCTTTCCTTCTCGATGTTATCGTTCGGTTCTGTTCTTATTTGATAGTTCACAATTATTCATAATTTCCTGAACTCCGTTCTTCGGCGGATCTTCAGGTGGACCTCTCTGCAACGAGCGAGAAATACAACTATTTATGAGGTGCTCCAGCTATCCTCAGTCCCAGAATACAAACAAAAAAGCTTGATAAATTTCCTACTATGCCATCACTCCTATTAGTCGTAACTATTTTTTTCTTACCCCTGAAATCTGTCAAAACTATTATAAATTTGTTCTAACTAATCCTAAATATATATTTAATTTTTATTGAGGATAAGATGTAGTATTGTAGCGTTTTTTTTTTGTTTTTTTTTATACCTTTTGTGGGCTATGTAACTTCTCTTTTGACGTCTAATTAATTAAGTAAAATGTTCATTTTTCGAATGATAATCACGAAAAATATACTTTTCGTGCTAACACAAGTTTCAAATTACAATAATAAAATATTACATGCTAAAAGGTATAATAATATCAATATGATATACCAAAACCAAAAGTTAATAGTATGGAGTAGCTAATTTACTATTTGGGTGTCTCGTACCGCTTCTTTAGGCTTGAGGTACTCTTCTCTAATATATCACAACTAGTTGGTCTCCTGGGAATAATTCGCATGGTATATTGGTCATTTATATACAAGTAAACGGTACTTACTTCTGATTAGAAACGCTGATTAATTCGGTCACACTTTTTTTGCGACAATGAATGTTTTTTTTTTACCGTTTAACCGCATGGGATGCGCTTGGGAAGTAGGAAATGTGGAGTTGAAAACAGAAATGACTGAAAAGTAATTGTGATAATTTATCGTAGTCAGTGTATTGCTTGAATAGTAATAGAATGTGGAAATGAAGTAAATGCACCCAAGTGTTAAATTTAGGTCTGGTTATTGTCACGTAACATTGTAAACGTTTAACACTCCATAACTGTCCTGATATATCTTGCGCCATTGCTGTCGTCCTATCTATGAGATAAATGGCATGGAAATCATGATTTATTCAATTTTTACACAACTTTTTTCAGGGGAAAGGAGTTAGATAAATAGTCAGAACAAACGAAATAATTATTCTAAATGAAAAAATAACTACATAAATACTGTCCTTGTATATAAGAGATAAATGGGTCTTGAAAAGAACATTATTTCTAGCAAAATGAAAAAAAAAAACTAGTGACAGCTATACTATCTAAAACCCGAATAAAACCACAAAAATACGGCTACGAAACAGAAATACAGGCTGATCAAAAATTCGTATGAATCTCAGAGACAAAAGGGGTGCCAGTTTCAGTGATCTTCACTTTATAAGAAAAATAAACTGATACATGTTACCCTTTCCCCTTTATGCGGGAGGAGCCGCTTCTCTACGGACTTGTCAGAAAAAAAATCACTGTTTAACTCTTGGAGGTCAGTAATCGAGTGTTGAGTCATATTTGAAAAAATAATTTCAATTTTGAATTGTTTGTTTAGTTTTCGTCATTAGCGGTGAAGGTAATCTTCAAAACGATGGCTCATCATTGGTTTTGATGAATTACTAAGGAAGATGTGGTTTACCGATAAAAAACAACTTTGAGAAGTAACATATAACGAGCAGTGACGGATCCAAGGGGTGAAGGGGCGAGAGGGCAGTAGCGTATTCAGGATTTCGTTTCGAGGGAAGGAGGGGGGAGGGTCCTTTCAAGAATCTACTTTAAAGAAACCCTCTCCAAGCGGGGATGTGAGGGAGTCATCTCTATATGTGATATTATCTATACTTCGGTAAATTATTTATGAAATAATATTCAAATACGTTAATAAAATTTTTGTTTACAGATAAGAGTAAGTAAAAGTATTTTATAATTTCGGGAGGAAAGGGTAGGGGAGAGAGGGGTTCGGATCCTCCTGGACTTCCCCTCTGACTACGCCACTGGAGGAGAGCGAAGGGGTTGACCAAACTGGATCCCGCGCTATTTAAAAATTAAATAAATGACTAATATATTATAGACTAATTTATAGTTTTGAGAAGCTCCCGAACTCCTCCTTTCTCTTGGATATTCCAGACCTACCAAAACCCCTGGAGGACCTCCTCTCTAACCAAGAGGGGCCTGGCAGTAGTTTCCCTCAGGGCTCCACAAAGTCAACAACCTGCTACTGATAACTATAAAGTAAAGCCTTTAATTATTTTTAAATATTTCATAACTTGATAGTTGAAATTTAGTTTATTAGGCCAATAATTTTTACTTTCCCTTACCTATATATGAAATATTTAGTAAGGAGTTGCGATCGTGGACAAATTTTGAATTTTTTTTTTCTACGAAAATACACGTTTTAAGGTCCACAGAGTCCAAATAACAAAGTGTGTGTGTGTGTGTTTGTGAACAGCCTAGCTCAAAAACGAAAAGTCGTCCGAAACTGAAACTGTGTATTTAACGTTTTCAAGGTTTGTTACTTCAATCTTTTCGTCAAAATCGACTAGAATGAAATACAGAGAAAAAAGTTACGATGAAAAGAATATTTTATTTGAGTATAACATAAAAAGTTTGCATTTTATGGTGAATTATGTATATAATTGTATGAAATGTAATTAAATAATAATAATAGTAATTTTCAGCTTGACAAACGAAAAATATTTAGTAAAGAGAATTGTCGAGCTAAAGTTATTTAAGAAAAATAATTTATCATACTTTTGTGGGAGATGACTTGAAGAACTGCATTCTGAAGAGTTAATTTCGAGTAGTGTTTATGTTAACTCTTTAAATTTGTAAAAAAAGATTATTATTATAGGTTAGTAAGGAAAAGTTGTGTGACCGTACCAGATTTTTTATATAATATAATTGTTGTCGGCGATCTATGTCTTAAACTAGATAATAACGTGTTTTATTAAACATTTTACATTATTGCTATGAATTAAGGTAGGAGATGTGTTTTTTGAACTGCCTTTGGTTAACGTTTGTACCGTTTTTTATGGGGTGATAAGTGAATAGCCCTTTCATAACGGGTTATCGTCTATCACATCTTTTATTAGAGAGTGTTTCCTGTGGATAAAAGAAAAAAAGTTTTCGTTCGACAATTCTTTATAATCACAAAATAAAAAGATATTCTGTTGCAGTTTGTCTCTTATTGGTTTCAAAGAGACATTTCAAACATATTGTCTAGACCTTTAAAATTGCTTAACACGAGTCATAAACAAGTCCACCCACGCCGTTCTCATATCGTAGTCGTGAAACTTCAATTATTCCGGATATATACTCATATTCCCGGACGCGAAGGAGTAGCAAGGATATCTTCCTGTATTTTAACGAATTTCGATTCGAAACTATACCGGTAACATTTTATGTGGGATCATTAATGCGAAAGATAATGGTGCCAAATTGGCCCGGCGGTCGTCCACTTACGGTCCGAAACCGGTTCTTTGACTTTTAAAGACTCTTTTATCCTGTTTCCCAATTTATATCCTGACGATTGGAAAGCAAAGATTAGGATCGTATTTAACGGCGCGTCTGCTCAGAAAATGTTATCTTTATTTATTTTTTTGTTAATTCGTGAAAGAATTCCGAATATTTGCTGAGGAGATTTGAAAATTTATATTGTGTGAATCGGTATTTGCTTAAGCTCGCGAATTATCTTCCAAAGACTTTAGTTCGAGTATCAATCAATTCACAAAGAAGAGTATAATGAATGTATTTTTACAGGAGCTTGTTCTCAAGCGCCAAATAGCAATAATAAAATATCAATTAAATAAAAATGTCACATTCAAAATAGTCCGAGACCTAATAATACAAATAGAATTTAATTATTTAAATAAGATTAAAAAAACTGTTTAAACATTTTACTTGATATATTATGATTATATAATTTGTTTTAACAAAAATATTTATATTTATTTCTTTTAATTATTTATAATTCTTAAATTATAATATATCTAAAGCTTATAATTATAATATATTAAAGCTCTACTGATTTTACATGTAATATTATTCTAAAGGAACATGTCCCGGAATAAATAAAGAATTTATTATTATTATCTATCGCTAGAGAACCTGAAAACCGCAATATAGAAAAAAATACTGAAATTTTATGGGATTTTTCAATGATCAGAATGAATCCTTTTAGAATAAATAACCCAATTTTCGAAAAAGATATTCAACATGAAAAGCCTGGGAGGTTATACTAAACAAGTCGAAGAAGAATAAAAAAAAATTGAAATTAGCAATTGAGATTGCTTGAACAGAGTATTAAAATATGTGGACAACACATGACTTCCTTGGACACCGATTAAACTATCAATCAGTGGCTAAAAAAGTGATCCTGAATTTGGTTACAAGTTTCCGAAGATTGGAGTACCTCAAAACTGACACTCGGCGTCGCGACATCCATCTATTGACACACACACATACTCTTGTTTCTGGAGATCTCATTCCGTTATTATATTTCGTTTTCTTTCAGTAGGTAACTAGTTTCCGAGAGATTTCTTCGTGTTCCGTGACAACATTAGAACTATCAATGCCACTAAATAAAGTCGACTGTTTCGACATTTTAAGCGAAACATCCCACTTAACTTACATCTTATTCTCCTGCTCCAGACTTGTTCATCTCACAAATGGGGAGGAAAACCAGTATTTTACACTCAATTTTAATATTTAAAACCAGTAATAAAAATGTTTAATTAGAGCGGAAAAAAAATCGCCTTTCTAACCTTCATTACTTCGGTAATGAATCATATGGTTCGCCATATGATCTCTGTATTTAATTTTAATATAAATTTTTATGTAAGTTTATTATGACCTTCTAGTAAAGTATCCTTTTCGGCTCACAAATTTTAACCAAAATCTAGTAAATACATTCATATTGATATAAGAGTCCTATTTACCAATTTTGAGATGTTTTGCATTATAGTTTAATATCATTTTTGATAGACTGCACCCATTCAGACTGCGGTGGGAACGGATTATGGTCGTTCGGTGTCAGCCTAAGGCCTATAACTAATCCCCGAAGCAGACCTTTTATGGATCAAATCTTCGGGTGGCTATTTGGCATCCTGGAAGACCACAAAGTCATTCGCGATCAAAGTATACACGGTAAGGTCATCACTTCTACGCCCGATCGTTGTGAGTTGCCTCCTTTAGGCTGAAGGAGTTGGATCCTTTAGGATTCAATGTTACTCCCGTACAGAATTTTAATATAATAATGATATGAATTTATTTATGGATTATTCTTAGAATACCTAAATTCTGTATGAGTGGATTTTAGTTTTATGTCTATTAATCTGAATTATACGACAAACCGCTTATCGCTTTGAGTAAATATTACTAAATTATTTATTCATTTGTTTGTAAAATTTCTACAAACGCCTTTAGGTATATATGTATCTGTGATCTCCTTTGGAAAACCTCCTCTTATGGATTTATGAGGAAAATTGGTTGGAGAAACCTCCGAGTGAAGGAGATCTCTGGTCTTGGGAGGTTTCGGTCTCTTGGTTGTATAAAAGGTTTTTCATTTACATTTTTTTATAACAATATTGTTGGACCCTTTGCAGGAAAAATGTGGACGAGAGTCAGAAACTGCAGATCATATGTTGGGTAAAGGTCCAAAAAACATGCCCATTGTCACCCGTCGGCGCATTATTAAAAAATAACTAGCCGAACTGCTTGGGAGAAAAATTATAATTGTTTGCGGGATAATCCAGCGTTTATTGCTATAGAAAAGTAAGCAGTAATTGTAGAGACTGCAGTAATGTTCGAAACGAACGATCAATTTCAGAGTATCAAAATATAAACAGAAAAAGAGAAAATTAATTTAAAATGCATTCCTTACTCACAGGAAATGTTTAGAGAATTGAACGACGATTTTCAGTAAAAGGCTTTGATTCGGGAGTAGGGCAATCATCCATTTTAAGACATAATTTTATGGAGAATCTGGCATTCGAAAAGAACCAGTAGAGTATGGCGGAAGCCTTTTGGGATTCTCTTTGAATAATGGATCACCTCGTCTATTAAGTTCAGGCTTCGTTTTGTGAATTCTATGACCAATGAATGTTGTTTGTTTTTTTAATTTTTAAATTGTTTTTCAATTGTTTTTTAATTTTTTTTACCCTTTCTCTTTTCTTTTTTTTAAATATTTTCTTTATTAGATTGATCGGTATGCGGTTTAAATTAGCAACTCAACAATGTTGAGCAGCCACTCTCTACTAGGTGATTAATTAAACTAAATTAATCTGTAAATCTACAAAACATCAGAAACCTTATCTTGCTATTAATTAATCATGTTAGTCTGCACCAGAATAGATTTTCGTTCATCGAATTAGATGCCGACCATTATCACCTCAAAGTCAGGAAATACCTTATTCATTGATTCACAAACTTTTAAAATTTTCATATGATTTTGCTATAACATAGTATAGCTTGGTTTCAGGTGGTAGATTTATAGTTTCATAAATTGAATCAGATTTGATTCATTATTCTGAAGTTATTTTGTATCATATTATGTTTTTTACGTCTGTTGTCACTGCATAAGTCGTTTTATATGTTGTATGCATTTTTTTTTTTGTGCTATAGAACGATCTGCATAATATAATAATAATAATGCAGTTTTGGGAACGCAGAATGATATCCAGACCTATTTGATATTCTATTTATTTCTTCCTGGAAGGTCCGCTAAAGGTCTCTTCTGAAGAAGCTACCCGTTCACCCCCGCGAACTAGGAAATGCTCCAGTCCCGGCTTCCTGCCTATTGTTGGCGCTTGCTGTTTTGGACCCAAACGACGCCCGACATTTAGCGACAAGGATACCCTAGTACAAGATTTTCTGACCCTGAGGATCGAAAACTCCTTGGTGGGGGTCGCCCCACCAGCCGTTGGTTCGCTGTCCATCTCCGCCAGTTCGTCCTAATTGATCTCAGGTAGCGGCCGGAAAATTGTGGGACCGGGCCGAGTACTAGATTTCTTATTTGTTTATTTTGTTTGTGAGTATATTTTTGTTATCAAAGTGATGTTTTGTTTCAACTAAACTGTTAGTTTATGTTAATTTTTTTTTCTTCAAATTTCGCATAATTGAGTAAAATTATATACCGTAAATAGTTTCCTAATTGCTTGCAATACCTTTTGAAGTACGTTCTAGGTATATGAAATGAATATCTATTTCTGATTTTAAAAATGAAATGTAATATTCATATTATTGTTGTTATTATTCATTCGTTACTTGAAAGTTATTTTTAAGAACTGTACTCTTAGTTTGGTTTATAATTCATTTATAAAAATTAATAAATTCTATTTTGAATAATTGGTTAGCCTGCTATTTAAACAATAAAGCATTAATCAATAATAAAATTAAACAATTGCGTGTTATTAACATGATAACACGCTATTATTTTCATGTACAGATATTACAGAATTTAAATTCATATTTTCTTCTTTGTATAAATATTTAGGCTACTAAAAAAAACAAAAATTAATATAACCACCATCTAACGTATTCAAATGCAATCAAATATTCGAATCGTAATTATATCAAAAAAAATATCAGCATATTTTATAGTTGTTGCTTAAGATCGTTCTAATCATCCCCGAATCGAGTCTACATTACTGTAACTATAAATTAATCATCAAGTCAATATTTCTGATAAAAATTTTAAGCTTAGATTAAATATAAACAAATTATTGCTCAAAATATGCTTTGGATGAAATGATATATTGGTAAATATGGAAGTGAATAGTATATATTTTTAATTTAATTTACATAAAATTTATGTTTTAATCTCTTATTTAAAGATGGTTGTTGATGAACTCGTCTTTTTGAATAGTTTTTGTTTATATCGGATTATCTTAATTAATAGTGTTAAAAAATAAAATAATTGACTATAAAATTTAGAAAAGAAATTTCTGCCTGGCTATCCAAGCACATGACATCTATTAAATTATTTAGTGTTTCTATTTTAATGCTGAAAAATATATAATTTTCTTTGAAGAAATATATTTTTGCATTAAAAAAAAATTATAGATTGTTATTCTTATAAAGATGTTTAAAAAAAATATTTTTTGATATAAATGATTCCATCTTTGATATACTACTTATTTTTTTGTCTTGGAATCTTTTGCTTTATTACAAAACAATTCTTTTATCAATTCACTTTTTGCTAAATTCGAATAATTATGAAACTGATTAATTTAATTTAATGACGATGACTACTAACATATTACAACAACAGATCGATTTTGTAAATTGTTACATTTTTTTACTTATTTTCTTCTTGAAATTCTATTTTTTGTTTCTCAACTAATGTCGTTTTCCTACGTTTTGACGTTTGTGGAATTCTCATGGCCAGAAACTTAAAATCAGAAATTTTTTTATCTGGAGACTGTTTTTTGGGGGATTTAGTTATAATGTTATAGGAAGGAACCTGTCGTGGGGATAAAATTCGATTACAATGAGCTAATAATACTTCTTATTTAGCTGGTTTATTAGTTAGTGTCATAGTTATTGATTTGCTGAAGTATTCGAGATCACGGAATTTTCCTTGAATTCCATACAATAATTTATTGTACAGTCCAAACTTGTATGCTTATATCGGGTTCTCTGGATTTACGGTGTCAAAAAATTTGTTGACTAAAAAATCTATTTTTTTTTTTTTGTTTTGCCATACGAATACATAACCGGAACCACCGTCGGCTGAGCCCGGACCGAGGCAAAATAATATCTTCTCAATCAATTTTATTTTTGTTAATATTATGAATAATGTTTAATCTTAAAATGTTAAGTAATCGGAGAAGTAATAGGTTTAGTAATCATACTCAGAGACTAAAACGGACTATTCCTATTACCAACTTTATCAATCATATCACAACTAGAACGTATATAAGAAATATTTTATTATAGTTTGTTATTTATTTATAGGGTCTCGAAAAACAGAATTAATATTAAGAATTACGTATAATTCACCGAAATTATTATTTATAAACTAGATGCATGCGCATTACTATCTTTATTGATTGAATAAAATTAATTTTAGATTCAGTTGTCTAGTCACTGTAAAGGGATTTCGATGTAAATATTTACTGAATTGTGGTACCAAAATAATTGCACCTCTGACGTTTTTATTGATTGATTGAGGTATGAATGAAAATGGGTGTTATTTTATTCATTCAATTATCTTATTAGCCTATACAACCCTACGAAAGGGACATAATCTGACAAGATGTGAGCCACTTTAATAATATTCGGCAATATTCGTTTTTTGAAATAAAATGCTATTTATGTATTAAAAAAAAAAAAACGAATTGTCTACACGCAAATAATTCAGAATAAAGATCTTAAGGTTCCCGGAAATAAACTCGTACACTGTGGTCTTTCCTATGTACGTCCACCTCTGCGTCGCCGTGTCAGCTATTATTCCCTTACTAAATTATTTATGCAATTGAATAACGTATCCTATCGACACTTAATTGCTAAAGGTCATAATGTTAGCAGTTGGGTATACAGGTACACGTTGACAGTAGGAAGCGATAGGAGGGTTCCTTATGCAGCGGTACCTCTGGTTGGGTTACCTTACCTTGGCACAACGAGATCAGATCTCTCCTTGCACTCTGTAGGTTCCTCTCTGCCGCCATCTGATCCTACAGATTATGTTGAACAAAGGACTCCCTCTACTCCCTCGGAAATAGCGGTTATTTTTAAATTTGGGTTTGATCAACTGAAACACATGGGTTATTAAATTATTCCTTTTTTTTTTAAACTTCACAGCAGACGCGCTGGAATATAAAGTGCGCCACTTGGAGGATTTTTCATGATATTCATCCGGTGGTTAATTAAACTTTCACTTTTGTCCCTTCACTCTCAGTCCCATCGTTCATCAACCCCTTCACCATGTTTTCTACTAACAATTTTTCGGTCCCTCAAGTTATTATTCCGTGAAAACGACAAAAATTGTGGTGAACTTAATAGGTCTTGCGCCTGATCGTGAACATTTTTTCAATTATTCAATTTGTTTTGTTTGTGCATGTGTTGAGTTTTTTATTTCACTTCAAGAGGATAACATTATTTTTACTGTATTCATTATTTGAAGAAACAAGACCAATGTAAGTCGATTATTTCATATTTTCGTTTGCAGAAATATTTCAAACTTTTGAAATTGGACGTTCAAATGATTCTGTATTTATTTTTTTTTTTTTCAGAATATAATTTTTCTTTTCTAAATATAATATAATTTTATATAATAATTTATAACATCATGAAATATTCATTTTTTGTATTTCGGTGTGTTTTAGATTGTTTTTTTTTCAAATTCATTAATTGAAGCGTATAAATAATATGCTATTAATGGTTCCTTTTATTGAAAATTTTCATTATAACGTGATATTTAATTCTTTATGAAATAATTATGTTAAGATTTTATAAAACTTGCATTATAATAATTAGTTAAATTCACATTATTGTAATTAGTTTTTGCCACTGAAAAAAAAATCGCTTCAGTTTAATAGTCAAGCAATAAGACTTATATCTGTTCATCTTCTCGAAGTATAAGCGATTTCAGGGAAACATGTTTATTCGTATGAAGGATATAATATTACCAAGACACCATATTTGATGAAACTTCATAGTTTATAATGACGAAGTTGAAGTAACAGTTTACTTAATAAGTAATTAGTTTGCGCCAATAATAAGTATGCACCTACCTTGGTTTACATTAGGATATGGTATAAACCGGGTTTGTGGTTGAAAGTGGTTGCTGCCTCCATCGCTTCTTACTGATGGTTATGAAACAGTACTTTCTTACTAAGCACTGGACCCAAGGCCCTTCATGGAATTTTAAGTGATACAGGTTTAGTTACGACTGCGACAAATTACGTTAATTTGTTTTTGTTATTATTAATTGTAATTAGTATTCTTTTATTTTGAAATATAAAGAACCAAGAAGAACAATGGAAGCGGTGAAAAATTTTATAAAGCCTAATTGGCTTAATGGCCACCTGTTATTTTGAGGTTAGTAGTGTATCATCATGAGATCACGTGATTCTGAAAAAAAAAGTCTTTACCAACCGTTCAATTTGGCAAGGATACTCTTAAGTGGCCAGATGGTCCGTTTATAAAATCACACATCTATCCTGTAATTTGCCTCAACTTATATTCTGCGTCATGAGGTTGAGGGTGAAAGCTCAGTTCTGGGATTTCCAGGAGTCGAATCTGACTCCAAGCTTTCCGCTTCTTATGAGGAAAGTAGCTGACTTATTTCGAAACCGATGGTTCTTGGAATTCGGCTGTGCAGAATTAATTGTCCAAGTTGCTAATGATGAAAAAATTACGGCGGTTCTGTTAATGGCTATCCCCGATAAAGGTGAACGGACCGAAAAGGAAGTCTTTTTGTTTTAATTTAATTTATCATTAATTGATCTTCAATGCCGACTTTTTTTTTTATTAATAAATAGCTTATGTACAATTTTGGGATCAGGTGCTCGTGTACTTTCGTATTTTATATTCGTGTCATATCAACCTATTGTCATATAAATCTTAGCCTTTTAGGGATTCACGCGTATTATATGCGTGTGCTAAGTATTCAATTAATTAGTCCATCTCATATAATATTGATGCATATTACCTGAAAAATGGCTTCGAATTTCGAGGATCAAGACAAAACTCAAATTATTCCTTGCAAATACAATTTTACTATTCATCAAAACCTACTAATATAGAAGGGCTACAAATTAGCAATTAAAAAACATTGCAATTTTTTATTATAATTCTCTACAGATTGTAAGATCTGCTATTGAGGTTGAAAAATGATAAATATAAAAAATGGCAGACTCTCGTTTTATCCAAGATAGAAATAAATACCTATGTTAGAATTGAAACTTTAAAATATTAAACTGTATAAAGTAAACCGTAACAATGTAATGATAAATATTAATCGTTAAAAATGTTAAATCAATTACTTTTTCTAAAACCAATTTGAAACCATAAATATAACCATCACTGTAAACTTTTTTGCTTTACATTATTACGACGTTGTATTGCTTTTTATTATTATGAAATTAATGAATAGAACTACCTACCATATGGGTATGAATAAAACATACCAGAATAAAAGCTTAAGAATAATTAAAGGATAAGTGATAAACTTCGAATAATCGTGCTGAATTAAATAAATATTATAATTATAATTTATTATTAAATGAAAATATTATTTTCCACAGCAAGCAAACAGAGGGATGTAATTTAATATACTATGTAATAACTTTTATGAGTAATTATTATAATTAACTAATTTTTAATTTAAAAATTTAAAACATAATAAATTAATAATCACTGTGAGAAAATATGTATTGACGAAAATGTTTTTCAAATCAGTTTTCTTTTCTATTACTTCTGCTTTCTACGGAGGTAAATCACAGAATGAGTTTTATAATTTTTGTTAAAACTTTGTAAATACGTTTTGTTTTTTTTATGGAAAAAAGAATATAATATAATTTACTTTGCTATAGCAAGAAGCATCCGAACGTCTTTACAATACACAATGAGTCTTGCAAAAAGCAGGTGACATTTAGACCAGTAGCAACTTAGGCATGGTTCCGACAGAGCAGGTTCTTCTGCATATTTCTGCTTCTTTTTCTGGCACCATCCGATCTGGTTTAAATATGTAACGTTAAATGGATTAAAATATTTGTTCTGGAAATAGAATGTGGCGCTTGTTTCATAATTAACCTGTTGCAATTTTTCTCAGTGAACGGTGCAAAATTACGTAAGAAAGGTTTTCTTTTTAAAGTAGATCGTTTGTCATACATTATGAGCATTGGAAGCATTCCAAAAGGGTTTCTGGTTATGTTATCAATTTTATATGTTATTTTTGTTTTGTTTGTTATGTTCTTGTGTGGTGTTCCAAAATGTCCAATGCCCAAAAATTGGGGAGGTTTTCTGTTGCTATA
The DNA here is from genome assembly GCA_948150685.1 of Rhaphigaster nebulosa. NCBI lineage: Eukaryota > Metazoa > Arthropoda > Insecta > Hemiptera > Pentatomidae > Rhaphigaster > Rhaphigaster nebulosa. The sequence goes on along the minus strand of OX411309.1, from coordinate 100,410,096 downwards.
TAATTTAAAAAAACATGTTTTATAATAACTTTTTAGTTATATTCCTTATATTCTCAGATTTTTTAGACTGTATGTGCGAGTGAGGGAGCAAAATATGTCATTGACCATAGTCGACTTTTTCACATATATATTTACGGAATATATTGAAATAGCAAGAATCAGATGATTTCAAGAACTTCCTCTGAATAACAAGCGATAGTTTTCAGAACTACTAGAAACAATCCGCAAAAAATCGAGAAAAAGGAAACTTGGTTCAAAGAAATTTTAAGTTCTGAAGAAAGGCTACTTGCATCAGAGAAGAGCTACGAAGATCTGAAATTTATCTGTGAAATGATAATTATAATCGTAATTAAATTTCTGAATATTTCAACGGATCACAGAATGTTTCAATTGCCAAAATAGTTGTACATAATGTCCAACTGCTTACTATATATATTTAAAATTTCTACGTGCCTTTACCATGAAGCGAGCGTGGTTTCGTTCTGCGAGCTAGAGAGTCGGGTTTTTTAAGTTTCTCACACCCTTTCATACTCCGAAATGGCGAGACAGACAAGCATGAAGGGTTGCACAGCTAGCCACACATCCGACTCCCTTCTGCGCACTCAGATTCGAACCTCTCCATACGAACCTTTTATATCTATGATCAAGTATTATCAAACTAAGTCTACGGTCCGGTCGTTCTATCCGTACGAAAGTGAATGGGCTCCTTTACAAACCAAGGGTCCTTTTCTGACAAAGCTCATTCATTTTCTTTAAAAAAAAAAATTAAATAAATAAACGAAGCAGGGTTTTAACCGGTCTCGTTATACCGTCTGCTTACAAGGACGCCTCGATCCCAAATATTTAATAGAAGAAAAATAAAATAATGAACGTACTGAAAGTATCTTAAAAATACGATTGATGTTTGTGGGGTGGGAACCTGATAAAGAATCGATTTGATTTTAAACTTTGTCAAAAATTCAAAAATAAAACATTTTTGAATTTTAGAAGCGTTTTATATTTCCTTGAAAAAATAAGAAAAAACTAATCAAAACCCTCAAGAAAAAAAATCGCCACTATAAGAAATAAAATAAAATAATGTCCATTTACTCCTAATGTTTGGGGTGGTAAGTGAAGGGGTTGAAAATTAGTGTACATTTAAAGGGGGAAATTTCGGTCTAGTATTTTGTTATGTCCTTTTCATCTCATTATATATTATCAGAATGATGCTATCCAACCAACACAATGTTCCTTAATGGGATTTAAATGTTTTATCAATTTATTCTCTCTCCGTTTGATCTTTATTTTTGATTCAGATTTTTTACATCATGTTTTCAATAAAAAAAAAAAAAACAACTAAAAAATTCTATCGTTATTCTTTATTCCATTAACTTCGAAATATTTATTTTCTTTTTCCTCTTTAGGATTTTCACCTTGGATAATCTTTCGGAATTATAAATCAGGCTGGAAGCTATAAGAAAAAGAAGAGATTAAGTACAAATAAAAAAAAAATCTTGCCTTTTGTACGAAGGCCAAATTAATAACTGCGTAGTTTTTAAGGAACCCAATTATGAATATACGGCCCATCACTAGTCTTATAGCAGACATTGGTCATTAATTATTGAGGAACATGCATGGTTCGACTGTTGGCTTTTATTTAAATTAAATAACGTTTATACTTAACATTTTATAATTATACAATAACCAAATGTGAGAATTTGTATAATTGTTTGCAATCAATGATTCATAGAAAAAAAAAAAAAAGAAGCTTCAAATAAATTAAATTAGAAGGATATATTTTTTGCACATATAATATGTACAAGTTGATTAGTTTAAAAAAGAAATTAGCAGGAATTTTTTAAGAATTTTTTTAATGTGCTATCCACATTATAATTTAGAATGGCGTTTTTCATAAGTTTAAAATGAGTCAGATTTTTTGTCAAAATTTTTCAATTTACTATTTTGATTGGTTTATTATTTTCAATAATGAAGAAAATTGTAACTCTCCCTCGAATTTTGAGATTACGTTCCAACATACGCAGAATCCAAAAATCGAATAAAAAAATCCTTCCGTCCGCGGCTTTTCTCCGGGACTACTGAACTGATTTGGAGATTTGGAAAAAAAAAAGTAAAAAAAAAATCTATTGTTATTCTTTATTCTATTAGCTTTGAAATATTTATTTTCAGTTTCTTCTTAGGGATTTTCATCTTGAATAATCTTTTGGAATTATATGATAATAGGATGATCATCGGAATTCGAGATTCCCATCCGCTATTTCTTTTCAAAATGACGATCGATTAGAGATTTCATAGGCCCATATGTCGGTCGTTTATGAAGATAGAGAAAAAAGTATAAAGTGTTTTAGAATCATTGTATCAAAGCAGTTGACATCCGCATGATGGCATTGATGGATCAATCTAATTAGGGATTGATAAATTATTTGCCACTTCTATAAATTTGTTTTATTGCAAACTAGTTTCGAATACATTCATCCTCAGTTCTAAAAACACACAATAAAATTCAATAATAAGCAATTCAAAATATAGTTTGGTATCATTATACATATTAAATTAGATTAATATAAATCAGTATTATAAAACATTTATGAATTATGAATTTAATTAAGACAAGAAATTAATTAATACCAAACTTTATTGTAATGTTTTATAATACTGATTTATATTAATCTAATTTAATATGTATAATAATACCAAACTATATTTTGAATTGCTTATTTTTTAATTTTTTTATGTGCGTTTTAGAATTGAGGATGAATTTATAACATTCGAAACTAATTTTCAATAATAAAAATTTATAGAAGTGGCAAATGATTTATCAATCCCTAATTGTATCAAAGACTTTAAACATTTTTTATTACCTTTGTTCTAATTTGTTTCTTGTGTTTTTACCTGATGTTATTAAAGGTTAATAATTTATGTAATATAGTTGCAATGATCAAGTACTTTCCTGTAGCTTACGAGTCTCGGTTGCTTATGGTCTTTGGTAATTTTATCTTTTTGATGTTATAATTGGTCTAATCTATGCTGTTAGTTTTCCTTAGGCCATCGTAGGTAAATCAGAGAAGTTTAATTTCGTTGGCATTGAAAATGCCATAAGTATTCTAACATTCGGCCCTCCTTGGTAGCTTTATTGTCATTCGAAAATAATTATTAATGATTATATAATAGATCTATTGTTAAGGGCGAATCCTAAAATTCGTCATATACCAAGAAATTTTAATTATTCTTCAATTCCTTGCAGATATTTTTCTTTCCTAACAAAAATAAATATTCGAAGGTCTTTCTGCTGTATAAAAACTGGATGTTAAAAATTTTCAAGGAAAAAAAGAAGAAATTTTATCTTGGACATCTGACAGTCTACATCAATATCTCTTGTTTTTCTGTTAGGAATCGAATTCGAATCTTCGATAGAAACTGGCCTAATTTGCTATTGGCTTTATCGAAGTAAAATAAATAAAAATATTTTTAGTTTAAATTTATTGATATTTTAGGAAAATCTCCTTCCTCGGTTCTGATGTTCGCCTTGGTCTAAGATACCACGTGTGTTGTGTCTGTAGAAACAGTATCTCATTCTTTGTAATTAGTTTATCTATTTTTTTGGAGACTTGCGGAATCTGTAGGGATATATTATGGTTTTGGTATATATTTTCGAAATGAAATATTTTCTAACAAAAAAACAAACAACGTACATTCATGTTGTACCAAAGTCAATTCATAACTTAAATCAATTAAAAATCATCTATATTTTTTATATTTATCCTGAAATGTCTACACCCTACCTTTATAATTTAACATAATTATATAATGATGGCTCTATTAAAATATGTGCGATAATGAAATAGCTCGTCAATTACAGTCCTTGTTTGAACTTTGAAATTGCCATTTTAATGTTTCGTGAGAACCTGCATTGTTCGTGTGATGGAGACCTTTGATAATATCTGTAGTGTATGGTATTTCCGCTAGTACTGTGATTTCGTCGCTTGCAGTTTCAGCAATTAATAGTGGTGATATAATAACATTCCTGCTAAGAGTGGTCGATTGAAGCTGAAGTTGATATCTGATAGCAGGGTGGTGTGAATAACAGGAAGTTAGAAGTTATAAGAGTTGAAGAGTACAACTACCAAGCGCGAAATCTTCAGAAATAGACAGATGGATAAATATGTTCACATATTCCTAATTTTCCTTTTTTATTTTAACTTCAAGTCAAGTCCTAAAAATTAATGTAAAATGAAATTTATTTTGTTTAATTACATTTAAAAGAGATACGCTTATTTTCAATAATAAAATACAACATTAATTGACACAATATTTGTATCAAAGCCAATAAATAAATTTAAGTCACAAAATTATTCGTAATTTTTCTTAAAGTTTTTGATCAATTCAAAATTTAAATATTTTGCAGGATAGGCCTTGTTGTGAAGATCAACTTTCTCTAGGCAAAGTCTATTAGGCATAGATTTAAATCAACTTACAATTGTAATTTCGGAAAATTTATTTCCATTCATTGAGCGAAATTCTCTTCAACTCAATATGATGTTTACGAATTTGTAACTTCAAATATGTCCATACATTCTCTACCGAATTGAGATCAGGTGATCAAGGTGTTTCTAGCACTTAAAGACAATTATAATGTACCCACTTTCGTGTTATTAGTGCCTTATTCTTCGGGTCATTTTCTTGATAATAGAGGAATGTTATTTTTAAACGTAAATTTCCATGCAAAATTTTAATATATTTATATTTTTCCATTAGTCTGTCCCTAAATATGTTCCTCCACTATATTTTTCACAAAACAACTCCAAATCATTGCCGAATCTTTCGAATGTTTAATACTACCCCGAATGTTCTTAGAAGAGAGTTCTGTGTTGGGCCTTCCCCAAACTATTTTTCGTCCGTCGATGCCGTGAATATTAAATTTTGATTCACCACCGAGCATTCACGGCATTGACGGACGAAAAATAGTTTGGGGAAGGCCCAACACAGAACTCCCTTCTAAGAACATTCGGAGTAGTAATAAACATTCAAATGATTCGGCAATGGTTTGGAGTTGTTTTGTGAAAAATGTAGTGGAGGAACATATTTAGGAACAGCGCGGACAGGGGGGAAGGAGGGGGCAGGACAGGGCATATAATGTCATTATAAAACATTTATGAATTATGAATTTAATTAAGACAAGAAATCAAATACATGTTGGTACTCACCAAGGTTTAAGTAGATTATATGAAACAGAAAATTTGTATTATTTTATTCTCGCACTGAACTTGAATTTGATTCTCTCGATAAACAAATTCGAACACGTGTCCAAAACTTTACGTTGAAAAAAACACGATACCCTCGAAACTTGTAAAATTACGGCCAAACAATGACAATTTAAATATCCGTTCTTCTGATTTGCCAAACAACTCCCAAAGTCAAAACCAATTTTCTCAACGTGTTCTCGATCTCACTAGCACCGCCTTATCGGAAACTGAAAAAAATCTTCTTAATAAAGGCTTCAATTCAATTCAATAATCCAAAAATTCACCTGTAAACTCAAAAATGTTTGAAAATCTTTCGGTTCTTATCGAAACCGGTCTAGTAAAATATAATAACGACTCTATTTCCAAAACTGTATGCGCCAATTTACTAAAAACTGAAATAGAGAAAATCAATAGTTCCAATAAAAATATTTCAGCAGAACATAACAGCACGTGTGTTGTCAGCAAAAATACGCGATAATAATCTCCTAGTCATAGAAGCAGATAAACGAAATACGACAGTAATTCTAGAAAGAGATAACTATAGAAAGAAAGTTTATTATTTCATGAATAAAAGTGGTTTCCCTAATATCAAAAATCCCGTGAATAAATTTGCCACCGAAGTACGCGAATGGATAAAGAACAGAATATGATAAATTCGTTACCTCCCCGACTATATGGCCTACCAAAAATACTCAAACCGGAAATTCCTATAAGATCAGTTACATCAATAGCTCGGTCTATAAACTTGCCCATTACTTGGACAATTTATTCAAAACCAAAATCTCATTTTCTCCACAACACACGGTAAAGAACTCTATAGCGGTAGTCAACAATATTAAAAACATAGTAATTCCGGATAGCGCGAAATCAATGTCATTCGATGTGACAAAATCTTTTCACAAGCATCCCACCACCAGAAACAACAGAAATTTTAGAACACTTAATCTTCCGATCGAATCTATCGCTACTAGAAAAACTAGATCTTTACAATTTGATGTCTATTTGTATCAACCATAATTGTTTTCAATTTGATGGAAAATTCTTCAAATAGGAAGAAGACTTACCGATGGGCTCCCCTATCTCACCCCTTCTGGCAGATTTATTTATGGACAAATTAGAACAAAAAATTCTTGACCACAAACAATTCTCAACTAGCTCAACTATATCTCACCTATAGTCACTATATCTCAACTATATCATATACTGGTATCGGTATTTAGGTGACATTATATGCCTATGGTCTGGTACGACAAGACAAATAAATAATTTCTTAAAGGAAATAAACGAAATTCACCCCTCGATTAAATTGATTCATGGATATTCATTGATAAATGGATTCAGAAATCTCAATAAAAAACAAAGATCATGAATTCAGAATTTACCGAAAACCCACCCACATGAATATCGTTTTAAACTATGAAGCTGGGAGACCGATAACACATAAACTCGTAGGCTTTAATAGCATGATTTACCTTATTTTGCACGTGCCATTAAATGAAAATAACTATAATAAAGAAATTGAAATAATATATTCCATAGCAAAAAATAACGGGTACAATAAAACCACTATCAATCACATGTTAAAAAAGCAAATACAAAAAAAAAATTAACACATCCCGAAACATTATGCCTTGATTCCATATTACCGCACTATATCCACCAAAGTCGGAAATGAATTGAAAAAACTAGGATTAAATCCTGCATTTAAAATATAAACAACCTATCCTCATATTTCCCTTCTCCTAAAGACAAAATAGACCCTTTCCAAAAAAGCGGAGTATACAAATTAAATTGTAATGATTGTGCAGCCAAATACACTGGAAAAACTGGAAGATCACTATCAGAGATTAAAGGAACATTTATGTGCATATAATAATAAGACAGAGAATTCCAACGTAACTATTCATTTAAATGAAAAAAAATATAAATTCATCAAAGACTCAGGAGTTAAATTAATACATCACGTTTAAAATAGTCTTAAATTAAATATATATGAAGCATTTGAAATAATAAAATCTTTCAAATCCAATTCAGGTTTTTTGGTTAAATGACAAAATAAATATCTCAAATAGTCCATTTTTAAATATATTCCAATCAATAATAGAAAAAACAATTACTCACCGGAATTACTGGAAAAACTCCGACCCCTAAAGCTTTCTTCCATTGCTAGTTCAGTGCGAGAACAAACCAATACAAAATATTATCTACTTAAACTTTGTGAGTACCAACATATATTTGATTTCTTGTATTAATTAAATTCACTTAATTTAATATGTATAATAATACCAAACTGGAATTTGAATTGCTTATTTTTGAATTTTTGTGTGTTTTTAGAACTGAAGGTGAATGTATAACATTCAAAACTAGTTTTCAATAAAAAGAAGATTATAGAAGTGGCAAATAATTTATCAAACCCTAATCAGTTTGATATTGCACACACCTCATTTATTACCTCTAATATATACATATATTGAAATTAATTTTATGTTTCACCAATTCAAGCATCATGAGAACAGAAAAAAGCAAAATCATATTAATTCAGAACAAAGACAAATCTCACATCAACAGTCCAAAATGTTCCTGGGGGTACGTAAAAACACCTGTCAAAGGTTAAATTCAAACCGCTGATTAGTAAAAACAGAAAATACTAGCACCAAACAACCAGGAAGATGTAAAATTTATTATTTACTGTTACTTAAAGATTTGTTGCATGCTTAAGGTCTCTCTCTACATTAACATTTTCTTTTTCTGTCCTGATGGTGTCTGAATTGGCTAAACGTTGACTAGTAAGTTATTTACAAGCATTTGGGAGATTTAAGGTTTTGTTTTTGGAATGAAGTATTAAATAAAGTAAAATAATATATTAATAAAGTATTAATGAATGCTTGGAAAATGTATATAGCTTATATACATGACTTTCATTATAACATACATATATGTACATGTCCTGCTGAGCTAGGACTGCTCGAATTGGATGTAATAACGGAGTATGAATTGATGGATATACAATACACCGGAAGATAACTGGTAATTGTATCCTAAGCTGTTGATCCGTTCGTATAATGTATTTTAAAAAATTGATCTATAACTAGGCCTTCAGTTTTATTATCAACTATTCTCCTTTTGAAATTGTTATTAAAAAATATAATTCGTTTAAAACTCAACTAATTTATTTAATATTTATTACTTTTTTTCTCCGGTTGGCTTCACAGACCTTGCACATGGTCGACAGCCGTGACTAGCCATTCTTTTCTGAACGATCGGATGAATGATGTGTACATCGTTTAAGTTACAATAAAAATATTTGATATCTTCTTGTCTCAAGACTGTTGTATTTTTAAGGCTTCTGATTCTTCTTGTACTGATTCTTTGCCTTTTTTGTTTAGGCATGCCTTCGTCAATCGTATTAGTTTACCAAGGATTATTTTGATTTTTGATCTTCCGTGGACAGCACTGGTAAATCCGGCAAGTGGGCCTGATGGTCCTTTTGGCCAATCCCTCTGGTTACCAATAGAGATAGCTTATTAACCCTCCATATCGATCCTTCTGGTTTTTCTGATGAAATTCAGAAGGGATGTCCATTCAATGGAGGGAGCCTCTTGTATTCTGATTCTATCAGATCCTAACAATCTGTATCTCAGCGACGCATATCTATTACATTTGGCTATGTAGTGTAGAGCAGTTTCAGGTGCCTGCCCACAGTAATGACAGATCTCATCCCCTGCTATTCCACACATCCTTAAGTGCCTTTTAAGCCTGCAGTGCCCGGTAAGTACCCCTATAAGCAGTCGGAGTTCCTTTCTGTTGAGGCCCAGCAGCCACTTCTAGAAGCAGAGGATTTTTTAATTAGTTCCTTAGCCTGTCTAAGACCAGCACACTCCCTCCACTCCTTACTTGCTATTTTCCATGTCCAATCCTGGACCTTCTTCCGCTGATACCTTTTAGAGATGCCTACTGAAGGTTCTGGCCCAAAGATCTCAGCACCTTCCTTTGTAAGCTTGTCGGAATAATCAAGGATTATTTTGATTTTTGATCTTCCGTGGACAGTTACTTTTCACTGGATCATACATCGGCTGAAAATCGACAATGGAACTTGCTAAAGATAGATTACTAATTAGAAATTTATTTGAAAAATAACTGCTATAGTAAGAACAGATTCCCTCTTTCAGAAATAGAAATAGAAGAAAACTTGAGATGCATAGTCCCTTGAGAATAACAGACATGAAAAAAAATTATTTTCGCGATGTTCGTTAGCTGTCTTTTAATTTTCGGATGTTAATTTGTATCGCTGCTAAATTAGTAGACCTCGATATTCGTTGGTATCTATTTAACAAACTGCTAATTTAAACTGTTATTTAAAATTGTACAAAATTATATCACAAATTTTGTAATAAATTTTGATACAATATAGATTAATATTATAATATTAATATTTAATAAGTAGTGATAAAATTATTAACATTTATCAAACAAATTTTTTAAATTATTTGTTTAACTTTTTAATTTTTTTTTTAGATAATCTGGATTTTTAAGTCCTAAGGATTAAGGGATCGAAACCGTTCAGGTAATTTTAAGTTATAATTGTTGGTAAATGGATTATTAAATTTATTATTATTGTACAGAGTGAAATAGAAATGATTAACACATTTTAAATGGCTGTACAAAACAAATCAATTTCTCTAGAAAAAATCTTGTTTTGTTTTCAAAAAGTACATTGAAAAAATTTGTATTTTAACGGGTTTTAAAAATTACATCTTCCAAATGTAGGCCGTCATTGACGTTCCTGGAAAATTTCCATCGCCTTCCTAATCATTTCTGGTAGAATATCATTGATTTATTGTCTGATCCTCTCCTTTAAATTATCTGGAGAACGAGGTTGGTGTTTAAACACCTTGTCCTTGAGATATAAATGAGAAAAAAAAATCACATGGTTAATCTGGTGATAGTCGACTGGTGATGACACCGGCCATCTTAAGTCACCCCTCAAAGAGAGCAATCTGTTAGAGAACATTTCTCTCAAAACTCAAAGCGATCGTCGAGTTGTATGAGCAATAACGACACATCACCTACGTTGATTTCATCCAACTTATTATAGTTTTCAGGGCATTGGATAGTCTCCAACAGGTGCAGGTAACGGTCGGAGTTCACAGTTACAGCTCCCACCTCAAAAAATAGTACGGACCGATAACGCCGAAATCACCAAATGGCGCCCAGTATACCCTCCCGGAATGTATCAGTTTTTTCCACTGGAAATGACATGAAGGGTGATGGAAAATATCCGAGAACGTATTCGGTAACGCGTACTTAGTCAAGATCGTTTATGTCATTTTTTAAACCCACTGAAATAAAATTATTTTCAATGTAACTGTTGGAAATATAATAAATATATTTTTTTTGCTGCCCTTTAAAATATGTCAGTTATTTTATATAAAAAATAAGTGCATAATTTTATTTATTTTTGATATAATAAATGTTTTCTATATTTATTTAATATATATGTATACACACATATATAATCAGTAATTACCTATATCTATGCGGATATATACTCATATTCATATATTAATTTATTTTTTAATTCCCACAAATTTTGCTCTTCAATATTAAGGTGTTTCCTTTAGTTTTCCTGTAACCGTGCAAGATATTTTTATAGTGTAGTGATCCAAAATCTCAATTATGGTAATAAAAATGGCTTACCATCATTTGTAGTTAGTATCACACTAAAAATTCTTTACATAATAATTATTATTTATTTTTTATTCACGAATAAAAAACTCACAGTCTAGTGAGCGTAGCTTTGGTTTCTATTTGTTAACAACCTGGTTGAAATTCTCGCTGGTCACAGTAAATTTTCCTTTTAAAAAAAAAGTGGTCTATTGTAGTTTGTACACTGTAGTTTAAGACGTTCCTTGGCCCTAAAACTAGTGTCTGACATTAGTCCGAAGATGCCCAGATGTTTCTAATCACACCGTTTCCCATAAATTACAAATGATCCATACGTTTAGGTTTAGGAATTATTTTTTTTTTTTACATTTTATTTCTTTATCAAACTTTAATATTGAATGGAATTTTATGATTAGCCAATTAAATATTGAAGATAATCAAGAAAGATTTTTTTTTATTTATTTATTGAATTGCATTTGGAAAATATAATTTTTATATGAGTTCTGTTTAACGTCGCTATGGTATATATTACTTGAAAGCGTGGATATTTAAAACCTTGGAGAGTGATGTTCGATTTTTGGTGTCATCCTATTCGACACGGCTTGTCTCTTTCAAGATATGGCTCGTTCATGAGTTATTTTATTTTTACTATAATTAATGCTGGTGAAGTCTCTCTATTTATTTTATTTTTTTAGCTACGGGTCTAAATAGAAGTCATGAATAGTGTAATAGTTTATTTGTAACATCCCAAAGTCATGATATTTTAATAAATATATCCATTCAGAATATATTATTAGTAAAATACAGTAAAAATAGAACATAGAAAAAAAATAGAAAAATTTTTTCATTAAAACTGAAAAATTACTATATAATTATATTATTACAAAACATAAAATATATTGTTATCTACAGTTCAGATAACAACCGTTATATTTTAAATATTTAAAAAAATGAATAAAGAAAAAAAAACTTAAAATTTTCTGAAACCGAAACCCACCAATTTTTTTTTTTTTCTAAGGTTGTTTGAATTATTTAATATTCCACAATTCATTTCGGTATTTCCCTCTAGACTAACTGTTCCACTACAACTATTAGATAATGGATCTTACCTGATCTACTTACCTTGCATTTTCCTGTTACATTACTCCGGGAAATTATCCTTCGTGCATAGATAAGACTTGAGCCGGCCCGTAGTATGGTCGGCGTCGCGTCCTTAGCAAGCGCACAAGGACATGTAAGTGCGTTTCGTTTCACTGCTAACTTCACGGATAACGTCCGTTACTGATTATAGCCGCTCATATTGTAAAACTGTTTCTGGTTTAACTGTTACGATCTAGACAATATTATGTTTTTGCTCGAAGGCCATTGGGTGAATGCATATTACAAGAACTCAATAATTGAATAATGGTTGCAGTTGTAGAATCGAGCCGATAAAGTCGCTATCGTTGCTGTATTATTGAAAATTGGGATGTGACTGTCACACCATAGTCATTCTCATCACAACAAAGCTAATAAATTTTCTGTCAGAAAACAATTGTTTTGTGCCAACGAGCTAAGAAACAGGGTAGTTATGTTAGAAACTTCTACATTCCCCCTAATTAGTTGTTGATTATTGGAATTTATCGTCCTGATGCACTCGAACTAAAGGTTGCCAACCTGTTCTATCCAGAGTAAGAAGATTGAGACTTATTTAATTTTAAAAAGTCAATCCCCTCAGTCCAGATCAGACTTCTGAGGTTTTTACTCACTTCCTGATTTTGTTTTTGTAAATTATATCATTCTTATTCAGTAATGTGTAATATATTATTATTGGAAGTTTACAAATAAATCAGCGTTGAACTATCTGTAACCATTGTGATTCGACACACAGACATGTTGTTATTTACAGTGTAGTCGTTTCCGTTTGACGCCTTCTGTTTTGTTAACTTCCGGACTTGTGTGACATTTGCTAGGTGTGAAATCGGCATTTCCTATCGCTGCTGCAAGGTTGCACATTGTGCAGTTGTGCAATAATATTCCCCTTCTGTGTGCAATTGAACTCTTGTAAGTTAAATTTTAATCGGTAGCAATAATTTTATAATCGATATTTTATATTTTTATAAGCAATATACCTTACAGATATCGCTACAAAGATCTGTTAATATATTTATTTTATAATTATTGTTTGATGTTGATTATTGCGTTCAGGATTTTTCACGATTCGAATATATATGCTTTGATCATTTAATTTTTATTAAAGTTAACATTAATATAAAAGAAATATCTGGTGCGGTCTGCACATATCACGCATCACACAACTTACACTTACTGCTTTACTTTGAGTAAAAATTAATTTCTGCTTAAGTAAGGCTAGTGAAATTTTAAATGTTTTCATTTAGTATCCATTAAATAATATTAAAGTTGAAATTATTAACTACAACAATCACTTAAGTTTATGCATTTTTCGTCTCCCTCCATTACCGTCTACAACTTTATATATTAGTTATTTATTTTTCTATATTACACATCAATACTACTTCTCTGATTTCTGGATATTTGTTTTCAACCTGGAAATATATTTCTCCTTTGGTTTTTAATTACAAATTTTTAATTACTATTAGCAATGAGAGGTGTTTAATTATTACAAACTAACAAAATTGAAGATACAACAGAAGAAGCCATTTTGAAAATTATGCCCTTCCATATTAAATCAATGAGGATAAGACTTAGCTGATATTGATAATCGTGTAATTAGGTGTTCATTGATATCAACGAATTTTATCCAGTGGCGGATCCACAAGAGAGAAAAAGGGAGAAATTTCCCCTTCCAAATTAAACCATGGACAATAAAAAAATTATGGTAACTACGGCTAATTGAAAATATACCCAATAGTAACAATACTCGGCAAATGTGAATAATTAATTGTCAATTTTGATTTATTTTTTTATAAATTCAAATAAAATAAGTGTTTTAAACTTCTATCGTTTTATTATTCTTTAATTCTAATGCAAACTCAAAACTTATTTTTATGGTCGAGTGGTTAAGTCGCTGGACTCGTATAGCTGGAATCCTAATCAAGGTTAAAATATTTTTAAATTGATTCAAACAGTATCATTTGTCATTGGGTTATTAATTACTGAGCTATCCTGATACAGGATAAGATAACACAATCACATAAATCTACATATCATCCTTCCCATATTCCTTATAAATTGAAAATTAAAATGGTTGGCTCCTCAAAGGAAGAATGTATACTAATATTAAAAAATATCAAAAATGTATGATATAATCCTCGCCTGTCCTTAGTTAAATGAATGTTAATGTTAGGAGATGGTATTATTTATTTCGAAATTTACTACCTGTAATATTGTTATAAAACTGTTACTTATTGGAAGAAAGGGGAGGAGGAAGAATTTCTGGCCCTTAAATGTGTAATTTCAATTTCGTTTAACTTTTTCTATTTTCAGCTAAGCTGTTCACAAAGCATATCCAGAGGCACACATACAGGTAATTTTGCAGGACTTGGTTATTTGAACTCAGGGGATTTTAAAACGTGTATTACCGTTGAAAACTTGGATTCACACGATTGCAATACTTCTCCATACAATATATTTCATATGTAGGTAAGGGGAAGTAAAAAAACTATATATATATATTTTTATTTAAAGCAGTAATCCTAGATTATTTATTGTTGTCTCGCCTCTACTTAAGCTCTTATTAGTAAGTTGCCAAGGGATCCAATTAATAAAATGTAAATATTGAGTAATTTTCATATTTATAGTACTTTTACTCCAAAAATTCAAGTACGCATTTTTTGTAATCTAAGATTGTTTAAGGTTGTCTCGCTTCTACTTCAAGGGTAAGATTTGGTCACACGGTCAGCCAGATTAATTGGCTTGATAGACAGTCAAATGAGAATTCGTCTTTCTCTGAATGCTTGCTGATATCTCTGGGATCGGTGCCAATCTGCATGACTACGGGCTGAGGTAGGCGGATCTATCACGGCTATGGATTCGTTCCTGACATTAACCGGTAAATCTGGTACTAAAGCCAGTTCCTAACCTAATTGGATTGTGCGATCGGGCAACAGCGATGGTCGGTGAATTAGACGATGAAAAATCACAAATAAACAATGCAATTAGGAATTAATAAATTATTTGCCACTTCTATAAATTTGTTTTTATTGAAAACTAGTATCGAATGGTATACATTCATCTTCAGTTCTAAAAAAACACAAAAATTCGAAAATAAGCAATTCAAAATACAGTTTGGTATTATTATATACATTAAATTAGATGTAATATAAATCAGTATTATAAAACATTTATGAATTATGAATTTAATTAAGACAAGCAATCAAACACATGTTAGTACTCACTAAGGTTTAAATGGATTATATCAAACAGAAAAGTTTGTACTGGTTTCTTCTCCCACTGAACTAACAATAAAAGAAAGGTGGAGTAATCAAGACAATGTTTCGTGATGGGGCTATCTTCGGGGATTGTTGAATAGATATCATATGGCAAGATATCAGAAGTGAGAAATAATTTATCAATCCCTAATTTGATTGATCCTTCTATACCATCATGCGGATGTCAACTGTTTACATTTTATGATTGCTATTAAATCCTGGCCTAATTCATTTTAACAATATGAACTGTGATAAACTGATCTGAACTGTGATTTGTTTGCCTCTTTAAGTTATAAAATGTAATTTATTTCATTATCTGAGATATTTGTACATTTCAATAATAAATAATGTTGCAAATTGATTTTTAAATATATGTTTTATTAATGTTGTCATCATACTGCTGGTGGCCTACTATTCTTATAAAGTGATCGTGCGATATTTTTTTCACGCGATCTTGCGCTTTGTATTAGGATACCCATATTCGACGTGCTATTTGAGCGGTCGGCTCATCACCAAATTGGTAAACTACGAATATAAATGATAAGTTATTATCGTAAACTAGATAGAAAAAGTAATTACTGATTTAAGTAATTCATACAAACGTAACCATCATTCAATCAATAATTTCAAAATTAAAGTAATGCAGTCAAATTTATGATGTATATTTAAATGTTTTCATGAATTATTTTTTGAGTAGACCTGAAATTAAATTAATTTCTGTCATGAAGGATTATATAAAGTCTATATTTTGATAATACCTTTTTTTTTTTTTTTAAGTCTATTGGATTTGAATAGTATGCATTTATAAAAGCGTTGAAGGGATGACAAATCTCAGAATAGAGAAGGGTAAATAAATAAATCAAACCGAGTTTAAAAAATACTTTTCTTCGGAGAAATTCCGAGCAGTTAACGATGGGTTTATCTGATTCCGGATATAATAAAAATTTGTGAATTAAATTTCATCTTATTTTATTTTGTATAAAATGATTTTATCACGCTGCTTCAAAAAGTACCGCACCCACGTTTTGGTATCTTCCTCAGATTTTTTTATTTTTTGATGGTTAGATGTTTTTTTTTGGGCCCATGAAGATTGTTTAATGTCAAGGAGAATTTGTGCTGTAGATGTATGATATTGTTCAATCCTATTAAATTTGATGGATTTCTGGGACCGGTTATGTATCGCAACGTTTTACATTTTTAAACTTGATAATTTTCTGCTGATATCCATTGCATGATAAACATGTTGTGGCGTGATATGTAACTGTTCTCTCAACTTATTTTAATTTAATTTCATTGGTAAGATTTAATTTTGTTTCCACTTTCTCTTTGAAATAATGTATAAGAATGTTCAAAAAGTAGTATGTTAATGGCTTTCGCCCAATATCTGTTCTGAAAGAAATATAAATATCATTGCAATTTTTTTTAAAGAAAAAATGAATGACTCGATTTTTAAATCATTTTTTTTCCTTTGTAATCTGCAATAGGGTTGTTATATAGACAGAAAAAAAAACAATGTTTTGAGACGATATATATGACTAAGCATGAAAAGTGTTACAAAAATAATATTTCGATTTTGTTTAATTTTGATTTACAGTTCGAAATAGATTTGTTGGTTTTTTCCCGATCAAATTATTTGAGAAAACTTTTTTTTTCCTTATTTTTTTAAACTGATTGTGAGTATCCTAAGAACTATTCATTTCATCTATATACCAAATTAAATTTCGGCAAAAAATTGAATCAAGCTTAATTTTTATTTACTCTAGTTGTCATTAAGTTTTATAATAATTGTTTTTATTTTTATAATTTTTGTAGTCATTGATCTAAAAACAGCAAATATAAACAAATCTATACCGCTGAAACGTATTTTTTTTATTAATTCACAAAATTACTTGCCGCATAAGTATTATTGAAAAGGTCAGTGATAAAACTGCTCAATAAACATAACGGTACAGTTACAATTTTGACTGGAACTTACCCATTCTTTAATGGTATCGTTCTGCCTTGAAGAAAGCCCTACATACCGAATTTCAGCTCATTTGACCCAAAGGGGGCCGCTGAAGGTTCTCAAATGTAAATACACATATATATATATATATATATATATATATATATATATATATATATATATATATATATATATATATATATATATATATATATCAGGCAATCTTCCTTAATCGTGCTCTAGGGGTTATGAAACGGATAGAAAACGCAGTCCCGCAGCAACCTTCGACCCACTGCAATAGTCTATTTTTTTCGGAGAAAATACGACTAAAAAGACATAAGTGGAATAGGGTATAATATTCTATCCATATTGATTCCAATCCCTTTATTTATTTTATTTCCTTGTTTTTTTTTTTCATTTGTATTTTTTATTTCATTCCTCTTCTTTAAATTGACTGTGGGACCAATAAAATATGTTTCTCTGTTGTTACATTTTGTTCTTTCATCTTCAAGGAAAATGCAGTTTCAAGTTTCAAGAAAGGCCTTTTTCGTTTTAAACATAAATATTTATTTATCACCTGTCACAGAAACTTTAGTAGTGCGGAAATGCCCTGTATCCATATTTCAAGGTAAGGTGATATGGGGTAAGTGCGCACAAGATTTTGCTAAGTCCGACTTTATACGGCTATGAAATCTTTATTTTTGAGGCTAGATTTTTTTTCTCTTTTTTTGTTGATGAAATGTTCCTTATACGATTATGCTTAAATATTATATTCTAGCCCACGTTTCAGTCACTTCCATTTTGATGAGATTGATTATTCAATTTATTAATGCTTGGTACGTATTTGCCACTGTCTCCAGAAGTAAGTGCGTACAAAGTATCTGGAAGGCTCATTATCCAATTATCACTCATTCAAATATATTCAAATTTTAAATCTTCAATGACAGTCATGAAAGTGGAGTGTGGATCATAATTGAATAAATATATTGAAGAAAAGAAGTTTTATTTCAATGTAGTCCAGAGTTGCACCGACAAAGCATGATTTTAGGACTAAGTGAAAACCAAACGCTCTTGTCCCACACCAGTAATCTGCATTTACCCATTCTACCATGTTTCGCTGGGACAACTGCGGGTTAGTGCTTAAAAATGTAAATCGCAAAAAATAATAGTAATGATAAAATAAGGTCTAGTGGTGGATTAACACCGATATAGCTGTCAAGCAATAGTTGAACAACTTAATCAACAGGTTGAAATTGAAATCGTTATAACTCTTTATACTTTACCTTAGCGAACTCTCGTGGTTGATTTGTGACACATCAGTGCTTAGACTTCATACTTCCTTAAGGACATTACATACAAGTTCATGATATGGGTTCAACAATGACAATGACGCACTTACCCCACATCGCCTTACCTCATATTTGCACAAATATGCTTTTCAATATTAATACTTTTATGATTCATACATTACAATAAATACTTCATACTTGTTTCGTATTTAGTTCATAACCATCCGATGCCATTTAATAATATTCCAGTATAATGGTTTACCACTCTAATGTCCTTTGTTTTTTTTATATTCTTTATCGGGCTAAGTCTTCTATCTAAGCCTAAGCATTCTTCTTCTTTTGCAATTTTCGTAATCTGCAGAGCATGTTAAGTAACTCCGGGGCTGCTATAATAAGTTACGAAAAAGAGAACTTAAATCCGTCACAATCCACGGTCCTTGGGATGCTGGGGTAATGAATCGCCGCCGAGAGACGGTGTCGACACCGTAACTATCGCAACCAAATCAAAAAAGCCCATCTGATCTGTTGAGAAAATAAAACAAGAAAGAAATATTCGCAACCGAGACAATTCCATGGGATATTTATTGGATTACCACGGCGTTCCTGCTATAATTCACAATGGTGAGATGGATATCGCAAAGATATGATCTAACTATCGCGGACTTCTTTCAATGGGACGTCAACACATGTTGCAAATTCAAGACAGTATTGTGTATCATTTTGCATCAGCTTCATTAGAGGTATTGGCAAAAGTTAACTACGCGAAGGTTGTCTTATCTTCTTATTGCTGAAGACTTGGCCAGTTCTAGTCGTTTATTTTTGATCTCCACATCTCGAAATAAATAACAGAAGTTATGGCTCTTATGATAATCAAAAATTTGACTAATCATAATTTATATTCATTTTAATTATATGCAGAGTATAATGTCCACACAGCCATATTCCGTCGTTCTCGGATGTATAAAGTATAGCTCCGGCAAAATCAACATGCACCTGGAATTATTATTATATAAATGCAAAACTAAAAAGAAAAAATAACGGAAAGCATTACATTAATTTGAATAATTTTAATATAATAAGGGATGGTCTCCAAATATCGCCTTCTTAAGTAAAATTCTAAATTTTAAATATTAAACTTCAGTATTTCCTCTGAGTAAACTTGTTTACTTTAATGCCAGGATTTTAAAAGAGTGTTCCTAATTTCGTTCCCCAGTTAAATTCACAATTTATTTAATTAAAATACTTAAAATTTTTTGATTACCTTTCTATTTATTATTTTATTAAAACATGTGACTAATTATCTATTCAAACCAAAAACACAAACAAATTCCTTTACTATTGATAAGGATGCACAGAGTTCGTGACACCATTTGAAACATGCATTTATCCATTTCTTTCCACGTTTGTCTTCTTGTTGACTTGAGTTAGTTGACTCAGTTTTATTCTGACGAGTTGAAAAACCTCGAAGGAGACGAATTTAGGACTCGACAGATAGAAAACAATGACAGTTTTTCCTTCCTTAATGTATGAACAAACGGGTCTAGGTCGATTTGAACATGAAAACAATGCTCTAGTTTACGAATATCAATGATCAAATACACAATCTTAGCTGTTTTTCAGCAGGTAGCTTCAATATCAACTGGAGGACGAATTTAGGCGAGGGGGCGGATTTCGGACTCATTATCTTACAATTAAAACAAAATGGTTTATAAATCTTTAGTATCGCTATTTGTTATTAAAATCTTATTTTGCATATTTAATTAATTTATTTATTTCGTTTATCGTAATCTGAAGACTAGTGATGTTCTAACCTAACGTGGCAAGATACTAAAATAATATAGGTTTAGTTAGAAGTATGCTCAATTTTAATGATCTTCCAGAACAATATATTTAAGTTTTATTAAAATTACATAATAATTGAGCTATATTTTATATCGTGACGTATATATGTTAAATTTTTCTTTACCTCAAAAATAAATAATTCTAACTATAACAAAAAAGAAAGAAACATTGGTATATATATATATATATATATATATATATATATATATATATATATATATATATATATATATATAAGTTAAGCTCCCTCCGCTCGAAAAGAACATAAAAAACAAATGAAATAAATAAAAGAAGGAAAAGGGAGCTTGAAATGACACACACGAGATCTGAACTAAACTGATTTATTCTCCTCAATAATCCTCTATATATAGGATTTGTATCTTATTTACATTCAGAGATGGTATTAAGGTCTATATTGTTGTCCACAGGACATTAACTCCCCCCTCCCAGTTTATGACTATCCGTCATATTATATAGTACTTCATACAATATTGCTTAATACCTAATAACACAACATAGCAAAAGATACAAAAACAAAAACAAAAATACACATAAACACAAAGAAACCTTACAACTACACAAGAACTGAAATTTTCACTTTTCACTTACAACTATACACACTCCATTGTCAGATAAAACAACAAAAATAATCTAATTTCGCCTGGTTATAAGGCGGTGTTTGTTTACGGAGATGAGGATGCTCCAGCCTGTTCCAGGCTGTCCTGACTTTGTACGGGGAGCTTTAGTTGCTCGATATGAACAGTCCGTCGCTTCCTGGATTCTCTTACGCTTTGGATCGTGACTACATTATGTTCCCTAATGACAATCACTCTAAATGGCCCCTCATACCTTTGTAACTCCTTACTCCTGTTAGACCCTATTTTCCGATATACTATAGTCCCTATCCTTATGTTCCCAGTTATATCCTTAACCTTCCTATTCTCCCGGGCCACTCTTCTACTTTTTTCCGTCTCTATTTTATGGTGTCCTTTTTCCCACAATTTCCTTAGCGCTATGCGATTATTCACCAATGCTTCGGACATCTCCTCGTCTGTCACGGTTTCTCCAGGATCCCTTCGTCGACCGCGGAGCCCGAAGAGCATTTCAAATGGGGCGAATCTTGTTACCGTGTGGATCAAATGGTTATACGCTGCCACTGCCGTCGGCATCGCCTCCTCTGGTTCTAGACCTCTATCCACATGGTACACTCGTAGGTGTTCACCCAGCGTTCCGTGTAGCCTCTCGATGCCCCATCTGCTCTTGGGATGGCCTGGGATATTCAGATGCCATTTCACATCCAAGAACTTCATCTCCTGTCTAATGATGATGTTATCAAATTCTCTTCCACAGTCGGACGAGATTCGATCCGCTACCCCATAGAACTGGAACCAACTCCGAAGGGATCCTAGCACTGCCTCTGATGACCGTTCGTGCACCGGGTAGGCCATGGCCACTTTACTAAATAGGTCGATCATGGTGACCCACTTGTATCCTCTCCAAGTGCATATCGACCTGCAGATCACTCAATGGTACACTCGCCGTAGGGGTTTCCTCCTGCTGGACTCTCGGCGGATACCGATCATATTTTGTAGCGTGGCATATTTCGCACCCGCCGATCACCTCTTTAATGGTCTTTTTCATGCCGCTCCAGAAGTATTTACGTTTCAATGCATGTAACGTCTCGTGCTCGCCTCGGTGGTTAGTTTTTCCTTGGTGATACGCGAGTGTCACCTCTTTCCGCTGTGATTCCTCCCGTACCGTTTCAACCGCTAGTTTGCATCGGATGAACGTTCTATCTACTCCGATCTGTTCAGTACGTCATAGCTTTTTGATTTTCTCCCAGATGGTCTCATTCCCTACGTATAGATAATGTGTTTCTCCCGGCTTAGACGCGTCGTTGAGTGCCCTGCTCTGTTCTGCTCTCGCCCCTGGCTGTGACCAAATGGTGATAATTTTTCGCCTCTCGTACGTGCTGAAATCCATTTTCATCAGTCCCGCGGATCTCGTCTCCCAGATAATCTGCCGGCTCTTGTCGTCCTTTTCTTCTAAATCTGCGGGTCTTTCTTCCGTAGAATTCTCTTCCGATGCCTGTTCTTCGTCTCTCATCCCTGGTTCGTTCTGTTCTCCTTCACCATCCGGCGTCCATTCCCGTAGAAACTGTCGGACGTCTCTGGACGACTCCCCTATATCTTCCTCTATGGCGTTCACCATCACCATTATACGCAGTGTAATAATTGGCTACGTTTTTATTAATTTTCTACCTATTGATCTCATACTAAACATTTGTTTCAAACATATTTAATTTCAAAGAAGCAAAAATTTGTGTATAACGGATCCTTGAAAACTTCTCAATTCCAGTAATTGACACTTAAATGAATGTTATGAAAAAATATTTTTTTTATTTATTATTTACAATTTAAATGCGTATACATTAATAAACACAAAATAGTTCATTGATGCTATAGTCAATAGATAAAAACTATTGACTATTAAAGAGAAAAGAATTGGAAGATTCCAAAACAAAAAGCCTCAAGTCTCTAAAATACCGACAATCAACTAACCAGTCAACCTTTCTCCAATTCAGGCATCATCAGGACATACATCAAAAAATCACATCTATGAAGATCAAAATGTTATCCTTAGGCAGTTAAGCAGTATCTCGTTTTTTCTTGACTGCTGAATAGGTTCAACTATTCTTAATTTATTGTCGCTTACTCTAAACCAAATCTACTGCCATTTCTAGCGTGTCTTTTCTTTTACCAAAGTAAACATTTCTTTGGTTATTGCATCTGCTACTGCGATTCTTTCTTTAATTGTCTTTTTAATCATGGTATCGGCTAGCTCATTTCCTCAAATGCAACAATTATCCGTTAACCACAAAAATTGAATATTACATCCAAGATTCTCCAATTTTACTCACTAGTGGGTTCAACGAAAAATAATTTTTCACAGCCTTTAAAGCAGATTCCAAGTCTCTACAAATGTGTACCTGCTTGGTACCTAGTTTACCTGCATAATCAGCGCGATACTAATAGTTCAGCATGGCATGAACTACAGTATGATGGCAATAAATACATTAGTATATCATCAGAAATAGTGGCAGCACCTACCCCATCTTCCGTTATAAATGCATTTCCACCCGGAGTTTCTGTTGAAAGCTCGTTAAGTCTGCTAATCCCAGCTTTGACCTAATATACTTGTTGCATTTGACTCTATGAATTTTGGGAATTGGAAGTAGCCAGGGTTCTATTTGCATTTGCTGGAGTTTCGAAGGTGACGTTAAGTGCTTGAAGTTCAGGTTTTTAATGTGCATTGAGCATCTTTCCGGTAATGACAATTTATTTTTTGAGTTTTATAAGAGCTGAATTGGAGGTTTCATTTGCAACTAGATTAACTTTTGAAATATTAAATTCTTCTCCTGAGCAGCTGTTAACTCTCATGAGCCCTCCAAATATTACGCCTTTAGTCTAATTTTAAAAGGGTCTTAGAGTAAAGTTTACTGTCGAGTCTTCGTTACAATTTTCCGTTTCGTAAAATCTTTACATTTGTTTGTGTAGTAAAGCTTTTAATGAACCTGCACAACTTAAATGAGCTTAAGGTTAGGAATTTCTTGCCCTCATCTCCGAGAGAGACCTCGATATTATTCCTAATTCATGGCCTTCCCGTGCGCTTATATATATTGTTTATTATTTTAATAATACCTATTGAATTTTATATTTAATAAACACTACTAATTACATATTACGTATTATGCTTGTGTCAGCTGTTGCACTAGTCATCAGCGGCGTGCAGTGAGTTTGCAATGTCGGCGACCTCAGTAGGTGTGTCCCTTTGTCCGCTGAAGAACGCTGACGAAGTATTTCGTGCTGAGACAAGATCTAAACTGAGAACGAGTTTCAAATACACTGTCATATTTAAGCCATTTTTCAGATAAATATATCTGATTATTAATTCTAAAATTTTATTATTAAATTAACTAACCATTTCTTACTCGTATTTCCAAGTGATATATTTATGTTGAGATAAATAAATGAAATAAATACAAAATTTGAAGATACGCAATATGTTTTTCTTTTTATTATATATATCGTGTTGAACTGTATCATAAAATCGTAGCATTGAAATGCTTGGGGTAATCCAACCACGTTTTAGATCTTATAAATTGATAAAATCGATGCCTCTACAAAACTAGCCTGTAGAATCCGAATAGGATTCCGCTGATCTTGGATTTGGCCTTCTTCCAAGTATGGAAAGATAGTTAGAACGCTCTACGCCTTTTAAGCTGTAATTCCATTTTTCGAACCTAGCAAACCACTTTCAAATAATGCTATATCCTGATTTATAGTTCATATGCACACAATTAATTTTTCTTGTCTTTGTATGAATCTTTTGTTTGATTTAATGTCCTTACGTACTCCAAAGGCAGAAAAGACGGGTTCTCCTACAGGCTACCATCATATTCTAGGAAGAGTCGGAAGGCCGAAATTTTCGGTGGTTCCACCTTTAGAAATAAAATATAATCGTGAACTGGGCCAACATGCTTGGCCACCTAAATTTTTGTTTTTTTATATTAAAAACAATAGTTGTGTACTGGAAGAATTTGGCGATGAATTATTCTTCAAAGTGAAAACGGATAAAACAAAATAAGATGGTTAAAAAATGAAACAAAATTTTAAAGGATATTTTTTTCTCTTGCTCAGTATTCTGCCTTTTCACTCAAAATCAATGTTTTGTGGCATTGTAATACATTAAGAACATGCAACATGAACATACCAATATGTTCATGTTGCATCGTAAATTGAATATATAATTGAAAATATAAATAATTTATTACAGTGTTGTCTTTATGCTATATTATTTATTAATTTGAGTAGCTGCTTTAAAAGTTTTGTTCCATTGCTCAGTTTTTGCTGTAGGAGATTCCGTCGTTCTCATGATAAACTTAAGAATGTGAAAAGCACTACTTTTCAGGATGATCAGGAGGCCAAAAGAACTGTTACATTCTTCTGTGTTAAAGTTTCGATTTCAATTATTTTAAATTTGTTTGTTGGTGTTGTATTTCTTTTATCTCATAGTTTCATGTGTAATTGTTGTTTTAGCTTCATAATATTACGCATATTCGTTAGTTTAACATGGAAGCTTCAGACTTAAAGGTGTTTTTCGTAAAAATGTAACAAATGTAAAAATTTCAGCACTTTCTGATGCCGTAACAGATTCGAAACTTTACTATGGACTGTATCAACCGAAATACTATCGAAAAATAACAAAAACAAAAAATTGAGTTTTTCACATTCTTAAGTTTAAAGACCGACGATTTGTTCCAAAGAAGGAACTGTCTATTTAGAGGTCTAAGATTAAGGCTTCTAATTTTCCGGTTGCTGGTAATGATTGTTAGTAATTAAAATCAGCTCCTATGTTTGTTTCTCAAAGTCGTATGCCATTTACAAAATCTCTCTCTTGCCGATCCTCGTGTAAGGCATTGCTAAAGATAATTCTAAATTTAAAAGTTCTTTCCAATCTCTTTCTGGACGTTTCGGGTTTTCGAAGTAAGTTTTTTAAGTTTTTTTTTGGTGTTTTTTTTTAATGCGGAGTTTTAGTTAGTTATGGTGCCCTTACATTACATGCGATTTCAATTTTTCCCTTTTTTAAAATGACATATAAATGGACATAGTTGAATTTTTCGCTGATTAAAATATGCCATTGAATTCCATATCGTCCTTCCGATGAATTAGTTTTTCCATGTTCATAAAAGGTATAGCAACTATAAACGTCTATTCTAATCAATCCCACAATGAAATAAAACAGCATGCTCTTTAAATCTAGTCGTAACTCAATTTATGTTTTGTCGTGCCCACCTTATGAAAACATCACATCAGCGCGTCGTAATTTTATGGACAATAGGACAATCATAGCAATTTCAACCTTTTTTTCCATTGTGTTCTTCCGTAGTTTATTGAAAAATTGAATAATGGGGCAAGAGAGTATGTAACAGGTTACCTTACAAGCGTCCTTCAAGGTATTTCGGCTTTGTTGAAAAAATTTGCGATTACGAGGAAGGATTCGTAATTACCCGGAAGTAGCCATTGTTCTGGACGGTGTCACGCCTTGTTAGTATAATTACTTTATTATCGGGGACACTTGATTTCAGTACCGTAATTCACGTAGAAATTCAAATTTCTCATCCAGTTCAGGTATGCATTGGTCGATAGTTGGTTGGTGTATTTGTGTAATGTTTTTTTTGTTTACAAAGAGATTCTATTTTAAGTCTAAAAATTTTGAATTGAATTTATTTGAGGTTTTATAAGTTCGTATTTTTTGCTAAACAATAAATCTGTGAGACGTATGCGCTCATAAGTTGATGCATGCCTATAGTTTTGTCTAATTTTCAGTTTTAACGATTTGGATAAAACAGAGTACAGTCATTTAAGTCGTTTCTTTAGAGCATTCCGTTTCATTTTGACGTGTGGGCAGTAAGGGTGGATGGATGAATGGATTTTAGCGGTTAGAAAAATGTTTCGACTGTTTAGAGGTATGCTAAAAGGATCATGAGTGTGATCATTTTCCAACTTGTTGATAAATTTGTAGATTCAAAATTTGTTGATTTATTTAATTAGGTTTGTTGTGTTATGTTTTCCTTATTGCGATCACACATTCATACTGCAAAAAGAAACTTCTTTAGAAGAACCGGACGCTAGAATAAAATCTTAGATTGGAACAAAAATGGAATGGAATAAAATCTAAAAACGGTCCGTTCCGATGGTGGAACCAGTTCCTCAAACCGTTCCGCCCGGAATGGGCTATCCTTATTGTAAGTTGAGGTGTTAAATTAAATATATTGTTTTTCTGCTTAAGATATATTTTTAAAAATTATTAATGGCGTTTAAGCAGTGATTTATGAAAATAGAGATTAGTGAGTTACAGCGACGTTTCAGACAAAACGAGATTTTTTTAGGCACAAGACCCCTTTGACAGAAGACCCCTTAGTAATAGGTCCGGTCAGCTTCCAGAGCGTTAACCAGTTTAAGTTCTTAGGGTCAGTTCTTTGCTCTACAAATAAGATTGTGATGGAAACAAGCCAGAGACTGATGATGGCCTAAGGAAGCATCTCTGTAAGTCCATAATCTCTCGACGAACCAAGTGCCTAATTTACAAAACGCTCATCAGGCGGTCCTTACTTATGGATCCAAAACATGAACCCTGACAGCCAAAGATGAAAAATAAATCTTTATTTTCGAAAGAAAAATATTACGGAGGATTGTTAGGCCAATTGGACAAGGGGGCCTGTGGGGAAGACGGCATAATAATGAAGTTTACGAGCTCTGCGACGAAGCAAACGTATTACGGGCCGTAAAGTTAGGAAGGTGGGTCGGCCATGTCGCCAGAATGAGAGATGTCCAGATTACCAAGAAGTTATAAGAGGGGAAGTTGGACTGCTCCAGAGGTAGAGGCAGACCAGGACTCAGTTGGGAGGACCCTGTTGGTAAGGACGCTTTGATCCTACTGAATGTATAAAACTGGAAAACAGCCGCACAAGATCAAACAAAGCCATCTGGCGAAGGCTCATTGAGGAGGCCAGGGACCACACCGGTCTGTAGCGCCACGGAAGAAGAAGAGGAAATTTTTTTTAAAATTAGCTATTTCGTTGGCTATATTTATATGTTTTAGAAGATAAACCTTTCGATTTAATGAGGATTGCGATGGATGGTGATGGAAAATGTCGTCATAAATAAACATGCGACCATTGTTCATGTCCTTCGTATACAAATATTTTAGACTTGTCAACTTAGGAAGACTATTTGTCATAGCCGGCGTTCCATTTTCTCAAGGTAGCGCTGTGCAATTAGCCGCTTGTTAATAAAAACAAAGATGGGAGATGTTTAATTGTCATCGCTGGGTCTTAGTCAGCGTTAGAGCAATAGTATAGTAACAGCCGATCGGTATCTTGGCTCGGTGGTTTCAATACACACGTCGAACAATCGTTAATGTTCTAAATATTTGAACCATGGTCGAGTCATGGTTTATTTTGATTTCAAATCTATAGATTACTCGTATGTGTATTTGTGTTTGTATGCGTACCTGTTTCTGTGTCTGTTTAATTAATGACAGAAAACCCAGCAACTTTTAGTTACCTCAATATAAAAAAAAGTCGCTAAGCATTAAGGTGTGAGATTGAGCCATGTCTCGTTGAAAAAGTGTGTTTTCACACTTCAGTTTATGCTTTTTTTTTTTTTTGAAAAATCATTAGCCAAATGGCTATTATTGTACTTTATGTTTATACTTGAAAAAATAATGATAAATTATTTGATTAAATAAAATAAAATAAAATAGGTTTTGATTTAATTGTTTTCGATTTTTCTATATAAATTAAAAATAAATTAATTAATCAGAAGATCAATCAAATAAATGGATTAAATTAATTAAAAAGAGTGGATGGATGAAAAAATCGATTGTGTGGGGGAGTGTCGTTCTTCGTGCCAAACCGACGGTTTTTCCCCCACCATTTTCCATCGTTCAAACCGACGGTTCGGATGAATGAAAAAAACCGATCGTGTAGGACCACCTTAATAGTAACAGGAAGGATAATAATGCCGACAGTAAACAAATAAGAAGCTGTTTTCCAAATGGCTCTGTGTGAATTGGCACGGTTGTGAGTGGCCTCCTGTTTTGAATCAAGCCCAGGCTTACCCGAATCAGATGGCCCTGTTAGAAATGTCTCTCTCGTGTGTGGCCACCTTAAGAAGTCCAGCATGAAAGAGACTGTATCCAATGCTCTTCTCTTATAACCCTAAATAAGCCTGAGCCAGAGGTAAATCACTCTTCCAACTTCTTTTCAGCCGTGTATTGTCCGAGATGCCACTTGTCTCTCAGCTATGTTTCATTTTGTTAAATAAACCAAAATCAAGTATTTAAATTTTTCTTTAGTTTGTTCTTAATGTCAGTTGTTCATGAATCCCGACGATGTGGCGATAATCTATGCTAACAAAATTCGAATGTGGTATCTTTTTGATTGCGACCGGTTCTCGAATTTATTGTTTGGAACCAATAGTTTTCCTAACAACCTTAACTTTTATCCGTCCTTTTTTTTAGGAAGAGGGGTTTTGGAAACTAAAAGAATTTTTATTTCGTAATCTTTAAGTAGATTTTCTTGTCTTGTTGTGTGTGACAATCTGAATTTTGGAATTCTTACAAGATATTGGAATTTGTTAACATTTTGCATTCTTCTTGGCTTCAGTTCGTTATTTAGTTAAAATACCTACCTATCTTCTTTATGTATCGTTTGGGAATAGCTACTCAATTCAATAATGTTTTTTTTTTCTTTCGGCTCAGCTAGAGAAAAACTGAAGAGCTTTCAGCAAGACCAAAGTCGCCGTTTAAGTTGAGTTGTATGAAATATTTTTGAGTAATTTGTGAATGATGTGACAAATGCTTTTATTTTTAAACTTAATTAGTATTATATCAATTTATTGTAATATAATAATAAGCCATGTACTATTTTAACTATTATGTTACGTTAATAGCTGTTGCGTGCTAGTTAGATTGGAGATTAACTATCATAAAAATATCAGACACCTTTATTTCCGAACTAAAACAAAATATGAATGATTTTAAATTTAAATGTGTTAAACGGGAACGATTAACTTCAGCTGATAAATTACCAGCTCTATAGATGTTCTGATTGGTGTACTAACTAGCAATTTTCATTTATTTGTTTAGCTGCTCATCGTGCATTTGAAATTTGTTTAGTCGGGTTGCTACGCTGCACTGTGGTCTGTCTTAGCCATCTAGCGGAACAAAAGTCACTGAATTAATTGTGTTTTTTAGGTCAAAATTATTTTTATATAGTAGGAAAAAAATAATTTTAATTCAAAATTGTTTTTATACACAATTAAAAGATAAATTTTATAATATATAATCGCGGAAACTAATCAAGAATTAGGAAAATGCAAAAAAAAAATCACATTTTTCTGAATAAAAAAGTTATAAAAATATGTACAATTAACCTAAATAGTAAATCACCTTACTAAAATTAATCATGTACAAATATCATTAATATGTCAGTTAACAAGTCCAAGTCGCTTCCGTTATCACTTCTGCTGCTTACAATGCTGCTATTATCTTGGGTCTTCGATGTGTGGATAAGTTCTAATACTTCTTCAGCACAGCTAAATTTTTTTGGAGGTCACGGTCGAGCATATATGATCATCGGATCAGAGAGTATTAACAAATTGCCGATACTTGTCATCATCAATGCAGCTTTGCTCTTCTCTGACTTAGTAGTAATTTTTGTTCAGCTGCATAGCAGAGTTCCCTTGCTGGCCACTGTCTCACTAAAGGCTCGACTTTTCTTCGTTTTGGTTTGGGATCGCATTCATCGAAACTCTTGAAAGCCTGCCAAAAGGATGTTGAAGGCAAATTGAGATCAGATAAAGCCAATTATGAAATTTAAATTTCTCGATCCAACCAGTTTGTACGCTTCCGCTGTAATATTGTAAAGCTACGACTGTACTGAATCTAGTTTCGCTTTAAAATTTTAAAAACAAAAGCAAGTATTGAAGTAGTTCTTCTTTTAGACATTAAAGAGGATTCTGAAGGTTGAATTTATTTTTTAAATATTCATACAAGGTATCACGACACTCCTGATCTGGTCTATTAATTGCTTTTTGATCTCTTAAATAAATACGAGTTCACTCCTTTTAATCACATATTTCGCTACTGAAATGAACAAAATAATATAATTGGAAATGATGCAATTGAAGTAAGTAAATAGCTAAAATACATGACTGGTATAAACAGGAAATATATATATATATATATATATATATATATATATATATATATATATATATCCTGAAGTTCTCAGAAGTTCTGAGAACTACATAACATTTTAAAATTTGTATTTTAGTGAACTTCATTTCAATTTCAATTCAATTGCAATACTATTATTTACAAATCTACCGCAACTTTTTATGAATTCAGTTGTCAACATTTTAAAGCAACTTACCTTTAGGGTTTGAATCAATATTTTTGAAAAAATCTAAACTTAAAGGTGTGAAATTTAATAGCTGTTTACTCTGGCAATAAAACAGGTGTACTATCAGTTAAGATAATCTACAGAAATTACGGATCGAATCTTCGTTTGTTTGCTTTGATCTCGGTTAATACGATTATTTCTAAAATCCCTGAGCCATAGCCTCATTTTTGAATTAAATTTTATACCAAATGTATAACATCAAATATATTACCGATACATTACATCAGTTTTACTTTTGACCCGCTGGATTGAGATAGACAGCCCATTGTGCGCAGGTTGGTGTTGTGTTTTATTTAACTGTTAATTTGTGCGGCTGCTAACCTTGACCTAGATATGTTTGCTTGCTATTTGGCTATCTGATTTATATACACTTTTGAAGTTTAACTTCAATTGAAGTTTTATTTAATATTTTTTTTACTCTTATTATTTAATTTCCAAACAAAATTTTGAATCAAGTTTTTTTATTTTCTCAAATTAATTATTTTTCTCACATAAATGAGTCTTAATTATTTTAACTCATATCGGTAAGTCGTATTTCCGTATAGGATTTCATAGTTGAGTGTAATTACGAAGCATCGAGCTCGTGTCTTAAGCAAAAATAACAATTATATTTAATTGGGCTGAGTCGCTTATTTAGAATCTTGGGTTTCCTGTTGTCATTTGATGACTGTTAAAACTATTTTATTTTTTAAATTTTATTCAAATTTAAGTGTAGCTGATTCAACCGTAACCGAAATTAACCGTTTTGCACATCTCTTGGAACAGTAGAGGTGCAATGAATTGTCAGGTTTTAAACACTATGCACGAAATAGACTAACAAAATTATATTTTTCTTTCATCGGTGCATAGTGTTTAAAACCTGACAATTCATTGCACCTCTACTGTTCCAAGAGATGTGCAATGAATTGTCAGGTTTTAAACACTAGGCACCGATGAAAGAAAAATATAATTTTGTTAGTCTATTTCGTTTTTAAACTTTACTTTTTTGCATTTACAAAATTAGTTGACATCCGCATGACGGTATAGAAGGATCAATCTAATTAGGGATTGATAAATTATTTGTCACTTCTATAATTTTGTTTTATTGAAAACTAGTTTCGAATGTTATACATTCATCTTCAGTTCCAAAAACACACAAAAATTCAAAAATAAGCTTTCAAAATATAGTTTGGTATTATTATATATTAAATTAGATATTATATAGATCAGTATAATAGAACATTTATGAATTATGAATTTAATTAAGACAAGAAATCAAATACATGTTGGTACTCACCAAAATTTAAATGGATTATATCAAACAGAAAAGTTTGTACTGGTTTCTTCACGCACTGAACTAACAATGAAAGAAAGAAAGGATGTTTATAGGTAAACGGTTTAAGGGTCGGGGTTTTCCAGTAATGCAGGTGAGTAATTGGTTTTTCTGTGGGAATAAATCTAAGATTACACTATTTTTTTTTTCCTTGGCACTACAACCCGCTAGCAAGTCATGGCCTCCGCCAACAGCAACCGCCAGATGTCTCTATTTTTTGCTGCTACCATCCAGTCTCTCACTCCAAACTTCTTTGCATCGGTCAAACAGTCCCTCCATCGCAACTTGGATCTTCCGACGCATCGTCCACCATGAAGGATCTCAGTCAGAAGCTTCCTTGGTATCATATCATCTCCCATTCTGGCAACATGGCCTGCCCAACTGAGTCGGGCTGATTTTATAAATTTAACGACATCAGGGGCATCAAACTTCTTGAAGATATCCTGGTTTTTTCTACGTTTCCATTCTCCATCTACAAGTACAGGACCACAAATTCCTCTTAATATCCTGCGTTCCAATATTAGAAGATCGTGTTCCACAGCATTTCTTGTTGTCCATGTCTCGGATCCATAAGTCAGAACCGATCGGATGAGAGTCTTATACAGGATGAACTTGGTACATTGGGTTACTAAGTGACTTTTCAAGTGCTGTTTCAATCCATAGTAACAACGGTTAGCCATCAAAATTCTTTTCCTTACCTCTACCTCCATTCGGTTATCTGCGAACCTAGGTAAGAAAATTCTTGGACCTGCTCATACTTGTAGGGGCCAAAATCTACTCTTTCACAATCCTGCCGAGGGATCTCCTGGGTTACCATGTAATTTTAGACTAGATTAGACTATTGGAGATATTTATTTGGTCTTTTAAGCAAAAATCTGGTTTGGATTTGAAGGATTTTATTATTTAAAGTGCTTCATATATATTTAATTTGAGGCTGTTTTCAACTTGATGTATTAATTTAACTCCTGAGCCTTTGATGAATTTATGTTTTTTTTTTAATTTAAATGAATTGCAAAGTTGGAATTCTCTGTGTGATTATTATATGCACATATATGTTCCTTTAATATCTGATGTATTGCAGCCAAATACACGGGAAAAACTGGAAGATCGCTAAATAAGAGATTAAAGGAACATATAATAATAATAAGACAAAGAATTCCAACTGCAATTCATTTGAATAACAGAAAAACCAATTACTCACCGGTATTACTGGAAAACCCCGATCCTTAAACCGTTTATCTATAAACATTCCACCTTTCTTTCTTTCATTGTTAGTTCAGTGCTAGAAGAAACCTTTACAAACTTTTCTGTTTGATATAATCCAACTTTGGTGAGTACCTACAAGTATTAGATTTCTTGTCTTAATTAAATATATATTTCATAAATGTTTTATACTACTGATTTTTATAACATCTAATTTAATATGTATAATAATTCTAAACTATATTTTAAATTGCTTATTTTTGCATTTTTGTGTATTTTTGGAACTGAAGATGATTGTATAACATTAGAAACTAATTTTCAATATAACAAAATTATAGAAGTGACAAATAATTTATCAATCCCTAATTTACAAAATTTATTATTTTCATAGTTCCTTCCCACATTATTTGTCAAATTTCTCTATTCTTCATATTAAAAAGGCCACTCCAGTTTCTGCTTACAGTTTAATAACCACTACTCCCCACTTGCTACTCCAAGTTCCAATAGCTGGTTACAAATCCTATCACGGCACTTAACCAGTTGCTATATGTGTCAGGCGGAGCTGCTTGCATTACCTGGCTATAAATCTCGCCCAATGACCACGAAAGCGGTACAGCTTTCAGTGTCTGCTTTAATAATGGCTCTCTTAACTTTCTAAAGACAAGTCACCCCTCAGCCTTATCCAAAACGAGAATACCTGCCAAGAACCAGAGTCACTTTTCTCTTGAGTTTATTCCTGGCGCGTAACAGTTAACGGGTATATGGGGATCCCAATCTTCTGGATTAAGAACGAGTATATCGTTACCGTTAAAAAACACAAATTAGGCTGTAGTGGATGAGCTTATTAGGACAGCACCTCAGTATTCTCGAATCGGAAATGGCGTCGGTTCGAACCCGTTCTGTGGGAGTTGACTGTTATTTTGTGACGAAATCAAGGTATATATCTTTATCTTATTGCTCGGGCTGAATAGTTTAGTGACCTGTAGAATAACCTATACTTCAAGTCCTGGTTGGAGTGCATAAATACAATAGACCGAATAAGCAAACAATGAGACAATTAATAGTAATAGTTTAATTTTGTTTTATTTTAATAGTTTTTGATCGCTATATACGTTGAAAAATAGAACTATACATATAAACACTTCTTTGTTATGTCTTCTTCCCCTAAATATCAAATTGAACTTAATATCAAATAGTTGAATCTTGTAAATGTATAATTTTTTCAAGGACATAAGGACGCTACGCCAATAAATCAAACAAAATCCAAAAATAAATGTTAGGAATAAAAAAAAAAAGAGCTGTTTTTCGTGAAAACTTCATGCATACATAATTTTAAAAAAATACAACTCTTTAAATGGTGCTGGATTATCTCTAAAGAATTTTCGTGAAAACTTCATGCATACATAATTTAAAAAAAATACAACTCTTTAAATGGTGCTGGATTATCTCTAAAGAATTTTCGTGAAAACTTCATGCATACATAATTTAAAAAAAATACAACTCTTTAAATGGTGCTGGATTATCTCTAAAGAATTTTCGTGAAAACTTCATGCATACATAATTTTTAAAAAATACAACTCTTTAAATGGTGCTGGATTATCTCTAAAGAATTTTCGTGAAAACTTCATGCATACATAATTTAAAAAAAATACAACTCTTTAAATGGTGCTGGATTATCTCTAAAGAATTTTCGTGAAAACTTCATGCATACATAATTTTTAAAAAATACAACTCTTTAAATGGTGCTGGATTATCTCTAAAGAATTTTTAGCAGACCAATAAGAAAACTACAAGAATGTTAAATTGGTTTTATAGGAAGAGGGAAGGTTCTAACCAATTATCAGTAAAATATTTCCTCCATTATATAGGAAATATTCATTTATTTATTGCTTTTAAATTTCTCCACCAACATTTCGGACCCATCCTCGGGATACTTTACTTTAATAACATATGCAAACACGACTAATAAAAATATTTTCACAACTAAATTCCTATTAACAAGTCTATGTTATTGACTTGAGCATATTATCATAACTATTTCTTTTGCGTATTTGTTGCATAATTACTCTTAAATTAACTTCCTAAAAAAGTAATTATGCATAATTACAGAAAAGATGTTGATAATAATGTAGGGAATAAAAACATAGGAAGATACATGAAAGATGAGAAAATAATAATAATTTGAAGATTTGTACAAGGATTAATACTACTGCAGTGTGACACTGATAGCAAGTTTGTAACTGGACATTTCTAGAAATATTGTTAATTAATTTATTATTAAAGAGCAGACGAAATTATTTATGGATATAGTAAGACATTTGGAGTAGAGAAGACATTAAGAATAATTATGAATTTATGTAAGAAATAATTATGTGATTGACTTGCTAATTGCAATTAAGCCGTGTGAATATTTTTATTAGTTGTGTTTGTATATGTTATTATATCTTAGCATCCAGAGGATGGGGCAATGCCCCTAAACGTTGATGAAGAAACGTAAAAGCAATGAATAAATGAATATTTGTTATATAATGGAAGAAATATTTTCATCGAAAAATACGTTTCACATTAATTTCTAGTCTAAACATTCAGTGTCCTGTTACACTTTCAGTGACTCGAGATATTAATAAAGTTCAGTTCAGACTAGACGGGTCGAAACTAATTTCTATGCCGGTAGAAATATCTCGGAACTTATTAGATCGATGCAATAATTATTTTGTTTCGGTTATTCTGAAGTATCGTTTACTTCAATTACTTTTAATATTTTATTTCGAGAAATTTATGACACAGGATAAAACAATTTCAACTAAAAGGCTGATTCCAATAAAAAAAAAAGGATGTATCTTCCTCGAACTATTGGTTCCAAATAAGGCTAAATGTCAACAGGTGATTTTTTTTTTTCTTAAATATTGTAAACCAGTTTTTTTGTTTAAGCTGACATTACCCCGCCATTTAATTTAATAAATAAACTTTATTACTTACTAGTACGTTGGTACGTTTCGTTACTGTATTTAGGAAGATCTCATGTCTTATTAATATCATATCATGTTAGGTTATAATAATTATATAAAGGCTCGAATCCGGTTTAATGCTGTCACTAACATCAGCCGCCACCAAACACCTCTCTATACTGAATCCCATCGAAGCCTTGGTATGCCAGAAAGACCCAGGATTAACACTGTCCTCCTTCCTACGCATCGGTTTACCCTTCAGATGTTTTGCACGTGGATTCGCTGGTTATCTTTTTAGGGATTCGTTCGTTTTCAAACATAACAACTTAACTTTCTTATTCTTCCATCTTGATGCTATACCGGATACATGCCCCGCAATGTTGTCAACTGAATTCTCCAGTGGATTCACTTTTCTTTGGACCAAACATTCTTCATTATTCCTTATTTTTTAAGGCTTCGTTAATCTTAAGTGCACTCGTTTCGCACTTGTAAAGATGAGCAGAATAACTACTACCAGGTTCCTAATCTTGTAAATTTTAACTTTCAACTCATGTGGAAGGTTATATATTCCTTTCTTTAAGTTCAGTGATGATCTTCCAAAAAATATTTCATCACTAATCACAATGTTCTTGAGTCAACGTTTCGGGGTCTTTACCCCATCTTCAGAATATTTTACTTAATTTCTCTTTTAAATTACACATTTATACAGCTAACTATTGTTCTCCTTTGTCACTTCTATCCATATCATTACTTCGTCATGATTTATAAAATTGTTAAAATATTTATTTGTAAAACTTATTTGAAATAAGAGTGTTTCGCTTTGTATAATTTCATTGTCACACTTTCATTCAAACGCTAATTAAAGTATATTGCGATTATTTGACTAATAAAAAAGATTTCATGGAAGATTTTTTTCATTCTAAAACTAACATTCAGTTTTCTCAGCAATAAACGCTAACTGAGTTATCTGTATTTTCGTTTACTAATTATAAAATAATCTAGACCAACTCGGAATATGGTCACCAAGTCCAAGCGTTTGAATGAATTTTAATATGTGCGATTTAATATATTTTTGAATAATATTTTTGAATTTCGAGAATAGGCAGCACATCTATTGTTAGATTTAATATAATTTATAAAAATCTACGAAAAATATTGGGCACATTTTTGTTACTAAGATATGAATTCTGGGCTACTGTATAATATGTTTACTGTATTACCAATCTGAATTTTCTAATCATACCTATTCAATAAAGTTTTGTAGTTCCTGTTGGTGATAAACTGTCTATGTATATGTATACATAATTTCTTTACATTTTTTTTCTTGAAACTTTATGCCACGGGAAAACTGTTGCCTCTCCTCACATCTCTATTACCTGCTGTTAAATGGGGTTACTAACCTTTGAACTTGGCTGCTGGGAAACGAAAATTGGCAGTGTTTAGTGCCTGTCCATTCCCAGCCTATTTAGAAAGTACGTCAGGGGCTTTAGTGAAAGAATTTGAAGCTAGCCTTATCTTCTTTTCTATCTTAATCTTTAACAGGCTGAATTCATACCCAAATTAAAATTTTTTCTGTGCATTTTTGGCTTTCTAATTTTTAGCAAAAAAAAAAACTTTTATTAGTTACATTATCGGTATGTTCCCAACTGGGAACTTTGGCCGCTAACAATAGAGCTTTTTATTTATATATATATATATATATATATATATATATATATATATATATATATATATATATATATATATATATTTTAAACTGCTAAAATAGAGGAGGTACTACTCTATTTAAAAATATTTATATTACTGCACTAATCGAATTGAAACCTTTGTTATAAAAATAACTTAAAATGAAAAATATAAAAATGCATATTTCATGTGTTTCGAAAATCGTAACTAAAATTTTAAATATTTGCTGCTTAGTTTTTGCATCTAAAAATAATTTTTGACTTTACATTGGAAAATATAAATATTGAATGAATGTTTGCTTTAAGAGAAGTATTTTTAAAAATTTCCAAATATTTGATCCCAATCGGGAACATTGGTCACTAAAATGTTTTAACTATTATTGCTTTAGAATAGCCAATAAATAGCCTATAACCTATCGAGGATCAAATCTATACAATTATACGATTTAGTGAGTTAACAACTATTATATATATATATATATATATATATATATATATATATATATACACATATATATATATATATATACTGATTGATGTTTAAGCAGCCCTCTTAAGCACTCAAGGGTTACTAGAAAATATTAAAAATTGTAATAATAAGTTAAATATAAATTGATATTATAGATTTTAATTATTTTCATTTGGAATGTTGTCAGGGCTATTAATTACTTCATTAAGTAAGACGAAAATATCTTCAAATAACTGTTTCTAGATGTTACTCATTTGCATCATTGCATTGTTCGAATTAATTTTTTAGTGACTGAACTTTACTTTAAATTTTCAGTAGTCAATAGTAATGAAATAATCTTTAATTACATTTTTTAATGAAAATAATTTAAAAAAATAAATTTTACAACTTTTTTTTTTAAATATATAACCTATAATATTAATCTGATATTGTCTTATTAATAGGTAATTATTTTGCCCACTATTGTTGATTAGTTTGGATTGCGAAACATTTATGAGCCTATTCCCTTTGATAGTATCATTATGTTTTTGCTAGAAGGCCTTGCACAAGGCAGTGCATCGGGAACTATTAGAAAAATAATCATAAAACAAGCTAAATAAATAAAAAAATATGTTTCGCTTCGTATTGCGTATGTGGTTTTTCAAATAAGCTTGTAAAATCATTCATTTGGTTTAATATTTTAGAGAAATCTTTAATTTAAAAAAAAATATTGTTGAAATATTAAAAGTTTGAAAAAAATAGTATTCATTAATTAATATTCTCCAAAAATGATTATCTGCCGTGTTTTGCATTAATGCAAATGCTTTTCTATGGCAAATATAAGGTTGTTAAAACATTTTAGCTGTTGTGCTCAAATAAGATGGTTATGAAACAATTCAAGAGACAAAAATAATTAAAAAATAAAAATATAGTCAAAGCTATTATAAATATATATATATATATATATATATATATATATATATATATATATATATATATATATATATATATATATATTTTATTTATTTATTTATTTTTTTTTTTTTTTTTTTTTTGGTTGGCTCTATAGACCTGTAGATCTTTGGCCGCGCGATGTGGTGTTCTTACAGACATTTATTGCTTGCGGGAGCACAGACAGCCTGGAGGGGGTCACCCAGCCTCACGTTGCTGCGAACCATGGTTTTCATGGTGCAGCGGCAGGCTGTCCATTGCTCCATAACCGGTCCCTTTGGGGCCGATTCGGCAGTGTCCTTCCCACCGACTCACTCGGGTTCAAGGACAGTGACAAATCGGTCTAGATCCACGGATTATGACTGTTCGGAGTCAGCAGGCGCACGAGAACCTATATTTCTTTCCCCGAGACAGACCAAATGTACCAAACCTCCGGGCGGCTATTTTATGTCCTGGAAAACCACAGCACGATTCACAATTAAGATACAAGGGGTAGAGTCATCACTCCTACGCCCGGTCTGTGTGAGTAGCCTCCAGTAGGCTGACGGGCCTCACATACCCGGGGGACGGGGTGATAAATTTCTTGAATTATTATGAATTATTACTTTAATTAAATTAAAGTAGTGACGATGCCGGGATTCGAACTCACAACCTTTGGGTTTGTGAGTAGGTGCACTTTTGCAAGCGCGCTAACCCGCACGGCCACTCCGACCCCGTATATATATATATATATATATATATATATATATATATATATATATATATATATATATATATATATATCAATATATATATATATATAGTATATATATATATATATATATATATATATATATATATATATATATATATATATGTGTGTGTATATATTAAATTTATTTTACAAATTGTGAAAGTATTCAAAATTTTGACATTTGCAATTAATTTTGAAATTTGATAATGATTGACAGATTTGATACATACTGTGTATTATTTTTTTTAAAAAAGTATATAAATAACAATTAATTTTAATTTATAGATGCCTTTTAATAACATTTATTGCCAAGCAAACTAGTTGAAACAGAAAATTAATAATGAAAGTATTTTATGGTAAACAGTTTTATTACTGTTTTAAAATAAGTTCCTTTCTCTTTGTCAATATTGCAATCAATCCCTCCCTCTAAGTGTATTAAATGATAATGATGAATGAATACACATAAAAAACAAAGACATTTTATACAAATGAAATTCATTCATTCGCTTAATAATAATTATATATAAACAAAGTAAATAAATGAAAAAAAAAAAACAACAGCTTATGACGGAGCCTTTTTAGACTTTCTTCAGTTTATCAAGCAATAACTTTTTGGTGTATATAGAGATCAGTACCAATAAGAATTGAAATAAATACATCGTTGGATCCATTATTGTATTCGATTCCCTATCCATGCTATACGTAAAATGAGACATTATTTCGTGAATAACTCAAAATCTTGTGATAACATTTTTTTCGGTTCAATGGAGACTTTTGCTCAGAATGACAATACTAGCTCTCTGCAAAGTTTCAGAGATTTTCCTATAAAATACTGATGGGTCCTTTATTCTCTTAATCTTTCATCTAGTTTAGTTTTTAATTTATTAATAAGATTATGTAAAATTTACATCTATAATTGTAACTCATTTTAGCTAAATAGCAAGGGAGTACGTTCCCAGTCCAGTTGCTATATTCCTGTAATTTTGATACAGTCCGTAATTAAGGCAGTGTCCTTTCTTCACGTGAACCACCTCATTTAGTTCTAGGTCCTTCTAGATCGTTCATTAGACTGTAATTAGAAGTAGGAAACCGCCTGGTTCATTAGAACTTTGTCAGATGAAATTAATTTATGTTTATATCATTAATGTTATCATTTATCCATTGAAAAAAATATTTATTTTAACAGCAATACAATCTTCAAAGTGTTTTTGCAATAAGAAATTCTAGCTCATATTCGTTAATTTAGTAAATATCTTGGGCCACAACCTCAAAAGTAGTCGGGGTGTTATGCATGGGTTCGTGTTGGATCTAACTATAAGTTTTTGTGCTAAAGAGCTGATGTATGTCAGTCTGTTGATTGCAGTACCAGAGAATTTGATAAAAGCGCTGAACCGTGTATAACTTTTCACATGTTCATTTATCAATCCACAATAAAAAATGACTGATAGAATTGTTTACTCGTAGGGATTGTAGTTTGTTCTTCATATTGAACTATTTTCAAAAAGTTTCTATTTTCGAGTGAAAATTGTGGTTAAAACTGTTTCTACAGATCTCATGTTCCTAAAAAAAAAAAATCATTATTTGTAATAACGTTAAACTAATAAACCAAATGAAATTAATCTTTCCCTTTTATAATTTTCTTTTTCTCATATTTTCCAACTGAT
This sequence comes from Rhaphigaster nebulosa, assembly GCA_948150685.1. Classification (NCBI taxonomy): domain Eukaryota; kingdom Metazoa; phylum Arthropoda; class Insecta; order Hemiptera; family Pentatomidae; genus Rhaphigaster; species Rhaphigaster nebulosa. Next base: position 100,367,749 of record OX411309.1, on the reverse strand, counting down.
CCCGAAGAAATAAAAAAATGGACCATTGCCGTGAGGAGGGAAAAATGGGAACCTGAATAAACTATTCGCTTTGTTTAAAAAACATTCCAAGCATGAGGATTTCGAAAGGTCTTAATTTAAAATAAATTAAAAAAATGAGTGGCTCTATTTTGTCTATTTTGATTATTTTCCTTATTATTTTTAAAACTCGAAAAACCCAAGATATGTGTTTATCAACTCCTTATTATGCTTAATTTCTATTAAAGACCGTGGAGGGTTGATGACTCCTCCCAAAGATGTTACACTTTGCACAATTTGCGAATTAATTTTCCGGACGAAAGAAATGCGAAACTAATCAATTAAAGAAGGCCACATACGTGTGTTGTGCTTATTAATTCAACTGTGCGTACATTCATATTTCTTATACTTAATACAATATTTAAATGTATGCTTATGCATACTTGAAATGTTTTTTAATATCACGTTTGAATAAATTTCACAACTAATTAATATTAATTATATGTATATTTAATTAATTGTATATTTATCCCTCAATTGCCGTTAAAAAAAAAAAAAAAAAAAAAAAATGTAAAGCTGATGATTATGCTCTTATCGCAGATTTACTGATTCGACTTCCTAAAGTGTGAGCACGTTCAACAAGTTAAAACTTTTGATTAAGAAAGTAAATTAATTTTAGTTGAAGCGTATTGCGTGTAATATGCTAAAATTAGCTAATTGATTAGTAGATACCTGAAAAATAATACTTGTTAAAATGATATCCTTGAGCTAACCTTAGGATTCCTGCTAATTATTTTAAATGTTTAAATTTGGGATTATTGATATATTTTTCTGTGAAAATTTTATAGTTAATATAAAAAGATATCGTTGATGCCAAGTCGAACGTAATGTTTTCCCTTGTATGACTCAAAATTCTATAATTCATCATTAAACCTGTTTACAAAATTTGAGAGAAGAATGAAAAGCCTGAACTTGAAAGAGTGGGGGAAGGCCGTCGATCTGGGGTCTCTCTCTCTACTAAACATATCATAGTGCCACTTCTATTGTATTCTATGTTCTATAGTGTGGATCCTGAACACGTCACCTTGTATAACCGCTGGTAGAGAAACATTACCCTTAACGGATTGTAGCGGTACTGGATTTTTATTCACAAAATAGAAATCCACAACCTAGCCTGCGAATCCTTAAAATTAAGAAACGTTTTGAAGTATAAGTCATTTATTGCATCATGTTTAGTTAACTGTTGAAAACTCTGTTGAACAAAAGTTTAAATTATTATATTGGTTTGTGTTTTTTTGATTTCATTGGTTCTTATAGAAAAGCTTTCATTTCTGTCTTGGAAGATATGCTTTATGCTGTAACTACAACTTTTATCAACAACTTTTACAACAATATCATAATTAATTTTTGTTGAAATGTCATTATTTCAGAAGTAAAATTTCTAGCACTGTTTAATTTCAGAGACATTAAAATTCATGAATGCACTGGCAATGTTGCACAGGAATCATGGACCATGTAACTTACAAATGAATGCAGCTTTATGACCTACAGCCTGGAGTAGAAGGGGCATTCCATGGCCGACTGGTCTGCCATCAGGCCTGACATTATTAGTTCATGTTTTAATTAATTTTCCTATTTCATTTTCATTTATTTACTTTATATACTTCTTATATATATGCAGAAATATATAGACGTCAGAAATAAACTGCCGTTAACCCAATTTTGTTGGATTTGTTTTTACTATCGTATTTGCGTTGTTCTGATGATATTTTCTGTGAATATATATCCTAAATAAACTAAAAAGGTAGTAAAATACTTCAGTTATTAAGATTAATCTCTATCCAAGTGCGGGCAAAACAGTGTGATCTAAAACTTCTTATTTCTCCTGAAAAACTTAAAAAAATTTATTTACGGCCCACCGTAAGTAAAACGCCGCGATATTTTACATTTGGGGTTCATATTTGTGATTATTTAAATGTCTATGGTAATATTCTTCTCTAGGAAAATGCTTTAATTTAAATAATTCAAGTAGTAATTTATAGATATAAAAAATCGAAAAAGAATTCAATCAATTCACTTTGTGCCATTTAAAAGCTCACACAATACACAATATTGTATTTATTTTTTATTTACTTACGTTTAAATTATATAAGTAAGCTATTAAATAAACTGTTGATTAAATGCTATTGAAAAAGTTTAAACGCGAATTTTATAACCAATACATTTTTTTTATTTAAAAAAATATTAATTACAATCTGCCAAAACCTTGGGCAGATAACCTGTTTAAATTCGGCTTTTTTTTTTTTTTTTTAAAGTATTGCATATCATAGTAAAGCCATGGGGCGATTATGGACATATCAATTAAATTTTCGAAGAGGAATTCCAACTAGAACCCATTTTCAAATGTTTACATAAAAAAAAAAGAAAGAAAATAAGGATCTTAAAAATAATAAAGTGTAAATTTTTAAATTACGTAATTATCCGATCCGAATGTAAATTAACTAATAGCATAAATGAATTGGCGTTTTAAATAAAACCAATTTAAAAAAATAAAATAAAGTCCCTATTAAAAGATCATAGCACAGTCACAATATAATTAATTTTGTTCAAAATACCATAAAAAAGATAATAACTGGCAGATTGTGTGTATAAAATAAATCAGAGATCTTCGTTTTAGGTGATCTTAATATGTGTGTGTAAAAAATTAGGAATTAGGTATGTGACATTTTTTTTTTAATTCTCTGAAGATATATGTAGTTTTGAAGTGAAAGTTGTATTATTGACGTATTATCTTTTATTTAAAAATAGAAACTGTGAAACGCCTTTATATTAAAAAAAAAAAAATTTCAATGTCACAAAAATAAGATCTTAACTTTTATTCTGATGTTCCAAGTAATACAGAATTTTTTGTTTTGATTCCTGATTGTTTCCCAAAATTAAAATGATTTTCTTTTTTTTTTCTCCATAGAAAACAGAGTTGTTCTATGGAACCAAATAGAGAAATTAACCCCGTATCATCCTGTTTGTACCAGCTTTCCCGTTTAAAAAAACATGATATTGAACAGCCTTCGGGCCAGTTTCCTCTGGAAAAACTTAGGAAGTCCTTGAATACTCTCCAACTAATTCAGCAATCTAAAGAAAGTCCTGTTCTCGGCAGCATGTTCCTGACCCCGATGTGTTTTTGCACTTTTACCAAGATGTACGTCATCGGTCCATCGAGTGGGATGGTGTGATTAGGCGGCCGGCTGCCTGACCCAATTGGTCCGTTTACCAATGATCGAAATGCCCGCCATTAGTCTAAGTACACGTTATGGGATCTAGTGGGTAATTGTCGTAATGGATGGGAGCTGGATAAATCATTTGAATTGTATCCATCATTTCAGATATTTTATCTCTTTAGTTTAGAGATAGAGCCCATTAGTTTTTTTTTTTTTCCGGGCTGCTATTAACTCTTGAGCATATCAGATTTTTTAAAAATTAAATGATGCAATTAATTAATTTATTTATGTTTTAAAAAAAAATATCGTGTAATGCATTTAAAAAACAACTTAAAATTATTGATTATAAGTACATGTTATCTGTTTATTGTATCTACTTATTTTAAAATGTTTTCACTTACACACAGCTCAGCTTCGAAAGAAAAAAAAAGTCTTTCACGTAATTGATAACTATTTTTGTTTCTTAAAACAGAATAATATTGGAGATTATTCTATTAGTAGATTTGTAATGATAGTCTTGTGATAGTCTAGAGTTCATTAAATAAAATGTGTAATACATATTTGTAATAAATGATAATAAGTTTATGAAAATTTCGTTTATTATTACTTTGTTTATTACATCATATATTTTTTCTTTAATACTTTTTCATATTTTAATTAATTTAATTGTTTCCATTTATTCCATTACAATTCAAAGTGGTCATGTATGTTAGCAAAACACTTCCATCTACATATATTATGTATGATACATGCATTATGAATAAATGCACATGTTCATATATTAAAAATAAATGCATGCCCCTCTTGCCAGACTACTAAAAAAATTCAACATTATTTCTTGTTCCGAAAACTATAAAATAATATAGATAATCAATAGACTTATTGCGTTCAAATTTGAAACATTCAAATTTAAAAACTAAAAAAAAAAAATTGTTTTCAGGGAATGAAGAATGGATATTCATAAGCATTACACGGGATTAATAAAAAGAGGTCCCTTTTCTAGAAAAACATTTTTTTTTTTCACAAATACGTTTCCAATTCGTATTCATGGTTGTTTTAAGTGTTGCATATCTACGTTCACATTTATTGAACTCTTTCCTTGTTACAAAATTTCTGCCAAAAGAAAACTCGAAACTACTGTTTATGAATTATCTTGCTGAAACAATTATATCTCTGAAAATATATATCTGTATTGAAATATAATAAATAATTATATATATATATATATATATATATATATATATATATATATACACACATAAATAATTACATACATATAATAAATAATTATATATATATATATATATATATATATAATTTTTTTTTTTCGGTTGGCACTATAGACCATGGAGATCTTTGGCCGCGCGATGTGGTATTCATACATACATGTATTGCTGGCGAGAGAACAGACAGCCTGGAGGGGGTCACCCAACCTCACGTTGCTACGAACCATGGTTTCCAATATCCATAGCTCCATAACCGGTCCCTTTGGGGCCAATTCGGCAGTATCCTTCCCACCGACTTTCTCGGGTTCAAGGACAGTGACAAACCGGTCAAGATCCACAGATTATGGCTGTTCTGAGTCAGCACGAGGACCTATTTTTCTTTCCCCGAAGCAGACCGTCCATAAACCAAACCTCCAGACGGCTATTTTACGTCCTGGAAGACTACACCGCGATTCGCAATTTAGGTATACGGGGTAGGGTCATCACTCCTACGCCCGGCCTATGTGAGTTGCCTCCAGTAGGCTGACGGGTCTCACATACCCGGAGGGATGATGAATTGCTTGAGTTATTGAATTGAAGTAATGCCGGCAGCGGGATTCGAACTCACAACCTTTGGGCTTGTGAGTTGGTGCACTTTTGCATGCGCATTAACCCGCTCGGCCACCCTGACCCCATATATATATATATATATATATATATATATATATATATATATATATATATATGTACTCGTATACATAATTAATTTATGTATAATTAATTGTATTATTATTATATATTATTATTAGATATATCTCTGAAAAAGGTAATCAAGTCAATAACTTAATGGAAATCGATCATTAAAAAAAAAGAAAAAGATGTCTTTTATATCTAAATCCATTAAACTTTAGAAGTCCATTGAATATTTCTTTCTTCCTCAATTATTTACCATCTTGTTCCAACACGGACAGTTTGATTCGGTAATATCTTGAACTTATTATCAGTAATGGTTATAAGAGCTGATTAATCGATTCCACTTATGTTAGTGTAAATGGGCGTAGCACCGCGTAAGCAACTTGCAGCGAATTGCTGAGCCCTTACTTCAATTTTGCAGTTATTTGATTGATGGCTGCAATGATTGATAATGACTATCATGACAGGTCCCCACCTACCTGATGTTGGACTTCAGTTGATAGGTTGATGTAGTTAAGAGAATGTGTATGAGTGTATGACGCAATGTGATATGGCTATACTACATTGCGTCATACACTCGTACACATACTCTTCACTACATCAACCTATCAACTGAAGTCCAACATCAGATAGATTACCCAACCTACTTGTTGTCATTTAGATGAAGGCAGGCTTTGTTACATTATTAACTTGTTATTAGTTTTTGAGCTGTGGTAACATAAACTCGAAACATATTATATATTTTTGAAGTATGTGGTCAACCATTTGTAGTAACAATACTTTAAATCCTATATTTATTTTTAATAAATATTGTATAAACTTCAGTGGTCGTAAATATGTATAAAATATTTTTTTTTATAATTATGTGTTACTGATAAATACATGATTTCAGCATGTAAAATCATGTTAGCTGTCTTATAGGAAGTTATTTTTTAGCATCCATATATAACTTTTAGGAAGAATTTAAATATGTGCTGGCGTAGTTCCTGACCCGCAGAAAACGAACTGAACTAAGCTTAGTACCTACAGAACGAGAACATTTTTTTGAAATTCATTAGTCATTTAAATTACTGGAATATTACCAAATGTAGTTAATATATCCACACATATTTTGGATACACGTGCTTAATGTTATTTATATTTACAATTCATGAAGACTTATGTTCTTCCTCTATTTATTGATTCTTATACGTTAAATTGATAATTATTGTATTTTATTATTATTAGATTATTATTATGTCTAGATAAACATCAAATTGATTCTTATATCAGAATCAAAGATCTTCCATAATCAATTTTATCAATGATGATTGCAAATTCTTCTGACAATGAAAGATCAAAATTGTTAACATTCATTCTTCATAAATATTTTTAGTTTTTACTTAAATGTTTTAATAATTGATAAAATATGAAGAATATGAATGTAACAGAACTTGATGAATACTTCAGACAAAATTTTATCAAGAAATTATGAGTATGTCCAGGTGATTAGGAAATGCCTCTAAACGTTGGCAAGATTATGTAAGCAGCAGTAAGTAAATTGATAAAGGAAGATCCTTTATTCTCATGGTTCATAAAAAATTAATCTGAGATCAAATTATGTGTGCTTGTTTGTACACTTGTGGGGGCAGAATTCTCTAAGATCATAAAATAAAATTTAATTTGATTTTTTTTAATACATTATAATTAATAATAAAATAAAATGGTTTGCTATCTCCTCTCTCATTGTGACTTGTTAGTATACAGATCACTTATCGAGAAGTGTGTGTATCCAAATTCAGTAAAATTAATCTTGATAATTTTTTTTAGACGTCTCTGATATACATTTATCTTATTATTTGGATACTATTCGAAAAAAAAATATCAATAAAAATAAACAGTAATTTATTACCATTATTATTGTTATTCATTACTCAAACACCTTATGATTCGTAACTGTACGTATATGTTAGAAATTTTATTCGTTTAATCGTACTGTTCTATTTAGTATGATTTATAGTATAAGGTTTTACAAACGTGATGGTAAGTTTATTGCCCTTAGATAATGTTTAAGTATTTAATTTAATAATCGGTTTTTAAATTACATTTATCCACTTTTTGATTCTAGGGGGTGCGAAAGTGATTTTGCTTAAACGTGAGTGATTCACTATGGTCCTATTTCGCGCAGAATAATTTCGCAACGAAATGGCCAAGAATCCAGAACAGACCAGCCAAGACGTGAAGCTGACAGGCTTCAGCAGGCTTGAAGACGGTGGTGTCTACAATCTAGCCTATATCCATGACAATGAATCCCCAGGTAACTGTAATTATTTTATTTTTTATCATATTTATTAATGTTTTGCATCAATTTATTCAGGTTTACTCTTAAATATCCTTTGTAGGTACTTTGCAATATATATTTCTAGTTATTAGAAAATAGACAACTGTGGAAACCTCTTTCCAAGAGATATGAAGATGGAAAAGCAATAAAAAACTTTCTCGCGAAAGTCAATGATACAGCACATGTAACAGACATGTCTCTCTGAAGCCATAATTACTGATATCCCTTTCTAAACCACACCATGAGTTCTTCGTTGATGAATATTCCAATTAGTACTTCATATAACACGACATCCGTTTCTTCATTGCCAACGTGGTATTTCCATTATCAGTCTAAAACCTAGTTTCAAAGTCTCTGTAATCGCAGGGCCTTTGTGTGACACGTGTTTTAGAAGGGTATAGCACATAATTCACAGAAACCCTGGGGTCTCAATGTGCGCCCGGCCTTAGTGTAGACTAAAACGCCATCATATAAATAAGATCCACTCCGGTGTGCCACCATTTGCAAACCCAATTTTTCCCCCCTGACATAGACCACTTGCAGGTCGGAATCATGCCCCTGGGGTCGATATAAACTACTTTTGGAATGACTTTTTTGCTTTAGGTTTTTCTTGAAATACCGAAAATGCCACAGGTTTGACGCTCAGTAGGTCCGTTATCGTTAGTTTTAGCTTGAAATGTAACTGGACCTTTTTTGTAGGTAATGTTAAGGAAAACATCTATTGTTTGTAACTTTTTTTCACTAAAATGCATATTGCCTGAAAAAATAAATGATTTTGTTGCCGTTTATTTTGATTAAAATCATAATAAAGCTACCGATTTCGATCTCTGGATTATGATATTCGTAATCTACGGAAAAAAAAAAATGACACCATTGCGGTCTTTATCTGAGAAGTGAACCAAATCACATAAAAATTAGGAGCTGAAAGACTAAGACCTCCTGACATAAGCCACTGGTCGAGTAAGTATTCCCAATATTGCCGATGCACAGGTGAAATTTGTATCTATTCTTTCATGTATTATAAATTAAGCTATGCTATTGTAGTATACATGGATATTAGTTGTGATAAAAACAAAACAAAAAATAGATGGCTTAATTTTGTAAAGGAGAAATGTTATTTTACTTGCCCAACATTATCAGGCATTCATAAACATGCCAGACTCAAAATCATTTATCATTTTTAGTCGGGTTGTCAATAAAATCAAACTATTGTAATTTTTCAAACCGTAAAGTTTTCATTATATTTAATTGATGTGTTATTGAAAATACAATTTTAAATTAATTTTATAAAGTAAATATTGTTAGTTATCAAGCCTGTGAACGCTTACATATTTCATACGTCAGCTATCCTGGAACAGCCTCAGCATAATGTCATGCACTGAATATTAATTACTACAGTTCAATGGGTGGCCCATCTCTGACAGTATGGGCACATGTCTATATTTTATTTATTATTTTGATAAATTGTTGGTTCAAATTAGCTGTACTTATTGATTACTTTCAAGCAAGGCCAGATTTGGGAGGAAGGGAAGCAAAGGAAGTACTTGGCTCGGGTGGCAGAATTTAAGAGGGCTACAAATTCCGGGAGCAATATTATATTAACATTAAGTAGAAAATATTTGTTTTTGCTTTCTGATGGTTTTGACCTTAATTCAGTCAATAAAATGAGTTAATGCTGTGAGAAGATGCTATTTATTTCGAAATATATTGCCTATAATATTGTTATGTTGACTTTTATTGGACAGAGGAGCGGCGGGAGTCAATGACTGTATTCAACTTTCAGCAACTTTATTAAGCTAAATCAGGTTTTACCCGATGATTTGGCCTATTTCTTAACCTGGTCTCTTACCGGTTCTTTTAACCCCACTGTCTGGAGTTTCCATTGGCCATTCCCACATTGGTTCCACATGGTTTATTCTTAAGGTCTTTGCAAGTTTTCTATTAGTTCTTATTTCCTCAAGTCGGGAAAATTCTATGTTTTAAGTTGTCAATATTTATTTATATAATAAATTGAATTAATTATTTAATTGATACTTTCACTCATAATATATTATCTTTCCATATCCTCGATACATAGCAAGATACTTTACCAATTACTAGCAACAAATTCCTTCTTGAAAGTAATCAATAAGCCCAGCTAATTTGAACCAACAATTTATCAAAATAATAAATAAAATAAGGAAAGGATAACAAGTGCTGAAAGGAACTATCATAGAACTTACAGAAACTTATAGAATGACAAAATTGCTCTTTCGGTCATGCCGATAGGATGGGCAATTCAATACCTACCCGACGTCCGTAATTGCCACACACTTAGTTTCCTTCTACCAGTTCTTTTACTTTAATAAGTTAAATTTGCAGAGTGCAAGGTCCGCGATAATCATTTTTTTCTCGAAAAATACGAAAATTTAAAATTTTGACTGCTCCACGGAGCGGTTATTGCTAGTTGAAAATGTTTGAAACTTTTTTTGATGAACTGTATATTTCCTAAAAAATACCCCATTTACACCATTTTTTTTTTAATAAGAAGGAAAATAATCACCTAAATGCCCCAAAATAGTACTCAAATACAAATCCTATGCTGGTGGGTTTGAAAATTATATTTTTTCTTACATTTCGGGGTGGAGGGATATATCCCCCTGATTCCTCCCTCTGCATACTCCAGTGCTTATAAGTATAACATTATATTGAATGGATAAAACTGATATGGGACATTGAAAATTAATATTTTACATGATCGCCTACAAAAATTACAGGGAAAGGAAGTATCTCTTTTCAAAAAAATATTTTTCAGATTTTTTTTTTCTCCTCCTCCTTAGAAATTTCCAGAGCCGCATTTGAAGGTTCCAGAAGTCTATTTTATGAAATTAAGTGCACCGACTTGGTCCGATTTCTAGTCCTTCATAGGTAACTAAATTTTTATGGCGGGATTTCGGTCAGGTTCGACCCTTCAGAGAGGGGTTTAATTTGATCAAACTAAAAAACTTTTGAACTGTTCCAGCTATGCTGCTAATTACCTGGAAAATCTTTCATCCTATCAGGTTTCCCATATGCCAACAATAATATTTATATATATATATATATATATATATATAACAAATTGGGTTACCATTATTTAATTATTACTTTTGATCAAAATATATTCCATTTACATATCAGTATCCTCAATACATAGCGACATAAGACTCATCCATTAAACATGTAATAAATAAAAGACATTTATACTTCACATATTACATACACATAAACCAAACCAGAATCTTGGAACCAAGTTCGTCTTCCCACCAAAGAAATAATACAGGAGATCTCAGTGCTTCTTCCTTCACCGGAACAGCAGTATTCAAGCTAGTGGAGATAAAGATAGAGCTCAAAATTGTAGGAAGAGGATTGTAACAAATCTTGTTTAGTTACTTTCAAAGAAGATCTCGTTCACACCACCGTTTCAACGGTTGAAGGAGATTTTAAGAATGCATTGGTATTGGACAAGAAGACCAGAATTACGAGAAAGATAATGAAATTTCAAAACTAGGGAGGTCAGCTTCTATCTAGAACGTGAGGTGAGAGATTTAAAAAATGTAACAAATTATTTATATTAAGGAATAGACACTCGGCTACCACCTTCTGGTCTGTAATAGAAAGTTCATTTATAGCGCCGCAAAGTGGGTACCTGACCTTTTAATGGATTGGAGTAAAAATTGCAATAAACAATACTTCCATATCCAGAACTTAACTGAAAGCCCCATATGGGACGTTTTGGTAAATTATTTATTTATTACCTGCAAGTATTTGAGCTTTCTGATTTTAGTATTGCAGAGAAATAAATTCATTTATGCAGATATTTTATTAATTCATATATTTCAATGCCATGGTCTGCATATCTTGGATTCAACATCATCAAATAATGCCCACTACACCGGCATCCAAATATATCGATCTGAATTCTCAACAGGCTCCTGGCAGGAAGGAATTCTCCTTTTAATTTGCTACAAATGTTGGCGTAGCATACCTTATCGAATTAAACTTTGATACCTACGGCGTAGCATAGCATTATCGTAACTCCATCGAGCTAACTTCAGAATTTATTTATTTGCAGAAGTTAAAATAGAAAATGACTTTTACGATAAAACCAGAAAAAAATAGAATTCGGAAAATAAAAACTCTGTTTTGCTTTTTAAATTGATTTTCATTAAAAATCTTATGAAAATAAGTAGAAATTAAACGAAGTTAGGACTGGCTTAACTTTTTTTTTTTTAACCGGTTTTGTTACGGTAATTAGTGAAACGATTTATTTCTAGATCTTCGCTGATTTACACATTTAAGGGTCACGTGTTTACATAAAATAATAGCATAAAAGTTCCTACTATAAGTTCTGGAATATTAACTATCTAAATAATCTTTGTCAATGGATCCTATGCTAAAACTTTAAGTGCACTGTTTAAAAACAATAATTTAAGTGAATATTTATTTAGATTTATGAGTAGTTGTGTACGAAAGAAGAACGAAAGTTTTTTTTTTTTCTCACACATCTCGCAACATGTTGCAGTAAGGATTGCGATGCCACAGTAAACAATGAATTATCTGAGCTTCGATCGAAGGTGAAGGGTAAAATGATTTGTTAATGTAGTGAATTGTTAATTTGTATTATATATTATCAGTTGATCAATTTAACAAAATAAAATAAATAAAAATAATGATATTTTCTTTCCGTCGTAATGCTAGCTTACGTTTTAATTTAATTTAATGCTTATTGATTTTTTATTGCTTTGTATCCTCAGATTATTTCAAATATTTGGGTTATCTACTATTAAACGATTGGTTCTAAAAAAAACCTCAATTCTCTCATATAGCAGTAAATAACTAACCAGTCAACGTTTCGCCAATCCATGCATCATAAGTAGTGTAAAACATAAAACAACAATAATTGTTTATTGGATATAGTACATCGTACTTCAGCAGCCTTAAATAGACTAACAAAGTGAAGTCTGAGAGTCTTATGGAATACTTTAATAATTAGCTGACAATAGATTTTTTATCTTGGTTTCAGTTTTCTTTCTCAATAATTAATCGCTTATAATATTTTCGCTTTTGATGATTGAATACCGATGAGATGAAAGCTTATAAGAAGCATTTGTGAAAATTGATAGTCTTATAAAACGTATAAAACAAAAATAGTATATATATATATATATATATATATATATATATATATATATATATATATATATATATATATATATATATATTTCATATATATATATATATAATAATTGAACTTTTCGGTTAACTATCTAGGGTAGAAAAACTATGATGGAATGTGATTAAAATTTTTTTCTTGAAATCTTATTTAATTTTCTCTAATTCTGCATTTTGCATTTGAAAACAATTCTTATTCAGAATAAAAAATTTCTACTCGAGTTTTATTTCTTAGATATTAATGAACAAATTTGGTTTTGTATCTGCTTACCGATCTGTCTTTTTGTAGTCAAATCCATGTGACTGGTATAACGTCTACTACCGTTTATCCAATTTTGATAATTTTTTCAGGGATTGTGCGGATTGATACTTAGATGCAACCATTTCAATTTTATCAATTTTCATCCTCTACTTTGCTAATTTATTTTACTTGACACACTTATATATCCAAAACTAATTCTAAGTCTAATCCGATTTTACCCAAAGTGATAGGTAAGTTAGGGATTGGTGTAAAATTGGTTCAGTATCAGGTTAATCTAATTGCATCCTCTACTTTCGCTTATATAAGTGCAAACCTATTTTCCTTGATACACCTTTATTTAAAAAACGGTTCATTCGATTTAATCCAAAGTTGAAGGAAGGTCATTAATTAGTGTAAAAATGGTCCGGTATTAATTTTATCATATTCCGATTAGTTTTACATATGTATGCGGAAACACGTAACCTATACCTATTTCAAAAACGTCCCTTAGATTGTAATTTCAAACGACTAATCCATTGACTTTGAAATATAGCTAATTATGTACCCAATTAAAATGGTGAGGATGATATACTGACCTACTTAGTTGACGTTTTTTATTCCCATTATTCTTTAAAGTTTCATAGTGACATAGCTATAAACTTATATTCCATAAATTTAAACTCTTCCTTATCTGCCTTTGAGCTCATTACACGCATCCCGTAACTCCCGTAGCTTCCTCTTAACCGACTGGAAAATTAACTGGATACTGTCACTGGAATCTTCAAGACTGGAGGGGGGTGAAAGTATGCTCCTGATTACGAGTACCGCTAAAGAACGTTCCAGAACTCTTCCACTTAATCTGCATAATTGGAGCGTTCTTGCGGTTAGCACACAGCATATATATATTGATTTTTGCTGAGACATTTCTTGGCCTGTAGGTGAGTCATTCAGTCTAGCACAGGTGGTTTACTCATCGCATGATGACCGGTTGTTCAGGTTTCTTGGGTGTTCACGGCTGCATACATACTTTTATTTAAATTAACTAAAAAAAAAGAAGAAAAAAAAAAAGAAATCTACCAAAAGTCTGTTTTAGGTTTGGTGATTCATTAGTTTCGTAGTAAATTAGTGATATCATCTCGCTTTTTCTCGTATATATTAAAGTAATTGATGTGGAATAATACGGAATATTTGTTGGCTATTTCAAATTTGCATTCGTGATTCGGTAGAAATTTTCACACATTATAATTATTACTTAAATGCTCGAAATCACATTAATTTGTAGATATCCGAGGCAGTTAGGAAAAACTAGATAAGTTCAATCATTTGAAAATTTCTTTTCATTATCATCAGAAATATTTGAGTTTGAAAAACATTAAATTTTCGCAGTTTATAATTAAGATATAATAATTTAAGAGTAAACATTTTAAAAATCATTAAACAATTTAACCAAATTCTTGGATTTTTGGTATGAACTGTAACATTTTCGCAAGTATATCCTTTATAATACGAAAACCGTGAAAAGCGTTTTCGTCTTCTATTGATACTTTAAAATAGATTTTTATACAAATCTTCAGACCAAATTTATTGATTAATACAATATTTCGATGCTTCCATCACATTCTAAAATGTAAAGAAACGATATGATTATTGCGGAATATCGATAATTCATGAAATGAAGTTTATCCTGTGTGATATTTGGGTATAATATTTAACCACACACAATCATACATGTGTGATTTCAATATGAAACAGACTTGGGCAGTATTAGATTAAAAATGTATTAAATTACGAATTATATTTTTCTTTTTTATTCGCCATTCAAAATGTTTATTGTTCGTTTTTGATAAGAATAAAGCATCCTTAGTTTAATCGCATTATTTATTTTGAATAACGATTAATCTGTTTATATTATATTATTTACCACTTCTTTATTATGATTATTATAATTTTCGATAGAGATATTAATGAATTCATTTTTCTTAGATAATTGCTTTTTACTTAATGCAATTTAATGTGATAGGCTTATGTATTAAGTTCGTTCGAGGGGGTCATGTTTAAAATGAAATACATACTTAACCCATTTGCGCTCGCAGTGGGCAAAGAGTAATATTTGTACCGATATACCTACGTGTCATATGTTGTAAAGTTTTTTTTCCTTGAAAAACCAGTAGTTGACACAAGTTATGATTAATAAAATAAAAGCTTAGGAATTTTTTTTAATTTGCTAATACGCCCAAAAAATAGCCTCTATTCTCACCTTCAAAGTTTAGATAGTTTTGATTTTATAATTAAGATATTATTGGAAGCTAACCAACAGAAAATATAAAAAATGTCTGTATAACTCGTTCTTAACTATTTCCTTATCACTTTGGTTAAGGAAGTAGTTTGAGGTTTACCAATTACTGCTTATTGTTATTTTGGTCTTATTTTTTTATTGAAACCTCCAAAACAAACATGTCAACTACTAGTTCACCAAACGGCATTTTCTTCCAGTAGTTGACATTAGTATCAACTACTGGTTAGCTGAATAGAAACTTAGTTATCTACCTCACTGTATTTTAAAAGTTAAATTTCAATATGAAAAGGTTAGCTGACTTTAGGTTTACTTTGATTTCCTTGATCAACAAAACCTATAGTCGAGAGGGGATGTCGAGGTTTAGATCTGAATATGTCAACTACTAAAACTGCTATAGAACTTTATTATATTCAATTAGAAATATGGTCGATAATCCTAGCTAAGAGACCAGTAGAATTTTCCCCGTTATCAAACAGTTGCGTACATCATTCATTATAAAAAATAAAAAAGGACTAAGGATTAAATTTCTAGTGTGGTCATTTCTGGTATATGGCTGAGATATAATATGAACAAAAAAGAATTGATGCAGAAAAAAAAGAAGGAAAGGAGAAGAGAAATGGGTTGCTTCGTGGAGCAGTATTTATGATATTAGTTTGATTTCGATGAGCTGAACCATATAAATGTTGCTGATGATAATGCGGTTGAATTGATTATTTTAACATTTTGGATATCCTATCTATATAAATACTATGGATTTCTAGATCGCGCGCTCAAGTATCGATTTATTTCTTTAACTTTTTGGATATCTTCGATCATAAGGTCCATTCTATTGTTATGAGGAGCGTAGTTTTTGATAATACTATCGCTTTTAGGATCGTGCGGTCGCCGATTGATTTATTTTTACTTTTTAGATTTCACTGATATTGATATCGAATATTTGGTTATCGGAGGTGCAGTTTCGTCGATATAATGAGCGCGCATTGGTTTTCGATTTACCAGGTGTCATATTTAATTTAATTTTTTTGTTTGCCGAAAATTAGTGTCTCTGGAGTTATTTGGTGCTTGTACCAAGTGCCTTAAATTTAAATGGAAATAAGTAGCTATGATAAATGTTTGAATACAATCGAAACACATTTATGGAGTTTTCTATCAAAAGTTATAAAATTACAGTTAGAAATTATTTACAAAAAAATTATTAGGGGCACATCACACTGAGAAAAAGCAAATTTTGATTAGTAACATCTATTTGGCAGGGGAAAATTTAAGATTTGAAATAAACTGAATAATTTTTGGGTATAGAATAATAATTCTTAAAAAAAAAAGAATTATTGCTCAAATAATCCGATCCATAGTACAAATAACGGGTGTAATTAGTTTTAACTATACTTTTTCCGTATTTAGTAAAATCGCCCTACCTTTATATTAATGATTATAGATATTTTTAAAAATTTATCGAAGAAGCATTTAACGATTTTAATCAAACTCGTTATATCAATGCACAATTAAATGGTCTTCAATATCAGCTAGGACTTATCCTCATTGACATAGACTGGCAGTGCTTAATAGCCGAATTTTCAAAATGGCTTCCTCTAATGTACCTGTTTATTTCAAATAATTAACCATCTTTCACTGCTATTAGTAATAAAAAGTTTATAGATATAAACTATGAAAGAATTCTATAATTAACTTCTTCTTCTCTTCTTTTCCTTCCTCCTTTAGTGCCTTTCAGCGTGGAGGTGCCCCGATCCAAGACTGACAAACTTCTCGATCTCCAGCCAGCGCATTCATTGCATTTATTGACCTTCCCTTCCTTTCACCAATCCCTGAGATGTGGTCCATCCATTGCAATCTAGGTCTTCCTCGAGGGCAGCGTCCGGTAGACCTGGCTTCAAAGAATTTCTTTGGGTCCCGGTCCTTATCCATACTGCATAGATGACCAAACCATCCCAGCTGTCGTCTCTCCACTGTTTCCCTCAGTGCAGTCACTCCCAGGTCTCCCCTTATTCTCTCATTCCTAACTCTGTCCCTCCTTGTTTTCCCTGCCATTCTCCGGAGGTATTTCATCTCTGTCGCGGTAGCCCTACTCCAGTGCTTGTCCAACGGGACCCAGCTCTCACTTCCATAGATGAGGGTAGGTAGGTATATGGACTTGAAGATATGTAATTTTGCATTATTTTCCAATTCCCTTTTCCCCACCACTGTGTTTCATAGCTGCTTTTTAATCCTGTTTGAGAGCTCTTGGTCCATTTTCCCATTTCTGGTGAGCACTACTAGTAAATAGGTATACTCCTGCGCTGTCTCCAAAGTTTCTCCCCTGCAGTGAATTAAAACCTCCTCTTCTTCACGTCCGATGTGCATTACCTTGCTTTTTCCAACATTCAATATCATACCCTTCCTTTCTAGCTCAGCCTCCCACTCCGTAACAGCCTGATGTAGATTTTCCTTGGAATCGGCAATGAGGACAATATCATCTGCAAAAACCATTGCTTGCGCTAGGATTGTCCTCATGTTCCATTTTCCAACGACCATCCGTGTTGTCCTCCGCTTGCAATTTTCAATATCTCGTCCATAAAAGTGATGAAAAGAAGAGGACTAAGGCTGGCCCCCTGTCTAACACCCCTTCTCATGGCGAAAGCCTCTGACATTCTTCCATTAATTTTAACCATGCTTTTGGAGTCATGATAAGTGCTTTTTATGGCATTTATTAATGCTTCGGGCATATTTTTAGCGGCTAGAGCTGTCCAAATTTCTTCTCTAGGGACTGAATCAAATGCTGCTTTTATGTCCAGGAACGCTAGGTACAAGTTCTTTCCTCTATCCCATGCCTTCTCAATAATCGTCTTCAGCGAAAAGATGTGATCCTGTGTTTGTCGGTGTGGTCTAAAAGCTGCTTGTTCCTCTTCCAATTTGTCTTCAACGATTGTTCGGAGTTTTCTTTCCAGTATAGAGTAGTAAAGTTTATAGACTACAGGGGAGAGACATAGGTCTATAGTTTTGGCATTCACTAGAGCTACCCTTCTTGTGGATCCGCATGATGATATTGCATCCCCTTCCTCAGGCATGGATTTGGAAGAGAAAATATTTTGAAACAGGTTCTGCAAAGACCTGTTTTAGACCTCCAAATTTTATAAGTTCTGGAGCTATACCATCTTTGCCTGCTGCTTTGCCACTCCTCATTTTCTCTATAGCCCAAGTGACATCTTCCTCCCATATCACGTCATCATATTCTTCTGTTTCCCGCCTGTCCTCCACTCTCTCTTCCGAGACACCAGAAAACAATGCAGAATAATGGCGTCGCCATCTCTCCAATATTTCCCCATCTCCAGTAATCATTCACCCCGATTCGTCCTTAACATTTCTCACGGGTTTGCATGCCTTTTCCTTCATTGATTTTATTGCCTTCCAAAAAATCTTGGTATTTTCCCTGTAATCATTTTGTAGACTTCTGCCAAATTTTTCCCAGCTTTTCATCTTTGCCACTCGAACAACCATTTTCGCTTTCCTTCTCCTTCTGACGTAGAGCTCCCAGTTGGCGGTAGACCTGATTTTACAGTACTCCTTCCAGATCACTCCACCACTCAGACCTTTTACCTTTGGTACAGACTACCTTCATTCCGCATACACTTTCAGCAGTCTCTAGAATTTCATGTTTCAATGCTACACATGTATTGTTAATATTCCCTTCCAAATTGACATTTCTAAGTTTTAGATCCAGATGTTCTGCATATTCCTTTTTCTTTTCTGGATCCTGCAGTTTTGCAATGTCAATCCTCTTGTATGCTATGGGTCTTTTCTTTCTGGGTCGTAGGATCTGGGTGTCTCCAGTCAATAGAAGATGGTCCGAACCAATTTCAGCACCTCTTATAACTTTTATATCGGTGAAGTATTTCCTTATTCTCCTACTGTATACAATGTAATCTATAATACTGTTTACACTCCTTTCTTCAGCTGAGAATGTTATTTTGTGCACCGTCTTATGTGGGAACAAAGAGTTTCCAATAAGGAGGTCGTAATCAATACAGAAGTCGATGAGCCTTTGACCATTTCCATTTTTGATGTGTTCCCCTCCATGTAGGCCCATAACATCATGAGCGCTTGCATGATCTCTTCCCGTCCTTTCGTTGAAATCTCCCATCAGGATAATCCTCCTGTTACCATTTTGACCTCTGATGACTTCTCTCTCTAGATCAGCATAGAACTGTTCTTTGTCGAGAATGTTTGCATCCTCCGTTGGGGCATATATTGTATGAGAGCGATCTTTCCTATTGACAGATCCATATACACTGTTATAATTCTTGAGGATATGGGCCGCCAATCCTCTACTTTAGCGAATAGGCTTTCTTTCATGATAATGGCCACACCTTCCTTGGCTCTGAGCCCAGCGGGCACTCCTGAGTAGATGAGCACATAGTCCTTGTTGAGGCGTACTTCCCGGTGCCCTTTTTTCCTCACTTCACAAATTCCTAGGAGGTCCACCCTGAAGGTCTCCATCTCTTCCACCAGCTCAACCTCTTTGCCAGTCAGAGTCCTGATGTTCCATGTTCCAAGTCTAATATCCTTTTGAGCGCCGCGTCGTAACCGCTTAGACTGTCCAAATACGAGGCTATTTAATGTTCTCTGAATCAGATGAACTCTACTGCGGGTAATGGGCCCAGCAGGAGAGGCCCCGTATCCTCGGGACAGCTGGCCTCCTGAATATTTATGTCCCCTCAGTAGGAAGGGTGGCCGGGCTATACCCCCCAGCACTGGGTACCTGTTGGTCCACGGGTCTTTATTCAGTATATTCAGACCACCCCTCCTAAGAGGGATCCCTCATCCGCCACCCGGGGGACGCGCTCCCTAGTGGACAGGCTCCACCGAGAGCGATAATTAACTAAATGAGAAAAAAAAGGAGAAATATTTGCTCAAGTTGAAAACAAATTTGTGGAAATAAGACTAAATACCTGTAGAATATACCGTTGAAAAGCTTAAGATTGTAAACAAATTAATATCTATCATATAAAATCGTAAAAGATTATGGACAGTGACAAAAAACGCGTAAACATGAGTGATTGTTATAGTTAATAATTTCTACTTTTATATTATTTAATGGTAATTAATGTTACCTTGGGGTGAGATGGAATTTTCATGGAAACTAAATGGAAACTTAAAATTTATTTCAGGTAGGGTAGTAAGTGAAAGTTGTGTGATTAGCTCACTGCATCGGATTTTTTTTTTTTATTAAAATAATAAACCGATCTTTAGATTTAAAGTAAACGATGGTTTACTTGAGGCATGAGGCACTATTATAAATTTGCAAAACATTTTTTTCCTAAAGAATATCACCTAGAAATAAGAATAGCAATTTGAATTTTTTTATTGGCGGTCGTAGAATAGCATACAGAGTAAAATTAATTTCTAAGCCGTCAAAAGCAATAAATTCCTTCTCCTATAAACTTCTATTATTTGACAGTTACTGTTATAACTGTTATGATAAATGAAATAAACATAACTGTAATGACCAGTCATAACACAACTGTGGAATAAATCGTTTTGGGACGTAGAATAAACTTTCACAAACTATAAAATCGCATATGGTCAAAGTAATAGTCTAAATATATAGGATGATTTGTTCTTTTCTAGATTTATTATTGCTGCAGTCACAGAGTCTATAAATTTCTTCTAGTCCCTTCGATTACTGCAAACCTGATTTCCGTAATAAATTTATTCTTCGTTTCTTCCTTCATTATAGAGGCTTTATTTATTTATTTATTATTACAATATAGCACGTAATAAATATAGCATTCATATTCTTTGGGTGTTTCATCTATTTCATTCTTAATGTCTATTATACTTAATTTACCGTGTATTCTTCCATTGCATTTCATTAATTTTATAGTTTTCTTTTTGTTAGTTTTTGTAATAGATTTTCACACTTTGTTCGTTTCTCGTTTCAATTTTTTTTGTGTGTTTTATTTTCATTTTGAGTGTTTTCATCTTCTAGATTTAGTTGCGGTCAGTTGAGAATAGCTAATAGAAACAGGAATCGTAAAATTGCAATAATAATTTAAAATATTACTGACTCCTGGCTGCATTCTTTTCCTATTGCTTTTTCAGTTCGTTAAACTTCATTTTATGTGATGCCATATTTATAAACTTTTTGTGTATTAAGGTTAGTTTGACCTTGGCTTAAATAAAACTTTTTTTTCTTAACCTGATAATTCCATTATTACTGTTACTTCCTCATAGTGACTGTTTTGTTACTAATTTATTAAACAATAATACTTTTGCAATAATCTTATTTTCGGTTTAATCCCTCTTATTATTATTATTAGTGACATAATGGTTTTTAGCTTTAGTAATCAATTTTACGAGTGTTTAATAAAACATGAATACTGTTAAAATCTATGAATTATTAATTATTAACGATGTACCTCGAAGGCATAGGACACTATGTCCATTTTTTTACCAGTTTATTATTATTGCACATTTGTATTTTTTTTTCGCTTTACCCTGGAAGGTATATCATAGTCCAACTGTAAGAGGGAATACACCGTTTTAGAACAAGACTAAGTCCACTTTCATTCGGAGGGAAACATCTTAAGTTATGTTAGGAAATTTAATAATATTATATTCGGAAAATGTGACGTAGTGTTAATACCTCGGAGCTACAGAGTTGGGCATAGAATATTAATTTTCAAGTGCATGTATTATTCATAATCGACTAATAATTATCCATTCTGAGAATCCCACATACCAGCCAGTGGCCGATTATTTATTTTAAGGAACATAGAATATTTTATAAAAAGCAAAATAAATTAAATTGTTGACGCAACACAAAATCTCTCGAGAACGTTTTTGTTGTGGAGTCTGAGATGAGGTGTCTCGCAGTGACGTTCGCCGGGGGAGTGGATCAGGTATTTCCCTCCGAAATTTATGAAAAAATATTATTTTATTTATGAAATAAAATATGTTGATGCCAAACAACATATAATTTGTATTTTGAGTGGTATTTTTAATAGCAATATTTGATCCAGTCTTCATGCTTATCCTTAAAACACATCCAATTTGGCGATTATAGAAACTTAAGTGATTATTTGCCTCCTTCTTATCAAATCCCCCTCCCCCTAATAAAAAAATTGAATCTTCTGCAACAACATTCTGTGTACTTTGCTTCTCCATTGTTTCGTTCAGAAATATCCCAAGCTCCTAATTTCGTGATGGCTACTGTAAGTAAAAAAATTCATAAATTATTTCTGAATTTTCTTTTATTTAATATATATTGGGACCTAATTAGCCATTAGAGAAAGTGTCAAGACTGTATCTATTTTTATTTCTCAATTAACATTTTATCTGGAACTAATCTTGAGTATTCTTAAACAGAAGATTCGGGAATGAAATTTTACTTCATGAAAATTAAAATTAAAATGTGTTATATAGTTTGTCAACATTCCCACTTGTCCCGAAGAATTGAGAAAAACGAAGCACACTGCTTGATTTCCCTTGTAAATTTATTGAAAAAGAACAGGGGAAATGGAATTAAAAAAAAAAAAAAAACATTAAAAATTAAGTATAGAATTTCTTTTTCCAATTTTTTGAAGATGCCACTATGAATTTTAATCAACTTTAACAACAGATAGGAAGATCTATTGTAAAAATATGTCACATTCTTATAAAAACTGAACCAAAAATTTACACTATTTCATTTACTGGTGAGTTACTCCAGATGGTACAAGGTATAACTTCCTTAGTTTACGTCTTTCCAATTGGAATGGAAGCTGACTATTCCACTTGGACCGAATTTCCACTTACCCCGGTTTACTTTAATGAAAAATTGTTTATAACTTACTCTTTTATATGATCCATAACAGTGCAAATAGATTTTATAATAATATATAATGAATGTGTTTGTGTATCAAAGTTTTAAATTAATTATATACTTTTCTGACTCCAGCACAATTCAATAATTTCATGATTGATTTAATTGATGAATTTCTTCTGTGAATAATTATTCAACAGTATCTTAGATATTGTTTTACCCTCTTTTTTTATGAAAATTAAGGCCAGATAAATCAATGCAAATGTTTGTTTTGCCTTCTTTGAGTTCATCACAAATTTGGCTTGCCACCTAACACAAGGATTTTTCTTATTAATATTAATAAGATATATTTGAATTTTTGAGATCATTCGTTTCCATATTGCTATTTGTAGATATTCCGACATTGGGAAAGATTTTTTTTTTGTTTTTTAATATTTACATAACTACTGTCTTATATAAGTCATAGAATAGTTTAAATGTAAATGTCTCTTTTTTTCTATCCTAATAAGGATTTTCAACTATAATAGATGTTTATTATTGCTATACCATATATAGCATTGGTTCTCCTTTAATATTGATTTCGCTGCATTTTCACTTTATTTTCAATAAACAGCATCATTTTATGTTTTTCTTGACGAAGAATTAGAAATTACCCCATTTTTAAAGTAATATAATGACGTTTCCCAGATGGATGTGCTATCCCTGAAACCAGGAATAGAAAGAAATTTCCTTATTGTCTGTTCGGTGTAACTTGAGTCTTTAATGGTTTGTTATGCGGCATGATATTTCGGATGCACTTACCAGATTTAAGATTAATTTTTGAGAGATTTGTCATATTTGCTCTATTTTTATAAGTTCTTAAGATAAAGACTTTTTTTGGACAACTTTTACAAATAAATTGTCATGTTTTGATGAACTAATCTCTTACCTTATTTCACTCATATGGTATCTCTAATTATTAGAAGTTCAATTTGGTTTGTGTGACATTGCTCTTTACAAGAGCCGAGTGGCCAAAACGTGAAAAAAACCACTGAATCACACCCTTGCTCAAATTACTGATTCAAGTGTATCCCCTCATTTTAGAATAGTTTACGCGCCGATTTCCAGGATTACGGAGAAAAATGGCGTTTTTACAGGTGTATTTGCTTAGTTCAAACTCGTAGCTACCATAAATCATACTCTGAAGTATAGAATTTGATGTCAAAATTCTGAGTCACTTCATTTCGACTAATTTAACTAATAATACTAATAATACTAATCTAATGATACTGTTGGCATACCTATTTGACATATATGACACTTGTGGCTGGTTGAAGGGCTATTTTACATGAATTTTTTGAATTGTATAATTAGCATTTAAAAGTGTGCATCTTTTGAGCGCAGCAGTGTTCTCACTTGTTTCACTCAACCGATTAGGCTTTTATTTACGTGAGGAAATAGTATGCAGCTGTGTAAATCTGCTAACTTTGTTGATGCTTTGATTTGAATTCATAAAAGTATTTTTCTGATTGAACGTGTCCAGAAAGGGATCTCGGTAAAAAGTTTTGGAAAAGATTTCGAATTTCAGCTTTTCCATCTAAAATTGTTTCTGAAAGTACCAAAAAAACATTAATTTGAATATTTTCTAATATGCTTCCACATTAAATTAAACAAGAGTAAATTAACCACAATTTTAATTCTAAAGATATTTTTGTTTTGCCGCTCCGTTCTGATACGAAAGTGAGTCGAAATTAGGAGACGCAATATAATCCAGTGAAATGGGCGCCAGAAAGGAGGCTGTAAGTTTAGAAGAAGTTCTACAAATCTAATTATTTACCAGAAACAATGCAAAAACGAATAAAAAAGATGCTAACAAGCTCAGCAAATAATTTCTATATTCCGTCTCACAATTTTACTGTCATGAAACTGCTAAATTATGTGTAAAATTGCAAAGATGGTATAACATGACTAATAATATCCACAAGATTCTTCTGCTTAATAACAGTCTGATATCTAATGTATTGGGATACTCACGGAAAAAAAACAAGGAAGGTAGGAAAAATAACATTGAGATTATCATAACAGAGCATTCCCAAAATTTCAGGAGGGTTCCTACCAATGAAGATGTGATCAACATGCTTCAAGTGACATCCGATGCTTTTATTAATAAATTATATACAAACCAAAAACCGCGAATTCTCCATCTCCGGGATGTAATTAATATAGTTTTTTTTTTAATTTACATTTTATTTATTTTGCACTACATTTTATATTTAATTTATATGAAGATATATTAATAATATATTAAAAGTTGATTGATTATTTTTTAGTAAAATTATATTTTATTAATGTTCAGATATTTTTTTCTACTGTTCCTTTTATAAACCCAATTACAATTATTTTCCATATCTTTTGAATTATATCTTGAAATGTTTGACTCCTATTTGATCTGAGATTTCCGCATTCGATTCAGCGTTAAAAAATATTGTAAAGCAACCCTCTTGTAGAGTTATTCAGATAAAGACAAAATGAGAAGCTAGTTTTGTTCGTACAGACAGTTTTTGACCACTGTGCGGTACACCTAGGCGTATTTGAGCTTTAAATTATTAAACATTTTTAAGCTCAAATACGATTAGTCCGAATCAGGAAATTTTTGGAAAATTCCATCAAGCCCATCATTCTTCAATAACTTGATAACTCTCTCATCAAACTATCATCGAATAAATGTTTTCCTCTCTTGTTACATCTTGTAAAGTCAATCGGAACTCAGACGCCAGAATTTCAAGTCTCACAGTTATCAATGGTTTTATCCGTGGCAGTTGTTTCCCATACCAAATAGTGTGCTTATTTAAGTTGGCGTTATTTTTCAGTTTTCCTCGATTTGCATTCCTGGGTCATTGTCTTCTTATCTTTGTTCAGGTCGACCGGGTAACAAGGAGGACCAAAGAGATTGCAAGAGTGGATTGGAGTGATTATGGTTGGGAAAATAAAATTTGAAGTATTGCTAGTACATTAATGTTAGTGTGTTCTTTTCGTTAAGTAAGTTGGCTTTAAAAATGAACCAGAGTTCGTTACATTCTATTAGTTGAATTTTCGATTGTGTTGATTGTATTTGATTCATTTGGACCGGCTTTTCTGAACACCAAAGTCTTGCATCGTTTCTACAGATATGTCTCAGTAATATTATAGACAAACCGTTTGTTTCCTAGGTTGAGTGATGGATCTGTTCTCCAGAAGATGAGCAAGCTGCTTGTCAGTTCTTGCCAATTTAGTTTTGTTGTTTGTTCCGAGTGAATCTTTTGTCCGAGATAGTTTCTAGAAAACTAAATTGTTATCGATTATTACTAGTGAACATATTTATTATCTGACGGAGCTTGATTTTGTGGGATTTAAACTACTTTTCAGGATTAAATAGATGATTCTGACGGTTCAGATTCATAAAATGGTGTTCTTTGATTTATGATTTCAAAATAAATAGTATCAGGATTTTATTTAGTTTTCTAATCAGCTGCTGTATTTTTTTCTAGAGCTTGATATTCTGAGCTCTTGCATTCTTAGGTTGATATTATAATTGAACAATTTCCACAGCGCAAAGTAGGACCACGGTGATAAAAAACCTCCAAAAAGTAAAATTTCCAAAATCAAAAAAATATTTACTGCTTACTAAAGTTGATAAACTTTAGGACAAAGGTACTAAGTCATTGAGAGATGAAAAATAATCTTGCGGAGCCATAAATATAAACAGATGAGTATTTCACATTTTGGGAAATGTTGCTTACCCTAATTTTGTTCTTTTTTTTTTTCTTATTATTTTATTATTGCAGATTAAATTCTAGAAATAGCAGATTTTCGTGTTTATGAATATCTCAATCAGAAGATTCCGTCATAACATGGCATTAACTGAATTGTACAAAAATCAAAATCTTTCGATTTTTTAAATTTTACTGGTTAACTGCATCTACAATATTAATAGATAATACTCCGTCTTTCTCCGATCTTTAATTGCAATTTTATGATAGGTTTAATACTTCATGATGTGAATCTATAAATATCTTTACCATATTCCACCATATTTAATTGTGCATTTCTGAATAGTAATTAATGCTCCTTATCATAATTTTATCTCTGCATACTTCATAGAAATATTTTTTTGTTTTTTATAAGTAGCTCATGTTCACTAAGAAATACTTCCCTTTTTCTTCCTTTTTTTTTTTTTTTTTTGGCTTGGTTGGTTTATCTTAGTGAAGGCTTGATTTCCAATCCTGGGAATCATTGCATATATTGTTCATAGGAACTTTTTTTTTCCGCATTAAATTTTCTAGACGTAGTTTTTTTCTCTTTAAAATAAACGCTATTTTGGCCACTTGGGACCGGTTCTCGGATTGTCTTCGCCTTTATCATCTGAGCTTTCTAAAATTTCTCCTCATACTTACGTGCCTTGATAAACTTTTCAAAATTCCTCAAAGACAACCACTATATTTTATAATTTCTTTGCAAAAATAATCGTTGCCAACTGCAAAATTAATTTGCTTTTATAGCCTTGACCGGTACCTGTTGACATGTTAATGACCCACCCAGCCGTCTCCTTCACTGCCAACGTCCTTGCCCATAATGCTCCGAATTATCATTTACAATGATGACTTGAACTCATAATAATCTTTTATAATTGGAATTTATAGAAAACTTAACAGAAGTAGAAGGTTAGGGGTGATGCTTCTAATGATTTTAATGTGGCAATTATATCAAAAACTATCTGGGTTTTTTCTAGTCTATCAGCCCCAAGCTATTATTGCAAAAAAGAATGAGAGTACCGTATTCAATATTATTCTGTTTCTAGGTATGATTATTTTCAGAACAAATTTGGGCTATTGCCAAATTTATTGCTATTCAGTTATCAAACTTTTTCGGAAATCAAATCAATTTGTTGAATGTTGCCACCTTCAGGAAATGCTCCTTGACAACTTTCTGAATCAGGAACACACTTAATATTATAGTTTTCATGATGTAGATTTTTTTTTAATCGAATAACTGAAAAAGTGTTATTCATGGGAGTGACATATACGACTAGGAAGGGACTGATTGCATGAATAAGGTTTAAAAAACACCGGCCATATCTTTCTTTTATTCAGTATAGGAATGCAAAACGCGAGAGGAAATTTTGATTTTTAAGGAAACCTTTTTTTTTTTTTTTTTTTTATATATTTCTTGCTTATATAAGAAGCTTAACTTTGGTTGTTAGGAAGCAAAAATTAATTATTTCTGTTTCTGTTGTAGAAGTGATTAACATTTTTTCAGTTATTCGATTAAAAAAAATCTACATTATGAAAACTATAATATTAAGTGTGTTCCTGATTCAGAAAGTTGTCAAGGAGGATTTCTTGAAGGTAGTAACATTCAACAAATTGACTTGAAGATAACAACTATCATTGTCACTCCCTAGCCACATAGGAATTTTTATTGAGGTTAGGAAGCGACAAAACCATTTTTAATTTATGCTCGCCAGAGAATCTCGACAAAAAACCTTTGTTTTTTGCAAACAACCTTTGTTTTTTATCTTTATAAGCATATATGCAGAGAGAACAAAGAACTATATAATATACAAAATATAAGTGTCACCGGTATTGGTTATAGTACCAATACTGTACTAGGTAGTGACCGTATTATACTATAGTATACTTAAAAACTTCAAATTCACTTCACATTCTGGAAGCAACTGAAGAGGTAAGGGGATGGAACAAAGGAGATTACATGTTTTCTGCTTCATACATGTCATTGCCTAATCACCTCTCAGCCCGAAATTTCCCTTTGTGAGGCCGTATTGGCGGGCATTTCAAAATCGGGCTAGGGAGTGATCGGAAACTGTGAGACAGATACAAAATTGGTGATTGGTACGTTCCATCTAAAATTCAAATTATATTTTATAACAATATTCGAAAGAATGCTGACATTCATTTTTTTTTTTTTTGTCAACCATTTTATTTAGATTTACTGCGAAAGAAACTAGTGCATTTGACTTGTTAAGTCACAGCCTCAGCTTTTTGGCAAAGATGGGAGTGACAAAACTAGCATTATATATTTTATGACTAGGTACTATTAAGTAATAGAATCTCAAAGTTAGAAGTAAATGTTAGAGTCAAGGGAGATAATAACAGAAAAAAAAAGCATCCTCATACAGATCGTTGATCATTTTAAAAAAGCTGTGCGACTGAAATAGCACCGAAATTGGAGAATGACCCATATGTCGAAATTTGACTGACGATATTAAAACGAATGACGTACGAGTATATGTTTTTATCAAAGGAATTTTTTTATCTTTACCCTATTTTTAATGAAACGTTTATCTACTAAACCCTTTTCGATAAATTGGTATGTATAGGTTTTCTAAGATTCTTAAAGAATGCTATGAGTCACGTGAAAAAAATCTGTGGCAATGAAATAGCAATCTGTTGTCTAAAGATTACTAATTGCAAATCGATCTGAAGTAATTTTTTATATTGCTTTTTAATAGAATGTATAATTTTTGGTGTGTTTTGATTGACGATTTATGCAATCCAGCCTTGTAGCCATACCTGCTTGATTAATCAAGATTCATAGGTACCAGAAGGTTATTATCAGTTGCGGATCTAGACCTTATGGAACCGTGGGTGATACGATATTGCGGGCCCCCTCTTAGTTAAAGGGATTTGGAGGGTATTGGTACCAGTACTGGTAATGGTGGAGGAACAATTCCGGCAAGTGTGCAATAGAACACCTCTCAAGTGAATGGTAGACTCCTGCGGCCCTCTCCAGGAATAATTTGAAAATGTTGAGGCAAATGGCAGCATCTTATGCCTTTTATTATTATTATTAGTTTGTGGCGCTACGTCCCAAGTTGAGACTTGCTCTGCTCATTTTATGCCATTTAAGCTTTTTAAATGTTCTCTCAAAACTGTACATCCTCGATTATCCGTCCCAGGTTTATTTTTGTTATTTAATGTTCACATTAGATAATCATTTTTATATATGAAAGCAAGATCGTAACTATGTATAAATACGTCAAATATTCGCTTTTAGTTTCATTCAATGAACAGTTCCTGCATAGAAGGTACAATTTAATATGATAATAAAATGCTCTTTGTTCAATTTAAGAAAGATTTACTATACTGTCAAAGGTCTTTTACGTTGATTGGCTCACCAGCTATAAATAATTTTTATCGTAATATAGGGTGTCTGCTTATTGAAGAATTATTTTTTTTCGGTTATAACCCATATCATCCGGATTGGTTCTTGTAATTTTGCAGTTTATTTCCATTTTTTATAATTTTTTTGTGCAAAAGGAAATTTGTTTAGTTCAAATTTTATTTTTCTATAGCTTGGTGCCCCGCGATCAGGCTGTTAGGTGTTGGACTCTGCCATGTTAATTGTATTCGTCTATATTTCATATTATTGTATATGGTGCGGGACCTCGTGAGCAACCTTCAATATGGACTGTAAATTCGTTTGTGATGTTTAAGTCATTTATTTAAATTTTCTGCGGTTGCCCTCTTCCTGGATATCATCCATTAGATAGAACCTGAAACATAATTAGCGTTTAATAATCAATAATTACCAATTTATTTTAAATGTTATCGAGATTCTCTCCTGAACAAACAAGAAAATATGGGACTATCATATGTTCGTATTGTCGTTATTGTTATTAGCGCATCATTGTAAATGATTAAGATAGTGAAATTTTTGTGTTTAAACAATATTATCATATAAAATAATTTAGGGCTTCCTGCCGAGAAAAGATTTAGTTTTGTCTTGGATTTAGCCAAACCAAACTTACTCAAGTATTAAAAGATATATTATCAGTTATTTTTAACTCTTTTATATTTTTTCTATCGCACCACCTTTTTTAATGCCTTCAAACGTCGGAGATTCTTTTAACTCTCGGAGTAAAATTGTTCTGGATTCATTTTAATCCAGGGCTTACCTTATCTCGAGGCTAGTTAATTTCGATACTATGAGACATGTTATGATAGTTTTAGTCTAGATCATGGTAATGCTAACTTCTGAAAATAATTTCAGCTACCGACACTGATTCTTGCAATTTATTATTTTGATTTACCTTATTCAATTTTTATTAATTTTTAATTTTTTAAATTTTTTTCAGATAGAACTTTCGGTGATTTTAAACCGGGAAAACCAGGTAAGAAGCCATAGTTTGCAGTATTTAATCATTATCGTTTGATACTAAATATTTGATTTTTTCTGTTTAAATTTATTTGTTCTATTATTATCTATGTTTGAATTATCAGGTAATGTCGGTTTTTAAAAACCTGTTTGTTTATATTGATGTTACTATTTATATCCCTCCTTTACAATTGAATTGTGTTTACATATTTTGTTTATTATAGCATTACGTAGTCTTTTATTTATCATTTTTTTGTTGGAGAAAGTTAGTTAGTCTGTGCTGAAATTTGAATTAAAATGGGTCCGATGACAAATGGCGGTGGGCAGCAGAATGTATCGATTCTGTGAACTCGCCGTTCGCTAATGACTTTTTCTCATATATTTCTACGAGTTTCCGATAAGTTTTCTTTATCGAATTCCTAAAGCATAACATGGCGTAAGTGGTTTTTGGGGAGATCCATTTTAATTGAAATTTCAGCACAGGCTAACTACCTATCTCTAACAAATACATGATAAATAGGACAGTACGTAATGCTATAATAAATCAGATATGTAAACACAATTCAATTGTAAAGGAGGGATTAATAATATCAACATAAACAGACAAATATTTAAAAACTGACGTGACTTCTAGGATGGCCTGATACAAAGGGCATAACATTATAAGATGCATGACACTATATTTTTTTTTTTTTACAAATCTAAAAAAATATATTTCCAGTTGATCAAGGTAGATTAAACAGTCTCAATTCATTATATTTTATTTCATTGTGAGAAGTTTCGGTGTCCAGGGCCATATTCATCTCTATTTAAAAATAACATCAAGATTTAAACAAGCAAATTATTCATAATGCATATCATCATATTATACAGTAGTAATTCTAATTCTAAACATACTGAAAAAGTTTTAGATTAATTACTGGTTGGATGAACAGATGAACCATGCAGTGATAGTTCCTTTGTTTGACTCATTAGGAGAATGGCATCCAAGCTTTAGCAAAATCCATAACAAATTTTAAGGTCGGTGTGGCTACATGAATTGATGTCTGAATTTGAACATTGGGGCTACGGTTTTTCCTTTCTGTCACTAGGTGGGTCCAACGATTGATATAATATTTCACCAACTTACTGACCTATGAAATCGTAATAAAATTTATTATTATATAGTTAAATAGGGTATAGATATTTATAACAAATAATAATCTAAATTGAAATATTAGCCCGAATATGCTAAGTCATATTGCTTATATTCGAGCATTAATTTTTCTGTTGGCTTTTCAAGGCCTTTCAGATCTTGAATAGCATCATATATCATGGCATACAAATATGAAGCATTCGCTTATATAGAATATGAGAATTTATACATATATTGGAACGTTATAAAAATAAAACTAGTTAAGGAGCGGTTAGAGGTTCTTCAAAGGTCGATATTTCAAAAATTGTCAGTTCTAACGTTGAAACAGTATTCAATAGATCCCGCCTAGAAATCAGAACGGACAATAGTAACGAGTAGAGAGATATCATAAAGACACTATTTTAACATTTTTCAGTTCTATTTCAATAATCGACACCTTCTTTCCGTGTAATAGAATGGAATAGAAAAACATTTACATAAGTGTGCTATATTAGGGAGCCTGAATGTGAAACCCCTGCAGCGGACATATAAAAAGCTTTGATCTTGGAATAACAGCGGGTAATGTAAGGAATTGTATATGTATGTATATATATATATATATATATATATATATATATATATATATATATATATATATATATATTGTATATATAATGTTCATATATGTATATGTGAAAGAGACTTAAAATAAACGGAGGATAAGAATAAGGAAAAAAAAAATAGGCAGGGAGTCCTTGGAATATCCTTGAGTAATGTAAGGAACTTTGTATATTGTTCATATAGTATGTGAAAGAAACTTAAAATAAACAGAGGATAAGAAAAAAAATAGGGAGGGAGAGAGGGAAAAGCCAATTTTTACAAAATCCAGGTAATCTAGTATCCAGGAGCCATACGTACCATAGGAAATGTATAATACATATATATTTCGGTTATTTGTTAATTTGCTGTTAGATTAAATTGAACTAACTTCTATTTAATTAGAAATAATCTCAGGGAACTTGGTATCGAACTGTTACCTTCGTCCTTCATTATTCCATCGTTCATATGAAAAAATAAAATCTTGATTTCCGGATTAGAATATTCGTTCAAATGATTTAAATTACTGTTATTACCATTACAAATTCATCAGAATAGGTTAATAATTTAGGAATAGCATGAAA
Organism: Rhaphigaster nebulosa; assembly: GCA_948150685.1. Taxonomy (NCBI): domain Eukaryota; kingdom Metazoa; phylum Arthropoda; class Insecta; order Hemiptera; family Pentatomidae; genus Rhaphigaster; species Rhaphigaster nebulosa. Next base: position 100,334,360 of record OX411309.1, on the reverse strand, counting down.
TTAAAAACATATTTTTGAGATCCCCATAAAAATATGTAGATGAAAACAAACAAATTTAAAGGATGTAAAAGAAAAAAAAAAGGATTCCTTTATTAAATTAATTAGTGATTTTTGGTTTTGAATCTTTATTTTTACAGCATTTTTCGCTTAAGTCGTGTCATAACTTTATTAGTCGAACCATCAGCTCAAATTATTTTTAGGAGACGAAAACGAACAATAAAAAAAAAATACATAACAAATAAATAAAAGCTGTCTGAAATAAGGAACTATAGTGTTTTTGGTCATTTTCGTATTTTTTAGAAAATATATTTTTTTCCATGCTTACTGAACTGAATTCTATGAAAATCTGTTAGTTTATTTTTTATTTTATTAATTTATTATTATTATTTTTTGCTACGGAGAATTCCGCATGCAATAGAAATAAATTTTGCCTGCGGATTTCCCAGTAGCAGATAATAATAATAATAAATTTATAAAATCAAAAAGGATATCGAAGCCATATTTCCAAAAGAAATATGCATAACTACATATAAATTTAAACAATGCTTCATTAAATGCAATATAATGTTTAATGAAACGTCGTAACTATAATAATTGATTTTTGGTTGGATATCTCGACGTTTTTAAAAAAAATGGATTTATTTAACTAATGCTTTAAATATATCACAATGAATCATCAACGGATTTAATGTTAGTTACGGAAGCACGTAAAAAAATATATAATTATTTTTATTATTAAACGTTCTTCCAAAAAGTGTATTAGGCAACCAAATATAATGGTTATTAATTTAATTATATGGTTATTGGTAATTTATGTTTGTACTAATAATAATTAAAGTATTACGTGAAGCGTTCCTCACAATAATACTACGGAGGGCTTTATCGTTCAAACTTACTAAACAAAAGTTATAATACAAATTGCACTTAAAATTGTCTATCTTCCGTTTGCTACATACCCAGAAGTTTTGTCAAATTTGAGAAGAATAAACTTTCAAAGTACCAAGTTCGTCCCCGTTTCGAAAAACTGGTTTTGTTAGCAGAGAACCTGCAGATGGTTTGCAGAAAACTGGCCTTACCTGTTTCTAGGGAAAAGTGGTGCTCATTTATTCCGAGCATTAGTAACACCAATACTTTGTAGCCGGTCATTACTACTTTCTTATAAAGTTTCAAAGGCATTATATGTGTACATTTATTTATTTTTTTGGTTCTCAATAATTTTCATTAGCTTCATTTATTATATTTTACCGTTTCAATAAATATTGTATGTAATAATGGAACATGTATCAATTGAGGACAATTTTAACAAAGTTACTATCATAGAGAAAAAAAGACAGTGCATGATTGTCCTCGTATATAGCAGTAGTGGATCTAGGAAAATGAAATAGATCAATAGTGGACATCTCCAATTCTGATCTAACAGATTTCGTTGATTTATTGCAGATATTCCAAAAGATTTTCTTAATGCTAGCTCCACTTCTGTCAAATGTGTTTTTCTCCATAGAAAAGTAAATGGAAAGTCCACTTTTGAGAGAAATAAGTTCCGATGTCCGCACACTTCGGACGTATGAATTCCACAAAAGCTTTTGAGGGTTATAATGAAAATTATATAAAAATTATACATAATTATATTGGTACATAATTGTTGTTTCGATGAATAGGGTTAATATGGTTATATATTAACAATATTAAAATAAAATAAAAAATTGGATTTCATTCTTTAATTTTATAATGATTCTGACGAAACACTTTTAATAAAGTGATTAATAATAATTTAAAGAAATAATAATTATTAATAATAAAGCATTGAGTATTGAGGCCGTGCTGGCCCAATGTGTTGAGGAAGCGACGTTAAACCGTAATATAAAATTACATGTATAAAAAAAAAAAAATTGTGTAATATTTTGCAGCGTTTTTAATTAAAAATTTTGATATGATTCAGATCGGCAGTTTTTGACATATAAGACGTTCTAAGACTACTATTTTAACAAGACTTTAAAAATTATTGGTACGGTATATATATCATGCGGAAGTTTCAGAAGCAACTTGAAAAATACCTGATATAAAATATGATGAATACTTAGTTAAAAATAAAATAAATTGACATCATCAAAGCTATGTAGTTTTTTAATATTATTTATTCAATTTATTAACTTATTCTACTTCTTCCCCTGCTCAAGGTAGAGAAATTATAATAAAAACTTAAAAAAAAAAAAAAAAAAAAAATGCTTTGAATCCCTAACTTAACTTATTTTGTACCCTGAGACAAAAAAACTGATTTAAAAAAGCCATTCTGTTGCTGTAATTCCATATTTTATAAAAACCATTTATAACAAGTTACTAAAATCACATCGATGAAATAATAGGATTATAAAAGTATTGATACAATATTTTAAAAATATAGTAAAATATAGTTAAAAATTCTTCAATATCAACGATAGTTTTTCAAATCGTAGTGTAAAACATTGCCCAGCAATAAATCTATTTCACGACAGAACCGATAGAATTTATCGTTCCTTGGAATGTAATGCTCAATAGCAAAAGATAAGAGAACTATTTAAACTATTATGTAATATCCAACTCATGTATTTCGTCGGCATTCAACTAAAACTGACAAAGTCAATAATTTTAAAGATTTTTATTTATAATCTTAAAACTGTTTGACAAAAATAACATTGCTATTAAGAACTAAAATTAAAGGAACCACAATTAATATTATATGTTATATGATATTTTTTATATTTTATATTAACTATAATATAAGTAATGTGGTACAAAACCTCAAATTTTGAGGGAGGTTTAAAACTTTTTTTTCTTGGTTGATTGCAAAGGTTCATTATTGATAATAATGAACCAAAAGGAATATACATGTATAATATAAATTATTGGGAAATATGTGAATGCAAAAAAATATTAAAATTCGAACTTCTTACATTTTTATTAGAAAGATTAGAGAAATAGTTTTTTTTTTTGTCAAACTATCGAATATGCAAAAATGCGATTTTCATAATCGTCACTAATAAACTCACTAGTTGAGTTGCGCATTGTGGTATATTCTCGAATTCTTAATCCTCAATGGTCGACGACTTGTATCTTTTGGGCGAAGTCTCGAATACCTGACCTCTAAAAGACTCAAGGAGTCAACATTTGAGGATTAGGAATTCAGGGCTTTGCCACAATGAGTGCCTCAACTACTGCGTTTCAAAGTGAGTAAAAGGAAAACTGCATTTTTGCATATTCGGCAGTAGGACATGGTGGATATTTGTATCTCCATTTAACGTCACGGATTTGCTTTATTTATTTTTTATCGCTGTCTCGATTTCTGTGCTTCGTGTTTCTGTTATGTAATAAATCAAAACTGCACCCATCGTCCTAGTAAACATTCCATTCAAAAGTCGCTTTTGAAATAGCTTACAACGGTTATTCACTTCCTGCATCAAACTATCATATGTTGGAGAAAAAAAAAATAGGTTCCATGAGATGCCTTTCCAAACCTTCCCTTGAAAAATCAGCAGCCCTAGATCACCTTCCTGGTAACGTCTACAAATTTGGTATTGGCTGCATTAATTATTTGCTCCATTAACAAATACCTCGCTGTCTCTTTTGCATAAACGATTTGACGTTAATGGGTCGCGGTCAAGGTTAGAGTACCCCTAGATCGAGAATGTAGTTGTTTTTTTTTATATATTTTTGTTTCATCGTCTCACTTATCATGCTAAAAGGAATTACAGTTCTAAAAATACTTTAGAGATTAATATCCCACATGCTTGGTATTTTTCACTAATACGTAAATACGTAGTGATATTTCTAAGCGTGACAGAGGTACATGGCTTAAATCTCTAGTGTAATATATTATATATTACATTGGTAAATTTTAATATAAAAGGAAAATAAATGTATTTATTTATTTAATAAATTATACAATGGCTTAAACAGTTCGGTCTTGATCAATTAACATATATATTTTTCTTAATATAATAAGGATAATAAATAATTAAAATTAAATTAAACTATATACAACTTAAATCAAATGTAAGATCTTTTTTTCAAATTTTATTTTTTATTAACATTTTAGCCATTTATAATTGAAATCATATTTTTTCATACGGTTTCTATTGAAATATTTTTCAATCAAAATTAAAAATATATTTCAATTATGAGATAATTGCCAAATACCCTTTATCCTCTTTGCATTCATAAGTTTGCAACCAATTGCGTCATAAACTACCTGCTGATGATCATTGAGACACTTGGCTTGGGATATTTTTGGTTCGTCAAGCTGAAAATATATTTTAAAAGTATCATTTAGTTTCCATGGGAATTCTATTTAGTTTCCATGGAAACATTTTGTTTAATAATTTAGAAGTTAAATTCCACTTTTGGGGCTTTCAATGACGCTATTGAGTGAGACGCTGTGGGATATCCTGGAATCTGGCTCGGGATTCCTTAGGCCGATTGTAAATAGTGTGTATAAGTACGACTGCATTTGACATTTTATGATTATTTTATCTTATATAAGTTTATTTTTATTTTGCTATTATTTGATTTTTTTAATTTTCTCTAAATATAGTGTGAACGAACTCTTTTATCTCTATTACCATTGTTCTTGCTAATACAGAATTTAACATTACTCAAAAAAAAAAATCTACTTTCATCACATTAAATTATTACAAAGCGTATTGTAATGTGATAAATGTATTGTAATGTAGTGATAAATGTATTGTAATGTAGTGATAAATGTATTGTAATGTGATCATCAGCGTACAGAGCTTGGAGACCAGCTGACTGCTTGGAGAGAGGTTTGGTCGCAACCGTTTCCTTTCGGATTCCACTCGACTTTTCATCTAGGGTCTTGTAAGATACGCTGTATCTTCCTAATACTGGTTCGATTTAGATAATTTTTTTTTTAATTGTTAGAGAATTGATTTACCTTTTATATTATTTCATTCATAATTGATCATAAAATGCATACTTTTTGAATTATGGTCAAATAAAAATTTCTTTTCGCTATAACTTTTTCCCCTGCATTTCCTCGGTGATATACAGCACTATATATATATATACTTTAAAAGTTAAAGGGCTTTAAGGAGAAGACCTTAGGCAAGTTTGATCGAAATCTTTGGAGCCGTTTCACTTTCGGTTAGTCGATTTTAACAAGAAAGTTGCTGTAACATCCTAAGAATATACCTACCTTAAATACGTTATTTCAGTTGCTTACAACTTATCGTTTTTGAGCGAGGCTGTCCTCACACCTACACACAGACTGACACACATACGCACACACAGACCTTACTTGATTATTTGGATTTAAAACTTGTATTTTGGATCTTGCCGATACACTGTCAATTTAAAAACACTTATTGGCATTGGAATGGTTCATCCTGGAATGTGCCGTTCGGTACGTTAATTCTTTTAGGAAAAAAAAAAAAGTGGACAATTTAATGAGACCAGATGTGAGCTAGGTGGGAATAGATTATCCTGATATATGACGCGGCATTGGGAGGTCCTTGGTCGTGCGGTGTTTTATTGTGAGGTAACGAGGCCTGTTGTTCTGTAGTTTTAAATATTCCTCTTGAATGCTTTAACTGGACCGTACTATTGTCATGCCAATCCGTATGATGCTTCCGTGTTCCTGTTGTCTTCTCTGATCTCGCACGGATGATGGCAGTCTACCCGTGGTAGTTGATTTGTCTGTGTCAGTCCAGTGTATATATAGTCCGAAGCTATTTGTATGATAGGAAACAGGAGACCGAGAAGCAGTTGGCGTCAGTGTATGTAATTAGATTATATATTTTATAATTATGTAGGTTTGGCTACGAGCAAAAAAAAAGAAAAGAAGAAATTGAATAATTATTTCATTTTATGTGCGTTTTCGTTTGTTAATTTAAATGTAGTTGAACAAATTATTTAAGAGTGTAAGAATTTCTCTCAAATCATTATACGCTTCTAATTATACGCTAACTCATTCAAGCCGTATTTATGACTAGTTTGAAAATCAGAAAATTGATACTTCTTATGACTTACTTCTTTATTGATACTTTTTCCTTTCGAAGTGGCCCATTGAAAGCACGTTTCTTTGTTGGTCCATTCCATACATAACTATATACTATGTGCCTTAGAATATATTATTTATAACAAAATTCTGTACTGAATTAACATAACATTAAATATAGATAATAAATAATTTTATTGTATTCGTGATTTCATAATCTTCTGCATCCCCCAGTTGTATCCGGAGATATTATAACGTCTGATATAATTATAGTATGCCTGCAATCATCTGATATAGGAGTATATACATTTGATTAGACCATTCATTATTTGATTCAAAGTCTTCTAGCTTGTATAACAGTTACTAAGACGTTCTTAAGGTTTCAAAAGCATTGGGTTCTTCACTTTTCCTGTGACCCACTTGTAAGTCCAGTTTTAGCGTTACTGCAATGCGATTTTCGTGATTCCAGTTTGGATTGTTTTATATTTAATTTCTGGTACTCATGACGACTGTCCTAATAATTACATCCAGATTTCTGAGTTCTTGGTTATATTTAATTTTTTGATATTATGATTGATTTAAACATTCTGAACCTATTTGTTGTCAGCATAGTGCTGATAGCTCATCGTTCCACCAAGGTACTGAGTGGCTTGTTCTTAAATTTCTAAGAATGTTTTAATAGTTATTTTCCTTTCTTTATCAGCCTGTGTGCTTTAATATACTTTTGTATAACTTAAGATTAAGAATTACAGAGGATGATACAGAAACGACTGAAATATTTTGAACAGATGCAAAGAACTAACCTATGTCACTGGGAAAAAAAAAAATGGTTTTTTTTTCAAAAAATACATCTTCATCAACTGTCGGCCGTTAATGACTCCCGAAATTTTTCCATCGCCCTCCCAATCTGGTAGAATCCTCTTCTTTAAATCTAGAGAACGAGATCGACGGCTTGGATGCGACGTAAATTCACACCTTGTTCTTAAAACATCCCTCCACAAAAAAGAAATCACTTGGAGTTAGTCTGGTGACCGTTCCGGCTAGTCCAAGTCACCCCTCAAAACTCCTATTGATATCCGAGATTTGCGAGCCGTGAAACTACACATTCTCTGCGTCGATTTCATCGAACATCTCCAATTCGTAAGATTTCTAGGGCGTAGAACAGTCTCCAACATGTGCACGTAACGGTCGAAATTCATAGTTACCGTTACATCCTCTCCTCAAAAATTATAATTATATCATTTAATTACCCAAAAACCTCTCGCAGTGCCCTCCCGAAATGTGTCACCTATTCCACTTGAAATGACTCAAAGGCTAACGAAAACATCTTTTTTCTAGATTTCTAATTTTATAGAAATCTAGAAATTTCTAGAAACTTTTTTGGCAATGTGTACTCAATACCGGTAGATATTTTGAAGATGAAATTTTTAAAACCGACTGATAAATTAAACTATCTTTTTTTTATACGTTGGGTTATTTTTTACAGCCTTTCAAAATGAGTCAATTGTTTCTGCCCCATCCTGAATTTAACTGCCGCCCAATAAAAGTGTAATTTGGTGTTTCTTTTATAGGATTTGCTAATTTTTGCTAGGTTATTATACTACTAAGACTTTAGCAGTTTATATTCTAATTAGATGTATTCCTTTTAACATTATGAAGTCAGATGTATTCATTAATTCAGTGAAAGTTAAGCCATATTTTTGGTCCTGTGTTTATACGGTGTATGCTCACTGTAATTGACTTTACGTAACAGAAATAAGCAATGAGATCTTATGTAAATCTGCACTGCTAGACTCTAAATTGAAATATTTGCAACGGTAACGTTTTTTTTTTTTTTTTAATGTCCGTCAGAGTCTTCTAGATATTTTACCGATTATCAAACTGCTCAAGAAGGCGGAGATGTAAGAACGCTAACAAGATTTTCAAAATTAATTAATAAAATTTCGACAAATAGTTATGTATTAATAGAAACAAATTTACAAGGTGCGAACAAGATAATAACCAGAAATTACAGGCAGCTGACATTCACAGTGACGACAATTTTTTTTCCCCCTGACAAATCAGAAATGATGATGAAAGAAACATGATACTAAGCTGCTATCAAATATTTTCAAATGCCTTAAAAATTATGGTGCGAGATCGCATATTGTCCGCCCACCTTAGCTGTCAGCCAATTTCGTTCTCAACCGGAAATCAAAGAAAAAACTGTCTCATGTTCACTTCTTGGCTTTCATATATTCCCTTCATCCGCTTATCTTTGTGCGCTTAATCAACTGCTATCTTTGCTCGGGATCACCTGTTTCCACCTTTTATATCCTTCAAACAAGGAATACCTCCTATTGCATCTTCTTTCTCTTATTTTTATTCTTTATTTGCAACAATTCGTTGCTTTTTTTTAATATATTTTCCTGTATTTGCACACATCATTAACATTCTTGTCCATCGGTCGGTGGGAATTATTAATCTAGAGCCATTGTAAAATGTTAGTTGTCCCATAATTGGAAACTGGGGCCGTTGACAAACAACAGACCTTTACATTGCGAATTTGGTATTTAAATTTCGGTTTCAAAAGAAATAATTTGGTTCTGTTTCAAAGTAACCGGAACGTGTGGGATCCAACTTTCTATCTGTTCAACCTGTATTCATAATAAGGCAGTCAATCTTTTTATTATTCGAAGCGGAAGATTAATAATTTGCTCGTATATTTAATTGTAATATTGTGGGCGGAAGTATATTTGGCCGTAGAACTAATTGTAGAAGAAGTTGGTTGGGGTGTGCGGGCAGTGAAGAAAAAGAAACAAATAAGAAGACCTATTTAATTGTGCGCCGACATTTCGGCCGTCATTAGGGTGAAGAAAAAGAAAAAAAACAGGATGAAATAGGATTAAAAATAGTGCTATATGAAAATAGGAAGATAACAAATAGTAATACAAATACTATAAAAATATTAATAAAAATAAATAATAACATTGAATATAAATATACTGTATAAATACTATAAACATAATTATAAAAATAAATAATAATATTGGATATAAATAAACTGTATAAATACTATAAAAATAATAATGATAAAAAATACTATAAAATAATAAGTAAAATAGTAATAAAAGTACTGTAGATTACCATGCTTTATTACTGTTTGTTATCTTCCTATTTCATTGTTCAGCTATTTTTTAACCTACTTCATACTGGTTGCTATCTTGTTTTTTATAACCCTCATGATGGCCTAAAGCATGGTCCGAAACGTTGGCACACAAATTAATAGTAATTAATGCACTAAGAAGTAGTTTGTGGAATATTACACTAACGAAGAATTTGAAAGTATATTTTTTAAAGGCTTTTAAGTTCACAATGAACTATGGTCACTCAAATATTACAGGTTGAAATGACGCTGAAATAAAATATGATATTTTGAATTATTTATTTAAAAAAAAATGTATTAAAACTTGTATATTTACTATAAATTATCAAATATTGCTTTTATTATCATACAAAATTAATTAAAAACTATAATTTAAAAAGTATTCATTACCATTTTTTTTCCCTCCGAGCAATTAACATGCACTTTCTTAGCGCCCTCTAAATTAGTGAACTTCTTACTTTTATAACAAAAAGAAGATTTTCTGATTTTTATTTTTTTGCTTTTTAGATAGATCGGCACCGAGACCCATGTGACTTGGTAAAAATAATAAATAAAAAGAAATAAATATACAAAAAATAATAATAATAATAATTGATTTATAGTAATTAATTAATTAATTATTGATAATAGTAATTAACAAAGTTTTTTTTAATAATTTTTCATTTTATCACTGCTATTTGGTTTTGTTATTATTTATAAATATGTATTAATTAAAATAATGAACCAAAGACATGAAATTTGTGAATTTCTATAATTTCACAAATACTGATGGCACTAACAAACAAAACAAATTTTCTGAGTTTCCTAACCAACATGAGCTAATTATTACTAATTTTGATTCGAGAAAAACCAATATTGTGATGATACAATTTTTTATTAGCTTCTCTTTTCAAAATATGTAAATTCATGCATCACACATTTCAACATTTCCCGTACTGCATTTTTTCCCCTTCAGTATTTGATCAAAGTTAGCATCCTTAAAAATTTCATTTATTTTAGGTCCAACGAAGATTTCTTCCTTGATCTTAGCATCCCTTAATTCTGGCGAATTTCGCACTCAAGATCCTTGAATGTTGTTCTTTTCTGGTCCATAGCTCTAACAATGCTCTTCATCAATCCCAGCTTGATTTGTAAGGGAAGTAAAAGAACGGTTTTCGACTAAAGGCTCATTTTGGACATTTTTCTCACAGGCTTAAGAGTTCGGAATCACAGAATACATCCTAGCACTATGCACTCAATTTTCCGCTAATAAAAATTATGACTAATAGTCACTATATAAATTTATCTCAGAAACAAGTGCTAATACATTAAGATCAACTATTTTTGAGCTCGAAACATTTTCTTTGTTGCCCAGTGTGGTTGATGATTGGTTCCCTGATGGACACTGAAATCCTTCAGGAAAATCAAAGCAAATCACTTTTTGTCACATCCATTAGGTTACTTAATTGGGAGAAGCTACTGAGTCATAAAGAAAATTTCCAGCACTGCTAATGACGTAAATACCCGGGAAATGATACTTAGAGGTCCAAGGGACCAAACGTCAGTTGTTAAGGGTTAATATAAAATTCTGATTTCAACTATATTGACCAGTAAAGCTGATCCTTGTTAAAACAAAAAGGACGTTTTGGTTTATGTTTGCAATTATTGTATAGTTAAAAATATATAAAACACTTTCAAAGCACTCTACAAATATTTTCCTATTGCCAATATTTATCATTTTGTCTGATGTTTGGAATATGTATTTCGCACAATTATAATTACATAAATCACTTAAAAACCCTTACTGGAAAGTTTTTTTTTTATTTTTATGCAATTGGCATAGTATTAGCCGGACTAAATTACAATATCAGCGTCTTTTCCGTATCCTGTTTTGATGTCGTGGTACCTCTGAGTGTCAAGTACGCCTTATTATAAAATAGCTAATCACGCCACAATTAGATGGAGTTAAAACATGCTCCAATTTAAAAGAAAATATTTAATCGCCGAGAAAAAAAAAAAAAACCGAAGGTCGGGTTTAGAGAGGAAACATAGACCAGTAATAATAAACGCATAAATGTTCCCGCTCCAGAGCACTGGATTTAACATACAGATAGCTTTCCGTCCGTTTGTTATTCTTTTTTCTACTTCCTTTCTCGCTCTTCCACTGCAGAAAAGACACAGCGAGTCAGAAATGAGACTAATAGAGAGAGGATGGAAGTAAGAAAGAATTTTCTGGAAGTGATGGAGGAAAGGAGACTAAGATGGTACGTACAAGTCAAAAGAATGGATAATGAACGAATCCCCAAAAAGACATTGAACTGATGGAAGAGGAAGTGATGAACAGAGAGGAGTGGAGGAACAGACTCTCGAAACTGAAACTTTTTTTCGATAATTTTTCTAAGACTGAGGTTTTTTGGTGTGCTGTATCAAAATCCGCCATCATTTTTGGTGTGAATATCAATAAAAAAATCAATCAGTTTTTAATGTTATACTCTGAGTAGGAAATGTTTTGCTAGAAAAACCCTGTCGATATATTTTTTTCAAATTCGAGTTATAAAATAAATCAGTTTCAGCTTGTTTTATTTTTTTCATGGCCCATTGGACGAAACGGTCGGTCACCTCCGACTTTTTTTCAATGTAAATTAACACAAAAAATGTTGATCAAAATCGGCAACGGATACATCGTGCACTCTTCTTGTCATTATGTTTTTAACTATAGAGCGTATAGAAGCTAATTATAATTTTTGTACAAATCCAGAACGCCATTCTGATGCATCAAATTACGATATTTTTTATTTTATTTAATACCTTCTGAGACCTACAATTAATTCTAAGACCCATATGTCTTATATACTCATTATACTCATGTATTATATACTCATTAAGGTATGGAAAGCTCCAATTGTTTTCATAGGTCGGGACGTTAATTCATCCCCCAAAGTTTTTTTGCCCCGGTGACGGATTTAGATCCCCGCGATTGTAAGGATTCTCAAATTTATCCTCCTTTGTTTATGTTGTTTTTTTCTCCCTCTTATTTTCAGCTAAAATTTTAATTTTAATTTACAATGAATTATTTCATGTACGTAATTAAAATGTTTTTAAATTTTAATGTAAATAAATTTCGTTTTAGGGAGTTATTTACCATTATTTAAATGTCCCCGACCTCAAATAAGTAGTTGGTATTGAATTTAATTGAGGGACGAACTGAAAGTTAGTTAAGTATTGCTTTAGTTTACTCTGAGAAAAAATTATTTAGTTCGGTCCTATAACGTTGCCAACATCTGTTGGAATAGAACAGAACTGCTTGTATATATTTTTTTTTTTTTTTGGAATTTCAAACTTTAGTTTAATATTTGAAATTTCGAATTTGGCTTTGGGGGATGATATTTGGCCATCTTCCCCTATTACATGTGTTTAGTTATTAAAAGTTTTTTGATTATTCTTGATTTCATTAAAATTAAATGTATACACTAAACTGATAAACTAATAACGTCAAATAAAATAAACAAAAATTATTAAAATTAATTAATGCCTATGGTTATAAAATTAACACGTGAATGAAATCGGATACCAATTGCAACATCAAACATAAACCAATAAAAAAAAAATTGTCTTGTCGGATTTCTGATTTTTTTTTAAATTATATTTAATTGAACCATATTTTAATTTTAACAACTGAAACACATGTATATTAAAAACAAACATAAAATATATTTATTATACATTACTATACGGTGGGCGCGTTGGTTGAGCCTATTGTAGTTGGGCGCATGGTGGGTTCGATTCGGTCTTGTAGGTACTGATTTTGTTCCTTCTTAGACTTGCGGAATAGATCTGTGTTTTCCAAGTAGAACAGGGTAATAACTAACCCTTCCTGGGAGTCTTTCTTGCATGAAGGCTTTAAAACCAATGAAGAACTACTACAATAAATTTGTTTTCGTTTCCTTCTTGGTGGTCTTGATATCGATGGCTTTTAGTTCAAATAAAAGAAATTAAAAGGCACTGGCCAGGTGCACGTGCTGATCTGAAGGCAGACCTTGACGCGTACGTTCCCTGACTGTTACAAACCCCTGTACTATTACATCACTTTCTTTGAACTTGAGAGACAGTGAATAAATATGTAAATCCTGTGTTTACATAGATGAATATTCATACACTTTTTCACTTCCCTTCTATTCGTTTCCTGTAATTCTTTGCATATTTCTGAAATTTGCATAGTTTAAATAAATTCTGAGTAAACAAAGTATATTTTCTTCTACCGACCGCTATAGGGTCTAGACTAAACGAAGTGAATGTTCCTGGAAACATACTCGAGCCAGATCAATAATTATAGACGACATAATATTTGTGTTTCAAGGTTGTATTTTTAAAATTAATGATTGTTGATAAACACTCAAATCAAAAACAAACATTAGCCTTATAGATTTACCCTTCATTCTCCTTTTGCTATAAATGTCTCTTACATAAATGAAACTTTGTATATTTGAGTAACTATAAAAACATTTTACGTATCTAATTTATATTTATATTTAAAAAAGTAAAGAGTTTACTTAATATTTTAGGCAAAATAAGTTGAGCATTCAATACGTTGAAAGTAAAAATATTAGAAAATACCCCATATTGACTGATTTTTTACTAACTTTGACTTGAGAGACTCGAGGCTTTTGCTTTGGAATGCTCCAACAATAGTCTATATGGGCCATTATACGTAAATATGGAAATCCATGAAGAAACCAGGCTTTTTGATGCAGCTGGCAGAAAGATGTTCATTGGTTTTAATAAAGCATGGCCTTAGACTGTTTTTATCAGGATTTAGTTTTCATTTTAATAATAATTTCACATATGTAAACATGTTCTAAGCATTAAACTCCTCATTCCCTAACATGTTCCATAACTTGAAATTTGTTACATTAAATACAAGCAATGGGACATGTGAGTGACTGCTCAGCAGTCAGAAAACCTAACCTATCGCTATCAAAATAAATGTATATTGTAATCAAATTAATGTATAGGTGTTCACACAAGCTCATTATTTTCAGAAAAGAAAAACAAATTCGCATTAGAATAATTACATTGAAAATTTGTTGATTTAATCGCTTGCCATTTGGGCATGTACCTCACTCCCTCACTTCTTTCAAAAATGGTCGTCATGTAAACTCAATATCTTCTACAGCTGAAGAAAACAGTTGGCAAGCCTTACGAGACAAACTTTAACCGATGCTGAGCGAAACCTCCATTAGCATATTAGCATCCTGTGACTGTGATTGTAAGGTGTTTAGTTAAAAAATGTGTTTATTGTTTGGTGATCCTCAATCCCTCACCTGCTCAAAGAATAGCAAAAGTAAGTTAAATATTTCATCAATTTCTATTTTAGTTCTTCAGATTTTATGGATTTGGTGTTATGCAAATATGGAGGCTCTAAAGTTAAGGCATAATCACTAAGCACGAAAAATCTCACTCTCTCAGTCCCTCACTTTTTATTCATTATAAAAACTGTATTTCATTCAATATGTATCAAATTCAGTTGCTTTATTAAGAGGCTGATATTAATTTATCTCATACGCTTTGTAATAATTTAATTAGGGAGCGGGATAACTCAATGGGTAGGGTATTGTACTACTAATCTCTATATCCCGGGTTCGAGACCGTCCATGGCAGAGTTATTTATTCTGTTTTTAGCCGTGGATTGGCCCTTTGGGATCGGGAGACCCTTCTGGGGCTCACCCAGCCTCTATAAAGTGGGTACCCTTAACTGGAAGAAAAACCTGGCGGTTCAACGTGTTCTCGACCAAATTACCTCCTTGCACAACCGATGGCCTAGAAACAGTGTAGTCCCTACCAAGTACAGAACCTCCATACTCTTCACGGGTTGTAGTGGAAAAGGTTTTTTTTTTAATAGTTTAACTAAAAATTATTGAAACTAAAGATATTTAAATAAAACTATAATTTTTTTATTTTATTGCTATTATTTTCTTGTAATTATTTTACATCCTGACTCTCCACTCTATTATGCTCACAATACTCTCAACCTCTCACTTTGAAAAATGGAATATTTTTGTCTTTCCTTATAGAAACAATTACGATGGGCTATTTTGACAATTCTAACTGAAATGCAATTAAAATCAATACAAAAATTAAAACTAAAATTATAGTGCTATCTGAAGTAATAAGGAAATTATTAGAAAATCTCCCTATTTTCGAAGAATGACCCCATATACTTAAAGATATATTTTTAATTTACATCAATCGTTGATTTTGTTTTTTCGTAATTAGTTAAACGTTTATGTACTTCAAATAAATTTAATTATTTGTTTAAAATATTAGTAACTCCGGTCAGTGGGGTATCTTACAAAGAGAGGATCCTACCTGTCTCCTGGATTTTGATGAATCTTTTTTACGTCAATCTAGGCCTTAAAATATTGAACTGTGTAAAATATTAGGAGCCAACGCGCCGCAGAAGTCGCGGAAAAAATCGGTAAGTTTGCATGTGCAAAACATATTTTATTTTATATCTCTGGTTCTATTCAAGTTAGAAGAATGAGTTTAGTATCAAGCGAAATAATAAAAAAAAAAGCAAGACATCAAAATATTCAAGTATAAATATTAAAAGTGTTAAAATTAAAAATATTGGTAAAAATATTAAAATTAATAATAATTAAAAATATTGGTAAACATATAAAAAACGCCCTCAGAATAGTGGCTATTTGGAGAGAAACATTAGTTTTCTCAGAAACCGCGATCAGATATTGATTTCCCACGCCTAAAAAACATTTTATTTCAAATGTTTATGAAAATCAAAAAAACAAAATTTTTTTACTAATAAACAGCCAACCAAAGGGTTGAGAGGACCCCCTTTGAGGTTTTTTCAAAATTGTCTTATACATTTTTTCTGCTTAACACGGAGAGTCCAGGAGTTTGAAATTTTGCAAACATTTATACCATAATTGAAGGTATTTAAAAAAAAAATTGGAAATTTTCTAGGATCAGGAAAATACGTTTATGGAAGCAAAACCTCGGTTTTTTAATGTGAAAGTTTGGTTCGAAAATTAATTTTATATAATTGTTTTATTCACTACAGTTAATTTATTTAGAAGTTATTGCTAAAAATGTGAATGGCCATTATTTCCTTATCCTATTCATTCTTGACCGGTGTTTATAGTCCTAATTATTACAGTCTGTTATAAATAAAGTAACATTCCGTTTTAACTATAAATAACGTGAAAAAATCTTTAAATTTCATTATACAGTAAAAAAAAATTACATGAGTTACTACGACATTTCGAACAAATAATTTTGTAATATAGCATGCTAAATAAAAATAAAATTAAAAAATCGTAAAGAACTTTTTATAAGTAAAAAGAGGGGAAAAAAGAATAACTATTGACTTACCTGGATTTGATTGATACTTATCAAAACTTCCTAAGGATTTTTTGGTTTTTATTTAGCATGCTATATACAAATAGAAAATAATCAACAAAAGTTTTGATATATCCATCCACTTAAGCAATCAAAAATCACTGAAGTATAACCTGCTTGGATAATATTCTATTTTTATCGGAATGGCAACTGAAATGTAAGTAAGGCTTTCAGAATAATTGGACTAAAAGAGGTTGTCCTCAATGATTGGGTGCACCAACGGAGGAAACATATCTTGATAAATTTGAAAAAATAAAGAAGAAGATATGAGGTCTTGAAGTGGATGAATCATTAAAGCAAATATTGCACGGCCGTTCTCAATTATAACAAATTTGACATGAATTAGGAATATTTTAAACATCAGACATTCTACTTAACAACGAGGAATAAATAACCTTTCTGTATAAGGTGGTATGGTTATTACTGAAGGCCGGATTTCGTGCAGTAAAAATTTTAAAAACGTGCAATAAAAATTAGCCAAACGTGCAATAAAACTAAAATACACTGACAAACGTGCAATTCAACCTTCTACTGTGTGAAGAGGTGATGTGTAATTAAAAAAATCAAATATTAAGTTAACATATTTATATAATTATTATAATATACATATGTGCTTATAAAAACTACAAACAATTTGTTTGCTAGGTATGATAATTAAACAAAATTAATAATATATATATATATATATATATATATATATATATATATATAAATATATATAGTAAAACATAAATTTTCGTAATTTTCTACTAACTATATTAATTTATCAAATAGAAATTTCTAAAATTTTATTAAAATTTACAATCATGTACACTTCCAGATTATGTTCCGTAAAGTTATATCGTTGGTCATCTAATATGTGATTCAACTGTGAAAACATGAGCTCCACATTAACACTTGTGATGAGACATCTTTTGTAGTTACTCAGTATTACTGGATCCAGCTCCACATCTATGTCTTCTCCGTTGAGAGCTTTGTTTTAAATTTATCAAAAATTGTTTTTCCCTTTTCGTTTTCGATTTTTTCTAATTCATCTCCAACTTTCTCGATAATATTAATCTGTGATGTGAACGTTAAGTTTTGCTCTTCTAGCTTTTTTATTTGCGAAGGTAGAACCGATAAATGGGATCTTATAAATGCAAGGTCTGATGCAACAGATGTTAAATTTAAAACAGTTTTTACTTCTTTTACAGATAATAGGTCATCTTCAAGAGTAGAATCAAACTCTTTAAAATTATTAAAATGATATTGGGTTCAATCTCCGGGTGTAGGATTCCTACAATTAAACTGCAAATGTAAAGCCCCCGTGGGTCTGTTGTTTCATCTACCATGATGTAAATATAATTGTTTTCAATTAGTTTTCGTATTTCTTCAAGAGAATGTTCACAACAGTTTTTGAGATAATTTTTTCTTAGGGTGCTCTCGTCTGGAATGTTTTGTTTTGTGCATTTTTGCAAAAAAGACTTAAAGGGCTTGGACTGCAGTTTATTGAAAGGAATATTGGAAGCAACCATGACGTAACATAGATCGGTAAAAAATGGTAGTTTCTTGTCTAATGACGAGCAGCTTGGAGATTGAACAGTGAGTAACTGTTGAATTGGAGCTCGCTTGGATTTTTGTGCTGCAGTTAACTGTGTGTGGCTACCTATAAAAATAAAAAGATATTGGGAATTGTCAAATGCTATCGTGTGCTACTTATAAAAAAATATAATGTACTTACTTGAGTTGCAATGAGCGTTCACTTGAATTTTGGCTGGCTGTCACATTAGGCATTTTCACTGTTGTACTTGTTTACCGATCTAAACTCAACTTTAGAATGAAATGAAAATAAAAGAGTAGGTTGGAAAGTTGAGTCAAATCAAATTAGAACTTCTAAGAAAGTTAATACAATGGAAACGTTGTTCGACAATTTCCTTAACGAGTTCGATGAAATATTTGGAAATCATGAGTCATTTTTTTTCTTTCTTGGAAAATTAAGTAGGTAAATATTATTTTTAATGATTTCAAAATAAATCCCAACTATTCTATATAATAAAAATTAAAAAAAAATCAATATTTTTAATGAAATATCAAAAAGTGCGCTTTCGTGCACTGAAAACCTAAAATGTGCAAATTTGTGCAGTAACCCCCAAAATGTGCAATTAAAATTTATATTATTTTAATCTACTTTCCTTGATTCGAATAAGAATCGAATTTTCATCGAATTCTGAGAAAGCAATAAAAAGTTGCAATTGCACGGGAATCCGGTCTTTAGTTATTACAATTGAATTTAATATTGATGTTTAGATGTTGGGTAGAGGCGTACACACGCCTAATTAAAAATACATTGAAGTTGATGGTTTGATCAGTCCATACTGGATAAAAGGTTTGTGGAAGTGAATATGCACCTTTTTTAGCGTTATTACTATAGAAATAAAAACAAATTTACCCTCCATCAAGTAGTCCGCTAAGGTAAGGGGAAAAATGCAGCGGATGCTGGGTGATGATCCTAACTGAGAATCGGAGTCCGACCTTGTATGGAAATAACGTCGCAATGTCTCATTGGAAGGTGAAAGCTGAGAGTTATGGAGGTGGGAAAGAAAATTCTGCACGTGATGATAAAATAGTCATTTGATTTGATCGATTCTTGATCAATCAAATCTCTAAAATGAGTGATCATTGAGTTTTCAATATATAGTACGTAATTAAGTTAAGATTATTAAAGTGTTCCCATTAATTTCAATGGAAAATAGAAAGCTAAAAGGAGTCTCTCTTTCCAGGTTTTTATCTCCCAAAAAAATTTCCTACTCCTCGTGTCCCTCTCAAAAAGCCTCCAATCTAGTAGAACAGTTGCCAACCAACCCTTTATTCCCTGAGTATCAATAGTAATTGGTCATTGCAATTACTTTGGCTCAACTATTAATCGTAATTGCAAACCACAATTATAATTACCGTGGTTCATCAAGTAATTTTAATGACCAATTACAATTCTGCAATTCCCAATTACAGTAATTGGTAAGCAATTGCAGTAGTAATGAAATTAGGTTTTGTTCAACTCTGCTTTGCTGAGGTTTGAGGATAGACCACCATATTGCTATCAATATTAATTTAATATTGAGCATATTATTAATTTATTATTGAAGCATTTTATTTATTCTTGGAGTCTAGAAATTATAGAACTTTGGTCTGCTTTATTTCAATCGATTAATTGTTTCATTATTTTTTTATTTAAAATACATACACAACTATAAGGGATTTCTTAATTTCCTACTTCTCATAACACCAATGCATCATATGCAGTAGAAGAAATCCCATCCTACCAACTATAGTTGAACGTACCTAGAATAAATACAAGAAAAACTTATGTTGGGGGATGCGGTCAAGAAAGTAATACACAGATAAGTTTATACTTATCTTAATGTGTCCCGACGTTTCGTCCTAACTTTCAGGCATTCATCAGGGCTAAACGACTAAGATAACTTGTGAATGTTAACTTGTATCAAGTTATAATATTTACCTTTGATTATCATCTCATCTTATTATTTTCTGTCTTACTGTATATTCTGATTTACCACATATTCTGTTGCCTCATATTACTTATTTTATTTTTAATTCCGTTATTTTTACTTAAATATATTTAGGTATTCTATCATAATTTTCATATCTTATTCTTTCTTTCTTTCTCATTATTTTAATTTTATTTTTCATTATTAACATATACAATTTTCATATAGCCTAATAATTTTCATATATTTTCATACTTCTGTAGTTTCATACTGTTTCTTATTTTCTTGTATTACTGTTTGTTACCTTCTTATTTTTATTTTTACGATGAAGGCCTGAAACTTAGACCGAAACATCGATTGAATATTTTTTTTTTATATGTTACAATTTTCTACTAAAATGTTAGGTGTCCTTGACCTTGATTACTTATACACAATAATTATTCATAATTAAGTAAAAACATGAATAGTTTATTAAATGCAACTAAAACACTAATCGAATAATGGATGAGCCCTTGTTTTTTCTGCAAAGAGACAGCTGGGATTAGCCGTTTCCTTGTCTTGGGAATCGCTTATTAGCCTTTAAACGATTGCGGTTTAAACTTGTTCATTCGTTATGTGGGTATTCTACTTTGAAAATAACAAAAGAAAATTTTAATACTTTTGAAAAATTGTTGAGGACCCTTGTGAGCGATCAAATGAAATAAAAAATCTTATGTGATTAATTCATGTTCAGTACAGTAAGCTAAACAACTTTAATAAACTAAAAAAAAAAAAACATGGCGGAGGTCTAGACCTGAGTGTACTTCGAGTTGCGCATGCCCAGAACAAATACTCATACCAACGGATCCTCATTCATCGAGGTCGGGACTTTACTGTAATTTAAATTATTACTTCTTTAACTAGATCACAGCTGTCCACTGTCGAGATAAACAGACCCCCATGGGTCCATTTCGGTTGAGTTCGGTTGAGCTCCTTGTTGTATGTTATACAAGTTAAGTAATTGTATTTTTGATTTCGTTAGCAAAAACTAACCTTACAACAGACCATCTCGGGTGCTTTCGGTACTTTTTCGACATTTTGTACATTGAGCTCCGCCATTTTGGGACAACGATTCTGGAGTAGGACCAAAACAAATAATAACCTCCTAAGATATTTAAATGTTTTCATGTGTTTTCAGCTGCTGAATTTTACAGGTTGTTTCTAGTATAATGCTTTATTTATTTGTTATATGTTTACATAAGCTTCACCTAAGACGACAATAATCGAACCATTCAACCATAATTTGTTATACGCTCTCCCCCTCCTCCAACATAATCTCCTGAAGTAAAATTCAAATAATTGTAATATTTAAGTAGATCTCTTATCCCAGCTTCGTTTTTGATCTTTTTGAAGTGGCCATCTACAGGATCTTTATAGTGGCCATTTTCCTTATATCGCCAAAACCAATAAGCCCCAATTCAATCGTCTCTGCGACCTATACCCAGGGTCGGATCGGGTCGGATCTAGACCCTGGGCGGCAGGATTTATAGGGTGGTAAAACGAAATTTTATTTTTAGGTTAAGCAAAAGATATGATAATCCTGTTCGGACAATGTATTATTTTATTACTGAAGAATATTGGGAAAAAAAGAAAAAAATAGAAATTAAGTATTTGCTGAAAATATTATTAGTTTACTAATATTCGGCATTCTCCACTACCATATCGCTTGGGTCCAACTTTTTATATACTAACCTGTAGTTAAAAATATATCTTGGTGTTCTGGCAATAAATTATAATTCTGGAATTTTGTCATTCACGCTTACTAAGTTTCCCCAGGTGCAGTAGGTGTAAGCATTATTAATTTACAGTTAAACCGAACCCGGAATGATGTAAAAAGAAGTACATTTTGAACATTCATTCGTGATATTTATCGTCGCTTTTCCTCCGTATCCTCACCTGATTCGATTTCCGGTCGTAAAATGCACATAAAGAGAAGGTGGAGGAAGATGGGAAGTGATGCAACCCGGATATCCCCGGTGACAAAGGGAGGCCCTCAATGAAGTATTGTCTGGTCACAATCTTATCTCCTTACGATGGGCTAATCGCTCAGCGCTATGGTCGACCGTCGCATCAGAAAACATCTCGAATCCTGTGCTATATATCCTACGCTGAGGATCGTTCTGGTCTCAACGTAGTCTTGGATTGTTTCAGTGACGAATAAGAAAAGTAAACCCTGTAGTTCAACTTGTCTTGACAGAGACTATCTGGAAATGCTTCAGTAAATTTCCCGATCTGTGTTAATTGACTCCAGACGGTCTTACAGACCCGATTAATCCGGAGGACAGAGGGGTATAATCTATCTAGTTCCCTTTCCATTTGAAAAATAGTCGTCAGTCCAATTACTTGCCATTTTCAGCTTTGACTGAGTGATTGTTATTCAACCCATTTCTACCATCTCGACCCGCCAAATATTATTTAAAAAGTAGAGGAAGGCTGTTATTTTTTTTTTAGTTATTCACCTTTATAGTATTGCTGTTAATTAAAGAGTTGTTCGTTACCGTCCATGTTTCGTTTCATATTATTTTTTTCCCCCACCATAACTGTTGTTTGCTTAAATTCCAGATTCGCTAATTGGGAAATGAGTAGTATTTTCATTTAATCTATCCTTGGCTTTTTTACATTCCCTTTTTATTTATACGAAGGATACCTAACTGTTTAGGCACAGTAAATCCATTATTTCAGGTCTTATTACGTCTCCTTTCGTGATATCAAGGAGAAAATAAAACAGCGGTTAAATTAAGATGTTAGTTCATAAAAAAAAAATAAGTAAATAAAAAGTGGAACAGGGAAATATTAGTTCAGGAAAGAAGAAGAGGAAGTAGAAAGAAGGACATTGTGTACTTGAAATTGTTTTTACCATTAATATTCAAAACTGGAAATGTTGTATCCATTAATATTTGTTTATTAACTAGTTATTATAGTTACTTTTATAATGTATATGATGCATTTATTAACTATTATGTATAGCTATTTCTTTTTCAAAATAAATTAATTATTTAAATACCGTAAATTCATTTACCAAAATTAATATAACAAAATTCTATGTAATAGAATACGCTCATTTATTTATTTTTTTCAAAATAAAAGAATAAGGTTAAAAAATTACCGAAATCTAAATAAAAATTACAGGATATCATTATTTATCCTTTTCAGATAATATACTTTTGATTTGATGAAGATTTAACTATAAGCCCGTTGAATTAGTTATTATAACTATATCATTATCTCATAAATCTAATCATTTTCATCCACGTGTTTATTTTTATTTATTTATAAGGATGGGTTTCGAATTAGCAATCTGTTATATTTTAACTGCTATTTCCTTTGAGTAGGTTTTAACTCTTATCTGGGTAGAAAATCAAGAGCTAGAAATAAAGCAGGTTCCTTTCTTTCTATTTTCGAACTTAATATCCATAAGTTGAACTGTGAAAGTTAAGCTGTTCAAACCATTATTATCTTTGTTATTATATTAAGGGACAGGAAACCCTTCTATACCAAGACCCGCGTGGATCTTTGGTGAGGACACTTCTGAAATATTTAAAGTAACGCCCCAGAGATATGCTAGCTGTTATGTTGGTTAATATTATGGTATATATATATATATATATATATATATATATATATATATATATATATATATATATATATATATATATAACCTTTTCTACTAATTTAGCAAGACGGACTGGGAGTTTTTCTGGTTTGTAGCCCGTTCCTTTTTCAATTATCATCTTTTTTTCGCTAAGAATAAATGACAGATGGACAAGTTGCTTTTATTTTATTTTTTACTTATATTTACGAATTACATCAATTTACTTATATCTGTCTTAAAATTTATTTCCGAAATATGGATGTTCATAAAATTAAAAATTATTAAGTTATTAAGTTAAAGTTATTAAGGACCATTAATACCAAGCGGGTTATATTTTAGATGCGAAATATCTGGTTTACTAGATGGTATTTTTCAGAAACGAGATGCATGTTTTTTTTTTGTTTTTTTACGCTTCACTGTTTATGCTTTAGAAATCGTTTTCGTTTCCAATTTGACTTCATTATACAGTTGTACCAACATGTGCCATTTGATGATGTTATTAATTATGGGCACCGTATCTCATTGAAAGCAGCATATAGGTTTATTTTTAACCCTTGTCACAAAATGTAATAACAAATAGTTTTATAAAACTAATTTAATTATTTGTTATATTTGTTGGTCTTTGATCGCCTGCCGACCATTATTCATAAATCTTAATTGATTTAGCAATACCATTGAACCCAAGTGTTCGAGCGTACGTTTCTGGGAAGAGCTCTGCTAGGCCACAAAGAAATCTGCTATCGAGCCATACCAGCTTGTCGCTGGACTATGTACGTCATGGTTGGCAAAAAGTTGGTGCGAGATGAAACTTTCCAGACTTATTAGCTATTTACATTTTAAAGTTCCGTAAAAAACGTTAATAAAATATTTATTAGTAGTTAAGGGAGGAGGTGATGAAAAATATAAACACACACAGCTATATATGCATATATATATATATATATATATATATATATATATATATATATATATATAACGTTAAAAAACGTTAATAAAATATTAATTAGTAGTTAAGGGAGGAGGTGATGAAAAATATAAACACACACAGCTATATATGCATATATATATATATATATATATATATATATATATATATATATATATATATATAAAAATTATTATTAGGTTTATTTATTTTTTCATTCATTAGTGGCCCTGATAATTTAAATTATGAATGATGTTCTAATAATAATAAAGAGGCCTTACAATGCTGGTTACGTAACTTATTCCCCGGCAGTTTAATATCCCAAGCATTGGAAGATGTGCCAGTGTAAAGCTGTGCGGACTAATTTGTTTCGTCCGCTTTTGTTTGCGCCATCTGGAAGGCCTTGGCAACGCAATGATCCTATTACCGACCTCATTAAATTTTATTACAACAACGGCCTAAATTACTCGCTAACAAAGACCATATTAATTGATTTTCGAACAATGTTCCGAAACCCTTTGAGCGGGTGGGTTTTGCTCGCTTTGCCCTCTCTCCCTGTGGCTGAGAAGCGAGGAGTGATTATTGCTGATGGTCTCCCTGTGATTGGTTACGTTGACCCTTGCCCAGGGGATATTTGTAAACATTTCAAAGCCTAAACACTCCGTGTCGTCAGGGACGGTGTGACGTAACTCCCCATCAGCTGGTTACATTCTAATAACATGGCAGTCCTCCTCTAATGCCAGTGGACCTTTCGTTGTCACTCTGGATTTACCCGTGTACCAAGGATTACTTTTTTTTTCGTTAACTTAATTTTGATGGGTGAGTATTGTTTTTGCTTTTCTAATTATTAAATATAATTCCATTCACATCCTCTACATAACTGAATATCCCGTACAAACTAATATAAATTTCTCAAGGCCTTTCAAACATATTGTAGACATTTTAACACATTATTATTTCTACGGAAATAAATTTACGTCCTAATTCTGGCCAGTTTCAAACGGCCATTTATCGGTCATTTATCCGAAATCGAACTATTCTTATAAGAACATTCCAAGCTAAGTCTTCAATAACTAGGACTTTCAGAGATTCTGATATAATTATTAACAAATATCTTCTATTATAAATAAATAAATTAATAAATAAATTATAAGGTAATTTTTTTAACTAAACTAAAAAATTGAATACATGAATATTCCATCTTTTTTTAAAATTATTTTTACAAAGATACTTTACAGACTGTGTGATTCATTTTTTTCTAATATTTTCATCACTGCCTTATTTGTTATCAATTTTTTTTTTTAATTAAGAACAAATGCAAAACGGAAATTAAAAATATTCAAAATTTAGGAAAAATCTAAATTTTATAGTAAGTAAAGTAAAAGGAAGTATCAAATAAAAGACTTATTTTATGAAAGTGAAAGTAAAAAACCTACTTCAAAGGTGCGCTAAAAAGGACAGAATATATGTATATATAGTATATATATATATATATATATATATATATATATATATATATATATATATATATATATATATATATATTTTAAGTCATTGCTGAAATAAAAAGGAAGTTAATCCATTTTATAAACTATGGACAATTATTCCTTTGCCAAGACAGACAGACGTGTATATTCGTATTCTACGATACCCAATGTACGTGTTATTCCATGTCTATTAAAACGCTACTTTAATGTCCAAAACATACCACACCCAAAATTTTTTTTTTTTTTTTACGTTACAGCGTAGGTTTCTACGATTATTAGATCAACATTAAAAATCCTAACAAGATTGACTAAAAAGGAAAAAGTAAAAATATCATTCATTAATATTTTATAATTTGAAACAAATATAATTGATTCATCTGTTGTGGTATTCTATATTTTAGTTAATTCTGAAATGTATTAATTAATCAATTTCTTAATAACTTTATAAATGAAACTTAATCACAAATCATGCCAAGAGTAACATTAATTTTTTTTAAGATTTAGCTGTTAATCGAGGCCCGTGTCTACTTCCATTTACTTTTGTGCCAACTAGTAAATAATCCGTAACACTCCACGTAATATATTAGATTGCACAGCTTATATCATGGATGATTAACACTTTGGCATAATCAAACATATCTGTTGGTCCTTGCCAGTTGTATTCCACCTATCCCATCCGAGCTGTCCATAATCCGGATAAAGTAGTCCTATCTATTTTTCTTGTAGGACATCTTTATTCGTTTTCTGCCCTCTGGAGATATCTTGTAAAGGCCATCGTACTCGCTGGGCTACCTCTGGACAGCATTTATGATTTTACAGCGAGATACTAATCTCTGGTAATTTATTTACTAAATACGGTATCCTAGCAGGGTTTACTTTTACAACCGTGTAAAACTTTATTAAATTTCTTTAGTGATAACAACTTAACTATTTTTATCGAAATATACTGACTTTTTTTCGAATATACTTTATTTTATTTTTAAAAAAACATTAACAAGGTACATATGAAAATGTCTCGTGGAAACCGCATATATATTTTTTTTAAATCATTAAAATTCATACAAATATGCATTTTAATATCTCCTATGTAAATAAGAGATGATGCGAGGTAATTTTTATTTAATAAAAATAATTATTAAATATACATCACGTCATTGTGTACAAATTTACATTTAATTTTGAATGAATATTTTTTCATTTTGCTTTTATTATTTTATTCTTTTTTTTCCACAGACTTCCTTGTTTTGAATGATCGATACTTTTTTTGTAACCACGTCAGTTTTTAATGTTCTGTCATGTATTTTTTTTTTTTAATATTCTTATTATGCATTTCTTTAAACATAAATAAATTCGCTTCTCCCACCCCACTCTTAAATCCTATTACAAAAAAAAAAGTAAGAAATACGTGATGGCCAACCGTGTTTGACTGCACGCCACCAGGACGCTCAATTGAAAAGCAGTGCCGAAAAGCGCTGGTTCGAACCCTTCCTGAGCGGGTTGAAATTAATTCTGTTGCGGACCTATTCTCTACCTTCTCATTCTGGCTAAAATTGAGAGGTAACCAGCCTTTTTTTCTGGTTTAAGTAAACGAGGGCTTTAAACCCAATAAACAAACAGAAATGAAACAGTTTCTAAACGTTTGACAATTCGCAATGGGTATTTTTAACGTAAATTGCAAAAATCACTTGTACCACCAATTTGTTTCCCTTTTTAAAGCAGAAAAACATTTTGTAAACAATAAACATTGATATAAAATTTAAAACGAGCAGAAATCAATATAGGTTTTTTTCTTCATCGGTTTTTAAAAAAAAAAAGTTTTAATAGGGCACTGATGAGATGACAGGGGACTGATTAAAATTAGCAGATATGGAATGAAAGGGAATGATTTAAAAGAAACAACAACAATGTTTCGAAATAGTATTATTTTCCTCACCTCTATATAATTATTTTTATTATCATTAATCAAAGTATATTTCCTAATAATAAGTATATTTCCTTTCCATATCAGTATTTATAATGCACAGCCTATCATATCATCGCTTAACTAAGCAGTGATATACCTCGGCAAGCCCGAGATCTTAATCCCCTGAAGATGAATTGGTATTATTATCGGTGATTAACGTTTATTGTTTTTTTCAAAACATATATTTAGGTAATATAAACGTGTTTTGATTATTAAGTAGCGTTTACATAATCAGTAAATACATGCAAGACTTTTTAAACTTGATAAATTATTTATATTTTTACAATAAACCCGCTGGGACATCGATATTGCAATTTATTTGAAAAATACTCCAGTATTACCTTAAAACCTTAACTGTCGTAACCTTAAAACAAAAATTTTTTTTCTTTAAGTTTTCTTTTCCAAGCTTAATATCTGCATGATATTTCCTTTTAAAACTGGTTCAGCTTAGGATAATATAGTGGATACTTAAAACATTATGAAGTAGTATTTTCATCAATAATTTACTGCGTCCTTGTTCCTTACTTTAGACGTATAAGTGGATAAAATACATTTTATTGACATGCTAACATTTAAAATATTTTTAATGTCCCAAAAAGACCATAAACAGATTGAGGTTGATTTTACATGGGCTTCTGTATTTTTTAAATTATTTATTTTATTTTCTATTGTTACAGTAGGCATTCATTATGTATAATTTAATTTTTAATACGCTCTTTATCACAGAAAAATTACTGATCAGCAATGTTTCTTCCCAATATATTGCTGAATTGAATTCATATTAGAACTTTTCGAAAGTTGAATGTAAAAAAAAAAAAAAAATGTTCATGCTTTTGTTTTGATTTAAATTAGTAATTTGTTGAGGATGTCGGTGTTACATTCTAGCTCGCATTGCCTATTTGTTTATTGCCTGCAGAGGTATACCTTAACCCAATTTCCCTTCGCTTCCGCAAAGCTGACCTACTTGTGGATCGCCTTTGGCTTGGCAGGAATCTGTAATGGTGGTACTAGGGACCTGTGTATGGTCCTGGTAGTCCATTCGTCTTCGCCAACGACCACGAGAGCAACAGATATCCTAGACTTAACCTCGGCTAGTCTCCCCTGCATCAGGAAATTGCAGCATTACTCTTGATTTATTCTTCCCAGTCTTTAGATTTAACCTGGATGATAATATAATAATATAAATATTTATCTTGCCTGCTGTGGTTACACATAAACGATCTTTTGCGGGACCGAGCGGACATCTACCTAAGTCGTAATTTTTTAATTAGAAAAATGACTAATATTTTTATATAACTGAACTAAAGATTTTGAATTAAATAATGGATAAATATACCTTTATTTACAGAAAAGGATCATTATATAGCTAGGTCTGAGGAGGCGTGAGGAGTGGGGAGGGATAACAAAAGGAACAAAGAAAGATTCGCTAAACTGCTCTTAGTAAAGAGTGTAAGACATAAACATTAAACAAAAAATATCGTACGTGGACAAAACGTGACTTCCCTTATATACCTATTAAATTATAAATCGGTGGCTCAAAAATTGATCCTGAATTTGGATAATAGTTTCCGAAGATTGCAGAATTTCAAAAACGACACTCGGCGTCGCGACATACATGTATTGACAAACTTACATACACACAAGATCTTGTTTCTGGAGGTCCCATTCCGTTATTATATGTCGTATTCTTTCAGTAGGTAACAAGTTCCCAAGAGATTTCTTCGTGTGCATTGACAGCATTAGAACTGTCACTAGATGAAGCATTGGAAATCGACGGGTTGACAATTTAAGTGGAAGAACCATTTGGGTTATATCTTATTCCCCTGCTGCAGATTTGTACATCTCATGAATTGAGAGCAAAAAACACTCAATTTCAACATTCAAAACAAATAATAAAATTGTTTAATTAGAGTGGAAAAAATCGCGTTTATAAGCTTTATAACCGAACCTTACCATATCTTTATTAAATGTCAATATACCTTGCAATATATCAATAATGATAATATAAGTTTTGCATTATATTTTAATATATTTTTTTATGAAAATCAATAATGACCTTCAAATAAAGTACCACTTCCGGTAATCATGCAGTGACCAAA
This sequence comes from Rhaphigaster nebulosa, assembly GCA_948150685.1. Lineage (NCBI taxonomy): Eukaryota > Metazoa > Arthropoda > Insecta > Hemiptera > Pentatomidae > Rhaphigaster > Rhaphigaster nebulosa. The sequence goes on along the minus strand of OX411309.1, from coordinate 100,304,241 downwards.
AAGAAAGGTTCTCAACTAGATTTTACAGTAATCCTATATACTAAATTTTAACATTCTAGGGCTAACCGTTTTTGAGTTATGCGAGATACGTACGAACGTACGTACGTTCAAAGGTCACGACGAAACTAGTCAAAATGGGTTCAGGAATGGTCATAATGATCATAATATTTCCGTTGAAATCTGAAAACCGAAAATTTTCGCGACCACAATACTTTCTTTAATGCGTACAAGGAAGTAAAAAGGACAAAAATTATAATTGGATTATTATTCTAGTCTTTAGTCTTTCCATGCCAGGTTAGTCGTGCATGTATACTATATTTACAGTTAAGAACAAAAGTCTTATTACACCCAACAAAGTATTTATATTTATATATATATATATATTTTTTATTTAAATTCATTTTACATTATTTTTACTTTTATTATATAATTATTGATGTCCTTATCTCAAAATTATCTTTAATTCACTTTTATTATTTATCTCTTGTCTATATGTTAATCCTTTGTATTTTTACTGATCATATCTTATATCTTTATTGTATCTCTGATTTAATTTCAGCCCTAATGATGGCTCAGATGTTTGGGCCGAATCGTCGGCTTGTACAATAAAAAATATTATGTTGACTGCATTCCGACTATTTATTTCTTCAAAAATCTTTTTGCCTTTCTCTCGGTAAATATCTCCAATTTCGCTAATAACAGTTGTAGAAATCCATATTTATACTGTTAAAACTAAGAAACAAATAATAGTTGTGGATTTTATGAGAAATAAATAAAAAATATTGAAACTTCATACATAGTTGTTTTTTCAACATTTTTTGCAGAAGACTATGAATGATTTTTTTTTTTACTTGAATGAATATGCAATATCTGTTATAGAAAATAGATTTTAATTATTTATTTTTTATTTATTTTATAACTCTCTGCATGCACTCAAGCGGGTCGTCAGCGGCCTAATCAATTAAATAAAAAAGGTAAATTATTTAAAATAATATGATGATGATTTAGATACATTGGTGACTAAATTTTTACAACTATGAATACAATCATTAAATTAAACGAACAAATTTTATATTTTTATTAATTTAATTATGTTATAGATTTATAATTTTATTTTATTTATTTAGTTATGTAATTGTTAAAATTATACTATAATTTAATAAATTATGTATTTTTAAAAAAATTACCATGAATCATCGCAGGATGACAATTAGTTGACAAAGACCGTACGGAATACTTACTGACGTTTTTAAAAAATAATTAACAATTTTATATTTATTATTTATTATTATTATATATAATTTAATACATTAAATGCCAATAAATAAGTTTCTGAGGCAGTACATTTTTTACCATTTGAGATCAAAATCACGGGATAATATGTTTTGTTTTTTTTATTTCGGCGGAGGATTCAGGGTATGCGGCTCATTAACCCAGAAAAATGTAGACACATAAAGTTTCTATACAAGGAAAATAAATTCAAAATGTAACTTATAACAGAAAAAACGTATAAAATTTGTCATATCCAGGACTAAGAAAAAAATTTGTCTGACTTTCATGCTTATATAATACCGACAGCACACCTCAGACTATTTTATTAGTATATCATCTGACATCAAGGTCAGATAAATTATTGCGTTATTTATATCGATAATTTCCATTAGCAACAAATAATGTTTTAAATTTAAAAATATACGTATATATATCACTATTGATGGAACAACGGATTTCCCAATATTAATAAGATTTTACGCGGTCTTCTCTAACCAGATAAAATATCGATAGAAAAGTTATCCTTATGGTCTGGATAATCAAATTTACGATTTTTTTGTTTGCGAGTTATATTTATTTTACAATTTGCAACCTAAAGAAATCAGATTAATGTTACATGCTGGAGTTGACATTTATTTTAATCCTCACTCCTATGACTCTCATAAAGTTCTAAAACATACTGAGCCAACCATTCACGATCCTACATATTGGACTAAACTAGATATCGGATTACCGTTGGACTGTCAATGGGGGTGTAGGAATACAGGGTGTAGGATCTTTGTAGGCCTCTCCGATCGTCCTACAAGCATTCCTTCCTCCTAACATCCTACCGTGTTGGATCGTGAGTAGAGCTATCGTCCAATAAACTTCACTGTTTTGGCACTACGCCATTTTTTAAAACATCTTCAGTTTTTTTTTTTTTTATTGCTTCATCTTTTACCTATTTTCTACAAACTTACAGTGTAATAAGCTAATGAAAGCGACAATTTTTGACAACATGGCGACAATTTTTAATTTATAATTTTGGATCCTATTTTGTTAATTAAATGTTCATCTCTAATTCATCTAGATTTGTGTTTTTTTTATATTTGCTTGTAATCATTAATTTGGCGCAATCTTTCAACTAGTATAACTAATTTATTGTAAATTATATTGAATAGAAGTAATATGAAAATTGTAAATAGAAACGTATAACACAAATATAAATCTTTATACTAGAGAGGTGATTTCACTCTCCGTCGTTCTTAAATATCTTTTACAATCTTTCCTATCCATTTCATTTAACATTTTTAAATCACTGTAATTTATTCGCTTGATAAACATTTTTTTCGCCCAAACTTTCTTCTTTCTTTTTTCCAATAACGGAATAGGAAGACAAATAGTCGACATTTTTCTATTTTTAAAACGTTGATAAGCGATGAATACAGGTTTGAATAGCTGATCGGATCTCCCTTAGTACCGTGAGTAGACAAATGAATCCAGTTGAAGTCCTTCAACGTACTCCTGTTAAGTTGGGTATGATATTAGTTCATAGTAATGAAGCATTCCAAGAATTTCAAGCAATACGTATGGAAATCAGAGTAAGAATACTGATTGATATCATGCTTAATAATTTATTATCTGTTCAATCATAGCAAGCATTCTTTAATGCATCTTGCTGATTATATTATAATATTAAATAAAAATTATGTCAATGAGGAATCGTGTTTTATTATTTAAATCTGATTTTATTTTTCTTACTTTATTTACTTCGCTTTTATGATGTTTTTACGTTCGTTGTAAAATATGAATTATGTGCGATCTATTGCCCAGCTCATTATAGCTAAACCGTCCACCCACTCGATAGGATGATTTATACAAGTCCATTGTCGAACACTTAGCACAAGCAACGGTCTTGTACTTTACTGCCGAGTAGGCATTAAGTTGAACACCTTGGAATGTCACGCCTTTAAACCCCTTCCTCAATGAACTTAGCCAAGGATTATTTTATTCTAACCGTTATATCTGAAACGCATGCTTGATATATACAAAAAAAATATATAAATTTATCTTTCTGGTCCATTCTCTTACATGGGAAGAAGTTGTCTACTACTAAAATAATATAGTACAACATTTTAATGTCTCTCTAATCGTTAATACAGTCCCTTCTGATTTAATAACTAGGCAGGATATATCGGAGCCTGTGTCAATGCTTTAACCGACTATTTTTGAAATAAGGACCTTTTGAAGGACCTCTATTCTCTCCAAAGCTAGTATTATTTTGTGGCACTAGTACGACACTTCAAATATCTTCGGGATCATCCAACCATCTGATCTAAACACAACAGCCGATCACGATTTTAAAATTTACAAATTACAAAAAGCATATAAGCTCACGTGGAACCTCTATAATAAAAAATCTATTTCAACCAACGCAAAACTGAGTAACTACAGCACAGTAGTTCTGCCAGAAGCACTCGACGCGGCAGAAATAACAGTGATTCATGGTCATACGAAAATAAGAGAGATTGAAAGGAAGGAAAGGAAAATTCTAGGGAACATTTTCGGACCAGTTTTTCGTGAGGGAATTTGGATAAAGAGGCCATCTAGAGAGATATACAAAAATATAGATACCATAACGAATACCTTTAGAAGGAGAAGGATGGAATTTTATGGTCACATCAGCAGGAGGAACAAGGATAGGCTCACAAGGAAAATCTTTGAGATTTTGACTACTAGTTAAAACAAGATGAAATGGATGACGGAAACAGAGGAAGACGTCAAAGAATTGGGAATCGCATAAGACAGCACAAGCAATAAGGAACAGCTCAGGAAAATTATTAAGAAACACCCACTTAAACAAATCGGATCAAAAACGTGTAATAGGTTTCTCAAGATTTTGTACTAATGAATTTTCAAAACCATCAGGCCAGACACCAAGATGAGAACAGATCGACTCAAAATATTTTTTATTAATCGCTCATTCGAGTTATAAAACACGATAGTGCATGTACTAATATTTTGTTAATGGTTTTTACAGTTAAAACATTATCGTGGTTATCAACATCTTGATAAACAATTAATAATGGTTCATGCAAATCTGAATAAATAAAAAAATTCAATATTTAAGTTAAAAACCGTTTAATGAAAACTACACGTCATATGAAAAAACAGGTATTCACATCTAAGTTTGAGGTTCTGCGTTACATATACAAATATTAATTTAAGATACATTTCTGTGCTTGTTGCCTGGATTTTCAATTTAGGCTTGTATGGGGTTCTATTATCTTTGTACGCGGGACAGCTTGTCCCGTTCTGCAATGTCAATCCATTACAGGGTAAGACTTCTGGGGGCCTAAAGTATATTTGTATGAATTAACATGTGATTGCGTATTTAACGGAAAGTCTCAATCGAGCAATAATCGTCAGATTCGATTTATCGCAGTTTTACATCAGGCAGCTCTGAGGATAATCCGTTTTAATGAAAACTTATCGTTCCAGGGGTTACGAAATATCTTAACTCTTGACAAATTTCCTGTACAATTTGAATGATTAATTAACTTAGATTTTAATTTAAATAAAATAAAATTTGTTGATGAAACTTCTTCTGAATTTATAAACTTTTACCGTGTATAGTCCATTCACTTCAATCCTCTTTAAGAATCTTACTATTTCTTATCCAAGATATCCGAATCATCGTGATAATCATTATTTCACAGAGTGCCGAGCATTCAATCAGAAATTTGAAGATGCCTCACACACTCCAAGTGACCATCTTTAAGTTTTCCACCTAACTTAATTCTATTGGCCCCCACTGAAAATACAGGATTTGACTTCGTCACCGGGAAATCTGTCAAAAATTTTAAACCCTCTAGTTTAATTTTTCTGCCAATTTTCCAAATTCGACAACACATGGCATATGAATAAATATAAATATGAATCCCCTTCGCCGGTTGGCTCTATTTTCTCCTGTTGCGAATATTGAGCGTTCGATAAAAATTTTTTTAGGGTTTCACGGTTGCCCATCCTAGACCCACGTCCGATTTTTATAAAAGTTACGAGGGCAGTGTCACGGTACAAAGGCGTCATGTTTCCTGCTTCTCCTCCTTCTACCATCTTTCTTTACAGGATTTAAATTCTTCTGTAATTCTGTAAATTCTTCTCAGGATTTCTCGCTCGAAGACCTTAGTTCTGTATATTTCGCTTTTAGTAAATGCTCATAGCAACGATAACTATAACTGTCGTAATATAAAGCATTAACAGCTGTTATCATCCTTTTTTTTTTCCTTCAAACACTCTAAATTAAATCCATGTCGATGATATGATCCATCTAATTTTTGCTAAATAGGAATACATATCGACCATCCATAATAAATTATAAATATAATTATCAACAGTCCTTCTCATATAATTAATTATCCATCTTGAAGGGCTTGGTTGGAACTATAAACAGATAAAAATATCCATAATCATATTTTTATAGATACGTGAACACGTTAGCTCGTAATCAAATATAACAATATATGATTACCGTTTGAACGTCTCAATTCACAAAATAAATCATAAATTTAGGTTGAATATTTTTAAAAACTATCCGAAATTTCTTTTGAAATGATGAATTAAAATATTTCTGACATTATTTGGTTCATTATAAAAAAATAAAATAAAATGATGTTTGTTACTAAAATAACTTTAAAAACAAATGGCTCATATATTATAAACATTAATTATTACTCACAAACAATTATATAATAATCATACAAGGCAAAAAATTGTTTCCTTCTTAATTAGCTTTGTTTAAGTTCTTTATACCTTTTGATATTACGATCCAGTCATTGAACTCATCTTTCTTTGAAAATGCATAACTTGAATTTTAATTTCTCCTGAATGTGACGAGATTCTTCCATTAACCTAAAAAAAACATTAAATTCTGTATGCCACAGCCAAACCACTTGGTTATTTCTTCACTAATTATTCCAATCAAAAAATCTTCATTAAAATCATCAATGGTTATTAATTATATATCATACAAGATGTGAATATGCGTCCCTTCGTTATAACTCAACAGGCTCACAAACCTATAGCTCCTCCTCGCACTGCATACAATCCTCGATAATTGGATGCCTTGAAAAGATAATTGCATCAGGTTATTTGGAATACTAGTATCCGGCTGCTTATGTCATTTTCATTTTTTGTCCATCATATGATCCATTCTAATGATTTAATAATTTAAACAGTTATTCTGTCTCCATTTACAACATATCACGTGTTCCTAACCATATTATTTGTTCTTCCTGTTGCAGACGACGTTGGCGTGATGCTGCCGCCGGGACCAGTCTTCTCCCAAAGCCACTTCCCGAGGAGGCTCTTCTCGAAGAAGGTCCTCTTCAAGAGGTTGCCCATCCTCACCAACCTCTCTAAGTACTCGAGGGAAGACGTCGTCCCAGACCTCGTCGCTGGGGTCACTGTGGGACTGACCGTCATTCCCCAGGCCATCGCCTACGCTAACCTGGCTAATTTAGACCCTCAGGTAAGAATATCTTTTGTGCCTTATCAAATTTAATTTAAAGAACAAAAAGAGTTTGAAGTAGAATTAAAATAATAGTAGAAAGAATAAGGCGAATATCATTGTGTTAAATTATATTGAATCTTGGTGTTCTGTTTAACGATAGCCTCGCCTTGATCAGAGAATAGTGCTACAGTTTTATTTTTTATTATACATATTTATCAATGAAAAATATATAATTTATGTTATAATGATAGTCTTATTTTTAAGTAAACTTAGATTGGACTTGGATTATGTTGGGTGTATATTGTCTACAAATAAGGTTTTATTAGCTTAATTTGAAAATTTTTTTGATGCAATGAATGAAATATATATTATTTTAAAGTAAGCTTTTGTATATCAGAATATTTGCACCAAATACGTTTTTGTTATATTGTATATGCTATAGACCTGAACTGCCATTTATTTATGTATTGCTGTAATTAATAATTTAATTCGTCTATTGCTTCGAATTATTTATTTTCTGAATTATTATTTTTTATGCTTATCAAAATATAAGTTGTGGAATTTATACTTGGCCATATAGCTATTATCAAAAAGTCGAATATCTAAATAAAGATGTTTTACGTAAATGGGTATAATACAAACAAAAATAAATTAAAAATAAAATTTATACATTCTTGAGACTTCGTCTTTGTAGTAGGAATCTAGATCTGTAGAATCCGTCCAAATTTCAAGAGAGAACCTTCCTTATAGGGAGAGGGGTCGAAATGGAGGGCACGATATTCGCAAAATAATTTGCACAAATTAAGTTAAGTGTGGTGTCTTTTCTTATAGTTTATAATTTCTAAATCGAATGAGATCACTTCCATGACAATACAGCCAAATAATATTTTTTAAAGGAAATTTTATCTGTTGACATCCGCATGATGGTATACAAGGATCTATCCCTAATTAGAAATTTTATCTGCTTTATGAATAGTTTTTGAGTGGTCGCTGTCAACAAGAAATGTGACTTATTTAAAAAAAGAAACATAAATTTTCTATTTTTCTGTGTGAAATAAGACCATGGGTCCGTATGAAGATTTTTTTTTTGCTCTTGGTATTATCACATCTTCAAGTATTTTTTCTCGTGACTTACGAGGGACCCGGTACATAGTTTAGCTGCTAGATGTGTTTTTTTACTTAAAATTAGTAATAACTTCTGACCTATTGGTTGTATCGTCATGGGAGTGGTCTCATTCGATTTAGAAAAAAAAAAAAATACTACCAGAATGATTCCAAACCGTGCAAATTATTTTGCGAATATCGTACGTCCCTCCCCTCTCTCCTCCCATAGAGGTTTGTATCCCTCCGAAATTTTGACGGACCTCTACAGATCTCGATTCCTACTATCAAAACGAATTTATGACCAAAGTTTCACGAATGTTCAAATTTTGTTAATTTTGTCTATTTTTCCTGTACTATTAGGCGCTTTTAAAACCAGGCCCGCAGCACCTGTAAGGCGAGTTTATAAAAGAACAGGCGCTGAAGTTTCCAAAATAAGTATTCCCTTGAGTTAACATAATAACATCATTGCAATAATTATAGGTCATGATAATTAATTAACTTTGATAATATCGCTGCCATCTTGTTTAAGTTAAAATGTTGTTTAAGTTACACCTTGTTTAAAATGTGATAAATCTCATTTTTCGAATTCCTCAGTTTTATTAATTTACCAGATTTGCAAAATTTGCAATATTTGCAAATTAAAACCTTATAAATACAGGGCTTAGAGTCAGAAGACCACATGTAAAAAAAAAAATATTCATAATTAGTAAGTTAAATGTTAAACGTAATATTTTTTTTTGGTATACTGAAAAGTAGGTAATTACATTCATTACTTAAACTTGATTTTTAATTTTAAAATTACACAATTTTGTATTGTGATTAATTATCATAAGAAATGATAATGGTATTAGTAATTTATCTTTTTTTCTTTAATCCATTTCTTTAATCTTCTTTTTATCCATCTGTTTTTAAAAATTAATAGTGAACTAAACAACATATACTATATTAACAAATTTGTTAAATTTGTTCTGGCAACTAGAATAATTTCACATATCTTATCCCCCTGTGTGCTTTCATGTATTAAATAAGATATGTTTGGACCAATATTTAAAAAAAAATATGTATTTATATATATATATATATATATATATATATATATATATATATATATATATATATATTGTATATATATTTTGTATATACACATATTTATTTTTTAGTTCATAATAATATGACACAATTCAAGTTATTTAAAAGTATTAGCGCTTAAATAAACTTTCAAATTTTTAATTATATATTCTACTATTAGAATTTGTTAATAAAAGTAACACATTATTTCCTATTTAATGGTATTAAGCAATACCCGTTTACACAGCTTAAGTTTTTAACATTTTAGGATTAATATCTCATCTTTAGGAATTTCTATTTTGTTTAATATTTCACCATAGACCATTTCTTTCATTATTTATGATCAAGTAAATATACATTAGATTTTTTTTTATTACGATATGTTATTGATTATCATGCTGAAGAATAATTGATCGTATATACAATATTTTTGTATTCAAGTTTTAAAAAATGATTCCACGTGCAATTTTTTGTGATAATTTCGTCTTGTTGATCATTATTATGCCTTAATTAATGAACCAATTAAAAAAAACAATCAGATGAGAAACTTCGTAATTAATGGCCATGTTTTCTGAAGGTCAACCAGACACAGGATTCTGAAAATGGGAAGAGCTGAAACACTGATCCAAAAATTATTTGCTCATTCTAATTTTCGACTTTAAAAATATTACAAAAAAAAATCCTGCCCTAGCTTTTCAGTAATTGGCACAATTTCAGCAATTATGAATACTCATTATTAATAATAAATAGTTTAATATAATGCAGTCCAAATTCCAACCTAAAGAGTAAGCTGTTTTCTTTATTTCTTGTTTTCCGTATTACGTATGAATTTCTATTTTTAATTATATACGATGGTATTTCCAATTGATATATTTTATAAGCGTTTTTCCTGAACAAATGTGTAGGTATTTTTGATATAAGCTTAGATATTTATTTTTTACATGTGCTAGAAAAGAAAGAAACAAAAATCATTGTTTCCTATACAACGAGTGGGATTAACGGATTTAAGACCATTCGGTACTCCATCAAGTGTGAGTGACCTATTTGCCTAGTTTTTTAGCCCTGTTGTCGAAACAGAAACTCTTGCAAAAATTATTCTAAATATTTTAGTCGCATTGTGCGTTCAGAACTTCTAAAGTTGTCGTTTTTACGTCTTGACTAGATAAGAGATAAGTTTGAAGAAGTAAAACGATTAATTTAATTTAATTACACGTTTAAGATGCACCTGAGTGTTTGTCTTCGTCTCTTAAACATACTATTGTTCCATTAAAATGCAGTATTATTCAGAGTCATAAACGTGGGAAAAAAATTCAGGATTTTTAATCAGATTTAAAATTTTAATCTTTTGGGCCTCTACATTCCAGCGCTCAATCTTTTCTTTAACTTCTGTCAATTAGAACGGATCTCAAGCAAATCATGGTATTTGTTTTATTACGAAGATTTTTTTTTCTCCTTCGACTTCTTGCCAAAATACTAAAAAGAAAACAATTCCTTGGCCTTCAGCTAAAATATTTCCACAGGTTCGTTTAAATCGATTTTAGTTCGAGGTTGGTACCCCCAAAATCACTTAACAGATTTTGGCCAAAATTCATATATTAATTTTTAATTAAAAAATCTATTTATTAAAAGCATGAAATGTTTGTTGAAAACTAATAATATCTTCGAGACCATGTTTAATTAACGAGTGTGAATATAGTTAGCTACTTTTCAGGAGACCAAAAAAGAATTTTGCGTTTTAATTTTAGCTTTTCATAATATTTTTTTCATATACCTCACTAGGCCATTTTACTCCTTTAAGCAATAGATTTGTGTTTATAAGATTTTATTTTTCAAATATGCTTCTGTTAAATTAATAAACTTAAGGAATTCGAAAAATGCGATTTTTCTTATTGGCGATGATTTATATTCATATAAATATATATTTTTTAAAAATCGAAATTAAAAAAAATATTTTCATAAAAATTCGGAATGTTGATTTTACGATTCATTAGAATGTTTTAAAATTAACGTACATATTTTAAAAAAGAATTTGGAAAAAAAATTAATGATGATAGTGTATTTTGCTCGTTATCATTAATATTCTCCTCACTCAAACCAAAATCATGAGGAAACTATTAAAATAAATTGCTTGGATGCTATCATCATTTTCCTCCCTCTGATGGTTACCCATATTTTAAAAAGAAGTTTTTTTTATTATTTTTTTTTGTTTTTTTTTTACATTACTGACTTTACCTTGCTCGGACATTGGCATCAAACGCGTAATTACTTCCGGTTGTAAAAATCTGTTTTTCTTTAAATTGTTTAAATGATTTTCATATTTGGTTCTTTCAGGTTGTCCTTCAGTCTTGTATTCCTTGAAAATCGGGAATGTGAAAAACAGCCGTTCATCGAGAATTTTTAGTTTTTAGTATCATAACTCCATTTTTCCAATTATTTATAGTTAAAAAAAGCTTCCTTCCACGAATTTTGTAAATCTGTCCCTCTCTTGCAAAAATTTACTACTCGTTATATGTTCTTTCTCGCCTTATACTGTTACTAACGGAACTTGGGAAGTTATGGAAAGGTAAAATGGCATATTGACTCCAACTGTTCCAGCTCTGTCATTGCATTAAGTTCCTTTAGCACACTCTTTTATACAAAGTATAGCGATTAATATCTTGTATTGTATCTTATATCCCGTTTCAAACAGAAGACAAATATATTGGGATTTTGATCGTAAAGCTTGTCATCAGTCATAAATTTGTTTCTTAATTGTCTATATACAATCGCTCGATTTTTTAGATACATTGTCGAGAAACAGATGTCGCTCGACTTTTTATTCAAATGTGTACTAAGCTTTTTTATTTTCAAGCCTTTTTATTTTTGACTATGCGTTGAGCACTCTGCGTTGGATGTTAGGAAACAATTTTTCATTATCAAAAAGGGATACAAACTTTATAGTTATTCAAACTCATTCTCATTTCCGGATTATACATTTTATCAGATGCCGAACTAGTACAATATTTTATGATTCCGATTTTGTGAAGCCGTGGTGGCCGAGAGTTTCGAGTTCTAACTTTAGCAACCTCGAGTCTGGTGCGACGCCGGTTTGAATCCGGCCTGAGCTGTCTGAAATTTATTTCGAGTCGTATCCCAGTGACCTTCCCACTCTGGCTAAAATAGGTTGGTGATCTGTTGGAATAACCTGTTTTGTTTGCCTCAATAGGAGAATAAAAGGACTTTGTACAACAATTAAAAACAAGTACAAAATTCCGATGTTCTTTTAAATTTAATACGATAAATTGACTGAAAGCGCTTTGAATTTTTGAGTTCACAGCCTTGAGATGCTTGAAGTATGTTTTGAATTTTATCATGCTGTATCGCTCGACACCATGTTCTTTGTACTTTCGATGTAGAATAAATCACAGGGTTGGTCAAGTGATAAGTTTTTAATCTTTAGTTTTAAATCATATTTCCAGTTGTAGGCTTGATAGGAAAGTCCCCAGGGTAGATAATTAGCGATGGGACAATGGAGCCGCTAACTACACCAGGCGTTGACCTTTCAGTCCGCTAGTTCCTACGGTCGTTCGGTTGTGGTTCCGACGAATTTTGGTAACACTCACCTCACATGAAAGCAGTCAACACAAAAAGTTGAAACCAACAGTAATGGTCATCTGATTGAAGCTGTAGACTCAAGGAGTGTTCAGATAAATGTGAAGAGTTTAAGTCAATGTGAATGCTTGCCAATATTACTAAAAATCCATCATAGATGTAAAGTTTTTTTTTTCTTTGTTCATACGTGATTTCTGGCAAACCTCCTCTGCAATTACGCAGAATATTTCTTCTTGCAAAATATTTAGCTAAATTAGCAGCAAATCCACATTTTCTAACCTCTATTCTCTTGAATAAAACAGTAGAAAATAAAAATTCAGAAGATCTGGAAAACAACTACTGCAAACGATACGCTCTCAAAATGATAGCAATGAAGTATATAAGCTTTAAGAAAACCGAGAAACTCCCAAAATAAGTAATGCATCGATGGAGAGAACCTGAGGCAACGGTAGACATCACTATGATGAACTACAAGAATAAAACTCCAGTGAAAATGCATAAAAGGTTTTTAGAAATAATGAAAACTTTTTACACTGACGGATAATAATACTGGCTGTTCAATAGTGCGAGATCAAATTGAACTCTTCTCAGGTGTAGGTTCAGTTTTTAATCCTGAAGCTACTGCCTTAGAATACATACGGAAAATGGACATACCTATGTCGGTGATAGTGACGGATTTAATGATTGTCCTTATAGCTACTAAGGCCAATTATAAAAGGCTTGCAATAATTATGCAAAAAAAAAATATCTGGTGGGCTACACTCCAGTGAACAAACTCATACCTATTTGAAAAAGTTGATCATGCTGATGCCAATGCAGGAGGCTATGTCCCAAAAACCACTAGATTCGAACTTGTTACTACGGAAGATTGGGTCAGTGATTCCAAGTGGGAAGTACTAAAGAAATGGGAAAATGGATGAAGTGGTAAAATTAAATCAGAGCTCCACGAATAGAAAGCGAGCATGACAAAATCAGGGGGATTAGAAATTATCTTAAGCCGTCTCCGCTAGGCAAATGCAAATTTTCACACGAATACCTGCAAAAAGCCATCCATTTGCAGAGACTGCTCGGTGAATATGGCCGTGCAACACATGCCAATATATTGCATTAAAAAAAAAAACCATACGGTTTAATATGAACCTGTCAGGAAATCTCAAAGACTTACTCCAAGATTGTAGGAGTACTCATGATATTGTATAAATATTGTAGAAAAACTCATGGACTTTTTAAAAACTAGTTTCAAATATTATACATTCATCTTCAGTTTTAAAACTTTCAAACATTCAAAAATCAGCAATAAAAAAATACAATTTGGAGTTATTATTCTTTATATATATTAAGTTATGTGTCGTCAAAGTTATACTTAAACATTAAACAGACACTTATAAATTAAACATATATTTATACATATTAAATTAAACGTACTAAAAATTAATATTATAAGACATAAATTGGTTCAAAAAATTTGAATATATTCCTTAAAAAAAAAATCCCCTCCCTAATAAGAGACACTTTTGTAAATTTACGCAAGGGATTCCACTATATAACAGTAACCAAATCTTATTCTTTCTTTTAACTCTATTACTAATAGTCTTTTGAAACGTTAAGAAACTTTTTAAAGAATGGTATCGCAATTCTATTTAAAACAGTATTTTCAAAACATTTCTAAAAAGGGTTGTCCGATATGAGACAGTGTGTATTCTTTATAAGAGACTGTATTATATGTTTATTTTACAACAAAAAAGGATAATACGCCTTCTTAACCGTTTTGATTATCTATTGGTATTTGATAATCTTGCCTAAATTTGGAATTTTTGATTAGAGATAGAATAGATACTGTATTTTCAGTCTTATTAAAATAAATAAGAAATTTAGCTTATTATGTAACAATAAAAAAACTGTTAAATGTTCAAACATTAATAAACGAAAAATAAAAAAAAAATGATTATTATGAAAAATATCAATTGAAGGAAATTGTTGTCTGAAGGAAACTGTCTCATTATTGGCACATTCATTTTTTACATTATAAGATCAATTAATCCTATAAGATTAGAAAGTTTAGGACAAGTGACTAGTGAAAAATAAACTAGGTATATGGAAAGTTGATAAACTATAAAAACAGTAACTCCCAACTTCTTGTAAAGTTCCTTACGTGTAACTTGCTTCATTGCTCTAAGCCTTAATGCAATTTAATGAGACCGGTTCGCTGCTTTACTGTCATGTAGTCATTCCGAGTTGGGTCAACCCACTCATTAAATCTAATCATCGTTTAAAATCTTCGAGGTACCGGCCATTGAACCCTCGTCTTCATAGGGTATTGTTATCTGCTTCGTCACAAAGACATTGGATTTAAGTTTAAAAAAAAAAATAAACTTACATCCAAGGAGAGCATTAAGGAATCTGATTACCGATTCCTGAATCTGAATATGATCACAGAAAAGGCCAGCAGACTAGAAATTGCAATTTATTTTTTTAAGGGTCATATTAAAATATTTTATCTTAATTTACTCATTTCTTTCTATTAATATTATTTATATTTTGTTGTTTTTCAAAATAATTTTGAACCACACGAGGTTTAAAAAAAAAATCTGCTTGATGGAAAAAAAAAAATGGAAGTTAGTGAAACTTGTTTACATCGTAAGGTTAACCGTAAATACACCATCATTAATACATCAATTCTTAAATAATTGGTTAATAATTTAGCAAAAGTTAATAATTTAGTTCCGTACCTGCGAGTCAGGCTGCGGTGTTTGGCTATGTGTTATCGGTGCACATATTAGACGATACTTACGTATTACTATTTTTAATTCTTTCTTTTTATATAAAAATAAAATCAGTCTGCTGGAAGTTTTGTAAATTAATTTTATTCTGAAAGACAGGCGTCGCAAAGGTGTAAAGTATGCCAATTAAAAAAAAAAAAATAGATCTTCTAGTTGTTTTGTTAATTTTCGGTTTCATATTATTAGATCAGTAAATAAAGCAAAAAGGCCATTCGGTCACGCTTCAAGTCATGCTTTAATAAGCACATCAGGCGGATGCAATGACTCAATAAGAGAAAAATAAAACACAATTTTTTTTTTAAAAACAACTTTTGTTTTTCCATATAACAATAAAATGAAGTACGTTTTACATGAATTGAGAATGGCCCAAGTTGGCCGAAACGTCGAAATGTTGTAAAATAGAATAAAATAATTGGTGACCGAATGCCCTGTTTGCTTTATTTACTGAAAAAAAAAATAGAAATCCGTTAGAAATAGTTGCTAACATCCAAGATGGTGCGAAAGTGGACATAGTAACTTTCCCTGCTAGAGAAAACAATCGAGAGTAGCGGCAGTTGGTATATTTTTTTCTCGTTATTTTTCATATTACCTTTCCTTCGCTTTAGGTTTCATTAAATTATAATAGATTTATGATTATTTTATTTGAATTAAGCTTCTTTTAAAAGTCTTGATTCCTGATTAAGCCACGAGTATTTTACTGATCTATTAATTCAAAGAGAATTAAGTTCGTGATTCGTAAAATATTCTTAATTTGTCATTCTATTGAAAATGGCTTTATTACTATTACTATTTATGGTGTTGCAATTGTTTATAATGTTTCGACATTGACAAGAAGGCATCGATTGATATTCACCGTAGGGGTATTCATTTAATTCAGCATGTGAGAGTTAAATATCGGTTGACTTCAAGCCTCGATGGAATAGATAGGTGCAAGCATTTAAATTTGATTACAGAATACTTATTTTGTATTTTTTGAATCAGCGGATTTGTAATAATGACTTTACTTTTCAGAATATGAAAATTGGATAAAAAAATGTTTTCCAATTCCCGTGTAATTGATCAGTTTTACTAAAAATAAAATAAAAATCGGAGTCATTAATTTTTACGTCTGGAGGAGTTCAGGTTTCCTGCCTCCCCATGCCGATTGATTGGATGCTATCTTAGCGAAAGATATTTCGTTGTACGGGTCGGCGAGAGCCTGTCGCCTCCACACGATACCGTCTTTGGAGTACCTCAAGGATCTGTACTGGGACCAATACTGTTCCTCGTATTCACGGCACCAGTGGTCTCGGTGAAGCATCCAGGGGCAGTGGTAGCAGCCAATGCGGACGATATCGGCATCTACGCAACAAGCGTCAACGCCAGCAGGGTCCTCGATAAGGCACAGGCAGCATCCATAGTAGAGCCATAGTGGAAGACCTAAGACTGAACGGCATCAGGGTGAATTCGGCGAAGACGGACACCATCGTGATGTCCTTTCAGAAAGGGAATAAGCCATTGCCCAAGAAATTCAAGATGGAAACAGCAGACCGGCCTCTCTCGAACTCTATTCTCTACCTTAGCGTCACTTTAGACAGGCACCTCACCTTCTCCAGCCACGTCAGAGAGAGAATCAAGCTGGCCCGGCTGAAATCGCATAGGCCGAGATCGCATAGGCTGAAATCGCATTTAATACCTGCTCACGTCACCGCACCTATCACTTCGGCTGAAACTTCAAATTTACAAAGCCATTATATAAGGCCAACCATGATCTGTTACTAGCCGCTGTTCCGGCACATGTATAAGTCCACCTTACAAAGACTGCAGACCTTCCAGAACTCGGTTCTTCGGCGGATCGTCCGTGGGACATCACTCCAACGAGCGAGAAACGCCACCATCTATGAGGAGCTCCAACTACCCTCAGTCGGAGGCATATCGAATTCGTTGATGGGCTGAGGCCTGTGCCAACCCTCTCTTCAGAGACATCGCCCCACCACCAAGGCCTGGGAGGTGGCAGGGCTCTGTCCTCTTTGTCGACATGCTGTCCGAGGTAAGGGGTCTGGACTCTGCAGTCTAAGCCAATATTTGATTTCTTAACCAGCAGAATGGTTTCTCCCCATTCTCTACAAATTAGTGAGGGCCAATTCCTGCATGTGAAACTCCTGCACGCAGCGGACATTTAAACAGCTTTGCCTTGGAATACCTTCGGGTAATGTAAGGGCTTCAGCTATAACATTGTATACATATTGTTCACTTAGGTATGAAAAAGATATTTTTAAAGAAATGGGGGATAAGAAAAAAAAAATTGTACCTAATAGAACATTTTTCACTCACCTAACTGAAGGCACACTGAAACACTTTCTGCGGTTCCAGAACAGCGTTTGACATCACTAAAGCAACTGATAATTTAAACTACCTACTATTTTCGAATTGATGCGGAAAAATCTTATCAAATTTCTTGATTCACTAAAAGCCCTTTTCAACCCTCTCTTTAATACTCTGACACAGCCATCGGTTTAAGTTCGCTGGCAAAACATCTCACCACTATCTACGAATATTAGAACTTAAGTTAGTTTTAAGGCAGACATAAATACAAAAAATAGGTGAGCCCCATCACCTTCAATGTTTACATTACACAAATTTACATGCAAACAATAACAAAAGCCATTAGACATCACCATAATCCGGTCTTAAAATGTAACATAGTTACAGAACAAGACGTTCAAAACAATAAAATTTATATTCTATTGTAAGTTTATCCTTTAAAGATTTATATTTATTGTAAATTTTGGATTATGAAAAAAAGATATAAAACCTTCAATATTTCGAATCAATAAACGCTATAACAAACACCTTATTCAGTGAGTTCACACCTTCTGGAATAACCCAGTGTTAGCGAAGTTATTTGAAAGTTAAATTTTATTGGCAATTATACTTCCGAAGCGGTTACTTTTATTTTTAAATTTAATATATTAGTTAACGTTTCAGGGCATTGATCCCTATCCTTAGAATTAAAATCAATATTTTTATATTACATTAAACAATTGCTTTAAAAAAAAATTGTTTTAACATGAGAATTAAAGTATGAAACAATATAATAATTTAATTAAATTTACCTTAAGTTGATTTATTTACAAGGATATATAATTATTTTTCATGTCTCAATATTAAATTTCAATTAAAACCATTTTAATTTGCATTTTTTATTAATAACTGTAGCAGTCCTTTGTCATCAATGTATTATTTAAGATTGGTCTGATTGCTTTTTATCCTATTTATAAAATAATAGTTACTATTTTGGAAGTATTATTGCCAAAATTAGAACAGATTCCGACTAAATTTGTTAAATTTAAGTTCAAAATAAAATAAACGACGAAGGTTAGCTCAATCACCTTATTATTAATTTGAAATTATGGAACATTAACTAAAATAATGATGAAGATATTGAATAGACCTCATTAAAAAGCAAATCTACAGAAAGAGGATAATTTATAGGCAATCAAGTTATCAGAAGCGTAAATAATAATTTATTACCAATATCGTCGTCCTTTATTTCGTGAAAAATGCAAAGTTTTAATATAAAAAAGTTTGGCGGTCGTCAAAGTACCATATCTGCAATTATATCACATCGTCGCCACGATGTTTAAGTAACTAATGTGAATTTAGCTACTTTTCAGGAGACCAGGAGAGAACTTTACGTTTTTTTACTTTTAGTATCTGTTGTGTTGAATCTTGAAGTGGACTGTATTGGGTTTTTTTTTAAAATAAAATGCACTCTTAAACACTGAATGTATATTGAATTCAAAGGACATGTGCCCACGCCTAAGCTTGGTTCTTGTAACTGAACAAAAAATAGCTCCGTCTGCCAACAATCATAAATCGACATAAAAAATAGATACATTATATTGAAGGCGGCGATGATGGCGGGAAATAGATTCGAATTTGAAATCACAAAAAACATTGAAGTAAAACTGTCCCTCCATCCCGCCCACCTTGAAAGGTACTTTCAAAAGAGAAAATTAATTACAATGCCAAAACAGTATCCTTAGAAACTTTTTTGTATTTTTGTGTCATTTTACTTTTCTGAGCTCTAGATTTGTAATTATTAGATTTTATACTTCTGGTAAATTAATAAAACTAATTAATTCGAAAAATCTGATTTTTAACATTCGTTACTTTAACGTGGTGGCGACGATATATCGGTGATCTCATATGATAACCACTTAACTGAACTTTTTGCCGTAATTTATTTATTTTTTTCACATTGCGAATGGAAACATCTTATGTTATAGTTCTGTAGCTTGAAAAATCGCGGAGCTTTTCAGATAAGAGGTTTTCATTAAGATTTTGGAAAAAAAAAAAATTACCCTAAAAAATCATTTACGAGATTATCGCTTGAAGGCATCAATATATGAAATACATGTAAGTAAGCAGTTCTTGTGAAAAAATATGAATCATTTTAGTTTTTGTTTTGCTATTGTTTAATGATGGTTTGTGTTTTATAAAATCTATGTATCCCTCCCCCCTCCCATCCTTCCTTCATAGACAGAAACTATCGAAAGAAGTATGGATCGTTCGATTAATATCGAAACTATCGCTAGGTTGAACTATAGACTATCATCCCCTCCTGCAAGATCCTTGTTCGGATCTCGCACTTTCTAAGAGTCCTTATAAGATGGGCCATCGCGCTATAAAAGAACTCCTCCATCTATGGCTTATGGATACTTCTAGTTGACCGGAGGATTTATGTCTTCTATGTGAATTCGACCATGATCCAAGATTCCATAGACTGACCTGACAGAATGGCCTCGCCTACAGGGTCTGTTAGTTATCAAAGGAGTTACTCACCAACAGCAGGGCATCATCATTCTTCAGCAACCATAAAAATCAAGAGGAATTTGAATGTCATGTCTTATTTAAAAATCTGATCGACAACGAAATTAATCATTATTATCAATATTTCGCATTGTACTCGGTTGTATTTTTACAATTATCAAGTTATAAAAAACAATTCGTTGTCCACGCTTATAGTTTTTCGCGTAAACGAATAGGAAGGAGTTTAAGAGATAACTTGCCTGTTATTATTTAAATCCTGTTGTGAATGAACATAATAAAAACAATATCATATTGTCATCGGCAGAGCAATGTCGATATTATAAATGCAATACCTTAATTTCATCGGCACAGAAATATCAATATCATCAAACATTATCACAATTATATCGATACAGAAATACCGATATTATAAAAACAATATCTTAATTTTCTCGCCCCAGAAATATCGATATTACATAAACAATATCAAATTATTGTTTTGTCAACATTCATAACAGGTAAGTGAAAAATTCAAATTCAAAAAAATTGGAGAAAATTGTATCGTTTATTTCAGAAAGCCGCTTAGTACACTTTTTCAAGTGTTCTGGAAAGTAAGGAAAACCATGCGATGCGATGTCACTTGTCGGATTTCTGCACCAACCGTAATATTCACTGAAAATTATAACGTATAAAGCGGAAGACAAGATGACGGGTATCTTCATAAAAGTATTTCTTAATAATAGGAGATACTAAATCCGTAATAAACGCAAATTCAGTAAAAATTTCTGCTAACGGGTTTCTGAGATTCAATTATACTATTACAACTATACTAGTTGGGAAAATTAAAATATTTATTGTAGTTGGAAAATTTTGTCCTATTCAACAAATTGTATATATATATATATATATATATATATATATATATATATATATATATATATATATATATATATATATATATCGATATTTAAATTCCTAAGTCCCAGATTAATAAAATATCGAGGTCCGATATATCGAAATATTGATATTTTGTTCGTTATATCGAAACTGTATATATCGATATATTTTTTCGATATTCACATTAGGAACAGCGCTTGGCCTGTACGGACACGCGATCGCCTGATATAAATCGGCCTTTAAATAAATCTAGGACCCCTAGATTTTTCGAGTGAAATCAACAATTCACCGCAATGTATGGTAGCTAGACACTTTTTTCATCTCATTTAAGGGCCAAATGCCACCAAATAAACAAGTTTTTATTCATGCTTATTAAGCAATTTCCATTAAATTTTATGAATATTCTTGCACAAATTTTCTATAAATCTTTATATAAATCCTCTCTAATCTAGATTCCTTGTTTTATAAGTATATAAAAACAAAAATTAAATATCGGACAAGTTATACAATGTCCATGTTTTACAGTTAGTTGATTGACAGTCAGGATATAATTTTCACGGAACTTTCATCAGAATAATCCAACTTATCTCTTTTTATTAGCCCGTTAAGAATTGTTTTATGACCAGGTAAGAACATAAAAGCTCAAAGTACTCTTGATTTCAAATTACGAATTTTCGCAAGAGCGACGCTTTAGCTGAGACTAATTCAATACAGGTTCAGGATTGGTCACACTATCAAGCTTCAAGCTGGAATCCTTTTAACCTCTTTGCGGCAAATTACTGGTTGCAATCCTCCTAGCAGTTTCTAGACAGACCTATTAGTCAAATTACTTTGTCTAAATCAAATGTCAATACGATAGTATAAAATTATACATAACTCGATGCGGACTGGAACACAAAAGATAATAGCACATCTTCTTAGACTATTAAACTAAGATTACTGAATAAGATTGATTTGATGATGTGAGATGTGCTATGATATCTAATGCTCTTGTCGGTATTGTTTATTTATGATACCGATTACACGGAATGTAGGAACTGGTAAATCATTTCCTAAGGCTTATAATTATGTGATTTAATTGTGATATAGCAATCCTACTGTTAAATTGTGTTTTTATTACTCAATTAGTTTTTATTATATCGGTTCTTGTTTTATTCATGTTAAACCAAAAAGTGGATTTTCATGGGCTAGTATCTGGTATTTTATGCCATAATTTCCTTAGACTTAATTTTTTGGTTTATTATTTTCAATAATGAATCTTTGTAATCGAACAAGAAAAAAAAAATGTTTAACTCCCCTTCAAAATTTGAGGTTTCACATTTCAAGATACGTTTAATCCAAATATCGAATAAAAAAAAAATCAGTCCGTCCGCCGCACGCCATTCACAGCTTTTCTTTGGGACTACTTAACTGATATTCTCCAGATTTGGCACTAAAGTCATAGATCACCCCACGATGATACTCACTCGGAACTCGATATTATAATCCGCTTTTTCGTTTCAAAATGGCTACCGATTTTATACCCAGGAGATATTAGTGAAAAACCCTAGAAAGAGCTCCCAATGAACTCCATTTTTTTGTTATGGTTAATCGAAAAGTAATAGAATTCACATAAAAAAAAAAAAAAAAAAATCGAATTCGGACCAGTATTTGCTGAGATGTAGCATATTGAACTTTTTAGACTAACTGCCAGCGCTACGGGTCAGCGTAACCCCTGGCCTTCTAAGTTTTCAATTACGGATCTCTTGCTTCCTTGCATCTCTCTCCACTTCATTGTTCTTTGAATGCATTCTCCACTTCCACCTGCTTCTTGGTCTCCCCCATCTTCTTTTCTCACTGATGTCCTTCTCCAACATTTTCTTTTGCACCGTTTCAACCTCTTTTATGAAACATTTCCTGCCCTTCTTAATCTACTTGCTTGGGACAATCACTAAGTTTCCACTCCATAGCTACATAATTTTAGTTTTGTTACTTAAGACAACAGTAGAGATTTGAAAAGTGTGTGTTTTGCATAATAGGCTCTATTGCCCGCTATTATTCTGCTGTTATTTTCTTTGCTGAACTCGGTAGATCTGTTTTATAAAGTATTGTGAACGTATTCCTACAGGAAACGGTTACTTATGGTTACTTATTTGATAACTCAAAAACGATATATCTCCCGGAACATTCCAGATGCTGATTTGAAAGATAATATAATTTTCTAGACTCTAAACCAAAGCAATAAGGAAAGCTGCGTTATATAAATATTTGGAAATAATAAACCATTGTAATTGTAATAATTTACAGCATTTTCTACTTAATTTTTAACTTAGCATTACTTACAGTTAATCATAATATTAATTGCATTTTAATGTATGTTACAGTATGGTCTTTACTCTTCATTTGTTGGCTGCTTTGTGTATGCCATCCTTGGCAGTGTCAAGGACAGCCCAATTGGGCCTACTGCTATCATGGCCATCCTGACCAATGAGAATCTGAATGGGTTTGGAAGCGTGGGGGCAATTTTCCTTTGCTTTCTCACTGGTATAATTCAACTTCTGATGGGTGTCGCTCAGCTAGGTAAGTTAATCTTTGAGTTTTATTAGTTATTCTACAAGACATGTACGTATATCCTGCTGTTATACCATTTCCCTAAGAGCTGCTGTTTCTATCTTCAGTCACAAGGGGTCTGAAATATTTAAATTTTTAGTCCAAAGCTAATCCTTTATTTTCTACTATTTTTCTTTGTGCTTTGCATATTGATGATGTACTTGCAAGATTATTTAAATTATTTTTTAATATTATTTCTCAGCTACAAATGACAGGTTTAAAATATTTTTAAAACAATTTCATCAAGAATTTAAAATATAAAGCATTTTATTTCAGGTTTTTTGATCGATTTCATTTCTGGTCCTGTATCTGTTGGTTTTACATCTGCCGCAGCCATTGTTATAGCTTCATCACAAATTAAAGATCTTTTGGGATTAAAATATGAAGCAAAAGAATTCATGGAGGTTTGGAATGAACTCATATTCAAAGGTGCCTACCAGCACGCACAAATTTCAGATGCCCTTCTGGGATTCATTTGTATGACTATTCTTTTGCTTCTCAGGGTTAGTCCATAATTTTATATAACATTAGTATATTATTAGTCAGTATATTTTTATCCATTTAATATTTACACAAGTGCATACATTTTTAGTATTTGTAATTGTGCTATGTTATTTATTAGGAATTTCAATCATATATGTAAAATATTCATTTAAAAATCTCGTTGTATATCATATGAAATACCAATTGTTATATAACCAAATGTTTTTTCATGCTCAAACTTTATTTTCTTGCTAAATTACTAAATTGTCTTATCACATTTGTGTTACAGAAAGTAAAAGATCTGCCTGTTGGCCCTAAGGACAGTAAAGATAGAAATAAATTACAGAATTTTGCAGCACAGTCACTTTGGCTTCTTTCTACTGCAAGGAATATTATTGTGGTTGTTTGTTGTGGAATAATAGCTTATTGTTTTGAAAATTCTGATGAACATAATACACCAAAATTTATATTGAGTGGTAAGCATTTTCTAATAATTCAATTTGAATTTGTTTTAATTTGGTTAGTATTAGATAACTTCTAAAAGAATTTTATTATGAACTGTATTTGTGGTCCACAGGTAATGTCACATCAGGCCTACCTCATTTTAATCTTCCTCCTTTTGAAGCTCAGAAAAATGGGACAAGGTATGATTTCTTGTCTTTATGTTCTGAAATGGGATCTGCGATCATCATTCTACCACTTCTCTCAATATTGGAAGATATTTCTCTTGCAAAAGTTTTTTGTAAGTAAACTAATTGACTAATATTTAACTAATTGTCAGAGATGATTTCAATTATTTTAATTGCATTAATGTTTTGGCGAAGCAAATGAATAAATGGAATTTTAAGTTGCGGACATTATTTTCTGTGAATTATAAATGCTATTTTATTTGCTATTTAAAAAAAATACATAATTTAATTTTATCAGTTATCCTTTTTTTATTTCCTTTATGTCTTTCATTAAATATTTTCAAAGAATCTGAATATTTATTGAAAAAGTGCTTTATATTTAAATAATTTCCATCTTCCTATATTTGAAAGAAATTGCTCCTTCAGAACTTCCAGATTATTGGGAATGTGATCAAAATGAAAAATCCTGTATGTTTCTTCAGATTAGCATTAATCATATTCAATTAGTAGTACTATTTAGTTAATTCACTAAAAAAAAAAAATAATAAGAACAAGCAAAATAATCTGAAATAAATGAGCTCTAGAAATGCTTCTAATATTATGTGATCAGCAAAAAGCTCTTTTATTGATACTGGTACTGTTATTGGAGGGGGAAATTAGCCCTACAAGTGAGCCTATTGGTCCTTTTTGCCAAACCTGATGGCTAATTAGATGTTGATGGCCAGTCCTGACCAGAGTGGGAATATCAAGATTCAATTTTTGAGACCATCACAGAATAAATATTAACCGATCTAGATGGTAACCGAATACTCAGACTTCCAAACTGGGTGGTCTCAAACCCTCACCCTTGTACACTCGATCATCATGGCCTCAGCTTTTATGGCAATTTTATAGAAAATTATTGTTTAAAAAATATGAGCCTAATACTTTAGTATGATATGATAATCTTATATCATCAGTTATAGAAGAAAATTTTTGATTATATAAATACTATGTTCAATAATAATAAGAATGAAAGAACACATAATTTGGTTGAAGAATGTCCCATTCATGGTTCTTTAGGAGTACATTTATTGTTTATTAAATTCTGCTGACTCAAAAGAATTATAGAATGCAATGAACTTTCACTATAAAGTGGCCACAGTTTTCTTTCAGTTTTCTCGCTATATCAGATTCGGATGTAATGGTAGTCTAGACCAGGTCCCCATTTATGATTATAATGTTCTTTTGCTGTTCTCTTTTCTGGTCCTTTTAAGCAATTTCAGAAAATAAATAAATGATAAATAAATTAGAGCATCAGTTCCTACTGTATCGAGTTTCTACCATCAAATATTTTGATTTTCTACTTATGCTACAGCAGTATCTATGTAGGTACTGCAGGTGATTTCATTTTTTTATTTTAACCAGGATTAAAGCAAGGCCTTAATTTCATTTATTATTTTAAGTAACTATTTGTTAATTTGTTTTATTCAAATGTTAAAATAAGTTATACTTTTATTGAAAATTACAAACCAACCTAAAAAACAGTTGAATAATCTAAAATTTTATTTTATACTTTTTTTTAATTAATATTTTATTTTTATATCTTTTAAATAAATACTATATTTTCATGGTAATAACTTTTTAACTCTTTACTCAATAAGTTTTTGTTACCTATGAGTAATGACATGCAAATATTCTAATTTAGTGCTTCTGTAATAAACCATAACCACTTTCACAAAATGTCATCACTTTTTTCAAGATTTTATTGACTAGCTTTCAAGACTTATTTCATCTTTAAGTGATAGTTATTATCTAATTTAGCTTATATCTTTTCAGCACATGGAAGGAGTATAGATGCTACACAAGAAATTATTGCTCTTGGTGTTTGTAATGTTCTCTCTTCGTTTGTTGGTTCGATGCCAGTTAGTGGAGCTCTATCACGTGGCGCAGTTAACCATGCCAGTGGCGTTCGTACCACTCTAGCTGGTGTATATACAGGTATGGTAATAATAATAGTATGGTCACATAAACAGACCACATTGAAACTTATACAAAATAGTAACTGAATTAATCTATAAAATTTTCACCTGAACTGTTTTTCAAAATATGATGTCAATTTAATGTGTGTGTGTGCCACAGCAGGTTTGAACATGTCTTTGCCTATTGATGCTTAACCCACTCTGAGTTCGATGGGCATGGCTATACATAGGTCGCTCAGTTTCGCTGTAGCATTTGCCATTCAAGTCCTTTTGTTAACATTTCATTGCAAAAATGCAAAGTGCTCAGATGGAACAATGAGTTAACCGCAAGTTTCTTGTGAAACTAGGAAAAATTCCAACAGAATCTCATTCCATGTTGCAGTAAGTGTACGAAAGTGAATGTTTGCCAGGCACAAGTTTTTTGTGCTTTAAAAGGTTTTATTAATTAATGAAATGACCGAAGATGATCATTACTCTGGACAACTAGCAACATCATAAACGCATTACAGCCGGTCAGACACGATGGCCAATTTTCTGGAAGAGCAAGTCCTGGATGCTTCACCATGATAATGCACCAGCCCATTCTGCCTTTTCTGTGAAGGCATGTATTGCAAAATACGGCATCACCATGTTGGACCACCTACTGAAACTACTCAAGAAGTGTAAAGATATGTCCACAAAATTTAATTCAAATTGCAGTAATTTTTTTTTTTTAAATCTGCACACGCATTAGGCTCCAAAAATCCTAAAAGTGTATGCTTTTGAAACATCTGGTGTGTCCAGTCACACAACTTTCAATTTAATTATCTTTTGAATAAGCATCTGGAATGTTCTGAGAATTGTCTAGTTTTCCAGTTATCAAAAAACTAAACAAAGGTGAATACCCCTTCCATGGGAACATGTGCAGAATACTTTAAAAACATGTGTACAAAGTTCAATATGCTATATCTTTGCTAATAATAGTCTGATTTCGATGATTGTTTTTTGTTTTGTTGGGAATTTAATTTCCTTTCAAATTATTATGATACAATTAGCAAAAATGTATACTTTTTATTTATGCGATAGTAAAGTTTATGAAAAGTTAAATGGATTTTGAAATGATAAAAACAGATTTATTTTTTTATTTCCCAAAAATTTGGCTTTGTGGATATCTCTAATGGTTAAGTAAGGAACTAATTTAATAAGGAAGTAGAGCTCTCCATAGGTGTCTCTTGGTCAGATTGAACCAACATTTCCACTGCTATGTTATAACTTATTAGTTTCCTATTTAATTTTTTTGAGACCAGTATATTTATAATTTTTTTTTTTTTTTTTTGTTTCAGGCATTATTGTACTTTTATCTCTTCATTTCTTTACACCATATTTTAAATATATTCCAAAAGCATCATTAGCAGCAGTCATCATTGCTGCTGTTGTTTTTATGGTTGAATTTCATGTGGTTAAACCTATCTGGAGGACTAAAAGTAAGTTTATAAATGCAATGATGCTCAAGAAATTCTTTCGTCCTTACTATAGTTGTACTAATTCCATTTTTTATTTTTTTTTTGTATTCAGAAATTGACTTAATCCCAGCTGTTGCAACATTTTTGACTTGTCTATTTTATCGCCTTGAAATGGGTATACTTGTTGGAATAGGAACTAATGTTCTGTTTCTGTTGTATGCTTCAGCGAGACCATCAGTGCAAGTTGAAAAACATAAAGTAATAGTTTATTTAATTATTTAATATATAGTTCTATTTTATCTGTAACTGAGGATTTGTGTGATTATCAAAAGTGTACCTATGAGGTACTAAATTGTAAATACTTGGCAGCTAATGTCTGATAATGTAGGTTAGCAAATTAATTTGTGAGCATCTTTAGAAATCCATGTTGTAGTTCAGCTTAGTTGTTTTATTTGTCATATTACAATTTAAATTTAAATTAATGCGAACAAAAATATTTGCTCATAGATCTGATATATCCTGCAGCATTTAATAGAGTTTATTTATTTATCTTATATCTTATGGTATTTGTTACAGAGTGAATGGGGTATCGAATATCTGATAATTACACCTGATAGGAGTTTAGTTTTTCCCTCTGTGGAATACGTGAGGAGCCTAGTCTCAAAGGCGGGTGTCAAGCAAGGTTCCAGTTCGATCCCTGTTGTTATCGATAGCAGGCACGTGCATGGTGCAGACTTTACAGCTGCAAAGGTAGCATATGTTTTCATTTATTTTTCTTTCATTAATCTAATAAGTTGGGCATAACATTAAGAAAATATTCTAATACAAAGAAGATGAAATGAAAAAAAAAAAATGGTTTAGTTTAAAAATTATGGTATTTTGACACATTTTCAGGTGTGTGGTTTTTTTTATATCTATAAAACTCATATTGAGTTGTTTTTAATTTTTAACATAGTTTTGTTTGGCTTTCTATTGATTATTTCAATTGTTTTCCATCCATGCTTTATGACCACACGACCTAAACATGTAATGATCAACAACCAGTTTATAATGCTATAAGTAACATACAAAGAAATATTAAGCCATTTGGTTGAAAATTCATTCCATTTACCGTTTAGTAAATCTGTTTGAATTTTTTATGCTAAGATACTTCCTCTTTATTTAATTTTTATGAAAAGCTGTTTTCTTTATTGTTCATTAATTGTAATAAAGAAAATTCAGTTTAAAAAATAACAATAAATAAGTTTAAATAATGAAGAATTTTTAAAATTGTTTGAAAGAACTGGTAATAAAATTTGAGTGAATGCAAAAACAAATTTTCAATTCACAAGTTTGTTATAAATTGTTACTGAGTATTCAGAGCATAACTTTAGTTTTGGGGCTAAAGCATAGCCCATTCCTTCTACACAATTGATGAAAATGAAAGAAAGAAATGAATTTTTTATTTATTTAAATTATAACTGCTATGCTCCAATATTTCATCATAATAATTATGTTAACATATAGACCATTTGGAATGGCAATGTTCCAACTTACACTTCATTTGTTTTATGCAAATTGATGTCGAAGTTTCGTTACCTAATTATTATGCTATCACTTTACCTACAGTAATGATTTTTTAATATGGTACTTGTCAATGCTTGTCACAATTAACTGTAAAGAACATTTAAAAAAATATTTTAATAAAATTGCAACATAACTGTGTTAATATTTCCCTATCTTATTCTTGGCAAAACTGCTGCTCCAAACAACCTCTATGAACTACAAGACATTCTGATACCTGATTATGCGTTCTTGTAACTCGGCTATTTTTTCATAAATTGCAGCACGACTACGTTCTACTTCTAGCAGAAGTCAGATAGAACCTTTTCACGCTAACTTCTCATTTTCTTCAATTTTGTCTGTTGGAACCTTGTCATTCCAAAGGGTCAATATTTCAAAATGAATTTTGATTAAAATTTCATTTGATTCATTAGAAATATGAAGTAAATTGATGATTATAATTAATTGGTTTTCTAATTATAATACTTAATAATTTTTTGTTATATTTTGACTTAGCTGTTAATTAGAAAATAATTGGTTATAATTTTTCTTAATCTTCATTTGTTGTCTGTTTAGTATCATTAAATTAAATTAAAATTCATTTATTTATTTTTTTTTTTCTGTAGGGTGTTAAGTCACTTATAGATGACTTTAACAGGAGGAATCAGCCCTTATTATTCTATAACTTGAAACCTAGCGTAGTTAACATTTTCAAAGCTGTTGAGCCTGTCAGTTTTATACACTGCTCAACAGAGCGAGATCTATATGATACACTGAGGGGTAAGTATTTTAATAATCTTGAATTAATTGGTGCATTAGTTTTTAAAAAAATTATAACAGTTGAATGAACAATCAATATATTTACATATATTTTTATATAGATAAAATTATCTTTTATCTTAATTTTGTTTGAAGAATTTTATTTTATTTCACTTCTATTGTCCTCCAGAAAAAAAAATGCGCATTTTTATCACAATATATATTATCAGTTTGTCTAAAATGATTTTGTTTAAAATGATATTTATATATAATATAAAAAAAAAATTAACCTACCAGCTGGAAATTATCTTTCTAATTCAAAATAAACAGGTCAAAAAAAAGAAGAAAATTTCTCTTTTAAACAAAAAAAAAAAAATCATTTCTATCTCTAATTCAGTGCATTCTAAATCTTCCCCAACTATCAGAACTAAATTCTCAGTTGAGCTTGGTTAATCAATATTGTGTTTTGCACAATGTCGAAACTTTAACAGAATGTTTGTGAAATAGTAAAATGAATTAAATTTTGGGGAGAGCATTGCTCTGGTTTAACCTAATATGACTTAATTTACAAAATATATTTTAACTAATTTTTTTCAGGTTATGCAAATTTAGCTACTATGAGGCAGTCGATATCAAACTAACATCACCTTGCACTTGTTGGTATGAAGACAGCATATCAGTGTAATTAGAACATCTTGCCATTGTCGAACCTGTGACTAATAGATCACGGTCAGGTTTTACTACTGACATTGGGTTGAATGGGCCCGATTTGTTTGTTTTCAGTATTACCTGTATTTTTCAGGGAAAAACATTGTACATATATTTAGTAAGATAATAGCACTCTCATTACTATAAATATACAGATGAATTTAGTATTTTATATTGTAATTATAGAGAATGGTGATCCAATGAGAAAAAAAGACTAAGTGCTCAGTGACATTCCTAAGTTCGTAAGGGACTTGTAAAACATAGATTGTATGTTTAAAAGCGGCTAGATTTTGTTAATGTCATTAATAACTTATAAATATAAGTATGGTAAATCAATTTGTAAATGTATTTAAGTTTTAAATAGTTTTTATTTATTTTTTCATTCTTTAGAAACAATTTTTTTTTTCTTTTTGAACAAATGATTTTTTTTATGTTACTAATTTTATGGAAGAAGGACAGCTCAAAAGATTTTGTATGATTGATGTATTGAAAAATACAGTGATAATAAAGTTTTAATTTTTGTTGTTGTTAAATTTGTTTATTGTCCAAAGATATCTTTTTTTAATGCCACCCATTTGCTGGCAGGTCAGCTGTTTTCATGTCTGTATAAACAGCAGATTGTATTTCACTGTATTATACATAACTAGTGCGTTGTCTGCTGCCATATTTAACGTATAATGAGTGATTGTTCTGTGCAGTAAGTTTATGGGGCAAGTATAGTTCGATGTTGCAAAAACAAAAACTAGTCATATAAATAAATATTAGATAAAAAGTACAAGTTTTTAAAGCATTCGGAAAAAGGTAGGAAGTTAGCTGATATGTCTAAGAAGAACGAAATCAGTCGGGAAGCAACACATGACATAAAGAAGAAAAAGAAGTAAAGAAAGAAAAAACTTTATTTATAAAACTTTACATGGGTTTCAAAACAATATGATTCTTGCATTATGAAGCATATTATAAGAATAGTTCTTCTTTTTTCCTTTCTGTCTAAAATTGATACATAATTTGTTAAAATAAATTTAAAGATTCTTAAATATTTGCATTTTGAATGAAAGAAAGGATTAATCTAAATTTGAAGATTTCTAAATTTTGATTTCTATTTATTATTAAAATAAAAATATAAAGTGGAAAGATAAAATTTTATTTTTCAATGGTAAATAAACTTTAACTTGTCTTTCCAATAATCCATGACGATCAACCTATTTTGTGTAATTTGCAAAACTATAAACTCATTTAACCAAAGACCGCAAGAGACCCCATACCTGCTTCCAGTCCCTCTCTAGCTGTCCCTCTAAACTGATTTTTTTTATATTTCTGCATTTTTGATTTTGTTGTAAAAGTTCAGACTAAATCAGATTCT
Source organism: Rhaphigaster nebulosa (assembly GCA_948150685.1). Taxonomy (NCBI): domain Eukaryota; kingdom Metazoa; phylum Arthropoda; class Insecta; order Hemiptera; family Pentatomidae; genus Rhaphigaster; species Rhaphigaster nebulosa. The sequence continues at coordinate 100,271,771 of OX411309.1, read as the reverse complement.
TTTCAAAAAGAACCTACACCTTCTGAAAATTCGCTAAGATTTACTTCCTAATACCAAATAGTGTGTATAGCCAAACATCTGAATTTCAATTCTCACAGGTAAACCTTTCACTACAGATTACCTTTCTAATGACCAATCCCCTTAATTAATTTGGGAGAGGGAATTAACCTTCTCTAAACCTGGATGGACCTGGGTTATTTCAGAGCAATTATATATTTTGCTTATAATGCATGCAATATATATATATATATATATATATATATATATATATATATATATATATATATATATATATATATATATATATATATATATATATATATATATATATATATGTGTATATATACATTGTTAAAATATAACTGTATTCTAAGATTTGATATTTGATAATTCCTTTCTTTTGATTATTTGTTGTTTGTGACCAATGAAAGTATTAAATAAAAATTAATTTGGCTGTCCGTTGGTTATAAATTGACAGACAGAAGATACAATGAATATTAATTTATTAATAATAAATATAAATTGTATATTTAAAGTAATGAAAATTGAATAATTAGAAGATTCCAGAAACTTATGTACATAAAAATTAATTTAAAATTAAAAGTGTTGGTATTTCTGCAAAGAAAGGTGGATTGGTTTAATAATGAGGAATATTTGAAAAAAAACATTTTATACATATCTTTACTCTAAAAACAAAATTTTAAATTTTATCAACAAATTAAGAAATGTAATTAGAAATCTTCTCAATTCCTACTTGACGTTCCTCTTCTATTTTCATGATTTCAAATAACGTTGCTTCCCAGCTAGAAGGTTTTACCACTTAACTTGGTCTTTACTCACTGACCTGCATTTCATTTTACTTTTATAACTCCTACACAGACTTTATGTGGCACACAAACAAAGACAAATACTCATCCTACCGTGGCTCTGATTAAAAGATGCTCTTTACTCTCCAAATTGGTGCATCTCTTTTGACAATGACTTGCTAATTAAAAAGTCATCATCAAATAGTGTGCCAATATTTTCTGTATTTCTTAATTTCTTTTAAATGTCCACAATTATATTTTACATTTTAGTTTAAACAAAATATATTTTCATGGTTGTAGAACAAGTTTATTCTCAATGCATTTTTTAATAAATGCAAAAAATCTAATCACTAATCACTTAAACAAACATTTGTTCTACTGCTCATTTGATTTAACATTTCAATAATTTTAATGTCAATAGTTTTCTCTTTCAATAAAATTGTTTAAAGTCCATTTCTTTTGTATAAAATTATTATATTTAATAACACATTTTTTAAAATTTTACCACTTATTAATTTTATCATTACAATATATGTAAACATATATATATATATATATATATATATATATATATATATATATATATATATATATATATATATGTATATGCTGTGTTCTGTGTGTTAGAGCCCAGGTCTCACAGCTGTTTTTTTAGAACTGGCTTTATTACTGCATTGTACACCCTTATACCGTTTGAGATGTTTCAGGATTTCAGTGCCCTTGAAAGAGAGAAGAAAGCTCTGATTATGCTTGTTATAGGCTAGTCTATCTCTGTAAGCTGGTCATTTAAGTTAATGTGGAACAGAGGCATTTGAAGCTGTCTACTTTTGGGAATGCTCAATCATCTATGCAGATACTATGGTGGATTCTTCGGCCATCATATATTTTGTTTTATCTTAATTTACGTGCAAGCCGATTTGCTCTTCTTCCCTTAACAGAGTCTTAGCGATTCTCTCAATATCTTCTGCTTTGTTTCCAAGGACAGCTATCTCATCCGTATACTCTAGGATTTTATGTTTCCTTAAGTGAACCTCTCCATTTTTACTTGATGTATTTCTAATCACCTTCAGCATCGGTGAGAAGAGAGTCCATCTCCCTGCCTCAGACGTGTTCTGACTTCAAAGGCTTTAGACACATGTCCTTGTACAGGACTCAGCATTTAGAATCGTTTTTACACGTCTCCGTCAATCTCACCAATTTCCTGAGAAATCCCAGCTCAATCATGATCTTTCATAGACAGTTTCTGTCTATGGAATCAGAGGTATTATCCGGTTTAGCAAGATCTTGGTCATATTACTATGGACAACCGGAAGGAGTGCTATGCCTCTGTAATTATCACATTCATACATGGATTCCTTCTTTAGGATAGGGTATATTAGGCTTGTATGTATATACAAGTACATGTATATACATATAAATATATATTTATATATTAAATAAGGTTTAATTAAAATTTAAATTATAGTCCAGTGCATTTGAGAAACCCAATTATAATGAATAAATTTAAATTTTTTTATTATTTTTTTTTCATTGAATTTCTTACATCAAGGAATATAAAATTTACCAATTCAAATTTTCTGCTTCCCTTTTTTTTTTTTAAACTTAGAAAGTTATTCAATTCTTACCTAGACTATACAATTGGTACAGTAGATATCGTTGAAAAATAGATATTAAACTATTTCAATAATTGGAAGTTTATTTTATTCAAGAAATAATCTAATATTTTCTCTCATATTTTATTCAGTAAAAAACCTGATGATTACTATTTTTAAAGTTCAGTAAATTTTCTAAAAGTTGAGCCCTAATAGAGCTCTTTATGTTTGCTAGTTCCTGAGATAAAATGTTTCAGAAAAACTGTTTTCTCTTTTTTTGTTGAAAAAACGAGAAATCAGCATTTCTTGAATTTGTTTTAGCAAATATCATGAGAACTATTCTTTATACAGAGACAATCATTATAAACCACTTGATGTATTTAACTCGCTCCAACTTGAGAGCGGTATTAGATATCTGTATGCTTAATAATCCTCAAAACAAAGATTTTCAAAAAAACAATTTGTTTCCAAAAAAAACAGACATCGCGGATTCGTTACGTATTTAGCCAAATATCATGGAAACTACTCTTCCTGCGAAGATAATTATGGGGTATTTAATTGGCTACAATATGACTGTTAATATACATCTGTGTGTCAAATAACTCTGGAGATAAAGATTATAAAAAAAAAGAAAAACGACAGATCACCATTTTTTTTACTTTATTTTGTTAAACTACTTTTATATTGCAATTTACTACCTCAAATTTCAGTTGTAATAGAGACATGAACGTCTTAAAGTTCCTGAGATATCTAACTTTTCTTAAGATGTGACTTAGTTGCATAATGTAAAAATCGTGCAAAATGCATTTTTTGATAAACTTTATCTTCGGAATTATTTGGCGTACAGATGTCTGTTACCACTCACATTTGACGCTGCCTTTAGTATTAATTATGGGTGTGTTAGATTTAGAGTTTTATTTTCTAAAACATTTATTTGACGCTATTATTTCTAAAATTGATAGAGAACTATTTAAAAAATCTGAGGTGATGATTCCACAACAAATGACCTTTCACCAATTCAATATTAAAAAGCAGTATGGAATTTCAAATAAAGCACCACTCCTGGTTACTGAATATAATTTCCGAAGATTTAAAAGTCACTAATACTAAATTTGAAAAAATATTCGATTAAAATTAGACATCTTTAATCACCAACTTCTGTTTGGAACGAAAAGTCAAGTACAATTTCCGAATTCGAAATTAATCATTATAAAAATGTTAAAAACGGTTATTACGGGTCCTTGAAACGTGATTATCCTCAATCTCGATTTATGATATTCCTCGTTTCTAAGAAGGCAGGAGGTACAAAACGAACAGTTAAACGTAAAGTACCAACTTCTGGCTAGTCAATTTTACCCGAAATCTATTCTATTATTTATATTGATATAAAAGTGTTTTTTTTTTTACTAATTTTGAGAGGTTTTGCATTATATTTTATTATAATATTTGATGGAATATTATTATTATCTTCAAGTAAAGTACCACTTCCTGTTAATCAATTTTAACCTAAACCTAGTATGTTATCTATATTGATATAAATGTATAAAGTATCAAATTTGAGAAAATTTTCATTATAATATTTTATGTAAGCTTATTATGATCTTCCAGTAAAGTACTACTTCCGGCCCGCTAATTTTAACCAAAATTTACTATATTATTTATATCTTTATGAAAATCTAATATAACAAATTTGAGATGTTTTACATTATATTTTAGTACAATTTTTGACGAATGTTTATTATGGCCATCAAGTAAAGTACCACTTCCGGTGATTAAGCAGTGACCAAAAAATGAGGTTCACAACTAGATTTTACAAAAATCCCAAATACAAAATTTCAACCTTCTGCGGCTAACTGTTATGCGAGATACGAACGAATGTACGTAGAGACGTCACGACGAAACTAGTTAAAATAGATTCAGGGATGGTCAATATGGATATTTACGTTGAACTCTAATAACCAAAAATTTTCGCGTTACTGCCTAACAAGGAAGTAAAAATGAACGAAAATATTAGGTTTTTTCTTGAATGAAATGAATTCCGATTGTTGAAATAGTTCAATATCTACTTTTCAAGGACAATTTCTGTACCTGTTGTATAGTCTAGGTAAGAATATAATTATTTTCTTAGTGTGAAAAAATTAATAAACAAATATAAAAATAAGAAAACCGGAAATTTTAATCCATTATTAAAAGTTAAACGTATTACTTCTTGGTGTGAAAAACTCAATAAAAAAAATAGAATCTATCCATTGTAATTGAGTTTCTTCATTTTCCAATTTTCATGCCTTAATGCACTAAATTATAATATATTGAGTTAATTTATTTTAATTTTATGTATTTAATGATTCAAGACATGGTTGATAATTAAAATGACTTGCAAAAAAAATTGGCAAGATGTGTTTGCACAGTTATTCGTTGTCATCATTTTCTAAAACATATTATTATTAATTTTTAATAATTACTTAATTACTTATTTTTAAGGTGAAATTCGATTATCTAATTGAAATTATCTCTATCAAGACTATTGTCCTATTGTTCTATTGTCCTTTAATAGCTAATAGTGAAAACAAGTTATATTTTTATTATCATTCAATAAGAAATTTTCCATGTTCACTACAGCCAGTTAAAATATCTGGTGTGCCCATTGACAATGACTTTCCTTACAGCTGTGTGTCCAATCTCTAATACAAAAAATGTTTTCTCGTATTTTGCTGATAGTAGCCGGATAAGGATTTTTTTTTTAATCTTTAGCTTTATGTACCATTTCATTAACTTTTAAATGAGTATCTAAAATTGTCCTTGAAGTATATAGTTAAAGAATTAGCCGATAAAAACACACAAAAAACGGGTTTCCATTGGAACATGCGCAGAATACTACAGAAACATGGTTATTAAGTCCAACACGATGAATATTTACTAGTAGTGTTCCGCTTTTGATGATTATTTTTTTTATGTGATTTAGTGAATTGAAATAATATTGCATATATATATATATATATATATATATATATATATATATATATATATATATATATATATATATATATATATAAAATTTCATTCTCAACACTTCTTTGTTGGGGAAACTGAATTCCACACTTTGTGGCAAATCAGGAGCCTATACTAGAATAATCCCAAAAGAAACCTCAAATTTATTTATACGAAATTAAAACTTAATTAAAGGAGAAATTTTTCTTTAAATTGGGGTATCTGTAGTCCAGCAGGAGGCTGAGAAAAACACAAGTAAAGTTTGATTAAAAAAAGCAAATAAGTAAATAATACTTTTCTCTATTGGTCTCTCCGATTTCGTCCCTTCCTAAGTCAAACAAAGTTCTTAAAGGGAATTTTATCTGCTTTACGATGGTGAAATTGGAACTTAATTACATTGAATAGTTTTTAAGTAATCGCTTCCTATTCAACAAAAAACGTGACTTTCTTTAAAAAAGACAGAACTTAAATTTCCTGCTTTTCTGTGTGGAGTCAGACCAGGGTCCATAAGAATTTTTTTATTGCTATTTTGTTGCAAAATCGGTTCCTGAAGTTTCCTATTTTTTATATGGCACTCGTGGTAAAATGTACTGTGGTAAATTCACAGAAAGGGAGAACAACTTTTTTTATAAAAAATATATTCAGTTTTTTGCTTTTACCTACAAACAAACAGTAGTCTCAATTAATAAATTAAAAAACAAATTGTTTGTTCATTAAAATTGTATTGACCAGCTTATATTAATATACACACCGCTGATAGTATATTTAAGATTTAAAAACATTGCTACTATCGTTTAAACATAAATATAGATATTATGGTGGGGGATCCCCTCCAGAGACAACCCCTACACGACGAGGATTATACTTCAGAGCCGAACTCCTTCCCGTGCAGTCATGTGGTCCTTACTGGCAACTTCCGCAGTCATCCTAGCTTCTGTTCTATCTGAAGAAACAATACGTGAGTAGCTATGTACTATTGACATATAGTGGAGAATATATGTTAGTGGGACTATCCACTCATATATGAATCATACAAAATATAAAATAATTATTTATAACCTTTTTGGGAATCCCAAACGAAGATATAACCCTAAAAATATAAAATTACTTTGTAGTTATCATTTGATAACAATTAACAGTTAACATTTGTCCATTTAGAACAAATGGAGTTCTAAAATATTTTTCTTGTGAGAAGAATAAACGGATTAACAAAAAAATCAAGTTAAGATACAAATTTAGAAACACCTACCATTTTAAAGTATTTATTTTTCTAGCATTTACTGTTTAATAATGAATTGGAAGAGACCTAAGTATTCATCGCAGATTGCATTTCAACATACTTATTTATGTTTGATATGATTATATACTTAAATAAAATTTAATTTAATTAATTTCAGTTGAATCTCCACGTAATAATTCTAGGAATCGATATCTCAAAAAGTATTGATCTAAAAACTATAATAGCATGTCCTGTAATAATATCAAGAAATATTTTTATCATAATCAAAATACCGATTAAAAACTCATTCAATTAAAAGATGTTTCTTTTTTTCGTGTGCTGCACCTAAAGTTTATAAGTTTTAATTATTTAATTTAATTAATATTATTATTTCCGTTTTTTTTGTTTTCTTTTTAATTGTAGTTTAAGATTATTATTATTGTTTCGGTTTTTTTTTTCCTTTTTAATTGGAGTTTAACGCCCTTTCCTGCTCCTATTAAGGCAGACTGGAAATTATTTCTATGTATGCTATACTTCAATATGTTATCAGGGAACCATGAACTTGATTTATACCTTATTTTAATTACTTTTAAAATATTTGTACCTATGTCTCATTGCATTAAGTTAAATTTAATTTAATTTTTAAACATAGATCTATTATACAAGAATTAAACTAACTAAACTAAAGACATATAATCTAAATAGATTTTTCCTTTATTTGTTCAAACTCTTATTAAATGAGTTTGAACAAATAAAGGAAAAATCTTTATTTTCAAAAAATCATTACTTTATTTTTTCATAAAATTGAGTTGAGACATTCTGATAATTTTTACCTTCTAAAATCTGGAAATTAGTTGTACAACCCAAAAAAAATTCTATAAAATTTTAGTATATTCGGAAGATTTAAATTTCACGTTTTTTGCTAACTCACTGAATAAAAGCGTTTGTAATTTCGAAATTAGGCTACCAATTTTTTTATTGTACCATACACAAGAGCGTTAGATTTCCTGCTTACAAACTTTTTTTCAGTTTTCTCTTAGGTTTAGTTTTATTTATTTATTTTTTTCTATTTATTATTTAATTTATTTATATTTTCTGTAAATTTTGTGATAACGAACTCTTTAATCATTATTACCATTGTCCTTTATTAAGACAGGATATAATATTATTCAATGAAAACAGTTTAACAAACTTTTCTCTTAAAAAGCTGGTGAATATCAATTAAAAATTCCAAAAATTATAATTTAGAAAATGTTTATCATTTTCTACCTGTTGTGAGAAAATGGGACTTAAATTGATGTTATTTTATTTAAGAAGGACAAAAATATATCACAACTCCCTAAAGAAATTTAGGGCTTCTTTTTTAAAAAACTAAATTGAAAATACTTAAATTAAAATTGATATTATACTTGGTTTTTACATAAAGAACTAGGTCAACGTATTCCGCGAACGTTTTTGCTATTAACTTCACACCTTTTCTATGATATTTTATTGTTTCAATATATTATATTATGTATGTATAATATATATTATATTATACGTAGATTATATCACTAACTTGATATTATATTAATTTAATTAAAATATTTTTGTTTGTTATGACCTAATGATATTGACATATAAAACAACGATTAATCAATATTATTTAATTTTTCAACTAATGTGTAATAATTTAAATCGGTTTATACCTAAAATATCAATAAAAATAGATATAATAATTTGGAAACGATGAATTTACGATCCTTGGATTAATTTATTTAGATATAGATCAGTGTTATCTATTGATTTTCTTGTTAATGACAATAAAGCTTTAATTCTGGATTTATCTCACTGTTAATAAATACATCACAAAAGAATTAGGGGCAGTAAATCTAGTTCTAAGGATTATCTAAACTATGCTAATATCTACATAGAATTAAAAGTTAGATTTTTTTGAAAATTTATTTATTTTAATGTAATTAGTTTAGTTAGTTTAACTCTTGTATACTAGATCTATGTTTAAAAATTAAATTTAATGCAATGGGACATAGGTACAAATATTTTAAAATTTACTAAAATAAGGTATGAATCATGTTCATGGTTCCCTGATAACATATTGAAGTATAGTGTACATAGAAAAAATTTCCAGTCTACCTTAATAGGAGCAAGAAAGGGCGTTAAACTCCAATTAAAAAGGAAAAAAAAACGGAAATAATAATAATAATCCTTTAGTTTTAACCTAGATTTGGAATTTCCTATCGAATAACAGCCGGGCAATAAAAAAACGAACAAACGAATTCGTGCTAATTTCTTCTTTTTAGAAGGCAAATTTAGAAGTATTTTGAGATAATATAGCATGCGTTATGTAAAGCTTGTGCTAATTACTGTTTTAAGATTTTTAATGACTTTTAAAAAATTAACTGTTTGAAATAGTAATGTTAAAAATGTCGTTTTTTAAAAGCGTCGCTAAATTGCCATATCGCACATCACCATCCATTTGTATAAGTGAAAAATAATGACAGGCATTACTGATAATTGATGGATCATCGGTTGGTTGATGAATCTGACAAACAATTATTTTTTTTTATACAACTGAGTATTATTTAAATCGCTTAAGGAGAATTCCACAAGTAATCCATTAGTAAAGTTATAAACAAATTTTCCTTAAACAGAATATGCCATTATTCTTATAAGGTATTACCGACGTGCGTCGATTTGTGTTATTTTTCGTAAATATTATTCCACCCAACTATGTTGAAAGCTTTGCTGCGCTGGGAATCTACATGGCGACACTAGCCAATATAAACTTAAATTGAACCAAAAATATATTTGAAATCATTAAATATAATTATTAAAATGTTTGGTCTGTATATGCTCATATATTAATTTCCATTAGAATATTTTTTTTTCGCCTACCTTATTTTTTATGCAATATACTTAAATTGTTAAAAATATTTATGAGTTTTAATATAAAAAATGTAATTCTAAGACTTCAGCCATTTATAACTAATTGCAATAATCTTTCTTTTGTCGTACTGAATCATTTTTTAGTAAAACTCGATGTATCCTTAGTGTCATTTCTAAGGACCCGTTATTAATGAGCGAGGTGATAAATTTCCAATCAATGGTTTCATAATAATTTTTATTATCCTACAGCACTCAGCAAAGGTTTCATTGATTGTTTGAGGATATATATGAATTTATTATTAATAATTAAAAGTTATACTGCCTAAATAAATTTATATCGTTAAAAGTCCACATTTTCTGAAATCTCTGCTCCAATTATTTCTCAGGAACTCGTCGTGGAATCAAACTGGAGTCCTGTATGATTTATAGTACTGATCATAATTATGTTGTTTTAGGTTTTTTTTTTTTTTTACTATTCTTGAGGTTTAGTCGCGAAAATCGTCACTGAAATTATTGAAAATTCTTTGAGTTAATTACGTAATAGTATATAAGTAAGAAACTATGGACTTTATGTATTATGGAATTTCAAAAATCGTCACTGAAATTATTGAAAATTCTTTGAGTTAATTACGTAATAGTATAAGTAAGAAACTATGGACTTCATGTATTATGGAATTTCAAAAGTTCCATGCAAACTATAAACATACGACATAAGACCTGTAATTGTATTGTTAATTTATAACTTTAGTTGTGAAAGTTAATTAAAGAAAAAGTGATGAAAGATAGTAATTAATTAATAAAGAAAAAATGTAAAAAAGGAAAAAAAAATGAAAGAATAAACGAACAAAATAAATAGAAAAAATTAGTCATAAATGAATAGAATAAGTAAGAAAATTACAAGAAGAAATGGAGGAAATAAACAACATTAAAATATTCAAAACACCAAACAGTCTAAACGCATTATGCATGGAAGATGGTAGTTATTGGGTTGGATGTCGTGTGGTCTCCTGCAATGATTTCATCACCTTCATATGATAATATATCTTTCTGAATTCAATTTCCTGGTCCTCTACATTTGTTTTTTGGAAAAAGCAAAATACAAAAAAAAATTGTCGGCTTTCTTGGATTTGAATTGAGTTAAAAAAAACTTTAATAGTGCTTCTCATACAAGGAAAAATGTTTTGTTTTTTTCATCATAAGTAAACCATGTTTCTCCATAATTTCGATTTGTTGATAATATTGCTTTACTACTTTTAAGCTGTTATTTTCTTAGCAATCAAGCTGTCCATTTAGTATTCATTTTGTTTTATAATGGAAAAATAATTATTTTATATATCATATCATAGATTGCAGTAACAATGTATGAAGCGCGAACGGAAGAAAGGGGGGAGGGAGGGGAGTCATCGGTAATGTATTTCGAGAAAATCAATTTTTTATGTTTTCTTCAGTCCACGAATACTTTTCAAACGCTTCTTGCAAACTGACACTCCACATTTCCGACTTTTTTTTTTTTTACAATTTTATTCTACTTAACTATATGAACATATCAATGTGTATAACTCCATTTCGGTAAAAAATTGACTCTCCCCTCTTGTTTCGTGGACTGAGTAAGGTAATATTGGGTAAGTGGACACTAGATTTAACAAAGTTCGACTTCAAATCACTGTAAAATTATTATTTTAGAAGTTAAAATTTACCTCTGTTTTAAAAATTGTTCCTTGGACGATTATGTATAAATATTACATTCAAGCCCATGCTTCAATCACTTATATTTCTATGAGATTGATAATTCAATTTAATTGTACCTAGTACGCACTTGTCCCTGCTTTATGGGGTAAGTGCGTACGACGTATCTGGAAGACTCATTATTAAAGTAGGAGCGGTTTGGGAGCAAGTGCAAAATAGTTCGTTTTCCGGAGGTTCATCGCTGATGTAATCACCGAAAAAAGTTAAAGCTTGTCTGAGATTCATATTTTACAATCTTCATTGAGTTATGAAAATGAGATGTGGAATATAATTGAATAAATGTATTGAAAAAAACAAGTTTTGTTTTTATTCGCTTAAGTTGCCTCGTCAAAATATGACAGTAAGGGGATGTGTAAATCACGCACATTTGTCACACAACAGAGGTCTAGACTTGCCCCATGTTTTGCTGGGTGACTGGGAACATGCATTTAAGAAAAAAATATAAAAATGTCAAAGAGAAATTTAAATAACAAAGTATTTTGTAGATTCCGCTTATGGCAAAAAAAAAAAGTCTTATTGACAGATAAACACCAATACAGCTGTACATCAAAAGTTTAAAGACATAACTTTATCAACAGGATGGAACTAATATATTTGCAACGCGTTATTCTTGACCTTGGCGAACTTTCGTGGCATATTTCTGATACATGAGTGTTCAGGCTTCATACCAATTGAGGGTTTGAATTTAACGAGACAAGTAAGCACTTAACCCACATAACCTTACAGAAAAGTAATAAAATAATAAAGTTAGTAATAAAATAAATTAATATTACGCAAATTGTATTGTACGTTGATCGTGTCCACAATTTTTCATATTATTCGTTCAATAAGTTTAGAACATCTCTTGAATAAAGTTGAAAATTATCAGGCCCAGCCAATTTCAATTTCTTAAAAAATAAAATTAATTGGTTTAATGAACAGTCGATGTTATAAAATAAAGAATATATTGCTAAAGAGGGGATATTATGCAACGACAGAGCACCACCAATCTTTATAGCAATTTGTATGCCAACTCGTCGACTTTAATGCGTACTCTGCTTTCTCCTTCCCATAGTCATCCAACTAACTACGGGGTAATCATTTTAAAGTTATAAGGGTTCTAAAATTAATTTGTTTTTTGTAAAGTATTATATAAATTATTATCACTGAATGGAACATTATCTATGTAAGTCTAAGGATAGCTAAAAAAAAATACTGATAATTTAAAAATCTTTTAAAAATGCAAATAGATCCTAACTTAAATGCTGTATTCTTTCTAAAGAGACCTTAAGCATCATCATTTTTGGTGTTTAGTTATATATTATAAAAACAGAGAGAAGGGGAGATAGTAATTTATACAAGCAGTATGAGCACAGTTTTTAATGTCGATATATTTGTATATTTACTTACTACTTATATATATATATTATACTTACTTACTATTATATATTATATCATTATATATTATATATTATATACTTACTTACTATTATATTATACTTACTTATACTTATATTATATACTTACTACTTATATTTATTTACTGCATTTCGTTTATTATTCTTACTGTGTGGTTTATTGATCAATGCATTTTCTATGTTTTTTGTTCATTGTTTTTCTCTTAGTTTTTGCACTTTTTTTGCATCTTGTTTGTATCCTGAAACCATCGCCTCCTAGATTGCGAACGTGGTCAAGAATTTCATAGATAATATTGGTACTCATGTACTAAGCGGCCGACCATATGGTCTGTTGTCGGTTTATAACCGGTCACTGATAATGTCTTTCTTCTTTGTATTCAAAGTGAAGGCGTTAAAAAATTATGTTCCAAGTACATATTAAAACTAAAATTCCTTTAAAAAAAAATAGATTAATCTCAAAATTTTAAATTTATATGGCGGCGTTAAAATTTTGTAAATTAAAATTATTACTGCTTTAATTAGACCAAAGCTCTCGACTTCCGCTCGCTATGCTCGTTCAAGGGATACACCAACCCCCAACGGATCCTATTCACTTTTGGTCGGGGCCTTAAGGTAATTTATATTTAGTAATTTACGTAATAGAAATATCATGCCCGTTTTCACAGACTTTCTTAGACGGAATAACCCCATAGCTATATTAACACTTAAGTGCGTTTTCTTCGGTAGAAGGCAACTCCGAAAATTTTATCATTGTTCGTCAAAAACTATGAGAAAAATCACAAATTAAAAACAACAAAAAAAAAAACAAACAACTTATTGAAAAGCAATTTATTGACGAACAACTTATTAATAAAAAAATTAGAGAAATGATAAGAAAGGCTGCTGTATGGTCGATCGTTTAGTATCATAACATAAATAAAATACAAAAAGATATAGGACAATTAATCCGTCTGTCCAGATAGTTAATTACGTTACTGCATAATACATTTTTTACATATCGTTGATCATTTTAAATTCGATACATAAATGTTTAATGCTCATTCAAAAAAAAAAAAAAGAGAAAAAGATTTTGAAACGTTTTCTGACTCGTCTTTCTTCAACATAAAGGATCGATGTGTTTAAAATCAGTTGGCCAATGGGAATCTTCTTTCAAACCACAAGCTTATGATAATGGATAGGAGTTGTCTAATATTATCAAAATGTATGCATTGGATTAACTTTATAATCAAAAGAAAAAGCCGCGTATTTTATTTTGACTAGAGCGCACCTTGATGCTTTCAAATATTTATATAAACAATTTGTGTTAATTTCACCATACTGGTACTGGTACTGGTATTGGTTGGGGGAACTAATCCGGCAAGTGGGCCTTATGGTCCTTTTTGCCAACCCCTGACGGCTACTTTTACGTCACCGCCGCGTACTAACCAGAGTGGGAGTGTCAAGATTCATTTCGCGGGATCGCCACGAAATAAATATTAACCGACCCAGGTGGGAATCGAACCCACAACGTTCCGAACCGGGCACTCTGGGACCCTCGCCCCAACGTACTCGGCCGTCATGTCCTCCTAATTTTACCATAATTATCAAATCAGAATATTCATTGAGGATAAAATAAAAATGTAGAATATCGAAACTAAAACTTATAATGAGCATTGTGGAGAATGTCGTTTTACCGTCATTAATAATAACAATTTAACAGTAATTTCAGCGACTCCGCTACAGTCGATAATTGACAGTGGCAAGCAGTCGGTGCATTGACGGCTGAGTAGAAATAAATAGCCTCAAATATTTATTATTTGATACAATTTATTTCTACTTTTATGGATTATTTACTTAATCCAGTGCTTATATATTTTTCAGAAATTCGTTATTTATAATTTTACTTATACGCACCGTATATGTAAGGAATGTATTGTAGTTGTAAATGGATCAAATTTTCGAAGCGCAGTTTTCAACGGCATTATATGTTTCAAAAACCTCTGAGTTCAAAAAACTTACTTTTTACCATTAGTCTGTGTGCCTGTGCCACGATTATCTCTAAAACGGGTATACAGATTTTGTTGATTATTGTTTTGTTTTGTAGGGCTATGTCCCCCGATGTGTTGGTACCAAATCGGCCACCCTGTGATCAATCGCAACTGCCGCAACAGCCGAAAGACATATTTTTCTAAAGACTCTAGGGCCAAAACGGATTTAACGATTTTGATGAAAGTTTCCTAAAATCTTCTCCCTAGATCACTTTTAATTTTTCTACATAGCGTATTCTCGAAAAGAAAGTAGAAAGTTATGAAGAAAATAAAACTTTATTCGTGCATAACTCAAAAAGTATTCACTTTGATGCATGAAAAATTATTCGCAAGGAAATTATATTTCGTACAAAACTAAAAAAAAAAAAAAAAAAGATCATCCAACTCGATTTAGTATTAGCAGAGATATAACGTTTTGAACTTTGTACACAACTTATTTAGCATATGTTCCTATGGATACAGGGTAACCTTAGATTAGTTTTTTGATAACTCGAAAACTATACATTTTCTATAAGATTCCAGATCTGAATTTGAAAGATAATTTGATTGTTTACAAAACTAAACATAAAACAAGTAATTATTTGGATTAATACAAGAGAAGCTATAGCAAATATTTTTTGTATTTTACTTTGATCCAAAGCGGTAAAGAATGTTGTGTGAATGGCTACGCCAGGTATTTACAATTGATATATGTTTATTTAGATATATAATATTTATTTATCAACTATTATTCTTGAACCTACTCCTTTTAAAGTTCTTGGAAATTTATAATTTACATTCTTTATCACTTATTTATCAAATATTAATCATTTTCCTAGTCCTAATAAATTTCTTTTTTATATTCTTTGTCATTTATTTATTTATCAACTATTATTCTTGAGCGATTATTTAAAATAAAAGGAATACCTTCCCTACAATGTCAAAGACCTTTCAAATGTTTCACCGGCAGCCTGGAATAAAATTGATTAAAGCTTACGGTCCCGATTCACCTGGATCTAATCAATAAAATCCATTAAAAGGTAAAAGGACCATTCCCAATGAACAGGATCTTGATCTGTTCCAAATGAATGGAATGGCTTAACGATGAAGATTGCTATCGATGTTCTCTAAAAGAAAAGCTTTATGACACGAACTCAGATGAGAGGGTTCGTGACAGTTGGACCAACGATTTCTATCAAGGAGAAACAGACAATAGTGCATCAAGATAAATGCAAATAAGTTAATTCGGTGAATCTAAAGTGTGCAAGTGTAAAATATGGGGGATTGAATTTTTTTAGATCACACTACGACTTCTTTGTATTCCATCTAGTACGTCTATGTACTCCAACTTAAGAAGGAATGGTGGGTTTTTCTTAGGGTTAACAACCTCGTCCTGCCAGTGTTAAGGTCGGGTCCGCCACGAAATGAAAGTTCATTCCCACAGCCAGATTCGAAACGGCGCACAGTTCGGCCAATCAGTGTGATTTTGCACAAAAATCATAATTCATCCTTTAATTTAGTTTATTTATTATTAAATATGTACAATTAAAATACTTCGTGAATCGTATAAAGAGGTTTCAATTATTAATTTATAATCATCATCACCATTACAAAAATTATTCATTATTTTTTTCTTTGTAATGTAAAATTTTCAAATTGATTTTCAGAATAACAATAAAACTGTTTACTTTAAATCAAGAAGTAATAAGGAAATATACCAAAAAGTATGAGAAAAAGGTAATGCTCCTTTTTGACATATGAATTGGATGGAGAATAACCGATTAAAAAATCAGATATATTCAGACACTTTTGGAAGAAAAAGTCGATATCAGGCTGATTCAAGATATCGAGAATGATTTGGAAAGGAATAAATTAAGAAAAGAGGAAACTACGGAAAGAGAAATTTTTAAATATAAGGTTTTGAGAATGAAAGGATTCCAAATAGGTACCAAAAGGCAACCCGGTAGAATGTTCTCTGAGGAAAGGAAAATGAGGCGAGGAAATGATGAGGAAATAATAGAAGGAACGGAAGAGAAAACTACAAGGAAGGATAAATTGAAATTGTTATGTAGTCCCTAGTAGGTATCATGTAAGAAAGAAGACATATGTTTAAATAATAAAGTAAGAAAACACTTAAAAATAAATTAAACAATAATATACAGTAAGTCGGGGTATGCCATACCAAATTTTAATAAGATTGAATTTCGGTGAATGTAAAAAAAAAAATTATTATAGCCAGAAATATGATTTTTTTCTCCCATTTTGTGCCCCAAAATCATATCTCCAAAATTACCCAATATGAGATTGTTCATAAATGAGTATCAGTAACTGTACAAAAAAGGTAAAAACTTAAATTACACCTTTGCCCCGATAAATCGGTACAAGTGCTTACAGAACCCCATATTTATCTTTTTTTTTCTATATTGAAAATTTGATGTAGGCATCTAAAACCCAACGCTCTGGAGAGCATAAAGACTTTGGAAGTTACAGAGAAGTTATATAGTTATAGGGAATAGCCATCAGGAGTTACACACTTTTTTATATTTCGGGCCAATGAGCTATGGAAAAGAAGAAATTTTTATTAAGATTACAAAAATCGCTCATAAATCAGGAACTCTTCGAATGAATCAACGGTTGGGCACATGTCCATTTTTAGTCTAATTTAAATATAGATTCACCTAAAATACCAGTATGTACTTGTCTTGGTAAGTATTTACTCCAGCATACTGTTCCTTTGGGGCAAGTTATAGGATCCGAAACCGATAAAACATGGAATTAGGAAAAAGTTAATAAATTATTTTGAAATAGTAATGTCTTAAATAGTACTTACCATAAAGAAACTGAAGAAACGCCTAAGATTCTCTGAGTAAAATTGTCATAAAGCGAGTCAATTTTACTCGGAGAATCTTAGGCGTTTCTTCAGTTTCTTTATGGTAAGTACTATTTAAGACATTACTATTTCAAAATAATTTATTAACTTTTTCCTAATTCCATGTTTTATCGGTTTCGGACCCTGGTATGCACTTGCCCCAAAGAAACAGTATGCTGGAGTAAATACTTACCAAGACAATGGGGCAAGTACATACTAGTATTTTGGGTGAATCTAAATTTAAATTAGAATAAAAATGGACACGTGTTCAACTCCCTTTACGCCCTTGCCATATAAAAAAATAAGGTCATTTGATGCAAAGTTATCGGTAAAAGTTAACATGAATGTCATAGCTCAAAAAATAAAATTTAATTGTAGGCTTACATGAGCAAAGAATTTTTGGTAAGCGTTCTGTTTTTAAAAGAGAACATTGTGGAATTGTTTTAATTATTTGGCTCAGATCGTGGAATGAAATTAAAATTGACCAATGCAAACAAAAATTATATTTTTGTTTTTGTGGGGACGGACTTCAGCTTCCATAAGTCGTCCTCTTTAATCTGATATTGCATGCATCTCATAAGTAGACCATACGGTTATACAGGCTGAAACAAAATACTTCAATTTTTTTTTTTTTTTTCAATTGAAGACCGGTTTTTTCTTGCGAGTTCGGGTGTAGTTACAAGAGGAGAGTACACTAAAAAAATAAAATAAAAATGTTGATTGATCCAATCCATCGTTGAATCTAAAAAGTCAAATTATATACTGAATTCATACTGTTGTTACGTTTCGTGATCGTGACTATAATTTATATTTATAAGAACATTTATTTATATAACTTAGGTCACATAAATTTAAAATGTTAATAACATTTCGACAAGCCATCTTGAGATCAAATAAAGAACTTCTGGACACTCAATTAATTAAAAATCCACAAGCCATTTTAATCATTCAATGCTTGTCTACTCAAGGTCTCTTGTGTCGCTGAACTGCTTTCCTCCTGACGTGGTTTTAAATCTTTATTGATTGCTGGAATATAAGCAATTTTCTTCTCTAACGGTCGTAGTTTTACATAAATTCCAATCGAAAGACACAACTTTCATACTATCCCAAATTTCGATTAAGATCTAAATAATTTTCGATATGCGTGTTTTTTTTTGTTTTCAAATGAATATTTCATATTTTTGAAATGTTATTTTTTAAATAAGCAAACATTTTTTTTTTTTTTGATGGGAGTACGAGTAATTATTTGTAGACCAACAATTTTTTAAATATGTGATAAACTTCTTTTATTGTGAATTATCAGATTGTTTTTCAATGCAATTACTAAAAAGGCTAAAAGTGACTGCTATACATACTAAAAAACAACCGTTAATTGTTGAAAAAAGAAAAATAGGAACACTACAAACGATCTCACAATAATTTACAAGATGCATCTCTAACCTACATTCTCAACTAATAACAAATCTATAAAATAAAAATCTTGCATGCGTACGTACGCGTCCATAATCGTTGTCATGACAACTTCAAACCCGAGGAAGCAAGTTCACAACTTAAACTTTTAATAAGTGTGAAATTATTGTGTGAAAATGTAATTTTCGTTTTGATCCTGTCCCTTGAAAATTATGTGCAAGAAATGAGACTGAAAAACATTTCAAAGCTAATTATTTCAAAGATAATTTGGTATTTTAGGTTTAATAATAAAAAGTACGGCAATTATTACCTTTATTGTTTTTAATCATATTTGTGCGGCTATTATTTGCTTCAATATGCTTCGCATGTTTATTACGGGAACGAAGTGGAATAGATTAATAACAAAATATTATGCTTTGCTCTCTGCGATAGCTTATTATTACGAATTTAGACTTTGTGGGGCCATGGGCGGTACGACGTTGCGGGCCTCCCTAGGTTAGAGCGAAGGGCTGCCAGGAGGTATGGAATACCCCTAAAAGGAAGGGGACATCCTAGTATTTTATATTTTTAAGTCTTTGAAATTCTTCTGTAGCATATTAGTCATTTATTTAATTTTACAATGGAGCGGGCCCATGGGCGGTCGCCCCCTTCGCTCTCCTCTCGGGGTTCACCTCCAGTTTATAATATGGGCACTGCATCCAATGGACTGAAAATTAACATAAAAATTTTAATTTTTACTTAAATTAAAAGTTAACTTTCTCCGGAGAATATGCACGACACATTAAATAACTTTTAGGGGATTTGGATCATTATCCTTTTGTCACTAAGATCGGCTAAGCCATTGTCTGATCCCTTACAATAGGCAGGAACTTGGTCTATTGAGGGTAATGACTGTGGAGGAAG
The DNA here is from genome assembly GCA_948150685.1 of Rhaphigaster nebulosa. NCBI lineage: Eukaryota > Metazoa > Arthropoda > Insecta > Hemiptera > Pentatomidae > Rhaphigaster > Rhaphigaster nebulosa. The sequence continues at coordinate 100,251,949 of OX411309.1, read as the reverse complement.
AGAGAGAAGAACAATAATGGGGCACTTTTGAGTCCCGTAACGTAAACGTAGAACAATTTGTTTGAACAACTTATTAATTTTTACTTTACACTATTTATTTTAAAAATCTGTCAGAGACCTGAGTGGAAACCGTATTTAGCGTAAGTCGAGGAAGTTCGTTATCCAGCTCCTTTTCAGCTTTGCCTTCTTTTTAAGTATTGAGAAATATTTGAAAGTGGATCCGTATTTGTTCTTTTAAGATCAAGGAGGTATTGATAAAAATTCTCATAAGATTGAAGGCTATGTATAATTATATGGTCTTTGATATCAGCTAGGTCTTATCTTCATTGAAATGGTCTAGCAAGGATTAATATCCGAACTTTCAAAATGGCTTCATCTAAATTGTTTTAATTTTGTACATTTGAAATAATTAATCACCTCTCCTTGTTAGTAGTAATACAAATGAATACATATAAACTATGAAAGAATTTGATAGTTAACTAAAGGAGAACAAAAAAGAGAAATATTTTCCCTGGTTCTAAACTAATTTCCGAAAATAAAAGTAGTAATATAGATGTATAATGTACCGTTATAAATTCGCAGAAGGGTAATTTCACGCATAAACAACGCATATACAACGCATAAAAAACGCATGAACAACGCATAAACAACGCATGAACAACGCATAAACTTAAGTGATTGCTATAGTTAATAATTTATAATTTTATGCTATTTAATGAAAATATAAACTCTCCATGAAAACTAAATGGAATGTCTATCGAAACTAAATAGATAATTTAAAAATTTATTTTTAACTTGTCAGACCAAATTTATACAGTGCACAAAATTGTCGTACTGCAATAGTTTAAAACACTATTTTATTAGACTTTTGTGAGAGAAGAGAATTGAATTGAATACTTTGGTGTAATGATCCCAAATCGATTAATATTGTTCTTTTTTATTCATAAATGACCGAGATATGGGCATCTCTGATTGCCCGACATTTTGAAAAGAAATGGTGCGTGGTAATGTTTAGTCCCTAGGATCAATCAGGAGTGACCAATATTTAAAAAAATCGATCCCGCAATCACGAAGAAAAGTCGCGGACGGACGACAAATTTGTTGTAATTTGTTTTTATCCGATTTTTATATTCTACGTATCTTTAAACGTAAAAACAAATTGATAGGGAGCTTCTTTTTTTTCTTGGTCTATTACAAAGATTCATTTTTAAAAATAATAAACCAAAACGATGCGAATTATAACATTATAATTACAACACGTCCCTGGTGATCTCCGTGATGCAGAAAGAGAAAAAAATAGGTCTTCTATTCTTTCCATAGCATCCTTTTTTATTTATTTCTATTTTATAGTGGATTGGCGGTTTAGATTATTATATCATAACTGTAAAATCACAACCTTTCAAAGCATACCAAAACCAACATTACAATAGTGTATTAGGCACTTGTTTATATGATCAATACAATTCTGAATTCAACAAATTTAATTCAGATACGTCCACTTCACACTTTCTGTTCAACATCAGGGAAAGGCATGAACAGGAGGTAATGTCTCTCAGCATTTAGCCCCCATAGCTCACCGACCAGAGCTACCGACTGATGCGGGCAGTCCAACATCACTGACCTTCCTCATGTCGCCAAGTGAAAGTGACTTTCTCATTTCCACTTTCATCAGCTTTCCCGCTCCGATGTGGGGGGAGGAGGAGTAGCGGCTAGTCGTAACTTGTTGCACAACAGCACATCCTCGCCGACGTATCCGCTTCTAAAAAATAAACAGATTCGTAGAGGATGTCATTATGGAAAAGGGAAATTTTCCGGATTATAGTTTTTTATTTGCAGAAAGGCAGCTAAACGAACATCATTTTGAACCAGAGTCCGTTTTTTCGTAGTAATTCTGAGTACTATTGGATGGATAGTCCAAATGTACACGTTACACTTTTACTATTTAGTATTACTATTTCTAATGATTTCTGTTTTATTATTGAAGGTGATATACAAATATTAACTGAACAGAAACTTATAATAATACTACACGTACAAGTCGATATGCTGTTGAGACCGCAATAGCTGAGTATTGATGGAGCATCACTTCGGGGCTATAAAAACAGAAGCGGTTTCTATGTGGATTCCGGTCTTTGAGGGCTGGCTTTTACTCCATGATGAGTCCTTAAAAACATAATTAATATGATCTGGATCAATAGTTCATTCAAAACATATTTTATAATGTTTGACAATAACAGTCAATCTTTAAAATATTTCTTTAAATTTTCAAATTAAAATTGTTGTTTCAACACATTGTATAATGTTGTATCGATTTACACCTAACTTAATGAAAGCCAATGAAATTTTCTAAACATATTTGATAACTTTCTTATTAGCTTCAGAAAAAATTTAATTAACTTTCTGCCCTGCAAAGGACAGATATAATGCTTGAATGCATACAGTATCCAACGTCATTTTATCTTTACAATACCGACTAACTTTCATGAGTCATTGATACTTAAAGACTTTAATCCTTGCTTAGGTCTAATCCTGCTAGAAGGAAACTAAGATTGTAAAGAATGTATTTTAAACATAATGTTGTATTTCTTAATATAATAATCGATCTTATTATATATATATATTTTATCCTTCAGGTATTAAAATTTAGAAAATAATGTCTAGTACTCAGTAATTGATGAATTTCATGTTCGGATGAGGGCAGAAAGAAAAGTACTTAAATTATAGATTATATGCTAAATGCTTAATTATATCTTATAATTATTTTTATAAGCTAAGCGAAAAATGGGGAAAAAATAATAATAAGCTAGCATAACTGTGTAACAATATGTTTACAATGTATTAAGAAAATTACTAACAAAACGATAAACGTTCCCAATTTGAAAAAATGTATGGTATTTAATGTTAACAATTTAACGAGTAGAACGGTAACTTTGTGTCCCTTGGCATTGACAATATTTGCGATATTATGAAACCCACTCCTAAAAATATAAACCTAAAACAAAATATAAAATATAAACTACTCATTAATGAATAGCTCTCAGAGGTCACCCAAAAAAGGCATTGTGTGCCACGATGATGAGGATCGCGGGATATATAACGAGGATGTGTTTTCTCAGTTGGTGATTGAAAAGAATCTCTTGCAGAATAAGCATTTCAGTTAGGAATGAAAGGTAGCGGGTGGGACCATTTTAACCTAGGGGCTGTAAGAAGAAACAGTAAAGTATAGGTACGGTATCAGTACGGTGAATTAAAAACGGCTCCAGGAAAATATATACAGAAAAAATGGAATCATTGGTATACGCCATACTTAGCGCCGCTACTGCCGAATCCAATGTTAACAGAAGACATGGTATGCAAGAAGAAAAAAACCAACAAATAAAAAAGACTCAGGTACCACCTCATCGGAAACTGAAAACAATCTTCTTAATAAAGGCTTAAAACACTCCATAAATTCACCTGTAAACTCAAAAATGTTTGAAAATCTTGCGGTTCATATCGAAACCGGTCTAGTAAAATATAATAACGACTCTATTTACAAATTCATAGGCGCCAATGTACTAAAAACCGAAATAAAAAAAATCAATAAGTTCTATAAAAATATATCAGCAGAACATAAAACAGCACGTGTATAGTCAGCGAAAGTACGCGAAAATAATCTCGTAGTCATAAAAGCAGATAGAAAGAGATAACTATAGAAAGAAAGTTTATGATTCCATAAACAAAAACGGTTTCCCTAATATCAAAATTCCCGTGAATAAATTTGCCACCGAAGTCCACGAGTTGATAAAGAACAGAATATTGATACCGGATAATAAAAAATACAATCTAATTGAGGTTAATCCTCTACCTCCACGACTATATGGTCTACCAAAAATACACAAACCGGAATTTCCCATAAGAACAGTCGTTACTTATATCAATAGCCCGATTTATAAACTTGACCATTACTTGAACAATTTATTCAAAACCAGAATCTCATTTTCCCCTCAACACACGGTAAAAAAACTCTATAGCGTTAGTCAACAAAATTAAGAACATAGTAAATCCGGATTAATACCATTCCACGTCACAAATCTTTTCAAAAGTATCCCACCTCTAGAAACATCAGAAATTTTAGAACAGTTAATCTTCCGATCGAATCTATCACCGCTAGTAAAACTAGATCTTTACAATTTGATATTTATGTGCATAAACCATAATTATTGTCAATTTGATCATAAATTTTTCAAACAGGAAGAAAGCTTACCGATCGGCTCCCCTTCCTCACCCCTTCTGGCAGATTTATTTATGGATAAATTAGAACAAAAAATTCTTGATTCAAACCATTCTCAACTAGCTCAACATATCGTATATTGGTATCGTTATGTAGATGACATTGTATGCCTATAGTCTGGTACGACAAGACTAATTAATAATTTCTTAATGAAAATAAACGAAATTCAACCCATCGATTATATTCATAGTAGAACTGGAAAAAAAAAAACCATAAACTTTTTAGATTTAGGAATCTCATAAAAAACAAACATCATGAATTTGAAATTTACCGGAAACCTACCCACACGGATATCGTTATAAACAATGAAGCTAGGAGACCGATAGCACATAAACTCGCAGCCTTTAATAGCATGATTTACTGTCTTTTGAACGTACCATTAAATGAAAAGAACTATAACAAAGAAATTGAAATAACATATTCCATATAAAAAAATAACGGATACAATAAAACCTTTTAAAAAAAGAAATACAAAAAAAAAAATTAATGAAATCTATTCAAAAACCCCCGAATATAGACCCAACCCGAAAAATTATGTTTTGATTCCATATTACGGCCCTATATCCACCAATGTCGGAAATGAATTGAAAAAAATAGGACCAAAGCCTGCATTTAAAATAGAAAAAACCCTATCCTCATATTTCCCTTCTCCTAAAGACAAAATAGACCCTTTCCAGAAAAAGCGGAGTAAATGAATTAAATTGTAATGATTGTGCAGCCAAATACACGGGAAAAACTGTAAGATCGCTAAATCAGAGATTAAAGAAACATATAGGTGCATATAATAATAAGACAGAGAATTCAAAATTTGCAATTCATTTAAATGAAAATAACCATAAATTCATCAAAGACTCAGGAGTTAAATTAATACATCACGTTGAAAACAGCATCAAATTAAACATATATGAAGCACTTGAAATAATAAAATCCTTCTAATCCAATGCAGATTTTTGCTTAAGTGACCAAATAAATATCTTCGATAGTCCAATCTTAAATTTATTCCCATCTATAACAGAAAAAATAATTACTCACCGGAATTACTGGAAAAACCGCTGCTGCTGACCAAGCCCGCCCTTGACAGTTGAACCATTTGGCGAGGCGCTGACCAATAGAGCCGTGCTTCTTCCAACTCCGGACTCTTATTCCGTGAGGTGTGGTCCAATGCTAAGCAGTCTTTCAGATATTCAGCATCTATTGTACTGCAACCACATAGTGGACACTCGGAAGATGTCAGAACATTGATACGGTGGAGGTGGCTAGTGAGGTAGTCATGCCCTGTTTTCGGAAGGCGGCTACGCTGATTGCTCGTGAGAGGCTGGTGTTGATGGGACCATCAGTGACCAATGTCTCCCATTTTTTTACAAGCAGTTGCTTCGAAGAGGCGCTGTTCGTTCCATCTTCCGACTGCTGCGCTAATTAGTGCCTTGGATGTTTACAGAGACATGGGTTGAGGTAGAGTAATTCCTAACTTGGCTAGTTTGTCGGCTTCCTCATTTCCATGTATATTGACATGACTGGATATCCATTGGAGCATTAGTGTCCATTCACAATTTCCCAGATTTTCCAATATTCTTCTTCACTCAACTGTCCTCTGGCAGTCTGTTTGGGTGTTGCGCGAAAGGTTGAATATAGCGGCTTGCGAGTCGACCAAAACCCTGCTTTTGAAGGAGAAGCAATCCTTTTAAGTTCGGCTGCGGCGGTATGCACTGCTTCAACTTCTCCACCATAGTTACTAAAGGGAGAGCCTACAGCTAAATGTCCTTGAAATAGACGGCAGTAGTACCCAGCTCCAGTTTTTCCGCCATTTGGGATTGAAGATCCGTCGGTGTAAACTTGAATCCACTCGTCTTCTGGGTATTCTTCAAGAATGATTTGTAGAGCTAGTTGCTTCAATTCATGTTGGATGGAGGCGTGTTTTGGCATCGAGTGGTTCTTAAGGTTGTTGCGAGCTAAAGGCAGGTTGTTATATAACTCCTGGCACGCATACGGTGGTGCAGTATTATCCATGGGTGGGACATCGTATTTTTGCCAGAGTTTTTCATATGCAGTGAGTGGAGCCATGTGTGTTTTCAGCCTTGATGTAGCGTGTTGATAATTTGCCCATTGATGCTTATTCACTCGCCTAAAACGCTCCCAAAATCTCAAAGCTGCCTTTTCTCGTTTTGCTTGGAGAGGTTCAATCTGAAACTGTGCCTCCATGGCTGCAATAGGAGTGGACTTAGCAGCGCCTGTAATTATCCTTGAGGCTCTATTTTGAACGAGGTCGAGCTTGCTTATTGTGCTAACGCTAGCAGTAACGGTTACTTCGCTCCCGTAGTCTAGCACAGGGCTTATATAAGACTTGTAGACTGTTTTCAGAACATCCTGATTTGCACCTCACTTTGTGGCTGTTAGTCTTCTTAATAAGCGGGTACTTTTTCCTGCTTTTTCCGCACAATGTGGTCTACGTGAGGTTTCCACATTAAACGTCTATCTAGTTGAACTCCAAGATAGTTGGAAATATTGCTTTCCTTCAACGCCAATCCCTTGTACTGTAGCTGGATCCATGGAATTTTTGTAGACCAAGAGAAGATCTGAAAAGTGGTTTTTGAGGTATTTACCGCCATTGCGTTTTTCCCAGAGCTTCATTTAAATATAGTTCAAGTGAGGGAATGGATCCACTGGTTTCCCAAATCAGTAGGCCGTCAGCATAGAGGAATGTTTGGACGCCAGGCACGCTTCTTACTGCATCCAGTATATCATTTATCATGATATTAAATAGTGAACAGCTCAAACCGGCTTCTTGGGCTAGTCCATGCTGTTGAATGCGAAATCTTGATGTGCAGATGGAGAACCGTATTCGGATATATCTTTGGAACAGGAACGACTTTATCCACCTGAATAGGTTTCCAGATATTCCCCACTTGGCAAGTTTATGTATGATCATGGGCCGCCGAACAGTGTCATAAGCGGTCTTGAGGTCCACCAATACTGCCAATGTTGACTGGGAAAATCCCGACTCTTAAACCGTTTACTTAAAAACTTTTCTGTGTGATATAATCCATTTAAACCTTGGTGAGTACCAACATGTATTTGATTTCTTGTCTTAATTAAATTCATAATTCATAAATGTTTAATAATATTGATTTATATCACATCTAATTTAATATGTATAATAATACCTAATTGTATTTTGAATTGCTTATTTTTGAATTTTTGTGTGTTTTTAGAACTGAAGATTAATGTACAACATTCGAAACTAGTTTTATATAAAAACAAAATTATAGAAGTGGCAAATAATTTATCAATCCCTAATTAAATAAAAAAGGGACTGCATGATTTTCTGTTGATTGTTTTGCTGCTCTCTAATATGTCGAAACATTTTCACCACCTAAAAGTAAAACAATCGTTAATGAAGGACCGCAATACGTTATTGGTTGATCTAACAATATGTTATGAGATGTTTTTTCCAGATTCGTAATTCAATCATAATCAAGTTCAAAGCTGTTTGGCAGAAAAAATACTCACAGACTTATTAAGGTGGAGAAAGCTCTATAACACCTACAGGCGACGAACTATTTCTGAATGTTTCCTTTGATAACTGTAGATATAACTGGACCATAGGTGAATGCCACCCAACCGTCGCCAGAAAACTGTTATCCTCTACAACGAACCTGGAACATGAGTCATCAAAGACAGTGGACAATGACAGTCCAGCACGTTACGACATACACGTCGTGATGAGCAGAGGTTGCACAATGGTGGTACCCACTGGCCTCATAGAGGGTCCTTGGCACACGGTACGGCGACCTCCATCGGGATCCAATAGTTCTTCTGTTTCGGTGGTGAATTGTATTCTCTTGAGGGCGCAGTCGATCAATCACCTTTGTTGTTTATTTCGTTCATACAAAATGGAACAATATCCTCTTTGTTGTCTGGACCAATATTAGTTTCCCGCATCGGTTCTGATTCACCGTCTAAAACTTCCTTATTAGCTCTGTACAATATAAGGCAACACATAATGACAAAATGTTTTTTTTATTGTTTTTTTTTTAGAAGAAATGTATGAATCTGCTACCTACCTATATATCCTTACATAAAGTTTCTATTTAGATGTTCACTTTCCAAGATTTGCTACTATTTGACCAGCTATGAAATGTGTTAATTTCATTGAATAAAGTAATACATCAGTCACGGAGTACAATGGCTACGGTTCTAAATATTTTCGCACTATTATGTTCTATTCAAACCTAGTCTAAAGTTTATTAAAACGTATTCACAAAGAAAAATTTCTGGAGAAGGAGGATTTTCTCATATCGTCTCCACCACGTATAACTAATGAATATGAAAATATCTCATTTTTGGAATTCCTTTTGTTTATTAATTTACCAGAAGTATATCAGCAAAATAAAATCGTATAATCGCGAATCTAGGACTCAGAGAAGTTAATAGGCCTATAGATAAATAATTATTCGCAGAGGGGAAGTTACAAGTAAAACGTAAAGTTTCTATTTCGTCTCTTGAAAAGTAGCTATATTCACATTCGTTAGTTATACGTGGTGGCAACGATATGATCTTATGAAAAAAAAAAAAAAAAAAAAAACGAAAGTAAATCTTTCCATATGGCATGAAAATCGCAATATATAGTTGAAAGATTTTGAAAGTGAAAAATTTAATGGAATTTTCTATTTTAAATTTCTCTTCTTTCTTTATTTCCGAAATTATATGTATAATTTTGGTTTATTTTTATAATCACTTATACTCTTCATACTGAACAGTAAAAAACATTAAGGCATGATGGAGAGCAACACCTAATGACACCTCTTCCTGACTCAATCAATTTCGGATAGTAAGTTAGTTAAGGAGATCTTTAATCCTACTCCTTTTTAGCCTTCTGTATGTATGAGTACTTTTCATTACAGTCTTGTCTTGTATAAGTCTATTTGGATGGTCTTGAAGTTTGTCTTAAACGGTACGTGTGAGTGTCCATGTGCAGTGTCCTGTTACTGACGTAACACGAAGATCTTGTAGTGATTTGAATGTTTTACTGTATCATTGTACCAAATGATGGATTGAAGAATTCCGTATATTAATCTAAAGCTACTGAACTCTCCTTTAATAGCAGTTATAGCTTGAATGATGCTAAGAATCATTTGGGTTGCCCCGAAGCCGGTACACAGAAGAGTTAATTCTAGTAAGAAAGAGGTTTATTAGACAGTCGTTATTTCTCTGAAGGAAATCGAGGAAGTCTATAGAAGGACAGAGGACTTCTAGTTATTCTTTGTTCAATACCATGAGGCATAGCAAACACTCACATTGAAATGTACATTTGTCCTACTGCATCATTGCAGCTCCTTTAGAATAAATTTACATAAAGCAACGTCCTCAAGAAAACCGACTGGTTTGAAAATCCCATGAGAAATTATTTTGGAGTTACTGAGCCTGTTGTGAATGACTCCTGCTTTCCCTTCATACGTAACATAAACCTTCCGCAAGATATTTAACAAATACTCTTATCGTTTTGAATAATCCGCAAAAATTTACATTGAATTAAGAATGAGATTATTACAACCAATAATCCACCTGAGAATGTGGATTGCGTAAGTATTGTGTATTATACCGAAGGTGTGTATGCGCGGTGAATATTCATCGATTAAAGTAATCGCACTTTGATGACTTACCTAGTGCTTAATATATTGGGTTCAATAACCTTATGTTCTCCAACTAGGATAGGAAGGGCGTGTTTTCTTACAGACCTCCGATCAGAGTTCGTTTTGCTGGATCACTAAGGAAATTTAACAAAAATGATTTATAATTACAAATCCAAAATCGTTTAGGTATTTAGGTGCTGAAATGGACTTTTAGAGAAGGATAGATAAAAAATCCAGATTGAAAGGATAAGAGCACTAATTTTGATGAACAGGAACATCCTCACATCAAGAGAAGAATAACCTGATTTAAACATGCTATGAGAGTGACGTCTTAACAATAATCTATACTAATTACGAAATGGGAAGTGGAAGGAGGAAGGGGAAAAGAAATCCCAAGAATAAGATGGAAAGATGAATTAGACGAAAGCGTGAGAGGACACGGCATGAGGAAAGAACAAGTTTTAGATTGAGGTGGAGAAAAATTAGAGAGGATGTTTAAGTATAGGAACACGAAAGTCACATTAAGGGGAATTGAAAGAAAAAAAACACATAAGACTCTTATGGTTGGACTTGATTAACTGAAAATATTTTGAAACAATAAACTCGAATTCAGCTTATGATTCTGCCATAAAAGATTTTTTTCATTCAATCAAATTGCTATTTACAGTTCCATCAAAAACAGTTCAGTATTTTAAGATAAACCGTATCTTTCTGAGCTCTCCTCAACAAATCCTGAAGTTGTTAGGATTAAGAGACGGCAGTAATGATGAATCCAACAAATCTATATTTTATTAACAATATTTTTTTTTAGTCTCAAATCTTCGAATTTATGTAAAATCTTAAAAACGGAAGTCTTAAGACAAAAAAACGAAAAAAAAAAATCTTAAAAAAAAAGAAAAAGTTATTGTCCGATTGCCTAAGGCTGCTAAAAAATTAAAACATGTTTACAATTACATAACATTTCACGAGTTATTTGTGTTGGAAGTTTCTTAAAATTTCATGAGACTGAGCGTATCTAGTGGAGATTTGTTAGATTGTATTACGTCTTAAAAAATTATTTATCATTTTGCGTTTCTCGATTTTTGATTTTGGTTAAGTCCTGAGAAATTTTTTAGCTGCTCAGATTTCCTTACGACGGCCAATGGATTCCTTTCCAGATTCAGTACTTTTCGAAACGATGTTATGTGAATTGAGGAGTTTTGTTGGTATTTGGAAGACCGAAATACGTGGATATTTTAAGGAATCTTATAACGCTTGGTAATATACGCGTTATGCAAAGCGATTTCACTAGAATAATATTCGAATTTGTGCATGATTACAGTACCCAGAATGATATAATAACGTAGCATGATATTTTCACGTAATCGTATGCTGTAGGTTTTCTTGATAGGAAAATATGAATCATTCACTATTATTAATATCAGCAGTGCTTTCCTGATTATTTATTCATCCTGCTTCACAGTTTCTAACAAACTCTCTCAGAAGCGACGCGCTTCTCAGGTGAAGAATCGCCGATGCAGAGCTGGAATTCATGAAAAATAATAGTTATTGTTTGTAGCAACCACGTTTTTACCACGCCGTTATTTTTATTTATTTTTTAATTATATCTCTTTTTTCGGCTCCCCGTGATATGAATATCCGGAAACATCATTTTTTAAATTTGATAAGCTTTTTAATGTTTCTTCATAAACGAGCAAGAACATTCATCTTCCGAACTCTCTTCTCCTCACGGACCAGCCCATTCGTCGATCGACGACCTTCAGAAACGATCTGCCAACTAGGCTTCTTCTAGGGGATGTTTAATTCATCGGGTGTCCGGCGATTGGCAACGCTTGCAACACACCCTCCAAGTTCATCAGTGACGGAATAAGAATGGAACAGCTTTACGAAAAGTGCAAGTTCATCGCCTATGAACAAATGTCAGCGGGTAAGAGCTTTATGTAACGTTGCATTGCGAATGCGTCTCTTCTGCTTTCTGTTAGGTAAGGAATATGTGCAACGCCAGATGAGGGTGTGCTGTTGCGACAATGCTGCAGAGAGAGAGAGAATCTTATCCCATTATGAAGAACTTGAATTAGTAAAAGGGTAATCTCTTGGGGATATTTCGACATGGGTCTTAAATAGGAATCTAACTGAAATTTATCACGAATGATCCATCTTGTATTAGCATTGCATTATAGTGTGTGTGTTTGTGTGTAATTTTTATCTTTGCAAGGCTTTTTTTGTATTAACAACTCAAATCTAAGTTTACACGCCAACGGGTATAGTAAAAAATTGAAGGAATGAATAGATACCTTACTTTAGATTATAATTCGTCAAAAATAATTCGAAAAGAATTCTATATTAAGCCAGCAAAGTAACACAAAAAACAAAATTATGTCCAAAAATATCGTACTAGTAAAATTTATTCCTTTTATTGTTCTATTATTATTTATGTTACTTATTTATGACATGGGCAAATTTGTAATGTTTTAAATTTTAATTTTTAAATTTTTTATTGAATGCAAAATGGAGTATGTTATTACATTATAAAGGGATGACTAAAAAAAATAAGATAAAAAAGGAAAATAATTATAACAATGAAGTAAAATGGGTAAAACAAAAAAAATAATTATAGGAATACGATTAAAATTTTCATAGTAATTGAGAAAAAAAAAGAGGCCGTGTAAATGAATAATTTAAAGAGACTTTAAAGAGACTGAAATAATTATTGCATTCTGTCATTGTGTTTGTCAATTGAACCTTCAACTTTATTGACTCCTACTAAGGAGGTTTCGTAGAAAGTATCTATTTTTATAAAAGAAGGTGCATCGATTGTAAATATATATAATAATATTTATATATTAAATTATATTATATAATTAAATTTATATATAGTAAGTCTCCAGTATGTCATTTGTAATAAAACTACTGCAAGTTTTAAAATATTCAATTCATGAACATTAATTCATTTATAAAATTAAATTTAAACTCTTGGATTATGTGATTTCAAAGTTTTGTATCAAAATTTCAAACTTCTATATGTTTTTTGTTTTATTTTACAAAAAAAATTATTATTTTTATATTGTAATTTTTAGATCAAATTTAATGCTGTATTTTTGGAGACAAAAAATTTAAAATGTTTGGAAGCGTTTTTACTCTTTCAAAAAAAAATAAAATAACTATATCGATTAAAATGTTTTTTAAAGTGGAATTCTATACTGAGATATAATGTGACCTGAAATTTAAGAGAAACAAGTTAGTCACTCCTGAACGTAAAAAAAGAAAAAAGAAAGTTTAAAAAGCGCAGTCTGCTATCTTTAATCTGTACCTCGAAGATTAACAGACACCTTAACAGATAAGATTGTGTGATATGTCTGATTTATACAAGTACAATATAGCAATTAATGGGCTAAAACAACAAAATTTGGTACATAAAAATATACATTTATAATAATACTGAATTATTCATTTTAATATGTAATTTACACAAATTTTATCTCATTTTTCAGCTCCTTATGTAAAACATTGCAAAGGTAGTGACCCCCATCTTACCGACTGCTTGATCTCTGCACTTCATCACATCCGACCGTACCTTGCCAAAGGTAAGAAAACTAAATTTATTTCCTAATTTTAATAATACGTAAAAGCATTTTTTTGTGAATTTGAACATTTCCACGTAATTGCATATGTACGCCAGAGGTAAACGTATGTGATATTATAAAATATTTTAAAAGTTTTACAGGAGAACTAAAAGAATTTTCATTCAAACCGAATAGGCATCTCTAACGTATGTTGTACATAGCACCTTTAAAAATGTAATCGAACATATAAAAGAAGTTTCAGATCGAAATGTATTCCTTGCTGTGGGCAGTGTTCAATCTTAATGTTTGAAATGCTGCATATTTCAATATCAATTTAGCTTATTTTCGATACTTATACTTGAAAAATTTGGGCAGAATAACCCAAATGTGATATTAAAATCACAATAAGCAACATTTGACTTGAGGCAGTTTCCCTCAAGATATAAGATATAAGAGCTGTATATACAAGAGGTGAGAAAAAGTTTATCAATGAAGATACAATGTGTATTCAAATCACTTTTTAATCATTTATAATTTTATAAAAGATTAATTGTCCAACATGACCATAAAATAATACCCCATAATAGTTTAGTGTGGGCTAACACGACGCTGGTATTACACGAATGTGCCACCACTAACCGAAAAAATAAATCAATTAAAAATATTACATTAATTATTTTTTGCAATTTTTTTGTTTAACGTGGTCGTCTCAACACCTATCCAATAAATTCACTATTTAGCTTAGATTAAAAAAATATATCAACAGTTTTTGAAATTCTAGAAAATTAATTAAAACTTAATTAGTTATTCGAATTTGTTGAAATATGAAAAAGAGAGTTAAATACCTTTCTACAGTTTACGACAAATAGTTAAAAGTTATAAACATTAATGGGTAGTCGACTATATAGAGATATAAGGATTGTTTATTTTAGGGACGGAATGAAGATTTTTGCCAGGAGACAAGATTAATTTTTCGGGCCCTTCTTCATCCACTCCTATTCCACCAGTAGTTCCACCAGTCCAAAACAGTAGTTTAGATAATATATTTCAAAATAAATATCATAATGTTATAACATTAACTCATTTTATTGGCTAAAATCAGGTAGAAAAAACAAACATAAAAATAAAATTTCGCTCGAAAATTGCTGCCCCCTCCAAAATTTTGCCAACCTGCACAAGTCTCCACTTTCTCTCTCCCTAGTTCTGGCATAATTTATTTTATATATTAGTTGTTTAAATTTTTTTTTTTTTTTTTTTTTACTGGAGTATCGGCTGATCCCTAAACTCATATATAATCATTATTTAGAAGTAATGAATGAAGCATGTTCTACGGAATAAATTATGATATTATTATTATTTTTTTTTTTTTTATGTTCGCAGAAAAAAAATGATTGTTTTATTTCATGATAACTTCGTGAATAGTTTTCTATTGACCACAGACAATAAAAAAAAAAGATTCTGCGACAATAGCCTTAACTCGGAGATGGCCTTCAAGTCTTTTTACTGTTAGGTGTAATCTAATGTGCTGTATATAATTATATGATACAATCAAATGCCTACACACACTCATTATAAGATGTACCAGAACCTGAAGAGAATGTATCAATATTAAAATCGTGTTCTAAGGCTAGAATTGTTCCTGGTACCTAGGTTTATAATAAATTTATCAATTTAATTGACTTTTTAAAAAAGGAAATGGTTTCGATGAGAACTTCCGCTGAATACTCAAAAATAAAAGCGTTAAAAAATAAACATGGCTAAATAGTCAAATCTTTGCCAACAATGGCCCGATTCAGATGATTTTTTTTTTTTTGTTTTGTAGAGAATTTAATTACCTTTTAAATACAACAATTAGGAGGTGTGCGAAAACCGAGAAGATGGAGCTGACATTCCCAAAAGGCATTTCTCTAAAGTTGCCTTTACACCGAAATGTTATTAGCAAAATGTTATTAACATTTTTGTTATTAACATTTGAGTGCCTACCATTTACACAGGTCAATAGCAAAATGCTTCATTTTCAACGAATATGATCACGGATAACGGCGTATATGATCGAGGTAGAAGTTCAATTTTCATGTTGCTTATATTTTAATAATTTGTGGTTAATTATTATAATAGTTCAATGTGACGAGTAAAGTAAAAATTTATAACTAACGAGTTAAATAGGGCTTGAAAAAAATATCTATAATTGAAAATATATTTTTGAAACTAAAGCGTTCTTTGAAATGAAAAATGTTTGCTATATATTTCCTTATCATGTTAGTTGAATTATAGCAATATAATTTATCTGTTGCATTTAAAATTAATATAAAGAAATGTTTATTCAAATTAAACATAATGCATAGGAATGGGTGGTGTCCGAAATAACCACGCTCCTTCTTCCCTCAGATTTTATGATTTTTTCTTTTCTATTTTATTAAATTTTTTTCTTGTTTTTGATCACTCGTCTGTTAACATTATTGAGCAAAAACTCTATATCTATGAATTGAGTATATATATATTCTCTTCCTTCACCACGATACCAAATACCCTACCTGGAAGGATTCTAAAGGATTTATTTTTATTAAACGAGAGCAATTATTAATGTAAAGAAGATATTCGATTGTTGTTTTTCAAAAATAAGTCATATGGCTTATTAGTTAAGGACATTCTTTTTTGGCATGTGACAATTTAAAAAAAAAAAAAAAACTGCTTTCCATAGGTCACACAACAAATATATTTTGTGGCTCCCTTCATCATAAAAAAATAGTCGTCTCGTTGATTATTATTACATAACAATTGGAAAATCATTAATTTTTTAGTTGTGCTAGTCTTTTTCCAAGGTGGCGATATATATTTATGTATATACAATATACAATATATACAATGTACAAAATTTAATATACATTGGAGGAAGTCAATTTGAATTCGGCATTAAAGTCCTGTCAGACAATGATGATAAAACCCAGCTGATATCAAAGACCATTTAATTATATATATATATATATATATATATATATATATATATATATATATATATATATATATATATATATATATAATACACACATTTTTGATCACACGGACGAGTGATCAAAAACAAGAAAAAAATAAATGTAATAATATTTTTTTTTTTAATTTAATAAAAAAAGAAAAGAAAAAATCATCTCTATTAATATATATATATATATATATATATATATATATATATATATATATATATGTATATTGTCTGACATCATTGTCTGACAGGACTTTAATGCCGAATTCAAATTGACTTCCTCCAATGTATATTAAATTTCGTTTATTTGAAATGATTAACCTTTTCTCATTGTTATTAATTATGAAAAATGGATAAACATAAAGTATGAAAGAATTTTATATTTAATTAAAGGAGAAATAAGGAAAAATATCCCATCTTAAAAACGGTTTTCCGAAAATAAGGATAGTTATACAGATGTATGTATTATGTAATATACTGTTGGAAAGCTAAATATTTCAGAAAGATTAATGTCTAACATATAAAGTTGTAGAAGGTAGTGGAGAGAAACGATAAACGCGTACTTCAGTGATTGTTGTAAATAATAATTTATACTTTTATATCATTTAATGGAAGCTAAATTTTTCCATGGAAACTAAATAAAATTTCCTTGTAAGCAAAATGGAAACTTTTAAAATGTATTTTAAATGAGGATGTAACTGAACGTTGTGTGATTGGCGCACCAGATTTTCTTTTTTTACATGAGACCATATGTATCGATCTGATACATGTTGTATGTCTGGCTTTTTGTAAATTGTATCAATTGCATATAAGGTTTTATTCTTAGTGCATGATCGTCCTTGAATAGCCAATGCCAGTGGTATAATTTTACTAGCATCCTAATTGATGTGGCATTGTTTTTCTAACAACTGTATACGTATGCTAGTTGTGCTATCCTCTTTGGGGTGGAAGGAGAACTTCATATTTTCCTTACAATTATCCTTTAACATCTGCTGAATCAAATGGTCCCCAATTGCATCAGTAATTACTGAGCCGCATTTATCAATGTGATGCATACACAATGTGATTTACATTTTCGGAGTAAAATTGCTTGAAATGTTAAAATTTATATCTCGTGCATTCAACAAAATGATGTTTATTGATAATTACGAAATGATGTTCTGCGGCCTGATAGAAACCAACTCTTTTCCAGTAGCAATGTGGCTGTGGCCTAAGATTGTAGACGTATCAAACGGTGTATGGCAGTTAACGTGTTCACCAAGACTTAATTTTTGATCAGGTTTATTTTAAATAATATTCCTCAATTTCTTTTTCTCATATTGGTTTATTATTCTCAATAATAGACTTTTGGAATGGACCAAAGAAAAATTGTTGGTAACCCCCTCTCAAAATTTGAAGTTTTACGTTTCAAGATACGTAGAATCCAAATTTCGAATAAAAAAAAATCTGTCCGCAAATTTTAATGGTGCTTTTATTGTATTTAAACGAAAGCTGGTGAAATTCCCCACAAAAGGAAAAAAAATCATTTAAATCGGACCAGTATTAGCTGAGATATAGCGTAATGAACTTCGTTGACTAATTCTCCGGCGCGGCTGGTCATCTTGGCCTTAGGCCTCCTGACTTATCTATTGGGCTTCTGACTTCTT
Organism: Rhaphigaster nebulosa; assembly: GCA_948150685.1. Taxonomy (NCBI): domain Eukaryota; kingdom Metazoa; phylum Arthropoda; class Insecta; order Hemiptera; family Pentatomidae; genus Rhaphigaster; species Rhaphigaster nebulosa. Next base: position 100,233,857 of record OX411309.1, on the reverse strand, counting down.
CGTATCTCTCTACTTTATTCTTCCTTGGATTATTTCTGCACTTCGTTTAGCTTCCTTAATGAAATAATCTTTCCTTTTTTTTTTTCCTACTGCAATTTTTTTAGTACCCATTTCAATTCCTGATAGCTATCTTTCATTTAACGGTCGAGTGGGAGCAGTGCAGTGTCCCTTCAAGTGGGAGCAGTGTAGTAGTAGTCCTAGAAACAGACATTAAGGCACTGTTCCCTTTTGGCATTTTTCTCCCTCTCCCTTCGGTAGTTAAATCTTACAATTTTCATCTGTATCTGTATATTTTCTCTGTATCATTTTGCCTTCTGATTACATGTCCTAACCATCACAGCCTAGTTGCATGGACATATTTTTTTCTTAACACTGCCAGTTCGGCATTCTCACGGCGATCATCTTGGGACAAGCTTCAAATTTCTTTTCATTTAGTGCCTACTGCTTAATTTTTTTTTACTTGGACAGAATAGATATTTTTTAAATATCGCTAAAGGGAAATAATAAACCATTGTATAATAATTTGCAGCGTTATGTTGAGTTACACCCAATCACTTCCCACCCCATGATTATACATGGTTTTGTGAGGAAAAAAAACTAGTACCGAAAAGTTTTCTACACGTTACGTCTAGCTCACCGACCTAAACGACCCACTATACCGCAATTATCTTGACAATTACAACTATTTTGGCAGATCTGTTGAGTCGCGGTTTTTGGTTCTTTTATTCAAATAATGACCATGTCCCATTCCTCCTTCCCGGGGATAGTAGATTCCAGTCAGCTTAAACTAGGAACCACAAATCTGCATTTTGAAAACATTTCTTCAAGAGTGTTGGCCCTTTTAACTATATTTAGGTAACCAGAGCCGAGGCGAAACTGCGAGTCGTTTCGAGAACCGGATCCCAAAGGCTAATATAACCGTCTTGTTCTTTTCTTCCTGTTCGAGACTGTTCCACAGAATAAAGATGACCATCAAGGCAGGATCTGATGTTGCCTATTAGAAAACATAACCGTGTTGATCCTTCTTATGCTTATTGTTTTATGAGACCAGTATCATCTAGAGATTGGTTTTCAATCATCAATATATTATTTTTCAACAATTTCTTTCAAGCATTTGTTATCTGTGATTTATGTTTATAAAAAACTGATTCCCTTTTTTTCAAATGATATGCTTTCAAATGCTATTTGTCTTATTGTAATTTCCTGTTAAATTTGTTATTAACTCACTCGTGGGCATTCAGTTAGTTTAGTTTAACTGTTACACTATGCAGGATAAACTTATTTTTTAGCTTTTTTTTTTTAATTTATTTATTTAGTTAAGATGCCATGTAGTAGCTAATGTGCTGTCCAGAAGGTATATTTGAGACCGTGTTGGCCGAACGGTTAGGAATGGTATAGGTTCGAAAGCTGATTCCGGTCTGAGTCAGTTAATATTTATTTAGGAATACGAATAAATACCTCCAATCTGGCTAGAATATGGTTTTGGCAAAAAGGACCAAATATCTCATTTCATAATATCTCATTTCGTATTTCATCATAATACAATATTTCTAAACACAATAGAGTTTCCTTTTAGAACGGTTTGATTATTCTTTGAATCCACTCTCCTCCAAATTATTTAGGTCTATGTAGTGGTCAAATTGAAATAAAAATATTTGTGTTATTGTATTCGAGGATCTAAATAAGATCAGTAAAATAAGAAATTCATATTTTGCCTTATTATATAAGTGCTTGGAATTTTTCTGAAACGTGTTTTCATAATTACATTTGAAGTAATTTCTGCAAAATTACCACTTAAGACTATATTGTTAGATTAGCCTTATGTTCATAATCGTCTTTGTCATAGGTACTCGTATAGCAGCGTAAGAGAAATATCAACCGATGTTTCATTCGATTTGTTCTAAAACTTTGTATGAGAATAATATTCAATGAAGTCATCTAGCGTTGACCACAACACTATACCATAAAAGTTGGCTATCCTATTCCCCGATAGAGATCGTAATTTAAGTTCTTAAGGCAGAGAAAGACAATGGTGGAAGTTCACAGGGAGATGGTTCAGAAGTGTGGTAACATAACACAGTGACCTGGCAGGGATTGCGTCTCCGGTTAGCGGCTTTAGGGCCACTTTCACTTTGTGCTCGCTTTCGCTAGGGCGGTCGTTGTTCTGGAGTTTCTGCGATTGAACGAGTACAGCTTTGACATCTGAACAAGACAGCAATGCACATAGGGAATATGGTGGAAGAAAATATAGGAAGGTCGGGTCTTTAAAGGAAATACAAGATGCGGAAACCTCGACTGAAGGAGAGATGCTCACTTAGAGTTGCGTGTCAAGGAAAGTCAATACACTGAAGGAAACAAAAAACAAATATTTAATTTCAATAAAATTCAGAACTAATTTTGCATAATTTAATATAAGCTTAAATCGTTTATCCAGAGAATACCCATTCGCGCATCGGTCGAGTTGTTGATTAAACACAAAAATTATAGTGTTGTTTTATTTATTTTCTCGACGTTTCGAACCGAACTATTGGTCTTCATCGTGACCACAATGTGTTATTTTCAATAAATATATAGTTTTCTTTTTCTTGGCTCGTTGATGAATTGCTCATGTTTGGGGATCTTTGCCACATCTGTCACCAAAATGAAATTTTTAACTCTATTTTCTTCATATTTCACCTATAATATTTCCCCAAACATTTTCAGATTCGAAGTAGAAAAACCTTTTGATTGACTTAAAATACGTCAAATATGTTTTTTTTATTTTCTGGTATTTTTATTTTGTTTGCTATTATCAGCAATATCACCCCAGAAAACTGATTCATAGAATATTAATAGCCATTATGCAGATATTATAAATAGAATAAAAACAAAACAATAATAAATAAAAATAAAAACAATAAAAACAAAAAAAAATAATTTACAAGCAAGATAGAAAACTCTTTATGACATATTAAGACAATAAAAAAACATATATGAAAGTAATATATTGTGTCGGGTGTCAATTGTGGAAGGTTATCACTACACTGCAGGCAGAGAGCAAATAAGTTGTGTAAAATGGATTTGCTGGAATTATTCCTAACATTTCATTTCTTCTTTATCTTAATTCAATACTCATTTTCAGTTATTATTTATTTTCTATATTATTATTTTTCAGTTAGTTTTTACACATCTTGAAGTGCCAAATCCATTAGAAACCTCTCGCCAGCTGTTGTGTTTTGGTGGGAAAAATTATATATGTACAGAAGAATTGGCAGGATTTCGAGAAGGCATAATTTTAATCACTTAACGGGTATTCCATCAAACTCTGTGGAATTGGTATGAGATTCAATTATGGAGGAAATAAGGTCAGAAGGAGAGATGTCGGAAAAATAAAAAGCTTTTTCAGAATCTATTGACTGGAGCCAGAAAGGAAATTGGTATTTAGGTCTCCGGAGATTATTATATTATTGTAGAATGGAATATAGTTGTAGAGGGTAGATTCAAATGATGAATTAAAAGGGCGTTGCAGGAAATTTCAACAAGAAGGAATTCAATGTGTGGATAGTCAGGTGGGGATGAGACATCTATGGTTCGGGATGTCAGGCTATAATGGGCATAAATTCCTTCGTCTCCACCAATCCTGTCGATCCGGTCGTGGCGGATAAAGGAATAGTCAGGTAGGGAAACGGAAGAAGAATGAATGTAGGGCTTTAGCCATCTTTCAGAAACTGCAATGACAAGGTAAAATTTTTGGGTGAAATACTGTAGAACTTTGTCATATTGAGCAGTAGGGACAGGGAATTAACATGACAGATGGTTAGGACACTAGACATGACGGAGAGGAGAGGAGAAAGTAGACAGTAAATTGGTGGCAACAAGCTGTAATTAAACAATATAATGAATACAATCTGAAATAAAATAAGTATCTACGAATAGAATAATAAAACATTATAAATAAAACAATAAAAAATGGCATATCAAGAAAAACTTAAGAAAATGAGAAAATTAAATACACTCCGGAATCGACTACAGAAGACAGTGACAACAGGAATCGACACGCTCCTTCGCCCGCAGCAGCAGACACTGACGCTTCAAATGACCTCGACGCATAGCGGCATCCACCGAAGCCGGCTTATCACAGCCGCTGTGGACGTATAGTTAAGCCAAAGGCTAGGTCCTGTGCCAAAATCAAAGTGGAGAGTGATGTGACGGATGTGCAGTGTGGAAGTTTACCACCGCACAGCTGGCAGTGAGCATAGATTTTCCACTGCTGGAATTATTCCTAACTTTTCATTTCTTCTTTATGTTAATTCAATACTCATTTTCAGTTATTATTTATTTTCTATATTATTATTTTTCAGTTAGGTTTTACACATCTTGCAGTGCCAAATCCATTAGAAACCTCTCGCTAGCTGTTGTGTTTGGTCGGTTGTTAGCTTGGTGCTGTGGTTAAAAACTATTCTTTTTAACTATTTGCTCTCGACCTCGAACTTTTTATTGGCTATTACATGCTGTCTTACGATTGGATCCTAAAAAATTGTGCACAGAAATTTTGTGTTATTTTCTACAATCACCCAAATAGCACTGAAATATAAATAGAAAGTTATGGCATAAACAGTCAATTGATAAATATGATAAAATAGCAATCAGATCAACCTTAAATAATGCAGTGAAACGATTGCTACAGTTTTTAACAAGAAATTGTAAATTAAAATAGTTTTAATTGATATTTAATATGTGGCATGAGGAAAATTTATATATCCTTGTAAATAAATCAATTTAAGTTCAATTTAATTAAATTATTATATTGTTTTATAATTTGATTTTCATCTTATAAAAAAATCGTTTTTAAAGAAATTGCTTAAGGTAATATAAAAATATTGATTTTGATTCTGAAGATGGGGATCAATGTCCCGAAACGTTAAAAAATGTATAAAATTGGATAATGAAAGTTACCATTTTGAAAGTATAATTGCCAAAATTTCCAACAGAAAAATAATGAATAAAACATCTAAATAAAAAAAAATAATAATTTAACTAAAACATTTAGAATGATTAATGCATTAATTTAAAAGTTAGATAGTTCATAAATTGAGTACATATTACCTGCAAATCAGGAAGCAAGTTTAACACGTACCAACGTCTAGCGAGCTCTTGCAGAAAACCATTTGCCCTCCATATAAATCAATTTTATATAAATTAATCTAATTATATGTGAAAAAATATTTATGAAAAGTTCTATCGGAACGGTTTGTTTCAAAACAGTTTCTAAGATCTATGTAGAGCGGTGAGAGTTGACAACCTTGGATATGCAAGTGGAATAACTTGATGAAATTATGTGTAATGAAAGTTGATTGATGCAAAAAAGGTGAAAAAATAATCAAAACAGGTTTAGTCATGGAATATCTTCTTAAAAACAATACGGGAACAATTGCAATAATTACATATATATGTATATATATATATATATATATATATATATATATATATATATATATATATATATATATATATCAGTTCGGTTTCTGAAATGTGCCAACTAGTGCCTTTAGATGTCCGTGTTTTGTAATTGTACTGCGGAACTTGATCTTCCCTTGTTCGAAAATAGCGGAGATTGTATCACATCCACTAAATGCGTGAATAAACAGAATAGCTTCACAGTTGAACCTGTAAAACGGAGTGAAAAACTACTTGTCTTCTGCATTCTCTCCCTCTTCCCAGTTTTCTGAAAAAAAGATTTTTCATGTTTTTGCCCTACGCCAATCACGAGTACGAGAAGGCCAGGTCAATAATATCTTCTCTTATTACTATTTCCTCACTTCCACTTATTTATTATTCCAAAAAAGATACTTCTTTTATATTAAGAACTATACCGTCCTTTAAATTTTGTGGAAAAATTAATGAAAGATAAAAGTTACTAGGGAAAATCCTGCATTTTTCAATATTTTGAAAAAAATTCTAAACTTTGAAGAGCTATATCTCTCGGTACGCATTCTGTTTTAAAAAAAAAAACCTTTAGTCAGTGCAAATCGTAGAAATTTATTGCGTTTTAACTTCCGTAACAAAGTTCTTTTTAGCTAAAAAGCATTGTTCAGGAGTCAAAGCAAACGTCTGAAAAAAGTTCGAAAATAAAATCTTCTACTCCACCTTTCGCAAAGTTTGGCTATTTTTTCAACAATTTGACTGAACTATATTGAACTATGGTTTATTATTTCCGAACAGTTATATTTAAAAAAAAATAATAATGCCGAGTTTCAAGAATCATCCTAGTGGTGGGAGGTGATCTGTGACTTTGGTTCCAAATTTCAAAAAAATTGGTCATGTAGTCTCGGAGAAAGCTCTTAATCTCTCCACTATATATATATATATATATATATATATATATATATATATATATATATATATATATATATATATATATATATATATATATGTATATAAGCTCGACCAGGGTAATCCACAGAGGGTTACGAGTTGTTTGAAACCTTTTATGAACTTATTTGGATGGTTCGAAGAAAAGAAAATCTGGCTGGTCCCTTTTTATGGCTGTCCCGAATGAGCAGTTCGGCGATGTCAGCTCTAAATTCCTTCAAAGGAACTTCCAAGGTGTCAAAGTAGTTTTCTTCTTCTTCGTGTTTTGTTTTTCTCTTTGGTTTGATCCAATCTAGTCAATCCCCTATTCGTCACTGTTTTCCATATTAGTCTCTTCTTCTCTCTGGGCTTTCCTATTTCTTCTGTGAATTAATCAAGCATTGTCGACACATATCACCAAGAGTTGGGCGAAAAGCGGTAAGTACCACCTATGAGACCTGATAGGCGTCCTATAAAGTGCAATAAGCATGTCCAATATGTCAACGCCGCCCATGTGCTTATTGTATTCTTTGACGATCTGTGGGCCATCAACCTCAACCTTAGCACTTTCCCTTTTGGCCATCTCTGGATTTTCTCAACATGGTCAATCGAAACGTTGGTGCTCGTCAATAGAACTGGTTTTGAGTCCGCCCAAGACGCAAGAGCAATTTTCTTCTAATTGTCGCTGAACTCTTCTTAGCATCCTCTTTTGTTCTGCTTTGCCTCCCTCTTCGATAATATGGGAGCTTTCTGAGTTCGATTTGGTCTAATGGACGCTCAGAGGTCTAGAAACATCGCTAGGTTTTGACAGGAGCAAGGTTTGGTTTTATTGGGGTAATCGTATGATTCTAACCTTGTATAATCCTAATATGAGATGGCCCAGGGAGGTCGTTAGGTTGTTGTTGCGGTAGGGAGGCTCAGTAGAATGGAAATATTGCTAGGTCTAGTAGGAGTGTCCTCGGTTCCAGAGGGAGTACAAGAGCCTTCAGTCAGCAATCCATTGTTGGCTTCTGTTGGCACGTCGAGATCAGTGCCAAAATCTACATAACCAACGGTTTCAAAAAGAGATTTAATTCCAGCCTCTGCTCTTCATCCCTGTCAAGAGTCTTCTTCTTCTCCACCTGTTAATTGATCATCCGAATCGATTCCAAGTTTTGGAACAAGCGTCAGTAGCAGGTGCCCCGCTCATTTGATCATATTGGTCTGAAATAAAAAGGAAAATAATTCAAAATATTACATTCCAAACAGTTATATACCTACCTTAATACTGTATAATATAGCCAATAGGCATATAATTATCCGGTATAAAATATTATAATCATCTGGATAGGAAACCTGGTTAAAATATCGAACTGTATGTAAGTCATCAATGGACCTGGCAAGGTGAATCTCAGTCACCCTACTAGGCAGTCATGAACATGGCAAGGTGAACCTCAGTCACTATACTAGATAGCTCATGGATGACCTCAATTCACCTTTTTGTTTTGTCTAGTATAAACACGTATATAGCTATTTTCAAGTTCCAATTGACGTTCTTAATAGAAAGTCATGGGTACAATTCAATTTTGTAATCCAGAATTCTTTAAAACCACACAAAACTAGCTAAAAATCGCTGTAAACTTAACTTTTTCCCGTGAATAGGGAACTGCTCTTGGAAAAATAATCTTTTCACAAGGAAACCGTGTAAAACCAGTGTGCCAATGACGTCACCTATTGTTATAATCTTAAATAAAATAGCGAAAAAATCAATATCGGTTTCAAGGTTGAAATAGAGCAAAAATCAATGGTAAACTGACTGACACCGGTCTGGATAGAGGTTGAAGACATCTGGCTATTTAAAATTTTTTATCTGTTTTTTCCTAAAATAATAGTGATATCTTTTTCAAACTCTCATGGTTCTTTCAATTGTCTTTTTTGTTTCTTTTTTTTTTTTGTGCAGTTGGAAAACTACGTGCGAGTTTGGTCAGTTGCGTTGTTAAAAATGAGAAACGGGTTTTTGCAGGACTTTCCAATTTTTCTTCCTGAATTACCTGGGAAAAGGAAGTATGCCATGTTATAAATGGTGAACTGTCAAAGTTTTATTATTTTTGTGTTATCTCACTTGAATGAATTACACTCTTCAGAGACCATATCAGTCTACAAACATTTATTTGTAAAAATGTCCCTCTTTTTGTCATCTCCTATCTCCAAAGGACCTTTTTGCGTAAATGCTGAACCGTTTTCTATGAAACTTCAGGAATGTGTACAAATTTTCCCCTAGTGAGGAATACAAAGAATATCGAAAAAAAATATTCCCAAGGCGGGATAATTTTATCAGAATCTATCTTGAACCAAATTTGTGATTTTGGCAAGCAAAAGAACTGTTATATTTGTTCATAGATTACGATCGTCAAGGTAAGAACAGAAAATTTTCGCGATTTGTAGAGTAAGCCGTGCCATAACTTTTGTCCTTAGAACCTACATGAGTACCACTAGAACCACATGAGTATCCATCACATGGGTTCATTATTGAAACTAATAAGCCAAAATTACTTACTACCGAAAAAACATCTACTTATATAGTAGGCAATAACGTTGGTCCGTATTGGCAATTAACTTCATTACTAACAAATAAATATAAAATCGATTAATCTTACATATATAGATCGAAAGGAAATTATAAGAATTATATTGTTGTATATGTCTCTTTGTGACAGCATTATGCAGTTCTTTGAAACATGACTTTACCAATAGAGGAGCTCATTGCGGGGCGACCTGCTACGCTGACCTTTGCATGTAGAGAAGGAGCATTAGGTAACATGTTTCATCATATGCAAATTAAGACAATCAGTGTAGCATTAGTCTGCGGCATATGCCTCTCATCTATCGATGATTGGTGGACTTCATTGGACCTGCTGCAATCAGACCTCGCTGAAGTAGTCATCCCTGGAAGGTCACAATTTCTCCAGGCACAAGGAGGTCGTTGCCCAGGCATGGAGCGTACGTGAGGTTGAATCCACGCGAGAAAGTAAGACTCGTTAATTATCGTCTTTTGAAAGAGGTCCTTTGAAAAGATGGCTCTTGGGCTCAGCTTGAGCAACCCAGCCCCGTTTCATTCTCTCTTGGTTTCCGGTTTAGGCCCTTCCTTACCGAGTTCTAATAATCCCTCGGACAATATTAATAATGACCGGACAAGATAAAATGCCTTCCTAAAAGCTTTGAGAAATATTAATTAATCTTTAAACGATAAAAAAAAATCTGATAGCTTTACAGTTAGCTTTGTAGACTAGAGATGAGGAATACTTGAATTACTTTTATGAAATGAGTAGTTTTCAAGAGAAAATACTTTCGCTATATAAGTGAAGTACTTAAGATAGTAGTATAAACGTAATTCAGATTTATGCCTGATTGCAAGTACTTAACCACTGATTTGATTTGAGTACTTTCCCATTTTTCAACTACTCCATCGCTATTTAGGAAAGTATAATTTCATTTCAAATTTCATCGATATTACTTCAAATTTCATTATTATTGGTCTATTGGAGGTTCAGTTGAAGATTTAGCTTATTGATTTATTTAAACTTTTCTGATTTCTTCGATATTGAGATCCACTATGTTTTCGGGGTTGTCCTTTATGAAAATACAATCGATTTTAAGATCCTGCCCTCACAAATCAATCATTTAAACTTTTCTGATTTCTTCGATATTGAGGTCCACTATTATGTTTTCAGGGTCACAGTTTTCGAAAATACCATCGATTTTAAAGTCCCGCGCTTATATATCGGCTGATTTAACCGATATTGAGGTGCAGTATTCTGTTATCGCAGTTATTTATGTATGTTATTTTAATATCGAAAAAAATTCAAAAGTTTAAATTAATCGATATGTAATCGCCCGCTATTATGTATCGCCGCTATAGAATTTTTAAAAACTATGCCACCGATAATAAAATAATCGACCCCAATGTCGACAAGATTTGAAAAGCTCAAAAATAATATATTCGTGAACGCTCAATCTTAATATCGATAGTACGTATTTTAAATAATGTGACCCCGAAAAGATAATATTGGATCTCAATACGGAAGAAATCAAAAAAGTTTAAATAAACCAATATGTGAGCGCGGGACCTTAAAATCGATTGAATTTTCAAAAACTGCGACTCTGAAAACCTTATAGTGGGCTTTAATATCGAATAAATCACAAAAGTTTAAATAAATCGATATGTTGAATCTTAAAATCGATACTATTTTAAAAACTGGACCTCCATTAATCCAAAAATAATGGACTTCGAATTAATATCGATGAAATTTGAAATGAAATCCTATATAACGATGGTGTAGTTGAAAAATGAAAAGTACTTTTTCATTATTTATTATCGGTTGGTTATTTTAAATAATGATCCTTTTTAATCGACCAAGAGAAAAAAAAATTAACCCCGCCTCAAAATTTTAGGCTTTTCGATACATTTAATCCAAAAAATCCGTCCATTGCCGTCCGACGTATTAACTTTTCTTCAAGACTATTGAGCCAAATTTTTTAGAGATTTGGCACAGGTCATCCTTGGAAATCGACATTACCATGGCGGACAATTAAAGGTTTCATGGGCACATATCTCCGCTATCTATGGATGATAAGTGAAATATATTAAGTATTTTAGAATCATCTGTAACAAAGCTAAAATTTAAAAAAAACTTATTTTTTAATTTTTTATTTTTGGTATAATGATTCTGAAACACAATAGCTTCAAGTATCTAGGTTCAGTAGTAACAGCGGACAAAGATATTAATCAGGAAATAACACAGAGGCTCGTTGCTGCGAATAGGTGCTACTATGGACTCTTGCAGTATATGAAAAGCAGATCGCTGTCTAGATCCACAAAGGTGAACATATACAAGGTACTAATACGCCCTGTACTGACATATGCGTCAGAAACATGGACAATGACTAGGGCCATAGAGCGAAAACTGTTGGTGTTCGAGAGGAAAATTCTCAGGAAGATATATGGCCCCGTTAAGGAAAACAACGAATGGAGAATCAGACACAACAGTGAACTTTCTGACCTCTATAAAGAGCCCGATGTTGTCAAATATATAAGAATAACTAGGCTTAGATGGGCGGGTCATGTCTTACGGATGGATGATAATGTAGTCCCGAAAAAAGCATTCAATGTCGAACCAATTGGTAAGAGGAAAATCGGAAGACCAAAACTGAGATGGCTCGATTGTGTGAGTGGTGATGCCAGAACTCTGGGCATCCAGAGTTGGTGGAAGGACGCACGAGATAGGGAGAGATGGAAGAAGATTCTTGAGGCAGCCAAGATTCAGTAATGGATTGTCGCGCTAAGGATGATGATGATGATGATTCTGAAACACAATAATTATTAAAAATTTAACAAATAATTAATAATAAACCATTTTTTAAATAATAATTTGTGTAAATAAAAATGAAAATCATATCCTCTGATTTTTTTATTTGAGAATCTGTCAAAAATATATTTATTACTTTAAATAAGTATAGTCAAAGGTCTCAAGATCAAATTTTATTTTATTTATTTCTCGGCAATTTTGTGCCATTTTAAATAATATTTAATTTGATACAAAAGGGGTTTTAAGAGCTAATAAAAAAATAAATGATTAATTATTATTGTTTTCTCATCATCCTATGTGGGATGTGGAAGAGCTCATCTATTTTAAACAGCCTGAAATCATTTTTAAAAACAGCCCAATAAATTATGCTGAAAAAAAAAATTAAATTTCTTTTTAAACCTTAACAACTTTTTTCCTACAAAATTTTCATGACCTTTATATTCCTGCTTTATTGAAAATATCCACAGAAATCCTAACTTAGGATAATATAGTGCTCAGCAGTTTGGAAAAAAGAACATTTTTTGGAATGATTTTTGTGACAACCAAAAAAAAAGGAAAAATATGCTTTTAATATTTTTTAAAACAATCACAAAAAAGATAAATACAACATATTTCATAACAAAGACTTTGGATCTTAAAATGAGTTGTTATTTCAACTGATTTTTCTTTTATTTAATTTTAGCAAACAATGGGTTCGGCTATAACTATGTTGTCACCCAGAATATATTGATCTTACAACTCTAAACTATATGCGTAATACAGCTAAACTTTAATCAAAAAGATTTCTTTAGGATAAGAAGAGGTGTTTAGAAATAGAGTAATTCAAAGCATGGTATTCTTATTTAATCACTTTTTGGAAACAAGGAATCCTAGATGGAATAAATTAATTACCCAGTAATACTTCTTCTCAGGATTGATTCAGTTAGTTAGTTACCTTGGGCCACAAAAGAAGATCTCTCATCCAGCTCCTTATACATAAAATTCTCTCTAAACTTCAGATTGTTTTGATATTGAATGAATTTCAGCTTTCAGGGTCTTAAAAGTTGTTGGTGAGCTGATGGAAATATGAGCAAAAACTTTCCAATAAAATGACGAGACACAGCGTGCTGAATCATGCATGTTTTTTTTTTCATATTAAAGAAAGAAAAAAAACCTTTTAGCTTTTAAAAGAGAAAATTTACATATTTATGACAAGGACAGTGGTTATGTCTATTTTATTCATTGCATCCTTTTTTGGTGGTCTATGAATGCTTTTAATACAATTGAGTCAGTCTTTATTGAGTTTATTTGATGACTTTATTTCATAATTTAAAAAAAATATGGAATAATTTTAAATTAATTTTTCAGTTTGAAATATTTATAAGTAAATATTTATCATAGAAAATGTTATATGTTAAACCTGGAAGTTATGTTCATATTATGTTAATTATTATGTTCATATTATTATGCTCATATATTTTAATTTCATATTTTTTTGATGTTAATGAAATGACCAGTTGTGGAAATATCTCTTTATGTCTGTTCTATAAATAGCTCTTTAAAGCAAAATATTTAGAATGCGTTTAGTTTATTCAAATCATGAAAAACTATGTTCCTTGCAATTTTTAACTAGTTGTAATATACTATGAAGTATTTTTTACTTCTATGAACATACTTGAATGTAAATTTTAAATCAATTTATGGATTTTAGATTCCATAAAAAAAATAAAAACAGCTATTTATGGTTTGTACTTTAACTATATTATATCATTTATACAAATAATCTTTATACTTTTACAAATGGTATGAAAGAATATTTAGCATTGTTTATTTTTGCCCTTAAGTGGTCGATTGATATACTTACCAACAAAATATCTTAAAACCAAAATTATTGCAGGTATCCCAGAGATACAGATGCCCACAGTTGAACCTTTTAGGATGGATGATCTCTCTCTGGCATTGACTTCTGGCCCCAATGGCTACAAGATCACACTGAAGGAAATGGACATCTACGGGTCCAGTAACTTCACGGTCACTAAACTTAAGTGAGTCAAATACCAACTCATGTAAAAGAATCATTTTCAAATTTCTTTTTACTCTATCATTGGATCTATATTTGAGTCTTTATTGAGTTCAATAACCTGTCAGAGTGATTATAGAAAAGCAGAACCCTATAATTAAATGTAACAGCTATAATCTCTTCAATTGGTTAATATTAAAATAATGAACTATTCATATTTAATTAGTTATAATTAAAATTCCTTAACTATACCCACTACCTTATTCAGAAGCTTCTCAAGGTCGTGAGAAAACATGATGATTGGGCGATATAGTAGGAACTGGTGTATAAAGTGATAAAGTAGGTGTAGAAAATTTGTAGAAAAGTAGGTATAGAAATTTTGAAACATTTAGTAATGAATAAAAACAATTTAAATTTTTCATACAGTGACTTTTCAAAGATTAAACACACCCTATAGTTAGTGCATTTAGTTTGTTAAAAATAATATAAATATTAGACTGTCATCTGTTGTTTTTGCCATTCATAAGGTTAATTACCAAGAAAGGATAACAATTTATAAAATACCAAATATTATAAAATACTAACCATATAAGACCTGTGGGAAGTACATGATTCACTACTATAAGTAATCTTTGAAGACAATATGGCCAACATTAAGCTTCAAACAGCAGATTTATATCATAACTGATACCAGTTGCTCATTTTAGGCTTTAATGAACCCAGGGTGAATCTGTTAAACCATAATTCCTGACAATGTGAACCAATTTTCTATTTAGAGAAAATTTAAAGTATCAATCTAAGATTTTGTATAATGCATTAATTAATCACCAGGCTATCTCATAATGTAAGTAATATAAAGATAACAATATTAAAGCAATTAAAATAAATAAATGTAAGTTATGATTAGACATTTTTTTTTAAATTTAATTTGTTTTTAAAACGGGATTTGTTTCATTTCAAAGGGGATCAAGACTAATTCTACAGTGTTTGGGTAATAGGTTACAAGTCATTATTTTGTACATTGAGTTATATATTATTGTTTTTACACTTTGTTTTTCACTGAGTTATATAGTTATATATTGACAGTTATATTTTTACACTGTTATGTATAACTGATATTTTGTTTGTTTACAATGAACTTTACCTTTAAGAAAAAGGTAAAATTTAACTCAATGAAAAAGTGTCCACATTTTATATGGTATTTATCAAAAGCTAAAGAAGTATAATTATTTTATGACAGAAAAAATAAAGCTTAAACCCATTTATGTCCGGTTGTGCAAACACGCAAAATAGGAAATGTGTGTACTCATTTATGAGCGTATGCTTCTCTCTCTTTATTTGCTGAAAATGTTTAGTACTGATTTTTTTTTTTTATTTATTTATTTTTTTTTTTTATTATTATTTTTTTTTTTTTATTTTTTTTTTTTAGTCACTAAGAGATTGCTTTAAACGTAGCTCTTACCTTATGTTTTAATTCCTTTTCAGTTATCTCCTGTTGTGTTAACAAGTTATAAATTTTTGACTTCTTTAGAAAAGTTTGTAGAGATAAAAATAAACAACTTTTAGTTTATAATATACAATTCATTTTAAAATGTTCTAATATTAATTTGTTAATTCTAATGTTAATAGATAAATCTAAAATCCAACATAAGATTTACTTATTCAATTGTCCTAGTTGTGAATATTTTCACATGAATTACATTGGTGCGAAAAGGCACCACCTGGCACTTGCAAATCATTTGTTTTTTTCTTTTATATGATCTACTGAACCGTTGACAAACTGCTCAATGCATTTTATGAATTAATGCTAAGGGTGCTGAAAATGTTTACACGATAAATTTTCAATTAGGTGGTAATGGCACTAATACTAGTGAGTATCTGCAAAGGCGAGGAATTCATTTTTCAGACTGAAAGCTGAAATAATTTTCATGACCATCCAATTGCCCGGTGGTGCAACTGGTCATAACTACAAAAGCAAACAATATTGTTAAAAACCTATATTTTTTTAATACTATATGGACACTAAAGAAACCACTGATATGTTTTCACAAAAAAATTCAAACAAAAAATTAGTGGCCATCCATGCATGGTTAACTGATCAGATGTTTATCTAATATAAATGTAGCTAAGAGGGCAGTCTATCTCAATGATCTTATAGATAGTGTCATTTTTGAGATAAGTCTTCGATATGGAATAGAGTCAACTCAGCAATCTGAGTATATATATACTCATATATATATATATATATATATATATATATATATATATATATATATATATATATATATATATATATATATATATAGTGCCTGGGCAAACCTGAATAGATTAAGTTTAAACGCTATGAAAACTCAGGCCATTGTCATAGGTTCCAATTCCCTCCTCAGATCCAATGACACCTTTCCTACTTTAATCCTATATGATCACCCCATCACGTTCAGCTCCTCAATCAAAAACTTGGGTATTACCATCGACCAAACCCTTTCCTGGAAACCCCACATTGCCCAAATTTCCCGACGGTCAATAAGTACCCTTAAATTATTCTATCGTTCTCGACATCTTCTCCCACAACCTACCCGCAAACTCCTTGTGTCCTCTATTATCTTTCCCCACTTTGACTACGGATGTGTGGTATACGGGGGCCTCTCGAATGTGCTCGAGGACAGATTGAAGCGGATCATGAACTGCTTTTTAAGATTTGTCTTCGGCACCTCGAGACGGGCCCATGTGTCCCACCTATACGGCGAGTTGGAGTGGCTCTTCCCCTGCAACCGTAGACAATATTTCCTCGGATCTTTTCTATACCAAACCATCACCACCCACCATCCTTCCTACATCTACAGCCTCCTACAATTCAAATCCTCGGTCCACGCACTGGAAACAAGATCTCGCCTTTCTGACCTCCATACTCCCTCCCACAGAACCAAAACATTCGAACGCTCCTTCCTTGCCCGCTCCTCTACCCTTTGGAATTCCTTTCCTTCTAATATCCGCCATGCTTCTTCTCTATCCTCATTCAAATCCCTCCTTTTCCAACACCTTATTTCTCTCCAAAATGATGCTCTCTAATTGCGAAATTTCAGTTTAGGATTAACATCTGGATCAGAAGTGGATAATGGATTTTAATGTACAAACTTTGCTAATCAATTCATTATTTTTGTATTTTTCATTTTCTCTGTTTGTTTTTTTTACTTTTTTCTTGTTTTTTCTCTTTTTTTTTGTTTTGCTCAAATCAATTATATTTTTTCGATAAAAAAACCTATTTATTACATATATATGTATATATATATATATATATATATATATATATATATATATATATATACATATATATATATATATATATATATATATATATATATATATATATATATTATATATATATATTATATATATATATATATTATATATATATATATATATATATATATATATAAATATATATATATATATATATATATATATATATATATATATATATATATATATATATATATATATATATATATATATGGGAGCAGAGTAGCTCAGTGGTAAGGCACTGTTACCATGCTCCCAATCCCAGGTTCAAGACTGGCTATGGGAGATAATTATTTATTCTTTTATCAGCTGTAGGATCGGGAGACCCTCCTGGGGCTCACTCAGTCTCTATTAAGTGGTTACCCTTAATTGGGGAAAAAATCATCTCCTTACACAACCGTTGGCTTAGAAACAGTATGGTTCTTACCAAGTACTGAACCCAAGACCCTTCATGAGTTGTACTGGTACAGGTTAGGTTATATATATACTTTTTTAGTCGTTTTAATTTGCTATTCATCACTTGACTTATTCTTTCAAATGGTGTTATCCTGAAAGTTTTTGGTAACTGAATTAAAAGTAAAAAAAAGTAACATTACTCAATTTTTTTAAAAATTTGATATCACATGAAAAATTGTAGAAACTGCCTTGCAAAATGGAGGGATCAGTCTAAATTTCAATATTATATTCTATACTTCTCATGTAGATAAGAGGAAACTGAAGTCCACTTCAGATCTCCTCTTTTATTATGAATTCCTACCTCTTTAAAATAGAGAAAGAGTCTCAGAGACTCTATAGGCAATGTCAGAGATAAAACGAAACTGAGGAACTCTATAGCTTACCTGAATCTCTATAGCAAACTATTATCATGATAGAAACTCTTATATGCCTTGCCTCTTTCATGAAATATTTGAGTCATGAGTTACGTCTTCTTTTTATTTTTTATTATTATTTTAATTTTTTCTTTTATTAACCACCCTTAAGAACTCTAACTATGACAGGAAGAGCAAGCTATCCTTTAGGTTATCAGATTATGAACTTGTTGATTCTCAAGAGTGGAAAGATCAAGATTTATCCTGTAGTATAAAAGTATGTTCTTACTGATTGGACAAAAAACTGAGCAGGTGCTCTGATAGGATGTGAACTAATAGAAGTTACACAATGAAATACTTAAATACTGTATTATCATTAATTTAAAACCGATTTTCATTCAAAACAAATTATTATTTTACAATGGAGCACGTGCTCCATACACTTAGTAAAATAATAATTAAAAGAATTGTAAAATAATAATAAAGGAAATTTGTTTTGAATGTAAATCGGTTTTAAATAAATAACAATTGAGTATTCAAGTATTTTATTGTGTATCTTCTATTTATACACATCTAACCAGAGCACCTGCTCAGTTCTTATGAGTACGTGCTCAGTTTTATTCACTTCACCAAATGAGTACTCAGGCATTTCATTTATTTTATTTATAATTAAATATTGTAAGTTACAGATTATACTCTCTGTTAAAACATATGTTTCTGTCCACATTGAAATTACTAATGCTTTATATATTTTGATGTTTGACAGGCTTGCTCATAATGGTGCACCTTTTGAAGCAAAAATCAGAATTCCAAAGATGAATATAAACGCTAGGTACACAAGCAGTGGAGTTCTCATCATACTTCCTGCCAGTGGCAACGGGACATTTAATGCTCATTTGGGTAATTTATTCAGAAGTATATTTTATTGTACTATATTTTTTTTATGAGCAAATCATTTTAAAAGAATATAAGTAATTGGAATAGGTAAGAAACATGAAAGTATTGCCATTGTAGACAAGGATATAGCCACTTTAACTCAATGTAATAGCCAGAGATATGGGAACGTTAGGGTATATATCAACATATCGCTTTAATTTCACTTCCAGTTCATCGGTAAGTCCATCATATACCATGATAGTATTCACATCTCTTTGCCATCAACACACAGATCTGACTGGCCTCAGTTCCTTAGAATATCTTCAGGACGACCCAGGCAGGCTCATGAAACTGCAAGAAGATTAAGATGACAGAGAAAAGAGGAAGTAACACCAGGCTCTTATCTTAACTGCCATGAAAAATATATATATATTTTTTTAACCACATTATTTCCTGTTTGTTTGATGATTTTCAATGGTCTCTTAAGATATTAATTAAATTCTCTTTGAAAATATAGTGACAAATGGTTTGGCATTAGGAACACAAATAGTGGCAAATTCATAACATACCAGTTCTTACAATATACAGTGTAATTTATAAGATGAATTAATATTTTAAAATAATTAATTCATGGCATTCTGATAAAAAGTAATTTTATACTTTAAGAACTATATTCCGGCAATCGCGCATACCTCATAGGTGCATCATGTTTTTCTTTTCCCCGCTATTTTTAGGAGAAAAAGAGTTGAGCCTGTACAATCCTTTTATTAGACACAGACACAGACTATAGAGTTTTATACAGACGCTCCATGTCCCCTTCTCTGATTAGGAGTTGGCTGACAGTTGTTAAACTTTTCAGTAATCAGGGTGCCAATCAAACTATTTAATCGGGCAATTAGAAATTGTTTAGTGTGTGTATACTCACAATATACGCTTTAAAATCCAGTAATTAACGCTGCAAAATATGTGCATTGACTATTAAAAAAAAAAATGAATTTGTTAAATGATATGAGATAATTAAATGATCCATGATAAGTTTATTAAGTTAATAAGTTTATTTCACTGTAAAAATTCGTGAATGGCCTTTCTTTAAGCGGGATAATTTTGTTGATATTTATTATTATGAATTCCAAACTTCCTTGGAACAGTATCCCTTTTCAAAACAGAACCTATGATGGATACATTATAAATTTTTGCATGCAGCTCTTGTATACTTCATAGACCATTTAAGAAATAATAAATAACTTTCATATCTTATTCAGATTATATTTTAAGTAAATAAGAAACCACTTTCATATCTTATTAAGACCAGCTTCTAAAGAGAAATAACTTCCATTATTAATTTTAATACCAGATACAGTTTGGCTCCCTTTTATTTCTCTTTAAAGCAAATACTATGACTGAGAAAATAGGAACTGTTACTATTATTATTGTATCTGTCTTATTTTTACTTTAAAAGAATTATTAAATCTTTTATTTGCTACCCTCAGGTGACATTTTGGCAACAGTGAAAGGACAGATGAGGGAAATTACCAAAGATGGAAAGAAATATCTTCATGTTGACAAGCTGGATGTTGATCTGACCATCAAGGATGTCAAAATGGCTGTTAAGAGGATTTTTAATAACCATAGGATATTAAGTGAGTATTATTTTTGATAACTATTTGGTTATTGATATACTCGTAGGTGGAGGAGAAATTTTATTTTCTGATTTATTAGTCAAGTGTTAATTCTGGAGTAAGAAGACCCTCCTGAAGCATACCCATAGCCTCTATAAATTGAGGGCTTAACCCATTAATTAGTTAGAGGCAACCAAAACATGGCAGTTGAGTGTGATAATGACCACATCACCTTCTGATTTAACTGTCATTCAATAAACAAAACTTCCATATCATGAAATCATCATAACACCCTTAATAGCTAGCTAATATATATATAATATATAACACCATAATAACCAGCCGGTGTTTATTTATGTATTTATATTTTATTATAATTCAGAATAAAAACTAAATTGTTAGAAAAGTTCTGCTTTTGTGCATCTTCATTGGTGTTATATTACTAAATTCAGAAGCTAAATTTTTCATGTCCATTTCCTATAAAAGTTAAGGTAAGCTTGATTTGTAAAAAAAAAACAAAAAAAAAATGTCTACATTGTTGTCTGTATAAGTGTATTATTATGCTTTTACTTATAAATTATTATTATTTATAATGAATTTTTATTCTTAATAATAGCAATCTAAAATTAATTCTAATTTATTATAAATGTTGAAAACAAAATTAAAAATTACAAAAAAGTTACAATAATATTAAAAAATAAATAGGTAATTTACCTATTTATAAAGTCACAGATATTACATGCACTGTGTTTTTGAAAAATCCAATAACTCATAATAATAATTTTTAAGACAGTTTGAAACTTTGAAATCACTATTCTTATTATTATTCTTTATGAAGTATTTGTCTTGAAATAATTTTAAACTAATTGTTTTAAGCTAATTTCTTAAAAATTCAAGATTCTAAGGCAAGGTTCCGATTCCAGTTATACTAGATATATTTATGTGGTACTTCAATTTTAAGAAGTCAATATATTTCTTAATTGATTAAAAAAATCTTCCATAAATATTTAGATTTAATTCCAAATTGTTTTTGTTGGTTTGAAAATTCCCCATAAGAACTGAAAAGTATTTGTGTTCTAATGGGTTTCTTCATGTTTTTTAAAAAAAGTAATCATTATATAATTTTTCTAATCATATTCTCATTTTCTGTTCCTGTATTATTTCAGCTGAAGCAACTAACCTGTTCCTTCGAGAAAATGGTCAAGAAGTCTTGCGAGCGATGATGCCTCAATTGAAGCAGAAACTCGCTGCAGTATTCAAGCGTGTGGCCAACCAGCTCTTGAGTAATGTCCCCACTGAAGTCTTTTATACTGCAAACTGACCTAAAAACCCATCAGAAAGAGAATTAAGTTCCATGAACTGTTAATTGATGATCTGGGCATGTGCAAAGTTTAGCATTAGAGATAAGTACGTTAGAATCAATACAAAATTGAAAGCTGTTTTGTTCTATACTTGAGTAGGTGTTGAAACTTCTAGCATTGTCTTGATCAGAAATAAATTACACTTAAGAGTTAAAAGTGGTTATGTTAGAAGAACATATTAAATGTTATAACTATTGTAAAACTAGATTATTAGGCCGTAAATGAGGTATTTGAAATTTTAAAATGTTATTTAATTACCATTATTCCACTTTTGTCTCTATTTTTACTGTCCCAATACCAAAGAACTTAAATTTGAAAATTACTGAATTTAAGATTTCTTGGGCAGACTTAAGTTGTTTAAACTGTAATAATTATAGAAGGTAAACATTTCCCTTCAATTATTCTATGGCTGAATGAATTATTGTTTTTGTTTTTTTAAAGAATATCCAACAATGTTGTAATTGTTTATTAATTATTATTTAGCACAAATCAATACTATATTTTACTAATTACTACTAGTACCTATTTAATATTTCAAAATATAAATCTCATTCTTTATTCATATATTTTTTGTTTTGTAAATGATAATTTAGCATTACTTGATCATGTTCAAGGAATTTCTCTAATATATACATGTAAATATAAAGGACTTCATCTCATTTATGATTGAATTATTTTAACTTTAAAGAAATATTTTTTTAATAGCTTCATGAATCTTTAATACTATTGAAAAATTCTGTCTCAACATTTAATTTATCAAAATTATTTAAAAATGATGAATGGATCTCTTCAGAAAAAAAAAAAAAAATAGTATGAAGATTCTTATGTTTAACATTGTACTATGACAGAAACAAATTTATTTGTAAAGTAATGTACAGAATATATTTTAAATGACATAATAAAGTTATTTATTCCGTGAAAAAACACCCATTATTAGTGATATTATTCATATTTGTGAAGAAACAGATAAAAAAGGTTAAATTAGTTTAAAGTGATATCTGATATTTAATTCTGTGTTTCTGAAATTTAATATCAACTAGAATCATTTAATTTACTTATGCATTTGTTTTCATATTGATAGTTAAAAAAAAATTATGTGCCTTAGAAGGATTTTTAAGACTTGTCCAGTAAACTATATAAAAGAGCTTTCCATTTAGAAGGGCAGATGTTTTATGTATGTTGCATATTATTAACATACATTATTATTAACATACATTATTAACATACATTATTGCAACATTAACTCCTAATTTACAATAATTTATGTTCTTTTTCATGCTATAAACAAAATTATTGAAATGAAAACAAAAATAAGCAATGAATAAAAAAATGAAATACTACAATTAACAAAGTTGATGGGGGAAAAAAAAATAAACAAACATAGTAAATAATGAAAATTGAAAATATTAAATCAAAAAAGAAAAAGGCAAGTAAGCCAACAATTAACACAAAATAGCCATTAAATCCAAAAAGGCTTGCATCTTTTAGTTTTCCAGCAATTACAAATCAATGTTTCCAATGAGACCCTTATACTGGTCTAAGATACGATTCAGCCTATCATGTCTTCCCACACTGAAGAGTAGTGCTGTTGTTTATATAAATTTAAATAATATCTGTTTTCGAGATCTCTGTGTTTACATTCCTTTGTTTAAACCACTCATTCACAGAGAGATTTCTGGAGAATTGGAAAATTACATATTTGCTCCGGAACATTCATCCTTCATTTTTATTTTCTAAAGTATACAATGCCAAAACCTCGTACTTTGACAATGAATTCGGTAAACTTTTTTAGAACAGGGATCTTATTTACTTCAGTAATTTCTTGAAAAAACAAACAAAAAAAAAACTATGAAAAAGTTTGCTTCCAAGAATACAAATGAAGGCTGAAATACAATAACACTAGATTTCTTGAGCCTTTATTAATGAGCCATTTGTATTGCACTGTATATCAGTATCAACAGTTGTACGTTTTGGGCACTGTCAAAGCTTCAAATTATGTTGGAATAATTCTAATTTGTTATACTATGAAGTTTTGGAATTGTAAATAAAATGACTGAATGGAAAACTACTAATCTCCATTCCTTAGTAGCATGGGTATGCACACGGGAGGGGGGAGGGAGGGGAGGAGGGGAGGAGGGAGAGGAGAGAGGGCGGAGGAGGTGTTGGTGCCACAGGTGTACAGGCACCTGCTAATAAGTTGTATAAATAACATATACGTCTCAGCAATATTTGTTTTCTCTTTAAAATATTATATTAGTTTAATGATTCTATTTTAAAAACAACTGTTACTTGTTTTTAAACTAAAAAGTTCAAAACTTCAGCTAAAACTTTTTCTACCTTTTTTTTTAGTTTAATTTTAACCCAAAAATGATTTAAAATTTGTGTTGGACAGCATATTCTTTAAATAAATCTTCAGGGGAGTAGGGAGTAAAGAATATTCCCGGATCCCCCGCCCCCAGTGGCTGGGAAGTATGGAAGGACCCCTTCTCCGGGTACTATGGTTCATCCACCCTCTAACAATGGATGCTGCACACACCAATGCTTAGCAATCGTTAATCTCAATTTGTGATGTGAAAATTCGTACTATTAATTGAAAAATTTTAATTTCTAACTTATATTAATAAGTCGTTAAAGAATAAATAAAATTTTTGTAAAATTATAGTCGATTTAATCGTTAAAAATTCTTGTTGTAAAATTCTTTGTCTTTACAGACCTATTTCTTTGTACGTTATGATTAGAATATTCCCAAAATTTTCCCCTTATTTTTCTTTAAATTCAAATCCTGTATATATTTTATTAAAAATATATCACACATCCAGAATGATAGGTTTTCAACTCACAAAATTTGTATTTGCTAGAACGAACATTAGGCACATATTAAGTTCTACATAAAAGTCCCCAAGATGTTTCCTTTATAAGATGTTGCTGGTAGATCACCTATTGTGCCTATTGGTTCGGCCTGAACTTTGAATGCTCTTTGGGATGATAGGGGTCCCAGACAGGAACGGATTTAAAGTTGGGTCTCCTAGACCCAAGAGTTTTTGTCGCCTCCTCTTCAAACTATTGGATGGGGAACGCGGTCCATTCGGTATCTTTCTTTAAGGAAATAATCTTTATTATGACAATTGTAATTTTATCGCATAATATCATCACTCATGACTTTATTAGACCTTTTTCTTAAGACATCATAGACATTTTCTTTGTAAATTAAAAAATATTTTTTTAGCGTGCGCCCCCTGACATGGTCAAATGGGCGTAGAGGTAAATTTGGCTCTGGGTCCAACTATTAAAATGTTTGACAGAAATTTTGAGTTGCGCCTCATTCTGGTTGTGAGATATAACCCTAGAATCCCCCCCCCCTAATAAAAATTGCAATAGCTCTTTTGAATAATTATGACAACGCAATGCTTGATTTTAAAACTTCGTAAAACTTTTCTCACTGTTAAATTAGTTCCTTCTAAAAACGGCCACTTAAAATATGTATCCAATGGTTTTTGAGAAACGAAAGTCAACATTGTGCGATGTTGAAAGAAATGACGTTATATAAGACAGATAATGCAACATCTCCTATCTAAGAACTCCAAAGTTCCTTTCCTGGTTAGTACAAATCGAATTACGAAATCTTATTCGCACTTCTCGTTGTTTTCGAGTGTGTGAATTGATAAACAGCATCCATCACAAGCATTTTTTTCATGATAAGAAAGTATTAAGAGTTGTAGGAAGCATTATGTAAAATGTATGGCGATGAGAAAGTAAAGAAATCAAATGTACATTATTCGGGAATGATTTTAAGAGAATGATTGCTTGAAAATACATTGAGTTGAATAAGTACTTGGAACGTCTAAAGCAAATTGCAAGTTACCAAGCATATCTAATATTAAAACTTTAAATATGCAACTGAATTACTATGTTTTTAGTTGACATTCGCATGATGGTATAGAAGGATCAATCTAATTAAGGATTGATAAATTATTTGCCACTTCTATAAATTTGTTGTATTGAAAACTAGTTTCGAATGTTATACATTCATCCTCAGTTCTAAAACACACAAAAAATTCAAAAATTAGCAATTCAAAATATAGTTGGTATTATTATACATATTAAATCAGAGATCGCTAAATCAGAGATTAAATGAACATATACGTGCATATAATAATAAGACAGATAATTCGAACTTTGCAATTCATTTAAATGAAAATAATCATAAATTCATCAAAGACTCAGGAGTTAAATTAATACATCACGTTGAAAACAGTCTCAAATTAAATATATACGAAGCACTTGAAATAATAAAATCCTTCAAATCCAATCCAGATTTTTGCTTAAATGACCAAATAAATATCTCCAACAGTTTAATCTTAAATTTATTCCCATCTATAACAGAAAAAACAATTACTCGCCGGCATTTCTGGGAACACCCTGACCCTTAAACCGTTTACCTAAAAACATCCTGCCTATCTCTCGTTCATTGTTTGTACAATGCGAGAAGAAACCAGTACAAACTTTTCTGTTTGATATAATCCATTTAAACCTTGGTGTGTACCAACATGTATTTGATTTCTTGTCTTAATTAAATTCATAATTCATAAATGTTTTATAATACTGACTTATTTAATCTGTATAATAATACCAACTATATTTTGAATTGCTTATTTTTGAATTTTTTGTGTGTTTTTAGAACTGAGGATGAATGTATAACATTCGAAACTAGTTTTCAATAAAACAAATTTATAGAAGTGGCAAATAATTTATCAATCCCTAATTATTATGTTTTTAATGGAGTGCTACATTTATGATAAAATTCAATTTCAAATAATAATATTAATTAAAAACGGGGAGGAATTAAAGAGGTATGCCTGTATTTCTTCCACCAACTTAACTCATCATAATAACGCATAAGATAAAAAAAAAACTTCGTTGATTGGTTCTGGTGCTGTTGCATTGCTGCTATGACTGATGATATGTGGTATTCCCTGAAAATGAACAAAATCGATATTGTGCTCAAAAGTACTCTTCCACAAGCAAGTTGCCGATGAACCGAAGAAATGTTTTCTCGCTAAAGGAAGCCTCTTCTTGAAACGAATTACAGCGAACGGTATGGTTCATTAGTCTCGTCTTTAGCAGCCACCATATCGAGGAAGACGAGGACAAGATTGGTAGATCATGGTTTCCTCGAAATTACTTGGAAACTGCAGGCCAAGATCAGGAGAACCAACAGTGTGTGTAGGCTTTAAATAAAAAGTATTCCTCTACATTCTTCAGTAACTGGCATACCAAAATAGTTAGTAACTTCAAGGTTTGTAATCTTAGATTATTTTAAAGTGTATTTTTGCATTATTATTTCTTTGCCTCAGAAATTATAAAAATAATAATAGTATGATATCATTTGCATCTTATAAAATTTTACTCAGAAACATTGATTTTTATGAATTTTAAAACTGAGTAAAATACGTTTAAATATCATCATAAAAACAATGATTGCATATAAAGTAGATTTTTGTTGGTATATGTAATTGAAGAATAAAGTCATTATTAATTTTGTCTGAAAACGTAACTACTTTGATTTTTTTATCTTTAATTTACACTCAAGAATAAAGTTATCACGACGATCGTTCAACGATTCAGTTATTAGAGTCGTTCAACGATAATCATAGAGCACCGTGTTTCAAGCACACAGCTCCTGTCAAATACAGTCTAATAGTGTTCTATGAACGACTCTAAAAACTGAATCGTTGAACGATCGTCGTGATAGTCACTTCGAGGAAAACGTACCTCTGAGGGCTAAGTCTGTACAGATTCAATATTCGTGCAATAGCGGTTTTGAGGCAAGAACAAAATAACTCGGCTTTCGGAAGATTGTTATATAACCATCGAAAAAAGTTAATGCTTGCCTGAGATTCACATTTTACAATTTTCATTGAGTCATGAAAATGGGATGTGGAATGTAATTGAAAAAATGTGTTGAAAAAAATATTTTTTGTTTTAATGCGTTAGTACGCAGCTGCCCCAGCAAAACATGATTGCAAGGGTAAGCGTACACCACGCACACTTGCTCCAAACAGAGATTTGCCCTTACCCCTACTATCATGTTTTGCCGGGAAACTGCGGAAAACTGATAAAAAACTAGAAAACTGCCAAGGAGAAACGTAAATCACAAAGTATTTTGAAGAATAGCTTCTCTTGATTCCAGTTACCGCTATAATAATATATTATAAATTATATATTATATATATATATATATATATATATATATATATATATATATATATATTATTATAATAATATAATAAAAAAACAAAAAAATACAAAACAAGCCTACTGGCAGATACACACAGATGCAGCTGTCCAGCAGAAGTTGAAAGATCCAACTTTAGTTCATCTTAGCGAACTCCCTTGGCTGATTTCTGATACATCAATGTTTAGACTTCATGCTCCGTAAAGGACAGCTCTTATCAGTTCAGGTTTGGATTCAATGAGATTATTACGCACTTACCCCGAAAACGCAGTTTCCCTAAATTACTTTTGTTTTTTGTGTGTTATCTTGTGCAAAAAAACGATGATATATCGGATATCCCATTTTTTTAACAATTAAAAAAGAACATATAATTATGGTATTTCTCTTTTCAATCAGCATATAAATCTCTACACTGAACAACGAGTATTTCTCAAAGAATGCTCATTATCCCTATAAATGTATTACCCCTATATTGTATCTATAAATGAATTAATGAAAGATCTAAAAATTAAATATAATTAATATGAAAACGTCACTACTTATGATTAAACTTTTTTAGATTCATTCCATTAAGAACAGGACTTTTGTTAGAGCCTTAACAACCGATTTAGTGATGAACCTTTTGTTAAGCTATGTTTCATGATAGCACAATGAATCTATTACAATTCTTTCACTCTTAATCTCCTAGCATACATTTGAATCTGTAGGTTTCTAATTTAAATTTTATTGTGTTAACAATATTGTATGTTTATAGCCATAGTAATTATAACGCTTTTCAATTTTATTGATTTGCAAATCAAGTATGAACGTCTCTTATTTTGTTTGACATATTCAATCAAAGTTGTAATATAACTAATAAAATTTTTCGTACGTTTAAGTAAAAATTTTCAAAAGTTCTGTATTAGGATTTCAAAGTAATTATAAGTATTAATAATATTATAATATGTATATTAGTTTATTAATATTGCATATAAATAAGATCACACTCATTTTAAGATTAAATAAAATTTAAAAAATAATAATTTTTTTTAGGAGATGAGTAGCACAGGATAAAAATGAAAGATGAAAAGGAATTTAAGGAAATAATTTGTGAATATATATATATATATATATATATATATATATATATATATATATATATATATATATATATATATATATATATATATACGATATATAAACCAGTATTTTACACTAAATTTGAACGCTTGAAACAAGTAATGAAAATGTTTAATTCGAGTGGAAAAAAAATTGCGTTTTTAACCTTTATTACCGATCCGTATTATCTCTCTATTTAATTTTAATATAATTTTTTATATAAGTTTATTATGCCCTTTTCGGCTCACAAATTTTAATCAAAATCTAGTAAATACATTCATATTGATATAAAAGCATAATTTATCAAATTTGAGAAGTTTTGCATTATATTTTAATATAATTTTTGAAGAAAATCAATAATGACCTTCAAGTTAAGTACAACTTCCGGTAATCATGCAGTAACCAAAATGAGAGATTCACAACTATATTTCACAGTAATCCTAAACACAAAATTTTAACTTTCTATGGCTAACCGTTTTTGAGTTATGCCAGATACGCACGTACGTACAGACGTCACGACGAAACTAGTCAAAATGGATTCAGGGATGGTCAAAATGGACATTACCGTTGAAATCTGAAAACCGAAAATTTTCGCTATTACAATAGTTCCTTTGCTACGTATAAGGAAGTAAAAAATCAAATGTTTGTTAACATTTATATTTGAATATAACTTACAAAATATACATCTTCAGATCGGAGACATAACGATGAGTACAGAGTGATAACGCTGAATAGGAATGGAATAAAGTCTCGTATATTGAGGAAACATATTTGGAAAAAATATGATTTTTCGGTACCCAAATTTTAATCTATATTCTGATCCGTGAAACGTTCCGGGAATAATGATAGAGTCAAACCATACCCCAATCCAATCTGTCTTCAATTATTATCTTTTATCTATTCTATATTCCACAAATATGCTATGTACTTTGAACATTAGTATTATGGAGCTTCTAAATTTGAAGGATTTCAAACTTGTTGTTTATTAAATAATAAAGATAAAATATTTTTTTAAATAAATGTTATGTTTAATTTGGTGGATTAATTGTAATTCATTTTCGCCATTTTAATATCAGTTAATGTGTGTGTTGTAATTTTCATTAATATAAAAACAAAAAGAAGAAGAAAAAGTAAGCAATTATAGCCTCGTGTCTATTATTTAAAATGATTAAGTAAGACACTTTCTCTGCTTTCATAAAATACGTCCACTCTCACATGAAGATTAGGAAAAACCCTCTGATTTTTATTTATCTGAGTCATTTTAGGAAGTCACATTGCCGCTTACTTTTATAAGTATTTCTTCAAAGTTTGACCAAAGGTTCAAAGCAGAAATAAAATATGTATTGTTTTTTTCAAAAACCTTTAGGCTTTGTTCTACCCTTCACGTAACGTTTCGTCACGTTTCGCTTCGTTAAAGATCCTTTTCTGCACTTCAAAATGACCTCATACCAAATAACTAGTACAGTTCATTGGGATGACATCAACTCTGCATTTCTATATACAGATTTAGTCTTTATATATTGGAAGACTGTTTTACTATGTCAATAATTACTTATTAAATGAATATCTTCACTTTTGAATATTTAATTGAAATCTTATTACACCATAACATAAGGGAATACTATAATATCAAGATGCAGTCCAGTATAAGTCCTAAAGATGGGGTAGACACCCAAAATGTTGACGTTATGATGTTATATGATTTCAATAAAATATTTAACAGAGAACATATTCAATTCACAATTAATTATTGATATACTAGTTTAACAATCTTCCAATAAAGCAACATTAAACATATAAATGAAACATAAAATGGATAATTGTGAAGAATGTATGAGGAAAATAAGAAAAATTTTCAAAGAAATATTGATGGAAATATTACAATATCAAGATTTAGCAAAAGAAGTCCTGAAGATGGGATAGAACACAGAAACGTTGACGTTATGATGTTATAAGATTTCAATAAAATTTTTAACAGGGAATATATTCGATTCACAATTAACTATTGTATTTATATAGTGTTTTGGCAACGCAATGTGGGGAGAATCCGTAACACTGTTGAACCAAGGTTTTTAGTAAGAATCATGAAATGACTTGTTGGAATAGGTCGTTGGATGGGAAGAAACAGGAGTTCCAGATCAGTTCTGGATATTTCATTCAGGCGGCTGTTGAATTCCATTCTTCAGTCATGGCATCTCAAGATGATTCGAGCCGCGACTGATTGACCATGACTTCACGTTCTGGCTGACAACAGAAGGAAGAATTACTTACTGTACATGAGTTGCTCTTTCATCGCAGCGTATATTATCTTGTCAATATTTACCTAGTTTAAAATAAAAATAAGACCGAAATTCTTTAATAAATACGAAAATAAATTAACTTTAATCTTGTCTTAAATATTCCTGGCTATTTTATCTTCATCCATATCCGTATTTCTATCTAAAGGCGCTCATGTGCAGTGTCTATTAATTTTCAGATATGATATATCAGCTACATTGGGAACCATTATAAAATAAATGAGCCAAGAGAATTGTTGGGATTTGAAAGGCAGAAAATGACGAATAAGCAAAAACCGTTAGGAGGTTCAGCTCTCAACTTCTTAATTGCATCAATGGATATTGCTGAAGTTTATTGTTGTATAAAATTGTTGTATAAAATTGTATAAAACATAATATGCTTGATCATTAAGTTTTTAGTATAAATTTAGAGCATTTAAGTAAACATTAGTAAACTATAGTAACATTTATTTCTAATACATCTAAATTTCTGCAAGAAACATTATATACATTTGATATTAATTTTTTTACTCAATATGGCATCAGTAATTTTGAATATATAAATATAAGATATTGGTTTCCTATCAACTTGAATAGGAAATATATTTGCAAAATGCCATTACTATATTGCTACAATACTTCAAAAAGCCAATTTTGACTGCTGCAGGCGCCTTAGATATATCATGCCGCATAACAAACTATGTGATGCTTGGATTCCAATTAACAGTACTTTCTACACTATAGTATCTATCAAGGCTTGAAACTTTTTCAAAAATTAACATTTTAACAGTTTCGAAGGAACTCTTTTGGAAAATTTAGTTTACAATAAATTGGCTGATTCTTATATATCCTTTGTTTCAGTAGCTAAGAATGTACTGCATAGGTAGAATATTTTGGATTTACTTTACGGTGAAACGAACGAATTTGACAGAACATTTGAATTAAAGTTTTTAAAGTAAAAGTTCAACCAAAACATTTATTAAAAAGTTCCATTGCATTAAATTCAAGTTCCAAAAGAATTGAAAAACGAAGAAAATAAAAATTCCACTTATATCGAAACAGATTTAGAATAAAAGCTAACTTTTAATGTTAAGCACTGGTTCCTATAAGTTTTTTAGTGACGAACTGTCCGTAAAGTTATTTTATCAATATTCCGGTTCAGCGATTGAGTAGGTTTTGGAAACTGCAAACACCCGTTTTTTATTTTATATAAGTTTATCTATATAGATGTGACCCTTAAAATTCTTCAGCAAATCCTATTCGATTTTTATTATTTTTTGTTCATAAAATGCTGATATTCGGAAAACTAAAAAATAAAGGAGAATGCGATTTTTTATTTTTTTTTTATGTAGTTTTCTAAAAACTGATAAAGTGAGTTAATGACTAAGTACATCAGATATATGATTATACATGATTACTACATGTTTCTTGATGAGCATTTTTCATATGAAAAATTGACATCTTATAAAATAGATTGTAGACTGTAATATATTTGTGTGTTTCATGATAGAAGATTAAAAAAATAATTACAAATAACAATAAACAAAATATACATGCCAACAGATATTGGTTTTCGGATTCAGATTCCACTATATCCTTTCGCAAAGAAATAGCCTTTCCCCACCAAACTATGGGGACACAGGTTCGGCAATTTATTCGGGCAGGATTATTTCTCTAAGCCATCCGCAAAAGAATTTTATAAAGTAAGGCGAGAATAGAGATTGATTAATCTGAGAAGAACTGAGAAGTAAGTAAAAATAAAGGACAAGGATGACAGTGAATTATTCTTAACACTACAACCCAACAACTATTTTATTTATTTTTAAAGTTCACTAGTTCTATCAACATAAATGCTTCCAAATTGAATAATAGTGTTTAGCTTAATGGTTATATCTAACTCCTCTTTTCCCGTTACGATCATATAACTTGATTTCCCTATCAGACAAGCCATGGCCACTCTCTAGAGGTCGTGGACCTCAACTTCTGGAAGTTAGAGCCTACTCTTGTCCTAAAATAGGCCGTGTACGTGACTCCCTTCAGGTATCCTAAGGGCCACAGCCTTTCCTTATCCATTACAAAGAAAGGAGGAAAGGAAAGACTTTTGTTCATACATTCCTCTAAAAGTGCCTCTCCAGCAACTACCTTTCACCAGAACCAGAGCTACTGTGCCAGAGTCGAACCCCCTCCACAAGGCCAAGATCAGCAGGTCTCACTGTAGCCGTGACCCGAAGAACGGTTAGCCGTGACGTCAGCGGGAGTTCACTCCCTGGCCGCCAGTCTTAGGGGCTCTTCCACCAGGTCAGTACTTCCTCTCTTCCTTTACTTCTTGCACATCTTCCTCTTATATATGACTAACGTTAACGTATCGTATGTTGACATAGAGCAATAATACCTAATACTGCTAGGTAAGCAGAAGCTTGGCTATACCTTGAATTACCATTTTTGGTATACTATATATTAGCCAGAATATAGAAATCATATGCTAAGCATAAAATATAAATTATTCAGAGTGAACAGAGATATATGTTGCATCTCTTACTATTTTTTAACTAAGTTTAATTTGTTTATATTAAACAAAAACATATTTCTGATCTGGTTTATTTGGAGTAACATCCGTGAAAAGCCACCTTTTTTTACCGATATGACACTTTTTTTTTAAACCAATTTTTGATAATGCATTGTCGCCAGAGGGGAAAAATAATGTCAAAATACGATATGCTTTTTTAAACGTTACGTTCAAATTTAAATGAGATGCATGGTTAAATAATAATGCCTGGAACAATATCTTATCTTAATTTTTAAATGATCAATTTTTAAAAAATAAAAATGCTTAAACAAATGTTCAATTGTAGAATATTTTGGAATCAATGAATATAATAAAACAGTTCTGAAGTTAAAGGCGCAGTACCTTGTACAATTCCTTGAAGTAAATTTATAAAATAAATCTAACTACCAGTTCTTATCTACTTTCGTTGGATGAAAACAGAAAGTAAATGTGGTTTTCATTTCAATGATTCTTTCTAAAGTTATATCATTTAGGAATAAAAATAATTTTTCCATTTTATTTTTAATTTTTTTTTATCATTTAAATGGAGTATTTTTGATAAAGTCCGATGTTGAAAATCTATTATTTATTTTTCAGAAGGCTATACATTGAAATTTCAAAATTTATATTGCAGTTTTTCATTAAAAAAATAATAAACACTTAGTTGGAGTGCCACAGCAGTATTATATTTGATCCAAATGAAAAACATTTTTCAGAAAAAAAAAAAATGCTAGAACATATAATTCTAGATATCTTATGTTAACATATAAATGAGGATTTGCAGAAAAAAATCTTTTTTCTGTTACAAATAGATTATTCAATAGATTCGTTCTCGGCCAAATAAAATATTTATACACAACACGTTTGCTTTTAAAGCAAATTAAATTTGTTTAATTTCTATATCAGAAATCCGTCCAAATAATAATAATAAGAAGTTAATTTAAATTATATTTAATAATTTCTAGTAAGAGTTGCACTATTTTAATTTATTATCCTTCTTATGTATTTGTGCTTATTCCAACCTCTAACTTCTCAAACATATTTACTCATATTTATAAATATATACCTATTGAAGTCTCATAGTTTATGTTCTTGATCTTATTTATTGATTTATAATCTAATTATTTAATGTATGTATACCTTTCCATATTTAATCTTCTCAATCAATCTGTAATTTTTTTTTTTTAAGTGAAAGTTTGGAAAAATACTTCTCTTACAATTTTGCTATTATTTTTTTTTAAATGATTAGTATTTTAATTTATATCTAAATCGATTATTACATCTTTAATACCTCTTACATTTTTTTTGTATTTGTTATAATGAAAGAAAAAGTGATATCGATTAAAACAAGAAAAATATGATTATTATTATGTAATTTTCAAGCAGTATAGAAATATAAGATTAGTAAAGCTATGATTTTGCATTAACATACATTAATAAAACATTATATCCATGTTAGAAATTTGTTTGTTATATCACTTGAACTATCAATATTACTCAATGAATTGCATAAAATTAAAACTAGAATTTTAACAAGAAATACAAGTATAATATAAGAAAAAAATACCTATTTTAATCAACTGATTAAATATTTTACCATGCAAATTTAATGTATGCATATGTTATGAAATATCTGAATGATTTAGATGAATCTCAACATGACGCCTCTCCCTATGCTTGAAAAAAGCATTTATGTGTATTAGC
Source organism: Rhaphigaster nebulosa (assembly GCA_948150685.1). Taxonomy (NCBI): domain Eukaryota; kingdom Metazoa; phylum Arthropoda; class Insecta; order Hemiptera; family Pentatomidae; genus Rhaphigaster; species Rhaphigaster nebulosa. The sequence continues at coordinate 100,198,360 of OX411309.1, read as the reverse complement.
ATATCTTTCTATGCATTTGTGTACATGATTACTAAAAAAAAAAAACAACCGAAAAACAAGTTTTATGGAATTAAGTTTATTTTCCTTACAGCAAAATTTTATTTTTGCACCTAATTTCAGCCAAATCGAACTGTGGAGAGTATTCCTTAGATTTAGCATCAGCTAAATATTTCTTATATACCTAATTGAAAAGAGGACTATAAAATAATTAGTTACAAAATAAAGGTTGATGAATTCAATAATCCTAAGGGATGAGAAATCGTGATTGATATTTATACTAAATTGATTTTAATTTATTATTCCTTACTTTTGCTGTTTGGGTTTAAGCTATTAAATATACTAAATCTAGGACAGAAAGTACAAGTTTGTAAGTTATCTATTCAATTTAATAAAATAATCTTCCAGACGGGAATCATATCTGAAACCCGCAATACCTTTAGCCCGTGCGGGCTTAATTTAAATTTTTAAATAATATAATACATACAATGAAATAATGTCTGATACATAGTGTATCAGCATATTACGAATACATTTAAAAGAATCCTGGATTAAATATATTCAATATAAGGAGAAAGAAGAGGTTGTAACATTAGAGGTTGCAAAAGGGTGGATTTGATGTTCAGTAAAGAGGGAGCACAAAAGATGTTTTGCATTTTGTTGTTATTATAGTCTTCAAAAAATATTTGTTTTTTATTATTATTAATGCATATAAAAAAAAAATCAGATGAAAAGTGGATATTTTTCTCGAAAATAATAGACCTTTATACTGTATTGAAGGTCATTGGAGATGGGATGGGGGTGCATTTAATATCCGTTTCCTAGCTTCTAGAACTTTATAACCCCTTTATTTTTTCAGTTTTGGGGGGTTTCGGAGATGTCTGATATTTATATATAACTATATATATATATATATACATATATATATATATATATATATATATATATATATATATATATATATATATATATATATATATATTCTTCCCGCTTCCGGATCAAATGAGCTGAAATTCGATATATATGGTTGTTTTCCAGGCAGAACAATACCATAGAAGTGGCGTAAATTTCGACATGGCAAGCGGTTTTTTAGGGTTTTTGAATCTCTATAGCTCCTCCAAATGGATTTAGATGGTTCAAAATTTGTATGTGAATTAAGTTAGTGTTAGAGAAGTGACTTTTGGAGGTCTTTAATTTTTTCTCAAACTCCTTCCACTTCGGTATTTTCAATTTAGTATTTTAGTGAAAATACAACCTTAATGACGGAGCTCTATTGCTTGTGTTTCTTTTTTTTATTTTTCCATTTTGGTATAAATAGTAAGAATTATTTTTTCTGATTTTCTTCAATTATCAAGTTAATATACATTGGAACGAACTTACAGATATGAAATCTGAAACTTCATTTGGACTTAAAGATGTCTAGAACATAAGATCCTTCTATATCCTAAGATAAAGTATTTATCCTCAAAAATATCTTTGCAGTGCTTCTTGAAAGAAATATTAAAAACCTTAATTAAATCTATGCTGCACCGCACATAATTATATTGTCGTTTATTCGTTGCATATGTAATATTTTGTATAATATTTAGTTTTTCAGAATATATTTAAAGTCTACAGTTTCTAATTTAAGCAGAATTATTTCATTTTGGTCAATATCTAAAATTGAACAATATATTGAAATGATTATTGTCATTTTAGTAATCAGGTTTTGGGTATGGCAATTAGCGTATGTCGATTCCAATAAGTTTGTTTAGAAATGTCCTTTGAATACATAATCTTACCTTGAACATTGGCACATAGGTTAAAAAAAAAGAAAAAAAGTTGCTCCTTTTGATCTAAGTTCAGCCGAAGATTAATTAAGCAACAGTGAAACTCGTCGGTGAAATGGGACGAAGTTGGATGACCCAGAAACATACTGGACGTGTTCCCCATCAGCTATAGTTACATTGACCCGGTTATATTGCCATACAATTTCGCCAATGATTCTCAAATATTTTATATTATGATATTAATGGTTTGTTAATTAATAAAATTGATGTCAAAACCACTCAAGGTCAGCCGAGGCATACGACTTTAGTATATGGCTGCCATAGGTTTGGCCAAACAATTAGGATCCAGGGTAGAACAACTTGTGTGCTGAGGGACTGCCATATGTCTGAAACATTTAGGGTAAATATTGACTTAATAAGTTCTTGTAAATTTCTAAGAACAACACGCAATAAAAATTATAAAAACATGTGCAATAAATGTACTATCCATCTGTTACTTTATTCAAAACAAGTAATTTTGAAATACCATTTTTTGAGCTGGTATAATTATTCAGAACAGTTATTTCATCAATCATAATATAACTTAATTCGTAAAATAATCTTAAGATTCATCAATATATGATAAAAAAGATTCAATTTAAATGATAAAATTAATGATTTCAAAAATAATTCGTTAAGGTAATTTAAAATTTTAATTTTCAAATATTATTTCAAATACATTTTTCCCAAGTATTGGGACTGTCAAGGTCTTGAGATGTCATTTCAGCTTTAACTATTTCAGATAATTCTACATAGATAGGTTTTGGTAGAGTAGGAAACTTCGTAAGCGTTTTTTTTTTTTCCTCCTCACTTATTTTACCGAGATTTTAAAGTTTTTAATTATCGCTTCAATGTTATCTTCCACTCTGAAGATATCTAAATAATATCTTTGCAGACTCAAATCTAGCTCATTATAAATGCACGTGGAACCAGCAAAACGAGCAGTCGCACAGAGGTCAAAATGATCGATTTAGGAAGTCAAAATTATTTTATTAACCAATCCTCCAGAAATTTTTCAAAAAGTAAACTGAAAAAACTGATAAAAAAAGTTCTAATAAACATAAGTCCGCAAAATATCCAGTTAAAAGCTAGAACAAAAAATACAGGAAAAACACGTTTCAGCTAATCTGTTAAAATAAAATATTGACTGTGGTTTAAAAAGTTATTTCCAGCTTACATACAGAGATAAAAACTTACTTTCGTTCCAAACAGCATCTAAACAGTGGGAAATGATTATAATAAATAAATGAAAAGACATTGAATAAAACAAACATTTTTTCAGCTGAACATTATTCGTGAGAAGTAGTGTCCTTGCGAGTACGGTGTTCTCGAACGAATTTGTACATACGATTCGATACGAACATACGGTTCTTGCGCTTCTCTTCCTAGTTGTCCTGTTGGTGGAATAGCGTTCCGGATGACTTCTCCTCCGTAAATCAAAATATCGTTTATAGATGGAGGCTTGTTGTACCAACCGTACTCCTTACCATATAGTTCAGTAGTCTCCTTTGCTTAGGTATCAAATTTATGAGCATATATGCAAAATTCAGTGAAAACTTTGTCAAAATAATTTTTATTCGGTGGAGAAGATTCTAGTTAAAAACCTGTAATAGTCGATGTTAACATAAGATCACTGAGAAAAGGTCTGTTACCATCATTGATGGAAACGTAGCCTGGTATAGGCTGATTAATCAACATAACGAATTCCAATAGCATCTGATTTTTCAACAAGTAATATCAACGCCCTTTGCGAACTTTCATTTCGATGGAGGAAATTTGATAAATAACGTAAAAAACGCTTCCAATGCATTTCTTAATTTTTATCATCATTAATTAACTTACGCAGCATATCATCCTCATAATTTGTCGTCGAAAACCATTCTTGGAGAGCCATCATTATTTCCCGAACCACTACATCTCTCGTGAGAGACCTGAATTTCAGCTATTGTAAAAAGAGGTCCATGGTTTTCACCACATGGCTTCTTCTTGGTAAAGAAAAAAATACAGTATTTTATTAAGCTGTCTTAAGATTTTAGAGTTTCTTTAAAGCGACATTATAGTAGTATTAAGAATCAAAAAATACGAAATTATTCTTAACCCCGATTTTTTCGCGATTTTTTTTTGTTTCCAGCGGCTTATTCTATGGCTTTCAGAACGTCGTATATTTTAAGTGATTGATACTGTTTATTAAATTGTCCATTAGATGACAACAAACTGAGGTGATAATAACAACTAAAATTAATTTTCATTGCTCACACTACAGATTTGATTCAGTTACCTTCTTGGCGAGCTGACATAATAGGAAATAGATAAATAAAAATGGAAGCACTGACACCTTTTTCTTGACGAAAGAAATTATCTGATTTATCTGGAACAAACACAGTAGGCCAGGAAAAAAAAAATGAAACATTTTAGTTCATCCTTTCAAAGACAAGATACCTAGCAGTCCACTTACAAATATCAACAAAAAACAACTTGAAATGAAAACTTCAAAAAATCCTATTTTGTCACGCTACTTATGCAATTTTGACCACTGTGAGTCGTTGGGCTTGAGTACTACAATGCACAACGCTTGAAATGCTTCTCATGCTTGACGATTGATTGACGCCCGTTAGTGGTTCTCTTATTATTATTTATCTTGAATAAAACGACTAGGCGTACAAGCCTCACATCCTTGACGATTCTATAACCGTGTGCGCGATCTTCCAAGCTATGATTCAAGGAATCTTATTGAATTCTATTTCATTTAATTAAACTTGATTTTTTTATATATATAATCAACGTAATATTGAAGGATATTTATTTATATATATATAAATCCTTAAATCATGCTCAGATAATCTTTGGAGAAAGGAAATTCAATTTCTCTTACCTATACATGAAATATATAGTCTTCGTTGATTAATACATTAAATGTGTTAGAGAATATTTTGCAATAAATAAATACCATTTTTAACATCCGATACTGCTACAGGCTATACCATGTTAAGCTCTTCGGTGTAACTTGACTTCGTGTAATTTGTTTCGAGACATACAAGACACGCCACATAGTGGGGCGAGCGGATACGTTCCATTGGGCATTTGGAGTAAAAACAAATGTTAAAATTAGGAAGTTATGATTGCAATAGTGACAAACCAGTATCATTTTCCCGTCATGCCCAGCTATTTTCAACATTATTGTCATTTTAGTAATTCCTTAAATCATGCTCAGATAATCTTTGGAGAAAGGAAATTTACTTTCTCTTACCTATACATGAAATATATAGTCAGAGGGAAGTATTGGGATCGTGAAAAATTTTTAGTTCGAGTTTTCAACGGAAATACACATTTTATGGTCTTCTGAGTTCAAATATCCAAGACTCGAAAAATAGTCTGTGTGTCTGTGAGTCTGTGAACAGCCTACATAGCTCAAAAACGCTCTATAAACAAAAAAAAACAAACGAATCATCGAAATCGGTCTACTATTAGCAAAGATACACCGGACCACAAGACCCAAGATGGAAAGACGTGCGCGTCTGAAATAAGACGGATGCGACCGAAACTCATCCCACTAAGCCGTCAACCTGTTGTCAACAATACACTCTTTAATAATGTAATGTTAGAATACAAAAGGAGAAATTAACTTAGTGATTTCAACTTTTTTATCACCTACCTCTTCAATGGAGAAACAATATTTCAAAGGAAACAGAACGGAATTTCCATGGAAACTAAACCGAAACTTTTAAAACATAAAATATGTAGGACACAGAATAGTCGTACTAAAATTGTTAAAAAAATTATTTTATTGTGCTTTTGAGAGAGAAAACGTGAAGAAGTGAATGCTGCTGTGGCTATTTCAAGCAGTGTTTTAAACATTATGTTAAATAGATTATTAATATATGGTAGTAAGGGAAAGTTGTGTGATGCGCTCACCGCACCAGATTTTTTATTTTGTGCTATTTTATCTTTGTATTTTCCAAAACCTAATTTTATGCACTGCTGGATAATCCTGAGATAGCTGAAGTATAGGTTTTTAAAAAGATATAGCATTATACCAAAGCTTCAAAATTTAAAATAGTATAAATTTATAAATAATTAAACTTGGGAGAAATACAAGTTAATGCTATTTTTATCTAAAATAAATCCCAGCCCAGTTTATCTCGAATAGTATTAATGGTCCTTTCTAACGCCTAGTGAGTTATTTGTTTGTTTTGGGGCTAGATGTTTTTTGGACAACAGAAAAACAACGGGATAAGCTAGACCACTCTGGATGGCCTACTACTACCGACCTTCTCTAACCTACATTTTGCAGGAGAAATGTGAGAACCACAGAAAACTATGAAAACTTGGGAGTTGGTGAAAATTCAATGTTCTTTGAGTTGAAATTGGGTAATGTCGAAATTGGATGTATATTATGTACACGCTACTGTCAGTCACGTTTAGATCTATGGAAAGTTTTCATGATGCCGATTCTAGTTAACTACCGCTTACAACTCATACAATGAAAAGTAAATGGCTTTGCATCTTTCGTAAGTGAATCTTTTTAACTCCTTTAACCACCTTGGTCGATTTATATTAATTTTGTTTTTTGAGATTTCTCCTAATTTAGAACAGATCAGAAATGATGAGAAGATGATCATGGTAAATAATAATAATAATAATAATAATTTGTTGGAGATCAAAATTAAAAAAACACCGAAAAATAAATAAGTTATTGTAATTTATAGTCGACGTTTTGGCCGCCCTACAGTTCATCTCACATGACTACAACACAGATGTGAAGCAAACATGATAAAATCGTAATAATAATGGTAATATAAAAAATACTAGTGGGATAGCTTGATGAAAATAATAGAAAAATAAATATAAATAAAATTGTATCATTATAAGTGTAATAGAAAGAAAAATACAACAAAAGAACAATATATTTAGAAAAATAATTTTTTTGTTCGTATAAATGCAGAGAAGATATTAAAAAAATTATATAAAAATTAAAATAATAAAACAAACTAACTGGAAAAAAAAATAGACCATTGTATTTTTACAACTAAATAAGTAAACATAAAAATTAAATGATTAATAAAAATAAAATATCATAACAGAGCAGTATATATGTATAAACAATGGCCATGAATAAATAAACATGAATAGAGATATAAAAGGCAACCAAAATACATGTCATCCCTACTAAATGTATCCTTGTTTTTATGCCTTCTTAAAACTTGAAATTTTTATTTTTTTCAAAAGCTTTATTGCCTCCGCTGGGACTACGGCTAAAAGTCTGAAATTCACAAAACTTACAATGTTTTTGGGGAGGTTTATGGTAAATAAAGCCCTTCTTTCTTTATTTGGTTTGTTGAAGTTTGGTAACTGTTCGAAAATGGTGGAAAACACGCTTAGTAAACCATGGAATAATTTTTTCAATTATTAATATTTTTCAAGCAAAAACATATGCTAACAAAATTATAGGTGGAGTAATTAATTAAATCAAATTATATTATTGTTATCTGAATTGTTATAGGACTCCAATTTTTTTCTGTTAGGCAATGATTATGTAGCTTACCTGTCATATTTTTGATTAATCTATCGTAATATTTTAATAATGTGTTTTATATTTTTCTTATTTCGGATTCCAGTTTATAATCAGTTTTTTTTTTTTTGTAATTGCATGAAAATGTACGGTTTCTGTTTTAAATCCAAGTGGCATCGGCAAAAGATCTGATGACATGAGTCTTTTATGAACGGTGATGAAGTACTCGACATTAGTCCTGACAATAATGATGTTTTAGTCCATTTTTCCACCCTTAAACTATTATAAAAGAAATTAATCAATGACAAACTGTGGGAGCCAATGAACAATGTTTTAAGAAAGTCAATCAAACCTAAATTAACAATAGAGACCGGATTTTTTCATGCAATTACAAAAAACTTCTTGAAGATATATAGGCCAATCAAAAAACATTACAGTCAAGTGATATAAATATTACCTAACAGAAAACAATTGGAGTCTTATAACAATTCATATAACAATAACATAACTTTATGTAATTAATTATGCCATCTATAATATGTTACGAAATTAATTACATGCCTTATTTCATAATTTTGTTATCAAAGTTTTTTGGCTTGAAAAATATTAATACATGAAAAAAATATTCCATGGTCCAGTTAAAGCTTACTAGCTCTACTCAGACGTTACGTTTGCGTACCGTGTTTCCCCCCATTTTCGAACAGTTACCAATCCTTAACCAAGCAAATAAACAAGGAGCCAAGGTTTTTATTTACCATATACCTTCCCAAAAATATGGACATTTTTGTGAATTTAATATTTTTAACTGCAATCCCATCTAAGATATAGAAGCTTAAATTTTGAAGAAAAAGGAAACATTTCAAATTTTAAGAAGTCACAAAAAAACAAGGATAAATTTAGAAGTAATGATATTTATTCTGGTTCACCTAATATTAGGCCACCGCATAAAGACGGGAGTTTCTTATAGTACTCCTTCTCATAGAAAATAGGTTTGAAAACATTCTTTTTTAAAATTTGAGTGTTAAACGTCAGGTCAACTTTTATCATACCAGGATTTTAGCTTAAAACATTACATTTAAGATGGTGCTTGTTTGATCTTTCTATATTATATAGTTTTTGAACTATCGATGAAACCGTAAACGCTTGTTTTTAATGAAATTGACCAGTAGAACCCAAGAAAAATGCCTGTTATATATAAATGGTCAAAGAAAAAAAAGTTCCCTAACTTTTTTATCTTTAGAAACATGGAGAAATCAACATCCAAAATATTTAAAAAATTAAAAATAGTCAAGCAACCATCCTTTGAACGCATCACATGGATTAATCCTTTTATAGTTAATTGAAAATATACTCATAAATTAATATACTTAAGGTTTCCTTGAATCCAATAAAGGAGATTTATAATAAATGATGTTCTGTCGTTATCGATGACGTCATCTCTCTCCATTTTTATGAACGAATCGTTCTACTGAACTTCTCATGCTTTTTCAAAAAATCGAAAATAACGGTTAATTAAGATACGTGAACATCTCTGACATGTTCACTCTTTTTTGCGTAAATCATGTTTCCCTTGAGCTACGAGTTAAATTCATGTCTCAAAGCTAGATTCAACATTCACATCGATATGGAATTTGGTTTCATCCATGTGCACAAATAAAATCCATATAAATAATAAAACATGATTACTAATTTCAGCCAAACTTTAATTTCGCTTAAAATTTTCCGTCTCCTAAATTCTGCCATTCGGGGCAAGTAACGCCTTTGCCTCCTTAGTGCCAACTCAGTGGAGGAGCCAGTATGGACCATTGACTAAAGCATTCGGAGACCTCTAGTTTATATCAGAATATAAACCAGTACTCTCCAGAGTTTTCACTTTAATAGAGATATTACGGATATTAAAACACGTGCGACCAATTTCCGATTTTCAAGAGGGCAGGGTTTTAAATAAAAAATAAAAGTAATTGGGATAAAGAAAACTGAGGAAGTACAACGGATATGGTGGTCTTTATCTGAGTCTTTTACACCTTGTTTTTTCTTGTAGCGCGTGGAGGTTGTAGTTGGGGCACGTGAATCCTCACAAATATCGAAAGAACGTTCACAGCCTGCAGGAAAAATAATAACACATTATAAGAAAAGTTCAAAATGTTAGCGTGTTTTCTGTTAACAATAGAATAAGCTTAAGCTTCCTATGATCTTTCAATTACGTAAACACATGAGTTTAATTTTTAATTAATTTTCATTCTATAATTTACGAAACACCTATAGGCCTTTATGCAAGATCTATTGTTATATATTACAAGGTAAATGTAACCTGATCTCTTACAGACTTTAGAAACTCTACCCATTATTTAGACTAACTAACGGTGGCTGGGGAAAGTTCAGTAAAGTATTTGCACAAGGCCTTTTTCTCTCAATAATGAATAATGTATACAATGGTCTTTTATTTTCAGCAGGAAGAGATGGAGGCTCCATGCACCGCCCTGTTCATCGCTAGTCTATGTATCTTAGTCGGCATTGCCACATCCCAGAAACGTAAGTAGTTTCTTTGAGATATGACTTAGAATTGTATCATTATTGTTCTTAGAAGATTCCAATACAAAGCCTTAAATACCAGTAAATGTAAGCCTGAACTAACCAGTCATCCTTTGGTCCATTGAGGCTTCAAAAGAACTGATCAACTTAAGATTACATAAATGCAGACCAAAGGTAGTCTGCACAACAGTCTTAAAAAGATTATAGATCGTATAGCACTCCAAGATAGTTAAAGTACTTTCGATAAGCACCATTTTTTGTTTTAATGCAAGCTTCATCATGCCGCATATCAACAATTCGAAAATGAAATTTTCGAAATTGTGACACTCTTCTTCCAAACCAGCGATATTTAGCATAACTCGAAAATAATATAGTTTAAATGATAGCAAATCTTTTTTTTTTTTTAAACTAATCCATAAAACTACTAAGCTCAGCTTTTAGTTCAGCTGTAAGAAGTACAGGTGTAAAAACTTTAACAATATAAACGCAAATGAGTCGTTCTATAATTGTCAAGGACAGTATATTAGTACGTTTGGTCATCACAGACTATGTAAATGATAGGGGTACCGAATGGATAATATGTCCTCACCATCTTTACTCGATGAAGTATACATACTTTATTTTAAAAAAAAAAGTTTTCATCCATTTCATCAATTTCCAATTTAAACGTATTGAATTGAGATAAGGAACAATGTGAAGTGTCCCTTTCATGTTTGACAAATCTAAATTTACATCTTTTTTGAGTAAATGGTGGGTTTGCATGACGTCGCCTTGTCTAAGTATTGGATCACCGTAGATTCGGAGCAACATTGTAAAGGAAACAGACATTTACATCTAACTCTAGCCTCCAAGCTACCTGGTTAAAGGTTAAATTAAAAGAAGCTTAGGGAGCCTCAAAACTTAGATGCCACGGGACTCCAAAACCATATTTACGCCACTGCAATAAATGTTGGGGGCAGACTGACGCTTCCTCGTCAACGGACGTAAAACTAGAGAAACGAGAATTGTTTTTTGCCTTTCTCCCCCTCCTCCCATATTGACGGTAGTGAAACGTATCTCTCACAGAAACATGGGCAACGACCCGTGTATGGATTGTCGAAGTGTAAATAATAAGAAAAAAAATTAAATTTATTAGTTTTCAATTCCTCTTGGTGAATGCCATCAGCCTCCTCTTGACTTTATTTTCAAGTTTTTCAAGATATTAATCAATTCCCTAGTTTGAAAAGTTCTTCTCACTTCTGGGATGCCTCCATGTATTTATAATTCTCAAAAATGATCTCATCTTTAGGATTTATCCTCGTACATTCTTTATAATAATGTAATCTCCACTATATTCCACCATCCATAGTCCAAGCCTGTAAGGAATTAATGCTGTTAAGTTTAGTTTTCCAAAATTACAGTATCACCAAACCGGTTGTCGCATAAAGAATTCCTAAGCATATAATAACTTAAGAATACAGTCTATTTTTGGATCAAACAATCAGTTGTATATTTCTATGTAGCAAGAAAATTGATCACACGTATTATCCTTTCATTGAGTCCAAAATTTTACTGGAAGAAATGGTTTAAAATTTTGAGTTTAAAAAACGCATTTCTGATACTTATATATAAGTGACGAGTTTTCTATCAAAAGTTTATAGATCCACTTTTCGTGAAAATTAAGTTTTTGAAGGATTAAAATTCTAAATTCGATACTGCATCTAGAGGTTATTCGGTTTGTTTTCAAAAACTAATTTTTCCTAATGAAATAGAGGTTCAAAATCATCCATTTCAATCAATACTTCACATATCCACATGGAATTAGCCCATATAAATTATTTAACTTTTTCTTTCAAAAGCGGAAATATCCACAGAAAAATATTCTTTCAAAACTTGACATATACAAAAATTAGTTTTTGCTCATTTTTTTTCCTTTGCAGTTCTCTTAAAATCCTTAGAGTTAGCGTAATGATTTAGTAAGATTTGATTTGTCATCCGTGAAAATCATTCAAAGGTGAAAATCGTTTGTGAAAATCCATTCATCCCTTGACAAGATACAAGGGGAAAAGCGAATGGAAAGTCGGAAATTTTTCATAACTAGTTTTTCTTTTTATCTACTTTTAATAGTCGGCAAATCGTTCGAACCGCGAAAATCCATTTACTCGTTCACGAGAATAAGAGGAAAAGTCGGAAAATTTTTACTCTCTTTTTCCTTCTAGTCCACATCTAAAAAGTCAGAATATCGTTTGAACCGCAAAAATCCATTCATTCGTTCACGAAACAAAAGAGAAAAAGGGAATGAAAAGTCGGAAAATTTTTACATTCAATTTACTTTTAGTCAACTTCTTAATAGCCGGAAAACTGTTTGAACCGCGAAAATTCATTCAGCAGTTCAGAAAAGGCGAATGAAAAGTTGGAAAATCGTTCGCCGAATCGAATAAAACTTACTTTCATACTGTTCTTTATTTAAGCTCGACTGATTGAAATAGGGAAGTTAAAATAATACAACAGAAAATGTTTAGATGATTAACTTTTCTTTCAAGAGTCAAAATATCCATCCTTTTCAATGAAAATTTAATATACAGAACATATTTACCTAAATTACTCATAGAGAACTAACAATATAATTATGACAATTTGGGTCATTTTTAGTACCACAGAGACTAACAATAAATATTGAACAACCGCCGTTTCGAAAAAATGTTTACAGTTAGTACAATACATTTATTTTCTTTATTTCCTGAAAATTAATGTAAAGTGGATATATTAACTTCTTAACTATATTAACTTAATATGTTGACAGAAAGCTCCTCAAGCGGTTTCACCAATTTCAAGTAATCAACAGTTCTATTGATTACGTGTCCATCAATGTAATTTTTTTCTGACGGAAGGGTGCATTTTGGCTAATGTATAAGCTTCGGTGGTTCTTCCCTCCGTTCAGTTTTTAAAAACTCTTACAAGCCAATTCGAACTACTTATAATTATGTTAAATATAATATTGTACTTTGTATTTATTTTTAATTATTGTAGACTTCTCTTAGATTATATGAATATTATATTTTAAATTATATTTCACTTTCTTTCCAGCATACTTTCTTCACACATGCCAAAAAAATGATCCTAATATTAACCAGTGCCTTACCTATGCAGCCAATCATCTGGCAATGCATTTTAGGACAGGTAAAATTAGTTCTGAATTTAGAAATGTTTATTTATTATAATAAAAAATAAATATTATTATGAATATCTTTTACAGGCATACCTGAGCTGGGGTTGACTGAAGTTGAACCCATTATTCTCGACGAAATAAACCTTGCTTTGGGGTCCGGACCCGATGGGTATAGAGCGACGTTTCGAGACATCAAGGCCTACGGAATAAGCAATTTGACAATTACAGGAGTGAGGTAATGTTTTCGGCAGCATTTGTCAAATTTTGAAGGGATAGGTCTATCTAGCAGTACCTTACAAACATAATATTGGTATAATAAAATATACATTTATAAATGTAGACCCATTATAATATTTCAAAAAAAAAAGTGACATATATAGCAGGTTCCCATCTAAAAATAATTAACATTTGAAAGTTCAAACTGTTATGGGCTAGCTGCTATGCTGGTTAGCATTATGCTATTTTTTAAGAGTTATTTAGTTTAGCTGCTAACTTTATTTGCCAGTTATTTAGCTGTTTGTTATTTTTCAAATATTATTCACTAATTATCTGTGTGAATATCAATGTTTCAATTTAATTTAAAAAAAAAAAAATCCTTGCAGCCATCTTAAATAGAGCTATCATTACCAGTATTTAATTCCTTCATTGTTTTATTTTTCATATAACACAGTTACTTATTCTATTTGTATGCTATCTAATAATTTTTATTTGAATTCTTTTTATCTCCATATAAAATTTATATCCTCAAGCTAAATTATGTGATAAAAACATTTTATTCTATTACAGGTATTATTATTTTTAACTGTTATTCAAAATTAATAATTGCAATTTTAACATTTTGACATATATGAGTGGGATACAATAAATACTTAAAATTGGACATTAATGATTTTTTTCATCATAATATTGTACAGTATTATTTTCAGCTGCATGATATGTGTAAATTGTTAATTAATTTTCTTATAATTTAATAATGTTATTACTTTCAACTGATTATTTAGGGTTACCTTAAAATATGTTGTACAATTTTACTACTAGAATCAGTATTGTAAAGCTAACTGATTTTTAATAATTTTAATGCCTGATGATAAAAAGTAATATAAATTTAACCTGCTTATATAGAATCTTATATATTTAATTAATTTATTCCTCATGTTGAAGTTACTACTACTGCTTAGACTTTTATCACATTAAACTGGTACTTAATGAAGTGAATTCCTTTACTATTATGTAAACAGGTCAGATATGAATTCATTACAACTGCAGCTCAGCTTTTATATACCAAAGATTGCTGTGCGGGCCAAATACAGAAGTTCAGGAGTACTTATAATGGTCCAGGCCACCGGAGGTGGTGACTACTGGGGACAATATGGTAATATTTTCAATTGTGGAACCAAATTTGACATTTGAAAACATTACTGCAAATAATTATTATTATAATTTGTGTTTATAAATCATTGTGTTAATCATTTTCAGATGGTGTAAGAGCGAAGACATATTTGAGAGCAACCAAACAAAAAATTAATGGTGTTGAATATTTAAATCTAGAAGATTTAAAAATGGATTTTAGCGTCAGGGAATTGAAGATGGGTATTGAAAACGTTCACAATGGAAATACTGTAATAGGTAAGAATTGATCAGGGGTATAAATTAGAAAAATAAAAGCAAAATTTATATCAAATACAATAATTGAATGAATCTTAGGAAGTGAAATTCCTTTGATTAAAAACACCAGTTATATTTTTTTTAAATTAGCTCATATCTCAACAAATATTTTAATCTAAATTACAGATTACAGACAGATAGAATAAACTTCTTTTTTTTTTTGGTTGAAATAATTTAAAACTAGTTAAAAATATGCTAATTATTGAAAGATGTGACTTTGTTCGGTTAATAAAAATTATTAAAAATTTTCAACCTATTATATAAAGAACTACCATCATATAGTATGTCTAAAATTATAAGTTGATTCTTAGATATTAGAAGAGAGTTACTAGATGAATGTAAAGATCAGGAACTTTCTATTATGTTTGGAGAAAGTAGATCTTTGCTCACCTGAAAGAGAACAGATGAGTGAATGGTTCTAGAACACATAGTCTGATTGCATATTCAAAAGCTGATTTTAGGATTTTCTAAATTCTCTATTTTTTTTTTTATTTTTTTTTTTTACTTTGAACAATTTAAATATATCAAAGTGTTAGGTAGTATTGAATAATTTATTCTTTTATAATTTTGAAATGTTAAAAAATCAATTTTAATAAATAAAAGATTAATGACTTTTTAGATTTAATTGCAATATCCTCACCACCACATTTAAATAACGGATGCGAATATAGTTTCTGTTTAGGATACCAAAAAATAACTTTAAATTTTTGAATAATTTTTTTATCTCTGAGCCCTGAGATTTTCGTTAATAAGATATTAATTTGTAAATATACTTCTGATAAACTAATAAACCTAAGAAATTCGAAAAAAGCGAGTATTCACATTCATAACTTAAACATGGTAGCAACGATATTCAATGCTGTAACATTCTAATATTTTAACTTGAAATTATATATTTACATTACTTAAGATATTCAATTCGGTTCCAATCCTACATTTTTTTGTAATTTTGAAATATGTATCGTGTATCAAAACATTTTTATTTATGAAAAGAATTACTTTCTTTAAAAAAAAAAAAAGTCATGGTATTATAGAATTCAATAAAGGATATGAAATTTTCTGATGCATTTAGAAAATTATCATTTTCTATTTAAATTCTATTTTTTATAAAGGCAAATAATTTCATAGCTTTAGACAAATAAAATCATATTTTCATTATTAGCAAGATAAATATAATTTTATGTTTAATTTGAAAATTGGATAACAAAAATACAATTAATATTTTAATAAATAATATTATTTATCAGCAAGGGTAAATCACAGGCAATAGTCATAATTAAGGAAATTGATTACTGAAAAAGCGGATATCCTCTAGAAAGTTTGCCAGGTGACATCATAGATTACATATTTAGATTCACATCGTTGTTCTATTGAATGTAAAATTGACAAATATATTTTATTTTCCTTTTAAATATATATATTTTTTTTTTTAGTTTTTTACAAACAGGATTAAATACCAGTTATGGCCATAGCAAAAACTAGTTATGATAATGTGATCAAAAAAATTTTAAATGGCTGTTTTTTGTTATTTTCAAACTACTATTTATACATAGTAACCATTTGAGGTTACTATACATAAATATTTTGAATATATTCCAAAAACACCTCTGACCTCCTCCACCCTCTATCATTCCTTTTAACTTGCCATTCTTGAGGGACTTAATGAAATATGTCTTCTGGAGTTCTTTTGTATGCGCCAAGAACCATTGGTGTAAGCACCAATCCTGAGGCTGAAAAAGTGAACACAACTGCAATAGATGCTTTGGCTAATCAACCATCTATTTTGTTAACATTTAACATCTTTTCTGATCATGCGTCTTACTACCCCTTCCGGAATTTAAAATAAATCCAGATTCATCTCTGTTAAAGAAACATAAAGGGTGGGACAAAACATCAAAAATAGTTTCTTCTGTCAAAATACTTTAAACTGAACTAACCCAACCACGAGCATCTTTTTCAGGCACACAAGAACACTACTAATACTGCTTCAGTATTTCTACTGGAGATATTGTGATGCAAACGTAGAAAACTCCTATACCACCTCTTGCTGGGCATTTCACCATTTAATTTGCTTAGTTGATTTTTACTATTGGTAATTCCTTAACGCTTATGAATAAATCAATTTTTCGCTTTGGAAATCCACTCTCTTTAGGAGGCAAATGGGGTTAGGTCCCCACTCAAACTTTCCTGTGCTTTTTATTTTTCGAACTGACATCATTTTTTGGATATACCATATAATAAAATTAATTAAAAACATTGACACTAAGTATGTTAAAGTTTGAAAAATATCCATTTTAAAAACCCCATTTTAGAGCTGTATATTTTACAGACGTCCCTTTGCAAATTTCTCATTTCATCTTTGGTGTACGTATGTTTTTTCTTTTTGGGATATTTTCAAACGCTCTATAAAAGTATCTTAAAGAAAAATAAAAGCAAGTCGTCAAAACAAATGACGATAATACATTATTAACTGACCATAACTAGTTATGTAGTTATGGTCACTAACTGACATAACATTGTCACCCACGACCAAAACTAGTACCTAAATGATATCATATTTCAGATTTACAATAATATAAATAACTAGCAAAGATCTATTATTTTTTTAGCTGTTAGAACACTTTTAACACCTAAAAACTTCAATGGTCAAGGATGATCAAAACTAAATTCTTGGATTAAATTCTTGAAATTCTTGGAAATAAATTCTTGGATATTTATAAACCTTCTGTGGTCAGTCTATGGCAATTAGGATGGCTAAATGCAAAATAATGGAGTATATCTAAAAGCAGGAATTCTAATAAAATAATACATACTTTAAAAACCGAAAATAAATGGAGAAATTCTGAAATAATTCCTTAAAAATCCTCATTGGTAAAGGCAGACATACTGCACAAAAGAGGTATTTCAGAACACTGATTGGGAAAAATATTTTAAATGCCAATGGGAAAGGGATGGACGAGAGGGATTCGGTAGTAAGTGAATCATAAGATATTTTACGGATCTCCCAAGTGACCATCACAAAAAAATGGAACTTATTGTTGCAAAAACAGTAGAAGCCTGCCCATAATTTGTGAGGTGACCATACTAGTGATTTATCCTACTTATTTATTCTAAAAACAAATCAGTTGGTATTTATAGAAGTATATTTCTAAACAGTGAATTAACAGCAATTAATTTTTTATTTTACAGAAGCTGCTCTTAATTTATTCATCAATTCACACTCTCAAGAACTGCTGCGAGAGATGAAGCCATCAATAAAGAGCAAACTTTTGCAAATAATGGGACAGTTTGTCGACAATCTCTTCCAAAGAATACCATATCAATACTGGATCAGCGAATGAGATTAAACATGCCAAAAACTGTTAGATGATAAGGTTTTCTCTTTCATGAGTATCAGAATTATTTATTTATTGTTTTATAAATAATGAATTTATTTTTTAAGGATATCTGATGTATATTTATTTTTAAAGATACTTATAGTACAAAAACGCTAATGTTTGTTATGATTTTTTTTTTTTCTCCTTAAGATTTAATCTCAACAAAAGAAGATTTTATATCATAGATATTTTGGAATAAATAATAGCCAATTAAATGATAGAATCATCTGCTTTATTGGTGTAAAGTGGCATGCATTTTATAATATAATTGTTAACAATTATATGAAAAATATATATATCCGAAAATTTATCCCAACTTCTGTCTGAAACCTTAAATATATAAAATTTAAATGATTGTATATATTCAAAAAAAAAAAGAAAAAGAAAATTGTAAGAAGACTTCGTTTAAAAAAAAATTAATATTAATAACAACGCTTTGTTTGCTGTTAATATAATAATAAATTATATTTAGTATTGATTATGAAATTTGAGGCTAACATGGCTGCATATTTTTATAAACCAGCAGCACCAAAGTGTGACATCAGGGATTCCATATCTGGTGTTGAAATTAGCTGACTCAAAAATTAATCAAGATAAGGCTTTATTTATTTAGAAACCTAAATAAAACCAAACATTTTTATCAATAGATCTAGAAATAACTGATGTGTGAGCTACAATTATTGATAATGAAATGTCAACATTTGCATCCACTTCATTCACAGCAGGAATTTACTTGCAGTCTACCTTGAACTAATTAAGAATGAGCGATAATTATATTGTATTTTCATTGCATTATTATTGTAAAATATTTGTCCAATATGGAGTACAGATGGAGAGAACCAGTCCTTTTTCCAACCCCAGATGGATACCGAGAAGTTACCGCCCCATACTATTCTTAGTGGAAGAGTCAGATGGGAATCGAACACACACTATTCTGAACCGGACACTCTGGGACACTCACCCCAACGTGCTTGTCCGTTCCAGCCACTTTACATCCTATATAGTTATGTAGATCTTTTATACTGTTATTACACTTATGCATTACACAGTTAGGTATTTCATTAAAAAATATTAGTAACCAAAATATTTCTTAACTATTTATGAATGGGTAGTACTGCTATATTCGAATCAATCTGACATTAATCATATTGTAAACATAATGTCAGATCCGAATTCAGTTACCCATAAGGAGATAATTTCAGAAACTTGATATATTAAAATTTAAATGACAATACTGAATCAACTATTTAGAAGTTAAAAAATCTGACTCTAACAGTGATTATCATATTATCAGCGATTTATCCTTTCCCTCATCTCTTCCCTGAAGAAAAAACCCAATCATCCCTAGCTATATATATATATATATATATATATATATATATATATATATATATATATATATATATATATATATATATATATATATATTTATTGTTAAAATACATATTTTTTGCTTAATTGTCAATAATTTCTTTTTTAATTATTATTTTACCTTTCAATGACTAGTGAGAGTCTTGAATAAAGATTAATTTGTTTGGTTGTTGTTTCATAATTTAATGATAGAAAACAATAAGAAAAAATCAAATTATTAATAATGAAAAAAAAAAATTATACATTTGAAAGTTATGAACATTTAATGACCAAAAGATTTGAGAAACTGATATCTAGAAAAGCATTAAAATAATAAATTTTTACAATTTTATAAATAAAGGTGGAGCAGTTTAGTAATTTGGAATATTCGAGACATAACAAAATAAAAAGATACATATCTTAATTCTAAAAAACAAAATATTAAATTTAAATTCTATCTACAAATTAATAAATGTTATTCTAATACATTATTAGATGTTGTATTACTCCTGCTTAATATTCATCTTCTTTTTCATAATCCTAAATAATGATATTTTACTGTTACACAAGGTTACTATTTAATCCTGGTCTTTACTCATTGGTCTATATTTACTTTTACTTTTAAAACTCATATACTGAATTTAAGGGATTTAAAAATGAGCTTGGCTCAATATAATATACTTAGTTCAGTTGACAGTCACATTCCTACACCTTCATAGCTAAACGAACAATAGACATAGAGAAATCCCCTCGCCTCGGAGGCTAACGGTCAACAGATGCTAGTTCCTTCACAGAGCACCACATCTCTCCCAGCAAATGACTTCCTTAATTAAGAAAGCAAAATAGTGCGTCGATATTATTTGTTTTTCTTCATTTCTTTTAAATGCCCTCATTTATATTTTACTTTTTAGTTTAAATAGAACATGTTCTCATGTTTGTAGAATGAATTTATTCCAAATATATTTTTCAATATATGCAAATATTTCACTTTTTGACTATTTAAACAAGCACTGGTTCCACTGCTCATTTGATTTTAACATTATAATAATTTTAATGTCAATAGTTATTTACTCTTTAAAATAAAATTGTTTATAAGTCTATTTCATTTGTTTAAAAGAATTATATTTAATGATACTTTATTAATATTTTAACTCTAACCAATTTTATCATTAAAATATATATACATATATATATATATTTTATTTTTTTTAATTAATCTGATAAAGAAATAAACCTGATTATAAAATTTCAAGCCAGTAGAATGACCAATTTTGCATGCAGTAAATTATTGTCCCTCATGCCTCAGTGCTCATACTAAGTACCAGAAATGAGTAAAACTGCTAGCACACGTCTTTAAACAAATTTCACTGATAAATAAATCTTTGAACTAGTATAAAATTCTATCAAGACTTGTAAGTATTTATTTCACTTATTTATTTATTATAAAAAAAGGCTTTGATATTAATAAAGAGAAAATGAAAAACATGCAGTTATTAATAAAAACAGAAAAATAATTACTACAAAAATAAAAGCTAATAGTATTTATGAAATCACATCATTAGTTATAAAACAGATTATGTACAGAATAACAAAAAAGATTATCTAATAATATCCAGTATAACTTAATTTATGACAATATTACACTATAATGATATAACAATGATGAAAATATTAATCCGATATGAATTAATAATAAGATTTAACAAAACCAAACTAGGTTTACCTTTAATATACCTATTTTTAATTTTAAATACCATTAAATCAAACCAACAAAGGATATAGAAGGAAGTTGTTCATTGTACTGTTCAATGCTGATTTCCTAATTTTTGAAAGGGGATTAAAGAAAATGTCAACATAGCGCTAGATCTGGTGGTACCACTAGCTTTGGGATCCTGCATGCTCTGCTAATTTTGTTTGTCAACACCAACTTGGATCTTTGGGCTTTTCTGGTTTTGAACTGTTGATGTTGCTGTAGACACATTCACAGGATCTGGTTGCTGGATGATATCATCATAATTTTCTCGGAGAGCTATTTGGAATGATTTTTAAAACAGGGCATGTCTCTTATGATTTCAGACCCACTACGTCATACAGCGATGAGCTTGAGATTGTTGATGACTTCTCATATTTAGGTGCAATAGTTAGCAAACTGCCACCATTGACAAAGAAGTGTCCAGCAGAAATGCAAAAGCTAATAAAACATATTACCGAATGTCCGACACTATAGGAGGCAAGAGAGAGGTCACCAACAAGATCAGACTCCATATAATTAAAACTGTTTATCTGCTGACTATGCTTTGAGGGGGTCGGGTTTTGTTAAACAGACATATGTGCTCTATGACTATCAAAGAAATTAAATATTACCGCCGAGTGGCAGCTAAGACAGGAAGAGACAGGATCAGGAATGAGAAGATAGTTAGCCTTACCCCCAATTGAAAACTACCTTCCACAGATGGCAACTAAAGTTGTTTGTAAATGCATACATAACGGTTACCCCAAATGCCAGAAATGGCTTGGCAGGAGGGCTCAAAAACCAAAAAAAAAATACAAATGTATGCAGGATGCATGAAAACTGAGACCCAAGAAAAATAATGGAAGTAAAAGATTCAGGATATTATTGAAAGAATAAATCATCAGGTCGATCCTTTGAAGAAAAAGGAATGAAAACCCCGGATGAATTGAAGATGCTGGCACAGAACCAAAAAGAGTGATTCCGATGGAGAGAGGCTCCTATACGCTCAGAGGGATGAAGTGTACAGGAAAGAAGAAGAAGAAGAATGCTTATGTGTGTAATGCAATACAATAAAAATATGTATGACTATATCAGAGATATTTCCAGCAAGGAATAAAAATCTCCTATTTTTTTTTACTATCTACTCCTGTACAGAGATGTTCAAAAAGCAATGGCGGCCAGAAGTCGAGAAATACGACGATTTTCAAGAAACGGTGTACGATATTTATGTTCTTATCGTGGGAATAAACAGAGAGAGAAATGCTTTATTTACAAATACCTTGGGTTTCTACATACACAGCATACTTATCAATCTATTGCTAGACATAAAAAATACATAAAAAAGACATAAAAAATGCTTTCGATATAAAAAATGCGAAGATGTCATGTTGATATAACCATGCCATCTATATCTCTATATCTATATCTCAATCCTAGGATCTAGGCCTATCATCTGAATAATTTCCACTGTATACTACTTATGCTCATACAGAGCCGGTTGGAATTGGTTGTAATGAGATTTAGAAAGCAGTGATCTCGTTCTACGCTCAGAAAAAGGATTTTGCTGAGATCTGTATGGGTATTATTATTTTTTTTTTTTTATCATATTCAACAACGACATTATTACTTGAAAGAATTTTCAACGTTGAACTTTATAGGTATCAACTTCATTTTTAATTCAACTTATTATTTATTTTTTTCGCACAAAATGTTTGATACAAATCATATTTTGGAAAAAGAGTTTTTGCAAATGGTTGAGGCTGTTCCAATAGTCCCCATTTAAATTTCAAAAGACTGAGACAAAGATACAATGTACATAAATGTAATTACATTACACTAGACGTTTCACGTTCAAAAAATCACATAAACGGGATATCCCAACGCAAAAATTTTAATTCGGAACTAAAAAATGACATGCCCGATAGAAAACTTGGTGGCAATTCCAACAATCTAAACTTTTCTGTAGATAAAAAAAGAAAATAGCTCTTTAATTAATTTAAAAGAAGTAATTACTAAATTAGTTAGACGGCCAGTGTGATAAACTATTGGCTTAATTGTACATAATTGATTTATTTTTTCTAAAATTTTGTCATATTTTATTTTATTCCTTTTAGCTCATATAATATATCGTTTTTTTGTTTGTTTTTTTTTTACTATTTTAAAAAACTTTGTATGCCAAGGTCATTTCTAATTTTATTAGTATTTGTCGTTTATTCGTGACTAACCAAGATTCTCTCATCGGTGAAATAAGACAGAACATTTTATTAGCAGTTCATTTCACGAGTAGAAATAATTATGGCCTTCGCAATATAGCATTAAAGTTTTATATAAAAAAAAAGTTCATTATTCTAATTGACATTACATTTTTGGATGGTTTTCTTGCTAACAAGATACTAGATATGTTGATTTTGATAAGTAAAGTTATTTTAGTGTGATTATTTCGTTAATCAAACATATTTCGAATGGACATACCATAATTTTCTAACAGTAATTTCGTTAGTGGAGGTAATATATTAAATGTGCTTTACTTTAGTCGTGCAATTTGCTACTGAATGCACTCATTCACTAAAGACAGACTATCTATTGATATCTCCTAGTATCATGAATAGCACACAATATACTTAAGCATAATCAGGACAACAAGGAAGGGACACCACATTAGAGTTTCAAATTTCAGTAATGACAAAGGATACTCAGTAATGTCATTTAAATCAGTAATGACATTGTAATTTCGACAGCTCTCGATATAGCTTTCTGATTGGAATAACGTTGACTAGTTGAGTCAATCTTAACAAATAGCCAAAGAAATATTGTTTTTTCTTAATTTTTTTTTAGTGTTTTTACCATTTACGTAGCGCATTTTTCGTTTTTTTAGTATATCTTGTTCCCTCACCAATGGTTTACAAGGTGATGTGGTCGGACTCCACGTTGAACTTTCAGGTTTATTACACAACCCAATGAAGGGGCAGGAATCCATTTTATAGAGGCTGGGTGTGACCTCCTCTTGTGTCGATTCAGAGTTCATTTAGCAGATAATGTTAATTATCTCCACAGCCGGACTAAAATCCGGTCCCATGAGTTAGGAAGAATGAGTGAAAGAATTATCACAGTTTAATAGAAACAAATTCACATAATTGACTTAAAGATATTAGTATTAAAACAAAATGGTGGACCAAAATATTAAAAAGTACAATATATTTCGTCGTTCCCATGATAAACTAACGAATATGAAAATCACTATTTTTCAGGAGAGGAAAAAACCATTGTATCCTTCTGTATTTGAGGAATACCTTTAATTGAAAATTTATTAATACAAGGTAAATACAACACAAACCGAAAAAATACAAATTATTGAAGGTTCTCCTTATGCACAGAAGGATACAACCTCAAAAATGGTCTCCTCAAAAAATATTGATTTTCATATTTGTTACTCTATCATAGGAACGACGATATGGCAGAGATAGATTAAAAATAGAATATGTAAACAGGCCAAAACACATAACAGCTTAAGTGTGAATTTGGAAGCCCGTGACAGCCAAGTTTTGAGGCTCCCTTAGCTTCTCACTCAAAATTCGAAGATGTGGCTGTGTGTTATACATAATAATACAATGTTAGTAATTAATTGTATTACTTCATATAATATTTTATTACTACATATAAATATAATTTGATATTTCATTTTATTGTTATAAAGGCCAATTATAAAGGCCCCTCTCATTTGCCACCTGCTAGTTACGCCCTTCGACATGTGTCCTGTATATTTCTATATAAATATATGTATATTTGTATATAAACCTTCATTGACATTAACTGGACGCTAGTTATTTGTTAACAAGGATTTTTTTTCCTTTTTCATTATACGTGCATAATGTATGGGGGAACATAGGTGTTAAGTTGATGAGCTCAGAAACAACCAATTAAAGACACCACGAAATATCACGAAGGTAATTTACACGCTATCCATAAAGAGAACCGGAATTAGAATAAATAAAC
Source organism: Rhaphigaster nebulosa (assembly GCA_948150685.1). NCBI lineage: Eukaryota > Metazoa > Arthropoda > Insecta > Hemiptera > Pentatomidae > Rhaphigaster > Rhaphigaster nebulosa. The sequence continues at coordinate 100,173,249 of OX411309.1, read as the reverse complement.
ATCTTGCAGTGAACCCTAGGGTACGCTGGATTTGTCATCATAAATGTCATATCATCATTTCGATTCTATATAGTTACATCAGAGATTCCTGTGTACAGTACCATAAACGTCCAATGGAGCCACTCTGGCACAACAATGACAGTGTTTAAAATTGTCCTTGTGTCAGTCAATCTTTTTTTCCATTTTTTTATAAAAACGTTGAACCAAGCATCTTCTCTCTCATTTGCTTCTGGTTCGATTGCAGAATCCATCTTCCATCAGCATTGTGAATAGTGAAAGGCTTTAGAGAGGTCAGCTTGGCTGGAAATGCGGTTAGTCCTAAGTTATTGAACTTAAGAATAAAATTAGGTATGCAAATAGTATTCTTAATATATATTTTGTGTATTATTCATCCTGAGATTAAAGACTGAAATATAAATATATGTGCCAAGCGAAAAAATAAGTTCAACTATAAATAAGATGTTTTTGTGTGTTTTTATTATAAATTTAATCTTAACTGGATAAATTTTAAATTAAATTTTTTCTAATGCAGATTGAAGTTCTAATTTAATTAAAGACAAACAAAACAGTGTTTTCTTAGTATTGACTTAGATACCCTACGTTTCAACAGTTCATTGTAAAATACAGTATTTATTTTACTAACTCATTTCCGCAAAAGATGTTGCGTGACTTTGTACTTTTTTTTTTGTTATAAGCTTCATATTAAAAGTGTATTTATTTATGTATTTATTAGAGTGATATTTATTATCTTAAAATTTACGCCGCACTTGACAACTACATTATCGGCAGTCAGAAAATTGCCCGTATGCAACATTATAATAAAAATGACATTCCAGGCTTGATATCACACAGTAGTACCTCTGTCATCAGACTCTATATCCATATTCTTTTCAGTCATCTCTTATATTAATTTACTAAAATGCTTCAATGATAAGACTTAATGTCTTATCCTCAGAAGTGTGCAGTCCTTTTATGAGTTTTTTTAGGGATATCGTAAATTTGTACATATGTGCCCAAACCGTTTTTTATTCGGGGATGTCTGAAGTATACATAAAATTCCGTATATATGGTTCTTTTCTAGAAAGAAAAATACCAGAGAAGTGGGGGCAAATTTCAATAAAAATTTCGGCATGTTTAAATGTTTTTTCGCGGATTTTAAGTTTGCGCGCACATCTACAACCCCTCCAAATTGAGTTGGAGGATTGAAAATTTGGTTAGCTACGCCAATGAGTTACTATTAAAGATAAAATACGGCCTTAGTGACGGAGCACTGATATTCAGAATTATTTATTTTTTAACTCGTGGTTACATCTGAATAGAGTGTTTCAAATTTAGTGGTTGGCGTTTAATTTTAATATTTGATCCCCATCGTCCAATCAAAAGTAATTCTGAAGCATTGTTCAATATCCGTTTGTGAGACTGTAGAGTTGGTCAAGTTAAAAGGGAGGGCATGCTATAAGGATTATAACTTTTGGTTTGAATTAGAAAATTTTAAAAGAAAACCGTTTTAACGAACAAAGAAAGTTTAAGTAAAGATAAATTATGCTTGTAGAGACTGAGGAGGAGGAACTTGCCCTCCAGATAATCAGATCTGAAGCCTAAAAGGTTTCAAGAGGAATCTTTAAGAATATTTGTGATGTTGGTGTCAAATTGAGTTTTCAATTTTTATTTTATTTTTAACTTTCCACTAATGAACCATTTCCAACAGACGGGGCTTAGGCAGCAGTATGATGTTACAAAACGTTGTATAAAAAGAGGTCTTATGTAGACTATGTAGATTCACGGTAATGTGCGCAGAGTTCTTCCTAATTGCTCATATTTTGTTTTGTAGATAAGCCCTAAAAAATGAGGGATCGTCAAATAATGAATTATTATTATTACATGTTTCAACCATTTCCGCGATAATAATAAACACGGTTTATTTATATGAAAAAAACGCTATCCCACAAGAAATTCGCTGTATTTGTTACTTCAATGATGACCATGGGGTGATGCTTTTTTCAATGGCAATCACCTGGAATAGAAAATGGAAAATAAAGCCGACTATATACAGAAAGGACGCCTGCCAAGCGAGAAATTGCGCATTTAATTTGGATAGAATATTACAAATTGCGCATTTTGTTTCATAGAGGTTTTGTAGAAACTTTTGTGAGGTTCATCCCTTTTATACTTCAAAAAATGGTATGCTAGGCTTGAAGGAGTACAGCACACAGCAGTACCTCTATCATCAAACTTTGCATCCATATTCTTTTCAGTCATATCTTTGTGTTCCCTGACATGAGATTCATGTACACCATTTCTATTGATATGTTTTAGTGTTCAGTTTATTTTTCGTTAAAACGTTTCTCGTAATTGTGAATGTGTTTATAAGCCGTCGGGAAATTTGAGACAGCAGTGGCATAGCCAGTATTTCGGAGAGGGAGAGGGTCCATCCAAGAATCTGTTTTAATGAATCCCACCCCAACGGGGCATGCTAAGGGGTCCTCTCTAAATATTATGTTTTCTATGCCTAGGTATATTTTTTATGAATATAACATTTATAAGGTTTATATAAGGTTTATACGATTTTTGTTTACAGATAAGAATAAATAAAAGTATTTTGTAATTTCTGGTGGAGTCCAGACCCCCGGAACCCTACCTCTGGCTACGCCACTGGGAGCCAGTAGGCAAAGTTATAAAAACTTACCAAAATGCTTGAATGATAAGTCTTAATGCCTTTTTCTCAAAAGGGTGTGGGCCTTCGTACGGGGTGTGCGCGTGCCACTCTTGTCAATAAAACTCTCTCTATAGCAATCTTATTATACGTTTATGAGAATGTATTTAATTACTAGAACAATTATTAAGAAGTCTGTGGTTTAGCCAGTTTTGTGCTGCAAAATAGTTTTAGTTGAAGTTTTTGAACTTTAGTTAGTTTAATCTTTGCTTCTATCTACTGTTTAATGTGGGATAAAAATATAAAAAACTTTGGTCCCATAACTTTTTATTGTACCTCCAAAAGTAAAATATTTGGAGAAGCTAAATTTTTAGATATACGACAAATTTTCAACTTCATCACCAATTTTTCAATTATTTCCACACTTAATAAAATTGACAAACTTGGTAGGCCTATTTAATTCAAAAATATATACAATTTTGGTCCTATGACTTTTTGTAGTATCTATCGGTTATAAATTCGAAGGAACTAAATGTTTAGATGTATTGCAAAATTTCCAATTTTTTATTTATTACTCCAAAGCTGCGGTCCCTAGCGAAAACTTTCCAATTTTCAGAGTTAAAGAACATTAAATTAGTTTTTACTTACAACAGGAAAGTTTCGCTAAGAAGCACTGTTTCGGTGTTATAAATAAAAATCTGGAAAAAGTTCGAAAATTTTTTCGTATATCTAAAATTTTAGGTCTATCAAATTTATAACCGATGGAGATGCGCCAAAAAGTTGAATATCCTTTTTAACTTTGATAGGCCTACCAAGTTTGAAGACTGTCAGTATCCATTAAGTGTAAAAATAATTGAAAAATTGGTGAAAAAATAAAAAAATTGGTCTAGATGTAAAAAAACTAGCTCCACCGATGAAAATACGACAAAAATTGATAGGACCAAAATTGTTGATCTCACAAAATCAGTAGCTTCTGGTGTAATCCGATAGTTTGTACGTATTGCCTTTTACTCACAATAGACCTCCAAATATAGGTTTTACGAATTTTTAAGTGTCGTCCGCCATTATGATTTTTTTGTGGGTTAAACATTAAAAATTTCACAAGTTACAAGTTTGCCAATTTTCAAGTTTGTAGCTCGTTTAGTAATTCGGTTAGAATTTATACAGATAAGTGAGTAGGGAAGACAATCTGACTCGCTGCCTGTAAGTCGTACGAGGGATTGTATAATATTTATATTATAAGTGTGTATTTGATACTCTTTAAATACAAAATTTGATGCACAAGTTTTATTCGAAATGTTTTTAGCCGTTTCCGTGGTACAGGCGTTTAAAAGTAACTTTTTGGAATTTTTTGGCAAAGTTGGTAGAAATTATTGTTTTTCGACCTCGGTTTCGACCTTTTTCCTAAACCAAATTTATAATGTTAGATACTCATCCGACGTAGAATTTAATGTTCATTAATTCTTGAACAATAAAAGTTTACGATAGTAAGTACTGGTTTGGAGTTATAAGTCAATAACTGAAAATACTAAATAAACTTCCATGTTTGATTGACCGCCATTTCGTATTCCGTCGGCTTCACGACGACACGCGGGTATTTTTACCTCTTCATCAAGAACGTAATTGTCTGAAATAGATGAATCTTTGTGTGAAATAAGTCTAGTTTTTCTGCATGAACTCCGGGACTATTAAGGTGAAATCGCCTCCATACCCATAATGTTTAATAGAGGTGAAAAAAGAAACATTAACTATTAATAACGCTTAAAAATTCCCATTTCTCACTAGTTTCGTGAAACTCATGGCATTTATTATTTTCAAAAGTCTTGCCGAAATTTTATTAAAAATAAAATGATAAACATCATATAAAGAAAAGTATAAATCGGATCAATATAATTTAAAATTAAAGACAAATACTAATATTGATATTACTATTAATAAAAAAGAGAAGTAATTATTAACTATTTTTTCGCAGGATCAGGAAATGGAGCTTACTTGGACGTTGATAATTTTCAATCTAGCTCTTGTTTGTTCGTCTAAGCTACGTAAGTGCTTAGTTTGATAAGTTTAATAAAAATTGTCCAGAAATATTTTTAAAAATCCCTACTTTAAATCTTAATATATATATATATATATATATATATATATATATATATATATATATATATATATATATATATATATATATATTCATTTGAACTAGATTTTCTTTGCAGAACAGTGTAATTGAACATCTTAACTGTTTCATCAATAAGGTTATCTGTGCTGCCTATACCATCTAAACTTATCTGTGCCTACTACACTCTTCTGCGCTGCCTATAAATATCCAATGAGGTTTGTGTATGTTTCTTCGAAGCATAGATCTATCAGTCTCATTCTCTTGATTATTGACACGGCTAGACTGCTCGTCAAACCAGGACGATCTTTTCTCTATCTGGATGGTTACCATTACTTCCTCTCCTGTATCATTGATAGTATTCTCAACGGTCAACCAGATTTTTTTGACATCTCTATCTTCTGTAGAGGGCGCATCGGAGAGCTTTTCATTAAGCGTATTTACATATGCTTCACAGACTTCGGATTCCTTAAGCTTTTGTAAGTTAATTTCTGACTTCTTTATTCTGAAAATTGAGATCCTAGCTCTTACCTTAGTCAGAAAATGGTCTGATTATTCGCTCCTCGGAAGTTCTGACATCGGGAAGGTTTGATCGATACCTGACACTGATTAGAAAATGATCAATCTGGTTAACTGTGTTTCCAACGGACGATGTCGACCTTATGGATCCTTTTGTGAGGGAATAGATAACTGCCAACAACAAGGTTTTGTAATGCACAGAAGTTTATAAGTCAATGGTCAATGGAAGTCGTTACAGACATCGTGAAGACTATGTTCACCGATTATTGGGAAATAGATTGCTTTGTTACCAATCTTCACATTAAAATCACCTACAATTATTATTATGTCTGAACAAGAACATGTTTTAATAGATTTATCTAATAAGTCATAGCACTCTTCCTTGGCTTGCTTATTTTATGTTCCAGTCGGAGCATGGCAAGAATATATAAATGAAATAACTCCTAACTTTTATGACTCATTTTGGGGATTATAGGCTTGAAGTCAATAATAAGTTGCCTAAAAGTTCTTCCCTACAACGAACCCAGTTCCAAAGAGGTGTGCTCAATTGTCACATCTATAATATATGGTGTGTCTTCTTCTCGATAGATCCCTGTCTAGTCCTTCGTATCTTGGAGGTCAGTAATGTCAATTTTGTATCGTTCTATTTCATCTAGGAGCACTTTGGTTGCTTCGAATCTGTATAAAGTTAAAATATTCCAAGATCCAAAGGTGAAGTCCGAATGACGGATTTATGTCGCTTCGTAGTAGACACTCCGGCTAATTGATATTGAGGTTTCATGATAATGTTTTTAGAGGAGAGGGGCTAAGGCCATCGCCCGAGTCAGATTTAGAGACCTTCCGAGAGCGCCCTGACGCGCTTAAATTGAACTATGCGGCACTATTTAAATGTCCCGTGGTCAAGCGTAGTGGTGGGAGGGAGGAGGGAGAGGACAACCCTGTCAGAGTCTAAGTCGACATTGTGGAAAAAGTCGCTTGAGTTACCCGCTTATGAAATGTGTGCTGTAGTTCAAGTACGTGCTCTGTCTCAAAGTCGTGGAAAATGTGCTTTTCATCTCTCGCAATGCCTGCTGATACAATTGACGAAGTTAAAGCCTTTGGTAGTGGACATTAAATGGTGAATATTGAATAGCCATAGATATTCAGTCTGGCGCTATCTTGTCGAGATTTCGTTACAAGGATAGTTTTAAGGCAATGGGTTATTAGCCCATTGCCCCCAATTCAGGCTGAGAGGATACCTCCTCAGAGCCACTGGACTGGCTCCTCTGTTCCTTGAGAAGATGACCTTAGGGTATGTAAATGACCTTGGACTATAATGTAGGATGTTGTAGTATGCTGTATTAGTGTAATGGGTGTGTCAGTTTACTTTTTCCCCAACCTGGAGGATCAGTGATTGACTGCGGTACTATGATCGGACGATGGACCTGCCACCTCTCTACACTTTCTCTCAATACACCAAACTTGTAGTCAGTGGAAGTGGTAGAGCTGGATGGCGGAAGCTCTTAGAGGAGGCCAAGACCCACCTCCGGGTTTTAATGCCTATTAGATAGATGGATTAGATATTCAGTTCCTAGCATGGATGTTTGGTTTCTTTCCTACAGAGGAAATCATTGAAGACACATTAAGGGAGTGGAAGCTTAGTTTTCGACAAAGAGTCATGGCTGATTTTCTGAGGTAGTTCTCAATAGGCTGCCATTTGATTGAACTAGAATCCTCTCCGAGGCCATCACCATAGGACTTTACCTCCTGGCACTAATTTTATGATTATGTTAGGTAGTAAATAATTAAAAAGATACCTTTTTTCATTTATAATTGTGTAATTATTATTAGCACACTGAATTAGGTAAGTATGACATAATATTATGATAAAACAGTTATTTTTTAAACTCAATTGTCAATCAAATGATCTGCTTGAATTAGGTAAGTATGACATAATATTATGATAAAACAGTTATTTTTTAAACTCAATTGTCAATCAAATGATCTGCTTGAATGAAAATCTATAAATTCAAGCTGGAGGAGAATTATTGATAAATTAAAATATTTAGTTCCCTAAATTGCTTAATATTATTATTATTTTATTTTAAACTATTAAAAAAATGCATTTTATTTTCTTGATTATTTAAATGTTTCAAAAGTAAATGAATTACTGTGCTTCCAGCTGATTATGTTGAAGTATGTAAACGATCAGACCCAGAACTTCAAGCATGTATCCAAAAGTCAATAGAGGATTTGCGTCCGAGATTAATCGAAGGTATTTTTATTTAATGATTTTACAATTTTCAGATTTCAGCTATAGTTTACATATTTAATCTTACTTTTTTGGAATTTTAGGTATACCAGAAATGAATTTGCCTTCTATTGAACCACTGGTCATTGATGAACCTATTGCTACTGAAGGAACAGGATTGAAAGTAGTGACAAATAATCTTAAAGCCTGGGGAGGAAGTAATTACACACTAAAAAATTTAGAGTAAATTACTCAATTGTGTTAAAATTTTACAAATAATTAGTTGGATTGATAAAATAGTTTGATAAAAAATTATTTTTAAACAATGTACATTTTAATTTTCAATTTTGAAATCATAATTAGTTTTTATGGTATACGATAACAAATTATTGGATGGCTACTCGTATAATAAACATTAAATTTACAAAATAAGTTTCATACCTCACTTTTTTCTGACAAAAATATTATTGTTGGATATGTTAAAACAGTGGTCTAACAGTACCCTCCTGTATCTTTTTATACTTTATTGTTAAAGTTTTATTGTTTACCTTTCCTGAGATTTGAGTGTTAGTTGAAACGTTTCGTCAGGTAAATGCATAATAAAAATGCCTCAAAAAGCACTTGGAGGCATTCTAATCCCCAAGTCAGGGATGCTTGGTTCAATTTCTGGCTTTGTGGTCAACAGACTTCTAAAGGTCGAAAATTATTAAAATAAAAAACAACAAGACAAACGTTCCTATTTTTGTTTATTTAATTAGCATTAGTTTTTAATCTATCAAATTGATGTGTTACATTAATCTGATATTAACTCTATGAACTTCAACTGAAGCAATCATAGTGGGTACGTCAATAGTTTCATGATTAAAATAGGAAAATAAAATGGTTAATATTCTTCTCGCTCATGGCAACCTGAAATCAAAATTATTGTGCGCTTTGATCCCCTTTAACAGTAATTAATAATTTTGCTGAATAATTATTAATTAATTATTCAGCAAAATTATTAATTTCTGATTGCACTATGATGGGACTCCAGTTTTGTAGATTGTGTCAGCTGAAAAATAAACCTTATATATTGCCAATGTGAACAGACATATAACAATTTTTTTTCTTTTGTACCATTTGATCCAATTGTTATTCTTGATGTTTTTAAAAGTTTTATTATATGAATGTTACTTGGTTAAATTTTCATTAAAATTTTGCTGTCCATTACTTCTTCTAATTTTGATATTTCTCCAAATATTCTTAGATTTTTTGTTTTTCAATATTTTCACCTTACAATTTTTCTTAATTTTATTAATGTTGCCTCTTGAATTTTTATTATTGATTTCTTGATTCTTTTGTTTTTGATATGATTCTACTGCATTATGGTTAATAGACAATTGAAAACTGTTAATTTATTTATTTGGGATTTAATATCCTTATGCAGCTACTCTAACCAGGATTGAAATCTTTATTATTTTATATAATGAAATGAATCTAGAAACTAAAAAAAAAAATATTCCTCTGGTGTCTAGTTTATCAATGTTTGCCTCATCCATTTGCACATGCTCTAATCCCTAAATAAAAAAATAATAATATTATATAAAAGGCCAACATTGTAATATTTTTCACCAAGGAGTACCAATTTCTTTTACTATGAGATGACAATTTGGCATAGCTGTATAACCATTATCGAAGGATAGTTACACAATAATTATTAATATGCAGGCTTCGAATAAGATAACTAACAAGTTCATTATGCTCGCTTTAACCCTTATCATGTATTTTTTTTGTAAGGTTTATTTATATTATTAATATATCTTTTTATAATTTTCTTTCTAGTGTAGATCCACTTGCGCCAAAGTTCAAATTTCACTTAAATATCCCGCACTTGAAGGTGGAAGGAATGTTCGATGTGGATGGAAAAGTTATAATGATACCTATTAAAGGGACTGGAGAAATCACCGCAGACGTCTGTAAGATTTAAATTTCTATGCTACCAAACTCAAACTAATTAATAATTTGTTAATTATTAACCTTTGAGAGATTGTTTGCTTAATATAAAATGAACAAACATAATAAAGTTTTTGATCACAAATTTGACTGACAAAAGACAACTAGTGAGCCCCATTACTAGAAACTGACAAATCCTCAAATCTCAACAAATTTCCTACTCCTCATATCCCTCTTACAGTACATCCAATGCAGTAGAAAAGTTCTCAACCAATCTATTATCTTTATTCCCTAAATTCTAAGCCATAACCAATGGAGCTCTGAAATAACAAAAAGTAATTTTTTTAATTTTATGCATACACAATATTTATTCTTGAGTATTTAATTAATAATTAAATATTTATATTATGGTACAAAAAGAACCTGAAATGTTTTTTTTTTGTTTTTTTTGTTATGCATGATAAATAAAATGGATATGCATGATAAATAAAATATTAAAAATATGATAAAACAAAAATGTTTTTTTTTATTTAAATGAAATTCTGAATGATGTCTGTGCACATGAAGAGAATTTAAAGAAATTCACTCATTATCTCAAAAAACAATAAAGTCATAAAACTTAATTAGAGATCTTTGTTAGAAACTGTAAAATAAAAAAATGTAAATGTTAACTTAGAAAGGAAGATTCTGTGCCAGATATGTTTTAAGCTATCTTGGGTTTCCCGTTGCAAGGAGAGTAAATAGTTTGTTTAAGTGCATTAGATTATACTTATCAAATATTTTATTTTTCAATATAGTTATTGAACCATTTTTGGTAATTACTTTTCAGATGATGTAGATTGTGAAGTGTCTATGAAAAGTGAGCTGGTTAGTAAGGATGGTGATCAGTTTTTAAGCTTTTATGGCCTAGATATACATCAGCTAAAAATTGCTAAAGGAAAGATACACATTGGCAGTATATTTGGACGAGAAGAAAAGCTGATAGGTTTGTATTAATTTTACTAATGTAGATTCCTGTTCTCATAAAATTTACGAAAACAGGAAAAGTTTAGTAAAAAAAATAAAAATACAAAATTGTATAAATTAAAAAAAAGAAAAAGCATGAACAGCAGAGCTCCATTCAGGTCGTATTTTAAATTATCTGTAATAGTACAGTGGTGAGACAAAATGTTGAGACCTCCCAAAAGACACTCACCACATGGCCTGTCCATCGAAGTATTCCGAGCTTGAACCTGACCACATTAATGTAATCATACATTTTCATACTTTCATGTAATCATACTTTCTGGGTAGAAAGCTTCTGTTAGAAGAAATTGATTTATTATTTCTCATTGTTTTAACGTTGTAAACATAATAATAAACGAAACAACGCTGTTGGTGGCAACACTGGCACAGAAGTACCTGGCTTTAAAAAGGATAGCGTCTGTTGACTGTCTATAACTTTGTGTCCGCCATTGGTGAAGTATCTTGTCTAACTTGTTTGTGTTTTTTGTTAATAAATCCTCTGATCCACAACAGCTTCACATTCTTCCTTCTTCTCCACCTGTTCCCCTCTCGAATTGGGCCAAAAATTCTTCTTAATATTTTTCTTTTGAATACTAGAAGCCTGGCCTTATCAGGTCATGTGAAGGCCCATGCTTCTGATCCATATATAAGAATGGGAGGACCAAGTTTTTATGAAGGTTGGCCTTGGTCTTGTTAGAGAGGTATTTGCTCCTGAAGTGTTTGGCTTGACCAAAGTAGCTCCGGTTAGCTGCAGCAATCCTCCTATTGGTTTCCACAGATATGTCATTTTGAGTATTCACCTCCAAACCCAGATAAAGCTTTGCTCAGTCTCAAATCTATAGGGCCCAACTGTAGGTTCCAAGAATAATTCCAGTCCCTGCCCGTGCTCCTCCTATTCTCAAATACTTCATCTTGGCTTCATTGATAGCCAAGCCAAGTTTTCTTTCTAGCTTCTTTTAGGGCAAGCAACACATTTCTGAGAGCAAGCTCAGTCTGATAGCAATGTCAAAGTCGCCTGCATACTCCAACAGCTGAACTATGCTATTAACCAGTGTGGCCCGAGTTTGAATGCCTGATTCATGCACTGCTCATTTTCCTGCAAAATTAAAAAGGAGGTATGCCAGAATGTCTCCCTCGGATGATAATCATCTTAGAAATATTTGAAACATTGAGTTTTGTCTCAAGCCTTACCTTTTATAAAACTATTATTGTTGCAATTACATTTTTTTTTTCTAATTGGAAAATGAGAAACATAATTCATTCATATTCATGGTTATTCCTCTTACATTGATTAGCCAGTGAGGTGAACCAAGCATACTGGATCATCCTTTTTTTAAGTAAAATTTAAGTAACCTCAATCGATGGAATATAAGGGAATGAGTTTTTATGACCAGATAACTAGATCTCTGCTGTGGGTTGTGAGCATAGAAGGTAAATATTCTTATGAAGATCGCTGAGGTAGTTGGTTCCAAAGCGGATAATGTATATAATTAGATAATTACAGTGAGTTCAAAATGCTCTATCCGAAAATAGGTAATTAAAAAAAAAAACACCAATGTGATATATCTACTTTCAATAATAATAACATTACGATAATTTTTAAATGACTATATTTATATTTCAGTGCATAATTTTTTAATTTTCAATTAATTAATTATATTTGATGCTAGTACATCACTTTGTTATTATATTTATTACAACTCCTATTTTTTTGGTAATTGTTACTATTTTATTTGATTTCATTTCGATATCACTGTCAACTTTTGAATATTGTAAAAAAAACAAACAAGTAAATTACAAATAAGTAATAACCATGGAAAAAAGCTTAAAATGGGGAACTTTAACACTGCAATTAGATGCGTTACCTCAAGGCCACAGCCATTGTTAAACTTAATCTGCAGCCACATCTACATAAATAACACCAAGAACTTTAAATTAATATTTCTTGAGAATAAAAGCAAATTGTGTCTTCCCAATTTACATAGGCATTTAGGGGACCCTACCCTATAACATAGGTGAAAGTGATCAGAATCTATGATTCCCATGTTTGGTACGCACATTGTAGGTATTTTGAATTGATGAAAGTATGTATCTGTCATTGTCTGAAGGGTGAACCAAGATATAAATGGGAGCATTTCGTAAGATCTGATCTAGTATAATTAGATTTTGATGGGGTTTAGTGGAGGTTGGTATGCAAGGATGATTGGTGGACTTGCTATAATCTAATTTGGGCATATGCTGATGCATTATTATTATAAAAAGTATAGCTAATATTGGTAGACTGTTCATCTACAAATTAATTTTGATAAACAAGTGGCCTTAAATTATTTATTTATTATAAATAATTAAAGGTAATTATTTAATTACCTTCGTTTATACCATATAGATTAAATAAGAATGTGATCTTGTAAAAGTTTTGTTCATGATAAAGTATCAAATCAATTATTATAAACTTATAAATACCTTAATGAGAACCTGCTATACTACTTTTTTTATTTTATTGCAGGTGATGTAATAAGTTCAGCTATTAATCTGAATTTCAATTACTTTCTCCAAGAGCTTAAACCAACCATTGTGTCAACCTTAACTCATTTTGCTGTTAAATCTGCCAATAACATCGTCAGAGACGTTCCATTAAGTGAACTGTTTCCTGAATAATTGTAATAATAATTTTAATACAATATATAGAAGATAAACTATGCTTGTTCATAAATGAGTATGTTGAACATTATTTTAGTTTGACCTTGTTTTCAAAATGGTAGACTAGATGTCAAAAAATGTTTCGAAAAAATATTTTTCTGTCCTTAAAATTAAAATAATGTGAAATAAATATTTTCCTATCATAAATTGTGCTATTTATTTATTATAATACAAATAAAAATTTCAATGATATTCTGCCGGAGTGAATAGAAAAAAGAAAACTAAACAAAGCTTGAGAACTATGTTTTGGATTTTATCAAAGAACTGAATGATTCAGGCCTGCGTAACTATTTTTATCTAATATGTCACTTCTTAGCCTGGCCAGATGCATTGCTAGTACCTACAAATTGCAGCTTCTTTCTTTCACCTCCTTGTTTTAATTGCGCAATAGGTGCCTGAAGCGATTCTTGGCCAGTTAAATCTTCAAGTCCCATCTGTTTCGGTCCTTTGCATGCTAAATGCTCATTCCTACTTTCCTGAGATCTTCCAGGACATTATCTCTCCATCTACCTTTTAGCCTTCTTCTAAGCCTATCTCCATCAGGACAGTTTTCATACACTCTTCCAGCCTTTCTTCCTTCATCCATTCTAAGCAAGTGACCCAGCCACTTCAACCTCTGTTTCCTGGCAAAAGAAGAGATGCTCATATCATCATAAAGTTCGTATAATTCAGCATTCTTTTTTCTTCGCCGTACACCATTTTTCTTGACTGGCCATATGATCTACCTGAGGATGCGTCTTTTGAACCTTTCCACCAACTGTGAATCATTTATGTTTAGTGCTCAAGACCCACAGGCGTATGTCACTACAAGCCTAATCAGGTTTTGTACAATGTAATTTTTGTTTTACGGCTAACCATTTTACTACTAAGTAATTTGGCAATGGCAAATGCATGATCTCCAGCCAGAATTCTGACTATCATTGATGACTAAGTCGAGGTACTGAAAGCTGTGAATGACCTATGCATGTATCCCTATCAAGTAGTCTTGCTATTGGCATACTCACTTCTCTCTTCTTAATATCAACATTTTAGTTTTTTCTCATTTATTTTTAATCCTACCCTGCCTGCTTCCATCTCAAGCCTTTGGAGACTGTCTCCAACATAATGATAATGACATCAACCGCATAGGCAAGTATTTGGGTCATCCAATTAAAGATATTTCCATCTCCAACTAATTCTGCTCTTTCCATGGCTCCCTCTTTATTGCCTGTGAACACTTTGATCAACCAGGAGTTTCTGGAGGTCTTTCTGCTATGTTTTATCTAAATTAAGTTGATATATATTTAGCTGATAATATATTAGTCTGTATATTGGGATGTCATTGGGCAATTATTGAGGATGATTATTCCCAAAATCATGTTATAAGTCAATATGAATTACTTGTATTGTCCTCTAAATTGGATACCTTTCCAAGGGCCTGATTTGTGATTACCATTATTTAATAATTAGCCAAGATAATGTTCCTACTTCTAAGTTTAATAACAATGCTAATAACCATAATGCTAATCAAGTTTATTGCTATCCTACTTAATAAAATATATTCAAATTAATTATGGGTGTGGTTACTAAAGAACAACCTTCTTCCTAACATCTGTCTTTATTCATCAAAATTAAATTAATAAACTGTTACAAGAGTTTAACCATGGAATGATTCAGACTAGACCTAGCCATTAACTGTTCTGACATAAATCTCTTATCTAATAATTGGTGTTGATGGTAATAATGGGTGTTGATGGTAATAATTGGTGTTGATGGTCCTTCAGCATCTCCCCATCGAGTCCCCCTGCATATCTTAAGTCATGGAGTCAGAGCCAGAGCATCTGTCATCTTCAGAGGGAAGAATAGTTGTCGTCCTCGAAGTCGGCCATCAAGCGAGATCAGAGAAGAAGTGTCCTCTCGTTGCTTCCTCGGCTTCAGTCTCCCTTTTCTTTCTAAGAGGGGGTTGAAGACGTTGGTTGGTTAGATCCCCGGCACTGGGCGGTACCTTTATAGTGCATAGTTCCACCCCTTGTCCGGGGTTGGACGATCTCTTCGAATCCATTAGTATCGTCTAATCGAATTTTGTCCTTCCCAGGCCTCCGCCGTTTTTTTCGGTATGCCAGCCGGGATCCCAGGTTGACAGGTTTCCTAACATTGATTACGTCTTCCCGGAAGGACCACCTCTTGCCTTTGTCACACTGCCTACTTCTCAGGAGGTTTTTAAATTAACTCATTTCTTATATCTGAGGGTAAAGGCTAGGTAAGTGTTGTGGTGAATTGCCTTCTTTTCTGCTGGTCCCTTACCTTTTATTCGCACCTTGTGCTTATTATATATAATTTGTGCCTAAGAATAATATTGTCCAAAAATAACACCTATATCAATACATATTAACATGCACTCTCCACAGCTTATTTCTTTGCCTGATTCGATCTGTTAAAACCATTTTGCTCCTGTTCATAACTATTTATGACCTTACCATTTAGAGCCTTTTAATCTTATAGGATGATAAAACAATTGGTCTCAAAATGATGAATAAAATTGACCTTCATACGAACTTTACTGTTTGGGATATAAGTCATTCTGAAACTATTAGGTTCTCTACATCTGGGCTTAGCAGCGAAAAATGCCAGGGGGCGCTCACTAAAAAAAATATATATTTGATAAACAAAGAAGATGTTCATGATGAGTTAAGAAAAAGTCTTATAAAGTTATAAGCTATGTCATTATGTGATATAATTAAAAATGTCATCATAATGATTATTTTGTAGAGGAAAAATGTCGGAACGACCGCCATCCCTCTCCGATGGTATGAAGAGGGGGCAGTAAAAATTCTTGGGCCAGGAACGCTTAGACTTTAAATCGGTCTTGTGTATAGAACGTGTTTCATACGTTTTATACGCTATACGTTAAAACTCATATTCGTGGCATGAGGTTTAATTTCGTCTATCTATTAAATGTTTCTTTTCTATTGTAAGTAAGAGTACGATCTTGGAGATATTAAAAGATGGGAAAGGGAAGGTAATTAAACGAATCGGCGTTGGTCATAAAATGTAATTTTTGCGACGAATTTTAATTATTTTATTCCATTCAAAGGATCAATTTTTGAGGTCAATGAAGCAATAAGCAAATATAAGATTTATAAGTATATCACGTGACAGTTTTAAATAATCTGCCCATCAGTAACCCAACTCATTCTTACTTCGCAACGTGCTGTACAGAGCTCAATTGGATACGCTGATGATTTGGGTCAAACATGTAAGCAGACTTAAGAACTATGGCATTGAAGAATCAAGTATTATTCAGTGCTTTGTAAGACACGAAGCGACATCAAGTACTCTTAACGCCCCGCCGTGTTTGGTCAAGAACCTGCAGTAACCGGTGCTGTCATAACCCAACGACCTACAGGCTATTCCCCCCGACCACTTTCACTATCCAACTGGGTCGTCCCGGGTCCGAAGTGTGTTCGCAACTTGTGTAAGCCCGCAGTCCTCGAGAGGGCTCGACAGAATGCAGAGGTAGCACTTGCGCGCAAGATCCCCTCTGACCTGTTTTCCGATTGGTCAGCCTAGGAAGGGCTTGTGCAATATTTTCTTGATTAATTATGACTTCATACTCTCATGCAGGATATCTCTAAAGAGTTAGTAATGTTTGTGAGCTTGAGCTGGTTTGTACTCTTGGTAGCTGTGCACCATGCAGCAGATGCCAAAATACGTAAGTACGATTGACGATGATGAGGTGTTGTAAATGATATTGTTATATTAGTTATATAAATATATATAATTACCATAAAAATTTACAAATTTATTTTAAAAATACATGACAATGAACAGTGGGTTACGCAGTGTGGGAGATCAGGATGAGATATGTGAAGAGATATATATTTCTTCTCTCCCTCCCCAAAATTTTTGAAAAAATATGATTTTCATATAAGTTTTGTATTTTGAGTAATAATTTTTTACCCAATTTTCATTCGTATCCTTAAAACTTACGGCCTATTTGGAGATTATAAACACTTAATGGTTACTTGCTTTTTCATGAAATCCCTTCTCCCCAAAAAAATTGAAATCCTCCTCCCCCCAAAAAATTGAAAATCCCCTGAAACATCGGAAATGAAATCCGCTCCTTCTTGCCGAAAAAAATTTAAATCCCCTCAGAAAAAGTATGCGTATGCGTCTGAAAATGAATTATTAGTATATTTGATTATACATTAATAAAATAAATTAGTGGATTTTCAAAATGAAAAATTCGGAGATCAGGAAAAAGCAACAGCTTAGAATAAAGTATTTCTTTTACTTAAAAAAATTGTAAATGCTTAACAATTCCATTTTAATCTAGTAAGAAAATTTTTGAAATCTGTTTCTGCTTTGATAAATAATTTTTGAAGTGTGTTTGGCAAAGTTCTGTCTCCCTCCAATTTAGTAAATTGTCTATAAGTTTCTATATGTACTCTTACAGTCTTAAATTATATGAGCAAAAGTTTGATTAGTCTGTTGATCGTAAGATAAATGATTCTTAACTGATATGAGCCCATCTAATTTAAAGTTATATAGTGCAGAAAACATATTGTTTTTTTATTTAATGTATATTTATTGATTATTATTTTGTTACCTCTATCTTGCAGGGTCATTGGTTATACTATTATCTTAAACAAACGTTTTATTTGTCTTATTTGCATTTCTGATTTTTTATTAAAAAATAAATTTGTGAAATCTATAAAATTTTAATGTCTTGTTACTCGTTATGGGTTAAACTAATTGAGCTTTTTGAGTATGATAAATTAATTGAAGTGAAGAAAAATCAGCAATGGGTCTTATTAAACATCTATGATGTACCTAAATATATTGAAAATTTTATTTTTAAAATAAAATTTATTTTAGAAAATACATATTTATAAATACATAAATTTATTTTACACATGCATATGTATATTTTTATTATGAGGCTCTTTCAGAATTAATACACTCAGAATCCTAATACTTCTTATCCCATTATTTCTATATTCTGATAATATCGGCATCGTTTTTTTAAAAAAGCTTAAGGGCCATTTAGCAAACTTTACAGGAAACACATGAAACGATTTTTTCCAAATAACAATAAAACTTTTTTTAATTTTATTGTTTATTGTACGTAGTAAGAGTTTATTAAGGTAGCAAAACCTTTATAATTCGAATATTTTTTAAGGCTTCAAAAATCCAAGCAATAGTTAAGACCATAATGACGACTGAGAGTAGTTAGTATTTGGTGCTTACGTCAATAACAGTCGATTTTTAGACCATTTACAATTTTTTTTTCTCAATGTATCCTGAGCGGGAATCGATAGAGGTGATGCTTACATCCCATAATAAGTTGAAACTTAAATTTTGAATTTTGAATGCCTTTTTCAAAAAACGACGTCAATATATACGAATTTGCCGGTCCCTAGAAAAAATATGTCGTATAAAAATAATTGATTCCGGTCCTCTTAGTAATTCGTATTTATTTTTGTACTCCAAGTCTTATGATAAGTATTTCCAAAAAAAATAAATAATAAAAAATCTTGATAACTCGCATTATTTTTGAGAGAGGGAGAAAGGGGAGCTATTGAATCGTTTCTATAAATTTCGGTTGTTTGCAATTTTATTTCTATTCTAGCCGATTCTTTTTTTGTCAGGTTTTTTTCAATTCGGTTTTGATAATGCCTGAGAGAAGGTTTAAAAAGTCTTTCCATAAAAAAAAGAAAAACAAATCACATATATCAATAGCCAAAATCTCAAAACCGGTTTTGTACCGATTATAGGGTCCTACCACGCTCAAATGCCATGAATGGGGTAACGTTGGATTCAGAATTGTACGGAGTGTAACCGAATCCCACTCTGAGCTCATACTTGTGTATCAAATAAATAAAGTCAGCTTAAAGATCATCAAATATATTTTTTCTGTTGGAAAGATCCCCTTTTCAGGCGAAGTAATGAACCAATTATCAGAAGGAAAGTACCGTTTGAAAGATAATTTTATTTTGAGTCTGATAGTGCACCTAAAATGGATGCCGATACTTCCTGTATTTTTAACTTAATCTCTACTATATATTATTACGGTAGTATAGATCCCTTTTCCGGCTCTCAGGAGCGATGGATTTTGAAGAATCAAAAGAAAGGGAATTTCATGGAGATGTGACGAATTCCGATTTTGTTTTTTAAATTCATACTAGGGCTTAAATAAAAGTGATGAAAAAACAGGGAGGTTTCAAAGATTTGACGACTAAGAGTCGACGGATCGAGACGGGACAAGTTGGGTTTTAAAGATTTTGAGGCGGGCTTCAAGATCATATATGATCCTACGGATCATATTGGTCCAGCGTTTTAAAGCCTTAAAACCTACCGTTTTTGAGATAACGCAGGATATAGGTCCGCACGAGCCCTATGCCATCTTGCGTAAGTGTCGTTGTCATGGCAACTTTATATCAAATTGAGTCTGTTACAAAAACTTTTAATGAGTTTAATATATTGTTTCCCATGCCCAACCCTAAAGGGCACTGTTAAATATGAATTCTACATATAGAAAATGTTATAGCTAGATCTCATTGCCTAACTGCTAAATTGAAGAGATGATTTCCAGTGGGGTAAGCTAATTATTTATTAAGTATGAGCTGTAACTTCAACATAGTCATTACAAACTATGTAGCTTCCCCAAATGTGCGAGTTCAATAAAATTTTTTAGTAATATTATATTCTTTATAAGAATAAATATGTTTTCCTAATATCGCTTATACTTCTAATGTATTAGGATCTAATGCGAGAGTTCTCGCTCGGGCATACTAGTTAAATAAAATTTTTACTAACAAAATTAAATGAAATGCACGGATTTCCATGGGAACAAGAGCTGTATCATTACACGATATCGACGTCGTTTTTTGAAAAAGGCGTAAGCGCCATTTAGCAAACTTTACAGGAAACACATGAAACGATTTTACCCCAAATAACAATAATTGTTTTCTAAATTTTATTCTTTATTGTACATAGTAGGAGTTTATTAAACTGGCAGAACCTTCATAACTACAATATATTTCAAAAGATTCTAGCACTGGTTAAGAGCAGAGTGACGACTGAGAGTAGTTAGAATCTGGGGCTTACCTCATCAATATTAGATTTTTAGACCATTTATAATTTTTTTCTCTCGATATATCGTGAGCGGCAATCGATAGATCGTTTATGTCTCAAAATCAATTGAAACCTAAATTTCGAATTTTTGGCGCTTAAGCATTTTTCAAAAAACGACTTCGATGTAATGTAATGATACTGCTCTGATTCAATGATACTGCTATACTGGTCGATTGATATATTATATCAATAGCCAAAATAATATAAAAAAACAAATTTTGCACTGATTGTATGCTCCTACCACGCTCAAATGCCATGAATGGGCTATCGTTGGATTCAGAATTGCACGGAGCTTGCAAATAAATAAATTAATTTATTTATTGTTTTTGTTATTGTCGATCTAAAGTAAATGAAATTCCCTAAACAAATAAACCTTTGAAAACGGACCATTATTAACAGAGATATAGCAAATTGAACTTTGTAGACCTGTTTTGTAAAGTAATATATACATGTTTCTGTGGAAACTGATTCACCTTTGTTTAGTAATTTAATAACTCGAATACTATTCGTCTCCTGAAACATTCCAGATTCTCATTCGAATGATAATTTCATTGTCTACTGAGGTAAACATAAAAAAAAAACTTTAATCTTACAGATATTAACAAAGATACAGGAAACATATTTTGTATTGGTTTCTGATACAGAGAAGTACAGAAACAAGATAAAATTCATAATGGATGTTGAACGGTTAATATTTCTTTTTTAAATGTATTTTTTTTTCATTGATGGATAGGATATATATATATATATATATATATATATATATATATATATATATATATATATATATATATATATATATATATATATATATATCATACGAAGTATAAATTATGATATATTGCGGTTTAAAGTTAATTACTAAAACTTAGAAAAACTGCTATTCTGAGGCACAAATGTTCAACTGATATTGAACGCTGCAAGAGTGATGATGCTTCAGGTCAAATATTTTATTTATTATAATATTCTTTTCTTTTATTTATTATTCGTGCCAGAATTTTTAAATTAATTAAATACTGATTAAAATTAAAAACTGATTTATTTTTTGTTATTTTATTATAATTTATTTTTTTACTTTCCCTTACCTATATACGAAGTATATAGTAAGGGGAAGTATTGCGATCGTGAAAATTTTCGAATTCGAGTTTTCAACGGAAATACAGGTCCCCTGAGTCCAAATGACCAAGTCTCGCAAAATGGTCTGTGTGCCTGTGTGTCTGTGTGTCCGTGTGTCTGTGTGTATGTGATCAGTCTAGCTCAAAAACGGAAAGCTGTACGATACTGAAATTACATATTTAAGGTTAGCACATGCATGTGATGTTACAGCAACATTTTCGTCAAAATCGACCAACCGGAAGTGCCACTTTATATACTCGATTTTACACATTTTTACAATTTTCTCGAAAACGGCTCTAACGATTTTGATTAAACTTGCCTAAATTATTCTTCATAAAGACCTTTAACTTTTCATTTATATGGTACATTACCGAGGAATTGCAGAGAAAAAAGTTATGATGAAAAGAATATTTTATTTACGCATAACTTCAAAAGCGTGCAATTTATGGTAAATCATGTATGCACTTGTATGAAAGATAATTAAATCATCTAAAAAACAATAAAAGAATCATCAAAATCGGACCAGTATTAGCAAAGATACAGCGCATCGGACTAACCGGAAATGATAATTACATCATGGATTTTACAATTGTTTACAATTTTCTCGAAAACGGCTCTAGCGATTTTGATGAAATGCCTAAATTATTCTTCATAAAGGTCTTTAACTTTTCATTTATCTAGTAAATCACCGAGGAATTATAGGGAAAAAGATTATGAAGAAAATAATATTTTATTTTCCCATGGCTTAAAAAGTATGCAATTTATAGTA
The DNA here is from genome assembly GCA_948150685.1 of Rhaphigaster nebulosa. Taxonomy (NCBI): domain Eukaryota; kingdom Metazoa; phylum Arthropoda; class Insecta; order Hemiptera; family Pentatomidae; genus Rhaphigaster; species Rhaphigaster nebulosa. The sequence continues at coordinate 100,151,096 of OX411309.1, read as the reverse complement.
AATTATGTACAGAATTATATGAAAGGTTATTAAAGTATCTAAAAAAAAAAAAAAAAAATCATCAAAATCGGAAAAGTATTAGCAACGATACAGTGTATTTTATGAGGAGCATAAAATAGATGGATAACCGAGCGCATCCGAAAGGAGATAGATGCGACCGAACCTCCTCCCACCAATCCGCCAATCTGTTGTAAACAATACGCTCTGTAATAAAGTAATTTAAGAATACAAAACGGAAATTAATTTAATAATTTCTACTTTCACATTATTTAATGGAAAGAAAATGTTTCCATAGAAACTTAACCAGCAACTTTTTTAATATATATATGCAACTTGACAAAGTTAAAATATATAGGTAGTGTACAGAATTTTGGTACTAAAATTGTTTTAAAAACTATTTTATTGTACTTAAGTGGGGAAGAATTGAATGCTGCTGACTTTATTTCAAGTATTGTTTATGTGAACCCTTTAGAATTATATTAAAAAGATAATTATTATAGGGCGATAAGGGAAAGTTGTGTGATGCGTGCACCGCACCAGATTTTTTGCGCACATGTTCAAAATCGTATTGGATATCGAATGACTGACAATTATTGTCGAAATCTGTTATGGTTACTTTATTATCTTAATTTTGACGTCTATAACTATGTTTAGTAATGTATTGTATGAATATATTAATGGCAGTTTAAAGTTAATAACAAGATGTAGAAAAACTTCTATTGTGATATACAATAACGTTGCAAGACTCCAGGTCAAACATTTTGTTTAAATTACATCATTTACGTCTGTGTTTTATTCATGCACTAAACTGATAATATATTGCATGATCGTACTGATGGAAATTTTTAAAGGTTTTCAAAACAAGTTAAGATTCATATTGGATGTAAATTGATTAACATTTCTGGCCGAAATGTGTTTTTTTTTTCTTATGGATACGATCTTACGAATGAAATCTCAATATTTCATTAAACACTTTTTGAAAATTAGTTAATTTGCTTTATCTACATACATTACCTTTTTCTTTTTTTAAAATCTCCATTATCTAAGTTTATCACTTGATATTTTAATTATTTTATCACTTGATATTTTAATTATTTTAATTATATTATAATTAAGAACCCGCTGTGCACAAGTGCTCATTCCTGAGAATTTAAACAAAATCATCAAGCCTTCATCCTTCTTTTAATGGCAAAATTTAAAAGCTTTTGTAAATTTTTCATGATCCTGTGCTAGAAAAACTAATTTTTTAATAATCATTATAAATGAAACAAGCAAGGTTTGCTCCATTATAGAGTGTAGACATTATGTATTAGATGTATGAAATTTGCGTGTGTACAATTATTACTGAATTTAGATAATTAAAGTTACGCTGAATCCCTAATGTATTAAAAGCTGAAGCTAACGCGTGGTTGATGCAAAATTTTCTCAAGGGCCAGCTGATAAATAATTATAACCATATTCGGTCCACAGCATAACACATAACATAGTCGGCCCACAGTGGGATGAAACGCTTGATTTTCTGGACATGGCTTTTTCATCCAAATATTTCCATATACTAATTTAAATAGGAGTCATACATGATGCATTTTTTTCATTCGTGAAGTCCGTTTAGTAGTACAAGTAACGCGAAAGAATTTTATTTATTTATTCCTATCTTAAACCAATCCTAATTATTAAAAAAATAAAATAAATAAACAAAAACGAAAACTACTTAATTTTTTTTTTAATATTTCAAAACACCGAAGGCAATCAGCAGTCCACATTTGGCATCTCGTAAAAGCAGATCAAAATACCAGTTTGTTTTCAAATTATCCATTTCTAAAGTCCTCAGTCCAAGCCAAATCTACTAAAAACATTATTCTTAAATAAAATTAAATCTAAACTTAAAAAACAAGAGAAAATTCAAATGTCAATCCATATCGTTATTAATATTTTTTAATATTTTTAAACGCACTATCACTCGTTAATGCCTGTGAAAGACTAAAAATAATTCCGAATAGCAGTAAAAAATGGTAGGTATGTGAACAGAGCAATAACAAATGAATCTATTATTTCAGAAACAACACATATCCAGTCTAAAAATATGGACGTGTCTTTTCTGAAATAACCGAATTAACTAGGATCAAATGTGTTCGATTTTAATAATCATTCAAAGACCAATATTCCGTTTCATGACACTTTTTATCATAATTTGATATCATCAATTGACTATTCGTTAATTTCAAATAGTTCTTTACGCTAAATTCGAAAAATAATAGCTTTTCGTGGAATAATGCTTTACCTGCTCACCAGCCCAAGCGGCTGAAGCCAGAAAAAACCTATTTTTAAACGCGTTTTTGAGTTACTAAACCGAATCTCACAAATATATAATGATCATAAGGTTGTAGAACAACTCTTTGCGAACAAATAGCGCTTTTAAAAAATTTCTCTAGGTTCAGGGCCGTCCAAAGATATCTGACGACCGCGGGCTACTATATATATAATATTTTATATTTCATTTACTAAGTTAATTACTTATTTTTGTCATGAAAAGATTTTTAATAATACTAACTAAATTAAATAGGCAATGTGGGGCAAGTGCGCACTATATTTTACAAAGTTCGATTTTACAGGACTATTTATTTATTTTCAACCTTCCTTGCTTCTCGGCTCCCCGGGTTTCGGAAGCAATGCCTGTCACTACTACAGATAAGTTCTCTTCATCCTTCCTTTGATTTTCTTTCTTAAAGTAATTGTTCTTCGTTCTTATCCGACGGAAGATTTGTTTCATTGTAATCGATTAAAATAATTTTGCCCCACTATTTCTTTCCATCCGTACACGAAGGATTCGTAATACGAGTAATTTTCCTTACGGACTAACTGAGCAAAATAACTCTCTGTGATGACTTAGAGGCCGATTTTCCTCTGTATTTTCGTTTTAATTGTCTCAAACGCGGTGCAGGTGGTGACGATATGCTCAGCAGTTTCCTGAATTCCACAACAGGGGCATAGAGGGTTAATGTCCTTCCCGAATTCATGGAGCTTGGCATGGAATCCTCGATGTCCGGTGAGAAATTGTGACATCCAGTAATCAGGGAGGACCCAATTGGCCTTCAACCGTAAATGGACGTAGAAGAAGTATTTTCTCAAGGTAGCCCCTTTCTGAGAAGTTACCCACCGTCGATTCCACTCCTCAATGGTCTCCGTCCTTATTATTTTTTTCCATGCGGGATTATCCGCAATCCTCTCTCGGAGAATCTCCAGAAGATCTGCTGAGCCTTCTTTCTTAAAATCATACTTCGTCTTCTCTTCGAGCAGGAGGAGGTCGAGAGGTACCCCTCCTGCTAAGACCAGCACCGCCTTATGATTAACAGTTTTATTGACTTTGGTTACCCGCAGCAGAGCCATTATCTATATTGCCGCCAGCCGTGTCTTTTGTTGTTGCGAGAGGTTTCGAATCTAGGCTGAAGACGCGTACTTTAGGATTTCTAGCACTACTTCATTTCATAGTTACAGGGAACCTGAGGCCCTTGAAATAGGACTTGGTCCTCGGTGTGAACCTAGTCCTCAGTGGACAGATGACTAGGTTCACACTATTTCTTAAGTAATCCAAGTGAGGAGCAACATTAAACCTTCTACCAAATCTCACACCAAGGCATGTTTCTTGGGCCTATTCATACCTAACTTGGGCATATTCTTATGCCTCTCAGGATGATGGCAGCGGCCATTCTCATCGTTTTCCTCTCGCACCATTTACCTCTTCTTCACATCTTTCTCCTTCTTCTTTTAAGCCGGTTCTGCTGTTGGATGCCACCACTGCGGCCAAGTCATCAACATAGGCCGTGGCAGAAAACCGCTCCTCTTCGAGCACTTTTAGCAACTCATCGAAGACTAACTTCTAGGGGGCAGGGCCAAGGACCGAGCCCTGTGGACATCCCCTCTTCATGCTCTGTTCAACTTCGTAGATGTTACAATGTATCCTCACTCTTCGATCCTCTAGGTAACTCTTTTTGAGGGTAAACAACCTTTTTGGGGCACCCAGACCTCTGGAGTTGTTGAAGCACATTGGACCACATTCGAAGGCGGAAGATCACTTCGAACAGAAGTTACATACTTCTCCGCCTTCTCTTCAACGCCATGGCGCACTTGCAGCAAAGCGCCGGCGGTTCCCTTACATCTGATGTATCCATACTGCCGTGGATGCCTTGCTCTATCTAGAGTTGCTCCAAGACCTTGCTCATCACAGGAAGGAGACATATTGGTCTATTTAATTTTGGGAGCTGCTTATCTCCCTCTCCCCTCTTATAGAACATTTTCAAGTCGGTGATCTTCCACTCTCTCGGGAGTACCCTTACAATCATTGAAGATGGTCAACAGTCGTTCTTCAATATAGAGGGTACTTTTCTTCAATATCGCAGCATTAATAGTCTAGTCCTGGAACACGACATGTTTTAAAGCTGCAATAGTCAGTAGCGAAGTCAAATTACCCGTGGTTGCCCTATACGGAATACCCTAGGAATTCTTGACTGATTCCTGAACAATGCAACCATCCCAAGACTTTCACTTCTGGATGACACTGGTCCCGCCATCCTATTTTCAAGGGAATTTTCTTCCAACATTCAATCGGTTATGTGGGTTTTGTAATCTTTAGTAATGCCGAGGGAATATCCTATACTCTGCAATAGGTCAAATGCTAAAGTATTGTGGTCGGAACCCGTATCTCGTCTGAAGGCCCAACCACCAATGTGGTTAACCAGAGTCGGTGAAGCCAGCATCACATCTATCCAACTCTGGCCCATCGAGAGTAAAGGAATTCATTACCACCAATTGGTTCCTGGCAATAAGTTTACCAATTTTGACGCCACTTCCGTTTGTATGATTGGATTCCCAGACTCTGTTCCAGGAGTTGGTATCTGAGCATTCGATCACATTCCTAGTGCTTTCCATGATCGTTTCCATGGCAAATATGCCATCTTCGATCAGATAGTTATGCCGAGATCAGCGTGAGAGGAATTCTGCCCCACCTAAATAGCACGCCACAGAATCCGCCGTGGCGTGTTGCCTCATATCCATCACGTCGAGGTTTGGTTTACTGGATTGTAAATTTTTTTTTATTAAAGCCGATTTTTCCTCTTTTTTTTTGTTTAAAATACATGTTTTAAAGACATAGTCTTAATAATCAACGGTCTTAAAAGATTATATTTAAATATTGCATTCAATCCTACGTTTTAGCCACGTCCATTTTGATGATACTGATAATTTAATTGAACAGTACCTAGTACGAACTTACCCCTGCCTTAAGCAGTAAGTGCGTACGAGGTATCTGAAAGATTCATTATTGAAGCTGGAGCGGTTTTGGTGTAGATGCAAAGTAGTTCGTTTTCCGAAGGATTATTATACAGGTCTAATAATCGAAAAAACATAAATCTTGTCTGAGATACACATTTTACAATCTTCATTGTGTTATAAAAGTGGGATGTGGAATATAATTGAATAAATGTACTGAAAAAAATTTTTTTTTATAGAAATAAATCGCTAATCCGTAGTTACCTCTACAAGGACAAGTGTACACCACGCACACTTGTCGCACAACATAGGTCTGCAAATAAAACGAAAGTGAATAAATATTAAAGATTGCTGAGAAATGATATGAATAAAAGGATTAAATCAAATAAAAATTAAATAAAGGCAATAAAGCATGATTTCTATGAAAGTTTCAGTTTAAAAGTTAATATTTTTTTCGTGGTATGCTATAATTCTGTCAGTTAGGCCAAAATATAATAATAATTTTCTTACAGCCATAGTTATAGGAGCCCTTTGGTACAATGAATTTTCAAGATGTAAACAAATATCTTAACATCTTTATATTTAGGTACTTCGTATATTAGAAAACTATATTTTACTATTATAAATAACTTTAAGATAAAAAGGGAAAGAGTCGGTAAGTGTAACAAAATTACACTGAACCTGGCACACAAATAATTGTGTTATATTCCATTGGCGCCGTTGGGACGGAACAGGTTGTTTTTACTTCCTTGTTACTCCATCAGAAGGCTCCTACTGACCCATATTCCTTTTCGGTTCCCATAGTAATCAACCGCGATGTATCGTTGGGAAATATCAATGAGAGAATTATAATGACAGAACCATAAGCGTTGTGACAAAGGTTTTCATCCTCTGTCTATCTTAAATATAAGGATAATTATGCATGATGTTTCGTAATTGTTTCCACATAGCTTCTAGCATAATTCCCACACCATTTGAGTTATAATTAGGAAACTGTTGATGACAAACCTTGACAAATGACGAAATTGAGTAATTCCTTATGGATACTTCTTCAGGATGTGCAAACCAAGCATTTTTATTCGTCATAGTTAACAATTTATTAAACCTACTTTGAATTGAACCTCAAAGTTAACATTTGGCAACATATAATTGAATTCATGATTGAAAATAAATAAATATATTATCTTTTATTGCATTCATGTTGTCGAGCTAATGGCTTAAATTCAAATTCCACACCTGTCTAAGAAACCTATGCTCGCCCCACTATAGTACATTTGAGATTGATTTGAGAGGTAAGAAAGGCTTTGCAGAAGGCCATCAATCGATAATTAAGACATCGATGTTCACCATCGATATTGAAATCGGAGGTAGCCATCTATGAGACGATAATATCGACCTGAATACATCGATGTATTCTGAGAGAAAACATCGATATATATGAAAATCAAAATTATGGTTTCAGAGAGATAGGCAAAATGCATATACTGAAGTATTTCAATGAAAACTATCGATGTCTTAGGAAATTAGGCTGCTGTAAATAAAATTATAATTTATATAACCAATTTAATGTAACCAATTAACTACGCCAATGAGAAAGAGAGAAATCTCATTTAATCTTTAATTAAACAAAAGTATTGAAAACAAAAATCTGTAAAATTTAAAAATATAGATGTCGGAGAGATAGCAAAAACATCGGTTGTTTGCACCGATGTAGAAAACATCGATCATAGACAGTTTATTCTATAGGCATAGGACGATCCAGTGTTAAGCAGTATAGAAAACTGCACATGTCTGCCAACTCTAAAAATGATTGAAAACTGAAACAAAAATAGCTGGCATTTGCAAACCGGACACAACAAAAAAGTTATCTTAAATACCAAAACAGTATGGAATGGACCTACAAGGTATGATTTTTTTCTGAAGTGGTCATGCTACCATTCAGAGGAGTACGCAGAATATTTTTTCGATAAAATATGTAGGTTTTTTTTCGAGGGGAGGAAAATAATCACCTAAATGTCTATAATCGCCAAATTTGGTGTAAGATTTAAGGTTGATTAAGAAAATCGGATCAAAAACTATTGTTAAAATTTCCAAAGATATTCCTCAAAATACATAAATATTTTTCGTAAATTTCGAGAAGTGGATATATCAATGTGATCCTCCCGCCTACATTTGTACGCCACTTCTTCTATTCACTTTTTCTAAACCGTTTGGAATAGACTGACCCTCCAGTTTTGCACGATATAACTTAATAAAGTAATATACCAGGACAATGTGATATTACTTTGAAAAAATAGATTGATTAGTTCAGCACTCTTGCCTCCCGGTCCGGAGGCTTTCCCACTTTTTAACTTCTTTATTTCAACACTCAGTTCCTCTTGTGTAATACACAGAGAAGTACCAGTGAAGGTTTCCTCTTCTCCTTCTCTATATTCATCTCTCTTTGGTTGAGGGAAGCTTCGATGTGCGAAGAAAATCCCTAAGAAGAAGAAGAAAAATAGATTAATATCATTAATATAAATCATAACATAAATTATTTGATAAAAAATCGTCACTTTGTTGCCTTCTCTTTCCTATGTTCATTGACGTAGCTAATTTTTCAAGTTTTATATCAATTTTACCAGATTTTCTAGAGGAGTCTGACAATTTTAGGGGGCCAAACTATTACCACTCCAAGTGTAGAAGTTTTGAAACAAATTTTAAATTTAATCAAAGTTTTATACTAATTTTTAGGAGGAAGATATGGTAATATGGAATCTTTGTTTTTGACTTACCAGTGCTAGAAATTTCAAAAACATTTATTGTTCTCATTGGTAATTACTAGGTTTCTATAGTAGTCATACACTATCAATTTCAAATTTGCTTTCCTATAACCACCAAAAGAGCAAAATTCAATTCTATCAACAGTCAAATTGGTGCCTCTGTCTTGAGGTGCGGGATAATATGGAACCTCTTAGTGTGTTTTTTTTTTTTTTTTTTTTTTTTAAGAAAATTCAAGATAGAGCAATGGTTATAAATAAAAACGATTGTATTATCAGACTCCTACTTCATTTTCTATTCTGCCCCTTACTTATCTTACACCAGTGATATCCCTAGATGTCGATGGACCAGCTTCCTTCACATCATCATTTGTTGTAATTTCTCTTCCAGCTTTTTACTTTTTTTTTTCTAGAGTGATTCTTGAATCTTTTTTTTGGGGGGGGGGGAGGTAGTGAAATCCTGTCCCATATCACCAACACCCATGGGATTCTGTATTTCAAACATTGCCATCGCAGATTTGATATTCTCCTAAAAAAATTGGGAGGCATAAGAGCAGATTGACGAATGAAAATGGCAACAATACTTCCCTTTTAACCAATTTTGTACGGACGCCATTTTTTTTTTTATAACAGTACAAAAATAACAGTTTCAAAGTTTTGAAAAATCGATAAAAAAAACAAAACATTGAACTGTTCAATATAAACTCTCGGTGGTAACTAAACCAACAACCTGTCCAGCACATTAGCGCTACAGAATGATACTAAGAGGCGTCATATTACTATCACTTGGACTTTCATATTTCCAGCATTATTGCCTATAAAAACTTAAACTTTCCTATCAGTGTTTGCCATACTAAATTAGACCCAATGACACAGTACATGTCAGTCTCTGTATAAACCCGAAAAGGCAAATAGTGTTTAATATTTTTGTAACATTTCTTTCCAACATTACCTATTGAAGTTTCAAGACATTGTTGCACCTAAAGTGCTAGAATTTATTTTACATAATTATGCCGTGTTTGGTCACAGATTTCAATAATTAATGTTTTGATTTGGCTTTTCCTGAGGCTTTCTGTTATGATTTGTTTAAAAAGATGGTTGGGGGTTATATTAGAAAGCGGTTGTGGCTACTTTGGACAAGTGTAAAATGTACCCCCTTGAATGTCCGTCTTCTTAGGTTATACTTACCTAATAATTAGAGTTATTTATAACCATTATCGTATATACAGAACAGTCCGGTTCCTGTTCAGGAGAAATTATTTTTTATAGTTATTTATCATACTGAGCAATGGGCTAATGCTAAAATGGAGCCTCCCAACGGATCAGTCCCAATCCTCGATATCTTTTCGGTGCGTATAACATCGCCGTAGAGGTGTTAGCAGGTAATCCGATAATGGCCTTGATATTCCAGCGGATATTTGTATACCTTCTAATACCGCAGGACGTATTTTTGTAATGGGCGCGGTCTGTAGAGGCTTCTAACAAGTACTGGTTGAGTTTTTGCTCTGGCTTGAGCAAGTGAGAACTCACTAATTTGTCAAGATTAGTGTTTAAATTTGTCACCTCCTCCTCGTTGAATAATTTTGTTGAATACTTTTGTTAGTGCACAGGATAGCTGCTATCGCGTTTTTTCTGGTCCGGTGAAGCCCCTCTTGCTTCTAATGAGCTGACAGTGTGACGGTGCCCAACGTTGTCAAAAGCACCAAGAAACACCGCCGCGCAATCCTTTTTTTTTTGTCTGGCATCTTTTATGATCGAGTCAATGACTCTCGCGTTGACGTGTGTTCCCTTAACGAAGCCTCTTTGATTTTTGCCGAAGGTGACCTGTTTTCTTAATTCGTAATCCAGAACCTACTCTAGGATTCGGCGCACAATTGAGTGAATGGTAAAAGGTCTCCATTAGGATATGTTATCAGCATCACGTTTATCCTTGTATACTAGGATTTTGCACTCCTGACGAAGAGGCTCTGGTACATAAGCAACCTTCAGCATGATCTCCGCCATTACCCCGATGATATGTGATACATCAAAGGATTTTATTGTGCGGACCAAAACTCCACCCGGGCCCTGAGATGTGTCCATTGATGTCGACTTTATTGCCATTTTTACTGCACATTTTTAGGATACATACTTTATCATTGGGACACATTTTTCATAATCCGCAAGTTTGCGGAAATTTTTATTTTCAAAGAATTGCCTAAAATGATTTTCGATAGCGGCTACCTTTAAAGGCCATTTCTTAGAAGCGTTGGCTCATGATGTTTTGTTCCACTTTCTCTCTTCAATTATAATAATTGTACTGGGCCGCTTCGTACTGGTACTGCTCCTGCCGACGGATCCTGTCTGCCTTGTCTCTCCGGACTCGACACTTTACCTGCACTCTTGCAGGTCATATCAATTTTATTCTTTCTCCTCTTTTTATAGAATTTAACGGCAGGATGCTGTGAGTCGGGCAATTCGGTATTTATATACTTAAGAAATTCTAAAAAATTGTCCACCGCTTTGTGAAAATCCACCGCATTAAAATTATTTCCGTCTAGGAAATTCTTGAAGGCAGCCTACCATCCATACATCTCTTTTTTAACGCCTTCTGCCTCATCCTCTCCATTCTTATTATTCATTTCATTTCTAATTATGCCCTATAATTAGCTTAAGGCCAACATGTGCCAACCTTCCTCATGCCTGACCATGAATTATTTTTTATTAACATTCGACTCATTCACTTAACCTGATATTCATCCTCAGGCACTAATTGCCAATCCAAGCAGAGAGATACGAGGAAGTCAGAAGCCCAATAGATAAGTCAGGAGGCCTAGGGCCACGATGACTAGCCGCCCGGAGAATCAGTCTACGAAGTTCATTACACTATATATTTTTGTTTTTCATTTTTTTTAATAATTTTTTTTTTATTTAATGCCTTGTTGCACTGATTCCAAGACACCTTACATTTCCTCTCTATCTTTATAAATGACCGAGTTATGGGCTTATGAGATCTCTAAACGTCCGCCATTTTGAAACAAACAGACGGATGGTAATGTCGAGTTCCGAGGATCATCGTGGGGTGACCTGTGACATTGGTACCGAATCTCAAGAAAATCGGTCCAGTAGTCTCGGAGAAAAGCCGCGGATGGCGGACGGACGGATTTTTTTTATTAATCGATATTTGGATTCTACGTATCTTGAAAGGTACAAATTTTGAGCAGAGGTTACAAACATTTTTTCCTTGCTCGATTCCAAAGGCTATTATTGAAAATAACAATAACAAAATGGCCTCAATCCTTTTACTCGTTTATAATTTTTCTTTAACATTTTTTTATGTTTTGCCAATGCTCAGGTTATTGATCAATCGGTGACTGTAGGTTTTTTAAATTCGGGTCTCAAGACCTCGTAGCACGTATGCATGGGAAAACTCGCAGTATCCTGAATATATATGGCCCTGAATGGTTTCTTTCTTTCTGGAAAACGTACGTTGCACAATGTGTATTTGTGTTTTTCAGTTTTGTATTAAGGCTAATTCAGGCTAATTAATTAAGGCTATTTCAGTCTTCTTGTCATTATGTTTGAAGGTTCGATTTGTAAACATTTTTTCTTCTCGAAGGTTAAATAAGTATATATTTCATATATGATTTCTGCTCAATGTTATTATACCATAAAACTTATTCATTTTTCAATCCACTTATTTAGCATGTTTTAGACGGTACATCCATTTCAAGCAGCTTCTTACTACCTACATTCAAATATTAATGTATATTATCTACCATTATGTCCATTTTCATAAGTTGCTTGAAAATGGACAGAATGTCCGAAACGTCGAAAATTAGTTTATTGAATAAAGATTGTTTTGAAGGTAGTTCTGTTTGTAATTTTGTAGTTAATAATCTATGAGAATTCTGTTTCTAATTTGAACAGAGAAACTCCCATCGTTTCAAATGGGCTGTTTGGTTTGCTTCTTCCTTTCCCGTTAATGCGGCATGATATGCATCTTAATGATCACTACGATCTAATTGTTTTTTTTACTACCATAAACAATAATTAATATTTCTATATGGATTCAAAATTATAGTTGATACAAAATATGCTTAGTAGCTGTTCAGGTGAAGTAATCTTTTATGTGTTAAGCGGTCTACACACATGGGAACTTGGTTCGCCAAACCGATGTTCCCATGTGTTGTCAGCTTTAATGAGTGGTAGCATCCGTACCATGATCGATAATGCAAAACATAATATTTATTTATTTATTCCACTTCATTTCAATAAAATAAAAAAATAAAAAAAATGTGGAACAGCCGACAGCAAACAATAGTTGCACAAACAAAATTAAATACAATGGCAATAAAGATAATAATAACCCGCATATTTTAAGGTTATTAATCCTATAAAATGTAAAATAACCTGATAAATAAAATTATAGAAAAAAAAAATTTCCCTGAGATATTTTCAAAGAATTTAAGATGCGAAGCGTGGCTCACTCAAACTTCTGAAAATTAATGAACAGTTACTAAAATTTACTAAGAAAATTATTTTATTTATAAATCTACTTTACATTTTTTTTTTTGAACCACAATTTCAAATGAATATGAGCAGTCGAAATTTTATATTGGTCTTTGTGCTTGTAAACAAAAAATTAGATTTTTTTTAAATTCCACTTGAATCGTGCCAGTCAAACTGGATATGAAAATTCTCCTAGTGTTCGAATCCTAAATAAAAGTTTAAACAAAGGAAAAAAAAATCTAAAATGCCTTATCTTGAATCAAAGTTCCTGTTTTCTGTAGGAATTTATTGTTATACTTCAAGAGGTCAGTAATTTTAGCTGTTATTACTTTAATTTTAAACAAATATGATTAGTGACTAAACATGCCTAAGAGATAATGATTTTGAATTAGACTGGTTTCTAACCTGAACGCATATTTATTTTAAGCAGATACTCGAGAAATAAAAATTATCATGCCAAAACCATATAAATATAGATTATAATTAAAAAATATTCGATAATTTATAATTAAGACCAAAAGTTAAAAAAAAAAATGAAGTAAATTAATATTAGGATGATGTGATTTAAGTGCGTTGTCAGGGTAAATACGTAATTGTCTCGTTAAATCCAAAACCCCAACTGGTAAAAGATGTCCATTACGGAGCATGAATCTAAACACTGAGGTATAAGAAATCAGACACGAAAGTTTGCTAAGGTAAAGTATAACGAGATGTAAATATATAAGTCCCAACCTCTTGATAAAGTTGTTTCTTGTTCTACACCAGTATAGTAATCCTCCGGTAACGGAACTATTTTGCACCTGCCCCAAAACTGCTCTTGCTTGAATAATGAGTCTTCCAGATACCTTGTACGCACTTATCCCTTAATACGAAGGCTAGTGGGTACTAAGAACTATTCGATTAAATTATCAATATCATCAAAATGGACGTGTTTGAAACGTAGGTTTGAATGAAATATTTAAACATAACTGTCTAAGGAACATTAAAAAAAAATAGGAAAAATCTAGCTTCGAAAATAAAAATTTTATAATTATGTAAAGTTGAACTTTGAAAGCTTTAGTGCACCCTTACCCCAAAACAACCTATAAATCATAAAAAGTATCAGATAGACCTTCTAAGACAGACACGAGCAATTTTGCACTACTCTAGCCCTGAAGATGGCTTATATAGTTTGGCCGAAACGCTAGGTGTAAAAAAAATATATTGATTTTTTTTATTAATCTTTAAGAAAAATACTAATGAAATTCCATTAGGATCGAAAAATGGGTATAAAAATAAATATTTATATTACCTCATTTCTTGGACATACTAATGATAGCTATAGATATTTATGAACTCATAAGTAATTAAATTATGCTCCATTCAGGCATTATTTTATCACACGGTTGTCTTTTTTTTTGAACCATTGGATTGCATGGGAATACACGTAAGACAAAAATTCCCGTGCTATGTTTCTCAGCATGCGAAAGTTATATTTCCGATTTGTTCGATTTCTCATTTAATCATGGGATTCCCATTTGCAGTTTTATTTAATATTTCCTTCGTCGTTTATAATTTATTCGCATTCTCGGTAGTTCATTATTTTTATAATCAGTCTGTGGATAAGTACAAACACACTTCAGTGGATCTCGAGAAACCAATAACCCGGATCCTATTTCATAATAAAGTCAAAAAGTACAAGTGCAAGCAGACCTCATGACTTACTACGCATATGACACACTATGAAATCTTAAAACGCGATAAAATTTAAAATAGTTATTAACTACTTAATACTACTATCTACAATAATTAAAATCAATAAAATAAGAAAAAATATCTAAGCTGGGCAATCACGCAGACACAAACATACGCAGCAATTGAACTATAGCTTAATCATAATGTAAAATAGAGATAATACTGTCCAAAGAGGTCACATATTCAGTTTCTGTTATTATAGAGTGAATGTGGCTAAAAAGTATAATAATTCATCTGAAACCGAACTATTTTGCACTTGCCACAAAACCGCTCCTACTTTAATAAAGAGTCTTCCAGTTACGTCGTACGCACTTACCCCTTTAGGCAGGGGTAAATGCGTACTAAGTACTATTAAATTGAATTATCAATCTCATAGAAATTAAAACATAGGGTTAAATATAATATTTAAAAATAATCGTCAATGGAACATTTTTTAAAGCAGAGGAAAAATTTATCTTCAAAAATAACGATGTTACAATCAATTAAAGTGGAACTTTGTAAGATCTAGTGCGCACTTACCCCACATTATCATACCTGGGGCTTTTTCCAAACAAGAAGTATTCGATGATTTTGATTTGGATGGAATTCAATCATCGACATAGGTGACAGAAAATCTCATATTTTATTATCATATATTTTGGATAAAAATTCATGCTAATTACATTTTTATTTTTTTATTTTTTGAGAAACGTATATTAATAAGTTATAATGCCATAATATTTACTTAAGACTGCTACAATAAATACAAACTTATCAGTCTATTGAAAGCATGCTATAATTATATTATTTCTTCATTATTTATGTAAACCAATATTTATTATTATCATCCTTTCAAGTAGCTCTTATATTTATTGCCCTTTTTTTCTAATAAGCATGTTATTAAACCTTCGGCCATATTAAGTAATTTATAATAGATAAATATTTAACCATTATAAATAAATTAATAATGTGTTAAGAGATAGTCCAATTAAATTAAAACAAAAAAATGTTTGAAAATAATTTATTTTTATTGCCATTTATATAATTTGCTTTACATCGTTGTTTTTTTTTTTTAGCTGACTTTATCCACGTGTGTAATAGAAATGATCCCATGATTGATCAGTGCATTCTGAACTCAGTCGAATCATTGAAACCTCTTCTGCTAAAAGGTCAGTAAGCCATAATTTGAATTTTGAACATTTTCATTTTTTTTTTTCCTAGACAATCTGATATTTCTTTAGAAAGTAAAATAGTAATTCACTATTTCAAAGAGTTTTTTTTTTTTTTTTTTTATACAGATAAATGATTTGCTCATAATTTCATTTCCAATTTTGAGATGCATAGCTATCGTAGCGTATCATTATAAATTTTACTGCGAATATTAAAAGTAAGCAAATCGTTTGTTTGGTGGTAAAAGTAACCATCTGCATTTTTGTGAAAATAAAACCAAATGTAGGCTTCATTATAGAAAAATTGTGAAATTATCAGTAATTATTAGTTAATTATTGATAATTTCGCAATTTTGTCAATAATGAAGCGTAAATAAGCTTCGGGCGCATATAAATAGCAACACACTTTTATTTTCACAAAAATGCAGACGATCACTTAAACCTACGATATTGAAAACAGAATATATCGAAATTAAAGGAACTTAAAAAAAAATTGTTGATGCATAAAATATTGTAATTTATCATTTAAATCAAGATTATTAAAAAAATTAAAACGACTTTTAAATTTTCTTTTGCGTGATATAATTAGAATAAATTATTTCACTCATGTACTCAATGTATGAGGATAACAACGATAACGCATGATATCCACTCAGACACACAATGTTTAAAAATGAGTTGATGAATATCTATTTACTTAAACCAATTTTCATCTATCAGAAGGAGATTCAAAGTTAACCGATGGATTTCCTTTTGAATATATTATTAATTTAATAAAAAAAAATAATAATTATTATATTTTAAAGATGGTTGTTTATTTATAATTTTTAAATTTTATTTAAAATTAATATAACACTTTCAGGAAAGATCATAAGATATTAAATAACTTTTATGTTCATAAAATCATCATAAGATCTATTTTATGATCTGCAATGTGTGATATAACTGTTAATGCTTATAGATTCTGAAATGATAATTAAAAAAAAAATGGATATTCAAAATATACTTATCTAAATTGGTATAGAGGATACAGAAGGATTTTATTGCATTAAAGCATTTATTGCACGAGCTATATTCGTCATATAATTTTCTATTGAAAATATTTTGAAACATGTTTTATGGATAATGAAGTCGATTGGTTGACAAACAAGTTTTTTTTGTGATGAACTGATGCAGCGCCTTTGTCATAGATCAACCAAATTCTAGAAAACTACATTAGAAGTTGAAAATTATTATTGTACAAAAAACATTCATTGACTTTAATCAAACATCCCATTACTTTTTTGTATTATAAAACCTATTGTTTGTGCACGATTTCTTGTTGAAATGTAAGAATAGTTTTCGGCATCATTCCTATGGAATCTTAGAAGTGTTACGTCGATGAAATCGACAGGCTTGCAGTTTTAAGAAGTATCCTAAAGTAATGGAAAAGGACTTGTCAAAAGCGTAATGGATGAACTTTTTTTTGGACGGGTGCTAAGGAAAATTATAGGTTGAACTTCTAACAGCTGGTAATAACATGTCATTTCAGTGCAGTGAAAGCTGAGGACCTTCAAACAAGAATGAACATTTGGTTTGGAATTATCTTGAACATGACATTCATTCCGTTATCAGTGAACATTTGGAAATGTATGTA
This sequence comes from Rhaphigaster nebulosa, assembly GCA_948150685.1. Classification (NCBI taxonomy): domain Eukaryota; kingdom Metazoa; phylum Arthropoda; class Insecta; order Hemiptera; family Pentatomidae; genus Rhaphigaster; species Rhaphigaster nebulosa. The sequence continues at coordinate 100,134,063 of OX411309.1, read as the reverse complement.
CTTATTATTCATTTTTGTGTTAATTTTATTTCCTTAGCAATACCTACTAGCGGACAATGCTTCTAAAAGCTGGCTATAAGAAGTGGTCACAGATGAATAACCTGTTGAAGAGCTCTCGTCATCTTCTTCAGAACAATGATTGAACTCGGAGGTAAGTGAATTGTGAGGACAGAGCACAAAGAGGATATCATAACTCTATGATACCCTTGTTGTTCCAGGCATTCCGGAGCTGGATATTCCTTCCCTAGAACCTGTCCGCTTCCCAGAGATCGTTATCGCCAAGACCAGTTCCTTCAGGGCCGTCGGTACCGATGTGGTTATCAGCGGAGCCTCTAACTACAAAGTGACGAGCTTCAAGTAAGTAGTCATCACGTTCATTTAATTGGCTCGTTTAGAATTTGGAATCTGGTTATGAGGCATAATGCGAGTGATTTATTCTGATAGATTTATCGGGATTTAGCCTTGCCATAATTCATCGGATCATAGCTCTAAGATTTTGTAATAGAAGTTGATATGTTAACCCTACAGAATGAAAATGATTCTGAAAAATGAACTTTGGTTTATTTTTATTATAAGAGCACCTGCTTACAGCCACTTTTGCTTATATCCAGAAACATTAATGAAGAAACATTTACTTATCACAATTATCATAGGCTTTAGACGTTAGACGATGATTTTCACTTATAAGTTTTTTGAAAAAGAATATGACCCCTATTTATATGAAAAAGTGAAATACCATACTATAACAGTTATAGTACTAGTTATAGTTACAGTAATCATTATATGTTAGCCTGCCTTAAAGTATTAGCTGGATTTGCAAATACGGGTTAGAATATAAGACTGCAAAGAAAATAGGACCACGTATGGATTAAATGAAATGAAAAGACAGACTAGTTGATCAAGATAGGAGCTTTTCTTCCATAGCAATGCTGGCTTCCTTGTACATCAACTCGAGTTGCAAGGTAAAGCACGCGTTGGTATCGGTAGTTAGTTGCAGAACTCTTTGTGACAAGTGCTGCGGAATTTGTACCTTTGGATGATCAGAACGGCAGTGATTGGGCATATGGGTATATGCAGGTAGTAGATTAGTAGAATGGTCGGTACATATTATTTTGAATAGTACCCGAAAAAAATTATTGCAGTCTCTGAGATGCAAATTATTGTTCTTAATGAGCACATGTTCCACTTCTATATCTAGATACAATATGCATCCCTGGAAGGTGAATATTTCTCAGATGATTCCAGGTTTATTAGAAACAAGAAGTGATCTAGTAAACTTTTCTTTTCTATATAAGGTAATCTATTCGAGTTCGACAGAAGAGAACTAAAATACGAACTTGGGTAATCCTGTCTTCTAAAGGATCAATTTAAAATATGAATAAAAATAGATAACTTTATTCCTTTTCCACTAAACCTAGTGAGAGTTATCCAGAACAGTATCAATAGGTGAATTACGGAGTATTTTTCTTGAAAATGTAGAAGTCTATTGGTGAATTTTTTCTCTTTCGTTATAGCCGCATAGCCTTCTTCGGAGCCCGCATATTTCTAAACATTGGTGGAAATTTTTCAATGTTGGTTCTAATGAAATTTATTTCATACAGAATAACAAAACACATGATATAATATGTTTATTCCAGATCGAATATTCCCAAGCTGACATTCTACATCGGCCTTCAATTCCCTTACATTCAGGTAGATGCCAACTACGATGTCAACATGAGGATTCTAGCGTTGGTTCTCAAAGGAAACGGACCACTTCAGTCAAACAATAGTAAGTAATGATTAATGCATTTTATGAAATACTTTAATAGAATTTATTTCTTTTAAAAACTTTGAAATGAAAAAAACCCAATGTAGAACTAAACTGTAGGAAGAGATGCACTGATCTACTTGTATCTTGATTTCCGACTCAGAGGACAAAGCTTCGAAGGGTAAAGCTCACTTCTTTTTTTTTTTTTAAATCGACATCGATACGTGCTATATTAATTATAATTTTAGCTTTATATATATATATATATATATATATATATATATATATATATATATATATATATATATATATATATATATATATATATGTGTGTACAGATAGATATATGTACAGATTAAGGTGAAAATATACAAATGTAAAAATAAGATAAGATAAACATGTTAATTAACAAAAATATAATTTCTTATAACTTGTGGGCACTAATGTTTGCCCATGAGCTGCAAGGTGTGCATGATTATCCGGAAGGATTCGTCTGAAGTCTGATGGTAGAATCAGCGATCATACTGGTAACGTCTCGGGGACATTCACACATTAATTACATTAATTTGTAACGAGTATCCCTTAATCCATATTATGAATTCATTTTTACAGCTGACATTAATGCAAATGCCATACTGAAAGGGCACAAAGAAGTAAGAAATGGAAAGATGTACGCTAAGTTTGACACATTAGAGCTGAAGTTGAAATGGAAAAACTACAACGTCAAGCTGGAAAATCTTTTTAATGGCGACAGAAGATTAGGTAAAAATGGAATCGTAAATCATTTAATTAAGTAAGAATTATTATTGGTTCTTAATGAAATTGAATACCTGTACAATTGGATGTATCGTGTGTGATTACTACGTTATTTATTAAATGTTAAAACCTATGATGGTTTTAATAAAATTCTCTCGCGTACTAAGCAGAAGCTAAACGTACGTGTTATGAATGCAATTCCTCCATTAGTCTACAACTTAAAAAAAAAAGTTAAAAAAAAACAACAACTTCAAAACGGTATACAAAAACCGCTAAAAGAGATAAATAATGATTCATTTTAATACTAAATTCAAAAAAGGAGTTTATCAATTCGACTTTATTTTTTATGTATGTTCATTCATAAGTTCTTTTAGAAACAATTTCTATGATTCTTTTTGTAATCAATACCTCAAGGGTGGTCTCTTATAAATTTCATCAGGATTCGATTAAAACTTTTAGAGATAGAGTGGTACTCTTCAGTGAACAACAGCTAATCACTAGAAATAATTACAATAGTCTACTTTACAGTATAAATTTCTGTTTTTTTTTTTTTTTTTATAATCCGATTTTATTTACAAAAAAAACGTATAAATAACAACAAGTACAAAGCGGTATACAAGAACCCCTAATAAGAAATCAATAAAAAAGTAAAAAAAAAAAAAAAAATCGTCTTCTAAACATGACAAATTAACCACTAAAAAAGAATGAAATAATTTTACTTACCAAATTATATTATTTAGTAAGATAAGTAACTATTCCAAAGCAACCTCACCATTAAAATAATATATTAATTTTCGATTTCGGTACAACTCTTTCGTTTCAACTATTAAGTTATTATGTTACAAGTTCTTCCCTTCGAAGCTCTCAAGTTGATTCGGAAACGAATCATAACAAAAGAAATGTGACATGGCTTGGCACGAATACAAAAAATAATGAATTATTGCAATAGTTGATTTGATATAGGTAATTACTTAATATTCAACTTACGTAAGTAAAATTATTTCTTTCTTTTTAGTGCTTCTTTTGTCCCGTTTTGAAGAATTTTTATTCAATAAATTGCAATGATTAAAAATAAAAATGTATAAAATCATTTTAAATAAAATAAAATAAAAAATGAATATATAATGACAGCAAATCAAACCATCACCACCCCTCCTCCAAAAAAATAATAATTACTGTAAGAATTTTATTTAATTTCATAGCCTTAAGTCTCTTAAATACCATTTAATTACTGATCAATAAAAGTATCAGCAATTCAGGCATCATTATGATTGATAAAGTGTACTCGTACACCAGATGTGGTATATCATATATTAATAGTCTAAAAAAAGAGTAACCAAATGCGGAAAGTAAATAGCTCTGAGAAACATGGACGGAAAGTGATTTAGGCACACACCATCTTACTATGTGCAATAATATCATTCAATATTTATAATTAAATTTTATTATTATTATTATGATTCAACATTTTTCATTTTGTGACAAACATAATTAAAATAATTATTTATATAGATTTAAAGGGTTTTCTGCGTTAATATAGGTAATAACTATTTAATAAATTAATTAATTTATTTATTTACAGGTGAGGCGGTCAACGCCGTACTGAACCAGAACAAGAAGGAGTTGCTGGACGCGATTCTGCCAACGCTCGAAAGGGTCGTCTCAAACACATTATTAGACATAACAGATAAAATAACAAAAAATTTTACATTTGAAGAACTCTTTCCGGAATAATAATAATTATCAAACATAATAGAATAATATATTTGTCTTTATGGAATATAATTTATCTTTGACTCTATAATTCAAGGATGTTAAGTGCAAAAGCTTCTTAGTACGATGCGAACCTAATTAAAAATATTTAAGTATAGTCCCTTGATATTTTAAGTTTGAACTTTGATTTTCATGCCGAAATAAGATTAATCAACATAGAAATATTATGAAAAATTTATGTTTCAAATCATTTTCATGGCAAAATTTAAAAATGTACATTTTTTCTCTGCTCCAGCAGATTGTAGTTCCTCTGTGATATTTTGAACAGTTTGAGTAATATTGTATTTGGATGTTTAAATTTATTATAAATTGTACCTGTGCCAATTGTTTAATAAATAATTAAATTTGGCTTTATTGTGAACTCTTTTTTTCATATTTAGTAAAAACTCCTTCACGAAAGAATCAAAAGAGTTAATTTTCGTTTTTTGAACTATATTCGGTGTATCACTTACAAACAGTCAGACATACTTTTTATCCTTTTATTATTAGGGCAGTCTTTAATCATACTACTGAATGAATTTGGTTCTAGAAGCTTTAAGTAATAATAAAAATGAATTGTAATGAATTATAATGTAAGAAGTGGTATTTATTTTTATTTTCGAATCATTATTAAGGTGTAATTACTTTTGCATGCTTGAAGTTTTTACTGCACGTTCCACGTTTTCACGATATACGAATCATTGGTTTAACCCATAACAGTGTGTATTTTGTAATTTTCATTGTTTTATTCACTATTCTACAAATAATTCATTATTGTAGCACTAAAGGTATTGATAAAGGAGGGTTCGATGGTTTAGTCTAGTACCAAAGCTGAACATCTTGTACCCTGATAGATTTAGTTATATTCCTGTGGATGAGATTTGTAATTAATTGAAAGTCTAGTAAAGAAGTAGTCCGAAACGACGAGAATTTTCTTGTTGTAGCTTGTCCAGACGAAACTTAGGTGGCGAATCTGTTCAACAAGAAAAAGGTGGACATAATTAAAGAATACTCTAGGACAGAATGCCGTAGGTTTAGATAAAGGTGTTTTGTTGAGTTTATGTTAATCCTCCATGTTTGAAACTATTCTTCTTGTTTTGTGATATTATTTACTGACAATGCACAAGAGAAGAAAGTTTTTGCTTGAGTTGGTTTGGTCAGTTGTATAATCTTTGTAGAGGATGGAACAATATACTATATGGAGTGATTCCCCAAAACTGAGAAGAGATGGAACAATAATCTTAACGCTTAAACTTTATTTTATTTTCCTCAGCTTCAAACCTCCTATCCTCATCCTAAAATACCAAAAAATGACATACCCTCTAAAAATGTTTCACTAAGAGTGAAATTACCTCCTCCGACTCCAGCACAAATCAATCCCAAACTTCCACCTCTATCCCAAACTTCCTCTCAGTTCAATGCATCACCAGAAACTCCATTAAACATGGACCCTATACAAAGATCCCAAAAGAGGATTCAACCCCTAACTAGATAGATTCAACCCCCTCCTCCACTCATAGATTCTACCTTCTACTCCTATCCAAGCTAAACCTCATCCGATATAACATCAGTCCTTCAATCCATCCTTCGTGATCTACAAGACACGATCAGACCACTCATCATCTTCCTTACTCGATTCCTTACAGAAATCCCGCTCAATATCCCAAGATGACCCAAAAGCCCCTAGCTATCCTACTGTGGAATGCAAATGGCCTTAATAACCATCGAGACGAACTTGACATATCTCCATGAAAATACCATAGACATTGCACTGGTGACTGAAACCCATTTCACAACACAATATTACTTTTACATAAGTGACTACATCACATACAGATCAAATAAACCAGATAACACATCCCACGCAGGCTCTTGTATTCTTATTCATAAATCCTTACCTCATTTCCAGATTCCATCCATTCCAACTGACACCATTCAATCAACCTCTATAACTTTGTCCGCTCATCCGTATAACATTACATTCTCAGCTGTATACTATGCGCCTGGTAATTCCCAGAAACCTATGATCACCTTAATTCCTTATTTCGATCCTTTGGTCCGCGTATCATTGCTGGAGGAGATTACAACGCTAAAGAGTAACGATGGGGATGTCGCACATCCAACTCTCGTGGAAGGATTCTTTCTAGTGTCTCAACTTCCAATAGCTATTCCATCCTTTCACCCATGAACCCTACTTATTGGCCTGCGTCCCTTAAAAAACGTTCCGATATCCTTGACATATTCATAATTTCTCAGATTCCCTCCTTCGAATCTACAATTAAATCCATAGATGACCTATCCTCAGATCATAGTTCAGTTCTGCTTCTCATGCATTCAAATCCTGTTGCTAAACCTTCTCCTCCTTCTCTGATTACAGGAGTGGTTAACTGGGACGATTTTGGTCATGATCTAGAAACCAAACTAGATTTAAAAATTCCGTTAAAAACCAAGCAACAGATTGACTCCACAATTGAAGAACTCACAATATCAGTAGAAACCATCATCAATAGCAACACGTCAAACCCTAAAACTAGAAATTCCCGTGAAACTAACCACATGATATTCACACCTTATTAACAGAAAAAGGCAAAGTGGTTCAGAACCAGATACCCATCGGACGAAACTCATTACAATAAACTAACTAACAAACTGAAAATAGTAATTAGGAAATACAAAATTCAAAACTTACAGAACTTTACAGAAAACCTTTCTACTACTGATAAATCTTTATGGATTACTACAAAAAAGCTACTGAAATTCAAAACCTTTAACCATTCACTCCTTACTGAATCTCAGATCTGGTCACGATCAGACGAAGAAAAATCCTAAATATTTTGTTAACACATTTTCAATCCTCATCCTAACATCCTTAACCCAATCCACCTTGAGCATGTTGAAGCGGAATTAACTATCCCACTCCAAATGTCCCTTCCTCCTAAAGCGTTTCACCCTTCTGAAATAATCAATATCATCCACAAATTGCCTTCCAAAAAAGCTCCTGGTTACAATCTCATCACATCCCATATCCTAAAACAGCTCCCTCGAAAAGCTATTCTACTTCTGACCTATATATATAATGCTGCAATCCGATCTAACTATTTTCTCGATTCTTGGAAACTGTCCAAAATAAAAATGGTACCAAAACCCAAAAAGCCACCTGAATACTCATCCTCCTACCACCCTATCTCCCTTTTACCAATCATGGGAAAAATCCTAGAAGAACTCATGCTAAAACGCATTTACTCTAGATTCATTACTTATTTACTAGATTCATTTCACGAGATTCCTGATCACCAGTTTGGATTTCGAACATCTCATTCTACTATCCAGCAGTGTCATCGTGTTGTGGATGTAAAATCCTCTACATTGGAGCGCGGAATGTACTACACGGGAGCCTTTCTCGACGTTGAACAAGCTTTTGATCGAGTCTGGCACCCGGGACTGCTTTATAAACTCCGTCAATTCCTCTCCCCTACATATTACCTTTTAATTATTACCTTTTGTTCCTACCTTACTAACAGAACCTTCAAAGTAAATCAAAACTGTGCTTATTCTTCTCTCTTTTCTCAGTCTGCTGGTGTCCCTCAAGGTAATATCCTAGGTCCTATTCTCTACTCGATTTATACAGCTGATATCCCAACCAATCCTAAAACTGTCCTCACAACATACGCAGATGATACATGTGTGTTATCTGTGAATAATGAACCAACTGTTGCATCCCAAACCCTGCAGTCACACATAATTTCCATTGAAGAATGGTGTCAGAACTGGATAATTAAAATAAATCCCAATAAATCCCGACAGATCACTTTTACCCTTCGCCACAAACCCACTATTTCCTGTCCTACTGTATCCTTTAATAATGTTCCACTTATTCCTGTTGAACAGATCCGCTACCTAGGACTTCATCTTGATAAACGCCTTACATGGAATCCTCATACAAGACTAAAACGATAAGAAACTGCTCGTAGATACCGTTTACTACAACACTTACTTGACAAACGTTCTAAACTTCCGATTTACTATAAAAAGCTCATATACATTGCCATTATCAGGCCTATTTGGACATATGGGATTGAGCTTTGGGGCTCCACGAAGCCATAAAATTCTTCCCATATCCAATCGTTACAATCCAAAATCCTTCAAAAAATTCTTAATGCTCCTTATTATGTTAGAATAAAGTTATCCATAAAGACCTAAATATACCCTTTGTTCCAGACTTAGCTCGAAATAGATATACCTCCTTTAATTACAAATTCCTTGCCCACACTAGCCCCCTAGTATGTAACCTGTCATCCCAAACTATTCTCGATAATCCTCCGAGGCGTCTTTATAGAAGATGGCCGCGGGACCTTCTAACTGATGTCATCGAAGTGCTACCAATGGGTAGCAAATTAGCAAGTCCTATGTACTTTTTATCATATTTACTTGTTGTATAATCTTAAACAGTTGTAAATTTCTGTAAATAAATGAAAAAAAAAAACCTTTATTTAGTCGATCCGATAGCGAGTATCTACTTTCAAAATAAAATATTTAATGTTTGGCATCGATTCAAATATGAAAAAAATTGTAACCTCGACGACACGTTTTATCCAAGGTGAGACGGAAATACTGATTTGTTCCGCATTCTTGCAGAACTAATCGGAAAAATGAAGTTCCAGAAACAAACTAGGTTTTATTTGTTCAGTAATAGGGATGACTAGTTTTTGCTCCTGAATGGAACAGTTCACGCTGAAGAACATTATAACCATATAACATTCATTTCACAAGCACTCAAACATTTCACAAACATTCATTTAACATTCACAAGCCTATAACAAGATTCCAATCTAATTATTTTAGTATAATATAAGTATGACGAAGCAGAATTTCGTGAAAATTAAATTTGTAATATTATTTCGTAGTGATTTTCGTTGCATAAATTTTCATGAAAAATCGCGTTTCAAGGTCCGTTCTAACCGTTTTAATTATTTTTATAATTATGTATGTGCGCGTGTGTATGCGTGTGAGTGCTAATAGGTGGACGTCGCAACACCGAGTGTCATTTTTGAGATACTGCTATCTTTGGAAACTACTGATCAAATTCAGGATCACTTTTAGAGCCACCGATTTATAGTTTAATAGGCGCACAAGAAAGTCATACGGTGCCCACACCAGATATTTTTAAAATTGCGTGAGCGCAATTAAGCAAACTTTACAGAAAACACATGAACGATTTTTCTCAAAATAATAAAATCTGTTTTTTAGATTTTATTCTTCATTATACACACTCGGATTTTATTAAGTTGGCAAAACCTTTACAATTACAATACATTTTTAAGGCTTCCAGCATTGGTAAAGCCCAGAATAACGACTGAGAAAACGACTCTCAGTCTAACTAATTATAACCAGGAAGTTTGGATTATCGAAATATTCGGATTACAGAACGGGAAATAAAAGGTATATATTTTTACAATGGCCAATTGTTCAGAATTTTCAATGGCCGCACACGGTCGTTGCTCATGCGATGCCATATTGTTTTCTTATTTCTTTATCTCAATTTTTTGAACGATTTTTTATAGTCTTTTGTTACAAAAGTAAGCTAGTCCACAATCATGTTAACATTTGATAATATAAGTCAAAATATGTAATGTGCCTATCATTTGTAAATTGGGCCTTCCAAATGAGTTTTATCTTAACGATAAGTTCCTTGATTAGTTATAAGACTTACTTTTTCAATTTCTCATGCTATTAAATCATCTAATACTTTGCATGTTATCATTACTTTCCAATATTTAAAACAAATACTTTAAATTATTTGCTGAGAAGATAAGTGCGATAAAAAAAAAAAAAAAAAATCATTACTTTGTAAGTAAATATCTTAAATATTTGTTAAATATACTACAATATTGGATTTTTATTTTTAACCTTTGAAATATTGCTTATAAATTTTGATAAACCTGTTATTGCACCGTGGAGTCAAGTCGATTATCAATGACAGCATACAAGAAGATCACTACAGTTCCAGGGTTAAGATGAACGATATGGACAACCGCGCAACAAAAGTTAACATCTAACAGTGAATACAATTCAGCGCCGCATGTGACTCTAATAAGGCTGTGGCCTGAGTGGAGAGCGTGGAGCGTTTATAAGCGGATTAACTGCACGCTCTCCACCCAGGCAGACATTGATATAAATGAACCTTAATATAATATTAATTATATGATATTGGTAATGCTATTAATTATTTAATAATTATAATTATTAATTATTAAATTATTCATAAAATGAATAAAAATACAGATTTGCTCTGTATTTCGATAATAATCTCTTCAATCCAATTTACAAGCCCTACATACGCTCTAGGAGGACAAACTGGCTTGAGATGCACGCTGCTCCCAACACCAAACTGTAAACAGAATACTCTCCGCCTATCTCATCAAGGACAAGTGCATTTAAATCAATTTTATAATTGAAAACGCTGCACGCCAGTCCCCGCTGCCGCTTTCCACTCAGGCCACACCCTAAGTGCTTAGGTGCTCCTTCAACACACCATCACTTATATGCTTAGCTGGAATAAATATATTTAGTGTTTTCAAGTGTGCAATATCGCAGCTAAGTTAGTCATATCAGAGAAATTGTGAATAAACTAGAAAGTAGACTGGATACTTTATGTAAAAAGGCAATAAAAATAAACTAAATAGTGGATTAATGATTTATTAATGTGAGTACATAATTTATTGAAAATTAATTTAAGAGTATTTAATTGTTTTCAGCTGATCACACTTCCAAACTATGCAATTTAATGTTCAATAATTTTCATCACATAAATATATTACATATCATTTTATTATAAACATAATCAGTTTCGATCAATTTTAAAAACCTCTCGGAAATATTGTAGAAATTACTTTAATGGGAAAAGTTCATCAAATGTGAAGTTTTTGGTAATTCTGCTTGCAATAGTAAGTAATTTTTCAGCAATCACTCTTTCTAACCTAGGCCGGAAAAAATCCATCATTTCTTTCTTGTTTTCGTTGAGAGCAATATTGACTGCATCACCTAAAGTATAAAATAATGATATGTTAATATATTATATGATAAATGCTTGTAAAATATTTATACATTATCCTTACTTTTAAAATTTACTTTCCTTATTATTATTTTTTATTTTGCTAGACAACATGCTAAAGAAAAAATAAGAATAAATTGAATAATTGAATAAATAATGGTGATCAGAAGTATAAGTCATTTTACTTTTTCCTTGAATAAAATTTTTTTTAAGATCCATATTGGATTAAAAGAAGATTATCATAAAGCCGAGGTTTAGAGAGTCTAAGCAAAAATTTTCGGATTTCATTTAACATAAATATGGTGAGAACAAAACACCTCGCAGGATAGTGTACTCATATGAAAGATAGGGAAGAAAAATAAATTTATATTATTATTATAAATAAATTACTTAATATTAGTAGAAAAAAAAACTGAGAACTACATCTATCAAAAATTCAATTAAATTGAATTAAATATACGAAGAAATTTATCTTACTGAGGTTGAAATAGTTTGTTTATTCGGGTTTAACGCCCTTTCACGTACTCCAAATATTTGTCCAGGCGCGATAGGGAAAAAATATTAATTTTTTAAAAATAAATTTCCAATGGACTTTTTCAACATGATAATTTGGAGAAAAATAGTAGAAACGAATTATACATGCTTTTGATAAAATCGGTATTTTGCAACCTGGTGAAAAATAATTATAAACGTGCCCAAAAGTTGTTTTTTCGCCTTTATGATGTGAAAATTTATTGTATGAGAAAAAAAAAAACAGTGCGTAATAACGTTTAAAAATACAGAAAAATGAGTTTTAAACAATTGAAGTCGGTCAAAAACTTTTCGCATTACAAATTAAAAATCGCGAAATATGGCCATTTTTGAACCTTTAATTAAATGCCTTGTAATTGTAATTTTTGAAGGAATATGCTTGGTTAAACAAATTGCGGCTTTTAGTGATGCAAAACTTATTAAACTAAATATCCAAAATGGTTTCACGATTTTTATCCATTTTTGGAAAACAAAAAAAAAATTCGTAATAGGACTTAATAAAACGAAAAAATGAACTTTGAACAATTTAAATCGGTTAAAAACTTTCAGGGGAAAAAAAAAAAAATTAAAAACCGCGAAATATGACCATTTTTTGATATTTAATTACAGGTCTTCTGATCGTCATATGAACACGCTTTGGGGCTTAGATTTTGTTTTTTTTAGTGGTGCCTATTTGTAGTAAAATTTTCATGTAAAAATAATTATAGCTTTTTGTAGTTCAAGCCCGAGCTGTCGAAGCAAGAAAAAGCATTTTTTAGGTATTAAATCGAATCTCATATATATATATAGATATATATATATATATATATATATATATATATATATATATATATATATATATATATGATGAAAACAGAGATGTAGAGTAACACCTCAGAAACAAATAGCGCTTTGAATATTTGTCCTAGGAACATTTTGGGCCTTGTTTAAACTGTTTTTAAAGACTCCTATTTTTACATTTTCGCGTTTTCACGAAAATTTATTATTATTTTTGCATGAAATCTTTATTCCATGCAGCCACTACTAAAAATGCATTTTATTTTATTTTTTATATTCCTGCGAAAGTTACAAGGACTGTAATTAATTACAAAAATGGCCTTATTTCGCGGTTTTTAATTTTGTTTTCTCGAAAATTTGTAGACTTCAGTTGATTAAAGCTCATTTTTTCCGTATTTCCAAACGCTATTATGGACTATTTTTTATTTTTCTCAATAAAAAAACAAATTAATATCGTAAACCTGAAAAAACTGAATGAAGATTTTTCACCAGGTTGCTACCCACACATTTTATCCAAAACATATATAAAATTTGTCCGTACTAGTTTTATCGTAATTATTACGTTGAGAAAGTCCATTCGACATTTATTAAAAAAAATAAACTATCACGCCTGGACGATAGTGGAGGAAGGACTCGCAATTCTACAAGTTTTCTACCTATTCTAGTCAGATTTAATTATTTCCAAATATTTTGCCTCTCTAGGATTGTGGTCTTGGTCAGGAAGTTGAAGAAGAACAATAAATAAGTGAACTAAAATGCTATGAATACAAATGTTCGTGTGTTTGAATTGTTTTAATATTTGAAATATTTTAATACCCAATTCACCAAGTCCCTCTTAGGAATGGATGCTCTGATAGCCAGTATGTTAAAACAAAATAATCAAAGTATATTAGTAGGTATTCAAAGTTATAGTATATTCTTACCTAGAGCTTTGTTTCCACCAAATAAATTTTCGAGTTTGACGTTGTAGTTCTTCCATTTGATCTTCAGATCCAAACTGTCAAACAGAAGATAACTTTTCTTATTCTTCTGGACCTTGTGTCCCTTTAATATGGCCTGAAGTGTAATATCAGCTGAAATCGAAGTAAATCATATATTTAGTAGGCATCTAAAACTGACATAATGGAAATTAAATGGTATTTAAATTATATAAGAATCCTTATAATATAAAGATTGATTTATTTATGATAGATATGATGATAATAACAATTGAGATAAAGGAACCCAAAGGTTCGTCAGTAACACCTGTAATCGTTACCTACCTTTATAAAACTGAGCACGTACTCATTCCTCAAAAAACTGAGCAGGTGCTCTGGTTCAATGTAAATAAATAGAATAATAAGAAATAAGGTTGAAGTGGGTCCATGACTTACACTGTGAAATGTTGAAACACGATATTTAAAATAGTTGTATTAAAAAACAGTGAATTAAAAAAAATGAATTAAATTATTATTGTCTAATGGCGATAAGTAATCTGTATCCTCTAAAGACGAATCTTTTCATTTCTACTGTTACTTTTGTACATTACTATGGAATTGGGTCCAGAAGAGACCGGTTGCAACCATCATAGAGATGATTAAATTAAGATGGTTTGGTACTTCAGAATACATCCAAGAAAAACTGCTAGAATATTGTATGAGGCGCGAGTAGAAGAAAGAAGAGATCGGATTATCTGGGAGGATTGTGCGCGGGAGTCGTTTAGGAAGCGACGGATGGACAGGAACAGGTTCACTTGCAGATGTAAGAGAGGGTCCATGTCTAGGTCCAAACTCTACAGAGGGAGTCGTCACACTGCGCAGCGATTGAAGAGGGTGAATGATGATCATCACCATCAGTCATGGCGCAACAACTCTAGAAGTGTCAACGCCTCCTGCAGTTTGGTAGGCCAGTTTTCTCTACTGGTTGCTGCCGCTCTCTAGTTGCGGACCCCTAAGATGGACCTTGCATTCGCCAATCCATCGTAGCTGTGGTCTAATCATTCTTCTCGCTGCATAAACCCTTTCTTCAAGTATTCTCCTAGGTGCGTGTGGGTATTAAATTTCCTTTACCTTTTTAAGATATTTCTGATGGAGAATATCTGATCTATGGTAAAATTTCCTCTAATAAGCCTGTCTGGTACTTTACTATGCTCTGCTCAGCAAAAGGGACCAGTTTTTTATAAAGGATCTGGGAGAACATCTTATAAGCGCAAGGCAAGAGGGATATACCTCGATAATTATGACAATCAAGCATATACCCTTTCTTGTAAATCGGGCTTTGAACTATTCTGAAGGGATTTCCTACGTCTTCCAGATATAAATTTCGCGTTCCCATGCTCTTTTTTTCTCTAGTGAGTTTGTTTCTTTTCTCTTCTTCTGGATCTGTATTCCTCCACTGAGAATTGATATAACATTGATCTATAGGCAAGATTCTTCTGATTTGTCACTATTTGGCATTCTACATAGAACTAGGACATATTTTTAGTTAGTCTATGACATTCAAGCCCATAGATCGCCAGTTCTTCCATGGTTTCTCTACAATTTTGCCACTATTAATCCACGTCATCAGCCTGATACAGATTTTTAAATCTGCTGTTCATTCTTTCTCTGAAGAGTTGCCTAACCTCGAGATCCTTCAGCTTTTCAGTACTAATTTTAGAGGGTTGCACTCCACGTTGATTTCTAATGTTCGAGATCTTTGCTCTGACTCTAGAAATTGTGAGGTAGTGATCGGAATCAACATTGGCTCCTCTATAGACCTCACATCCATCAAACTGGCGATGTGATGACTGCTCATTGACAAATTATCTTTTTGGGTGCATGTGAATTCATTGCTGGAGTGCCATGTTGCTAAGTAGATTCTTTGAAGAGAGAACATAATGCTGCCGACCACAAGTTCTTTCGAAGTAGCAAAATTTTTCATCCTCGTCCCATATCATTCGTGCGGTCATGGATCCTGTGTATAGCAATGGTTCTTTCTACTTTCTCACCTGCTCTATATAGTCGTCCAGAATAATTTTAACATCAGTAGGCGGAAGTCAAAGCGTTGTTCCAATCTGTTATAGAAGACATCTTTTTCATCATCCTCAGATAGTTCAGTTGGAGCATAGACACTAATGCTGTAATTATGGAATTTTCTCTTTATTTGAAGATAGCAGATCCTGGGGCTTATTGGTTCAGATCTAATGACTAGCTGGCTCATTTCCTTGCTTAGAATGAAACCAGTTCCAATTGCATGGTTCTTGTCATCGCAGCTATAAAATAAGGATTTAAGGGGAGTGGGCTATCAGCCTACTACCTCCGAGTCAGGTGGGGTACTACACCCTTGGAGCGTTCTGACCTGCTCCCCCATACAGGATGGCAACCACAGGATGTGTACCTTTAGTGACCTTTGTTTGTGTAGTTTGGGGGTGAATATAGAGTGCTGTATTAGTGTTCTGGATTAGTGGCTGACTGCGGTATAATGACCGGGCGATGGGTCGCCAACTCCCTACGCCAATGATGGTGAATGATGATGAAAGAATGAAATTTCGTTAAATTTTGCACAATTTCATAAAAAATGGAAGAGGAATGAGCTCCTCAAGTTTCGTCATTCATAAAGGTTACACCATGCTAATTACGAATAAAATTAAATTGAAATATCTTACTATTGTTTGACTGTAGAGGTCCCTTTCCCTTAAGGTCGAGAGACAATATCTTCATGTTGACGTCGTAGTCGGCAAACACGTTTATGTAGGGAAATTCAGCTCCTATTTGGAAAGTCAGTTTGTTCAGGTCTGACCTGTAAGTTGATATTATATAAAATATTTATATATTTTGCAATAATCAGACAAGCTGGTTTGAAGGAAAAAGTTGTAATTTCAGTTTTCAACTCTATTACAATTAGCTCAGGAAACGAAGCTATTTTCGTTAATGTTTCAACCCGTTCCAGATTTTGTAAACTACTTACCGCATGCAAAGGTTATGCATACCATTTTTAAAGTAGAACAAAGTTCCTATAATTTTAGCCCAAATAGAGTTTGTCAATTCCAAAGAGGACAATTTTTAAACTTTTTCTACGCCACTTTGGAGATGATTTTAAATTCTGCAGATTAAAGGAAAAATAATTATTACAAATTGGCACTAGATAACTAAATTCTAATATTCAAACTAAAGAGTAAAAAAAAAGTATACAATTTGTAAGGTATATTTTTTTTGCTATCCTTAATCATGTTGTAGCATTTTTAATTATTCTGTTTAAGTTAATAAATTTATATAAGGATTCATATTATAATAATATATTTACTATTAGGGGAACAAGTAAAATAGTGCAATGCTAGATATACCATAACAATTATTGTTGCAACGTCAGTTTATAAAGTTTAGTCATGTCCTAAAAATATTTTATGAGTGTTACTTCAAGAGGGAATATATATTCCTTCTTGAAGTAACACTCACGACATATTTTTAAGAAATTATTAAACTGACAACTCAAAGGACATTGATATATATATATATATATATATATATATATATATATATATATATATATATATATATATATATATTATTTTTTTTTTATTTTTCTCTTTTTGTTTTTCTTTTGGCTCTGTAGACCGTGGAGATCCTTGGCCGCGCGATGTGGTATCACACATGGGAGACCACATCGCTATTCTCAATCTAGGTACACGGGGTAGGGTCATCACTCCTACGTCCGGCCATTGTTGTAAGTAGGCTGACGGGCCTCACATAACCGGGGGGGGGGAGGGGATAAATTGCTTGAATTATTTTATTTAATTAAATTAAATTCATGCCGGTGCCGTGATTCGAACTCAAAACCTTTGGGTTTGTGAGTAAGTGCGCTAACCCGCTCGGTCTATGTTAATTTTGGGAGGCTATCTTCCCCGGAAAAAAACCTTACCTTACCAAAGGTAATTAAGTTAGGTTTACTGGAGATTACAGAAAACGTCGTTTGTTTCCAAAATGGTCGATTACACCAAGCGGACACGAATCAAAAACCCACTTTTCACCATGAGAATAAGGGACGATTTTAAGCTGATTTTCGATAATACCTTACAATTCCTGGTTGACTAAAGATTACATTAATCAACATCTAGTTTCCGATATATTAAGACAAAATATATATTTTCCCGAAAAACGAGAAACCACCATTTTGTGAATTTATTTTTGTAAATACCGCTCTTTCTACGAAGAAAATTATTATAAACTACTTTAGTATACATTTTACTAGCTCCAATTTGAGTGGTAATAGACATCTCTACGTCTAATAGTTTCCGAGATAACTAAAAAAACCGTTTTTTACACTAAAAGAGAAACCACCACTTTTTTAAAATTATTCTAACATATCTCATGAAAAATGTTCTTCCTACGAAGAAAATCACTACTCTACGGTACATTAAACTAGGTCAAATTTGAGTCGTAATGGAAAACTGTACTTCTGATAGTTCCTAATATAACTTTTCTCAAGATATGATTCCATTGCATTATGTAAAAATCGTTTTGCCCTAATGCAGCGGAATTCAAAAATTTATTTTTTTTTTTAAACTTTATCTCAGGAACTATTTGACGTACAGATTACCACTGAAATTGGAGAGAGTTAAAGACACCATCAAGTATTTTATAATGAGTATCTGCGTAGGAAGAGCAGTTTCCATTTATTTTACCAAAATAAATGCACTAAATTGAGATAGCTCGTTTTATTTATTTTTTTTTTTTTAAATACGTAATCTGGATTATAAAAACTGGTTTCTCCGATGAAGCCGTTGATGGAACCCGCTGATTCGGCATAGTGCCATTTTTTTTAAGTTGAAGCTCACATCATGCACGTTGTTATTGCCATTTTACTTCTAATGCTCAACGAAATGACAGTTTTCACAATTAACCCATCCGCATCTTCTGTTGCCTGTTCGATGACCATTTAAATCGTTGATTTGATAAACCTCATAGGTCACAGAAACCAAATTTTTGGAAAACATAAAAAAAAATTCCACATCAAAGCTTAATGGTTCTAGACGATCCAAAACGACTGATAATTAAAATACGATTGAATCTGAACTTATTATATTGCCAATTAAAAATTTAAGAACCTATATCTTGTTTAAATTTAAATTTGAATTCGCTTGACTTATGTGGGTTTTAAAATCAATCAGCTATACGGATCAATAATTATCCATAAATATGAAAAAAAAGTGTTTACTAATGATAAAATTGTTAATAAAAGTACGTTCAGACTAGATTAGTCAGCTTCTGATTCTTGGTCCCTTTCACATATCGGACTTAACTTCACTGTCTTAAGGTATTTCATTACAAAAACGTGTCGGACTTACAGAGCTTTGCTCCCAAAACCTATCTACTTATACAGAATAGAAATCCTTTAACTTTTAATTTTCACCAAACAGTGACATCGAATTTCTCAATTCAACGATTCATTTTTGCTTGCTGAAATTTCTTATAAAGGAATGAGATACTGTTTCTTTTTCATTCGATAACAACTTATATTCTGGTATCTTCGGGAATGTACCATCAAAGAGAACGTCTGCACAATATAGTAGCCTGGAACGACGATCTCTAGGCTGGAGAAACGTATGTGACTTATTTTACAATTTATTTTTTGATGGACTAACGTTTGTTGTAACTCACTGAAAAGAAAACTGAAGGGTTAAGTTCTTAAACTAACTACTAGATAGATAGATACTAGACTCAATCGATTAGTTTAACAGCATAAACTTTAACTTTCCCATACAGTAAGTAATAATTGCACCAATAAAAGTAATAGTAATGCATAAGTTATTGCACCAATAAAAGTAATTGTAAAAAAAAGTCACAAGAAAATAGTACATACTTATCACAATTATACAACAAGATTTGGAATACTGGATATCTCTCCAAGTTATGGAAAACTTCAATAATTACTCCGATTCCGAAAAAAATATATTTCTATTCACCCGAATGAATTCCGTTTATCATCACTTCTGTACATATCTGAATTATTTAAAAAAAAAAAATGGTCATCACCAGACTTGTTCATTTTATGGAAAGAAATATACTCTTTAATTTTCAACAATATGGTTTTAGAGAACATTACTCTACAACTCAGGCGGTATGTTCCTATTGGATCAAATCCAAGAGGTAACATCTACAAACGCCTTTCGTAACCTCTGGCATTCGCCGATGATGTTGTCATTAGCGCTAGCACCCAGACAGCATTTTCAGAACCATTTCAGGAATTTGAAGAGGAGGCTGCTAAACTGGGTCCTAGAGTTAATTCAAATAAGACAGTGTATATGAAAAGTTCAAGAATGGAAAAGGAAGTGAATGGATAAATAACATTCAGAGATCACAGTTTTAGGTCTGTAAACAAGTTAAGGAAGCCTAGTTACAGGCAACAACAAAGTAGAGATCAAAATACAGGCCAGGATAGCAGCAGGAAATAGATGCTATTTCTCACTGCAAAGAGTTTTGAAGTTTAGATCACTCTCTAATAGAATGAAAACCCTTATCTGCAAAACCATAGTTAGGCCAGTGGTGATGTACGGGTGTGAAACCTGGCCGTTGACCAGAAAATCAAAAAGTATGCTCAACTCCAGGGAGAGAATGTGCTGGGAAGAATATGGGGCGGAGTTGCAGAGAACGGGATTTGGAGAAGAAGAAGGAATGAGGAGCTATTGGAACTGTTTGGGTAACCCGACATTGTGGTATTGTTGCGAGAACAAACCAATGTAGCCTTTTCTGTTTGATATAATCTGATTAAACCTTGGTGAATAACAATATGTATTTTGCCTTAATTAAATTAATAATTCATAAATGTTTTATAATACTAATTTATATTACATTTAATTTAATATGTACAATAATAACATCAAACTGTACTTTGAATTGCTTATTTTTGAATGGTTGTGTGTTTTTAGAACTAAAGATGAATGTATAACATCTGAAACTAGTTTTCAATAAAAACAAAATTATAGGAGTGGCAAATAATTTATCAATCACTAATATATGTATGCATAGAACTTGCCTAATATAAAGTTATAAAAAAAAAATCAAACAGCATCTCACTTTAAACTAGTAATTTTATAATTGGATGCTCCTTTGACGACCACATTAGTGCCAATCGCCCTGAAGTTACCTCCTCTTGAGACGACGAATTCGTCAATAGTGATTGGTTCAATTGGAGGCACGTCCAGTTCAGGGATTCCTAAAAAGAAATTTTTTATAATTTGAATATAAATTTCCAAACGAAGGCATTTTATTTAAAATCCGTACCTTTGATGAGATTTGGTTTTAAGATATTGATAGAGTTGACGATGCATTGGTCAATCTTTGGATCGTTCCGCTTGCAAACTTTGATATAAGTTGCTGAAAAAAAAAAGTTATACAATTACTGTAATTATAAAAAGATCAGATCAGGTTTTTACTTAATTAATTAATTAATTAAAAGGTTAACGCACAAGCCCAAAGTTTGTGAGTTCAAATGCCGGTCTCGAGATTCTACAGGCAATTAAAAAAAGGCTTTAACCAGGGATCTATATTTATATATGTATTATTATATACTACTAGCATATTTCCGGGGATTTCTATTTAATACAGAATTTATATTTAATAGGTCTTCTAATGTAATTCGGTGGAACTAGAGCTTCTACCGAATCAAGTCGGGATAGCCAACTCTCGTAGCAACGTGAGGTTGAATGATTCCCTCAAGGCTGCCTCCCGCAGTATCTTTTCCTGTAACTATTTACTTTGCGGTTGTTGCTAAGACAGTGTTGGTATTTGTGTTTGTTTTAGTGAATAACAAATGAGTCGGTGAGGGTAACCATTTATTAAAACAAGATCAATTACTTCAATTTCAAAATTTTCTAGCCCAGTTAATTAAATTTTTTGGGTGCTGATATTTGTATCGGTTAGGATATCGGCTTGCATATTGAACGTAACATCTAGAATATAGAGCAGTGGATAACGAAAGTTATGTTTTACTGCAAAACTTTGAAATTTGCATATAACATTGCTTTAACTATTGAGCAGTTACAGATAAAACAAATATATATTATAAAAGAAAATACAATGTCCTACACCTTCGTATCTCTTAATTTTTTAGTTGGACTGATGGACTGAAGAGTTTAGCTTATTAAATAAGGCAAAAACGTGAGGTAAACTTTTTTGGTGAATTTAAGCACGGATAATATGGAAACTCTCTAAAATAGCGAACAAATGAATAAAATCAATCTCACGGCACATTTAACAGCATTAATTATTATATTTGTGTTCTAATTGCTAGGACGCCAACTTTCCGAGATAAAAGAGAAAACCTTCAAACTGCACACCTACCTTTCACCCGATTGGGACATATACAGGAAACTCCATTGAATAACTGTAACAAATAATAACTTCCCGGGTCGTGTTTTAACGAAGGGAGGAGGATAAGAATTCAACTATCAGTAAAAATTGCTCCAAACATCATTAGCTCAGGAAAAATAAGCCGAAATATTCCAAATAAAAAAAACAATTTGTACATTTATGAAACTTTGGTAATAACATCATCTAGATCGAGATCGAGATCTGCCGAGTACGCCCAAATTTCGGAGGGAGAACACCCTCTGGTAAGGTGTTCTCGCCAAGAAATTGTACAAATCAAGTCTAGTGAGGTATAATTTCTTAGTCTTTTTGTTTCTGAATCGAATGAGACATCTGCCATGATGATACAGTAAAGAGTTTCAGAGAACTCATCACTAATTTGAGGTAAAAGACACAGAAAAATGCCATTTTGCGGCTAAACTATATCCTGTATGTACCGTATGTCACTGGAGATATTTAAAGAGGTGATGGGAGACCTCAAGAATCCAATTCCACACAGAAAAGAAGGAGATTTAAGTTTTGTATTTTTTTAAGTAAGTCATGTTTTTTGTTGAATAGGAAGCGATCACTCAAAATATATTCAAGAAAATTAACTTTCAATCGTACCAACCTGAAGTAGAAAAAGTTCTCTTTAAGAAATATAGTTTGGCTTGACTCAATCAATAGTAAGAGGACGTTCGGGGGTGACCAATGGCGAAAACATTATTTATTTTTAAATTACTCTGTACTTTATAATGTTTTCTCAGTCCAGCTGGGATACAGGAACCCCACTCCTAGGAAAAGTTCCACTTTCATTAAGCTTTAATTTTGTATAAAAGAAGTAGAAGTTTCTTTCGTGGTTGCTCCAGCATTGGATATGTTGAAACACACCTCATTTAATTTGTGCAAATTGTTTTGCAATTATCGAGGGCACCATTACGACCTTGGGTTGCCCCCGCCCGCGAAATTTGGGCGTACTCCGCAGATCTCGATTCCTACTATCTAGACGAAGTTATGACAAAAGTTTCATGAATGTACAAATTGTTTTATTTGTTTGGCACATTTCGGCTTATTTTTCCTGAACTAAAGGTGTTTGGAGCAATTTTTACTGAAAGCGCAAATTTCATAACTTTTATCTCTTTAATAGTTGAACTCACCTGCTGAAGCGCGGAAGAAAGTGTTTGGTAGATTTAAACAATTCTTTTTCTAATTCTTTAGTGATTCGAATAATAATCGGTTTGAGATATTACATTTACATTGTGGCTTTATCTCTAATAATATAGGCAATTATCTCAGTAAAAATGTGTTTTTTTGCAAATTAATACTCTTTCGCGATCGGGAGGTATGAATCGATTTGATTTTCTTCTTCCCATTATTTTTATCTCCATGATTCGCACCTTTCTCATTCCATGTGAACACTGTTTAACTGGCATATTTCCTTTTTCTAAAATGTAAAGTTCGTTAAAGATAATAAAATATAACTTAAACTTATTGTCGAAAAAAAAAATGACTTGTGCCCCTTTACCCAAACACCACAGAATTACTGGTGTAAACTGCTGTAACTAAACTCTAACTGTAACAAAACCGCTGTAACTTGCTTAACCGCTTGTTTCTTTAAACCAGCTTTTCCAATAACCGGTTTCCACAGTAAATATTATCTACATAGTTAACATATCCATTTAATACATAACATATAAGTATTAGCGCTTAGTATAATTATATTATAAAATCATTAAATAAATAAAAAACATCGGAATGTTTAAAATAAAAAAAAATCCACAATATTTACGATAATATGTGTCGATATATTGCATAAGATTATATTCTAGAAAGGTATGCCCTTCAAAGATGAAAAACAGAAATGCACAAATTGTTAGCAGAATCTTGAAATTTACCTTATATATTTTAATCGCTGTAACTTTCGACCAGTTGAAAATAAATATCTGTGTGCGTATATATTCTGAAAAAAAATTACTGCTGTATTTTGACATTTTTGGTCTAGATTACCAAAGCAATATTTAATTGTGGGTTCTGTTAAATAATTTATCGCTCATCAAATTAGAATCTTTGATTGAACAAAATTGATGATATAGTTAAACATTTTAATGAAAAATAAAATTTGATCATGTTGCTATTAATAAAATTTAGTTTTATAACATTGTGTGATTATTGTTTATTTTTTTGTAACCAGATCAAGAATAAATAATGGATTTAATATTATAGCTAACTAGCTGTTGCCCAAGGCTTCACACGCGAATATTGCACTTCTGTCATTTGATTTTAATTTACAAGCGTTTATGCTAATGTTCACTATAATGCATATAATAATTGTGTTACGCACTGTGTGTGCGTGAGGCAAGTCCCGCTTCTCCCAGCCCACAGAAAGCATGTAACAGCTACTTGGACTGCAAATTTTTAATCACTAAGAGTACGATTTTTTTTTTCATATCACGCCTTATTGCACATTATATAATAAGGGGTGCCACCAATAAAAATTTCACTTTTATAGGCATTGTCGTTTTTGATGACTTTATAGTTGGTAACTTTTTTTTATAAATATAAATTACTCCTGGCCTTGGCATTATATTCCAGACATGGTGTAGGAATCCATGTCTTTTAAATGTCTTTTAAATAAAGAAAAATGGATATTTAATTGGGTTTGTTGTTGTCATATGATGTAAATTATCTTAAATTAATCCAAGTAATTGATGTTTCTTTTCTGACAACATTGTAGAATTTCCTTAAGTTCTCAATATAGAATTTCCTCAATTTTAGAATTATGTTATCATATTAACAGATGAATTAAATAATGAACATTGAAAACAAAAATTCAGGCATTTCAATAAGATTCAAATCTTCTGCCTTTTGGTAAGCAGATGCACTAACTTTATGCATACTGTTAGTTTTTACTTATGTCCTGTTCGAGATGTCGTAAAACGTACGATACAAATAATATGAATTTTCGACGAAGATTTCAAATTGTTAAAAAATTTGGTGCGGTACGCACTTACCAGGCTATTTGAAATGAATTTTAAAATTTTCTATTTAGTTTCCATGGAAACATTTTTTTTTCATTAATTGATATAAAAGTAGAAATAATTGCTATAGTTAATAATAATTATTAACTGCACCAATCTCTTAAATTTATGCGATTTCCGTCACTCTTCATTCCCTCCTACGGTTTTTTATGTTAGATCCTATTTTTTCTGAAATATTTAGCTTTCCCAACGTTATATTATATAATACATTTGTATTACTATTCTTATTTCCAGAAATTCATTTTCAACGTAGAGAAATATTTCTCCTTCGGTTAATTATCAAATTCCTAAATAGTTTATATGTATCCATTTTTTATCACAATAACAAAGAGATTGTTAATTATTTCAAATATACAAAATTGAGTACTACAGAGGAAGCCATTTTGAAAATTCGGCATTTAAGTCCTGTCAGACTATTTCAATGAGAATTAGACCTATCTGATATTAATTAGAATTTAATCGTGCATTGATTTAACGAGTTTGATCAAAATTGTTGAAGCCATTTTTGAGAAAATAATAATAATGTGCAAAATCGATTATATAAAGTGGCACTTCTAGTAATTCGATTTTGGCAAAAAAAAATGCCATAACATCTCAGGCTTATAACTGCATTAAATACTCAATTTTAGTTTCGTACAACTTTTCATATTCGAGCTAGACTTTTCACATATAAACACAAACCTTTTGTAATTTGGACCTAAGGAGCCTTAAAACGTTTATTCCCGTTAAAAACTCTAATTAGAAAATTGTTCACGATCGCAATACTTCTCTTAACTATGCATTTCTTAAATTTTCCCTAATTTATTCCTTTCATGTGCATGCATTAAGGGAAAGTAAACAAAGAAATTTTTCTTCGCGAATCGTGTCAAAAATTCCTGCACTTAGCACATACATAAATACGCACACATATGCGTATGTGTATACGCAGACCATTTTGCGAGACGTGGTTATTTGGATTCAGGTGACCTTAAAACGTGTATTCTTGTGTAATTTTTCATGATCACAACATTTTTCCTTACAATGTATTTCATATATAGATAAATGAAAGTTATTTTTGCTATGTGAAATGTCTTAGGAGAAACGATTATAGAGCAACAACAACATTTATACATTTAAAAAAATCTTATTTTAGATAAAATTTCTATTTAGAATCTTAAATTGGAACTCAACTACACCTTGATGATAAACGAAATGAAAATATTTTGGAAATTTTCAATTTAACTAAATTGATATAATTAATTGTTTTTATTCCAAGACGACTAGTTTGTTACCAAAGTCAATTCCGACCACTTCAACATTTATCAGAAAATCCCTTCTAATCTTTCTAGTTATCACATAAAGTCCATTTACTGAACTTGAAGAGATATAATTTGGAAATCAGTGGGTTGAGTTTAGGGTTTCCAGGAAATTATTATATTCTAATTACGTTAAATTACATTTTGCCCTTTCTTGCCATGTTGAAGGAAGATGTAAGCATTATTGTTAGTATTGCTTACATCTTTCTCGAATTCCTTCATTATTTTGTCAAAATAAAACGCATAATCCCTGAGAACTTTATTTCCGCAAGATGATTTTATGAAAATGTTCGTTTTGGATCTTAACAATTATGCCTTTTCAAGCACAACAACTTTTACTTTATAATATTCTCGTAATCTTTTTCCTGGTGATGTTTGAAGAGAAGATGGCACCGAAACTTTCTGGTATTTTAATATTCCTACAATGTATCTAATGCTATATTCTTCATGAAGAGATATTACTCACGGATTTTGGCGGATGATATGTGGAGCAAGCCTCCTAGAAGGAGCAAATAACTTAACCTCATCAGCATTTTCGGCGTTCTGTACTCACTGCGCACTGACCAGGAAATATCCATTTCGACCAATACAGCAGCAGCTTTATTTATTAAGGTTGCTTACCTTGAGGGATGGGACCACTCCTAGAGCGGCTTCCCAAGGGGTAAGGGAGAGATAAACGTTAACAAAAAGAAGAGGAATTTGCCGTTGTTTGCAACAAGGTAGATAGATAAATGCATCCATTTACAGTTTAAAAAAGTACATACGCATCATATACTTTTAGGTCAAATAACTGCAAAAAGTTATAATTGCCTGTGATTAAATAAAGCAAGAAAATAGTTGATTGTTTTTTAAAAATTATAAAAATAATAAAATAAATTAATTACGCATTCGAAACAAAATTAAAACCAATTAAATAGATAGAAATTCATCATGGGATCCGATAACTCTTTAATTTCCATCTTCTGTTTTGTAACCATGCTGCTTTATCTCCAGGCAGCATTTTACGCTCTCTCTTCCAATCTTGCTCTGAAATCACTGAGCATCCCATTGACGAAACCACAAATTTGTCTTCCTATAAAAAACTTACCAATTTATTTACAATCTATTTATTGTCCTTCACATATTTAGTCTGGAAAACTGGTTCAAAAATTGGAAAATCAAAAGATACACTTCCAAATCATCTATCAGCTTTTTGCTGCGTAAAGTTTCATGTACAAAAAAAAAAAAATGATTTTAAATAATCCAGTTCCTTCAACCCTAAGAAGGTACTATGAATTAGCCACCTTAGTAAAGAAACAAGAACGACCAATCACCCCACATATTTTATTAGAAAAATACAAAGGAAAAAAAACTGAGGTGGCTGATAACCTCAGGGGAAGGGCAAACATGTAAAAAACTTGTCGAAACCACATCCGATAGATGAGCAACAACTCGAAGCTTTAACCGATAGATGAGCCGAAAGAGATCAATCAAACCATTCAGAAGCAGTCGGAGCTTTCCTAAGAAAATATGGAAAGATTACAAAAAATAGAAACTCTCTTAGACCAGCAAAAATGCCAAGCGGAAAAATTAACACTAGAAAATAATTCCTCAAAATCGAAAATTTCCGACCTAGAGGGTCGTTTAAACCACGCTGAGCAAAATCAGCTTAGTAAAAAAATAGAAATGAGGGGCTGTTGTAGGCACAATATAGGCCTGAACATCGGTGCGTTAAGTTGAACCCGGACGATTTGGACCACGTCGTACTGCTCAGGACTAAACAAGAAGAACTCCTGGCCCTATAATCGCACGATTTGTGAGACAGACCATGAAAGACGAGCTCGTGCGACAGTGAAAAATCAAGAGATTTCTCTACTCGTCACCTAGGCTGGATAGATAACGAGTCGCACCGCGTCTACGTCAGTGAAGCGATGACCCCCCACTAATAAGCACCTTTACTTGACTGGCAAGACCTAAAAAGGTAACATCAAAAATTAAATATGTATGGTTCAGTGGAGGTAGAGTCAGGTGCAGGCAATCCGATGGTTACTCGGCGGTGATTATAGGTAAGCCTGGCGACTTGGACGTCTTTCTCAGCCAGGTATGCATGTCACATGGATGCAAATGATGCAAACATTTTATTTTTCTATATTGAAATTATTCTATTTTTTTTATATTTAAGACATTTTATTAGTTTACTTTGAAGATATTTTATTTTTTATATCGAAGATACATTATTTTTTTTATATTAAAGATGCTTTATTTCTCTATATGCAGAATATTTTACTTTTTCTCATTGAAGATATTTTATTTATTTTTAGTTGCTACCTGCATTGTTACTTTATTGTCACAGATAAGATGCTATTTTTGTTTATTCATAGCCTATTTTGATTTACTTTTTCTTTTTTTAATCAATGCTATTTATTTTTTCTTTTCATATAAATTAATTTTCGTTGAAAATCTATTTTTATATTCATTTCATATTAGAACTCCATCAATATCCTTGACTCAATTATTACTGTATATTCGCATTCTATCATATCTTAAAATTGAAAGCTGTATAAAAAGTTATACCCTATTCCTCAACCTCGATTTTTTCTACTATTCCACTTCCTCATACCCAAAGTAATGACTAAGATCCTAAACTCCTGTCACGTTAATGCACAATCTCTTATTGCCCACTATGATGAATTTCAACAATATTTCCTTGATAATTTTTATCACATAATAGCTGTATCGGAAATCTGGCTAAAATATTTTATACTTTCCTCACTAGTGAAATGAAATGAAAATAGCCTTTATTTATTCATAAATAAAATTACTATAAAACATAAATTTACTAACAACATTAAAAAAAAAAACAGAAACAATTCTTTACATTATATAAAAATATTTATACACACATTTTTTTTTCATCTTTTGCATAGGCCTTCCTTTGGGAGTAATAGTCATACTTTCCTGGGTGACTAGCCCTACTGGGAAGCGGGATTTGTAAGGTCCAACCATTATTTCTTCCACACATCTCTATCCTTAGCAGCTCTCCACCAGAGGGGTCCTGCCAAAAGCCTAAATGGATCTCTCTATCTCTTCAACTGTCTGCCTCTCATTCTTTTTCGGTCATAAGTTTTAGAAGCTGTTTAAGAATTTCTTGTATTTGGTAGGTATCATTGGCAAACATTACAATGTCATCTGCAAAACCTAAGTTGCTTAACCATCGACCATTTACTTTTACGCCTGTTTTTTGCCATCCAAGAGACCAGAACATCATCTCCAACACCAGAATAAGAAGTGGTCACAGATGGATGACCAGTTGAAGAGCTCTCGTCAACTTCTTCAGAACAATGTTTGAACTCGGAGGTAAGTGAATTGTGAGGACAGAACACAGAGAGGATATCATAAGTCTATGATACCTTGTTGTTCCAGGCATTCCGGAGCTGGATATTCCTTCCCTGGAACCTGTCCGCTTCCCAGAGATCGTCATCGCCAAGACCAGTTCCTTCAGGGCCGTCGGTAACGATGTAGTTATCAGCGGAGCCTCTAACTACAAAGTGACGAGCTTCAAGTAAGTAGTCATCACGTTCATTTAATTGGCTCGTTTAGCATTTGGAATCTGGTTATGAGGCATAATGCGAGTGATTTATTCTGATAGATTTATCCGGATTTGACCTTGGCATAATTCATCGGATAATAGCTCTAAGATTGTGTAATAGAAGTTGATATGTTAACCCTACAGAATGAAAATTCATACTGAAAAATGAACTTTGGTTTATTTTTATTATAAGAGCACCTGCTTACAGCCACTTTTGCTTATATCCAGAAACATTATTGAAGAAACATTTACTTACCACAATTCCTTAGTTATTGTAAAGAGGTTAAAATATTGCTTTGAATTGTTTACATTTTAGAAATATCGTCCAAAGGCTTTCCTAATGACAAAAATCAACTAAAGATTGTTTTTTCACGATATAATCATTTTCAAATTCTCAAATTAGTTAGCCCAGTTGTAATGAAAAATTATGATTTACAACAATTTCATTAAAATTATTAGTCTTTATTTTATAACAGATCAATCTATTGTATTCGTATTTTCATATCATAGGCTTTAGGCGTTAGACGATGATTTTCACTTATAAGAAGTTTTTTGAAAAGGAATATGACCCCTATTTATATGGGGAAGAGCAACACGCTATATAGAGATTTTGTGGGATTGGCCCTCAGTGACAAGATATTCTCAGTTTGCAAGTGGAAGTGAAATACCATACTAACAGTTACAGTAATAGTTACAGTTATAGTGATCATATGTTACCTGCCTTAAAGTATTAGCTGGATTTGCAAATACGGGTTAGAATATAAGACTGCAAAGAAAATAGGACCACGTATGGATTAAATGAAATGAAAAGACAGACTAGTTGATCAAGATAGGAGCTTTTCTTCCATAGCAATGCTGGCTTCCTTATACATCAACTCAAGTTGCAAGGTAAAGCACGCGTTGGTATCGGCAGTTAGTTGCAGAACTCTTTTTGACAAGTGCTGCGGAATTTGTACCTTTGGATGATCAGAACGGCAGTGATTGGGCATATGGGTATATGCAGGTAGTAGATTAGCAGAATGGTCGGTACATATTATTTTGAATAGTACCCGAAAAAAATTATTGCAGTCTCTGAGATGCAAATTATTGTTCTTAATGAGCACATGTTCCACTTCTATATCTAGATACAATATGCATCCCTGGAAGGTGAATATTTCTCAGATGATTCCAGGTTTATTAGAAACAAGAAGTGATCTAGTAAACTTTTCTTTTCTATATAAGGTAATCTATTCGAGTTCGACAGAAGAGAACTAAAAGACGAACTTGGGTAATCCTGTCTTCTAAAGGGTCAATTTAAAATATGAATAAAAATAGATAACTTTATTCCTTTTCCACTAAACCTAGTGAGAGTTATCCAGAACAGTATCAATAGGTGAATTACGAAGTATTTTCCTTGAAAATGTAGAAGACAATTGGTGATTTTTTTCTCTTTCGTTATAGCCGCATAGCCTTCTTCGGAGCCCGCATATTTCTAAACATTGGTGGACATTTTCCAATTTTGGTTCTAATGAAATTTATTTCCTACAGAATAATAAAGCACATAATAGAATATGTTTATTCCAGATCGAATATTCCCAAGCTGACATTCTACATCGGCCTTCAATTCCCTTACATTCAAGTAGATGCCAACTACGATGTAAACGTGAGGATTCTGGCGTTGGTTCTCAAAGGAAACGGACCACTTCAGTCAAACAATACTAAGTAATGATTAATGCATTTTATGAAATACTTTAATAGAATTTATTTCTCTTACAAACTTTGAAATGAAAAAACCCAAGGTAGAACTAAACTGTAGGAAGAGATGTACTGATCTACTTGTGGAGAATATCTTGATTTCCGACTCAGAGGACAAAGCTTCGAAGGGTAAAGCTCTCATTTTTTTTTTTTTTAATCGACATCGATACGTGTTATATTAATTATAATTTTAGCTTTATTGAATATAATTTTAAATATATATATATATATATATATATATATATATATATATATATATATATATATATATATATATATATATATATTAATATGTTATATTAATTATAATTTTAGCTTTATTGAATATAATTTTAAATATATATATATATATATATATATATATATATATATATATATATATATATATATATATATATATATATATATATATATATATATATATATATATGTGTGTGTGTGTGTGTGTGTGTACAGATTAAGGTGAAAATATACAAAGGTAAAAATAAGATAAGATAAACATGTTAATTAACAAAAATATAATTTCTTATAACTTATGGGCACTGATGTTTGTCCATGAGCTGGAAGGTGTGCATGATTATCCGGAAGGATTCGTCTGAAGTCTGATGGTAGAATTAGCGGTCATACTGGTAACGTCTCGGGGACATTCACACATTAATTACACTAATTTGTAACGAGTATCCCTTAATCCATATTTTGAATTCATTTTTACAGCTGACATTAATGCAAATGCCATACTGAAAGGTCACAGAGAAGTAAGAAATGGAAAGATGTACGCTAAGTTTGACACATTAGAGCTGAAGTTGAAATGGCAAAACTACAACCTCAAGCTGGAAAATCGTTTTAATGGCGACAGAAGATTAGGTAAAAATGGAATCGTAAATCATTTAATTAAGTATGAATTATTATTGGTTCTTAACGAAATTGAATCCCTGTACAATTGGATGTATAGTGTGTGATTACTACGTTATTTATTAAATGTTAAAACCTATGATGTTTTTAATTTAAATTCTCTGGCGTACTAGCCAGAAGCACGTACGTGTTATGAATGCAATTCCTCCATTAGTCTACAACTTAAAAAAAAAGTTAAAAATAACAACTTCAAAACGGTACACAAGAACCGCTAAAGGAGATAAATAATGATTCATTTTAATACTGAATTCAAAAAAGGAGTTCATCAATTCGACTTTATTTTTTATGTATGTTCATTCATAACTTCTTTCAGAAACAATTTCTATGATTCTTTTTTTAATCAATACCTCAAGGGTGGTCCCTTATAAATTTCATGAGGATTCGATTAAAACTTTTAGAGATAGAGTGATACTCTTCAGTGAACAACAGCTATATAATTACAACCCAAGATAATTACAATAGTCTACTTTTCAGTATAAATTTCTGTTTTTTTTGTTTTTTTTATAATCCGATTTTATTTACAAAAAAACGTACAAAATAACAACAATTACAAAACGGTATACAAGAACCCTTAATAAGAAATAAATAAAAAAGTATAAAAAAAAATCGTCTTCTAAACGTGGCAAATGAACCACTAAAAAAGAATGAAATAATTTTACATACCAAATTATATTATTTAGTAATATAAGTAACTATTCCAAAGCAACCTCGCCATTACAATAATTTATTATTTTTTTATTTCGGTACAACTCTTTCGCTTCAACTATTAACTTGTTATGTTATAAGTTCTTCCCTTCGAAGCTCTCAAGTTGATTCGGAAACGAATCATAACGAAAGAAATGTAACATGGCTCAGCACGAATACAAAAAATAATAAATTATTGCAATAGTTGATTTGATATAGGCAGTTAATTAATATTCAACTTACGTAATTAAAATTATTTCTTTCTTTTTAGTGCTTCTTTTGTCCCGTTTTGAAATTTTTTTATTTTTAATATTTTCAGCTTCAATAAATTTCAACGATTAAAAATAAAAATGTATAAAATCATTTTAAATAAAATGAAATAAAAAATGAATATATAATGACAGCAAATCAAACCATCACCACCCCTCCTCCCAAAAAATAATAATTACTGTAAGAATTTTATTTAATTTCATAGCCTTAAGTCTCTTAAATACCATTTAATTACTGATCAATAAAAGTATCAGCAATTCAGGCATCATTATGATTGATAAAGTGTACTCGTACACCAGATGTGGTATATCTTACTTATATTAATAGTCTAAAAAAAGAGTAACCAAATGCGGAAAGTAAATAGCTCTGAGAAACATCGACGGAAAGTCATGTAGGCACCCACTATGTTACTATGTGCAATAATATCTTATTCAATATTTATAATTAAATTTTGTTTTTATTATTATTATGATTCAACATTTTTCATTTTGTGACAAACATAATTAGTATAATTATTTATATAGATTTAAAGGGTTTTCTACTTTAATATAGGTAATAACTAATTAATAACTTAATTAATTTATTTATTTACAGGCGAGGCGGTCAACGCTGTACTGAACCAGAACAAGAAGGAATTGCTGGACGCGATTCTACCAACGCTCGAAAGAGTCGTCTCCAACATAACAGATAAAATAACGAAAAGTTTTACATTTGAAGAACTCTTTCCGGAGTAATAATAATTATCACACATAGTAGAATAATATATCTGTCTTTATGGAATATAATTTATCTTTGACTCTATAATTCAAGGATTTTAAGTGCAAAAGCTTCTTTGTACGATGCGAACCTAATTAAAAATATTTAAGTATAGTCCCTTGATATTTTAAGTTTGAACTATGATTTTCATGCCGAAGTAAGATTAATCAACATAGAAATATTATGAAAAAATTATGTTTCAAATCATTTTCATGGCAAAATTTAAAAATGTACATTTTTTCCCTGCTCCAGCAGATTGTAGTTCCTCTTTGATATTTTGAACTGTTTGAGTAATATTGTATTTGGATGTTTAAATTTATTATAAATTGTACCTGTGCCAATTGTTTAATAAATAATTAAATTTGGCTTTATTGTGAACTTTTTTTTTCATATTTAGTAAAAACTCCTTGTCGAAAGAATCAAAAGAGTCAACTTTCGTTTTTTGAACTATATTCGGTGTCTCACTTCCAAATAGTGCCATCCTCCAGACATACTTTTTATCCTTTTTTAATTAGAGCTGTCTTTAATCATACTACTGAATGAATTTGGTTCTAGAAGCTTTAAGTAATAATAAAAATGGATTATAATGTATTGACGATGTGGCATTTATTTTTATTTTTGAATCATTATTAAGGTATAATTACTTTACTTTGCATGCTTGAAGTTTTTACTGCACGTTCAAAGTTTTCACGACATACGAATCAATGTTTT
Source organism: Rhaphigaster nebulosa (assembly GCA_948150685.1). Lineage (NCBI taxonomy): Eukaryota > Metazoa > Arthropoda > Insecta > Hemiptera > Pentatomidae > Rhaphigaster > Rhaphigaster nebulosa. Next base: position 100,099,173 of record OX411309.1, on the reverse strand, counting down.
ACCCCATAACAAATAGTTCATTATTGTAGCATTAAAGGTATGGATAAAGGAGGGTTCGATGGTTTAGCATATTACCAAAGCTGAACATCTTGTACCCTAATAGATCTAGTTATATTCCTGCGGATGAGATTTGTAATTAATTGGAAGTCTAGTAAAGAAGTCCGTTTAAGTAGTCCGAAACGACGAGAATTTTCTTGTTGTAGCTTGTCCAAATGAAATTTAGGTGGTGAATCTGTTCAACAAGGGAAAGCTGGACATAATTAAAGAATTTTCTAGGACAGAATGCCGTAGGTTTAGACGCAGGATAAAGGTGTTTTGTTGAATTTATGTTAATCCTCCAGGTTTGACACTATTCTTCTTGTTTTGTGATATTATTTACTGATAATGCACAAGAGAAGAAAGTGTTAGCTTGAGTTGGTTTCGTCAGTTGTATAACCTTTGTAGAGGATGGAACAAGTATACTATATGGAGTGATTCCCCAAAACTGAGAAGAGATGGACGAATAATCTTAGCGCTTAAACTTTATTTAGTCGAGCCGATAGCGAGTATCTACGTTCAAAATAAAATATTTAATGTTTGGCATCGGTACAAATATGAAAACAATTATAGCCTCGACGACCTTTTTTTATCCAAAGTGAGACGGAAATACTGATTTGTTCCTCAGTCTTGCAGAACGAATCGGAAAAATGAAGTTCCAGAAATAAACTTGGTTTTATTTGTTCAGTAATAGGGATGACTAGTTTTTGCTCCTGAATGCAACAGTTCACGCTGAAGAAGATCATAAACATATAACATTCATTTCACAAGCACTCAAACATTTCACAAACATTCATTTAACATTCACAAGCCTATAACAAGATTCCAATCTAATTATTTTAGTATAATATAAGTATAATGAAGCAGAATTTCGTGTAAATGAAATTTGTAAATTATTTCGTAGTGACTTTCGTTGCACAAATTTTCATGGAAAATCGCGTTTCAAGGCCCTTAGTTTACTTATTTTAATTTACTTAACTTAATTTTTCTTTTCTTGGTTGTTTATTTATTTTTTTATTATTTAAATTATTTATCTATTCATTTTTACTAGTAATGTAGATTTTTTATATGATATTTATTATTTTTATTTTATTTCCTTGTGTTATTTTTTCGTTTATCTTGTACATATGGTATGAATGAATTCTCATAGCCCTAATACCTATTGCCCTTGAGTGTGGCAGCTTGTATTATGTTTCAAATAAAAAAAAATATTTTTATAATTATGAATGTGCGCGTGTATGTTTGCCTGCATGCGTGTGTGTGCTAACAAGTAGACATCGCAACACCAAGTGTCATTCTTGAGATACTGCTATCTTTGGAAACTACTGACCAAATTCAGGATCACTTTTAGAGCCACCGATTTATAGTTTAATAGGCGCAAAAGAAAGTCATACGGTGTACACAACAGATATAGTGAAAATGGCGTGAGAGCAATTAAGCAAACTTTACAGAAAACACATGAACGATTTTTCGCCAAATAATAAAATCTGTTTTTTAGATTTTATTCTTCATTGTACACAGTCGGATTTTATTAAGTTGGCGAAACCTTTACAATTACAATACATTTTTACGGCTTCCAGCAGTGGTTATGGGGTAACGACTGAGAAAACGACTCTCAGTCTAACTAATTATAACTAGCAGGTTTGGATTATCAAAATATTCGGATTACAGGACTGGAATTTTCAACAATTATTTTCCTGCAAAATTATTCTAAAATTGTCTATTTTCTTGAAATTGAAGCATCTTCTTCTAAAAGCCTCTGATCGTATCCGGATCGTGACAAATCAAAAGTGTCCCTCCCCCAAAGGATGGAGTGCGTTGAAAAGCTAATAAAACGATTCTTGAAAAATAATTTTTTTTATAATAAACATTTATTTTTAAGCAAAATACACCCTTTTTAATTCCTACTATCTTCTTATATTCTTTTTTATATTTTCTTAAAACTCGTGACTCATATAAAATTATATTTTTGAATAGCGTAAACTACTCATCGTATTAACAATACGATGTCACACTGAAGATCAATTTAACGTTTTATTTAACGTTTAATGATGTTATCGACAAACGTTATTATACGACGCTACTATCAGTCTATAAATCTTGTATGTTCTGTTTATTTTGATTTTATTTTATAAAAGGAGTTCAAAAGAAAAATCTTTTCCGTAACTTTATCAAATACCTATAACCTTCTATGTCGATTTAGTACCCGCTCTATCTATTGTTTTTTTTTTACAAGTTTCAAACATGGCCGCACACTGTTGCTCATGCGATGCCGTATTGTTTTCTTATTTTTTATTTCAATTTTTTGATCGATTTTATATAGTCTTTTGTTACAACTGTAAGCTAATCCACAATCATGTTAACATTTATGTGATAGTATAAGTCAAAACATATAATGTGCATATCACTTGTAAATTGGGCCTTCCAAATTAGTTTTATCTTAACGATAAGTTCCTTGATTAGTTATTAGACTAATTTTTCAATTTCTCATGCTATTAAATCGTCTATTACTATGCATTTTATCGTTACTTTCCAATACTTAAATCAAGTACTTCATATTATTTTCTGAGAAGATAAGTGCGATAAAAAATAAAAAAATCATTACTTTGTAAGTAAATATCTTGCACTTAATATATTTGTTAAGTATACTACAATGTTGGATTTTTATTTTAAACCTTTGAAATATTACTTATAAATTTTGATAAACATGTTTTGCACCGTGGAGTCAAGTTGATTACCAATGATAACATACAAGAACATTACTACAGTTCCAGGATTAAGATGAACGATATGGACAACCGCGCAACAAACGTTAACATCCAACAGCGAATACAATTCAGCGCCGCATGTGACTCTAATATGGCTGTGGCCTGAATGGAAAGCGTGCAGCGTTTATAAGCGGATTAACTGCACGCTCTCCACCCAGGCAGACATTGATATAAATGAACCTTAATATAATATTAATTATATGATATTGGTAATGCTATTAATTATTTAATAATTATAATTATTAATTATTAAATTATTCATAAAATGAATAACAATACAGATTTGCTCTGTATTTCGATAATAATCTCTTCGATCCAATGTACACGCCCTACATACGCTCTAGGAGGACAAACTGGCTTGAGATGCACGCTGCTCGCAACACCAGACTGTAAACAAAACGCTCTCCGCCTATCTCATCAAGGACAGGTGCATTTATATCAATTGTATAATTGAAAACGCTGCACGGCAGTACCCGCTGCTGCTCTCCACTTAGGCCACAGCCTAAGTGCTTAGGTGCTCCCTCAACACGCTGTACCAACACGCCCTCTCTCTTATATACTTAGCTAGAATAAATATATTTAGTTTTTTCAAGTGTAACATATCGCAGCTAAGTTAGTCATATCAGAGAAATTGTGAATAAACTAGAAAGTAGACTGGATACTTTCTGTAAAAAGGCAATAAAAATAAACTAAATAGTGGAATAATGGTTTATTACTGTGAGTACATAATTTATTGAAAATTAATTTAAGAGTATTTAATTGTTTTCAGCTGATCACAATTTCAAACTATGCAATTTAATGTTCAATAATTTTCATCACATAAATATATTACATATCATTTTATTATAAAAATAATCGGTTTCGATCAATTTTAAAAACCTCTTGGAAATATTATAGAAATTACTTTAATGGGAAAAGTTCATCAAATGTGAAGTTTTTGGTAATTCTGTTTGCAACAGTAAGCAATTTTTCAGCAATCAGTTTTTCTAACCTAGGCCGGATAAGATCCATCATTTCTTTCTTGTTTTCGTTGAGAGCAATATTGACTGCATCACCTAAAATATAAAATAATGATATTTTAATATATTATATGATAAATGCTTGTAAAATATTTATACATTATCCTTACTTTTAAAATTTACTTTCCTTATTATTATTTTTTATTTTGCTAGACAACATGCTAAAGAAATAATAAGACTAAATTGAAAAATTGAATAAATAATCGTGATCAGAAGTATAAGTCATTTTACTTTTTCCTTGAATAAAATTTTTTTTAAGATCCATATTGGATTAAAAGAAGTTTATCATAAAGCCGAGATTTAGAAAGTCTAAGCAAAAATTTTCGGGTTTGACAAAAACATAAATTTGAATTTAACATAAATTTGGTGAGAACAAAGCATCCTACAGGATAGTGTACCCATATGAAAGATAGGGAAGAAAAATAAATATATATTATTATTAGAAAAAAATTACTTGATATTAGTAGAAAAAAAAATGAGAACTATATCTATCAAAAATTCAATTAAATTGAATTAAATATACGAAGAAAGTTATCTAACTGAAGTTGAAATAGTTTCTTCATTGGGATTTAACGCCCTTTCGCGTACTCAAAAATTTGTCCAGGCGCGATAGAGAAAAAATATTAATTTAAAAAAAATAAATTTCCAATGGACTCTGTCAACGTCATAATTAGAAGAAAAATTGTAGAAACGAATTGTACATGCTTTTGATAAAATCGGTATTTTACAACCTGGTGAAAAATAATTATAAACGTGCCCAAAAGTTGTTTTTTCGCGTTTATGATGTGAAAATTTATTGTATGAGAAAAAAAAAACAGTAGGTAATAACGTTTAAAAATAAGGAAAAAATGAGTTTTAAACAATTAAAGTCGGTCAAAAACTTTGTGAATACATTTTTCATCCTCATGCACCTAAGTCCCTCTTAGAAATGGATGGTCTGATAGCCAGTATGTTAAAACAAAATAATCAAAGTATATTAGTAGGTATTCAAAGTTATAGTATATTCTTACCTAGAGCTTTGTTACCACCAAATAAATTTTCGAGTTTGATGTTGTAGTTCTTCCATTTGATCTTCAGATCCAAACTGTCAAACAGAAGATAACTTTTCTTATTCTTCTGGACCTTGTGTCCCTTTGCTATGGCCTGAAGTGTAATATCAGCTGAAATCGAAGTAAATCATATATTTAGTAGGCATCTAAAACTGACATAATGGAAATTAAATGGGATTTAAATTATATTAGAATCCTTATAATATAAAGATTGATTTATTTATAATAGATATGATGATAATAACAATTGCGATAAAGGAACGCAAAGGTTCGTCGGTAACACCTGTAATCCTTGCCTACCTTTATAAAACTAAGCACGTACTCATTACTAAAAAAACTGAGCAGGTGCTCTGGTTCAATGTAAATAAATAGGATAATAAGAAATAAGGTACAAGTTGGTCCATGACTTACACTGTGAAATATTGAAACACAATATTTAAAATAGTTGTTTTAAAAAATAGTAGATTAAAAAAAAATTTAATTAAATTATTATTGTCTAATGGCGCTAAGTAATCTGTAACATCTAAAGGCGAATCTTTTCACTTCTACTTTTACTTTTGTACTTCACTATAAAATCGGGCCCAGAAGAGACCGGTTGCAACCATCATAGAGATGATTAAATTAAGATGGTTTGGTACTTCAGAATACATCCAACAAAAACTGCTAGAATGGTCTATGAGGCGCGAGTAGCCGAAAGAAGACATCGGATGATCTGTGAGGATTGTGTGCGAGAATCGTTTAGGTAGCGAGAACAGGAACAGGATCACTCGCTGATGTAAGAGAGGGAAATTAAGTGTCCATGTCTTGGTCCAAACTCTGCAGAGGGCGTCGTCACACTGCGCACCGATAGAAGAGGGTGAATGATCATCATCATCATCAGTCATGGCGCAACAACTCTAGAAGTGTCAACGCCTCCTGCAGTTTGGTCCGCCAGTTTTCTCTACTGGTTGCTGCCGCTCTCCCGTTGCGGACCCCTAAGATGGACCTTGCATCCGCCAATCCATCGTAGCTGTGGTCTACCCTTTCTTCAAGTATTATCCTAGCAAATCCGGTCATAATCCGGTATAAGCCCCGCCCTACTACGTCCTACTTTTATGACATCTGGGTTCTTGTTGAATACCGCTAGTTCAGTATTAGTGCGTATGCTCCAGGTTCCATTGGTGCAAACTAGGCCGTAAAATCTTCTTAAAATTCTTCTTTCAAACCTTAGGAGAAGAGCTTCCTTTTTATCAGACAATATCCAACATTCAGAGGCATAAGTAAGAACATGTCCTATCAGGGTTTTTATATTTGAACCTTAGTGGTCCGAAAAATTGATCTGTTCTTTTAATGCTTTTGTAGCCCAAAATAACATTAATTTTCCGTCATGATTATCCGTTGGATCTCGGGTTGCATATCGTTGTTTGAGGTTACTTGAACCAAGATAAATAAACTCTTTCACGTTTACAAACGAATAACCACCCGCCAGAAACGCCGATGGCTTGTGTACATCAAGTCGTGGGTCTGAATGAATCATTAGATTTTTTAAATATTGTTCTCCGACCTGTATCCATGATTTTCTCACAGTACTTTCTAGGGCCAAATATAACAGTAAATATGCGAGGCAATCACCCTGCCTCAGCCCTTTATGGGTTTCAAAGCTATCAGTCATGTCACCCTGAGTTCGCACTGTGCATTCCACTTTCTTCATTGTAGCTTTAATATCTGATCTATGGTAAAATTTCCTCTAATAAGCCTGTCTGGTACTTTACTATGCTCTGCTCAGCAAAAGGGATCAGTTTTTTATAAAGGATCTGGGAGAACGTCTTATAAGCGCAAGGCAAGAGGGATATACCTCGATAATTATGATAATCAAGCGTATACCCTTTCTTGTAAAACGGGCTTTGAACTATTCTGAAGGGATTTCCTACGTCTTCCAGATATAAATTTCGCGTTCCCATGCTCTTTTTTTCTCTAGTGAGTTTGTTTCTTTTCTCTTCTTCTGGATCTGTATTCCTCCACTGAGAATTGATATAACATTGATCTATAGGCAAGGTTAGTCTATGACATTCAAGCCCATAGATCGCCAGTTCTTCCATGATTTCTCTACAATTTTGCCACTATTAATCCACGTCATCAGTCATTTTTAAATCTGCTGTTCATACTTTCTCTGAAGAGTTGCCTAACCTCAAGATCCTTCAGCTTTTCAGTACTGATTTTAGAGGGTTGCACTCCACGTTGATTTCTAATGTTCGAGATCTTTGCTCTGACTCTAGAAATTGTGAGGTAGTGATCGGAATCAACATTGGCTCCTCTATAGACCTCACATCCATCAAACTGGCGATGTGATGACTGCTCATTGATAAATTATCTTTTTGGTTGCATGTGAATTCATTGCTGGAGTGTCATGTTGCTAAGTAGATTCTTTGATGAGAGAAAATAGTGCTGCCGACCACAAGTCCTTTCGAAGTAGCAAAATTTTTCATTTTCGTCCCATTATCATTCGTGCGGTCATGGATCCTGTGTATAGCAATGGTAGATAAGTGTTCTCTCTACTTTCTCACCTGCCTTTTATAGTCGTCCAGAATAATATTAATAACATATAGAATAGAATAACATCAGCTAGTGGCCGGGAGTCAAAGCGTTGTTCCAATCTGTTATAGAAGACATCTTTTTCATCATCCCCAGATAGTTCAGATGGAGCATAGACACTAATCATGCTGTAATTAAGGAATCTTCCCTTTATTCGAAGATAGCAGATCTTGGGACTTATTGGTTCAGATCGAATGACTAGCTGGCTCATTATCAGCCTACTGCCCCCGAGTCAGGGTTGGGGACTACCCCCTTGGAGGTTTCTGGCCTGCTCCCCCATTCAGGATGGTAACCATAGGATGTGTACTTTTAGTGACCTTTGTTTGTGTAATTTGGGGATGAATATAGAGTGCTGTATTAGTGTACTGGGTGAGTATCAGTGTGATTGTTCCTCCAACCTGGAGGACAAGTGGCTGACTGCGGTATAATGACCGGGCAATGGGGCCGCCACCTCCCTACGCCAATGATGGTGAATGATGATGAAAGAATGAAATTTCGTTAAATTTTACACAATTTCATAAAAAATGGAAGAGGAATGAGCTCCTCAAGTTTCGTCATTCATAAAGTTTACACCATGCTAAATACGAATAAAATTAAATTGAAATATCTTACTATTGTTTGACTGTAGAGGTCCCTTTCCCTTAAGGTCGAGAGACAATATCTTCATGTTGACGTCGTAGTCGGCAAACACGTTTATGTAGGGAAATTCAGCTCCTATTTGAAAAGTCAGTTTGTTCATGTCTGACCTGTAAGTTGATATTATATAAATTATTTATATATTTTGCAATAATCAGACAAGCTGGTTTGAAGGAAAAAGTTGTAATTTCAATTTTCAACTCTATTACAATTAGTTCAGGAAACGAAGCTATTTTCGTTAATGTTTCAACCAGTTCCAGAATTTGTAAACTACTTACCGCATGCAGAGGTTATGCATACCATTTTAAAAGTAGAGCAAAGTTCCTATAATTTTAGCCCAAATAGAGTTTGTCAATTCCAAAGAGGACAATTTTTAAACTTTTTCTACGCCACTTTGGAGATGTTTTTAAATTCTACAGATAAGAGAAAAACAATTATAACAAATTGGCACTAGATAACTAAATTCTAATATTCAAACTAAACAGCAAAAAAAGGAATGGTTTCTAAGTATGTTTTTTGCCTATCCTTAATCATTATTTAGCATCTTTAATTATTCTGTTTAAGTTAATAAATTTATTTAAGCATTCATATAATAATAATATATTTACTATTAAGGGAACAAGTAAAATAGTGCAATGCTAGATATACCATAACAATTATTGTTGCAATGTCAGTTTATAAAGTTTAGTAATGTCCTAAAAATATGTCATGTGTGTTACTTCAAGAGGGAATATATATATATATATATATATATATATATATATATATATATATATATATATTCCTTCTTGAAGTAACACTCACGACATATTTTTAATAAATTACTAAACTGTCAACTCAAAGGACACACACACATATATATATATATATATATATATATATATATATATATATATATATATATATATATATATATATATATATATATATATATGTGTGTGTGTACCTATAGGAGGGGTGACCAAGTGGGCTAAGGCGCGATAATCAAATTTAATCACCGTTGAGCGTGGGTGGAGTTGGATAGATGATCACCCTATTGGATGACCGCTAACCGAGGAGAGCCAAGCACACCGCGATTCTCCCCCTCTCCTTGGTATTTGAGGATCGTCGGCCTAATGAAAGCAACTCACATCGATCGGGCGTAGGAGGGATGACCCTACCATGTTAGACCTGGTGCCAGTACCGAAATGGTTATGCTAATATGTTATGCAAATATTCAACCTTGCAGGCTGATACTATTCCTTTTGGGTATGGTGAAAACGCCCGTCTGACAACTCAAGCCGGTCGATGTTAATTTTGGGGGGCTATCTTCCTCGGAAAAAAAACTTACCTTATCAAAGGTAATTAAGTTAGGTTTACTTGAGATTACAGAAAACGTCGTCTTGGATACAAATGGTCGATTACATCAAGCGGATATGAATCAACAATCCACTTTTAATCCTGAAAATTATGGACAATTTTAAGCTGATTTTCGATAATAACTTACAGTACTTGGTTGACTAAAGATTACAGGAATCAACATCTAGTTCCCGATATATTAAAACAAAATATATATATATTCTCGAAAAACGAGAAAACACCATTTTGTGAATTCATTTTTGTAAATACCGCTTTTTCTACGAAGATAATTATTATATACTACTTTAGTATACATTTTACTAGCTCCAATTTGAGTGGTAATAGACATCTGTATGCCTTATAGTTTCCGAGATAACTAAAAAAATAGATTTTTACACTAAAAGAGAAAACACCATTTTTTAAAAATTATTCTGGCATATCTCATGAAAAATGTTTTTCCAACGAAGATAATCACTGCTCTATTATGCATTAAACTAGCTCAAATTTGAGTCGTAATGGAAATTTGTACTTCTGATAGTTCCTAATATAACTTTTCTCAATATGTGATTCCGTTGCATTATGTAAAAATTGTTTTGCCCTAATGCAACGGAATTCAAAAATTTAATTTTTTTTTTTTTAACTTTATCTCAGGAACTATTAGATGTATAAATTACTACTCAAATTGGAGGGAGTTAAAGACACCATCAAGTATTTTATAATGAGTATCTGCATAGAAAGAGCAGTTTCCATGATATTTGCCAAAATAAATGCATTAAATTGAGATATCTCGTTTTTTTTTTAAATATGTAATCTAGATTAGAAAAATTGGTTTCCCCGATGAAGCCGTTGATGGAACCCGCTGATATTAATTCGGAGTAGTGCCATTTTTTTTTAAGTTGAAGCTCACATCATGCACGTTGTTATTGCCATTTTACTTCTAATGTTCAACGAAATGACAGTTTTCACAATTAACCCATCTGCACCCTCTGTTGCTTGTTCGATGACCATTTAAATCCTTGATTTGATAAACCTCATAACATAATAACATTCCAGATCAAAGCTTAATGGTTCTAAACGATCCAAACCGACTGATAATTAAAATACAATTGAATCTGAACTTATTATATTGCCAATTAAAAAATTAATAACCAATATCGTGTTTAAATTTAAATTTATATTCGCTTGAATTTATATTTGAAAACCTATGTGGGTTTTCAAATCAATTAACTATACGGATCAATAATTATCCATAAATATGATAAAAATCGACGTGTTTACTTATGATAAAATTGTTAATAAAAGTACGTTCAGACTAGATTAGTCAGCTTCTGATTCTTCATCCCATTCACATATCGGACTTAACTTCACACTCTTTAGGTATTTCATTACAAAAACGTGTCGGACTTACAGGGCTTTGCTCATATCTGCCAAAACGTATCTACTGATACAGAATAGAAATCCTTTAACTTTTAATTTTCACCAAACAGTGACTTATCGAGCTTCTCAACTCCACGATTCATTTTTGCTAGCTGAAATTCTCTATAATGGAATGAGATGCTGTTTCTTTTTCATTCGATAACAACTTATCTATTGGTATCTTCGGGAATGTACCATCAAAGAGAACGTCTGCACAATATAGTAGCCTGGAACGACGATCTCTAGACTGGAGAAACGTATGTGACTTATTTTACAATTTATTTTTTTGATGGAATAACGTTTGTTGTAACTCACTGAACGGAAAAGTGAAGTGTTAAGTTCTTAAACTAACTGCTAGATAGTTCAGTAATTACTCCTATTCCGAAAAAAAGATGCACCAATGAAAGTAATTGTAAAAAAAAAGTCACAAGAAAATAGTACATACTTATCACAATTATACAACAAGATTTGGAATACTGGATATCTCTCCAAGTTATGGAAAACTTAAATAATTACTCCGATTCCGAAAAAAAGATATTTATATTCACCCGAATGACTTCCGTTAATCATTCCTTCTGTACATGTCTAAATTATTTTAAAAAAAAATGGCCATCACCAGACTTGTTCATTTTATGGAAAGAAATATACTATTTACTTTTCAGCAATATGGTTTTAGTGAACAATACTCTAAAACTCAAGCAGTTTGTTATTACAGTGTGAAACTGAAAAAGCATTTGCACAAAACAAATATTTGATTATCGTCTTCTTAGACTTAAAATGGGCTTACTATACCAAATTGAGGGAAGATCAGTAAGGATCTTAGAGGATTAGGGAGTAAAGTGGAAATTGATGGCATACATAGCCAGCAAACTTCCTCTAAGAAAGGAAATTTCAAATCAGAGTTGGATCTTCGCTGTCGTCAATCCACGTTTTACAGAACGGTAGGCCCCAAGGCTCACCACCAATACTTCTTTTTAATTGCAGTAATTGATAGCAAACAAATTTGAATGGTCCATTAAAATCTTATTGTTCGCTGAAGACGTATTACTTTTAATTTATCGTCGTAAATTTCTTATATTTTTTTAATGGAAGCTCCAGAAAGCACTGAAAAAAATCTGAAAGTGTGTCAGAAATGCAGTAATGGCTTTAATTTGTCAATAATCAAAAGTTAAGCCATGCATTTATGCTAACTATCCTCTTACTTATATTGTCTTAGTAGCTCGACAAACCTGAACTAAAATTAGGGACAGACGATATCTTGTTTGCGAACATTAAAAATATCATGGCTTCCAATTGAAGAAAGGCTTGAAGTGGTATGAAAGAATTTAAACAACAATGGCTTGGTCATTGACAAAAAGACTTGGCCTCCTCTAGTGCTTTTCACATTCAAGTCGGGGAACTGATGGAAGCAGTTTATTTAGAATATACCAAACTCTAATTCGAAGTAAAATGGACTATGATTCATGCTCTTGTGGCTCTTAAAAAAGAAGTATTTTAAAAATACTTGATCCAATCCATAATGCTGCACTACAGATATGCTTAGGTGCTTATAGAACTCCACCAATTGTAAGCATATTTGCAGATTGTACTGATCTCTCCCTCGAGTCTAGAAGATCATATATGATATCAAAATATGTTGCCAAAATAATTTCACTACCACAAGGTCTCTCAAAGAACGCGGAGACAGTGGAATTAGAGAAGTATCTTCTTATTAACAATGGACACTATACAAATGTGATTGGGGAAAAGTCGACCTTTCTAAAAAGGAACCATAAATTGCCAGTTCTGAACGAGGTCACTCCAGAGGTTTATAAAAAAATATGGTGGCAGTGATCTATTGTGATATGTACCATACACAACAAAGGGGACAAGCTACTATGTGAGAATTATAGAGGCATTTCTCTACTAAGTATAAGATATAAAATATTGGAAACGCTCCTTCATAGAAGAAGAACGTATCTTAGGAGAACATCAGGGAGGCCTTAGGCACGGAAGATCAACAGTTGACCAGATATTCTCCCTAAGGCAGGCAATGGAAAAGTGCTATGAATTCAACATAGACATGCATCTTCTCTTTGTGGACTTCAAACAAGCATAAGATAGTGTGGACAGGGTAGGACTTTTGAAAGCTATTGTAAATTTAGGCATACCAAGAAACTAGTCCGACTGGTAAATATGATGCTAATGAAGACTACCTGTCGAGTCAAACTTGCAAATTTGCTGTCTGAGGAATTTGAGATGAATAACGGCTTAAGGCAGGGTGACCGTCTAGCTCCCCTTTTTTTTAATCTAGCCTTGGAAGCAGCTACTCGTTCTATTAGAACAAATCCAAGAGGTAACATCTACAATTGCCTGTCGCAACATCTGGCATACGCCGATGATGTTGTCATTAGCGCTAGCACCCAGACAGCATTATCAGAAACATTTCAGGAATTCGAAGAGGCAGGTGCTAAACTGGGTCTTAGAGTTAATTCAAATAAGACAGTGTATATGAAAAGTTCAAGAAGGGAAAAGGAAGTGAATGGAGAAATAACATTCAGAGATCAGAGCTTTAGGTCTGTAAACAAGTTAAGGAAGCCTAGTTACAGGCGACAACAAAGTAGAGATCAAAGTACAGGCCATGATAGCAGCAGGAAATAGACCTAAACTGCAAAGAGTTTTGAAGTTTAGATCACTCTCTAATAGAATGAAAACCCTTATCTGCAAAACCATAGTTAGGCCTATGGTGATGTACGGGTGTGAAACATGGCCCTTGATCAGAAAATCAGAAAGTATACTCAACTCTAGGGAGAGAAAGGTGCTGGGAAGAATATGGGGCGGAGTTGCAGAGAACAGGATTTGGAGAAGAAGAAGGAGTTCAAATGCCGGTCTCGAGATTCTACAGACTACTTAGAGACCCGCCAGCCAACTGGAGACAACTCATACAGACCAAGGGTAGCAGTGACGACCATGAGTAGTTTGTTATATATATTTATATATATATATACATATATATATATATATATATATATATATATATATATATATATATATATATGTTATATATATACATATATATATATATATATATACATATATATATATATATATATATATATATATATATATATATATATATATATATATATATATATAATAAACTACACATGGTCGTCACTGCTACCCTTGGTCTGTATGAGTCTGTACACACACATATATATATATATATATATATATATATATATATATATATATATATATATATATATATATATATATATATATAATAAACTACACATGGTCGTCACTGCTACCCTTGGTCTGTATGAGTCTGTACACACACACACACACACACATATATATATATATATATAATAAACTACACATGGTCGTCACTGCTACCCTTGGTCTGTATGAGTCTGTACACACACACACACACACACACACACACACACACACATATATATATATATATATATATATATATATATATATATAACATCTAAATCTTAATAATAGAAAAAATTATTACCCACCAGAATTACTGAAAAATCTCCGGGCCCTAACCGTACCATTTAGCTACAAACACCTTACCTTTCTTCTATTACTTGCTCAGTGCGAGAACAAACCAATGTAGCCTTTTCTGTTTGATATAATCTAATTAAACGTTGGTGAGTACCAACATGTATTTGGTCTCTTGTCTTAATTAAATTCATAATTCATAAATGTTTTATAATACTAATTTATATTACATTTAATTTAATATGTATAATAATAATACCAAACTGTATTTTGAATTGCTTATTTTTGAATTTTTGTGTGTTTTTAGAACTGAAGATGAATGTATACCATTTGAGTTATACCACTAGTTTCCAATAAAAACAAAATTATAGGAGTGGCAAATAATTTATCAATCTCTAATATATATGTATATATGCATAGAATTTGCCTAATATAAAGTTGTATATAAATAAAATTCATATTAGGCAATATTCTTTATATTAGGCAAGTTCTATGCATATATATTTATATATATATATATATATATATATATATATATATATATATATATATATATATATATATATGCATAGAACTTGCCTAATATAAAGTTGTATATAAATAAAATTCAAACAGCATCTCACTTTAAACTAGTAATTTTATAATTGGATGCTCCTTTGACGACCACATTAGTACCAATCGCCTTGAAATTACCTCCTCTTGAGACGACGAATTCGTCAAAAGTGATTGGATCAATTGGAGGTACGTCCAGTTCAGGGATTCCTAAAAAGAAATTTTTTATAATCTCAATATAAATTTCCAAACGTAAGCATTTTATTTAAAATCCGTACCTTTGATGAGATTTGGTTTTAAGATATTGATAGAGTTGATGATGCATTGGTCAACCTTTGGATCGTTCCGCTTGCAAACTTTGATATAACTTGCTGAAAAAAAAAAGGTTATACAATTACTGTAATTATAAAAAGATCAGATTAGCTTAAACTTGAAATGTTTGTTTGCATTGGTTAACGCACAAGCCCAAAGTTTGTGAGTTCAAATACCGGTCTCGAGATTCTACAGGCACTTAATCCCTCTCCCGGGCTTGAGAGATCCGCCAGCCAACTGGAGACAACTTATACAGACCAAGGGTAGCAGTGAGGACCATGTGTAGTTTAATCTGCTGTGATTTTCTAAGATATTAAATGGTTACTTCGCATCTTGAATCCAGGCGATTGCCTGTATGTTTGGTCCATGGGCGGTTCGGTTCGGGGATAAAATGGCTTTAACCAGTAATCTATATTTATATATGTATTATTATATACTACTAGCATATTTCCGAGGATTTCTATTTAATACAGAATTTATATTTAATAGGTCGTCTAATATAATTCGGTGGAACTGGGACTACTACCGAGTGAAGTCGGGGTAGCCAACTCTCGTAGCAGCGTGAGGTTGAATGACTCTCTCAAGGCTGCCTCCCGCAGTATCTTTTCCTGTAACTATTAACTTTGCTGTTGTTGCTAAGATAGTGTTGGTATCTGTGTTTGTTTTAGTGAATAACAAATGAGTCGGTGAGGGTAACCATTTATTAAATCAAGGTCAATTACTACAAATTTTTTTGGGAGGGGGAATTGCAATTTTGTAGCCCAGTTAATTAAATTTTTTGGGGTGCTAATTTTTGTATCGGTTAGGACATCGGCTTGTATATTGAACGTATCATCTAGAATATAGAGCAGTGGAATAACGAAAGTTATGTTTTACTGCAAACTTTTGAAATTTGCATATAACATTAAAATTGCTCAAACTATTGAGCAGTTACAGATAAAACTTAAATTAATATATATTCTAAAAGAAAATACAATGTTCTATACCTTCGTATCTCTTAATTTTTTTGTAGGACTGAAGGACTGAAGAGTTTAGCTTATTAAATAATGCAAAAACGAGAGGAAAACTTTTTTGGTGAATTTAAGCACGGATATTATGGAAACTCTCTAAAATAGCGAACAAATGAATAAAATCAATCTCACGGCACATTTAACAGCATTAATTTTTATATTTGTGTTCTAATCGCTAGGACGCCAACTTTCTGAGATAAAAAAGAAAACCTTCAAACTGCACACCCACCTTCCACCCGATGGGGACATATACAGGAAACTCCATTGAATAACTGTAACAAATAATAACTTCCCGCGTCGTGTTTTAACGAAGGGAGGGGGATAAGAATAGAGAACTGATATATTTTCATTTTTTTGTGAATATCTCAAAAACGTTATTGAATTCCGCTATCAGTAAAAATTGCTCCAAACACCAGTAGCTCAGGAAAAATAAGCCGAAATATTCCATATATACAAAACAATTTGTACATTTATGAAACTTTGGTAATAACTTCATCTAGATAGTAGGGATCGAGATCTGCCGAGCACGCCCAAATTTCGGAGAGAGGACACCCTCTGGTAAGGTCGAAATGGTGGGCGGGACAATCGCAAAAAAAAATGTACAAATCAATTCGAGTGAGGTATAATTTCTTAGTCTTTTTGTTTCTGAATCGAATGAGACATCTGCCATGATGATACAGTAAAGGGTTTCAGAGAACTCATCACTGATTTGAGGTAAAAGACACAGAAAAATGCCATTTTGCGGCTAAACTATATCCAGTAAGTACCGTATGTCACTGGAGATATTTAAAGAGGTGATGGGAGACCTCAACAATCTAATTCCACACAAAAAGTAGGGGGCTCAAGTTTTGTATTTTTTTAAATAAGTCACGTTTTTTGTTGAATAGGAAGCGATCACTCAAAATATATTCAAGAAAATTAAGTTCCAATCGTACTAACGTGAATAGAAAAAGTTTTCTTTAAGAAATCTGGTTTAGCTTGACTCAATCAATAATAAGAGGACGTTCTGATGTGGCGAAAAAATTATTTATTTTGAAATTACTCTGTACTTTATAATGTTTCCTCAGTCCAGCTGGGATACAGGAACCCCACTCCTAGGAAAAGTTTCACTTTAATCAAGCTTTAATTTTGTATAAAAGAAGTAGAAGTTTCTTTCGTGGTTGCTCCAGCATTGGATATGTTGAAACACACCTCATTTAATTTGTGCAAATTGTTTTGCAATTATCGAGCCCACCATTTCGATCTTGGGTTGCGCCGCCCCCGAAATTTGGGCGTACTCGGCAGATCTCGACCCCTACTATCTAGACGAAGTTATGACAAAAGTTTCATGAATTTAAAACTTTTGTTATTTATTTGGCAAATTTCGGCTTATTTTTCCTGAACTAAAGGTGTTTGGAATAATTTTTACTGAAAGTGAAAATTCCGTAAGTTTTATTGCTTTAATATCTCACTGGCCATTTTGATTTTAGCAAAAAAGTTTATAGAATAATTTTCATAGAGAATCTAAACTAAATTAATTTTGTATTGGATAATGTTTGCAATAAACTTCATAGTTTTTGAGACATTCACAAAATACTGGAAATAAATAAACTCAGCAGCTGAAGTGGGGAAGAAAGTGTTTGGTAGATTTAAGCAATTCTTTTTCTAATTCTTTACTGATTCGAAAAATAATCGGCTTGAGATATTACATTTACATTGTGGCTTTATCTCTAATAATATAGACAATTATCTCAGTAAAAATGTGTTTGTTTGCAAATTAATACTCTTTCGCGATCGGAAGATATGGTAAACTCATTGTCGAAAAAATTATTACTATAAAATATATAAAATTATTATTATTATATATATATATATATATATATATATATATATATATATATATATATATATATATATATATATATATATATATATATATATCCGACCACTTCAATATTTATCAGACAATCTCTTCTAATCTTTCTAGGTATCACATAAAGTCCATTTACTGAACTTGAAGAGATATAATTTGGAAATCAGTGGGTTTTCAGTGAGTGTAGGGTCTCCAGGAAATTATTATATTCTAATTACGTTTTGCCCTTTATTGCAGTGTTGAAGAAAGATGTAAGCATTATTGTTAGTAATGCTTACATCTTTCTCGAATTTCTTCATTATTTTGTCAAAAATAAAACGCATAATAAAAGTGTTTGGTAGATTTAAGCAATATGGTAAACTCATTGTCGAACAAAAATGACTTGTACCCCTTTACTCAAACACCATAGAATTACTGGTGTAAACCGCTGTAACTAAACTCTAACTGTAACAAAACCGATGTAACTTACTTAATCGCTTGTTTCTTTAAACCAGCTTTTCCAATAACCGGCTCCCACAGTAAATATTATCTACATAGTTAACATATGCATTTAATACATAACATAAGTATTAGTGCTTAGTTTAATTATATTATAAAATCATTAAATAAATAAAAAACATCGGAATGTTTAAAATAAAAAAAATCCACAATATTTACGATAATATGGATATGTGTCGAAACAATGCATAAGATTATATTCTAGAAAGGTATGTCCTTCAAAGATGAAAAACAGAAATGCACAAATTGTTAGCAGAATCTTGAAATTTACCTTATATATATTAACCGCTGTAACTTTCGACCAGTTAAAAATAAATATCTGTGTGCGTATATATTCTGAAAAAAAAATTACTGCTGTATTTTGACATTTTTGGTCTAGATTACCAACGCAATATATAATTGTGGGTTCTGTTAAATAATTTATCGCTCATCAAATTAGAATCTTTGATTGAACAAAATTGATGATATAGTTAATTTTAATGAAACATAAAATTTTATCATGCTGCTATTAATAAAATTTAGTTTTATAACATTTTGTGATTATTGTTTAGTTTTTTGTAACCAGATCAAGAATAAATAATGGATTTAATATTAGTGCTAACATGCTGCTGCCCGAGGCTTCACACGCGAATATTGCACTTCTGCCATTTGATTTTAATTCACAAGCTTTTATGTTTATGTTCACTATATTGCATATAATAATTGTGTTACGCACTGTGTGTGCGTGAGGCAAGTCCCGCTTCTCCCAGCCCACAGAAACCATATAACACCTACTTGGACTGCAAATTTTAAATCACTAAGAGTACGATTTTTTTTCAAATCACGCCTTATTGCACATCATATAATAAGGGGTGCCACCTATAAAAATTCCACCTTCATAGGCATTGTGGTTTTCAATGACTTTATAGTCCGGTAACTTGCTTTTATAGATATAGATTACTTCACTGGCCTTGGAATTATATTGAAACCGGTTGCAAAATAAAGAAAAATAGATATTTAATTGGGTTTGCTGCAACTTGATGTAAATTATCATATATTAAACCAAGTAATTGATGTTTCTTTTCTGACAACATTGTAGAATTTCCTTAAGTTCTCAATATAGAATTTCCTCAATTGTAGAATTATGTTCTCATATTAACAGATGAATTAAATAATGAACATTTAAAACAAAAATTCAGGCATTTCAATAAGATACAAATCTTCTGCGTTTTGGTAAGCAGATGCACTAACTGTATGCATTCTGATAGTTTTTACTTAAGTCCTCTTCGAAATGTCGTAAAACGTACGATACAAATAATATGAAATTTCGACAAAGATTTCATGTAAAATTTATTTCAAATTGTTAAAAAATTTGGTTCGGTACGCACTTACCAGGCTATTTGAAATGAATTTTAAAATTTTCAATTCAGTTTCCACGGAAACATTTCTTTTTTTTTCATTAAATGATATAAAAGTAGAAATAATTGCTATGGTTAATAATAATTATTAACTGCAACAATCTCTTAAATTTATGCGATTTCCGTCACTCTTCATTCCCTCCTACGGTTTTATATGTTAGATCCTATTTTTTCTGAAATATTTAGCTTTCCAACATTATATTATATAATATATCTGTATTACTATTCTTATTTCCAGAAATTCATTTTCAACGTAGAGAAATATTTCTCCTTTGGTTAGTTATCAAATTCCTAAATATTTTATATGTATCCATTTTTTATCACAATAACAAAGAGATTGTTAATTATTTCAAATATACAATATTAAGTACTAACAGAGGAAGCCATTTTGAAAATTCGGCATTTAAGCCCTGTCAGACTATTTTAATGAGAATAAGGCCTGTCTGATATTAAAGAGCATTTAATCGTGTATTGATTTAACGAGTTTGATCAAAATTGTTGAAGCCATTTTTGAGAAAATAATACTAATGTGTAAAATCGGTTATATAAAATGGCACTTCTAGTATTTCGATTTTGGCGAAAAAATTACCATAACATCTCAAGCTTATGCCTACTTTAAATACGCAATTTCAGTTTCGTACAAATTTTCGTATTCGAGCTAGAATCTTCACATATAAAAGTAGAAAAACACACAAACCTTTTGTTATTTGGACTTAGGAGCCTTAAAATGTTTATATCTGTTAAAAACTCTAATTAGAAATTTTTCACGATCGCAATACTTCTCTTTAGTATGTATTTCTTTATTTTTCCCCAATTTCTTCCTTTCATGTAAATATAAGGGAAAGTAAACAAAGAAATTTTTCTTCGCGAATTGTGTCAAAAATTCCTGCACTTAGCACATACATAAATACGCACACACATGCGTATGTGTATACGCAGACCATTTTGCGAGACGTGGTTATTTGGATTCAGGTGACCTTAAAACGTGTATTCTTGTGTAATTTTTCATGATCACAACATTTTTCCTTACAATGTATTTCATATATAGATAAATGAAAGTTATTTTTGCTATGTGAAATATCTTAGGAGAAACGATTATAGAGCAACAACAACATTTATACATTTAAAAAAATCTTATTTTAGATAAAATTTCTATTTAAAATTTCAAATTGGAACTCAACTACACCTTGATGATAAACGATATGAAAATATTTTGGAAATTTTCAATTTAACTAAATTGATATAATTAACTGTTTTGATTCCAAGTTCCAAAAGTTTCTCACCAAAGTCAATTCCGACCACTTCAACATTTATCAGACAATCCCTTCTAATCTTTCTAGTTATCACATAAAGTCCATTTACTGAACTTGAAGAGATAAAATTTGGAAATCAGTGGGTTGAGTTTAGGGTTTCCAGGAAATTATTAAAATAAACTCAGCAGCTGAAGCGCGGAAGAAAGTGTTTGGTAGATTTAAGCAATTCTTTTTCTAATTCTTTACTGATTCGAATAATAATCGGCTTGAGATATTACATTTGCATTGTGGCTTTACCTCTAATAATATAGACAATTATCTCAGTAAAAATGTGTTTGTTTGCAAATTAATACTCTCTCGCGATCGGAAGTTATGGTAAACTCATTGTCGAAAAAATTATTATTATAAAATATATAAAATTATTATTATATATATATATATATATATATATATATATATATATATATATATATATCCGACCACTTCAATATTTATCAGACAATCTCTTCTAATCTTTCTAGGTATCATATAAAGCCCATTTACTGAACTTGAAGAGATATAATTTGGAAATCAGTGGGTTTTCAGTGAGTTTAGGGTCTCCAGGAAATTATTATATTCTAATTACGTTTTGCCCTTTATTGCCGTGTTGAAGAAAGATGTAAGCATTATTGTTAGTAATGCTTACATCTTTCTCGAATTCCTTCATTATTTTGTCAAAAATAAAACGCATAATCCATGAGAACTTTATTTTCGCAAGATGATTTTAAGAAAATACTCGTTTTGGATCTTAACAATTATGCCGTTACAAGCACAACAACTTTTACTTTATAATATTCTCGTAATCTTTTTCCTGGAGATGTTTGAAGAGAAGATGGCACCGAAACTTTCTGGTATTTTAATATTCCTACAATGTATCTAATGCTATATTCTTCATGAAGAGATATTACTTACGGATTTTGGCGGATGATATGTGGAGCAAGCCTGCTAGAAGGAGAAAATAACTTAACCTCACCAACATTGTCGGCGTTCTGTACTCACTGCGCACTGACCAGGAAATATCCATTTCTACCAAGGCAGCAGCAGCTTTATTTATTAAGGTTGCTTACCTTGAGGGATGGGACCACTCCTAGAGCGGCTTCCCAAGGGGTAAGGGAGAGATAAACATTAACAAAAAGAAGAGGAACTTGCCGTTGTTGGCAACAAGCTACATTGATAAGTGCATCCATTTATAGTTTTAAAAAATTACATACGCATCATGTGCTTTTAGGCCAAATAACTGCAAAAAGTTATAATCGTCCGTGATTAAATAAAGTAAGACAATAGTTGGTTATTTTTTAATAATTATAAAAATAATAAAATAAATTAATGACGCATTCGAAAAAAATTATAACCAATTAAATAGATAGAAATGTATCATGGGATCCGATAACTCTGTTATTTCCATCTTCTGTTCTTAGCCATGCTGCCTAACCTCCAGGCGGCGTTTTAAGTCCTTTCCTCCAATCCTGCTGTGAAATCACTGAGCACCCCAATGACGAAACCACAAATTTGTCTTCCTATAAAAAACTTACCAATTCATTTATTGCTCTTCAGATATTTAGCCTGAAAAACTGGTTCAAAAATTGGAAAATCAAAAGACTTCCAAATCATCTATCAGCTTTTTGCTGCGAAAAGTTTCATGTACAAAATAAAAATGATTTTCAATAATCCAATGCCTTTAACCCTAAGAAGGCACTATGTACTATGTACTATGTACTATGTATTTAGCCACCTTATCAAAGCAACAAGGGCGACCAGGTACCCCACATATTTTATTAGAAAAATACAAAGGAAAAAAAAACGTGTAACATTAAAATATAATAGTTTATTATCTTAAGTATATAAAGGAAAGTTTTTGTGCAAATTAAATATTTATATAAAATAATAGAACTTTATAGAAATATTATATACAAGAAATACACTGGTGAATATATTTCTAAAACATAAGTATTTCTTATGTATCTTTGATCTGTGAAATTAAATTTTCTGATATTAATTTCTTGGTTTGTATGCGTTACTATGTATTATTTATATCCGGCAAAATAGAGATATTTTTATCTCTATTTTTATAACAATGGTATTTTTGTTTTATTCTTCTGGGGCGTTATAAATCGTTGTGGAGTTTCTGATCATTCATTTCATATTAGAACTCCATCAATATCCTTGATTCAATTATTACTGTATATTCGCATTCTATTATGATAGAATTTTAAGATATGCTTAAATTGAAAGCTGTATAAAAAGTTATATCCTATTCCTCAACCTCGATTTTTCCTGCTATTCCACTTCCTCACACCCAAAGTAATGACTAAGATCCTAAACTCCTGTCACGTTAATGCACAATCCCTTATTTCCCACTATGATGGATTTCAACAATATTTCCTTGATAATTTTTATCACATAATAGCTGTATCAGAAACCTGGCTGAAGCCTTTTATCCTTTCATCTCTAGTATCCCTTCCTAATTACTCTTTCCTACGACATGGTAAACTTGATCAAACGAGAGGGGGTCTGACACCCTGGCTGAATATCCATGACAGCCTAAAGGCCAAAATCCTGTTTCAATCCCCTTCTCCTTCCTTTCCTCACTTAGAATAGATGTTCGTTGAAATAACAATAATCTATTCTCCTCTGTTTTATGTCATTCTCTATCAACCTCCTCGTGTCCCATTCGAGAACACCTTGGGATCCTCCCTTGTCCAACTGGTTTCTACCATTTCATTATCTCTGGTGATTTTAACGTTAATATTCTATCTGAATCCAATGATAAATCCTTTCTTACGGGTCTAGTATTTTCCCTGAATCTTTTCCTCGTTCCCTATTCTCCTACCCATCAAACATAATTTTCTGATACCTGGTTAGACCTTCACATTACTGATTCAGCCATGAAAATCCTCTCTTCTTCTCAGCACTCTGTTCCTTTTCTTTCATCACAGATCTTATCCAGATTTCATACGACCTATCCGTCAAATCCTTTACTCCAAAAGTTGTTTCATATCGTAGTGTGTATCTCCTTTCATATGAATCCCTTCAAGCTAACCTGGATACTTTCCACTGGGACATCATATATTCCTATAATTCCATAGATCCCATGGTTTCTACCCATACCTCAAATCTATAATCCGTATTAAACATTCATGTTCCACTAAAAACCCGAACCTTACGCCATCCCACTGCTCCTTGGCTAACCTCCGAAATAAAGGAAATGATAAGAAGAAGAAAAGCAGCAAGACGCAAATTTCGTTGCACTCGTTTCTCTGGTGATTTTGTATCTTTCAAACATCTGCGCAATGAAACACAATCCGCAGTCCGACGTGCCAAATCCCTCCACATCCATTCTGCCCTTTCCAATGCTCCTGATTCCAAATCCAGATGGAAAATCCTTCGAAAACCATCCGTACCAGAATCCCAAAACCTGAGTACATTTCCAGTCATCCCAGACGATCTCAATGACCATTTCTTATCCTCTTCTTCCAGTACTTCTCCTACTGCTGATATTGAACATCATACCTTTAACCCAGAAAACTTCTTTTTCTCCCACGTGTCGTATGACGAATTACTTTCCACTCTCCTAAAATCCCACAACAATGATTATGTTCCTGACAATATCCCAGTAAAGCTAATAAAATCCTATATCCCAACCCTTATACACCTTCTCTATCATATTTACAGCTTTTCTCTACACAATTCCGTATTTCCCTCTTCACGAAAAACTGCCTTAGTCCGACCATTAAATAAAATTACAAATCCTTCCTCACACCATGGTGTGATGATTTCCGTTCTATTTCTCTCCTCTCTAACTTCTCAAAACCACTGGAAAGTCTTAAACAAAATCAAACTTCCTAGAAGAACATTCCCTCATTAACTCTCTCCAATATGGCTTTCAATCTTGCTACTCAACACAATCCGCTCTCGTGAAAATAACCCAGGATTTCCAAACAGCCATTGAACACCAAAACCTAACTATCATCATCCTTTAAGATTTCTAAAAAGCTTTTGACACAGTTGTCCATAACATCCTCCTTAACAAACTACAAAGTCTTCCTTTATCCAACAGTGTTATGCGCTGGTTCCAATCTTCCTCTCAGATTGGGCACAGCATGTAGTCGTTCCTGATCAACATACTTACTGTCACTTAGGATTCCTCTTTGTCTCCTACTCTATTTGCTATTTATATTAATGACCTTCCCCTTCTTATCCGTCACTCCCAAAACCATATCTATGCCGACAATTTCCAAATATAACTGTCCTTCCTGCCCTCCGGCCTATTACTAGCCAAAAAAAAGACTCCAGGAGGACTTGAATCGAATAAGTCACTGGGCTGTTGCTAATAAGCTGAAGTTGAATGCAGATAAGATAAAAGCAATTGTAATAGGTTCCCATCACCTCCTTAAAACTGTTCCTCATATCTCAACCTTGTTCCTAAATAATAATCCGATTAAGTTCCATCCAACCATAAAAAAAAGCTTGGAATCACCATTGACCAACTTCTTTCCTGGAAAAAAAAATGTTTCCGATATCTCCCGTCGTACTTTTTCCGCTTTAAAGCGACTAAATTACCTCCGTCACCTATTTCCACTTGAGACCCGTAGATTCCTAGTTACCTCTTTTATATTCTCCCACTTTGATTACTATTATACGGTTTACGAGGGCGTCTTTGGGGACCTCGAGGCAAAAATAAAACGTTTGATAAATTTCTTTGTACGATTCATCTTCGAGATCTCGAGAGACGCCTCTCTCTCCAGGTATTATGAAGACTTGATGTGGTATACAAAAAGTACTTCATTTGCATTAATATAAGTACTGACTTAACCATCCGAATTATGACCAATACTCACATGAATTCATATCAATTTGAATTTCAGATTCTTCAAATAGTAATAATCAAAATTTCATAGCGAAATTTGGTTATCAAATATAAAATGTATCCTAATTCTTGATGGATTTGTAAGTTAGAAATATTGAGCTTTCCTTTAAGATCTGACGCCAATTTTTAGGATGAGCTCGTCTTGGGATAGCTATCAGATTTTTCAAATTATATTTCGTCAGTAAAAAGGGAAAATTCAACAAATTAAGTATTTTTGGCTTCTAATCTCTTTAGTTTCATCTCATCAATATCTATACGTAAAAGCGGTGAATCTGTAAATTTCATATTATATTTTCCTTGTAGATCTCTCGATATAACTATGGCAAAAACAACATCACTTCCTCAAATGTGTTGTAAAATATTCTCTCATGATAAGTAGTGAATTGTTGGGTATGCCCTTTTTACAGAAGTCCAGTGATATGCGTGTGTTTACACTTGTAAATTTTTCAGTTCTTCGGTTAATTATAATCCTCGAAAAAAAAAAACATTCCCGATTACATAAATTTTGGGATTGACAACTTTTCCATAAGAACTTTATAACTAATGTTTTCAATTCAATTTTAACTCATTAACTTAATCGTTTTGAGTGTTCGATAGAAGCAATATTAATAGTGGAAAACACGGCCGATGGCACTGCTACATTATTTTATAATATAAATGAATTTGAATTTCCATTATCCATTCAAAGAACAAAAAAAAGAAACTAAGGTTTTTTTCTTTTTGAAGTTCCCCAAGGTCTGACTACACCGCTTCTGCTCTGGCTAATGTGCGTAAAACTGAACCTTGAAAACTGACATCAGATCTTATGATCTAATTTAGTCAAATTTATCGCTGGACGTTGAAAAAATTCAAGGAGCTGAAACTGATTTTGAAGTTGACAAAAAAATATTTCCTCAAGCGTTCCCAGGTGTACGCCAAAAACAACAAAACATTTGCACGTGCTTTTTCACTTATAATTTCAAAACTATGTGCGGTGACTAGAAAAATATTCTCTTTTTTAAAGAAGATTAAATCTGTCACCAAGACGACCAAATTTGTGCTCAAGTATAGACATGTAGACTTAATCATTCTCTCAAAAAAAAACTTCGAAAATTGGCAATTTTTATTTCCAAAAAAGCGATACTTTAAATGCTGGTTAAAATTTTGAGCCAAACATTGGGGAAAATATTGATTCTACGAGGAAAATTGTTAAGCGTAAAGTAGTAGCTTGAATTAAAAAAAGAGAGCGACGGCTGTGAGCCCTAGGGGCCTACGCTGAATTTTTTTTCGAGGGAGGCAGAGGGGTATTTAAATTTTTTGGGGAGGGGAATTGAATTAGAAGAAGAAAAGTAATCACTTAAAGTTCTATAATCGCCAAATTGGGCGTAATTTTTAATGATAACCATGAAAATTGGATATTTTTGACCAAAAATATGTTATTTTTTGTACATTATTGGGAAGGGGTATATCCCCCATTCCCCTCCTCGCGTAAACCACGGGTAGGCCCAATGGTGGACTTATAATTTGCAAAAAACTAAAATATGAGAAAATTGGATTTTGGTAGGGTTGGATTCAAACCCTTTCCAATATCTGAAACCTTTCTAAAAATTTATACTTTCATTTTTTACAGTTTACTAGGCCTATTATAATAATATAATATTATAATATATAATTTTATTATAGTTATCTTATAATATATTATATTACAATAAGAACTTGAAGTATTAGGGAATAGTTAAACAGTTTTTTTGTTAATTTTAGATTTTCTTCTAATTTTCTTCGAGTTTTTATTCATTTTATGAAAACTGCGAACCTTTCACAGTTTTTGGCGTGTTTCTTAGAACACTTCAGGAAATTTTGCATGCAAACTTCAAGTTTTGATTTAGTACCCCCAAAAATAAATTCAGAACTGCAAAATAACCGTAATAAATGTTTGTTATGTTTTTTCCGCAAAGAGGCTTTTTCACTATTTACCGTTTTACTGGGTTAAATACCATGGTAAAATCTCATCTATGTTTCATAAACCCGACTTAATAATTGGTGACATAACTCGTGGATATCAGAATTATAGGTTTCAAGATTATAGAATTCGAGATTAGGAGAGTTACAGATCACTGATTGAATAACTATGAAAAATACTTGGAAATATCAAAAATATTCAAATTACTTCAATGCATCAAACCTGGTATAAATAAATCATACAATAATCATCAAGTGAATAGAAAACTCTCTTGTAGATCACGTCAAAGAATATGTTTTTGTTAATTCAAGCTAATTATGTTATGAAGTTTTAAATCCATACAATAAGAATTACAATCATAATATAAATGGGAAGAAAATAAATACGTATCGTCATGTAAGTCTCCACATTAGTCGATAATTGATATATAAGAAATAAAGACATAATCAACCGTGAAAAAGCAAAAAACATGCAAATATTCCAGATAAACAAAAGGCGAAATAAAAAATAATGAAAAGATAACACAGATAAAAAAATTAGAACTTTTATTAATTAAAACATCGATGAAAATAAGTATAGATGAAGCATTTTGTAGTCCTAAATCCGCAAAGGATAGCTAATTAAGTACAGAGTTTTTGTTGCAGAGGTTGGCAGTTGAGAAAAGAAAGGGACGACATATATTTACAATATAATATTTATTTAATATAAACACAAACACACACACACACACATAATATATATATATATATATATATATATATATATATATATATATATATATATATATATATAGTATGTATATATGTATGTATGTATGCATGCATGCATGTATGTATGTAATTGTAATAATTAAGTAATTGTAATTGTATTTGTAATAATTAAGTGTGTATATATATATATATATATATATACACACTTAATTATTACAAATACATATACCTATATATTATATAAATATTAATATAAACGTGTTAAATCTGCGGCAAAGACATATTACATATTACATTAGCTGTCATATGTCATACAGAGACCAACTGATAGAAGGCATATTTATAGGACCACAAAAGGAAGCTTGTTGGTGATTTACGTTTTCAAGAAAAAATAATTGAATTGGAATTGACTGCTTGGAAGTGTTTTGTAATTGTTATGAAAAGATTTCTGGACAACAAGAAAGATGAAAACTATAAAAACCTCATAGATGAACTCTTGAAAGCCTATGAAATTCCAGGGTATCCATGTCTTTAAAAAGCCATTTTTTACACTCCCATCAGGATTTTGCATAGATTTTATATATTTTACAAGTTTACATTAAATAAGTATTAGATTGTAAAAATACGACATCTCTTTAGCCTTCCCTCCTCCGCCTATAACATAAAAGGTGTACGTGTTTCAGTAATTATCTTATCATTTTCGGATTTAGGACTACAGAATACTTCATACAGATGATATTCTCATCATTGTTGAAAAAAATATGTGGATCTCTGTAATTGAAATACTCGTTACAATAAAAAATAGTGCTACAGTTTCATTACAAGATAAAACTTTTATAATATTCTAATTCAATATTTTTCCTGCTGGCCAATATTTTCCAGCAGCTGGCGTTAAGTTCCAAAAATCGATATTCCGATTTTTTTATGAGCTAAAGTTCTAGATAAATTTGAATTTCGAATATAATTGAAGATGTAGTTAACTTATACATCTGAAGCTTGTATTTGTGTTTCACTGCTCTCCCTGTTACCAAAATTATTAGCTTAGTAATTAAATATGTATATATAAATATAAATATGTATGTGTATATTAATATATATAAATATGTGTATATTAAAAATCAGTGACCTTTTCAATAATTACAGCGGATTTTACCGTTGAATTGTTCTCAAGCCGTGATGATAACCATCCAATATTACAAGTTCGTTTCAGAGCAATTAGACGTGGAATTATACGCTGACCTTGCAGCCAGTTTGCCATAGAATATTATTTCGTTAGTATAAAACTGACGCAATTTCCAAAGATTAATATTCATGAAAATAATCTTTTGTAGATTCCCAATTCTAAAACGTCTATAGATTTTAAAATATTTTTATTCTAGAACATCTAGGATTTCCAGCAAAAACCCAACTTATCCAAAAAATTAATTAGAGGCGCCATAATATTTTGTTCAATATTACGCACGTTATTGCACAAACGACATTAATATTAAAGTTTTTAAATCTCTGGGTAACTTTAATAGACATTGCGATTCTCTACCCTAGACTGTAAGCAAAAATTTGGTAAAAATATTAGTAATGATATTAGTACATTTTGATTACTACTGATTATTACTTTCAGGCATTACAAACGAATTAAACATAAAAATGCAAAGAACGTAAAATATCTTTGTTATCTTTATTTGCGATATCCCTTACATACATTACAATACCACTCCACATTACAAAAAACTAAAATGGTTAAAAATTCAATAAAGGCGTTTGTATTTTTTAGGATGTTTTTTATTTCAATTGTTACAACTCAAAGAACCAGGTTGCTTATATCAAAAGTTATTTTATTCGCAATCTGCTCGACCTCAAAGGAAATCGAGTACAGAATTTTACACACCCAGTCACCGAAAGGTAAAATATAGGAATTAATTTCTTATTAGTAGCACGACTTTGAAACTTGTTGCCTTGTGATATTGAGCAACTTCCAACTTTAAATATTTTTAAATCAAAACTCTAGGAACAACTTTCTCAAATATTAATAAATTTCGGTATAATCCTGATGGATTGGAATTGGACCTATTTCCTATGGTTTGAGAAACTCATTACTTCTCTAAAAACATTAGTAATTTTGTATATTAATTTTCTATATTATAAAAGACTTACTTTATTATTTAATATAATTTATCTCAGTTTGTAAAAAGATTTATATTAGTTTAAAAAAAATTTTTGTTTAAAAAAAGAATAAATTGTTTTTAGCATTTAGCAAGATTTATGTTGGTTTTAACCCTTTATGGGTCCATAAGCCCTCTCATGCAGAATGAAATTTTTGTGTGTTGATAGGTTAGATATTGGTCCGAGCAATCAGGAATGACACATAAAAAATGTTTAAAAATATTCCCTCCCTCCAAAAAACTGGTTAGGACAAATATGGCCAGTGCCCAGCTATGTATATCAAATTTCATTTAAGTTTTTTCATATGTTTTCTTTAATTAGATACAATGTGTTTATATTTTCACCTACAAACACAATATATATATATATATATATATATATATATATATATATATATATATATATATATATATATATATATTTATAATTTATTACATATATTATTAATTTACTATTAAAAAAAAATTATAGAAAAAAAGTTAACAATAGGACATATTATAAAAGCTCAATACACTTAAAAATAATTATATAGGCTAAAAATATCTACAAACAACAATTAAAAATAAAAGCTTCGTCAAGCTGAGACAATTTTAACAGTTTAGATGAATGATAAATAAAAAGATGGTTGGTTATATCTGTAAAAATACATTTTTTTAAAAATTAATTTCAAGTAATTATAAATATTATATTAAAATATAACAGTAAATTTATATAGCAGAACAAAAAAATTTATTTTTCGGTTTGTTCCTTTCATTGTTTACATAATTACTCATATTAATTTAGCGGAATTGTAAAAGAGCTTCCTCTTCTACCGTGGAAATATTTTCCTGGAAATGGAAAAACTGAAAACAACTTTCAACTGCTTTGAACGTTTGTTGCCTGTGCCGGTAACATTAATGGGCACTGGCCACATTTCTTCCATCAAAAACGAATTTGGCTATAGCAAACTGACAAACGTATTTTTTTCTGTAGCTTCTGCCATCTACTGGAATATAACCAAACTATTTCGAATGTAAAATTACCGCTTTTTGATAGGTAGGACAAATATGGCCACTGTCCTACTAAAAAGAGTTAACAAATGATATATTTTTGTTTAAAAAAGAATGAAAAAATGTATATTAGTTTAAAAAAATGAAAAAAAAATCATATTAGAATTCAATAAGATTTATCTCAGTTTTTAAAAAGGTAGTTTTTTTAGTTAAAGATTTAGTTTTAGTTAAAGATTGCCAGTATTTTATAAGATTTATCTAGGTTTTTAAATTGATTTATTTTAGTTTTTAAAAAAATGATTTATTTTAAAATATAATAAATTACTTCAGTATTTTTTATTTAAAAAAAGATTTATGTTCATCATTTCTTCATTTTATTATAAATCAACTTCCAACCTTGAATATTTTCAAATCAAAATTGTACGAACATCTTTAATAAATATCAACGAATTCCGACATAGCCCTGTAAATTGTACCCATTCCTTATGGTTTGAAAAAATCAATCCTTTTGTAAATTTTGTTTATTAGAAGTGCATTTTTAATTTTTATAAAAGACTTATTATAGTATTTAAGTTTGTAAAAATATTTATATTAGTATTTAAAAAGATTTATTTTAGTTTAAAAAAAAGAAAGATTTATTTTAGTATAAACTCATTTCTTTTGTAAATACTTTAGTAATTTAGTTTATTAATTTTGTATTTTTAGTTTGTATAAATATTTACAATAACAAGGTTTATATAAGTTTGTAAAAAGAATTATATTAGTTTTTTAAAAAGATTTATTTTAATTTAAGCTCATTCCTTTTGTAAATATATATAACCCATTAAATTTACAAAAGCTGGAAAGAATCGAAGGCAAGCTGAATTTCTTATATGTTTTATAAGTCATTAAAACATGAATCTCCTATGAATTCCTCAAGAATCCGAGCCATGGAAGATGTTCAAAATGGCGACGAAAGTAGTGGAGGGGAAAAATAATTTTAAAAAACGCTATAACATTGTTGTTTTCAATCATAGAGATGTATAACTACTTAAACCTTAAACTACAAACTTTATTTTAACCATTTTTAATCACAAAAGCTCAGTTAGGTAAAATGTGAAAAAAGAAAACCTGCAAAAAAAATTCTTAATTATTTTTAAATCGGGATTTTGATTGGGAAGATATAAATTTATTGCAAAATGCCCTTAAATAAATATCATAGCACTGCCCATGAAGTTACTATTTCACTGGTTAATTTTAACAAAACTACCAAATTCGGTCTAAAAAACGGGACTCAAAGCGCGAGGACCACCAATCCCCTCCTTGTACTCTTATCATTTCCATTAAAAATTTTATTAATTATCCTATAACATGTTTCTGTAATTTATTTGTAATAAAAAATAGTAATATTCCTTGTTCAAGAATTTGATTTGTATGAAATGAAGTTGCAATTCCCAACGTGAATGTATCAGTAGGAGAAAAAGGTTTAAATAACTTTATTAAATATAGTGAAGTTAGTTGTTACGACAGGTGGAAAATATATTACAGTAAATACTCCAGAATTAGTATATTTATATACGATTTTTTTAAGGCATTTGATCCATCTACACATAATATTCAAAGTGCCACAGAATAAGATAAAATATGGACTTCTATGTTTTTCCATGTTTCTTTTTTTTCAAAATAGATTTGGCTCTTTGTCACCAACAAATTGCCGACCCCTGATCTAGGAGGACCTGGACCGTTTTATGATTATCTCTTTTGTATAGATATCCAATTCAATCTCATTCCATTCAATATTTCCATCAGAAATATCCAGCTAGAATTAAGGACAAATCAAGAGTATGAATAAAAATTAACCTGAAGTGTTAAGCTCTTGTTGATGATAAGATACAAAGTTTTAATTTAAAAACAAATTTCTATCGATTTATTTTTCTAACAGTAATTCTAAAAAATATAAATTATTCTACATCTATTCTGATAAATAAATTTATGAAATTTATATTTGAGCTGTTTGAATTTTTTTTTTCTATAACTACACATTTAATATCATTTTAGATTTTTTTAATTTGTAGTAATTCTAAATGACTGATTCATTCATTGATTTACTACAGTTTTCAAAATATATTACATTTTTAATAGTAATTTTATTACATTTATAGTAGTATATATAAATATAGCAGTATATTAATATGTATAGTAATTTATTATAGTAATTATAATATTTTTACATGCACAGAAACATTTATGAGATAGGAAGAATATTATTGGATGTTCATAAAAATATCACTTTTCGGGAAAAAGTTCGTCATATGTAAATTGGTGATTAATTTTGTTAGCGACATCCATGACATGTTTCGCAACCATTTTTTCGATTCTGGGCTTGAGGGCATCCATTACTGCCTTTTTGTTCTGATTCAAGGCGTTGTTTACAGCGGTTCCTGAAAAAAAAAAAAAAAAAAAAGTAATAAGAAGAATATATTAAGAAACTATGTTCGATTTTCTAAGTATCATTCTCTTTAAAGGTCACAAATAAAAGGTTTAAATATAATACAGCAAACTAACCACCTTCTGAGAAATTTATTGGAATGACTTGGCAGAAAGGACGTTCGCATCAAAACCAGATTTTACTTCATCGAAATACTCCATAAGTCATTTAAGATTGTTAAAGTTCTGTGGTTATCTGCAAATTATGCCAGGCAATATGACGCAGAATATCATGCAGCAAAGTTCTTTTTTTTTGTCTTTAGACACGCTTAGTAAACAAGAGAGTGGCTCATGAATATCTGACAAACGAATTGAAATAATTAATTTAGAGTTACTTGTAAATTCCTTTTTGAATCTCGAGACCTCAAGTATTCTACTATAATAAGAAATATCAATTTTTTTTCCTCAGGCCTTAAGATTTGAAGTCTAACTAAAAGTGGATTTGAAAAATGCCCTATTTTCTAAATACACTGGCATTGACAATATAGGAAATTCTTGCCTGGATGAATTTTGTATACATCTTCATAGAACGAAAATACTTCCATTCAATTCCTCCATTTTTCAATTATTTTCGTAAAAGTTCTAAATGATTTATGAATTTTGCAAGGGGTTCAAACATTAAATAATATCTTATCTCATGTATTCAGTTTTTTTTTTTTTTTTTTTTTTTTTTTTGCATTACAAGGACCAGCTGGCAATCGAAAAGAACATTTTATAAGTAAATTAATACATATTAAAATTCTTCTAGAAGTAACTAAACATTTAAAAAGTCTTGATTCTGAATCCTCTCAAGACTGTTTCATTGCATGGTACGAATCTTGTTTTTGATCATTATTAATCTTCATTTTAAATTTCCTTTTCTGATTTCATAAATATTTCCAGTTATCACTAGTACCTCTAGCTTTTGTTCATTTATTTATTTATTATTTTAACTTCTAATTTATTATTTTATTCACATCTGTCAATTATCTCATCGACATTCAGAATAGAATGGAATATCTCAAGGACATGACTTGACAGGCAGGAGAGAAAGCAGTGTCCAGCAGCACCTCCTGGCTTGATTTCAACATCAATTGTTAATCGAGAAGGTCCCTCATCCAGTTCCTCATCAGCCTTCTACGGGCATTTTTATTGTTCTGAAAGTTTTAGCCTGAATGATTTTGAATTTTGTTAATGTTGGTCTTTTTAGCTGTCTGATATATCTGTGATGAAAAAAATTGAATAAAAAAATATACTCAATTATAGACTACGTAGAAGACTAAACGCTCAGGATTTTAAATGAAAATAAAATAATAAGCTAAATAATTTTCTTACTTATAAATGAATGCATAGTTAATTCAAAAATCGTAATTTTGAGAATTTTTTTTTATAAATTTGATTAAATCTTTCGCCATTTCGATTGAGTTTGTTTATATTGTTAATGTTTCGCATCGCGATAAGTGTTGAATTGACGTAACGCTGACGCGCCGGTGCTAACAAACTGCATTATCAATTGAAACTTCCGAGCTGAGACGAGTTCTGACCACTAAGCAAAAGCTTCTGGGCTGAATGAAATGGGATTACATAACTCAAAGAAGAATTTGGACTGTCTTCCGGTTCACGCTAGAAAGAAAGAAACAAGGACACGCTTTTAGCCAAATCCTACAGTCTCCTTCCTATAATGAACAAGGTATAAAAACCTGAAGGTCTCGAGCAAGGTCCCATGAAGAGCGAATACACACGGAGTACGGAAGAGTTCATTGAACATGGTAAGATAATTACCCCTATAGCCGAGTACCAGATACCATCGAAAACATTTTCCAGCTCCATCTCTAGGATTCATTGGATCAAACTGCTGACGGAGATAGTGATCTGCTTACTAATAACCAATGTGAATTACTCTAACTTAAAGAAATGTATAAACTAGTGGAAGAACATTGTTTATGCAATTCACTTCTCCTTGGGGAAGAGAGAAGTTGTTCCAGTAATGCTGCCGGACAGAACAGGAGCAGAAAAGGACGGTGGCCAAACCGATACGAGGAATGCGGTATGTGCTGATTGGTTAAGTTGTTTTACCATCCTAAAATATTGTTCAAAACTTTAGCATCAGCATTCAACTGTCTTTGGCCTTTTCTCTTGGCCTCCCCTTACTCTTGAATAGGGCTGGAGCATCGAAAGGAAAATATCGATATTCGATATTTTGATATATCGCAAAACCAAATATCGATATTCACCGATAATCGCTAGAAAAATATCGATATATCGATGTAGCGAAAGGAAATGGATGAAAATGCAAAGGGAGTACATCAAATGAGTATAATGTTAAACTGTGAAGAAGGTTATGAAATAATATAATTATTATTATTTATAAAGCAATATTTTTATTAGCCACGAATCATGATAAAAAAAAAAAGATAGAAAAGAATTATGCTTAAAAGAAAAAATATGTTATAAAATATTTTTATTTTGAAGACTTTTAGCCATTTTTCATATATTATAGTCTTCTAGAAGTTTTTCAATCTTCAAACTTCTAAAAAATTTATATATCTTATAACGCTTCCGACTATATTGTGCATTATCAAAACATTCATCTAAAAGCATCTGTTTATTTGATATACATCTCAGTACCATCATTTATATAAGCATCAATTTGTCTTTGCATAGGATTAATTAACATTAGTTGTTTATAAATCTTATCTACTAATTATTGTTTGGTAATTAAATATTGCTTAATGCTATATTTACTGGTAAAACTCCAGCATTATGACCCCAACTTGGCGGACTTTTTTAGGACCTGACTGATCTTAAAAATCTAGACCTCCTCCATGTTGGGGTTACGATTCTGGAGTTTTACCGTACAAAGGAAATTTTTAAAATAAAATACAGTAGAATCTCGATAATTCGTATGGTTTAGGATTCGAAAGTTAAGTATAAATTATCTAGATATTCAAATTATCGAGATTTCCAATAATCGGTATTAAAAAATAGGAAATAACAAAATTGTATTAATGTGAATAAACATACAACCTATATAGTCAAATCAGCAATACCTTAAAGTATCACATTTGAAAAAAATTCGGTTATTTTCTTTTGGTGCAATCCTTGAAGACAGGTCTTATCGATGGCTTCGTTAAGCATGTTCAGAGCAGAAAATACTTTTACACAAACATCCGATTTTGCTAAGAAATGACACACGTTGTAGATGCATTATTTCGTCATTGTAGATTTAATTCTTCAACTCATTTTTACGGAGTCAAAATTTTCTCGTCAGTTAGGATACTACCACTAAACTTTCGTCAAAATATGCGAAATCTCGAAAAGTTATGGGAGTTTCTTAATTTTGAGGTAGATGATTCCCCTCATTGATTCTTTCTAAGAGTTGCATCACTACTACTTCCTTGCGTTAAATGTCTTAAATCATTTAATTATGGCCAAGTTTAGAGACTGCAGCTTACAGGCGGTATTGGGAGGAAAAAACAGAAGATAAACATCGCTGAGTGATGTTGTACTATTGTAAGCCGTACAATTATCAATAAACAATTGAAAATTTTCGCTGTTTTTATTCCATATCTGTACCCATTCGTTGAAATTTCGCTGACGATAGGCGTTCAGTAAAGATTCTGTTCATAAAACACCTTGCTTTCGCGGATTTGCCAGTCATGAGCGAACTTAATTTTTCAGATCAATCCATGTTGGCGGCTAAGGTTTTAAGCTTACGGGTTTTTTTTTTTTTTAAATTTTATTTGAAGAGAACTGAATAGAAAAAAAGGGTTCGATTCCTCTCTCCCTCACTCACTTCTCCTCTTGAAAAGATTAAGAGTTAACTAGATTTTTTACTTGGAAATTCGAATTATAAGACGTTTACATTACTTGAAAGACGAAAATAAATACCAATTATCGAGGGGACTGGAATGCAGTGTTTTTATACGAAATAAAGGGAGATTTTCAAGAGACCAGAAAATCCCTACGAATTATTGGGATATACGAATTACCGGGATATGAATTATCGAGATTGTACTGTAATATTTAGTTTAGTAATATTTAGTTTAACATATGTTGTGATCGATGTATCGTTGTAAAATATCGGTATCATCGATATATCGGATGTTAAGATATCGAAGAAAATATCGGTTTTTCAACTCCGATATATCGATATATCGCGTGTCGATATTCCAACTCTACTCCAGATCCTCTGCAACCGTCCGACGTCGGCTCCGATTCCTGGTTTGCTACAGTCCAGCCCTCTTGGCTTGCAGACTTCTTCTTACGCGTTTGATGGCTCGCCGATATGTGTTAATAGCTATTACCGTTTTATCATAACAGAAAATCAAAATCTTATAGACTTTTAAGTTGCGTCCGCTATTTTTTTTTTTTTTTTTTGCAGATTAAACATTAAAAAGTTTACTTTTTGTAATTTCAGTGTTGTTAACAGACTAAAAGCAACAAGTTTGCCAATTTTCAAGTTTATAGCTCCTCTAGTAAAGTAGGTAAGAATTTGTAAAGATGAGTGAGCGAGGGAGACAATCTGACTTATTGCCTATGAGTCTGTGAGCAACTCATTCAAGGGATTGTATATTATTTAGATTCTAAGATTTGAAAGATTATTAAATTAGAATCGCCGCTTCCATGGTACAAACGTTAAAAGTCAGTATATTGAATTTCTTGGAAAAGTTGCTAAAAAAAACATATTTCGACCGTCCGTTTCGGTCATATTCCAACACTAAATTTACTACATTGGATCCTCATCCGAAGTGGAATTTAACATTCTTTAAATATAAAAGTTTTCGCTAAGAAACACCGTTTTGGAGTTATTAATCAATAACTCAAAATATCCAAAAAAACTTCTAGCGACTTTGTTGTGGCAGACGTTTATTTTTTAGCTCTTCTTCAAGAACATAATTGTCTGAAATAGGTGAACCTTTGTTTAAAAGAAGTCACGTTTTTCTGTATGGTCTCCCGGATATTATGTACCTTGTGGTCTCGGGTCAGCCAATATCCATTTCCTAAATGCCTCTCTGTGTGCGGCCAACTTCTTAATCTCACCCAGAATGAGTTCCTTGCCAAATGCGATACAAAGTCCTCCCATTTTTTCTCGCCCTCATTGTCGCTTTCCCTCTGTTTTAGCTTCCCATACATTTTTGGTATTCTAATTGATTGGCATTCTTGGGACATAGCCGAACCACTTAAATTCTTTTCTATAAATGTTTTTTATTTGTGGTTCCTGCCCTGTCTCTTCTCTTATTCTTTGATTTCTCATTCGGTCGAATCATGCTTTACCTTTATCTTGATACATTACCAAGATAATACATTATTACTGATTACCGAACTCAAATCGTCAAAATGTTCCATGGTGTAATAGAAATTGTAGCTATAAACGCTATAATAGTTTGTATTGCACCTATCAATGATATAAGAGCGAATATATTTATATTTAGAATATATATATATATATATATATATATATATATATATATATATATATATATATTATATTATATTATATTATATTATATTACATTACATTACATTACATTACATTACATTACTATTACTATTACTATTTACCATTTACCATTTACCATTTACCATTTACCATTTACCATTTACCATTTACCATTTACCATTTACCATTTACCATTTACCATTTACCATTTACCATTTACCATTTACCATTACCATTACCATTACCATTACCATTACCATTAATATTAATATTAATATAATATCATATCATATCATATCATATCATATTATATTATATTATATTATATTTATTATATTATTTCCATACCCAGAGTTTTGTCTCCGTTGAAAAGATTTCCGAGCATGATGTTGCCAATACTCCAGTTTACCGTAAGGTCAGCACTCTTATACTCTAAATATTTCTTGCCGTCTCTTTCCACTATCACGCCATTCAAAACGGCTTTAGCATCGACATCAGCTGAAAAAAAAATATATATATATATATATTAATAACAACAAATTATCAAAATAACAGACTTGAGTTATAATATAATATATGAGAGATTTTCATATAATTTTAAAATAATCAATGGCAATAATTCATGTTTTACAAAAATATAACCTAAGAGGGGCCTCAAAATACCTGTACCAAGATTCGGCCATCATTACATTCCCTTATACTTTAAGTGCATATGCCTGACAGTTGATGGCATCTAGGATATAGTTTGAGCTTATGAATTATTTTAAAAAAGGTTTCTCACTATCCGAAGTAGTCATTATGTTTTCTTCATTTGTGTGAAACTAGGAGAGAAAAAAAGGTAAGAAAACGCTTTGTGCGATTTTTTTCTTCATTACATCCCTCCCCCCCCTTTCATATGCATTACTATTATTATTAAACAATTAGGATTAATTTAATCTAATAAATAAATGAGGCAAAACAACTTTAGTAGAAAAATTTCCATACAAACGTAACCTAAATTCATACGGACAACATAGATGGTAATGTGCCGTCATTACACTCAGGTAGTTATACAGTCAGTAATTAAAATTTTCAGCCAGTCCAATTTTTTCATTAAAAATTAAATTATATATTTTTTTTTAAAAATAAAATAAAAGTTTCTTTACGCCTTCTCCAAATATTAGTAGGCAATCTGGCGTCTAAAATATTGAATTTAGATTCATACCGAAAAATTGCATACTCCAAATACCGTCAAATTGATTTTGGAACTCTTGTACGAAACAATATTGATTTTTCTGTTTTTTCACAAACAAACGGTTTTTTCTACGGGTACTCCCTATTATATCCTGCTTTTTTTAGAATTCTTCTCACATTCTATCGGAAAACATGCTTTCCGTCAGTGGCGTACATAGGGAGAGAGAGGGGAGGACGGAGAGGGTGGTCCGTTTTTTAGTTTTTAATTGAATGACAACTTTATTCCGAAGAAATCACGGTCTAATTAAGACAAAGAAATGCTAGCTGTCAATATAAAAAGTTGAAAATTATCAGACTTTTTTTTGGTATTGGTCAAACATAAATCCGCTCCGGGCGCCAAATTGTCTAGGTTCGCCACTATTTCTTGTTTACTCGAGCCGATCTGAGATCTGAGGTCACTCATGAATGGCTCGTTCAATATTCTCGGACGACCGGTAAAACCTTTCAAATCCATCCGATCTTCGTGTATGTAAAATAAAGTAGTTTATAACGATTATCGGATTGTTATAGTCCTAATACCTATTGGCTTTGAGTATGGCTGATTGGATTATTTTTCAAATAAAAAAAAAATTATATAACGATTATCTCCGTACGAAGAAAAGTTTCTATGGTATTTTTCAAAATAAAGTTACAAAATGGTGATTTCACATTTTTGGAAACAAATGTTTTTAAAAAAAAATATCTCGGAAACTATTTGACGTCCAGACCACTCAAATTGGATCAAGTTAAATGGGCAATAAAGTAGTTTATAATGATTATCTTGGTAGGAATAGAAGTTTCCACGATATTCGCCAAAATATATTTAAAAAATGTTGATATCACGTTTTATGGAACAAATATTGTTTTTTGAAAAACTTTATCTCGGAAACTATTAAACGTAATGAGTTCTATTTGGGCTCAAATTCCAGCAAATTTACTTTATTTTAAAATTGGTTTTTACTATGTTTTTCGTGTGGTTGGTAGTTTTCAAGATATTGATCATAAAATGAAAAAGGAGCGAAAATATTAGTGTTTATCTGGAATAAAGTAAACTTCTAATGCTTGAAATAGTTCAACATATATTTTTCAAGGATATTTACTGTGCCTGATTTATAGTGTAGATATAAATAAAATTTAAAAAAACAAATCAACTTATAATGGGTAAAAAAATGAGTAATGAGTAAACTTTAAATGAGTAAAAAATACAAGCGGAAAGTTTTAATGGGTAAACATTTTTCTTCTTGATGCAAGAAACTCAATATTTTTTTTTTTTTAATCCACCATTGTAACTGAATATCTAGGTATAAACCTAAGTACACTGGACTACACGTCTCCTTCAAGCTGTA
Source organism: Rhaphigaster nebulosa (assembly GCA_948150685.1). Taxonomy (NCBI): domain Eukaryota; kingdom Metazoa; phylum Arthropoda; class Insecta; order Hemiptera; family Pentatomidae; genus Rhaphigaster; species Rhaphigaster nebulosa. The sequence continues at coordinate 100,056,815 of OX411309.1, read as the reverse complement.
ATGAACAGGATTTTTAATAGAAGATTGATAACAATTTAATAGAAATAAGATAACAATTTTAAGCACTTTATTTCTTTTAAAATTTGGCTTTCATTTTTTTTTTTTGTCGCCACTCATGTTGAGATGATTAGACTTGAGGTTTATGCATAGTTGTATTAAAATATATCTTAATCCCTTAAGCTACCTATTAGACTACCTTACTTATAAATTTGTTAAACATAAGCCCATTGTCGAAATGTTCAAAATAAGGTTTCGTCTCTATTTTAGTAGAGATCTCTAAATTATACTAGTTGCAATCTGAAAAATTATTTACTTACTATTATTGGATTGAAATGGACCATTTCCTTTAATATGTATAGTCAAAATTCTTAAATTTACATCGTAGTTCCCTTCAATATTCATGTATGGAAAGGTCACTTCAAATTCGAATCGTAACTTGTCCTTTTGTATGTTTGCCCTTAAAATAATAAAGATAATATGTTAGGCCAAGCTTCAAAAAAACCTAGGAGCATAAACATAAATTTGAAAAATAATACTAAATATTTTAACAAGCATATTAATCCTCATTTGATTAAACCTAAATTCAATATTTATGAAAATGTGAAATTATAGAGGAATCTGTGTGACGAATCCATTCATAAAGCTTCTTGGAATAATAGTAAAAGCACGATTGGAAAAGCAGTATGTTCAGGCTGAGGAACAATGTGGCTTCACACCATTTACTGATGACCAGGTGTTTGTAGCACAAGATTAGGAGGATATCAGCTAGCTGTTCAGAAAAATAGTGGACTCATACGAACAAGGAGGTCTCAGCATAAATTACAATAAAACTAAATACATGTGCATGGAGAGGGAAGAGACCATCGACCCAACATTAGCGAAGCTGAGTAAAGTAGATCAATTCTGTTGCCAGAGATCCATAATGAAAAGTAATGGTAGAAAAGATGCAGAAATTGAAAAAAGAATAACAAAGGGCAAAAAATCAATGGGAATTCTTAATTCCCTTCTGTGGAGCAGCAATATTTTAATAAAGACAAAGCACTGGTAGAAAGTTTATATGGATCGAAGACATGGCCCCTCAGCATGACCCAAGAAAAAAAAATCCCTTATTGCAGCAAAACTGTCTGTTCTTCCTTTTTCCGTACCACCCGATTTACCTCGTCGTCAAATCGCAAATGTGGGAGCGAAAATTTACTCTATGTTCTGACATCGTTGCTCAATATTATTCATCACCAAATTTTGGAGACCAGAGCTCCTCAGTTGGTCTGTGTCATGATTATTGTGAACCAAAATAAAAAATATTGGAATTTCCCTCTTTCTCGGCATTCATCAGAAATAGCACCGACCTGAAACTAGTTCCAGGCTGGAAAAATTTGGTACCTACATATTTGTCTCTCATAACCCGACATTGATAACGTCAATTTCCTTCTTCGTATTCAAAAAATTAAATTGTTATTACATTTCATTTCAAAAATTTCTTTTAAAAAAAATGAATTAATCCGGAAACTTTGAATTTATTTTCCGTCGTTATAAATCTGAATTCATTGGGATTATTGCAGATATAGAGCTATTGCAGATGTCGATTTCCGCTCGCTGCGCTCGCTCGAGATATATACGAACTCGCAACGGATTCTTTCAGTTGAGCAGTGTCTTAACGAAATTTGAATTTATATAATGGAAATATCATACCCAATCTCAAGTAATTTCTTCGAAGGAATAATTCCAAAATTTAGGAAATATTGGAAATTAAAATCTCAAAAGAAATGGCACTTGTTATAAAGAAACAACAATTATTAACAAACAAATTACTAATAATTTAGAAATAATGTTAATACCCAAAGCAGAAGTGATAAGAAAGTAACAAGGTATTTCATTTTTGAAATGAAATGCAATAAAAATTTAATGTTTTTATACCGTATTAATTAATTCCCATAAATACGAAGTAGAAAATTAACTCTATCAGTGTATGGTTATGAGGGACAACAATAGACAGTCTGGTCGACCGTGAAATAATAGGTTCCAAAAATTTAATTTATAATATTCATAAATACTCGCAGCCCCGAGCAATACTGCTTTCTGTATCTGTTCCAAGCTAATCCGGTCACCAAACTCTATACCTTGATGGCCTTCACTGGTATCTCCGGGATCAAGCCATTTGTCGAGATGATCACCGGCAAAATCTTCACTTTTTGGCGTTTATACAATTTCCTCACCCAGATCCTAATATTTTCGGTCACTACCTAAAGAAGATTGTGACCCCTATTTCATTAATGTTTGCATATTTTTCTTTCTTGAAGATAAGCGAAATATCAGGTTTATTATCAGGAACAGTGTGATCAGTTATGATTGCCTTGTCCCAATTTAGCTTGCCAAGTGCCTTCAATCATCTACTGGCTGAGGGCTTCATTTATAACATACGATCATACGTATGATCATACGAAAACCTGGATTTTTTACGAGAGGGTCAAAACATACAACATACCGAAAAATCAAAATTACACTATCTCACAAAATAATACCTCTATTGGGCTAATGTGCTAATTGCCAGAAATTGTCAATTTCGAGTGTCAAATGCACTAGACCGAATTTAAAAATTTGATGCGAAGCGAACGTAGAATTTGATGATCTACAACTTCCATTCCATGAGTTTTTTTCTTAGAGTGTTAATTTCCAAGCTAAAGACTTAAGTCTTGATGATGCCTTAATGTTCTTTGGGATTTCCCAGTCACAACCTAAAATATAATTTACTTTATATTTCTTTCACGGTCTGCTGAGCTTCTGCGCGTTTCCTAGTTGGAGGTTACTAGTTGGAGGTACATCACAACTTTCAGACTATTGGTGTTATTATCAGTGGCCGTGAAACATCTTGCTCTGTAATTAAATGCCAGATCGTGAGGTCGTGCACTAAATTTACGACTATTGCTCCCGGAAAATAACTAATATCTACTTACTTTAAGCTTTTTATATCGAACTTGGAAGTCCCCCAAACTCTGACGTCAGTTCCAATAGCTTTCAGATCACCTCCTCTGATAAGAACGAATTCTTGAGGAATCTTCCATGGCTCGAAGGACGGAACGCCTAATTCAGGAATACCTGCAAATGGATGATTTGAAAATTTACTAATAGATGAATATTTATTATTCTATATTTTAAACTAAATAATCACGGAATGCAATAGTGGCATGGTAGTATATTGCACTTTGCATTTTTTACAGAGGCATATATTTAGAGTAAAAATTCCAACACAAAGATTGAAAGCCTTGTATACAGTAAAAAAAGGGAAAACTGGATATAAACGCTAATCAAGCGAAGAAAAGTATGTGATAAATATATAGAAAATAGGAATGGAAAGGATTTTAACAATTTGAACTGAAATGATCTAGTTGTCAGTTCTGGTTGGTACATCGGAAATTTTATTCATTAATGAAGTAATAAATTCGTCATTACTTTATTCATTATTGAAGTAATAAATTTCTTATTACTTTATTCATTATTAACACTAACTAGGGTAGAGGGGCCTGATTATCCAAAATGTATTCCTCAATTCTGGCCAAACTATGAAGGTCCAAATTCTGTATGCCAAATTCTATACAGATAACTTTAAAAAGTCAAACCTTACTGGTGAGAATCGAACCAAAATAATCTTTCAGCTTCTCTTTCATATAGAATAATACTTTTTAGAAATTCGATTGTTTAATGGAGTGTTCGGAGTATGTTGGTCCTTGAAACTCCACAACTTTATCCCCAATATTCCATTTTCAAGAAAATCAATTTTCTTTCATCCACTTCAAGGCAACAAAATTGTTAGACACCGTTAGTAAAACCTTGACTGCTATAGGATTCCTATAAGAAAAATATTTCTTTGTTGTGAGGTCTAGCTTTTACTTCGAATTCAATTAATTTTTAATTGCTTATTAAAGAATGACTCATTGCAGTATTTTCTTCCTATTTTCGATTTCCTTTTTTCTCTCTTCTCTGTACATGTGTACTTTCAAATTAATTTACTACGAATTTTTGGTTAATTATTCTTTTTTTATTTTTCATTTATCATAGCCTCATGTGTGCAAATAGTATACTTTCCAGATTACATAACAAATAATAAACTTAAAACTTATCTGTGAATGAACCATGGTTTCAAACTATAAATCATATATAAAGCATATTTGTGGTGTAAATTAGAGTTTTAAACTCTAAAAGAAAATAATAATAAAAAAACATAAATGAATAAATAAAAATCTTTTCGTTCACGAAATCTTCATCCTTACATATTTTCGAGGATAAATTGTAATGTGTATATGAACCTACCATCAACTAGTTTCGGCCTCAGTGCTTCAATAGAGTTCATAATACATTCCTCAACTTTAGGGTCGTTCCTTGAGCAAATGTTGATATAACTAGCTGAAAAAAATATATATATTTATACTGGTATATATTTAACAACTCAAGAATGATAAAATTGTAATATATGTTCTTAGAAACAAATATGGCATTGTGGTTATGCCAGGACTACAAATCCTAGTGATCTCAGCGTCTTTATCGGTGCCTCTAAGAAAAAGTGCCTTTGAGGTTAAGCCCGGAATTCTTTTTTAATTATCCTTTGTTTAATAATTATAATTCACTATAGTTTACAAAAAATATCTAATGTGGACACCAAATGACTTCCTTGTACGCCTATCAAATTATAAATCGGTGGCTCAAAAAGTAATCCTCAATTTGGTTACTAGTTTCCGAAGATTGCAGTATCTCTAAAACGACACTCGGCGTCGCTACATTCATCTATTGACACACACACACATACTCTTGTTTCTGGAGATCTCATTCCGTTATTATATGTCGTTTTCTTTCAGTAGGTAACAATTTCTGCGTGTTCCCTAACAATATTATAACTGTCAATATCACTAGATAAAGCAATGGAAATCGACAGTTTCGACATTTTAAGCAGAAGAACCCACTTTGCTCATATCTTATTTTCCTGCTGCAAACTAGTTCATCTCACACATGGGGTTAAAAACCAGTATTTTACACTAAATTTTAACACTTAAAACAACTAATAAAGATGTTTAATTGGATTCTAAAGCAAATTGTGTCTGTAACCTTTATTACCGAAACATATGATCTCTGTATTTAATTTAAATATAATTTTTGATGTAAGCTTATTATGACCTTCAAGTAAAGTACCCTTTTCGGCTCACCAATTTTAACAAAAATCTAGTAAATACATTCATATCGGTATAAAAGTCCTATTACCAAATTTGAGATGTTTTACATTATATTTTAGTATAATTTTTGATGAAAGTTTATTATGACCTTCAAGTAAAGTACCGCTTCCGGTTTTCCAATTTAGACCAAAGTCTAGTTATTTAAATCAAAAATTAAAACGTTATTTAAATCAATATACAAATTATAAATACTAAATTTGAGAAGTTTTGCATCGTATTTTAATATAATTTTTGATAGAAATCAGTTAAAACCTTCAGGTAAAGTACCACTTCCGGTGATCAAGCAGTGACCAAAAAGGGAGGTTCACAAGTAGATTATACAGTAATCCTAGATACAAAATTTTAACTTTGTACGGCTAACCGTTTTTGAGTTATGCGAGATACATACGAACGTACGAACGTACGTACGTACAGACGCCACGACGAAACTAGTCAAAATGGATTCAGGGATGGTCAAAACTTCCTTTGAAAATTGAAAAATGATATTTCCTTTGAAAACTGAAAACCGAAAATTTTCGCGATTACAATACTTCCTTTACTGCGTACAAGGAAGTAAAAAAAGAAGTTGCATATTGTTTTTACAACGATCTACAAAATCTATCTTACTAAAGAGGTTATTAATTAATTTAGTGAATTTCATCTTTTGTTTCCTCAATGTCCCTTGATGGTATGTCAAATTTGGTTGGCTATATTTCGTTTCGAGGATATTACTTTCTAGTGACTTTCCAATCCGAATGAATAATATTCCCCCCTTTATCCTTGATTTCCACACCGTGCCTTCCTCTATTCATTCTTAAAATACAAGATCCGAACCAAAAGACGGACTTGAATATCGCATCTCATTCATTTCATTTAGCGAATCCGAAATTATTTGTTAACTAAACGAAGCTATTTTAAAATTTGAAAAGCTTGTAAAATTAAACGCGTCGACATGATTTTGAAAAAAAATTAAAGTAATTGTATACGAAGTATTTTGTAGTCCTTATTCGAAAAAAATAAGCTAATTACCGAAACACATACTTTTTTGTTACAGAAGGTCGGTGGTAGGGGGAAAAAAAGGAGACTAAATATTTTTACAATCAAATATTTATTTAAAATAAACATGTAAAACGTGTGAAATCTATGCAGAGACATCACTAAGGATTTTGTGAATAAAAAATATTACATCAGATGTCATACAGCGACTAATTAAAAGATGGCATGTTTATTGGACCACAAATAAGGAAGCTGCTAGGTGATTTCCGTTTTTAACGAAAATTAAATGAAAAGGAATTGGCAGCTTGAAAGTGTTTTGAAAGTGTAAAGAAAAGATTTCTAGACAAAAAGAAAGATGAAAACCTCAGAGATGAACTCTTGAAAGCCCATAAAATAGTGCCGTATGCCTTTAAAAATGCCTGGTATCGTTATTGAAGGCATTGCTGAGGATTATATGAATAAAAAATATATCACATGAGATGCCATACAGCAACATAAACTTTCACCTTTGCTCTTTTGTTTCTTATTTGCATCTATTTTATTAAAAACACCAACATAGATGGGTTTCAGCGCCCCTGGTAACTTCTTTCCATCGTTTTGATGTCCTGGTGAAACCTCTCTCCTTGTTCTTTGCGTACTATTCCCAAATTTTCTGAAAACAAATCGAAATGGGGGTATAAAAAATGCATTTTTAAGGGCATGCGCCGCCCTAATATCTCATAAGATTTCAAAAATTTATCTAGGAGATTTTTATAGTTTTTATCTTTCTTGTTGCTTTTCAGAAATGCTTTCACACTCTTATAAAACACTTCCAATCTTGAAAACAGAAACCACCTGGAAACTTCTTTATTTGGGATCCTATAAATATGCTTTCTTTTAGTTTGTCACGCTACATCTCATATATTTTTTATTCACATAATCCTCAGCAATGAGAATAATAAAAACGAGTGAATAATAGTTGTTAATGTACAAACTTTGCTAATCAATTCATTATTTTTGTATTTTTCATTTTCTCTCTTTTTCTTTTCTTTTTTCTTGTTTTTTTTTTCTCTATTTTTTTTTTGTTCAAATTAAATCTTTTCGAGAAAATAACTTATTTTATTTGCTTATTTATTTTACTAAAAATATTGTAAACATTAACTAATCTGTATTTTGTAGTCTTAAGGCCAGATATTGTTTATTCATTCATGTTATTCTTAAGGGACCTAGTCCCAGAATAATATTCTTTTATCTATCTATCTATCAATGTCTTTGCATGGATTTAAAACATTTTATTTTTTTATATTAAATAAATATTAGATTGTGAAATATCCTTTTTTTTCCCTAATACCCACCCCCTGTAATAAAAAAACTGTTCATGGTTCAGTAATTAGCATGGAGTAATTGACCCGTGTTATTATTTTTCTTCCACATCAGAAAAATAAAATACATTTGAAATTTGTATATTTAATATCTATCTTTAACATATTATGTTATCATGCAAAATACGATGATTTATCGTCCATTAGCCAAAAGAAAAATGGACTTCAAAAAAAAAAGCTCTCTTTATACCTATATTCATAAAATAAATTTTTATCTTACATACACAAATAAAGCATGAACTATGAATTCAAAATTACTTTATTTTGATAAAAAATCTTCATATTCAGTAATCAAGATGTAATGTTTTTTTCCTTATAATCAGTGAAAGGATTTATATAATTACTGTACTTTTTAAAAATTTAGAGCACATATTTTTTTCGCTTTTGTTTAATGTAATACATGGAGTAAAATGAGGAAAAATAATGCAATTGGATGTATATCATTCCTCCTTTAATAATATTTTGTTTGTATCCAAAATTGGGCTTTTTTTTTTAAATTATCATGGTAAATAAAAAAAAAATGAATGAATTTGATAATAATAATGTCATAAAATTATTAATCTAGTAATTCTTGGACAAATTCTTTTAACTAAAATAGATCCTTTATTTAAATACATTAAAATTTTGAGTAGAACAATTTCAAATAATTTTAGCAAAAAATCAAAATGTAACAAATTTAAATTCGTGCAGAACAAATGTACATTTTACCTCCTTTTTGTCCAGCATTTTTACTTCCTTGTACGAAGTAAAGGAAGTATTGTAATCGCGAAAATTTTCAGTTTTCAGTGTTCAACGGAAATATCCATTTTGAATATCCCTGAATCCATTTTGACTAGTTTCGTCGTGGCGTCTGTACGTACGTACGTCCGTACGTTCGTATGTATCTCGCATAACTCAAAAACGGTTAGCCGTAGAAAGTTGAAATTTTGTATTTAGGATTGTTGTAAAATCTAATTGTGAACCTCCTTTTTTGGTCACTGCTTGATCACCAAGTGGTACTTTACATGAAGGTCATAATTGATTTCCATCAAAAATTATATTAAAATACTTTGAAAAACTTCTCAAATTTGGTATTTATAACTTATATATTGATTTAAATAACATATTAGATTTCGTTCTAAATTGGAAAACCGGAAGCGGTACTTAACTTGAAGGACTTTCATTAAAAATTATATTAAAGTATAATGTAAAACATCTCAAATTTGGTAAATAGGACTTTTATATCGATATGAATGTATTTACTACATTTTGGCTAAAATTGGTGAGGCGAAAAGGGTACTTTACTTGAAGGTCATAATAAGCTTATATCAAAAATTATATTTAAATTAAATACATAAATCATCTGTTTCGATAATAAAGTTTACAATCGCAATTTGGTTCCAATCCAATTAAACATTTTTATTACTTGTTTTAAGTGTTAAAATTTAGTGTAAAATACTGGTTTTCCTCCCTATTTGTGTGTGTGTCAATAGATGGATGTCGCGACGCCGAGTGTTGTTTTTGAGATACTGCGATCTTCGAAAACTAGTAACCAAATTCAGGATCACGTTTTGAGCCATCGATTTATAGTTTAATAAGCGTACAAGGAAGTCATGTGTTGTCCACATCAGATATTTTTTAAAGGCAAATATAACGAATTCAGGTTATTACGGGTTTTTCCAGTTTACTGCACAAGATAATTATCAAAACAATATTTAGCCGAATGTAATTATTCCTGTTTCTTAATTGAAGGAGAAGGTAATTTGTTTGATCATTTGACTCAGAAGATCACTTTATTTTATTTGTTTATTTTTTTTTTTCGATTCAATTCCAAGCGAGAATAATTTTCAAATCTTCCTTCAATGCTGTTCATAATTTTTTATGAACAAATGTGTGTGAGTATGTGTTTATAAGTGATGTGCTGCTAAAAAATAATTATAAATTTCGAATAAAATAATTATTTAATGGAATTTTATTTAGAATTTATCACATCAAGTTACTTACGAACATTAGCCAGTGAAGTAGTGAACAGCACTGCAGTAATGCATAGGAAAGTGTTGAACGTAGCGGAGATGTTCATTGCTGAAGTGGAGGAGTTGTGCACAAGGCGTTGGGGACACTGTGCCTAGTATTAGCGGACAACGTCTCATTATATCAGCTAAGGCGATGCCATATCCTTGGAGTGGCTGGCCAACTGAATTCTTCCAACAAGTGGGTTTTTTGAACATGGAAAATTACGGGTTGTTTAGAAAACGCAAGAAAAGCTGAAAAACATCCATTTATCCATAACGTGTATATGATTAAGAATAAATTAGGCTGGAAGTTAGATAAAAGCCTTGTTCGTTACTTATTATTTTAAATGACTACATTGAGGAAGAATTTTTTTTTTATTTGTTAAATTTTTAATTAATTTAATTATATTTATGTGAATGTAAATAGATTTGTCATATGTTATTTATTTAATCGTTTAACATACTCTACCCCTGTATGTCTATCGCCATTGTCGGTTTGGTGCACTTTTCTATAAGGTGTGTTCGTTGAATCGATATATCCCATCTGGAATAGGGATGATTCTCAAAAAACGTACAACTTTCAAGTCCAACTTGAATAAAGTAATTTTCAAAGATCACATTCGTGTTGGTTATAATGCGGCCTCGGGAAACACTTCTTTTTGATAAGCATGAAATAATTATCCCTTAATTATGCATAGAGAAAAACTATTGAGCATTGAAAAAAAAAATTAATAATTCTAATTAATTTTAAGGTTATAGATTTTAAGGTATAAAATATTTTACTCTATTAAATTTACATTTAATAGATTATAAGATTTAAAATGATTTAATACGATCTAGACAATCGTGGTTTGAGGGCAAACGCTTGACGGTCACCGGTACTGGCGTTATACCAATCTTTCTATATCGATTATTTCGGTGGTGGTAGAGCCCTAATCGTATTTTTCTAGTCTTTCTGTCATCTAGTATATCCCAATGAAACTATTTAAAAAATTCTAATTGACATTTTAGACTATGGAACAACACGCATGCCGTGGTTCAATAAAGGTTATATTTGAATGTTTTATTGTTCTACTTACAATAAACAATCCATTTCTCATTTTCATAGCTATCCCAGAGCCACCTTTTTTTTACGCTAAAATACACCTTAACATTATTTTCAACAATCTCCCGGAAAAAGATTTGTTACTCTGTTCAGGTCTTAACTGAATGCTTACAAAAATTATTTCAATTAATTGGGAGTCAAAGGTGTCCGGTAGGAGGCTCATCACAATTTTTTTTAAGTATTTCTTCATTTTATTTATTTTTTTAAGTAATAATTTATTGATAATGTCGATAGTTACAACTTTTGAAATAAGTCAATACTAAGCCGGGGTATTGGTACTTGAAGGCCCAAACCTGTCGGTAGGGGGAAACCCGCATTTCTATAGGCGGCCTTGCATCCAACAGGTTTAAGTTTTTCCTGGTAGTGGTTTTAGCTTAAAGCTAACTTCAGTACATTCAGATTTTTTTTTTTTTCAATTTTCGAAGAATTTTTGTTGAAAATTGGAGCCTTAAAATTTCTCCTCGTGGAAAAGCTTAAGATAACATCGCATCCAACCGAATCAATCGTAACGGTTAAAGCTAAATCGTATTAAAATATAATAGAGAAAACTAAAGTATAATTTACTCTAGAAACATCTACACATTAGTACATCTATGTATTAGGTACTAAGCATGTAGCAGACCATTTTTCTCTGCTCTCTACTTCCTTATCAGAGTAGATTTCATTTAGGACCACTTTCCGAAATTCTTTTTATCGTGTCTAAGCAAGTAATCCATTTTATTTTAAACTTCTGTGATAGTCCTTGTATAAGATAGCTAGCTAACTTCCTCTAACAGCGTGTACGAACTGGACTTTCCTAGAAGCAATCAAACGCACGCAAACCATCAACAGTCGCATTTTCTGTTAATAGCCTTAATAATCATGCATTGTGTTGTGAGTAATATTGCGAACTAAAGGAGAAACGTAGAAATGAAAATTTTAAATCTTTCATTTTTACTTCATAAAGTACTAAGCCGTTTCTAAGCTTACAACAATGATTTAGTAGGATAAAATTGTTTCATAATGAATATGATAGATGCAGAGGCGATTTATAACATCCTACACACTCGATGAAGCGAGTTCGTGATTATTTACACGATTATTTTAATATCTGAATAAAATTTTATGTTATAAAAATGATCTTAAACACATTTCATAGCGCTCTCACTCAGCTTCCACTGGCTTTCAACGTCCGTGAAGTGGCTTTGTGAGAAGTGCTGCGATCTCCTGGAGTCCTGCTTTGTGATTTGTGATCTAGTGTAGTTATATTTGTTAGTAGAGTATTATTACCTTTCAACTCTATCTAAATAATCTAAATAAGCAAACAGAAAAACAACTTTATTCTGGGAAAAAGTCCCTTTAGAATAACAAATATGGACAAAATGATAAATATTATATCTGTCCAAAAGACCTATTAGCTAAGAACTAAAAAAAAAGTTAAATGCATGCATAGTTATAAAAAAAAATATACATATATATATATATATATATATATATATATATATATATATATATATATATATATATATATATAAAACAGCACATGATTAAAAAACATATATATATATATTCCATACAAAGATAAAATAGAAAGAAAATAAAATTAAAAAAATCATCTTGTAAGCAAAAAAAAAAAAGAAAAAAAGAAAAACACTTGACCGTGGAAAAGAAAGAAAAAAAATTCAACTGTTATATACAAATATTTTTAAAAAGTACACCAAATCATGTGGACAGAAAAAAATATATTGTAATCTATATACAAAAACGTAAACGTGGAATAAACACTGTAATGAGTAAATTATAGTTTTGTAAAACAGAGCTTGTATATGAGAAAATAGAGTAACATAAAAAAGAAAGGACTCTTCTAGTATACATAGGGAAAAAACAATCTGTATGAAAAGTGGAATGAAATACATATTCATATTCACAAAAAAAGAAATTAATGCAGCCAAATCCTTAATTCATGTCGCGACGCTGGCTAATGATGCATTATGGCTAATGACGCGTCGGCCTGGATTGTGAAGAGGAACTGGAATAGGAAATAATTATATGTAATTATAATTATGAGCGTTTTAAGTGAGCATAACGAGGGGACATGTCGGATTTTAAGAGAGAGTTAAAACGCAAATACAGTAAATATAAATGCAATACTACTACAATTATAAAGTATGATGCATACCTACGTTAATAAAGATTCGTATTTCAATCTAAAATGATAAGAATCTTAATACTTTATCAGACAAGAGGCTTAATCGATGATCTAATATTTATTTAACTAAAATTTTAAACAATATACTTTATAACAGCTATAATTTCTTCAAAGATACCAATATTCCCCCCTTCGCCCCCGATGACCACAATTAAGTCTGCGGTTTAGGTATAGCATTATTGGAATACGCATTCCAGACTTGAAGGAAAACAACACATCAGACCTCAGACGCATTCACTTTACAATCAATCTACACTGGACTTACAAAAAATCATACAATAAAATCATTTTTTATTGAAATCGGTATATACGTAGGGAACAGAAATTAATCCTTCAGAACTTATTAGTCAAATCAAGCAGATAATTTTAGCTGAATACATTTTGTGTAAATAACAATGACTACAAATACGGAAATATTATTGTGAGATCAGTTGAAGAATATCCTCGACACCATTAACATCTGAAATATTTTTTAAAGATTAGAAGGAAACATGGCATTTCGATGCCCCACCACAACAGGGAGCTGAAAGCATATTGGTCGTTTGATATGACGTAGTCCCATTATTGCTACATGGGAAAAAAAGTATCAGATAAATTAAGAGATAGATACACTAGACCCACTTCTACTCTAGGTTAGGCTGGAGACATTTTGGGCGAACGTTTATTGGGACATGTGGAAAAAATTATCAGCCAAAAGTATCAGGTTCAGTTGAGGAACAGGAACAACTTGTCACTGTTACCATTAGTGGCTCTCACAACCCATCTCTAATACTAGCCAACTTTTGTAAACTATTCCTTCCTTTCTGACACTTGATGAATGTGGTCCATTCATTGATGAAATGATCCATGATTTCCGGTAAAACGTATCAACAAAGAAAGAAATTTAACAAACTAAGAAATTTAACCAACATTTATTTTATTTATTTATTTATTTTATTTCAATTAATATACATTTTTTTTTTTAAAAAAGGCCTCGTTATCAACCGACCTATCTCAAAAACAGATTTTTTTTCATTCATTAGATCCGCTTTGCCAAAATTGTGAATTTCACTAAAATTAATTAGTAACTACTAAAATAAGTTGAAAGGTTTAAATTTTGTTTCAGTACAAGTTATCAAATAAAAACTAAAATTAAAAATATACCTTAGAAAGGTAATTAGTCTGTTTAGATAGATAGTAATCTTTATAAATTGTAATTTCTTTGCATTAAAAACATCTTGACGCAAATGAATATCATTTTACAGTAGGAAAGCGTTTACAGGTATATTCCATTAAGTTTATAAGTGTATTTCGTATTATCAGTGACATGGAGCGCTTATAAAATATTATTTTAATTTTTTTTTTTTTTTTTATTAAATCATCTCTCTCTCTCTCTCTCTCTCTCTCTCTCTCTCTCTCTCTCTCTCTCTCTCTCTCTCTCTCTCGGACGAATTTGAAGTGCGATAAGCATTATTTATTTTATCATCGATTTCCTAGCGATCTTTGTCCATTAAGTGCTATTTATACATATTTCACTGTTCTCCGGGTAGTAGTATATTGGTCCTCGTGAGCCTTCTGACCCCGAATAATCCGTGGATCTAGACCGATTTGTCATTGTCCTTGAACCTGAGTTAGTCCGTGGAAAGGACACTGCCGAAACGGCCCCAAAGGGACTGTTTATGCAAACCATAAATCCATGTTTACTAATATTAAGAGTGTGTACTAAAGAAAGGGTAGCCTGCCACACCACGAAAACCGTGGTTCGCAGCAATGTGAGGTTGGGTGACCCCCTCCTGGCTGTCTGTGCTCCCGCAAGCTATTAAATGTCTGCAAGAAGACCACTTCGAACCTCCAAAGATCTTCAGGGTCTATAGAGCCAACAGGAAAAAATTAACTGAACTTTACAGTTTTTAAATGAAACACACTTATCATAAACACAAACTAAAACAAAATTTTCAAGTAACTTAATAGAAATATTTCATTTTATTTCCATCAACGGAAATATTCATAAGCGACGCTGGGATTCACCATGAAACCGCAACCCTCAGCGATGAAGAAGCAATTGGTAGAGCTATCATTATTTGAACTGGGGCCGTGAAGATGCTAATTTCGTGAATTATACCTTCGCATTTCCTTAGTAGTCAGTGATTATAGGAGTTGAATAACATGAAAATATTCCATGGATAAAAAGAGACGTGGAAATTTAACGAAATAGGTAATGTAAAAATGTCTCGAAGAATTAACGTTTGATTAGTGAGCAACCACGAATTGTTTGCCCTAAATTGGGGATGATGGTGGTCTTAAACTTAATCGATAATCATTCACTAGTCATCCCTGTTTCTTCAGGTGAAAATAAAAAATTGAATCTCGATAAAGAAGAAAATGAGAGTCATCAACGAAAAAATATCATAATGTCGTCTAGTTAGGTTTAAAAAAAAAAAATGCTTGAATGAATGGATTTTTTTTCTTTCTCGTGCAGTTCACATTCCATCAATACGTGTTTAAATTTTAGAGGTATATTTTGGTGGGGGGGGGGAGGGGTTTGCATTCGGCTGTACGTAAGTTTCGAATTTCCGATTCTCAACCTTTTTGTAGAAACTTCCTTTCTTGTTCTCGATACGACATTCCACGACTGCCGTGTCCGTAGTTGTTTTTAATTAGTTAGGTAGCTTTGTCAACACGCAACCAATTTTCATTCCATTTATAAATCTAACACAAGTCATTTATGGATCGAATGGCCGTTCTCTAACGACCTAATTAAGAAAACAGAAGCTATGAGCTTTTTCAATGTAATGCAGCTCCAGGATTTCGTTCACGTATTTCATCTAATAATATGTTTCGCTACTATCAAATAAACTATTATAAATCTACTTTTCACCTATCGTTATTTGATAACAATACTGAGATTATGGTCTTTGGATGCAAATACCAGTAGCAAGGAGGTCACTGAACGTGGATTGCGCACACAAGCTCAGTACTGCGGCCAACCATTGCTCCTTTCTAGTCACGATTCTGTACTATCTATGATCATACGTTATTTATTGAAATTAGTAAAAGTATTCATCTATTATTATCTTTATACCGTGAAAACAGATTAGTTATTTTATTGCAAAGAAAAAGTTGCCTCTAAAGTTGAACATTGTGGACACAGCTTGAAGTCTGATTTTGAATTGGTTTAAACTACCCAAACAACAATTCCGGTATTTATTGGAAGAAAAATGAAATAGTTCAGACATTGAGAATATTTGAGGAATTTCAAAAAAACAAAATAATAAATAAATAAATTGATTTGTTTGATTTTGAAGATTATCTCATTTCTTTGAAATTCAGAAATCTGTGATTGAAATCCACAGTTAGAGTGGAATAATATATCTATATTATGTTATTAATAATAACACAGCCATTTTTTAAGTTGTTATCAATTTATTCTGGATTCTATCCCCATATCAATAAAAACTTTATAATTACTAAAAATGTACATGAAAATTAAAAAAATTTCACAGAGAAAAAAATCAAATATATAATGACAACTTTAATAAAATTGTTCTAATGTTAGCGGTATAATGCTTCATTTGTATACATAACTTTCACTAGCAAATAAATTAAATAAAAATTCAGGTCAAGGAGAGAAGTATTTTTCTCTTTTTATTGAGTTGAATTCA
The DNA here is from genome assembly GCA_948150685.1 of Rhaphigaster nebulosa. Classification (NCBI taxonomy): domain Eukaryota; kingdom Metazoa; phylum Arthropoda; class Insecta; order Hemiptera; family Pentatomidae; genus Rhaphigaster; species Rhaphigaster nebulosa. The sequence goes on along the minus strand of OX411309.1, from coordinate 100,040,335 downwards.
TTGAATGATAAATGTATTTTTATTGAGACTAATATAAAATTGTGATTTTCATGCATTTATTCAATAGACAGTATTAATAATTAATATTATGACACTCAGTAGCGTATATCGAATATTTAATTAATTTTTTTAATTTGAAAATTAACTTTGTAACCATTACATTAACATTATCTATTAGCAGCCGATATGATCTGAGGATCTTATATTGTTACAAACTAACGAATTAAATTACTATTGGATAAGTTTTGAAGGCTAGCGAACGTGTTCTGATTTCCGGCCTTAAATTCGGGGTCTCTGAACTAGGGATGGAATATCGATATTATAGAAATAACGATATTTTTCCATCGATATTCTAATATCGATATTTGATTTCCGATAATATCGACCTTATTCAAGAAATTATCGATTACACATTATGGAAAAAAAAAATTAGAAATAATTATAACTTACCCTATCGTCAGACATTATGTCGCTTCTTTCTTGAGGACTAGTGACCTCACCAAATCCTTTATTCTGCTCCCAATTTCTTCAGGACAACTGTAACGAATTATTACTATTACTAATCTAATTGTCTATTACGCAAAATGACGCGGGTGAGGTTCGCAGCGCCTATTTGCTACGACACGTTCAATAAGGAAGAGGAGATGTAAATTCGATTCCGGGAACAGTTTTCTTTTATTTCGCAATGAAACCACAGAAAAAAATCTCAACTCCGGAGTAGGATAGAATCGAGAATAGGGTCCTGTCAGATAACCCGTTCTTCCTGATTTAATTGAAGAGCCCTGATGCGTATAATCAACAACGATTTAAATGTTACCACACAGTAATAACATTACATACATGCATTATCAATAATACTGCAAGGCTACTTATTTATAAACTTTTATTGCGCATCCAATTAATCAATCAAATGCAAATTACTATAACCTTGGAAAATTGGTAAAGATAACTCTTGTCTTCAGTTTAAATATAACTTTGATCGATTACAAATCTATGAGAATAAAAATGATACAATTATTGTAAGAAATTTTTTAATAACCAAACTTGCAATATTCTTTCATCGGATATTTATTCCTTCCTGTAAATACACCAACCGGCCCCCTTCCAGTCTCCTTATCTTTTCCTATAAGAATGCAAAATTTGGCGAATCCTTTATGTCCTAGTGGAATTTCATTCCACCCTTAGTCACATGCTGACCATATTTCTCAAGTCGGTGTTCAGGCCAGGCTATCCATTCAAGGGGAGGGGGATAGTAAACTTTAACTATACATATTTTTTTACAGTTAGGCTAAAATTTCTTTGATTGTAGCAGTATTTTAAGTTGTTTCAAAATAAAATGTATTAATATCTAAATATAAAATCAAATTTAAATATATATAATGTGAGAAAATCATAGGTCAAACGACAAACTATCGGTTTGTTGAGAAACATTGCGTAGAAATATTCGTTATTGAATAAAATATTCTCTAAAAAATTAGGAATATAAAATATAATCAAAGATTATATTATTCGTACATGTAATACCACAAAGTTAAAAACTGAATAACAAATTCAATTTTTTCAAACTTATATTTCAATCAAATACAATCAAGTGGCAACAGTTCAGTTAATTTTATTCGGTTTAGGTCCTAGGAGTTTCTTTTTTACAAAAATATTTCTTTGAAATACTTGTCTGTTTACAAACGTAATTGTTTTTTAGAATCATTTCATAAAAGTGTTAACAAGCACAGTTCAAATTTACACGAACCATCAACATTGAACTAGCTGTTTCTATTTGAAGACGAGATTTGAAAGCAGACCACTGCACTTTTACCCGGGAGACACAATGCGAGCTCTTACAAAAAAACTGAGGTTTTTTCATGCATTGAGAAAAAAAAGGGAATCGAAATTTTTAGGAATCAACGGGACATCTTGAATGGTCTGAATCAACAGGGCTATCTCTTTAAAAACAGGACGTATGGCCGTATATATATTTCCAGTCTATTATGAGAGCACTTTCAGTCTAGACGTTCAAAAATTTTCTTGAAATCAGACACATTTTTTTGGCCTCAGCTCCCGGACTACGTAGGAAGATTCGACAAACTACAAAAACTGAACTGGTTTCATTGCGCAGACTACTTTAAAAATCATTAATACGAAGTCCTACGTTTAAACCACATACTTATGTTATCATTTAAATTAAAGTTTTTGGGAGTATTAATTCTAGACAGAACTTTAAGCAAGTTCATGTAAAAATTAAAATTGGATTTAATATAATCATACTGTCTTTTTTTTCGGAAATTAATTGATTTGGTGCAAATTCGAGACACAAATGAGTTTATTTGGGACACTGGGACACAGAGCTGAAATTGGGACGTACTGTGTCCTTAGTCGACAATGCTATCTATCTTTCCTCATTCAAATCCCGTCTCTTTGTCCATCTCTCCAAGAATCATAATTTTCTTGAATCCATCTTAATGGTAAAGTAATTATTACTTTCATTTCATTCTTATTTATTTATTTTTTGTAAGAAGAAATATTTGTATGATATATATATATATATATATATATATATATATATATATATATATATATATATATATATATATATATATATATATATGTATGTATGTGTGTATGTATAGGGAAAAATGCCAGTATTTTAACTAATAATAAGGAAATTGTTTATTTTTTATGATTTAAAATCACAAACACCACGATCAGTTTCTATCTTTGCTGTATGAATCAACTAATCTGCGCATGGCAATCGTTAATGACCGATCCACTGTAAATAGTCCAACTGCAAATCTATACATAAAAAAGGACTTGGGTCCACCGCATAGTAAAGCAGCGCGACTGCAAACAGAGCAGTAAGCAAACAAACGAGTTGCCACCTCACAATGGAACAGTGGCGATAACAGCGGTGATTGTGTTCGACTTTTATTTCTTTATTCCTTAAGTTTTTCCCAGATAATCAATTTTCTATAGACGGAAAATTCTTCATTAAGAAAACGGTGTATTATAAGGGAATAAAAAAAATTAGGCTAGTGTTCATGTCATCAACCGAACCCGGAATGTCAATTGAGAGTTTTTGTATTTATATCATTTATATAAATATAATACCATTTATATCCTCAACTGCGTCAGCATTCAGAAAATTTTCTTTCTTATTTTCGAATGGATATTAGTACATTCAATAACGACGTGGAGCAAATGCTATCTCTCCCCAGCTCTGTGAGCGACACCACCACCCAGAGATCAAAGGGAAACAAGAGACCAAACTAACTAGACAACAATCTTATAAAAGACGACTGAAGACAAACGTTTTGAAAGCTTCGCTTGCATCCATCAGAGCAGTGATCATTGTCGCTTTGCTTGTCTCCCTCTATTCGGGCTCACAATAAAAAGCACGTGTTTGTTTTCGCTGCTCTTCTATCCACTTGTATCGCTACTTGTCGCGCTGCTCAACTATGCGGTAGACCTTATGCACGACAAGGTGTTCGCCTCGAAGCTGCGGGAAAAGTGGTTAAAGGAATCGGTTATAGACAAAGCAAAAATTATCTAGTTCGAAGTCATTATGATTAATATCGCAAGCCTTTCATATATATTTTTTATTATATTTATTCATTTTTTTTTACTTCCTTGTCGAATCGCGAAAATTTTCGGTTTTCAGGTTTCAACGGAAATATCCATTTTGACCATCTCTGGATCAATTTTGACTAGTTTCGTCGTGGCGTCTGTACGTACGTTCGTACGTACGTACGTTAGTTCGTTCGTTCCTATTTCGCATAACTCAAGAATAGTTTGTCGTAGAAAGTTGAAATTTTGTATTTAGGATTTTTGTAAAATCTAGTTGTGAACCTCCCTTTTTGGTCACTGCTTAACCACCGGAAGTGGTACTTTACTTGAAGGTCATAATTGATTTCCATCAAAACTTATATTAAAAAACTTTGCAAAACTTCTCAAATTTGGTATTTATAACTTGTATATTGATTTAAATAACATACTAAATTTTGGTCTAAATTGGAAAACTGGAAGCGGTACTTTACATGAAGGTCATATTAGACTTTCATCAAAAATTATATTAAAATATAATGTAAAACATCTCAAATTTGGTAAATGGACTTTTATATTGATGTGAATGTATTTACTATATTTTGGTTAAAATTTGTGAGCCGAAAACGGTACTTTACTTGAAGGTCATAATAAGCTTACATCAAAAATTATATTTAAATTAAATGCATAAATCATATGTTTCGGTAATAAAGGTTACAAACGCAATTTGGTTTCCAATCCAATTAAACATTGTTATTACTTGTTTTAAGTGTTAAAATTTAGTGTAAAATACTGGTTTTCCTCCCTATTTGTGTGTGTGTGTGTGTCAATAGATGGATGTCGCGACGCCGTGTTGTTTTTGAGATACTGCGATCTTCGGAAACTAGTAACCAAATTCAGGATCACTTTTTGAGCCACCGATTTATAGTTTAATAGGCGTACAAGGAAGTCATGTGTTGTCCACATCAGATATTTTCTATTCTTGTTATGAGATTTAATGGTGGTAATTTTGTAGCCCAACTAGTGCAGAATGGACGAATTATTCCACGGGTTTCCAGCTATTCTAGCAGGAATGTGAAGGTTGAAATTTATTATTCTATCGACCCATCATAAAATTAAAATCAGCACTACCAGTCCGGGTAATTTATAATCAGTGGAATCATTATTGGAAAATATAAAATATGTATTTCCAATTCAATTTTTTTTTTATATGTTTGGAAGTTATGCATATAATTATATTATTAGGTATCTAGAAAAATTTGATGCAAGAAGTAATGATGGAGAATTAATACAGGAGGAAGATGTTTATTCAGAATATACCTAGTAATATAAAATATATCGTCAATCCCATGTTAAATTAACTTTTAATTTTTTGTTTTTGTTACGAAAAACGATAGAAAGTCTGAAGCTTTCATGTAAAAGTAACGAATATGCTTTTTTTCATAAATTAAAAACAATTAATACAAATGAAACTATGAGATAAAAGATAAACAACACCAACAAAAATTTTTAAATAATCGAAATCGGCCCTGTTTCACAGAAGAATGTAACGGTTTTTTGCTCTCCTCAAAAGTAGTGATTTTAACATTCGTAAGCTTACCATGGGAAAGACGAGATTATATTCATTAGGTTAGGTAAACTAATTAAAAAGCAAAACAAACTAAAGGCATACATTTACAACTTTATTTAAATGTAATACAACAATTTATATTACGTAATATAATATAATTCACTATTCTTTTCAACAATTACTTATCATTTTAGAGGAAACAGTTCTTCAAATGTAAATTTCTTTGTTATTTTATTGGCTATTTCCAAGAGTACTTCAGAAACTACCTCTTCGGCCAGTGGCCTTATCGTGTCGAAGATTTCTATTTGGTTCTCATTGAGCGCGCGATTCACTGCGTCACCTGTAATTAGAATTAATTCAGATTATTATGTTTGAATTAATTAATTTTGAAATGGAAGAAATTCATTATAAATTCATTCATGGAATTTATTAGGTTAATTTAAATGTCAGTTTTGACAATTCGATGAAGGAAAATACACTTCATTATACACGCAAAACGTAGGAGCTGATGCCACAATAATAAACAGAATTCTTAGTTCAACCCTCCACAGGTCGCGGGCGGTCCTAGGGTTTTCCTCCCAACCTTTAACTACACGATCATAACAATTTCCTCAAGTTCAATCTATTTTGAAAGATTATTTGGAGACATTTGTCATAGACAACTAATTTGAAGCCTCTTAGACGTTATAAAATTTATTTCTCAGCTTTTTAAGCAAAAACCATTCATCCATATAATTGTGATCATGTTTATTGATTTCATTAGATAAAAAGTAACTCTTCAACCTAATAAAAAGAATAAAAGCTAAAACAATTCAATGATATTATAATTGATATGCATTTTTGAATTTTTATTTGACAGCAGACTATTCCTGAACTTTTTATTTTTTCTCTTACATTTTCACATTTTTACCCTTAATTTTAAATGTAAATTATTTATACTCTTTCGAGAATTTGAGGATCCCAATTATTTTATTTGATCTAGAATACAAAAATATTGTCATTCCATGAATTTTTGGAATTTGATAGTAGATAAAAATTCCATTCTTCCATTAAATTCTATAGGCACTGAGTGAAAATTTTGTTTTCAGCTAAACTAGAAGAATGTGCCTAAGAATCCGAAACTGAAAATATGCTATGGAACATTTTCCATAAACAAAATTTGTAGTTCGAAAAAAAAAATGTAACTTAATATTTTTATTGAATTTATTAGTTGTTGAATTGAGTATTTTCTTTATAGATGTTATTTATATTTGGTTTTATTTTAATAGGCTACAGAATTAAATTCAAATAATAAACCGAATCAATATTGTGGTTATTTAACCAACATCAATCATTGAGCAATTATTTCATGAAATCGTTGTTCAATAAAGGTAATGCTGAATGTATTTTCTTTGAAACTATCTTTATCGTTTCTTATCTTAGATATTATATGTTAGTAAATTAAACTAATGCTATATGCTATTTAGACAGATAACACAGGCCAGCGATGAAAAAACGTTTGTACTGAAAATACCTTATACATATAGTTTTTAGGGTGCTGAATCCAAATATGATATTAAAAAAGCTGTATCACCCACAATTTCTTCACATTTTATAGTTAAATTTATTAAATTAAGCGATTTTTAAAGAATTGAACAGCTTCACAGGCCAACGATAAAAAAACTTTTGTACTGATAATACCTTATTCCTATAGTTTTTAGGATGCAGAATCCAAATATGATATTAAAAAAGCCGTATCACCCACAATATCTTCAAATTTTATAGTTGAATTTATTAAATTAAGCAGTTTTTAAAGAATTGAACAGCTTTCAGTCTTAGGCCTAATGAAACAATTTGTAAAGGCTTTGCCTAAAGATGGACCACGTTTCAAGTATCTCTGCCAAAAGTGTCCACGCCTTTCAGAAGCTAAACTAAAAGAAGGCGTCTTTGTCGGATCTGACATTAGAAAAATGATGTTTGATGTTAACTTTGAATCCACAATGACCTTAAATGAGAAAGAAGCATGGGTATCATTCAAGCAAGTCTTCATAGAGTTCTTGGGAAATGAAAATGACCCAGAGTATGTTTCTATTGTAGCTAACATGTTACAGAAGTTTAAAAAGTTAGGATGTTTGATGAGTCTGAAATCTACGGAAAACTATGGGTGATACAAAAAAACTAAGATCATATTTAGATTCAGCACAAAAAAATCTATAAAGATCAACTATTAAAGTTAACAAAGTTTTTTAAAAAAAAAAAATTTTTGTTGGCCTGTGTAAAATATTCATAAAAACCATGTTATTCTTTAATAACATGGTTTTTAGCGTCTTTCAGACGCCATGCGACCTATGAAGTTAGGTTAGAGGATGCGACCTCTGCAGGGTTAAATAAAGATAAGGAACAAAATAGAAAGGAGGAATGGCTACTTCGAAAAGTTTAACACATGTCTTTACAAGGGCTGTGATTGCCGGCATCTATTCAATTTAAGTTCGGTGAATCCACTGAAACTGAATCCGCCCATCTCATATTTACAACCTTGTTCGTAAGTACGGATCTTTTTGTGGATTTTAGGTATCCTCCGTCCGCGTTAGGGATCCACCGAAGAGCTCAACATCCTCATAGGGTCTTGTGAATTCTTCATTCATCTTTCTTTTCTATAAGTGGCTCAAGAAAACTGGATCGAAAATGTATTTTTCCAAGACATAAAGCCTATTCTGAATTTACAGGCTGCTTTTCCATAGGATGAAAAAAGTCTGGATGAACAAAAGTCTTTTAGATATTTACCTCGGTCTTATTACAAAATATCATAAATATTAAATAATATCAGTAGCATAAGTAGTTTACTTGTCCATAGTTTTCAATGACTGGGTGGATTCAAGGATAGATTTTGTATGGTTGCCCTACACAAAGTTTTATATAACAATTACAAAGTATTTGTATCTAAATAATTACTATTGTTCACATTTTGTAATGGTTTCAAAAGAACGATGATAACGATAAATTAGATTTTTATTTGAAAGAAATAGAGGAAAAGTTCCTCTATTAGCTAATGAAAAAAAAAATATATATATTATTTTAAATGGAACATTTACAAAAATTGAAGGCAAATTATATTAAGAAGAATGTAGCTATTTTTACAAAAATACTTAACTTTATTAAGTGTAGAGCTGAATATAACAATCCTGTCATAGGGTTAATGTGTGAAATAAATAAATAGGATCAGATGTTTGGGGTAGCGATGGAAATAAAACAAAAATTAGTATAAAACTGTTTAATGAATGCCGACGTTCGGTCCAATTTATATGCCTTCTTCAGGGCTATAAAGACTAGATACAATAAATACGAGAATCGTAAAACTGGATACATTGAAAGCATAAAAAGAATACAATTATTTGAGATTATTCCCTTACGCCAATGATCCTTTGGTGTAGAGTGAAAAAACAAATAAAAAAAGTAAAACAAAAATAAAAAGTAAGAGTAGAATAATAGGCTGATTATATGATTCTTATCTTGGTTACATCCTGTCTTTGCAGCCTTGATGAACTCAATGAAACGTTGGCATCCATTAAATAGTTTTATGTTTTATTTAATTTTGACCATCTTTTCCTACAACAGTTCGCTCATCTATTGCGCTAATGAAATGAAATAAAGAAGTATGTCAATACGATTCAAAATTTAATTGCCGTAAAACTAATTTCGTAAGTCAGTAAATTGTTGGTGATGTTTTCTTCTTACAGACACATTCCTGATTAATATTTCAAAATGATAAAACCAGTTCAAGACTAGAAGCAGGAAATATATGAAAGATTAATTTACATCTTGAAATATGACCGCAATTTGAATCAGTGACATGGAGCTTGGAAATAAATTGTTGATTTAAAAATAAAACTGAAGGATAAAACACTTGTATTACCTCATCAACATTTTCATTGGAGATAATTTTTATAATCTTTTTTTTTTTTAATTACCTAGAGTTTTATCTCCGTTAAAGAGGTTTTCCAGTTTTACGTGATACTTCTTCCATTTCAGCTTTAGATCCAATGTATCGAATTTCACGTAAATTTTCCCACTTCTCTGTTCCTTGTGGCCTTTCAATAACGCTATAGCTTCAACGTCGGCTGAAACAGATAATAAGATAATAATAAAAAAAAAAAATGTAATCTTAATCGTAAGTTGACCAATTTACTTATCTGAAATGTGTTTTCTTAAATTTTTTGAATATATACTAACTTGTATTTGCTTCCATTGGCCCCCTTCCTCTTAAAACTAAACTCAGCAATTTCATGTTAACATCATAGTTTGCTACGTACTTCAGCTCAGGAATTTGAAGGCCTATTTGGTAGTTTATCCTTTCTACATCAGCCCTGAAACGAATGTATTCTGTTATTTTCTAAAATTATGAAATTTAATACTGTGAAGACTTTCTTTTCACTAACCTTTTACAAGATTAATATCATAGTCTTCTATACACTATTATTTATCATAAAATTATATAATATTTTAATGAAAGATATGATAAAACAATAAATAATATTTAAACGTAACTTAATTAATAACTTTATTAGTAATTTAAACTAAATATTTATAATTTAATTATTTATATTTATAACTGTTGCAAAAATTATGATAGGCATGATAAATAAAGTGGTTTATTCTAATACCATTGCAAAATTTTGAACACACAGATCTTTTTCTAGTGACACATATTTTTTATTTGACCATTTTTTGAGAATGACCCATTATAAATCTTACCACTGTAATAGCTTATCTAGTTTAAAAAGATATAAGTATATAATATACATAATAAAACATTAATAACAATGAAAATTTATACTTGAACTTGGTGATTTTAAACTTTGATGCTCCTTTTACGATGACATCCGTTCCAGACGCCCTAAAGTTGACTCCTTTGGATATGGCCAGTTCTGGGAGGTGCAGAGGCTCCAGCGAAGGGACATCTAATTCCGGAATGCCTGAATAAAATAAATAATTTTACTCACTAACAAAAATTATATTATTATAATTTTAATGTTCACAAAATTTTCCGAAAGAAATTATGGTATTTATATTTCTTTTTTCTTTATAAAGAAACAAAATAAAAATGATTTTTTTTTTTGCCCTCACCTTTGGCAAGCCGTGGTTTCAAATCCTCTATCGATTCCATGATACACTGATCGATTTTGGGATGATTTCTTTTGCATAAGTGAATAAAGCTGGCTGAAAATAAAAGAAATGATTATATAAATTTTAATGTTTACAACAATAGTTTTTAATTGAATTATTCCCTCACTACTTGACCCTGAAATGCTCCGCTATTGCTAGATTTGAGTATAGGGGTCATTCTAACAGAAAGCGACAATTTAGAATCAAAGTTTTCAAAAAATTAAAAATGCTCCAAACTGTATGAAAAAAATTAGGTACATTCAGCTAACCATCAAAAATGAATATCCATGTTCCTCCAAACATGAGAGGCATTTATTTTGAAGAAGAAAAAAAAGAAAATTAATGTATACGACAAGGAGGAGGGATGGCATTGTTTCTGGGGAATGATAGTATCGTCATTGCAATAATATCAATGACGATGAGAAAACTCTTATTTTTTAACTACTTTAAATAATATATATATTTAGTATTCATGCGCATGTATATATTTATATAGGTCTAATACGCATGATCTTTTGCCGAGCCACTATAGAATCAAAAGCTAAATATGATTTAGGAACAAGAACACCTTTCATTATTTTTTTATTTTTTATAGATTTATTCATCATGCAGTCTCTAACTAACAGTTAGAGCTAAAGCTGAAATTATACATATGTATAATGAAACAGTGTGTAGTTGATACATTTGATCAAATTCGTCTAAGTATGAATTGTGGAAGAAAGACGATGAAGATGGCCGATGTGCTTTTTTTATTATATGGTAAACACTGTATATATAAATTCGTATGTTATTCATACTTTAAACATTTATTGTAAAAGAAGATATAATGAAAAACCTTGAGTTCGTGTAAAAATTACATGAGATACATATAAAACCTTGAACTGACTGTTCTGGCATTTTTAATCAAGAAAATGAAAAAAAGCAACAACAAAAAAAACCGGTTCTCAATAAAGTCAGATACATTAACAACAAAAAAAAAGTCTGCAAAATAGATGAGTACAGCTTCCTCGTCATTTCTATAATACATAAAGAAAATAAATGTGCAAGGAAAAACATATTTATTGTCTTAGTTGTTTTTTTGGAATATTTCGAAAAATTATACACAAAAAATAATACTCCAAAAATTGCATCCGCGTTCATAAATCCGATTGAAAAAATGGAATCAGAATCCTCGTTTACTCAATATTCGATCCCTATTTCGAAGAAAACTTCAGCAATTAGAGTAAATCGAAATACGTAAGCGCGATCAAAAATTCTATTCAAAAAATGGAATCAGAGAAAAACATGACAATTAAACTCTGGGCTCATACTCAGTATGAATCTGATGTTAATCTAATAAGGTCAATACTGATGCATTTCAACAATATATCTGAAATATTTCAGTAACTGAACTCAAAAAACTGTCTTAACAGTAGATTATCACTCTTCTATTATTTTATAAAGTAACTTTTCGTAACGCTTCTTAGTATTTGGTTATAGAAGAAAGAATTTACCTGATTTTTTTTTATTTAGCAGGTTCAATTTAAAAAAATATATAACTTTTTTTATACTGACAACTTGTATCGTGATGATGCTTCTGGAACAGCAGCATTGATGCTCGAAAGTTCCATCAAAATTATTATTATTGTCTCCACTTTGATCCCACAGTTCATTGCGTCATTCCCCGTCCATTTATGGAACAAAAGCGGGCGGGGAATAGTGGATTAGGATTTTTCTGTTTTTCTTAACTTTCCATATACCAATATATAAAAGATTATATAGGAATTGAAACTACTATATGCACTCTACCGCGCTAAAAAAAATTTTTTCCAACAGTTACCACGTAACCTATAACGAGAGAATGGTAAGGAATCACGATCGAGACTAGATAATTCCATGCTGACCTCGTTTGAAGAACTGAAACTAACTGCCAGCTAGAGTTTTGGACAGTTGACATCTGCGGGAAACCAAAGGCCAAAAAGAATTGGCGTAAAAAAATCTGTGACAGTCAAAATTCGAGAAACATCGAGGATCAGGTGACACAAGCAACAGGTCTGGACAAACATATTTGTCTCTTGGTTTTCAAGATAAATTCATTAAAAATTATAAAAATCCTTGAGATAAATTCTTTAGAGGTATAACGAGGTGTAATGAGAGCGCAAACTCAAGATTAACTCTGGGAAAAACCTCGTTCATAACATGAAAATTGGGAATCCCGGGTCTGGGCACAGGCGAAGAAGGACTAATTGCCTGTTCAAACTTTTTTTTTTTTTCTTGAAAGAATGATTAATAGGAAAAATGGGATTCTAGATAAAGTCAGATACAATATAAAAAAAAATAAAAAAATCTCAAATGGAATAAGTATCTAACGGCTTGGAAAACGCTCCGGACATCGGATTGCTGCTTCCTAATAGAATGTCCCATATCGTAACAATGTTTCAATTTTTTTAATAATTACTGTTAAATATTTAATATTAAATGTTTAATATTTCCTGTGACTGTTTTAATCACTGGAAAAAAAATACAAAAAATAATACTTCTTCCATCTCATTTAATAAAAAACATTGAAAACAGATTGTAGCAAACAATAACCGGACAAAATAATTTTTTTAAATATTTTTTTTATTTTATTTTTATGTTATAAATAGTATTGCAATCATTTCTATAATTGATTCGGGATATACCCTTGTATAATACATTTTTTATTTTTAGAAATTATTAAAAACAAAATATATTTTCCTTATTGGTAAAAATAAACAAGAGAAAAAAAAACTAACATTCTTTTGCAAATAAAATAAAATAAAGACTATATAATTGGTGTATTGGATTATGAAGTGACGTAATTAAGCAAAATGGCAGTTCAGCTTGTAATAACCCGTTTTTTTTTTATAAAGTTATTAAGATTATTAGCCCCCTACTATTCAAATTAATCTTGAAACTAATAATCTATAAAACGTTATTCAATCTCATTTATGTCAGATATTTTCGTGACCCTGTTCACGATTTTATCTATACAGCAACAAAGTCACACGTTTTCACACTATTTTTGTTTTAATATTTTCAATAATGAACCATTGTAATCAACCAAGAGATAAAAATTTAATCCCCTCAAAATTTGAGGTTTTACGTTTCAAGATACGTAGAACCCAAATATCAAATTAAAAACACAGTCCGCGGCTTTTCTCCAAGAATACAGGAACGATTTTCTTGAGATTTTGCAACAAAATCACAGATCATCTCAAATTTGTATGTAGAACCCAAATATAAAAAATCCGTTAAATATAAAATATTATATTTTATATAATATTATATTATATTAAATATAAAAAATCCGTCCGTCCAAATTTTTACTATCGTCAATCGGAAGATAATAAAATTCCCTACAAAAAAATAAAAAATCATCGAAATTGGACATGTATTAGCTGAGATATAGCGCGGTGAACTTTGCATAATAACTGATTCCTCGGCACTCGTGATTCTTGACTCCTGATTTGTCCTCCATTTCTTTCTATCTTGAGGCTCTTTCCTTAGATCGTGGACTCCCAGCTTCCTCGCATCTCTCTCCACTTCATCTTTCCGTGGATCCATTCTTCGCTTCCACCAGCTTCTTGGTCTTTCTCTTTTCCTTTAGTCAGCATTACGCTCAACCTCCAGTTTCTCTCTTTATCAACTTCATGGATTGGTCCTCAGTTTCTTTATAGGCTAAGTAATGGAGTGGATCATACTTTAAAGTGATAGTTTAACCAAGGGTTATTATTTTACATTTATATTTATGTATGACCCTCAAGATTTGATTTCAATTCCAATTCCGATTGGTAAGCTTCTTAAATTAAGATTACCTTAGATTAAGGTCTATGAACAGTATTCATGAAAAGCTCTATAAGCCGAATTCTGTGGAAGAGAGGTTTGAAGCTTTGGAGCCCCACCTCTGCATACAGCTGATACATTAAAACTACTTCAAATGGAATCAGATGTATTTGAAAAAAATAATATTAAAAAATAATTAAAAAAGACAATAAATATATATATATATATATATATATATATATATATATATATATATATATATATATATATATATATATATATATATCGAATTACTAAGTGCTTTTCCAGGATGTCTATTTGTTGTCAGAAGGTTCAGTCCTTGGACGGTCTGCTTTGAGGAAAGAAGTATAGATCCTCTTGCACCTGCTGACCCCGAACAGCCAAAATCTATTGATCTAGATCTAGGCTGTTGCTATCTCACTAATTTATTTATTTTGATACAAATTTTTGGCCTACAAGCCATTCTCCGGCATCTCTGTAAAAGGCTCTTATTTAGTTTAATTTATAACATATCACAGAATTAAATTTACTTAAATATTCTAATAAATACCATATACATACTAACAAATATTTAAAATGCATATAATGTCATATTTAAGTCCAATCTGAACCAACTCCAAATATACAGCGTCACTAAAAAAATAAATTAAACAATTATAATCAAAACACAACAACAAAATTGAGGTTGGATCAAATTTCATAACTGTTTAAAATGCAAAATTTCTATTAAGTTAATATCAATAAAATACTTACAACTTTAAAAATAAAATAACAATAAGGGAACCATCTCAGTCATCATCAACTTCACAGGTGAAACTCCAAAGAAGAAGACAATACAACGTTACAGCCAATTATGACAACTGAATAATTTACTAAGCAATCATTAATACTTATGCAACAATTAATCTACATACATCGAAACCCTCCAAAATACAATCTATTAATTTATAAATCTAATATTCATATTAATTTAAATAAATTTAAACTTCAATTTATTATTTATATAAAGCATAAGTTCTATTCAAACCATTAGTATCAGACTTAAAATTGCACATTATATTCAAATGTTTTGTTATATATATGTACTCAAGTATTTTTCTTTTATGATTATTATTTCCTGTTGCAATAATCTTTGTATTATTAAAATCAAAATTATGCTTACTTTCAAGGCTATGCGTGGAAAGACCAGTTGAAAAAGGCCTTTATTATACTTTTTAATTTTGGATTACAAATTACTTCTGTGTTGTAATAACAAGTCTGTATATTATTATCACTGTTTTCATTAATATTTCTACACTCAATACATTCAATCTGATATATAACATTTGTTTTGTCTTTTTTTTTTATTTTATCTTTGTTATTGGTATATATGGCTTGTAACTTATTTATTGAATTTTTACCAAATTTCAGATCAGTAATGCCATATTTTTTTTAATGTTTTGGATATTGAGTTAGTCAACCCATTTATTTGGGTTAACGAATAGTATTTGAACTAATTATTTTGATTAGTTCCATTTTCATCCACACTTAATATTCTATTTTCCGTCAGTGTATTATTATTGCCTGTTGGTTTAAAAAAATATGTGATAAGTTTGTTCGCGCTGCTATCATGATTTGGGTTGTTAAAGTTCTGAACTATTATTTTATCGTTGGGCTCTTCATTAATTTCAATGGCCTTCGTACTATGATTAATTTTAGTATATTTAGTCTTATTCCATAATTTGTCTATATATTTGCCAAATATATATTTGGCTGTATATTTGAAGTTGGTCCGGATTGGACTTAAATAATGACATTATATGCATTTTAAATATTTGTAAGTATCTATATGGTATTTATTAGAATATTTAAGTATATCTAATTCTGTGATATGTTATAAATTAAACTAAATAAGGGCCTTTTACAGAGATGCCTGAGGATGGCTTGTAGGCCGAAAATTTGCATCAAAATAAATAAATTGATGAAATAGTAATAGCCTGTCTTTATTTTTATATATAAAAGCATTCACCTAAATCAACAAACATATAATCTATTGTTTTTTTAATTTTATTCTTTATTGTATACAGTATGAGTTTATTAAGGTGGCAAAACCTTTATAATTAAATTTTTGAAGGCTTCTAGTACTGGTTAAGGCCAGAGTGACGATTGAGAGTCGTTTTTATTTTTTCAATAGTCGATTTTTAGACCATTTCCATTTTTTTTTCCTCGATATAACGTGAGCGGGGATCGATAGAGGTAGGGTTTACATCGCATAATAAATTTTTTTTTTTTTTTTTTTTTCTCTTTATTGGTTAATTCACAACTGTCAGTGATTACTGACAACCAGCGAATGTTCTTACATAAACAAATTTACAATTAAAAGGGCATGACAGGCATGAGGATCATAATAAATTGAAACCTAAATTTCGAATTTTTGGCGCTTAGGCCTTTTTCAAAAAACGACGTCGATATGTATGTATTAGTATGTATTAATTATACCAAGCATAAAAAAAGGGTTAATATTTAAGTTTCAATAACAGTAAAGAAATTTAATTTAGAATTATCTTTTGTTTTTGTTGTGGTAATTTTCACTAATGCAGCCATATAATTCAAGGAAATCGTACATTTTCATTAAGTTTTGGACATAAATGCCAAAATGTGAAATTGATTTTATTTCCTTCAGGTAAACAAGAAATGATTCTCGAAATGACAAACCTGGCGTCTTATTATTAATAAATGAGTCACAAGCGTGAATATCGGTTTTTAATATGTTCAAAACATGCTATTATGTTAATGATGGAAAAATGTCCCGCAGACTTTCTCCTGTTAATCACTAAGACCAAAGATAATATAACTTTATTGTACTATTATTTTTTTTTAATTGCTTATCATTTTTTTTTATATGCACGACTCATTCATTCAGTTTAGTTGTCGGTCAATGATTCATAGGCATAACTTAAAAAAAATATCTGATGTGGACAACACCTGACTTCCTTGTACGGCTATTAAACTATAAATCGGTGGCTCAAAAAGTGATCCTGAATTTGGTTACTAGTTTCCGAAGATCGCAGTATCTCAAAAACAACACTCGGCGTCGCGACATCCATCTATTGACACACGCATATACAAATAGGGAGGAAAACCAGTATTTTACACTAAATTTTAATACTTAAAAGAAGTAATAAAAATGTTTAATTGGATTGGAAACCAAATTGCGTTTGTAACCTTTATTACCGAAACATATGATTTATGTATTCAATTTAAATATAATTTTTGATGTAAGCTTATTATGACCTTCAAGTAAAGTACCGTTTTCGGCTCACCAATTTTAACTAAAATATAGTAAATACATTCACATCAATACAAAAGTCCTATTTACCAAATTTGAGATGTTTTACATTATATTTTAATATAATTTTTGATGAAAGTCTAATATGGCCTTCAAGTAAAGTACCGCTTCCAGTTTTCCAATTTAGACCAAAATCTAGTATGTTATTTAAATGAATATATAAGTTATAAATACCAAATTTCAGAAGTTTTGCAAAGTATTTTAATATAATTTTTGATGGAAATCAATTACGACCTTCAAGTAAAGTATCACTTCCGGTGATTAAGCAGTGATCAAAAAAATAGGTTCACAACTAGATTTTACAACAATCCTAAATACAAAATTTCAACTTTCTACGGCTAACCGTTTTTGAGTTATGCGAAATACGAACGAACGTACGTACAGACGCCACCACGAAACTAGTCAAAATGGATTCAGGGATGGTCAAAATGGATTTTCAGATTTTCGTTGAAATCTGAAAACCGAAAATTTTCGCGATTACAATACTTCCTTTATTTCGTACAAGGAAGTAAAAAAAAGTTATCAAACAGCAAATTCCCTCTCACTGAGTTCTAACATTTTCATAGTTGTTGACTTAAAAATATGTTTTTATCCACGCAATATTCGGTTTATCAAACGCAATCTTCCTTTGCCAGAGGTTAAGATTGATAACACGAAACTTGTTGGAATGGTTATTTTGTTTTATTAATTTACAGAAGTAAAATTATTACTCCTTAACAAAAGTTTTTTTGTAAAAACAATATATCAATATAGTAGTTCGATATTTTGATATATTCGGCCTCAATATTTTTAGCATTTAAAGAATCTTTTAAAGGGACATACACACATCGATATTTCTGAGACGATATAATTAATATATTATTTGAATAATATCGATATTTCTGGGACGATATTTTGCTTTCGGCATCCCATCTCTAAATCACTGTCATTATAGATAGTAACCCGAACACAGCACATCACAAGTTTTTATGGTTCTTTGTTTGTCGATGTCCTTTTATTTTTATTTTATTTAATTAGTAATTTTTTTTTAATTCCATATCTGTTTCTTTTATTAATTTATTATTTATTTATTTATATATTTTTTTAAAAGACATCGGTTTTCGATTCTCAAATTTATATATCGATATATCGAAAAAATATATAGGACAAAAATATCGATATAGTCTTTAAAAAAATATCTATATATCGATATTTTTTCAAGACCCTTAGTTGGCCATACGTAAGGTCATTTATTCATGTAACTCAATCAAAGCCTTCTGTCATACATTAGTTTATTTTTATTAAGATTTTCTATGAGGATAAAGATAATGTCTAAATAAAACAATTTAGATAAAATCAAAGCTTCGGTATGCCTAAGTTACAATATCAAAGTTAGAAGTGAAAATTCGAGTAGCAGATAATAATGGAAAAAATGTTTTCAATAATTTTGATTAACTTTGAATTTATTGAAAATTTAGAAGAAAATAATTTCTCCCATAAACCACTAATTCATTTCTTTTTTTTTTTTTTGTCTTCCTTTTATTTATTTTTTCCATTAATACAACATTTTACTCAATGGATCAGAGATATAAATCAACTTACCGAGAGTCAACTACATTGCAAAACGTTTTAGTAGGAATCGTTGCTGAATGAGAAAGTGATTTGAAACTTGGTGTGAATTATCCTGGCTGCTCCCTTATTTGTTAATTAGAACGTACAGGGAAGTAATTTACTTACAGAACTGCATAACAACCACAGAATACAGGCATTGAAGGCGTTGTTTACCATGCTATTAATTACTTAACAAATATATAAAAAAATTGTAAACAAACAATTACAAAATTATGATTGAACTTAAAAAAAGTAAAAATAGTTCCATTATTTTTTTTTTCTTCTATACAATTTTATTTGTTTCTTTATTGGAAAATCTAATGGGTTATTCTCAAATAAACTGAATCTTTAGCTGAACAAACGTTTCTAGAAGCTTTTTCATTTTTAATTTTCAACCACTCGATAAGCATTTAGTTCCTCTCAAAGGAAGGTACATTTTGAGATATTTAATGTTTAAAAATAAAAAGTTTATAATAAAAATTCTTGTGAATAGTTCGAGCGAGTTAGATTCTGTCCGAAGTGAATTTCAAAAATGTTGACAAAATAATTAAAATTAAAAACGTACATTTTAATTACAGGGGGTATATCGCACAATGACAACTAATCCTATTTGGCAATCTCGCAAAAAAATAGTAAAAAATCAAGAAAAAAAAATTAGCGCATAATTTTCGTGACAAAATGGTTTTCTATTTTTTAAAGTACCTAGGAAGTCAAAAAATCGTGAAATTCGCAAACCTATTCAGATTTTTCACTCTTTGACAGTGATATAACGCTTATACAGAGCCCAGCATTATTTTCGATGAACGTGAAATTTTTTTTTTTTTTTTTTTCTGAATTTCGAAAGTGACAGTTTATTTTAGAATGACCCTAATGATTATATATTGTGAAATGTGAATAACAAATAGATTTTTTATTTTATTTCATTCCAATATTTTCTGAAATTACCTAGTTATTTTTAGGGTAAAAAAAATAATTATATTTTTTTAATGGCCCATTCTAAATTGATTTTATATAATCTATTTCCATTTTTAACAACTGCATTTTTTTAGCAATTCTTTTTTTAAATCGATGATTTTTGATCTAAAATGCCGCGAAATAAGTATTATCATTCAAAAAAAATTTCTTCAAATTTGCTTACCTAAAATTATCTCATGATTGTTTGTCAGATTCAGTACAGTATTAGCGAAAAACAACTGAAAAAAGATTTAATTCGATTTTGGTGACTTCGCCTTAAATTTATAGGAAAAAGATTATGCTAAGAAAAAAAAATGAGGATTCAAGATAAATATAGAGTATTCACTTATTAAAGCAAAAAATGCAAATAAATTGTGTAAGTTCAGTTTTGGTTTACTAATATAAATTACTCCTTAGGCAATATATTGTGCTTTAATTGTCTATATTTTCGCCCTCAACATTTTTTGACAAACTTTCGCATTCTTTACCATTAACTACAACCCCTGAAGTTTTGTTGAAAACGTTTATTAGTAATTTAATAGATGCCAGAGACCTTTAAGCATATGGGACGTTGAACAAACGATTTTTGTTTTTTTAATTGCTTTTTTACCGCATTTTTTAATCGCATTTAAGCTAAGACCTTTAAAACTTTGTTTGACCATTAATCTTAATTCCGCTGTATTAGGCATTCGAAGAAATACACGATACAAGGTCGTATTGCATTGGA
The DNA here is from genome assembly GCA_948150685.1 of Rhaphigaster nebulosa. Classification (NCBI taxonomy): domain Eukaryota; kingdom Metazoa; phylum Arthropoda; class Insecta; order Hemiptera; family Pentatomidae; genus Rhaphigaster; species Rhaphigaster nebulosa. Next base: position 100,019,683 of record OX411309.1, on the reverse strand, counting down.
ACATGTAAATGCAAAACGGCTCATAAAAATTCCACTTATTAATAAAATAAATGATATTCTTGCATAATTTTTATGATTTGGTGTTATATACTTACGTATTTTTCCCACAGCGTTATCGAATACTCCTATAAAAAGTAGAAAGCTTAACCTAATCAGCATCGCTATATTTGAGACGACGTATACCAGGAAAAATGAACCTGGAGTGCCTCAGGGTTACAATGTCTTCGCCCTCGCCCTTGGAACTGACCAAACCCAACTTGAGAAAACGAGGCATACCAAGGCAGGTGGAAGGAGAAACTATTTCGAAAAACAAACTCTTATCCTTTGGACTAGAAATAGATGGAAGAAGAGAGAGAGCTACCTCATGACGTTTTGGCATTGTAGTGAAAGGGTTGGTTCATATAAAGACCAAAAATATTTGTTCGTAGAATTCGGTACTTTTCCCAAATGGTTGTTCTTAAAAGTGGGAATAAAATTTAAACAGGTTTTCACATTTTCCGAAACAACTATCGTATGGAGAGGAACTATTTTCTTTATTGTAAATTAATTGTAAGCCACGGAGACAGTTTCGGTTATCGATACAATATAATCGGATATATTCGATTACAAACCCCATAATTTTATTTTAATAAAACTATAAAGGACTAAAACTATAAGTTTTAGAGAAAAAGACTATAAGTTTTCTGACTACTACTTCATTAAAAATATTTTTGACTGATTTAGTGTAATGTTTATGAAGATTTCGTATGTTTGATCACTACACCTCACTGTACTCCGAATACTTTTATGTTGTCCTCCTATGTCCTTCAGTATCTGTTTCATCTCTTTTACAAAATAAAATTACTCAAACATGCTAATTTTACAGGAAGTGCCGGATTATCCAGTGTGCGTACGACACAGAATGGCATTGATATTGTGATAGAGTAGACACTCCCTCTAAAATTAGCATATTTGAGTAATAATATTTTATAAATGACACGAAATAAAATTATATGGATACTGAAGGACATAGGGGCAACATATAATGACTAAGTACAGGGAACAAGATTGTTTTTAAGGAGAAACATATCCTGAAGACGGAGGAATACTCCGAAACGTCAGTGAACATGAAATAAAGTATTGACGTGATAAAGAATTGTTTATAGGAAGTTTTGGTTTCACTAAAAATATACTAATATACCTAATTTTTTTTTTACTTCTTTTGCTTATAAGTGAAATATATAATAAGGGGAAGTATTGAGATCGTGAAAATTTTCGAATTCGAGTTTTCAACGGAAATACACGTTTTTAAGACACCTTGTGTTCAAATAACCAAGTCTCGTAAAATGGTGTGTATGTCTGTGTATGTGAACAGTCTAGCTCAAAAACGAAAAGTTGTACGATACTGAAATTACGTATTTAAGGAAAGCACGTGCATGTGATGTTACAGCAACTTTTTCGTCAAAATCGACTAAGCGGAAGTGCCACTTTATATCATCGATATTGCATTGGTAATTAAATTAAGAAAGGTAATTAAATTATCTAAAAAAGAATCATCAAAATCGGATCATTACTAGCAGAGATAAAGCGCATCCGACTAGACGGAAGTGGCAATTATATCATGGATTTTACAATTTTTTACAATTTTCTCGTAAACGGCTCTAACAATTTTGATAATGTCTCCTTCTTAAAGCCCTTTAACTTTTCATGTTTGTAATATATCAATGATAATATGCAGGAAAAAAAGTTATGATGAAAAGAATATTTTATTTGCGTATAATCTATAAAGCATCCATTTTAAAGTCAATTATGTACACAATTGTATAAAATGTAATTAAAATAGCTAAAATTCAAAAAGGAATCATCGAAATCGGACCGGAATTAGCAAAGATACAGCGTATTTTATGAGGACTACAAGACCCTATTTGGATAACCGAATGGATCCGAAAGGAAACGGCGAACCTCCTCCCACCAATCCTCCAATCTGTTGTCAACAATACGCTCTGTAATAATATAGTTTAAGAATACAAAAGTAGAAATTAAATTAATAATTTCTACTATATTATTTAATGGAATAATATATTATTTTAATGGAAACAAAATCTTTCCATAGAAACTAAACCAAAATTTTTAAAATATATTTTCAACTTGACAAAATTAAAATATATAGGTAGTGTACAGAATTATTGTACTAAAATTGTTTAAAATTTTATTTATTGTACTTATGTGGGAGAAGATGTGAAGAAGTGAATGCTGCTGAATTTATTTCAAGTATTGTTTATGTGAACTTTTTAAAATTATATTAAAAAGATAAATATTATAGGACGGTAAGAGAAAGTTGTGTGATGCGAGTACTACACCAGATTTTTTTTTATAAAGTAAAGCTTTCCATGCGTAAATTCTGGAGACCATAGCAGACAAAATATTTTCAATTTAGCATATTACAAGTTCGTACCTATACCCTCTACTGAAGGCGAAAACAAAAAATTGAAAAAACAAAACTCTCGGATGAACTTTTTTAGAAAACAGAAACACACAACATTTAATTTCGCTTTAAGATATGAAATGTAAAATATATGAAAAAGGAAAAAAGTTTATTTTTTGAACTTTAGAATTATACAAGAAGTAATCTTGACCAGCTCAGATTGATTGAATTATAAATGAAGTATTGATTTTAACAATGCTGCAGGAGCTCCGGAAAAAAATTGGGAAGCTTGCATGTGGAAAACATTTTATTTTATATCTTCTGGTTCTGATGATGGTAGAAGAATGAGTTTTTGGTAATAAATTCCAAGAAATAATAAGAAATTAAAGAAAAATAAGGCATCAAAATATTCAAGTACTATGATATTTTGATATTTTATTTTTATCATTTCGCTTAGCAATAGGAACGTTTTGGTACTAAACTCATTCTTAGCAAGAATATTAAAAACATCAAAAGCACCCTCAAAATTGTGATTGTTGGGAGAAAACGTTAGTTTAGATTTGGATTTTTTACCCCCAAAAATAGTTTATTTTAAATTTTTATGAAAATCGAAAAACCAGATATTTTTTGCTTTTTTTTTTTAGCTTTCAATAGTTCAAAATTATCTATTTATTGGAAATAACGGAATAGTTCATGCCATATTTATTTTTTACGAAATAACAAACAAATTAAAAGATTGGTTCACTTTATTTCTGGTCAAAACGGAATGTTCCTTTATTTATAACAGTCTGTGATAGTTAAGGCATACTCATATATCAGCATTTTAGCATACCAGCTAAAAGCCAATAGGATTTAATCGAAATTTACATTTTTAGCTATTATAACTTCTAAACACAACGACCGATTTCAAAGGTTGAACACACTTTTGAAAAGGTAAACTGTGGTGAATAAAACAAGGATATAAAATTTATTTTTGGGCTGACATTTATTACCGAAAGGCAGATTTAAAAATGAAAAACTGAGGTAGTGGTTTGTGCTTTCAAAAACGATATATACAGATTCTAGAAATTGTCCAATTTATTTTAAAATATCTTACTGTACAATTTCTAGCTCCTGCACTGTACATGTGAAGCAAGAGAAATATGCTAAACTATTTTGAAAAACCTCTTGGTTGACTGTTTCTTGGAAAAAAAACTTTTTGTTTTTGGATTTTCATAGAAATTCGAAATAAAGTGTTGGAGTGGAAAATCCAAATCTGATCTCGGTTTTTGATAAAACTAACTTTTTCTCTCCAAAAATGACTATTTTGTGGGCGTTTTTAGTATTCTTAACAACTAAATCTTAAATTAATTCTTGCTGTTTTTTATACTTCCAGGAAAAATTCGAGATAACAATGTTAAAATTTCAGAACTTCAAAATTTGCCTTCGAGATCCCTTTCTGTTCTCAGCTGGGGACCCAATGTTTTTCGATTTTCAATTTTGATTCTTCTGTCAAACTAAATCCAAAGTTTGAGGTCATCATTTTGAGCAGGATTCAAAGTTCTTTAATTTATAATAGAATAAAAAAATTTCTACGGTGCGCCATTTAAATTTTATAGGCCAAAAACTGAAAAAAATACGAAAATTTGGAGGTTTCTCCTGCCCTCTCCCGCCTTGGCTCACTACTTTGAGCAGGGAAAACTTAAGTTACTATTATCTGGTTTCTGATGAATAGATTAAAACCATTTCCAGCTTTCCAACACTTACTTCCAACGGCGCTGCCCGAAAGGTCTAAATGACTGGTCTATTGGTCATTTCACTAACTTGGTTATTTAGAAAGAACTCTATTTAATATTTTTGAGAATCCACCTGGGTGATTTTTTTTAGTTCTATCTTCTAAGAAAAAAAATTGTGTTTCATTTTAATAATAAAACTTTTTAGTTAATTTGCATGTTTTATTCCCATAAGATAATATTTGTTCCCATAGCTAGATTTATGAAATATTGGATATTCGAATTTTAAGTTAGAAATATGAAGAAAAAATTAATTATTTTTATCAAAGAGCTAATAATTTAACAAGAACTAACAATCTAAGAAGAAAAAACAAGATGAAATTTTATTTATTTTTGGGTATGGTACTGATCACCCTAAAGGTATGATCACCCTAAAATAATTTAGTTTTGTACAATAATAAACTTAGTAACATGATAGATGGTTGGGATAAACAAACGTTATTTTATATTATTTTATTATTGTTAACAATTTATGTTAAAAATTGACAGTGTTAATTACAAAAAATAGGTATATCAAAATAGAGATATCAAAAATATTGAATACAAGAATTACAGAGCACTTATCTAACTGCAAAAACATCAAAAATATTAATGCAACAGCACTTGCATTCCATAGCATCAAACTACAACATTGATAGACTTATAATATGGGCATAGTGAATAGAACAAGAAATAGAAAATTATTAGAAGCAATACAACCAAAAATTACAAAATAACATTAACTACTCATATCTATAAAACTGAAACTAGGAGGAATTTGGGAACCCATTATGCAGATATTATAAATAAAATAAAAACTTTTGTAATCATAATTAAAACATTATATTAATTAATAAAATTTTATATTATTCTCTCCAGAAAAGATTGTCCCTTTCCGAGATTAAGTGAGCTGGGCTCAGGTAATTAATGTACATGGTTGATAAATAATATCTCTTCCTTTATTAATATTCCAATAAGTATCCAAGTCCATGACACTGGCGGGTGCCATTCCTATTTTCATATCACTTCAAAAAAAACAAAATTTGCTCACTACATGTAAGCATTAATTATTATTATTTAGTTATGAGAGGTAAGAAACTAAAAATGGCTTAATTAAACAAAAATTTTTTTTTTTTTATCGGCTCGACAGGTGCCTGATGCTGACCTTGGCTCTCTCAACCGCCTTTTCCCAGTCATTGTGGTCAATAGTAAGTCTGCTGGACACTCCGACCATCCTCAAATCCGAGTCTTTTCATCTTCCCTTCGATCTTCTGCGCTGTCTGACTCCATCCGGGATTCCATAATATAACTGTCTGGCTGCTCTACCATCATCCATCCTGATCATGTGTCCCAGTAATTTGAAGAGCTGAATTTGCATAAAATGAGAAGCTCAGAGATCATTGTATAAATCGTAGATCTCTTTATTCCTTCTCAAGCGGTATGAAACATTTTTCCCGATAGGCCCTGTAATGCGCCTCAACACTTTTCTCTCAAACCTGTCGATCTTTTCAGTCAGGATCTTGGATAGTGTCCAGGTTGCACAGGCTTAGGTCAACACGGGTCTTATGATTGGTTTTTAAAGAGTCATTTTGGTATCCCGACTTAGCAGTTTACTACGGAGGAAACTTCTTAGCATAAAATATGCTTTGTTAGCCCTCATACTACAATTTTGCGTTTTCCCTTCATGTATAGATAGGCCCATTCTTTCTCTTTCTCTTTCTAACCCTTTGCAGTCCTCCTTTATAGCCTTGAGGGACAACCCAACGAGAGCCACATCATTAGCATAACCAAGCATTTGAATCATTTTATTAAAAATTGTACCTGACTGATTAAGTTCGGCTCTGTCTAACTCTTGACTTCACTGCAAAAGGTTGGTCCAGCGTACCATTTATTTTCACTCGACTTACACTCTCTCTTAATGTACATGCTGCAAGTCGGATTAACTTCGGTGGGATACCCATCTCTTCCATTGCCATGCAGAGCTCCTTTCTGATGATGGAATCATTAGCAGCTTTAAAATCAATGAAAAGGATCTATGTAATCTTATTGAATTCCTTTGTTTTTTTTCCGTTATTTGTCTTAAGAAGAAAATTTGGTCGATAGTTGACCTGTTCCTTCTGAAGCCTCCCTGGTAATCACTCAATTGAGGTTCTACAAATTCCACTAATTGGTTATATAAAATAATGGAAAAAACTTTGTAAGCATTGTTCAGCATGCTGATTCCCCGGTAATTGTTGCATTCCTTGGAAGCACCCTTCTTCTTGAATAAGAGTATAATAACTGGTTCCTTCCAGCTATCCGGTATTTTTTCGGCCTCTCAGATATTAATCAATTAAATGATTCAACTCCTCAGCTAATGTTGACCCGCCAATCTTCAGAAATTCCACTGGTATGCCATCTGAACCTGAGGCCTTGTTATTCTTGAAATCATTTATAATCAGGCTAACCTATTCCGAATCTGGTGGGCTCAATTCATGGTCATTCTCCTCCTCTCGAAATCCCTCATCTTCTCTTGGGTTTAGCAATTCTTTAAATTGCTCCTCCCACCTATCTTGCTAGGAGATGCTCCCACGTTCTGTTCCAGGAAGACCATCTCTCCACCAGAACGCCTTATCATTGGACAGTTATTTATAAAGTCTAATTGTATCCTTTTTACTTCACCGAAAAACTTCCTAGCCTCATTGTTTTTTGCTGAACTCTTCCATCTTACGCAAGTTTGTCTGTAGTACATATCTTTTCTTTTGCATCAGAACCTTTTTTATATTAGATCTGTCATCCTGGTATTCCTTTCTGTTCTGTCTGGTATCCCTATTTAGAAGTTTTTTCCTCTTTTCATTCTGCACAATAACTGCTTCTTCACACTCTCAATCAAACAACGCATTCTTTTCTTCTTTATTTCCATCCCTCTAACAATGTTGGTCTGCTGAATCATATATTGCTTGTCTCAAATAATTCCATTCATCATTCATATCTCTTCCTCCAATTACAGCTGGAATGTTTCTACACCTCTTTCAATGTCTCACAGGAAAGCATACCTTATTTCCTCTTCCTTTAACTTTTCTCTTTATTTAAAAAATATTGAACAGGCTTAAAAAAATTAATAATATAAAAAGTTTTAATAATTATTAAATTTTTTACGACTTAGTTCCAACTAAAGTAGAAGGCTGCCATTAGTTGAGTGATTATCTTATAACATCTAAACATAATTATTTAATGAAGAACTATACATCATGATAGAATGAATATTTTCAATAAAAGGGACAAATGATAGGCATGATATTTTAATTTCCCAATTCATAAATTTGAAAACTCCCTAAAATACACCGAAATAATAAAAAAAACATAAATATTTCATGAGGATATTACAAATTATTATTTGATAAAATTCAAAATATACTGGAAAATGAAATAATATCAGTTGAATGTTCAATCTCACGAACGAAACTAAGAAATACTCTACTTGCACATGTTTTTTTTCTTCAAATAATGAATATAGCAGAAATAATATTATCCTCTTGAAGTGAAATTTAAAAAAATCAACACATGCACAAGCAAAACCAACTGAAAAATTAAAAAAAAAAAAAATCACGAACAGGCACATGGCTAATTAGGCGAGCCACTATATTTTTCGTTGTTTTCATGGAATAATTATTAATGTGAATAACTGAAAAATTTCCAATTCTCAGAAAGCACATAGAAGTGACTGATGAATGAATAGGGAGAGGTGATGAATGTCAAAGTTCAACCACAGGATGAACCTCACACCTATAGCCTTCACATCATATATTCTATTTTAGTTTTTATTCTTATAGATGCCAAGTGGAGGTGTTCCACCAAGTTAAACCTTTTATGGGAATAAAATACAATAATTTTGTCAAATTGACAAGACCTTTTAGTTGATTGAGTAGACTAGCATTTTATTTTATTTATAATTATGTACATTTATGCATATATATAATAATTATATAAATAGAGTTATAAAAATTTCAGCTCGTAAATAATCAAAATGTATTAGCTGAGATAATTAATTCATACAACATGGATTGTAGCAGATATAAAATAAATAATAAATAGTTGAGACTTTTTATCATAAAATAAATTAAAAATTAGACTTTTTAAGAATCAGGTAGAAAATATTTGATTTTCTTCTCTATGTTACACGAGTTTTGTTATGAAGTTTCAAGAAAAACAGTTCATAATTGGAGGAGGAGATGAAATGTAAATATAGAGACTTTTATCTTTTTTTTTTAACTTGAGGGACTTATCAGAATCAAAGACTTCATATCCTAGTTGACAGCTGCAGATAGATGTAAGCTATTGATATAAGTAATGTGTTTATCAATAACTAGAGACGGTGAATAGAACTATAGTAGAGCCAATAGTATACATTATCAATGAGAACCAATATAAGTTTTTTTGGAAGTGAACATATAATAGAACTAAATTACCTATTCACTGGGATGAATATGTCAGGAACTAAAATGAGACTAAGAGAATAATCAAATTAGCTAAGACCAAGACTTGGGAGAAGTTTGGTCAAGAGCTTGAACAAAACTATAGAGAGAATATTAGGAAGTTCTGGCATATTACGAAAGCCTTGAATGGTAAGAGGTTAAAACCGGTCAGGAATGTTAAAGACAAGCATGGGAAGTTGGTGACCGAAGAAAAGGAAGCGCTGGAGGTCTGGAGGCAGTTCTTTCAGAGGAAATTTAGGATGGAAGAACGTCTTCATCATAACTACAGGGACTGCAGAAGGAGAGGTAGAGTAGATGACACTCATCCTGAAGATATGGACGATGCGATTGGGAAAGACGAGGTGGAGTTGGCAGTCAACAAATTCCAGCTGGGAAAAGCTCCAGGACCAGATGGCATAGCTCCGGAATTTATAAAATATGGAGGCAATGAAATGATTAAATGCCTTCAAATGTTGTTCCAGAAGATTTGGGACCTTAAGTTGCTGCCACGAGAATGGTAAAAGAACATCATAATCCCAATACATAAGAAAGGTAACCAAAGCGAATGTGGCAACAATAGACCAATTTGCCTATCCTCAGTAGTGTACAAAATATATACTAGGATATTAGAGCAGCGACTACGGAATATTGTGGAAGTAGATATCGAAGAAGAGCCAACGGCTTTCAGACATGGAAGACAGACTCAGGACCACATTTTTTCCTTAAGAATGATAGTAGAGAAAGCGTGGGACAGGGGAAAGGCAGTCTATTTGGCATTCCTGGATCTGAGGAAGGCTTTTGATTCAGTCCAGAGGCAGGAGATATGGTACACACTAACAACAAGAAGAGTGCCAGCAAACTTGGTAAGTGCAATAAAATCAGTGTACCAAGACCCAAAGGGCATTGTAAGACTTAATGGTCAGACTTCGTGGCCTTTTCACTTTTATAAGGGAGTAAAGCAGGGAGACAGGCTAAGCCCACTACTATTTGTCCTCCTTATGGATGAAATATGGAAGGTGTGTAAAAGGAGATGCCCAAGAGCACTAGTAGGTTTTTGGAACCTAACTCCAGTACTGGCTCAAGCGATGATATATGCGGATGATATAGTACTAATAGCTGACTCAGAGGAGGCTCTTCAGGCATCCTTGGAGGAATGGAATAAGAAGCTGAAGATTAAAGATTTACAAATAAACCCTAACAAAAGTAAAATCATGTATGTTGGAAGAGAAAGCGCAGAGCCTAGGATTGTATGTAATGGTGAACCCCTTGAACTTACGAATACTTATATGTATTTAGGGACCATAATAAGTAAAGATGGTAAAATAGACCAGGAGGTTCTGAATCAAGTGAAGAAAGCCAATGGAGTGTACCATCAGATCTCCGAAACTGTTATAGGCAAGCAAGAAGTAAGTAGAGATGCCAAAATACAAATTTTTAAATCCGTGTTCTTCCCAGTTCTCCTGTATGGATCAGAAAGTTGGACGGCCCTCGACAAGCACGTAAGTGGGTAACATCAGAAATGAGATTCCTCCGTAGAATAGTTGGCAAGAGCAGAAGAGACTGTGTCAGAAATGAATTGATATGTGATAGGTGGGTCCGAGCGGCTTGTAAGTATAAAATTGCCAGCACTGTGTTTGAAAGGTTCCAATGTTGGTTTTGTAAACTATAATTAGTTGTTCCTCGAATAGCTTACGATGATAGAGGATGCTGACCTATTTTTTTCTATGGTTCGTATGTCACTTTTTGGAACATACCCGGTATACCAGACCCATCTGTCATGGCAGGATGTTTTGTTCTGACTATATTGAAAGCCATGTGTTCTTTGCGAGACTGAAGTTTTCTGGATTATTTCAATACGCCCTGTTTTGAATATGAGAGTCCCTTTATTTAAGGTTTTTCAAGATATCCTGTCGGTTTCCAAAATTGTCCCATTTTTTCTCAATAAAAAAAGAATCTCAAAGTTTCAAACTTTATTTTCATTACAAATAAGTTTTAACAACTCCATAAATTTATTAAAGACAATTATTTAATGTGCAGCACCGTAAATAGAATAATTTAAAGTTTAGTTTGAACTATGCATAAATATAATCAACTGTACCTCGCTTCTTTTCAATCTTTTTAAATTAAAGAAACTCGTAAAAATGACAATGAAGAAACCAAAATGTTTTACCAATAGCAATGAATGAAAAAAATAGGATCTGAAAACCTAACTAAGTAGAACGAAATGGGTGGACATAAAAAATTAAATTGAAGAAAGGTGGAAGCAAATATTCAGCAAGATGATTATTCCTGAAATTTCGTTTGATGTTCCTTTAAAATTCTTGAATTTAATGTTTCTCCCGGGAACAAGTTTACCAGGAAAAAGAGTATTTTCTTTAATGATTAATATTTGATCTGTTGAAAATTTTTCTGTTCAAACAGAAACAAACAGTTTATGCAATGTTGATGGTTCATGTAAATTTGGGCAATTTATAAAATGATTCTCAAAAACAAGGACGTTTTGAAAATATTTTTGGAACAAAGAAACTCCCAGGATCTCAAACAAATGAAATTAACTGAACTGTTTGCACTTAATTATATTTGACTGAAATGTAAGTTTGAAAAAATTGAATTTGCTATTTATTTTTATAAATTTCTTAATTTTGTGGTAATATATAAATGAATAATATGATATTTTTTAAATTTTGTTCTTAATTTTCAGATGTTGTTTAAAATTAGTTCCAAAGCACATCAATTTTAGACTTCATAAATTGATCTGAAACACGTTGTTTTGTCTTAAAATTCTCAACATTTTTAAGGAGGATTTCAGAATACCTTCTCAGGGAAAGAGGAATATTCCAGACCCCCCAGTAATTCGACTGTCCCATTTTTTGCCCAAACCCATATGGTCAACCAATTTATTTACCATTTCCTTATATCAAATAATGGTACAATTATAGACTAGGGGCGCATTATCACTAGTTCATTCCGAGGTCACCCAAAAGTTGCCGGACTAGCACACTCTAGTGTCATTTGTGCTAACTAACTGCTTTGCATTCAATTGTAACATCCGTATTCATTGGAATTATTAAAATTGTTCCTGCTTTAATTAGATATTATTTAAAATTATTAGTGCTGTCGACATCCGGTGATCTGGGCAAATAATTGTAATAATTTAAAGGAGTGATATTTTAAATTATGGTAAAGACCCGACCTCAACTGAAAAGGAACTGTCATGTAGCGGGCAGTCTTGTAAAATAAAATATGGTAATTACTAAATGAATTAATGAATTAAAAAGGCATCATCCACCACTGACTCATTTAAGTTATCTATGCGAGAAAGACAAAATTACATGTGTGAACAAGGCAAGAAACCTGTGTGCCTATAATGCTCCAAAAAATTGTGAAAACAAAGCGTAAGTCAACAAAGAAATTGTTTTGTTTGAAAGGATGTAGAGTAAATGACTAGTCATGGACACCCTACCAGTTATGAGCACCCTTAATTTAATTTGCCAACAATAAGAAACAAGTAAAGTTTAAACAGAGGATTTTTGTTGATTGTTGTGCTATATTGTAGCCCCAACCATATCCCTCTTTCCCCTTTCTTTATTTCTTGTCCACAGCTCAGTATAATTGCAAGTGTTTCAATAGTCAACATCATTGTGAGAAAACAGAGGATTTTTTAGTAGCAGCCTTTTTATTTATTAGTTTCTTAAGAGTATTGCTCCTAGCGAGTTACTTATTTTACAACTTTTAAGGTATGTACACATACTATACATCTTTTTTCATGAATTCATAGTTAATTATTTTTGTTTACACTTTTATAATTTTAGTTTAATTAACATGTCCATTACTGGTTGAGGAAGAAGTGGTATAACTAGTTATGGACATCGCTGTCCATTAATAGTTATTATTTTTATTCAAAGGTTTTCATTGGAAAATGTTGTATTTTTTGCCTAAATATTTTGCTGTATTCCAAAGTTTAATCAGGTAATGTTTACCAGTTATGGTCAGGGGTGTCCTAATTAGAAACAATTCTGTCTTAACTAGTTATGGACAGTCATAACTAGTTATAGACATATCTCTAAAGTAATGGATAAATTAATAAAATAATAAATTACACAAGAAGTTGATAGATTCTTTGTAGTGAATATAATTAATTATTCAGTGATTTGATGTGAAATCCTTTAAAAAATAAATATTATTTTTTTATTGTTATTTGTTAAAGAAGTCATGTCGCGTAAATCAAATACGCCTTATGAAGAGCAAGTTACTCTGGCGATGGAGAGCGTCAAAGCAGGGATGTCAGTGAAATCAGTTGCCTTCAAGTATCAGATTCCTAGAGCAACAAAAATTAAAAGATTAAAAGGAACAGGAAGAACAAGATATGATCCGGATATAATCTTGACACAGGAAGAAGAGGAAATGCTGGTGAAATGGCTCCTGGAATGTGCCACATGTTATTTCCTCTGCTAGATGGCAAAAATTTTATGACACACAAGAGGAAAGGAAAAAAGAAGAAATTAAAAAAAAAAGAGGAGAGAAAAATTGAACATGCCTTAAAGAAAGCCAAGAAGACAAAAAATGAGAAATGTAAAAAGAGAGGAAGTAATATCACTATCATTGGGTTGTTTCATTTGAGGGTCAAATATAAAAAGCAGTGGATACAAATGCTCTCTTTTTGATAGATTATTTCTTATTTAGATTATTTATTTTTAAAAGTGCATACCCAAAAATTATACAGACAATTTACCAGATAGTGATGATTAAAGTGAGTTTGCATGGCCGTCTTGCTTTCAGCTTGATGATGAAAGTGAAAATAATGATGACAATATATTTGCAGCTAGCTAATATCTATATTTAATTTTTTTACCTGTATATGTAAATAAAACGTATTACTGTTTTTTTTTTAATTTATTTTATTTAACAAAATCTGTTACTTTTGATGTTATATAAAGATAAGTAAAGAGGTGTCCATAACTAGTTTTCAAGGTATTCGTAACTGGTTGAGGTGTCCATAACTCATCAAGTTGAACAGACATAAATTAAAAAATGTATAAAAAATACAAAAATATCACATATGGTTGGAAAAAGACAGATAATAATTCTGTAAACAGGGAATAACAAAAATATACCATCACATTATTTGATAAATAATCAATAGCTTGTTAGGTCCTGATTAACAAAAAAAAAAGTCTTAGCGTGTCCATAATTGCTATTTTGAGTGAACGATCAATTTTTGAGATTAGACTAGATTAATCTTAAGAATCATAAAAATACTGTTTAGTGTCATATTTTATTTAAAGTTTATATAATGATTTTGAGAATTTTTTTTTTTAATCATTCTTTATTTTTCTCTAAGAATTTATAGTTTTAATTTAATTTTTATTCTGTTTTATTTTAAAAACTTAAAGAATTAAAAAACTGTATGCAAAATAAAATTTTGGTTTTCTGAACTATTCCCTCTCACCCCCCCCCCCCCCTCCACCCTCCCATCCTTTCCCCCGGACTGTACACTATCTTTTCCAGAAAAACAAATAAATAAGTTCATTAATAGTTGAACAATATATTGAACAGAAGATATATATATCTTTTATTCTATAAAAATTAGACATTAGTTGCGAGAGACCCATCTGTCGCCAGAAAGCAGTAACTAGTACCTATCCTGCTGTGGGTTAAAGAAATTTCTACTATCTTCTAACTTTGCCTCCCCGAAACTTCTTATAGTTCTAGTAGTAGTAGTAATAGTACATGAGTGCCACAACTTTTGGGGATCTGACTTCCAGATTTAAATTTAGTAATGACAGCAATGAGGGGAAGAGTCCAATAGAGAAACAAGGGACTTAATTGAACTTCTATTATTTCAATAATTATTTAGTTTTTGGCTCAAAGATTTTGAAAAATAAATAAATAAAAAATAGGAGTAAAATATTTAAATATTACAGGGATAAATTATGTAAATAAAAACCATAAGTTATTTTCTAAACTAGCCCCACTTAAGCACAAAAAATAATAATAATTAAATGATTATTATGATTGTACAATAAATTATAATTTTTTAAAAACATTTTTCCATTAAAAAAGAAAGAGAAACAGAAACGCATGTCAACAGAATTTAGTAATGCTAGTGAAGTAAAGAGGAAAACTAATAAAAACTTTAGGAAAAATTATACAATTAAATAAGTAATTTATAAAAAGAATTAAGAATTGGTTTTTTTAAAACTTTAATGTCTTATTTTTTACATGGTATAAATACATAAGTTATCATTTTCACAAATTGGTAGAATTCTGTTATTTTAATTCAGTCTACAATAGTTGAAAATTATTATAATATGGTCTTAATATACAATATTTGGTGGTTAAAAATTTTGATAGATCAAAAATACAATGTTTAATTTTCGGGGAAAAGTTCTTCATAGGTGAAGTGTTGAGTGATTTTGTTTGCAATATCTAGTAAAACCTTGCTTACAACTTTTTCTGCTTGAGGTCGAATCGTAGTCATTAATTCCCTTTTGTTCTCATTAAGAGCAATGTTAATTGCTTCATCTGAAAGAGGAAACAAAGTATTTTAGCAACAATAAACAAAAATTAAATAACTCAAGAACAAAAAAAATATAGATTTAACTAGCCACTTACTGAGAGCTGGATCGTTACTGAAAAGATTATCAAGTTTAACACTGTAGCTCTTCATTTTCAGTTTTAAATCAAGATCTTTAAATTCAGTATATGTTTTGCCATCTTTGGTTATCTTCTCTCCTTTCAAGATTCCTGTTCCATCAATGTCAGCTGAAATGAGAGAATACATTAAATATTCAATTTTCAAAAATATCATATAGCTAATAATTAGGGTTAGGATTTTTAAGTTTTACATATTTTTACCAAAGCAAAATTTTTACAATTCTCCTCAACCAAAATCCGTTTCAAGCAACCTGGAGTAAAATAGAACTTTTAATTTTACATATTTTTAAATATTTTACCTTTTTCATCATATTTTTAAACATTTTACCTCTTTCACATATTTTTGTATATTTTCATAAATATTGTGGACATTTTGGCTGGAAAAATATTTCTTTTAACATATTTGGCCTTAAATTATTTATTTTTTATAAATATTTTGGAGATTTAAGAGGTAAAAAATTACTTTTTCATCAATTGGAGGAGATAGTGGAGGGGAGATGATTAGCCAAATAATTATTCTATGAACGTTATGTGTTCTCAATCCACTTCTGCCAAACATGCGTGAATCTCCATGTCTGTGAGCCACATCTGCTAGAATCTAAAATCTGCTAGAATGTA
The DNA here is from genome assembly GCA_948150685.1 of Rhaphigaster nebulosa. Classification (NCBI taxonomy): domain Eukaryota; kingdom Metazoa; phylum Arthropoda; class Insecta; order Hemiptera; family Pentatomidae; genus Rhaphigaster; species Rhaphigaster nebulosa. Next base: position 100,003,799 of record OX411309.1, on the reverse strand, counting down.
GATAGGCCAAAAGCTACCTCTCAGTCAATGTAGAAAGGTCATTCAGCTGATACAAAAAAATTCTGAGGGACAACCGATGGAGATTTCTCTTCGAAAATTTAAAAATGCACCTAATTTTTGCCAATTCGGTGAATATTGAATACCTAATTTGAAGTTTTTTGCTGTTGTTCTTTAATTTAATTTTCTTTCTTCCTTAATTTTGCTAATTTTGTTCCTGGTGTGAGTTTTTAAATACATTTTAAATGTTATTAAGTCCATGTAAATAATATTTTGTTGGTGCATTTATTATATCTTTTTTTACACATTTCACATTTTTTACATATATTTTTAAATATTTATGAAATAATAACCACATATTTATGTAAATATTTTCTATTTTTTACTACATAAAAATCTTAACCCTAATAATATTTGTAGGAAATTTCATGAAATGCTGAATAAGTTCAGTTATGTATCAAAATCAACCATCTATATTACATGAATAAATACAATTTGTCTCTTCATTATTAAATTTTATTACAGTGGTAAACAATTTTTTACCTTTTCCACTGAAATTTTTAAATGTTATGGATGAAATAAACTGAAGCCACGTTTTTGAATACAACATCAAATTACTTTTAATGTAACGGCCACTTTAAGAACTATACTTGAAAAGTTTCACTTCATTTCATCTAGAGTACTTGAAATTTATTCTCGGGGAAGTCAAAAATATTTTTGTTTCATAATAATATTTAATTTTGCAGAGGCAATTTTTATATCTCCATATAATATCACTTCGCAACCAGCAGAAATAATAGAATCTGCAATAAATTTCATAATATTGGGTACTAATTTATAAATGTAATATAATTTATATAAATATGCTACTCACTTGCATTAGCTTTTAGCGGTCCTTTTCCTTTCAACTTGAGCTGCAATACATTGGCATTCACATCATAATTTGCATTAAAATTTAAAGAAGGGATGTATATACTAACTTGGAATAGCAATTTATCAATATCAGATCTGAAAATGTTACAAAAGTGATTTTTAATGTTTTATACCTAGATTGATCTATTTCAAATACCTAGCCAATCATTAAACTAAATAGCCAATTTGAAGCTGAATCCAATTAATAGTTTATCAAAGCAATATTAAATATTTTGTATAGAATAATTTTAAAATGATGAAGAATGATAAGATGTGCTAAATAGAGGGGGCTATAAAGTTAACTTTTATGTCTGTATATGAGAGGCCAACTGTCACAAGTAATATTTTTAAACTTTAACAGGAGAGCAAAAAGAATTTTCAGATTGCTCTGTATTGCTCTTTGTAGATATGTTCAGTGTTTGAAGTTGTGCACTTTTGATTGCATTTTTAGCTTATTTAGGATACTTTACCCTCAGGAAATTTGACCAGCATAATACAATTACGATAATAAAGTCAAAATCAGCGAATTGGGACTTACAACTTTTTACCTCTGACGTTTAGATATGTGCTGAGGATTCAATTTTTAGTTCAGAATCAATAAAATTGTTATATGTATTTTAAATCATAATTTTTATTGGTTAGATTTACATTCCCATTATTTTTCTTGGTATAAAATTGAATGAGCCATAATATGAAAAAAATAAAAATTACTGTTATGAGGTGTCTTAAGCTGATTCGCCAAATATTTAATATTTCGTTGAATGCGATAAGTTGTTTATAAAGGTAACTACAAATTATTTTGTTTAAGAATCACTCTAATACATCAAAATATAGCTTTATAAATTAATTTATTGTATGGTGATGTTATGGTGCAATTAATTGGAGTCTATTGTTCAAACCCAAATCACAATCATAGTTAGAAAAATTTTCAAAAATCATTTTGAATCAAATTCACTTGAATAACAATCACTAAATAAAATTACAAAGCTCAATTGGTAAGGAAAAAGAAAATGTAATTATAAATATTTTATACATAGATTGATTTTTTTTCAAATGACTACTAATCAGTAAACTAAGGAGTCAGTAAGGAGGTAAATTAAATCAATAATTAGTTGATTTAAAGTAATATTAAAACATTTTTTTTTTACAGAATATTTTTTAACTGATGAAAAAAATCAAATGTACTTAATAGAGGCAGTTAATACAGTCAAACCTCTATATATCGAACATGAAAGTTCCTTGAAAAAAATTCGATATATGGAAATTTCGATACATAGAAAGATGATTCACCCATTTCAGGCTAAAAACAATTACAGCTATACCTTAGGGTCAAAGAAGTACCAAAGGCAATTTTTGGGGTTAATGATGTAACAAAAGCAATTTTTTAGGGTTAAAGAAAAACAAAACTGAACGATCAATAGCACTTATTTGAAAAGTTGTACAAATTACATTTGTGATTGCAGATTTTTTACAAATGTACATTTATAATTTAATAAGGGCATATATTAAAAATATGCAAACATACATAAAAATTGATTTATTTTTGTTTTCGCGCAAGATAGCTTCTAATATATATTTGTGTATATTTCACCACTACAGTCATATTTAGGAGCAATGTTCACAACAAAAAACGCAAAGTTAAACTGAATTTAAAATGAAAATTTCATTCTATATTAGGAAAAAGTTCAAAGAATTTAGGTACTTCTGTGCTTCTTCTGAGACAAGGTCTTCCCTGAATTTCCATTGCTTTGCAAACCACTGGAACATTTTTTTTTCTTATTTATTGCCCATTCTTATGTATGCTAACTAAGGGCTCTTTTTGATGACAATCACACTTTATATTTTTTTAAATTGGAATTTTTTGTTCGAAGTATAGAAATTTTATTTGATATACAGAATATTTTTTTTTCTAACAAAAATTCAAGGTTCCTAAAAAAAATCCTATATATATTGAGATTTTCGATATACGGAAGTTCGATATATAGAAGTTCGACTGTACTTCTATTTTGTATATGCCAAGGATCAAACATACAGAACTAAATATAATTTCAGAAACAATAAATTATTATATTTAATTTATGAGGGCAAAAACTCAAAAAAATACAAGAAACTTTGATAGATAATATTGGAACATTTCAACACAAAGCTATGAGTATCATAAATAGCGGTAAAGAACTAACCAGCTAACATGCTATTTTCAGAGATCATTGGGACTGGAAAAGATCTCATAAATACAGACTAACCTAACAGAGATAGTACATCAGTCCAAAATAGTTCAACATATATTATTCTATATATACTCAAATGTATATTGAATTGTTTTAGAGTAATGTACAATTTCTATCTGGTTAGTAGTTTTTTAGACTGTTGAAGTAAGATGAGCTATCTTTGGCCTGCATTTATGAAATCTTATGGATTAAAGTCCTAATGACGCCTAAACTGGCGAAACGTTGGCTGGTTTGTTACTTGCTATTTGAGAGACTCAAAATTTCGTGAATCCAACAACACTATCTTTTATATATATTTTGTAATGATAAAATTGGTTAGGGTTATGAGTTAATAAAGTATTATACAAAATTTAATATTTTGTTTTTAAAATTAAGATATGTATAATTTTATTTTATTAATGTTCGATTATTCCATATTTGGGCTTTGGAAAATAAGAAGCCTGAATCTAGTGCAAACTAAGGCAATTTTAATTAGTTCCAAACCCTCCCTCAATGCCCTTCTACTATTCATTACTACACCTCAACAAAATTCCTATTCAGTTCCAAAACTCTATAAAAAACCTTGGAGTTACCTTTGGCTCAAACCTAGCATGGTAATAATAATAATAATATTTTATTAATCATAATCATTTACATAGCTGGTTAAGAATTATTAAACAAAGTATAAATACAATGGCCTTACGCCGTCTGTCTGAGTTCAGTATTATATACAGTTTAATACAAACAAGAAAGAGAAATACAAAATAAATAAATTAAATAAACTTTCTTAAATAACAAGACTAAAAAGTAACATACTCTAGAATAGAAAAAACACAAAAATAAAATAGTTTATCACCTAAAAAACAAATGATTCATCACAATAGCTTAGAAACAGGTAAAAAAATAAAAAATAAAATAAATAATCAAATAAAATAAGAAAAAATATAGAAACAAATTTATTGGAGGAGATCTGAGACCCACTCATATCTTATGTTATCTATAGATTGATCAGTTATAAAAGTCTCCAAAAGAATAAAAATATCAAAACCTGTAATTAAATTAATAAGAGAATCATTAAGTTTCGATTTCAAGCCTGAAATGTTATAACAAATGATGAAAATATTGTCAAAATGCAAGGTGGTAGAGTGTGGTAGTCCTATAGACGGCGGTGATCCTCAGGATGACTTGGAATGGGAAGTTGAAGACAACTTGGGTGCTTCATTGTTTAGTTGATTGGCGGTATTAGTAAAATTTGAAAAATAATCCCTCGGGAGATCGCCTGATTTTAATGCTTCCAAAAAACTTGTCACCTCCTGGTTAATTATAGATGATAATTTCACGACACCAGCCTCATCCGAATACAGCAACCCTTCTTTGTCACACCAGGTAAATCTGTGCCCCGAAACTAACATGTAATTCGCCCTCACTCAAACCTAGCATGGAGTAACCGTATTTCGCAGATTACTAGAAAATCCATATCAATCCTCATACAGCTCCTAAGATTCCGTGATTCTTTTCCTCGAAGTACCCGTCATCTTCTAGTATCCTCTCTTGTTCTCCCTCACTTTGACTACGGGTGCTTAGTATAAGGAGGAATGGTGAGCATGAGATGAGACTAAAACGATCAATGAATTGTTTCATAAGATTCATTTTTAGTCTACCCAGAAGCTCTCACATCTCACACTGGTATTCTGAGCAAGGGTGGCTTTATCCTAAATTTTGATAAAAATACCTTCCCAGTATATTATTATTGCAATCCTTAAGAACTAGAAAACCTCCCTATATTCTTGACCTCCTTAGCCTACGTTCTTTCATTCATCACCTAAATACAAGATCTCAAACTACTGAATACACATAGAACTGCTTCCTTTGAAAATTCCTTTATCATTCATGCTACGTTGTTTTGGAATTCCTTAACCATATCTAGTTGTCAAGCTAGCCTAGTTGTCAGCTAGCCCTAACCTCATTTAAACACCATTTATTTCTCCATCTCCTGAATGATCAATCTTCCATATGCATGTAAAGAATAATTAAATAACTATGCAAATCTGAGCAAATATATTCATAAGTATATTTATTGTTATTTTTGTATTTTATTTTTATAAATAATTGTTATTTGACTTATAGTTAGTAATACAATTGATTTACCACAGTGAATCCAGCCAAATTCTGCCTAAATCGTACATTTATATTATTCTTAGAGGACCGAATGTCCCAAAATAAAGATTATTTTTTTCATTCATTTTTCATTACTAAACCAATCCAAATTGCTTTTTGTAAAATTATAAAAACTTATTTTATTGTTTTTATAGATATTAATTGTTAAATCCGTTGGTCATTTTCATTAATTTCCATTTTAATTAAATTTTTAAATGAATACTTTTTATTTTTGTTTCAATAAATTGAGTTTTTCGAGTTGTATTTTAAATTATTTAATTTATAACCAACAACCAAACAATTGATCCTTAATTCAAGAAATCCATTATTATTGTTTTAAAGTTAAAATTAACATAAAAGTAATATATTTTAACAATATGTGTGGGTGTTTTTTTTTTTTTTTTTTTTTTATTCGAGGGTGGGTGGAAATCTTCAAAAGACACGGATAGGCCCGTACCTATCCCTGTGTGGGATTTCTACCACCTCTTTCCCACCCTCCACGGGACCACCGTTAGGCATTACTTCATGGAGGGTGATTGGCTGTGTGCCGCCTCATTGTTTTAGGCTGCCACTATTTAGGCGCGCTTCTCCTTCTCCTCCTTCCTCAGCTTCTTGATGACCTCTGTGTGTGTGTGTGTGTGTGTGTGTGTGTGTGTGTGTGTGTGTGTGTGTCTGTGCATGCCTGTGTTAGTCACATTAACTCTAAATAACAGCATCTAAAGCTATAACCTCTTTGAAAAGTATTCTCTCCATTTTACTTTATGTTAATCCTGAACATTCTGTTATTTCCTGTACCTGAGTTAATATGCTTGCTCAGGTTATTCTTCCATATTTCCATTTGTTTTAGTTATTATTTAAATTATTGTAGATGATACAATAGAACAAGGTAGTTTTTAGTTTTAGTTAATATTATATAATGAATTAATTGCATTATAGAAATCACCAGATTCGTAACCATATTTTTACTTTGTATGTTTCTTTTTATGGCCAACCAAGTAGTTTATTAGTTAAACCAGTAGAGTATTTGTTTTTATTTTTTTGTAATACATAGTGCAGAGAACATTATTATTTATATGCTTATTTTGATCAAAAACATAGTAGAGTGGATTGCTGCATGTGGATGATATAATTTTTTTTTTATAGTTTGATTATCTGCATAGCTTGCTTATTTACTGGCTCATGTTGCTTCCGAGCTATCAAAGCGAAAGCCTTTATGACCACCTTTGTGAGATGAAAATATGTTGTCCTCCAAAATCAAAATTTCCTCTTGCATTTTACGTTTCACCTTTCAGAAAAATATTGGTTCCGTGTCCGTCGGTTTATAGAATATTTTTCGTTTTTGAAAAACACCTTAATTTTTACAAAACATTTTTTAAAAACATAAGCAATTCTTCAAAAAATAGCAAGTTGGTTTGGAATTCGACATCATTTGGCAGTGATTATGAAAATTATGTCAACTCCAACAATTCTCCAAAGATCTTATTGATGAAATATATTATAAGAATATTTTCGTTTTTTTTCCTTTATCTTTATGGCCTGGAAACTGGTCAAGACTTCTTTTGCTGAACCATGGTCATAATAACTTTTTTGTTCAGCATTATATTTGCTATAAAAGCCCCAAGATTATCAATTATTTTGGGGACGATATTAATATTTAATATATATATATATATATATATATATATATATATATATATATATATATATATATATATATATATATATATATATATATATATATATATAGAGAGAGAGAGAGAGAGAGAGAGAGAGAGAGAGAGACGAACTCTTGATATGATATTTCTAAATATCATCACTGCCTAATTAACTTCCAACAACATGGCATTGAAGATTAAATAGAAGACTTCTAAGAACTGGACCTTCAAACAATAATAACATGATCGCTATCCATTACTAACTTGTTGCTTTTATTGATTACCTTTAATTTATTTTATTCACAGATGAAACATTTCCATTTTCTGATGATGAAACAATGACCGAATTTATTCAAATAATAGGCAAGCCATGATGATATTCATTTGCTGCAAGGGCGTTTCGTGACGTCATGATAGATCAGTCTTCGCCTAGTCGTTTACTCCGTGATTGATGATGTTTTTTTTTCGTAATAAACAAGTCATCGTACATCCTTGAAGTGCTAGTGAACTGTCGATGTCGTTTAAACATTACTTGAGAACGTTACCTACAACGAAGAATTCTTCTTTATGCTTTTCGATTGATAATTTTATTTTTTCTTCTATATCATTTAAAACTCGCTTCGATGATTTCATATTTAATCAAGGATTAGTCCTTGCTCAATAGCTGTATTTCGCGAGGGCATACACGCCAAGTAACTCTGCAATTGACTTCGGTAATTGTTAAGGACCTATTACTATTATATTACAAACATCTTCTTGGCTTTATTAACAATAAGCAGTTATAATAAATACGATTTTCACAAATAGTATCATCTAACATAAATCCTAGATACGATACTTGGTCTCCCGTTTACCTTGGCAATTTACTAATTCGAAAGATAAAAACAGTGCATTACCTATGACTGATGTTGGGCCAAATAATGATATACCTACTATCCAAATATCGAGAACAAGGACGCAGCACCAAACGCTAACACTTCATCACTACCCACTTAAAAGACTTATCTCAAACAGGACTGATTGCTATGCTTGCTTAGGCCTGAATAAATAAAACTTATGTGAAATTTATGTTGCTGATAATGCAAAAAAAAAAAAAATCGTTCAAGACATTTTTTCCGATTTTCGAAAATATTGCCTATCAGGAACGCCATTCTAAATAAAAAATGAGATAGGACTCAAGGACACAGTTCCAACAACCAATACAAAGTAAAATATCTTACGGATCAAATACATTTCTGGAAAAAAGAATATTATTTTAAAGATGCGTGGAATGCAAATTCGCATTCGCAAAAGATATTTATAAATACAGCATTCATGCTTGAATTTGATCTTCAGCCACCCTAACCAATCATTCCAAGATTATTATTTTTTTTCCATATACGGAAGGTTGGAGTTGTCAGGAATGAAATTTGTTAAAGACAAAACATCTCTCTCTCTCTCTCTCTCTCTCTCTCTCTCTCTCTCACTCTCTCTCTCCTTATACTTTTTTGCAAAGTTTAGAACTGTGATGAAACTAAGATCAAGTCTATTGATTGAGTAGTAAAACGACTGTAAAACCCAATATAATTCAACTTTGTTACCTGATTTTTAATTTTAATCAGTGCTCCCTGATTTAAGTCATCGTATAATTAAATTCGACATCGAAAAATAAAATATAAGACTGAGTTTTCATCTCGATATAGTTTGCAGTAAATTTTTAGAATGAATTGATTAGAATGAATCACTAAAATGTCCATCTATGCTAGAGTTAGGCCGAAACGTAGATGGGAGTGTTGTGTAAGATAGATCTGATCTTGTACATTTTTGTTTAAAAAGGGTTCGGTGGTTGGCGGTATTTAGACAAAGATTATTGATGTTAGAGACATCGAACCTCCTGGTTTGTTAGGCTTAATATCATGGCTTGAAATAAAATAGGTAAATGAAGCCATACATAAAGTTTACAACTGTGGCCAATACTTTCATGGTCTTTAAAATGCGATACTCCTACCAATTTTTGCCACCATTATTAATAATTTGCCACCATTAGGAATAATTTTATAATAGGTCAAATTTTGAGAAATAATTGTAATATTATAATGATCAGGGCTCGATTTGGTGTGGGATGCGTCAGAACGGCGTTCCTGCACTTCTTTTTAATAGAAAAAATGATAATAGTTAATAAAAATTATTTATTCACATATTACCCAGTAGTTAGTGAGTGGACCTGGCCTCCTACTTGTTACACTTCACATAAAAGTACCATTTACAGGTCTGGACGATCGATAATGATGAGAGAAAGACTTTAAGCTTGCTAACGCCATCAAAGTAATGAATGGAAAAAAAATGGACATAAAATGCCTCAATAATGCTTTGGCAAAGTGAAATGAGGAAACTTTGTCTTCTAGTTCAAACTTAATTAAAAGCTACTAATTACAGAATTCCGAGATTAATTCCACTTCAGAGTGTTTCTGGGAAGTCAGATCCCATTGAAACAGTCAATCGATTCGATAGCCATATTGTCCAATGAATGTGAAAGAGGTTCCTCACTAACCTCAACATCACACCATTGAGATCATCATTGCAAATTGCAACTATTTCTGGCCTGTTTTATAAATATCATCGGATCTCCTCATCGGCTCTTTAACCCGGCTAAGTACGTTGATTCTGCTCTGGACACCACTCAGTTTAATTAATCTTCAAGAGTAGGGTTGGAATATCGACACGCGATATATCGGAGTTGAAAAACCGATATAGTAATCGATATCTTAACATCCGATATATCGATATTTTACAAAAATATATCGATCACACCATATGCTAAACTATATTACAGTAGAATCTCGGCAATTCATATCCCAGCAATTCGTATAGATTTTCTGGTCTCTTGAAAGTCTCCCTTTATTTCGTATAAAAAAACTGCAATCTGGTTCTCCCGATAATTCGCATATATTTTCCAAGTAATGTAAACGCCTTATAATTCGAATTTCCAAATAAAAAATCTGGTTAACTCTTAATCTTTTCAAGAGGAGAGGTGAGTGAGTAAGAGAGGAATCGTTTCTATGAATTTCCGTCGGTTTACTCTTTTTTTTTCTACTCAGTTCTCTTTAAATAAAATTGTAAAAAAACCTGTAACCATACTGTTAGCCGACAACATAGATTGATCTGAAAAATTAAGTTGGCTCATGACCGGCAAATCCGCGAATGCAAGGTGCTTTATCAACAAAAACTTTACCGAACGCCTATCGTGCAAACACAAAAGCATGTATCATAAGTGAAATTTTCAACGAATGGGTACAGCTATGGAATAAAAAAACAGCGAAAATTTTCAACTGTTTATTGATAATTGTACGACCCACAACAGTACCACATCACTCAGCGATGTTTATCTTCTGTTTTTGCCTCCCAGCACAACCTCTAAGCTGCAATCTCTAAACTTGGCCATAATTAAACGATTTTAGACATTTAACGCAAGGAATTAGTGATGTAACTCTTAGAAAGCATCAAGGATGGGAATCACTTACCTCAAAATTAAGAACTTCCATGACTTTTCGAGATTTCGTCTATTTTGACGAAGGTTTAGCAGTAGCTTGGATCCTAACTGACGAGGAAATTTTGACTCCGTAAAAAAAGGAGATGAAGAAGAAATTGATATGTCGGCGATTGGTTCTAAAATGGCGAAATAATGCATCTACAACGTGTGCCATTTCTTAGCAAAATCGGATGTTTGTGTAAACGTATTTTCTGCTCTGAACATGCTTAACGAAGCCATCGATGAGATCCGTCTTCAAGGATTGCATCATAAGAAAATTACCGAATTTTGTTGTTGATCTAACTATATCGTTTGTATTTCCATTCATATTAATACAATTTTGTATTCATTTTGTTATTTCCTATTTTTTACCGCCGATTATTGGAAATCTCGATAATTTGGATATCTCGATAATTCATATTTACCTTTCGAAACCTTGACCATACGAATTATCGAGATTCTACTGTATTTTGTTTTAACAATTTCCTTTATTCGGTAAAACTCCAGAATCGTAACCCCAAACTGGCGGAGGTCTAGATTTTTAAGATCAGCCAGGTCCAAAAAATCTAGATGTCCTCCATGTTGCGGTTACCATTCTGGAGTTTTACCAGTTAATATAACAATAAACAATATTTAATTACCAAACAATAATTAGTAGATAAGATTTACATATAAATAATGTTGATTAATTCTATATAAAGAAAAATTGATGATTTATATAAATGATGATGGTACTTAGATGTATATCAAATAAATTACATGCTTTTAGAGAATGCATAATATAGTCGGAAGAGTTATAAGATAAATAAAAATTTGAGAAGTTTGAAGGGTTTATTAATGAAATCTTCTAGAAGACTATAATATATCAAATATGGCTAGAAGTCTTCAAAATAAAAATATGTTATAACATTTTTTTTTTTAAGTATAATTCTTTTCTATCTTTTTTTATAATGATTCATGGCTAATAAAAATATTGTTTTATAAATAATAATCATTATATTATTTCATAACCTTCTTCACAGTTTAACATTATACTCATTTGATGCACTTTCTTTGCTTTCTTATCCATTTCCTTTCGATATATCGATATTTTTCCAGCGATTATCGGTGGTTTTCGATATTTGGTTTTGCGATATATCAAAATATCGAATATCGATATTTTCCTTTCGATGTTCCAACCCTATTCAAGAGTAAGGGGAGGCCAAGAGAAAAGGCCAAAGACAGTTGAATGCTGATGCTAAAGTTTTGAACAATATTTTAGGATGGTAAAACAACTTAACCAATCATTAAATTGTTTTATTTTTTTACTGGTTATTACATTTAAAAAACACATTTTTGTACATGTTTTGCAAAATAAAATTTGGAATCAAATAAAATGTTCAAGTTTTTACGAGTATATAACAAAAGATTTCTTTTATTCAGGCCAATAATGTCGATATATCCCACACCCTCCGGAAGGTTACAGTTCCGTAAGGGGAAAATAATGAGGTGTTCTGATACTTTTTGTAGCAAGTGTATTTCTTTCATCCTGTTACCTGAGTACCAAAGATATCGGTTATAACTGAAATGTCCAAGAAATCTAATTTACGCATTGAGGGATGAACTGTTTTTTTTTCCGCCAAATATTACAAGCTATGAAATTTAAAGGAAATAGCTGATAATGATAGTAATGTCATAATATATTAATAGAGGAATTATAAATAAATAAACTAAATAATCGGAAAATTAGTCAAAAAACAAAATAAAGAAAATTGAAATTTAAGTTAAAATAAAATGGGGGCCTTTTACAGAATAGGTACACCAGTTGATTTCAGCAACTAACAGAGACATTCAGTAACAGTGATCGTTACCAAATTATCATAAACAATTTATATATATTTAGGTTATTGAAACATTTATGTTATTTACAAATTATAAAATAAGAAACATTCATTATAAATAATATTGAAGGGGGTGTTAAATATAAAATATTAAAACTTACTCTGGGGACGAAAATAAGTAAATGAAATGGCTATTTAATTTCAATTTTCTATTGTCGAACCATATACCTAAGAATTTTCATGAGATTTTCCTATAATTTCTTTTGAACACCTTCGTTTGTTGATGGTATCGAGCAAGCAACATTTAGCAAACTTTACATTGAACACATGAAACGTTTTTTCTTCAAATAACAATATACTCGTATATTTTTTTAAATGTTACTCATTGTCGTGCAGAATAGGAGTTTATAAAGATGATAAAACTTTTATAATTACAATATATATTTAAGAATTCTAGCACTGGTTGAGGCCAGACTGACGATCTAAAGTCCTCAGTATTCGGCACTTACGCCACCAATAGTCGATTTTTAGATCATTTATATTTTTTTTTAATATATTGTGAGCAGGAATCGATAAAGGGTTTTTTTACCTAATAAATTGAAACCTAAATTTCGATTTATTTTTACGTTTAAGCCTTTTTCAAATAAACGACGTTGAAATGATGACTGGAACTCATATTAATAATTACTAACTCTGACTATTCGGTCAATCATTGATGGTCGACATAGCTGAGCGTAGGGAGACATTAGCTTGTGGATTGCCTTTATTAATAAAAATAATAACAACTCTCACGATTGTTACTCAAAAATAACTGGTGTATCTATTCTATAAAAAATCCTAAAATAAAATATCACAAAGACAGTATTGCTTATGCACAATGTTTATGCACTCTGGTTGAGGAAATTTAAGGCAAGCTTGTCCCCCAGTTATGAAGAGCTAAGCAAGACTTCAGGAAATCCCAGCACTTCTCCCTCGACTTTTACTTTTATCTTTTTTATTTATAAAAATAATTATTAGAACCCATAAACAATAATAAATAATTCACTCTTCTTATAAACATTGTCGCATAAAATGTTACTGATTAGGTTTCTTTTTTTTTTTTTTTTTTTTTTAAATCTTTATAAATGTAAAACTGAGTAAAATACTCATCATATCACTTATCTCTTTCCTATCGGAGCATCCGTGAGAATTTGTCTTCGAACAATTCAACCATTTACCTCTTCCATCTTTTCTCATCGTTCTATTCTCGCAATTCAACAATTCCAGTTTCCTTCTTAAATACCTAATTGATAAAAAGACTTTATCCTTGAGAAGCCATCAATAAAAGTTTTATTAGCACTCATGTGGGAACGAGAAGCCAATAAACATAGCAATAATAGGTAACATTGACATGTTACGTGATTCATTCATGTAACTGTACGATTTGAAATTGACTGTTACAGCATGACGATCCACATCTTATGCAATATTGTTATCTTGACACAATGTTTCTGAAGTGTAAGCTCCCAGCGCATTCTACGTGTGAAAGAAATATGAAACTAAATACAATTAATTTTGTTTTGCAGAAATTATTTAAGAAATCTATACAGACCAGTCTCTTAGTCCCTCCTAGGCTCTATCGGTATATATATGCCTTTTGATTTTATCAAATGCTTTTTTTTCTATCATATGCATCCTGTCCGTCTTATTTTGCATAATATCCTCAGCCCTAACCTCTTGCGTGACCAGGCTGATTCTCTTCAGGCCGAAGACTTCTTTTATACTAACCATACAATACAAGTTTTGGAAGCTGATCCTCCCGACACACTCAATTCTTCTCCCGATCATCCCTGCCTACCTCCTCAATCTGCCTTCATATTCTAATACAATCGAACACACACTTTCGAGACCTTCTGATATACAAAAATACCTTCGATACATTCCGGTAGTTGGGGTGCAATAAGTCGATTTATTAAAATTAATATAGATCTTAACTTTTTGGAGAGATTCATATTTGAGCTATTGTTTATTCTATTAAATAAACATATTGTAAAAAAACGATATTGTCAAATCAAATATTTAATTTTTCATTTCATCTTGCATTACCAAGGGAAGGGGACAGTCAATGTGGCCACCGATTTTAACCAAACATTTTTTGCTAATTAACATCTAAAAATATTGGACACGTGTCCAAACGTTCTTACCATTGGGCCCTAGGAACATAAAAAAAAAATTTGATTTTCGTGCGAATCTTTGGAGTAAAAAATTTGACAGTTAAAAAAATTGCCTATAAATCAGAAATCCTTTGAACGAATAAAGCCAAATTTGTAGGGTCGGCAAATATTCTAAAACTACGCGATTTGCTTTAAACACGGTTCCGACCTGTTTTAGAATCAACGCAAAAAAAAATGTTTTTATTTTGTAACTTTTTTACATAGACCGTCTATATAATGCAATAGATGTTTATATGTATAGGAAGAAGAAACTTTCCTCTTTTCAGCAAGTCTAAAAACATCGAAATATGATAAACTGAAGACGAGATGCAAACTTCAAATCGAAACGTAATTCCGTGGCTAAAATTTTTTTTTTATTTTCGATGATATTTTCAACAAAGATTTTTTGGTGAGCTGTATCAAAATCGACCATATTTTTTGGCGTAAAAAAATCTATAACTTTAGTTTATCCAATAACACTTTTTTTTTACCCAAAAACAATTGAACTGTAAATTTCGAAAAGGGCTCATCTCGCATTTTATTCCAAATGGAATTTTTCGTTTTGCTTTTCATATACTCATATAGACCGATAGTTTATGAGCTAGAACGACTGGTATCTGTTTTTCATAATGTTGAAATACAGGCAGAAAATAAAACTTAATTTCAACAAACTTGTTGAAATAAGTCCAATGGTTCAACAAAAATTCAATTATTTTGTGTCTCCTGAAAAAAATTAATTTTCGGAGATGAGCCCTTTCGAAATTCACAATTCAGTTATTTTTTAAAGTTTGTATTTTTCCTATAATAATTAACATGTATCATTTATTTATTTTTTTTTTCGACTTCTACGGTGCCTAGACACACGCCATATTGGGCATATGCAGAATCACCAAAAAATATTTGGTTAAAATTGGTGACCTATTGACTATGCTTCCTTGTGTGTCTTTAAACAAAAGGCAAATTACCAATAATAAGTGTGCAAAGAATGTTGTGGAATTGAGTCAGCGTTTTATAGTTTCCATTTCAACTTGTTTGTGGAAAAAAAACATAAACCTTTTATATACTCCTGTCCACAAAATCCTTAACGCTAAAAAAAATAGATTAAAATTGTCTAACACTACTCTTAAGAGATTCAAGTTTCATCGTCATTACAATAAATTTAAAGAAATTAAAAAACTGTTAATAGTGGTTATTTTTATGATCAAATATGGTAAATATTTTTAAATAACATGATTTATCTTAATGTGCGAGCTGGATCATATTATTGTCTATCTTTAGCCTCCGGAGGATAAAAAAAGAGTGCGTATGATTCAATAATGTTATCTTATAATTTTTATTTCAAAATACTTCTACTAACGATGAACTTTGTTTTCTTGGACCACATAACATAATTAATTAGTAAGCTTATAATCGTCGAGGATAAGATGAAAAACATAAAAAAATTTGGTATAGTAAAAGCCTTTTAAGATAATATTTGCTTGAAGGACTGTAAAATCTTTTTCGTACTAGAAAGGAAATGTTCCAATGATTTTCACGGTTTTGGTTCCAAACCATAAAGATTTAAAATCCAGCCCACAATAATGATAAACCATCAATTTGAGTTACTAAAAGTAATGGTGTGTCTACCCACACGAATCTTCTTACCGCTTTGGGTGCAAATTTGTTTGCTGTATCTTACATTTTTTTGGATTACGGGGGCTCTGAAACTTGAAGGCCTGTTGAAAACTGGTTATAGAAAGTTTGAGCCTATTACAATACCTTCCTAGGTGGTAAGGAAAGTAAAATATTAAAAAATAAACTGCAAAAACTATTAATAATTGGTTTTGTAAACGTGAGAGTTGCCTGTGGACAGGGTTGCTTTCTGAACAATTCTTAATTGAACAATAAAAAAAAAAAAAAAAATTGTATCACTACAACCCGTGGAGGGTCTTGGGTTCAGTACTTGGTAAGGACCGTGCTGTTTCTAAGCCAGTGGTTGCGCAAGGAAGTGGATTTGGCCGAGATCACGCTCAACCGCCAGGTTTTCCCCCCAATTAAGAGTACCCACTTTATAGAAGTGTACTATTGCCATTAAATTGAATTATAATATAATGCTAAATTAAATAATTTGGCAATAAAAACATATGATTTTATTTTTGTAATTAAAAAAAAAAAAATAAAAATGTTTAGACGATGCCATGACATCTGGATAAAAACCACGACAACCAAACGAATCATTAAAATAATTATACAAATAATGTAATGATAATATAATATTTACTTGAGTTCTTTAATTTCGAAATTGGATGCTCCTCTGACGGTGACATTGGTGCCAACAGCCTTGAATGGACCACCTTCGGATACAGAGATTCTGTCAATAACAAGTGGCTCTAAGGCTGGTACATCCAGCTCAGGGATTCCTGCAATAACATATGAATCTCTTTAAATGTATTCGTTAAAATTTAAAAAATGTTAACTCGTTCGTCAAGATTTCTATACGCTTAAATGTTAAATAATTATTACATTTCTTAACTTTCTATATCGAATAACGTCTTTAAATAAAAAAAGAAAGCACTGCGATATATATAACGATAGAATACTTTTCATAAATGTAATACCATTAATGCTTTATGGCTGTGCTGACAGTTACTTTCCTATAACCTATCGATGTATTTCCTTTCCATTCAAAACGAAGGACACGTACTAAGCGATTATATTGTATAAGATCTCAGACTTTCTAGTCATATTTAATGGAAATATAAACCAGTAATTAAAATAGTTCGATATTTAATTTAAATATTGTAATTTCATGATGTGATCTTTATTACGTTGGTATCCAAGTATTTTATTTAGATTTTTGATAATAATAATAATCATAAAGTAATTTAACATAAATAGTTTAAATTTTTGATATTAATGGTATACAAACACTAATGGTGGTAAAGGTAAATAAACTATACTCAATAGTGGTATTGTTATTCGGAAAGCTATCAAAATTTTTATGATTTTAGTGTAATTACTTTTTTAATCATATTTTTAAATTGTTTTAAAACATTTTAAGAACATTATATAACTAGGTCTGTTAGATCTAAATGAATTATTAGTATAATATTATTATTTATATATAAAAGGAAAATTCCTTTGTGAATTTTACGTCCTCTGAATTCTTAATTTTCGAAGAAAAACTAATGTTATTTAATAAAAGCCTCCAGATTTCCAGATTTAGATTAAAAATCTATAAGCATTGCCACATTTCAATGGAACTTTCGGCCAAAATGTGGTCATTTTCAATTATTTACTTTTTCTAAATTTATGTAATTCCGAATTGTTTTGTATTAATTTCTTTATTCAGTAGGAGAAATATTTATTTTTAAGGATTGTGAATATTGTTAAACTCCTTTCTTTTTTTTTTTTATGAAGGCTAGACCGTATTTTCAAGAGAAACCAGTAAATAAGAAGCTTAAGACACCTTTAGACTTCCTTTACACACCTTCATTATAAGTTTGACGTTTCGGATTAATCGAATAATTTCAAAAACATGTTAACTATAACAGCACCATCTATATAATTTTTTAACAAATTATTTTGAAATCAAACATTATAGTGATTGATATAATGTCTTTTCTATAATGAATAATAAAAATAAAATTATAGTTATACTGAAACTTTTTACAGTAAAATTGTAGAAATATCACATATCATAACAAATAATAAGAAGAATAAGAATATATGGATGTATGAATTAATATATTGACTAACTATAGTAATATAACATAAAATTAGAGAAGAAAATATTTGTATCATTAGAATGATTTCTAATTAACTTACGAATTGTATCTATGAATTATAGACTCTGATTTGCAACATTAACTTTAGCAAACCTAACAATGAAAAATTATTTGCTAAGAACTATAACCTATGAAATGCTAATAGGGTTGGTAAAAGAAAACAAAGAAGAAATAACTACGAAAAAAATAATAAAGAAGCATAAGATACAAACCTTTGATGAGCTGCGGCCTCAGGATTTCAATGGAATTGATGATACATTGATCTATTTTAGGGTCGTTCCTTTTACATACTTTTATGTAGCTTGCTGTAACAGAAAATATGTCAATTACATATACTTCATAAATTTCATTTTCTGTGAAATTGAAAATGTATATTGATGCAAATAAATAAAATATTCATTATCTTATGTTTTTAGGAACTGCAAATTTTGTAAGCAACTAACTAACATTTAAGATTATAATTTATACTTAAGAAATACTATAAATTGATGATTTTTGTTGGAGTTGTGTTGACATCGTTTCCTTCGAGTTCTTGTGTTATTTCAATAGAGTAGTAAAATAAAAAATAAATTAAAATGGGAATGCGCAGTGTGGTTAATATGACGTGAAAATGTCTAACGAAAAAAGTATCCATTGTTGGTAAACCAAATATGTAAAACATAACAATTAGATTTAATATATATAAATACTTAGATTCATGATATAGTTATAACAGTAACAGTAATCTCTGACTGTCATTACATTCAGTCGCCGCTCCTTCAGCTAAGTCCAGGCTCTGGGCAAAATAATATAGCGGATCTCCTCTCACTCAATATTTCATTTATTTTATTTTTATCGATCATATCGATTAAGGCATTATGAAAGCGAAATTTATTATTTTATAATGACAAGAGTTATTTAC
This sequence comes from Rhaphigaster nebulosa, assembly GCA_948150685.1. Lineage (NCBI taxonomy): Eukaryota > Metazoa > Arthropoda > Insecta > Hemiptera > Pentatomidae > Rhaphigaster > Rhaphigaster nebulosa. The sequence goes on along the minus strand of OX411309.1, from coordinate 99,984,683 downwards.
AATGCAACACTTTTTTTTTTTACAAAATTACTTAATAATGATAGTATAATTTAATAATAATCACTTAAATAAAGAGTTCACAATAACACTAACACAGCTAGAACTATATTTTATTTACAACAAATATTCATGCGGGCTCTGGGGATTTTATTCTCCCCTCTGCCTTCTCATGAAGGCCCACAGACAACCTGTATATAATTTTTTCGCTGCCATTAATAAAGGACATCCCGTGCTCATAAATGAAAAAAAAATTTTTTGTTTATCGTCTTTTGAGCAAAAGTTAAAGAATTTTGGCCACTAAATCAACAATTTTTCCCACTGTGCGGCGTATAAACTGATTATAAACATGCACACACATACATACACACACACACACACACACACACACACACACACACACACACACACACACACACACACATATATATATATATATATATATATATATATATATATATATATATATTTGTTTTTTTTCCCTGAGACATATCCAATGACTAAACAGCAGAACGCAATCCTTTCAACAATTCGCACCAAATGACTCTTAAAGCGATAACCGAGAAATTCCAGTAAGCTTTCTTCTGATTTGTCAACATACTTGCTTATTAAAGCAGTAAACAGTTAAAGCAGATTGCAAATCGTAATTACGACATATATTACAATAATAAAGAAATAAACAACCGAATTAATCATAGTATGCTAAACATTCAGGTTGCATTCTAAATACATTAGCTCGATTTTCATGCCAGATATCTATTAAATGAAAACGCTTCGAATCATAATTTCAACACTTTCCGTATAAATTTGTAACAGGTTGGGATGCAGCAACGATAAAGTTACCAATGAGGATAATCCTTTGTGCATCCTGTATTATGTCATGGCAGGGTTAACTGCATAACGGTGCAGCAATGAGGTTGTGAAACCCGACGCAGCAACCTGCGGCCTCCATAGGCAAGTCAACCGCTCATGTAGAGTCGGGAACTTTCACCTTTGCCCATTTGTGCAGCAAAGCATCGATAATACTTCGAGTTAAACAACTTAACTTGTTGGTCGTTTGTTTACCACGAAAACAAGTGGAAATAAAATTCTCTAACTCCGTATAACAATCAAGTAAATTTGAAAGAATCCAGATGCCTTTTTTTTTACATATGATCATTTTAATAATATATTAAATATCATAACATGATATTATGATATTATTAACATGATATTATGATTTTAATAATAATTAAAATATCATAACATGTTATGATTGACGTGCAACATGAGCATTGGATGAGTTAGTCGTTATTAAAAAGAGTTAGATCACGCATAGATCCTTGTATGTTTTAAGCAGTTTCCTCATGGGGTCGTTTTTAATTGGTTGGCATGTTCTTATTCCGTGATGAGGAAAGATGAATGCATATTCAGTATCGAAATTCTGCTGCATCCTGCAGGTATTAATCATTGTTCTGTAGGACCAGTAGCTATGCGATGAAAAGATATATAAGATTATGATTTAGAAACCTTGGACTCAAAAGAAAATTATGGTCTACTCCGCGAGACGCTGCAGGAAAATTGACCAATTCTATATCAAATATAAAATTGGTTCTTGAGAGATCTTTAAAGGAGGATTAAATTTCACTATTCGTTTAAGAAGTAAAGCTAAATGAAAATATACATACAATTTTTGTTTTATTTTTTTCTTCGTTAAAAACGAAGTTAATAGCAAAATAAGGAAAAAAATCGGACAGAGGCTGAATCTAGTACCCCCGGGGTTTTAAATTACTAATTTTAGAATTACTTAAAGTATAAATAATGAGAATCGGAAAGAAGAACATATAATTAAAAAATAGCGATCTCGTTCATGTCGTTCCCACCACGTGTAACTAACGAATGTGAGAAATTTTGTAATTTCTCAGTTTTACTGATTTAGATATGTGGCTCAAAAGAGTAAAAAGGCCCAGGAATAAACAAATTATCCGCAATGGGGAATTTATAAGTAAAACGTAAATCTCTTTTTCGGTCTCTTGAAAAGTAACTATTCCTAATAGCACATTTTCTCTGTTAAATGATGCCAATTCCTTCTTTCTAGCATTAATAGAAGCGCAACTATGAGCGTTTGAAAATTATACCAAAAGTGTCATAATTTTTTCTGTCTAACATCCCAAATGTAGGAACGTAATTTTACGTTAAAATAACACAAATGAGGGTAGTTATAAAAACATAAAATGATATAAAACAGATTATGAAATAACAGCCGAACAAAATTACTTAATTTACATTTTTTATTAAATTAATAATATTATTTAAAATTAATATACCAAGGAGTTTTTACCAATGTTGTCAGCAAGAGTATAATAAACAGCGGTATTATTTAATAGAAAAAAATATAAGTATTATAGTTTTCATCTATCCAATATTGTGCCTGAATTTTTCTTTGCTAAATGATCTAGATAACAAAAAAACAATTTACATAATAATTTTTCTACTTTTGCCAGACATAATGGCCTAAATACGGGCTAACTGGCTAACCAAATCAGAAACGAACTACTAATACTTTCACTATTTGTGGTATTTTTAAGTAGAAAGTGGAAAATATCGAAGAGATGAAAATGACTTCTACAAATATTAAATATTGATTGATTTTAATTCAGGTAATACGAATCAATATTCAAAATTGTTTATATTACTCCGAAGTTTCAGGACAGGTCCAGGAAGCAACATGTTACCGCTAGGTTGATTTCATATTTTTTTTCGTTGTTAAACGCTGTGGATTCAAGAGTTTTCTTTAACTTGAGTTAAATTTAATTTAATCTGAATTATGTGAAATGAAAAAATTAAAGCAGGAGTACCATAGGGCAGTATTTTGGGTCCTGCAATTTTCAGTCTACTTAGTTTTGATATCTCATTACATCTAGAAATCATATTGGCTACATTCACTGTTTTAGCAATTCTGACACCACACAATTAATAGAATATAATATAGCTATATAGGCGAATGAGGATAAAAATGAACTATTTGCAGAATTTTTTCTTCAGATCTTCACTATCCGAAGATTTTAAACAACAATTCAGTCTCAGATAGAACGTTATCTGGGCCTCTATTTGCACAAACGAATGTTATAAATAGGACTGGGTCACTACGACCCAGTACATCACTCCAAGAAATCCAAACATTTTATCAAAATATATAAGAGACATCTAAGCGTTTTTTATGTCTCTTTTTGAGATGTTGCTATTTTCTATGATTAATAATATTTCCGATTATTCATGATTAGCAGCCGCACATTAGGCATCATAAAGTTGCTACCTAGGAAATAATTATCTTCTATATATAATATTCCGTACGCCAGATCGAACCGGAAGACCTTCAGGATGTAAAAAATCACACTGGTTTTCTACTAGATGGTGCAAGTGAGCAAGTGAAATGGAAACATTAAACCGGATTTGTGACCTTTTACTGACCAAGCTTTCGTAATGAACTACGTATAAGCAAGATGGGAGGGTATCTCTCACCGATATGGTAAATAATTTAAGTCCAAACGTCTTGATTTAAGATTATTTTTATTCTTTTATCATGGCGAACATTGTCTACAAAACGATTACTTGTTAATTTTTTTTTTTTTACTCGATAGTATACTGGTTAGTGCAGTAATTTTTTTTACTGGCTAGTGCATATTATGTTCAGGAAAAAAAAATTAATTTCTTGAAAGTTTTTTGTCTCTCCTGAAAAGTCGGAAGTTAGCAGTTGAATGAAAGCTCATATAATTGTATTTTGTAAGCCATAGAATTTAATCCTTCTGAAACTGCCATTTTTTAAAATTACTTTGTTAAGTTAAATATATTTTTAGAGTTATATATTCAAAGAATATATAGTTACGAAAAATAAATGCTCTTCAAAGTGCTATACCAATGCCATTTTTTAAGGGAGACTGATTTTTTGGTAATTACGGCATATTATTCCGAACCAAAATCAATTATATGATATTTATCTATTGTCTGAAATAAACTATGATCAATTCGTATGTGTAAATATATATAAAACATAAATTAATTGAGATTTTAAAGGATCATTAGAATTTTTATTTAAGATAAAATATGATTTTTATTGAACCTTTCAAATCGGTTTTATAACTATTTTAAAAGTTATGAAATAACTTTGGTATATTTCAATATCTTAAACCAAGAAAATGGATATACCAATTTAAAATATATATATACATATATATATATATATATATATATATATATATATATATATATATATATATATATAAAGCACTAAAACTTACTGAATATTTTCAAAAAGCATATCTCTTGTAGGTAAAGGGTCCTGAGATTAGAGCTTTGTGAATTTAATTTGTACAAATTTTGTGCTATTTTTAAGACCTATTTGAGGCAGGAGAATTACAGAAAGCAGTTCAAAACAAGTTCGATAACAAATTGATAAGCAGACCTTTTACAAATAACATTACCATATGAAATATAATAACAATATCATATGAAAAAACTTTATCTTAATATTTTCTTTATATAAAAATGAAGCTCTAGCAAAAATGACGGAATATAAATAAAGAAAAGTTTCTAATGCTTTTTTATGATCAATATTATATTGGATGAGACTAAAGAGAATTAAGAGATTTGTCTGAATTAAATACATCAACTTTTTTTTAAGACTAAACAAAATAAGACTCTTTAAAGCTTATGGAGTTGGAGTTATTAATTAAACGTCAAACTGCCGTTTAATTATAATTATTAGATATTTGAGTTATGTGAAAGACAAGAAATAATCAGGCCAATGGTGTGAAAAAAGCAGTAAGGCAATCGGAGGAACAGTTTATTTCTTAGGAGTGACATAAGGTGACACTTTCTTTAACTCCATGATGCTTCCCCATGAGGGTAGTAAGTCGCATATCTCGCAAGGCTATAAATACTACCCATCATGCTCCTTGACGTGGTTAATATTCACATTATTTTCTTCTGTCAGCGAAGTCTTATGCGCAAAATGTCTCCTGAACCAAGTTTTTACAAAATTGTAAGACATTGCCATAATTTTTCTGACAAAAGCATGCAGTATTCGTTCCATTTGCTAAAGTGTCCATTCTATCTTATTTCCAGAGCCAGAGGCACGTCGTTTACACACCAAATTTTGGTCACAAACTCCAGACAATCAAGATAACTTTCAATTTGTACGTTTGTTAAAAAAAAAGGTCATATTCAAGATTGTGAGAAGTCATTCATTGGCATCATAGACTCCACTTGTCAAACAGTGCACACTTATCGAAAAATAGAAGAGTGTGGATGTCGTTCTTAAAAAACTTCAAGTAAAAAATCCGAAATCACACGCTCGTAAGTATAAAATGGACAGTACTTCGGTTCAATAAAAAAAAAAAACACTGTCATCAAGAGACCTAAAAAAAGAGCTTATAGGACATGATGAAGGATGAGAAATATAATCGAGTCTAAAATGAAATATGTGCATGATCTATTTTATATAATTATGTAAATTTTATAAATAGATTATTTCGTTTAAAAAACAAAATCATGTAAAATTCACTTCTGTGACTTAACGTTTTTCCCATTTCAGTACCTCAATAATTTTTTTTAACGATATTGTTTATCAAGTTGTTATGTCTAATTTTTTTAATTTACACTGAACTAGTTAAAAGTTACCACCATTTGACAAAAAAAAAAAAAAAAGTAAAAATAATGGTATATCAAAAGTTATATAAGAACATACTTACCAAAAGCAAATGCATTTATGTCGAATAGAGAACCTGCTTTTTTGAATTCGGATAAAAATAATCACAATTCTCAGCTTTACACGCGTGTCCATTGCCATTACCCGGATAATCACCCTGTCATCTGAGCCACGCGCAGATGACAAGGCCATTTTGAGAATTATGAGTCGGATAAGAAGAAGTTGGTATTGTTAACAAATAGCTTCTCACCATAAGTCATCTCCATTGTTCGTACAGGAGAATCATAATTGGCGGATTGCATATTCGAGAACGGTTTGGTGGGAAAACCACTCTCTCTAATTACTTTAAATAAAATAGCAAGCAGTACATACTAATTATTAATGTATTGTAATAAATATGAGAATATATCAATGCTCTTTGTCTATTTTGTTTCGGTCGCTATGTCATGAGGTGAAAGAGGCCTTTTTATTGAAATTTCAGTTGATTCCTCCATCCCCTCTCCAATCAACAAATATAATAATATTGTAGTTTAATTATTGACCAATTACTACGGATAAATAATAAATGTTTAATTTTCTTTTAATTATCATTTTTACTAATTTTAATAATAAATATTACGCATTTATTAATTTATGTTCTTTTTACGTTTTATTGCTTTATTATAGAATAAAAAATATCTGATGTGACACTACACGACTTCTTTGTAGGCCTATTAAAGTACAAATCGTTGGTTCAAACAAAAAGGGCGGTAAGTAAAAAAAAAATATATTCAGGTACAGTACCACTTCCGGCAGGCTAATTTTAACCAAAATCTACTGTTATTTATATTGACATAAAAATCTTACATACAAAATTTGAGATGTTTTGCATTATACTTCAAGTATGGTAAAAACTCGTTTATATTTTTTATTATTAGATAATAATTATCTATCTTATCTTTTTTCACATTTGATAATAATTTTTAAAAATAATAGCAAGAACGTAACTATACATAAGTCAATCAATCAATCAATTCGGCGCTACAATTCGGTGACGAGTCCTGGCTTCCTCAACCAGCTTCCTCCAAGCGTTTCTGTCTCTGGCAGCCACCATCCAGTTCCTGATGTCGAGCATAGTTCGAGCGTCACCTGTCACTCCATCAGACCATCGAAGCTTTTGCCTTCCTCTCCGTCTTCGCCCAAAGAGCTGCTCTGTCAGCAGCTTCCTTGGCATCTCCTCGCCTCCCACTGGGGCCACATTTCCAGCCCAACGTAGCCTTTCTGTGAGTAGAACATGGGCAACCGGGCTCTCGGTAGATATCTAGGAATTCCTGGTTGCTTCTTCTCCTCCATTCATTTTCTATTCTCTTTCCTCCTAGTATCCTACGGAGGACTTTTCTTTCAAAGATCCTTTTCACTGTTCTCCGAAAGGTTCCAGGATAAGTAAGCCTAATAATAGCTATTGAGTTTGATTCAATGCACAGTTCCTGCATAGATTCCTTGAAGATCACCGGAACATTACGAAGATGGCGACAGCGCCGATGAGTGAACGAATTGAGAGAAAAAAAAAATGAAATTAAGAAATTACTAGGCATACAGCCCGAAAAGCCCGTATTGCCGGAAGGGGAGAAATAATAAATAAATAAATAAATAGATAAATTTGTATCTTATTGTTAACAGATTTGTGTGTGAGATCTGCAACACTAATTAAAACTGATTTCATAGTAAAATTTCTGCAAAATAAATGCGGACAAATCGCTTATAAAAGCATAGAATATTTTCTTTAAGGAAAGAAAGCTAGTTCTTTTTTGGGTGAGGAAAGTTAGATAAATAGATAGGCCATATCTGGCCAAAAAACTGCAATAATAAAAGTACATAAGTTTTACATCAATAGTAATAAAAATAAGTAAAGAAAAAATGAGTTCTCCACTTAACAAAAATATACAAGTATTAAAAAAAATGAAAAAGAAGAAAAGAAAAAAAAAGGTGAAAAAGTTGTAAATTATAAATAAATGTCCATCATACACTTTTGATCACATTGTTTACCTTAAATTGATTTTTTTTTTTTACTTAGTTATTATATTTATTACTATTATTTATCAAATTATTGCTTCTCTCCAGATATGCACCTGACTATATTTTAGCGCATGAAACAGGGATCGCATCGATATACTCCTACACATTAAAAATACGTTTCGATTATTGTTTGAGAATTCTGGAGATGCTGAACTTTCGATCAACCTACATTCTAGCGAGAGAGGTGATAAAAAAGACAGTTTATTGGTACCGGAAGTGGTTAGACTTCTGAATTAACCTCGATACTTCAAATGTCGCTGATCTGCGCGGAAGGTTAACCGAAGTTAGATGTAGGATGGAGGACGCAGAAAAAAAATTGCCAGATCTTAGCCCAAAGCCGTGGATTAATGATTGGTATGTAATTGCGTTGAAAAAGAGGATAATATTCGCTTCATAGGGCAATAAATATAGCGAATTAAGAAAAAAGCATTTTGGCCGACGATCCAGTTCTCCAGAAAATTTATTTTGCTTACTAAGCGGTGCCAACTTGAAATCTCTAAGTAACTATGGTACAATAGGTCTAAGTAACTATGGTACAAATAGTTTGTTCATAAAAGATTATATTAGAGTTGGGAAATGTTTTTGTGCATTTTTAATTGTTGTTATTATGCAGTATATTGTTTGCACAGCATATAATGCACTATATAGTTGATATATTTATAATTTATTTTAATATGGCCTGATTGCTATTTTTTAATTGTTTACTTGTTGGACTTTATAGATTTTGAATGTATTTGATTTTAAAGTTATAACATAAATATTGAAGAAGAAGGTGTTTTAAAGTATTATTGGTACCGATTTTATATTACTTATATTTATAGTGTTTATTAACATAATTGCTTATTTCATTTTTAAAAGAAAGATAATTTTAAAAAATAGCATACAGACTTCGACAGACGGATTTTATCATTGTCTATGTGTTTTTTAATGTATACATATATGTATACTTTCTTTTGTATCTTTTATAATGATAAACACATTTTCATTCATTCATACTATTATCCATCATTATTTATTTACGTATTTATGTCAAGTGAACTTACAGGATATATGCTATTTAATTTTAAGAATAGATAGATTCTTATTTAGATAGATTCTATTATTTGAATAATCTAACATAAGATGCATGAAGCAAGACTATCATAGGTTAGTACCCTAAAAAATTCCCTAAAAATAAATAATTTTCACAATAAATAGCAAAATGATACTCACGTAGTTCAGCTAGGACTAATTGAAGTACGACCCCCAAGAAAAAGAAGCTGAACCTGGCCGCCATCTCAACCGACTTAGGTACCACAAGACACAAACTGTATAATGAGGAAGAGGCGGTTTTATATCTAATGACGGGCGAAAAACAACAGCGGGAGGTCGTCCTTGAATGGGCCGACCAATCGGAGTAGGTCTTTCAAGGATGGAACTGGCCAATCGGGAAGCTGGAGGAGTCGGGAAATAATAACAAAATAATTAATTGCTAGATAGAAAAAGAGAAAATAAACACAACTTGCGGATGCTCCAACATTGGTCGGAATCATGCTTTAAAGAAAGATCAAATAACAAATTACCTGAAGGACGATCGATTATTCAATTAGGAAACTAACGATTACGAAAAAATCGTAAATAATTATTGTCACATTTATCTAGAGTAACCGTGTGTTTTAGTTGTGTCTTTAATATTTTAATGGCTATACTAGTTTTTACTCCGCAATCCTCGCATTAAGCAACTTCCTGCAAGGGAGACATGCATTAATTTGTAATAATATAGTTTATACATCTCACTAGAAATGCATGGAGAATTCCTAGAAAGGCTAAAGCGAATTTTCTGTTTGAGAAATTATTTCAATTCAAGTTTCAATTTATAGGGTTAGCTTACAATCCAAAATAATACCATGGAAAAAAAGGGTACCAATCTTCCTTTATCCAACTAAGCTGGTGACCGAGCAGCACTAGTTTTAACCTACCTCGATTATATTTCTGCCGTCTATTTAACGTCAAAACTTCTGAAAATATTGCCTACAAGATTATAACGAAAGAGAAGGGAATAAAATCTATCAATTCATAAACCTCACCCATCACTTCACAACAAACAGTCCCGCATGAAAGTTATTGTTTCTTGTTTCATCAAAGCCGTAACCATCCAACGAATTTTTTTTTTGTCTCCGAATATTATTTCGCACCAATAAAGAGTTAATTGACTATCAGCATAGATATAGGAAATGATACTTCGGGCATGGAGAAGAGCAGTATCAAGCGTCACATCTTTCCAGACTTTATTCAGCTATCTTGGCTAGTTACGGAAAGAGATCTACCATCCAACACCTTTTTAGTCTTCTGCTTGCATTACCAGGAAGATCAATCCTAGCCATTTCCTGGATCAGTTTGTTGGCATATCGAAATCGTCAGAAAGGTACCCTTAGAGTTTGGTGACTGTTAGGAAGTATAATTCAGTACGATGATTTTTATTAGTCACGTACCAATATAATGACTGAACTTTTGTTATCAGTCATAAAATTTTTATAGCAAAATTTGAAAGTTTTGTATTTATTACTATTATTACCATATATATTATGGGCTTAAGTGGATATCTTCATGTAATTTGTTTCTGAGCCGTTTCTTAAACTTTTTCGTAAATTCATTTTAAACTACAACTTTATGCTATATCTTGTACATCACGGACCTAGTTATTGACTTTTCCGGACTTACATGTTATCGTTTCAAGGATTCTTCACATGCTATGCCCACAAATTAAAATCTATTTATAGGAGTGTCATTTATCACTATTTAGAAGTTTCGTTTGAACAGCTCCCGAGGAAACCACTGTGTCAAAAAATCAAAAATAACGTGAGATCACTCTCATTAGAAACATTAGTAACCGAAAGAAAACACATATGTACTAGTCGGCGTGCTTATGTTAAATAAAAAGGACAAATATAGAAACATAGGTACATATCTATTTTAATTTTAAACAAGTGATAACTAGGCATTTATAATTAGAGTTTGTTAAATTTTAAAGTTTTAGGAACTGTTTATTAAAAGATAGAGTCTATTAAATATTGAAGTAAAAGGTATAGTTTATTAAAAAGTAGAATTTATTAACTATTAAAATTTATGTTGAATTTATCAAAAGGTAGAGATTATTTAAATGTAGAGATTAATAAAAGGTAGAGTTTACTAAAAGGTAGATATTATTAAAAGACAGAATTTATTAAAAGATACAGATTGTTTAATTTTAAACTTTTACGATAAAAATATCTGAGGAGAGCAGCAATAATATCAAGAATCGATAGGATCAGAAATATCGTTTTAAGACAGAAAATGGAAGTAAGACAAAATGCAGTAGAGTTGATGGAAGAAAGAAGACTCTGATGGTATGGCCACGCGAGACGGATAAATGATAACAGGACACCAAGGCTGATAATGAAAAGGAAGACTGATAGTAGAAGAAGGATAAGAAGAAGATCCTCTTTCATATGGAAGGATGGAGTGCTGTTCGATGGAGGTGAAGTAAGGTGGTTCGATGACTGTCGGAGGAGGACGGGATGGACCAGCAGAGATGGACTTCTGCTCATACAGGAGTTTGGTTAAGGAGATTGATTGAACATTGAAAAATTTCAACAAAAAAAAAATTCCTAAGAAAAACAAAGTTTTAGGTAGAGTTTATTAAATATTGAAGTTTCAAGTAGAGTTTAACTATATCTATGTACACACACACACACACATATATATATATATATATATATATATATATATATATATATATATATATATATATATATATATATATATCTATATATATACATAAATTCAGCCTACGTACGTTCGCAAAATTCGAAAGGTAGTCAGTCGATTTTGATGCGGCTTGCACTACCATTTAGAGAATTTCATCAGAAAAGTTTATATGCATTAAATTTTTCGAAATGCTCGCCTTAAGGGGAGAAATAGGAAGAGACTATAAAAAAATAGGTAATTTTGTAATCGTTAACATGACTTCGGACATGTGAAACCAAGTTCACAACGATAAAATTTGGTGAAATTATTGCTTGAAAGCGCCATTTGTTAATAAAATCACAGAATAAGGAAAAAAAAAGTGCGAAATTTATTGCCGTTTTGCTAAATTTATTATAATTTTGACCCTGCTCCTAGAAAACGTCGAAATTAAATGAGACAAATTCTAAACAACGCAGTCGATTAACTAGAAATTTTTTTACCCCTTCGGCTTTGGAATATTTACACAACAAATTTTTGTTGATAACTGGTCATTTCGTTGAAAGTTGTAGTAGCCTCCCTTAAGAGTTCTAATAATTGAAGTATAGAAATGAAAAAGAGTCTAAGTGCCTTTAGACATTTTTTCAGAATTCGAGCTTTTAGCTTTAAAATATTAAAGAAATATGACTTTTTTTCTGACAACCTATGGTTGTATAAGTAATAAAATCACATTTGTAATAGAACAAGCTGTACAATATATATATTTCTTTTAAAGATCTAATTCAACATAGCCATGGAGGCAAACCAAGCCAGGACATAGAATTAAATGATGTGTTTCCTCAGCGAATCTATGTTCGCTATAATACTTTTATTTACTTTCCCATTCATTTCATACAGAAATATGTATGATGAAATGTGCATTACACAATTAATCTGTTAAAAATAAAATAAAAATCAAAGTTAAACTAAAATATTTTCCTTTTATTTCCTTGTACGCAGTAAAGGAAGTAATCTGATCGCGAAAATTTTCGGTTTTCAAATATCAACGGAAATATCCATTTTGACCATCCCTGAATCGATTTTGACAAGTTTCGTCGTGGCGTCTGTACATACGTTCGTTCCTTCGTACGTATCTCGCATAACTGAAAAACGGTTAGTCGTAGAAAGTTAAAATTTTGTATTTAGGATTACAGTAAAATCTAGTTGTGAACATCCCTTTTTGGTCACTGCATGATTACCGGAAGTATTAGTTTACTTGAATGTCATAATTGATTTTCATCAAAAATTATATTAAAATATAATGCAAAACTGTTCAAATTTGGTATTTAAGACGTACATACTAACATAAAACATAGAATATACTTTGGTTAAAATTGGCAAACCGGAAGTGGTACTTCACTTGAAGGTCATATTAGACTTTCATCAAAAATTATATTAGAATATAATGTAAAACATCTCAAATTTGGTAAATTTTACTTTTATATCAATGTAAATAATATAATAAATTTTGGTTGAAATTGATGAGCTAAAAGGGGTACTTTACTTGAAGGTCATAATAAACTTAATCAAAAGGTATATCGACATTTAATACAGAGATCATATTGTTCGGTGGTAAAGATTATTTTTTTTTCTACTCTAATTAAACAATTTTATTACTTGTTTTATGTATCAAAATTGAGTATAAAATACTTGTTTTCCACTCCATTTGTGAGCTTAACAAGTCTACAGTAGGAGAATAACATAAGTTAAGCGGGTTATTCCGCTTAAAATGTTAAAACCGTCGATTTCCAATGCTTTGTCTAGTGACATAAACAGAAAACGACAAATAATAACGGAATGAGGCCTTCACAAACAAGAGCTTGTGTGTGTGTGTGTGTCTGAATGTGTCAATAGATGGACGACGTCGTTTTTGAGATACTGCTATGTTCGGAAACTAGTAACCAAATTCAGAGTCACTTTTTGAGCCGCCGATTTAAAGTTTAATAGGCAAAAAAGGAAGTCATGGGGTGTCCACATCAGATATTTTTTTAAAGTTGTTTGTAAAAGTTTTGCACAAACTTTACAATATGATGGTGAATGATGATTAGGAATGATAAGAACAATAATTCGTTCTTCTGTTATTCACATAATCTTAACATAAAACTTAATAAACATAAAAACAAAAACATCTGAAATTTGGCGCGCACAGTGGGAAAAATTGTCGATTTAGTTGCCAAAATTCTGAAACTCTTGATTAAAAGACGATATATGAAAAATTTCTTTTTTATTTATGATCAAGAGCGAAAACATTATATACATAGTGTCTCTGGACCTTTTAAATTAATTTTTTCTAAATTATTTCTTTACTTTGTTTTAAATAAAACAGTTTACTAGATATAAGGCCATTCAAAGGGGAAGAAATTAACTGATATCCTTATTAGAGATTTCTACATATATAATTAGTTGACATCCGCATGATGGTATAGAAAGATCAATCTAATTAGGGATTGATAAATTATTTGCCACTGCTATAAATTTGTTTTATTGATAACTACTTTCGAATGTTATGCATTCATCCTAAGTTCAAGATTTAAATGGGTTATATCAAACAGAAAACTTTGTACTGGTTTCTTCTCGCATTGAACTAACAATACATTACTAGTTCAATGCGAGAAGCAACCAGTACAAACTTTTCTGTTTGATATAATTCATTTAAACCTTGAACTGAGGATGAATGTATAACACTCGAAACTAGTTTCGATAAAATAAATTTATAGCAGTGGCAAATAATTTATCAATCCTTAACATATATAATTGTCTTTCTCATGTTTTTACTGCGTTAACAAGATTTATGAATAATTATTTATTGTAGAAAAAAAAGTAGTTAACAATATACTATTTTATCGAAATTTATCGTGTGTACAAAAATTATAAATGACAAATAAGATAACTTCAAGCATATTTTAGGCTTTTGCATAAATTAAAGGCCTAAGTATAAATGTAATTGACCAGGTTTCAACAGTTGATTCAACTGCTGATGAAGTCATTATTATAATTATACTTATGAGTAGTAATTATTATGAAACGTGGGTATGGTAATAGTTTTAGTAGATTGATATCAATATCTTAAATTTGAAAATCAATAGGCCATGATTGGTCATTCAAATCTGGAAAAGACACAAGAAATTAATAGGTAGATTCTGAGATTGTGCTGACGAGCCGCAGCTGCAGATGATGTTAATGCAGCTATGTTGGAACTGAACCTGAAACCTGAGGTCCAGTTCTTTTTCTTGATAAAAGTTCTTTTTATAGCATTGTGAATGGCAGCTTGCCCCGGAAAAAAAAGAAGTTAAAAGTGAAGCCAAATCAACAAGTTGACAGATAATTTATTCCACAAATGGGATATTTCGTGTTCTTTTTTTTTTTTTTTAAGACAAAGTTAATTTGTTCAGCTGAAATGGTTTATATTCATTGCATTTACGATGGGAAAATGAAATTGACAAAAAATCATGGCACGTGGTTTATTTAATTTGCAAGTTCTTGGTCATTTTCTTGAAGCCACTCCTTAACAAACATGTAACCATTAAATAGAGAGACAAGAAGGGAACAACTAATATAAAAAAGTGATAAAATAGAAAGATAAAACTATGTTTATCACTAACGCGTGTATTGATTTTTTTCCATGCATAAAAAGATAATATGCAACTAAAAAAACAAAACATAATATATATATATATATATATATATATATATATATATATATATATATATATATATATATATATATATGATTTATTTTAGATCATTTATTACAATAACAAACTAATATCACTAAAGAATAAGTTCTAAACACGCAACCTGGTTGTATTTTTTATCAATCCAGTAATGACTTTTTTTTCTTGTTGTATTGAAAAATAATTCAGATTTTTTTATGTTTAACCATTTTGCTCCTCATCAGTCTACCTTGTGGTATTTTTTTCCAATTCTTTGTATTATTTCTCTCTTGTACCTATGTTCGTTTTGTCCCAGTATTTTTAGGTTTACCAAATGGTTTCTCGTCAACTTAATATTGATTTTTGTATATCTTCTAAACCAAAGTATATGCAGGTTGGAGGGCTACGAAACCACGAGGAATACTTCGAGGTAGGATAGTATAGATTCTAGGTGGTCAACAACTTTATCTATTTAGGAAGCGAGATAAACTCCAAAACGACATCTCCTAAGAAATTAAACGTAGGATAATAACCGCTAACAGGTGCTACTACAGCTTGCCAAAAAACTTCAGGAGCCGATATCTGTCAAGGAAGATAAAAATCAATCAATGTTTCTGTACAAAACTATAGTCCGTCCAGTACTAATTTATGGCTCGGAGGCATGGGCCATTGAGAAGGCGGATGAAAAACGGCTCTTGGTGTTCGAAAGGAGGATATTGAGGAGGATATATGGACCCATCAAAGTAGCCGAGACATGGATAAGACGAAAGAACCTGCAATTGTACGCGCACTTTGAAGATAACGAGATCTCCAAAGTCATAAAATTGGGAAGACTTCGATGGGCTGGCCATCTAGCCAGAATGAATGATGGCGAGATTCCGAAGAAGATGTCATATCATAGCTATCTCATACCTCATGCCCGGGTTGTTACAGTACTTTTTTTGTCAACATCGACTTACTGGAAGTGATTCTTTATATAATCGATTTTTTTTTTTTTTATAATTTTCTCGAAAATACTCTAGCAATTGTGATCAAACTCGTAACATCAATGTACAATTAAATGGCCTTAAAAAAAAGGTAGGCCTTATCCTGATTGAAATAGTCTGACAGGGCTTACTTGCCGAATGTTCAAAATGGCTTCTTCTAAATTACCTTAATTTTATTTATTTGAAATAATTAACTGTCTCTTATTGTTATTAGTGGTAATAAAAAATGGTTAAATATAAACTATATACGAATTTGACAATTAACTAAAGTAGAAAAAAAAAAGACACATCTTTTCCCAGGTTTTATTTTTCATCGGATCAAGATGAGAAATCTGCCATCGAAACGATCTATAACCTAGTAGGAACTAAACATACTTGAATTGACTTGATAAATCAGCTTCTAACGGTACATTGGCACGAATAAATTGCTCTGAAAGGAAATTATTGATAACCAGACCTCTTACTGTTATATGCAATCTGCCATATTTAATAGCAATCAGGTGTAATGATGCATGAAATATTATTTACAGATAAACAATAAAAAAATAATAGCAAAATAAATAAAATTAATGTTAAAAGAAAAGAAAACATCATAAACGCATTTAGATAAGGATCGTGCTAAAGGGTTAGGATGAAAAGTCAAGTTCTTTCTAGTTAAAAAACAAAACTATATTTGAACGGAGACAAAACCAAACTCATTCATGGAAAATTAATATACTTAAAGACACGGGCCAATAGCATGCCATTGCATAATCTCTTAACCAAACAAATACATTAGAAAGGAAAGGAGGAAATGTTTAAAAAACCGAGATTAACATTTGACGAATTTATTTACAGAAGTTTAATTAAATAATGGGGATTCCTTTGACAATTTCTATCGAATGCCTAAGTTGACTATGAAGAATTACTGCAGTTGCACCGAGAAAAAAATAATCCGTAATTTCAATTTAAAAGCTCCTATCTCTGCTGAAGCCAAGATATCAGTGGCACTAAGGCGTATTGCTAATAGCGATTCCTATACAAATTTGATGTATTACCTCAAAACTGTAATTCTATTTTGCCAGGAAATCGATTTTCCAGTTCTCCAAAATATAATGGTTTTCGTTTGAATTCCAAAAATTAGGCAGTCTATAATTGAATAATAACAAGACAAATCATTTCTTGAAATTGTATATTTTTCACATTAATAGATTATAGTTTTCATTCTACAATTGTTATTTTCAAAGGATTCGTACATTAAAAATTGATTCACAAAGAAACCTTAAATTAATTTTTATTTGGGTGGCAAAGTTATGATCGTTTGTGAAAAACTAATGCTAAAACAATTAAGTATTATACCTTATTATTTGTAACTACATAACTACTTATTTATTATTTGCATTATATCTACTTATTTACCAGAATTGTAAATGCACCAAGAGCAGAGTAGAATCTCTTGCCAACAGAGAGACTGATGAACAGATCCACCGATGTACCAATCTCACACTTGCTTTTCAAAAATAACATTAAATTATCAGTAGTCTTAATTTCCCCAGAGCTTACATTCAAAATTACTGCCATCTATCCTATTTTTTTTTTTATTGTTACTTCACAGCACAAGCCAACATTCATGACATGTTTTTTCTTCAATCCATAATGTTACCACCAAGCATTTATACGTTCAAATATTTTTTTCAAATTGAATCTGATACACGCAAAATGTAGATTTTATTTTAATGAAAATTGATTTGTGCATAGATTAACTACCAAAATTCTTTTATAGCTGGAATGGATCTTGCAACATGATCCAACCACCACACCAAGTAATATATTGTCCTTGAATTTAGATTCGGGTAATTGCTGCAGATTATGTTCAAAATACTTTTTGTTTGTAGTATTTCTATACATATGTATAGATGCAAAAAATATCAAGGTCGCTATAAAAAGTTCTGGATAGAACATAATTTACTCAGGAAAGTCTTCAAATGCAGTTTTAAAATGAGAAGAAAAAAAACTTAGTTGTTTTTCTTTTGTGTTTTGTTTATTTTTTCTATTCCAACAATTTACCATTCGAAGAGAAGGGATGCAGTAGCTTATATTCAAGTAATTTACTGAATGGAATGAGTTTAACAAACAATTTTAATTTTAAACAACTAATACATTGTGGTTTCCTGATGGATCTGATGACCTGTAAGTCCAAAGACCAAAAAATACAAAGCCATAAGATGTTATTATGATACAGTGAAACCTCTGAATAAAAGACTACTGTCTTTAATAATTTTTTGTCCGGGAGCGAATAGTTGCAATATTGTCCTAGAACCTTCCAAAAGTTCCGTTATTCATACCGAAGACTTGTTGTAGAAACTTCAGTGATCGATATCTCCGACATTCAACGATTTCGAAAAAAAGGTTTTTCATGGTGGATTGCAGTGGCGTTACTAAGGATGGCCAGGAAAAACGCTTGCATTGGAGCGCACCCAATGCAAGCGGTTTTCCTGTGCGCCTACCTTTCTCCCGTCCACCAGAAAAAATAATCAACTTTATCCTTATTCACTAGTTACTACATTACCTCGCAGTGTTTTTCTAACTCCATACTAAACAGAGCACAATCATTTAGAAAAATCTTCTTCTTTTTTTTTTTTTGAAAGCTACAATATGCATGCTATTCTCATAAAGATACACAACATGATAAACTTTTGTTTGAAAGAGAATTTGTATGTAAATGTTTTCTAGTATATCAATTTATGTACTGGCCCCCCAAATTTTTCCTAAAAACTTTTTTTACTTCATCCCCTGAACTCTCAACCCAAATAATTCCCTAGCATCCGATTTAACAGTTGTATTTTTTAAAAATTAATAGCACTATGTTTTTCCACAATGCTATAGGTTTTGTAACAAAAGACGTCTAAAAACACCTCTCCATTTTTAAATTCATATTTAATACAAACAGGAATTTCGTAATCGCAAAATTTTTCCACAAACAGTAATGCATCATGATAAACATTAAAATTTCAAATGTTTACTGTATTTTTGGGAATTAGGCTTGTCGAAAATTCTCATCATAATAACGTTAATTTTTTTAAAGAAAATAGTTGACCACGCAAGTAGGTAGCTTGCACAAACCTTGCAATATATGAATTGGACAACTTTGGAAGCAATTTGTTTAAAGCATAAAAGTTTATACTATATCGTTCACATTCCAACTTGACATACTATCGACAAATAGCTCTTTGTTTATAAAGTGATGATCATTGCGAATATTTAAAACAATAACATATCTTTCTTATGATTAATTCGATATGTTAGCTGACTACCAATGACAAACCCCACATACAAACATGTATCGTATTATGCAATATCTTAGCATTCAGAATGCTGATGAGGCCCATCCAGATCCTTGTCTACGAGATACTAGATATTTGTGTTTTAATCATGATATATTTAATGATAAATTAAATAAAGTTATTCACAACTTGGAACGATATATGTGTTCATCTGATACAAAGCGTCCGGCCAGTTTAACAGTAAAGTTCTCTTTTTTACAGTAAACTGTTTTACAGTAACTACTAATAGAAGTCCTCCCAGATGAAACACATCTGGCCTTGGCTTTAAACCATAAAGACCTGGTATTATCTCTCTATACTATCTATAATTCGTTAGCAATTTAAAATTAATTCCGTCTGTTCCATTGCGAATGCGTCCTTCAAGGCTCTGCGTTAGTCCCAGAGAGGTATTATTTCAATCTTCAAGAAAAAATAATCCGGTTCAGGTATGTGTATTCCTGTAATATACAATCATCATTTAAGTGTAATAAGTTATTCACTGTAATTTTTTTTTAATTTCTAAGATATTTATAAAAATTTCTAATAAAAATTCTATAATATAAATAACATTCTTATGTTTTCAGTAAAGATTTTTTAAATTTCCGAGTTTAATAATTTTTCATACATTCTATACTTTTTTTCCAAACTTAATGCTTGTAGATCAAGCCATACCAATATCTTATCACAAATACTTCCAAAAATTTTCATTGAATTCAAATTAGTAATTTTGAGAAAAACCCGATGTTTTAAAATGTTTTTACAAAAAAAAAATCCCCAGGAGATTATTTTCACTATAGTTTATTATTTTAATTTTAATATTTTATTTTAATATATATATATATATATATATATATATATATATATATATATATATATATATATATATATATATATATATATATATATATATATATATAAATAAAAAATTAATTTTTTTTTTTTAAATCGATATAGAATACATTTTCCTTCTTGCTTTTTAATACAGAAACTTGTTATACAGATTTTTTTATTAAAATTTCTTTTCCTATTTTTAATAATGAAACTCGGCAATTGACCAAGAAAAAAATAATATAACCCTTTCCCCATAAAATTTGAGATTTTAAGTTTTAAGTTGAGCAGAATAAAAAAATCCGTCCGTCGGCCGAGCTTTTCTTCAAGACAACTGGGCGGGTTTTTATATTGGGTACTTAAGTCACAGGTCACCAACAACACTCGAAATTACCATCGTTCCGAAATGGCGGCCGATTAAAGGTTTCAAATGCCTATATCTCGGTCATTTTTGAAAATAGAGGAAAAGTATATAGTTTTTGGAAACATTATGCCAAAACCTTAATGTATATACATAAAGCCTTAATTCCTGTGACTTTGGTACCCAATATAAAAAATCTGGTGCGGTGAGCGCATCACACAACTTTCCCTTACTGTCCTATAATAATCTTTTTAATACAATTTTAAAGAGTTCACATAAACACTGCTTCTAATAAACTCAGCAGCATACCCATCTTCTCCCACTTAAGTACAATAAAAAAGTTTTTTTAAACAATTTTAGTTGAACAATCCTGTACACTACCTATATATTTTAACATTGTCAAGTTGAAAATATATTTTAAAAGTTTCTGGTTTAGTTTCCATGGAAACATTTTCTTTCCATTAAATAATGTGAAAGTAGAAATTATTAAGTTAATTCCCACTTTTGTATTCTTAAATTACTTTATTTCAGAGCGTATTGTTTACAACAGATTGGCGGATTGGTGGGAGGAGGTTCGGTCGCATCCGTCTCCTTTCAGATGCGCTTGATTACCCATCTAGGGTCTTGTGCTCCTCATAAAAAAACCTGTATCATTGCTAATACTGTTCCGATTTTGATGATTATTTTATTGTTTTTTAGATAATTCAATTACCTTTCATATAATTCTACACATAATTTACCGTGAATTGCATACTTCTTATGCTATGCGCAAATAAAATATTCTTTTCATCATAACTTTTTTCCCTGCAATTCCTCGGTGATTTACTCATGAAAAGTTAAAGACCTTTATGAAGAATAATTTAGGCAAGTTTCATCAAAATCGTTCGATCCGTTTTCGAGAAAATTGTAAAAAAGTGTAAAATCGATGATATAATATCTATTTCCGGTTAGTCCGATGCGCTGTATCTTTGCTAATACTGTTCCGATTTTGATGATTCTTTTATTGTTTTTTAAATAATTCAATTACCTTTCATACAATTCTACACATAATTTACCGTAAAATGCATACTTTTTATGCTATGCGCAAATAAAATATTCTTTTCATCATAACATTTTTCCCTGCAATTCCTCGGTTATTTACTACATAAATGAAAAGTTAAAGACCTTTATGAAGAATAATTTAGGCAAGATTCATCAATATCGTTCGAGCCGTTTTCGAGAAAATTGTAAAAAAGTGTAAAATCGATTATATAAAGTGGCACTTCCGGTTAATCGATTTTGACGAAAATGTTGCTGTAACATCACATGCAGGTGCCAACCTTAAATACGCAATTTCAGTATCGTACGACTTTTCGTTTTTGAGCTAGACTGTTCACATACACACAGACACACACCCAGACACACAGACCATTTTGCGAGACTTGGTCATTTGGACTCGGGGGACCTTAAAACGTGTATTTTAGCATTGGTCCATTTAGTTTCTATTAATGTTCAGAGACGTATAATTAAACAATTACAACATGTTATCTTTTTACATCACAACACTTAACTAGAACAGAATTGATAATTAACTTTTTTTAATGACTCGCTACTTGCTATGAGGTATCTCTATTCTCAGACCTCCGGCGTCAGCCCCCTCCTCTCTCCAGAGGAAAAAAATAATCCTGGATCAGCTGCTGCAAACGAGTATGTAGCAGTGGTACAGTTTTGAAGTTGGGTAAGCAATCGGATAGTGCGATCCTGTCTGGTAGGTGCTAAAATATAATATAGCGTTGTTGTTGTTTTATTTTGTAGGAAATTTTATATGCTATGTCTCGGAAGTAAAGTGATGTAAGTAGGGCATTCAACTTAAGGATTTGATTAAGTCGTGATTCACTCAAGTTGGGATCCAAAGCGCCGGCTTCGCATCGTAGTTATGATGCGATGCAGGCGTCTCAGATAGCCAACATTAGAAATTAGAAAACCAACCATTTCCAAAACGAAAAAAAAGAATATGGATTATTTTTATTTTCCTAAAAAATATCGCATTTTATGTAGCAAAAAAAAAATTACAATTTATAAATTCTAGTTTATTGTATTGAATTAACTTCAAAAGTATTAAACTTATAAAATTTGAGAAATAACAAAATTTTTGTTTTATCCAGAAAATGAGATTAAAGAGCTTCATCCAAGATTTCGCACTAAACCTATATACTTATTGCTAGGCCACTGCACCATAGCAAACCAAATGCTTTCGTTTTATTTTATTTCTTTACTTCTTATTATTTCTATTTCAAAAAAATTCTGGGGACGTCTCAGCGATAGGGGGATCTAGGATCTCCCTGTAGATACTTATCTACGCCCAGGGATTTAGTATTTTAGAGAGGATTTAGGATTTTGGAAGGGGACATACGCCATCGACCATGGGCACCCCTTATCAAAAATAAGTAAAACGCCAATGATATTGATAATGCTTTTGTAATTGGTTCAAATAAAATACGAGTCGTAAAGGTTGACATGAATCAATATCTAGGTTTGTTTTTTTAATATTAGGTAATGTTTTTTTTCTAATCAAATGTTTACAAATAACTTATTTATACTAATTTGATACAATCTCGAAAATATTTAAGAAATGATTGGGTAACTCAACAAAAAGTACTGAGTAATTTAAGAACATTGGAGATATCTCTGATATATTTCTACGTTAAAGAACACTTGATTATTACAATCTGATGTTTTAATAGGTTTAACTTTATCCACTGAATGATTCCTTGGAGAAAAATAAAAACTTGCATAGAAATTTCTTCTAGACTTATCTACTATTCACTTTAATATGGCTAATAAAATAGAGAGGAGTTGAAACAGAGAAGACTAACGCAGAATGAAATCAAGGTCAGAACAATTATTTTTAATGACAATTTTATAAAATTATAGCGCGGTTTTTAGCATCCATTACAAACATTCTTTTATTTTCTTCTCTACTTCGAAACCTGATTCGCCTCTGCCATTATATATTTTTAAAAAACCTGTAACGTATAGGGCCAACTTTAGAACGATTCATTGTTGATAACATTTGAAACCCCGGCCACAGAGGGCAAAATCTCCCGCAACTGTTGCGATCGAAAAAAAACTTTTGGATTATTTCTTCGGTGTTTTATAAAGTTCTTAGAACACAAAAATATCATTTTGTATAAAAAAAAAAAAAAAATTATATAAAAAAAATGGATCTTTGATTGTGGCCACAGAAGATAGAATCCTGAATTGGGCTTTGGCACTGAAGGGATTATTAGGCTGTTGGATCCAATTTCAGCTGATTTTCTGAGCGAGAACTAACATGATTTTGGTGGGCGCTAGCTCTAACTCTCATCTTTTGCTAGCTGGCTTTCTTTTGTTTATTTTGATGTGATGCTTAGATTAGACAACAGAGAGCTACTCAATTATATTAAAATACAACCCGTGAAGGTTCTTGAGTTCAGAACTTGGTAAATAACGTACTGATTCTAGACCAACGGTTGTGGAAGCAGGTCAAGCAGCATGCCGAGATCACGCTCTACTGCCAGGTTTTCCCCCAATTGTGGTTGTCCACTTTTTAGAGGCTGGGTAATTCCCAGGAGGATCTCCCAATATAACAGGGCCGGTGGACAATTGAAAACAGAATAAATAATTATCAGCCAAAGCCGGTCTCGAACTGAGCTACCCCGCTCACCAATTTTATACAATGATTAAATCGAAATTTAATTTTTTTCATGAAATTTGAACCCAATGCCAGCAATATATCAGATTCAAGGAACATTTTTTATCGTAGGAAACGGATGATGGCCATTGCAAACAGGAAGACAGGTGATATGACGTGGCATTAATGTAATATGTTGAGGTTGGTCATAATCAGAGCCCGGAGTTTTATAAAGTAAAAACCCGCAGAACATGCCATATAGTATGCCATAAAAACCGTAAAATAAGAAGTAAAATATGTGATGTGGACACCGTACGATTTCCTTGTACACCTATTAAACTATTAATCGGTGGCTCAAAAAGTAATTCTGAAAATGACACTCGCCGTCGCGACGTCTATTGGCGTCCATCTGTTGACATCCATACACACACTCGATTTGCGATTTTCAGCAAGATTTGTATTCCTAACTTCTAAGAAGGGCTCGTGAGGTATTCACATTTTACATAGAAATGCTCCAACCTACCTAATTTTTTAAGAAAAATAGTAATTTCTGAAAGGAAACAAAATATGTAGGGTTTTTTTTGTGTGTTTTTAAGCATATACGACGTAAATGGCAGAATTTTATTTTTCCTAGCACATTTTAGCATTTTTATTGCACGTTTTACAATTTGTTAACTGCACGAAATCCCGGCTTTAAAGCAGGAATTCAATTTAACTCACGTTTTTCTCTCTCAGTGAATAAAATTCCAGATATGATTTTACCTTTTGACTATAAATATAAAAGTTGTTCATTTATTTTTGATATTGTGGTCCATTATTAGGTTACCGAGATATGAATAAATTATCGATTTTAATATCACGACATCACGTATCGATTTATTTTAACATTTCGAATATCATCGATATTGAAGTCCATTATTAGTTTAACGGGGGTGATGAAAATGAAAAAAAAAATCGATTTTAATATCATGACAGCGCGTATATATTTATTATGTCAGTTCCGATATCATCGATATTGACGTACGTTATTAGGTTACTGATGGTGCTGATATTGAAAAAACTATCGATTATAATATCGCGACATCATGTATGGATTTAGTCTAACATTTGGGATTTCTTTTATATTGAGGTACATATCTGGTTTTCGAAGGTGTTGATTATGAAAATGAAAATACTCGTAAGTGTATAGTAAGTGGTGAGATGTAGATTTATTTTAACATTTCGATTTCCTTGATATCGAGGTCGTTAGTATAATTTTTTTAAAGTGTCTTTATTTTGGCGAAATATTGGAAATATCCGAAATGATATAAAAAATCGATGTTAGTTCTCCATTAAAAAATCGATACTTTTTTTATAAACAGCACCTTCGATAACCTTATAATAGACATTAATATCGAGGAAATCCGAAATGCTACAAGTAATCTATTCGTGAGCGTCCCAAATTAAAATCCATTGTTTTTTTCACTATCAGCACCCTCGGATACCAAATGGATCTCCACATTGATGATATCCTAAATATTAAAATAAATCAATACGTGATGTCGCGATATTAAAATCAATAGTTTTTTCATTATCAGTACCTTCGGTAACCTAATAAACGCCTTCCATGCCGGTGATATCCGAAATGTTAAAATAAATCAATACGTGAAGTCGCGATATTAAAACCGAATTTTTTTTTAGCACCTTCGGTAAACTAATAATTAGCCTCAATACTGATGATATACGAAATATTAAAATAAATCGATACGTGAAAGAAAAATAAGAGTTAAATTCAATCTCTGGCTCCAAGTGCTATAAACCTTGTAACAAATGGCACAAAATAGCATTGCAAGTTAATCCGCATTATAGTAAAACACAATTTTAAAAAATATCCTGAGAATCCTTTTTTTTTTAAGTAATCATTAGCCTTAACAATCGTGACAAAGGAACCTTGCGTAATACACTATTAAGTCTCCATTCAGTACAACGTCGTTCCTTGACAGAGTTATCTTCATGCCATTGTGAGTAACATTCGGGATCTCATAATAATCATTCATGATGAAAGTGATTCCATGACAGCAATTAACATCGGTTTGATTTTTTTTTATTCTTCTGTTTGTCATTTTTAGTGATAGCATGAATAAAATATGAGTGAATAGCATAATGCATTCATGAGTAAATTGATTAGAACTTTAATTCAATCAATTCAACTCTTCTTACAATAGAATCGGGTAACTCAGTGGGTAAGGCAAAAAAATGTTTAATTCCCGGCACCGGTTCGAGTTCTGCTGGCCACACCTAGCCTCTATAAAGTGCCCTCTATGGGTGGTTGACGGTGGATTCAGGTTGCATCACCATTTTGTATAACCGTTGGCTAAACAAGAATACATAAAAACTTTATAATCCAAGACATTAAGACCAATAATGTAAGTACTGTAGGAACTTCCCAATAAAGAAATGGCCAGTATCAAACAGAAAAATACTAGGAAGAGACCGAAAAGAAAGTGCACAAGGGATCTATACAAGTGTGTGTTTCAAAGCCACAAAAGTTTGCGGCTGGATATTATTTTTCCTCTTGGCTAATAAGTAATTTTCTCAGATATATGATAATTTCATCTCATCTCACCAACTGATTGCCAGTTGTCGGCATGAAGACACGAATTCAGGAATTTATTCAGGAATAAATAAATAAGTAAGTAGAAAACCATCCAACAAATTCAATTAAGTATTCTTTAAATAAATGAAATACCACTCTATTGTATAATGATTAATGCAATATATACAGAGTTTCCAACAAGTCACGGGATATTATTAAAAGAGGTGATAGTAGACCTCACTCAGGAGGAACGAAAAACCTCATTTGGACCATGGTCCGATTCCACAAAGCATAGCAGGGAATTTAAGTTTTATTTTTTTTTAAATAAATCAGGTTTTTTTTTCTTGAATAGGAACTATTCCAAGTAATTAAGTTTCAATGGCACCATTGTAAAGAAGATGAAATTCCCTTTAAGTATAGTTTGGCTTAACTAAATTCAGTGTAAGTGGGAATTCCGGTGGGTCTATAGCGAATTTTTTTTTTTTTTTTTTTTTTTTTTTATCACATTTTGATTGTTAAAGCTTCTCTTAGCCCACTGCTCGACTAATTATACCACACTACTAGCAAAACTTCTACTTTGATTAAACTTTAATTTTGTATAAATGAAATCGACGTTTCTTTGGGGATTGGTCTTGATTTTCCATACAACAGGGATTAGTTTTCCCCAACAAAATATGTTTTTGAAAAAGAAAATTAATAAATTCACAATGTTTCTAGTCAATACAATAATACGGAATTACAAAAAAAAAAAGCTTGATAGTTACATAAAACAAAACTTTATAATTGTAAAAAAAAAATTGTAATTCAACCAAAACCATTCTGAAATTAAACATGAAATGAAACTGTGCCTGAAAATTAAATAATCATAAAAATAAAAATTGACAAATGAAAACGAATATGCTTAAATATCTAAAAGAAGATATTAATTTTACATCACTATCAACATAATTAAAACAATATACTTAAAATATCATTATCATGAACAAGAAAATAAATCAGTGACAGGCGGTGTTTAAAAGAAACAGTCCTCTCTGGTCCATTCGAAAATTTATTTTAATAACGATATTTTTATTTCAAGCGTGTTTTGTGCTCCTTTTATTAGTGCTGCGTTAAAATTATTTTATTCTTTTAAACATTTATGCATTAGTCATTTTAATTTGATAATATTCATTCTATTTCAATTTTCAGAGACAGTTTCACTTAATTTCAGAATTGTTTTGGTTGATTTGCCACAAAGGAGAAGTTTTGTTTCATTTCACAAATAAACTTTTTATAGTACATTTCCGTGTTATTTTATTGAGTAGAAAAAAGTGAATTTAATTTATCAAAACACTTCTTTGTCGAAGAAACCTAATTCTACATTCTTTATTTTGGCAATTCAGGAATCGATTCTACACCTAACCCCAAAAAAGCTTAGACTTCATTTATACGAAATTAAAGCCTAACAAAATTCGAAGTTTTCCAAGTAGTGGGATATCTGTAGTCCATCAGGGACTGAGAAAGACATTCACAAGTAAAATGAGATTTAAAAAAAATTAAAAGAAGAATTTTATATCTTTACGATGGAACTTAATTATCTTCCAGAAAAAATGAAGCCTACTTAAAAAAACAGAAAACATAAATTTCCTGCTTTTATGTGTGGATTCGGAAAATGGTCCATATGAACTTTTTTTATTGTATAGTAATAGAGTGGTCATTGTATGAAACATTGCAGTCATTGTATAGATTTCTCAAAGTAAACTTATTATCGATTTTTATTTCATGTTATAAATTTGAAAAATATAAGTAGGGTCATTTGATTCGGAGATCTCTATAAGGCATTAAAGTCACCTATAATCAATAACACTTCGCCCAACTGCAAATTAATTAATACTAATCCAATCTCATTAAAAGAGATTCGATTTTGACATAAAAAATCCCTAGAATATGCAATGAAATAAACAACAAAATTGAAAATTTTACACACAAAAAATATCCAGATTCAACCATGGAATCATTTTTAATATAAAAAAAATTATGTTTAAAATAAAATCCTGACTATGGAAATAATTCATATAACCTATTTGTCCTTAAGGATTTGTACTTGCATATCTAATTAAACCCATTGGTGGGTTTTTAGTGAAGTTGGCGTTTATGAGTATTCAAAACATTTGGCGTAGTAGTCGGGTGCCTTCTATGCCCGAACGAAACTCAAGACAATACGTTAATTTACTTTCTCTATGTTTACATGCATAGATTCAAATAGCTATCTGTATGCATGCAAATATGCATATATATGCATAATAGGCATGCACAGATGCACGGAAAGGAATGTACTTGGAAGAGTCAATATTCAAAGACGTCAACTTCACTAACAATGCACCACTATTTTTAAGTAGATATACAAGTACGTTGCATCCCTTAGGGCACATTGAATTATAAGATGGAGTTATTTCCGTAGTCGAGTATTTATTATTTATTAAATTATTATTTATTTTAACGTTTTTAGTTTTTCAAGCATTAGAAATTCATATTTTATTACGTACATATGATCATGAACTTACACCTGATGTGATATATAACATATAAAATATAACAAAATATGTTTTTCATTATTTTGAACTTAATTCATTTCAAAGCATTCACCAGAATTCACTGAGTAATTTGAGCCATCATACTAAAAAATTAGTTGAACCATTCCCTCAAAAAATCACTACAGATCTTCAAACGGGCAGATTAAACACATATAATACGATTTTTTTCAGTATTTTGAACTTACATTGTTTCAAAACATTCACAGGATTCCAACGAGTAATTTGAGCCATCAAACATGAAAATCGGTTCACTCGTTCAATCAAAAAATCGTTGGAAACCTACAAACGGTCAAGCTAAACACCTTATCCTTGTTGCTATGCCTTAGTCGGGGAGCTAACAGTCTTCATTTTATTGTAATGTTAAGAGAAAAAAGTTGTATTTTTTCTTGTAAAATTATTAAGATACCCACATCAATCCAAAAATATGCAAACTTATTCAAAATTAAAACGTGTACGATTGTATATAAATTTACTAATTTAACCAAAGTTAAGGAAATATATTTGAAAACTTTAAGTCTTGGAAAATATATCGTATTTATTTTTTATAATAATTTAAATATGACCATGCAGGCTCTTCTATTTAGAATATTTATTTAGATTGGGAGATAAGGAAATGCTGATACGTAAGAGTTTTTTTTTCCAGGTTATTCATCAAGCATTGTTTAGGCTAGTTAATGGCAACCCCTGAGCCCTTGAGTAATGAGGTTTAGGACAGAGGAAGTCTTGCGTAGCGAAGTCATATTCCAAGCAGTTTTTGGCGATAGAAAATTATTAGAGAATTATAAGATTTGTAACATAGAAAATTTCTTCTACCCCATTATTTCAAAGAAAATACTCACTAAAAGTAAAACAACGACTGGGCACATGCACTGGATACAATTTGGACATATGCATCGAAAATTTACGGGACAGCCAAAGAAAACGAAAACTTTCCACTGCAAACATTACAGTCATAAAAACTACAACTTATTAAAAACTTCCATGGTACGTCTATGAAAGAACTCTGCTAGGAAACTTAAACATACCTGCTATACAAGATCACATTTAAATGACAGGATATTTCAAGACCATCCAAATGGACTGATACAAGACAAGGCTACAATAAAAAGTACTCATAAATACCGAAGGAGCTGGATGAAAGATCGCTTTGGTTAACTAACAGTCTGAAATAATTGTTAGATGTCAAATGATAATTGCCAAACGATTGATGATGGAATCCGTAAGGCCTTATATATTTTTGCTTCATCTTTTTGTAATTCAGCACATTCGCTAGTTGAAGACAATGGGAAAGAAAAGTAAACATAAAAAAAAAATTAAGTTGGTATATCATTTATCATCATAACTTTAATGACTAGATAAGTAGGAAAGCCATCTCCGTCAGATGCCTTTGTTATTTTCGTTCTTGTTCATCCCTTCTGATATAGAATTATAGGTATACCGCCAAAATTTTAGGCAATTTAGTTTGGAAGTTGGTTGAAAAAAAATCCTTCATTTATCTGTTATCCAGTATTCTCGGAAATTATTGCCATATCTCGCATAAGTCAGTATTTTTCAGTGCCAAATCAATAACACACTTCAGATATGTAATTCTATGTTCTATTTAATACACTGAAGGCTATAATTTTTTCAATTGAACCGTATTATAGAGGAACAAGGAACAGACATCGTTGCGTGGTGCGGGTTGCCTACCTTCAGGCACTGGTCAGGTAGTTCTCCTGCTGACTTACTGCTCCTGGATTGCAAAATCGTTCTAAATGTCAACTCCTTTCGTAAATTTATAACAGGGGGCGTAGCTCAGATGGTAGAGCGCTCGCTTAGCATGCGAGAGGTACCGGGATCGATGCCCGGCGCCTCCAAAATTTTTAATTCAAACCGTACATTGAAATATTATTTTTGCCAATC
The DNA here is from genome assembly GCA_948150685.1 of Rhaphigaster nebulosa. Classification (NCBI taxonomy): domain Eukaryota; kingdom Metazoa; phylum Arthropoda; class Insecta; order Hemiptera; family Pentatomidae; genus Rhaphigaster; species Rhaphigaster nebulosa. Next base: position 99,953,372 of record OX411309.1, on the reverse strand, counting down.
CTTCTTCAATCAACATTAGGTTCCTTTGGAGAAAACTGGATTCACGTGAGGCTATTTTGAATAAATTACTTCAAATACTGATGAAGAACAAAAGCTAAATTTTTATTGTAATGACCGAAAAATGAATATACAATTTTGAACACTAAATATCTGATGTGAACACCCCATGACATCCTTGTACGCCTATTAAACTATAAATCGGTGGCTCAAAAAGTGATCCTGAATTTGGTTACTAGTTTCCGAAGATAGCAGTATCTCAAAAACGACACTCGGCGTCGCGACGTCCATCTACTGACACACACACAGACAAGCTCTTATTTCTGGAGGCCTTATTCTGTATATATCGTTTTATTTCAGTCGGTAACAAGTTCCCAGAAATTGTTTCGTGTTCCTTGACAACATTAGAACTGTCTATGTCACTAGATAAAGCATTGGAAATCAACGGTTTCAACATTTTAAGCGGAAGAACCCGCTTAGCTTATATCTTATTCACGTGCTGCAGACTTGTTCAGGTCACAAATGGGGAGGAAAAAAAGTATTTTACACTCAATTTTAGCACTTAAAACAAATAATAAAATTGTTTACTTAGAGTAGAAAAAAAAATCGCGTCTATAGTTTTACCTTATAACTTACACGGACATCCTAACACACTCCTACAAGACATGGCGACAATCAACCTGCCTGACTACACTCGCAGAAGGCTGAAGAGGAGCTGGATGAGGGATCTTCTAGCCAAACTATATCCCATAATCACGACATGAAGAGGTGCCGCTGGATACAACTCTTTAATACGCCTTTCATGCCACGATAAAATGTTCTTTGCCAGCGCATTCACTGGTTGTCTCATCGACAGGTGTAAATTTAAAATAAAGCCAAAAAAAAAAATTTAAAAAAATAAATAACCTTTATCATAGTACCATATGATCTCTGTATTAAATGTCAATATACCTTTTGATATAATTTTATTATGACCTTCAAGTAAAATACCCCTTTTGGCTCTTCAATTTCAACCAAAATCTATTATATTATTTATATTAATATAAAAATTTAAATTATTGAATTTCAGATGTTTTACATTATATTTTAATATAATTTTTGATGAAAGTCCAATATGACCTTCAAGTATAGTACCATTTTCGGTTTGTCAATTTAAACCAAAATTTATTATGTTATTTATATTGATATCTAAGTGTTATATATCAAATTTGAAAAGTTTTGCATCATATTTTAATATAATTTTTGATGAAAATCAATAATGACCTTTAATTAAAGTTTCACTACCGGTAATCATGAATTGACCAAAAAAGAGAGATTCAGAACTAGATTTTTCTATTGGATTATCCTAAATACAAAATTTTAACATTCTACGGCTAACCATTTTGAGTTATGCGACATACGCACGAACGAACGAAAGTAAGAACGTACGGACAGAAGCCAAGACGAAACAAGTCCAAATGGATTCAGGGATGGTCAAAATGGATATTTCCGTTGAAATCTGAAAACTGACAATTTTCGCGATTGCAATACATCCTCTACTGCGCACAAGGAATTAAAAATTGAACCATTTCGTCAGCTGATTTGCAATAAAGATAAATGTTGTGGAAAGAAACAAGTTATTATTGGACGTACCCATGCCTTCAAAAATTAATTATTATTTTTTATGAATAAAATATCTATTGATTATAATATACTAATCAGAAATTAAAAGATTAGAGGAGCATCTTTGACTACTTCTTAATGAATAAATAAATTTGTTTTAGGATGAATATCGTAATAATATGCTATTAAGAGAACCAGAAAAATAGGATTATTCAAAATATAAAAATTATTGCTACAATATGAATTTATCAAGTTATAGTATCATCCTAAAAATCTGTCGTGAGTGTTATCTAATTGATAATTCATTAATAAAATTAAATGGTGTATTAAATATATTGCAGCAAGTCATTTCTGTGTTCAGATGGTATTATTTTACAAGTCACTATTTCGTCTCTTCAAGATGGCTAATTGGCAAAAACATTTTTCTAGCAATTCTGTGGCTTTCGTCGACTTATTAGAATTGCTCACACATAAACTATAAGAAAAAAACAAAAACAAGAATATTAAGAAGAGTTAAATTAGCGAGTGAGACTCCGGGATGTGAAAAACCCTTGTGGTAGGAAAAATTGATACAGCATTTTGCCATCTGGGCACAGATTTATTGTATATTTTTAGAATAGGTCTCATACGATTAAATACAGTTGAAATATTCACTTTTATTAAATATGTCAATTACTGTTTTTATTAATCGGCCACTAAATAAAAACATCCTGGTTATTATTTTATATGATTCAGTTCTGCGCCGTCCAGTTTCATACTACCCTCACACACCAGTCGTTGGTCCGCGAATGAGAATATATCGATGGACACCTTAAGTTTGAAGTATCAATTTGGTCATTATCGCACTAAGAGTTGGAAAAAATCTAATCTACATTACTTAGATGTTCGAAATTTGATGAGATTATAACACTAATTACAAACAATTATGTTTTTTTTTCCAACAGTTTTCCAAGTAGCCTAAGATACAAAACATTAATGATAATTAATAAATAAGGAATTCAAGGATGCTGAAAAAAATCTTAAATATTTATTTACTCGAAACTGTAGAATTTAAAACATTATAGAAAAGGAGTGTTGTGGCATGAGCTGCATACCGGAATGCTGCAGCAAGAGATCTCGGTTCGTATATCAAAAGCTATAAGCATTGGATCTTTATAATGGATTTTTAATTTTTTTATTATGATTATCTAGATTTTCTAAATTTCATAAGGTCATATTATATGCATATTATATGATTTATATGCTATAAATGGAAATTATCCTTCATCACTTGCTTGGTAACAGATGAGTAAGAACTGGGGGTCTCTAAATTACGGCCAGCGACCATCTCCAATCCGGATGCATCGTAAAATTTACAATGTATGTTGCCAGATGGTGATGGGCTTCCTACTAGACATCTCTCCAGAAAGTACCCATTAAGAATGTCCTGCTTTTCGCTGTAGAATATGTCTGAACGTCTTATATAACTTGTATATATTTATTTTTATTAAATGTTTATGCATTATTTTATATTACATATCTCAATCTTCAAATTTTCATTTTTCATAATTTATGCATACATAGGTAATTTTCATATGATATACTGCTACGATTTTTCATATACATAAATGTCTATTCGAATATTTCATATTCTGCGTATTTAGCACTATATCAATATTTATTTTTCAATACTTTTATAATTGTATCAATTGTTATATCTTATTATTTTTAGACCAAGTGAAGGCCGACAACTTAGTCCGAAACGCTAGCATGAATTAAAATAAGTTTTAGACTTACAGGGTGTTTTCTCTATGGTCAACGATATCTCCACCATTACAATATATCTAATTATTTCTTTTCTCGTTTTTTGTTTTAATTTTTTTTCCAACTATCTCTATAAAATATTAATATCTTAAACGAGAGATTTTTATTTTATCAAACATATATATATTTCTAGCTGTACCTATATAATAAAACCTTTGCGTGCATCTGATCGTGTTCGCTGTTAGACTCGTCGAACCCTCACAACCGTTGAGTATTGTAGGTTCTGTGTAGCCAGACCCGTGTCTCTTTATAAGTTAGGTATATTAATAGAAAATATATGAACATCTGATAGTAAATAGAGAGAAAACCTGCGGACAACTTTTTTGTGGGGGATCATAAATAAAAAAGGCTAAATAAATTATTAATTAATACTAAACAAATAAATATTAAGTTTTTTATTTTTGCCCAGTGATTGCAACCGTCATTGGGATGGGATCTCCCTCTTCCCCTCCCCCTACTTATTCCATAATACTTTCCTTCTTCTCCTTTTTCCACCCATTACTATTACAGCTTGACGGATTGCTAACATTGTTACCATCACGCTTAAGTAACGAATGCGAAAAATCGCTTTTTGAGAATTCCTTAGTTAAATTTACCAGAAGCATAAGCGCAAATTAAAATCTCATAAAACAAATCTAGAGCTCAGAGAAGTAAAAGAGCTCAGATATAAAAAAAATTATTCGCAGTGAGGAAGTTAAAAGTAAAACATTTAGTTCTTTGTTGGTACCCTGAAAAGAAGCAATAATCACATCCGTCACTTTATTGTGGTGGCGACGATATTATAAAGGCAGTGAAAGTTCCCAGTTACCATTTGTTGTTTGGTTTTAGAGGCAAAAAACAAAAACGTGCTTAAGATCATTTCATAAAACAGAAATAAAATAATTTATTCCCTTGTCTTTCTTTTTTGAATCCTCTTGTTTTTATATATCAATGTTAAACTACCATTATACTATTTATTTTCAAAGAAAAAAAATAGTTTTCTCATGAACATAAGATGGCGGATGAAAATAATTAAATGTTGAAGGCGTTTGCATGCGGACTACATAAAAACATTTTTACAAGAAGTAAAATTAAATAAATCGCCTCTTTAGAGCAGAACTATTTTATCTCCAAATACGACTTTTTCTGTATTTTATCACTTAAGATTGTTCAGACTTTTGCGGATTTGATGCACAAGTAACCTATCTCTATTCTAATACTTAATCCTAAAACTTGGCAATGTGCCACCCATCTTTTATTAACTTATTCTAATGATGCAGTTCTTTTATCCAAACTTTTGTGCCAAGGTTAGGAATATATATTTCATTAATGAACGTTTTATAATTTTGTTTTTTGTTGGTGTTAAGCTACTTATGCACTGAAACGGCAAAATAAAGTGAATTAGTTTGCAAGGTAACAACATGCACAGAATTTAAATAAAAACATATTCTACTTGCAAATGAAGGTATTAACCATGCGCGACTTTGGTCGCTACAAACCATCCTCAAACCAGCTGATTATCCCAAAAAGGGAGGAGGTTAATTCAGCTCCAAGTGCATTGCAGTTACAAAGATAGAAAGAGTTTTGTACAAAATTTCATAAAATTCGGTTGAATCAATCTTAAGTTCTAGGAACAGAATTCAGCTCGTTGAGATTGATCGTTTGATAGATTGAGTTTTGAAGTAAAAATAGTCTCCTATTTTTCTTCACCTGAATTTTCTTATTTTTTTTCTCCTCGCAATTTAATAATATCTCTTTGGATTTTAGGGGAGGAGCAAGGCCCTTTCCCTACGTACCCCCATGATGGAAATAGTGGAGTTCATTGATTTAGATAGCAGCAGAATAGTACCGATAGAAAATATTAGTTAATGGAAGAATGCCAAAGAAATCGAGATAAAAGTTCTTCAACCTTTATTAACTCTACACCAGAAGAGCTGTTGGAAGGAATTCTTATAACGAGTTTAGGTTACAGTTGGTTTAGGTTTATGAAAATACCTTGAGTCCCACTGAACCTACGGCAACTTCTTGATCTTGGTGTCTACATGAATAATTATACCGCTTTCCGGACCATGGTTCTACGACTTGCAGTAATTACCGACTCCATCGAAGTCCTTGCTGATATAATCGTCCTTCCTGCGCTGATGATTTAATTGTTGACTATTGTCCCGATTCAGGCCATTATCTCTCATTGTTGGCAACAGATGAACTTAGCACGTTTAACTCATCAAGCCGCCCACACTCCAATCACTTGCAATGATATGAAAATCAACTGTTCTTGAATTAATTTTCATGCTAGACCCGAAGTTACTGAAGGCATAATAGGTAAGCTGTGAACTCCTATACTAATGTTAACTTTAGCATATTAATAGTCCGTAATTAAATTATTCAGTTATCATTAGAAAAAATCCTTTTTAATTTTCGAAACCTTTAGTGCTCTCTAGTAAATCAAGAAAAAAGGTTTCTTAAAAAAATCCTTTTTTAAGGATTTAAGCTAGAAAGGCCTTCAGGTCGAAATGCATAATTGTCGTTACAAAGATTTTTATTTCGACATTTTCATTTACAAAAAAAAAAGATATATATATATATATATATATATATATATACATATTTAATTTACGACCTTTGTGTATATATATAGCAAAGTCGACTATAAGATATATAAAGGGTATACTGTATAAGAACTAGGAAACTTCAGGGGCTGATTTTGCACCTCAAGAGCAACAAAAAAGTTCATACCATGATCAGATTTCAAACAGAAAATTTAAGTTTTGTGTTTTTTAAGTATCACAATTTTTGTTAATCGGAAGCAATCACTCAAGCAATATTCAAGCTAGTTAAATTTTAACTCCACTATCGTAAATAAGACAAGATTCCCTTTATTAATATACTTCGGCTTAACTAAATCCATTGTAAGGGGACTTTAGGGGGTTTTAATAGCGAAAAGTTTCATTGTATTTTTAAAATCACACTTTACTTGCGAATATTTTCTCAACCCCCTGTTGGTCTACAGATATCCCACTATCTGAATAACGTGGTGTGGAATTTAGGTTTCACCGACAGAGAAGTGTATTGAAAATGAAATTCATTAAATTAAATTTATTTGCAGTCTACAAAATAAAAAGCAATGGTAATACATTGTCAAAAAAATATTTGTTAATTAATAGATTTTGAAATTAAAAATAAAATAAACATCGACAATTGAAAATGAATAATATAATACTTGAATATTAAAAAGAAGAAAATACTTTCACCAGCGCACTAACAATAAAAATACAGTACATTCTTAAAATAAAAATACAAAAATTAATTTTCAAAACGGCCAGAGAGGATTCTAGACACTTTTTCACTTATTAAAATAGCTCCTTCCGCCGTTGCTTTATTCTCTTGCTCGTGACATATTTATTTTATTAGTCCTGTGGAAAAATAATTTTCTTTTTTTTATATTTAAATATTATTAATTTTAATTTGTCGATGCTTATTTTATTTTTAGGGACAGTTTTATTTCGTATTTAATTCAGAATTGTTTTGGTCAATTAAAAAGAAGCTGCTTGTTCTATATTTCCGTGTTACTTTTTTTACTAGAAATACAGTGAAATTGATAAATTTCATTCTCAAAACACTTCTTTGTCGGGGAAACCAAAATTCAACACCACACTTTTTGGTAAATCTAGACCAACCCCAAAAGAAACCTCAACTTCATTAATGTGTGATATCTGTAACTATGCAGAGAGCTGATTTAAAAAAAAAAAAACTTTTCGCCCGAAAGCTCTATTGCAAGGGAGCATTAATTAGTTTAGCCGAACTATACTCCATAAAGGAAGTTTTGTTTACTTTACGATGGTGCAATGGGAACTAAATTATATTGAATAATTTTTGAGTGATCCTCTAGGACCTATTTAACAAAAAACCTGAATCACTTAAAAAAACTTAAACATTCTACTTTTCTGTATGGAATTGGACCATGGTTTATATGAACTTTTTTGTTGCTCTTGAGGTGCAGAATAAGCTCCTGAAGTTTCCTGGTTGTTGGTTGGTTGGAAGTTTTATTCTATGGCACAGAACATCGTAGTCATCAGTGTATATTTATTAGATTAACTCTGAAAAATAATTAGTAATTAATATTTCTGAAAAAATAAATAATAAAAAATAAAAAGATTACAATTATTTTAATGAAAGGGATGGTAATATTAATGCACCATCGTAAAGTAAACAAAACTTCCTTTATGAAATATAGTTCGGCTAAACTAGAGGTCCCTTACAATAGAGCTTTCTAGCTAGGGACTGATAGCGAACAATTTTTTGTTTTTTTAAATCACACTTGGTAAATGTTTTTCTTTGTAATATTAATATGTATACCTTTGGTTATAATTAGATCTTCTGGTAAATATCGAGATCTGTAAATATTAAATCGGCTTGTAAATACCGAGACTTCCCAGAAGTTTCTATCGTAAGTTCAATCATTTAATGCCTATCATTCAAGATACTTCTATTTGACGTTAAATAAAGCGCTTAAAACGAGGATTTGCTGCGTAATAACATTCATTTCCACCAAAAATTCTTATTTTACGAGCCTATTTGGTAACTTTAGTTTGGTAATTTTAGTTTTCAAAACACAACCGATTACGACAGTCAGGGTGCATTCCCATTTAAGCCAACCATTCGCGCTCCAACATGTGGACTACTTTATAGGACTACACTAGATACACTGTGAATAGAGATATAGAATTACAGAGAGCCTGCAGGATGTTTGTCATTAATTTTTATCCATATTTTTACTTCCTTGTACGAAGTAAAGGAAGTATTGTATTCGCGAAAATTTTCGGTTTTCAGATTTCAACGAAAATATCCAATTTGGGCATCCCTGAATCCATTTTGACTAGTTTCGCCGTGGCGTCTGTACATACGTACGTTCGTATTTCGAATATCTCAAGAACGGTTTGCCGTAGAAAGTTGAAATTTTGTATTTAGGATTGTTGTAAAATCTAGTTGTGAACCTCCCTTTTTGGTCACTGCATGATCACCGGAAGTGGTATTTTACTTGAAGGTCATAATTGACTTCCATTAAAAATTGTATTAAAATACTATGCAAAACTTCTCAAATTTAGTATTCAGAACTTATATATTGATTTAAATAACATACTAGATTTTGGTCTAAATGGGAAAACCGGAAGCGGTACTTTACTTGAAGGTCATATTAGACTTTCATCAAAGATTATATTAAAATATAATGTAAATTATCTAAAATTTGGTAAATAGGACTTTTATATCGATATGAATGTATTTACTAGATTTTGATTGAAATTCGTGAGCCGAAAAGGATACTTTACTTGAAGGTCATAATAAGCTTACATCAAAAATTATATTTAAATTAAATACATAAATCATATGTTTCGGTAATAAAGGTTACAAACGCAATTTGGTTTCCAATCCAATTTAACATTTTTATTACTGGTTTTAAGTGTTAAAGTTGAGTCTAAAATACTAGTTTTCCTCCCCATTTGTGAGATCAACAAGTCTTCATCATGAGAACAAGATATTAGTTAAGTGGGTTTTTCCGCTTAAAATGTCGAAACTGTTTTATTGTTGTCACGGAACATGAAGAAATATCTTGGAAACTAGTTACCTACTGAAGGAAAACGACATATAATAACGGAATCATACCTCCACTGACAAGAGTGTGTGTTTGTGTGTGTGTGTGTCAGTCAATAGATGGATGTCTCGACGCCGAGTGTCGTTTTTACTGCAATCTTCGGAAACTAGTAACCAAATTCAGTATCACTTTTTGAGCCACGGATTTATAATTTAATAGGCGTACAAGGAAGTCATGTGTTACCCATATCAGATATTTTCCAAGAATTTCCTAAACATGTAATAAGCTAATCAAAACATGTTCTTTTTTTGTTTCCATATCCCCTTATTATGCTTCTGAATACAGTCTTGAGATTCCTCTTTTTCTGTAGATATGTATTTTAAGGAGTTCTATTATACATCTTTAATTTTTATTAATGTTTCATAGTTTCTAATTATTAGTTAGGTGATGGGACTCCCCTTTGCTTTTGGGTCGATCTTACCATCTAAAACTAAAAATAAATTTTAAGGTTCAAAATAACTGTTGCCACTGAGCTCACTGAATATGGGGTTTGTTATATTTATTGAAGATTTGTAATTTTTTTTATTTCTCTCGGTTAGTAATTTTCGAGCTCTTAAAATGTTCGATTCCTCATAGACTAACGATGTTTTCACTCTTCGCAGTGAAGTTCCCTTTATTATTCTTCGTAATACTCTATTTTGAAAGGATTGTAAAAGTTTTTCTGTTGACTTAGCAACGTGTGAAAATAATGGTACGCCATACAATATGGTGGGAAAATACGGTCTCATGTCCAAAATCCCTTATTATATTTAAAATATTATCTTTGTCACTATGAAGTTCTATTGTTGGGACTGAATTAAAATGTTAAATAAATAATGTGTTTAAATATGAATGGCGAAAATTTTGAACTAATAATTTTGGATCCTATTTTTGTTGATTAATATCATCACTAATTTATCTTGTTTTAAATTTGCTTGTAATCATTAATTTGACCCAATCTTTCAACTAATATAACTGATTTAATTTATATGGAACTTTAATGGAAATTTAATATGAAACTGTATAAATCTTTTGATTAAAAACGTATAACACAAATATAAACCTTAAGTACATTTTTTATCAGTTATCCTTATCTTATACTAGAGGGATGGTTTTGTTATCCATTTTTAAGTAATTTTTATAATCCTTTCTATCAATTTCATTTAATATTTTCAAATTATTGTAATTTATTCAGTTAATAAACATTTTTTTCACCCAAACTTTCTTTTTACTTTTTTCCAATAACGCCATAGCAAGACAAATTGCCGACATTTTCCTATTTTTTATATCATCGATAAGCGATGAGTACAGATTAGAATATCTGATCGGATCCCTTTTAGGATCGTGAGTGAACAAATGAATCTAACTGTAATCCTACTACATAGCTGGACCGTGAATGGGTGGCTTTACTTTAACACAAACTGTGCATCGTATAAGTTCTCCCGTTAAATGAACTCAAATTTCGCGATTTAAATTTTCATGTATAAGCAACGGCTTTGAACCGACTGACCAGAGTTGTGTTTTTATACGAGAGTTATCTAGAATTTAAAATGGTTTCTAGCTGTCCTTTCGTTGGATGAATCTGTCGCCAGTATCTAGAATATAAATGTTAATTTGCGTGAATCGAAACCCGTAAATCCGAGGAATGGGAGTAATTTTCATAAACCTATAATAAAAATCATTCACATATTCTTGGTAATATTTATATGAATGTATAATGTTATAATTAAGAAATAAATAAGTAATAAAATAGTAAAATAAATAAATAAGAAATTGCGAAAAGCTTGTTTTCTGCTGAGGTAAGTTGTTTTTTCCTATGTTTTTATACTGATGATTATAAGTATTTAATTTGCAGTTTCTCCAAGAAAATATTATACACAACTTCCTGTTTCTTCTGATAGCAATGAAGTAGGATTCATTTTAGTCGATCGTCTTTTTATTCATCTCTATTATAACACAATCTTACTAAACGCTTGTGGTTTGGCTAATATAGCTATGATAATGTAATCCCGATTAGATAAATTAATGATATAAAATCGTGCATTCCAAAGAAGTATCTAATTACATTTAAGTTGAGGAAATAGTTAGAGGAAAAGATGTATAAAACGAGCACAGGTGTAAATATGAAGAATCTTCCTCAAAGAGGTATCGGAGGTGTTGCAGACTAGTAACGTAACAGTGTCTGTAAACGGCACCACTTATTTATATAAGATATCAGGGAGCAGTTGGAACTTTTCTTTCAAGCAGTGTGGACGCAGCTTCGATTATTGTGCGTATTCGTGTTTTTTCTTGGCTGCGGATCTTAAACATGAATATGAAATCGTTTTTGTTTCATGTTCTTACGATAAGTTTAAAGTGATATCTGGAAAACAGAGATCAAAAACAACTTTCAGAAGCACACCTTTAGTCCCGCACGGCTTTAGATTGTTTGTGATAGAGGCGATCTTGCTTTGGTGGGATTTGAGTAAGTATGGGAGTTTTAAGGGATTTGGCTATGTCAATGAGGCCGTGATGGCCGAGCAAGTTGGGGCGAGGAATCCAAAGGAACCGGTTCGGAACGGTGTGGGTTCGATTCTCACCTAAGTCAGTTAATATTTATTTCGTGGTTATTACGTGGCGACGAGTTAAAGGTAGGAGTTGGCAAAAATAGCCACAAGGCCCACTTGTCGGACTAGTTCCCCAACCAATAACCATTGAGGCTGCTGAAACGCAGCAATGTTCCTCGGCAACTAATTTTATTTCTCCGTTCAATATGTCTTATATCTTATAAGAATGGAAATAATAAACCATACTGTAATAAATTGCAGCTTTTTTCTGGTGCTTATCTAAAATGTTTTTGTGAATCTTCGTTTTCGAATTGGAATAAGAGACATAAATCATGTTTTTGCTTCCAATGTAATGTAATGTAATGTAAACTAGTGATAATTGTAAATGCAGGTCAAAAATGTAAAAAAAAAATTCAAAATAAATCAAATTTAAGTCAAAAACAGAAGAGAGTACTCATATTAATGTCTTTTCCAAAACTAACCTTAAATAATATTTGTGTTATCTTTAATCAGTTGATTATTCACATCCCAATTTTGCATAACAATTAAATGTAACATGTTGAAACCTTGCCAATTAAGAAAAGAACGTCGTTGGTCTATTCTTATTGTTACTGATTATCAAACTTCTAATTTTTCATAAGTAATTTATGTATAGAAGAAAGTGTATTAATGTATTAACAAAAATGATAGATGATATTGTTTCATTTTATTGTATTTTTGCCTCTATTTATATTTATTTTTAAAAATATTGGTATAAAAATAGTAAAGTTTAGAAAATATAACATTAATTCTATCTACTAAATCGCAAGATTTTTATTAAGCTACAGTGAAATTTAAAATTAAAAATTTATAGAATATCAATATTTTGATTATTTTAATTTTTATTCTATATTTTATTATTTTCATCTGAATTTTCTTCTTTTTATTGCAAATAATTTTTTTGCATTATTTAAAAAGTTACCAGGCATAACCAAGCTATTTTTTTTTTAAATTGTTTATATTAGTTCTTACTTTATAAAATTTCACTTGCTTGTCATGGCGTTTAAACGAAACTGAAAAAGAAAGGCTTTAAAAATAGAAGGTAGCAGCGCTATCTAGAAACTATTATAAGAACTCTCTTGAACTAAATATGCAATATTCGCTCAAGGTAGGATCTGCTATAAAAGAAACAAGTTTTTTTTTTTTTTTTTTTTAATAATATTTTGTCCTTAATATTTATTGATGATTTCATAATTCATTTATTATGATTCGATAATATAATAATAATTTATGATTTATTTTCTTGATTTTAATACAGTATAATCACACAGATCACTGTTTATTATAAATATAAATATATAATGTCTTACCAATTTATAAAAACTATATTTTACTAGCTGATTATCATTATTACATCTAAAATAGGCTTCACCTGAAAGAAAAAAAAAACCAACAATATTTTTGTCACTTAACTTTTTAGATGTCTTCAGATGAATAAAAGTTAAATTATATTACCTTAATTTACATTACATTTTTTTCTCTCAAAGCGAGTGACGTCTTCACCTTATGTAACAAATTGGTCAGTGAAAAAGTGTTGATTGCCAGTTTCCGTCAAATCGTTATTTCTGTTTAGAACTCAAGTTAAGTTCTAAAGGTCCAAGAAACCGACATTTACGATGCATATTTACTAGATTTAAAATACATTCGGTAAAAAATTGTCGATAGTCAATTAATACAAGTAATTAAAAAATGTATGGCTTAGAAAGGTTTAGCAGACATTTTTGTGAATTTCATAAAATTCAAAATCGATATAGGGGAATTTCGATATAGACAGAAAGATTGCAATTTTTCACCCTTTCAGGCTAAAAACAATTACAGATATTCCTTAGGGTTAAAAAAGTAATCAAGATAATTTTTTGGGGTTAATGATGTAACAAAGGTAATTTTTTAGGGTTAAAGAAAAACAAAACTGTACGATCAATAACACTTAGTTGATAAACTGTACAAATTACATCTGTGATCACAGATTTTTTAATAATCTACATTTATAATTTAATATGGACATGTATTAAAAATATGCAAACTAGATAAAAATTAATTTATTTTTTATTTCGCGCAAGATAGCTTCTAATGTATATTTATTTTTAATACATCACCGAAATCATGTTTAGGATCAATGTTCACAACAAGAAAGGCTAAGTTAAAAACTGAATTTAAAATGAAAATTTCACTCTATGGTAGGAAAGATATTCAGAGAATTAAGGTACTCCTGTGCTTCTGAAACACGATCTTCTCTGAATTTTCATTTATTTTTCTGATTTAATTAATTATTAGCCATTCTTATGTACGTAAACAAAGAGTTCTTTTTTATGGCAATCACACAATTTTTTTTTTTAATTGGAATTGTTTGTTCGATATATAACAATTTTATTCGATATACAGAATATACAGATTATTCGAATAAAAATTCAAGGTTCCTAAAAAAAGTTTAATATAAAGAAATTTTCGATATACGGAAGTTCGACTCTATATGTATCCCTCACTGTGATATATAGTATCCATTCAGTCCAAGGCACGCTGAAGATCAACTAGAAATACCATTATAGATAGATCTAACATGTATCTATGTAACATAGATAGTTTACCAAACCGTAGATCTTGGTTCTGATCCCATTACTAAACTTGTTTTTAAAGAAATATATTTTAAAAAACACCATATTTTTAATGAACACTTTTAATTCCATTCTTGCAACAATACATTTTCCACTTTTATAAAAATACGAGAGCGAGGACCCGTTTCAAAGAAGGTTTTAAAAAAATACAAAACACAATATTGATTTAATTATAATATGAATAATTATTATTAATTTTATCTAAGCCCATCCACTACTCTCGTATAAGCATGCGCCAACGTATTTTCCTTGGCACGCGTATATTTCAAAAACGGATCTTCCGATTTGGCCCAAAGTTGAAGGAAAGTTGAATATTAGTGTAAAAATAGTGTAGTATCGAATTCCGTTTAACTATTCTAATTATAATTATTTTATTTTTTTTAGGCTTTCAATACTTTATTCGCGCTTGTCACAGAAGAGTGACAGTTATATTGGTGAAAAAGGATGGACAAGGCATTTAGGCATGCGGAAGGATAGTACCCAGCAGGGCCTCATCCCGTTCTTGAATCAGTCCTTTAATTCAGGAAAGGAGATCACTCATCCAGCTTCCTTTTAGGCTTCTCCTAATGGTCATGTCACTATTTCTAACCTAACCAAGTGCTGGACAAATATGAGAGGATACTCTCAAATAGATGCTTCTAAATTATTTCTTTTACAGCCATCACTCACATTTTTAATGGAACAATATTAAATGCAATATAGGTAACACTCGTTACAAATAATTTTCGTGGCCTACCATTTTTTTTTTACAAAAAACCTCTTGGTCTCCCTGCTTAGCTCCTTATTATCTGAGGGATTGACTGCTGGGCATCATAGACAAATGTTATCAAGCTATTTCTCGTCATTTTCTTGAACAATGTTAGAGAGAAAAGGCGATAACACTCGTTAGAAATGTTTTTCGCCAAACCTTGGAGCCAAACCTATTTTCCTGTTGTGCACTTTAAGTATAAGAGAAAAACTGAAAAAATCTATTAGCTATCAATGAAATCCTCTCGGTTCAAATTCAATCAATTCAGGGTATTGTATTTTAAAACGAGATGAACTTCGCATCCACACATTGGGAATAGTAAAACTAGTTAAATTTTCTAGCATTACATTGAAATCAATAACGCAAAAATAAAAAACGTAAAATAGAGAGTTTCATAATATCCATGCTAACAATTAAATAACCTTTCATTGGAGAGATAAAAATATGCATATGATTTAAAGAACCATACAAGCTGCTAAGACCTCTTTCATATTCTCTAACACGCCGGACAAATCTCGACACAGCTTAAGGCCTTTTTTAGGATGTGCTAGGATAATTTTAATGTTAGCATCGCATTCTTTAAAAAACAAAACAAATTAATACCTAACAACTTTTTTTTAGAGTTGAAAAACCAATCAAAAAACGAATTTAAAGACCGGGGACATGAAATGGTCAAAAAAGGTATGAATGACCCATGTAAATTTAAAAAAAAATAATCCCAATGAAAACAAGCTAACATCATAATTCAATTAGTTTAGAGATACCTCACGCGGGTGCAGCGAGGAGAAAGTGATTTCCAAGACTGGTTTATCGAAGGTGCAGGAAACGGAAGTTCTCCCTGGATCGTCTTTGGTCCACCTTCAAGAGATTATGAAAGTCAGTTCCATATCCGGAATATAAAGCGTTACGTCGTGATCATTAAGAAGGCAGGAGGAGGTGACGTAAGATGGCAGCCTCTGGAGAACTTCTTCAGTGGATAAACATGGCTTGTGTCAGGGGAACAAGTTGTGGTCTATATCGCCTATTAAAAACTAAAATGACAGTTGGATTTTAAAATAAACAACTTTTTATACCTGTCAACGATAAAATGAATTTATTCAAACTAAAATGAAACAATAGCTGATCAAAGCTTAACTATCACTGCAGTTTACGAGGCAAGGGTATAAACATATTGAGTCTGTGATACTAAAAAGAGAACTATGAACGCTTACTAGGAGATGATTATCATTTAAAATAAATGAGTTTGATGGAATTAATGGAAAGCCAGGACTATACCAACCTTCAATAATAAAAATGGAATTATAAAACGTTATTACTTTGACCGAAAAGTAGATTGGAGGATTGTGCTATGGTCATGAAGGTTTAGGCTTTGAAGTAATTGAGTGAAGGGAGGTTTGTAGACAAGAAATAATGGTGATATCACAGTACAAGCCTAAGCTTTATTATTTATCTATAAATCTATAAATTTTTATATAGTTTAGTATTATAATTGTATTTTAGTAGTTGTTTTCATTTGTCTAAATCTTTGTTTTATATTTTTTTACTATAATTTATTTTTTTACTATATAATTTATCGATCATCTTTAAATTTACTTTTTGTTTATATAAAAAAAAAATTAAATTTATTTATGCGTTAACTTTCAAACAACTTTTTCTAAATGCATTAAATATGTAATATTCGAATATATATACTAATAAATGATCATTTATTAAAATTACTATTTAAAAGTGATTATTATACACACAAAATATTAAACGTAGAAAAAAAAACCAAATATGGAATACTTTCAATGTAACTCTATCAATCATTTATATTAATTTAATTTGTTTTATATACACTAGTATATACACCATATATTCGATTTTCTATAATAATACTGAAAAAAAAAAAATTATTTACAAGTTGTTGAGTTAAATTAATATTCTAATCATAATAATAATGAATGATTTAGATACTTTTGTTTAATAAAGAATTTAACAAATTTTATCGAATTTAGTTCAGTGGTTACTGTAAAATAAATACAAAAGCTTTGAGATTTTTGCAACGGAACGTTAAAAATTACTGACAAAAAAATCTGTTATTTAAAGAAATATATCAATTTGATTTTTATTTTTTTCAATGTTAAGTCTGTCCCTAAAATAAAATTATAATATTAAAATATTGAATTTACAACCAGTTAAAAACATTTTATAATGCTGTTCATTAAGGAAATTTTTTATGTTTAACAATTTTCATAAAAATAGTTTAATTAACAGCATAATAAGACTAGATAAATTTCATTTTTAAAACATTATTTTGTACTAAATAATTAGGTAACTACAATTAAGTTGAAACGATTCTTGTCTTTTAAACCTTTCTAATAAAAATAAATCATAGCTGGATAGTATAATTGGAAGTCAAATTCTGCTAAATCTTAGTCCATATTTCCTCCATAATTCCATGAGTTATGTACGCAAAGTTTCTCTGAATTCGCACGAGCAAATATTTATTAGAAACCTGATGTGATGTAACCTCCTGACAATGAATCAATTGCATCGGTATTTTGCCTCTATCAAGTTGTCACGCCATATACAGTTCTAGTTTTGTGGAAAGAAAAATGTCTTATATAAAAGTAATGTGAAGGATTTTGTCGATCATCCCTTTCTATGATACTTTTTCATCCATAAAAAATAACACATGCCATGAATAGTTTTCATTTCAACCCAAAATACTAGTAAATCTATTCCTATTTTTAGAAGATATATGTCCCTGTTGGGAATAGGTGACTAGAGCTTTGTAATTGACGAATCTGACCTGGGTTAGGTTGACAATAATTTACTAATAAAATAACTGGGCATATAAAAGATACTATTATAACCATCTGTTGGTCATTTTAAATCATTGTTAGAGCTTAAGGTTATATAATTTTAATGTATTATTATGATCTTATTCGGTCCTGTGATTTTATCACACTGTACGGTAGGATGTTTTTTTTTTTGTTTAACGGTGTAAATAACTGAAGTCATCAAAGCTTGAACTAAATACTTTTCATCTCAGCTGAGGAGTTAATGATACATGTGAGAATGACCTTGGTAGTTTCTAAATAGCCTGCTTTATTATTATCTATGAGATTGTTAAGATAAGAGAATTTATTTCTCAATAAGCACATAAATAACAATTAAGTATTAATAACTTTTGTTATGTAAAATTGGTATATTTTCTCAAGGATCAGTAGAAGATAGTAATCGTTCAAATTGTTTTTTTCTTTTTTTTTGCGATCTCTCTTGATTTACACGTTTAATGGTCTAATTCCTCAACAAAAAAAAAATATTTAAAAATATTCCTGTTTTCGCTGTCCCCTTATTCTCTACAACTACTGATTTGTTAGCCAAGAACATTTAGGGCTATCGTCCGGTCCTCATAGCGAAAAAATATACAATTTTTTAAAACAAATCCAAAATCCACTTTCTCAAAGTGACAACAAGAAGAAAACAGTAGAAAAAAATTGCATACGCATCACAAAAAATCTGTAAGAAGCAACGTGGTGAAAAAAGATCATAGACGAGCCGAAAAGTTTTTTTTTTGTTTACGTTTAAGATGTTAACAGAATTTTTGGTAGAAAAATAAGAAATCGCACGTAATTAGGCCTTGTTCAAGACAATTTTCGAGAATCCGAAATTTTTATTTTTGGTAGGCATCCCTAAAAGCCATAATTCAAGTTCCGAAACATGTTCCGACAATTATCACTTCTGTTATTAAGTGAATAAAAATGGACATAATTCCCTGGCTTTAATTTTTTTTTTTTTTTGCGAAAAGTTGTTTAACGATTTCAATAACGTATTTTTTCTCCCAGAAATATGTTGGTTATATCTAAAACGTGAAAAAAAACGCTGTTCGGCTCGTTTATAAATTTTTTTCACCATGTTGCTACATGCCGATTTTTCTAAAACATGGTTATATTTAGAAATTAATAATTAATATAGAAATAGAATAAAAGAAATTTAATAATTAATTAATACTAAATTTGTTTCTACTATTTTTCTCCTAGTTACCATGCTGAGAAAATGTCCATCCGAAATTTATTTAAATAATAAACTATCGCAGTTGGACAAGTATCTTGCGATTATGGATTAATGGAAAGGGTATTTTTTTTTTTTTACTATTCCTTTAACCTTAATTTTGACTAACTATTGCCATAAGTATTATAAAACAACACTTTAAATTTTTATTTTTATTTATTTACTATTTTATAAAATGTTAAACGACAGACATTTAGATATCTCGTGATATTCTAGACAGCATGATCTTCTCAAAATGACAATTATAGATACAAAACCTTTTAGAACTATAATTAGAAATTATATTTCCCGTATAACACAAACTTTTCAGAATTTCGTCAAAAGTAAGAAAAAGTTTATAAGGGTACATGTATGAGAGTATATATAGTACACATACTGTATATATATATAAATATATACATGTGTATATATATATATATATATATATATATATATATATGTATACAGATAGATAGAGAGAGATACTCTAAAAAAATAACACATCAAAACTAAATCTTAAAAAATAAAACAAAACTTATTGAATTACTAGCAACCTCAAATATTCCTTCTCTAAGAAACATATATATTTATTTACACAAGATTCTCCGCATTAGAGTTTATAATGAATACTGAAAGAGTTATGCATCGTATAAAAAATGGTTGATCAGCAATACAATTACATTGTGAGCAAATACTTCATTAGTATTTATAAATGTATAATTTTCTTTTATTTATTGTTATATGTTATCATCATTAATAACTTTAATCATTTTATAAAACTGGAGTTAATGATACATGTGAGTATGACCTTGGTAGCTTCTAAATAGCCTGCTTTATTATTATCTATGAGATTGTTAAGATAAGAGAATTTATTTCTCAATAAGCACATAAATAACAATTAAGTATTAATAACTTTTGTTATGTAAAATTGGTATATTTTCTGAAGGATCAGTAGAAGATAGTAATCGTTCAAATTGTTTTTTTCTTTTTTTGCGATCTCTCTTGATTTACACGTTTAATGGTCTAATTCCTCAACAAAAAAAAATATTTAAAAATATTCCTGTTTTCGCTGTCCCCTTATTCTCTACAACTACTGATTTGATAGCCAAGAACATTTAGGGCTATCGTCCGGTCCTCATAGCGAAAAAATATACAATTTTTTAAAACAAATCCAAAATCCACTTTCTCAAAGTGACAACAAGAAGAAAAACAGTAGAAAAAAATTGCATACGCATCACAAAAAATCTGTAAGAAGCAACGTGGTGAAAAAAGATCATAGACGTGCCGAAAAGTTTTTTTTATTTGTTTACGTTTAAGATGTTAACAGAATTTTTGGTAGAAAAATAAAAAATCGCTCGTTATTATCATCATTAATAACTTTAATCATTTTATAAAACTGGCAAGGGGAATCCATGATGAGAAGTTTAAGAAACTTTAATGTAGAAGAAATCAAAGAAAACAAAAACATTTTTTTTTTAGTTCCAAGGATGCTCAAAATTTTGAAAGTAAACAAAGTTACGTTTGGGTTCGAAGCTCTGTGGCTCGTCATTATTTTATCCAATGTCGAAGTTATTATTATTATTATTTATAAAGGCAATCCACGACAAGGTGATGTCTGCAACGTCGAAGTTATTGAGATCGTCAGAAAGTTCCTTCTTTTCATACATATAAACAACTATTGCATTATCTCAGAAAGTCTGTGTAAAAAAATATGATTACTAAATAAAAATAAAATTTAGTTTTTTTTTTCGCGGATAACGTTGGCTCATAGGAACACCACGATTTAAGCAAACCGCATATTTCAAGAAACGTTACCGTGGGCCAAAATTTGGTTTGAATCGTTCAAAGAGTTCCTGATTTATGAGCGGTTTTAAGAATCGCCGGAAAATTTCAAAAAAATTTGGTCATTCTAATATTTGTTATTACTCTTTTTTTTAAACTACAATATTGTTTATAGCGGTGGTGTAAAACTGTAATATTTACTATTTGTTGATCAGTTATATTGTTTTTATATTATAATAAGATCATGGTTAACAGCCCAGCCTTGCTTGGGATGTCATAGTATATTAAATTTAATTTCAATATTTAAGACTGTGTTCAAAGTGTTATAAATAAAATAAAAACATTATTGATGATCCAGAAATAGTAAATTTCAGAGTGATACAATTTTTTTAAACGAAATAATTGAATTTTAGAGCGATCTGAAGGGTCTATTGAATTGTATCTAATGAAAACTGGATTCTTCAACGGAATGAAGTATATTAACAGAATTTTTTAGTTCAAAATTGGCGTCAGATTTAGCACTTTACGAAAACCCTAGATTCATATTTTTCGGCAAATCTAAAAATATATTTTTTTTTACTAAATATTTTAACCATGGTCAACTTCAATTTTCAAATTCTTAAAATCACTCATAAAGCAGAAACCTTTTAAACGATTCAAACCAAATTTCGGTCATAGATAAAGGTTTTTAAACTAGGATATTTACTTTAACTGTAGTGTTCCTACATTATTTAGAAGAAATTTAATCTGCAAATATGGATAGAAGAAATTTCTCTCTTTCTAACTCTTTCCCAATGGAGTCCAAGAATTTCGATATCGGATACACTGAACACGAGATTCAGAGCTTCAAGTGGCTTTAAAAATTTTGAGCACCCTCGGAACTGAATTTTTTTTTTCCGCTGATGTTTTCAATGTTAAAGTTTCTTAGTGTGCTTAGTCAAAATCTTCCATGATTTTTGGTGGAAATATCTGTAAGGCTAGTTTAATTAATAATTTAAACACTTTTTAAAATTTATTTGACCAAAAACCAATTATTCTTTAATATTTATATTTTCCTTTCAATTTACTCTGAAAAACAAATGTTTTGCTGAAAAAAACATGTCGATATCATTTTTCAACCCCGAGATAAAATATGAAGCAGTTTTAGAGTGTTTTATTATTTTTCTCAGCTTGGGCGAAACGGATGGATATCGACGTCGTTTTTTTAAAAGGCTTGAGCGCCAAAAACTTGAAATTTAGGTTTAAACTTATCATGGGACCTAAACACCACCTCTATCGGTTCCTAATTACAATAATTCCAGAAAAAAAAAATTGAAAATGGTCTAAAAATCGACTATTGATAATGTAACCACCAAATACTAACGACACTCAGTCGTCACTCTGGCCTTAACCAGCGCTAGAAGTCTTAAAAATATATTGTAATTATAAAGGTTTTTTCGCCATGATAAACTCCTACGGTATGAAATAAAGAATAAAATTGAAAAAAAATATATTGTTATTTGGAGAAGAATCTTTTCATGTGTTTCCTGTAGTTTGCTAAATGTCGCTTACGCCTTTTCCAAAAAACGACGACGATATGTGTCGATTTTTTAAAAATGTAGGATCACAAAAAAAATGTTGATCAAAATCGGCGGCAGCACTCCCCTTGTGAGTTTATGATGTGTATATTTGCGCTCTATCTTGTGTGTTTTATGTTTTCTCCCAGCATTAAAGAATATTTTTATTTATCTATTTTCTCTTATTTCATATCTTTCTATTCTTATATTCAGACAAAATTGTATCTTTTTTTATTTATAATTTTTGAATAAGGTAAGGTGGGACTAATGCGTTCACCCAGCCTCTTAACGGTATAATATAGGCCCAATAGTGTTGAAATGCTCTGCAAATATTGTTCATTTATTGGAGATTAAGGTTATTAAGTTTACTTTTTGATATTAGTATTACTAATTAATATTAGTATTGGACTAATATTATACCGTTTAAGGCCGGTTTCGCACTTACCACAGTAACGCACTTAACCCACATTATCTTAGTTATTTATAATTTTGATGATCTTTAGGTTTATTTTAATTTTAAAATGATGTAAAATCTTTTTTATTTGTATACTAATCATTATAATGTTGAGTTTAATCCAACTCTATTTGTATGGGGCTTTCCTCAAAGACATATCAACAAATAAATAAATAATAATAAATAAAAAATAAACAACTGTAGCACTACAACCCATGAAAGATCTATGGTTCAGTACTTAGTAAGGATATACTTTTCTAGCCCAGCAGTTTGCAAGGAGGTGATTCGGCCAGGACAACACTTAACCGCCAGGTTTTATCTCCCAATTCAGGGTGCCCACTTTATTGAGGCTGAGTGAGCCCCAGGAGGGTTTAGAACAGAATAATTTATCATCAGTTCCAGTCGGTCTCGAACCCAGGGCCGGAAGAATAGAAGCACAGGACCTTACCACTGATCTATCTCATCCCAAAGTAATAATAGGTATTGCAGAAATTCATTCAATTTTGGTTTTACATAAATTCCTTGTTTTTTTTCTGTTTGAAAGTCCCTGCCTTTACATCTGTAAATATTTCTGCCTTGAAGCTTAAAAAATTTAATCCCAGTCTACATTGTTTTTAGAATAATTTGTCCACAGTCTATTCATTGTTTGCTTCCGCCTATGTAAATCCAAGTAGGCAATGTGTGTATCAATCACTACCTGGGATTTATACCCTGAAATCCGCAGTCTTTGTTTACTAACGTTTCCTGGCCTGACGAGAAAGGAAGATACAGCTCGATGGACGTGATTTGGAGTCGCATTCAGCGATGGCTACTCTATTTGAATATCTAATTGCGAGCTACGCCTGAAATGTTAGCCGAGGAAACGCTGTTCGCCATAAACATGCCTCCGCTCGCCGGACACTCAAGGCCTGGGCAGTCGGTTAATTTTAGAATTCAAGACCTTCCGCGATGCTGTGTGGTTATTCTTTGTCCTCGAAGTCTGCTTAAACCTTATCGCTAGTTATACTGTTTGAACCAATTTGCAACTTGGAACGTTTATAACAAGAATGCTATGTCGGAAAATAAAATCCATGATTTAAACAGTTTGATTCGAACAAACATTATTCCTCATTTTTATAAATCTATGAACAAAAACTTTTTCTTTTTACGTAATGAAGAGTTAAATTTAAATATAAATTTGATGTAAGCATGCGTAATAGTTCCTTGATTAACTGTTCCATTATTCTCTTAAATTAGGATGTAAAAGGGAGGGGTGAAGTTAACCAAGAAGAAAATTGTAAATTTTATGGTGAACACTTTCTGTATCGTTACGCTGGGCCCCTGTGCAATTGGGTCTGTGTTCCCAGGCATGAAATCAATTTTAGTGAAAGCTATTTAGTTTTATGTTTCTCCTGTAAAATTTCATTTTTTGCAGTTTTTTGTAGCATTCTTTCAACCAGGGCGCAATATGTTGTATCTGGTCACATGGGAAAAGCAATAAATTCATTCTATGATTTAACTAGAAAACATCAACGGAGTTTGTGGTAAATAACTATTTAAAACCATAAGGAAGTACTCTGTTAATTCAAAAACATGTTGGCAGCGGTAAAAATTTAAAATACTCCGTAAGTAATAAGTTATTTTCACATATCGTATTCATATCTTATATTAAGAAGTAATTTCAATAACAATGGCTCATTGGGCTTGCCCACCTTCGGATCCTCCGGACATCGAGGGTACCATAATATGGCTTAGAATTGGGGGCACTTCGAGCAAAATTCTGCATGATATATTAATTCCTTTCAATGGACAGCTAAAGAGGAAAAAAACACTGTTCCTAGTAGAAGAATAACTTACCCCGACATTTATTTCTAACCAGGACGCAGGAATGGGAAGAAGGAATGAACAATGTATGGCTGATTTAAAAAATATAAGCTCAACATGTGGGCTGAGCTCGCGTTTCAGCAGTTAGGCAAGAGACGTATTTATCTACAGGGCTGGAAATAAATCAATGAAAGAGAAATCGTTGAAGACTTCCTGATAAACAGCTCGGCTATGGATATACTGGAATCAAGGAATGAATCGGGTTGAGAACGGTACAAAAATAAAATTATAAGTAAAAGGATCCGAGGCCACATTCATGGTATACACCGGAGCAAAATGCAATGTTGTGAGTGTGTTTCAATTCGAAAAATTAATTATTAGTCGCAAGAAACTAACTCTGACTAAAGTAAAAATTACCTCCTTCTCAAATAATTGTATCCCGACATTAGGTAAGATTGGTCTAGATTTCTTTTATAACAAGATACAACATGGAATATCAGAGCTGTTGGTTACAATTGGTAATAGTTTCGAAAAGAGATAAATAGATCAGATTATTATTAGACCTGCGGCCATTAAATAGTATATAAAAAAGCCCATTTTCCGTTTACAAACGGTCACAAACTGAAAATACAACGGTTTCGATGGAAAAGATCAATCTCCTTCTCGGAGCTCTACAGGAAAGAATCATTTTTGATAACCAATATTATGAACATACCGCAGAACATATAAAATCGTTGGCTAATTCTATTTATAAGCTACGAGGTAATTATGACAGATTCTATGACACTCTAATGCGTTGTATATATATTTTCATTAAAAATAAATTTATATCATTACAAGAATCTGAATAGCACTGATGCTCTGAATTATCTCCAACTTTATCCGAAAGTTCATATAAGCGATTCAATAACTAAATGTTATGAGACAGATATTAGGCAGGCATAGAGGCTTTTAGAGATTTTTAAAAGTTATCTTTGGATAACTTGGATGCCCTCAGTAATGCATGATAAGATAGTCATCATTTTTAAAAATGCAGTTGGACAATCCTGCAGATTGTCCAACACTTTCAAAGTCTCAAAAGATGGTAGATCAATTCAGCAAGATGATTTTTTTTTATTTTGGAACACCAACCAGTTCCTTCATGCGTTCCTCAAATATGGCGGTGTTTGAAGTCCTTAATTTTTCTCCGAGGTCCGATGCCGACCAAGCATATTGCATAAATATCCAAATATAAAAATAGTTTTTATGAAATATTATGCATGCTCCCTTAAGAAAACAGACGCTCTATGATGTCAGTGAAGAAGCCATTCATGAAGAGGGAATAGAACTGGCTCTTGAGCAAATGAAAACAGGCAAGGCTGCTTGCAGAGACAATATTGCTCCCGAGTTCATGAAGTATGGCGGCCATAAGCTCATTAAAGCGCTACAAGAATGTTTGGGACACCAAGACAATCCCGAAAGATTGGGAATACAGTGTTATAATCTACAAAAAAGGCAGCCAAAAAGAGTGTGCTAACTACAGGCCAATTAGTCTCCTGTCCGTAGCCTACAAAATGTACACATACATTCTGGAGAAAAGGCTACGACAGATTGTGGAGAAGCAGCTGGAAGAGTAACAGGCGGGTTTCCGTCAGGGGAGGCAGACCCAGGACCATATCTTCGACCTACGAAACATATAAGAAAAATCATGGGACAGAGACAGAAGCACGTAACTCGCTTTCCTGGACCTTAAGGCTGCCTTCGACTCGGTCCCGCGCCTGAAGATATGGAACACTCTTGCAGTTAAAAATGTTCCTAGGGCTCTCATCACTGCTATACAGTTTGAATATTTCAAAAGGAGTCCTGAGGATCAACGGAACAGAGTCTGCCCCTTTTTCTATTGATAGAGGTGTCAAGCAAGGGGATACCCTAAGGCTACTGTTATTTACTATATTTTCATATATATTACTATATATTTATGGATGAAATTCGTAAAATTTGTAAAAGGCGAACAGCCATGGAAAAGTAGGACAATACTCAGCCAGTCTTTCTTGTATGCAGATGATATTGTCCTCGTATGTGATAAGAGCAAGCAAGTTACAGCAAGCTTTACTTAAGTGGAAGGAGGAACTAAAAAGAAAAGGAATGACCATCAATGTCACGAAGAGTATGATACTGGTCCTTTTCCGAGATTAGAGGGAGGCAGTGGAGGTATACTGTAACGGTGAAGTTCTCGAAGTGGTTGACAACTTCAACTATTTGAGAACCAACATAAACAGCCAGGGAACAATAGATAGGGAGATAGCAAATAGGATTGCTACAGCAAACCAAATCTATTATAGCATATGCAACAGCATCGTTGGCCATCGGGATGTGGGGAAGGAGACCAAGCTCCGCATTTACAAGTCCGTGTACTTCCCTACTTTTACCTGAGCTGCGTTATGCTCGACAAGCAGATTAGCCGAATAACTTACGCAGCCGAAATGAATTACTTACGCAGCGTTGCAGGAAAAACTAAAAGAGACCGCGTATGAAACGAAAGCATTAGGAAGGAGCTTACAATTCCTGCACAAAAGCCACAGCTTAAGTGGTTTGGCCACGTTTGTCGAATGAGCGAGGACCGGGAACCCAGAAAAGTGATGGAAGCTCGACCCACCGGCAAGAGGCCATGTGGGTACCGGGAAGGCCTAGGATTTTGTACCAGCAATATATCCAGAGGATTTGAGGGAAAAAGGAAAAAACACTCCAACAAATGAAGCAGATCTGTAAGGGCCGTGACGCCTGGCAGAGTTAGATTGAGGCCCCTCCACGCTAGAAATGGCATAGAGAGGAAAAAATGAAAAAGAAGATATTCCATTAGACCCTCTTCAACTCCTGTAGAAAGACTTTTTTTTATTCAACGATGAATGACATGCCAGATTGTATCCGGACCTAACACCTTACGTCCCTCATCGTTAACTTAACAAGGAGAATCAATTAGTCGGTAATATTCATTTCTTCCAAAGATGCATGCCTTTTTTTTTCTCTTGATACTGTCATATGCACTTCTGTAGTCAACGAAAAGATGATGCGTGGGAACCTCGTATTCAGTTAAGATTTGATCCACAGTTGATCTGCCTCGCCGAATGGCAGTCTGATACCCTCCGATCTCCCATTCTGCAAATGGCAGTAATGTCATTAAGAGGATGATGGAGATAACCTTGCAGGCAAATTCCGGTATAATTAAGACATTACAGCTGGTCTCCTTTCTTATGTAAAGGATAAATAACAACCTTGTACCATTACTGCGGTATTCCCTACTCTATCCAAATACCCATGATAACTCTTATCAACTCTTAACTCTCATCTTATCTAATCATGCTCTGTAGCTCCTTGCCTCCATCTTCTACGAACTCTGCTCGCAGTCCACCACGACCTGGGAGCTTTATTTTTTTTTTTTTTAGTTTTCAGATTTCCTCAGAGACTTTCTCAAAATCTGGAGGCTCAACTTTTCCACGTCCATGATGGGCATATCCTCCGTTTTCAATCAACCGCTCTCCCTCCTCATTTAAGAGAGGTCCGAAATGTCTTGCCCACCGGTGAAGTATGTCTCTCCTTGAATGAGAGCAGAGTATCATCCTCCTTGCAGATTTATATCCTCGCTCTGAAGAGTATTCTTCCTCTATTAACCTTCAGAAAAACTAGAGGTACTTCGTACCTGGACGAAGAGCCGCTTAGGCTAAGTAATGAGGTATTAAACAAGCGAGCTACTTTTTCTAATAAAAAAAAAAAAAAAAGAAGGAAATTATGGAAAAGTTTGGGGCACGTCATCATGTTATTATGATACACACTACTTCAATAATTGGATTGACAGTACTATCTGACTTCTCCGATAAAACCCTAAGCCTAATATGAGCATACTGGTACTGTTATAGGTGGAGGACCTTGTCCGGCAAGTGTACCTTTTGGTCCATTTTGCCAATCCCTGTAGGTAGAAAATGGACCATTTATAATAACCTGTTTCTGGCCGCAAAAGTCGTATTTAAAGATTAGCTTTGTAAAGACCCCAAATGTCTGAATTTTAAATAAACGCACTTTAATACTCTAAACCTACTGTATATTTGTTTGATATTTGTTTTCTACATTACAGTATATAATGACCATAAGCCTTTTTTTAGTTTTTTGTAAACGAAAAAAAAAAAAAAGATTATTCAATCGATTCAATTATATTGTCATTTATATAACGTAGCGCTATCACTCAGCCTCCACTCGCTTTCAATTCGCTGCTGCGAGATAAGCGCTCGGTTCTCCGGAAGTTGTGCTTTGCCCTTTTTTTGTGGATAAAGCTTGGTGTGGGGTTAACTAGGCTGAATGTAAATATTTTACATAAGTATGAATGTATTTAAGAGGATATATATTTTATTTTATCTTAAATTTTCTTTATCTCTCTTATTTCCTTATTTTTCTATTATTTAATTTATTTATGTATATTACATTACTTATTATGTATTTGTTTTATTTTAATTTTATTAATTGTTTTCATTTGTTTATATGTTTCTTTTATCCGTAAACATGGTATCAACGGTTGAATAATACCTATAGAACTAATACTGCCCTTAAATTAAAAAAACAAAAAAACATATTTGGTCTACAAAATTATGCATTCATTTTTCGATGATTATAATAAAAAAATTGTGTTTTACCTACACTATTAATATGGTTACATTTATTAAAAAAACAAAAAAAAAAACAATTTTGTCTGAATTAAAAAAAAAAACAACAACTGAAAACAAGTTAGTTTATGTGTTGTTTTTTGAGTGTTTTTTCTTTAAGACATGATTCCTTTTACAATTACAACGGAACAAATTCACTCCAAAGTAACCTGTAGTCCATTGATGAAGCATTGGTTAAAATAATATTTCTATGGAGGATATAAATAATTATAAATTAAAAATTTTGGAGGCGCCGGGCATCGATCCCGGTACCTCTCGCATGCTAAGCGAGCGCTCTACCATCTGAGCTACGCCCCCTGATGGTGTAAATTTCAAAGCAGTTAACATTTCATCTTACTTTTAAAACACTGTAGGCGAAGGATATCCAGTCGTAGACCGGTTACCGAGCCTGAAAGGCAGGCACACACAACTCAGCAAGAATAATCGGCCTTAAGCAATTATTATTCCAACGCTTGGAAAAGTAGAATATTTTGCAACAATGTTCTTGAAACCCCCGCTTGTAAGGTCATCTTCTATAAAGAGCAGATCATGCAAACATGTTCATCAAATAAAATCGCTAGATACTACCAAAATAAGCTGCTTGCCTCGCGGTTGCATGTGAAATTGATAGTAACACACACTAGCTTATTACACATTATAGGCTTTAGTTATATAAAATAATTATTTGATCAATAAAATGAGGAACGCCAATGAAGATCCCTCAACATTTAAACCATATCTCCCATAATGGTGGAGGTATCATTACCCGTAGACCTAATTCAAGCAGAAGTTAGTTGGAAGGTGCTGTCAGAAAAGAAAATCACGCAGACACATCAATGTAAACTTATTTTAATGCTCGTCAAATGTTTCGGTCTAAGTTGAAGACCTTCATCACTGCTAAGGAACCATAAAACAACCAGTATAAAATAAAATAACAAACAAGATAATAAAGTATGGAAATTATACATATATGAAAAGAAAAGAAAATCGTTGTATATAAATGAAATGAAAATTTGTGCATATAAATTATGAAAAATGAAAATAATGATAAATATATGAAAGAATATGATATGAAAGATATAATACATAAAAATATATAAGCAATAGTAAAGCAAATAAAAAAGTGCAATTATATAAACCCAAAGAAAATGTAGTGTAACTCCGATGCATGATTGTTTATATACTTATTTATCTTAATTATTATTTTATTTAAAATTTATTTTATTTTTTATTCACTTCCTGTGTGCTTTACTTTAGAATTTATTTTGATTGTTTTGGTATTATCATCTTTTGTGTTTCATAAATGTTTATTCTCTTTCGAAAAGCTTCCATGGATGGGCTGATACTCATAGCTGATACTCTAGAGGTAATTAACTAATTTGCATGGAACACGTAAAATTTAAGAAATACACCACTCTCCCATAATGCTGCTGGTACTGGTAATAGGTTTGGTGGAAGGAACTAGTCCGGAAAGTGGGCCGTACGGTCAGTGGTGTAAGTCAGACGGAAGGCCCAGGGGGCTCGTACCTCATCCCCCTCTCCCCCGAAATTACAAAATACTTACTTATCGGTACTTGTCGGTAAACAAAAATTGTATAAACCTATTTTAATATTATTTTATAAATAATATACCTAGGCATGACAAATATATTACAAATCATCCCCGGTTGGTGTAGGTTTCTTTAAAATCGACCGTTGGATGGACCCTCTCTCCCCTCCCTCCACCGAAACGAAATGCTAGCTACGCTACTATGTAAGGTCCTTTTTATCAACCCCTAACGGCTAGTTACAGGTCGCTGTGTCCTAACCTGAGTGGGAGTGCCAATATTCATTTCTCGGGACCACCGCGAAATAGATATTAACTAACCCAGGTTGGAATCGAACCGACAACGTTCTGAACCGGGCACTCTGGGTCCTTGCGAAAACCTGCTCCTTCAAAACGTCCTCCCTCCATAATGTTACAATGGGACGAAATAAAATAATTTAAAGAACGCTTATAAAAAAATTATAGCAGTATTTAGAAAAGAACAAAAATGTCATTGCAAAAAGTAAAACAATTTGACCGTTTATATCTCAATAATGTCAATTCATCTCATAATGTTAAGTAATCTCAATAATAAGAATTTCTTAATCATTTCTAAGTAAAAGTAGGTAAACTCGTGACGATATAAAACTTTGAAACAGTACTCACTTAATAGAGTAGTAATTCTACCCATGAAACGAATACTTATCCTGCCGTTTAAAGAATATTGATAATATCGTTGGTACTATAGAAACTAGTTTGTGTTGAAAGGTAATTATAAATAAACTGATAATAAACTGTATTTAACATAATTAGCAAGCTTACAGCATGATATTTCAACACCAAGGATAGCTCCTTTGATCGGCTGAGCATAAAACATTTTTTTACCCAGTTAACAAACGTTTATTGCGTTATTATGGTTATGACATGTGTTGCTACAGTTGTGAATCTTAATACAACAATACCGTAAATACAAGCTATAATGCCGTGTTACTCAAGCATTTTTTATTCTTGGCGCAATCAGGAGATATAAAGAACTATAAAATCTGAACGAAAGATTACAAATTTATGACACGGCAGAAGGCGTATCGCTTAGAGAAGGTTCCTCAGGACATTAAATCATATAGAATAATTTGTATGATTGGACTTTGGCAGAGAAGGTGAAAACAAAAATTGAACATGAAAAAAAAAAGAAACAATTAAAATATATTCACCATCTTTTGAGTTTATTTTCGTTTTACTAATTTCACAAAATAGAGAGGGGCGGCGGTGATACATATGCCGGTATGCTATATAGCAGATCCGGAATGAAATAGGCATAACTCAAGCTTTCTAACGTCAGAACAATTGGGTCCTTTTATTTCCAGAGGCCAGCCCTCAAATATTAGGCCAAACCAATAGACACAATAGGTGATCTACCAGCAACAGGCATTAGAGAAAACATCACGTGTTAAGGGGATTCCATGTTAAACTTAACATGTGTCTAATGTTCGTTTTGACAAAAATACATTTTTTGAGTTATACCTATAGTATTCTGAATGTGCGATATGTGCTATAAAAATCAGCAGGGGGTGTTGAGTTTCAGTCTGATTAATGATTTCTAGCGTCTTACTTAAAAAAAAGTTTATATATATATATATATATATATATATATATAGAGAGAGAGAGAGAGAGAGAGGGAGAGAGAGAAAAAAAAAACACTAAAAAAAACAACACATAAACTAACTTGTTTTCAGTTGTTGTTGTTTTTTTCTTAATTCAGACAAAATTGTTGTTTTTTTAATAAATGTAACCAGATTAATAGTGTAGGTAAAACACAATTTTTTTTATTATAATCATCGAAAAATGAATGCATAATTTTGTAGACTAAATATGTTTTTTTAATTTAAGGGCAGTTTAGTATCAGTTCTCTAGGTATTATTCAACCGCTGATACCATGTTTACGAATAAAAGAAACATAAACAAATGAAAACAATTTATAAAATTAAAATATTAATATATATATATATATATATATATATATATATATATATATATATATATTGATTATGCAAATAAAACATATATTGGCACAGAGTAATTAGGGGATTTTTGTTTCATCTATACTCTAAGATAGCTGGGATAGAAATTTCAAACCTTTTCTGAGTCCTGTAAGTGGGTTAAAAACGCGGAATATAAAAAAAAGGTCCAATATGTGGCGCAAAGTTAACCTCTTTAACGGTAATAAAAAATAAAAAAAATTGTTTATCGGTATATACTTCCCCAGTTTGTGTAATTGTATCTCAAAGTATCAATTATTTTAAGCCCTTTTGCTTCGCCATCATAATTATTAGTTGAATTAAAGCAACTTGCAGCAATTTTATAGGCTCAATAGACGATTTATTTTCCTCCATCCAAGCTGATAAGACGTCAATTTCGAAAAGAGCTTCGTAGCGGTAGGCATCGTTGTAGGTCCAAAATATTTTCTTCATTGCCTTACTCTTCAATTAGTTGTTCGACATGTACCACGTCGTTTACGATGTGCGTCAGTGAGAACGTCGTATTGCTTTTCAGCCGAGTCGGTCGTTGGCGATTTATACGGTGATATTACCTTTTTTTTTAAGACTGATTAGTGATCGGGACGAGGTCTAGTACCCGCGTCGTATCAGAATCCGGGTGTAACGAGCCGCGTTGTCATAAGTCCACTGTTCATACTGATTTAGACATTCATAAGTTTTGCGGGTTTCCGAACCCTTTGCGCCGGCTAACCCACTTGCCCTGACTTCGATCAGGTCCAGTACATTGCAAAATCGTCCAAAATGTCAATACCTCTCTTAAATTTATCGTCAGGGGGCGTAGCTCAGATGGTAGAGCGCTCGCTTAGCATGCGAGAGGTACCGGGATCGATGCCCGGCGCCTCCAATTTTTTTTTTTTAATTTTGAATTGTGAATAAACAATATAATGATTGAAATCTTAAAAACTATTTGTACCGTGGAAAGCGAGTTTTTAATTGCTAATCTTTATAATGAGCTGGCTCAACACAGACGGTGTCCAGCGATCAGGTATGAAAAATTTCAATCACAATTCAAGGATTTCAAGGCTGTGAACTGTAAAATTTCAGACGCTTTTCGTCAATTTGTTTACTAAATTAAAAACAAAATCGGAACCATAAAATATTATATTTGGTGGGTTTCTGGTAAAATGAATAATATCGGACTTGTGGATGAATTTGAATGATTATAAAGGTTATGTATATGTTTGAAAATTAAAAATTGTTACCTAACTTCTTACACTGAAGGCTCAATGCATTGTAAAAAAATAAATAAATAATTAGAAAATACAGCACAGAAACAATAATTTAAACTGTTAACCTTTGTCTAAGGACAATGCATAAGTACCGAAGTAGATGACAAAGGAGAACTATCCCCTCCCCCTCCCAGGTCGTATCGGAGCCGATCCTGTGGTTTAAAGGTTAATAAGTAATATTCACTTATTGGAATACATTTCATCCTTAAAAATCGTATAAAAGAGCTGTTGGTGTTACTGTGGTATGCTGGGCTTTTAATAAATGTCCTATTTAAAAAAGAATTGAGCAGGAGGAAGGAGATTTCTTTCAAAACTGCTGAGAGGCGAAGAGAACAAAATTCTTTTGCCTCCTGGAAAATTACTCAATCCTATCCAAAAACGCTTCAGAATAAATACCTTATTATACCGAAAATACTACATAGAAGAATAAAATAGAATAATTTCTTGAATGCGATGACGTTGTTCCGGCTTTAAATATTAATTAAGAAAACGGTTGTCGACTTCCACAAGTTTATCACCTCCAGAAGGCGAAAACCGTTTTATCAATAAAAAAAAATAACTTCAAGATTCAACTTCAACTACATTTTTTAAAGAACGTATTTATAGTAAAACATAAAACCATAAGATAAGGTTTTCTTAATTTTCAACAGTTTGTAAGTGTCCGTTCAGATGAATAAATTTATACTCGTTGGCGAAACCTTGGCTGTCCACGTCCGTTAGAGGGGGATCCGTTGCAAAGGGGTCTAAATTATTTTACTTCCAGGAAAGGACATTTAAACATTGCCTGTAGGCAAGTTTTTCCGTCAGGAAAGGTTTCACCGTACTTAGGATTAAAAATGTGTAATATTATTAAATATATTTATCATGAAACGGGAGTATCTTTCATTTTATTTTTCTTACTTTGCCTATTTTTCAAGATTCAAAACTTCGTGCATCAAAGGTATATTACTATTACTCATATTCATGAGAACAAAATAAATCATGGCAACCCCTGATCCTTCTCATACAGCCCTCGGCCTCAAGGGCAAGGGGCAAACCGAAAAAGTTACCATAATAAGAAGACGAATTTAACTCGGTTAAAATTGAAACTCGGAGCTGTTTGGGGGTATCAGAGAACCAAGTACGATGGCGGATCTGGAACGGTTTGGAGCTAATACGTTATTTATAAGTTCCATAACATCTCTACTTCATTTAGCGACAGTTAGAGAGAGCTGAGTAATGTGAGACAGAAAATAGAACGAATACGTTTTTGAGATAGACGGAAAGTCAGTGGAAGGAGGTTTTTTATAGCTTTCTTAGAAATAGTAATGTGAACAACAACATCAATCTAATATTTCATACACTTGTTGCCAACCAAACTAAAAATTCCCAATGACTGGCTATATCAAGTATAATTCCCGATTTTTCCCGACGCGAAAATTCAAGCGGAATTCCCGATCTTCAAGGAATTCAAGGCTGCTGGGCACTGAACAAAGCATTCTTTCGGCTTTATAACAGTATAATACAAACTGTATCTCAAGAAACAATTGAAGGGTGAAGTGGATAAATGTGGTAAGTGACATTTTTGGAGACATTTTTTTTTATAGAATAAACATTAATATAACTTATTCTATTATACTAGTGTATTTGTTTTTAAAAATCTTCTTGAATTACATCTAGATGTCATACTCCTTATCTAGGTTTCCTCTGACTGCCGTATCAATTAAATAAGAAACTTCAATTCAACTCGGTATAAAGATAAAAATCTAAAGAACGTTTAGCAAATCAATTAAAAATATTGTTGAAAAATTAATGAAAATATAGAATGAGCAATGACAAATGAGTACCGCCAAATTAACAAGCGCTAGCGTGATAGACCACTGCTGACTGAATAGCAGGATAGTGCGACAAATAATTCTATAACTCTGGATTTTCACCCGGCTAAATACCTACAGAGAAGAATGGAAGTTCCTATGTAATGAAGCATACCATCCTACAATGCTCGAGGTTTTTCTGGTAAAAGTAAAACCTACAGATAGCTCCTACACTAACTAGGGGGAGACTATCGTTGCATCAACGATTTTAATGAAACTTTTTTGGTTATACTAGCTCGAAAAAGATTAGACACGTGTCCGATGCTTCTCGCCTATGCGCCGTGCGAGACGAGGAAAACTGTATTTTAAATAATTTCAACGATTTTTTAAATGACTGTTTTCCGCCTTTGCTCCGCCGGGATTTCAAGGTTCTCATATACCAATCGATTTGTCTTTTTGTGTGATATAAGATACTGTCGATTGTGTTAAGTTAGGTTCAATGCATAAAAAATTACAAAAACCAAAAGACACTTCCAGTAAAGTAGGCCAAAAAAAAAAGTCCTTGGCGTCCTTTAAAAACCATTTTTTTTATAGAAATCAAAAATAGAAATTTTCGAACTTGATTTTTCTGGAGGATTTTTTTTTCCTTCCAATGTCCGACATACCAATAACTTTCAAATTCAACGTCACTACAACCGTTTGAAAGTTGAATTTCCGATCTCTAAGCCATACCGACAACTTTGGGATTTTATGCCTAAATAAAAAAAATCTTCAAACGTTTAATTTTATATCTCCAGTTCTGATTTAAATATGGAGGTTGGTTTTATTCCATTTCGTGAAAATCACAGAACCCTAAACCATCCCCTGGTTTCGTACTGATCGGTATATTCCTGTTGAAGTTATCGCAATTTTTCTGATTTTAGAAAAAAACCGAAGTCGTCAAAAATAAAAAATTGTCGAATATTAAAATAGCACTGAAATGTTTAAAATAATGTTTTATCTGAGCTCTCTCTACTTGTTAATATAATCCATTTGGATTTAATAATTAGCTAAGATCTATCGAAGCCTGTATCAATGTTAAAACTGATTAGTTTGGGAATAAGGACCTTTGAAGGATCTCTATCCTCTCCATAGCTAGTATTTTTAGAACGTTATAATATATGTATAAATTCTTTAATCCATGCAGAGCAAAGACAGAAAACAATAATATAAAAAATCGTTGAAATTATCTATAAAAAAAAATTCTCGGCTCCTCTTGCGCATTGGCAAGAACCCTGGGACACGTTTCAAATGTTTTTCGAGCTAGTATCACCAAAAATAGTTTCATAGAAATCAGTGATGCCAGTGCTTCCCCTCCCCTTTTAAATGAAATCGACCATCTGTACTGCGGATTGTCTACCTTTGGGCGCCGACTACCTCCACGACTGACTCACTGAAATTACGAAATTGGCCTAAATCTCAATTCCCTTTTTAAATTTACCAACAGGGGGCGTAGCTCAGATGGTAGAGCGCTCGCTTAGCATGCGAGAGGTACCGGGATCGATGCCCGGCGCCTCCAATTATTTTATTATAAATTTTAAATATATTGTAAATTAAAAATTTTACACTGTAAAACTGTTAGCTGTTTCTTAAAAAGAAAAAATAAGGACTCCGGAGAGGACCCTCGGACTACATTGTTTAATCCACAACGCAACAGGTGCCATTCACAGCTTTCTGGTGACAGATGGCGCAGACCCAGCAACATTATTTTTTTACTTTTTATAGAATAGATATACATATTATCGGTTTAATATAATATGCAATTATTATTTTACTTATTAATTTATTTTTCTGGAAAAGGTATTATTTATATTTACCTTTTCTACCTTACTTCTTTTTACTCTCTTGTACGAAGTAAAGGAAGTATTGTAATCGCGAAAATTTTAGGTTTTCAGATTTCAACGGAAATATCCATTTTGACCATCTCTGAATCCATTTTGACTAGTTTCGTCGTGGCGTCTGTACGCACGTACGTTCGCACGTTTGTACGTACGTTCGTATCTCGCATAACTCAAAAAACGGTAAGCCGTAGAAAGTTGAAATTTTGTATTTAGGATTTTTGTAAAATCTAGTTGTGAACCTCTCTTTTTGGTCACTGCTTGATCACCGGAAGTGGTACTTTACTTGAAGGTCATAATTGATTTCCATCAAAAATTATATTAAAATACTATGCAAAACTTCTCAAATTTAGTATTTATAACATATATTGATTTAAATAACATAATATATTTTGGTCTAAATTAGAAAACCGGAAGCGGTACTTTACTTGAAGGTCATATTAGACTTTCATCATAAATTATGTTTAAATATCATGGAAAACACCTCAAGTTTGGTAAATAGGACTTTTGTATCGATATGAATGTATTTAATATATGTTGGTTAAAATTGGTGAGCCGAAAAGGGTACCTAAAATGGTATTTTACTTTAAGGTCATAATAAGCTTACATCAAAAATTATATTTAAATTAAATACATAAATCTTATGTTTCGGTAATAAAGGTTACAAACGCAATTTGGTTTCCAATCCAATTAAACATTTTTATTACTTGTTTTAAGTGTTAAAATTTAGTGTAAAATACTGGCTGTCCTCCCTATTTGTGTGTGTGTGTGTGTCAATAGATGGATATCGCGTCGCCGAGTATTGTTTTTGAGATACTGCGATCTTCAGAAACCAGTAACCAAATTCAGGATCACTTTTTGAGCCACCGATTTATAGTTTAATCGGCGTACAAGAAAGTCTTGTGTTGTCCACATCAGATATTTTTGAACATTGTAGGCACACGTGTTTTTTGCAATGCACACCTATTTTTTTCTGCCATTTTTATAAAGACGTAGATAGCAGCGATGTTTATAATTCATTTTGTCACTAAAGGTGTCGGTTGGAGCCTTTTAAATTCATTAATTCATTTAGTAATTCCAAAAATGTATTATTTAACCATTATCAGCCATCTAAAAGGAAATTGAATAATTTTCAAAGATATTAATTAATTGAAATAAAGAAACAGTAAATAGAATAAACTTACAGATTAAAATTTACGCTGTTATAATTTAGGAAATCACACTGTCATTTTTTGAATGTACAAAACCAGCTATGAAACCTTAAGTGTTGCCGATATAAGAAAAATAAATCTGTCTATGGGTTCCACAGACCCACCAATCGCGTCATGGGTTATGAACCCCAGTGCCAGACCACACAGGTGGCAAATTCTAGATAACGCAGAAGGCATTAATGTGAATATTGGCAGTACCCAATTGTGTTAAAATTATAAAAAAATATTATAATTGCTCTAGTTAACAAATTAACGCTTCTAATTATCAGTTTTGAGGCTTAAAATGAATTTTGAATAAAATAATCTCAGAAAATGTAGCGATCATTTATACAAAAATCAATCTGCTAAAAAAGAAAAAACACATAAAGTTTGAATAAAATTAAGTTTATTCAGTTAAAAAAAACTAATTATGTATCAGTGGAATAAGCACTTCCATTAAATCACAATATTCCTTTATTCGTTATTCTTGCAATACTCCACTGCCTACCTGTTCGGGGTACTCCCCCATTCTCAAGATGCTCTTTTGCTGTGCTATGTTGTACTAATTCAAATAATCTATCTCTTAAAACATTACTAATCGTCCAAATATCGTTTCCACAAATGTCCATATTGTGCTAAATCCAAGTATATAAAACTAGTTTAATAGGAATAAGAAAAATTCTAACTATTTATCAGTGGAAAAAACATTTCATTTATATTACAAATATTCCTTTATATTAACCTAACACTCCACCAATGATTAGTAGAGTTTTAAGAGATAAATTATTTGAAGTAGTACGAAATAGAACAGCAAAATAACACCTTGGGAAAGAGGGAAATACCCCGAAACGTTATTGGGGTTATGTAAGAATAACGAAGGAACATCTGCGATATAATTAGAGTTTATTCCATTGATATGAAGTTAAAACTTTGTTCTTCCCATTAAACAAGTTTTGTTTAAAAAAAATATGTTTTTTGGAGATGGGAATTTTTCGAAATTCATAATATTTATGGTTTGTTTAAATTAATGAAAAATTATATAAGACATTATTCCTTTAAATATTATTGAATAAGGACTTTTTGGTAAAGTTTTCATTTAAAAAACTTCACTAATTTATTGATTATTTAGCATTATCCGAATTATTTTTTGAATTAAGATCTGATGTTTTTGTTCTCCGTTTATCCTTCCCTACATATTAAGGAACCTGACTTAACAACTTGAGGTCAGCAGTACTGGGAAATCCTAATGAGGAAAATCTAATCTGCTATTATAAACGCAACTTCTAAATGACAGGTTTGGTTTTAACGACTGAATAATATACGTAATCAGTAACCACAAACTTATTTTTAGATTATGCGAAAGGAAATTTCTTATGCCTCGATCTGAATCTAACTTTCATTCCCGAAGAGAGTTTAAATAAATAGTATTTTATAACACAAGGAAAATGAAAAATCCCACCCAAATCCTTGGTCAATATAGCGATAGCTTACAGTCCAATTGAACATAAAATGAGTAAAACCAAAATCGATAACGGATAAGCTATTAATAAATTAATTTGTCCCACGATGGTTACAATTATTTTGTTCTAAACATTTCATAAGTATCTGGGAGCAGGCAGGTACTGTTCTCCACGAGACTTATATGATTGGTGAGAAATGATATGATATAAAAATAACAATAACCATACACTGCGGCTTATAATTTCCAAATAGTTATGTAACCATTAAAAATTGTTTTTAAATCTTTAGCAAAAATTAGTCCCTAACTTAGTTTTCCCTTTATCTTCATAAATGGCCGATGGATGGGCGTAAGAAAAATTAGATTGGCCGCCAGTTTGATAGGAAACGGCGGAAGGTAATGTCGAGGTCCGAAGATTGTCCCGGGGTGATCTCTGACTTGGGAGCCAAATCTCAAAAAATCGGCCCAGAAGTCTTAGAGAAAAGCCGCTGGCAGCAGACGGAAGGCGCCGCAGAGTGTGACGAATGGCCTAATTCTGCGAAAATAAAAGAAAAATTCAAACTTTTTTTTTTTCTGCATCGATTTATAGGCTCTTGGCAATAAGAAAATGCCGGGACATCCTCAGGGATTTATCTTAAAGTCTCAGGACTTCAAGTGACGATGCAATGTTTGGGACAAATTTATTTGAATTAGCACCTCGACTTTTGAATTTTCGTGAAATCATATCTTCTTGTTTTAATTGTTCCCACATGATTCACTTATTCGATAAATGCTTTCGTCTCTTTTCATATATTATTATTAGGCCCAATTTGAACTGAGAAAAAACATTATTCGATTAAAATAATGCTGTATTAATTTTTAGCCCTTGATGGTTGGTAAAGTTCTAAATATTTCCGCATATTGTTGCGCATTACAAAACAGTGTCAAGTTGTACAAGAAAACGGACGTTACAGTTATTTAGGTAGATGAATAAGAAAGAATTACATTCATTTTAACCTGAAAGCAGATTTTTTAAATAAGATAAAAAAAAAAAATAATATATAAATAAGTTTGGTTTACATGTTGGTTGTGTAAAGTAAGGAGCAGGTTCTTATAACGATGATGATAATATGGTACGAATTTTTTTCGACGATCCTAAGGCAAAAGCAAAAATCACTGAACTTAAAGAGGTCATCAGAATATTTGAAGTTGTCTTGCGTCTTAAGATGTTATTCCCAGAAACTCAAGCGCTACTTGAAGATGACTTTAGTTATGATTTTTTCAGGGAAACTGGTGATATTTTTTATGATACGGTGGGATTAGATGAAGTAGAAGAACAAGATTTCTTATTGTACTGTGTTGAAGACTCCAAATTCTTAACTGAAACCGATATGCTAGAATTTGACCTTTAGGTAGCTGAACATATATTCAGAAGTTCAGTGAAAGTTTTATTAATGCACGTGAAAAAAATGCAGTTGTGGGAGAGGGGAATTTCCAAAACGTTTTACGTTTATTGGTGGTGTTTTATTATTATCATTATTTTTTTCAAGCAGAATAGTTTCGAATTTAAAATTAGGTAGGATTAGGATGGAAATTTAAGTAGTTAAAAAAAATTAAAAATAACCGCTGTTCTCGGGGGTTTTATTAATAGGAGTATCAAAGGACATCTAACAACAATACATCCGGATTTTGATTCATTATTTTCGACAATGAACATTTGTAATCGAGCAAGAAAAAGAAATTTGACACCATCAAATTTGAGATTTTACGTATCAATATCCTGCGTTGAACATAAAAATCGAACGAACAAATCTGTCCGTCCGCCGGCATAACTCGGCCTATTTATGGATAGAGGAAAAATATAAAGTGTTTATTTAAAGCCAAGTCCTTAAAAAAAATCAATGTAAATGCTTTTGGTTTATTATTTTAAATAATGAATCTTTGTAATCGACCAAGAAAAAACAAATTATTACCCTCGAAAATTTCGTTATGGTTTTTATTATGACCATTCAAAAGGTGATTAGATTCCATACAAAATAAAGAAAAAATCATCGAATATGGACCAGTATTAGCAGAGATATACCGTGTTGAAGTTGGTAAACATGTTTTATAAAGTATTCTATTGGTATGTTCCTACGGAAACTGGTTCATTTTGTTTAGTTTTTCGATATCTCGAAAACTTTATATCTCCCGAGACATTCCACATTTACATTTGAATGATAATTTAATTGTCTACAAAGCTAAGCCTTAAAAAAATCGGACTAATATTAACAAAGATATTACAAAAATATTTTGTATTTGACTTTAACCTCCCCAAAAAAAAGGAAAGTCGGATAAGTGGAAAAAACAGATATTTTTTATATACAATAATTTGAAAACAATTATTACAATTTGAAAAAGTCACTGTGGAATAATTTGCAGCGTTTTTTTTATTCAATTTTTGGATTTTACGTATCTTGGAATGTAAAACCTCATTTTTTTTTTTTTTACTACGGATAAAAAAAAATATCATAGTACGATGGTTATAGTGTGATAAATAGTTTAAAAAATAAACAATAAAATGATTATATTCGTAAATCGATGTTAACAGTAATTGGATCTTTTTATCAATTGGCAATATTAACCGAAAAACTATTGGGTGGCCGAAAAAACACCATAATTTGTATATTAAACAATTTCTACTATAATTTATTACCTTAACAATGTAAATTAAATGTAATAAAACTATGTTTAATATAGTAACAAAAGATATTGTAAATTAAGTTATAAATGTTTGGATTTAATTAATTAATGTTGTATTGTAGAAAACAAATAACTTGAAGACGAAGAAGAACTTCGAAACGTCGTTATAAATGTGTTTTTTAAAAAATATGTTATATATTTATGGGAAGTGTACTTTTCACTAATTAATTTATTATCACCATAATTTCATAATTAGACAAAATTGAAAATATTCAAATATTCACAAACTTATGCGTGCCAAATTTATGAACTAGCAATACATATTAAAACAAATTCTTAAGACCAATAAATGGGATCCAACGTGCCTTATAGAGGTTGTCACAAACCACATCCGTAGGTTTCATGGCATGAAAAAATCAATATTCAAGGAGAATCTTGATTGGGGGTGCTGTCAATAAATGAACGAACAATAAGAAAAAAAAATCTATATAATGTGTGTCGACGTTTCGGCCTAAGTTCAATATGTCAAGCCATGAAATTACGTTTTTCTTTGAAGC